>OX326960.1:52784854-57584854 GCA_946800325.1 Luzula sylvatica | reverse complement strand
TGTATTCGACATTTAATTTTCTAATAAATCACAAATTAAATAGTCATTATATTTCTTAATTTACTACATTCCAAATTAATTACTTTCAAAATTTGACTGGAGTATTAGGGAGTTAATGTACGGTTGTTTTATGACTTTTGGATGTTAAATTGTCACATGTACAAAGAGATAAAAAAAAAACTCGATTTTTTGGTATGAATATTAATTTATATCATGTATAAAAGAACTCAAATCGCGTGAGAAATAATGATTAAATTATATTTTTCCATGCTTTGAAGATTTAATAGCTCAATTAAAAAAAACAAAGTTAACATATAAACACTTAATAGTAATAATAAAACAACATAATTCTTGATTTTAAGATTTTTTTTACTAAATGATTATCTAATCCTAGAGACTTAAATTTTTATAAAATCGAATTATAATAATATTTGACCTACATATATTTACTTGGACGACAACTTAGCAACCGGTTCTCGGACTAGATAATCGTGCCGATTCTATAACGAGTATTTCATAAATAAAAACTAAAAACTAAATTTATAACATCTCTTGACAAATCAAATATGTTTATTTTTAGTTTTGGAATGTTAAATATGATATTTACGATTTTAGAGGGGTGAATATGTAAATCCTAGATGTATAATTATTACGGGTGGAAGATTCTAGACGAAGCTAATAAATGATTGTAGAGTGAGACTTTGGGGGTTTGGACTGTTTTATAACTTCATTTATTCATGGGAACAATAATTCCTTTATGTAGTAGTTTATCAAAAGATGAGAGAGAGATGTTGTTTGCCATGCTCATGCAGTTAATTCAGATTAAAAAAAATTGAAATTTAATGAAAAATAAATATTAAACTCTTTTTTTAATGATTGTATCTTATACTAATACTAATACTAATACTAATACGACGGAAAAGTTATTGTATGATGTTTATTATTTTATTTTGGATTCTTGTAATAAATGCTTTTAACTACATCCAAAGAAATAATTTATGAAGTTATAATTACAAGAATGTCAGCCTTATTTTGTATTTATTACAGCCTTACTTCCCAACGGAATACAGTACAGTATTAATTAATTACTTGTATCCCTTATTTGGCAGTGCTTTTAATTGCCTCTTTATTAACTTTTTTTTACTAACGTAAAAAATAGTAATTTAACTGAGGTAGTAAAGGGTTCTTTGAAATTATCTTCGTGTGACCATTTGTGAAATTGGTAGATATGACAAAATAAATCAAATTAATATTGTAATTGCTGCAAAGTCAAAAATTATATAATATTATCGTAGATTTTAATTTAGTTTCGTAAGTTTATAGTTGGATACAACTTGCAATACCAGGTGTTACAAAATCATAATTATCATATAATATTTGATTTTTTTATGTATATCAAAAATTATTTTATACCGGACTAAATTATATTTGATCTTAAGTCAAATGTTAATTTAAGTGATACTTTACACATATTGCAAAAAAATAATGATATGCACTACTTACAAACAAATATTAATTATTCAGTGATAAATTTTATTTTAATTAAGTAGAACTACAAGTTGATTACAACTTGCATATAATACTTTTGTTTGTAGGTATGGATTTGTGAAAATTCATTAAACATGCATTTTCTGGTTTGAAGTCATTTTTTGTTGGGATAAAACTTATTATTATGAAGCGTAAAATGAATAATTATGATAATCAATATGATTTGACGGAAATAAAATGGGGCGTATTTGATATTTTACTCAATGTATTTTCGGAAGGGTGTGTGTGGGTGGGTGGGTGGGTGGGTGGGGGGTGGGGGTGGTCTTTGTCCTCCTAATACAACTGAAATCGGTTCTATATATTTTTTGTAACACATGTATATAATTTATGTTGTATTTATTTATAAATTATACAAGATTGAATGATTATGTTTGTTTGTTAGTAATAAAGAGGTTGTATGTTAAAATCCCACACCTGGCGTACATGAATTTTTGGATTTATTTTTTTAGCACATAATAGTTTGATCTCCTTGAGTTGGAGCCTGGTTCCATCAATGTGTGTATATACAATTTAGGTAAACTTAATGTTTTTGTTGTAATATATCAAAGTTTTGTCATTTTATCACGATTAATTGAGTAAGCTATTATCTTTAAAAAAACATGACATATGCATCAGATTTCGTGTGTTTCCGATTCATTAGTGAGTTTTTTTATTTGAAACATAGAAAAATTATTTCATTTATAAAAAAACATAAACTTGAAACAAATGTAATCGATAACAAAATATTGAACCTGAAATTGAAATATTTAATTATTTCTTAAATTATAATTAATTAATTATACAAATATTGTATTTTGTTTCGTATTATGTGCATCATTTACAATAACGTATCTTGTTTTATAAGAAAAAGCTTACATGATATTTCTCTTTCCGTAATCACGTATTATTATAGGAGACGATGGGGGATGCATAAAATCCAAACATGAATAAAACAAACAATGAAACAATTGTATTTTTGTAAGCAATATATACTCAATATAAAGCATGACACAGTACAAGTGTATAAAGTGTAGAGCCCAATGATGTCAGATAGTCTGACAAGGTGAAATCATCAGGGTTGTATCGAGTTGACATGTGGCACTAATCCCGTGATCATTGCTGCATGCTTTCCAGAACCTTGGTCTTATTAGCCGAGTTCCCCTCCACCATACACGTGTCGATGGTTGATTAGATTATTGATCGCACAAGTGTCACATCACTGGTAGCTGATCAGGGTAATTTTTTTTGGTCGACGTGTTCTATTTCTATTCGTTCGACTGTTCCGGCGATCACATTTGGATTCCGCCCGTGATACTATTTGTGCATTGTTGCAACCCGTGTAGCGAGTCTTTCGGACACGAATACTCGAGACACAATGTAAATATATTATACTAGCTTTATTCCCGCCCAATTGAATTGCGCGGGCCAAAATCGAAAAAGGAGGAAAAAATAGGGTAAAAAGGAAAATTACCAAAAAAAACGACACGGAGAATACACGGTCAAAACCACAGAAAATCTCAAAGAAAAAATGTATAGCCTTGTTGACGTGGCAGCTTGTGGAAGAAGAAATTTTACTAAAATTATATATAAGTATATAATATGCGAATGTCCTCGAATCTTATAGTCATCAAATAACAAGAAAGATTCCTTAAATTTTCTTTTTTTTTGTTCAATTTATAACAAGATAAACATTAAAATATATATAATTTTTGTTGAGTAATTGTCCCTAAATATACTCAAGACAAGTAATTATATTTTTGGGGAATTCTTCAAAAAACTCCCAACTTTTTTGAAAATTCTGAAAAAATCCCTATCTTTTTTAGATTTCCTCAAAAACCCCCTATATTTTTTTTGCTTCTTCACAAACCCCCTAACTTTTTTAGATTCTCTCAAAAACCTCCTATCTTTTTATTATGTTTTTTTAAAAATAACCATTATACCCTTTAGTTTTATTTTTTAAATTTCTATAATTTAATAAATACAGAATATATATTAAACTATTATAAAAAAAATTAAAAATAAATAATACATGATATTATAATATTATAATAAATAATATGTAGTATTAAAATATTATAATAAATAATATATTGATATTAAAATATCATTTTCAACAATTATTATAATATTTTAATATCAATATATTATTTATTATAATAATTTAATATCAATGTATTATTTATTATAATATTTTAATATCAATAAATAATATATGATATTAAATTATTATAACATTTTTATTGATATTTTAATATCAATAAAATTATAAAAAATAAATAATGCATGATATTATATTAATATAACATTTTTATTGATATTTTAATATCAATAAAATTATAAATAATAAATAATGCATGATATTAAAATATTATAATAAATAATACATATATATTAAATTATTATAATAAATAATATATTGATATTAAAATATTATAATAATTGTTGAAAATGATATTTTAATATCAATATATTATTTATTATAATATTTTAATACTACATATTATTTATTATAATATTATAATATCATGTATTATTTATTTTTAATTTTTTTATAATAGTTTAATATATATTCATTATTTATTGAATTATAGGAATTTAAAAAATAAAACTAAAGGGTATAATGGTTATTTTTTAAAAAACATAATAAAAAGATAGGGGGTTTTTGAGAGAGTCTAAAAAAGTTAGGGGGTTTTTGAAGAAGCAAAAAATATAGGGGGTTTTTGAGGGAATCTAAAAAAGATAGGGGGTTTTCTAAAAGTAGAGGGGGTTTTTTAGAATTTTCAGAAAAATTGGGGGGTTTTTGAAGAATTCCCCTTGTAAAAATGTATAAAAACAACTATCTAAATATTTATATTTTTTCTACAATATGCATAAAACTCTGTTATTATTTATATTTTTTTCATTGTACAAATATATAAATATGAACTTGAAATGTATAAAAATAATCCTGGAGTGCAATAGTATTAGACGCTGTCTGAAAAAAATTGTCGCTCGTCTAATTTTTTGCATGCACGTTTTTTTAAGCATGCGATTTTCCACGTGACGCTCTGTGATTAAAATGGATGGTCCGAAGTGCCTTAACTCGGGAGTTTAATAACAACCCTTGTTATAAAAACAAAGATGGATGACACGGATCAAGGAGACATGTTAAAATATTTTGTAAATAACAATACACCACAAATTACAAAGAATACGTGTTTCAGAAAACCAAGCACGTAATCAATAGATAAAATTAATCATGCAGACAAAAATGATTATACACAAATATAATTTTCTTTATTGATACTCAACAAGCGATTGCTTGTTGTTTGTAGTATCGTTACATTAACTCTCTAATTCTCGCTCTATCTAGCTAACATAAAGTATTTAATCTCTATTTTATGGTACGCCTTGTTTATGTCACGGCTTTATGTGTTTCTTCTCCTCTCTTTGGTTGTTTTTTCTCCTCTCTTTGGTTGTTTTATTCCTTCTCTTAGCAATTTTTTTTTTCTGGAGGAGTGCCAATTCCATTTCCGAATTGGCCGTCGATTCCGCCGTTTTGTTTTACCCTTTGAAGATTCGTCGATTTCGCTCTAGCCAAAAGATCCATATTATAGCCATCATTAGCATGTCCCAATTTTGTTGATGTTCCTTTGTCATGTGTTTTCGTGGATCCAAAATTTTAATATGGATGATTCTTGGTTGGGCGATGTGACAATGAGTGTATGATTTTGGAACAAATTGTCTTTGTGTAATTATACAACCGAAAGGCGCTGAACCTAAAGTGTACTTAATCCATATTTAATGAAAATGATAACCAATACATGTTAGCTGTTAACTTAATCCATAATTAATAATTATTCAAATTCATAAATTTGAATAAATTTTACAGAATATTTAATTATATTTCTTAATTATCGATATAATTGGACGTAATAACTAAATAATGGATAATTCGGCGGGTATATTTTGGAGTAGAATAATTTTTTTTTTTTTAAATATTTGGTATATAAAAGGCGCAGTTTCAAACAGCGCCTTTTCACCATAGCGCTATTTCAAAGCCCGCATTTTCACTAAGCGCTGTTTCAAAGCTCGCCCCCCTTTTAATTATCTGTTCAGCGCGTAATTAAGAAAAGGCGCTGAACCATTCCCCGCCCAGCAAAAAAGGCGCTGAATGGTACCCCGCAAAAGACATTTTGGTAATTATGTTCAAAACTTGGTTATTTCGTGAATTAATTTCGGTAACTTGGTTACTGTTGGAAAATTTCCGATAAAAAATTGTCTTGCCATGCAGATAACTTTGATTGTATTTTCCTATTAGGGATAGGAAAAGTCTCTTGTTAGGTTTAAGACATTTCATTATTGATGTAATATGATAGTGGAGGTGTTTTGGTATGGATATTGGGATATAACCTATGTTACGCGGATACTTCAAAAACGCAGAAGTATCCTGAGGATACGCGTATCCGATACGGATACGGGTGCGATACGGCTCGGATACGTATCGGATACGCCACGTGGCGTATCCGAATATTTTAATATTTTTTTTTTTCGGATACGGCGGGGATACGGCAGGATACGGCTGGGGATACGGCCAGGATACGGTTGGGATACTCCATTTAGGATACTTCGGCCCATTATATATTTTGGCCCATAATATTTTTAAATAAATTATATAGGATACTTCTCGGATACTTCTAGATTAGTTCTAAAATATTTCTAGAACAAGTTTATGATAGTTTTATGATACTTGTATTGTTTGCTTGATATTATTTATTGCCATGATATTTAATTTAAAAATATAATTAATTAATTATTTAATTTATTACTTATTTATTAATTATATATAATATAAATATATTAAATTGCCGTATCCCCGTATCCGTGATTTTTTGAAAATTGCCGTATCGCCGTATCCGTATCGTATCGGATACGCTATCCGTATCCGTATCCGTGCAACATAGGATATAACAACTTTTATCCTAGTTGATCTCAAGTCCGATATTTTGGAGAAAAAAAAGTAGATACACAAATATAAATTAAACGAACGAGACGAATACATGTAAAATTCTAATGGTTAAAAAAAAAAAATATTACATGTTAGGTAATTTACAGATGTATTAAAAATAATGATTTGGATTTTGAGGTTTGGTACTTAAATTTTTTAAATCATTCGTTGCGTTTTTCGTCGCGCAAACATGAAGCCCAAAACAACACTTTTGACAATAAAAACATTTTTTTTTTCTAAATCAAAAACAAAAAATGATATAAAAAAAAAAAAAAAAAAATCAGGACAAATAATATAATTTCCATATTATTTTTTCCAAATTTGTTTACGTCACGTCACATTCACTATGAATAATTTTTTTAATTCAATCATTATCAATAAAGTGACATACATATACGTGGGACTGTGGAGGGCATAAATCCATGAAAAAAAACGTTATTATCACACACACACATCAGACGTCGGTACAAAAAAAACCCAGGAATGGCCTTAGAAAAAACGCGGTCCCTTGGAAAATCAAGCAGGCCGAACGAAAGTCCAAGATTCCAATTATCTGGCTCAACATCGAGCCCGAATCCAAGTCTTTTCCTTAATTCGGGTCCATAGGACCATACTTCCAGTCCAGCAGCCCTTTTTCCCTTCGTTCCCACTTTCCGCGTCTAATCGGCTGGTGACGAGACCATTCTCATCACGGCATCACCCCCACCTCTTTCTTTTCATACACAATGCCATTCCGGTCCACCATGCACCCACCATAAACATTTTCACTGACTCGGTCCACAGTTTACACCTGCCATTACCCCTTTCTCTTACGAAATTCATCTCTCTCTCTCTCTGCTGATGAGTCTGACGAAAGCAGGGAAATAATGAAAATTGCGAAATCAAAAGATATATAAAAGAATGCAAAAGACTTGACCTTTTTCCTTTTATTTTCTGCTGCTTTCCTTCGATCAAGGCCGCGAGGTGAGTACCCACTTTATTTCCCGTATTAAAACTCTCACATGGAGCGTAGTCGTAGTAGTGGTCTTCTTATCTTGCGGGTTAGGTGATCGAATTCAATCAACGAGTTTTTGGTGTATTTGCTTACGATTTATTCTTTGATTGATTGATTAGGGGAAGCGTGTTGGGAGATTCTTGGTCTTGAATTTGTGGCGGACTTCAATTTTGCTGAATTTTGAGGATACTGTTTGAGGTTTAGAGGTACTTGATCAGCTGAGCGAGTTCTTTTTTTCAGAGTTGAATTTTTTGCATTTTTTATTGCATAGATTTTCATTATTTCCTCTAATTTCTTCGAATTATTCTAAAATGAGTATGATTTGTATCTGAATCTTGCAATTTGTAGAATGGGCTGGCTAACCAAATTTTTCAAAGGCTCGAATCATAGCATTTCCCAAGGGGAATACCAAGGAAAACGTAACGATGATATCGTATGGAACGAACCTTCTGAGAATCCAGTAAGTTTAATTTCGTTATTTCCCTTTTTCTCTTTTTCAAAATTTCAAAATCATTACAAATGATACAAATTTTGAGTTTATAATGTTTAGGATGTATATGCACAATACGAGAATGAAGAAATAGATCGCGCCATTGCTCTTTCTTTATCTGAAGAAGAAGGAAGAAAGATATTTACACCTGGTATTAAATTAATTAGCACAATTATTCTAAACTAATGTTTCTAATTTAAATCATCAAATTATGCTCTAATATTTTTTTATTTTTTCCCTAGACGGTAATTCTCATATAGAGGAGGATGAACAGCTCGCAAGAGCATTACAAGAAAGCCTAAATGTAGAATCTCCTCGCCAAAATCGAATTGTAAATTCAAATCGGAATCCAAACCCAAACCCACACCCAAACCCAAATTCAAATTCAAATTCAAATTCAAATTTTAATCTTCCACATTTCGGCTTTTCTTCTGGCCACAGGTATCTTCCCTCCCCCTCCTTTTCCACTTAAATAATAGTAAAATTTACAAAAATACCCCTGCATGATTTGAAATTACGAAAACACCCCTGAATTTTGCAGGATTTGCGGGGGATGCCATAATGATATTGTCGGAAGATATCTGAATTGCATGGGTGCACTTTGGCATCCAGATTGCTTCACGTGTCATTCTTGTCATTTACCCATTTACGATTACGAGGTAAATAAATCATCAACATAATTATTAAAATTTATTTTTTTGACCCATTTTTTTGATTTAATTAAATAAAATTTAAATTACTAGTTTTCGATGTCTGGACATAAACCGTTTCATAAATCGTGCTACAAGGAGCAACACCATCCTAAATGCGATGTTTGCAAACAATTCGTACGCCTTTCATTTTATTTTCCGAAAATAATATTTTTTATTATTTTTTTAAAAGATTTATTTACGAATTTAATTTTTTCAGATCCCAACAAATATGAATGGATATATAGAATACAGAGCACATCCATTCTGGCTACAAAAATACTGTCCCTCTCATGAAATGGACCGCACTCCACGATGTTGCAGTTGTGAAAGAATGGAGGTATTAGAATATTTAATTTTTGACAAATTTTGAAAAAAGCCCTTGTATTTTATAAATATTTTGAAAATTGTAGCCGAGAGATTCAAAGCACGTGAAATTGGACGATGGGAGAAATATATGTTTGGAATGTTTGGATTCGTCGATAATGGATACGACCGAATGCCAGCCCCTTTATCTCGATATTCAAGAATTTTACGTGGGGTTAAATATGAAAGTGGAGCAACAAGTCCCTCTTTTATTGGTCGAGAGACAAGCTCTCAACGATGCCATGGAGGGCGAAAAACACGTATTAAATTATTAAATATTTAGAGTTTATGATGTCATAATTTGTTAATTTTAATTTATGTGTGAAATTAGGGGCATCATCACATGCCGGAGACGAGGGGGTTGTGTTTGTCGGAAGAGCAGACTGTTAGCACGGTGAGATATTTATTATTACTATTATTAGGAACGGAAAAAATATATTTATTAATTTAATTATTGTAGATTTTAAGGAGGCCGAGAATGGGGGTGGGAAATAATAAGGTAATGGGGATGATAAGCGAGCCGTATAGACTCACTCGCAGATGCGAAGTTACTGCCATTTTAATTTTATATGGCCTCCCAAGGTATTATTATTATTATTATTATTTAATTAATTAATTGATAAGTATTAATTGTTATTTGTTAATTTAGATTATTAACCGGTTCTATTCTCGCTCATGAGATGATGCATGCTTGGCTCCGCCTTAATGGTTCTTTTAAAAAAAATATAATCAGAGAAACTAAATTTAGGAAAACAAAAATATTTAGGCATTAATTTAAAATTATTTTTTTGTTTGTTAGGATTTCGTAGGCTTAGACCGGATATAGAAGAAGGAATTTGTCAAGTACTAGCGCACATGTGGATTGAGACCGAAATAATGTCCGGGTCCGGCACTGCCAGCCTGGCATCCACGTCAGCATCATCGTCCACATCATCAACGAAAAAGGTATCGAGGTCTCGGTTCGAGAAAAAAATGGGGGATTTTTTCAAACACCAAATCGAATCAGATACTTCGGTTGCGTACGGAGACGGGTTTCGGGCGTGTAATCGTGCGGTTCTTCAGTACGGACTCAAACCTACTTTGGACCATATTAAAATGACTGGAAGCTTGCCTTATTAATTTCATTTAATTTTTATTATACATAATTAAGTTGATTTTACGAATAGTTAGGAGGATGATATTGGTTTAATTGAGGGGGGTGAATTGTAATTTCCATTCATTGGCATTGTCTTTGGGAGTGGATAGTTGAATTTTGCGCATTTTTTACAAGCTATGTTAGTAGGATATTATGTAATTGCTCAATAAAAAAGAACTATTCTTTTATTTAGTTATATTGTAACTAGATTTTTTTTTTGTGCTTTTGAATATTACTTGACAAGAAAGATAAAATCCCGACACTTCGATGACAATATAGTTATTTTTATATCTTTCCTAATTTTCTTTTTCAAACTTTAAAAAAAAAAAAACTGATCAGGTGCATTACATACATACATTCTTTACACAACGTGAGCGTGTATATTCCGAACTACACAACGAGAATACAAAAAGATGTATTCCAAACTACACAACGAGAATAAAAAAAAATGATATTAAAAAAGGAAATTGAACAAATTCGTTAGCATTTTCTAACACCTTTCATCAATCTTGGTGACCATGTCAATAATTTTGGATGTCAAACTTAGAATAAATTGATCCATCCTTTTCCCCATCTCAAGCACTTGTCAATGTAAAACCATAACAGGGCAATTCACTTGCCTTATTTTTGTCAATGTTCCGCAAACAAAAACATCTCAAATGAATAACCCAAATATTAACAAAAAAACTTTAATTATGGCTTAATTAATTAATTAATAAGTTGGTTAAATTACTTTGAAGATGTCGAAGGGGAGGGTCATTTTGACGTTATACCAGATGTGAATTCCAAAGAGGATAAGACTATGAAGAACGACTGCTCCCAAGTTTTTCACTTTCGCCCCGAGATGCAATGTGGGCCCACTTCCCACGGATTGACCGTATAGTATAATATCCTCTTCTCTCATGCTGTATCGTTTCTTCAAACATTCGTATACGGCTTCTATGTCGTAGTACGTGTTTTTCTCCTTTGTCTTTTGAATCCAAAAGAAAAAAATCATTAATTTTGTCATAATTAAATAATAAGTTGGTTAAATTACCTTATTGATGTCGAAGGGGAGTGTCATCTTGACATTATACATGACACGAATTCCAGAGAGGATAGGACAATGAAGAACCACTCCTCCCAAATTCTTCACTTTCGCCCCCAGATGCAATGTGGGCCCACTTCCCACGGATTGACCATATAGTATAATATCCTATTCTCTCATGTCGTATCGTTTCTTCAAACATTCTTATACGGCTTCTATGTCGTAGTACGTGTTTTGCTCCGTTGGCTTTTGAATCCAAAAGAAAAAAAATCATTAATTATGTGATAATTAAATAATAAGTTGGTTAAATTACCTTAAAGATGCCGAAGGGGAGTGTCATCTTGACGTTATACAAGACGCGAATTCCAAAGAGGATAGGACAATGAAGAACCACTCCTCCCAAATTCTTCACTTTCGCACCCAGATGCAATGTGGGCCCACTTCCCACGGATTGACCGTATAGTATAATATCCTCTTGTCTCATGCCGTATCGTTTCTTCAAACATTCGTATGCGGCTTCTATGTTGCAGTACGTGTTTTGTTCCGTTGGCTTTTGAATTCAAAAGAAAAAATCATTAATTATGTGATAATTAAATAATAAGTTGTTTAAATTACCTTAAAGATGTCGAAGGGGAGTGTCATCTTGGCGTTATACAGGACGCGAATTCCAAAGAGGATAGGACAATGAAGAACCACTGCTCCCAAGTTCTTCACTTTCGCCCCCAGATGTAATGTGGGCCCACTTCCCACGGATTGACCATATAGTATAATATCCTCTTGTCTCATGCCGTATCGTTTCTTCAAACATTCGTATACGGCTTCTATGTCGTAGTATGTGTTGAAAGAAATACAGTTTCGGATCAACCGTAAAAGTGTACACAAGGATAAACGAATGTAGTCGTACATTCGTGGCCATAACTTTCAGTGGGAAAATCCAATTAGAATGGTTCAAATTGGGTTAGATAGATAATGAGATTATCTACAACCTTCATATAGAAATATATTTCATATGAACGAAGTATAAGTGTCGTTTCTGTGAAATACCGAAAGGGTGCAACAGTATGACATACAGTTAGTAAAACAGTCATAACTTTTGCATACGAACTCCAATTGGGCTGGGCCAAATTGGGTTGAGTAGATAATAAGATTATCTACAACTTTCGTGTTGGTTGATTTTCTGTCAGAGAAATTTATCAATTTCGTCTGGACAGAATACTGAACAGGTTCATACAGTTTTCTGTGTGAAAGGGTGTATATTGGATATACATGCCTTTTGGCTAATCCTTATCCTATTAGGTATAAATAGGATTTTCTCTCTCATTTTCACTAAGGGAATTCAGAAGGAATTCATCAGTTGAATCATTCTAAGCAAGTGATTATTCTGCCCAATATACACAAGAAAAAGAGCAAATTCAGATTTGATCTTTAGTGAGTGAAAGGGTGCGAAGAGAGAGAAATCGAGAAAGGAGTTTCTCGAGTAATAGAGAATCGATTAGATCGAGCAAGTTCGCCGGTGCATCGTCTAGGCAGGTGCATCCGCGACCGACGTCTTGCGACTCACGGTGGATACAAGTAGAGGAGCGACAATTGTGGCTCTTGGATTGTGATCGACTCAAGGAGTGAGAAGACGGTCAACGAACGGTGAAAGACGCGTGGTATGGGACGCGCGGATTGTCACCAACGTGACAGGAGATAGAAGGCGGCGATCAACCCTTCGTGCGTGATCAATTTCACGCTGGTATAGATCTATCCTTCTATTCGCATCGTACCCTCGAAGTCATGGCGTGATCTCGGGAATCGGGGAATCGGACCGGGCCTTCATTCCGCTGCGCGGGCCCGGGGTCGAGGATATTCCCTACAGTGGTATCAGAGCGATCGCCATCGATTCGAGGGTCGAATCATAGTCGTATATTAGATATACGCACGGGTTATCAAAGTTCGTACCCGTTTGCATGATGTTACATATTTAGAATGTCAAATTCCGTTAAAATCACAAGTGGAATTCGCTAGAGATCGATCAAAAGTTGATTGAGAGTATCTAGGAATGATCGTGAAAAAGTTTCATGATTTATCGTTTTGGAAACGAGCGAAAACGGACGAAACGGCAAAATCTGCAGAAAATTAGAATACGAAACAGTGAGTAAAACTAAGATCATTTTCAGTGGTAAACTCCAAATTGATTGGATCAAATTGGCGTAGTTAGATAATGGGATTATCTATGACTTTGATACAGAAAGTTTTTTCATTTGAACGAATTATCAGTGTCGTTTTTATGGAATACTGAAAGGGTGCGACTGTTTGACATACAGAGACTAAAACGTCCGTATATGTCGCATAGAAAATCCAATTGAGTCCAATCCAATTGGGTTAGTTAGATAATACGATTATCTAGAACTTTCGTTCACGTTCAAAGTCGGTTGGAACAATTTAATATTTTTGTTTCAACAGAATACTGAAAAGGTGTCTGTAGTTTTCTGGTTGAAAAGGTGTCTATTGGATAAACTTACCTTTTCATTTGTTCGTATTTTACTAAAACTGGTAGAACGTTCAGTAGAAAATTCCGATTTGAATGGTTCAAATTGGGTTAGTTAGATAATGAGATTATCTAGAACTTTCATGTTGTAATATATTTCATTTGAGCGAAGTATTAGTGTCGTTCTAATGAAATACCGAAAGGGTGCAGAAAAACTGTTTTTCTGCCGCCCCGGGGCCAGTTTTTGGCGCCCCGGACGCGTCCCGGGCGAGGTTTTCTCGCGCCCCACGGCCCCTGCGTTACAACGGATGGGGCAGTCCGTTATAACGGACCCTTCTCTGGATGCTGTTTTTGTTTTCGCGATAACTTTGGCTACGAAGCTCGGAATTTTGAGTTCTTTATATCGATTTGATCGGCATCAATCATACTAGCATATTATTAGATAATTATTTAGAATAATTAGACTTCCAAATAAAATCATATGCATATTGAAAATCTTGTGATAGTGATATAATTGGATTATGTCACGGATTTAGAAACATGCAATGGCATGATCCCTCATAATATTGAAGTCATGGAAATGCCTTCCATATTCACAACCACTATGATCGGTACTACGTCTCACATGGGTTAAGGCCAAAGCCGACATGGGTTATTGTAGTTATCGACGGGGTGGCAAGCGTTAAATAGGGACTGATAAGGGTTAAGGCCAAAGCCGACTTATTAGTAGTTTATTTGAACGATACGCTGAGTATGGTTGTGACTTAACCGTTCAAGCCAGTAAGGGTTGAGGCCAAAGCCGACTTGATTGGAAGTTCGGGGCATAGATAGGATGCACACACGAAACTGGGATTGTATTGGATACGATTCATCACCGAAATCCTATAAAGGTTCAAGAGTCGCATTGGATGCGATTGGATATAATCCTACCTAAATAGCGAGATCCCATTCGTCTGCCAAAGCAACTTATGGGAGGATCGTGATATATGGATCTTGAGTGTTATGGACTTGGAGTCCCGTATCGGTATGAGGGTTATCGATTCGATAAAATAACACTATCATATAATTATCATATAAGCATATAGATTAAGTACGCACGGTTAGGAATTAATCTTCATCATCCGTTTAGAATTATGTTTTCAAGCAACACCAAATATATCGATTAGATCGATATGATAGATGGCTTTTGGGCCGGAATTACCGTTATTAACCTTGATAGTCAAAGAATAGTTCTTAGACTTAAAGGAACGTGTTGGACACGGAAATGGTAGATTCGGGGCTCGAGGCTTTGGCTTTAGAGAAAGCCGGGTTCGATAAACTTAAGAAGGAATCGAACAATATTACGTGCCTTGTGGTGGCATGTATAGACGCAAATTTCTCAAAATTGTTTTGAGAATTCGGGTGTATATGAAAGTAAAACACAACGCTCATGAAATAGTTTCAAGAGCTAGAGCGCGTTGAATTATTCAATGCGGCTCAAAGAGTAGGTTAATTTTGAGACGCCTTATGGGTCTTGGATTAACACTCGTGTGTTGATGGTACGAGATTTGATCGTCGTGACCGAATATCATATGCATTGGATAGATAAGTCGATCCCGAAATTGCATGAGATGTGATTTAAAATTGAATTGGAGATGCTCGGAGTATCCGAGGAATCCAATGTATATAGATGCGTGGATGTCCTTGTAATTCAAAGGAGGGATCGAAAGAAATGTATGTCTAAGGGTATTTTGGGAAAATGTTTTCCAAACAGAAAGTTCGGACAAGGAGTTGTCCAAACTAATGACTCAAAAATGGTGAAATCCGAGGAGGATTAAACCTAGTAGTTGATTGCTTCTTTTGGCATTGCCGTCTTGGCCATATAAACAAGATTCGCGTATCAAGATTCCATATGATGGATTGCTAGAATCATTCGAATTAGATTCGATTGATTAATGCGATACTTATTTATTAGGAAAGACGACAAAGGGCATCATTCTCCAAAGGTTGGAGAAAGATCCAACGAATTATTGGAAATTACATTTAAATGTAAATGTTCCGATAAGTTCCGAGGCAAGAGGAGGCTATCGATATTTTGTTACGTTTATGGACGGTTAAAGTAGATATGAAAATATCTATTTAATGCGTTCCGAAACAGAGACTTTTGAAAGGTTCAAAGAGTTTCAAAAACGAAATACGAAATCAACTAAGCAAGAAAATCAAAGTTTTTCGATAGGATCGAGAAGGCGAGTATTTGAGCTAAACTTTTCGATAGGATCGAAGAGGCGATATTTGAGTTATGAATATTGATGATCATTTATGATTGTGGAATCGTTTCACGATTGTCTTCATTTGGAACATTGAGATGTGTCCGAACAGAGGAAATGAACGCATGTTGGACATGGTTCGATAAATGATAAGTCAATATGATCTCCCAAAAATATTTTGGGGATACGCCCTTGAGACAGCGGCACTAATAAATGGTTGCATATAAGATATGGACCATAAACCTTCTAATCGGTACAAAAGACGCCATATGAGATATGGATCGGAATGGTTCCGAAGTTGTCATTTGTACAGATTTGAGGATGTGGGTATATTTCGAAATTTGTTTCGATTAAACTCAATCCCAAATCTGAAAATTGTTCGTTTATCCTTAAGGAAACTAAAGGGTATTAGTTCTAACGTCCCGACGAAAATGAGATTTTCGTGGCTCGAAGAGATGCCTTCTTGGAGGAGGACTAGATGCGCACAAGTTTGGAACTTGGTGCCATTTATCTCAATGCGGGCTAGTGGGAGTAGAATAAATCTCGAAAGAGTTCGTGATTTGAAAATGAACATTGTACCGATGAAAGTTGGCATGGCTTCATCAAGAGTTGATGAACGCAAGTCGAACACACAAAGGAATTTTTCGTAGATCAAGTAGGCTATATCATAAGCCGGTAAATACGGATTTATCGAGGCTAATGATGATAGATCGAAATCATATGATGATTCGATATCCTACAAGGATGCTATGAAAAGTTGATTCCACATGACATGGTGTCATGAGATCTGAGATTCGATCCATGTAAATTATCAAGTTCAGAACTTAATTTCAATACTTTCTGGGTTAGACCCGTGAAATGTGAGTGGGTTTTTCAAGATGAAGAACCGACATGGATAGGAATACGCATATATTTAAAGCAAGGCTATTTGCGAAAAGTTTCATGCAATTCATAGTCGGACTATGAAGAAACGTTTTCGCTTGTTGCCATGCTTTCCCATTCTCGAAATTCTGCTTGCCATGGTCGCGTATTATGACTATGTGATGTGGCAAAATGGATGTCAAAACCGAATTTCTTGACAGAAATTTTATGAAAGGATGTGTACTTGACACAACCTTACGGTTTTGTCGATTCATAAGAATCGGGGATAAGATATGCACGCCTTAACGATCCATATGATGGATTAGAGAAAGCTTCTCGGAATTGGAATATTCGTTTTGACAAAATTATAAGCTGTTATTAAATTGTCGAAACGAATGGAAACTTTGTGTACACATGAAGGTTAGTGGGAGCTGCGTTATATTTCTTGTAACGACAAAGGATTTAGACGAGACCGCTTATGAATAAGCGTGAAGATCTATAGGATAGATCTAAGAAGTTCCTCGTTCTATGTTATGACACATATATCGACATATTGTTGAAAATGGTTTTCAACATTTAACTTCTTGGAGGAGTTAAATCAAAATGTCGCATGACAGAAATTTTCAAAGGCTCGATGTGAGACATCAAGCAGCGCGAAAAGTAATAATATGATGCCTTACATTTGATGTTAGGATCTATTATATCTGTCATGATATGTATGTGGCTATACGTCGTACACATAAGTCGTCTAATTTACCGTCAATACAATTCATGGGAATCACATAAGTTTGAATGTAATTCGATTACGTGAGACTAACTCTTGTGAATGTATAATGGTTATCTATAATGGTGTGGAGGACGTGTTGGTTATAAAGAGTTATAACAACAACAGTTTCCAAAGATTAAGCACGTCCAAATATGTAGCACGACTTTCGATCACAAAGTGTGTACATGTTTTGCTTAAATGAAAACACGGTTATATGGAAAGGTTCCACAAGACCAATAGTTTATGATTCTATTTACGGTGGCGAGTATATTGCGGTTATTAATCGCAAAAGGAAGTGGTATGGATCAAGGAAACATGACCAAACTCTCGTAGCCACGAGTTATCGGATTTATGGTTGTTTATTGCGTGAAACGCAATAGTACAAGCCAAAAATGCCGAGGTCACAACCACTTCTAGCCAATACTCAGAAAATTTCATTTGATCCATGGAATTTTGTGAAAAGATGTGATCGTAGGTATTGGAAATGTTCCAATCCTGTTGAAGATTAACACTAGCGGGAACGTGCGGACCCGTTTACAAAACCGCTCTCTCTAGTCGCGCGTGACTGTCATGCGATGACTATGGGTATGGAGATACCTAGAGGAGGAAGAAGAGAGTAGAGTGTAGTTATCTAATACGATAGTCCTCGCAGGTTATGGGTATGGAGATACCCATAGGTAAACGTTGTATCACCCAAATACTTAGTCCATATGAATGCATCCCTTTTAAAATTTTTGTTTACTTAAATTAATATGCATTCACCTTATATGAAAACTGTGTGCTGGGTTGTGTAATATGATTGTTACATGAACCTTGATTTGAACTTGTGTGGACGTCGACATGGTTGAGGACCATGTGCAGCGAAACCGTCACACTTAAAGTGTCATTTCTAAACATCCCTAGTCGCGGGTCAGTTTGCTTAAGAGAGAAGCATTACTATTACAAGGGAATAGACTGAACGCGTACACTAGTACGTTTGCCGAGGAGATGATTATGTTTTGCTAATCATGGGACAAAGGAGTTTGTCGAATCGGGAACGTAGATATATGTTAGGTTACATGTATTGGATATGACCGAAGCCGCGAGACCATGACATGGTTTAGTCATTATAGATGGACTTGCGACGGATGGGGTTTTAGATTCTTCATACTTGAGGGGATCATTGATTGCGTTACGTGCGTAACACAATGCTTTGATATGATCTTACGCTCACCGTAACAGGGAGTTAAAAGGGTCATCATTGGGTATTGTCCGAAACACGGAATTCAATGTGAGTCCCCAAGATAGGAATTGTTTATTCCGAAAGGAAGAGATATCTCTTAGGCGCCGCTCGATGAGTCGATTAACGAAATCCGTGGCCACGGTCAATGATATTAATGGTTAATATCGATTGAAATTTGTTAACTCAACTCGGAATCGGGGAATAAGTATAGTTAATCAAATTATAAGGATGACTATTACCGTGCCTTTTGATTAACGGATATCGTAAACAAGAGAACTAGTAACCGCTATTCGAGATAGGCACAATGATCACAATCATTTTTCGTTTAACATGGGTAGCTATGATGGAGTGACTAGATCCCGCTCATGAGCTTGTAGGCATTGGAAACAACCTACTGCCATCGTTAAGTCGAACCTACATGGTCACACAACGAGTCGTACTAAGTCGGGCTTGATCATAAAATCGGCACATTGGATGTGCATAGCTTGGTATTTGATACGCGAGCTATATTCTCTAAAATCGTGCGTATTGGATATGCATGAGTACCTTTTAGGTAGATCTGAAATTGAGTGGGAGACTGAAAGAAATACAGTTTCGGATCAACCGTAAAAGTGTACACAAGGATAAACGAATGTAGTCGTACATTCGTGGCCATAACTTTCAGTGGGAAAATCCAATTAGAATGGTTCAAATTGGGTTAGATAGATAATGAGATTATCTACAACCTTCATATAGAAATATATTTCATATGAACGAAGTATAAGTGTCGTTTCTGTGAAATACCGAAAGGGTGCAACAGTATGACATACAGTTAGTAAAACAGTCATAACTTTTGCATACGAACTCCAATTGGGCTGGGCCAAATTGGGTTGAGTAGATAATAAGATTATCTACAACTTTCGTGTTGGTTGATTTTCTGTCAGAGAAATTTATCAATTTCGTCTGGACAGAATACTGAACAGGTTCATACAGTTTTCTGTGTGAAAGGGTGTATATTGGATATACATGCCTTTTGGCTAATCCTTATCCTATTAGGTATAAATAGGATTTTCTCTCTCATTTTCACTAAGGGAATTCAGAAGGAATTCATCAGTTGAATCATTCTAAGCAAGTGATTATTCTGCCCAATATACACAAGAAAAAGAGCAAATTCAGATTTGATCTTTAGTGAGTGAAAGGGTGCGAAGAGAGAGAAATCGAGAAAGGAGTTTCTCGAGTAATAGAGAATCGATTAGATCGAGCAAGTTCGCCGGTGCATCGTCTAGGCAGGTGCATCCGCGACCGACGTCTTGCGACTCACGGTGGATACAAGTAGAGGAGCGACAATTGTGGCTCTTGGATTGTGATCGACTCAAGGAGTGAGAAGACGGTCAACGAACGGTGAAAGACGCGTGGTATGGGACGCGCGGATTGTCACCAACGTGACAGGAGATAGAAGGCGGCGATCAACCCTTCGTGCGTGATCAATTTCACGCTGGTATAGATCTATCCTTCTATTCGCATCGTACCCTCGAAGTCATGGCGTGATCTCGGGAATCGGGGAATCGGACCGGGCCTTCATTCCGCTGCGCGGGCCCGGGGTCGAGGATATTCCCTACATGTGTTTTGTTCCGTTGGCTTTTGAATCCAAAAGAAAAAAATCATTAATTATGTGATAATTAAATAATAAGTTGGTTAAATTACCTTAAAGATGTCGAAGGGGAGTGTCATCTTGACGTTATACATGATGCGAATTCCAAAGAGGATATGACAATGAAGAACCATTGCTCCCAAGTTCTTCACTTTTGTCTCCAGATGCAATGTGGTCCCACTTCCCACGGATTGACCATATAGTATAATATTCTCTTGTCTCATGCCGTATCGTTTCTTCAAACATTCGTATACGGCTTCTATGTCGTAGTACGTGTTTTGTTCCGTTGACTTTTGAATCCAAAAGAAAAAAATCATTAATTATGTGATAATTAAATAATAAGTTGGTTAAATTACCCTAAATATGTCGAAGGGGAGTGTCGTCTTGACATTATACGGAACACGAATTCCAGAGAGGATAGGACAATGAAGAACCACTTCTCCCAAGTTCTTCACTTTCGCCCCCAGATGCAATGTGGGCCCACTTCCCACGGATTGACTATATAGTATAATATCCTCTTGTCTCATGCCGTATCGTTTCTTCAAACATTCGTATACGACTTTTATGTCGTAGTACGTGTTTTGCTCCGTTGGCTTTTGATTCCAAAAGAAAAAAATCATTAATTATGTGATAATTAAATAATAAGTTGGTTAAATTACCTTAAAGATGTCGAAGGGGAGTGTCGTCTTGACGTTATACAGGACACGAATTCCAAAGAGGATAGGACAATGAAGAACCACTGCTCCCAAGTTCTTCATTTTCGCCCCCAGATGCAATGTGGGCTCACTTCCCACGGAATGACCGTATAGTATAATATCCTCTTGTCTCATGCCGTATCGTTTCTTCAAACATTCGTATACGACTTCTATGTCGTAGTACGTGTTTTGCTTCGTTGGCTTTTGAATCCAAAAAAAAAATCATTAATTATGTGATAATTAAATAATAAGTTGGTTAAATTACCTTAAAGATGTCGAAGGGGAGTGTCATCTTGACGTTATACAGGACGTGAATACCAGAGAGGATAGGACAATGAAGAACCACTGCTCCGAAGTTCTTCACTTTCGCCCCCATATGAAATGTGGGCCCACTTCCCATGGATTGACCGTATAGTATAATATCCTCTTGTCTCATGCCGTATTATTTCTTCAAACATTCGTAAACGGTTTCTATGTCGTAGTACGTGTTTTGCTCCGTTGGCTATTGAGAAGAAAAGAAAAGATAGAAATTCGAATAATTTATTGATAGTTATGTACATGAAATTTTGTTTGAGTTGAAGATGAATGAATGGAGAATGGGATTAATTTACCTTCCTGGTGGAAGCAACGAATAAACAATGCGATTTTCGATTTTCGAATTTGATGAGGACACGTACGGCGATCAACAGGATTATTTCCAGCCGGAGCGATGGAATTCA
This sequence comes from Luzula sylvatica, assembly GCA_946800325.1. Taxonomy (NCBI): domain Eukaryota; kingdom Viridiplantae; phylum Streptophyta; class Magnoliopsida; order Poales; family Juncaceae; genus Luzula; species Luzula sylvatica. The sequence goes on along the minus strand of OX326960.1, from coordinate 57,563,027 downwards.
ATTTTCCATGTTTACGGACCAAGCAACAGTACAACTTATTTTGAGTTGTGCTCGGAGCGAGAACTTTTGAAGAATAAAATTTCCAGAAACCACAAAACAACATAATTTTTTTTTTTTAAAGAAGAATAAGAAATCTCTGTACTTTTTCTCATTCCTTATAATTTTTCTACCATTAACACAATTAATATAGGGCTTGTTGTATTGTTCATTCTTGCAGTTGAGTTGGCACTGTGAAAAATAGTCCGTAACGATTAAAAAACTGGAAACGATGATTGAACGAACTATTTTTAGCAAAAATATTGCAAACAATGGTCAAATGTTTTAAAGTGTATTAGATGTTTTGTTTACTCCAAAATCGTTTCAAATTATTATCGGATTTTTTTCATCTGATGACTTAGTCTTAAAAGATTATAATTATTTTCAAGCCATGTTTTTTTCTAACATTATTATTTTCACATTATTATTTTCTAACATTATTTTTTTTCATCTGATGACTGAGTTTCAAACACTATTATTTTCAAACCGTGTTTTTATTTCTCGCTTGATCACAATAGAGGATTTCAGGTGAAATCCCTCAACTCGTATCCACCTCGAGCCTCATCTTTCGGTTACGCGCGATTCCCCTAAAATCGCCATAAACTTGCTTGAACTTCATCTCTAATGGTGATTCTCAAGCTCTCTTCTTTACTTGTCTCACAAGCACACATTATTTTATGTATAGAATAATCTATTAGAGAGAGACGGAAGATCATCCATATCTTAAATTAATCACCCAATTAATTAGAGGATTAATGAGTATCAAATAAAACTGCCAACTCAGAATTTGGACTACGGTCCGTCATGACGCACCATAGTCCGTCATGACGCACCATAGTCCGTCATGACGGACGTATCACATTTACTGATTCATCCGTTACTACTTTGCTTCGTCATGACGGACAAACCAGTTCGTTATGACGCTATACTCACAGATTGGTGCACAGAAATACACTATGATCCATCACGACGGACTATGTATTTTCTGTAAATCTGTCAGAATAACTCCCTGGTCCGTCACAACGGACCAACTAGTCCGTCACGATGGACTATGTTATTTCTGTCAGATTTTCATAATCTTATTATGCATCCAATCGTATCGACGAATGCGTACGTTCATCTATCCTCATGTGTACAATCTACTAGTTGATCTATAACTGTATTTTCTTCAATTTCTTGAGAAGAAAGAGAGAGGTGGCAGCAGATTTTCTAAAGGGAGGAAGAATCCGACTAGCATCGGAGGTCTTCACATCCAGTCTAAACGAGTCGCGTGTGGATACCGATAGAGGGTAGTGCCGTTTCGAGCATCTCTAACGTGATCTCTGCAAGATTCCTTCAACCATATTTGAACTAAATCTGAGGTAAAATTTTGAAACTTTTGCTTCCTATCTACATAGAAATACACATATCCATGGCTTTAGGGGTTCGGATAAGTTCCACAGTACAATAAGGTTGCCCGAAAACCTAAAAAAATTGTCATCATTTCTAAATCAACTTAACTTTTTCCCGATCAAGAATCTAATTGAATATTCAGTTTAAATTAACAACACATGTTAATCCTATTGAGTGTGGCCACACATTTTCTTCAATCCTAATTCATCGGGAGGGGGGGGGGGGGGGGGGGGGCTGAGAGATATCTCTTTCATAATGCGAAAGGAATAAATTACATCTTAGTTATTCACATCTTTTATCATGCTTCATGTAATACCCAATAATGATCTTATGATTATCTGGTTAAAGATAATGAAGAAACATATCTAAGTATCACAATTCACATATAAGGAATCCAATGATAACTTCAGGTCCAAGAACTTAAACTCTATTTGTTATGAGAATATATAAAATAACACTAACCATGCATATTCTCATAAGTTGGTTATCTAATATGTAGTCTCTAACACATATCTATATTTCATATTTGACATCTCCATGTCCATGATCATTAAAACATGATCATCCCATATGTGAATATACTGGTGTGCATATATATTCTATTACCTTAGACATTTATATCTCTATATACACCATATATACAACGAGAGACATTTAGAATTGCATTACGTTCATTTTACAGTTTTACTATCATAATCACATATTATGATGATGTACAAACTAGTTATACAATTCATGGCTTATTCACATATTCCTAAATATGTTAAATTACCAGTACACATATTAATTGAAATATTAACCAAATATATAATATCGGATCAACAAACATAAATGATACTGATATTCATTACAAACGAGCTAAACAGTTTAGCGTAGGACATTATTTCCTTCATCCTGTCAATGACATCCTGCCGTCGTTCTTCGTACGAATATGATAGAATATACAACTTGTGTCTCGAAAAATTGATCACGAACGGAGGGTTGATCATGCGATTCTTCATTCGTGCTTTCGTTGTGGTTATTTCTCATGCGTCCCACGCCCACATGACTCAACATCGTTAATTGCTCGATATGACAGAAATTCCTCTAGGATCACAACCAAGAATCACAAGTGTGATTCCTCTCTTCGTATCCATCGTTAATTGCTCGATATGACAGAAATTCCTCTAGTCGATCCGTGTATAATCTTGCTTAATCTCGTATAGAACTTCTCTAATGGAGAAAACTTTTTTCTCCTCTTCTCTCTTTCTTGTTCACACTTGTAAGTGTATCTTCTAACATATTAGAGTGATTATATTGCTTGAAGAGAGAGAAACATCTTATATATACTATATAGGACAAGAATGGGCTAAGGGTTGCATACCAATATAGATTACAGAACTGCTTCCGTTCGAACGGATGATCAGTCCGTTCGAACGGAACATGTTCCATATGTTCTGTGTATAATCTCATTACACACATGACTCCTTCCATTCGAACGGATCAATCATTCCGTTCAAATGGAAGAGTCCATGTTTGCTACTTGTGCACAACCTAATTGTGCACTTAATCTTTCCCACGAACGCGTACGTTCGTTTATTCTTATATATACATTTTTCCGTTGGGCCTAAATTGTAATTTCTTCATTTACCCAATTTTGTGAAATTTCCTTGTGCCACATTAACACATTGATACCAACCATTTGATTATGAAATATGACAAAATTTATACCATTCGTTTTTTTATACTCATAATTTTATGTAGTTATTATGTGCCCATTATTCTACACTGTGTTTTAACCCTTCTTAGAAGACAACATCATCCTACATTAATGACGTGGACTGTTATTATTGGATATGTTCACATTCTACTAAGTTTATTCAATTGTTTATCATTTCACATAGATACATGATCAAATGTGATTGATGGAAGATGAAAATTATATATATATATAAAATACAAATATCTAAATATGTAACATTGTAAAACATACATATATTAATATTATTCTAAGAAATTTAATTTTAAAAATCCATGAATTTTTTGTAGCTATTTACGTGCCCATTATTTTACAATATGTTTTAAGTCTCTTAGAAATCCACATCATCCTACAGTAATGACGTGTATTATTATCAGTGTTCCAGAAATCGGTCTTGGCGGTCGATTAATCGGCGATTAATCGCTCATCGATGGTCCGCCGTCGAGATAACCCCTTGGCGTTTTGTGCTTGGCGGATTCCGCCAAGCGGCCGCCAAGACCGCCGAGCCACCGCCGAGCCGATTTTTAGAAGTGCTTTTTTTATTTTTGTTTTTATTGCCAACGGGGCCATAGTCTAGTTAGTTGAATGTGAAGCACAAAAAATCATATATTGTGAGAGGTTGTGGGATACTATTTGTACAAAAAATCATATATATATATATATATATATATATATATATATATATATATATATATATATATATATATATAACGTTTCATTTCTTTTTTCTCTTCGTGCAAGAAAAATTATTTATTTTCCTGTCTCGTTTCTCGCAACGGGGGACAGGCGTGAAACAAAAACATTCTTTCTCATTTTTTTTCTCCTTTCTTTCTTTTCATGATAATGTTATGTTATTTGAAATTTTATTACGTTATTCGTATATCATCTATGTTATTTAAATTATTATTTGAATTTATGTTAGTTTAGTGGCGTAGTGTATTTTGTTACTTAAATTATTCAAAACTTATTAAAAAAGCTGTGATTTGTAATTTTGTTTAATTAATTTAAATATTAAATATAAAAAATAAAAATCCGTCGAGATCCGCCGAGATTCCCGATTAATCATCCTTGGCGCTTGATGGTCGTCTGCCGACTAGCGAGCGCCGAGCGATTTCTGGAACATTGATTATTATTGTTGGCTAGGTTCACACTTGACTAATATTATTCAATTGCTTATCATTTTACGTAAGATTGCTTGATCAAATGTGAATGAAATGAAATATGAAACGTTTATATATATAATAAATATTTTTAATATGTAATATTATAAAATATACATAGATTGATATTATTTTTAAAATTTTAATTTTAAAAATCCATCAAATATAGTCGTTTCAATTTTTCTTTTTCTTTTTACATCCATAATACCTTAGTTTATATATATTGTTTTTTATAATTTGAATTTGCAAAGAAATTATGTAAAAAATACAAATGGCAAAAAATTCATTTTTACAAAATAGAATTTTAAGTATCATATTTGCATAATAAAATTTTAAGTATTATTATTTATTTATATAAAAAATATAACTATAAGAATTTCATATAATACTTAGTAGATTATATTCGTGTTTTTAATCAAACAATATTAATATTAAAATGTTAAGAAAGTAATCGGAGCTAAAAATAATAATTTATCCGTCTAAATAACGTCTTAAATTTATACACTCCTCTCAAATAATATTGCTATTTTTTAAATGTGAATTTTATAAGAAAAATATCATATGATAAAATATTTTAGATTTATGTTTATGTTAAATCAAATATTAATTTTATTTATTAAATTACTTTCACGGTTTGATATTATTTATAATTTTAATTGCATTTTTTAATGAAGAAAAAAAATGTTAGTATTATATATAATTGATGATGAGTTACTACATGTGTCGTACGTTTCACTATTTTTATATTTGATATTGTACGAAATATTGTGAACAAAAATGATATAATATTTATTCTTAAATTTTTTTTCCTAAAATTATGTTATACCCCATATTTTATTATACAGGGCACCAATATAAGTATTCTTATTTGATTAAAAAACGAGATTTTTTCTATCATAATGTAAAATAATTTTAAACCATATATAAAATCATTGATAAATGAGTTCAAATAATTTTATTTTGAGATGATATTATCAATATCTCATACAACTATATATTTTGTATTATAACGAAACATAATTAACGTACTCGCCACGTAGGACGAGTATTCTCCTAATTATTTGTTAATTTAGATTATTGACTGGTTCTATTCTCTCTCATGAGATGATGCATGCTTGGCTTCCCCTTAATGGTTCTTTAAATATATATATAATTAGAAAAAATAAATTTAGGAAAACAAAAATATTGAGACATTATTAAAATTCTTTTTTATTGTTTGTTTAGGATATCGTAGGCTTAAGCCGGATATAGAAGAAGGAATTTGTCAAGTACTAGCGCATGTGGATAGAGACCGAAATATTGGCCGGATTCGGCACTGCCAACTTGGCATCCACATCAGCATCATTGTCCATGTCATCAACATAAAAGGTATCGAGGTCTCGGTTTGAGAGATAAATGTCGGAGCGCGTAATCGTGCGGTTCTGCAGTACGGACTTAAACCTACTTTGGACCATATTAAAATGACTGGAAGCTTGCCTTATTAATTTCATTTAATTGTTATTATTATACATAATTAAGTTGATTTTAGGAATAATTAGGACGATGATATTGACTTATTGAGGGTGTGAATCGTAATTTCCATTCATTGGTATTTGTCTTTGAAGAGTGGATTGTTGGATTTTGTGTAATTTTTACAATTTATGTTAGTAGGATGTTCTGTAATTGCTTTATAAAAAAAAACTATCCTTTTCTTTAGTTACAAAAAAGATAAAATCTCGAGATTTCATGAAAATATAATTTTTTTTATATCTTTCCCAATTTTATTTTTCAAACTTAATAAAAATCGAGATTTCATGAAAATATAGTTTTTTGAGAAATTCTTCCATAATCCAAATTTTTTTAAACCGTCCAATCTTTAAGATCTAAGGTCGATATTAAGTCTATAAATCTTGAAAATCGAATTCAGCCGGTAATTTTTTTCTATTGAGCCGGTTCTCTTGTATTTAATTTAGGGTAAATATGGAATATCACGTTCTCAATGAACTGCCAACCCAAAATAGATATTTAAACTGTCTGTGAAACCCTCTGCATTTATACGAAATAAACATACAGAGATAATGACTCGAAATGGAGATGATGGTAGTAGCATTCATTTGCATTCACTATGCCTCGAAATGGAGATGTATTCACTTTGCAATTATTGCACCTCCCTTAATCTTGAATTGCCAGATTAAGATTATTGAAGTATGATTCCATGGCCATGCACACAGTTTTTCAATTGAAACCAAATACAAACAAAAAGTATCAATCATGCCATAAATTTTCATAGATAGCATTCGGAATTCAAATTAAGATAAGTACTATCACAATATTATTAGAGATCGTCATCAAGAATTTTATTTATTTTTCAATTAGATTTAAAAGTTCCAAAGGTTAAATTAAAAAATTTAGTCAAATATTTTTAATATAAAATCTAGAATTTTGAATATTAAAAGAGATCTCTAAACAATAGGATTTTTTCATTTACTCATTATAAACATTAAATATACCATTGGATGATGTAATTTTTCTATATAAAACAACCCTCTATATTTGATATATAATTTGCTTAAACCCTAATGGTATTTTTTATTAATTTAAAAATATAAAAAATGTTTTTACTAGTATACCAATTTATGTAAAATAAAGAAGAAAATATATTATATTTATATAATTTTAATATTTAGAGTGTCATGTTTTTTTAATAAAACACTAACATCAAATTAAAAGCACGACGATACAAAAAATATGTACCCTGAAAATATTTTGGCGGAAAAAATATTAATTTATCTTTCTAAACAAATTAAGCAACTTGAAAATAGCTTATAAATTATAATTATTATACGAAACACGGTAAAAAATATTAAAATTAAAAATAATAGGAAAAAAACATTTAAGATATTTTATTAATATGTTAAATTAACACGGTATAATTCATGCTTGTACTCGTTGAAGGGTAAAAGATTGTATTTATTCGGGAACATAATGAACCGATCAAATTCAATCGGTTTGGTTTTTTTATTTATTTAGTTCAGTTGGAAATATGATATTGTTTGTTTATTCGGTAAGTCCGATTTAATCGATTTTCAAAAAATAAAATCAAACCGAATAAACTGAACAACATCAGTTTTTGAACCGAACTAAATATTTGAATCAACATACTTAATTAACATAATAATTAAAAATATATCATTAATAATTAATTAATATTTATTTAAATTATGAATTCAAATGAATGATAATTATGTATTAAACTAAATGTTAATTACATGACATATGTTGATTACGATACTAATTAAATGCGTTAACTAGAATATAAAAGATATTATGTAATTTGGGAATACATATTTATTTTTATTTTCTCCAAACCTTTTCCACTAGCTCTAAAATCATGATTTAAATTTAATTAACTCACCGGATTTTTAAAATCAGGTGGTATCGGATTTTTAAAACCATTACTGTCATAAATGTTTCTATATCATTTCGGTGTACATATAGATTTAAACATTTTTATGTTATTATCGGTGTTAGCATACTATTCCTATTAATATAACATTTTCAACGTTGTAATATTAATTTTCGGATCAATACATATATACCAATGTAATATATATTGTTTACGAGTCATTATGTCAAGGAATTTTTTTACAAATAACCATGTCAAATTAATTTATTAACGAAATAACCAAACGGTGATGTTCTTTTCATGATAATTTTTTCATTTAAATGTCAAGATACATTTTATTGTGATTATCATATTCGATGCCCGATGCCCGTATACAGTATACTATTTCAGTATACATATATTATTTTCAAAATTAATGCATTATTTTTTTTTATGTTAATACATCATTTGTAATAACAATATAGTATTTTTTTTGTGTGTGCATATATTAATATAAGTGTTAATACATCATATGTATGTTAATAGTATAAATCATTATATCATTTTTAATGTGAACATAACATGTTTAATGATCAAATTTCGTTTTTAGTGTTAATATTTAGTTTGTAACAGTAATGTACTATTATTGTGTGAGTATATTAATTTTAATTTTAATACATCATATGCTATTGCATGTTGATAGTATAAATATAAATTTTAATTTTAATTTATCATATTTATTGTTAATATACTATTTTTAATGATCGTATAACGTTTTTAGTTTAACATACAATTTAATATTTTTTCATTTTTAATATAAATATAAATATAAATTTTAATAATTTATTTTCAATACTCATATAACAATTGGTATGTATTCCTAATGTGAATCATTATATATTTGATATACTTGTATTTTTTTTCCAAATTTTATTTTATACATGATCATAGACCTTGTGAATATAATAACGTGAAATTATTTAATGCACCATGATTATATTCCCTTCCCCCAAAAGCAGGTAGAACATTGCATTGATTTTTACCTCATTAAATAGCCGGTTGAATTTTTGTTGGCCTAAAATGCCCTCATATGATCGTAGGGTTAAGATTAGATCTTTACCAAAGTAACAAATTTTTTACGGTGTATGGAAACATTACTCTAGTTTTTTTTATGTCTTTCCTAATTTTCTTTTTCAAAATTAATAAAAAAACAACAGTGATCAGGTACATTACATACATACATTCTTTACATGACACGAGCGTGTATCTTCCAAACTAAACAACGAGAAGAAAAAAATCGTACGATATTAGAAAATGAAATTGAACAAATTCGTTAGCATTTTCTCACAGCTTTCATCTATCTGTCCGTAATTTTGGCTGTTAAACTTATAATAAATCGATTTATTGTCTTCGCCATCTCAAGCACTTGTTGTACTTGACTTCAGTTTCGTTGAGGCTAGAATAATTTGCTTCCGTCGAAGCGGGTTTACCCATTGCTAGCTTCTCCATGTCGTTTATGAATTTTTTCATATGTTTTATGTACTCTGGAAATGTTTCGAGGTTACAATGCGCCCCTCCTTTCACCCATAACGGATCATACTTGGCCTTTGCCAGATCGTGAAGTCTTTTCCCGTGTGAAAACTCCACGATCTCATCTGCCGTTCCCTAAATTCATAAAATATACGTAATTAATTAAACCTAAGTTAATATAAATTAACCTAAATACATCGAAATTCGACTTACATGTATAACCATAACAGGGCAATTCACTTGCCTTATCTTGTCAATATTCTGCGGAAAAAAAATGTCAAATTAATAACCCAAATATTCATAAAAAAATCATTAATTATGTCCTAATTAAATAATAAGTTAGTTAAATTACTTTAAAGATGTCGAAGGGGAGGGTCATCTTGACATTATACAGGACACGAATTCCAGAGAGGATAGGACAATGAAGAACCACTGCTCCCAAGTTCTTCACTTTCGCCCCCAGATGCAATGTGGGCCCACTTCCCACGGATTGACCGTATAGTATGATATCCTCTTGTCTAATGCCGTATTGTTTCTTCAAACATTCGTATACGGCTTCTATGTCGTAATACGTGTTCTGCTCCGTTGGCTTTTGAATCGAAAAGAAAAATACACAATTCAATTAATTTATTCATTGTTATGAACAAGAATTTTTGTGAATGAATGGGGATTAATTTACCTTGCCAGTGGAAGCGCCGTAACCGGAGTAATCATAACTGTAAAAGGGGGAGGAAAAAAAATGAATAAACAAGGTGATTTTCGATTTTCGAATTTAATTTGTTTATTTAATGGAATTTCAGCCATAAAATCAACAAAATCCAGAGATGGAAGGATGTAAAAATAAAAAAAATTCTGATTAACGAGGCAAAGATCATTTACTTACCACATGACATTGACCTTGAGATGTAACCGGAGCTCGGACAACAGCTCGATCATCTGGCCAAGATCCGCGGCGTTTCCATGCGAATAAAGCAATGTCAATTTCGCATGAGGATGCCTCAAAAACGCCGCCGTCACCTTCGTCCCCGCACGTGTATTCAGCACATTCACTTCCGCCTCCTTCTCTCCACGTCCGCCCCCGCCAGGACCAGAAATGATCCTAATCCCTTCTCCCGCTCCCTCTCGAGAAATCACCTCGTACGACGCCGGCTCCGGCGGGAAAAACGCAAATCTTGCCGCGACTGATGACGTCACATTCCCCATTCTTGCAAAATCTGTATCTCTATGCCTTTCGCCTTACTCGTCACGTATGAGGTTGGCAACAATGGCGGTGGGTTGAATCAAATGAGAATTATGAATTGAGAGAATGAGAAAGAAAGAAAGTTAATGAGTTAATGAGAAGAATGAGATTAATTGTGTTCATATATAATAGATTTACTTAATTAACTAAACTGATTACGCGGCCATCTGGTAGCTTAGTTAGTTTATTAAATAGTGATCAGTATTTTCGGCGTTTCTATACGTCGTTATAAACTCTCTCCACAGAAAATTAATTAATTTGTTATAAACGTATGTATATATTATTGTTCAGAGGTTCCAATTGAAAATATTAATGTAGTGTAATAAGCTCTAAAGTTAAATATAAATCGTTCCGTACGCTGTTTACCCCCCTTACTTTAACAACGCTTTGATTCAATCAATGGACATGTCCGTTTAGGTAAATAAAAGAGATGAGTTTGTATGTTTGTCGTACAATATCAGCTAATGATTGCAACATTGCATTAGAGTAAAAGACAAGTAAATGACCCGAATCTCAAAGCATTTCAATGGTCGAGATTTAGTCAAAGGCTGGCGAAACAGACACCAGTATTGTCCAGAAATTGCTCGGCCGAGCTGGCATGAACTGATAGAATATCCAACACACCCGGTGTAAGTTACAGCGTACACCTTTAGAATTAGCTGCGGTGATAATGGCATGAGGGTTTACTACGCCGGGTTCATGGACATGTTATTAAAGAACAGCGAATCGTTGCTTTTGATGAAACAGAAGAAAAGAGGAAGCGAAATGAAAGGATTTGGTCTGTTTCAGTCAAAGCGGATAAACTAAAGCTTCTATTTGTTAGACACGTGAAAGTGCGTGCATTCAATAATAACAATAAAATAATAAATTATTATTATTATTATTATTGTTGTTAGGGAAATTTTTATAAAAAACCTTAATTTTGTTGGGTACAGTAAAAAATCCTTAATTTTATGAAACCTCCGGAAACAACTTCCCCACCAAATTTTATTTTCAAATATTATTATTATTGTTAGGGAAATTTTAAAAGAAACACAAACTTTTTGGGTACAGGAAAAAATTCCGAACTTTATGAAACCTCAAAAAAAAAAACTTCTCTACCAAATTTTTATTTTCAAATATTTCCTATTTAAAATAAAATTAATCATGAATATTATATTATTATTTTTTTTACCAAAATATTTTTTTATTTCCATATTCTGTAATTAAAAAAATTTATATGTTAATTTTATTAATTTCAAGAAAGTTTATAAATATTTTTTAACATGTAATGATTTAAAAAAAATGAAATTATTACATGTTGTGTTTATATAATTTTAATATTTGTATTTATTATTCATTAAAAACTAACACCAGATAATAATAAAATAAACAACAATAAATAAATACCTTAAAAATATATATCTTAAGCATCTGATTTTTTATTTTAATATTGTTGCTCATATTATTATTATTTTATATTAGTTTTTTAGGAAAAAAATATATAAAAATCAAATTAAAATATATAATGTATGAAATATTAAAATTATATAAATATAACCTATAATTTATTTTAAAATTATATATATGCTGAAAAAAAATTAGGAATTTTTTAAAATTAATAAAAAAAAATAACAAAAATAGGAGTAATGATATTAACCATGAAAGAATCCATGAATTTTTCCATGAATGGTGACGTGGCACCTTGTGATTGGTTGTAATTTTTACCTAACTTTATTGCAACCAATCACGAGGTGCCACGTCATCATTCATGGAAAAATTCATGGATTTTTTCATGGCTTCTATCATTACTCCAAAAATAGGGAGATATTAAAATATATTATATAAATAGAAGGTTATTTTGATCAATTTTTTTTAACAACATTCATGATTAATTTTAACTCCTATAGGGAGATATTTGAAATTAAAATTTTGGTAGAAATAATTTTTTGGAGTTTCCAAAAGGATAAGAATTTTTTACAATATCAAAAAAAAATAAGAAGTTTTTGTAAATTTCCCGTATTATTATTTGAGAAATGATGTTATTGTTCATTAATTTGAGAAATAATAATACCAATAATATCAATGTTGATATCATAAATAATATAAGACTAAAGAAAAAAGAAAATTTTAGAATAGAGTTATTTTACAACTACATTGATTCGAAAAATGTAAATATACAAAAATTTAATATGTATAGTGTCTTCTAAATATATATAATGAATAATGAATGCTGAAGATGTTGAAGATGTTTCTACAAAAATACTGAATATATATAATATAATAAATTCATAATAACATTTAATTAAATAATAAAAATTAAAAATTAATAATATTATTTGAGGGGTCAAGGAGAAATAATACTTTTCTTGTATTGGTGTGGCTCTTGTGGGTCATGTGATGTCTACCATTTAGGGCTACCCATTATTTTCTTCTTTTTAGACATGTTTCTTTACCTTCTAGACAAATCAAAGTTGCCTAATTATGACTGATATGTTTCGTTACACTTTCTTATGTGTCATCTCATATAATATAATTTATTAATTCTTCATTGCACATGGTAATATATGATTTTCTATGTATATTATAGCTATCGTAAATAAGTAAAAATGTTGGAAATGAGTATTTTTTTGTATATTATAGCTATAATAAATTCAATTTTTTTTGTTTCGTAATAGAAAAATATTTTATTAAATGAGATTCAAATATTTATAGAATATAAAAAATATATATATTTATTATGAAATGCATATAGTAATGCAAACTCAAAAAGATAAAATTATAGTATAATCTATTATATCGAGTAAGACTAAAATATTAAGTGAGTATTTGAATTTGAATTTGAACTTAACTACTAACAAAAAGGGGGTGGAAAGGCTAATGCATAATGCCTGCATTAGGTTATTAAAATAACTACACACAAATGAAATGATGTGTTGTAATTACGCTTCTCTCGCCCCGCCCCCCCCTATGAAATCGTGAAACGATGTATTAGGGATAAAATAAGGTGATTTTGTTTTTTTGGAAAGTGATAAATATGATAAATTTGTAAGTATTTCATAAAGATTAGTCTAATCTAGTGGTAAAATTGTTGTCTAGGAGATGGGTGGTCATGAGTTCAAATCCCTCGAATCACATATTTTGATTTTTTTTTTTAGTTCGGCCCCCCCTATATATGGATCCTGGATCCGCCACTGAGTTGCCTTTTAGACTTTTAGTTAGATAAGGATATAAGGATACGTTATTGTTTTAAGTTATATATTAATAAATAATAAGTGAATATGTTATCGTCATGCTTTATGCAAGGCAATACATACATACATATGAAATGATGTACCTACTTAAAAATGTGAATAATTTTAAGGTGGTATGGATTTAGCATGGACCTGGCTACTTCGATTTTCCTAATCGCCCGCGAGAGCGAATTAAACGACGTGGCTTGTTTTCATTGGCTCGGTCCAACTTGGACACCGTGCAATTTAATTCTTCACTCATCTTTTTAGTTAGATAGTTATTGGTGGATTAAACGAAACTAGTATATCTAACTAAAAAGAACAAAACTATAATATATATGAAAATATCTCAAATATCGAAGAACAATGAGATATTGGGGGACATCAATTGCGTCGAAGAGAGATCTTCGGAACTTTCCGATATGTATGTTTTCTTTATTATATTTTGCAATTTTTGCAATAGACTACTTGTTTTTGTCAAAAATTAGCTTTTTTAATATATAATTAAATATATTTTTTGTAGCTAAAGTTAATGAAGATAATGAAGATACAATCGACAAAATATTTCATCTATTTTCGATGTTAAATTTAAAATAAATTTGATATCTTTTTTGTACTTGACTTCAGTTTCGTCAAGGCTGGGAGAATTTGCTTCGGACGAAACGGGTTTCTCCGTGTAGTTTATGAATTTTTTCATATGTTTGATGTACTCTGGAAATGTTTCGAGGTTACAGTGCTCCTCTCCTTTCACCTATAACGGACCGCATTTCGTCTTTGCCAGAGCATGAAGTCTTATTCCGTGTGAAAACTCCACTATCTCATCCGATGTACCCTAAATTCAAAAGATGAATTTTTTTTTTTGGAAATAATAAACTAGACTCGAGAGTCCTATGTTTATTTTTTATAGTATCAAATAAAATATACAAATATTTGAAGTTTATTTAGGAACACTCTCCTCAAAAATTAAATAATCCCAAAACTTTATTTTCCAAAATTTTAACTTCTAAAAAAACTAACTTGAAAAGATTCATAAATCCTGAAAAACAGAACCAAGAAGAAAAAAAAAAAGTAAACGAAAAAGATACAGTGATATTTCATCAATTGATGTCAATAAAACTTCAACCCATAATTTTTTACAACATATGATTTTTTTTTATAGATTTTAAGTTTTTGCCTAGTTTAACATCATGGGCGAGCATGTAAATAGACACAATACAAAACTTTAAAAATATCATACATATAAAAATATAACAAAGACTATATCATACTGCAACAATGTATATATATTGTACTTATTTGTTTACGTTAGAATATTTATTCTTTATTTTTTTCAAAAATCTTAAACATCACAATAATCTAACTAAATTTCTAAACTAAAATTACGATAAACTTGACATATTTAACAGAGTAATGATAGAAATCTTACATTTTCTCCCAAAAATTTACTCATATAACATATGGCAGTACTAAGTCAGTGTTGTAAAAAACGATAATCGGTGAAAAAAAATGATTTTATTGTGAAAAATCGAACCGTTTCTTACAAGACAGTTGAGAAAAACAATCAATATTTTTTTTACCGTTTTTTACTGTTGTTCAACCTAAAGAAGGTTTTTCGATTGGAAAAACAACCATTCTTTTTCAGGTATGATGAGTTTTTAATTTTTTTACCGTGTTAGTGTGTTGTTTGACAGTGGAAGTCTCTCTCTCGCAACAGTGAAACTCTTGGTGGCTACCCTCTACAGTGCTCGGCGACTCTCTCTGGCTCTCTCCCTGACTGCACTGCTCGCGACAGTGAAACTCCTCTCTCTGTGGCTGCAGTGCTCTCTTTCTCTCTCGCAGTCTCGTTGCAGTGTTCGCTCTGGCTAGGCGACGACTGCAGTGCTCTCTCTCTCTCTCTCTCTCTTGCTGAACCTCCTCTCGCTGGATTGGCTTGGCGACGACTGCAGTGCGCGCTCTCTCTCTGGATTAGTGGATTCTGGAGTGCTCTTCTCTCTCTCTCTCTCTCTCTCTCTCTCTCTCTCTCGCTGGATTGGTGGATTGTGCCCTCCAATTGAAATCTGCGAGGTGTGACAGGTATCTGGTACATCTCCATTCTCCAACTCAATTCATGTGTTTTTATCTCAATTTAAATCTGGTACAATCCAAAGGAAAAAAAAAAGTAATCCACAATATCCAACAATTCATGTGATTTTATCTCAACTCATGTGATTTTATCTTTAATTCAATTAAATTTCTAATTTTAGGATAATTTAATGGCAACGGAGTATCTTGATGCTGAATTTAACATTAACAAGAGATCAATTTCGATGGATTTGATATTGAGTGATTTTAATGATTTTACGATTTAGTTTTTTGTTGGAATTTTGATGTTACGTTCATGTTGTTTGCCGTTGATTTGTTATATTTTATTAAGATTTTGTATTTTTTTTTTGTATTTTGGTCATTCGTTTATGTTTTATTTAAATATTAAAAATTGAATTATTATATAATTTTTTGTTTAATCTTTAAATTTTAATTCGAATATTATCGTTTCGGTGACCTTTTTTATATCGTTTTTTATTATTTTACGTTTGTTTTACGGGTAATACAGGATCCGACCGTTCCGTATCATTTTATGTTTTTACGACATTGTACTAGACACATAAAAAGTAGGTAAATACAATGTGACATACTCCGAAAATTCATGATAAATATGTATGGTTCATATCAATATTTTACAGTGTTTTAAATAGCGGCGCTGTAGCGGCGCTATAGCGGGTTTTGGGAGGTAAACGCTGCATCGCTTCGGAATTTAGCTTTGTAGCGTTTTGTTCCGTTGCAACGCTATAGCGGACCGCTATAGCATGAAGCGTTCAATTATAGCGGCCGTAGCGGTGCTATAGCGTGATGATGATTATTATTATTATTGTTGTTGTTGTTGTTGTTGTTGTTGTTGTTGTTGTTGTTGTTGTTGTTGTTGTTGTTAACTAATAATAACTATAATAATAATCACTATTATCAATACACAATAATAATAATTGTTATTAAATAATAGTAATAATATTAATAATAATTATTATTATAATTATTATTGTTATTATTATTATTGGTACTAAATAATAATAACAATAATAATAATAATAATGACAACAACAACAACAATAATAATAATAATAATAATAATAATAATAGTAAGTAGCATACTTACTATTATTATTATTATTATTATTATTATTATTATTATAGGAAAAATAAGATAATAACAACATCAACAACAACTATTAATAGCCTTATTATAATTACAATAATATAATAATAAAAATAAAAACAAAATTAATAATAATAATAATAATAATATATTTTTCTTAGAGATGAATTTTAATTTATGTTAGTTTGCGAGGTTGATATAAATATGCATTCAACATAATTTTATTTATAATATTGGACCACTAATTTATATTTATATTTATTTGTAGTATTATAAAAATAATAATTTCGATCAAAAATCCGCTGTGATGGTGAAGCGGCGCTATATCGCCCGCTAATGCTAAACGCTAAATTAAACGTCAAAACGCTGCATGTCGCTGCACGCTATTTAAAACATTGATATTTTAGTTAACGCCAATTAAAAATGTAAATACTATTTATATTCATTATTTTATAAGTTTTTAAAATATAACTATAGCATTTTATATTTAAAAATAAATAAATGCAATACTATTATTTTTTTTACTTTTATTTCAAGGATATATGTGAGTTTTTTTTTTGGTTTTAGCAGGGCTAGTATGTAAAGTCATGATTCCCTGTCGATTACGTGTTTTGCAAAATAAAATTATTTGTTGGAGAAGTTATGAGTTCGAGTCTCAATATAAAAAAGAAAAATTATACTTGTCTCCTCTAATATCTCCTCAATGCATTGATGTGTTGGCAATATATAATAAATGCATTAAATTTTAAATTAGATAACGAACTGTATTTATTAGGTAATAAACCACATTGATTAGGTGATAAACCAAATTATTAAAAAATAATTGGCTTTATTTAATATTTTTATTATATTTAATTTAACATATGATAAGTTATGTTTATTTGAACAATTTTTTATTATTTTATTTTCAATATTTAAAAAAAAAATATATTTTCATTTTTATTTTCTAATATTTGCGAAATTATTATTTTCATTATCATTATTATTATTTTGTTTATTTTTAAGATGGTTTTATTCAAGTACACATGTTAAATGATATACTAATTTAGTCCAATAACTTCTTTTCCAAATTTATTGATTTAAATTTCATTAATCATGGATGGTGGTAAACAAAGTTGTTCAAAATATTAAATAAATTAATGATGTGTGAAACGGTGAATCTTTTTTACCTTCTTTTCTTATATATTATGGAAAAAATTAAATAATTATCGTTTAACACACCATCATTAATACACACGACATCACATCAATAATTCTAAGAAATTTTAAGAGAGCCATTCATTACCACTCTATAAGAAATAGAAACATATTTTAAAGATGAGTGGTGGTTCATGTCTCTCATTTTTCTTTTCTAAGAGATAAGAAATAGAAACATATTTTAAAGATGAGTGGTGGTTCATGTCTCTTATTTTTCTTTTCTAAGAGACTAGATGACGTGACAAATACTTTAAAGCTTAATTTTAATTCTTTAAATTATAACTATAATTTGACGTCCTAATTTATGATTAGGATATATTAATAATTTGACAATTAATTAAAACGCCAATCAAAAATTAATTGTCGACAATTAAAATATTAAATCATAAGTCTTACAGAAATCGCTAGGCGCTAGTCGGGCGGACGGGCACCGTTTAGCGCCTAGAGGGATTAATCGGCGATTAATCGGATATAGGCGAATTTGTAATTTTACATAATTTTTGTCATATTTTTTAATTTATATATATTATAATTTGTGCTACAACTTTTTATACTAAAAATATTGTATCCAAACAAATCAAAACATGAAATCTACAACATAACAATAACAGTGTTGTTGTTCGGATACGCCGATATGGCGATACCGTTACGCGTATCGGATACGACGATACGACAATTTAACATATGATTTAGGATACGATACGCGTATCGGATACGGATAGATTTTGATTTTTCGGAGTATCCGCGCGACATAGAATTTAACACAAATCCAAATAAACCGCAAAATTAAGTTACAAAAAAATAGAAGGGTGCATGTCTTAAAAAATAAAAAATTAAAAAAAAATTAAGTGGGCTGTGCGGCCCAAGCGGAATTATTCGGTGCCTAGGCGGAATTCCGCCTAGACAAAAACGACTAGGCTAAACCTAGACGTTTGGTCGGTGCCTAGCGCCTAGGCGGTCGCCTAGACCGATTTTTAGAACAATGGTTCCGATTATGCTTCTCATGCCTTTAAGTTAGGTAAAAGAATATGTTCTTGTTTTTAAGTTATATATTAATATTAATATTAATATTAATTGAATATGTTATTATCATGCTCTATGAAAGGCAATACAAATACATACCTATGACATGATGTACCTTCTTAAAAATGTGAATAATTTCAAGGTGGTATGGATTTAGCATGGACCTAACTACTTAGAGCTCGCCTCATCGTCCGCGCGAGCAAATTAAATGACACGGCTTGTTTTCATTGGCTCGGTCCATCTTGGAAACCGTGTAATTTAATTCCTTAACTCATTTGTAGAGCATTACATTTGAAGTTAATTTTAGCTTGGTATAAAGGAACCTCGTGGTGTTATATTTAGCTTATTAAAAATTGAGTTTTCGGTGGATTAAAGAAAACTAGAATATCTAACTAAAAAAACAAAACTATAATATACTAGCTTTTTTTCCCGCGCGATTGCGCGGGAGCTTTTTCATCTTGACACAATATTATTCAAATCTAAATAATTGTACAATATATATTAGTTGTGTGTTGATATGAACAAATTATGAGTACATTGTACATAAAATGTAGGAACACAATACACAACAACAAAATAACATATAATATTACATAATTTTTAATAATAGTAGAAGTATTAGAATTACAACAATACCAACTTTTTAATAAATTTAGTTATTAAAAAAATTACAATCAAATACGTCCAAAATAACGAATGCTTTCATTCGAGTATAAAATATGTCGGTATAGTGTGTTTGCCTCAGTAAATCATTATTTTTATAAATTTTAGAGCAATGATTGTATGAATCGTTCAAGAGCCGGCTATCTTGAACATTCAAACGGTTATTGCTGCAAAATTTGTCTATTTTTATACATCATCGGCAGAATCATGAAATTGGAGTGTGATGATGATGATGATGATGATGATGATGATGATGTTGATGATGATGATGATGGTGAAGACGATTATGATGATGAGGATGATGATGCTTATTGTTTATACTTTCACATTTCAGCAGTGATGTGTAGGTTGGTAACTTTCGTGTTTAAAATGTGTAAGGACAGTGTGTTTATCTAAGCAAATCATTATTTATATTAATTTTAGAGCAACGACCGTTTGAATTGTTCAAGAGATGGCTTTCTTGAACAATTTAAACGATTCTTCCTTTAAGATTTGTTTATTCTTGTATACATCATCGTTAAAATCAGGAAAATAGTGTTTCAACTCGTTTTCGCATTCATAGTTGTTTCGTATTGGTATTGATGATCGTACTCTCATTCGTATTTCAAATTTCGTATTTTGTATTTTAGTATTTGAGATTTCAATTTTCTTAATTTGTAGTTCGTAATTCGTATTTCATAGTTCATAATCAGTAACATTGATGTTTGCGACTTTCAGGTTCAACATATGTAAGGACATTGTTTTTGCTTTAGTAAATCATGATTTGTATAAATTTTAAAGAAAATAACATTCTGAATTTATGAAGAGTCGGATTTCTTGAACCATTTAAATGATTCTTGCTTTAGAATGTGTATGTTCTTTCGTACAACATTGGAAAAATCAGAAAAATAGTATTTTGACTTATTTTTTGTATGCGTAGTTGCTTCGTATTGGTATTGGTGCTCGTGCTCATATTCGTATTTCATATTTTATTTTTTTATTTTTAGTATTTCGGATTTTGATTTTCGTAATTTGTAGTACATAATTTTTTATTCATAATTCATGACATGTAATTCATAGGCATATTTGTACTTGTATTCGTATCGTATTAATAATGCATAATTTATAATCATATTCGTGTTTTATTTGTATTTCATATTCGTTTTGGTATTTCGTGTTTATATATGAACTCATATTTCGTATCGTATAGTATTCGTGTATGAACGCATCAAGTGGAAATTTCCGCATTTCATTCGTGATCGGCCGAACGTTTGAGCTGGTCCTTTAAGGCACGACGGGAAGCAATTCAAAATAGTTCTGTAGAACAAATTTTTATCAATGAAGATTAATCATCAATAATTAAAATTCTTTACTTTTTTTTGCAATGAAGTGTGCATTTGATTGTTGGTTCAAATTTCCCATTGGTTTGATTATTTCAAAACACTGTCATTACTAACGTTCAAACCATAGAAAAGTGCAGGATAACATAGGTACGATACGAAGATGAAGGAGGACTTGTGAAGGAGGATTTCATTGGATTACATCAAGAATCAGGAAATGAAGTCTCAAGATAAACAAGAAAAGAAGAACACAAGGAAGGCCATTGGAACACATCAAGAATCAAGATGTTGAATCCTTCCGTGAGTGGGATACGCCACAAATAAACCATAGGTACAAACCTAGTAGAACTCAAGTAAAATCATGTTCAAAATAATAAAGAGTTCAGTCAAGCAGGAAGTGCGTTCTGAACGAACTCAAAATCCGTTCAGAACGGACTTGCCACATATCAAAACGTTAAACCTTGATTAGAACCAAACGTGTCACAGGGATGTGTGCGTTCGAACGAACAATCATGTCCGTTCGAACAGACAATTAGAATCCGTTCACCCACCTTCTGAGTGCGTTGAACAGACAATCGTTCCTGTGAACGGAAAAATGTAACAGGGATGTGTGCGTTCGAACGAACACACATGTGCGTTCGAACGGACAACCTGGAATCCGTTCACCCACTTTTCAGTGCGTTGAACGGACTCTTGTTCCTGTGAACGCAAAATGCTATGTATAATTGAGTCCGTTACGAACGGACATTGTCCGTTCGAACGGACCCAAGATGTACTTGCACGTTATTTTGAAACGGCTAGTACAAACTATAAGTGCGTTATGAACGGACTTTATGCGTTCGAACGCACTACAAGTTTTCTGAAGGATTTCTATAGAGAGTATAAATAGAATCCTTCATGGGTCTCTCTCTCCCACTTCTTCACTTTCAAACATTCAAACCTAAAAAGAGAGAAACCCTAAGCTGTGATTATCTATATCCATTGATAGCTTGAGAAACCCTCTTTAGATCGTTGATCTACTTTCGATATTCTCCACTAATCGTATCCCACTCACGTGACCGATCACGTTGTAGCTCGATTAGTGAAAAAGTGTAATAGGCTAGTGCAACAAAGTGTAAAGAGCCTTAGCTATAGATCGATAGAAGCGTGTAAATCGATCTAGGCAAATCCTTGTAATCGAGTTGAGTTGGAATTCAATCGAAAGCCAAAAAGAGGCACAAGGCATTCCCGGAGACGTAGGTACTCGCAAATAATTGAATCGGTCAATTAAGCGAGTAAATGGTGAGTTAAAGCTACAAAGCAATCACCTACCGAACTTCGTAAACAAACATCTTTTGTTAAAGTGTTTGTACGGTATCATCTCTATCATCTAAATTATTATTTATTCCGCACTGTAAATTAGGTTTAAATCTAAATTAAGTGTAAGCTAGATTGCCAAATTTAGCCCCCTCTAGGTTAGAATTAACCATCATTGATTTGTTCCTCTGAAGCAGAATGGAAGCCATCTGAGTCTAGTATTCATGAACAACTTTATTGAATGATCAATTATGGAATTATTATTCGCTCAAAGGTTAATCAATGCATGGAAGAATGTTTTTTAACTCAACACTTGACTTGAAAAAGTATCAGTGGTTAATCAACCTATGTTGATTGCATGACAAATATCAAAAATATCCCAAGAAGAAATAATCGAGTCACTTATTTAAATTTAAATGATTTACATGTCAGATTTTCTCATCTATTTACACTTGACTTGGAAATTGAATCATTGATCATTCAATATAAATTTTCAAACATCCATCCATCTAAAAATCCAAAATATCATATCATAGTTGGCTTTTACAAATGTTGTATCAAATATTCTAGTTGGCTTTTACATATGTTCAATGAAATGTTCTAATATCATATTCTAGTTGCACGTTTCCATCAAATATTATAGTTGATTTTTAATATATCAAAACAGTCAGGGTTTTTCAAGATACGAAAACAGTAAAATTGATTTTACGGTTTTTCTTTTTTAACAATTAAAAAAAATCAAGGAACCTTTTTGCCAATTTCTGTGAGAAGTAATTTCGATTCAAGATAAATGAGGATAAATTTTTGCTCTTAGTTTGTGGTATGAATCAATATAGATTGAGATCAAAACAGCCATAATCTTTCGAGGTATATATACATGATTTGTATATACATGATTTCTGTGAGAAGTAATTTTTGCTCTTAGTTCGTGTTATATACATGATTTGTATATAACAATTGACCACATGATATTTTTAATCATGGAATACATTATTTATAAATAACATTTCGATGCATGATATGATTACATATGATACTATTGCAGTATCAACAATTTTTTGCTGAGATAAAACACATGATTTAGTGATTGGCTACACGATATCTTTAATTTTTTTTGACAAATTTTGGAGAGGGCTCGGGAGGTCCCCCATCCAAATGAATTTCTCATTAATCATTTAATCTCATTTTACAATCATTCCTTTCTAAGTATTATCCATCTACTTAATCTATAGGATTTTTAACGAAAAAGAAAGGAACCCCTACAATTATCGAAAGGCCTACACTATGTATGTACCCCAGGCCTTCCTTCTCCTAAAAACCAAACACAACTACAAAATTTTTTGGCCCAAGCCCATCATTTTAGCTTGGCCTGAAATGGTTTTTCATTAGGGTACTGTAATCTTTCTCCATGATCACAGCCGCCCTCGAATCTTTCTTGCTCTTTCCGTCGTTAATGTCGCAACTCTTCATCTACTCCATCCCTCCTCATCTTCGTCACAGATCCATGTATTCTCTACAATACACGATATCTTTAATCAAAGAATACATCATTTATAAAGAGCAATTCGCCACCTGATATATTTAAACGTAACAAAACTTGTTTGCATTTTCATTCAAATCAAACCATTTTCGTATGATGATGATGATGATGATATGATCATGATGCCAGTGATAATGCTGCTGCTGCTGATGATGATATGGTCATGATGATGATGATGATGATGATGATATGATCATGATGATGATATGGTCATGATGATGATGATGATGATGATGATATGATCATGATGCCAACGATAATGCTGATGATGATTATGATTATGATTATGATAGAACAGGTTATTTAATTAAATAAGATGATGATAATAAGGGCCAAGCTCCACAGAGGAAGTACTCTCGATAGAAACAGCTAGCAAAAAAGATAAAATATGATTAGGATTTATGTTCGAGCCTTGGTTTTTTTTTATTTACAAAAGAAAGTTATATAGAGGGAAAATTGTACTCGATAAGAAGAGGCAGCAAAGAAACATTACAAATGTAGTTCTTTTTTATACACTCGCATCATTACAAATCGCAAGTGTTTTTGTATCATTCACGTCTTAAACGTATATTAATGCTTGCTTTGTTCTGATACACATAAAACATGACAAAAATAATAAGGGATAATCGTAGCCCATGAAGTGAAAATAACATAGAAATAAGAATTAAGAATTAAACTAACCAATGTCAAGATGGGTACCAACTCTCGAATACCCCGTTGTTCGAGTCAAGTTGTTATTCTCTTTGTAAATGAGAAGTCAAGCACAAACTAACCTGATTCAAAACTACAATGAGCTCAACTAATCAAATCATGATTTAGTCTCAATTTAGGTAGGATGCTGTAATTTCTAATTTCAGAGTAAACCAACCAAAAAAGCACCATAAAAAATATAAAAGTGCAGCAAACAGTAAGAAATTTCGAGCCTTGTTAACTTGATGTCAGCAACAGAATTAGGTGTGAAATGTGGACCAACTTGAGGATTAACAAATATCATCACGGAAAAACATGGAAAAAACAAAGTCAAAAATAAAGAAATATGAACTATTGGCACAAAAATAGTAACGAAATATGAACTGTAGCCGAAGACAATTTATTAGAACGAAAAGTACAATCAAGAATAGTAAGATTGGTTACAAATCACTATTTAAATTAGATGATTTCAAGATTCAAAATATCATTAATCAGAAACAAAGACTAATTAGAAACAAATAGGTAATGAATTTACATCATCAAAAATTTGTTTATCTTGGGTTCAGGTACAAAACCCGAGAATTTTAGAAAAAACAATTAACAAATTAAACTTGAAAATGAAAATTCTCATAACCTGATGCATATTTTGACTCAACAAACACAACAATAAATAGACTTGAGGAGTAAATTGTTGAATTTAGTCTCAATTAAGTTGAATTCAGCAACGAAACATTAAAATAGCACAACAATTAACACAAATCAGTATTGATAAACAACAAAGAAACAAAATTAAAGAGAAGAAGTTGCTGACCTCAATACCGATGTTCTCTGAAGCTTATTCTTTTACGCATGTCTCAAAAACATCTAAAGATCAGAAAAAAAAACATTATAAATGATTGAGTTACAAAATTGTCATAAAATATGAACAAAATAAGAATAAGGTCGAGATAAAATCATTTCTATCGAGCAAAAAATCAGCCAAAGTTAACGAAATCACTTCATTTAAGCTTTAAATCAACCAAAATATCGAAAAAACCAGTTTTGATAACAAAATCAGCCACGGTTTGTCTAGCAGATGTACACAATGAGCACAAATTGGAAATAAATGGATTTGAAGAAAGAACGAAAAGACATAAACCATAGATACTAAGTCGAGCATAAATCCTAGATAAATAAACTGAATCAACAGCAAAAATAACGAATCTAAAAAAAATCCTACTCACCGGTATTTTTTTTTTCCATAAAATCGCCTCGTTGAAGTCGCTAGGACGAAGAAAAGAGAGAGGCGGAGAACTCGCATGTGAATCTGAGATGAATCTGAGAAGAGAGATAGAAAATCGGCGGCTAGGGTTTTAGAAATTTCGTGAGCAAATATTTTGAATAGACTTGGTGCATGAGCACCCAGCAGTTATTGTTTTTCCTTGTATCAGGGTTCACGAACACCGGGTGTATCTAAGTGATGAACTGTTGGATCTTGATCACACGGTCAAAAAGAAGGGAGTGACGTGGACTCATGAGAAAACAGCGATTTATTTAAAAATAGACATAACTTATAATATGAAAATATACAAATATCGAAGAAAAATGAGATATCGGGGGACATCAATTGACGAGAGATCCTCAATTTCATCACATATGTATGTTTTCTTTATTATATTTTGCAATTTATGTAGATTACTAGGTTGGTTTTGTCGCAAATTACCTTTTTTAATATATAATTTAATATATTTTTTTGTAGCCAAAGAAGTACCAAGTTAATAAAGTTAATGAAACCTTTTTCGAATATCGAAGAAAAGGACGGATCAGGTCATAGAGTGCCAAAAAAGAGCAATGACCGAAGCCCAAGAAGAGAGAGGGGAAATTCCAATCACGATTAAACTCGGTTTCTCATATTGTTGTCTTTCTTTATTAATTAAACTACAGAAATATCAATATACTTCAATCACTTACAAATTCGATGAATTATCAAATAATACGATCTCATGATCGATCTCAACCTTATCGCCGCATGTCAAAACCCAAACTTCCTTAATTCTCTCTACTTTTCCATCCCGCATATCGACTATACTGAAAGCTCGCAAAGTACCCGTCACGATATTTTTCGACCCGTTTGGGTCATCGGTTAAACCACCAGTTGTAGTACTACCACTTGTACTGGCAGTAGAATTTTCTGGCTGGACCTGTTTCACTCTCGGAACCACCGCACCGTTCAAATATATTATTTGATTCTCGCCAATAGAAATCATATTTCTTGTACCTTTTCCATATGCGAGTTTTTTGTGCATGTGGCCAAATACCACTAAGGGGATTCGAATTTTGGTATTGTTTTGTAGATTTAATATTGCTCGAGCTAGATCTGAGACGGGAAGTAAATCTTCATTAAAGTTTGTTAATAAATAATAATAATAATATGATTAAAAGGATTCGAATATAATTAAACCTGGATCACCGTGGTCTCCACCTCCATAAGTCCAATCTCGTCCACAAATATCATTCACTTTCGACCCCAATCCTTCGTTGATAATGGGAAAAAAGAACTATTAATTTTACGAATTTAAAAAATAATAAATTATTAAATTAAACCTGTGGGACCATTATGGGCGAGAAGAATAACAAAATTTTCTTCTGGAGTCTCAATAGCAGTTTCGTATATTTTCTTCGCACTTTCTTCCATGTCATTCACATCGTACCTGTAAATCATCAAATTAGAATATTAGATCTCGATTTTGCATAAATACCCCCGAATTATGCAATTATTATTGTCTTGATTTTACTAACAGTGTAGATAAAAGTCGAGGTCTGAATAATTTATCTCCTCCACAAGAGAAAGTCCTTCCCCCAACAACACTTAGCTTGAGCGAACTAAAATCCAGTCTTTTGAATCCCACATGCTCTTCTCCTAAACTGAAATTTAATCAATTTGTTGAAATATATATGAGATAATTTGAAGATAAGGAGATTAAGAATTACCATTCGAGCTGGATCTGGACTCTACTCGTCTTCCTAAAATCAAGAAAAAACCGGAAAAAATGTTAAACGCTACTTTTTTATGTATTAAAGGATTCAATTTGATGAATAAAGTGTTACTTTTCTGAGAATTGTTGAGTGTTCCAGCAATCATGATTTCCCAAAATAGCTGCTTTTGGCATTTTTAGGTTCGAAATACTTCTGACAAGCTCGACATTCTCATTACCATAATCACCAGTAAATAGCACCAAATCTGGCTGCATTTGACATCACAAACAAACTAATTACACAATTGAATTCGAAATAGGAAACTAATTACATGTTAAAATTAACAGTGCAAGAATTACCTGAAGAAAACGAAGTGCTTTTGAGTCTTCTTCCAGTTCCCAATCATCATGCTACCAAGTACCAACAATCAAAATAACGTTTAATCAAATACCCAATTAACTTTATTACGAAATTGCATTCACAGAAAACTAAACAATATCGTAATGATGTCATTAAGATGCCAAGTACTAGTGATAAACAACGAACCACGTCGCCGACGACGGCAATTCGTACAGTAGAGCCCGCCATGGGGGCACGACAAAGCTGATTAGAAGAAAACGAAGAGGTGGAAAGAAGAGAAGGAGAAGAATAAGCAAAGAAGGAAGCACAATTTAATGGAGATGCGTAGGGGGGGAGAGGTAACCTCACCGAACCCCAAGACCTTAGCATTATATTCAACGAAGAAGCTGCGAATGGTAATTGTTGACCTATGGAAATGGCGCTCACGACAGTAATCCGGTATTTTGATTTCGGATTAATAAGGATTAGGATTTTGGTAAGGAAATCCGGGAGTTTAGTTCTCAGGTTTTGAGTAACCAATATTCGGTTTCGTTCTCGGATTATGACTTATGAGCAATCCAAATCGGATTGTAATCAAACCCGAATGTCTGATATTTAACCTTTTTTGTTAGAACAAAACCAAGTACTGTTGATATCCGATTTTCAATATTAATTTATGTATTTTATTTTAGAGGGTGACTAATTAACGCCAAGAGGCGTCTTTCGCCAACCAAGTAACGTCACGTGGTATTTTTTCACAATGTTGTGTGTAAAAATACAATTGATATTTAAATATATACATTTCTATTAAAAGAAATATAATGATTATGTATAAAAATAAATAGAAAAATTTATATTTCTTTTAAAAACATTTATACTGGATTTTTCCTGATAATTTAAACATATATTTGAAATGCACAATGATCTTGTATAAATACATATTGTGATGCACAAATACCTAGCACACATCTACAAAAAAAAATAATGCAATTAAAAATATACATCACACATTTTAAAAATTGTGCGCTACATCTAAATAAATATATCATTAATTTTAAAAAATATATTATATTTGAAAAAAATCAGAATTTGAAACCAAATTGTGCGCTATATATATATATATATATATATATATATATATATATATATATATATATATATATATATATATATATATATAATTCACCACACAAAATTTAAAAATAACATACACACACAAATACACAATAATATATATATTTTACTTCAACAATGTATATATATTGTAGTTATATTTCTTACATTTGAATATTTATTCTTTAATTTTTTTCAAAAATCTTAAACATCATAATAATCTAACTAAATTTCTAAATTAAAATTATGATATACTAGACATATATAACGGAGTAGTGACAAAAATCGCGATGCAATATTTTATCAAGACCATGATCAATAGCTGGTGTGAAACAAACATCAGTTACACTACACTAGGACAGAGACAAGACTCGTCAAGTGGAAGTGCAGTAATGTGTACGCAACCGAGACATTCTAATATACCGAAAGAACAACAAATCATTCAAAATCGCTCAAGCGACATGCTTTAAAAATTCACGATACAAATATATTGTTCATATCAATACTCTATTGCCAATTGACAATTTAAATATTATTTATATTAATTATTTTATAACTTTTGAAAATATAACTATAGCATTTCTATTTAAAAATAAATAAATACAGTACTATTAATTTTTCAAGGATATACATGGGATTTTTTGTTTTTAGCAGGGTTAAAAAATGGATTAAAAATTCGCTCAACCGTAGTACGTAAGTCCCTGATTCCGTATAAAAATGGATTAAAAAGAAAGCTGGATAACATATTTTAAAGATGAGTGGTGATTCATATCTTTCATTTCTCTCCTCTGGAGATTTGATGACGGGTGGCAATAATTTAAACCTTAATTTTAAGAGTAGTGATGTACGTCCCCTACTCTCCACCTACACTGATGACATGGATATGATTAACATTTTCAAAATTAACATACCAAAACATAATTTAACATTTTAATTTATGATTTAATTATCTTAATTTATCTTAATTTATGATTGAAAATACAATTAAAATGTTAAATTATGAATTAAAATGTTAAATTTTAAGGTGTTAAATCATATCTACGTCATCAAGGTATTAATTTTCCTAATTTTAATACTTTAAATTATAATTTAATGTTTAAATTTATAATTTAATTATGTTAATATTTGATAATTAATTAAAATGTCAAACTCTAAATTAGATGTCCACTCATAATTAAGTCATGTAACAAGTAAGGTGTGGGAGAAAAGCGGGGATATCTAACTTTGTCTTTTAATTTAAAGATCCAATAAAAAAAAACTGCCAAAGATTTATTTCCTCTTGGAGGAACCGTGTCCATGGAATATTTATATGCTTTACTTGTCCATATTTTAGATTTTTCCGGTTTTGCCCTTGATCAAGCTGTCTACTTATCTCGATTAAATTAATTAACTTAATTAACAAATAAATTCGAAGCTTCTTTCTTCTTGGTCAGCGTTCAATGGAAAAGCAAGCCGTAATTTCACTCTCCTCTCCCCCGCCGGATCCTCCACCGGCGGCGATGTTTCGGCAGCGGAGTCTTGTATACTATCAGTTCTCCGCTCTGTTTCTTACGTTTATTTCATACGCTGCTTTTCACGCCTCTCGTAAACCTCCTAGCATCGTGAAGAGCGTGCTATCGGCTTACCCGCCATTTGATGGACCTAGTGGACCCCACCGGCTTGGTGAACTAGATCTGGCGTTTCTCTCTGTTTATTCAGTTTCGACGTTTTTCTCCGGTCATTTTGCTGATCGTACCGATCTGAGAAAGTTCCTTTCTGTGGGGATGTTACTGAGCGGTGCTTCAACTGCTGCATTCGGCTTGGGTTACTGGTTCGATATTCAGCACATTTCATTCTTTCTATTGATTCAAGTCATTAGTGGTGTTGTGCAATCCATTGGTTGGCCTTGTGTTGTTGCAATTGTAGGTAAGGTCAATACATTTGATTCAAAAATTTCGATTTTGATTAAATAACATGATTTTGTCATTCCAAAGACAATCAATCTCATCGTCACACACGATCTTTGATCTAACAGGCAATTGGTTTGGAAAATCTCCAAGAAAAGGAGCAATAATGGGGATATGGAACTCTCACACTTCGGCGGGAAACATTATCGGTTCGGTTCTCGCCTCTTCAGTTCTTGAATTCGGTTGGGGGTATTCATTTCTCTTACCAGCTCTCCTCATCACCATACTCGCACTGTTCGTCCTAACCTTATTGGTTGCGGATCCAAGAGATATCGGGCTTCACATGCCCGTTACCGAATTCGAAATGAGCGATGAAGAGAAAGTAATCCCAGAAGAAGGAGCAGAGGAAGAGCAAGAGCAAGAAGAGGCTGGTTTACTTGGCGAAAGTGAGAATTTAAATTCAAATTCGAATTTAAATTTAGATTCGGGTCGAAATGAGGCTATTGGGTTCTTGGATGCATGGAAATTACCTGGCGTGGCTCAGTTTGCTTTTTGCCTTTTCTTTTCGAAACTCGTTGCATACACTTTTCTTTACTGGCTACCTTTCTACATTCGCCACAATGGTACATACACACACACTTTCTCGTTTTGAATTTTACGAATAAGACCCTGAAATTATAATATTTACAACAGGAGTGAAGGGGCAGAAGTTGTCGCATAAAGCAGCAGGGATGCTTTCGACAATATTTGACATAGGAGGGGTATTTGGGGGAATTTCGGCAGGACTTTTATCAGATAGACTCGGTGCGCGAGCCATCCCTTCAATCCTCTTTCTTCTCCTCTCGATCCCCTCTTTAATAGTATACCGTTTATACGGCGCTATTTCAATGAAACACAACATAATATTAATGTTTATATCTGGATATTTCGTGAACGGACCTTATTCGTTGATAACCACGGCCGTGGCCGCGGACTTGGGGACTCAGGAGGGTATTTTGGAGAATTCACGTGCTTTGGCTACCGTGACGGCGATTATTGACGGAACCGGTTCGGTCGGGGCGGCTTTGGGTCCGCTTTTGACCGGGTATATTTCGACTAGGGGTTGGAATAGCGTGTTTTTTATGTTGATTGTTTCGAATTCTTTGGCCATTTTGTTTTTGGTTAATATTGCTAAAAGTGAGGTTGTTGATAGGATGCGCGGAGTTAGATAGTTTTTTTTTTTCGTTTTTAAGGATTTTTGGAGATAGAAAAGTAAATAAGATGTATGCAATTCGTTTTATTCGAGGAATCCTCTATTTTTTGCTTAATAAATAAAGAAAAAAGGAGAGTTATTAATTAATGGGAAATTTTATTTTGCCTCCAGAACTTATCTCTCCCATCCTCTATACGTACTTCGAGAAAAATTAGTGGAGGTAATTAACCATTCAATTAACACATGAATACATGCTAATTAATTATTAATTCATTTATATATATAAATTTGATGTTAATTTGATATTAATTAAATTACTAATTATTGAAACCATGATAACCTCTTAATTATTAATATACATTCATCCAAGGAAAGAGATGAAGAAAAGATACATGATTCGCAAAATGAATCTTATATTCTCAAGAAGTAACTAAACGAAAACAGCAATTTATTCTAATCTATCTTCAAAATTCATCAGCAATTCTCTCTCTTCTTATGAGGGGAGAAAACTTCGCGACGAGGAAATCCGTGAACTTGTCGACGGATCGACAAAGGGCTCGATTCCAACTTTTCTTGAAGAAAAGGAGAGCAACGAATGCCCAAAATCCTATAACGAAAGACACGATGAAAGATCCCACCAGCATGAGCAGATCGAACCAGTCGTCCTCCATTTGGGGAAGAAGTAGATACTGTTTATAGGGATGCTAATTCTAATTTCTGAGATTGGGCATTAAGAATGAGGATGGGTTGCCTAGAGGTATTGACTATTGAGAATAATCTATTATTTTGGTAGAATAAGAAAATAATTGTTTATAGGAGTAGTGATCTATGTCCTTAGTATTCAGCCCCATAATTTTTGATGACATGACATATTTTCTATAATTTTATTTTACATTTTAATTTATGATTTAAAATCATAATTATGGTTTAATTATGTTAATTTATGATTTAATGTTTCATTAAAATGTCAAATCATAAATTAATAAGCTAAAAATTAAAATATTAAATAATATTCACGTCATAAAAAATTAAGAAATGTCCAATATTCTCCTTAATATAATATGCTATAGTCCGGTCCACATGGTTGAATTGCCCACCAATTAAATAATCAAATATATAGGTAGTAGCCATGTACTTAATGTGATATTTTTATTGAGAAAAATATGTTAAATGGGATATTGTAATTTGTAAATTAGAAAATAATCCATTGTTTTTATTTTTATTTTGAAAAACAATCCATTATTTCAAGAGATTTGATATAATTGTTCTCCAAACCCATTGAATATATTTGATGTGAAGTTTAAAAATGATGAATTGAGATAATTAATATATAATAATAAATTAAAATATATTAATCAACTATTAATTATTTCAATCAAATATTCTTGGGATTTTTCAGGAAGTTGGCGTGTTAATGAAATTATAATCTAGTTGGGTGAGTGTGAGATACAAAAAATCATATGTTATGAAATATTATAGGTTCGATTATCGTTGTCATCAATGAATGAATGAGTTTCTTCATTTATTATAAAAAAAATGGAGGTTGAGATGAATTTCAGGGTGCAATATAATTGACCTTCTTATAATTGGACAGGACTGACAGCCGTCATTGTAGTATTAGGTTTGGTGAATAATTGACGAGGTCAAATTAAATTAGGCATGTTCACCGGGTAAGTTTTGAGGCTAAAGAATCAAAGATATTAACTTTTTTGTTGTTGTTGTTGGAGATACGAGTATCTGATATGGAATACGGTACGGATCAGATACGTCACGTGGTGTATATTGAGATAATTCTTTCATATTACTTTAATTTATTATAAATTCCGGTCCAAAATATATCAAATATTTATACAATAATTTTAATATAATTTCATAATATTTTTAGTATAATAATATGACACTTTTATAATACTTGTATTATCATGATATTTATTTTAACATATTATAATTGTAATATTTAATTATTTATTATTTTTATATTATATAATACAAATATATGAAAAAAATAATTATATATCAGTATTCGTATTTTATATTTTATGGAAATTGCAATATTGTCCTATCTATACTAGCTTTTAAGGAGTTCGAGTGATTTTATTAGGGGTTATATATTCAGCTCCAATAACATAAAAAAAGAGTTGATGATGTGGAAAATGATGATTAAGTTGGTTGATTAGTATTATTAATTAATCCGATTAACAATTTAATTAATTGTTTGATTGAATTAACGCGTCAATTAGTATGTATTAATATAATTTATTGACATGTCAATTGAACGTGTAATTATCGTGTCATTTAACAATATTTTTCTATTTCATTACTGGACTTAACAGTGGTCTAGATCACGATTTTATGTGCGAGTATTGCTATGCCCCCGAATAAAATATCACGAATTTACACAAATTTTTTGCTGACGTGTCAGTATTTGATTGGTCTGTATAGTTAGCAAAGTTCTAGTACTAGTCCGGGCCTTGTCATCGTTTACAGAAATTTGCATGATTTTTCTTCACGGTTCAACATTAAAACTCCAATTGCATATATTATTACTTTAGAATAAAAATAGTTTGTATTACTTTTTGAAATTGCATAGATTTCTTTAGTATTTTTTATTCTATCTCATTTCATTCTTAACTAATACATATTAGGAAACTACTCGCGCTTCGCGGCAATTTTGTTTCATTTGTTTCTCCATACACATAATATATATCATAATATATAATTATGATTTTTCGAAATCAAACATAAGACTTTGTGAAAATAAAAATCATATTGATTACGGGAGTTTGATGATGACAAAATTATTATACTATTTTTGAATCCAACACAATGCGAAATATTTATTTAGTAATTTAATGCAACACATACAAAAAAGAATAAATATTACTATAAGATAATAAAATAACATATGTGGACATAAATAAAAAGCAAAATCATATGATAGTTTAAATTTTCATATCTAAAAATAAGAATAATAACATTTTAAAAGTTCAAAAAAATTATTTGTGTCTGATAAATTTTATGTTTCATGTTTATTATGAAAATAAAATATTATATAAGTTAAAGAAATTATTTGTGTTTAGTAAATAAATATCTTTCATTTTTAAGTAAAAATACAAATATAACATACTTAGTGCTATGTGTAATTTTTTTCAATTATTGTTTTATAAATAATAATAATTAGGCTTACAAGTCATTAATGTAATTATACTTATTTTTATATAATTTTTTTACAAATTTTTTTTCATATTTTTAAGTTAGAGAAAAATATTGAATATATGATAATATGAATCTCGAAATAAAGATAAAATTCAAGTGAATATATTTCTTAATTTTTTAAAAATATATATGAAAAATACTAACAATATTTGATATATGTTTTGATATTATATATTAATTTATTAATGTTAGATATTTAAACTCTTCACATTCTATTTTTATTCACAATTGATCATGTAACATATTGTGAAAAAATTCAAAATCAAATATAACTGGTCCAACATGAACACAACGAATAATTTTTTGACACATGATCAGTGTAAGGTGATGTGACCTTCTAAAATTGCATAAAACTATTTGTAAAATAAGGGACACATAAATTTCTACAAATAAAACATAATCACACAAAATCTAAGGTTAATTCATGATTCATATGTTGCCACATACCATAATCTATGTAGGGGAATATCCCCGGCCCCGGGCCCGCGCAGCGGATATGTAGGCCCGGTCCGGTTCCCCGATTCCCGAGATCACGCCACGACTTCGAGGGTACGATGCAAATAGAAGGTTAGATCCATACCAGTTCCAAATTGATGGAACACGAAGGGTTGATCGCTGCCTCCTATTCCTCCGGTCACGTTGGTGACTTTACGCGCGTCCCACACCGTGCGTCCTTCACCGTTCGTTCCCGTTCTTCGATCCTTCGGTTCGATCACAACGGAGAGCCCCAAGTGTTGCTCCTCCACACGTATCCACCTTGAGTCGGAAGACGCCGGACACGGATACACCTGCCTAGACGATGTATCGGTGCACTTGCTTGATCTCGATCGATTCTCTATTAATCTCTCTTCGTGCCTTTTCACTCACAAAAGATCAAATCTGAATTTGCTCTTTTTCTTGTGTCTTGGGCAGAATATTTCTTTGAATTACTTCTGAATTCCTTAGTGAAGATGAGAGAGAAAATCCTATTTATACCTAATAGGATAAGGATTAGCCAAAAGGCATGTATATCCAATATACACCCTCTCACACAGAAAACTGCATGAACCTGGTCAGTATTCTGTCCAGACGAAATTGATAAATTTCTCTGACAGAAAATCAACCAACACGAAAGTTGTAGTTAATCTCATTATCTACTCGACCCAATTTGGCCCAGCCCAATTGGAGTTCGTATGCAAAAGTTATGACTGTTTTACTAACTGTATGTCATACTGTTGCACCCTTTCGGTATTTCACAGAAACGACACTTATACTTCGTTCATATGAAATATATTTCTACATGAAGGTTATAGATAATCTAATTAT
Organism: Luzula sylvatica; assembly: GCA_946800325.1. Taxonomy (NCBI): domain Eukaryota; kingdom Viridiplantae; phylum Streptophyta; class Magnoliopsida; order Poales; family Juncaceae; genus Luzula; species Luzula sylvatica. Next base: position 57,526,434 of record OX326960.1, on the reverse strand, counting down.
CTATCTTACCCAATTTGAACCATTCAAATCGGATTTTCCTACTGAAAGATATGGCTACGAATGTACGACAACATTCGTTTATCCTTGTGTACACTTTTACGGTTGATCCTGAAACTGTATTTCCTTCAGTCTCCCACTCAATTTCAGATCTACCTAAAAGGTACTCATGCATATCCAATACGCACGATTTTAGAGAATATAGCTCGCGTATCAAATACCAAGCTATGCACATCCTATGTGCCAATTTTATGATCAAGCCCGACTTAGTACGACTCGTTGTGTGACCATGTAGGTTCGACTTAACGATGGCAGTAGGTTGTTTCCAATACCTACAAGCTCATGAGCGGGATCTAGTCACTCCATCATAGCTACCCATGTTAAACGAAAAATGATTGTGATCATTGTGCCTATCTCGAATAGCGGTTACTAGTTCTCTTGTTTACGATATCCGTTAATCAAAAGGCACGGTAATAGTCATCCTTATAATTTGATTAACTATACTTATTCCCCGATTCCGAGTTGAGTTAACAAATTTCAATCGATATTAACCATTAATATCATTGACTGTGGCCACAGTTTTCGTTAATCGACTCATCGAGCGGCGCCTAAGAGATATCTCTTCCTTTCGGAATAAACAATTCCTATCTTGGAGACTCACATTGAATTCCGTGTTTCGGACAATACCCAATGATGACCCTTTTAACTCCCTGTTACGGTGAGCGTAAGATCATATCAAAGCATTGTGTTACGCACGTAACGCAATCAATGATCCCCTCAAGTATGAAGAATCTAAAACCCCATCCGTCGCAAGTCCATCTATAATGACTAAACCATGTCATGGTCTCGCGGCTTCGGTCATATCCAATATATGTAACCTAACATATATCTACGTTCCCGATTCGACAAACTCCTTTGTCCCATGATTAGCAAAACATAATCATCTCCTCGGCAAACGTAATAGTGTACGCGTTCAGTCTATTCCCTTGTAATAGTAATGCTTCTCTCTTAAGCAAACTGACCCGCGACTAGGGATGTTTAGAAATGACACTTTAAGTGTGACGGTTTCGCTGCACATGGTCCTCAACCATGTCGACGTCCACACAAGTTCAAATCAAGGTTCATGTAACAATCATATTACACAACCCAGCACACAGTTTTCATATAAGATAGATGCAAAATGAAAAAATTTTAAAATTCTGAAATTGCATTACTATAAGATAAGTTTGGGGTGATACAACGTTTACTAATCTATTAGACTAATCTCGTCCTACGAAATTATCGTTTTAGATAACTAACTACTCTCTTCCTCCTCTAGGTATCTCAAACCTATAGCTTTCGCATGATAATCGTGCTTAGCTTGCGAGAGTGGCTTAGTAAACGGGTCCGCAACATTCCTGTCAGTATCAATCTTCTCAATGATCACATCCTTCCTTTGCAAAATTTCACGGATCAAGTGAAATTTTCTGAGTATGTGCTTGGAGCGGTGATGTGCCCTCGGTTCCTTGGACTGTGCTATTGCGCCCGTATTGTCGCAATACACAACTACAGGTTCCGAGATGCTCGGGACTACACCAAGCTACGACACAAACTTCTTGATCCAAACCGCCTCCTTTGCCGCTTCGGAAGCCGCAATATACTCCGATTCAGTTGTAGAGTCTGCTATCGTGGGTTGTTTGGAACTCTTCCAAACTACCGCTCCACCATTTAGACAAAACACGTATCCGTTTTGTGATCGAAAGTCATCGACACATGTTTGGAAACTGGCGTCGGTATATCCATTGATGACCAACCCGGATGTCTTTCCACCATAAATTAGAAATTGATCCTTAGTTCTTCGTAAGTACTTAAGGATGTTCTTAACAGCGATCCAATGCATATCCCCTGGATTAGATTGGTAACGCGAAACGACGCTCAATGCATACGACACATCGGGGCGCGTACAAATCATGGCATACATAATTGATCCAACCGCCGAAGCGTATGGAACAATATTCATCGCATTCTTATCTTCGCTCGATGTCGGACATTGAGCTTTAGAATACGATATGCCACTCGATAATGGAAGAAGTCCTTTCTTCGAATTTTGCATTGAAAACCGTTTCAACACTTTGTCGATGTACGTGCTTTGACTCAAGCCGAGTAACTTCTTGGATCTATCTCTATAAATCCTCACGCCTAATATATAGGCGGCCTCGCCCAAATCTTTCATAGCGAAACGAGTATTTAAATACTTCTTAACATCCGTAAGCATCGGAATGTCGTTTCCTATGATCAAGATGTCGTCTACATATAGTACAAGAAATACTACGCGGCTCCCACTAAACTTCTTGTATACACAAGGTTCTTCTACGTTTTTCACGAAATTATAATCTCGTATAACTTACTCGAAACGTATATTCCAACTCCGAGAAGCTTGCTTCAATCCATAAATGGATCGTTGCAACTTGCACACTTTATTCGGACTCTTCGAATCGACAAAACCCTCGGGCTGTGTCATGTACACATCCTCTTCTAAGTTCCCGTTAAGGAATGCGGTTTTGACATCCATTTGCCAAATCTCGTAATCATAATACGCAGAAATAGCAAGTAAAATCCGTATGGATTTAAGCATTGCTACTGGAGAAAACGTTTCTTCATAGTCTACACCATGAATTTGTTTGAAACCTTTCGCCATAAGCCGTGCTTTATAAGTGTTTACATTTGAAGGAAATACAGTTTTGGATCATCGCTAAAATGGTATGTAGGACAAACGAACGTACGCGTTCGTGGGCATACGAAACAGATTAGTAAACCTGGTATAACTTTCAGTAGGAAACTCCGATTTGAATGGTTCAAATTGGGTTAGTTAGATAATGAGATTATCTAGAACTTTCATGTTGTAATATATTTCATTTGAGCGAAGTATCAGTATCGTTCTAATGAAATACCGAAAGGGTGCGACAATTTGACATACAGTCAGTAAAACGGCCGTAACTTTCGGGTCCGAACTCCAATTGGGCTGGGCCAAATTGGGTTAGAAATATAATTAGATTATCTACAACTTTCGTAAATGTTCAAAGTCGGTTGGAACGATTTAATATTTTCGTTCTGACAGATTACTGAAAGGGTGTATGCAGTTTTCTGTTTGAAAAGGTGTATAGAAGATATACATACCTTTTGGCCCATCCTTATCCTATGGAGTATATATAGGATGTTTCTCTCTCTCTCTCATGAGTTAAACCAGTTGAATAATTAGATTAGTTCAACCAGAAAATTAATGGAGTTAATTTAGAATTAATCCAGAAATTAAGAGACTCTAATCACTTGATGAAAGTGTGCGAAGAGATTGAGAGAGAAGGAGAAAAGAATTTTCTCCGTCTAGAGAATCGAAACGCAATCATGCAAGTTCGCCGGTGCATCGTTTAGGCAGGTGCATCCGCGACCGAGGTGCTACGACTCACGGTGGATACGGGTAGAGGAGCGACACATGTGGCTCTTCGTTGTGATCAAACCGGAGAAGTAATCGAGTAACGGGCTGTGGAATCATGCGGGCATGGAACGCACGAAGACAACCCGAGGCGTGTCGAAACGGTGGGAGACGTGCGGTATGGGACGTACGGGCTAGTCACCAACGTGACACCGAAGGAAATAGAATGCGGCGATCAACCCTTCGTGTGCCATCAATTTGGCACTGGTATGAATCTGTCCTTCTATTCGCATCGTACCCTCGAAGTCGTGGCGTGATCTCGGGAATCGGGGAATCGAACCGGGCCTACATATCCGCTGCGCGGGCCCGGGGTCGAGGATATTCCCCTTCAGTGGTATCAGAGCGATCGCCATCGATTCGAGGGTCGAATCATAGTCGTATATTAGATATACGCACGGGTTATCAAAGTTCGTACCCGTTTGCATGATGTTAAATATAGAGAAAGTCAAATTCCGTTAAAATCACAAGTGGAATTCGCTAGAGATCGATCAAAAGTTGATTGAGAGTATCTAGGAATGATCGTGAAAAAGTTTCATGATTTATCGTTTTGGAAACGAGCGAAAACGGACGAAACGGCAAAATCTGCTGAAAGTTAGAATACGAAACAGTGAGTAAAACTAAGATAATTTTCAGTGGAAAACTCCAAATTGATTGGATTAAATTGGAGTAGTTAGATAATGAGATTATCTATGACTTTGATACATAAAGGTTTTCCATTTGAACGAATTATCAGTGTCGTTTTTATGGAATACTGAAAGGGTGCGACTGTTTGACATACAGAGACTAAAACGTCCGTATATGTAGCATCGAAACTCCAATTGAGTCCAATCCAATTGGGTTAATTAGATAATACGATTATATAGAACTTTCGTTCACGTTCAAAGTCGGTTGGAACAATTTAATATTTTTGTTTCAACAGAATACTGAAAAGGTGTCTGTAGTTTTCTGGTTGAAAAGGTGTATATTGGATATACTTACCTTTTCGTTTGTTCGTATTTTACTAAAACTGGTATAACTTTCAGTAGAAAATTCCGATTTGAATGGTTCAAATTGTTTTAGTTAGATAATTAGATTATCTAGAATTTTCATGTTGTAACATATTTTATTTGAGCGAAGTATTAGTGTCGTTCTAATGAAATAACGAAAGGATGCAGAAAAATAGTTTTTCTGCCGCCCCGGGGGCAGTTTTTGGCGCCCCGGACGCGTCCCGGGCGAGGTTTTCTCGCGCCCCGTGGCCCCTGCGTTACAACGGATGGGGCAGTCCGTTATAACGGACCCTTCTCTGGATGTTGTTTTTGTTTTCGCGATAACTTTGGCTACGAAGCTCGGAATTTTGAGTTCTTTATATCGATTTGATCGGCATCAAACATTCTAGCATATTAGATAATTAATTATTTAGAATAATTAATCTCCCTAAATAAATCATATGCATTTACAAATCTTGTGATAGTGATATAATATGATTATGTCACGTATTTAGAAACATGCAATGGCATGATCCCTCATAATATTTAAGTCATGGAAATGCCTTCCATATTCACAACCACTATGATCGGTACTACGTCTCACATGGGTTAAGGCCAAAGCCGACATGGGTTATTGTAGTCATCGACGGGGTGGCAAGCGTTAAATAGGGACTGATAAGGGTTAAGGCCAAAGCCGACTTATTAGTAGTTTATTTGAACGATACGATGAGTATGGTTGTGACTTAACCGTTCAAGCCAGTAAGGGTTGAGGCCAAAGCCGACTTGATTGGATGTTCGGGGCATAGATAGGATGCACACACGGAACTGGGATTGTATAGGATACGATCCATCACCGAAATCCTATAAAGGTTCGAGAGTCGCATTGGATGCGATTGGATATAATCCTACCTAAATAGCGAGATCCCACTCGTCTGCCAAAGCAACTTGTGGGAGGATCGTAAAATATGGGTCTTGAGTGTTATGGACTTGGAGTCCCGTATCGGTATGAGGGTTATCGATTCGATAAAATAACACTATCATATATTCATCATATAAGCATATAGATTAAGTACGCACGGTTATGAGTTAATCTTCATCATCCGTTTAGAATTATGTTTTCAAGCAACACCAAATATATCGTTGAAATCGATATGATAGATGGCTTTTGGGCCGGAATTACCATGATTAACCTTGATAGTTAAAGAATAGCTCTTTAGACTTAAAGGAACGTGTTGGACACGGAAATGGTAGATTCGGGGCTCGAGGCATTGGCTTTAGAGAAAGCCGGGTTCGATAAACTTTAAGAAGGAATCGAACAATATTACATGCCTTGCAGTGGCATGTATAGACGCATATTTCTCAAAATTGTTTTGAGAATTCGGGTGTATATGAAAGTAAAACACAACGCTCATGAAATAGTTTCAAGAGCTAGAGCGCGTTGAATTATTCAATGCGGCTCAAAGAGTAGGTTAATTTTGAGACGCCTTATGGGTCTTGGATTAACACTCGTGTGTTGATGGTACGAGATTTGATCGTCGTGACCGAATATCATATGCATTCGATAGATAAGTTGATCCCGAAATTGCATGAGATGCGATTTAAATTTGAATTGGAGATGCTCGGAGTATCCGAGGAATCCAATGCATATAGATGCGTGGATGTCCTTGTAATTCAAAAGCGGGATCGAAAGAAATGTATGTCTAAGGGTATTTTGGGAAAATGTTTTCCAAACAGAAAGTTCGGACAAAGAGTTGTCCAAACTAATGACTCAAAGAATGGTGAAATCCGAGGAGGATTAAACCAAGAGGTTGATTGCTTCTTTTGGCATTGCCGTCTTGGCCATATAAACGAGATTCGCGTATCTAGATTCCATATGATGGATGGCTAGAATCATTCGAATTAGATTCGATTGATTAATGCGATACTTATTTATTAGGCAAGACGACAAAGGGCATCATTCTCCAAAGGTTGGAGAAAGATCCAACGAATTATTGGAAATTATATTTACATATGATGTTCCGATAAGTTCCGAGGCAAGAGGAGGCTATCGGTATTTTGTTACGTTTATGGACGGTTAAAGTAGATATGAAAATATCTATTTAATGCGTGCCGAAATGGAAACTTTTGAAAGGTTCAAAAAGTTTCAAAAACGAAATACGAAATCAACTAAGCAAGAAAATCAAAGCTTTTCGATAGGATCGAGAAGGCAAGTATTTGAGCTAAACCTTTCGATAGGATCGAAGAGGCGATATTTGAGTTATGAATATTGATGATCATTTATGATTGTGGAATAGTTTCACGATTGCCTTTATTCGGAACATTGAGATGTGTCCGAAAAGAGGAAATGAACGCATGTTGGACATGGTTCGATAAATGATAAGTCAATAGGATCTCCCAAAAATATTTTGGGGATACGCCCTTGAGACAGCGGCACTAATGAATGGTTGCATATAAGATATGGACCATAAACCTTCTAATCGGTACAAAAGACGCCATATGAGATATGGAACGGAATGGTTCCGAAGTGGTCATTTGTACAGATTTGAGGATGTGGGTATATTTCGAAATTTGTTTCGATTAAACTCAATCCCAAATCTGAAAATTGTTCGTTTATCCTTAATGAAACTAAAGGGTATTAATTCTAACGTCCCGACGAAAATGAGATTTTCGTGGCTCGAAGAGATGCCTTCTTGGAGGAGGACTAGATGCGCACAAGTTTGGAACTTGGTGCCATTTATCTCTATGCGGGCTAGTGGGAGTAGAATAAATCTCGAAAGAGTTCGTGATTTGAAAATGAACATTGTACCGATGAAAGTTGACATGGCTTCATCAAGAGTTGATGAACGCAAGTCGAACACACAAAGGAATGTTTCGTAGATCAAGTAGGCTATATCACAAGCCGGTAAATACGGATTTATCGAGGCTAATGATGATAGATCGAAATCATATGATGATTCGATATCCTACAAGGATGCTATGAAAAGTTGATTTCACATGACATGGTGTCATGAAATCTGAGATTCGATCCATGTAAATTATCAAGTTCAGAACTTGATTTCATTACTTTCTGGGTTAGACCCGTGAAATGTGAGTGGTTTTTTCAAGATGAAGAACCGACATCGATAGGAATACACATATATGTAAAGCGAGGCTTTTTGCGAAGAGTTTCATGCAATTCATAGTCGGACTATGAAGAAACGTTTTCGCATGTTGCCATGCTTTCACATTCTCGAAATTCTGCTTGCCATGGTCGCATATTATGACTATGTGATGTGGCAAGATGGATGTCAAAACCGAATTTCTTAACAGAAATTTTATTAAAGGATGTGTACTTGACACAACCTTACGGTTTTGTCGATTCATAAGAATTGCAATAGGATATGCATGCTTTAACGATCCATATGATGGATTAAAGAATGCTTCTCGGAATTGGAATATTCGTTTTGACAAAGTTATAAACAGTTATAACATTGTCGGAACGAATGAAAACTTTGTGTACACATGAAGGTTAGTGGGAGCTGCGTTACATTTCTTGTAACGACAAAGGATTTAGACGAGACTGCTTATGAATTAAGCATGAAGATCTATAGGATAGATCTAAGAAGTTCCTCGTTCTATGTTATAGCACATATATCGACATATTGTTGAAAATGGTTTTCAACATGTAAACTCCTTGGAGGAGATAAATCGAAATGTCGAATGGCAGAAATTTTTCAACGGCTCGATGTGAGACATCAAGCAGCGTGAAAAGTAATAATATGATGCCTTACATTTGATGTTAGGATCTATTATATCTGTCATGATATGTATGTGGCTATATGTCATACAAATAAAGCGTCTAGTTCACCGTCAATAAAATTCATGGGAATCACATGAGTTTGAATGTAATTCGATTACATGAGACTAACTCTTGTGATTGTATAATGGTTATACAAATATATACATAATGGTTATGTATATTTGAACCCATCGGGATTTGTATTGATAGAGGTGAAGTTTATCCTTGAATACTTTGCGAAAGAATTCAGGATTTTTTATCTATAATGGTGTGGAGGACGTGTTGGTTATAAAGAGTTATAACAAACAACAGTTTCCAAAGATGAAGCACGTCCAAATATGTAGCACGACTTTCGATCACAAAGTGTGTACATGTTTTGCTTATATGAAAACACGGTTATGTGGAAAGGTTCCACAAGACCAATAGTTTATGATTCTATTTACGGTGGCGAGTATATTGCGGTTATTAATCGCAAAAGGAAGTGGTATGGATCAAGGATACATGACCAAACTCTAGTAGTCACGAGTTATCGGATTTATGGTTGTTTATTGCATGAGACGCAATAGTACAAGCCAAAAATGCCGAGGTCACAACCACTTCTAGCCAATACTCAGAAAATTTCATTTGATCCATGAAATTTTATGAAAAGATGTGATCGTAGGTATTGGAAATGTTCCAATCCTGATGATGATTAACACTAGCGGGAACGTGCGGACCCGTTTACAAAACCGCTCTCTCTAGTCGCGCGTGACTGTCATGCGATGACTATGGGTATGGAGATACCTAGAGGAGGAAGAAGAGAGTAGAGTGTAGTTATCTAATACGATAGTCCTCGCAGGTTATGGGTATGGAGATACCCATAGGTAAACGTTGTATCACCCAAATACTTAGTCCATATGAATGCATTCCTTTTAAAATTTTTGTTTACTTAAATTAAATATGCATTCACCTTATATGAAAACAGTGTGCGGGTTGTGTAATATGATTGTTACATGAACCTTGATTTGAACTTGTGTGGACGTCGACATGGTTGAGGACCATGTGCAGCGAAACCGTCACACTTAAAGTGTCATTTCTAAACATCCCTAGTCGCGGATCAGCTTGCTTAAGAGAGAAGCATTTCTATTATTGGATAGACTGAACGCGTACACTAGTACGTTTGCCGAGGAGATGATTATGTTTTGCTAATCATGGGACAAGGTGCTTGTCGAATCGGGAACGTAGATATATGTTAGGTTACATGTATTGGATATGACCAAAGCCGCGAGTCCATGACATGGTTTATTCATTATAGATGGACTTGTGACGGATGGGGTTTTAGATTCTTCATACTTGAGGGGATCACTGATTGCGTTACGTGCGTAACACAATGCTTTGATATGATCTTACGCTCACCGTAACAGGGAGTTAAAAGGGTCATCATTGGGTATTGTCCGAAACACGGAATTCAATGTGAGTCTCCAAGATAGGAATTGTTTATTCCGAAAGGAAGAGATATCTCTTAGGCGCCGCTCGATGAGTCGATTAACGAAATCTCTGGCCAGAGTCAATGATATTAATGGTTAATATCGATTGAAATTTGTTAAATCAACTCGGAATCGGGGAATAAGTATAGTTAATCAAATTATAAGGATGACTATTACCATGCCTTTTGATTAACGGATATCGCAAACAAGAGAACTAGTAACCGCTATTCGAGATAGGCACAATGATCACAATCATTTTTCGTTTTAACATGGGTAGCCATGATGGAGTGACTAGATCCCGCTCATGGGCTTGTAGTGCCATGGAAACGGCCTACTGCCATCGTTAAACGAACCTACACGGTCACACAACGAGTCGTACTATGTCGGGCTTGATTGCAAGTTTTTGCACATTGGATGTGCATGGCTTTAGCGTATTTGATACGCGGGCCAGATTCTCTGATATAGTGTATATGTGATATACATGAGTACATTTTAGGTAAATCTGAAACTGAGTGGGAGACTGAAGGAAATACAGTTTTGGATCATCGCTAAAATGGTATGTAGGACAAACGAACGTACGCGTTCGTGGGCATACGAAACAGATTAGTAAACCTGGTATAACTTTCAGTAGGAAACTCCGATTTGAATGGTTCAAATTGGGTTAGTTAGATAATGAGATTATCTAGAACTTTCATGTTGTAATATATTTCATTTGAGCGAAGTATCAGTATCGTTCTAATGAAATACCGAAAGGGTGCGACAATTTGACATACAGTCAGTAAAACGGCCGTAACTTTCGGGTCCGAACTCCAATTGGGCTGGGCCAAATTGGGTTAGAAATATAATTAGATTATCTACAACTTTCGTAAATGTTCAAAGTCGGTTGGAACGATTTAATATTTTCGTTCTGACAGATTACTGAAAGGGTGTATGCAGTTTTCTGTTTGAAAAGGTGTATAGAAGATATACATACCTTTTGGCCCATCCTTATCCTATGGAGTATATATAGGATGTTTCTCTCTCTCTCTCATGAGTTAAACCAGTTGAATAATTAGATTAGTTCAACCAGAAAATTAATGGAGTTAATTTAGAATTAATCCAGAAATTAAGAGACTCTAATCACTTGATGAAAGTGTGCGAAGAGATTGAGAGAGAAGGAGAAAAGAATTTTCTCCGTCTAGAGAATCGAAACGCAATCATGCAAGTTCGCCGGTGCATCGTTTAGGCAGGTGCATCCGCGACCGAGGTGCTACGACTCACGGTGGATACGGGTAGAGGAGCGACACATGTGGCTCTTCGTTGTGATCAAACCGGAGAAGTAATCGAGTAACGGGCTGTGGAATCATGCGGGCATGGAACGCACGAAGACAACCCGAGGCGTGTCGAAACGGTGGGAGACGTGCGGTATGGGACGTACGGGCTAGTCACCAACGTGACACCGAAGGAAATAGAATGCGGCGATCAACCCTTCGTGTGCCATCAATTTGGCACTGGTATGAATCTGTCCTTCTATTCGCATCGTACCCTCGAAGTCGTGGCGTGATCTCGGGAATCGGGGAATCGAACCGGGCCTACATATCCGCTGCGCGGGCCCGGGGTCGAGGATATTCCCCTTCAACATTCCCATCCATGTCGGTCTTCTTCTTGAAGACCCATTTACATCCCACTGGTTTAACCCCGGGAGGTGGATCAATCAAGTTCCAAACTTGATTATCGTACATGGATTGAATCTCGGATTTCATGGCAGTTTGCCACTTATCGGAATCTTCGCTTTTCATAGCCTCGCGATAAGATGTCGGTTCATCATCTATGAATTCGACTTCATCGTCATTTGCCACGATAAAACCATATCGTATAGGCTCTTGACGAATCCTACCCGATCTACGAACTGCGCCTTGTGCACTTGACTCCGGATCCTCAACATTTGAGGAAATCGGATCAGCGTTCATCGGTTCAACATTCGTTTGCGGGTCTCGAATTTCTTCAAGATCTATTTCAGTCCCATTCACTCGCCTAGAGATAAAATCCTCCTCAAGGAAGACTCCTCTTCGAGCTACGAAAACTTTATTTTCGATTGGAAGATAGAAATAATATCCTTTTGTTTCCTTAGGATACCCGACAAATAAACATTTTTCAGATTTGGGTTCGAGCTTATCCGAAATCAATTTTCGAACATATGCTTCACAACCCCAAATCTTAACAAAAGACAACTTTGGAGAATTTCCAAACCACATCTCATATGGCGTCTTATGTACCGATTTAGAAGGTATGCGGTTCAACAAGAAAGCCGCTGTCTCAAGGGCAAATCCCCAAAACGATTTTGGAAGGGAAGTTTGACTCATCATAGATCGAACCATGTCCAACAAGGTCCGATTCCTCCTCTCGGACACGCCATTCCATTGTGGCGTTCCTGCCGGAGTCCATTGTGGAACTATTCCACAATCTTTTAGATGATCTTCAAACTCATAGCTCAAATATTCGCCACCTCGATCCGATCGAATGGCTTTAATTTTCTTGCCAAGTTGATTTTCAACTTCGTTTTGAAACTCTTTGAACTTTTCAAAGGTCTCCGCTTTAGTACGCATCAAATAGATATATCCATATCTACTATGATCGTCCGTAAACGTAACAAAGTATCGATAGCCTCCTCTTGCCTCGATGCTCATCGGTCCACACACATCGGAATGTATGAGTTCCAATAGATCGTTGGACCGCTCTCCGACCTTGGAGAACGGCGCCTTAGTCATCTTGCCAAGTAAACAAGATTCGCAATTCCCAAATGAATCCAATTCAAATGAGTCTAGCATTCCATCTTTATGGAGTCTAGCAATGCGTTTCTCATTCACATGACCGAGACGACAATGCCAAAAGAAAGTCCGATTATCAACTTTAGATTTAATCCTTTTTGCATTAACGTTATATATAGACTTATTATTTCCGTGATCGAAATCCAACACATAAAGACCATTTTCTAACAGAACATTTCCATAGATAATAGAATCCTTACATATCGAAAACTCATTATTCCTAATAACGAATTCATAGCCATCATTGGCCAGTTTCGACACACTTATTATGTTCTTACATAATGTCGGTACATAATAACAATTATTTAGTACTAAAATAAGTCCATTAGGTAAAGTCAAATTAACTACTCCTACGGCAAACGCAGCAACTCTTGCTCCATTCCCGACGCGTAGATCGACTTCACCCTTTTCCAACCTTCGACTATTTTGAAGAACCTGCATATTTCGACAAATATGAGTCCCACAACCGGTATCCAATACCCAATTAGTCATAGTTGAAATATTAACTTCAATAACGTTAATACCTGAGAGGCCGGTCGCTGAAACCGCCTTGCCCTTCTTCACCTCCTCGAGGTAAGACTTGCAATCGCGCTTCCAATGTCCAGCCTTGTGACAATGAAAGCACGTCTCATCCTTGGATTTCTCCTTTCCCCTTTTATTCGGCTTCGAACGTTTCTTAGCCGAACCGCCCTTGGACTTTGATCTCTTACGATCCTTATTCTGAATTGTGAGAACATTTCCGGCAACTCTTGCCCTGTTCTCTCCGGACGACTTTAACGTCTCCGATTCAAAATTCTTGAGCATTCCGTGAAGCTCAGGGATCGTCTTATCCATCGAATGCATGTGATAGTTAGTCACGAACGGAGAAAACATTGGAGGAAGTGCACACAAGATCAAATCTTGTTGCATAATCTTCGACAATTTCTCTCCTAGCTTCTCAAGACGGTCTATGAGAGCTTGCACCTTCAAAACGTGAGAGCTAACCGAAGACCCCGAAGGCATCTTGCAGTTTACCAACTCTTTGAGCGTACTGAACCGTTCAATACGCTCCTGCTCTTGGAACATTTCCTTGAGCACAACGTCTATGATGTGCGCATCCGAGTCCTCAAACTGCTTTTGAAGACTAGCGTCCATACATGCCAACATGAGGCACGTAACATCATTTGAGTCCTTCTTAAGTTTCTCAAACGCGGCCTTTTCTTCGGCCGTAGCATCGGGGCCCGGTTCCACTAGTTCCGTATCCAATACGTGACTCTTGCCCTCTTGCCTGAGAACTATTCTCAGGTTTCGGTGCCAGTCAAAGTAGTTCCGACCCACTAGCTTATCCTTTTCTAAAGTCGATCTAATCGACATGGTGTTGGTGTTACTAGAAGACATGATCTACAAATGAAGTGAAAGATTGATTACTAACGTTGCGTACTTATCTTATAGGGCTTATATGATGATTATATGATAGTGTTATTTTATCGAATCGATAACCCTCATACCGATACGGGACTCCAAGTCCATAACACGCAAGATCCATATTTTACGATCCTCCCATAAGTGACTATGGCCGACAAATGAGATCTCGATATTTTAGGTAGGATTAAATCCAATCGTATCCAATACGACTCTTGAACCTTTATAGGATTTCGGTGATGGATCGTATCCAATACAATCCCAGTTCCGTGTGTGCATCCTATCTATGCCCCGAACTCCAATCGGATTGGCTTGGACGGTTAAGTCATAACCATATCCATCGTATCGTTCAATTGAACTACTCACGTGCCCGACTATGGCCTGAAACCACGTGAGTCCCCAATTAACGCTTACCACCCGCACCAATATATACAATAGTACGTACCCGACTATGGCCTGAAACCACGCACTATGTCATATCAATCTCGATGGTTGTGGATATGGAAGGCATTTCCATGACTTAAATATTATGAGGGATCATGCCATTGCATGTTTCTAAATTCGTGACATAATCCAATTATATCACTATCACAAGATTTTCATAAATGCATATGTATTTATTTGGGAGTCTAATTATTCTAAATAATTATCTAATTATATGCTAGTATGATTGATGCCGATCAAATCGATATAAAGAACTCAAAATTCCAAGTTGTGTAGCCAAAGTTATCACGAAAACAAAATCAGCAACCAGAAACCAGTCCGTTGCAACGCAACATTGTCCGTTGCAACGGACCTCCTGTATACTTGGCACTCCGTTACAACGGAATACCAGTCCGTTACAACGCTATTTATTCCGGAGTTTGGCCAAAATTGCCAGAAACATGTCCGTTGCAACGCAACCTTGGTCCGTTACAACGCTATTTTCTGCAAACCTTTGTCCAAATTTCCAGAAACCTGTCCGTTACAACGCAACATATAGTCCGTTGCAACGGACAAAACTGCGAAGACATCCGTTATAACGGACCCAGTCCGTTACCACGGACTCCAATAGACACCATTGGCATCCCCGCAACCTCGTATCTGATACAGGTTCCGTTACAACGGACTCCAAGTCCGTTGCAACGGAATATGCGTTTTTCACAGTTCTCTTCACACCCCCGCATCCTATACAGGGTCCGTTGCAACGGACTCCAAGTCCGTTACAACGGAATATGTGTTTTTTCGAAAAATTCTCAATTTCCTGTATCTGCTACAGTGTCCGTTGTTATAACGGACTATGCGATTTTTGAACTGCTGTTTTCGCTCGTTTCCAAAACGATCAATCATGAAATCTTTTCACGATTATTCCTAGATACTCTCAATCAACTATTGATCGATCTCTAGCGAATTTCACTTGTGATTTTAATGGAATTTGACATTCTAAATATGTAACATCATGCAAACGGGTACGAACTTTGATAACCCGTGCGTATATCTAATATACGACTATGATTCGACCCTCGAATCGATGGCGATCGCTCTGATACCACTGTAGGGGAATATCCCCGGCCCCGGGCCCGCGCAGCGGATATGTAGGCCCGGTCCGGTTCCCCGATTCCCGAGATCACGCCACGACTTCGAGGGTACGATGCAAATAGAAGGTTAGATCCATACCAGTTCCAAATTGATGGAACACGAAGGGTTGATCGCTGCCTCCTATTCCTCCGGTCACGTTGGTGACTTTACGCGCGTCCCACACCGTGCGTCCTTCGCCGTTCGTTCCCGTTCTTCGATCCTTCGGTTCGATCACAACGGAGAGCCCCAAGTGTTGCTCCTCCACACGTATCCACCTTGAGTCGGAAGACGCCGGACACGGATACACCTGCCTAGACGATGTATCGGTGCACTTGCTTGATCTCGATCGATTCTCTATTAATCTCTCTTCGTGCCTTTTCACTCACAAAAGATCAAATCTGAATTTGCTCTTTTTCTTGTGTCTTGGGCAGAATATTTCTTTGAATTACTTCTGAATTCCTTAGTGAAGATGAGAGAGAAAATCCTATTTATACCTAATAGGATAAGGATTAGCCAAAAGGCATGTATATCCAATATACACCCTCTCACACAGAAAACTGCATGAACCTGGTCAGTATTCTGTCCAGACGAAATTGATAAATTTCTCTGACAGAAAATCAACCAACACGAAAGTTGTAGATAATCTCATTATCTACTCGACCCAATTTGGCCCAGCCCAATTGGAGTTCGTATGCAAAAGTTATGACTGTTTTACTAACTGTATGTCATACTGTTGCACCCTTTCGGTATTTCACAGAAACGACACTTATACTTCGTTCATATGAAATATATTTCTACATGAAGGTTATAGATAATCTAATTATCTATCTTACCCAATTTGAACCATTCAAATCGGATTTTCCTACTGAAAGATATGGCTACGAATGTACGACTACATTCGTTTATCCTTGTGTACACTTTTACGGTTGATCCTGAAACTGTATTTCCTTCAATCTAATGGTTGAAATAATTGTGATAATGCGGTATTATGAGATTGCATAAAAATGGATCCAAAATAAGGGGTTGGTAAATTCATATTGTTTTATTTTTTTATTTTAATTAAAAACTTATTAATATCTTTGTTTTATTAATTTTATATATACTTTTTAACTTTCCAATTCATATATTATCTTTTAAATCTTCAAATCATTTTATTTGAACTTTCATTTGGCAGCGTTCGTGAATCGCCATCAAATCTTAGTTCTCATATCTTGGGGCATTCAACCGAATACTAAGTATGCATAACCTCGCGGGTTACTCTCCACGATTCATCGGTGCCTTCTTGGTTTATCGTCCAAGATCTTTCGCTCCCCGTAAGACTAGCTTACCATGATACATCAGCATCTTAAATTATTTCATTTATCCTTGCAAAACTGAATCTAATTTTTACATTCATAATTTTCATCAGTTGTCCAAATATGAAATTTATCAAAGGAAACACTTCATGTTTACATACTTTTCATTATTCTAGAACTTTCATAAAATCGCAAATAATTTACATTATTGTAGAACTTTTACTTTTTTTTACAAACTTTTTTTATCCATTATTAAATTTCATTATTTTTCTTTTCAACATTCCATTTTAACCATGTTATTTCCTCCCCTTAATGATCTCATTTCCAGAATCCAAATCTCAGATTGTAGGATTCAAAACACGGATTGTAATAAGGAAACACCATAATTCAGATGGGGTTGTATTGTAGGGACTTTTAGTAGACGCGAAAAATATCGCCGAGAAGCATACTATTATGTACAGAAAGTTACAATTTCAAATTTTCTTTTTTTAAAGTAACAATTTCAAATTTTCAAGAGGTGAAATATTTGTTTTCATACAAAAACCAAAAAACAACGTTAATATAACGAGGATACATCAATAATTTAACGAGAACGATAACATATTCATGGAAAGCTTTTTCATATCAGCTTGATCATATGCAAAGCCAAAAAATGATCCGATGCTCAGAAATCGATAAGAAAAAAAAATGTCAAATTTTATACAGAATAAAAGGACAAGAAGTAGTTCTATTAAAAAAAAAATTTCCGCTAAACTAAACGATGCTTAAGCACTTCTCAATCTTCTTATCAAGAGAGCAATTTTTACAGGGAAAAAATCAGTATACTTATCTATAACAAGAAAAATAGCCCGATTCCAGTTTCTTTTGTAATAAATCAGGACAATTACTCCCCAAAACCCTGAAACAAAAGACACTACAAAAGATCCAGCTAATATAACAAGGTCAATCCAGTCATCATTCTTTGCGTTCCCAATTCTCTCTCCATTTGGTAAATTAGACGTAGGAGATACAGTTTCACAAATTGTTTTGAGGGGTGGGCCACAAAGATTTGAGTTTCCTTCATAACTACTCTCATCAAGCACCGGCAAAAGTTAGGTCTTTCCTTTGGATAGCTTACCAAAATAAGATTAACACGAGTGATGTACTCCAACTAAAAGGATACACACTTGCAAACATATGTCCCTTGTGCAACAAAGACGCCGAATCGGCCATGCACATTCTCGTATCATGCAACTATGCAAAGGCGACTTGGCGTAGAGCCGAGCACAAGGCCAACGCCCCAATAAAATTGATCCCACACTCAACCATTCCCGAAACATGGACGAGAAATAGGGGGAGATTGGGAAAAAACGAAAGGAAAGCTTGGGACATATTGTGGGCGGCGACACTATGGACTATTTGGCGAGAGCGAAATGCAAGAATCTTCAATTCCAAAAACAAATCACCGGAGTGGACGGCAAAAAGAGCGGTGGAACAAGCGACTACATGGTATAGGATACTTGCAAAAAAGAACTCCACAACTTCTTAAGACCGAAGCGGGCACGGAAAATCGCCTCCATGTAATTTTCTTTTAACTATGTAACTCCTTTTTCTTTACCCATTTATATATGACAGAATACCAATTCGGTATTCCTTTCAAAAAAAAAAAAAAAACTACTCTCATCAAAAGTATTAAATTGCCCCCCTTCCAATATCGAACCAGATAGATTGTTGTATGCTACAGAAAAAGATTCTAAAAAGTTCAGTTTCGCGAACTCTATAGGTATTTGTCCCGTCAGATGATTATGCGAGAGGTCCAAACTCTCGAGGCTTGTTAAATTCGAGAGAGATTTTGGTATAAATCCAACGAGTCGATTGTTTGACAGGTTCAATGCATTTATCCAATTCATGTTTCCAATTTCTTGGGGTATGTAGCCTTCTAAAAGATTGGAAGACAAATCTATACCCGAAAAGTAATTGAGAATATCTCCTTGATAGTAATTGAGTCTGCTTTTCGTTATAAATTCTTCTTGGTCCACTTTTTTGGAAATACCCACTTCATATGTTCTATAATCATGCATAACTTGCGATCCATAGTAAGGCCTTGTGAAGTCGGATATTGGTGTACCACTGGGTGTGTATTCGAAAGAATAAAATAGTCCTCGTGAACCCATATTGCTCAAGCATGAAGGTATATAACCAGAAAGAGAATTATGAGAGAGATCCAAAATTAGAAGATATTTCAACCGACAAATTTGAGTCGGAATAATCCCATAAAATTGGTTTCCTCCGAGAAGTAATACTAGTATCATTGGAAACGATTTGTGCATCCGATTTGGAATTGTTCCTGAGAATTTATTGAATCTAATGTCTAATGTTGTTAAAGAAGGACTATTTGAGAGTGAAATTGGAAATGTACCCGAAAACAAATTATGGCTAAGATGCAAAAATTGGAAACTGAACTTGTTAGAACAAGATGGAATCTGTCCCGAAAGACTATTTTGTGACAAGTCTAAGAATGCGATGTTATATAAGTTGCAAATGACGGTTCGAATAGATCCTTCCAGTGAATTATTCCTTAGATTAAGAATCGAAAGCATTTCGTTTTTTCCTAAACAACTAGGTAGTGTCCCATTTAACTTGTTATTACTCATATCAATATTTTCTACTCCAATGCTACATATATTATCGGGAATTTTTCCTGCAATCAAATTATTATCCAGAGCCATATTAAGCATACTACCAATTTTTTCTAGACTAGGTAGTGATCCATAAAACCTATTGTTTGATATATGCAAAAACTCAAGGTAGGATAAATCTCCTTGAAACACGTTTCTAATGTGATCTGAAATATTATTATATGATATATCAAGAGTACTAATAAATGCACTAAAAGCCAAAGGGAGAGGACCTTCGAAAGAATTTCTTGAAAGATTAAGGATATTTAAGTGGGGAACTTTTATACGAAAATCGTTTTGTAGTTTGCCAATAAGTTTGTTATTCGACAAATCAAGCATCGATAATTTTGAGTTAATTTGTGAAGGAGAAACAAATGGTCCGGTGAAAGAATTATTCCTTAAATTCAAACTCCAAAGGTTTATGTTATTCCCTATCAACCAATTTGGGAATGATCCTCCTAATTTATTATGAGATAAATCGAGATAGGATAAATTATGCTGATTTAACAAAAAACTAGGAAGGACGCCAATACTATCATTGTTATTCAAATTGCAATTCGATAATTCTAGATCTTCAAGTTGAAATGAAGGATTGAACATCGTTGACTCGGTGTCTACTTGAAAGTTATTGATTTGGCTTGAAAGTTTCAAAACTTTGAGTTTAGAGTGATTTGAGAAGAAGTTTAGGACGAGAAATCCTTCGAGTTGATTTCCTGATAGGGACAAATAGTTGAGAGACTTCATGTTTGTGAATATAGAGTTTGGGAATTTAATCTGGAATTGATTTTGAGATAAATCTAAAAATTTAAGTGAGGTTAAATTTTCAAAGCATGAAGGAAGGATCCCCGTGAACCTATTTGCACCTAAATCTAACTCTTCAAGGTTAATCATCTTGCAAAGTTCTGAAATTAAGTAATTTATAATCCATAAGCAAGTTAATTACTAGTTCAGAAGATATTTTATATGGTGTTTAGATATATGCACCTTTTGATAAAGTTCCAGTAAGTCCAGTTTCACCAAAAGACAGTGCCTTGAGAAACGGCCAATTTCCCAAATCATCTAAAGTGCCGAAAAATTGATTGAAGCTCAAATCAAGTACCTCCAAGTTCAATTTACTCAAGTCTACAAGGAAAAACAATGCGTATATTAAGACTTTTTCATTTGAAACAAAATCTATTTCAAAAATAAGTCATGCTCAAATCAAGTATTTTTCAAATTCAATTTGTTCAAGTCTAAAAGAGAACGCAACACATTTATTAAGACTTTTTTATGAAAGACAATGTATTTTCTATTTTAGTAGAAGCTTTGATCCGACCTTTAATTTGAAGAACATTAGCATTGATGTCGTTCTGACTGAGCAAGAGTTTTTTGAGAGAGGATACTCTAGCCAAGGATTCAAGAATGGATTCATTAAATTCGTTCACTGAAAGGTCCAAAACTTCGAGCTTTCTCAAGCTTGACCACATTTGGAATCCTGAACAAATAATAATGTGTGTTAAGAGAAACATTCAGGTTGAAATAACTAGAGGATAACCAAGGTGCCTCCACTCTTCCCCAAACCTGCCATGGCCAAGAGAAGGGCTGTACCGTTGGGAAGAGGGTGGTTCATGTTCCAAAAACCCCCTTACACCAACAAGGCAGTACCAAAACCCCAAAAACCTCCTGCTGCATGCGACCATGCAAAATGTAACAGCACAAAAGCTACCATTTTGCCATTCAAACCCTCTCCACGTTTTCAAGCTCAACACTCAAACAATACAAACCCTAGATCTGCAAAAACATCCTCAGCCATGATCAACAAGAACACGCCGGAATCGGCTCGCGATGCTGTTAGAGAGGACCGCAACGACCGTCCTGGAAACGCTGCAAGAAGAACCCCACCACCCAGCCACCGCACGTCCCACTCTCAAGCTGCTCTACTGGCAGCCACCAGCGGTCAAGCAGTACGTGTAAACCACGCCATTGTTCGCAGTACAGCCCCCACCAGAGCTCTCTCGAGGCCTAATATGACGCACATGGGCTCCAATACAGCTGGATCCTCCCGTCAAGCCCCCCACCCCGCACCATCTTCTCAAGAGGCTGCTTTCCGAACCTATGCAGCAGCCATCGCTGCCACCTCGGGACCAAGGGCACCCTCCACTGCGAACCGCACTCACTCATATGCTGCTGTGGTGTCGAATACCATGCGGAACACCGCACCGTACACGCCGCATCACGGTACCAGTCAGCAGCTCACGGTACGTCGTCCCCTTGCCAAGCCGACCTCTCTCCCACTACCACCAGATCCGACCAACCCGGCATGGTTCAACCGCTGTTATAATTGTGGCGTCACTGGCCACATCACCAGCGCCTGTCCGGAACCGCCTCACTGCCTGATCTGTCAAAGAGATGGACACAACGCTAGGAGATGCCGCACCAAGCTCCCCTTGCAGCAGCACCCCGTGAACGAACGTCCCCCGTTACAGCAGAGGCCTCGACTCCACGCAAACCCACCAAGGCAGAATCAACCGAGAGACACTGTTGATAATCCCAGAGGGTTGCTGAGGGAGAGCGACTTACCGGTCATACGCCCGGATGTGGTTCACTGGTACGTCGAGAATTCAAACGCGGTTGTGCGTGACCTCGACCGGTTAGCTCGAGGGGTGGTGCTAGATGCACGCTTGATTGAGAACCACTCTCTGGCCATAGTTCGAGCAATCATGTCCGACATGTGGGAAAGCGACTTGCCTCTCCAGCTTGCTCACATAAATGGTGACCGATACATACTTATCCTGCCCAGGAATGTTAGGCCGGAAATCTTCATTAGTACTTACATATACGAGCTCCAAAGACGTGGGATTGTCATCTATAGATGGTCCGCTGGGATAGATGCAAACCCTATCCCACATACTGCCACTTTATGGCTCGAGCTAAGGAATCTCCAACCTATAGGATGGAGACTACAACTCCTAAGATCGGCGGTAAGCTCTTTCGGGGAAATCATTGATTACGCTCCCTTACAAAACCTTCAATCCTTAGTGGCTGCTCGACTACTAGTTCGGGTCCACAACGTCGCTTTGATCCCGCGACATATCATGATGGTGCACCGAGACATGTCCCACACTATTGAAGTCTCGGTCCATAGCTGGGTGCGAGAGGCTCCGCAAGCTCAGGCTGAACCGGACACAACACCTCATGCTAATTACTTCGAAATGTGCCGCGAGATTTATCAACGACAGCTCACCATGAACAACAATGTGCCCGTGCCTGAACCGGTACAACACTCTTCAGGATCGTCATGCGATTCTGACTGTATCGAAATCCCGGTGGGAGAGGGGACTCTTCGCGAATTGTTTAGAACGGCTCCTCCCTCTCTCGCTAGAGATAGACTCCAGCTGCTCCTCGGCGAATCCTCAACAAAAAATAATGAGAATGCAGCTGAGCACCCTCCTATCGAGACTTCATCTGACCCAGCTCCACCCGAGCCAACTAGGGCTGCAGCTCCGCCTATGTTACGTAATAACGAAATAACAGAAAAGAAGAAGGAGAATCCGGAGACCTCTACGAAACAAGCGGGTAGTAGTAAGGAGAACAAGATCGCAACTCTAAAACAATACAGCCGCAAGAGATCTCTCGATAAGGTCTTCTCCAAAATTAACTCAACGACTGGAGTGGAAGAAACTTTGGGTGCGAAGGGAAAGGTGGTAGATCAAGCTCCATTAACGGAGGATACTACTGGGCAGCAAAACCAAGGTATCACCAACACTACCCCCATACATGCACCCACCTCACCATACACTGCCATACACACCACTCAAGAGGCTCCAATAGGTTCACAAGTGCAAGAATTAAATGCTGGGCCACACCCTCCAAATGCCCACACGAATGGTAAAAAATCAAAGTCCAAAAGCCCACTCCCCTGCCTCAATTTGAGAAAGAGCACCAGAAATGTTAAGAGGGTCAATTTTTCGGCCCTTTTAGCACCCAGGAAGAAGTGCAAATCTGCAGCCAAAAATTCAGGAAAAGAAAAAACTCGTACCAGTATTGAAGAAAATTTAAGAGGTTTAGAATGGACTGAATTGCTCAAAAACCCACTGGACCTACTTAAAGCTAAGGATGCTATGGCTTCTTGCGGACTGGACCCGAACCTACTCACTGATGTGCTCGACCAGAACATGGCGGATGCCAACTTGCAGCAGCAGCCGAGCCACATAGATGAAGAGATCCTCTCAGTTGATGATGTAGCCAGCGAGGATGTTCTATCTTCGTGTGATGACGATGTGCACGGGACCGAGGAGGGTCCCGCCGAGGAGTGATCCGCGATCTTCCTAGGCCCCCACTCTCTTTTTGGTTTAGAGTAACTAAGCACCTTGCAACTTTTATTATTATGTTAGATTTTGCGAATTTAAATTTGAATGTAATTTCTTGGAACGTTAGGGGCCTAGGGGCACTAGATAAGTGCAATGTAGTTAGGGATACCGTTAGAGAGTCCAAATGTAACCTTGTATGCTTTCAAGAAACAAAATGGAATAGGTATTCCCCTTTTATCTTATCTAGCGTATGCCCTTCTTACATTAATAATGCAATTAGTGTCGATGCAAATGACTCTAAGGGTGGTCTATTGTTGGCTTGGTCGCCATCGTTCACATTACACACCTCCCTCCTCCTTGCTCACTCTTGCACGGCCACACTATCAACAAACAACAACGTCACTTTCATGATATCCAATGTGTATGGACCCACGAACAATTCTCTAAAACAATCCTTTATAGATGAGCTACTGACTATAAGACGCCAAAACGACCTCCCATGGATTATCATTGGCGACTTTAACATGCTAAGAGATCAAAACGAAACAACCGGTAATCAAAGATCGACAAACGAAATGGCAATGTTTAATAACGCAATAGACCAACTTGGCACCTTTGAAATTCCACTATCCGGCCGAAAGTTCACATGGACAAACAAGCGTGAAACTCCGACACTATCCAAACTAGACCGCACCTTGCTATCTCACCATTGGGCTCCGCAAAACTTAGACATCACTTTATTGTCCCTAACGGCCATAACTTCGGATCACGTGCCGGTACAACTAAAAATCAACAAGCACCATGCCAACCGCAAAAACAAAAAACGTTTCAAACTAGAATTACATTGGTTAAAATATGATGAAGCAAAAAAGCTCATACACGAAAACTGGGGGGCATCGCCTACATCTCAAAACCCTGCCCTCAACTTCGCTTTCAAGCTGAGTAAACTACGCCCGCTGCTACAAAAGTGGGCCGAGAACAAATTCGCAAACCAAAACAACGATCTTGTCAAATGCAAGTGGGCCATCACACAACTTGACCGAGTCGAGGAGCACCGCTTACTCAACGCCATCGAAATAAAAGCTAGAACCGAAATAAAAATAAGAGCTCAGGAAATTGCGTCAAACCAAGAGTCTAAGTGGAAACAACGGTCAAGAGCACGCTGGCTTAGAAAAGGGGATAATAATACCAAATTTTTTCATGCCATGGCAACTAACACCCGTAGAAAGAATGCCATCACATCTTTAGAAACACCATCTGGTGCAATTAATAACCAACAAGATATAGTCAACTCCTTCACTGACTACTATAAGCAAATTTTTGGGAAAGAAATTAATGCACACCCAAATACACAAGCCAACCTAGTGGAATTAACTGAGCCCCACCCGAACTTAGGCCAAATTGGGTTGCCATTCACGACACAAGAAATAAAAGATGCCGTTTTTGAATTAGCGAAGGGCAAGGCCTCGGGCCCCGATGGTTTCCCGACGGAGTTTTATCAAACCATGTGGACAACAATAAGCGCTGATCTAATTTGGCTTTGCAACTCCTTCTCCCAAAACACACTGGACCTGTGGCGGATTAATAAAGCCCAAATCTCGTTAATACCGAAAAAAATCAACGCATCAAGGCTAACCGACTTTCGTCCTATTAGCGTTATGGATACCGTTGTCAAAGTCATCTCAAAAATCTTAGCCACCCGTCTCCAACCACATATGCATGAACTCGTGAATTTTAGGCAAACTGCTTTCATCAAGAACAGGTTTATCTTAGAATCGTTTGTAGCTACCAGAGAAATTATACACCACTACAAGGCAACTAAAACACCGGCAGTGTTATACAAGCTTGATTTCCGAAAAGCTTTTGACACAATTTCATGGGACTATATCCTAAACATGTTGCAAACAAGGGGGTTTCCGATCACCTGGACGGCATGGCTTAAAAATATATTAATCTCATCAAGCTCGGCCGTCAAAATAAACGATACGCTCGGACGTGCTTTCTTCCATGGGAGGGGCCTGAGACAAGGCGACCCCCTATCTCCCCTGCTTTTTGTTTTAGCCGTCGACTCCCTTCAGCACATAATATCCAAATTATCCATGCACATGGATACACCGATCTACTTCCCCGCACAAGGTTTGCAATTTGCAGATGATACGGTCCTAATCACGGAAGCCTCGAGGCAAAACCTACAAATCCTAAAACTCACAACAGACATTTTATGCAAAATTACGGGACTAGAACTAAACAATGACAAATGCAACTTCGTCCCTATTAATATTCCTCAAACCCTGAATAAATCCATCGAACACATTCTTAAGTGCAAAGCAACCACACTTCCAATTACCCACCTCGGCTTACCTCTCTCCTATAAACAACCAACAAAATCTTGCTACATGAAATTAGTGGAAGATATTAGGTCAAAAATCAATGGATGGAGTGCTCGCTTCCTTTCTCTAGGTGGCCGATTAACCCTGATTAACTCGGTCCTCTCTGCAGCCCCTTTATACTACATGCAAGCACATATTTTACCAAACTGGGTCATTAAGCAAATTGATGGCCTGCGTCGGAATTTTTTGTGGCAAGGCAAAAAGTGAGTACAAAGCAGGAAAAAATTTAGTTAGCTGGGAAAAAGCATGTACCCCGAAATCCAGCGGAGGTCTCGGTGTCATCAACCTCAAACTACAAAATATGGCCCTCATCTCGAAATGGGTTTGGTGCTTGCGAAAGCCCGACTCGGGCCTATGGAAACAAACTTTTCAAAATATATATGGCACGCCAGCATGCCTTGGCGATATCCCGATACATAAATCCTCCTTCTTTATTAAGGAGCTAGCCAAGTTGGAGAAATTAGAGCAACTGGGTCGATCCCACGTTGTAAACAATGGCCGAGACACACGTTTCTGGTTTGATCAATGGTGGGGTCACCAGCCTCTCGCTAAATCCTACCCGAATATCATCCCTTACCTAACAAATCCTCATGCTACGGTGCACGACTCTATTGGGAATGGCACTGTAGAGATTCCGCTAAAATCTAACATTCCGAGGCAAGCACTAGATCAGTTGACCACACTTACTCAAACTACTTTCCATACACTAAACTCAAATAATGATCGAATACTTTGGAACCTAACAGGGTCAACGAGAGGGCAGTTCTCAGTTAAAAGCTTATATAATCTGCTTGCCAACCCGGGCATTACGTTGCCATGGACTAAATCCTTTTGGAAAATTAATGCCCCATATAAGGTGAAGATATTTGTATGGATTCTGATTCAACGAAAACTCCTGACACAAGATAGGCTGGCAAAAAGATGATGGCCCAACACCGGGTCATGCGTGCTATGCAGCTCAGGCACAACAGAAAATCACAATCACTTATTCTTGCACTGCCCGTTCACTGTAAGAGTATGGAAGACAATCTTCTCAAATGCGGGACTCAGCCGACAAGAATGGCGTTCGGACCAAATCTCCTTCTGGGAAGCGAACTGCCCTACAAGTGAACCTGAAAAATCGAAACATTGGAGCTCACTATGGATGGTCACACTATGGGAGATTTGGAAAACAAGGAATCGGAAAATCTTCGACGACGTAACCCCAAACGAGCAAAGCGTGGCGCAGAAGGCACTTGACGAAGGGCATATGTGGCTTGCTCACTGTAACTGAGCTGTAACTGGGTACAATGTATAACCCATTTGTGTGATGAGGAGACTATGTAATATGGACACAAATGTTTAATTTCCTTCATCACTGTAATTAAATTGTAAATAACTCTTCTTTATTTTTAATACAATCTCTGGTAGGCAATTGCCAACCACTTCAAAAAAAATAATGTGTGTTAAATCATTCAAAAGTATTTCCAGCTTACTACGAGAGAGTATTAAAGGCCGAATGGATGTCTACATTTCAGTCCTCTATGTTTAATTTTCCCAACAAAAAGATATTCGATGTTTAATTACAAAAAATGCAGATATATGATTTAAGTTAAATAGATGAAATGATGTAATTAATAATATATAAGTAAAATACAATTAAATTTAGTTATTTTCTTTTAATTTATTAGAAAAAGACCTGAGCCAGGAACACGAGCCGCGAAGAGGTTATCAGACAAATCAAGATATCGTAGCTCATGGAAAGGAAGGAATAATGAAGAATTAAGCAGGTTCGAACGGTATGATGAGGAATTAACGTTAGCAGATAATAATGAGAAATTAGACAAGTAAGACGAAGTTTCATTGAGCGAAAGGTGAGTGACTCGTCCACTGATCGAGTCACAGCTCACTCTCTCCCATCTACAGCAATCCACTTCGTCTTCCCAATCCAACGGCCAGAATCCTCCTAGAGCAGAGAAAGATGATTTTATCTCGAGCAATGCTGCCTTCTCTTCTGCCCAACATGCACTAGATCCTTCGGGATACTTGCATAAGACCAACACAAGTAAGAGAAGAAAGGAAAGGAAAGTAGACAAAGTCATTGTTATTTTGTGAAGTTAATTAGTTCACTTATGAAATGGAAGGTTGATTATAGTTTATATATAGGGATAAATTCTATAGCAATTTGTTAAATAATATAATCTCCTTTTTTGGGAGAATTTGATTTCTATTGACTCGACCCAACCAATCAAAATAAAAAAGAAGTCATGGTTTGCTGGGAAATTGGGAATTAGGTGCAAGCACTTGTCATGTAATTATGAACTTTTTTTTTTGAATGAGCAACTGAATTGTTGCTCGGATTTTTAATTAATATAAGAAAAGAGTATTTACATATGTTTATCACGGTTCTGTAAGACTCTACCTCCTAGCAACCTATAGCGACAAAGTACAAACCATGTAAACCGTACAATAAAAAGCTTATCCTAGGATGTTCCACCTCTCGGCCTCCTGCATCGCTAGCGTGAATGTGTTTGCGATTGGTAGACTTTTCTTCGTGAAAATCATTTTGTTCCTTCTTTTCCATATATTCCAGACGCATGCCATGAACGTTTTATCCCAGATTGCTCGCTCTCGATCTTGGAATCTATTTTTATTGGCAATCCACATGGATGTAATATCGGTGTCCGTCCTAATTGGTTTACCCATAGCGGTGGATAATTTGTACCAAATGGCTTTGGCGAAAGAGCATTCCATGAAAAGGTGGTTCGTGTTTTCGACCGAACCATTAGAACAATTGGGGCAGGTCATTTGGCACGGCCATCCTTTTTTGATTAGGTTGTCCGCCGTCATGAGTCGTTGGTTGAACAATAGCCATGCGAAGAATTTAACTTTTTGTGGGATCTTTGCTTTCCACAATTTGTCGTTCCAACGAACTATTATTCCGGGATTTGCCCAAATACGATATGTGGATGCCGATGAGAATGTTCCTTTGGAGTTCCATTTCCATTTCCATATGTCGTTATCCTTGAAGGCGGATATTTTAAAAAAAAGGAGCAACTTGATAAGATCCTTTATGAAGTATGAAGAGTATTTGTTGGGTATACTTATCAAATCTTGTGGTGTTTCCATATTATAAATTGAAGCTATCGATTGTGCCCATAGTCCCTCCGGCTCGGCTAGGAGTTTCCATAACCATTTTAAGAGGAGGGAGTTATTATGGATGGATAGATTTATCACTCCAAGGCCTCCATTTATCTTTGGGAGCGTGACTCTATTCCAACTGATCAGACAGTGGCCACCTGAGCATGATTGTTTCCCTCTCCACAAAAAGTTCCTAGCCGCTTTGTTGATTTTTTGGATCAACCATTTGGGAAGCGTCATAGCTTGCATGTAATGTAACGGGAGTGCCGTTAGCACGGATTGTACTAAGGTTAATCTTCCCCCAAGTGATAATAATTTACCTTTCCAAATTGACAATCTATCTTGCACTTTATCCAGGAGCGGCTGGAATGTGATTTTAGTTGGTTTCTTAATTGAATGTGGTAGACCCAGGTATTGTATGGGTAGTGATTTTTTGTCGCAACCCAAGATGTTTCCAATCAATTCATGGTGATGGTCTGGTACTGCAATGGGCACTTTATGAACTTTGACTGCTCAATTGTTAGTCAAGCACATGGAAGGAAAAAAAAAAACAAGACTTATGAGTCTATGACAAGTCAATGGTAAATATGTAGATCAGAGAAGAGATTTCTGTCCTATTTCTTTTATTTATATTTTCTAATTTTCTAATTATAACACACAAGAAAAATTCAAGTACAATATTTTTTTATTATTACTATGTATCGTATATATTTATTTTTTTCAATTGTGTATTATAACGTTTGATATGTATGATGGACTTTGTTAAATATATCGTATGTTTGGTCTATAATATATACTAGGAGACTACCCGCGCTTCGCGGCGGTTTTGATTCATTTGTTGTACCATACACATAATATATACGTATAATATATAGTAATGATTTTTCGGGATCAAATATAAGACTTTGTGAAAATAAAAAATCATATTGATTAAGGAAGTTTGATGATGACAAAATTATTATACTATTTTTTAATACGACACATTGCGAAATATTTATTTAGTTTTTTAATGCAACACATACAAAAAATAATAAATGTCACTATAAAATAATAAAATATCATGCATGGACATGAATAAACATAAAAATCATATGATATTTTGAATTTTCATATCTAAAATTAAGAATAATAACATTGTAAAAGTTCAAAAAAATTATTTGTGTCTAATAAATTTTATGTTTCATGTTTATTATTGAAAAATATTATATAAGTTACAGAAATTATTTGTCTTTAGTAAATAAATCCCTTTCATTATTTATTTTTTTAAAGATTAACATGAAACTGTTTTAAGTAAAAATACAAATATAACATGATTGTTTTAAAAATAATAATAATAATTAGGGTGTGCAATTTTTTTCAATTGTATTTCAAAAAATAATAATAATTAGGATTATAAGTCATTAATGTAATTATGCATATTTTTATATCTTTTTTTACATAATTGTTTTCATAATTTTAAGTTATAGTAAAATATTGAATATATGATAATAATATACTTAGTAGTATGTGCAATGTTTTTCAATTATAGTTTTAAAAATAAAAATAATTAGACTTACAAGTCATTAATGTAATTATATTTATTATTATATCTTTTTTTACATAATTGTTTTCATAATTTTAAGTTAGAGAAAAATATTAAATATATGATAATATGGATCTCAAAATAAAGATAAAATTCAAGTGAATATATTTCTTAATTTTTTAAATTATATTATGAAAAATACTAACAATATTTGATGTATGTTTTATGATATTATATATTAATTTATTAATATTAGATATTTAAACTCTTCACATTCTATTTGTATTCACAATTGATCATGTAACATATTGTGAAAATTCAAATTCAAATACAACTGGTCCAACATGAACCTAACAAATAATATTTTGACACGTCATCAGTGTAGGGTGATGTGGCATTCTATATTACTTAAAACTATGTGTAAAATAAGAGACACATAAATATCTACAAATAAAACATAATCACAAAAAATCAAAGGTTAATATATGGTTCATATGTTGCCACATATCATAATCTAATGATTGAAATAATTGTGATCACTACAACATATATGTCTTATTGGGACGGGGCAAAACCGTCCCAATAAGGTGCCATTCCGTCCCAATAAGCCTTTTGGTACGGTGGGCCGTCCCAAACCTCCCGTCACAACAAAGGGCGTACGTAACAGGGACGGGCCGTCCCAATAAGCTTTTTGGGACGGTATCTTTTTGGGACGGGCCGTCCCAATAAGGAAGCATGATGTGACAAAATGCAGGTTAGTACGTGACATGCTTTTTGCGACGGCACGTCCCTATTTTTTTTTGCGACAGACCGTCGGTAATGATCCGTCGGTATTGATTTTTGCGACTGGCCGTCGGTACTATTATTTTTGTGGCGGCCCGTCGGTAGTAATAATTTCAAGTTTTGAATTTGTATGGCGGGAGGCATTCAATAATTTGTACCTCCCGCCCGTCGGTACTATTATATTACTATTATTTATTATATAATATATTATTTATAATCTTTATTTCATACTAATTAATACACATAGTTAATACACACAGTTAAACACTCAAACACACAAATGTAAACACTCAAAACACAAATGTAAACATTCAAGTACATTAATCCTAAACATGAATTCACAAATATTAATCCAATAAAAAAATTATATAACAAACAGAATTAAAACATAATTATATAACAAATTATATAACAAATATTAATCCTAAACACTCAATTAGAATCAAAGCATAATTGAAAATATAATCAAATAAAAAATAACACAAATTATATTGTCGAAACTTATTCATAAACAAACTAAAACGCACAAAATCCTAAACACGAATTCACAAATTATTAATCTTATGTATAAAGTAGACAAAATTCAAGCAATTCTAAGCCTCCACGTCATTAGGGGCCTTTTTGTAAAAAAAATATTTTCCTAATTTACAGTTTATTCATTTTTATTTACATTTTGGTCCTTTTTTATTTACATTTCGGTCCTTTTTTACATTTTAATTTACACTTTGGTCATTTTTATTTACATTTTGGTCCTTTTTGGTTTTAATTTACTTTTTTGTCCTTTTTATTTACATTTTGGTCCTTTTTATTTACATTTCGGTCCTTTTTTACATTTTTAATTTACATTTTGGTCCTTTTTAGCTTTGATTTCATCAAGGGCCTTTTTCTAATTTTTTTTTCCTAATTTACATTTTAGTCCTTTTTGTTTACATTTTGCTCCTTTTTTATTTACATTTTGGTCCATTTTTACATTTTTAATTTACACTTTGGTCCTTTTTGGTTTTAATTTACTTTTTTGTCCTTTTTATTTACATTTTGGTCCTTTTTTATTTACATTTCGGTCCTTTTATACATTTTTAATTTATATTTTGGTCCTTTTTAGCTTTGATTTAAATTTTTGTCGTTTTTATTTACATTTTGGTCCTTTTTAATTTACATTTCGATTCTTTTTTACATTTTGATCCTTTTTTCTTATTTTACATTTTGGTCTTTTTTTACATTTGGTATTTTTTTTCCTATTTTACATACATATTAAAATTTGTGAATATGTCCTGATTATATTAATCGATTTTTGAAGCATCTGAACAAATGCTATTTATACAAATTATATTAGAAAATAATATCCGTGATAGACAAATTTAATGAACCTTATGCATCTATTGACATCATGATATTTGCAAATATGTCATGATTAGATTAATTTAGTTCAAACGCATGCGCGTTAATTCGCACATGCGTTAATTCGCACACGCGTTAATTCTATTTATATAATTATATAAAAAAATCCCGCGCAATTGCGCGGGGATAAAGCTAGTACAAATATTAATCCAAACAACAAGAATTGAAAATGTAATAACAAAAGATGATTAACCTTTATTCAATTTGAAAGGATGCGAGTTTTCCGACACGACTTCACCTTTCTCCAAGCAATAAGCAACCTACACATAAATAATTATATAACAAACAGAATTAATACATAAATTAAAACATAATTACATAAACTTAAAAAAACAGTTTAAAAAAGAATTAAAAAAGAATTACATACACTTAAAAAAAAAAGTTTAAAAAAAAAAAATTAAACAACAGAAATTAAAACAGAAAAAAAACAGGGAACAAAATACACTCAAAATTTTAAAATATAATAGAAAAACATAATAAAAGACACAAAAAAAAATAGATATGTTTGTAAAATAATCACAGAAAACAGATTTGAGTATAAAAACGACCAAAAGAATCACAGTAAACGAATTACATAAACTTACGAAAAACAGTTAAACAAAACAGAAATGAAAAAAAACCTAAAAACGCGAAAACCGTTTAATTAAGAATGTTAAAAAACCTAAAAATACCTACTGACAAGAGAAACCCTAAAAGCCTTAACTCGATTTTTTTTTTAAATAACAGGATTTAAAACCCTAAAAGTACTTAAAACTCTAAAAAATTTAGAAACCCTAAAAGCTCCAAATAATAAAACAATGAGATAAAATTATATACCTTGATCTAGCAAGAGAACCAATGTCCACGGCCACCACCAAAGCTCGAGAGAGTACCAATGTCCACGGCCACCACAAAAACTCGAACTCCAACTCCACCGAAAACACCCTGACAACCACCAAAGCTCCAAATGAGCTCCCGGCAACACACTGACCACCACCAAAGCTCCTAAGGTCGAACTCCAACTCCTTAGTCCGGCAGCACACTCAAAGCTCGAAAGAAGAATGGAAAGAAAAGAAGAAGAGAGGAATGAAAAGAAAGAAAAGGAGAAGAGGGGGCTGTAAGGGCGGGGCAGGGGGCTGTGGAGGAGGGGAAGAAGAGGGGCGGGGCTGTGTGGAGAGAGGAGGGGAAGAGGGGTGAATGAGGGTAAAGAGAGAGAGAAGGGGGACAACGGGGTTAAATGTGTATAAACTTCACCGGCGGCCCGTGGGAGTCTTATCAACGACGGGCCGACCCAACAACATTACCGACGGTCATTTAATAATACCGACGTTTTTTTTAAATTGCCATCGGTGATTCCATCGCAGAATTTTCGAAAAATTTTAGCTACGGGCCGTCGGTAATAAAAACCAACGCTAATAGACAATAACGTCAGCCCGTCGCTGATAACACCATCTGATGGGACGGTATGTGCATTGGGACGGGCCGTAGGAAACCTTTTTGGGATGGTTTTTGTGTATTGGGACGGGTCGTCACAGATATTTGGGATGGTATATCATTATTGGGACGGCCCGTCACAGATGTTTGGGACGGTTTTTTATTATATTGTGACGGCCTGTACCAATTTGGGACGGTATTTGGGACGCCCGTTCCTATTCTGACAGAATTTTGGGACGGCCCACCCCAAATGGACTGATATGTTGTAGTGGATGATGTGGCATGAGTTGTGGTGATTTAGCATAAGAAGATTGCATAAAGATAGGTCCAAAATAAGGGGGGTTGGTATTTTTTTGATATATGATATATATATTTTTAGAATGTTTGATGTATATTTTTAGGGAAATTTTCAAAAAAACCCCTATCTTTTTTGGATATTCTAAAAAAATCCCTATCTTTTTGGAAACTCCCCTATGGGGTTAAAATTAACTATGGATGGTGCTAAATATTTTTTTATGACAAAAATACCCTTCATTTTACATATTTAGTAATTAAAATAATGTTTTTGTTATTTGTATTAATTTTACAAAATTCCTAATTTTTTTTTGCTTATAATAATTTTTAAAAAATAATTGTCATATGTTATATTTATATAATTTTAATATTTCACACATTACATATATTTGACTTTCATAACTTTTTATTGAAAACATAACATAAAATAATAATAAGATGAACAACATTATTAAAAGAACACCTTGCAAATATTTAAAAATTAAAATATCATGAATCTATTAAAAGCATACCTAAAAGAAGAACGAAAATAAAATTAAAATAGATGTTTAAAGAAATATTTTTCTTTCAGTATATTTTCAAGGTGTTTATTTTAATATTATCTGAAGTTAGTTTTTAATGAATAATAAATGAAATATTAAAATTATACAAACACAACATTTAATAATTTTATTTTTGTGAAATCATTATATGTTAAAAATTATTTATGATTTTTTTTTAAAATTAATGAAAAAATAACAAAAATATACATATGAAAATAGAAGGGTATTTTGTTCAAATTTTTTTTTAACACCATCCATGGTTAGTTTTAACCCCCCTATTGGGGGGTATTTGAAAATAAAAATTTGGTAGAGAGAGTTTTTTGGAGTTTCCATGAAGATAGGAGGTTTTTTAGAATATCCAAAAAAGATAGGGTTTTTTTTTGAAAATTTCCCATATTTTTATATGTCTGATATACTTTATTGAAGTACAATACATTATTTCTATTTTTTTACTGCAATATACATTTTTCAATAATTTTTTAAATATGGGATATATATTTGTGAATAACAATATTTTCTTTTACATGACTATTATATCTTATGAACAGAAATGTATTTTTCTAAAAATATCCAGTATACATTTTTACAATACAAAAAATATATTTTTTTATGAAGAAACTTTTATATTTGATCATTATATTTTCTAATATAAATTTATATACTAAAATATGTAATATACATTTTTGAATAACAATATATATTTTTTACTATTTGAGTAGAAAATGTTTTTTGTCACCTTTAATTCGAAGAATATTAGCCTTAATGAGATAACCACGGAGCAAGAGAGTTTTCACAAAGGATACTCTAGCCAAGGATCCAAGAATCAGTAACATCCAGCACTATAATCGTTCCACTTCAAACTGATGTAAACTAATGACATGCATCGGATCTGTAAAAGAAGCTACCCCAAACCAAAAGTTGAGAGAGATACAGTGAAACCTTACTCCTAAACAAAAACTAAAATCGAGTGAAACCTTACTCCTAAACAAAAACTAAAATCGAGTGATATACGGTGCAACTTATCCCTAAACGAAAATTAAAACCGAGTGATATACGATGCAACTTACCCCTAAACAAAAACTAAAATCGAGTGAAACCTTACTCCTAAACAAAAACTAAAATCGAGTGATATACGGTGCAACTTATCCCTAAACGAAAATTAAAACCGAGTGATATACGATGCAACTTACCCCTAAACAAAAACTAAAATCGAGTGATATATGGTGCAACGTACTCCCAAACAAAAATTAAAATTGAGTGATATACGGTGCAACTTACCCCTAAACGAAAACTAAAACCGAGTGATATGCGGTGCAACTTACCCCTAAATGAAAAATAAAACCGAGTGATATGCGGTGCAACTTACCTCTAAACGAAAACTAAAACCGAGTGATATACGGTGCAACTTACCCCTAAACGAAAACTAAAACCGAGTGATATACGGTGCAACTTACCCCTAAACAAAAAATAAAACCGAGTGATATGCGGTGCAACTTACTCCCGAACAAAAACTAAAACCGAGTGATATACGGTGTAACTTACCCCCAAACGAAAACTAAAACCGAGTGATATACGGTGCAACTTACTCCTAAACGAAAACTAAACCGAGTGATAAACGGTGCAACTTACCTCTAAACGAAAACTAAAACCGAGTGATATACGGTGCAACTTACCCCTAAACGAAAACTAAAACCGAGTGATACACGGTGCAACTTACCTCTAAACGAAAACTAAAACCGAGTGATATACGGTGCAACTTAGTCCCAAACAAAAACTAAAATCGAGTGATATACGGTGCAACTTACTCCCAAACAAAAATCAAAACCGAGTAATATACGGTGCAACTTACCCCCAAACAAAAATCAAAACCGAGTAATATACGGTGCAACTTACCCCTAAACGAAAACTAAAACCGAGTGATATACGGTGCAACTTACCCCTAAACGAAAACTAAAACCGAGTGATATACGGTGCAACTTACCTCTAAACGAAAACTAAAACAGGGTGATATACGGTGCAACTTACCCCCATACGAAAACTAAAACCGAGTGATATACGGTGCAACTTACTCCCAAACGAAAACTAAAACCGAGTGATATACGATGCAACTTACCCCTAAACGAAAACTAAAACCGAGTGATATACGGTGCAACTTACTCCCAAACAAAAACTGAAACCGAGTGATATACGGTGTAACTTACCCCTAAACGAAAACTAAAACCGAGTGATATTCGGTGCAACTTACTCCCAAACAAAAACTAAAACCGAGTGATATACGGTGCAACTTACCCCTAAACGAAAACTAAAACCGAGTGATATACGGTGCAACTTACTCCCAAACGAAAACTAAAACCGAGTGATATACGGTGCAACTTACTCCCAAACGAAAACTGAAACCGAGTGATATACGGTGCAACTTACCCCTAAACGAAAACTAAAACCGAGTTATATTCGGTGCAACTTACTCTCAAACAAAAACTAAAACCGAGTGATATACGGTGCAACTTACCCCTAAACGAAAACTAAGACCGAGTGATATCCGGTGCAACTTACTACCAAACAAAAACTAAAAACCAAGTGATATACGGTGCAACTTACTCCCAAACAAAAACTAAGACCGAGTGATATACGGTGCAACTTACCCCCAAACGAAAACTAAAACTAAGTGATTTACGGTCCAACTTACCTCTAAACGAAAACTAAAACCGAGTGATATACGGTGCAACTTATCCCTAAACGAAAACTAAAATCGAGTGATATACGGTGCAACTTACTCCCAAACAAAAACTAAAACCGAGTGATATACGGTGCAACTTACTCCCAAACAAAAACTAAAACCGAGTGATATACGGTGCAACTTACCCCCAAACGAAAACTAAAACCGAGTGATTTATTCTTATGTTTACATGCTAAGCTTCGAAATATGAAATTATTGCGTGATAGGCATGTGGTAACGGTCGTAGAGCAAGTAACGTTAATTTTGCATACCGTTGGTTGCATTAGAGTTGATATAATGAGGCAAATGTGGAAGAATAGAGGAATTCATTAGGTTATATTTAAGCTCATTTATATTTGTTGTGTACTTTTTTATTATATTAGTTTTATTTTGTACTAGTGTTGTTAAACAAATAACTTTTTTGTGATAATTGGACAAATTTGAATATTATTCGGTTAATCATATATATTTGTGGTAATTGTACGAGTTACATTTTAATTTTCTTACATTCAACTAATATTTTATTATTTCAAATATTGAATTTTATTTGTCATTTGCATGAAATATTTAATAAATGATGGATAAGAAGTTATAATGTCATTCATCTTATTAACTAACTTATAAATCATGATAAAAATCAAACAAAAGATTTTGTATACATGATTTAGTATACACATGATTTTAGAATAGCATAAATTAAACAACTCATATGTCATATGTATTGTCAAATACATGATTGTGAAATCCATGTAATATCCATGTATACTAAGATACCCGAATCAAACATGCCCAAGGTGAAAGTAGAGTTTAGTTGAAGATTTGATACTTGAATACAATCAAATATTGTAAGGATATTTGAGCGATTAATAAAAAATATAATATAAATCTCGTCTCTCTAGTCAACAGATTGTATTACAGGGACTTTATTCCGAGACTCGACTCGACAAGAACCATAGTCAAGTAAGAGTTGCAAGTAGATGTATAAACCAAATAACAAAAATACAATCAGTATAATATATTGATCAATATATGCAAAGCCAAATTTTATCCATTGCTCATAAAATCACTATAGAAAAAATTTCATTCTGATTAAATAATAAGAACAAAGTTCTACCGAAAGAAATAAAAATAATCTAAATTTACCAGATGCTTAAGCATTTCCCACTCTACTTGTCTGAAGCTAGAAAAAGAGCCCGATTCCAATTTCTCTTGTAGTAAATCACAGCTATTACAAATAAATAAATTCATGAAAAAAGATCCAACCAAATAACAAAAATACAACTAGCCAACGAAAAAAGAATTAAAAATAAATAAATTAAAAAGACAAAGTAAACAAAACTAAATCTGCGCATTAGCGCAGGTGCAACGCTAGTTTCTTTAGAGCTAACTTGAAAATTCATGAAAAAAGAACTCAACATTGACTAAAGATCCAACCAAATAATTTGTCGAATCATAAGTAAAATATATAAACTTTTCGAGATATCATGAAAGAGGTCAGTCAACTAGATTGTTTCAAATACTAGTATGGATTTGGTGCATTAGTCCTCGTTTGTAATCAAGCCGCAAATCAACAAATTCTCCAACGTAAAAAATAAGATGAACGTCAAAGTTAGTTGTAGGTTTGATATTTGAGTAGTATCAAAGTATTGTAAGAATATTTAAGTGATTAACAAAAAAAATAATATAAATCTCATCTCGTTAGTCAATATATTGTATTGCAGGGACTTTATACCAAGACTCGAAAACTCAAATCTCGTCAAAAAGTTCTCTTGCGCAAATAGAAATTTGTAATTTGAAGTAAGAGATGCAAGTTCTTATAAAAATCAAACAACAAAAGTACAATCAGTATAATATATTGATCAATATATACAAAGCCAAATTTTATCCATTGCTCATAAAATCAATATGACAGGAAAATACCAAGTTTCATTCAGATTAAATAATAAGAACAAAAATAAAAAATAATCTAAATCTACTAGATGCTTAAGCTTACGCATTTCTCACTCTTCTCGTCAAGAGAATAAATTTCACAATGAACAAATTAGTATACTTATCTACGGCTAGAAAAAGAGCCCGATTCCAATTTCTCTTGTAGTAAATCACGGCAACTACTCCCCAAAATCCAAAAACAAAAGGCACTACAAAAGATCCAATTAATATAACCAGGTCAATCCTGTCATCGTTCTTGGTGTTCCCGGTTCTCTCTCCATTTGGTAAAGCAGGAGATACATTTCCACAAATAGTCGCAAGAGGAGGACCGCAAAGATATGGGTTACCTTCATAACTACTCACATTAAAAGTATTAAATTGTCCCTTCTCCAATATCGAACCAGATAGATTGTTGTATGCTACAGAGAAAGATCCTAAAAAATTCAGTTTCGCAAACTCTACAGGTATTTGACCTGTCAGATAATTATGCGAGAGGTCCAAACTCTCGAGATTAGTTAAATTTGAAAGAGATTTTGGTATATATCCAGCGAGTCGGTTGTTTGAGAGGTTCAATGCACGTATCCAATTCATGCTTCCAATCTCTTCAGGTATGTAGCCTTCAAGAAAGTTGGAAGACAAATCTATACCCGAAAAGTAGTTGAGAATATCTCCTTGATAATAATTGGATCTACTTTTTGTTATAAATTCCTCTTGATCCACTCCTATGGAACTAATTCCATAAATTTTGTAATGAATTAACAAAGGTGATTCGTAGTAAGGCATTATGAGTTCGATCCCCGAACCTAACATGTTTCTGTATTGGAAAGAATAGAATATTCCTTGTTGTGAGCCCATATTGCTAATGCATGAAGGTATATAGCCAGATAGAAAATTATGAGAGAGATCCAAAATTAGAAGATATTTCAACTGACAAATTGAAGCCGGAATAATCCCCTCAAATTGGTTTCCTCCGAGAAGTAACACTCGTAGTTTCGGAAATGATTCATTTATCCAATTTGGA
Organism: Luzula sylvatica; assembly: GCA_946800325.1. Classification (NCBI taxonomy): domain Eukaryota; kingdom Viridiplantae; phylum Streptophyta; class Magnoliopsida; order Poales; family Juncaceae; genus Luzula; species Luzula sylvatica. The sequence continues at coordinate 57,485,625 of OX326960.1, read as the reverse complement.
ATAATTCCAGAGAAATTATTGTCTCTTACATCTATTGTTCTTAAATCAGGGCTGTTTGAGAGGGAATATGGAAATATGCCCAACAAGGAATTTTGGCTAAGATGCAAGTATTGCAATTTGGAGATGTTAAAACAAGATGGAATTGGTCCTGAGAAATTGTTTTGTGATAAATCCAAGAGCTGGAGATACTTCAAGTTGCAAATGGTCTGAATAGGTCCTTCTAGTGAATTATTTCTGAGGTTAAGGATCTCAAGCAACCGAATTTTTCCTAAACATTTTGGTAGCATCCCATTTAACTTGTTATTACTCATATCAACATTTGTCAGTGTCGTAATATTACATATATTATCTGGAATTTCTCCGGTAATGAAATTATTATCCAAAGCCATATCAATCATAATAGGAATTTTTTCTAGACTAGGAAGTGATCCATAAAACCTATTGTTTGATATATATAAGGAGTGAAGGAAGGATAAGTTTCCTTGAAATGCATTTTCAATATGATCTAATATATTATTGTATGATATATCCAGAACAAAAATGAATGAACCAAAAGTCGAAGGGAGAGAACCATCGAAATAATTTCTTGAAAGATTAAGGAGTTCTAATTGGGGAGTCTTAATATAAAAATCTTTCGGTAGGTCACCAATGAGCTTATTTTTCGATGTATCAAGCCATGACAAATTTGAGCTAATTTGTGAAGGAAAGACAAGCAGTCCAGTGAAAGAATTATTCCTCAAACTCAAATACAAAAGATTTATATTATTCCCCATCAACCAATTTGGGAATGATCCTCCCAATTTTTTTTTTTTTGAGAAAAATAGAGTAGGCTCTTATGTCCTACTTCTATTATTTGGATTAAAATAAAAGTTTTTTACAAGATTAAGCAAGTTTTTTTTGAAGGTATTTGCCCTACACTAGCTAAAAAACACTAAATCCTAAATACCTTCATACTAAACTTGCTAAATATCCATTAAACAAAGAAATCAAAACCTTAATCCTGAAATAACTGCCAGGATTTCAATTCCTTCATATATGGAAACTAAGAAACTTAGAATTCCAATTCTGGTTGAACTAAATCCGGAATCCAAAAACCAAATACCCTATCAATCAGAATTTAGAATCCGAGAATCAAAATTCTTCTCCTCTCTTTCCCGTGATGCATTCCAAATCCCGACTAACCACCATGAATCCTCCGTCACTAATTAGTTCTTCTTCGATAATCTTCTTTTCCTCATTTGTCTTCATCGCCGCCATTACAGATCCTCATCTCCTTAGCTCATCGCCGCCATTACAGATCCTCATCTCATCGCCGCCATTACAGATCCTCATCGCCGCCATTACAGATCCTCATCTCCTCAAATCAGAACGCCAATGAAACGAATTGAAGGGAGCTTGCCAGAGATCTAAGCGGAAAAGCCTTCATCTTGTTCTTCATCGCCAATGAAACGAATTGAAGGGAGCTTGTCAGAGATCTCCAATGAAACGAATTGAAGAAAGCCTTCATCGTGGTTCAACTTCATCCCAGCGGTATTTACTCTTTATCTCACAAATTCTCTTACAGTGTCGTAAATTCTCAGAAAGGTTGAGTCTTCCACTTGTTCTTCATCAATTAGTTCATCTTCTTCCAGTAAAGCGTTTGCTTGGTTGCTCGTGTGATTTCCGGTCGATTGAAACCACCAAATCCTTCTGTCCTCCACATGAGTTGCTTCCTCATCTCGAATCTCTTCATCTACTTGTGTATCTACATCAGAAATAAATAGATTATTGTGTAGGCTTCCATCTGATAATAGGTCAATTGGTAAATTAAAAGCTAGATTATCTGATAGATTTACATCTGGTACCCAATTTTTAAAATCAGAAAACTTTAGATCTTCAAAATTTTCAACTTGATTCAATTTGAACTCATATAATATATGATTTACGATTGTCCAATCATCAAATTTCACATTTGTAAAAGTTCGTCGACACCTTTCTAACCAGAACTGGTACAATGAAATGCTTATCAGTATCTTATAATCCTTATTTTCCCTAGAATTAACCAATATATCTAAAGGTGTAAAAGAGTTTAACTTAGTAATATTTAATATTCCATGTAATTTATCCCATATTGTATTAATGAATGTGCACTGATGTGTAAAGTGTTCTATATTTTCTTCAGATTGCTGACAAAGGACACATCTATTAACCATGTACCAGCCCCTTTTCTTCAAATTGTCGATAGTAAGTAATTTATTTTTGTAAATTAACCATAAAAATATTTTAATTTTCAGAGAAATATTAATTTTCCAAATATTTTCATAATATGCTTTAATATAAACTCCTTTAATTATGAACTGGTATGTGCTTTTACAGGTAAAATGATTATTTCCATTCCATTGCCAGTTAAAAGCATCCTTTTGGGAGGGATTGAGATCAAGAGAAGAACAAATTTGATCAAGCTCTAGCAATTGGCCATGAGCTATGTTAGATAAAGGTACTACTATCCCCAAAGTATTATATAGATTAGATTCATTTATTTTATTAATAAAATAAGTAACTGTACCATTTTTATTTTCACAAAAAGAATATAATTCTTTAAATTTTTCACATAAAGGTTGTTCATTCCATTTCCCTTTCCAAAAACTAGATTTTTGACCATTTCCAATGATAATATTTAAACTGTGATTAAAGAAATCCAAATTTTTAAGTATATCATTCCAAAAATAAGAATAATTTTTTTTATTTAAATTATCACTTCCTAATTCATATATATTTCCAATAAGATTTTTCCATCCTAATCTTTCATCTGAGTTGTAGTACAACCAAAGCCATTTAATTAATAATATTTTATTAAATAATTCTAAATTTAGAACCCCTAATCCACCTTTACTCTTAGGTTGACAAACTATATCCCACTCAATTAGGTTATATCCAGAGTTCTCATTACCTTTCCAAAAGAACTTTCTCCTTATTTTATCTATTTCATTAAAAACCCATTTTGGAAATCTGAATACATTGAAATAATAAATAGGTATTGAAGATAAAACTGAATTCATTAAAATTAATCTACCACTTTTACTTAGCATATTTCCTTTCCAACCCTCTAACTTTCCTGTAATTTTTTCAATGATTTTTAGATAATCCTCTTTTGATGGTTTTTTAAAGTGCAATGGTAAACCCAAATAAGTTAAAGGAAATTTTCCAATTGGACAATTAAGTATTTTAGATATTTCAATTATGTGTTCATTTTCAATATTTAATCCAATAATTTCTGATTTTTGATAATTCATTTTCAAACCAGATTCTTCTCCAAATAAATTTAAAATATATTGAACTCTATAAATATTATTAATATTAGGGTTTAAAAATAAGATAGAATCATCGGCATAAAAAAGGCTAGTATAAATATTTTCAAATGGTTTTAATATGTAACCTTTAGCACTTAGATTTTCTAATAATTTAGATAAGACATCCATAACTAAAAGGAATAAATAAGTGGATAATGGATCACCTTGTCTCAAACCCCTTTTTAAATGAATGAATTTACCGGGATTCCCATTTAAAATAACCCTAGCAGAACCTTTTAAAACTGAATTTTTAATCCATTTAATATAATTGTCACCAAAACCTCTGGATTTTAATATTTTTAATAAAAAATCCCATGACACGGTATCAAAGGCTTTATGAATGTCTAATTTTAAAATTATCAGAGGTGTTTTATGTCTTTTTGCTAAACAAATTACCTCTCTAGCATACACGTAATTTTCAGATATATTTCTATTTTTTAAGAATCCTGTTTGATTTAGAGATATCATATTTTCTATATAATTAATCAGCCTATTTGCAAGGACCTTAGAAAAAATTCTTTGTATACTAGAGATTAAACTAATTGGCCTAAAGTCTTTTGGTTCAATAGAATTTTCTTTTTTAGCAATTAATGTGATATATGAAGTGTTAAAATTTGATAGACCTTGAAATCCTTCTAAATTAAATAAATTAAATATTTCAACTTTCAAAATAGTCCAGTATTTTTTAAAAAATTCACTAATATACCCATCAGGGCCAGGACTTTTGTTTGATTTCCAGTTTTTTATTACCATATCTAGCTCTGTCATTTCAAAATTACTCTCCAGTGAAGTTAAATTGATATTGTCATTTTCATATAATTTATCTAAATTAATTTTACCATAATTATTATTATTAATAACTTCTTTTCCAATTAGGTCCCTATAAAATGAAAATATAAGTTTAGCTTTACTTACATGATCTTTAACTTCAATACCATTATTATCTTTCAAAATAGGAATCATATTACTTGTTTTCTTTATTGATGCATGTAAATGAAAAAATTTAGTATTAGCATCCCCATTTTTTAACCATTGAAATTTTGATCTTTGTTTCCAATATATTTTATTTAAATAGTTTATATTGTCATATCTTAATTTAGCTTTAAGTTTTAACCATTTTTCTATATTATTTAACTCTCTGATATCCTCCATATTGTCTACCCATTGAATTATTCTTTTACAGTTTTCTAATTGTGTATTATATTTCTTATGCACATTTTTACTCCATTGTTTGAGAATTTTACTTAATTGTTGATATTTTCCAAAAAGATTTTCCATTGAAGTACTTTTAGTATTTTCCATGTAATTTTCTATAATTTCTGTCAATTCCTCCATATGTAACCATTTATGTTCAAACCTAAAACCATTAAAAACAGGATATTGACTATTAGCTTCATATAATATAGGAATATGATCCGAACATGTATTAATTCTAGTTGTTTGTTGTGAATTAGGAAAATCAAGCAACCATTTTTTATTCAAGAGTATTCTGTCAATTCGGGCTCTAGCAACAGAATTTTTCCAGGTATATTTTAATCCTTTTAATGGTAAATCAATTAGATTTAAATCATTAGATAATTCTCTAAATTCTTGTGTATATTGATGACTATTATATTGCCCACTTCTTTCATGTGTATAAAAAACTAAGTTAAAGTCACCTAATATCATCCATGATAAATTATTATTTTCACCTATTTGTTTTATTTCATTAAGAAAATCTTGTTTATCATTTCTATTAGTTGGTCCATATACACCAGTAATTAATATATTTTTAGCATCCCATAAAGTTTGTAGTACTATAGAAATAGAATATTTATATTTTTGTGAAGATATTAATTTAAATAATTTTTTATTCCAAGATAAAATTATTCCTCCAGATGCACCTTGAGATTTTAAGTAGTCAAATCCAGTTAAATTTTTACCACAAACTTCTTTAATTATTTGATTATTTACTATACTCAACTTTGTTTCTTGTAAACAACAAATATCAATATGTTCATCCATTATATTTTTACATACCAAGTGTTTTTTATTATTATCATTTAGCCCTCTAACATTCCATGAAAAAATTCTAAGTTTTTTATATATCATTTAACATAATTAAATTCCTTAAAATAACTTTTCAAACTGTAATTAATTAACTATCAGTAGCATCTAACATGCTAATAATTTTATCATTTAAATTAGGATTTATTTCTATTCCTGTTGAAGATAAAATTTCAATAATTTCCTCTGGGTTTGTGAATTTAGTTTTTTCTTCTAAGTTTAAAAGTTTTATATCATTATCATTTTTCTTTGATTTTTGTCTTCTATTTCGCTCTTTTTGAATTTCTTTATATTTAACTAATTGAGCCTTGTGAATAGGAGAAGTATAATTGCCAGATTGTTTGTTTAACAATCTTGTACTTCTTCGTTGTTCATCATTTTGAAGAGTTTTAGCAATTTCCTTACTTTTTTGTTCAGATGTAATTAGAGATTTATTAGGTTTTAGAATAGAAACATTCTTAACTGCCTTTTCCTGATTTATATGATATGCATCCAAATCAATATGAGAAAAATAATCATTTATTTTCTTTTGCTTAAATTTTTCAGGAGAGGATTGAAGAGGATGATCAATTGTATCTTCAAAATCTACTAATGGAGTCATATTTGTAATGGTATTATCAGTTCTTTCTAAAGAAGAATTTATTTGAGAATTATCATTACTTAAATTTAGGTTACCAATTGTACCCTTACTAGGAGAAAAATATTCTGGTTCAACTAAACTAGGAGTGTTCTCAATAACAGGTATGTGTTCATGTTTATTCTGTTTTATTAGATTGTCTTTAAATTGTGAAATTATTTTTAATCCCTGCTTTGTAATTTGTATTTTAAGTGTTGATTTTACTTTATTTGTCGAATTTTTTATTATGTTCATACCATTATGCTTTGTTAACTCTACAAAAATTTCCTTATATAAAGGGACTTTAATAACTTTCTTAAAATTAGAAGATTCTATTATAAAAATATCATGATTATTTTTGAGTTTCGAAATTACAAGATTTCCTGTATTTTTATTAACTTCATGATGTTGATCATTAATTAAAGGTATAATATTTTCCCCTACTTTTTTCTTAATTCTCCAAATTTGTGTTATTTTCTTCTTTTTTTGCCAAATTTTCCTTATGTTTTGTTTCTGATGCATTTTCTTTTTATTATTATTATCAATATTACTATTAAAATTTATATTATTATTAGAAATTTCCTTTTGTGTATTTTGACTTTTAATTATACTCTCTTGAGAAACATTATGTGAAGTGCTTGATAAATCCTTATTTTCTATAACCAATATTTTATAGTTTTTTTCACCATCTATTATGTGAATTGATTTTGGAATTATAGAATTAGGTTTAGTATTTATAGAAAGAGAGATTTCACTTATGATTTCAGTTGGAAAATATGAACCTACTCCAATTAAATAACCCATAGTCTTAATAATTTTAGATATATCAAATGGATTGCAATATTTAATTGGTAGATTTTTAAGAGAAATTGACTTGGTTGTATAATTTTGGTTTTCAGAATAGTTAAAAACATTATTCATATACACTGTTATTTCATTTGCATTAGGTGAAATAATTAATTCTTTAGGATTTATTTGCTCTGCATTAACTTGATTTTTATAGTTATTATGTCCAGGACCTTTTGAAATATTAAAATTTGAACTAGTCTCTTGAGTCTTATTATTAATATTTGGTATGAAATTCCTTTGAATTTTTGAAAGATTTGTGAAGCAATTTTTTTGAATATGACCCAATTTGAAACATCTTAGACATCTAATAGGCTCTCTACACTGAAACCTTAAATGATTTGTAGCTAGACATCTAAAACACTTTTGAATTTGATTTTTAGGCACATTTCTAGGTTTTTTTGAAATAATATTCCAGGAATTTTCATTTCCTAGGTTATTTTGCAATATCTGTTTATATGAGTAATTCATAATTCTAATAGAGAGATAGAAAACTTAGCAGGAATGGAGATCTAGGCACTGGAATCCTTGCACTGGTTAAGAGTCTTCACTGGAGAGGTATCACTGGAGAGGAGTCTTCCCGGGAGACTGGAAGAAGCTTTACTAGGGACTGAAGGGAATGAACAGGAACACTACCACTCTTCGCTTCTTAGCCTCACTACATTCTGGTACCCAATATCCACCTTGTCTGAGTTGAGTGTTTTGGCAGGACTGTTCTTGGCAATGGAATTCTTGGCAATGGTGATGAAGTCTTGGCAATGGTCTTGGCAGGACTGTTTTTGGCAATGAAATTCTTGGCAAATCTGGTTTGTGTTTGTATTTGGACTGATCCTCCCAATTTATTGTGGGATAAATCGAGATAGTATAATTCACGTTGTTTTAACAAAAAACTAGGAAGGACCCCGATACTATCATTATTATTCAAATTGCATTTTGATAATTCTAAACCTTCGAGTTGAAATGATGGATTAAATATTGGAGACTCGGTTTTGACACGGAAGTTATTGCTTTGACTTGAAAGTTCCAAAATTTTGAGTTTGGAATGATTTGAAAATGAGTTTAGGAACAAATATCCCTGTAATTGATTTCCTGAGAGGGACAGATGCTTGAGAGACTTCATGTTTGTGAACATAGAGTTTGGAAACTTAATTTCGAATTGATTTTGAGATAAATCCAAATATATTAGTGACTTAAAAGTTTCAATGCATGAAGGAAGAATCCCTGTGAACTCATTTTGACTCAGGTCTAACTCTTGAAGGCTAATCAATTTGCAAAGTACTGAAATTTAAAAGAAAATAAAAGATAGGTAATTCATAAGTAAGATATTAATGGTTTAGAGCAAATTTGATATTCTAGTATATGATATACGCACCTTCTGTTGATAAAGTTCCATTGAGTAAATTATCACGAAGAGACAATGACTTGAGAAAAGGCCAATTTCCCAGAGCAGGAAGAGTGCCAGAAAATTTGTTTGAACTTAAATCAAGTACCTCCAAGTTCAATTTACTCAAAGTCTAAAAGAGAAAGTAACATCATCTATTGAGCCTTGAATATATTTCTGCTTAAATAGAAGTTTAATTTAATCTCACCTTTAATTCGAAGAACATTAACAATATTGTTATTACTAAGCAAAAGGGTTTTGACTGAAGGTAATGCAACCAAGGATTCAATGGTGGATTCGCTAAAACCATTCACCGAGAGGTCCAATACTTCTAGCTTTCTCAAGGTTGACCATGTTTCGAACCCTAGATAAAAAAAAACAGTGTGTTAAATCATTCAAAAGTTTTCTTAGCTACAGGTGGTAACTGGTGTCGGGCATGTCCGGGCTAGACACACTTGGTTGGCTTCGGTCATATTCGGGTTATGTCAATTGAGTCGGTCATATTGGGGCACCCGGGTCACATGTAGTGGGATCGTCTTGGGATTGAGATACCGAAATGGGTGTGGTTCATTCATGATTCGAATTATGTCGGATTTTTTTAATGATTATATAAATCAATTTTTCTTTTAAAATGATTCGATGTAAACTTAAGGAATTAATCACCTGACCTTTTGAATATATGAGGTATAATAATACAATATTAACTTGTGAAGTATGTATGTCGAATACGATGGAAGTAAATGATCTCTTTTTTTTTGTTAAAAACGATGGAAATATACACGGCAAATCAACTTATGTAGGTTGTAAATAGATGTTATGTCATTTGTGGATTGCGGGGACTTATATATAGTATATTGCATGAATCATAAATGTATGATATAAGCAAATAATTGTATAAAGAAATGAAAAAAATGAGTAAATGAAGAAGGTTAGGTGGTCCTCCATTTATTGATATTAATGAGACTCGAACCCACAACTTCTTATAATATATATTTTTTTGTGTCTCACATTTAACCAACTGGGCTAGAGTCCATTGTCAACGGGGCTCGATGGTCCTTCATCCATTAGTAATATAATGAACACTACTGAAGATTTGGAACTCCATTATTGGAGATCTAAATCTTATAGTAATCGTAAAAAATTTAATGAAAATTATAATAGATAGATGTGGGACTTGTGAGTCCTCTCTATTTTTCTCAACAACAAAAAAAAATTAATTGTAGACTTATTTTAGATTTGGTCACAAATATTTATTAATATAACTATATTTAAATTAAGAGAATTCGGTGCAATGTTTAGAAATAACATAAAATGCGCAATGAATCCCGGTTCGGTTTGGATTCAGATATGAAAAGGGTATAGACAACTCGGATCGAAACGGGTCTGGTCATAATAACACCTATTGGATTAATTTGGGTTCCTTGGGTCTGAGTCGATCGGGATGCTCGGTCGATTTTCTAAATTTTTCACAGTTTGACTTTTCTTAATTTTTGGACCGGGCAATACGTTGGGTTTCAGACGAGCTAAACCGATATTTCGGGTTCAGGTTAGGTTTGCCAACTCTATTCTTAGCTTACTATAATCATGAAAAATATGTACAGAGAGAGAGAGAGAGAGAGAGAGAGAGAGAGAGAGACCTGAGTTAGGAATACAAGCCGTGATAGAATTGTAAGACAAGTCCAGGTACTGTAGCTCAATGAAAGGAAGGAATGATGACGAATTAAGCAGTCTAAATGGGGAATAAGGCAAGGTTTCATTGAGTAGAAGCTGGACAACTCGTCCGGTGATCGAGTCGCAGCTCACTCTCTCCCATCGACAACAATCCACTCGATCATCCCAATCCAACAGCGAGGATCCACCTGGAGCAGAGAAGGATGCTTTTATCTCGAGCAGAGCTGTTTTCTCTTCCGCCCAACATGAACCAGAAGACCCTTTGCAATATTTGCACCACACAAACACCAGTAAAACAAGAAAGGAAAGAGAAGTAAAACCCATTATTAGTTTATGAGGTTAATTAATTCGCTATTAAGGGATGAAAGAGCGGTTATATTCTTATATGGATGGATTAGAGAGCAAATAGTAAATAATATAATCTTCTTTTCTTGGTAGAATTTCTTAATCCATTGACATGACCCAACCAATCCAGACCAAAAAGAAATCACGAGTGGCCCTGAATGAGGGGAAATATATTATCAAATAATTATGGACTTTGACTTGGTCAATAGCAAGTCAATAGAATAGGAAAGTACCAAGTCAAAGGAAAAAAAAAAAAAAGACTTGGTGACAAGTCAATGCTAAATATTTAGATTATGCTGAATAAACTGAACTCGCCATGCCCAAGAATTTGCTCCTAGAATCTAAATAACAAAATAATCAAATTTAGTTTATAAAGAAGAAATTTACAATTTCAAGCAAGAGTTACGATAGGATTTGTCTCGAAAGAGTTTATCCATCTTATTGACACGCATAGCTCATCAATCTCTTCATCCAATTCAATTCCATCCTGGACCATAATCAAAGAAATATCATTAACAAACACTGCATCAGCATTTATATAAGTTCTCACCAGAAACTAATATAGTTCAAAACTCATTAATTCAAATTTCTCAGCCTTGCCATTAAACCTTTTAGGCTTTTTTCACATAAGCACTAAGAACATTGGAAACCCTAATATTATATTTTCTACACTCTTAACTCCTAATCTTTATATAACCTCTCAGCCTCATTTATATCGCCGATTTTATAAAACATAATGCACATATAATCCGTGCAAGTAATTCTACTTGGCACTTTTTACTTAGCTCCCAAACCCCCACAATCCCTTTTTTACAGTTCAATTAGCATAACACGTCATGAGAAATAACTTAATCTGTGCTCCAAGCTATTTCGATACTCTTATCATTACTCATTTCTTCTAGAACCTTCACTAAATAATTAGTATTGTTCGAAAATTCGCTACAAGCATTCATCCATATATTATAGGATAATACAGTTAAAAGGCATATTATTTCTTCTCATGTATTCAATAACAGAAAATAATTTCGGGAATTGGAATTTTGCAATGTAAGTTTCTTCATTTCATCCTAAAGGTGAGGGTTTAAGGCGAAACCTTGCGTTTTTAAATCGGCCATTAAGGTTTCGGCTTGATCCAAGTCTTTTGTTTGGATATAGTGATGTAGGAGAGAGAAAGATGCAGCCTTTGTCGAAGAAGGATTATGCAATTTAGCAAATAGTCCTCGGCTTTGATATGCAATCAAGTCCTGTTTTGCAAATAAATGGATATTTGTTTGTGAATCAATCCATGATAGAATCTGCACAAGAAATCACATTAATCAGATTAACAAACTAGGTTTAGAAACTTAGAGAGAATGAATTGAATAATTGTTTCACCTAAAGAGCATTTTTACAGCGCTTAATTTGTGGGAGCAATACAAAAATTCTCCATAGCTCAAAAACGTCAACCTTACCGCCAATCCAACCCAGTCATTCAGCACCACGGTGGAGCTCCCGCAAGAAAATGTATTAACGTTGATGCAAATTGAAGATTATAATAGGATTCAGCTTAAGTATTGGTCACTGTTAGTTAGTATTTTTGTGACTCGTTATATCGTGTGCTATTGACCCGTTACGATGTAATATAAATAGTACTGTTCACATGTACTAAACAAGTTTTTTGAATACAATTTCATTATACAAAATAGCTTCAGATTACTGTTATTCTTCTATCATGGTATCAGGAGAGCGATAGGAGCCAACGCTCGTTTTCTCGTTCAAGATCCTGTCTTCCGCATCTGATCTACTCTGCTCCTTCTTCGCGATCTCAATTCGGTGTCAATTCTGCTGCAAGAACTGTTCTTGATGGCTGATTCTTCAGAGAAACCGATGAGTTTTTCGCAACCAATCCATATTCGATTGGACAAATCAAATTTCTTCGTCTGGCAATCTCAGATCACTCCGATTCTGAAAGGGCATGGACTCGATCATCATCTCGACTTGTCTATTCCACCGCCGGACAAATTGGTCGTCACTGCTGGACCGAACTCCACTACGGTTATGGCACCAAATCCCAAATATCAACATTGGATGCGACAAGATCAATTGATCTTGGCGTTTCTTGTTTCTTCTCTTTCCGAGAGTGTTATGGCTCAGGTTGCGACGTGCTCCACAGCACACGAGCTCTGGTCCTCCATTAACAGGAGCTTCGCCTCTCAATCCTTCGCCAGATCGATTGAAATCAGAAGGACACTACTCACAACTCGACGCAATAACCTGTCCTGTGCAGAATTCTTGTCAAAGATCAAGCAATTAGCTGATCTCCTCGGCTCAATCGGCGATCCGGTGTCGGATCGAGAAATTCTTGTGTACACGATGACTGGAATCGGTGCAGAATACAACCCGATACTAGCTACTCTCTCGGAACGATCTCAGGCTCCTAGCTTCGCTGACCTGCAGGGCGCACTCCTCAACTATGAGGCGATGCTCGAGCAGCAGACCGCTTCTTCCCAGCAAGCCATGGCGTTTGTTGCAAATCAATCGAACTCCAGTGCTTCTTCTCAGGTTAATGGATCTAATCCTCTCTCTTTCAACTCTATGCAGCAAAATGGATCCATCAGCGGGCCATCCAATTTCTTCTCTGGGCCAAGTAATTCCTTCTCTGGGCCTGCTGGACCTTTTCTCCAAAACCAGCAGCAATTTCCATCGCAAGCTCAAATATTTTACAGCCAATCTCAATTTCAGCAAGGTTTTCAGCGACCTTATCAGTCCAAGAAACATAAGAATAAACACTCGAACAATGGAGATAAACCGATGTGCCAAATATGCTTCAAGAATAACCACACCGCGGATCGTTGTTATCAACGGTTCAACCAAAACTTTCAACCGCAACTACCTCCTTGACCACCCAATTCACAAACCTCGAACCAACCGAGACCGCTAGCTCCACCGCAAACCTTCATTGCTCAATCCTCCACCTCCAATTCACCATACACACATCCACCGCATGAATGGTTTTTGGACTCCGGGGCTACGCATCACATTACCGGGGACATCAATAGCCTTAGCTCATTCTCCCCGTACTCCGGTTCCGAACAAGTGAAAATTGGCGATGGCTCAGGTTTAGAAATACTTCATATTGGTTCGGTTTCTCTCTCCTCTTCTTTTTCTAAAATCATTACTCTTCGAGATGTTCTTCATGCACCTTCCATTATGAAAAACCTTATTAGCATCACCAAACTTTGTCAAGATAATGATTTATTCATCGAGTGTCATTCTAACATCTGTTTTTTGAAGGACAATTCAACCAAAACTACGCTCATGGAAGCGCATCAAGTTGATGGTCTCTACAAGCTAGCTTGTTCCAAGTCTTCAATTTCCGTTTTTCTCACCGAGTCGGCATCTATTGATCGTTGGCACCATCGCTTGTGTCACACCTCCGTTGATGTTCTTTCCGGTTTAGCTCATTCGAATAAAATTCGTGTATCCAATAAAAAAATTTCTTCTTGTCAAGATTGTAATAAATCCAAGTCCCACAAATTACCGTTTAATACGAATAATTTTGTCTCAACTCATCCTCTCGATCTTATACATAGTGATGTTTGGGGTCCATCTCCAATCACTTCTATGGAAGGATTTCGGTATTATGTACATTTTATAGATGATTTTTCTAAATTTTCTTGGATTTTCTTTTTGCAAACAAAGAATGAAGTATCTCTCGCCTTTGCCAAATTCAAAGCACTTGTTGAGAACCTCTTTTCGACAACCATCAAGCGAGTACAAAGTGACGGCGGAAGTGAGTTTTTTTTTCTCGAGAAGGATTATTCGCACATTCTTCATCAACGGTCTTGTCCGTACACTCCCGAACAAAACGGCGTCGCCGAACGTAAACATCGCCACATCTACGAATTGAGCCTTTCGGCAATGTCTCTCGCCTCGATACCGTTCGAATATTGGCCCGAGATATTCCACTCGGTGGTGTTTGTGATAAATCGACTACCGACGCTCACACCTCCGAAACTTTCGCCGTTCGAAAAACTCTTCGCCAAGGTGCCGGATTACTCGTTCTTCAAGACACTTGGCTGTGAGTGTTTTCCTTACTTAAAATTTTATAATTCTCACAAATTGCAATTTCGGTCCGCGCCGTGTATTTTTCTTGGTTATAGCTCTACGCATAAGGGCTATCGATGCCTCGATCCGGTGTCCAAGAAGGTGTATATAAGTCGACACGTCAAGTTCAACGAGGACACGTTTCCATTTCGACAAAAATCCACGTCTTCTTCGCATCTCGAAAGCACTTTACCGGTTTCACTCACCATTGTGCCTTATGACTCAGCACTCAATTCGCCCCCTACACTTGTCCTTGACTCGGATTCGGTCTCTGACCATGCATTGAATTCGGTTCCACCGGTTCAACCGGTCAGACCCAACACTTCTATTCATCGGATGGCAACTAGAACGCGTACCAACACACGACGACCTCGCCAATTCAATGACTTCGTCACGTATATTGCCGATTCTTCTTCTTTGGAACCTTCAACCTTTGCTACCGCTAACAAGACACCCGAATGGAGATCCGCGATGGCCGATGAAATCAATGCATTGCAACTCAACGGCACGTGGACTCTTTGTGCGCCCCCCGCTAATCAAAATATCATTCCTTGCAAATGGATTTTCAAGATTAAGCGCAACTCTTCGGGTTCCATCGACCGATACAAAGCTCGTCTAGTAGCAAAAGGGTTCACGCAAGAAGAAGGAGTCGACTACGACGAGACCTTTAGTCCGGTGGTGAAACCAACAACGGTTCGCTTAATCCTCTCATTAGCGATCTCTCACGGTTGGACGATCCATCAACTAGACGTCAACAATGCATTTTTACACGGCGAATTGTCAGAGGTTGTGTACATGCAACAACCACCCGGTTTCTCGGACTCTTCATCACCGAATTATGTGTGTCGTTTACACAAGGCGATCTATGGGTTGAAGCAAGCCCCTCGCGCGTGGTTTCATAAGCTCAACACCGCTCTCTTATCTCTCGGATTTCAACCATCGCAATCCGACCCGTCCTTGTTTATTCAACACACATCGAGTGCCGTAACTTGGATTCTCGTGTATGTCGATGACATATTGGTCACGGGTAGTGACTCCACCATCATCGCATCCTTGATCGAATCCTTGAACTCGAACTTCGCTCTTAAAAATTTGGGACCTCTTCATTTCTTTCTCGGCATCGAGTGCACTCAAACGACCACTGGATACTCGTTGACGCAATCTCAATACATATCCAAAATCCTATCTCACGCCAAGATGGATCTTTGCAAACCGAGTTCTAGTCCCATGGCGGCCGGTGAATCGGTTTCGAAAAACACCGGCACTCTCATGGATGATCCTTCTCTCTACCGTCGCATCGTTGGAGCTTTGCAATACGCGACCATAACTCGACCCGACATCTCATTTGTGGTCAACAAATGTAGTCAATTTATGCACTCACCCACCGATTATCATTGGTCGTTAGTGAAACGAGTGTTACGTTATCTCAAAGGAACACTCGATTATGGCATCACCTTCAAACGCTCCTCCGATCTTACATTACATGCCTACTCCGACGCGGATTGGGCCGGATGCCCGGACGATCGCCGCTCTACCACCGGCTTTTGCATATTTCTCGGACCCAACCTCATCTCGTGGTCGTCAAAGAAGCAACCCACGGTTTCGAGGTCTAGTACCGAAGCCGAGTATAAGGCACTCGCTTGTGCAGCCGGTGAGATCATATGGTTACAATACCTATTACATGAGCTATGCATCCATCTTCCGTCCATTCCGGTTCTTTGGTGCGACAATATCGGCGCTACCTACTTGGCTTCGAATCCTATTTTTGACGCACGCACCAAACACATCGAAATAGATTATCATTTCGTTCGTGAACGCGTCTCGAATCATCAACTTCTAGTTCGCTTCATTTGCTCCAAGGACCAACTCGCTGACGGTCTCACGAAAGCGCTTCCGTCTTCGCGCTTCTCCATCCTTCGGACCAAGCTCACTGTCGGTGCTACGCCGCTGAGCTTGCGGGGGGCTATTAACGTTGATGCAAATTGAAGATTATAATAGGATTCAGCTTAAGTATTGGTCACTGTTAGTTAGTATTTTTGTGACTCGTTATATCGTGTGCTATTGACCCGTTACGATGTAATATAAATAGTACTGTTCACATGTACTAAACAAGTTTTTTGAATACAATTTCATTATACAAAATAGCTTCAGATTACTGTTATTCTTCTATCAAAATGGGATCCCGTTCGATGCGGCGCCCCAGAATCCAGATCGCTCTCATTTCGAACGAACTGCTCCGATTCTCGATTTTCACTCGTAAGAGTAACAACAGAGAAGGATAAACCACGATTTGGAGACATGCGGCCGTAAATCCGATTATTATAAGCCTAACGGGCCGTATCTATCTATCTATATACTAATGCAAAAGGGAATTTGCTGCCTCCTGGTGCAGCCACGTCATCAGGGGCCTATTTGTAAAAATAAAAAAAAAATTATATTTTGATCCTTTTTTTTTTACAAATTGGTCCTTTTTCGAAAAAAATTACATTTTGGTCCTTTTTTTTTACATTTTGGTCCTTTATATTTGCATTTTGGCCCTTCGAAGTTTCGAAATTTACATTTTGGTCCTTTCTTATTTACAAATTGGTCCTTTTTTCGAGAAAAAATTACATTTTGGTCCTTTTTTTTACATTTTGGTCCTTTATATTTGCATTTTGGTCCTTCGAAGTTTTGAAATTTACATTTTAGTCCATGGGCCTCAAATTGGTCATATTTTTTAAAAAAAATTAAATTTTGGTCCTTTTTTCACATTTTGGTCCTTTATATTTGCATTTTGGTCCTTCAAAGTTTTAAAATTTACATTTTGGTCCTTTATTATTTTTCTTGAAAAACTAAAATAAAATTATAATAAGTTGAACAATATTAATAAAAGAACATCTTGCAAATATTTAAAAATAAAATATCACAAAACTATTAAAAAATACATAAAAAGAAAACTAAAATAAAAAATAGATGTTTAAATAGATATTTTCTATGAATATATTTGCAAGATGTTTATTTATTATCATTTAATGTTAGTTTTTTTATGAATAAAGAATGTAATATTAAAATTATATAAACAAAATATGTAATAATTTAAATTTTTTTAAATCACTACGTGTTAAGAAGTGTTTATGAATTTTCTTAAAATTAATAAAAAATAACAAAAATAACTTTTAATTATTACATATGAGATTTGGAGGGTATTTTGGGAAAAAAAATTAATATCATCCATAAGGAGTATTTTAAAATAAAAGTTTGGTAAAGAGTTTTTTTTTTTTGGAATTTACGAAAAGATAGAGAATTTTTTATAATATCCAAAAAAAATTAGGGGGTTAAAAATATACCAAATCATGGATGTGCGAATAATCATGACATAATTTAAATTAAAGGTTCGAACGAAACGGTTAGCGATGACATCGTCAAACTTTGTTGTTGGCTGACCACACAAAGGACGAAAAATATTTGTGCTAAATATGTAGCGAAATTAAGGATTTGTGAAATTAAAAACACTCTTTTTTTCAGCAATGTTTTCTGAACTATTATGTTCTTAATAAATTTCATGACGACTCATTCGTTCTTTTTCCTTATTTTACTTATGAAGTATAAAATATAGATAATTTTTTTAGCAATAACCGTTTGAATTATTCAAGAAATCCGGCTCTTAAAATATTCGATTTTTTCTACAAAATTTCACTCGCACACAACACACTAAATTACACATATAATAATGATTACAAAAAGAAAGTCACATACACAAAATGAACAACAATTTTTTTCAACTACATTACTTATAAACCCGAACAGCCCCGCGCAATTGCGCGGGGGTAATGCTAGTATAATTCAAGGCACACACTAATTTTATTTTGGTAATTTTATTTTGGGTTTTCTGCTAATTAATTCAAGAGGACGGATATTCATCGTCGGGTGTTCATTCGGTCGGTTCGGTTACCAAACCGAATAATGTCAAATCGATTTAAACCGAACCGAATTAAATTCAAGTTGAACCGAACTATTTTAACTTTCGAACCGATTAAAAACCGAACCGAATAAATCGAATTCTTATTCGGTTTGTTGGTTAAACCGAATAAGAAACCTTATAATTTTAAAATAAAAATAAATTTATCCAAAAAAATATATTTTATTTATCCAAAAATAAAAATACATATTATAAAATATAATTATATTATTTTATAGGATTATTATATCAAATTTTTATAATTTAACATTAACATATTAAAAAAATTATGAAAGATGGGATGTTATTCGGTCGATTCGGTTTAACCGGTTTTCAGAATATCAAAACCGAACCGAACCGAATAAATCGGACAATACCATTTTTGAACCAAACCGAACAAAATAAACCGATTAAACCGAATTCGACCGGTTCGGTTCGGTATCCGAATAAACCGAACCGTTAGAACACCCCTATTCATTGAAGGTCTTAAAAATGCTCACGGAAGTAATTCCGAAATAAATATTTGCATTGTATTGTAAATGAGAAAATCAAAGAGCAGGACCCACTATATTATTACCATACAAAGACATTTGGTGTTATTTCTGTAAAAAAAAATTGGGTCCGTAGAGTTTTTGTATAAAATATACAACATACATATACAATTATATATCATAAAAGAATATAAAACTAATACGTATAGGTAATAATATATAGGGAAATTTTTAAATAATTCCTTAATTTTTTTGAATGTGTAGAAAAACCCCAGCAGACAATGTTTCATATCCAATTACCTCCTCTAGGGTTACTTCATGGTGTTATAATTTTTTTGGACCAAAATAACCCTCTATTCTTCATATTTAAATTTATTAAATATTTTTTGTATTATTTTATTAATTTAAAATCACCATGAATATGTCTCAACATATACTAATTTTAAAAAGTACATAATTTTAATCTTTTATTTATTATATATTTTATCATAAAAAATGATACAAAAAATATTCCTGAAATTATCTTGACAAATTAATATTATTCTAGCATTTAGTTTTGATTTTCAATAGTTAGTAAAAATAGTTATTAAATAATATTTTTTTGCCAAATTAACAATGAATGAATAAACATCAAAACTAACATTGAAATAATATCGTCTCTAGTTATAATTTCAACAACTAGTTTTTTAGTAACTATTTTTTATTAGCAGCTATTAGCAAATTAGCTGCTGAAACCAATAGTTTTTAATAAAAATGGTTACTAAAAAACTAGTTATTAAAATAAAATTAGTTGTCGAAATTAAAACCAGCGACAATATTATTTTAATTCTAGTTTTAATGTTCATTCATTCATTGTTATTTTGGCAAGAAATATTATTTAATAACTATTTTCATTAACAACTATTGAAAATTAAAACTAAATATTAGAATAATATTATGTCAAAATAGATGATAATTGTTGAATTCCAGTGGAGTAACAGTATCAATTTTTCCGTTAAGAGTCCAGTTCTAAAATTTGGGTGTTTGTTTTCAATTACATTACCTCAATGAATCAAAATTAGGGTTTAGAACCGTAATTTCTTTAAAATTTACTGGCGTGGGATTTTCAATCTCTAATACATGATAAAGAGTTTAGCTTTTTGTGAAATTTAGATGGTTCTCGTTTTTGTTTATAAAAAATCCTTTCGATGATGTTGAAATTTTGGTTGAAGGTGTGGTCTGTGATGTCCATAGCACTGAAGGCTTCGTTCCAGAGGACATGTAGCTGCGTAATCGTCGATGATGCCATTGTACATGCAAAGAGTTATCTATGGATGGGGAGAGAAGGTTTAGACATTAACAATGAATTGATGCGTTTCAGCACTATGGGCATCGAAATGGTTTTGCAAGGGAGGCATATTACTGCCAAGGTAAAAATCGAAAGTTACTTAAGACATTCATTAACAATTAACATGATGTTTAATAAAATATTGTAATAAATGTTCAACCATAATCAGATGCTTGACGTGTTTCTCTGATTACTCCGCCGTTGTTGCATGGACCCTTTGAACCATTGGACTTATGTTAGTCTGCCGCCGTTGTCGATTTTAGTGGTTCAGGTCATGGTCTCAAGTATGCTACCCGATTAGATTGATGAAGATGCTCAGAAAGCTCTATCTGGGACCGAGTTGGGTGGTAACCGTTGGTTGTTTCTCTTATTCAATGTTGGCGAGAACTGGATTTTCGTGGTCTTCGACTTTGACGATTGCTAGATTTATGTTTGCACTTCGGCAACGAAGGTTGATCAATTTGCAGGAAGAGTGAAGTGTTTTGTCGATGAATGGAAATCATTCATGGCCGAAAGGATGGACCGTGTCGAAATTTGCTTAATGGAGTGAACGTTTGATTCGTTTGTTGGGAATTCACCCTGACCCCGGGCCCGCACAGCGGAATGAAGGCCCGGTCCGGTTCCCTAAATTCAAGATCACACCATGACTTCGAGGGTACGATGCAAATAGAAGGATAGATCTATACCAGTGCCAAATTGATGCCACACGAAGGGTTGATCGCCGCCTTCTATTCCTCCTGTCACGTTGGTGACAATCCGCGCGTCCCATACCACGCGTCCTTCGCCACTCGTTAACTACGCCGGTTCACTCGACTTCGTCTTCGTGCGTCCAAGCGTTTCCACCGTTTTTCTCACTCGAGTCGATCACAATCGAAGAACCACAAATGTCGTTCCTCTACTTGTATCCACGTTGATTCGTAAGACGTCGGTTACGGATGCACCTGCCTAGACGATGCACCGGCGAACTTGCTCGATCTAATCGATTCTCTATTTCTCTCTCTTCGCACCTTTTCACTCACGAAAGATCAAATCTGAATTTGCTCTTTTTCTTGTGTATTGGGCAGAATGATAATCTCAATTGTCTGATCTGGATGAGAGAGAAAGTATCCTATTTATATCTAATAGGATTAGGATTAGCCAAAAGGCATGTATATCCAATATACATCCTTTCACACAGAAAAGTGCATTAACCTGTTCAGTATTCTGTCCAGACGAAATTGATAAATTTCTCTGACAGAAAAGCACCCAACATGCAAGTTGTAGATAATCTCATTATCTACACAACCCAATTTGGCCCATCCCAATTGGAGTTCGTATGCAAAAGTTATGACTGTTTTACTAATTGTATGCCATACTGTTGCATCCTTTCGGTATTTCACATAAACGACACTGATACTTCGTTCATATGAAATATATTTCTACATGAAGGTTATAGATAATCTAATTATCTATCTAACCCAATTTGGACCATTCAAATCGGATTTTCCCACTGACAGTTATGGCAACGAATGTACGACTACATTCGTTTATCCTTGTGTACACTTTTACGGTTGATCCTGAAACTGTATTTCCTTCAGTCTCCCACTCAATTTCAGATCTACCTAAAAGGTACTCATGCATATCCAATACGCATGATTTTAGAGAATATAGCTCGCGTATCAAATACCAAGCTATGCACATCCAATGTGCCAATTTTATGATCAAGCCCGACTTAGTACAACTCGTTGTGTGACCATGTAGATTCGACTTAACGATGGCAGTAGGTTGTTTCCAATACCTACAAGCTCATGAGCGGGATCTAGTCACTCCATCATAGCTACCCATGTTAAACGAATAATGATTGTGATTATTGTGCCTATCTCGAATAGCGGTTACTAGTTCTCTTGTTTGCGATATCCGTTAATCAAAATGCATGGTAATAGTCATCCTTATAATTTGATTAACTACACTTATTTCCCGATTCCGAGTTGAGTTAACAAATTTCAATCGATATTAACCATTAATATCATTGACTGTGGCCACAGTTTTCGTTAATCGACTCATCGAGCGGCGCCTAAGAGATATCTCTTCCTTTCGGAATAAACAATTCCTATCTTGGAGACTCACATTGAATTTCGTGTTTCGGACAATACCCAATGATGACCCTTTTAACTCCCTGTTACGGTGAGCGTAAGATCATATCAAATCATTGTGTTACGCATGTAACTCAATCAATGATCCCCTCAAGTTTGAAGAACCTAAAACCCCATCCGTCGCAAGTCAATCTATAATGACTAAACCATGTCATGGTCTCGCGGCTTCGGTCATATCCAATACATGTAACCTAACATATATCTACGTTCCCGATTCGACAAGCACCTTGTCCCATGATTAGCAAAACATAATCATCTCCTCGGCAAACGTACTAGTGTACGCGTTCAGTCTATTATCTAATAATAGAAATGCTTCTCTCTTAAGCAAGCTGATCCGCGACTAGAGATGTTTAGAAATGACACTTTAAGTGTGACGGTTTTGCTGCACATGGTCCTCAACCATGTCGACGTCCACACAAGTTCAAATCAAGGTTCATGTAACAATCATATTACACAACCCGCACACAATTTTCATATAAGGTGAATGCATATTAATTTAAGTAAACAAAAATTTTAAAAGGGATGCATTCATATGGACTAAGTATTTGGGTGATACAACGTTTACCTATGGATATCTCCATACCCATAACCTGCGAGGACTATCGTATTAGATAACTACATTCTACTCTCTTCTTCCTCCTCTAGGTATCTCCATACCCATAGTCATCGCATGACAGTCACGCGCGACTAGAGAGAGCGGTTTTGTAAACGGGTCCGCACGTTCCCGCTAGTGTTAATCATCATCAGGATTGGAACATTTCCAATACCTACGATCACATCTTTTCACAAAATTTCATGGATCAAATGAAATTTTCTGAGTATTGGCTAGAAGTGGTTGTGACCTCGGCATTTTTGGCTTGTACTATTGCGTCTCATGCAATAAACAACCATAAATCCGATAACTCGTGACTACTAGAGTTTGGTCATGTATCCTTGATCTATACCACTTCCTTTTGCGATTAATAACCGCAATATAGTCGCCACCGTAAATAGAATCATAAACTATTGGTCTTGTGGAACCTTTCCACATAACCGTGTTTTCATTTAAGCAAAACATGTACACACTTTGTGATCGAAAGTCGTGCTACATATTTGGACGTGCTTAATCTTTGGAAATTGTTGTTGTTATAACTCTTTATAACCAACACGTCCTCCACACCATTATAGATAAAAAATCCTGAATTCTTTCGTAAAGTATTCAAGGATAAACTTCACCTCTATCAATACAAATCCCGATGGGTTTAAATATACATAACCGTTATGTATATATTTGTATAATCATTATACATTCACAAGAGTTAGTCTCATGTAATCGCATTACATTCAAAATCGTGTGATTCCTTGGATTTTATTGACGGTGAATTAGACGCTTCATCTATATGACATATAGCCACATTCATATCATGACAGATATAATAGATCCTCACATTGAATGTAAAGCATCATATTTTTATTTTCGCCCTGCTTGATGTCTCACATCGAGCCGTAGAAAATTTCTGCTATTCGACATCTCTATTTAATTCCGCCAAGGAGTTATATGTTGAAAACCTTTTTCAACAATATGTCGATATACGTGCTATAATATAGAACGAGGAACTTCTTAGATCTATCCTATAGATCTTCACGCTTAATTCATAAGCGGTCTCGCCTAAATTTTGTGTCGTTACAAGAAATATAACGCGGCTCCCACTAACCTTCATATGTACACAAAGTTTCCATTCGTTCCGACAATGTTATAGCAGTTTATAACTTCATCAAAACGAATATTCCAATTCCGAGAAGCTTTATCTAATCTATCATATGGATCGTTAAAGCGTGCATATCTTATCCCCGATTCTTATGAATCGACAAAACCGTAAGGTTGTGTCAAGTACACATCCTTTCATAAAATTTCTGTCAAGAAATTCGGTTTTGACATCCATTTTGCTACATCACATAGTCATAATACGCGACCATGTCAAGCAGAATTTCGAGAATGTGAAAGCATGGCAACATACGAAAACGTTTCTTCATAGTCCGACTATGAAATGCTTGAAACTCTTTGCTACGAGCCTCGCTTTGCATATATGCGTATTCCTATCCGTGTTGGTTCTCATCTTGAAAACCCATTGTCTTTTCACGAGTCTAACCCGGAAAGTAATGAAATCAAGTTCTAAACTTGATAATTTTACACGGATCGAATGTCAGAATTCATGACATCATGTCATGTGGAATCAACCTTTCATAGCATCCCTGTAGGATATCGAATCATCATATGATTTCGATCTATCATCATTAGCCATGGTAAATCCGTATTTACCGGCTTATGATATAGCCTACTTGATCTACAAATAATTCCTTTGTGTGTTCGACTCGTATTCATCAACTCTTGATGAAGTCGTGTCAACATTCATCGGTACAATGTTCATTTTCAGATCTCAAACTCTTTCGAGATTTATTCTACTCCCACTAGCCCGCATAGAGATTAGCAACATCAAGTTTCAAACTTGTGCGCATCGAGTCCTCCTCCAAGAAGGCATCTCTTCGAGCCACGAAAATCTTATTTTCGTCGGGACGTTAGAACTAATACCCTTTAGTTTCCTTAAGGATAAACGAACAATTGCCAGATTTGGGATTGAGTTTAACCGAAACAAATTTCGAAATACACTCACATCCTCAAATCTGTACAAGTGACAACTTCGGAACCATTCCGATCCATATCTCATATGGCGTCTTTTGTACCGATTAGAAGGATTATGGTCCATATCTCATACGCAACCATTCATTAGTGCCGCTGTCTCAAGGGCGTATCCCCAAAACATTTTTGGGAGATCCTATTGATTTATCATTTATCGAACCATGTCCAACATGCGTTCATTTCCTCTTTTCGGACACGTCTCAATGTTCCGAATAAAGGCCATCGTGAAACGATTCCACAATCATAAATGATCATCAATATTCATAACTCAAATATCGCCTCTTCGATCTTATCGAAAAGTTTAGCTCAAATACTCGCCTTATCGATCCTATCGAAAAGCATTGATTTTCTTGCTTAGTTGATTTCGTATTTCGTTTTTGAAACTCTTTGAACCTTTCAAAAGTCTCCGTTTCGGCACGCATTAAATAGATATTTTCATATCTACTTTAACCGTCTATAAACATAACAAAATACTGATAGCCTCCTCTTGCCTTGAAACTTATCGGATCATCTACATGTGAATGTAAGTTCCAATAATTCGTTGGATATTTCTCCAACCTTTGGAGAATGATGCCCTTTGTCGTCTTGCCTAATAAATAAGTATCGCATTAATCAATCGAATCTAATTCGAATGATTCTAGCAATCCATCATATAGAATCTAGATACACGAATCTCGTTTATATGGCCAAGACGGCAATGCCAAAAGAAGCAATCAACTTCTAGGTTTAATCCTCCTCGGATTTCACCATTCTTTGAGTCACTAGTTTGGACAACTCCTTGTCCGAACTCTCCGTTTTGGAAAACATTTTTCCAAAATACCCTTAGACATACATTTCTTTCGATCCTGCTTTTGAATTACAAGGACATCCATGCATCTCTATGCTTTGGATTCCCCAGACACTCCAAACATCTCCTATTCAAATTTACATCGCATCATATGCAATTTCGGGATCGACTTATCTATCGAATGCATATGATATTCGGTCACGAAGATCAAATCTCGTACCATCAACACACGAGTGTTAATCCAAGACCCATAAGGCGTCTCAAAATTAACCTACTCTTTGAGCCGCATTGAATCATTCAACGCGCTCCAGTTCTTGAAACTATTTCATGAGCGTTGTGTTTTATTTTCATATACACCCGAATTCTCAAAACAATTTTGAGAAAAATGCGTCTACACATGCCACCACAAGGCATGTAATATTGTTCGATTCTTTCTTAAAGTGTATCGAATCCGGCTTTCTCTAAAGCCAGAGCCTCGAGCCCCAAATCTACCGTTTCCGTGTCCAACACGTTCCTTTAAGTCTAAGAACTATTCTTTGACTATCAAGGTTAATTACGGTAATTCCGACCCAAAAGCCATCTATCATATCGATCTCATCGATATTTTTGGTGTTTGCTTGAAAACATAATTCTAAACGGATGATGAAGATTAAGCTCCTAACCGTTCGTACTTAATCTATATGCTTATATGATACTTATATGATAGTGTTATTTTATCGAATCGATAACCCTCATACCGATACGGGACTCCAAGTCCATAACACTCAAGATCCATATTTCCGTTCCTCCCACAAGTGACTTTAGCCTATCGGGTGGGATCCCGTTATTTAGGTAGGATTATATCCAATCGCATCCAATGCGACTCTTGAACCTTTATAGGATTTCGGTGATGGATTGTATCCTATACAATCCCAGTTCCGTGTGTGCATCCTATCTATGCCCCGAACTCCAATCTGATTGGTCTGGACGGTTAAGTCACAACCATCTCCAACGTATCGTTCAAATAAGCTACTAGTGAGTCGACTTTAGCCTGTGCCTCACAAGTCCCGATTTAACGCTTGCCACCCTTTCGATGGTTACAATATCACGTGCCCGACTTTAGCCTGAACCCACGTGAAACGTAACACCAAACTCGGTGGTTGTGGATATGGAAGGCATTTTTATGACTTAAATATTATGAGGGATCATGTCATTGCATGTTTCTAAATCCGTGACATAATCAAATTATATCACTATCACAAGATTTGTCAATATGCATATGATTTTATTTGGGAGTTTAATTATTCTAAATAATTATCTAATTATATGCTAGTATGTTTGATGCCGATCAAATCGATATAAAAAACTCAAAATTACGAGCTTCGTAGCCAAAGTTATCGCGAAAACAAAAACATCATCCAGAAGGGGATCCGTTATAACGGACTGCCCCATCCGTTGTAACGCAGGGGCCCAACGGGCGCGAGAAAACCTCGCCCGGGACGCGTCAGGGGCGCCAAAAACTGCCCCCGGGGCGGCAGAAAACTGTTTTTCTTCACCCTTTCGGTATTTCATTAGAACGACACTAATACTTCGCTCAAATAAAATATATTACAACATGAAAATTCTAGATAATCTCCTTATCTAACTAACACAATTTGAACCATTCAAATCGGAATTTCCTACTGAAAGTTATACCAGTTTTAGTAAAATACGAACAAATGAAAAAGTAAGTATATCCAATACACACCTTTTCAACCAGAAAACTACAGACACCCTTTCAGTATTCTGTTGAAACAAAAATATTAAATTGTTCCAACCGACTTTGAACGTGAACAAAAGTTCTAGATAATCTTATTATCTAACTAACCCAATTGGATTGGACTCAATTGGGGTTTCGATGCGACATATACGGACGTTTAAGTCTCTGTATGTCAAACGAAAGTTCTAGATAATCTTATTATCTAACTAACCCAGTCGCACCCTTTCAGTATTCCATAAAAACGACTCTGATAATTCGTTCAAATGAAAAAACTTTCTGTATCAAAGTCATAGATAATCTCATTATCTATCTACGCCAATTTGATCCAATCAATTTGGAGTTTTCCACTGAAAATTATCTTAGTTTTACTCACTGTTTCGTATTCTAATTTTCTGCAGATTTTGCCGTTTCGTCCGTTTTCGCTCGTTTCCAAAACGATAAATCGTGAAACTTTTTCACGATCATTCCTAGATACTCTCAATCAACTTTTGATCGATCTCTAGCGAATTTCACTTGTGATTTTAACGGAATTTGACTTTCTCTATATGTAACATCATGCAAACGGGTACGAACTTTGATAACCCGTGTGTATATCTAATATACGACTATGATTCGACCCTCGAATTGATGGCGATCGCTCTAATACCACTGTTGGGAATTCACCCCGACCCCGGACCCGCGCAGCGGAATGAAGGCCCGGTCCGGTTCCCTAAATCCAAGATCACGCCATGACTTCGAGGGTACGATGCAAATAGAAGGATAGATCTATACCAGTGTCAAATTGATGGCACACGAAGGGTTGATCGCCGCCTTCTATTCCTCCTGTCACGTTGGTGACAATCCGCGCGTCCCATACCACGCGTCCTTTATCACTCGTTAACTACGCCGGTTCACTCAACTTCGTCTTCGTGCGTCCAAGCGTTTCCACCGTCTTTCTCACTCGAGTCGATCACAATCGAAGAACCACAAACGTCGTTCCTCTACTTGTATCCACGTTGATTCGTAAGACGTCGGTTACGGATGCACCTGCCTAGACGATGCACCGGCGAACTTGCTCGATCTAATCGATTCTCTATTTCTCTCTCTTCGTACCTTTTCACTCACGAAAGATCAAATCTGAATTTGCTCTTTTTCTTGTGTATTGGGCAGAATGATAATCTCAATTGTCTGATCTGGATGAGAGAGAAAGTATCGTATTTATATCTAATAGGATTAGGATTAGCCAAAAGGCATGTATATCCAATATACATCCTTTCACACAGAAAAGTGCATTAACCTGTTCAGTATTCTGTCCAGACGAAATTGATAAATTTCTCTGACAGAAAATCACCCAACATGAAAGTTGTAGATAATCTCATTATCTACACAACCCAATTTGGCCCAGCCCAATTGGAGTTCGTATGCAAAAGTTATGACTGTTTTACTAACTGTATGTCATACTGTTGCACCCTTTCGGTATTTCACATAAACGACACTGATACTTCGTTCATATGAAATATATTTCTACATGAAGGTTATAGATAATCTAATTATCTATCTAACCCAATTTGGACCATTCAAATCGGATTTTCCCACTGACAGTTATGGCAACGAATGTACGACTACATTCGTTTATCCTTGTGTACACTTTTACGGTTGATCCTGAAACTGTATTTCCTTCATCGTTGTACAAGGAGTGGAAAGGAGGAGGATAGTGGCTTCTACAAGGAGTAAACGCATTGCGTCGAATAGGCCCATGAGTTTCTGCCATAAAGACATCCAGGCCGCTTGGGGATGTGCGGCCTACAACCTAATCTTCCTACCATGGTATTGCGACGAATTGGTTATTTGAACGGTTTTAACGAAGTTTTTTATGAAGGAACAAATGTTTTGTTGGACTTCGATTTTGAATTGAAATGGTTTTGTAATAATGTTGGATTTTGTTGAATTTCATTTTGTTGGTTATGTTTCTTTTGTTATGAACTAAGTAAGACTTTTCGATTATTCAAAGTGTTATTTAGGATTTTGTTTAATTTAGGATTAATATTGTCCAGCTATTGTCCAAGTATGGTCAAGTTTAACCCTTTTGAAAACAACAGTAAAAATCAAACAAGAATAGAATACTGTAAATTCATTGAAATAAAAATTGAATACTAATAAGAAAATAGAACTTGAATTCAATGAAAATAGCAAAGTTTAATACTGAAATAAATCATATTGGAATTCATTAAAGATTTGAAATACTCAAAACAAACTTAGGAATGAAATAATAGTACAAGTAAATTAACTGTAAAACAAACTTAGGAATGAGTGCGGGCTATTGTCCCCCTCCTTCAAATAAAAAAAAACACTTTCAAAGTTTTATGAACGAAATAACAGTGAAACAAACTTAATAATATCCATTCTAAAAAACCATTTGGCTAGCTAAATAGTTTTGAAATCCATTACAGAATAGTTTTGGAAATGTTAATAAAGCCACTTCTAACACAAATAATATTTTATGTAGTTTCAAAGTCTACTATAAAAAAAAACTCCAAATAATATATAGTAGAATACCTTCCTTATGTTTTCAAATAAAATGAAAATCAATTCAAAAGTTCCTTGATTTTTCAAAAATAGCAGTTAGCATTGAACAGTTCAAATAACAGTGTTAAGTTCCAAAGCCATATTGAAATACCAGTTAATTACCAAAATAGATTTTCTCAATAAGAATTGACATTGAAAAATCATTGTTTTAAGTAATAAAAGCTTTTGTATAATACCAAATATAGTTCAAGAAACCCCAAATAACAAATCTAGTTAAAATAATTTTGCAAATTAGTACTAACGGTTAAGAATCTGTTAAAAAATTTTGAAAAAACCATTTCTAAAATTAGTACTGCTATTTAAAAAAAAATTTAAGAATTGACAGTTAACAAAAAATTTAAAATCCAGTTTTTAAAAAATTTCAAGAATTGCAAATTTCTAATACTAGTTTAAAAAAATTTCAAAAACCATTTATGAAATCTGTTAAGAATTGACAATAAAACGCTACAAAATACCAGTTAATAATTGACCATTAAAATCCCAAATATCATTTAAGAATTACCACTATATAAATCCCCAAGTAAAGAATACCATTTCAAAATCAAGTAAGGAATACAATTATAAAAATTCCAACATTAAGAAATACCAGTTCATAATCCAAGTTAATAGCCATTTAAGATTGGTCAGTTTAATAGTTATTTAAGAAAAATCAGTTAAGAATAGAAGTTAAAAATCAGTTAAAAATTAAAAGCAAAAACATAAATGGAGTTTGCAATTACTAGTTTTTAAATCTAAAATACCAATTATCAGTTCATATAAGTGAATACCTACCCAAAAAAAACTAAATTAAAGACAATACAGATCAAATACTAGTTCATAATCGTATTAACCGCTACCAATTAACAGCAATACTGTAAACAATGATTTAACTGCAGTGAATTAACAGCAATCATTTTCATGTCTCAACGAAAATTAACTGCAGTGGATTTTCTGCAGTGAATTCAAAAGAAATTATTAAAAGTAGTGAAATTTTTGGGAAATGAATTTGAAATTGGAATGAATTATGGGGGTGTTGGATCCAATTTATAGAGCATCCAAAAATTTTGAAATTCAAATTTTCCCCCATGAGATGTTCACCCTTAAAATACCAACAACCACTGTCATCTGCATTAATGACGCTCCAGTGAGCTAGCAGTTAACACTGACATGATGATTGGTACGGTACCTACGAAAAGTTATGGGTGTTAATTGATAAAAGCCCGTAATACTTTACATCAAGGCCCGTTAAACCTAAAGCCCAAACAAAAGGGGAATGAGCTAAAACATGATTAATGGTTAACACATCCCACTTTCTCGGTCATCAAGACCTCGGGGGGAGAAATGTAGGGGATATACATCGCGACTCTTTTATTAAAAACAAACAACAAAAATACAGTCAGCATAATATATTGATCAATATATGCAAAGCCAAATTTTATCCATTGCTCATAAAAAAATACCAAGTTTCATTCAAATTAAATAATAAGAACAAAGTTCTACTAAAAAAAATAAAAAAAATTCTAAATCTACTAGATGCTTAAGCTTGCACATTTCTCACTCTTCTTGTCAAGAGAATAATTTTCACAATGAGCAAATTAGTATACTTGTCTACGGCTAGAAAAAGAGCCCGATTCCAATTTCTTTTGTAGTAAATCACGGCAACTACTCCCCAAAATCCTAAAACAAAAGGCACTACAAAAGATCCAATTAATATAACCAGGTCAATCTTGTCATCATTCTTGGTGTTCCCGATTCTCTCTCCATTCGGTAAAGCAGGAGATACATTTCCACAAATAGTCGCAAGAGGAGGGCCGCAAAGGTATGGGTTTCCTTCAAAACTACTCTCACCAAAAGTATTAAATTGTCCCCCCTCCAATATCGAACCAGATAGATTGTTGTATGCTACAGAGAAAGATCCTAAAAAATTCAGTTTCGCCAACTCTAGAGGTATTTGACCTGTCAGATAATTATGCGAGAGGTCCAAACTCTCGAGATTAGTTAAATTCGAAAGAGATTTTGGTATAAATCCAGCGAGCCGGTTGTTTGAGAGGTTCAATGCGCGTATCCAATTCATGCTTCCAATCTCTTGGGGTATGTAGCCTTCGAGAAGGTTGAAAGATAAATCTATACCCGAAAAGTAGTTGAGAATATCTCCTCGATAGTAATCGGATCTACTTTTTGTTATAAATTCCTCTTGGTCCGCTTTTATGGAAGTAACGGCATATGAAGTTTTATAATCATATGTAAATTGTGATCCGTAGTAAGGCAACCTGACGCCTGTTTTTGTCATAGACGTGGTCAGTATTAGCGTAGGAATGGTTGCGTATTCAAAAAGATAGAATATTCCTTCTTGTGAACCCATATTGCTCAAGCACAAAGGTATATAGCCAGAAAGTGAATTATGAGAGAGATCCAAGGTTAGAAGAAATTTCAACTGGCAAATTTGAGACGGAATAATTCCCTCAAATTGGTTTCCTCCGAGAAGTAATACTCGTAGCATTGGAAATGATTTGTGTATCCAATTCGGAATTGTTCCTGAGAAATTATTGAATCTAATGTCTATTGTTCTTAAATCAGGACTATTTGAAAGTGAAATTGGAAATGTGCCCGAAAAAGAATTATGGCTAAGATGTAGATATTGAAAATAGACCCTGTTAGAACAAGACGGAATTGGTCCCGATAAATTATTTTGTGACAAATCTAAGAATTGGATATTATTGTTGCAAATGACACTTTTAATAGATCCTTCTAGTGAATTATTTTTTAAATTAAGAATCCTAAGTGTGGGATTTTTTCCTAAACAACTAGGTATTGTCCCATTTAACATGTTATTACTCATATCAATATTTACTGGTATGATAATGTTGCATATATTATTGGGAATTTCTCCTATAATTAAATTATTATCCAGAGCCATATTGATCACACTACGAACTTTTTCTAGACTAGAGATTGATCCATAAAACCTATTATTTGATATAAACAAGGACTCGATGTAGGATAAATTTCCTCGAAACACATTTCTAATGTGATCTGAGATATTATTGTATGATATATCTAGAATATTAATGAATGCGCTGAAAGTCCAAGGGAGAGGACCTTCAAAAGAATTTCTGGAAAGATTAAGGATATTTATGTTGGGGGTTTTTATACGAAAATCGTTTGGTAGTTTGCCAATTAGTCTGTTATTTGACAGATCAAGCGTTGATAATTTTGATTTAATTTGTGAAGGAGAGACTAATGGCCCGGTGATAGAATTATTCCTTAAATTCAAACTCCAAAGATTTGCATTATTCCCTATCAACCAATTTGGGAATGATCCTCCTAATTTATTATGAGATAAATCGAGATAGGATAAATTATGTTGATTTAACAAAAAACTAGGAAGGACTCCAATACTATCGTTATTATTCAAATTGCAGTTTGATAATTCTAGATCTTCAAGTTGAAAGGAAGGATTGAACATCGGAGACTCTGTTTCTACTCGAAAGTTATTACTTTGGCTTGAAAGTTCCAAAACTTTGAGTTGGGAGTGATTTGAGAAGGTGTTTAGGACGAGAAATCCCTCCAGTTGATTTCCTGAGAGGGACAGATACTTGAGAGAATTCATGTTCGTGAATATGGAGTTCGGAAATTTAATTTGGAATTGATTTTGAGATAAATCCAAAAAAATAAGCGAGGTTAACTTTTCAAAGCATGAAGGAAAGACCTCCGTGAACTCATTATCACTCAATTCTAACTCTTGAAGGTTAATCATTTTGCAAATGTCTGAAATTAAATAATATGTAACTCATAAGCAAGATATTGATAGTTCTGAACGAATTTGATATTGTAGTAAGATATATGTACCTTCTGATAATGTTCCATTAAATCCATTTCCGCGAAGAGACAATGCCTTGAGAAAAGGCCAATTTCCGAGAGATGGAAGAGTGCCAACAAATTCGTTTAAGCTCAAGTCAAGTATCTCCAACTTCAATTTACTCAAATCTAAAAGAGAAAGCAACATCATCTAGTAAGCCTTGTTATGTGAAAGAGGATATATTTCTGCTTAAATAGAAGTTCAATTTAATCCCACCTTTAATTTGAAGAACATTAGCAATATTGTTATTACTGAGCAAGAGAGTTTTAAGGGATGGTACTCCAGCCAAGGATTCAATGATGGATTCGCTAAAATCGTTCGACGACAAATCCAACAATTCTAGTTTTCTCAAGATTGACCACATCTCGAACCCTGAATAAATAACAATATGTTAAATCATTGAAAAGCATTCATATTTAGAGGTGGCAAACGGGCGTCAAGCTGGTTTGGGTTGACGCACTCGGGTTCGGTCATGTTCGGGTTGGGTCAACTGGATCAGTCACATTTGGCCGCACACACTCTGGTCATATATGGTCGGATCAGTTAAGTTATGTCGGGCAGGTTTTTGAATGATTATATAAAAATCAATTCTCCCTTTTAAAATTATTGGATATAAAATTAAGGAATTAATGACTAGAATGTACCTCGCTCTGCTTCGAACGATACTATACTTTTTAGCAACAAAATAAATATTATCGAATAATTACAAATTATATTAACTGAATTGTTTTTGTTTAGCAATGAATACTATAAAATTAAGGAATTAATAATATCGTGGAAATTAAAAATTATACTATTGAATTGTTTTTGCCAACTCTCTTCTTAGCTTTACTATAACCATGAAAAAAAAAATGTAGAGAGAGAGAGGAGAGAGAGACCTGAGGTAGGAATGCAAGCCTGGATAGAGTTGCGAGACAAGTCAAGGTGTTGTAGCCCACTGAAAGGAAGGAATAATGAGGAATTAAGCAGGTTAGAGGGGGGATCACTATCAGGCCAGGTTTCATTGAGTAGAAGCTTGACAACTCGTCCAGTGATCGAGTCACAACTCACTCTCTCCCATCCACAACAGTCCACTCGATCATCCCAATCCAACGGCCAGGATCCACCTGAAGCAGATAAGGAAGCTTTTATCTCGAGCAGAGCTGTTTTCTCTTCCGCCCAACATGCACCAGAAGACCCTTCGCAATATTTGCACAACACAAACACCAGTAAAACAACAAAGGAAAGGGATGTAAAACCCATTATTAGTTTGTGAGGAGTGAAAGGTTGGTTGTATTTTCATTCTTATATGGATGGATTGGAGTGCACCTAGTTCAATAATATAATCTCCTTTTTCTTCGGAGAATTTATTTGCCGCGTGACTTGAGCCAACCAATCAAGACCACAAAGTAGTCATGGTGGACCTGAATTAGGGGCCATATATTATCAAATAATTATGGACTTGGTCAATAGTAAGTCAATGGAATAGGTTTGTACCAAACATATGGAAAAAACAAAACCCAAGACTTGTTGACAAGTCAATAATAGATATTTAGATTATAGCAAATTTTGTTTATAAAGAGGAAATTTACAATTTCGAGCAAGAGTTTCCATACGATTTGTCTTAAAAAAAATTATCCATCTTTTTTTGCACGCAAAATTAGCTCACCAATCTCTTCATCCAATTGAATTCCATCCTTAACCATGATTGAAGAAATATCATTAACAAGCACTTCATCAGCATTTATGTAAGTTCTCACAAGAGACTTATATAGTTCCAAACTCATCATGTTAAAATTTCTAACCTCCTCAAAATATTTCTCTGCCTCTGTTGTATCACCCTGTTTCTCGAAATATTTTCCAACCGCCTCAACAATTTCCACTGGAGGCCTACATTTACAAGATTTCAACAGAGAAAAACCCTTCTTCATCGCCTCGACTGCCTTCTCCATTTCTCCACTCTTGACCCATCCCTCCATTAAAATCTCGTACGTTTTATAATTTGGCACTGCACCTTTTTTCAAAGTATGAACATGAAATTTCTCGGCCTTATTCATTAAACCTTTTCTCACATAAGTACCAAGAAGAACATTGGAAACCCTAATATCATATTTTCTACAATCTAACTCCCAATCTCTATATAACCTCTCAGCCTCATTTATATCGCCCATTTTAATAAAACATAACATAACACACATATAATCCGTGCAAGTAATTCTACTGGGCACTTTTTTACTTAGCTCCCAAAGCCTCATAACCCCTTTTTTGCAATTCAAATTAGTATAACACGTCATGAGAAACGAATAACCTAATCTTTTTCTAATCGACAATTTTTCTTCAGCGATTAAAAGTGCATCAAAAGCCTTATCATGTAGATTATATTTTGTATATATATTAGCTAAAGTAGCGTATGTGCTCCAACCTACTTCGATATTCTTATCATTATTCATTTCTTCTAGAACCTTCTCTACATTATTAGTATTATTATAAAGCTCGCTACAAGCATTCATCCATATATTGTAGGATAATACAGTTAAAGGCATATTATTTCTTCTCATGTATTCAATCACAGAAAATAATTTCGTCAATTGGAATTTGGCAATGTAAAGTTTCATCATTTCATCGTAAAGGTGAGGGTTTAAGGCGAAACCTTGCGTTTGTAGATCGGCCATTAGGGTTTCAGCTTTATCTATATCCTTTGTTTGAACATAGTGATGTAGGAGAGAGAAAGATGCAGCCTTTTTCGAAGAAGGATTATGCAATTTTACAAAATAGTCCTCGGCTCTGATAGTACCATGGAGTTTCGCAATCAAGTCCAGTTTGGTTGCTTGATCAGATGATGATAGATGGATATTTGGTTGTGAATCAATCCATGATAGAATCTGCACTAGAAATCACATTCATCAGATTAACAAACTAAGTTTACAAACTTAGAGATAATGAATTGAATAATTTTCTCACCTGAAGAGCATTCTTATAGCGCTTAGTTTGTCGAAGCAAAACAACAATTCTGCGTAGCTCAAAAACATTAACCTTACCGCCTACTCCAACCCAGTCATTCAGCACGGCGGCGGCGCTCCCGCGAGAAAATCGGAGCCGCAGTATTCGGCGCCTCAAATCGCTCTCATTCCTAACGAACTGCTCCGATTCTCGAGTTTCGATCGTAAGAGGAATAGTAGAGAAGGATAATCGAGGGTTTTGCTTTCGGAGAAATCCGGCCGCCGAGATCGTCGGCCGCAGGAAGGTACGCCGGATCACTGATGCCGCCATGAGTGACTTGATTCAATTATTCAGGCTTGAAGATTAAAGAGGTCCAATTGTTATAAAACCTTATGGGCCAACATATACAATCCGTTAAAAGGACTGATGTTTCACAGTTGGCCTTATAAAATGTATAAACTACATATTAAAAAGTATAACAGAAGTATGTGAAGATATTATGTATAACTAACATTAACTCTATTAAAATATATATATAATGTGAACATATAAGTAAATATTTTTTTGGAAAAGTAAATATATAAGCACACATAAAGATATATTGTGCATATAAAAAAATATGATTTGGTTCGCGTGTAAAATGAAGGACCGGTCGGCCAATATGTTTAACTACAATGTTCTTATTTTAAATATAAATACTTTTTATATGTATATTTGAAATATATATTTAGGTGTGTTATACTTACGTAAAGTTTTTGAATTCTAATATATTTTAAATGTATGATATACAGTATTTGTATATTGACGTGAAAATTATATATTTTTTAAATAACATTATACATGTTTTTATAAATAGAAACATATACCTTTTTTTCTCATGGGCAAAATAGTGAGTCCCTATAAAAGAAATATGAACTTGATGGAAGGTATTTAGCCAGCAATTGATGGCCCTGAAAATAGTATTTCATTAACAAAATGTGAAAAAAACACTTTATTTAAACAAATTCTTATTAACAAAAGTATAGTCCAATCAAGAAATACCTAACTTTCTTTTCATTAATTAATCAAAGACTGTCCTAACTTGGGGCAGAATAATTGAGAGACAAAGTGACACTGTAGATAATTATATATTCCAAGACCAAACACATCATCACTAGCTGGCACTGAAAAGGTTTATTTTCTTCCTTACAAATTAGGGTTTCAATCCAAAAAATAATTAAAATTGGGTTTCTTGAATAAATACAGTAATAAACAAAAACAAAAAATTAGGGTTTTCCATGAGGGTGAGATGCATGTGCTCTCCACTAAGCATTACAAAGGTCAATCATATTCCTCAGTCACGAGCAAACAATTTCAAAAAAAAAAAAATGGGCAAAATTAAGCCTTAAACCTTAAAAAAATACAAAATTACAAAAAATAGAATAAAAGGATAGACAAATTAAGATAGAATAAACAAAAATTATCATGTTTTAGCAAGGAAAGGCTTTCCTTTCCCACCCAAATTAGGGTTTTGAGCTAACAGTACTAGGAGAACTATTTCTTCGGATATTTTTACTCCCGGTAGAGAGAGATCTAAGCATGGTCTTAGAACTGGTACCGCTTTCTTTACCGGTACGGGAACTCGTACCGGTCAAAGGGTATTTCGTCGATTTACTTCGCAGCATTGTCTTGTCTCCCCTAGAATTATTGTCCTTCCTTACTGCCGCCACGTGTACTGGTAGCACACAATTGCACAACAGCCCTTCAAAAAGTTACAAATTTAATAAGAACAAATTTTTTTTATTCCAATTAAAATTCAGTACTGAAAAATTTTAATTACCAATTCTTGCGAGACGATTGACCCAATTGGGGATATGTTTGGAAGCAATCCTCATACAAACATCATTACAAAAATGATTGCAATTTTTCGAAATTAGGTTATACACATTGCCAGTATAACTGGCACCCATTCTCTCGATCAAAAGGTGAATATCTCGGGGACTCATGTCAGTGTGGCCAATCAGAATCGATTTTCTGAAACTGAATCCAGGACATTGCTGCGGCTCCGACTCGAATATCCCAGTCGAAGGCTGGTCATGTGCCCCATATGCATACTCCACATTATGTACTGAACACAAAGAACATTACTTTTAAGGATAATCTTTACAAAATCAATTTCAGAAAGCTCAATTCCGATTAATAGATTCATAATTATGAAATCAACAACGATCTTGCTCAAATGGGTTTGAAAAAGTACCTTGTACGCCGGAATGGTAGACGCCGAGACCGAGCCAATAAGCATAACCATTGATCGGGGTTAAATCGTACACATTCAAGTACACCGGCACGGCGCCAGGGCGGCGCTTGGACCCTATTCCTCGCGAGAACATGGTACGGCACGGCCAGATTCGACGATTGAAATCGGGACTCAGATCAGACCTCCATTCGATCGATGAACGGCGCAAAACAGAAGATGAATTTGTTTACTCGGCGAGAGGAGAGATTGTTTGGCCTGCCTCGTTCTGTTTCTATTCCTTTGGCGTTTCTCTCTCTTTGTATGTTTGTATTATTCCCAGGTAGAGAGAATAGATTATGCCAAGGAATACTATAAACTGTGTCTTTATTCACCCCGACAGTTTTATTACCGTTTATTTCCCTAATTACCCTTCGTTCGTCACCATTAAGCAATTTTTCGCATTACCCCTCTTAACTTTGAGGAATTCGTGTTGTCAGAATAAAAAGGTTTTGAGGAATTTGTCAATCAATAATCATAGGCACCTAGAATTTTTATCTAGATTTGCACCTAGAAATACACGTGTCAATCAAATTTAGAATTTCTAAAATTTTACTTCCATTTAAAAGTTTGATGTGGCTGCACCGTAAATTGCCACGTATTCTTCTAGATGAAATCTAGGTGCGAAATCTAGGTGCTTATGATTATTGATTTGTCAATTGCCCCTGCAATATCACAAAATATCGTATGTGTGTGTAAATGAGGGGAGCTATTTCGAATTATTTTCGTCGTGAGTATGAACTATGGACTGTTTTTTTTTTTTAATAAATTACGATACAATTAAGAAAATATTACCCTCGTAACATAAATTATAACAAAAGATACTTAAAAAATATTGTAAGGAGTCGAAATGCATTTCGAGATTTTGAAAAAATAATACGCAATGTTAAAAATTAGTATATTACTTTATTATATAACATTATGCTACATATAAATATAATAAGTAAAATCATGTACAAATTTAATATGATTTTTTATTATGACTTTTCAATCTCAATTTAGATTGAGATTTGTGTTTTTCATGTGATACGCATATTTGCTTTAAAACTTGAAAGTTTGTGATTAACATGAAAAACATGATCCCAAAATAAATTTTAAGGATTTAAAAGTACTAGAAAACATGTGCAAGTTTTTTAGTTAACGATGTACATAAACATTTTGATTAATTATAATAAAGAATATATGTTTCAAAACAAATCGAATAGTTAAAAATTCTAAGTATCAAAATCACGATACGTAATTAATAATCGTAGCCATTGTATATATAGAGAGAGGGGAGAAGTGTGATTTATGCCAAATTTAGTCAAGATATATCTGATACTAATACTAATTTCATACAAATAATTTTCATATAAAAAATGTTTAGAATTATTTTAAAATAATTACGATAGTGGTTATTTTTAATGTACAGAGGATATGGCCTCAAGTAATTATTGCGTCTAATAAAAAAAAGTTCACAAGGGCATATGCAGAAAAGAAACAACTCCATTCAAAATTTGGACACGGTTAATACATGAGTTCATTGTTTTCGGTTATTTATTAGGGAAATTTTCAAAAAACCCCCTATCTTTTTTGGATATTCTAAAAAACCCCCTATCTTTTTGGAAACTCCAAAAAACCCCCTCTACCAAACTTTTATTTTCAAATACCCCCCTACGGGGTTAAAATTAACTATGGATGGTGTTAAATATTTTTTTATGACCAAAATACCCTTCTTTTTACATATTTAGTAATTAAAATAATGTTTTTGTTATTTGTATTAATTTTAAAAAAGTCCTAATTTGTTTTTAGCTTATAATAATTTTTAAAAAATAATTATCATATGTTATATTTATATAATTTTAATATTTCATACATTATATATATTTGACTTTCATATTTTTTTTACTGAAAAAATAACATAAAATAATAATAAGATGAACAATAATATTAAAAGAACACCTTGCAAATATTTAAAAATTAAAATATCATGGATCTATTAAAAACATACATAAAAGAAGAACGAAAATAAAAATAAAATAGATGTTTAAAGAAATATTTTTCTATCAATATATTTTCCAGGTGTTTATTTTATTATTATCTGATGTTAGTTTTTCATGAATAATAAATGAAATATTAAAATTATACAAACACAACATTTAATAATTTTATTTTTGTGAAATCATTATATGTTAAAAATTATTTATGAATTTTCTTAAAACTAATAAAATTAATGAAAAAAATAACAAAAATATACATATGAAAATAGAAGGGTATTTTGGTCAAATTTTTTTTTTAACACCATCCATGGTTAGATTTAACCCCTATAGGGGGGTATTTGAAAATAAAACTTTGGTAGAGGGGGTTTTTTGGAGTTTCCAAAAAGATAGGGGGTTTTTTAGAATATCCAAAAAAGATAGGGGGTTTTTTGAAAATTTCTCTATTTATTAATTATCAGTACTGGATAGTTAAAATTATAATAGCCTTTTTGCAAAAAAAAAAAAAAAAAAAAAAAAAAAAAAATTATAACAGCCAAAACAAGGCATTATTATTTTTGTGAATACACCTGGTGCACGCTGTAAGAGGTAACAATTGAGACCACCGACCACAAATAGAACAAAGTAATTTATGTATTTTCTTATGAGTACTGATGTACACCCCTAGTACTCTCTCGTCATATTTTTTATGACGTTAATATGATTTAACGCTTTCAAAATTAATACACAAAAATATGATTGATTTAATTATTTTAAGTTATGATTGAACATACAATTATGATGATAAATTATAAATTGAAGTGTTAATTTTTAATTTGTGATTGAACATACAATTTATGATTGAATATACAATTATGAAGAGGTGGGGTACATTTTTCTTTTCTTATTTTGCACCACAAGCCATGTAATCATGATTATTTATGATTATTAATTATTAATTATTAATTTTTTTGATGTAGATTTATCTTATAAGTTATACATTAATTGATCACTTGAAATATTTGAATCGTTGAATGTAAATATGTAAAACACTCAAATTTTGTGACTCAAACCCTAGCAAACCGAACCTAGGTCAAATTCTGAAACTTGGGCAAAATGGGCTTCGAAGCCTACTAGAAACAACACTATCACCGTCGAGTCCAATTGAATGACGATGATCTCGAATCTGATTTTGCGACGAATTTTGAAACAGCTTACTAGAAACTTGGGCAAAATTTTGCGACGAATCTGATTTTGTGCCGGTAAATAACGAGTCCATGTCGAATCCATTTCAAGAGGAAGATACGGTTTGCACGTTCAATGTTTTAGATGGAGATGACGATGATGTCCAATTGAATGAAGATGGTGTGGTTGAAGAAATTCCTGCGAGTGAGGTTCAACTCAATGGCGAGAGCGATGACGAGGGCGATGACGAGAGCGGCGAGGAGAGCGATGACGACAGCGATAATGATGTCGACGATGATAATCTTGTTTTAGATGATGATTCAGATTAGTTAGTATGTAATATATATATATATATATATATATATATATATATATATATATATATATATATATATATATATATATGAGGGAGACTAACATACTTAATTAAGTATCAAAGTTTTGGTACTTAATATTTTTTTGCCATTGAATTTGCATTGAGATTTGTGTTTTTTCATGATGATCATGAAATTTTGTGCACACCATTAAATGCACAAATCTCAATGCAAATCCAATGACTAAAAAACATTAAGTACCAAAACGTTGGTACTTAATTAAGTATGTTAGCCTCCCTCATATATATATATATATATATATATATATATATATATATATATATTCAAGTGCTATTTTTTATATTTTAATTAATATTTTTCTCCACTTATTTGCAGGTATTTTTTTGCTATGGACAGAAGAGCGCCGAGACGACGACCCGCGAGATCAACACCATTACCTCCACCCGAACTGACAGAAGAAATAGAGACGCAAGATGTTGATGCTACTAGACGTAAAGGAAGATGCCACAATGTACTTCCTGACTTGCCTCCTACGGCCGAGACTCGGCCGACCGTGGTTGCTAGTGGGGACAGGTATATTTTATTCTTATTATTATTAATTTTCTTTATTGAATGTATTTGTTAATTATTTGACACAAATATTTTAGCGGTTTTTTGTTGGCCGATCAAGGGAATGATAGGCGTATCTCATCTCTGATTGGTTCACTTGTGCGCAATATGTCAACTGGACAGTTTAGTTGGAGTAAATGGACTAAAAATGATAAGGAGGCGCTTTTGAACGCTTTTTTGGTAAATTTAATAATAAATTTAATTTTTTTTAATTAAATATTAAATTTTGTATGTTATATGACTATTGAACAGATGCATTATCAGTGGACCAGTGGTATGGACGATGTCGCTAGAAAGATCGTGACAGACCAAAATGAGCATACGTTTTACAAAATTGCGGGAAAGCTCTACAACGACGCACTTAGCGATGCGCGAAAATACGCAGAAGGACGATCTCAATCAGACAACCCGATGGATTGGATTCCATATAAACCATGGTGGATACAAGAGGATATCTATTGGCCGCCGTTGTGTCAGTATTGGTGTACCGATGAGTGGGTTTCGAGGTCAAAACGCAACAAAGCGAATCGATTCGCAAATCCTAGTCGTGCGCATCATGTCGATGGATCGGTGTCTTTTGGGGGGCATATGAAGAAAATGATAGACTTGATTTCTTAAAAACTTTAAATTTCATATCATAAAACGAATTAATATTTGTTTGTTGCTATAATAGGAATTGGCACAAGGTTCGATCCCCACAACCTTGGATTTGATGAAGAAAACCAAGGTACGAAAAAACGGAGAATGGGTCGACGAGAAATCTGCAAGAATCGCGGTTAGTTTGTCATTTTTTAAATAATTATATTTTCTTCTTCTTTAATTTAATAATTTACTAAACCTAAATTGTAGCAAGAATATTCGAGTCGAATGAGTGAGAAATATGGTGATAATTGGGAGGAGGATCCGGATCTTTCAGACGATAACGGTGTGTTTGTCCAATCGTCCGAAAATAAACCGCACGGTCGATATTACGCCTTAGACAGCGTTCTAAAGTCATCTGAGGTATACAATACATTTTTCAATCATAGTTGTGTAATTCATAAATTGTAATTTTGTAATTTTTTCAGATGCGTCCAACACACACATCGCATTCTTCTGTCGATGGTTCTGTTGACGGAGGTAATCGTCGTCGTATGTACTCCACAGATGAGTTGCAACAAATTATGGAGCAAAGGTGGAGGAGAGAGTGACGGAGATGAAAGCCGAGATGAAAGAAGAGATGAGAGCCGAATTGAGAGCCGAAATGAGAAAGCAAATGATGGATATATTTGTGTCGATGAGAGGGATCTGTAAGTTTTAAGATTATATTATTTAATTTAATCTATTATCAAATCAAATTTATATTTGTTAATTTTATTATGACAGGCTTCTAATGCACCGACACCAACGCGAATTGTCGATGGTAGTGGGAATGAAAGCGACGCCAGAGTTTGATTAATTTATCTACTTTGTTAGGGTTT
This sequence comes from Luzula sylvatica, assembly GCA_946800325.1. Lineage (NCBI taxonomy): Eukaryota > Viridiplantae > Streptophyta > Magnoliopsida > Poales > Juncaceae > Luzula > Luzula sylvatica. The sequence continues at coordinate 57,441,078 of OX326960.1, read as the reverse complement.
CGTGTTATGTTAGGGTTTTATTATTGACGAATTATCATGTTAGGGTTTATGATGTTAGGATTTGTGATTGTCGAGACTTATGGTTGTTTTTGATTATTGACATTTTATCTTTTTAGATGTGTGAGAATTTTATGACGTTAAAATTTTGGCTGATTTTGATTTGTCAGATTTTTTTAAAATTTTAAATTTTTACAAAATATTTATAATTTTGTAATCTGGAAAATAATTATCAGTGGGGATACCGCCGGTGATAATACCACACCGCCGGTGATAATATTCGAAGGTGCAAATAGATATACCGTCGGTGATAAAAACTATCGCTGGTGATAATATCGACGGTGAAAATAATATACCGCAGGTGATAATTAGACCGCCGGTGATAACGTCCGACGTTGAAAATAAGCGTACCGCCGGTGATAATAAGAGAACCGCCGGTGATAACCATACCGCCGATGAAACTCCTCGTCACTGAAAATAATCGACGCTGAAATTTTTCATACCGCCGGTGATAAATCTAAACTGCCGGTGAAGGTACCGCCGCTGAAAATGTTCAACCTAATTTGGTTATTTTCAGCGTCGGTAACACTACCGCCAGTAAAACAAATGTTTCCCGCCGGTGAAAACTTTAAGTGGGGGTACCGCCGGTGATACTTATTTTTAGCGTCGGCATATCTGTGGCGGTTTATCAACCGCCGCTGATACTATCAACGGCGGTATTTTTACTTTCAGCGGCGGTGGTTCCCCGCCGGTGATAGTGCTGTTTCTAGTAGTGTTATGGGTTGTTGGTAAAATCATCATAATTTTTCTCATAATAACTCCTAATTTGATGATTTTTATATTTAGTTATCTACAACTCTTCTGAATGCCCAGATCCATTTAAATAATTTAGGATTTTCGTTTTCTTCAGTTTTCTAAAACTTGACAAATTAGGTAGTAAATGAACTGTTGGTTGTTGGTAAAATCATCATAACTTTCGTTCTATAACTCCAAATTAGATGGTCTACGCTGTTATGGAAATGTGATAAAGTTATCTACAAGTTCCGTCTTGGTCAGAAATCTATTTGGATAATTTGCCATTTCCATTCTTCCATATTTCCAAAACGTGACGGTAGAGTCTATCCGGATTCCGGACACTGGATTCTCGCGTCCGGACGGGTAGTGCTATTTTGCATTGTCCAGATAGTTTTTTCAATTTTCACTTCGTAAAATATTTTGAGATTTGTTTCATCGCTTCTAGAGTATGTTTGGAGTATACCAAAAAAAAATTGGGTTCGTGTGGATCTTCAAATTTTCAAGTCTTGTACGGGTTTCTTCATGTTTTTGTCGGTATTTGTCTTCACATCTCGTACGCTCTCCCCGTTGAATATTATGTTGTAATTTTCTCGGTGAATCTTCTACGGGTTTAGTTCTTCGTTTGTGAGGTCTTCATTTATAGGTTTCTTCAATATATATAACCAGGTAGTGTCCCGATTCTCCGTTTGTTTATTCGTCAATTAACGAATTTCTTCGATATATTAACCGGGTGGTATTCTGATTGTTCGTCTTCATTTATGACGATGTGTATTATATTAATCACATTTAGGAGCTAAATATTATTTTGGACCACATCAGACAACCCAACACAACATAGCATACTGGTTGAATCTATGTGATTCATACAAAAATAATATATTAAAGCATTGTTTCATAATAATGTATAATTAATGATGTTTTGTATATTTTAACAAGGAATAAAATGCTTAAATTCTAATTTAAAATATGTCTAAAATTCTTCTTGTCAATCTCAACAATCTCAAGTGATTAAAATCTAAACAGAATACGAAAGAAATAACTAAACTCGGACATGTGTTTAATGTTGGCAAAAAAACTCACGAATCCAAATATTATTAAATTGGACTTTATTAAGGATTGTCTTTTCTCAGTTACATAACTGTGCCTCCAAAATTCAAAAAATGATATTATCCCCTAATTTCGAAATTACCTGTGACATTTCAGATTTTGGACCAAAGTCAACGAATACCTGGTTAAAGGATTTTAATCCAAAACCCAACATGAATCCGATCCATTTAGAAAATAGAACACAATTGTCTCTCTTCCGTTATTCCAAAACCGAAATCCTTATTTTACCTATTTTTTTTTTTGCAAAGCAAATTGATAGCCCGACAATCACTGTTTAAGTGGCCTAACCATCACGTCCAAAGACTCCAACCTCACTTCCCGAGAATCATTTTCCGAACCTAACAAATTTGACAATCCAAGGTTTCAACAAGCCTTTATCAATCCGAATTGATATTTCATGGCGGTTATTATGAGGCATAGAGATAATACCTCAAAACTATAAATAATCATACCCGTACATGCAATGCGACATATTTTCCTGCCCCGAAATATGTAATACAATGCCGTCATGCTACCTTCTCCCCTGCTCTAATACACGCGTCGCAGTTGTTGGTTCAAATTTCCTATTGTTTGATTATCTCAAATACAATGTCGATGCTACTAACGAAATCTAGCAAGATAAATGTGTAGGAGAAAGGTACAAAATGAAAGGAGCAATCAAGAATAACAACAATCAAAGACGTCAAAGAATCACGGATAAAATCAAGACACACATGAATCAAGACATTGAAGAATTGCGAAGAAGATCAAGACATAGAAGATTCCGCAAGTTGGGATATCTACCTAATCATCAATACAATATATATGTATCTCTAAACTTGTTTAAAAGATTAAACTCAATGAAAAAGTACTTGAATTCAATTAAAAAGGCTGAAATCAGTATGTCCGTTGCAACGGAATTCCAGTCCGTTGTAACGGAACTACTCGATTTATTCAACATGGGAAAAACCAGTATATTCCGTTGCAACGTAATCACCAATACGTTGTAACGGAAATGTACGTTGTAACGGAACTCTATCTCCGTTGCAACGTTATTTTATTTCCAATGAGGAAGCCTGTCACAGAAGAATGTCCGTTGTAACGGACATCAAGGCTTCACTTCAGTATAAACTTACACATACGTCCGTTACAACGGATTAACCAATCCGTTGTAACGGAACACCTCATCCCGTTGTAACGGAAAACTCTCCGTTGCAACGGGAATTAAATCCAAAGATGAAGTGTTGTCTCAGTAGAAGGTCCGTTGTAACGGACACAAGTCCGTGGCAACGGACTAGCTAACACAGAGTTCCGTTGTAACGGACTACTTACGTTACAACGGACTGTGCAATAAATTCAAGTACGCCAGCTTCCAACGGCTAGTTTTTGAATCACTCCGTTGCAACGGACCAGGTCCGTTGCAACGGACTATTCAGAATAAGCAATTCAGGGAAGGGACTATGTGTTCTATAAATAGAACCCTTCCCTCATTCTCTCTCATCACTTCAACTATCCAAATTATACCTTCCAAAGAGAGAATCCTTGCTATACCACTGAGTTAGATAATCTTCTAAAACATTCTTAGAGATTAGATTTCCCTCTTCTCCCTTCAAATACTATTCCCAACTTGCGTGACCGATCACGTTCTAAGTTAGTATTTAGAAATTGTAATAGGCTAATACAAAGAAGTGTAAAGCCCGCTATAGATTGATAGAAACGTGTAAATCAATCTAGGCAAAATCCTTGTACGAGTGAGTTGGAATTCAATCGAACGCCGAAACGGCACAAGGCCTTCCCGGAGACGTAGGTACTTGCCAATAATCGAATCGGTCGATTAAGCAAGTAAAGGGTGAGTTAAAGCTACAAAGCAACCACCTACCGAACTCCGTAATAAATATCGTGTGTTCATCTCTTTCGGTATTTGCATTCTTTTATTTAAATCATTTTAAGCTTCCGCATAATTTAGAATCGGTATACCTTAGTCGAAAATTGTACGTAAGGATTACCTATTCAACCCCCTCTAGGTTAGAATTAACCAACAGCAGTGTCATTGTTATCATGTTCTCATACTTGAAAAATGTGCTGTGGTATTGGTACCACCATGATGGCATTGTCCAGTCTCAATACATGTGTTTGAAGCTGTTGTGATTCCCTTCTCAAATTCCGACGCACATGTCGCATAAACGTCGTAATGGTGTCCTCCAGCCCCCATACATGTGCACACAATGTCATCATTATGCCGTTCTCCTGTCCCGATACTCTTACCGCGGTGCCATCGATGCGGTTCTCCAGTCCCGATACTCGTATCTCGGTGCCGCCATGCCGTTCTCCAATCCCGATACAAGAAATTATGATTTTGTCGGATCTTAAAATCCAATTCCTACTCCAAATTTGATACTCCAAAGAGACCCTAAATAATTTGGATTGTTCTTGATGTCACCTAACATTAGTTATATTCACTTCTTTGTTATTATTATGAACATAAAAGTATAAAAAAACTCAGTGCACTACACAATAAGCTACATAGTTAATTATGTTACCCAGTTAATTGGGTTAAAGAAACACATTAAGGGTGTGCTCCAATGAGAGGGAATGGAAGGGAGGGGATGAGTATGGAGGGGAATGTTAATTTTTAATTTGCTCTCAAATATTTTTATGATGAGGGAGAAAGAGAATGAAGGGAAAATTATTTATCTTCTATATACAAAAGAGATCAATTATTTCTCTCCCCAAATTTGAAGGGTAATGAAAGGTAAAAAATATTATAACATTATAATACCCAAAATATTCCTAATTTCATTTTATAGTTAGTAACGATTCAAAATATAAAATTGTAATTTTTTCATTATGTTATTCTTCCCTCCTTTTTCAGCCAGAATTTTTTTTTTCTTTCCTTCCCGTTCATTCCCTTCCCTCCGTTCCCCTCCCCTTCGTAAAAAAAAAACTCGGGAGCACACCTGAACGGTTCCCAAAGCCAAGGGTAAAAAGGGCAAAAACTTCTTAGGCCGTCTCTCAGTTCGGTACCATCATCAATGGCGAGACTAAAGAAGGGAAAGGCAGCAGCCAGGAAGCCTCCGCTGCCACCGAAATCCGATGATACTGTAGCCGAGGATCTGACGGAGGACCCGCAAAAGTCGTTCAACAAACGCTTAGGTACGTATCGGATATTCAGATCCGATCTCCTTCTTTAGATCCGTTATTTATCAAATGCTTGCCCTATTTCTAGTAATTTTATCTAGAACAGCAATTCATCTTAGATTATTTTCAATTTGATTTTAAATTGGCTTAATTTTTTTGAAATGCTCTTAAAATTCCTACTCAAATTGGCTTAAATCTGGATAGTTGAGCAGAAAATTGCAGCAATTGAAGCAACAAGGGATGCCGAAACGGAGAATCTTATGTCTAGGCTTCGTTATTTGCGATCTTGCATGACGAAAGAGCAACTGGAGACACCTGCACTGAAATTCTTCCAGGAGAATTTCCCAAATCTCTCAGTCAGAAAAAATGAAAAGTACAAAGTTCTTGAACTGAACTGGAAAGGACCGGATACTGGACACACTCAATTGTATGGAAATGGAGGAACTAAGCGAGCTTCTAATGGAGTTCTCCAGTTTTCCGTAGATTCAGGTTAGTTAAATCCTTCTATTACTTTCTCAAGGTAGTTTTACTAACTTTTTTTTTTATTGATATGTATTATTCGATGTGTTTTTTGTGCAGTGAGGATGAATTTCTTAAATGCGTTAAAATTGCAGTATCCTAATTTTGTATGTTTTTTTCTCAAATGTTATTATTATTATTAAGGTTCTAATAAATTCATTTTCCTTTTTTCTTCAGAATTTGGATGATTTGCCTGAAAATGAAGTGGCTGGAACTAGTAATAACTCTTTGCAGACTCCACTGGTAATTTTCTTCTCATTTTACATAATTTACCCATTTATTTTTACCTAGTTAGAATACTAGGTTTTTTGTTTTCTAATTTTGTACGCTTATTTTATTTTTACACAATTTCAGAATCTGGAGACGGGCTCCCTGTTTGTGCCCGAAACGTAAATTTTTCGTTAGCAGGATAGAAAATTGCGTTGAACTTTTGTTTCGGTCTCGTAATTCGCACAAATAGATAATATTATGCTTTGTACTTGCGTATTGTTAGCAAAGATTAGTTAGTTTTGAGACATTGTATTAGGGAGAATTGCTCGTTCTTCGAGCTTATGCTTACCTATGTAACACTTGTATGTGCAAAGTAACCAAGAAAGAACTTTATTTTGCGACAAATTGATGATTATAATTTTAAAATTGAACAATTTGGTTCCATATTCATCAAATTAAAAAAAAAATTATATTATTTTAGGAAAAAACTCAAATATGAAATTGAGCCCTAACAAATGAATCCTTATATGTTTGGGCTGTAATATATGGCCAATGGGCCGAACATGTGATCGTCGTCTTCACGAAAGGTAATGGGGAAAGAGAAGCATATGATTCCGAGAGCCTCCATTTTTCTTCTCTCCCGCGACAGAGCTTGAATTCGCGCTCATCGATTAACTAACTGTTCGAATCAATAGATCGAAGCTCGATCTCCACTAAGGAACCAGAGAAGAAGAAGAACCACTTCGTGAGGGTAAATAAGGCACGATTACTTAGCGTAATTAAGAGAATTTGATGACGTGATAAACAAGCATTCTATCAATTATGGGGAATAAGATTGCACGGACGACTCAAGGATCTGCGACTGAGTATTACCTGCACGAATTGCCTACGACGTATAACCTTGTTCTTCTAGAGGTGTGTATCAGTAATCAGTAATCAGTAATCAGTTTGATTCGAACTAGATTTCAAGTTTCTAGATGCTAAATTGCTCTACTCGAATTATTTCATCCTTAAATCTTCAGGTAGTGGGGCGTGGACGATTCCTCAAGTCAGTTCTGTGTAAGCACGACGAAGGCCTCGTCCTGGTAAAGGTTTACTTCAAACGTGGCGATCCTCTTCCTCTCAAGGTAGAATTAATTTCCCTAATAAATCTTTCAATCTCATTAATATAATACGAATTTACATGGCGTATAATAGGATTATGAGAAAAGGCTTGCGCAAATTCGGCATATCTTCCAGAACGTTCCGCAACCCCATGTCTGGCCTTTCCAGGTATAAAATTAAGCAAATTATAATTTTCACTCTTTTTCTTTTTCTCTAATTTAATATTTACATTTTTCAAATCCTATAGTTTTGGCTCGAGACGGATAAAGCAGCGTATTTATTAAGACAATATTTCTTCAGTAACCTTCATGACCGTCTCAGTACACGCCCTTTCCTCAGTCTAATCGAGAAGAAATGGCTTGCTTTCCAGGTACCGTAAACAAACCCTAAACCATCCTCTCCAGTCCTCTCCAGTTCATTTCAGTATGTATATAAGGAAGATTAAGTTTTATTTGCCCAGATATGATTTGCAGTTACTCTGTGCTGTGGAGCAAAGCCATAGCAAGGGAGTCTGCCACGGTAAGTTCAATCATCATCAGCCACATCATCGATTTAAATCAAGGGCGAAATTGTAAATTCACATTGTTTGATTTGTGTAGGGGATATAAAATGCGAAAATGTATTGGTGACATCGTGGAATTGGGTGTATTTAACAGACTTTGCGTCTTTTAAACCGACTTATATACCTGACGATGATCCTTCAGATTTCTCCTTCTTTTTCGATACTGGTGGACGAAGACGTTGTTATCTTGCTCCTGAGGTACGTCTTATCACTCTCTCCACTCTTAAGTTTCGGTTTCTCTCTCTTAAATCTTTTTTTGGTATTTTGTAGAGATTTTACGAGCATGGAGGAGAAGGAAATATTTCACCAGACGCACCGTTAAAGCCGTCTATGGATATATTCTCTCTTGGGTAAATATTTTATTACTATCTCATAATCATATAATATTTTATAAATTAATTCACTTGTATTAAATGATATTTATATAGGTGTGTTATTGCTGAGTTATTTTTAGAGGGTCAATCATTTTTTGAGCTTTCTCAGCTCCTTGCTTATCGCCGAGGCCAATATGATCCTAGACCAATCTTGGAAAAGGTCAATTTTGCATTTAAACCCTTTTTCATTATTTTTATTATTTTTTCTTATGATTTTTATTTTATTTTGCAGATTCAAGATAGCGGAATACAAAACATGATACTTCACATGATCCATATAGAACCCGAATCGAGACATTCATGCAAGGATTATTTGCAAAATTATGCTTCGGTTATATTCCCAAATTATTTCTCCCCATTTCTTCACAAATTCTTTTCGTGCCTCATTCCTCTCGATGCGGATACACGGGTATGTTATAAACTTTCTCTCTCTATTTCATCAAATTTTTAATATATTTTTCGACAATTTAATTCGTACAATTTAAATTTATTTTAGGTTGCGGTGACTCAAAGCGCGTTTCAAAAGATAAAAGAGCAAATGATGATAACAAAACCATCCTCGTCAGAAAATAATCAAATCTCGCCCGACCCAATCATCACCAACTCGTTCTCAAATTCAGAACTAAACCCTAACCCCTCGATTCCTCCTGATCACATTCAAATCGTTGGAGACTTAACCAACCTTCTCAGAGAAGTCGAACAAAGAACTCAAACTCCAAACTCACCTAGAACCGAAACCTTTCAAAAATCTCCTCCATTAAAATCCTCAACGAAACAACACTTCTCAACCGAATTAACGGGTCTTCACAGAGAAACTGAATTGATTCCTGAAATGCGAAAAATCTTCAAAACCGAATTGAACTCGTTAATCTCTACTTACTCCTCTTCCTCGGACACTTACAACACTTCCTTCTTCTCAAGCACGGATCTCAAAGCAAAATCTCAAGGAATGGTCCTGATTGCATCTCTCCTCTGCTCCTGTCTTCGAAACATTAAACAACCCCAATTAAAACGCGGAGGCCTCCTTTTACTCCGCTCCGTGTCTTTATACATCGATGACGAGGATCGATTACAACACGTGGTCCCCTACGTGATCGCCATGCTGGCAGATCTGACACCTGTCGTTCGCTGCGCGGCTCTCGACACGCTGTGTGACGTTCTGTCTCTCGTACAGGATTTTACTCCGAGTGATTCGATGATTTTTCCAGAATATATTCTCCCAATGCTCTCCACTCTCCCTGACGATCCCGAGGAGAGCGTCAGGATCTGTTACGCGAGCAATATTTACAAAATTGCCATCACTGCTTACCGATTCGCAATCAAGAGCCACACAGGGGATTTGGGAAGATTGAGACGGGCCGTCTCGGAAACCGTGCAGGAATTGGTGATGGGTCCGAGACAAACTCCCAACGTTCGAAGGGCTCTTTTGCGAGAAATTGGGTATTTTTGTTATTTTTTCGGGCACAGACAGAGTAACGATTTTTTACTCCCGATTTTACCTGCGTTTTTGAACGATCGTGACGATCAATTACGTGCGGTTTTTTACGCGCAGATTGTTTATGTGTGTTATTTTGTGGGGCAACGAAGCGTGGAGGAGTATTTATTGCCTTATATCGAGCAAGCTTTAACCGACGAAATCGAGGCGGTTATAGTCAACGTGTTGGATTGTTTATCGATGCTTTGTCAGAGCGGTTTGCTGCGGAAAACTGTGCTGCTCGGGTTGATCGAGAAAGCGAGGCCCTTGTTGAGATACCCGATTCGGTGGGTTCGAAAATCAGCGGTTAATTTCGTTTCGTCTTGTAGTGAGAGCTTGGGACCGGTTGACTCGTTCGTGTTTCTCTCTCCTCTTCTTCGTGCTTTTTTTGTCAGAGAACCCGCGAATTATTCTTCCGAAAATGCCCTTCTCGAATCTCTTCAACCCCCTGTGACTAAACAGGTGTTTTATCATGTGGTTGAGAATTCTAGACAGAGAAAAATCGGGAACAATAATAATATTAATAATAATAATAATTCGTTGACTTCGAATTTGAACCAATGGGAAACGATCGAAACCTATAACAATATTAACAATAACAAAAGGGCGATAAATGAAAGTATTAATAATAATAACTCGTTTTGTGAAGTGCCATCTGAAGGCCTGCCAATATACTCGGTTTGTGTGGATAAACATGCTATCGGAGCGGCAACAATTGGACCCGGTATGACATGGCTCCAACCCGTTAACAGGCCTCTACCCGGTTTATCAACCTCGGTCCCAGCCAAACTCTTCTCAGCCTCGTCCTTCTCAAACGTAATCGCCAAATCGAGCCCGAATCAAGATTCCTCGAGAGAAAGCGAAAGCTCGTCTTTCGTCACGGGGAGCAAATTCCAGGACATCAACGATGATGTCATCCATTCCGAGATGCTGACATCATCACCGTCCTTGACAGGCTGGCGGCCTCGAGGCGTGTTGGTGGCTCACTTGCAAGAGCACCGTTCTTCCGTGAACGACGTGGCGGTTTCGAACGATCAAGCGTTTTTCATAACCGGCTCTGACGACTCGACGGTGAAAATTTGGGACACGAGGAAACTAGAAAAAGATATTTCGTTCAGGTCGAGATTGACTTACGGACTGCCAGGTGGCGCCCGCGCTTTGTGCGTGGATATGGTACGTGGATCTGCGCAAGTGGTTACCGGTACCAGCGACGGTACGCTCCATCTCTTCTCGATCGATTACGTCTCGCGAGGATTAGGTAGTGTCGTCGAAAGATATTCAGGAATAACGAATGTTAAAAAAAAAGACGTGAACGAGGGACCCATACTCAGTTTAGTCAATTGTTTGACTTCGACCAGTAACAGTTTCATGTTCAGTACGCGTCAGAGCGGGATCCATCTCTGGGACGTCAGAACCAACTCTGACGCGTGGAAGTTTAGGTCCGAGCCAGAGGAAGGATACGTGTCCTCGCTCGTGGTGGGTCAGTGCGGTAACTGGTTCGTATCGGGTTCCTCACGAGGCGTTTTGACTTTGTGGGATTTTAGATTCTTGGTACCTGTGAACACGTGGCAGTACTCTGCTATTTGTCCTATCGAGAAAATGTGTTTGTTTGTTAATCAAGGAAACTCTGCGGCTTTTGGTGTGGCGAGACCGCTTGTCTACGTGGCTGCTGGTTGTAACGAGGTTTCGCTTTGGAATGCCGAGAATGGGAGTTGCCATCAGGTAATTAATTAAAGTTTTGATATTTCAAATATACCCCTTGCAAAATGTTAAATTTTGTCGTTGCAGGTGTTTAGAACAGCGAGTACGGAGAATGAAGCTGAGGTGGCGAATGTACCGAGAGCTCTGACGAGGCCAGCTGGCAAGGGTAATAATAACTCGAGAAGGAATGTGAATTCGAAGTATAGAATCGAGGAACTGAACGAACCGTCTCCGCGGTTTTCAGGTGTACGGTCCTTGCTTCCCTTGCCAGGTGGCGATGTTTTAACTGGCAGTACCGATTTGAAATTGCGCTATTGGGACCACTCCAGGTAATTGCAAAAAATTACAACTTATTTTTCGCTGGTAAACTATATTAATTTTTAATATTTTTTTTATTTAAAGTCCTGAGAGGAGTTACTGTGTTACCGGTCCTTCGACAAAAGGTATAATCGGGAATGACGCGGTTTACGATGTTCGGTCCAGCTTCGGCGTCCAAGTCGTTCAGGTAAATTAATTTTAAATAACTGTTTATGCGTACGAATATTTATATAATTTTCATTTTATATTTTTGACAGGAAATGAGCAAGAGACAAACAAAAGGCAAATTGACACAGAAAGGTTTACTTGCGGTTGCGGCCAATGACGTGGCGGGTTGTCATAGAGACGCGGTTCTGTCCCTTGCCTCTGTCAAATTGAATCAAAGGTTGTTGATATCTAGTAGTAGAGACGGTGCTATTAAAGTTTGGAAATAGATGTATATGTCATATTTATATATAATCCTAATTATGATTTTTATTTTTACTTTTACTTTTGCTTTTGTAGATATTTATTAATTTGGTTTAATTTCAGAATCATGGTTATGTGTTTTGCATGTATATTTATCAATGTTTTACGTTGCGATTTAGCGGTTCGTAGCACTTTGTCCGTGATTTACTAGTAGTGCTCTCCGTCATTGCATTATATATCGGCCTTACAATGTCGTTATTTAATAGATTGCCATATTGCATTCTTGATATATTTTATGTTATTTACGTTATAGTAGTGTTATTGTGTCATTATTTAATTCATTAATATTTGTTATCCCGTTAAAGGGTAAATATGATGCTTTTAATTTTCAAATAAACATTTTATAGGGGGTCAATTTGATATTTTTACTTGTGATAAATATGATATTTTGAATTTTACAAAGGGTTTTCATTATTGATAGATAAATAATCTCATACAAAAAATTAAGAGCTAAATATAATAATAAATACTCAATTAGTAGCATATTTCTTTACTTTCTTATGTCCATGAACAAAATTAGTCACCGAACAACAAACCAAAGAATGGATACTCCCACAAAAAAAAAACTCAAATTCCCCCCAAATATTAATACTTTTCACCATAATCTCATTTTTTTTTTTTGAATGGCTTTTCACCATAATCTCAAATCTTCATCTCGACAAGTAAACCAAGAAGGAGAAGGCTTCGCCTCTCCGCATCTCCACTTCCTCAGAACTCATCCACTCCATGACCGACGAGGACGTGCTAAACGAAGAAGAGGTCATCGATGATGTCGCCGACGAGAAGCTCTTCTTCCTCCACTTATCGCTTCCACTACTCCAGTTCGAGATCTTCTCGAAAGGGCCCCATCCAAGGTACCAATCTGGCCCCATTGGCTTCTCGAATTTGAACACGAATTTTGCATTTGCTTTCTCCTCTTTGGGTCCCAATGTGCCGTAGGGACCGAACAACCAATCGTGCAAGTCCCACGAGATCTGGACCGATTTACCATCCTCGGTCTGTACTTTCTCGCAACCTCGGAATTTCCACCCGAGCCGGCGAATTCGTAACAACTTCTCTCCGTCGATCTCGACTGCCATGCCTTTCTCACGGCTGAGTACGATAAAGATCTCCCGTTTCGTGTCCCCGAATTTGACTACCGTCCTGTAATAGGGGCACCTCATCTCTACATTCTCTCGCCTTGAGATCAACGCAGCCTCAGGATTCCTCATCATTTTTGTCTTTTTGTATGCCATTTCGTGCAAATCACCGGCGACCATCAACATCTCGCGATCCGCGATTATGGCCACGTAAAACCCTGATATCGGCTCCGACCCACCGTACGGAGAAAACTTGGCGTGCGACAGATCCCAAAAGAACTCCACCTCCCGATCACCAGATTCGGCATTATTCCCGTTTTTAATCCGAAACTTCCTTGATCCCCTTCGTTTCCATAAAAACCAAGGACGGAAGCGGAAGCGGAAGCTGCTGGAGGATTTCTTCTGCTCATCCTCGTCGTCTTCATCTTCGGAATCGTGCTTAATGAAGGAGCTGGTAGTCGATTGAGGAGCAGTCACCCCGCCTGAAAGGCGAAAATCGGCAGACACAGAGAGGCCGAACAGGGCAGGAGACCATGTCAGAGAAACCAAGCCGAGGTAAGTTTCGTAAAGAGATGTGCTGTTAGTCAGGGCGGCGTTGTAACGAGGCGCGGCCATGCAGGATGGGAGGAGCCGCTGCATTAGGGGGGGGGAGAGCTGTTCTCGAGGGAAGGAGGGTCTGCTGGGTGAAGGAGAGAGGAAGAGGAGGGGAGGAGAAATGGGAGAGAAGTAACGGAAGGTTAACGGCTGGAAGTGGCTGTCCGTACTGTGTTCACTTCTCTTCGACGAGGGTTCTACTTCACGAGTCGTGAGTTATGAAATGGAAGGCCTTAAACCATTCAATGCTTAATAAGCGGTTCATTCAGCTTCCGAGTGATAAGACTTCAAAATTTTAATAATTATCTTTCTTCTAGTACTATTATTGTTATTGGTATTGTTGTTGCTGTTATTATTATTTATTATGAGTAGATTAATTAGCAAATTTATATACATTCACATTAGTATATTAAGACTTAAAAAAGTATACTCATTACAAAAAGACACATTTACAAATTATCAAAGTTGTTTTAGTTAATGTTTATTACAGTTCGATTTTACTTGTCATCTTCTTTATTATTATTGTACGCTATTGTTGGTCAACATTTTCTATTTTTTTGTTTTGTTAATTCGGTTATTAAGTAGGAGTCATGATATATTGGCCGTTTGGCAAGAGAAATTAACAGAGGGGAATTGAATTATAAAGTGGATGAGTACAAAATTTCGAAATTAGTAATTTCATAATTTGTTTGGATGTCCAAATTATAAATTGTTGAAAAATATAATTTTTTGTTTGATTGTTTACAAAATTTTGAAAGTTTATTCTTAAAAATATATTTATGCAATAATATTATTATAATAATATATAATATTATATTAATTATATAGATATAATATTGTATTATTATAACTTATTATATAAGATATATAATATTATATATTATTTGAAATAATATGTAATAATTATATTATAATAGTAATATAATATATTGTTACAATAATAAAATAATAAAATTGTTATACTAAAATTATTATATATTACTATAATATTATATTGTGTATCAATTATATTATAATAATAGATATAATATAATTATCATAATATTATATTGTATATTAATTATTGTAATAGTGTATAATACATGATTCCGGAGATGAGGGCCAGTATCCATAGGCACAGAAGGATCAGAGGGGGCGGACTACCAACTTCATTATTATTACAGTATGATTATAATATAATGATAATATAGTAATAATAATTATTATATATATTGTTATATTATTATAATATTATATTTTATCCATGCAATAATACTCTAACGATAATAATAATATATATAATATGTATTAATCATATGTCTAATAATAATAATAATACTTTACTATTAATTGTTATAATATTATATTTTATCCATATAATAATATTCTTTATTTTATCTTATATAATATAATATTAATTATATTTACTTAATAATTATTATTATGTTAACAATTGCATATCAATTATATTAAAAAAATAATCATATTTTTAATTGTATATCATTATAATTAATAATATATTATATTATAATTGTAATAAAATAATATTTTATACATGTATAATTAAATATACGTCCAAAATATCTGAGAAATAATATTTATTTATTACAATGGAATTTTATTATAGTTAAAATGAAATTAATTATAAATATTTAACTAATTATTTGGCTTACGTGGTTTGAGTTTTTCATCATCTTGGCACTCCATGTGTTTTGGTGAAATCAAATTTGTCCAAAAAAAAATAATAAGAACCTCCATTTTAAAATTCACTTCTAATTTCATATGCCAAACAAGAAATTATGTGATGTCACATCTTAAGATTCTAATTCTCTTGTAATTCTAGTTGTAATTATAGATTGCCAAACATGTCATGAACAATTTTATCAGGACCAAGTGCATTCGTTTTTATATTGTCTAACAATATAATATACTCAATATTTAGTTAAGTTTACGTATATTGTTTCTATTTTTTTTTAGTAAATCGGCTTCTCCGTGTTTATTAAGATTTTCGAAATGCGGAGTATACAAATGAATCGTTATTCTTTACATAATAAAATCTAGAGGAAAGAACAACAATCACTATAAAATAGGAGTATTCTGTATAATTCTTGTGTTTCTATTTGAAAATTTACTCACCCCCACGTGGCATGTTTTGATTGGATGTGATTTGGGGAATGATAGAGTACTTTTATTTTTTTCCAATGAAAATTATTCGCGTGATATGTGAAGAAGTACTCAGGAAAATGAGGAAAATGAGGTACATATTGTATCACTACTCATAAACAAATAGTGAACACGGCGCATATTGTTTCGTATCATAAAAAAAATTAAAGGATGAGGAGGAGGACGACGACTATAATTTATTTTCAATTTATCAAAAAATACAATAGCATAATCACATATCTAATACATATTATTGCTAAAATATCTTGAAAAAGTCGTCGGCAGGGTCGGTACCACGTTTTATTTTATGTGGTCTTAGGCGAATTTTAAGATATTTTCCAAATATTAAAAAAATAAATCCAAAACCAAACGGGCTTACAAAAACTATACCGTACTACAATAAATAATATTTATAACATAAAAATCATTTTTCTTGCTTTTTTGAAGTAAATACTACAATTAAATTCGAATAATCCAAATTTTATGTGAAATCATTGAATTAATACAGAACTAAAATAATAAATAAACCATAAATTGAAAACAATAGAAAATGTGTGGATTTATTTATGCAATAAACGATTCTTTCTTTTGTATCCGGATTTAGACTTAAATTGTACGTAGACTTGTTTGATCTTGTATATTTATTTATTATATACATAAATACTAAATATATATAATTTTATATAAATGGGGTCTTGATTTTTTGGAGGTTCTAGACGAAGACCTAATTTGCCAAAGCCGAGAGTCGTCTCTGGTTGCCGGTCATTTTAGTTCCTTAATAAATTCATCACTTAATGTTAATGTATCCATCAATGATAGTGAATTAAGTTATATTTAAGACAATCTAAATCAAATATTCATAATTGATTGCCCTACTAATCCGCTATCATTTTCTTTTGTGTTTCTTAGGTTTTGTTTATGGAATTACTAATCCACTCACTCACGACTCACTATTATTGCCGTGGTCGGTTGGTAATTCAATTAATTCAAGTCAACATAATGGAATGGATTGTAGACCCATGGGCCACCATGGTGCCATGGTTTTGTAGACTCCGTCACTTCGTATCTGAAGAATACTATGCAATTGTATGCACCCAACATGATGCATGTGATCTTGTTCAATCACGTCATCTCAAAAAAATCAGAACACTAGACTCAGTGTAGTCACAAAATCTTCATAACTATTCAAATTTTTGAAGCTCAAAGTTGATTTGGTTATATTTTGTTCGTATCAGGTTGAGCTATCAAGATTTTCCGAGTTAATTCGAGCTATTTTGATAATAAAACTAATGGCGAGTCAAGCCGAATTGGTTCACTCCGAATTTGAATAATTAGCTCAAGTGAGAATCGATTCAATTTCGAATGTAAGTTTATAATACAAATCTTAATGGTAATACAAGCCGAGCTAGCAGGGCCGGCCCTGGCCATTGGCCGGCTTGGCGGGCGTCACAGGCCTCAAAAAATGCGAGGCCTCCATTTTTTTAGAATGTTTATGTGTTGATAAAAAAAATAACGGGCCGTATTCAAGGTGTTCGATGAAATGTCTAACACGAAATACAAACATAATTTTGATGAATTTATATTTCAAAAAATGAGTTTAATATGTTATTACAATGATATAATACAAGAAAATCATTTTTATGAGAAATTTATAGAAAAATATGTTTTTACATGTCGTAGTTAAGGTGTTCGATGAAATGTTTAAGATATAACGTAAACATGATTATGGGAAATTTTTGTTTTGAGCAATAGGTTTTTATGGTTATATCAATGATTAGTGCAATGCGAGGTCTCCAAAAATGCGAGGTCTCCATTTTTTTAAGAATAAGAATAAGAATTACTGCAATGCGCGGCTTTCGCTTGTTGTGTGTATATGTGTCATATTTATAAGAATCAAGTTGAGTTTTATTATTATTTTAGAATTTTCATTTTCACAATTGATTTTTTATATATTTTTTTTCGAAATCATGTGATGGTGTTCGTCATAGGCCTCCAAAATAACAAGACCAGGCCTGCGAGCTAGTTAGAATCAAGTCCTAGACTCCTGAGCGGATTTATACCTGATGTAGTTTGTTTCGACTCGACTAGTTTTATTTCCATCAATACTTAAAAAAATATTTTAATACATATAGAAATTTTGTTTAGCTTTAAGCCTTTAAATGATACTAAAGCCCAAGTGAATTTGATACTAAAGTCCAAATCAAATTAAGAAAATGTCCAAACGACCAGGCCCAACTACTCAAATATGATAAAATATATTACGGAGCGAGAAACTCCATATTTTTTTGTTTGATCACATAATACCCGAGCCCAAGCATTACCTTTTATTTTTCGGTTCAAATCAATCAAAGTAAAATAACTATTCCAAACCTTTTTTTTTTTTGGCACGAGGTTTGAACATCTTATAGAAACAGATTTAGTTTGAACAGCCGAGAGTTCTTTGACAATTCTAAAACCCACATCAGCCCTTCATTTATAGACCAACTCACTGCGATTGAATCATGACTTAGAATGGTGGGACGTATATACTCTTTGTACCGGAAAAGCAGTGCGGCCCAGCCCATTTTGAGATATCGGGCATGTTTGATTTGAGGGATTTTGCTGGATATGTATTCTGAAATACAGGATATGGACTAAATTCTTTGATTTTATGATGTAATGTATTTTGATCTCAAAATCCCTGGATATTGTTATACATCTAAAAAATCGGTATTTCACTCTTATCCCTGTATTCCAGCGCCTTGCCCACGGAGCCTCCTCTTTGCATGGGTTGAAGCTCTCCTCGACTTCTGTAGAACTAGACGGAAGACTTGAAGCTCCTCGGAACAAGAAGACTCATTTGAACTATAAGCTCCTCGCCTTACTCACGATGCCTCTCAGAACTGGAAACCTTCTCACGTAAGTTAATTAGGCTATTAAATTGCTTACAAGAGCAATATTAATTAGGATTCAAATAAGGAAGTCGGCATTAATTTCTCAATTTACTAATTCCTCTCTTATCCGTATACTGATATTAATGTTTCAGTTAAAACTTAAAATAAAGAAACCTAATGATACATTAGAGCCGGCAAAATCTGACCCGACCCGAAAAAATGACCCGACCCGCCCGAATCCGAACCTGACCCGACCCGAAAATATTGAAAAGTCAACGACCCGAACCCGAACCCGAAACCGAAACCGAATGACCCGAACCCGAAATCGACCCGAAACCGACCCGAAACCGAATGATCCGAACCCGAAATCGACCCGAAACCGAATGACCCGAAACCCGAACGACACAAAATCCGAACTAACCCGAAACCCGAATGAACAGAAATTCACGACCCGAATGACCCGAAAATTAAAATATTATTGTTAAAATCAATATAATATTGCTAAAGTATCTCGGAATCAATAAAATAAATCAGAAATTACTCGAGAACTAAATTTTTGAAAAAGCAAATGATTCGAAATCAAATTTTGCGAAATTTGAATTACTCGAAAATCAAAATAATCACGACCCGAATGACCCGAAAACCGAAACGACCCGAATCCGAACCCGAAGGACCCGAAAACCGAACGACCCGAAACCCGAACGACCTGAACCCGAACGACCCGAAACCCGAAACGACCCGAACCCGAACGACCCGAAACCCGAACGACCCGCGACCCGAACGACCCGCGACCCGAATGACCCGCAACCCGAAACGATCCGAACCCGAAATGACCCGACCCGCCCGATTGCCACCTCTATGTACAATCCCTTTACTAGCCTAATCAAAAGAGGCATTAATGGTAATATTAGATATCAATGAGTAGCCGCTAATGTTAATGTTGTCAATTAGTGATAGATATTAGTACCAGCTAAGGCCCATGTATATACTGCTATCAAGAAGTTTAATTTACAGTTTTATTAGGATTGAAATTGAATAGTGTTAATTAGAGACACATAAGAAATAGCTAAGGTTAAATGCTGTCAACTAATATTCAACTTTTATATATTCAATGTTCACTACATGATTCACAAGAGTTGCTCATTTTCAACGAAAAAGTAAATATTTTGAAAAACAGGGACTAAATTGCAAAATCCGTACCATTCCAATTTTGGGTTTAATTTGGCAAATTCTGTACTAGATTAAATTGCAAATGGAGGATAATTTGGAGAGAATGTTCTTGCATAATCTGTTGGGAGAAGAAAGGCGAGAGAGGTAACGGAACCGGTACCGTACCAGTTTTGAGAGGTATGCGTCAAATAGTTCTGAGAGGTACCGATATCAACACGCATATTGGTACTAGAAATGTACCTGTTCCGTACAATACCAGTATGAGATGATGCGAAGAGCGGCACAATATTTTGCAATGAATTAATAGATTGATATATTAGTATTCGTTAATATTTTGGGTTGTAATTTTCATTTTGTGTACTTTTCGTTTATATTAGTCTTATTAATACAAATATTAAAATTTTATTATGTTATTTGTGTGATATATTAAAAAAAAAATCATCAAACAAATTCAATATAACCAACTTAAAATTATGAATTTCAATTAATAATCAAACAAATGTTTTTGGTTTACATGTATTTCAAATACAACTAATCAAACAATCCACATGGATTGTCAAATACATGGATTGTGAAATACATGTATTTGACATATCCATGTATATCAAAATCCCCCAAATCAAACATGCCCATCTTCTATTCCGGGAGATCTTGTGAGGCACAGTCACAGATTATATTATATCATATAATGAATTATTGTTCTATGTATATTCAGAATTTATGGTCCTAGTATTTTTTAAAAATTGACGTATCGCCGTATACGTATTGTATCGTATCGGATACGATACTCGTACCCGTATCCGTGCAACATAGAGTAAAACTAGAGATGCTCGCGCGACTCTCGGGTTAAGAGTAAAACTAGAGATGCTCGTTCCTCAACTATTTTAAGCATCTCTTTTCATCAGGGCCGGCCCAAGCATTTTAAATACTCCTTCAATTAATTATTAAAGAAGATTAACATTTTACGTGTGATTGTATGATTTATTGGTCAAAACTCTTGATTCTTTTTAAAAAAACACCACTTGAATTAATTATTAAAGAAAATTAACATTTCACATTTGATTGTGTGGTTTATTGATTAACACTCTTGATATTTTTTCTATTGATCCAAGGTTTAAATCTCGGCAGATCAATTTTTTCTTAAAATTTTTATGATATGTGGTAATTTTATTGTAATTACACATATTTTGAATTGAATAAATCATTTTTTTTCAAAAAAATTGAACTCCTTAAAATTTTGGACTCAAAACCCGAGTTTCATGGGCCTTACACAAGGGCCGTCCCTGCTCTTCAAGATCCGATGCTAAAAAGATATTTACGCTCTTGCGGCTTGCCTCCACACATTTTTTTCGGACGAGTCGGATACAAATGCTCGGATGATCATTACGGAACATTAGATTAGTAGTTCGGAACTCGAAAGAAAGAAAAGACTATAGTCACGGAGTTGATCGCGAGGGGAATCCACGCTACGAGTTCATTGTTATAAAAAAGTTATAGCATATTATAAAGATTATGCAATATATATTTACATAAATTCATTTTCAAAAACGTGCACTAGCCATATGATATTGCTGAAACGAAAGAAAAGATCGAGTTAATTTCAATTCAAAAACTAAACGAATTAATTTTCCTTGTTGGAATTGGAAAAACTTGTATGATTGAAGTTGCAAGAATGTGGTCGTCAAAACAAGAATGTGGTATGTTTTCAGCCACTACTAGATAAAATGCACGACAAACTGAATTCTTGGCATGATAATATGTTATCTTTAGGGGATAGAAAAACTCTCATTAACGCAGTACTAAATACTCTCCCTAGCTACTATATGCAGGCCCGGCCCATGCATGAGGCCATTGAAACCTGGGCTCGGGTCCAGAAAAATTTGGGGTCCAAAATTTTTAATTTTTACCCAATAACCATTAACCCAATAACTAGTTTTCTTTTATTACTTCTCTCAATAACCCATCATCCAAATATCCAATAACCCTAAACCCATAACCCATAACCCATAACCCAGCAGGCCCAACTCTTTCTAGTCCCTCTCTCTCCGCGTTGTGTTGTGTTTATGGACAGAATTTTCGAAGAAAAAAAAAGAGGGGCTCACGGGTGATTATTTTTCGAAAATTTGTTCATTATTTCATGCTTTCAATCAAGGATAATAATAATGGAGCTTAATTATTGGTTATTGAGTGGATTTCAAGAGATTTGAGTGGGGGTTTGAGGAGAATTTGGGTATTTTCGAGTTTGGAGCTAGGTATTGAAATTTCTCGGTGTTTTGGCGATTTTGGTGGCGATATCTTCGGTTTTCTTGTTAATTAATTATTCTCCTACCATCTCAATATTGTATAATCTCTCTCTTTCTCAAACTAATTTCATCTCTAGTTTAGTTTTTTCACTCCAAATTAAATTTAAATTGAATTTGGGGCTAAAATCAATGTGTTGATTTGATAATTTATTAATAAATTTGACTCAAATTGATTGTAATTATGTTGCATTTGTCGAATTGTTTCATATTAATAAAAAAATAGATTACACTAATGTTATTGATATTTTCGCTTCGAAAAATGCGGGAAGATTAATATTTAAGTGAGATCTTATAATAGTACGTCATTTTGAAATTATATGTATCGTACTTTTTTAATTTTAAGTAATGTAATATATTTTGAAGTTTATATTTGATAATTTTGAACAAATTAATTAATTTGCGGGTCAATTTTATAATTTGGCTTCGGGTATTTGAAATCGTTGGACCGGCCCTGACTATATGCAAGCTTTTATCTTACCAACTTGGCTCCACAAAAAGATGATTAAAATAATACGTTCTTTCTTCTGGGGAGGTAAGAAATCAATTCCAAATGGCAGATGTCTAGCTAATTGGAAACAAATCTGTTTGCCTAAAAAGAATGGCGGGCTAGGTGTACTTAATCTATTTGCGCAAAATAAAGCCTTGCTAACCAAATGGCTCTTTAAGTTAGACGTTGAAAATAATTCCGTATGGACCCAACACATACATGAAATATACGGAATACAAATCTCCAGTGAGATCTCACAAGTTCGACCTAATTACATCTCATATTTTCTGAAAGATCTGGCCAAATTATTACCAATTCATAACATACTATATTGGGCAGAAACAACGGAAACAACAAAAATTAACACACCTCCAAAATTCTCTACAAAAAGTTGTTATAATCTACTCACTGACCCGGGGAAATTAGAGGAATGGACTGCCCAAAATTTATCTCTAAGAATCCCCTCGAAAATACAAATTTTTCGGTGGCTCGTTGGCCATAATCGTATCTTAACACAAGACAACTTGGCCAAACGTGGCTGGCCACATGGAGATAATTGTGTCATATGCAACGAAACTAAAGAAACGGTCACTCATCTCTTTGTCAACCGTATCTACACGACGGAATGCGATCGCTTGGTCAATTTTCTGACCACCACAGAATCTTCTGTTTTAGGCCTTTGGGGGTCTCTACGAGGGCTATCGGGGTTCCCAATGGCGAACCCCCCGACTCGGGTTTGGGCAGCGTTTGTCTGGACCCTATGGAAGGAGCGTAACTGCAGGATCTTCCAAAAGAAAGCAACAATGCCAGTTTTCTTGGTGGCAGAATGCCACAACAACCTCCATTCTTGGAACTTGGCTAAACTGTGAAAATTAGCAAACTATGTATCTTTTCTTTAGGAGGTTTAATGTTTTAAGTTTTTAAGGAAAATAAATGATGTATGTTGTATGACGTAGGATGTATGATGCACCTTTCGTATTCAATAAAAAATAGATCCGTAAGAACACGCTTCGTGCTCCAGGATCTATTTCAACAAAAAAAAAACAAGAATGTGGTAGTGAATAAAGCCTCTGAAAGAAAGGCCGAAAACTTCTTGTTTGTGTTGAGTGTTATTTTCATTCCAAAGACATCTTCGCTCTAGGCCGAAAACTTCTAATAAAAACATTTTAACTAGCTTTATCCTCGCGCAATTGCGCGGGACAACATATCTATTTTTTTACATGTTTTTTATATAATTATTTAAATAGAATTAATGTGTGTGCGAATTAACGCGCGTGCATTTGAACTAAATTAATCTAAGCATGAAATATTTGCAAATATCATGATGTCAATAGATGCATAAGATTCATGAAATTAGTCTATCACGGATATTATTTTCTGATATAATTTGTATAAATAACATTTGTTCAGGTGCTTTTAAAATCGATTAATATAATCATGACATATTCGCAAATATATTTGATGTCAATAGATGCATTATAGTTACGGTTCATTAAAGAATCGCAACGTATCATATGGATACAACGGACAAATGACAAAAAAACTCGCATAAATTTGAGGTTACAAAATTTCATATATACCCGTGCAAAATGAGCGAATACAAAAAAAATTGAAAATAAAAAAGGACCAAAATGTAAAAATGAAAATAACAAAAAAAAAAATTGAACTTACAAAATTGCATACATAACCCTGTCCAATGAGCAAATTAAAAAAAAATTGGAAAATAAGAAAAAGGATCAAAATGTAAAAAAGGACCAAAATGTAAAATAGGAAAAAAGGACCAAAAGGTAAATAAAAAAAAATTGGAAAATAGAAAAAGGATCAAAATGTAAAAAAGAACCAAAATATAAAAAAAGGATCAAAATGTAAAAAAGGAACAAAATGTAAAATAGGAAAAAAGGATCACAATGTAAAAAAGGACCAAAATATAAATAAAAAAAATGTAACATAGGAAAAAAGGACCAACATGTAAAAAAGGACCAAAATGTAAAATAGGAAAAAAGGATCAAAATGTAAAAAAGGACCAAAATGTAAATTAAAAAGGACCAAAATGTAAATGAAAAAGGACCAAAATATAAATAAAAAGAAAATAGGAGTAAAAGCAAAAGCTATCCCCTGCCACGTGTCATCACAAGGTGGAGGGGGTAGCATTATAGTAACTATAATTAGTTTTTTCTATGCGCAATTACGCGAGAGTCTTCGAATCTATCATGATTTAATTTTTTCTAGGATGTAAATAGATTCTAATTTTTTTGTCTGATTGTTCAAACATTTGTGTTTTACTATATTTATAACCACCTAACTTTTTTGGATATTCGTAACATTTTTTTGATATTGTGAAAAATATCCTATCTTTTTGTAAACTGCAAAAAGTTCCTCTACCAAATTTTTATTTTCAAATATCTTCTATGGATGATATTAATTTTTTTTGGACTAAAATGCTCTTTTATTTTCATATGTAATATTTAAATTGTTTGTGTTATTTTTTTTATTAATTTTATTAATTTTAAGAAATTCATAAATATTTCTTACCATGTACTGATTTCAAAAAATAAAATTATTATATATTGCGTTTATATAATTTTAATATTTCATTTATTATTCATGAAAAAACTAACATCATATAAAAATAAAATAAACAATAATAAATAAACACATTGAAAAAATATTGTTAAAAAAATATATGTTTAAGCAACCAGTTTTTTATTTTCATTCTCTTTTTATGTGCTCTTTTAAATTTTTCATGATATTTTAATTATTAAATATTTGCAAGGTGTTTAAATATTATGTTCATCTGAAAAAATGTTAAAATCAAATATTCATAATATATGAAATATTAAAACTATATAAATATAATATATATACTTATTATTTTTTAAAATTATTATATGAAGCAAAATTTTAGGATTTTTTTTTAAATTAATAATAAATAAGAAAATTCAAGGGCTAAAATTTAATCAATCAAAGATGATGATCAATGTCACATGGCCAAGAAAATGATAAATTAATAATGAATAAATAAATCAAAGGGTTAAAATTGAATCAATCAAAGATAATGATTAAGATCACATGACCAAATTTTTTTGATGATGTGAAGCAAGGAGGAAAGAGAGATTTACTTAACATTATAATATTACTTAACATTATATATATATTATATATATTAATTAATAATTAATTCGATGTTTTGTCACATTCTTATATTGCACCTGAAGGAAATTTTTTATCAGAAAGTGATATTAAAAAACATTAGTATTTACTGCATATAATTGCATGTCTCAATTGTCGTTGCTATTGTAATCTATTATTTTAAAGTAGTTTCTTTATATATTTTATTTTTCTCGTCTTCTTAAAAAAAGTTAGTATTATTAAGTTAAATTATACCCCTCATAATAATAAAAACAAAAAGTATCAATAAATGATTTAACTTATTTTAGAAAAAAGTTCAAAATATCATATAATTGAAATTGTTTCTCATTCATTACATTGCTATAATTTTCTATTGAAAACTTTCAAACACGCTGTGGACCACAAAATTTCTATGAGAAGTAAAAAATATATAGTGATAATTAGATAATAACATTTAGACTTTTTATATGAATTTTTTTTGAAATTTCAAGATATACAAAATATTTTATAGTTGTATAATAATAATAATAATAATAATAATAATTTGTTGTAGTTTTATTAAGTAAACTTGAAAATGCAACCACCAGGGCTTGGGTTCAACTTCAACCGGATGGTATATGGGCTACCACACATACGATCCGGACTCAATACCCGGCAAGAGAAAAAGGGTTTAAAATTTGGATAGTCCAGTAGGAGTAGGGATAGGGGTAGGGGTGGGGTGTCTGCGAGCTAAAAAAAAAAAACTTGAAAATGCAAATAAATCATACAAAATTCTTAAAATTACAAAAAGCATAAAAAAATTACTACTCGAAATTCTGAACTCAATGACTTATTAAATTAAATTATAATTAATCTCTCAACCAACTTACATAATTTAAGTTTTTATAATATATCAATACAATTACATTATTCTTTTTGTTAACAATATATTTAAAAATCGGGATCATAGATTCATAATACATGCCTAGATAGTAAAAAAATACAAAATGGGGGCCAAGAATAATCAAGGAAGGGGTCCTCTTTTTTGGAAAAGGAGCAGCATCTAGGGTTCTTCTAGCTCGAATAAAAAAGAATCATAAAAGCAGGTGAGAATTTTGACAAACACCATGTGTGCATTGCAACAAGTTTCAACATTTTCCATAACTATGCATGTGAGACCACATGTCATGCAAAACCCTTTTTTATCTTCTCTTGAATTCATCACCCTTAATTTATCACTTACCAGCCCACAATACCAACACCCATTTCATACACTCATGGCCATGGCCTCGATCAAATTAAAGAAATCGAGTAAATTTCTCCAATTTCGATCAAATTAAACAAAATATTATATATACATATACCATAACTAAACTAAATTCTACTGTAAAATACATGAGCGTCGAGGAATCTACTTTCTGTTTCGGAAAAGAAATTAACCTTCGTATATAGAATAATTAATAAAGAATTTGCTCATCGACGTGGCACTAATTGCAGCATAACTCCATTGAAAAATTAGAGTCCAGCAATTCTTCTATCATCTGCTCGACATGATCCTCCTCGAGATAACCATACTCCATTTCTCCCATATTATTCTCCTGTTTTACTGTCACGATCGGCATGGTCATCGGCGGACTCGCGAAACTGGTACCGGTTCGTTGCTGTACCGGTTGTTGAGCAACTTGCATCGACGCCATGTTGAACCGGTGCAATTTGGCAGTAAGTGCAGCAGAGAGATAAGAGGTGTTCGATGAAATGCGCATGTTCGGATCATACGGAAAATTTGTTCTTCCTCCGTTTCCACACATAATACGCGAAGCTTCGTCGTACGCCCTCGCTGCATCTTCCGCGGTTTCGAATGTACCGAGCCATATCCTCGTCTTTCTGATAGAAACAAAAAATACATAATTAATTTGACAATTAAGTATGCATATAGATTGAGATAGAGAGAGATGAATTACAGGAGAGGATGGCGAATTTCAGAGACCCAAGAGCCCCAATGGCGTTGCCTCACGCCGCGATATCGTTGTTGTGTTTTGGCCATTTATATAGAAAACTAAAAGTGAGAGAAACCCTGATTTTGTATGTCTAGTTTTGAAGAAAGATGGAGCTTTAATGGCAGTGAAGAGCAAAAGATTGCGAGTGTTGAAGTGTTGATTGAGAAGGAAACGTGAATATATAGTATGAAGGAAGGGCCCACAATGTGATGGTCATAGATCACTCTGTAATCCAATAGCAAATTTTTTTAGGGTGGGGCCTACGGGCAATGTAATCAAAAAAAAAAATAGCAAATTTTTGGCCCCACCGAGTGTTTGACTACACTGTTTAAGAAACTTGAGTTTTCATATGTTTTGAACCAAACATAAAATTTCGAATTTGGGTTCATTTTACTATATTCAAATTATGTATATGTTTGTAAATTCGAGAAGAAAAGGAAGTAAACATGAAATTGCATTATGTCATGTTGTGCAAGTAAAATATAAGTCGGCAAAAATGCAAATGGGAATGCATATGAATGCACGAAGCAACGTGAGAAGATTGGTCAAGATAAGCCGTGTTTTATATCTGTTTTCACGGTTAAGAAATCATCCAAGAATCACGTAAATCAATCCAAATAAAATAATCATATAATATTTCACACAGCTAATGAAGGATTATAATTAGAATTAGAATTATCTAAATTTGATGTAAATTAGTAAGTATGGGAGTCTGAAGACTGAAGGGCCATGTCGTGGGGGCAATTTATAAGCCGTATAAGGACAATTAAGGCTCTGAAATCAGTTCAACCAACATGTATGTATTTTGGGCTGCACCTTTTCCATCGTCACGACTCATGTGACTCGTGCTCCCTCCTTGGGAAATCAAATACCAGCTTTTAAGCACCTTCTCCGGTCACTCTATAATTCATACAACTCCAGTTCACTAATCTTGACAGAATTTTTTGAGAAAGACAAAATAAAAAAAAATTGGTTTTGAAATGTATATACTGTTATACCGATAAAATACATTGAATCACTAGATATATATTGCACGATTTTTTAAAAAATACAAACAGTAAATTTTACATTTTTATACTGATAAAATACATTGAATCACTAAATATATATACTGATCGTCCCCCATCCCTACTAAGGTCCTACCTGCTGTAATGTAAATGACCTATCAAATTTGGCATGTTGATAGATGGAAGATCGATGCACGAATAACAGGAGGAGAGAGAGAGAGAGAGAGAGAGAGAGAGAGAGAGAGATGGATACGTGATTCTGTTGGTTTGGTTGTGCAATGAATCGAGCACTGGTACTGTGGTACAGGTACAGGTACAGGTACAGTCCCAAATTGGAGGCTAGTGTTAGTGTTATTGTTACGAGTGAAATTAAGGGAGGACGTCTGCGTAATTTTGGAGGCATGCATGCAGGGCATGTGAGTGAGTCCCACCAATCCCACAATACCAATCATAATTAATTAATTAATTAATTGTAATATTATATTATATATAATAATGTTATGAGCAAGTTTAAAATCGAATATTACCACTTCTAGAAAAATCATAAATGGATTTGTTTTCCAGAGCAAACCATTTTGTATTTCTATTGTTTCAGTGGGTCAGCATGTAGATTGTGTTTGCCAAGGGGGGCTCTCAGACATAGTTGTTTACTTGGTTTTATTAAATGAAAATGAATTGTTAATTTTATATTTGATTTTCAAACCAGCAATTTTTCTTTTCATTTGATCTATATTGGTTTTTACCTCGGAGCAGAAGCGGAGTCATGATAGATTATTATGAGGGGTCATTACGTGTCATTACGTGCAATTATCTCTACCATAGATGAAATACTAATAAACTAAACTAATATATACTATTATAAAATATTCACCAAATATTAATAATATTTTTAGACCTTCAATTTTACAAATTCGTCATATATTTGATTATTCGATTGAATTTTCTATTTGTTTTGAAATTCATATTAACATAGCTCATATGCAATATTTTCTCTAATTTGAATTTGTGAAAATATTACGTAAAGAAATAAAATGCAATATAATTTATATATTTACATAATTGAGTTTTAATTATTATTAGTTTTAAATTGTAATTTTGAGAACCCTAATTAGTACTAAGTAAGTTATATTTAGGTTTTTTCGTTCAAACAATTTCGATATTAAAGTTTTCAAAAATTAATTAAAAAAAGAATAGTTTACTTATCAAAACATAAATAACTTATTAAACTTATAAATATATATCAACTAATATTGTTTTTAAAGTTGTAAATTTCAATGTATTATATGATGTTAAATAATTTTATTTTTTTTTAATTAAATTTGAACATTAATTATTTAATTATTTCCAGTAATAATTGTGATATTACTTACATTTTCATTGTACTACGAATCAATAAATTTTTTTAATAATAATTAATTAATTGTGCGTAATGAGTAATTAATTATTGTTTTTATATTTGATATTGATTGGGTTATTGTCGACACGACTGATATAATATTTTTTTGTTATGTTTTTCTTATATACTTGTGATATATCTAAGTTGTTATTAATTACATAATCAATTTAGTATATGTATTATTAATTGATAAAGAATAAATCCTTTTCTAATCATAATATGAAGAGATTAATATAATGTGTTATTTTGAAATGATATTTCCATTATCATCACAAAAGTATTCGTAGAAATATTTGCAAATGATTTGAGTTAACAATATGTACTATTCGCCACTCGTATTAACAATATGTTCTATGTATCTAAATTTTGTATGTACTTAAATGTTTTGAGTTAATTCTATGAAGGAAGCAAACCCACATGATGAAATCAGAAATGATTCGAGGCAACAAGGAAACCTGGTGGTGTTGTTCTCTCTATCGATGTCCATGTTTCATGGCTAAACTACGTGTCTTGCACCCATGGCCATGGCCATGGCCATGACCACAAGTGCGATCAATTTATCTCTCTTTGGCCCCATCCCATGCTATGTGTTGAGCTCAGCGTTATATGTTGATCATGAAGTTTGAAGATGCCATGCATGCACATGATTCATCCTACAGGGACATCACCACCACCCCACCCATGTGTTCAAGATGCAATGTCTTCATCCTAAGATTTTTAAGAAATAATATTGACTATTAGGAATTTAATGTAAATTATACTATCAAACAAAATTAAGATGTATGCGGTTGTCTGTAAAATAAACTTAATTGACAAGTGTATATGGCCAATGGTCTAAAGTTGATTTAGTATTATATCAGATATAGAAGTTTTTTTTTTAAGAAAATTCTAAATCACGAATCGAGATTATTATTATTTTCTATTTGATTATGATGAAACTCGAACTAATAATCTTTTCAATATGACACTCTGCCAACTAGATTATTAGATTATTGATCGTACGTAAGAAGTTATTTTAAATTATGTATAAGAATAATGTTGCTCTTCCCCCACTGCACGTCCTCCACGAGTCTTGATGACGTGGCTATGGATTAACACCCTCAAAATTAACACAAAATACATGAGTTAACATCAAATTTTGCGTGTTATTTATATTATGTTATGATTTAACATCAAATTAAGATGTTAAATCATGTACTTGTGTGTTAATTTTTAGTGGTGGCACGTCATCAATGATGGTGGGGGATGTATAATCAACACCAAAAAAAAGAAATGAAATTTTGGGTCTTCTTCATGCATGGAGAGAAAGTATATGTAACATTTACTTCGACATTATTTGGTATGCAATTATCTAATTAAGAGAGTATAAGCCTACAATTAGTGACAAAACTTAGGATTTATTAGTTGCATCATTGAGTAAGGTTGAATGAGTTACGCGTACTATTGTGTTATTCTATGCTCATACATAATAAGGATAGGTATCTAGGTTTCGCAACTAAATTTGCACCGAGAAGTATACGTGGTAATCATAGTTCATCCACGTCAAACTTCAAAATAAAAATAAAAACTCTACGAGTTCGAAATTTGACTTCCACGTAATGCTTTCTAGGTCCAAATCTAAATGCGAAATTTAGTCGTCTATCATTATTGTATACCGATATGTAGTATAATATTAGAACGCGAGATTTCACATGTATTATTTCAGTGCCAGAATCAGTGATGGATCTTGACGAGGTCTCTCAGGAGGCCAAATAAAAATATCTACTCAAATTACACTGTAAAAAAATCCGGGGAGGCCAAACAGTAAAATGTATACCATTATACTGATAAAATACACTAAATCATTCATTATATATATTGTTCAGCGAAAATTTTGTGAGGGCCAAGGTTCCCTGACCCTTACTAAGATTCGCCCCTAGTCAGAATGTCAAATATATAATCTTGGTAGATATAAAATAAAATTTAAGAGAGAAAATGAAATTTGATCTCTCATTATTGACTGTAAATTCATCATTAAAATGCTAATTTTTCATGTCTTATAAAATATTGGTTGGTCAATATATATCACCATCCTTTCGAAAATATCATTGCCCTTAATCTCTTCTTTAGTAAAAAAAAAGGGTAATGGCTAGCTATCTCCTCTGTTTCAACTCTTCTTATGCATTGGATCCAATTAGACATATAATTACAAATAATAAATCATTGTCAAGGCTTTAATAACTCTTAAGGGTTTTCTTTGGTCATGGTCTAAACTCCGCAGTTTAAGGGGGCCAATTGACTCCTCATTGGGGTCCATATATATATTACCAATTACCAGTTCGTGATTGGGACATGCATGATTCTATATATGACTATCAGCCATTGTCAAGAATCATTTAAACTCTAATTAGTCTTTTTTCCTGTGTTGATTTATGTAATTATACAAAAATAATCAAGGAGCAAAACAATTAACGCTATCACTATCAGGGTTTATGATTAGAAATCGAGTTTTTCTTGTGATGCAATCATGGTTCATGACCTAATTTTGCCATCAAGCAATCGCGTATCGAACAGCTGGTTTGGAAGAATTATATTTGTGCATTTCTTTTTCGCAATTTGTCAAGCTTGTAGCAATTTAGTTAAGTCTTTTTAGGTTAAGTAATGTCGCGTTTGATAGAAAGTCAACATAATTACCTGGATCCAAACCAAATATCGATCACACTCACTCATAAACTTCTCAAAATGCAATATTATTTGGAGGTCATTTTTTCGGCCACATAATTCACCGTTACATTCTCAATTTTCTAATTAACACACATAATTAACATTCATTCGGATTAATATTTTTAATTGTTAGTTATGTGTTTCTTGTTAATTATCATTGGGTTTAGGTAGGGGTGTCAATGGTTCGGATCCGGTTCGGATAGTGGTCATACCAGATCCATATCCATATTTTTTTTCGGATACAGATCCGGATACGGAATTACCCGGATCCGGATACGGTTCGGATAATAAACGGATACGGATACGGTTCGGATATTGTCGGATACGGATGCGGATACGGTTCTCTTTCGGATATTAAAACGGATACTATGTTATCATAACATAACTTACTTTTTAGCTATAAATATATATAATTTGTGACATGAACGATAAATATGATTATATTTAAACGTAATTTGACGATTGTGAGTATAAATCACTCACAAATTATTAATTTGTATATGATTTTTCAACTAATATCAAATATAATACATAAAAATAATATATAATATACGTATCCGGATCCGGTTCCGGATACTCAAATCTGGTTCCGAGTATCCGGATCCTAAAAATACCCGGATCCGGAACACGGATCCGGTCCCCACACCAAAACCGAATATCGAATCCGAATCCGGATCCTAAAATTAGCAACCAGATCCATATCCGGATCCACTCGGATCCGGATATTTTTTTCGAATCCGGATATTTTTTCGGATACGGTTCGGGTCGGTTCGGGCAATATCCACACCATTGACATCCCTAGGTTTAGGGTTTATAGTTTAGGGTTTAGGGTTCATTAGACATGTTAATTAGAAAATTAAGGATATTGTGGTGATATTTGGGGGCAAAGTATGGTTTCCCACTATTTTCAACTTTGTACTCTCTTCGTATACTTATGATAATATATTTGTACATATATAATGGAGAAATGAAATTGCCACACAATTCAAACCCAAATTAGACACCAATTTCGAATATAGATAGGGATGTAAACGGTTCGGATATTAACCGAACCGACCCGAACCGAATCTGCCTAAATATCCGGATCCGAATAAAATTATCCGGATCCGGATTCGGTTTTGATAATAGGGATCGGATCCGGATCCGAATCCGGATATTATCCGGATCCGAATAACAGTATAAAAACGGATATCTGTTTTTGAAAATTTCTTATGTTTTTAAATAAATATGATCTTATAGACCCAATATAAATTTATGTTTGCATGACTTATAATTGATAAACCAAGTCAATTATAAAAGAAAATGAATCTTTCATGTATGCTTTTTCAAATCCCAAAATATTTGACAAATACTTGATTTTGTTTCGTAAAATTATAATGTCATTTTATGTATTATTTAAATATTATTTTGATATTGTTTGAGATTCGTTGGTAAAATAGATAGTTATATTACATACAAATATCCGTCTGAACTATCCGAATAATATCCAGATTCGTATCCGTATCTGAGATATCCGAACCGAATCCGTATCCGTATCCGTTTAATATCCGAACCGTATCCGGATCCGGGAATATCCGTATCCGTATCCGTATCCGGAAAAAATACGGATCCGGATCTGGTATGACCACTATCCGAACCGTTTACACCCCTAAATATAGATCATTGGTACACCATGAAACACATAGGCCAACTCAATTCTCCACCATAGAGTACATTGAAAATTTTAATTTCATGGGAGGAGGAGCCAAGGCTCTCTCTCCTTGGTATCTTTGGTACAACGTCAGTTTCAGCTATATGTCCAAAAAAATTGAATTTCGAGGAAATAATTTATCCAAAATTGATATAATTATAATAAAATTATTAATAATAAAAAAATCTTGTGATTTATTAGTAGAATACTTAATTTTCTTGTGAGAGGTCACTGTTCAAATCCTTAAAAACTATAATTTTCGAAAAAAATCTTCAAAATACAATGATAATATAAGAAATTATTTCTTGGCGAGATTAGAATCTTGTATTTATAAGATTTTTTTAGAGTTTTAACCAATAACCCACACAATCACATTTAACGAAATACGTTATTCTTTTTTAATAATTGATTATGGTTCCAAATAATTTTGTTATAGACGCCATTCTATAATGATATCGGGTCCTAAAAACCTTGAGGCCGATCCCGTCCACTAAATACGCATGATACTTTGTTAAACCTTGAAGATTGCAATATAATTGGTTTGAGATTGAGAGAGAAGAAAGAGATTAACCCCAAGATTAAAGCTTTGATTAATTGAGATTGATGTATTACAGATTACTTGATAGTTCCTTATATACTAATCCTATTACATCTGAGCCGTTGATCATTAACTACCTATTTGATCTAAACCATTGATAACTATCCTATAACTACGCAGCCCATAAGTCTTTAAAATAAAACACGGCCCAATGCATAAAATTACATATCCATATAACCCAATCAGTAACTACTAGAGATGCTAACGGTAACATGAAATACTCTCCAGTCGATGCTAACACTGGAGCGATCATCGTCTTCTTCAATAGAGTTTAACAGCCCCCCTCAAGCGCAAGAGGGGTCTGGATCACCTTGAGCTTGCTTCGTAAGTGATTGAATCGAGTCGTAGAGAGTCCCTTCGTAAGAGTATCAGCCAATTGATCTGCAGAGCAGACGAATCGAACAACCAATTGTTTTGTGGCAACCTTCTCTCGTACAAAATGAAAATTAATTTCAATATGTATCGTACGAGCATGAAAGACAAGGTTAGAGGCAAGATATGTGGCTCAAATGTTATCACAGTACAGAACTGGGGAATGAAGAAGCGGTTGATGAAGTTCATGTTGGAATATTATTCCAACATTGAACTTATATGTAAAATATTATGTATTGTAATATTGTCATTTAAATACTTATAACATAGTGATCAATTTTAGTTATAAAATTAAGTATTAAATTTTAGTTATAAAATTAAGTATTAAATGTGTCAATTAAGTTGTGGGTCTTTTGATGTGTAGAATATTATAGGCGGTGATTCTATTTTCTATGATAGACTGAATTAGAAGATCCACATTAGGAGCCCAAAAGATATGTCTTTGTGAAAAGATGTATTGTAGCTATATAAACAATTTGGTCCCAAGTACATATGATGATAATGTTTCATTCTTTATTCTGCCCCATTAAGATTAGAGAGAGAGATTCATTAGAGAAAATCAAAAGAACTCTAAATTGGACATCATAAAGTACCTGGAATCCATTTCTTGCAACTAAGGCTTCATGAACGCAACAACGGTGATGTCGCGACATCAATTCGGACGGATTCCATACGCTTTCACATATGGTTAAGGTACGGTTTTGATTAAGATTATTCGGTTGAATTCACATAATTATTACGGTCCGTTTGTACGGGCAAATTTATTATTTTATTCACGGGACGGTGCCGGATCGTTGCCGCCGCCCCAACAGTTCAGTCAGTACATACTCGAGCCAAAGAGCCTCTGATGTTGTCAAGGCAAGAGCTTTGTATTCTGCCTCGGTGCTCGATCGAGAGATCGTAGCCTGTTTCTTAGAGGACCACGAAATCAAATTGGAGCCCATAAAAACACAGAAACTAGTCATTGACCGGCGATCATCCGGACATCCAGCCCAATCAGCATGTGAATAGACATGAATGGACTGATCAGAAGAGGCAGTAATGAGGAGACCATGAGAGAGAGAGAGAGAGAGAGAGAGAGAGAGAGAGAGCGAGCGAAGGATCCGCTTGACCAAGCTCCAATGAGGTTCTCGAGGATTATGCATGAACTGACTTGATTTGTTAACTGCAAAGAATGTCAGGTCGACTGAGCGTAGCATACTGAAGTCCTCCAACTATCGAACGATAAAGAGAAGGATCAGTAAGAAGATCACCTTGAAATTTGGAGTAAGTGTCAGAAGATGATATAGGTGTAGTCACTGAATTTGCTGAGCTCATTTTAGTACGAGAGAGGAGTTGTGTAATATACTGAGATTGATTCAAATGAAGATCCTTGGTTGTTTTTGTATACTTAATTTCCAGAAAATAATGAAGATAACCAAGCTCCTTGAGGAACTGAGAATTGAGAGAATGAATAATGGTAGAAATCTCAGAGGAAGATGTACCAATTGGTTCAGATGTAAGAGTACCAATATGCATGATACTTCAAAAAATGTTGGGCATTCATGATATTTTCTATTTTGTAGTGATGTATGATTTTGATATTTTCAGAATTTGTAAGGGTATCCATGAAATTGCGCTTATAATAAGAACATGAGTAACGATATGCGGGCTTTACAAACACAAATGTGTTGGACCTCTGTTCTTGGGCTTTGTAAATAATTCTCTGTTCTCAATACATTGCCCAAAGTTAAGACATTTGAAGACTCATATTTGATATTTTCAACTTTTAGAGTCCATTTAAGCCTGGCCCATTATATAAGAAGCACTATATAAGTTCTGTTGTGCTCAGAAGCTAGTTTTCTTGAGCTTAGGGTTTCTCGCGCCGCCTCCAAGACCTTCTTCAGAGCAGCGAAGATGGTACCTCCCTCTCTACTTTTCTGTGAACTTTTTCATGGATGTTTAGTTTTCATCTGATTTAGTGTGTTGATTTCTTGTAACTTGAACTTGGTTCTTGTTTGTTCGATGTAGCCGTCTCACAAGACTTTCATAATCAAGAAGAAGCTGGCGAAGAAGATGAGGCAGAATCGCCCAATCCCTCACTGGATCCGCATGAGGACCGATAACACCATCAGGTTTGTATATTCTTCACTTTATTTTGTATTTTCTCACTTATTTGTATGTTATTTTAGTATGATTTTCAGTAATTAAATGATCCGTTACTTGAGGTTTAATAAATTTATACTCGTTAGTATTGTTTGGTTTAGTCTCTGTTCTCATGTATACATTTTTCACACTTTTTTGGTCTATTTCTTATAAAAAATAATGCCTATTTCTTTTAGTAATTAGCCTTGATCTTGATTTGATGTGAAACTTTTATTTTCTCAATTTAAATAGTACTATAGTTTGTGCCTAGTTTATAAGCTCTTGAAATATTTCCTCCATATTCAGTATCTTATTTTATATTCAAAACAATAATCAGAAACATACCTTTTTGAATTAAAATAATTATATTTGTTTTTCATGTGTTAATGGCCATCTCATTTATATGTGATGCAATCTAATTGCAGGTACAATGCGAAGCGTAGGCATTGGCGCCGCACCAAGCTTGGGTTCTAAGCTGTCTCGTATCTGCATTTCTTTTCAAGTCAGTCATGTTTTAGGGTTCGTACTTTAGTATTATGATGAAACTATTGTGTAAGACTTGGACAAAGTGGAATTTTGGTCATGTTTTTTTGTTAATCTTTTTGTTGGACTTGTTGGTTAAATTGTTTTTTACATCATGAACTTTATTTCTGAGTGTTTATTTATCTTGGTTTTCACAATCCTTCCAGATATTAAGACTTCTAGAAAGGTTAATAATTGATTGCCATGTTGTCATGTTTAGCGTTATGGTGCATATTGTATGTGTTTGCATGTTGTTGTAACAAGGAAATGTGTGAAATCATAGCCGAATCAACAAAACAATCAAGTGAAGAACACTAATTTTAGAAAGAACATAACAAATTTGCTCTGGTATTTAAGGGAGTTTCGAGTCCTTTTCATCTCCACAATTCCTTCTGCTTTCCATTTTCCCTACACTCAGAAAATAGAAGAGATTTTTTAAGAATTTGATAATGGCTTCCAATATGCTCGACGAAATTAAGAAAGAAAACGTGGATCTCGTATGTTTTTTCGAATTATTCTCATTTCTTCGTCAATTTGGTATCTATTATATTATTTATTTATTTAAAACTCTTCTTATTTAGGAAACAATTCCTGTCGAGGAGGTATTTCAACATTTGAAATGCTCCCCCCAAGGGCTCTCCACCGAGGAGGCCAACCAGCGGCTCCAAATGTTCGGTCCCAACAAGCTCGAGGAGAAATCTGAAAGCAAATTCCTCAAGTTTCTCGGTTTTATGTGGAACCCGCTCTCATGGGTCATGGAGGCTGCTGCCATCATGGCCATTGCTCTCGCCAACGGAGGGGTAATCCATTACTTTTAATTCTTCTTATTATTTTTATTAAAAAAACAAATATATTTTATTAAACAATAACATTACATTAACATTAATAGGGCAAGCCTCCAGATTGGCAAGACTTTGTCGGTATTGTTGTCCTTCTAATCATCAACTCAACAATCAGCTTCGTCGAGGAGAACAATGCTGGTAATGCCGCAGCCGCACTCATGGCCGGTCTTGCTCCCAAGACCAAGGTCTTGCGTGACGGCAAATGGTCCGAAGAAGAGGCAGCTATTTTGGTACCTGGTGACATCATCAGCGTGAAGCTCGGTGACATCGTCCCAGCCGATGCTCGTCTCTTACAAGGCGATCCTCTCAAAATCGACCAGTCCGCCTTGACTGGCGAATCCCTCCCAGTAACTAAGAACCCTGGCGATCAAGTCTTCTCCGGTTCCACTTGCAAGCAAGGAGAAATCGAAGCTCTTGTCATCGCGACAGGGGTCCACACTTTCTTCGGCAAGGCAGCTCACCTTGTCGACAGCACCAACAATGTAGGACATTTCCAGCAGGTTCTAACCGCCATTGGAAATTTCTGCATTTGTTCCATCGGTGTGGGCATAGTGATTGAGATTATTGTCATGTACCCTGTACAACACCGTTCATACAGGAGCGGGATCGATAATCTCTTGGTCTTGCTCATTGGTGGAATCCCTATCGCCATGCCTACTGTCCTTTCAGTAACAATGGCCATTGGCTCCCACAAGCTCTCCGAGCAAGGAGCCATCACAAAGAGAATGACGGCCATCGAAGAGATGGCTGGTATGGATGTCCTTTGCAGTGACAAAACCGGTACACTCACTCTCAACAAACTCACTGTCGACAGAGCCCTCGTTGAGGTGTTCTCCAGAAACGCGGATAAAGAATCCGTACTCTTGTACGCTGCGAGAGCATCTAGAGTCGAGAACCAAGATGCCATCGATGCATGCTTAGTCGGAATGCTTGGTGATCCCAAAGAAGCACGTGCTGGAATCAAAGAGGTCCATTTCCTACCGTTCAACCCAGTTGACAAGCGCACAGCTATTACCTACATCGACGATAATGGTGATTGGCATAGAGCAAGCAAAGGTGCACCAGAACAAATCATCGAACTTTGCAACCTTAGAGAGGATGCGAGGAACAGAGTCCACGCCATCATCAGTCAATTCGCCGATCGCGGTCTTAGGTCCCTAGCCGTCGCGAGACAACAAGTCCCTGAGGGAACCAAAGAGAGTGCAGGTGCCGCATGGGAGTTCATGGGCTTGTTGCCTTTGTTCGACCCTCCAAGACACGATAGTGCTGAGACTATTCGTAAAGCACTTGAGCTTGGTGTGAATGTTAAGATGATCACTGGTGATCAACTTGCCATTGGTAAAGAGACTGGACGCCGTCTCGGCATGGGAACCAATATGTACCCTTCTTCGGTTCTTTTGGGTGGTAAAAGCAGTCATG
The DNA here is from genome assembly GCA_946800325.1 of Luzula sylvatica. Classification (NCBI taxonomy): domain Eukaryota; kingdom Viridiplantae; phylum Streptophyta; class Magnoliopsida; order Poales; family Juncaceae; genus Luzula; species Luzula sylvatica. The sequence continues at coordinate 57,400,906 of OX326960.1, read as the reverse complement.
GCCAAGTCGGATTGGACATTGATGAACTCATCGAGAAGGCCGATGGCTTTGCCGGAGTCTTCCCAGAACACAAATATGAAATCGTGAAGCGTCTCCAAGACAGGAAGCACATTTGCGGCATGACTGGTGATGGTGTGAACGATGCACCTGCTCTAAAGAAGGCCGACATCGGCATAGCAGTTGCTGACGCAACTGACGCGGCACGTGGAGCGTCGGACATAGTTCTAACTGAACCGGGCCTTAGCGTCATTGTCCACGCTGTGTTGACTAGCCGTTGCATCTTCCAACGCATGAAGAACTACACCATCTATGCAGTTTCGATCACCATTCGTATCGTCCTTGGTTTCCTATTGCTTGCACTGATATGGAAGTTTGACTTCTCTCCATTCATGGTTCTTATCATTGCCATTTTGAATGACGGTACTATCATGACCATCTCCAAGGATAGAGTCGTGCCTTCTCCTCTCCCCGACTCATGGAAGCTTAAGGAGATCTTTGCCACTGGTATCGTGCTTGGCACGTATATGGCTCTGACCACAGCCCTTTTCTTCTGGCTCATCCACGACACTGACTTCTTCACTGTAAGTTATACTTATCAACCTAGATATATTATCATGCATACAATTTTTTAATAAATGTTGGTTTTAAATTTCAGGAGAAATTTGGTGTGAGGTCACTAAGAGGTAAAGATGATGAGCTCATGGCAGCACTATACCTTCAAGTGAGTATTATCAGCCAAGCTCTTATCTTTGTCACTCGCTCGAGGAGAATGTCGTACCTTGAACGCCCTGGTCTCTTGCTCTTGACTGCCTTCCTTATTGCACAACTGGTACGCAATTTATTCAATAACATCTCAAAATTTTATATTATAGTCTTTGTTACCTTATCAACCTAATAATAATATATATTTTATTTAGATTGCAACTCTCATTGCGGTGTATGCGAACTGGGAATTTGCAAGGATTGCTGGATGCGGATGGGGTTGGGCTGGAATTATCTGGGTATACAGCATTGTTACCTACATTCCTCTCGACTGGCTCAAGTACATCATTCGCTACGTGTTGAGTGGCAAGGCGTGGAACAACCTTTTCAACAACAAGACTGCCTTCACCTCAAAGAAGGATTATGGAAAAGGTGAACGCGAGGCTGAATGGGCTTATGCTCAAAGAACTCTCCACGGCCTCAACAAGGCTAACCAAGCCGCACCTGTTCTCTTCAACGAAAATAGCAGCTTCGCTGAGCTCTCTGAGATTGCTGAACAAGCCAAGAAACGCGCTGAAATGGCGAGGTAATTAATTAGTACTTTTTTGGGTCATGTATTTCTTGTCCATTATCTCTCTTGGAAAAAAAAAAACTAATGATTTTTGTGTTGTTACAGGCTCAGGGAACTACACACACTCAAAGGACATGTTGAATCCGTGGCGAAGCTGAAGGGGCTTGATGCCGAAAACATTAATGGTCACTACACTGTTTAAAGAACGCGCGGAATTGAAGATTCTCCCGGTGAATGGTAGAAAGAAGAATTTTTGTATCTATAGTTTAGGGGGATCAATATGGCAGATTGTTGTATCAACTGAATAAGGATATTTTTTGTTGTGCTTAAGAGTACTTGAGTGAGTATTAACTACTGATTATTTATGGGTGAACGTTGTTTGTAAGCTTTTTCAATATTTATATAAATAAATATACAATTCGCACTATGGATTATGTAATAAATAAATTGTGTCCTCACTTCTCTTAATATCTTTTGAGAGAATATATGGTGTCCCCCATTCCTCTAGAATCAACGTGACATCATCTATGTTACGCGGATACTTCAAAAATGCAGAAGTATCCTGAGGATACTGTTGGTTAATTCTAACCTAGAGGGGGGTGAATAGGTAACCTAGTGGGCAATTTTCGACTAGGTATACAAATTCTAATGTTAGTGCGGAATATAAATTTAAGTAATAATGAAATGAAAATACCGAACACGCGATGTTTATTACGGAGTTCGGTAGGTGGTTGCTTTGTAGCTTTAACTCACCCTTTACTCGCTTAATTGACCGATTCAATTAATTGCGAGTACCTACGTCTCCGGGAATGTCTTGTGCCTTTTCGGCGTTCGATTGAATTCCAACTCACTCGTACAAGGTTTTGCCTAGATCGATTTACACGTTTTCTATCGATCTATAGCGGGCTTTACACTCTTGGTACTAGCCTATTACAATTTCTAAATACTAACTAAACGTGATCGGTCACGCAAGTTGGGAATAGTATTCGGAGGAAGAAGAGGAAAATCTAATCTCTAAGAATGGTTTAGAAGATTGTTTAGCTCAATGGTATAGCAAGATTTCTCTCTTTGGAAGTTATAATTTTGATAGAAAAAGTGAGGTGAGAGAATGAGGGAAGGGTTCTATTTATAGAACACATAGTCCCTTCCCTCACTTGCTTTTTCTGAATAGTCCGTTGCAACGGACATATGGTCCGTTGCAACGGAATGATCCAAAAAACTAGCCGTTAAGGCTGGCGTACTTGAATTTATTGCATAGTCCCTTATAACGGAACGTAGTCCGTTACAACGGAAGTCTGTGTTAGTTAGTCCGTTCCAACGGACATTCTACTGAGACAACACTTCAGCTTTGGTTTTAATTCCCGTCGCAACGGAGAGTTTTCCGTTACAACGTGGTGAGGAATTCCGTTACAACGGATTGGTTAATCCGTTGCAACGAACTTATGTGTGAGTTTATACTGAAGTGAAGCATTGATGTCCGTGACAACGGACATTAATGTCCGTTACAACGGACATTCTTCTGTGACAGGCTTCCTCATTGGAAATAAAATAACGTTGCAACGGAGATAGAGTTCCGTTACAACGTAAATGTCCGTTACAACGGATTGGTGATTACGTTGCAACGGACTGTACTGTTATTTCCCATGTTGAGTAGATCGAGTAGTTCCGTTACAACGGACTGGAATTCCGTTGCAACGGACATACTGATTTCAGCCTTTTCAATTGTATTCAAGTATGTTTCATTGAGTTTAATCTTTTAAACAAGTTTAGAGATACATATACATTGTATTGATGATTAGGTAAATATCCCAACTTGCGGAATCTTCTATGTCTTGATCTTCTTCGCAATTCTTCAACGTCTTGATTCATGTGCGTCTTGATTTTCTCCGGGATTCTTCGACGTCTTTGATCCTTGTTATTCTTGATTGATCATTTCATTTTGTACCTATCTCCTACACATTTATCTTGCTAGATTTTGTTAGTAGTATCGACATTGTATTTGAGATAATCAAACAATAGGAAATTTGAACCAACAGATACGCGTATCCGATACGGATACGGGTGCGATACGGCTCGGATACGTATCGGATACGCCACGTGGCGTATCCGAATATTTTAATATATATTTTTTTCGGATACGGCGGGGATACGGCAGGATACGGCTGGGGATACGTCCAGGATACGACTGGGATACTCCATTTAGGATACTTCGGCCCATTATATATTTTGGCCCATAATATTTTTAAATAAATTATATATGATACTTCTAGGATACTTTTAGATTAGTTCTAAAATATTTCTAGAACAAGTTTATGATAGTTTTATGATACTTGTATTGTTTGCTTGATATTATTTATTGTCATGATATTTAATTTTAAAATATTATTAATTTATTATTTAATTTATTACTTATTTATTAATTATATATAATATAAATATATTAAATTGCCGTATCCCCGTATCCGTGATTTTTTGAAAATTGCCGTATCGCCGTATCCGTATCGTATCTGATACGCTACCCGTATCCGTATCCGTGCAACATAGGACATCATTCATTAAAGGACTGCTCCTATTAAAAAAAAAGTGGACTCCAATATAGGACCGCACGGCGCTTCGAATTAACTCAGCCCTCTATTAACCATTAATCGGTTCGTGAATTAACTATCAGTCGGGTTTTAAAAAAGAGAAAAGTCTAATTTTGATCCCTCAACTATTGAGTTTGCGTGAATTTGGTCCCTAAACTTTTGCATGGTTCATTTTTAATCCCTCAACTATTATGTTAGTTCATATATAGTCCTTCCATTCGTTAAATACTTACATGTCCCGTTAACTCTGACGCGTAAGCAATGACATGTCAAATATTTGTACAACTTAAATATTGACGTGACATTTAAAATAAATATTTTGAAATTCTTAAGAAAATTAGATATGGGTACGAAAAATCCCAACATTTTTTAACCTCATTCATAATGCATGGGTACTCAATAATCTTATGGAGAAGCAAACTAAGAGTGGATTATTCTACGTGTAGGAGGCATATCGAGTGATTTTCTCAGCCTTATCCACCAAGGACGAGTTACCCGAGCGAATTCAAGAGTTCTCATCGATATGTGATTTTTTTCATATCGAGCATGAAACAACAAATCATATGGTATTTCAATTCCCGAGAGCCAACAATTTATGGTGGCCGTCGTGCCGATATCAGTACGAGTTATTAATCAATAGGATTATGTTGGGTATCGGCGACACTACCGAGTCCCGCGCAGCGGATTGTGAGGCCCTGACTGACCCGATCCCGAGGACCACGTCAACTATTCGAAAGTACGAATCATGAAATGCAACTAAATCCTATGAAATTAACTCTTAGTTCGTAGAGAATCATACCGCGTGAAATTGATCACGGAGACGGGTTGATTCTTGCGTAGTTGTTGTTGTCCTTGTTTCGCCTCCGGCGACACGCACGTATTCGACACCTTACTCAAAGCTTCTTTTGTCGTATACAACCGAAATTTCTCCGGTTCGTCTCCGATCTTGCTCGACCTTGATCACCACAAAAAATCTCAGATGAAATTTCTCTACTTGTATCCACCTTGAGCTAGCGTCTCTCGGTTACGCGTGATTCCCCTAAAATCACGATAAACTTGCTCAAAATCTTTAATCTCTAATGGAGCTCTCTCTCACAACTTGTCTCACAAGTTTTCTTCTTTTTCTGATCTAGAATAGCCTGGGAGAGAGAGAGAGAGAGAGAGAGAGATCAGGTGAATATCATATATTAGCCTCTCCATTAATGACGGTATTAATGAGTATCAAAACTGTCAATCCAGAATTCGGATCACAGTGCGTCATTACGCACAACTTGGTGCGTCTTGACGGATCGGTCACTATTGCTGAATCCAACAGTTATACAGGTGCTCCGTCATGACGCACCTCCTTCATGACGCACTAGAGGATGCGTCATGACGCTATACTCACAGATTGGTCTGCATATAAATACATTAATGTGCGTCATGACGGACTATATAATTCTGTCATATTTGCATAATCTTATTATGCATCCAACCATTTCGACGAACGCGTACGTTCATCCACCCTCGTGTGTACAATCTACTAGTTGATCTGTAACTATATTTCCTTCAGGTTCAACGTGTCAATCAATCATAAGATGGCTTCGCCAATTAAGTCCACCTCAATATTAAATTAATCCTCTTGAGACGTTCTTATTTCGATCTTTGAGATTGTTTTTCTCTGATACGATATACAAATCACACCTCATGATCGTGGAAATAATAATATATAATATTTTTAAAAAACATATAAATATAAAAAATTGCATATAATATCCAATATATACTATTTATAATATAATATTCTACAAAACAAATATGATATATTATTGGAAAACTTTAATAACACAACATTCGAAAAAATATAAATATAAAAAGTTAAGAACATATAATGTTCAAAAATCTATAACATTAAAAAATTATGTTAGTGCTTATAAGACAAGGCCGGCCTTTTCTAGTGACTATCCAGTATGATTTCGTCATTTTCATTTTCAGTTTTGGTTTTTCATTCTTTTCTTATAAGCATTTTAGTACCAATGGTGAACAAAAATAAATCAAGAAAAGAAGACGTGCAATATCAATTTGTAAAACAAAGAAATAATACCAAAACATTAAACGAGCATAACCATGACGGGCTTTATAGCACGCGAGGCGAGAGAAATATTGTCGAAGTATTTGTATTTGTTTTATTTTACTCTCCATGAATGAGAGGAATTGAGTTTTGGTGCATGTTTTTGTGTCATGGATGATTTGCACGTCCCTTGACCTAAACTGAATTATATTTTCGAACATTATATGTTATTCATTTTTTGTTTTCAAATATTTTCAAACTTTATATACTATTAATATTTTATATTTACATATTTTTCAAATATTATGTTATTATTTTTTTCGAATATTATATTATATATATTGTCGAAAAAATAGGTTTTAAATTATATATTGTATATTATATATATTTATATAGTCTTTTGTATTTACATGTATTCAAATATTATATATTATTATTTTTTATATTTATAAATTTGTTTCAACTTTATTTATTCGAATAATATAAATTCTTTTAAATATGTCTAAAATATGGATAATAAACGTGGATACAAATTGGAAAAAATCTCTATATCTTCATATTTTTTTCAAAATCATATATATGAAAAAAATCTCTATATCGTCATAATAAACGTGGATACAAATTGGAAAATTATATATCGTCATATTCTTTTCAACATATAAATATGTCTAAAATATTTATATGTTGGCTATTTTTATCATTTACATACATATTTTGTCTATATATGAAAAAAATTCTTTTTACTAATATTCTCTTCAAATCATATTATTTTATATCGTATTAAAACACATCATAAAAAAATCTCTCAATTTCATATTTTATAAATTCACATTGTGTCATAGTATTATTAATTCGTAATCATGCAAGTTTATATCTTCATATTAACTTTGAACATTATTCTAATTGTCTTATCACATTATTCATATATATTATGTATGCATATTCGTATTCATATTCATCATATTTCTATTTAAAATCTTTTTTCCTATATTGTCATGTTTTTTTTCAAAATCATACGATAATCGTATAAAAAACATAAAATAGCATATTCAATTTAGAATCGTATCATATCGTATTCATATCAAAATCACTTGATGTCTGGATCGTATCAAAATCATATTAGAATCACGACATACCATATCATATCATGTCATATTGTATCATAGTTAGTGTTAGATTGAAGTGGTAAAGTACCTCCACCTATACTTAACAATTATGTCGGTGCAGGAATCATCATCCGCGCCAATATAGCATGTCAATCTACCCTGATAAACCCGCATAGACACCTCAACCTATGACTACGGACCGTCACCCCTCGCAACCTAGGGGCTCAGGTTTTCATCACTGCGTCTAAGATATAGCCATAATCACCGTAACCTGGGATTCGGGATTATCCCCGTAACACCTTCCACCTAGGATAATGGGTGACTCATACTAATCCACCTCCACATATAATTCAGCGTCATAGTCGAAGTTATGTTCCCAATAAGCGCAAGTTAGTCTATAAATTTCAATTTCCACAAGCGCAAGGTAACGATCGGTTCGATCGACGATGATGAAAGTTTTTTAATCGGTGGTAATTATACATTTCCTTATTATCTTATGAGATATCTCACGACAAATATCTAATTTTATTCACGATACAGGATTATAATTATTATTTCCGTATGATCATAATATCTCGACCCATATTGTTAATGATAATATTAAGACAGTAAAATTATAAATTGAAAACATCCCAAATAATATTTTCATATAAAGTAAGAAACTTTATCTTTCATCATTCGAGTAAAACAAAACTCGAATGAAGCTCCACAAATGAATCTAACTTCCATATCTTAACAGGCGTGTAACAGGCTTGTAACCTCTAATTTTTCAAAATGAAAACAAACTCTCTGTGAAGATGCATTAACAGGCGTGCGACCTAACCTAACTTCCATATCTTAAATTGGAATATAGCACCTGAATAAGAGAAGAAAAAAATGAACCTTATTCTAATCAATGGTACATACCGTTCTTGATGATTCATTTGAATCCATATTTGGAAGTTATTCCCTGTGATTATTTAAGGAACCCCCTCCTATCAAATCCTCCCACAACTAACCATCTCTCTCTTTCTTTCTCTCTCTGATCAACTCTAATTTTCGCTCTTCCTTTCTCTGATCAATATCCGTAATAAAATGTTCCTGACACGATTTCTTCCCTCTTTTTTGTGGGGCGGCAACAGAATCATCAAGATGGAACCTCGTGACAAAGTCTCTCAAATGTATGATGTGCCATCCATCGGCGAGATCTTCATCAACTGGTGCAGTCTTCTAACAGGAATTCTCGTGCACGTAGAGATCCCTCTCTCTCATTCATCTTGGACCTCTCCCGTCATGTATTCCATACAGACCAATAACTGTACCACCAACAAGCTTCAAGACGGAAACTTGTCTTTGCGAATCTATCCAGATGAGAAGAATGGACGGAGAAGGTTTCGAATCGAGAAAGGGATCGTCGAGTTCGCATGGGACTTCTCCAGTGCCAGATTCTGCACTTTAGGGGATCCACAACCCGAATGTGGGTTCTATTTTTCTGTAATCCTGAATGGAGAGATGGCCCTTCTCTTAGGTGATATGAAGGAGGAAGCCTATGGCCTCACAGGAGCTCGAAAACCAGCCAATAACAAGACGACTTCTCTGATCTCTAGGGAAGATACGGTGGATCTGAAGGATCATCACAAGTACCACGCGCAAGTAGTTCTAGGCAATGAGGAAAGAGTAGCCTCCATTAGTATCTCACATGGGCCATGAAAGTTCGTGTGGGCCAGGCAAAGGTGCTTGATGTGAAGAGTATCTGGAAGGAGATTAGGGGCTCCAAGAAGATAGTTCTGGGTGAAGAAACTATTGAAGTTTCTTGGAATCGTCTTGAATGGGTTCCCTCCAGATCCAAGAAGAAGAAGGCAGCAACTAAGAAGGTGACTCATGGCATCTGGCCGGCAGTTGTCATCGAGTTTGCTTACATTGGTAAAGGTGCACAAGCCAAGAATTTATGTTATTCTGTAAAGCTCGTTGGTACTTAGCTCAGATAGTTAGGACTACATTCTTATTTTCTTAGATTTTATTGTTTTGGTTAGATTATCTACAGATCTGTTCTTGTATATATTTTATTGTGTTCCTTGATTATTTGTGATTATTTGTGTTTATGTTGTGTGTTGTGTTTATGAATTAATCAGTTTCTATTTATTCTGAATTGATAAACAGATGTTCGTACAAAAAAAATTATGAAACAAGAACAAACCACATTGACAAGTAACCAATAATCTTATCTTATATAAATGAAAGTGTATATACGTACATACTTTAATCGAGCATGTATTTTCCACAACTTATAATACATACATGCTTGTATATATCACATGCGAAAACTGAGGTTTGGAAGTTTTTTGGGAGAACGTTGCACCCACAAAACAATCCGAATAATAGGGAACGCCGCAATTTCTAATAAACCTAGAGTCTACAAATTTAAAATGAAATAAAAACAATGGAACTTATAGTAAATAAAAAGATGGGATTTATGAAAACCTTCCAATTTTTAAAAAAAATCAAGAACTAAACATAATTAGGTGGTTCAGATCTTAATTAATTGTAGTACACAAAAAGTCACACGTAACATAAATATGATATCTTCTCAAAATATATAAAGCATATACATACATACATAACAAGGCCGATATTTTCATAACTTATAAATAATACACTCAATATTCAAGTATCTTACAATAGGAAGAAGAAAAAAAGATCAATTCAAATGCTAATTGCTTGTTGGACCATACTCGCAATGCGTGGAAACCTGAGAACGCATCTCTTATACCCTGCATTAAACTCCAAGTTCAATTTTTGAATCGATACAAATTAAATATATATACTTCATAAAACAAATTCAAAATTTGCGAACCTGAAATAATAATTTGGCGTTGGCAAAGAAGTTGACTATCATCGTCACTAATTATCTGATTCAAACTCGCAATGATGATCTGAGCCAAACTCTCAAGTATTTTGGGGTCAAATTCAGAATTACTCAAAAGAGGTTCTTCTGTAATCAAGTTTAAAATCAAAGTACACACACATGAAACTACCATGATAATTGCTGGATCCTTTGAACCGCCTAAAATAAATATATAAAAAGAGAAATCAAATTTAAATATCTCAAAATCACGATGCTTAGAATTAATGAAGTTACAATGTACCAGCCCATAAAGGAAGGACTTCGAGAAGTTTTAGTAATTTTGCTTCCACTTGAACTTTAATATTTCTCCTCTGTTAAAATAATAAACCCATTAATTAATATGGAGTGATAATATATAGAAAAATTATATATTTATATGTGCAATAATAACTTACATTAGTTAGGAAATTGATAATGGTATCGCAAGCCAAAACTATTGTACCAGTACCCTCATTCTTAACTTGGTCTTGTTCAACTAATTTAATAACACAATTAGCAACCTATTAAAAATAAAAAATAAAAAATTACAAATCTATTTTTTAAATTGATGTAATTAAAATAGTATTAATTTATTGAATGAATAAACTTACTATTGTATATCCACGAAATGAAGCCAAATTTCTACACTCTTCTGGTTCCGAAGTTATTTGAGAGAGCATTGGAAGCATGAAACAGACCGAATAAAATGGGCTGTGATAATTTCAAAATAAACCCTTGAGAATTTACAAATTAAAAATGAAAATATGTTTATATACCTTGATTCGTCTTGACCTTCAATAGATAAAATATATTCCATGAGATTTCTTGTTTTCTCTTTGCATGCCTGAGGCGCTTCTGCTAAATAACTGAAAAGGAATAATAAAAATAAAATGATAATTACAAAAAAGCCCCTTGTGTTTTTGTAAAAGAAAAATGTACAAAAGAAAATTATATATTTATACCTTCCTACAATTCTCACGGCGGCTAGTAAATCATCACCTTTTCTTTGCCCGTGATCCTAAAACAATAAATTATTATAATTAATTAATATTTTTCATTATTTTTTTAAATATTATGTACAATTATAGTAAATAGATTAAACATAGGATTTATAAAAACCTTGGAATCTTGTAAAAAATCAAGAACTAAACCAATAGTCTCATTTAATCCTGAAATAGCCTTCATTATCGTGCTCTCACTCATAACTTGATCTGCATCACATTTTAAAAATTCAAAAATTCAAATTGAATAATTGAATAATTTGACGTGAATAATACTAATGATTTTTTCTGAAAGTACCTTCAGAACAATTAGAGATAATTTTAATGAAATTTTCTAAAAGAGAAAATGCAATAACGAGACTTCTTTGCCTTTCGTTTATCGACTCTGACGAACTTTTTGCTGACTCGTCGTATTTTAAATACGCAATTTCGTTCAAAAGAACTGCAGTTTCAACTCTAGCCGATTCTAATATAAGCAACAAAAATCTACAAAAATAAACAAAATAGTAATAATAACAATAATAATAATAATAAAAAAAAAATTATTTACTTGTCGTTTGGCATGATATTTTTATCGTTAGTGGGATTATATTCTTGTAAAAACCAATTTTTGCCGAGTATGGAAATCATGCATTCGGCCAAGAGTAGAGCTTGAAGTTTCTCAGATGAAACTAAAATAATAATCAAAATAAAACAATATTAAATTCAATTATCTAAAAAAATGATTTTTTTTTTTTTTAATGAGCATATACCTAAACGATTTTGAAGAATGGATGTAATGCCAACACGAATATGAGTTGACCAAACACTACTTAGCATTGACTTTAGAGCATCATGAAGTGGCTTCAAGAAAAAATAATAAATACAATAATACCGGTAATACCTTTACGAATTGAAAAAACAATAAAAGTATTGTTTTTACGACTTTAATTTTACCTTTTCTTTTAGCGATAAAAGAGAAGTGAGCATGTGTAAAGCATCGAATTTAATTGCGTTATGAAGCTCACTAAAAAGCCTCGCAAGACAAATCACCTAAAATAAAATAAAAAATAGATAATTTTTAACCGAAAATTTGAAATTAAATTAATTTTCTAAAAAAGGAAATATAATTGTGATACCATGCTTGTTAATCCTTGTATGTTTTTTGTACTCGTATTATCTAAATTGAGCTTGTTTACTAGTGTTTGCAAAAGTTTATTCGCAAGCTCCAAAGACCTAGACTCTAGAATAAATAAAGCAAAAAAAATGTTGGATTGAATCAAGGGTTAATTACAGAAACAAAAATTTATAAGGGGCTTTATTGCATAATTACCAGCGGGTAGAGTAGAGATATTTGAAGCTAATAAATCCATGACATGAGATTCGTAAAATTTATTCGAACCATTTTCAGAAGCCAAAGAAACCATCAAGAAGAACTCGTAACATTCCTCAGCAATTGATTCGTCAGGTCTGAAATTCAAATTCGTAAATATTTCAAAAATTGAAAAACATATTTTTTCCGAATTGAAGTACAAAAAGGCAAATTAAAGGGATTGAGTCATACGGATTAGGTACAATTTCGGCTAAAAGAGGGACCATTTCGATAATTTCCTTCGACGAAGAAATTTCTGCCACTCGAGAAAATGTGGAGAGAATGGTTACAGATAATCGCAAGTACGCTTCTTTGTCCTCTCCACTTCCATTTCCTTTCCCCATTCCTTCAAGTTCAAAACCCAAATAATCAACCCAATAAAGACGATTACTTTAAACAATGTAATTTTGAAACTAAAGTATACGTACCAGTGATTACGAGGCGGCGAAGGAAACGAGGACCGACTGCGCGGTACACTTTGAGAATCGAGTCGTTATCCTCTCCTTGACATAATTTCGTGGCCAGGAGAAGACCAGCGAGTTTCTGCTCGTCTCTTTCGCCGCGTAGAAGCTTCAAACAATCATTGAGCGACGGCCCAGTTGTGGATTCCTTTGATTTGAATGAGAAACATGAGAATGAGAATAAGCGTAGTAATACTCGAGACAATGACAAGTGATAGCAACAAAAGAGAGAAAGAGAAGAAAAGTACCATGGGATTGAGGACGGAGTAGTCTAGTCAGAGAGAGAGAGAAGATAAAAGGGTACTGATGGGTCGCCTCCGACGGCCGTCGAGAGCGAGAGAAGGGAGTGAAGTCTCGCAACTACAGAAATTTGGTTTTGAGCAAAGAAAGTAAGAACGAAGAGAAGGAAAGAAGTATTGAGAAGTTTCTCTAGTGGGCTTATTGAGCTTATATTGGGCCAAACTGACATAATCCATAAATATTGGGCCTAATTATCAAAATCCATTTAAATAATATATATTAGATGCAAGAAATAACATGATTTAATTAAAAACTATTTAAATTTTGTTTATCGAATGACTATTATATTTTCATTAATGTTGATTGGTATTTCTTACATTTATTTATTAATTTATTATTTTTTATAAATCATGCAAATAAAAAATTTCATATACAAAAATATTATTGTCCTTGATTTTTTTTATCATAAAAATCAATTAAATTGTAACATGTCATATAATATATATATATATATATATATATATATATATATATATATATATCAGTGTTTTAAATAGCGGCGCTGTAGCGCCGCTATAGCGCGCTATAGCGGGTTTTGGGAGGCAAACGCTGCATCGCTTCGGAATATAGCACTGTAGCGTTTTGTTCCGCTGCAACGCTATAGCGGACCGCTATAGCGTTGAAGCGTTCAATTGTAGCGTCCGTAGCGGCGCTATAGCGTGATGATGATGATGATGATTATTATTGTTGTTGTTGTTGTTGTTGTTGTTGTTGTTGTTGTTGTTGTTGTTATTAAATAATAATCACTATTATCATTACACAATAATAATAATTGTTATTAAATAATAGTAATAATATTAATAATAATTATTATTATAATTATTATTGTTATTATTATTATTGGTACTAAATAATAATAACAATAATAATAATAATAATGACAACGATACAAATAATAATAATAATAATAATAAAAATAATAATAATAATAGTAATAATAATAAGCAGACTTACTATTATTATTATTATTATTATTATTATTATTATTATTATTATTTATTATTATTATTATTATTATTATAGTAAAAATAAGATAATAACAACATCAACAACAACTATTAATAGCCTTATTATAATTACAATAATTACAATAATAAAAAGAAAAACAAAAGTAATAATAATAATAATAATAATATATTTTTCTTAGAGATGAATTTTAATTTATGTTAGTTTGCGAGGTTGATATAAATATGCATTCAACATAATTTTATTTATAATATTGGACCGCTAATTTATATTTATATTTGTATTGTAGTATTATAAAAATAATAATTTCGATCAAAAATCCGCTGTGATGGTGAAGCGGCGCTATATCGTCCGCTAACGCTAAACGCTAAATTAAACGTCAAAACGCTGCATGCCGCTGCACGCTATTTAAAACATTGATATATATATATATATATATATATATATATATATATATATATATATATATATTGTTAGATTTGTTTTTCCATAATATTAGAAAAAAAAAATTGCATGATTAATAAAAAAAATAGCAATGATGATAAATATAATCACCATAAATAGGGATATAGTAGTTATTTGATTAAAAAAAAATTAAATTACTCTAAATTTAATCATGTTAGCTATTGCAATAACGTCACTCTATATATTTTATGCTAAATTAAATCAAAATGAATGATTAAAATATTTTTAACTTTAAAAATTACATAATTAATATGTCACTTTAACTAATTTTAATATTTAATTATTTATTTAATAGAGAAATTTAGTTTTTTTATCATTCCGGTTTGGAATAATTTTAATAATATATATATTGTTTAATCACCGATCAACACAGCACAAATCAAGATGTTTATCTCTTGAGTCCCAATCAAGGAGATGGAGTCAACTCGACAACTCTAATACCCACAATATAATAATTCAAATGTATCTGTGTATGTATGATACGAAATCTTCAATTTTTATTTGAAATTTGAAAATAGGATGAAAATATTAAAAACAAAGCATTTGATTTATATTTATGAAAGGAAAATATTATCTGAATTGTAAAGTTTAAAATTTATGTATACTTATTTTTATTTATTTTTTGGACATTTAAAAAACATAATAGGCCCTCAACTTGCATAGGATTCTTCTGATGAAAAGATCACGCTTTCCATCATTAACAAGTCACCGAATTTTACATTAATTTCCAATATAATCATTGATCTTAAATTCTCTGAATACAACTTTAAAGCTTCACCTTGATGTCAAAATAAATAAAAAGAAGAAACAAACAAATTTTATCTGCCAAATTGCCAAATTGGACAAATCAAATCTGAAATCATGTCTCAATTCACTCGCACAATCACAAATTTGAGAACACAATACGATTCATACTTTCGAACCACACAATAAAAAGCATAAAATAAACGTAATAAACAATAGACGACAAATTAAGATATTAATTATTGTATTTGTGTATTATTAAATGGTATAGTTGGATAATTGAAAAAAAACATAAACATCAACCTCACAAAATAAACTAGAGATAGTTTATTCATCCACATAATATTTCTAAAAAATAAATACAAAAAAACATTGACCCTTATTTCCTCTCTCCCTTAACAATAATAAAATAAAACAACTACGCGCAAAATTATATGTATCATCCTCTTTCCTCGCAATTACCCCTCTCTCTCTCTCTCTCGCTCGCTCGCTCGTTCTCTCCTCCAATAATCGAGTAACCACCACCTCTGGGCCTCTACTCTCGTTCTGCCAGTGACGCCATTGAAGTTTATTTGTTGGAATTGTAGTTGGGTCTTTTGAGAAAGAAGAAAATGGGATTAGGGAGTAGTAGAATGAAGGAGGCAGCGCCGGTTCGCCGGAGGAAGCGCCTCGTCGTCGCTTCCTTCCTTTGCGGCAGAGCCGCCGTTGCCGCTGCAGCTGCTGACGAGGCTTCTGACTCAGCCGAGGTATTGTTCCAGCTCCTTTTTTTCAGATTGAGTTTTCAACCTTATCTATCGTGCATTCAAGCTTGTTGGGAGTTCCGCTTTTTCTTTCCTCTTCTTTCAGTAGTTCGAAACTGAGAAAAGCATGGATTTTTGTACTGGGTAGTACCACTACCGTACCGGTACTGGTACTGGTACTGGTACTGGTACCAGTCGAATTAAGTGCCAACAAGGGCTAATTGAATTGGTATTGATTTGGTGAATCCAATTTGGGAGTTCGAGTTATAAAAAAAATCTTAATACACCATGCATTTATATATTTCAATTCTAATGTTTTCTTTTCTACTGAAATTTTCAAATTGGTCCTTTTTAATTGACGCATCGACAATTTTTGTAGCAGATTGAAACCCAATTAATACACGAGGAGGAATTAGTGAGAAATCAAGAAACAAATAACTACACAAAATCTTCGATAAAGGAACTCGAAACTTCTCATTCTGAAAGGGCTTCGAACCAACCGAGCACTTCCAGTAATTCCTCTCACGGCCAAACTGGAGATCTCCCTTCAAGCGAGATTTCAGAATCCAGCACCCCTTACTCGAGCTCAAATCTTGCAACTCCAATCCAAGACCTCGGTGGCAGAAGTGTAATAAACATTGAAACTGAGGTTACTTCCTCCGTAAGTGGCCCAAGTAGTCAAATTGGAGAAACAAGCAACAACAATACAGCAAGAAACAACAACAACAACAACAATAATAATAATAATAATAATAATAATAATACAAATAGAAGAAGTATATGGGATGCATTTTCTAGACATGGTTCTAGAAGAAACAATGATTCGTCAGATAGTGATGAGCTGGCATTCTATGATAGGTGGTTAGATCTTGGCGATGAGATTTTTGGGGACTCGATTGGAGACGAGTCGCGATCCTCTCGCAGAAGACGACACGGTTCAAGTGCTCTAAATTGGCATTCTAGATCCCTTGTAATTAATCATCCCTCTTTTCTTCAAATTATTTATTTTTTAATATTTCTTGAAGACTAACCGGTAATTATTATCTTATTTTTTTCAGATGAGAGATAGGAATCGAGTAGGTCCTACTGATAGGAGGAGAAACAATAATAATGATAATAATATTAATATTAATAATAATAACAATATTAATAATCAATTTTGTCCAACTGGGCTTCATCCAGAAGGGATGTGTGCATGTAGTGTATTTTCGAGTGCCGAAGCGAGTATTTCCCGAATTGTCATGTTAACCGAAGCTTTATTCGAGGTTTGTGCATTTTTCATTAATTAATTAATTAATTAATTTTCCTAATATTTATAAAACATGGCAAGCATATACAGGTATTGGATGAAATCCATCGACACCCTACATCATTTTCGTTCTCGTCAGGTTCTCATCAGGCTCCCGAATCGGTCGTTAATTCGTTACCGTTAAAAAGTCACAAAAAGTCTGTCACGACTCGATGCAATGATGATGTCGAACAGTAAGTTTGCTAAGAATTATATATGTTCGGTGACGATTTATTAATTCGATGATTTTTTATTAAATCCATTTGAAATTTTGAATCAGGTGTTATATTTGTTTGACCGAATATGAAGAAGGAGAACAAATAAGAATTCTCCCTTGCAATCACGAGTTTCACATGTCATGTGTTGACAAATGGCTTAAAGAAGTACATAGGTATGTATTCATATAATCTCATTTATTTTTGGTTTTAATTTTAATTTTAATTATTTTGCCTTTTTGTTGGTGTTTTAATTACAGTGTTTGCCCCTTGTGCCGAGGAGATGTTTGCGAAAATACCGCGGAGAGCTTTTCTTAAATTCATAATCGTATATGAATTCATTATGATTGATTAAGATCATGTACATATAGATACATGCTCTGTGATCATTAGTTTGTATGGTTCCTATTTTTTACAATATTGTTGAATCAGGTTCGTTAAGACGAGTGACTCGTTACGCAGTCTACAACAAAATTATAATGTGTACATGTCACTTGGAATTTCATGTCCTATAGTCCTTATTCATATGATAATAATATGATAAGGCTGGCTTAATTATCTTTATTTGTCCTAACTATTGAGCAATACAGTATACGGCACACAGATTTTCCATTCATAATAAAAGAAAAGATGTATTATGTTAAGAGGGGTCTCATCAATCATTCTCATTCACCTTCTCAATTATTCATTTATTCTTGGCCCCAGTTTGATGCAAAAATATATTATGGAACATACCTATATGTTTACTTGCTTATATTTAATTTTCAAGTGCATACTCCTACAAATATGTGAAATATCACCAATGACCATTTCTCATTTTTTTTTTTCTTCTAAAAAGTACCTAAATTCTCCATCTTTCTCATTTAATTCATGTATAATTAGAAAATAATGAATCAAGGGTTATTTCTTTAGGGATCTTGTAAACAAATGAGGATATATTTCTAATATTTTGTAGGGTTATCCTTATCCATGATATTTCCTAGTTTGTAAGGGTATATATGATATTTTTAAGAATTTGTAAGGGTATACAAATACAATGTACATGAAGGTTTAATTGCTTTGTCGTTCTGCAAGACAGAGGACATTAAATTAACTAATGTGCCCATTTCTAGTGGCCCACTTCCCTGTTAATTCTGAATTTATATTACCAGTTTTTTTGTTTCTATGCAATTTCATCTGTACATGCAAAATCCTAGAATATCACTTATACCCCTACTATAAGAAATATCATAGTTATCCTTACAGAATACAGGTGGAAGAATTCCATTCAAGGGAGGATCTATATATGAGCCGCCGAGCCGGGGATCATCGGTTCTTCTAATTTTTTCGAAGAACAGTGTATATATTTATTGATTCGATGTGTTTCATCATTACAAAAATGTAAATCTTCCTAAAATTTTCGACGAACTGTGTATATACTTATTGATTCGATGTGTTTCATCATTACAAAAGTGTAAATCCTCCTAAAATTTTCGACGAACAGTGTATATACTTACTGATTCGATGTGTTTCATCATTACAAAATGTAAATCTTCCTAAAATTTTCGACAATCTGAGTATATACTTATTGATTCGATGTGTTTCATCATTATAAAAGTGTAAATCTTCCTAAAATTTTCGACAAACTGTGTATATACTTATTGATTCGATGTGTTTCATCATTATAAAAATGTAAATCTTCCTAAAATTTTCGACGAACAATATATACACTTATTGATTCGATGTGTTAAATCATTATAAAAGTGTAAATTCTCCTAAAATTTTATGAGACCTTGGTCTCTCAAGAAATCTTATCAAGATTTGATGGTATTCACCATATTTTGCAAGGATATTCGTGATATTTGACCTTTTGAAGAGATATACATGAAATGTCTTATTTGTTCTCATTTTGAAAAGCCAAAACTTGCTATTTTTCTCCATTTCCCTTTCGGTAAGAGGTCATTTACCGTGCCCCCTTGATTCCCCCCGAGGTTGCCGATCTGGGGAATTAGTGGTTAATGATGTTTTTAATTAATCCAAATAAATCCGATTAGTGATTAATTAGTATTGATTTAAGGTCCACGTGGATTAATCATTAATAATTAATATTCATTAACTGTTAATTAAGTGGGATTGGGTTAATTAAGTGGTGGATTAATTGTTAATTGCGGGAGAGTGTACGGAGAGGATGTTGGAGTTTGGAGTGGGTTTGAGGCGCACGGTATAATTTCCCTTTCGGTAACTATTGATCTTTCACTCTTCAAGATTTTTAATGGGCGAGTCTTGGCTTTTTCTTCTCTTTAAGAAAGCCTTGCACATCGGTACCGTCCTGTTTTGGTTGTTCCTTTCTAATGTAAAGTTTTATTTCCGTGTCACACTTTAATTCAAACACTTCATCACTTAAGTAATGATGAAATATTACTGATGTGATTGAACTAATTACCATTACCATTAGTGCTTAGGCAACGTAGCTTAACTTTTCTACCTTCCACTACATTTTAATTATCACTTCAATGTTATTACAAGAGTAGTTTTTATTATTATTTTTCTTTTGGTATTGACCCATAATCAATTTGCAATGGCAGATATTGTCATGTATCAATGAAGGGTTATCGTGAAATTTTTCAATTTTTTTTGAGCAGACGATAATATATAAATTTTCAATTTTATCATAAAATACGATACCATATATATATATATATATGTATATCACTCAAATTTGATTGCCTATCTAGTTCCTTAATAGATCCGTCACTGTCAATTTGGTTGCTGCAACGCGTAATAAATCATAAATGTAAGTTAAAATTTTATTTTTATTAAATAATGTGGGGAAAAAAATTATGTTCAACACAAAGAAATAATTTATACTCAGGTCTCGGCTAAAATATCAAAAGCTAAATTATTATTTTACAAATGCACCCTACCTAGTTCAAACTTCAAACATACTTAATTTCAGAAAACATCTATCATGCTCAATTTCTTCAGACTAAACTCATCCTCACAAGGCATAAGGTATACATAGTATTGAACAATAATATACATATACATTATTACAATAAGTCGAACTAAGTACTCGAAGAAAGTATATTTGTGCGACAAACAGGGCACTGAGAACTGCTTTCGATCCAAGGCATGACACAGTTCGAATGAAACCGGTGCGCACACGGCAAATGGACCAGTACATCGCCGGTCCTGAATTCGTCCAAACAGATCACACACTCGGTCGATTGCTCCGAAGCCTTCCAACCTAATTTGCTCCAATTCATGAACTTTCTCATCCCCGTTTTCGACGAATTATATACTTCTCTTTGCAAATTTCCAACACCAATATTGTTATCAATTGGCCTCATACTACTCATGCTATTGTGCCTGATAAAAAAAATGTAAATTTGTCATAAAAAAACATATATCCACATTCCACAAGGGTATATGTGTAATATTCTCTACCTTTTTATCACTGCCCTTGGATTCCTAAGCTTCTCATCCAACCTTTCCTTGGCCTCTCTAGCTATACCTCCAAGAGTGCATCCATGATGAAACTATACTCAAAATACAAGTAATAATAAATTATACATATGTTTAATAATTAAGGTATTAAATGTATGTTTTCGATCTTAATTACCGTGGAGTGAACAGTGAGATGAGTAGTTTCGGTTGAGTGTAAAGAAAATAATGATCGACTCCTCGTGGCGCCGCCTTGCCGGAGACAACGTTTCCGTGCGAACTCGACACCGGGTAGCATACCGGCCATGATTAATTATATAAGGATCTATAATCGATCTATATAATTCGATGTAATAGTATTTCTTATGGTATATATATGGATCTTCATTTTTTTGCCCTTGAATTAGAATAAGACAAGAAGGTGGGGGAGAAGGGGGAAGAAGTTATTCTCCATTGAAGACATGGTTTAACTGCTAGCCATGTTGTTGCCCATTTAGGCCTTCAGTTGGCATGGAATTTATGTGATTCAGAAGGAAGGCGTATAAGAATAGATAGGGTGATGAGAATGAAATGATTCTAGCTTTTCTCCATTTTATACAAAATGTGGAGATACCTTAATTTTTTCAAATTTATTAAATATCTCAAATATGCATCAAAACAATATTTTGTCAATTACTTCCTCTTTCTGTTCAAAATAATTATATAACTTGATAAATAATACTTCATATATTTGAGTTTACAAATGATTTTTGTTTTTAAAGTATGCATGCATCGCAGTATTTTTAATTAATTTCAAATAGCATTACTTTTGAATAATTTATAATGAGAAAATTATGCTAGTCCAATTGATGTGTTGACAATTAATAATAAATCAAAAAAAAAACAAATACATGTATGAATTAAGAATTTTTTATGTATAAAATCGGGTACATTTATTCATTTAACATGTACTCGACACATAATTACGTGTTAAATCAAATTTATTTATTTACTTATCACCTACTCATTTAACACAATATATATATATATATATATATATATATATATAGAGAGAGAGAGAGAGAGAGAGAGAGAGAGAGAGAGAGAATGAGAGGA
The DNA here is from genome assembly GCA_946800325.1 of Luzula sylvatica. Classification (NCBI taxonomy): domain Eukaryota; kingdom Viridiplantae; phylum Streptophyta; class Magnoliopsida; order Poales; family Juncaceae; genus Luzula; species Luzula sylvatica. The sequence goes on along the minus strand of OX326960.1, from coordinate 57,378,980 downwards.
TTGTAAGGAGACTTCATATCACGGTTATCACCCCTTTACAATAATAACATCATTTCTGAATCATTTGTACAAAATAATATTTTTTAACGTACATGTGCAATTTGTATTTGTTTTGCCGATCATATATATGTGGCCGGTTAGATACGGAACAATTAATATTGGTATGCTCGTCTTGTCGATAAACAAAAAATCACCCATTAAATCGATGAAAATGCTAGTTTTGCTAAAAAAAATAGCTAATAAAACTTGAGACTGATATATATTTAGAAAAACAAGATTTTTTTTTTATGAGATTTGAGGGGTGGGGATGTGGATGCTTCGATACAATGATTGGTCATGAACAAAATGGAGAGGATGAAAAGTACTGTTTTATGTTGGATCTTAGTAGGGTCATGGTCGTGGCAGACAAAGATGGGTCACTGACTCACTTTCCTTGAAGGTTCCTCTGCATAAGCCCACCAATTCCCCCAATTATTTCTCTTTGCCTATCATAGTTATCATGCTCTCTCTCAAGTCTCAACCACGCCCCCAATTATTTCTCTTCTCGCCATTAATTCAGTAATTTTACCTCAATCATTCATGGATCTTTATTTTTCACATGAATTCACTCACAAAGTCACAACCTAACCCCAATTTACATTTGGCCCGAATTAGGTTTATGTGGGCTTTCTTTGAAATCTAGATTTGGCCTGTATTTATTTTGTTGAGGTGATGGGAGCCTAAACATCTCTTTCTTCCTCGTATCTTTATTCTTTATCCATTTCTTTTCCTTCACTCGGCGTGTATACGTTGAAGTTGTAAGAAAGTAACGAATTAGCTGACCGAGCACAAACTCAAGCAACGTAATCGCTCGTGACGAGGCGTGAATGTGATATAAACATAGGTGGCTTGTTTGCAATAGGAAATAATGACCATGTTTTGTACCAATGTTTTGGAGTAACATGTTTTTTTTTTTTTTTTTTTATCAATATAGTACTTTACGTATATAAATGTATTTCAAATATATATTTTTTATCAATGACCACGTAACTTGGATGGTTAGGTGTTTTGGCACAAAATACATAAATTGTGGGTTCGAGTCTTATTGGTATCGTATAAAATTGAATTAAAAAATGATCACGATTCGTGATCTAAGATTCTCCCTAAAAAAAATGTATAATTTTTAAAGAGGGTTGCTAACGCACCCCGCTCTTAACGCACGCCAGTCCGCCATATATCTTCCAGGTTTCACCTTCATATTTATATTTTTTTACAACGACTCATAATAAAAACACTAGTATTTATATTTTTTTTTATACAACAAATATTACAAAATATATAAATAATAGTAAGAACAAAAAATATCAATGATCTTCATCCACGCTAATAAAGGTATAAAAAAGAACAAAATTTGTATTTATAGTATAAAAAAAGATATAAATATGAAGGTAAAAGGTATATGACGGACTGACGTGCGTTAAGAGCGGAGTGCATAATTTTTTCATTTTTAAAATATAGTTTTTAAATGTCTAATACGTTTTTTCTAGATTTGTTTTATATTTTTCAATGAAACTATTAGGATCATGCAAAAGTGAGCACGTCCTGGTCATCAATAAAACGCATGGAGACTGGATGCACGAGATACAATTAGAATTTAAAAAAAAATCAAACTTTTATGTTTTGCTTTCCTGTTAATGGAAATCCGGACGTGCTCATTTTCGGAATGCACGTTTTTTTCAATATTCGTGATATATATATTTTTACTATTTTCTTTTTTTAATTATAACTGTTTTCTAAATCTATCATTTTTGTTAATAACAAAATTTGTAATGATCATTATATTTTTATGATTAAAATTATATATTTTTGAATATATCAATAATTTTTCAATATATTTGTTTTGATTTTTATGATTAAAAATTTTAAACATTCTATATTTATAAAAATAACATATTTATACTAAATTATTGTTATAAAAATAATTAAAATAAAATAAAATAAATTATAAATTATTAATTCATCAAAATACAAAATAGTCAAATTGGTTGAATTAATATTACTTGAATTCCTCCACCGATTAAACATTTGTTCGTCTATTGAAGTTATTTGTTGCTATGAGAAATAATGCGTTAAGTAAATATGAGAAGGAATGTATAATTTACAATTCTCACAAAAATAACATGAAATTTTTCACTGAAAAAAAAAGATTCAAGCATAAAAATCGATTGGAAAAAAATAGCATGAATTCTTCTTTGGAAAAAAAAATCCAAGTAAAAAATACTGTATAAAATAAAATAAAATAATCTATGTAAAAATAATTCTAACATTAAATTAATGAAACAATGATAAATATAAGAAATAAAGAAAAATATACCTATCACGTTTTTTGGCGAGATCTTTGAAAGAGATTCATGTATTTTGTTCTTCCAAAATTATTTTAATGAATGAATTGATGAAGAATACGTTTATTTATAAAAAGCTTGGTATATTGATTTTTTGAGGAAAAATAAAAATTCATTCCTTCGTCATGAGAATAGAAAAAGTCATCAATTTTCGTGATAATCATATTCCCACCTATGTCTTAGGAAATGGAGTATGGAATCCATGGAGAAATATGCCAAGGAATTTTAATTCTAAAACTTCAACCGAACGTTTCCTTAAGATGTTAAATCATATTTACGTCATCAAAATTCTTGAGGAAAAAAAATTAAAGAGTGTACATCAATACTCATTTTTTTAAGGTTTCTCATTATTCGTTAGACATGTTAGTATGTTACCTGTGCTCTCATTTAACATGGGTGCATGTCGGCTTACACGTGCCATCTTCCCCTCGCACAAACTTTTTTTCTTAAACACGAAGCTCCTTCATACATACTTCTTTAAATAAAATACAAAACAATATCCTTATCCATGTTCAGTACATTTAAATTTTAATAACTTTATTTTTTTGGAGAAAAGCAAATTTTGCTTGTATTAATATATTTTTTACAGTTAAAACAGATCAATTTTGTAAGAAAACCACCAATTCCAAATTCCAAGTCCCCATCAAAAATCTTTGACGGTGCCTGCCTCTCTCACCGCCAATAAACACACAAAAAAATCTCTCTCTCTCTTCTTTAATTTCTCATTTTTCTCTGCACATTTTTGAACTTTTCTTCAATTTCCCACAATTTTCAAAATTTACTGCTACTTTGTGCAAAAAGAGTAAAAAGGAAAAAGAAAAAATAATACAAAGAAAATATTAGATATAATCATAAAAGACAGAGCATCTGAACTTGTCTTCCTTCTCGGCCTGATCACCTCCCCCTTCCAAGTTCCAAGTTCCAACTCTATTCCCCATACTTGTTAGTTGTTCCTCTCTCTCTCTCTCTCTCTCTCTCTCACCATCTTCTCCAATTACCTAGGGTTTCAAACCGACCCAAAACCCTAGATTTGATTACCAATGGATCCAACAAGCATCAATTCCTCTTTTCTGCCATCAAATCCATGGGCACCGGTTCCCAGCGATTTCATTACCCAAACTAATATTCCGGCACCGAAGGCGAAGCTTTTGTGCAGTTTTGGCGGCAAAATCTTGCCCCGTCCTGCTGATTCAGCTCTCAGGTACATTGGAGGCAACACTCGCCTCATTTCAATACAGAAAGACCTCACCTTTACCGACTTTATGCGCAAAGTATCAAGCATAATTACTTCGAACGAACAAGAACTCGACCCATCTTCTCCGAGACCCTTGTCAGTCAAATACCAACTTCCAGGCGAGGATTTAGACGCCCTCGTATCAGTTTCGTGCCAAGAAGATCTAGAAAACATGATTGAAGAGTACGATAAGCTTTCCCTCTCTTGCATTGATGGTTCAGCTAAGTTACGAGTCTTTCTGTTTCCTCCTTCCGAACCCGATCTAGCTTCATTTGCATCAGACGATTCGGGCCAGAAGTACCTCAACGCGATTAACAGCGCGGGACCCAGTACAGATGGGATGAACGTAAAGGAGAGTGTTGCGAGTGCCGGTTCGTCCACTCACAACTCGGATAGTACACCTCTACAAGATAAATTCGAAAATCTGAATGAGATCATGTCGCCACCTGTACAGTCTCCCACAGCTGCGTACATCGCAAACCCGAATTTAATCTTACAGGATCAGAACCAAGTACCGATACACCCGCAACCCGTACCGGTCACGGGCTACATGACTCCTCAAGGCTTCGTCGAAACCCAACAATTAGCCTATTTAAATCCCCATCAAATTGCTGGAAGTATGCCCATGAATGTGGTACCAGTACCGATACCTGTAAATGCATTTCCAACTGCAGTTCCAGTCACCACAGCCGCACAAGTGGCACCTCTAAAACCGGTACAGCAACCTGTACCACAACCGGTACAACTGGTACAACAAACTGCACCAAGCGATTCGAACAATTACAAGGTTTTACAGCCTCTCTCACAGCTCCCACCTTTACCCCCTGTGTATCTCCAAGCTCAGAATTCAGATAAGTTTGCCCCACGCACAGCCACACAGTTATTGCCACATGGGAACTCACCTTTGGTGAGATATGACGATTGTGCCATGTGTCAAAAAGCGCTTCCACATGCACACTCAGATAACATGATGGTATCGGACACGGGTGCAAATACTTCACCAACGGATCCAAACCCGTTATTCTACAGTCTCCACCCTGATAATACAATTAAACACCCAACTCTAGTATCCACTAACCAGTTGAGCACCGTGCTAACAAATCCATTGGATCCAACTAGGGTTTATATCAACCAAGGTTTGGTCGTACCTGACGTACCGGTATCGAACGGTGCTTTTGTACCGAACCCGGTACAACCCAATATACACGATCCCTTTCAGACTCAGACTCAAACCCAACCATACTGGTCTACAATGAATCCTGCAATGTACCACATGATATTGAACAACGCAAATTATCAAACCACTCAAAATTTGACAAGTGGCGTGGATGCGAGAATGCAAGCAATTAATTTGGGCCGCACAATGGAGCCCAATTTTCAAGCCCAAATTCGACCACAAGTTACAAATCCGGTGTTAATAAATCCCGTTCATCAAGTGCCACCTGTCAGTAATAATGTTATACGATCCGTGATTAGTATCAATCCTCAAGAACCAAGTATTGTACCGAATTATAACGTGCCATATTCATTCGTTCCACCAACAAAACCAATTAATAACGTCAATAATAATAATGTTATGCAACCCCCAAAAAGCACCGTAAATGATGATCCATGGAATAGAATCGGAGGAAACGGGAATTTAATGCCACCAATGCCTACACGATTAGCCGCCACAAAAGATCCTGTTTTGGATAATAATAATAATAATAATAATAATAATAATAATAATAATATGGTTTCGCTTTTAGAAGAAGGCAAGTTGAAGAAGGAAAACATCGTTCCTGAACCCACACCTGTCAGTAAAGGTCCGTTACCAATAATTAATAATTTTTTATTTTTTTGTGTAACTAATTATTTATTTATTTTGATTGGTGAAGGATCTGGAGAAGATAGCGTTAAGAGACAACTTCAAGCGGTAGCGGAAAATGTGGCCGCTTCGGTTTTGCAGTCTTCTTTATCGAATGAAAGTGGATTTCCAAGTAAATCTGATTTTGAGAGGGTCCTCGATGCAAAAGAGGAGGTATGTTTTAAAAAATTAAACTATTGCATAGTTCCTGATTTTTCAGTTTTTTTTGTAAAAATTTGGTTTTCAGGTACAGGAGATGAAGAATCATCAGTTAGACAAAGTAAAGCCTGGAGTTCCTCTAGCCGATGATATCGATCATTTACAGGTAAATATTAATTAATTAATTAAATGAAATAGATTAATAATATTATTATTAACTTATAAACTTCTAGATAATAAAGAACAGTGATCTTGAAGAGTTGAGAGAGTTAGGATCTGGAACTTTTGGCACGGTTTATCACGGTAAATGGAGAGGTACTGACGTGGCCATTAAAAGAATAAATGATCGTTGCTTTGCTGGCAAGCCGTCAGAACAGGAACGCATGGTTTTGTCCTTTTCCTCTTCTCATTATTTTTTATAAATTATTATTTAATTGTTATTTTTTTGTATAAAGAGGGCTGATTTTTGGAATGAAGCGTGTAAACTGGCATCGTTGCACCATCCAAACGTTGTCGCGTTTTATGGGTTGGTTTTAGATGGGCCGGGCGGATCAGTCGCGACCGTGACCGAGTACATGGCTAACGGTTCGCTTCGACAAGCCTTGCAAAGAAACGACAAGTAGGAATTTTTAAATTATTAATTTTAATTTTATTTGTAATTATTATAATTTGGGTTAATTTGTGTTGGTGTAGCAGGATTTTGGATAGGCGTAGAAGGTTGGTGATTGCGATGGACGTGGCGTTTGGGATGGAATACTTGCATGGCAAGAATATCGTGCATTTTGATTTGAAGAGCGATAATTTACTTGTTAATTTAAGAGATCCTCAACGCCCCATTTGCAAGGTAGTGATTATTCTCTTATATTGGTTTTTTCTGTTTTTTAATATATTTTTTGTAAAATTTATCAATTTTTTTTTTTTTTTTGTATATTATTTAAGGTTGGTGATTTGGGATTGTCGAAAGTGAAATGTCAAACCCTAATTTCTGGTGGGGTTCGCGGTACCCTTCCTTGGATGGCTCCTGAACTTTTAAATGGTAGTAACAGCCTCGTCTCTGAAAAGGTTATAAAAATAACCCTATTTTCCTTTTTATAATAATAATAATAATTAATTAGCGATTTTAATAAATTATATTTTTAATAACAGGTTGATGTGTTCTCGTACGGAATAGTGATGTGGGAACTACTCACTGGCGAGGAGCCTTATGCTGATTTACATTACGGAGCCATCATTGGTGTGTTTTTTAATTTTATTGCAATATCTTTTTTTGAGATTGTGATTTTATAATGATTTGTGGGGGACAGGTGGCATAGTGAACAATACGTTAAGGCCTCCAGTGCCGGAGTCGTGTGATCCGGACTGGAGATCTCTAATGGAACAATGCTGGTCGACAGAGACGTCAGAGAGGCCGAGTTTTACTGAAGTGGTTAATAAGTTACGCTCGATGGCTACGGCTTTTGCTCAGAAGGCTCAACAAACTCAAGCCCAAAAATAGATTTCGATACTCCTAAAAATAGAATAGTTAGGTTTTGTTACTTTTGTTTTTTTTCGTGTGGTTTGAGTTATTTGTGGTTCTTTAAGTGTGTTTTTTATGTTGTAACTTTAAAGGACATGATGGTAAGTGAAAAAGTTACCAGCAATAAATTATTGAGAAATAAACATAAGATTGTAGTTTAGTTTAGTAAAACAGGATTAAGATGATTTTCTTCCTAACAAATATGGAAGATTACAATACAAATCTTAGTTCAGTTCTTTTTGTCTAAATTTCACTAGATCTTCATTTCTTGAAGCTGTTTTCAGCTCTACACAGCTAGCTCGGTACTATGTTTACCTGAATTAGTCCTGATTTAAAAAAAGGAAAGAAAATTCAAGGACAAATTTAGATTATGATATATTTTTTTTGAAAACCCCTTTTCTTATGAAGGAAATGTAATTACCTTTTGATTTTGCTTTTTACAGCTGTGGATGTATTGCTGTGCCAATTCCTCTTCCTTTGATTGATGAACCAATTATTTATCTGCTTCAATTGTAATCCTGTATCCTGTACCAATTTTGCCTTGTCTTCCTCCTATTTTATCAAACAATCAAACTCCAATTATTAACAAGAATATATAAAATATATAATTGGATTAAAAAAATGTTTTATGAAAAGAATGAAGAACATGTACAGTAGGATATGGCCATTGAGAATGAGTTTGCCACCAAGATTTCAATAGCGAGGCCGTGTCGCCAGGTAGTTTTCCAGCTCTTCTTTTCCTCAGTATCTCTTCTCTAATGTCAACTATTTTCGCCTTGAAACCCTAATTTTTTTTAATTTACCGAAACCCATTTTAATAATCATTAAAGATATAATACATTTCGTAATGAGGGTGTGATAATTAGGAGAAACCTGTTTTAACTCATTTTTGAGCTCTAGTTTAACACGCTCGATTAAAGATCGCTCGGCTTCAGATGGGACCAAAGGGCCGAATCCCATGTCGAATCCATCTAAACTTTGATCAAATTGGATCGATTCGAATTCGCCTTGTTCGTCTGTGTTTTCGTCTTCATTATCTGACATTGTAGCTCCTGTGCTCTCACCAGGAGATACACCTGTCGAGACATTGTCGAAATTTACTCATCAATTTGAATTTAATCAAATTAATTAATACATTTATTAATTAATTAATACATTGATTAATTACCTGTTAAGGTTTGAAGAGATTGCTCGATCTCCCAGCATGCCATAACGGCTTCCATTGCATGAACTCTTACATGCTGCTGCAATTGCTCTTTGAACGAACTCAACACCAATAGATAATGTGTCTGTAGAGAAATCAAAGGAAATTAAAATCAAAAGTAAATGAAGAGTTTTGTTTGGTAATTGGGCACAATGCAGGGTCTTTTTTGGCAAATTACCATGAAATTATCGAGCTCTTTGCAATCACCCCTCTCGAGACCAGAAGAGTTAAGGCCGGAATACTTAGCCACGATTCGAGGCGATTCGGCTAATTGTGCGTCGAGAATCGATAGCTGGTCGACAGGTGTCGCAACGCGCATGCACGCCACGTGGGCAGAGAGTAATTGCTCGAACAAAGGATGACTCATCACCTCTCCCTTTATCTTCCCACATTCTCCATTTCCAATTGAGATAGTTCTGTGCAATGTTGGGTCTCGGTTGCCGAGCTCTTCCGAGTAATGGGGCAGGGATGAGTTGTGAGGGAGATCGTTGAAGTATGCCATTTTTGTGTTTTTGGAGCTTTAGAGGGGTGAATGTGAAAAAGAAGAAAGAGAGAGTAGTGTTTGGTGGTTGTGGAAGAAGAAGAAAGGGGAAGAGAGCAGTTAAGTAATCACTAGACTTTGTGTCTTTTGGTAGAGGGTTAGTTAACTTTTTAGAATCTCAAACAAATTGCTTATTTTTCTACAAACATATTTAATGTTTGCCTATTATAAATACTAAAAACTATTTCACTCAGCAGTGAACCAAATACTATTTATCATCTCATTAACACAGTAAAACTCTGACTAAAAAACAGTACTATGTGCTTCCACACAGTCAAGCACAATCATTATAGCTTAATTCATTTATTTGATAAAAAAAAAATGGCTAGATTCCATACTCTAAATTATTATCATGATTATTCATTTTCTAATTATGTGCAAACAAGGTCATTAGTCTAATCTAAGATAATACTCAAAATTCATGAAATAATTTTAGCTTCACCGACGGGCCGTAGGAAATGAGGCTTCCTTCACCGACGGGCCGTAGGAAATGTTGAAATCAGCGACGGACCGTCGCAGATACTGCTCCCCGTCGCTGATAGTATTAGCGACGGTTTTTCGAATTTTTAGCGACGGTAAAAACCGTCGCAGATGCTCAGATTTTTTTCATTCAGCGCCTGGCGCTGTATGGTTATCCGCCTTTGTTAATCCCTTTGGTCTGGAACGAAATTAAGGAAAGCGGGATTTCATTCAGCGCCTGCTACAGTAGGGCGATGTTTCATACCGCGCAAAAGACATTTTGAGAATTATGTTCAAAACTTGATTATTTCGTGAATATTGTTTCCAAACTTGGTTACTATTGAAAAATTTCCTAATACTAATTAATAAAGAAAGAAATAATATATGGGAAAATACAGTTGGCCTCCCAAACTCATCCCAACATCCTTGATGAGGTGGCAAAAAATGATTAAATGAGTTGATTAACACGTTTAATTGACACGTAAATAATTAATAATAAGTTAATATTAATACATGTTAATTGAGATGTCAATTTAATTAAACGATTATTTAAATCGGTAATCGAGTAAATTAATAATACTGATCAATTCACGTACCGCTCTTTTGCCACCTCATCAAGAATGTTATTTTGTGTTTCGGGGGCTGAATATATAACCCCATAATATATAGGAGTGAAGGACACGGTAGTTAGTTTGGGGAACAGCAAAAAGAGTGACCAGTTGGCTTTATTACACCGAAACAATGACAATACATAGGCTAAAGCTGAGCCTCTTTCAAAGTAAAGATAAAAAGAGACACAATGAAATGCAAATTATTCAAAGATTAGATTAAAGCTTGCTTTTGAATCATTGGAGCAGGACCAGTGTAGTTTACGCCTCAATCAAATTCATGTGCAACTTTGTTTTGCGTGAATTCGTCAACAGTACCATGCATGTGAATACTGGTACCGGTGGTACCACACCGACATTGCAGATTTTTCATTTTTTTTTAGTCTTTTTTTTCTTCTTGTTATGTACTGGCCAGGTACGGTACAGCTGGTATAAGTACTGTGTATGCTAGTTATAGTTAGTTACAGTACCAGTACGTGGTGGTTGGTACTTGTACATTAAGGTGGAACTGTGGAAGTGTAATTAATTTACTGTGTATAATTTTGGATATAAACAGGAAAGAAATCATGAAATGGCATAAAAAATCATTATTTTTCCCAATTGTAAAGGCTGTGGAGTGTAGACAACACAAAAAACAAGGGTTATATATGGTGCCCCAAAACTCACCCAAACACCTTTGATGAGTGTAATTGAATTGATTAACATTCTTAATTTAATTAATTAACTGTTCAATTGAATTGACGTGTCAATTAACATGTGCTAATATTAACGTATTAAAATTAATTGACGTGTCAATTAACCATTAATTGGGGTGTTAATTAATCCAACTTACCTCATCAAAGGTGTGTTGAGGTGAGATGAGGAGGCATAGTATATTTTCTAAAAAAAATAAATTAAAAAACTGCTAAAATATTCATTTTTTTTTTTAAAAAAGAGTTAGCTGTTCTTGTATTTTTAGAAAAGAGTGGAATGTTTTCATGAAAGAATCTAAATTTTAAGTTATTTTGATTTGGTAAATCATATATCAAAAGAATTAAATACAAAATATGAGAAAATAACACAAATAATTGAATTTAGGATAAATATTTATGTGTGGATAGTCTTTTTCTTTACTTAAATTCATAAAGAAAAAAAATCAATTGATGTGAATCTCGTTTAGATCAACAAAATAAGCAAATTATTTATGTAGAAAAAAAAACAAATTACTTACGAAATAATAATTATTATTATTAGTTGTGAACATGTCTTTTTTAAGCTTGACAACTGGTGCTCCATACGAAACATGCAATTTGTATTAAAATTCGATGTAAACAACAACTTAAAAAATAAAATTATATGTTAACTAAATTGTATTATTTTGACCTCAAAATCAGAGAGAGACAAGTTCATTAGTCATTACCCAAACGACCATCCTTAGATTATGGTAATGTAAATATCGAGTTTGAGAGAAATAATATGTGTGAATATTAATTTTGCTAAATCAACCATCATTTTACTTTTAGACAGTCTATTGTAGACTTGAATTTAAATTTTTTAATGCGAATTGATAGACACATCCTTCGTAAAAAGTGCATTATTTTCAGATTTTTGGGTCAACTTGATGGAGATGTTTTGGAGCATGTTTGTTGAAGGTTCGCTTTCATATTTTTCACCTCTCTTTTGGAATGGGGACCTTCCTTCTCTTCCTCACAGTCACAAGTTCACAACTCACATAGAGAGTTATTGCTAAAATAGCTTATATGGTATTGTGGTATTTAAATATTTGAATATAAATTTTAAGTTCATGTTGTGCATGACAACTAAAACTAACTTTTGGCAAGTGTCATATTTATGGGCACCAAAAGCAACTTTTGCCAGCTGTTACTTTTATGGACACGAAAACATTCTTTTGGCAGCGGCTAGTTTTATGGACGCGACTACTTTCTTTTGGCAGCGGCTATTTTTATGGACGCGAAAACATTTTATTGGCACGAAAACTTTCTTTTGGCAGCGGTTACCATTATCGTTACGAAAACTGTCTTTTGGCAGCGGTTAATTTAATAGCACGAAAACAAATTTTTGGCAATGTTTTTTTTATTGGCACGAAAACATTCTTTTGGCAGCGGCTACTTTTATGGACGCGACAACTTTCTTTTGGCAGCGGCTATTTTTATCGACGCGAAAACATTCTATTGGCAGCGGCTACTTTTATAGAAACGAAAACTTTCGTTTCGCAGCGGTTACCATTATAGTTACGAAAACTTTTTTTTGGCAGCGGTTAATTTAAAAGCACGAAAACAAACTTTTGGCAGCGTTTGTATTTATTGGCACGAAAACATTCTTTGGCAGCGGCTACATTTATGGACGCGACAACTTTGTTTTGGCAGCGGCTATTTTTATCGACGCGAAAACATTCTATTGGCAGCGGCTACTTTTATAGCACGAAAACTTTCTATTGGCAGCTGCTACTTTTATAGGCACGAAAACTTTCTTTTTTGCAGCGGTTACCATTATAGTTATGAATACTATGTTTTTGGCAGCGGTTAATTTAAAAGCACGAAAACAAATTTTTGGCAGCATTTGTTTTTATTGGCACGAAAACATTCTTTTGGCAGCGACTATTTTTATCGACGCGAAAACTTTCTATTGACAGCGAGTACATTTATCGGCAGGAAAACTTTCTTTTCGCCGGCTATTTTTATGGACGCGACTACTTTCTTTTGGCAGCGGCTACATTTACAGACACGAAAACTTTCTTTTGGCATCGGCTATTTTTATGGACGCGACAACTTTCTTTTGGCAGCGGCTATTTTTATGGACGCGACAACTTTCTTTTGGCAGCGGCTACTTTTATTGGCACGAATACTTTCTTTTGGCAGCGGGTGTTTTTATGGACGCGACTACTTTCTTTTGGCAGCGGCTATTTTTATGGACGCGACAACTTTCTTTCTGGCAGCGGCTCTTTTTATGGTCGCATCAACTTTCTTTTGGCAGCCGCTTTTTTCATCGCCGCGAAAACATTCTATTGGCAGCGGCTACTTTTATATCACGAAAACTTTCTTTTGGCAGCGGTTACCATTATAGTTACGAATATTGTCTTTTGGCAGCAGTTAATTTAAGGCACAAAATCAACTTTTTGGTAGCGGTTAATTTAAACGCACGATATTTTTTGGCAGCGTTCGTTTTTATTGCACAAAACTTTGTTTTTGCAGCGGTTCAATTTATCCGCACGAAAACTATCTTTTTGGCAGCGGTTGTTTTTATTGGCACGAAAACTGTCTTTTTGGCAGCGCTTACTTTTAGGACCACGAAAACAACCTTTTGGCAGCGGTTATTTTAATAGACACCAATCCTTCGTTTTGGCAGCGGTTTGATTATTGGGCACAAATACTAGTTTTTGGCAGCCGTTATTTCAATAGGCACGAAAACTTTAATTCGGCAGCGATTACTTCTATAACCACGAAAACGGCCTTTTGGCACCTAAACTATCTTTTGGCTGCGCCAAATAGAAACGGCCAAACTATCTTTTGGCAGCGATTTCATTAAACGGCACCAAAACTATCTTTTTCAGCTACTGGCAGTAAAAGACACTAAAACTATCTTTTTGCAGTGGCTCACAAATAAACAACACAAAACCACACCAAATAAACCACAGAAAATCCAGCAAGTAAAAAATCAAAGAGCAGCTTACGTGGCTGCATGGGAGAGGGGAAATTTCCCTAACAATATACATAAGATAGAATTAGTTATTATTTTATTTATATATTTTAAATCAATAATCTTATTCATTAATATCACTCAATGCTACTGAATAAAATTAAATAAAACTATTTTCTATTTCTTTATTCTTTTATTTTTTGTATTCCGAACAAGCCCTAATTCTTTCAAAATTGTCCATTTTAAGTTTCTTTTTGCTGGCAAATACGAAGTTATGGCCCAATCCTTGATTGAATTGGCCTCCAATATCAGCCATTTTATTCCTTTTTTTTTTTTTGCTTTCGAACCCGCCCCACTGATTCCCCTTCTATTTTCCACTGATCCGTTTGAATCTATAACAAATTTAACATGCTAATTTGCGAATACTTGAGGGCCATTACATGTTTAGATACTTTGATGTCAGAATAAATAATAATTAATAACACTAAATAATTGAATATCTAGCCATGTGGGTAACCATGTGTCTTAATCTTTACTGATCATGTTAATTTTATATATTTGCTTGTCATTTCTCAATACAAATTAGTCAAACTGCTTATTTTATAGCCTGTTGGCCCAATAAATAAATAAACCCATTCGGCCTGTTACATATATTATTATAATTACAAAGACATAATTCTATATATTATACTCTTTAACAAAAGATTGAAATATATCGTATATATCCTCGTAGAAGTGTTAATATCTTGTGTACCCCTCTAGAAAGACAAAAGTAAATGTAGGTAAAAATCCAAAATTTCAGAAAGGGACGAATAAATAGTAATGATAGTGAGTCCATACCGAACTCACTCACCCAAAACTAATATAAACACCGAATCTGCATCTCGATCTCACTGACATGTGGACTTTACTGTTCTCCAATATCATACGCCGGGTCCAGGAAGATATGTATGGAAGCTTAGAGAGGGGTATTTTGGTCATTTTATTAGAAGAACCTTCGTAGAATAGCGTACATAGCTAGACTCGGTGTACGACCATATAAAAACAGCACCTCTTCTCTCTCAGTCCGAACTTTGTTCAACCTCGTCTTTCTCCTCTCTCTCTCCTCTCCATCGCCGCTGGTGAAATCGCCATTTTTGCCTTCAAACTAGTCATCTACTGAGGTCAGTTCTTCATTTTCTTCAATTCAATTTATCAGATCTATTCTTCGATGTTATGTTGGGTGAACTCGTTTCATTAGATCTGTGAATTTGATTTGGTAAATTTGGATCTGACGTTTTGTGAAACATTTTGATTTTCTTTTATTTCAGATCTGAGTTAAAGATGAGATCTATAGCCAGATCCAGCTTATGGATCTGTCTTACGGTGATGTGTATTTCCGCTGTGCAAGGATTTTACCTGCCAGGAAGTTATCCGCACAAGTATGCTGTTGGGGATTTACTCTCTGTTAAGGTTAATTCGTTAACTTCGATAGATACTGAGATCCCTTTCAGCTACTATAGTCTTCCCTTTTGCAAACCGCAAGAAGGCGTGAAAGACAGTGCGGAGAATCTCGGTGAATTGTTAATGGGAGACCGAATCGAGAACTCTCCTTACCAGTTCAAGATGCACGCCAACGAATCGGATATTCTGATGTGCAAATCTGATCCGTTAACATCGGATGCCTTTACGCTGTTAAAGAAGCGCATTGATGAGATGTACCAGGTGAATCTAATCTTGGACAATTTACCAGCGATTAGATACACTAGAAAGGATGACTATTTTCTTAGATGGACCGGCTACCCAATCGGTATAAAGGTTGGTGAGGACTATTATGTGTTCAACCATTTGAAATTCACCGTTTTGGTGCATAAATACGAAGAGACCAATGTGGCGCGTGTAATGGGTACCGGTGATGCGGCTGATGCCATACCCGCTATGGACAAATCAGGGTCCAGCACACCCGGTTGGATGGTTGTTGGGTTTGAAGTCGTACCGTGCAGCTTCAAACACGATATAGATTCCATCAAAACCCTAAAAATGTACGAAAAATACCCTAGCAAGATACAATGCGACCCATCTACCGTTTCCATGAACATCAAAGAAAACCAACCTATCGCTTTCACCTACGAGGTGTCATTCATGGAAAGTGATATCCAGTGGCCATCTCGCTGGGATGCGTACCTAAAAATGGAAGGTGCGAAGGTACATTGGTTCTCAATCCTAAACTCTCTGATGGTGATTGCTTTCCTTGCCGGTATCGTGTTTGTTATTCTGTTAAGGACAGTTAGAAGAGACTTGACCCGATACGAGGAGCTAGACAAAGAGGCCCAAGCCCAAATGAACGAAGAGCTATCAGGCTGGAAACTCGTCGTCTCTGACGTGTTTAGGGCACCAAGTAACCCAATGCTTCTTTGTGTAATGGTGGGAGATGGGGTTCAGATTCTCGGTATGGCAGTTGTGACTATCCTCTTCGCTGCTTTAGGGTTTATGTCACCAGCTTCTAGAGGAACCCTTATCACCGGTATGATATTCTTTTACCTGATTCTCGGTATTCTTGCCGGTTACGTGGCGGTACGAATGTGGAAAACGATTAAAGTTGGCGAGCACTCAGGCTGGGTTTCTGTGGCCTGGCGCGTGGCTTGTTTCTTCCCTGGAATTGCTTTCCTGATTCTTACAACCCTTAACTTCCTCTTATGGGGCAGTCACAGTACCGGTGCAATCCCTTTCTCTCTCTTCGTGATACTGATCCTCCTCTGGTTCTGCATTTCCGTACCACTAACCCTAGTCGGTGGATTTTTGGGTGCGAAAGCCCCACATATCGAGTACCCGGTCCGTACCAACCAAATTCCGCGTGAGATTCCCAGTCAGAAATACCCGTCGTGGCTTCTGGTTCTCGGTGCCGGTACCCTCCCGTTCGGTACGCTTTTCATCGAGCTGTTCTTCATCATGTCGAGCATTTGGATGGGCCGTGTGTACTATGTATTCGGGTTTTTGCTCATAGTTATGGTTCTACTCGTGGTGGTCTGTGCCGAGGTTTCTCTGGTTTTGACTTACATGCATTTGTGCGTGGAGGATTATAAGTGGTGGTGGAAAGCGTTCTTCTCCTCGGGATCCGTGGCCATTTATATTTTCTTGTACTCGGTTAATTACCTCGTCTTCGACTTGAAGAGCTTGAGCGGGCCTGTTTCTGCGACTCTTTATCTCGGGTATTCTCTCTTCATGGTCATTGCGATTATGCTCGCAACCGGTACCGTTGGGTTCCTCTCTTCCTTCTGGTTCGTGCATTATCTATTTTCCTCGGTGAAACTGGATTGATCGACTGGTACGATGGTGGTATGTGAGCGGAGAGGGTATGATGTGATTTTAGGGGTTTTGGGAAAGGAATTAGGGTTTCGAGTTATTGATGTTTCGTATGTAGTTTGGTATACAAACAAAGGAGGTTGAATAATTATTAGGGTCTGCAAATTGTCTTTAGAATGAGCTGGAGTCTGTTCTTTTATTATATGTTTATTTTTGCCTATTTGTTTGTTTATTTTTGGTTCGTTATATGTACGCCCCCAGTTATGCGACATTTTGATGATATTTTTTAGTTCGCTTAATATGTTTTTAGTTCGCTTAATACTTTTGTTGCTGCAGTATTCTTGAATACTAATCCTCTACTTTGAAAAAAAAAAAAAATTGTCCCCTCACCATTCATTCAATGTTTAATAGAATCATTAACATTTCAGTTTGGTCAATAAAGTTATTTACCTTTCTAATTTGGTTCAATCGGATCATTAATAAAGTTATTTACCTTTCTAATTTGGTCCAATCGGATCATTCATTAATTAATGACCGAATTGTTAAATTGTGATGTGATAACTTGTGACGTGATATATTCGATTGTGTGTCGACATAAATTATTTTATTTCGTTAAAAAAATACATGATTTAATAAATCATATTAATACGTCAACAACTAAATTTAGATTTATCGATATATTATTCATCCATAATAATTTACGTCATTAGAGACTTGATTGAATTTTGATGAAAGATTAGTGATCAAAATTAGATTTTTTTCTTCTTTCTATCTACTACATATTAAAGTTGTCTTGTTAAAAAAAAGTATTAAACATATGCAAATAGTTGCTCAATCAATGCATACAGGGTGGAAATAGGTACAGAACAACTACAAGCACTGATGTTCAGTCGCAATCGCAAGTAGTGCATAGCAGTTCAAACTTCAAAGTTCAAGTTTCAACTCTTCAGTGTTTATTGGCCAATATTTAGGTCGGCTGAAATATGTATTTGATGAAAAGAAAAAGCCACTGTGAGTTAAAAAGCGGGTCTTCACCAGATACCTTTCCCAGTTGTACTAAAATAACAAGTGAAGACATATTTATTTATGTTCAATGATGGGCATGTTTGATTCGGAGGATTTTGATACACGTAGATACGTGAAATACATGAATTTCACTATCCTAGCATGTTTGATTTGAGGGATTTTGTTGTATTGTACTCGAGTATTCTGTATTTTGTATTTTGATCAAAATCATTTGTTTGATTTCATGATATATTGCATTCTATGTTCCAAATCCCTGTATTTTGTACTCCCCAATAAAAATAGAGTGCTGATGTACATCCCCTACAACTATCCCCCACCACTCTTGATGACGTGGCACCGTTAAAAATTAACACACAAGTACATGATTTAACATCTTAATTTGATATTAAATCATAACATAATATAAATAACACGCAAAATTTGATGTTAACTCATGTATTTTGTGTTAATTTTTAGGGTGTTAATTCATAGCCACGTCATCAAGACTCGTGGGGGATGTGCAGTGGGGGAGGTACAACATTTTTCATAAAAATATGTACTCCGAAATTCAGAAGGCCTCTCTCGTCCGTGTATTTGGTATTAGGCATGAAATATTCATTACCCACTTGTTTATCTCCTTCATTTTTATTCCCATCCCCTTTCACGCTTAACCCTAGCAATATAATATTATATAATACAAACATGCCCTACCTTGATAATTCATGTGAGTTGTTTGAATAGTTGTATTTTGAAATTATGTATATAAAATCTCTTGTTTGATTCTTGGTGCAAAATATCCACTATTTTAATATTTTAATATTTAATCCCTTGTATTATATTATATTGTTTTATATTATATTGTATTGTTTGATATTATATTATATTATATCATTTTATATTATATAATATTATATTGCTTTATATTATATTGTTTTGTATTATATAATATTATATTATTTTATATTATATTATTTGTTTTGTTTTATACTATATGATATGATGTTATATTATATTATTTTACATTATATTATAATATTATTTTATATTATATTATATTATATTACATTATATTGTATTATATTATATTATATTACATTACATTATATGATAGTAAATTATTGTATATTATAATATAATATAATATACATTATTTATGCATATAATTTGAAGAAATAATTTCACAATGAAATACATGGATATTCATCTCAATATTTGGAATACCAATTTTTTTGTGTATTCCAAAATCCACCCTCAATCCATGATTTCACCAAAATACACCAAATCAAACAAAGGATTTCGAGCTTATTTTGAAATACATCTCCAACAAAATCTCTCAAATCAAACATACCCGATATTTAAGTCATCTCTATGTCTAAAACTAAGAATAAGAATAAAATGCCTCGAGTATATATTTTATTATTCCAGCTCAAAAGAGTATGTTTATTTATTCTCCAATTTTGAAAAAATCTGCACAAAACAAAAATTGTTTTGGAAAACAGACTCGAACTCCGAACAAATGCCAAAACATTCCAAGAAATCAGCCCAAAACTCTCTACTTGACATTATGATAAGAATCAATGATGGCATCAGCGAGATATTCACATTTCGCCAAAGACAACCCTGCAAGCGAAATCCTCCCATCCTTCGTCATGTATATGTGCCACTTGTTCGTCATATTGTCAGTCTGCCAAAAAAACAAAAAATCAATAAACTCGAAAAGAAAAAAGAAAAAAACATTGTCACATTGAAAAGCTAATAAGACTACTAACCTGATCTTTGTTGAGGCCGGTGAAAGAGAACATGCCGATCTGGCGAAGAACAAAGGACCAGTCCTTGCCGGTTTTGTCCTTTTGTGACAAGTTATGATGAAGTCTTTGTCTGACTCCTTTGATTCGGCCAGCCATTTGTTCCATTTCTTGCTTCCACTCATCGAAAAGAACTGGATCTCCAACCACACTCGCTACTATTCTCGCCCCGTGTACTGGAGGGTTCGAGTACATTGGTCTTGCTAATCTCTTCAACTGGCTCTTCACCCTGTTACAAAACTCGTCAGAAAGAAAAAATAAAATGCGAGGGTTTATTTGTAATTTTGTACTTCGTAGCAGTATCTGAAGAGGAACAAACAACGTTTATAGCGCCGATTCTTTCTGCGTATAAACCGAGATTTTTGCTGTATGATTGAGCGATAAAAACTTCGAATCCACGCTCCACAAATAGCCTCACTGAGGACGCGTCCTCGTCAAGGCTTCCACTCGCAAATCCCTGCCAAGAAAAAAAAGGTAAATTTATAAGTCAACAACAATAATAATAATTTTTTTATTTTTATTTTTATTTTTTTGGTGAATTTGACCTGGTATGCGACATCAAAGAAAGGAGTGAGATTCTTCTCTTCCATGACATCAGCAATAATTTTCCACTGCTCTGGAGTCGGGTCGATTCCAGTTGGGTTGTGAGCACACCCGTGCAAAAGAATAAACGTTCCTTGTGGAGCAGCCTAATTATATAAAAAATAAAATAATAAAAAAATGAAAAATCATATACAATTTGTGAATTTGTGTTTTGTTTGTTATAAGATAACTTGCCTTGATATCAGCCAACATTCCATCAAAATCCAAACCAACTGTTTTTGGATCGTAGTATCTGTACTCGCCCCACGGTACACCAGCATCGTTGAAAATATTCTTGTGATTTCCTATTCAGCACAAGTGAAAATTTATTTCGATGCAATAAAGAGTACAAGTCAACAAAAAAAGTTAAAAACATATTTACTTACCCCAAGTGGGTGATGAGATCAAAACTTTGGAATCAGGGCAGTATCTTTGTATAAATGCAGCAGCGAGGCGGAGCGATCCAGTACCAGAGAGCCCCTGCACAGTCGCAACCTGAAATAAAATGTAGACACGTATAAAAATATTTATTTGTTATTTAATTATGAAATAAATGAACGTACTGTCTTATTGTGGATAACAGGGTTATCAGCCCCAAATAGAAGCTCAGCAGTGGCTTTATTAAATGCAGCTAATCCTTCGATTGGTAGATACTGCAACATACAAAATTTGGATTTAATTTTTGTAATTCTACACGAAAAAATTAGTTTGAGAATTAATCTCGAACATACCTCTTTGTTCTCTCCTTTTTCCAGCATGAGTTTTTCGGCCTAAAAAACATAGAGAAGCGCATCAAATCAAGAGGAATATTATGATGAGAGGTTGATTAAAGTTTAATACCTTTTTGACCACACTGAGGACATATGGTTGGAGATCCTCGGTTCTGTAAGCACCGACACCGAGATTGAGCTTCTTCTCGTTCGTACTTGCTTTGAATGCTTCTGAAACTCCTAGAATTGGATCTGCAGGGGCCATTGCCACATCTTCAAAACGAGATGTCCTTGTTGCAATCGCCATCGGTACACTAAGACGTACCTGAAACATCAATTATTTATTTATGCATCAGAATTATCCAATTGAATCAAGATCTAGTAGAAAGATTTCCACTAAAAATGATTAAACATCAAAAAATCAGGAAATTGTAAAAGTGAAGAGATCATTACCTTCTGATTAAGAGAGACATAGCCAGCTCCGCGCTGTGGATTGCTAATCGGAAGCTAAATCAAACGAAAATTCACAGTTACATGCAGATGAAGCTAATAAGACGGATTAAAAACAAACTGAAGCAAAATCGACACACCTTAGGAAGTCCTCTGAGAGCAGGAGAGGCGGAAGTGAAAGAGAGAGCCAGCGACGCCATTGATCCGATGCTGGTGAAGAACTGGATGAATGATCTTCGAATTATGCAGTGAGATATCACGAGTGAAGCTAAGAAACTAAGGGAGTCAGTATATGCATACAGTGGCGAGAAGAAGGCGGTGAGCGGAATCAAGTGCTTCTGGCTGAGCTTCGGTTTCTCCGTCGAAAGAAGATATTGCGTGATTCGCGGTGAGTTATAACGCCGGGGCTCGGCCCATTATATGCTGTTTGGGCCTTTTCATTTTCATTAGTTTCTACTTAAAAAATATTAATAACGCAACCATGAATATAAAATGACACAAATATTACATTATTGTTTTTTTACTATTACGAACAATTTTCAATAGGGATTATTTGGAATTAATAGGGATTAATCTTCAGACCTGGATGAGAGAGAAACATAAGAAATCATTTTAACATTTCATCTTCCTCAAAAAATAATATAACCATTAGAGAGAAAAATGTGAATTAGGAAATTTTTTTCTCAAATTCAAAATTAAGCAAGATTACGCATAAGTTTACTGGAGATTTACAAGTAACCGAAACGCGACAATTCGAGATTGATACGGATAGAGATATCTCATTCTATCGTGATTCAAGAAGAACAAGAACGGACAAGATCGGAACTTAATCAAAACGGTTCCAATTGTATACGATAATGTCAAGTGGCAGACGATCATAAACCGTTTAAAATTAGAACTATAAAATAATATAATAACAATAATAACGGACTAGCCCACGGGCATTTCCCGCTCGAGGCTCGTAACATCAAATTAGAGAAAAGTGTTACATATCATTGTCGGATCTGAATTAACCAGCCCAGCCAGCCCAATCCAGGCTCGAGGCTCGTGACATTTCCCGCCAAATCTCCCCCAGGTTTTCCCGCCAAAACCCCAACCCTTCTTATAGTTCTACCTCAGTCTTTCCCTCCATTTTGCGAAATCCATATCTCAGATATCTTCTTCTTTCCATACAGAAAAGTGTCGAGATAGTGAAGTGAAAATCATTTTCGAAAATGTCAGGTTGGGATGAAGGTGCGGTGTTCTACAGCGACCAGGCCCAGTTCCCTCGAGGCAGCGATCCTGATCAGAACAACTCGGTTTCCCCTCACGCCGCCCTTCGCAAATTCAAGGAGTTCATTCGCGGATTCCATGGATCCAAGGGAGATTTCCCTTATCGGTATATGATCTATGCTTTTCTTTCTCTGTGTATTCTTCCGTTTATACCCTTAGATTTGTTTTTTATGCTGAAATCTCCTTTTCTTTCTGCAGTCAGAGCCTCGTGCACAATCCCGAGCACCTAACAGTAGCTTTGGAGGACCTCGATGCTTTTGATTCGGAGCTCTCTGAGAAGCTACGCATATCTCCTGCAGAATACTTGCCTCTGGTAATCTATTACGAAATTCCTCTTCACACTCTTTTTCATAATTTCAGATTTATTGATGATTGAGTTTCTTTTATGAATGTGCAGTTCGAGACGGCTGCATCTGAGGTTCTTGTGAGCATCAGATCAAAGGTTGCAGGAGAAGCAGGAGAAATGAAGGAGCCTATAACTGGAGGCGTCCAGA
This sequence comes from Luzula sylvatica, assembly GCA_946800325.1. Lineage (NCBI taxonomy): Eukaryota > Viridiplantae > Streptophyta > Magnoliopsida > Poales > Juncaceae > Luzula > Luzula sylvatica. The sequence goes on along the minus strand of OX326960.1, from coordinate 57,355,796 downwards.
TCTTCCTTTCCTCCAAGGAAAATTCCGTTTCTATGCGATCAATTGGGGTCAGCCACTCATTCCACCCCCTTCTAAGATTTATACCGATTTAATTACATTAAAATTTGGGGACTAAAATGTTCAATTACATGTTATTATTAGGCGGATTACATGTCGAAGCTGGTTAAGATTGCTGGAATAGTCATAGCTGCTTCACGTGTAAAAGCCAAGGCCACATATGTGACATTATTATGCAAGAATTGTAAGAGCGTAAAGGTTGTACCGTGCAGACCTGGTCTTGGCGGAGCTGTTGTGCCTCGTTCTTGCGACCATGTTCCTCAGGTACTTAATTCAACGAAGCTGTAAATTCATTCACAACCTAATATATATCTTCATTAAATTAACTACATCTTGAACTGGTATATTTAGCCTGGAGAAGAGGCGTGTCCGTTGGATCCTTGGATTGTGGCCCCTGATAAGAGCAAGTATGTCGATCTTCAAACCCTAAAATTGCAAGAAAACCCTGAGGTGAAAATTATGTTTTTCTTTTTGCGAAATCCTAATTTTTATTCATTCGATCACAAGTTAATTTTGTTGTGATTTTGTTTGTGTTTAGGATGTACCAACTGGAGAGCTCCCTAGGTACGTGCTTCTTTCAGTGGACAGACACCTGGTACAGACTATCGTGCCAGGTACGAGGCTCACCGTCATGGGAATTTTCAGTGTCTTCCAAGCTTCCTCCCAGTATGAACTTGGACTAGCCCTAATTTAACCACTTTATAACCATATTTATAATTTTCTATAATATTATTTTTTGAATTTTCAGAAATCAGAGAAGTGCAGTGGGAGTAAAACAACCATATATTAGAATAGTTGGCTTGGAACAAGATCGCGAGAACAACTCAAGTGGCCCATCTAACTTCACTATAGACGAGGTCTCGCTTAAATTCTAATCAATTAATTAGTTAATTATTAATTACCATTTTTCTGTTTGGAATGATTAAAATAATTTCATAATAATCGGTACAGGAGATTCAATTCAAAGAATTTGCACAGAAACCCAACGCATACACTGATCTTTGTAGTATGATCGCCCCTTCTATATACGGCCATAATGACGTCAAGAAAGCCGTGGCTTGTCTTTTATTCGGTGGATCCAGAAAGGTATTCTCCTAAACCCTAAACCCTAAAAACTAATTATTAATTGATTATTTTTTTTGTATAAATATAGAGATTACCAGATGGGGTACGATTGAGAGGGGACATTCATGTCTTGCTACTCGGTGATCCTTCCACTGCTAAATCACAGGTTAGTAATCTGATTTCACAAACCCTAATTTTTATTTTTATTGATTTTTTAATTGTCTATTGTACAGTTTTTGAAGTTTGTGGAAAAGACTGCACCAATTGCGGTTTATACGTCAGGAAAAGGTTCTTCGGCTGCTGGACTCACTGCATCTGTGATCCGTGAAAGTAGCACTGTACGTTCATATTTTCAGATCAATACATTTTCGTTTACTAAGATTTTGAATTTATTTATTTATTTTTATTTTTAGCGTGAGTTTTATCTGGAAGGAGGAGCGATGGTTCTTGCAGACGGTGGAGTCGTTTGCATTGACGAATTTGACAAAATGAGGCCGGAAGACAGGTAATATATATTTTGGGGAGTTCTATCATACACTTCTTTTGTTTATCATACACCCATTTTCAAGAGTATTTTGAGTAATTATCAATTAATGAGTATTTAAAGTAATTTTTCAAGTGTATTTATTAATAAATGATATGTTAAATAGGAAATTTGAATTGTTCATAAAAGAAAAAATATCTATAAAAAGTAATATTTATGATACACCCTTCTAAATACCCAAAATACCCTTTTGAAAGGGTGTATGATAGAACTACCCATATATATTTTTACTTTTTACAATTTCCCCTGTTTATTTAATTTTTAATAAATATATATTTTGGTAATTTTGTTATTAGGGTTGCGATTCACGAAGCAATGGAGCAGCAAACAATATCAATTGCCAAAGCAGGAATTACAACGGTTTTGAACTCGAGAACTTCGGTTCTTGCTGCTGCAAATCCTGTTTCGGGCCGTTATGATGATCTTAAGGTCCTTATCATTTATTATTATTTACAGATCACATTTTTATAATCCTGTTCATAAAATTTAATTTTTTTTTTCTTTTTTTTCAGACTGCACAGGATAATATCGACTTGCAGACAACGATTCTCTCGAGGTTTGATCTGATATTCATTGTTAAGGACATGCGAGACAAAGAACAGGATAGGGTACACAATCTATCCTTTTTAATTTTTTGTCTTTTATTTTTACTTCGTTAATATACTAAAATTTGTCGTGCATATTTTAGATAATTGCTCGTCATGTTATTGGTGTACACACAAAAGGCAAATCTGATAACAAGGACTCTACTGCTCCTGAAGAACAAAATTGGCTCAAAAGGTATTATTCATTTATTTGATAGTACCAAATTATATGTAAGTTCTTTAATATAATATTTGGTCTAATGTGTGTATGAATTGATTTTAAAGGTACATTGAATATTGTCGATTAACATGCCATCCACGCTTGTCAGAAAAAGCATCCGAGATTCTACAAAACAAATATGTGGAAATTAGACAGGTAAACTCCAAATAAAAAAATGTATTATTTTTCTAAATATATTTATTTTAGTGATCTTAATTTGGTTTAATATGTAGAAAATGAGGCAACAAGCACACGAAACCGGGAGATCCGCTGCGGTTCCAATTACAGTGAGGCAACTCGAAGCTATAATAAGGCTGAGCGAATCACTTGCAAAGATGAGATTGTAAGTGTTGCTAAATTTAAATGAATTCAAATCGAAGAATAAAAATATTGATTTGAGTATTTTTGACTTTTGCGAAGGACTTCTGTGGCTACCCAAGAGCATGTAGAAGAAGCGTTCAGATTGTTCAATGTTTCTACCGTGGATGCGGCTCGCTCTGGAATTAACGAGCATTTGAATTTAACCCCTGAAATTGCTAACGAAATCAAGGTAATGAAATAATGCAAGAATTTGAGTTCAGTTTTTACGCAAGTGAGTTTATTTTTTAACTTTTGTGTGTTGTTTCCAGCAAGCCGAGGCACAGATAAAGAGAAGAATGGGAATTGGAAGCCACATTTCAGAAAGGAGATTGATGGATGAGCTAACACGTATGGGAATGAACGAGTCCATTGTAAGTTTCGCTAATATGATTATTGGAGCGAATAATTTGTACAAATGAAAAATGAATTGATTTTTGTGGTTTTTGGTTACTCAGGTGAGAAGAGCCCTCATAATCATGCATCAAAGGGATGAAGTTGAGTACAAGAGAGAAAGGCACGTGATTGTTCGCAAAGCTTGATTTTCAAGGTAGTTAACATCCCATATGATCGTGAACTCGTCATCTAGTGTTCTCTTTTATTCCCTGTCCCATTGATATATTGGATTATTTGTATAATTTGTGTTGCGTTAGTCAAATACATTTTATGAGCCAGCAAGATAGATGTTTCTAGTTAATGTACTGATTTTTCCTTTTTGTTCTTTGTATTTTTGACGAATTAACCCTAACTTTTTGGATACTCTAAAAAATGAGATTTTTTTTATTAGGCAACTAGTATTTTATGAAGTACCAAGTAAAACGGTAGAAGTAATATTTTCATATAAAAGAACATTTCGGGTACCATGCTTATCTTTCACTCTTCTCAGTTCGCTGTGTTTTTCTCTTCTACATCTCTAGTTTTTTTTTTCTCTACAGATACATGAAAATAAATCTGATTTAAATGAAAAGTCACTACCACACATTGTTGCAATTGGGACGGCTCTGGCCGTGCCCAATAGCCTCTAAAATCGTAGGCAAATGCAACATGGATGGATGGCTGTAGGCATTTCCTTTGTTGCTTTTGTTTGCTGACGGGTCGTAGGCAAAATCTTTGCGGATGGCTCACTAAGGTAATGTTGACGGCCATAAAAGCCGTAGCTAAAAACAGGGGCATTGTCGACAGCCAGGACCAGCCGCAGTTGAAAACCAGGAGTTATGCCGAAGGCTAGGACAAACCGTAGCTAAAAACTTAGGTCTATGCTGACAGCCAAGACAATCGTCGCTAAATCAAGGTCCATGCCGACGGTTTTGTAAACTGTAACTAATTTTTTAATTTGTTTTAATGAGAAAAGTTCGATATTGGTCCCTCGACTTTTTACTTTGCTCACTTGGTCCTTTTTGGTTAATTTAACCCATTAATTTTTTCATTTAGTTTGAAGTTTTATTTTGATTTTGATTTGTTAACTAATGACAGTTACGTGTTTGACAAGTAATCTATAACATGAAATATGGTGTGAAAAAACAACCTAATTTCATAAACATGATATTTCCATATACCATAAAGGCATGTTTGGCACATGAAATTAAGAGTGGAATTTGCATTTGAATTTCCGGTATCATGTATTATATAACGAAAAAAATCCCGACTATCCTTCTCAAAATAAATTTCTCCAAAGCATTTGACGTCGTCTCTTGGAACTTTCTAACCAAGCTCGTGTCCTCTAGGGGGTTTCCTTCGAAATGGATAGAATGGATCAAAGCGATCCTAGAATCATCTTCCTCGACAATTAAGGTTAATGGAACACGCTCAAATCATTTCACACACAAATGAGGTCTCCGTCAAGGGGACCCCCTATCGCCTCTATTATTCAACTTGGCCGTTGATACGCTCCAATCCATAATATTAAATCTACAACCACTCTTGATATCATCATGTCACTTGCAAACACCGGTTCTACAATTTGCCGATGATACGATTTTCTTCGTAGAGGCTCACACCACGAATCTAAAACTCATTCAACTGGCAATCCAAATATTCAATGAAATTACGGGACTTGAAGTAAATTGGTTCAAAAGTTCTTTCGCAACAATTGCAATCCCACAACAATTTGACAACTACATACAAGAAATTCTAAAATGTCCGAAATCCCCTCTCCCAATTCAATACCTTGGGTTACCGTTATCGTACAAGAAACCCAACAAAGCTTCCTTCCTACCTCTAATCCGCAAAATCCAAGACCGGATAGCCTCTTGGAAAGGAAAGTGCTTGTCGTTTGGTGGGCGTGTTACCCTCATCAAAGCCACTCTCACGGCGATCCCGATATATATGAGTCAAACCCTACAACTACCAAAATGGGTGATAGACAAAATTACCAAACTAACTAGAGCCTTTTTATGGTCCGGTGACCAAACCACTAATGGTGCAAAATGCCTCATAAATTGGAAAACTATTTGTCTTCCGAAAAAAAATGGAGGCTTAGGGATACCCGACCTCAACACACTTAATACGGCTCTATTACTAAAATTTCTTTGGAAGATGGATGCGGACAAGGATAATTTATGGAGATATCACATGAACAAAATGCATGGAGTACATGAGGCGAGTGACATTAAGCAAATACCAGCCTCCTCCCAATCACCACTCACAAAGCAACTACTAAAAATCATTCACATCTACGATAGTTGTACGTAAAAAAATCAGCAAACGAATGAAACTCGCTGGAAATGTGCGCGAGACAACATCTTCACTACCCGATCGGCCTATAACTTCCTGGCAAACCCGGGGGTAAAAAACCCCTGGCAGAAGATGATCTGGTCGTCGAGAGCTCCATCCAAAGTGAAGTTCTTCATGTGGCTTGCCATGCACGAGCGAATTAACACGGCGGACGTCATAAGGAAGAAGGGATGGCCACACAATGCAATCTGCCCCCTGTGCTCGACCGAGGAGGAATCGCGTGACCACCTCTTCACGACCTGCATATACACAAAGAACGTATGGGACCACTTCGAGCGCAATACCACCGTCGGGGTAATATGGGCAGGCAGCACACACCTGTTCGAACGTTGGTACACCACTCGAAAAAACATTTCTAAAGAGCAAAGGATGAAATGGGACTCGCTTATAATGGCGGTATGTTGAAACGTCTGGAAAAAACGCAACAAGCGAATATTTAGGTTTCATGGATTCTCACACATAATCACGGCTCAACGGGCAGCCCAAGACGGCCAACTCTGGTGCGGCATAACAAACTAGACCTATTAGCTACATCCATAGTGCAGGTTTTTTTTTTAGGCTAAGATAAATAGGAGACTTTTTATTAGGCTCTTGTAAAAGAAAAATGAAATCTCTGTAACTTATTTCTTCGATTCAATACAAAACGAAAGGCTAAGCCTCTCATTCAAAAAAAAAAAAAAAAAAAAAAAAAAAGGGTAATAGAAGGTGAATTAAGAAGTGGAGGAATCTTCTTCTTGCTTGAATACCCTCAAAACTTAATTCCAATCAAGATGATGGAAAAACTCAATTCCTTGCTATCATCTTATAATGATATAATAATAATAAATTATTATATTATACTTATTTAATAATAATTAGATAATTATTAAATAATTATATTATATAATAATATTATTATAACAATTATTTATAACAAAATAATATATATGATTTTATTTTATTATTATAATATTCATATATAATTAATATATTATAAATAATATGCATTGTATTACTGTATTATTATATTATTAAAATTATTATATAATTATTTTATTATTATAATATTCATATATTTAATATATTACAAATATAAGTATAGCATTATTATAATATATTTTATTATTATAATATGCATAAAATTAATGTATTATAAAAATTATGTATAATATTATTTTATTATTATAATATTATAATTATTTTATTATTATGATATTCATAAACTTAATATAAATTGTAAATAATATGTATAATAATATATTATAATTATTATATAATTATTATATATTATTAATTTATTATACATTATTATATATGTTATTATTATTATGTAATTATTTTATTATTAGTATTCATATAATGATATATTTTAGTAATATATAATAACAATAATTTATTATATATTAATAATTATATCCATATTATTAATATATATTATGATAGTGATATATAATTATTATATTCATATAGTTAATATAATATTATGTATTAATGTATAGCATTATTATATTATTATAATATATTATAATATATTTTATTATTATAATATTCATATAAGTAATGTATTATAAATAGTGTGTATAATATTATTTTATTATTATAATATTATAATTATTATATAATTATTTTATTATTATGATATTCATAAACTTATTATATATCGTAAATAATATGTATAAAATATATTATAATTATTATATATTATTATATAGTTATTTTATTATTATTATTCATATTTTAGTAATATATAATAATAATTTATTATATTATAATATAATAATTGTATCCATTTTATTAATATATATTATGATAATGATATATAATTATTATATTCATATAATTAATATAATATTATATATTATTGTCATATCGTACAACAATTATATGCAACAATACATTTTTATTTTTATTTAATATTATTTGATGATTTAAGAACAATCCTTAATAATTTTTATGAATTTTAATTAACCATTATTTCTACATTTTCAATAATAAAATTCCAAAATTTTCTAAACAACCAAACAAAAAAATTATATTTTTCAGTATTTTATAATTTAGACATCCAAACAAACAATGAAATTACTAATTCCAGAATTTTTATCTCCTTCACGTGATAATCCGATTCCACTATACTAATTCCACTTGCCAAACGGCCCCTAATTATCTTTTACTAATCAGGATATCTCTTCTCAAATCATACTCATAATTTTCTTCTATGCTCATGTTTATCTTTCATAATTAATCAAATTAAGAAAAAACATTTCCGTAAAAAGTTGTCTTTCTTCACATATTTTGGGAATTGGAATCCCTTGTGCTCGTGCCGTATATGTCATATTTTACAATAGGGAAATTTTACTCTTCCCCCCAAACCCACTCCCGCACCCACGATATGGGTTGGGGGGAAATTCCCATCCCCAAATTGCACCCAAAAAATTCAATTGATGGTTAATTCAAAGTTTAATTAACGACTAATTCAAAGTTAATTAACGGTTAATTCAATTGTACTATTTATTAACAAAAATTAAAAATTTTAATTGATGGTTAATACAATCTTGGATACTCAAATTGGGGAGGCGAATCAAAACCCCCCAGATCGTGGATGCGGAAGTGGATCTGGGGGGTTCCATATATGCTCCCTTTACAATAATAAAGAATCAAAATCATAACACGTAGCTCGTGCCAAAAACAAAGACATAATAAAGCAACGTGCTCCTATACCAATACCAATACTCTTTTGGTCTAATGATAAATTGCTTAGTATAAAATATCAAAAATTAAGAATTAAAACTCCATTAATATCACAAATAATAACATGTCATCAATAATATCCATGTTTCATGGATTAGATTTCACTTCAAAAAAAAATCAACCTCCCTCCAACAAAATTGATTTTATCTAATACATTTTTCACCAATTTCATAATTACAAACTAATATTGATTATTTCCACTGTTAATAGGACCAATAAAATTAGCAAGAGAAAGGGGGGCAACTCAAAACCAATGCAGTAACAATGTTGCATCATAGATTCATAAGCTATGTTCGAATTTGAAAGCCACATGAGTTTTGGAGTTTAGTTTTTTTATGTGTAGGGTTTAATGATGTTTTTATTATGATTTATTGTTTAATTTGATGATATATGATTTTATCTGTTGATTTAGGCTATTTGACGAGTTAGGTGTTAAGTTTGGGACAATTTAACTATTTTTATTGAGGCCATTTAACACCACCACAAACCTCACCCCCAAAACTCACCACCACATCTGATAGTTCAAGCAGATGATACCCATCCTCACTTTCTAGAGGTGCAGAATCCGAGTCTTGTGTGTAGCTGGACTATAAAGATGATTTTTATTAGAATATCATTTAGTCTTTAGTGTGTGCGCGCGCGCCTACGGGCTTGTAACAAAATAAAAAATAAAAAATCATTTATATCTCTAATTAACACACTTAATTAACTAGTAATTAACAAGATAAACTCGATTAACAATTAACTAAGGGTGGCGTTATTGCAAGAGCCAACATGACTAAATTGAGAGCGATTTCAATTTTGTTTTATCAAATGACCGTTATATCACTGTTAATTATGAATTGATGATTGATATTTCTTATATTTATCTATTAGTTTATTATTTTCCATAAATCATGCAAATAAAATCTTTCATATATAAAAAAATATTTTTATTCTTAATTTTTTCATCATAAAAAAACAATTAATTGTAACATGTCATATATATTTAAATATGAAAATTAATATATATTGGTTAGATTTGATTTTTCATAATATTACGAAAAATATTTTTGCATTATTCATGGAAGATATAAATAATGGTATATAAGTATAATAAATATCAATCACCATAAATTGGGGTATAGTGATCATTTGATTAAAAAAAAAATGAAATCGCTCTCAATTTAGCCATGTTAGCTCTTGCAATAGCGTCACCCTTAACTAATATATATTTAATATACATATGAATTAACAATTAATAATTAATATTAATTAATTGTTAATCAAGTCTTTTATTAATTACAAGTTAATTAAGTGTGTGTTAGTTAAGGATATACAAAATGCGGTGATGAGTTAAGTTTTCACCAAATTATACAAACACTAAGAAAATTTGTTTTTCGATTCATAGTAATATTTTTGCGTTTTGAGGAGTTCAAATAACGTGTTTTTAGATCGTTTGTATCGTATCTTCTACTACATAACTTCTCAGCAAATTTTACAAACACCAAGAAATCTTGTTTTTCGATTCATAACAATCTTTTAACGATCTGAGAAGTCCAAATAACGTGTTTTCGAGATGGTTTGGATCGAATCTTTTACAACGTAACTTTTCACCATATTGTACAAACACTAAGAAAATTTTCTTTTCGATTCATAGCAACCTTTTTATGTTTTGAGGAGTTCAAATAACGTGTTTTTAGATCGTTTGTATCGTATCTTTTATTACATAACATTTCACCAAATTTTACTAACACCAAGAAATCTTGTTTTTCGATTCATAACAATCTTTGAACGCTCCGGGAAGTCTAAATAACATGTTTTTGAGCGGCAATCGCAATGAGCCAAGACACAAATCCGTAAGCAAAGAAATCAAATAAGGTAAAAATGCACAGAAACTAACAGACTAAGCAACAACGACAAGAGAAAGTAAAAACATGGTCATACGACGAAAGGAAGAGCGAAGAAAACAAAGTACAACGTCAAAATGATTAAGCAGAAGAAATACGCGCAGGCTCAGAGAAAGAGAAGCATGAGCTGTCGCATGCTGAAACAACAGCCCTAATCACGCATTCAACAACCGAAAGAATGGCCACAAATAAGAGAGAGATAGAGCGACGGCATGAATCTAACGGCAAAGAAAGAGCAAAGAAGAAGAAGATCGTACGACGAAGAAACAAAGAACGTGGAAGAAGGGCGAGACGGCCCGATACTGAAAATTAGAACTATTTAAAGATAAAAAGAATAAATTTGATTCACAACAATACAAAGTTTACTTGCATAAAAATCAGGGATAAATGAGATAATAATTATTGAACTTCTGCTTTCCAATGAATTCTTTCTTTTGAGGTTCTCACAGAAACAGGTGAAAAAAAGTATCAGGGGAACATCAAATTTCAACGCATTTCCTCACCCATTCGATATTATTTCTTCTTTTCTTAGACAGTGTAGTGTGCTGGGACATTATCCATATCCAGGCCCTTGAGTTTCACCACAGACTCCACATGTCCCTTGAGAGTGTTAAGCTCTCTAAGCCTACAATAGAAAAATCACAATGATTTATACCGCAATTTATAAATAAAATAAATGACATTTACGCAGCCCATATAATACAACACCAACCTGGCAACTTCGGCACGTCTTTTTGCCTGCTCTGCTATCTCGGAAAGTTCGCCGTAGGTGCTGTGGTTGTTGACGCCCGACGATTCACATGTCTGAAGCCCATCTAGAGTTCTCTGATTATGAGCCCATTCAGCCTCGCGCTGACCCTTTCCAAAATCCTTCTTGGTCGTGAAAGCAGTCTATAATTTCAGTTTCAAAATGCAAAATTTCAGTTTCACAATGAAAAATGAAATATACACATGTGTCTACGCGCGCGCGCGTGTGCGAATATGTGAAACTGTGTAGATTACCTTGTTATTGAGAAGGTTGCCCCATGCCTTTCCACTCAGAACATAGCGGATGATGAATTTGAGGATGTCAAGAGGAATATAAGTGATGATACTGTAAAGCCAAATGACACCGGCCCATCCCCATCCACATCCCTTGATACGAGCAAACGACCAAGATGCATATACAGCGATAAGAGTAGCCACCTATACATTAATGCACGTCTAAATTAATCAATACTGTACCAAAGCATGTGTTAATTAGGATTGCTTGACTAAGATAATTACCAATTGAGCGATGAGGAAGGCGATGCAAAGCAAGAAACCTGGACGTTCGAGCCATGACCAGCTTCTGGAACGGGTGACGAAGATGAGGGCCTGGCTTATAATACTCACTTGGAGGTATAGCACAGCCATGATTTCCTCCTCGTTATTTCTGATCGACCTTATACCAAACCATTTCTGCATTACGAAATAAAAAAAATTCAGAATAAGTATATTATGATGTACTTAACAAAAAAAATGACAAACAAGAGCAAATTATTATATATACCGGGAATGCATCCGTATCATGAACAATGTAAAAGAAGACAACACTCATGAGAGCCATGTACGTGCCGAGCACAATACCAGTGGCAAAGATCTCTTTTAACTTCCAAGAGTCGGGCATGGGTGAGGGCTTGACACGATCTTTCGAGATGGTCATGATGGTACCATCATTCAAAATAGCAATGATAAGCACCATGAAAGGGGAGAAATCAAACTTCCATATTAAGGCAACAAGTAGAAATCCAAGTACTATACGAATAGTGATTGACACGGCATAGATGGTGTAGTTTTTCATGCGTTGGAAGATGGCACGGCTAGTCAACACGGCACTAACTATGACACTTAGACCGGGTTCAGTCAATACAATGTCAGAGGCACTACGAGCCGCATCAGTTGCATCAGCAACTGCAATGCCGATATCGGCCTTCTTTAGAGCAGGTGCGTCGTTTACACCATCGCCAGTCATGCCACATATATGCTTCTTATCTTGTAGTCGCTTCACGATTTCGTACTTGTGTTCTTCAATTTGATTAGAAAATTGTCAGTTTAAAATTGTTTTAAGGTAAAATAAAGAATCTAATAAGTAGAATGAAATTGATCTGTACCTGGGAAGACTCCGGCAAACCCATCAGCCTTCTCAATTAGTTCATCAATTGGAATTCCAGCAACATCCTCGGAAGTACCATGTGCACCCAAAAGAGCAGTGGAAGGGTACATATTGGTTCCCATGCCAAGGCGGCGACCAGTCTCTTTACCGATGGCAAGTTGATCGCCGGTGATCATCTTGACGTTGACACCAAGGTGGAGTGCCCTACGAATAGTCTCTGCACTGTCGTGTCTCGGAGGGTCGAACAAAGGCAATAGGCCCAAGAACTCCCATGGTCCGCCTGCACTTTCTTTTGTTGCCTCGGGTACTTGTTGTCTTGCGACAGCCAACGAACGGAGTCCACGCTCAGCATAGCTTCCTATTATAGCATGTACTCTCTTTCTCTCATCCGCTCTAAGGTTGCAGAGATCGATGATTTGCTCCGGTGCACCCTTGCTAGCTCTATGCCAATCCCCATTGGAGTCGATGTATGTGATTGCAGTGCGCTTGTCAACTGGGTTGAATGGAAAAAAGTGGACTTCTTCTATCCCAGCACGTGCCTGCATATTTTTCGAAAATTATGTTTATATGATCATCATTTGTTTTGAGTTCGATAAAATTCGTTAACAAATTCAAAATTGTGCTAAAGTATAAATTTTAATTAATTAATAGATGACTACCTCTTTAGGATCAGAAAGCATTGCAACCATGCATGTATCAATGGCATCTTGGTTCTCAACCCGAGATGCTCTAGCTGCAGACAACACGACAGTGGCTTTCTCTACACCGTTGCCGAAAACCTACACAAATCAGAAAAATAGTAAGGATCACATAAGATATAAAAACAATACTTAAAATGATAAAAACAAAGTAATCAATACTAACCTCAATCAAGTTTTGATCGACGGTGAGTTTGTTGAGGGTGAGGGTGCCAGTCTTGTCACTGCAAAGGACATCCATACCAGCCATCTCTTCAATAGCTGTCATTCTCTTTGTGATGGCTCCTTGCTCAGATAGCCTGTGAGATCCAATGGCCATTGTTACGGAGAGCACAGTAGGCATCGCAATTGGAATCCCACCAATGAGCAACACCAAGAGATTATCGATTCCTTGTCTGTATGGGCGGCGTTGGACCGGATACATCACAATTATCTCAATCAATAGACCAATAGCAATGGAGCAAATACAAAAGTTCCCAATGGCTGTGAGAACCTTCTGGAAGTGTCCTACATTGTTCGTGCTATCGACGAGGTGAGCTGCCTTGCCGAAGAAAGTGTGGACCCCTGTCGCTATTACCACCGCATCGAGTTCTCCTTGCTTGCATGTGGATCCAGAGAAGACGTGATCTCCAGGGTTCTTTGTTACGGGGAGTGATTCACCAGTCAAGGCTGATTGGTCAATTTTTAGAGGATCGCCTTCTAAGAGACGAGCATCGGCTGGGATGATGTCTCCTAGCTTCACGCTGATGATGTCACCAGGTACCAGGATAGCTGCCTCTTCTTCAGACCATTTTCCGTCACGCAAGACCTTGGTCTTCGGGGCAAGACCGGCCATGAGTGCCGCAGCTGCATTGCCCGCATTGTTCTCCTCGATGAAGCTGATTGTTGAGTTGATGATTAGAAGGACCACAATACCCACAAAATCTTGCCAATCTGGAGGCTTGCCCTGTTATCAAAGAGAGTAGTATAACTTAAGTACGTGTATTATCATGTGTGTGTTATTTTTCATCATTTTTCTTTCTTTCTTTCTTAGAATGTAAGCAAATGAAAAGAGGAGAAAATCAATTACCCCTCCATTAGCAAGAGCAATTGCCATGATTGCTGCAGCCTCCATGACCCATGACAAGGGGTTCCACATAAACCCGAGAAACTTGAGGAACTTGCTCTCCTACTCGCGCAAAGTCAAACACTAAAGGTTAATCATGTAACAAAAAAAATAAATGAGATCGATGGATGAAATTATATATACCGTCTTCTCTTCGAGCTTGTTGGGCCCAAAAACCTGGAGGCGATTCTCGCCCTCGGTGCCGCTGAGCCCTTCCTTTGTGCATTTCAGATGATGGAAGACCTCCTCTATTGGAATTGTCTCCTAAAACATACCAAAAGAAATAAAAGAATCAATTTGTGGAGTAAACAAATTGCAACTTTTTGAGCTCCAAATGAACATTTTGAACTAATCGAAATAATTTCCAGTGTAATGATAGGAAGAACTCACGAGGTCCACAGTTTCGTTCTTAATGTCATCCATTGAAATTGCTGCCATGATTTAAATTTTCGATGTCTTGACCACATAAAATTGTAAAGACTTTCTTTATTTTGTAAGAAAAGCTAAAGACTATGTTATATACAAACGTTTTGAACCTTTATTTGCCAAAATTAGAATTGAGACAGTCATCTTCTCGAGAATTATGTTAAACCAACATCTAGAATACTGTTAAACCCAAATCTTTCTCAAATCTCAACTAACAGTTTTAATTAACATATCAATTAACGATTATATATTTTTAACTAATTCTATATATTAATTAATTATTAATTAGAAGAGACATTAATTATATATTATAATTTTACTGATTATATATTAATTGTTAATTTTCTTGCTAACTGAAGGTGTTAATTTGAGTTTAGGGAAGTTTTGGAAAATCTGGGCCACCATAAATGGCCTCATATTTGCTAACTAAAGGTGTTAATTTGAGTTTCAGAAAGTTTTAGAAAATCTGGTGCACCATAAATGGCCTCAAATTTGAGTCATGCCTGAATGTGTTTCCACAGTTTCTTTGCTTTTGACGCTAACAGTAACATGGCATAAATTTCCAGGTGCAATTGGATACGTTCTTCTGTTTCCACACTCTCATGTATGGTCCAAAATTGTTTTTTCTATTTGGTATGCATGTTTTTCACATACAATTTACTGTTTACATGTCAAAATATGTGTTGTTCGATATACTCTTTACAGATCATAATGTTATTTTGTTTTGTCACCTTAAAGCAAAATTATGTAATGAACTAACAAGAAAAGTTTTTTTAAAAAAAAAATTAGAGAAGCTTAGCTTCTTTATAATATATTAAAACAAATTTAATACATTTTTTAGGTCTTACATGAATGATGTGAATACCCTTTCAGTGATGTCCTAAGACCCTATTACAGATTTTTGAAATACCCGGTTACTACATGAGAGAACGAAATAAAAAAAGGTTATATATATATATGCGCGCACGCGCGCCGCGCGTGCGCGCGCGTGCGTGCGTGCGTGCGTTTTTAGCGGACATACACCGTGATACTAATTGATGCAATAAAGATAATGTCTTTTAAAGATGATTGTCTCGACGAACGTCTTCCTCACATCATAACTATACAATAAGTCAGAGAAAACTATCCCTTATTTTACAAACATTTACCAGAACCAAAATCTCTTCCAGGTCTAAAAGTTGACTATTCAATAATTTTACAAATTTTGCTCTTATGTCAGCAAAAACTATCCCTTATTTGGAAGCAATCCTCATATGCAGTTGGTAGTATTTGGACTCCACATAACAAATCATTGAAATTCAATGATAATCAAATTTCACAGATACATTCTTGACTTTAAGCTACACATAATCATTCTTACAATCTAGACCCAGTTCCCATTTTAAAATTTTCAAACATTGCAACAAAAAGCAAATTCTAGATGCAGGATTTGGTTGCCTACATCCAGGAAATGGATTCCTAATATTCAAAATCCAAGATATATTTTCAAACTTGCAATTATTTTAGCGAGGGTATTTAGGAGTAGTAATTTTTTAGATTAGGGCAAATACCCTCAAATTCTAATTGTAAATGTATAAATGATTTTAATATTAATAAAACAATAGAAGTAGGAAATAAGAGCCTACTTTATTTTTCTCAAAAAAGAATTTGGTTGCCTACATTGAAATAAAATACCAGTGAGTAAATTAGCTCTATGTGGAGTGTGGCTTAATCCAGTAGAAATAGGTGTTACAGATCTTGAAATACATATGAATAACACAAAATTTAACCAAGTGGTTTGCCTACAATTCGAGTTTGAAAACCGAAGAAATTTAAATCCCTAAACCTGCAATAATCCGCTCTTATATCCACAATAATCCGCTTTTTGACCCGTTAAAGGACAGCTATATATATGTGGAGCAGGGTCAATAGCCAATGGACTTTTTTGGCCGACACGGCCAACATTTTTTAGATCGTTCGATCGACATATCGAGTGGTCAAGAACAAACCTCGTACCTAATTGAAAGCATCATGTTTTCATTCTGAATCGACCGGCTTTTCTTTTTTTTTGAATGAGCAAAGTGTTGGCTTTGCTCGGATTTTTCATTAAAATAAACAAATCCAGGTTAGTTACAGTATGAAGTTAGTGTGTTATCAGGAGTTAGAACTAAAGAGAAGTAATTAGCATGATCCTTTCCAAGCTGCTGCGTCCCTAATGGTTGTGAGGAATGTTGCGGAAACCGACCTTCGTACGTTTGAGAATATTACATTACTACGCCTTTTCCAAATTTCCCAGATTATTGCTAGGAATAGGAGGTCCCAGTCTTTCCCGTGATGATTAAGGAATTTTACTCAATTTCTCGACCACGAGTTGAGGATGTCTTGTTCCAGCGATATGTTAAAACCTACTAGGGAGGAACCTTTGTCCCAAATCTGTTTTGCGAAGGGGCAATTGAGAAATAGGTGATTTGAGTCTTCAAGGGAGTTTGTAGAACTGTTTACGCACCATTTTAGATTAGGTCATCCTCGCTTTATGAGATTATCCGCCGTTAAGATCCTTTGGCGGAAAGCAAGCCATGCGAAATTTTTTTATTTTGAGCGGGCACTTTATCTTCCAAAGCCTTTTGTTCCATTTAATTATAACTCCCGGGTTTCGCCATATTTTATAGGCAGATTTGACTGAAAATAAACCATTTGTCGTCCATTTCCAGGAGAGGGTGTTATTAGAGTTGTCCAAAGAAATTCTAAGGAAAGGTAGGAGTTTAATAAGATCTTTTATGAAGAAGGAGGCTATGTTGTTTGGTATTTCGGTCAAGGAATGGGCATCCTTTTTGGAATATAGTTCCTGTAGTGTTTGGCTCCATAGTCCGTTAGGCTCGGAATGAATCCTGTAGAGCCATTTTAATAAGGATAATTTTACTATGCCCCCCAGTTTCCCCCCCGCGATCCGTGATTGAGTCACGGTGACGTACGTGATCAATTCGATGCTCCTCACGTGACAAAAGATGGAATACGATCTCCCATTGCTTCCTCCAATTAAGTTAGTGTTGTCCTTAGAATTAATGGTCAATTAACACTTTGCATTTATTGGCGGTCTCCTCACCGTGCCCATCCGAGCTGAGGTTGTCTACCATTAATACCTGCACTGTGCAGTCCATCATTACAAATTAGTAGTGCAGCTCATTAATGCCTTTGCCAATTCCCCATGAGATACAAACAATTTGAATTTTGTATCCCTATGAACTCTCCACCTCTATCTTTGTATCCATTTTTAACCGTTCTTTGTTCCTCTTGTTCTTCATCTTCACCATCCTAGATTCGCCATTAATCACTGGTAAGTAACGAAGAGATTTACTTTACAATCTTTTGCATTCAATTAATTGGTCTCAATTTCTTCGCTATTTTTTCTTATTCATACCAGTAATTTCTTATCTTATTAGTTCATGTAGCTTTGGATTATATGAATCATTAAAGCTCTGTTCACACTTAATTCCCTCTCCAGATTTCATGATTCAGTAAATTCATTCCATTTGTTAAGTATAAATCATCTGCTACCATTTACTTCATCTGAATAACTTCATTAATTAACCTCGTACCAAATAATTCCTCTTTTATAATTTAATTCATGCCTCAATAAATGGTGTCCTTCACTAACCTCGTACCATTTAATGATTGTATACCCACAAAAAACAGTTATCATTTATGAACTGTCCACAATCACCCATTCAAAAAGTATTTTAATCGATTTTCAAGTATAATTCCCAGCAAAATTAGTTTCACTCACATATTTATTGTTAACCTTTGATTAACTTATCCAACTCGATTTCAGTTTTCATGGATGCTACTGAACATGATGACAACGACAACACCGATCCCAAAGGAAAGCGTCCAATTTCACCGAATCAATCCCCCCAACCAAACCCATCCAGAGCTTCTTTGTCAGACGAGGACAGCATCATTCTTCCCCAAGTTGGTATGCAGTTCTCCAACAGAGACGAAGCTTTTGCATTTTACAAGTTGTATGCGTTACGTACTGGCTTTTCCCCTCAACGCCGCTCTCAGTACAAGCTCTCGTCTGTTGTTTACAAGGTAACGTTGGCATGCAGCCGTAATCGCAAGGCTCAATCAGAACAAGAAGACGACGACCCTCACCAATTTACCACTTTAACCCCCCCAGCCGGCTTCGAGCAAAGGAAGCGCGGTGAACATCGTACTAACTGTCGGTCTCAGGTTGTCATTACGGACAAAATGCTTAACGGTGTATGGGAGATTGAAAAGGTAATTCTAGAACACAACCATGATCTTGATCCTCATAGTGTTGGTTACTTTAAGGCCCATCGTCATTTGCCTGAATTTGTGAAAGCACAATTGGGTATTAACGACGCTTCTGGTATGCCCCAATCCCAATCTATAAAATATGTATTCGCACAATCTGGAGGAATTAACAATTGTTCATTCAACGCGAGTGATTGTTACAACCACGTTCAATCGACACGCCGATTGCATCTAGGGGATGGAGACACGAATTCACTGATGCGCTATTTCCAATTAAGGCATGCTAAGTCCCCGTCTTTCTTCTACCGCTGTTCTTTCGACTGTAGGGTTATACACATGATCAGAATGTGTGCAGCGGAATTATTTACACATGTATAACCTAATTCTACCGGGATCACGTTCGAAAACCACGAAAAAGGAAGAGTTATTCAGAATTTTACCTCGTACAAGTTAGTACGTGATGCCTACTTATCCAGATTTCGTGAACCTTCTCCAAGGATTGCTCTTGCACTCCCTCTACTCGTGTCCACCTTGATTTCGTCTGATCGAAACCGCCAACACCATTCTAGTCGGTGTCACGATTATTCCTCTCAAGAACTTGCTCAGAAACTCTACTCAAAAACTCTCCAGATCTCAATCTCGATTTTGTGTGAAAGAGAGAAAATTCGGCAGCCGAATTAGGTCAGAAAATTAGAGAGAGAAGAGAGAGAAAAATGAAATTCTGAATATATATATAGGCAGATTTTAGGTTAAATCCGAAAATTAGGTTAATAAAATCTAATTTTCAGAATAAAGCCCAAAACTAATAAATATCAGAATAAGCCCAAAATTTAGGTTAAAAACTAATTATCTGAAATTAGGTTAAAACCCTAAATTCTGAACGGGCCCAGACTATGAACTGGCCCAATTCTGATTCCAGATTTGCCTATTTATAAATTCTTCCAAGTTAATTCTTAAGCCATATTCTTTCAAACTCCCTCTTGTATAAGGGGATTTGATCTGCCTAGTGCAAGTGGGAGAACATTTATTATGTCCTAGGCGTGTTATTGGGATTGTCTTTTCACAGTTACGTTTTAGAAATATGAAGGTTTAGGTCATATGATGAATAATAATATAAATATCTGTCTCATAAACAAATACAATCCCAATAACACACCTAGGGCATAATAAATGTTCTCCCACTTGCACTAGGCAGATCAAATCCCCTTATACAATAAGAAACATAAATAAAACACCCAATCTAACACTGCGATAAATATCCCAATCCTATCGCCCTAGCATGCTGCTCATGCTTGGTACGTGATAGTGGCTTCGTAAATGGATCGGCCACGTTATCCTCAGTAGGTATCTTCATTATTTTCACGTCACCTCTCTTCGTAATCTCACGAATCAAGTGGTAACGCCGGAGTACATGTTTGGACCGATGATGCGCTCGCGGTTCCTTAGATTGTGCTATTGCTCCGTTATTGTCACAATAGACATCCATGGGACCCGAGATACTTGGCATAACGCCAAGTTCCATCACGAACTGTCGTAGCCAGACAGCCTCCTTTGCGGCTTCCGAAGCCGCGATATATTCCGCTTCAGTTGTAGAATCAGCCACCGTCTTCTGTTTGGAGCTTTTCCAAACAACAACTCCACCATTGAGCGTAAAGACGTAACCACTTTGAGATTGGAAATCGTCCGGGCAAGTTTGGAAACTACCATTTGTATATCCTTGGATAATCAGATCTCCTTCCGAACCACCATAGACAAGAAACATATCTTTAGTATTCCTGAGATACTTAAGAACGCTCTTGACTGCGGACCAGTGAGCTTCCCCGGGATCAGACTGATAGCGGGAAGTCACACTCAACGCATATGCGACATCTGGTCTAGTACATATCATGGCATACATGATCGATCCTATAGCCGAAGCGTATGGGATCCGACTCATTCGCTCACGTTCAGCGTCCGTTGAAGGACACTGAGCCTTAGTGAGAGTGATGCCATGTGACATTGGCAGAAATCCTTTCTTGGATTGCTCCATGTGAAACCTAGTTATCACTTTGTCAATATATGTACTTTGACTTAGTTCGAGAAGTCTCCTCGATCTATCTCTATAGATCTTCACACCTAAAATATAGGCAGCTTCTCCTAAGTCCTTCATTGCGAATTGACTACCCAAATATGCCTTAACCTGGTTAAGCATCGGGATGTCATTTCCAATGAGTAAGATGTCGTCCACGTACAAGATGAGGAATACAACCGAACTCCCACTGAATTTCTTGTATACACAAGGTTCCTCGATATTTTGAATGAAACCATACTTTGCGATAACCTCATCGAATCGTATGTTCCACGCACGAGATGCTTGTTTTAATCCATAAATGGATCTCATAAGCTTGCACACTTTATTCGTATTCTTTGGATCGACAAAACCCTCGGGTTGTGTCATATACACATCCTCGGTAAGGTTCCCGTTAAGGAAAGCGGTTTTGACATCCATCTGCCATATCTCATAATCGTGATATGCAGCTATCGCTAGAAGAATGCGAATACTTTTAAACATGGCTACTGGAGAAAACGTTTCATCATAGTCTATACCATGAATTTGCTTGAAACCTTTCGCCACCAGTCTTGCTTTAAAAGTGTGTACATTACCATCCATGTCGGTTTTCTTCTTGAAAACCCATTTGCACCCAACGGTCTTAGCACCATTAGGTAGATCAATAAGATTCCAAACCTTATTATCATACAAGGACTGGATCTCGGTTTTCATGGCGTCATGCCATTTCGAGGAATCCAAGCTAGACATAGCACCTTTGTAGGAGGTTGGCTCATCATCTAGAGTCAACTCATCATCGTCATTACTAATGAGAAATCCATATCTCTCAGGTTCTTGACGAATCCTACCAGATCTACGTAGAGCTTGTGTATTAGATTCTGGTTCACCATCCAATGGTAACTCAGTATCTTGTTCCAAATCAACCTGTTCACTTTGTGGTTCTCGAATTTCTTCGAGATCAATTTTACTCTCACTGGCTTGACGATCTAGGAATTTCTTCTCTAAGAAGTGTCCTCGTCGAGCCACGAAAACCTTGTTTTCGCTCGGCAAGTAAAAGTAGTATCCTCTTGTTTCTTGAGGATACCCCACAAATAAACACTTGTCTGATCTTGGCTCGAGTTTTTCCGTCAATAACCTTTTGACGTATGCCTCGCAACCCCAAATCTTAAGATAAGACAATGATGGCACCTTGCCATGCCATAATTCATATGGTGTCTTTTCAACTGATTTGGACGGAACTCTATTCAGTATATGAGCGGCCGTTTGAAGCGCGAAACCCCAAAATGACTTTGGCAAATCTGTTTGACTCATCATCGAGCGAACCATGTCTAACAAAGTCCGATTCCTCCTCTCGGACACTCCATTCCATTGGGGTGTACCGGGTGGAGTCCATTGTGATACTATACCACAATCTCGAAGATAGTCCTCAAACTCATAGCTCAAGTATTCACCACCTCGATCCGATCGAATGGCTTTAACTTTCTTGCCCAGTTGAAGTTCTACTTCGTGTTGAAACTCTTTGAATTTCTCAAAAGTTTCACTTTTGTGACGCATTAAGTATAGATATCCATATCTACTATAATCGTCAGTAAAGGTCACGAAGTAGCGATACCCATTTCTAGCCTCGACACTCATCGGTCCACATACATCGGAATGTATGGGGGCCAACACATCTTTCGATCTTTCTCTTTTCTTGGAAAAAGGTGTCTTTGTCATCTTACCCATCAAACAAGATTCACAATTTTCTATTGACTGTAAATCAAAAGAATCTAGCACTCCATCCTTTTGGAGTCTAGCAATGCGTTTCTCGTTTATGTGTCCGAGACGACAATGCCATGAGTATGTTTCATTAGTTTGAGTGGTATTTATGTTATAAATGGACTGATTATTGTTGTTATTTTCTAAATCCAAGACATATAAACCATTTTCAACTAGAACATTACTAAAGAAAATGTCATTCTTGCGAATAAAACAATCATTAGTACCAATGACTAATTCATATCCATCCGCAATAAGTCTCGAAACAAAAATAATACTCCTACTCAAAGTAGGTACATAACAACAATTATCCAAAACTAAAATAAGTCCATTTGGCTAAGTTAAATCATACGTCCCTTCGGCTAATGCTGCTACTCGAGCTCCATTCCCGACGCGTAAATCAACTTCGCCACGAATCAACGATCTTCTACTTCTTAGGCCCTGCATATTATTACAAATATGAGTCCCACATCTAGTGTCCAACACCCATGATGATAAAGTAAAGAAATAAGAATCGATAACGGAAATACCTGATGCCGGTGTGTCCGAGGAAGCGGTCTTTTGCTTGCTCTCCCTCAGGAAGATCTCGCAATCACGCTTCCAATGCCCCTCCTTGAGACAGTGGAAACACTTCTTGTCATCCTTGGATTTCTTGCTCACTGGCTTAGGCGCAACCTTGTTGCCCTTTGCCTTCCTCTTCTTGTTCTTGTTCCCATTGCTTGGACTCTTCCCTTGAACCACCAATACCTCCGAAGTCCTAGACTTCATGTACCGCGGTTTCCCGTCACTTTCGAATGTTCGAAGCATTCCGAAAAGCTGGGGAATGGTCCTTGTCATGTCCGACATGTGGAAATGCGAAATGAACGAATCGAAGCTCGGTGGCAGTGACAACTTGATCAAATCAGTTTGTAACTCCAACTCGAATTTCATGCCAAGCCTCTCAAGATGATCGAAATATCCTTTCATCTTGAGAAGATGCGAGCTAACGGGTGTACCCTCTTGCATCTTGCATTGCGTCGCATTGCCAAGAGCTTGATACTTCTCCACCCTTGCTTGAACCCGAAACATCTCCCTGAGTTGTTTCATAATCTCGTATGCATCCTGTTTCTCAAACTGGATTTGATATTCAGGAGTCATAGTAGCCAACATGAGGCATGTGACATCATTCGAATCATCCATCATGGCCTGATATTCGAAGATGGCATCCCCAGTTGCGTCAACCCCTGGCACAGGAGGGATAGGCGTCTCCAAGACATGTGCCTTTCCTTCCTGTTTCAGAACGAATCCCAGATTCCTCTGCCAGTCAAGAAAGTTCTTTCCGTTCATTCGTTCCTTTTCCAAAATGGAACGCAAACTAAAGCGGTTATTACTTGGTAAAGCCATGAAATCTACAATTTTTGAAAAATAATGTAATTAATAACGTGGTCTTTCATATATTAAAATTCATTTTTAAACAACTTGAAATACCCATTATTTTATCATTTCAAATAGCCCCCACTATTGAAACGGAGATTTGATACCTGAAATCTCATAATGGACAAGATCCCTATTTAACGTATTTCTAAGGTGACTATGGCCAACAACTCAGAAAACATGTCACGTCGGGTAGGACGAAGTCCAATCATCTCTAAGACGATTCTTGCTTTATTCGCGAGGTCCGGTATTGAGTCAAACTCAAAATCAGAGTATGTGTTCCTCACTCCTTGCCCCAAATACTAGCCTAGCTAGTTAATTGGTCAAGTCCAAACCACAAATGGAGTATCATTCAATTAGCGAATTGACATGCCAGACTAAAGCCATGCAACACGTCAACTCCTAATCAATGCATGCCTTCAATGCTACGTATGTGAAAATCTGTGTCAGACTATGGCCATGCAACACAAATAAACAAATACTAGTTTCGAAGGTTCCACTTTGGGAGGCAATTTACTTGATAATTACGTGGGAGGATTTTCTTTTCATAAAATCATTTATTGAATTTTTATTTTATTCATGCATAAAACAAAAACAAAATATTGTATGGTATAGCATATATGCCTTTTAGTTTTATGAGCAATCATAAAACCCTAAATTCCCAACCCTAAAACCCAAGATGATCTTTTGCTTTTCTTGAAGATCCAATCTTCGTGTTGTGTCGTCTTTTCTTGGAGATCCAATCTTCGTGTCGTCTTGCTTTGAATGTTCCTCTTCAAAACTAAACCTATTCTACTACAACTTGGAAGACTCACCGGTCCCCATATTAAAATAGTTTACAATTTGGAAAGCTCACTGGCCCCCATATAACACACATACAAAACACACAACACACATTCAAAACATTCACAAACAATCATCCCCGTTTTAGGCTATATGCTATACCGAATTGAATTTATAAATTGAAAAATTTTAAATTATTGGGCAATTTTGACAGAAATTTTTTTTTTGTTGTCCAGAATTTTGTTCGTACGATCGCAACTCCAAGTTCGATCGAGAAACGACAGAAAAAAAAATTTCAACTTTTTTTTTTTTTTTTTTTTTTTCAAAATCTGTATTTATTAAAATGTATTTAATAGATCCATTTTTCAACAGATCCAATCTGTATTATTCTGAAAATCCAATTTTCAACAGATCTAATCTGTATTAATTACAAAATATATTCTGAAAATCTAATTTTTTCTGAATTTCCATTTTTATTCTGAAAACCTAATTTTTCTGAAAATACAATTTTAAACAGATCTAATCTGTATTAATTACAATATATTCTGAAAATCTAATTTTCTGAAAATCCAATTTTCAACAGAATTTGTATCGTGTAATTTTTACAATTTAGCCCAAAAATTCTAAAATTTCTCAAATTATAAAATTCTAATATGTAAATCTGAAAATTTAATTTTCGATGGTTTTAACGAGCGATTGCTCTAATACCACTGTAGTGTTATACACATGATCAGAATGTGTGCAGCAGAATTATTTACACATGTATAACCTAATTCTACCGGGATCACGTTCGAAAACCACGAAAAAGGAAGAGTTATTCAGAATTTTACCTCGTACAAGTTAGTACGTGATGCCTACTTATCCAGATTTCGTGAACCTTCTCCAAGGATTGCTCTTGCACTCCCTCTACTCGTGTCCACCTTGATTTCGTCTGATCGAAACCGCCAACACCGTTCTAGTCGGTGTCACGATTATTCCTCTCAAGAACTTGCTCAGAAACTCTACTCAAAAACTCTCCAGATCTCAATCTCGATTTTGTGTGAAAGAGAAAAAATTCGGCAGCCGAATTAGGTCAGAAAATTAGAGAGAGAAGAGAGAGAAAAATGAAATTCTGAATATATATATAGGCATATTTTAGGTTAAATCCGAAAATTAGGTTAATAAAATCTAATTTTCAGAATAAAGCCCAAAACTAATAAATATCAGAATAAGCCCAAAATTTAGGTTAAAAACTAATTATCTGAAATTAGGTTAAAACCCTAAATTCTGAACGGGCCCAGATTATGAACTGGCCCAATTCTGATTTCAGATTTGCCTATTTATAAATTTTTCCAAGTTAATTCTTAAGCCATATTCTTTCATCGACCACGAAGGACGTGTCTCATGCATCTTCTGGATTCATGGTCGAGCTCGGGCGGCTTATAGGTACTTTGGTGACATCATTACGTTCGACACGACTTACCTTACGAACAAGTAAGCCATTTCCTATTCAGCACAATTTCATCCATTTCCTCGCATTAAACGTGCTTCCACACTTTTCCTACAGGTACGAAATACCGTCTGCACCATTTGTCGGTGTTAATCATCACGGCCAGTCAACTTTATTGGGATGTGCGCTCCTCCCAAACGAGACAATCGAGACCTACGTTTGGGTCCTCCAAACCTGGCTGGATTCAATGGTCGGTGTTCCTCCAAATGGAATAATAACGGACCAATGTCAGGCCATTGGCAATGCGGTCGCTGAGGTCTTCCCCACAACTCGTCACCATCTTTGTTTGTGGCACATTGCGAAGAAATTCCCTCAGAAGTGCGGTACTGGGGAGATTGGGCGAGAATTGTTAGAACGGGTACGTTACCTTGTTTATTCTTCTCAATCCACTGAAGAATTCGACTATGGCTGGCTTGAATTAATGGAATCAATACCGCCAGCTAATCCCAAGCTTGCATGGTTTCAATTCATGTTTGATATTCGTCACAAGTGGGTCCCTATCTTTACGCACGAGTACTTTTGGGCGGGAATGCAAACCACGCAGCGTAGCGAGAGCATGAACTCGTTCTTCGATGGATTCGTTAACTCCAGTACCAATTTAACAACCTTTGTAGAGCGTTACGAAGATGCTTTACGTTCTCGATGACACAAAGAAAGTCTCGAAGATTTCAACGATTTCAAGACCCGTCAGAAACTCATTTCAGGTCATTTCTACGAGAAACAATTCGCCATGGCTTACACCTGGTTTATATTCTATGTTTTCCAAAAACAGGTACAACAATTGTTGAACCTCACCTCGGATTTAATATCAATCGATGGTGCCGATTCTGTCTTCTCAGTTACTGGTACAAACCAAATTAGCCGCCAAGTCTTTGTCAACCACGACACAATGAAATTTAATTGTTCCTGTCATCTTTTTGCATACCGCGGTATAGTCTGCTGCCATGCATTGTGTGCATTTCGCCATATGGCCATCGATAACCTCCCTGCGACTCTTTTCCTTGATCGTTGGCGTAAGGATCTACTACGCACTCACACCACCTTGGGTGTTCCTGCTCCAATCACGTATCGAAACCTCGATAGCTACGACTCCCTTTACACGGCTTCTCACGCTATTTTACTTAGTATAGTCGAATCTACATCCCCTCACACTAATGATAAGAGGAAAATAAAGTACCTTTTTGATATATAATTTGGGGATTTTAGCCCTTTTGAATCACAACTTTATATATATAATTGTTCATATTTGAGATAGCAAGAATATTTCTTCACTAAGTGTGCTTTATTGCTTAATTACAGGTTTTAGGACGGAATTCTCGACAATCCGAGAGTGTATTTTCCTTCGTCTCCTCGCGCCGTTAAAATCGATATATCATACCGACCAATTCGGTACACGTGTGAAGGAGAAGACAAATAATCATCAACATAAGAAATTACACCAAACTCTACTCGAAAACCACTCACACAATTGCCACTCTACAGCCCCACCTACCTCACCTACCACCCCCAACTACCCTCAATCCTCTCACCCATCTCTCGGCCAATGGGAAAGCGCCAAGGCACTATAAATAAGACCCCAAGGCCCTTGGGCAGAGATTGCTTCTTCTTCCCTCCCCTTTCTTCTCTCTCTCTCTCTCTCTAAGCACTTCCAAGAACTTTCAAGAACGTCAAGAACCATTCAAGAATTACTCGAATTCTATGGTGATTGTTTGCCGGACTCGAAGCTTTCTTCATCCGGTGAATCGATCCAATCGAAGCAAGTCAAAGGAAACATCGTCACAACCGGACTCGAAGCTTTCTTCATCCGGACATCATCGGGATTGAGAGTGGAGCTTCCTCCATTACCGGACTCGAAGCTCTCTTCACCCGGTAAACCTCTTCTTCTCCGATTGATTCGTGTTTGTATTCCTTCTTCACTCGAACGGACTCGAAGCTTTCTTCATCCGGGAGAGTCGACTAATTCGAACGAGAAGCGCTTGTACCGTCCTAGCTTACTAGCGGTTCGAGCATCGAACGATAACACTAGACGAGGAAAGGAGCTCATCTTGGCGCGTTGAAGCTTGCTACTCATTCTAGGTGTAATCTTTCTATATCTTGAATTTCTTGTATGATGAATGTAGTTTGAAGTTGTGTAAAGGAAACTTGTTTGAATCTAAAAATCTTTGTTTAATCTTGTTTCTTGCATTCGATCTTTTGCTCTCTTTGTGTGATAATTTTGTTCTCTCTTTGTTCACTTTTTGCTTCCTTAATCATTCCTTAATTAACTCATTTAAATCCCCTTAATCAAATACAAATTCAAAACCCTAAACCAAATACTAAATCTGGTCCAGGGGACTTTCTGTCGTAACAAAAGTTTCTGCCTTTTTCCCGAAAAGTTTCTGCCTTTTGTTGGAAATTAATTTCTGCCTATTTCTCGCTCATTTCGATTCATTATTCGACACATATACTCCTTGTGGAACGAATTCATATTTCCACTATACACATATATTTCCAAACTTGTTGATTGAATTGGTTTTCACATACAACGATATCTCAAATTAAAAGTGATCGAAAACCAGCTCGTCAAATGGCGCCGCTGCCGGGGAGTAATGTTTAAGTCAAATTTTGAATCAAACTTGCAATCTTGAGTATTATTTCCAGTAGATTTAATAAATTCGAACTTGATATTTCACTAATTTCGAAAATTTTCGATTCTTGCAAGGTACACGGAGTTGAGCAAGATGGATTATCAAGAAAGACCAAGAACTTTTGGAGAATTGCTAACTCAAGAACAACCTCCAAGAAGATATCCAAAACACATGACGCTTAAAGAAATTATCGATCAAGATATCGAAGAATGGGAAGAAAGAAAAGAAACCAAAGCTCGAAGATCCATGGAAGAAAGAAGGCTCGGTTGGCTCTCATGTTCCACCTCAAATCAATACGAAGAATCACACACCGAGACCCTTTATGAAAATCCCATCTACGAAGCTCGCGAATACGAAAACGAATCCCCATGGGGTTATGAGACACAATCCTATACCGAAACCGCCAATAACTACTATCAACACTCAAACCCCATATACGAACCTTCACCAAATGAACTTGAATATCAACATGAATTTGATTACCAAGATCCACAATTTCGATCCCAAAACGAAGATCAAAACCAAGAATTAAAAAGAATGATGGAGGAAATTATGGCAATGATGAAGAATCAAGTTCAATCTCAAGAGTTGTTCAAACAAGAATTCAAACAAGAGATAAGCGATCTCTTGGATGAGATTAAAACCACCTCTCGACGACTCGGAAATATTCAATCGTTCTTGAACGATCTAGATCCAAGAATAACTCGCCTCGAGTTAGAGTACTCAAATGAGGAGATTATGGAGATTGAAAGCGACAAGGGTTTAAGTATGGGGGGATTCGATGAAAGCGTTGGAACAAGAACGACTATTGAAGAAGAAAAGGTGTCAATGGATTCGATTCTCCAAAAGACGGTTCAACTCACTCCAATTGATGAACACGAGTAATTCTCAAACAAGCAAGAAGAGAAATCTACAATTCTTCCAGGTGAATTCCTTCCATTTCTCATCAATTTTAATTCATTTAAGAACTATGATGCTTCTCATGATAGAAATTCATCTTATGTAGATTTATCAAGAAAGTCAAATACATTCGAGACACTCACGCCTCTCACCACTCCTCTTCATCAAACTCCAAGCGATGAAGCACTTATAAAAATACGAAGCGAAATAACGAGAATATTTACGCCACTTTCGACATACGCTAAACGAGTAATAAATGCACCGATTACTCTCATCTCCAATGTCTCAAAGAGGGTATTTCTGAAGGAAATACAGTTTCAGGATCAACCGTAAAAGTGTACTCAAGGATAAACGAATGTAAGCGTAGATTCGTGGTCATATCTTTCAGTAGGAAAATCCAATTTGAATGGTTCAAATTGGGTTAGATAGATAATAAGATTATCTACAACCTTCATGTAGAAATATATTTCATATGAACGAAGTATCAGTGTCGTTTCTATGAAATACCGAAAGGGTGCAACAGTATGCCATACAGTTAGTACAACAGTCATAACTTTTGCATACGAACTCTAATTGGGCCAGTCCAAATTGGGTCGTGTAGATAATACGATTATCTACAACTTTCATGTTGGTTGATTGTCTGTCAGAGGAATTTAGCAATTTCGTATGGACAGAATACTGGACAGATTCATGCAACTTTCTGTGTGAAAGAGTATATTGGATATACATGTCTTTTGGCCAATCCTAATCCTATGTGATATAAATAGGATGTTTCTCTCTCTCTCTCTGGTCAATCCAGATGTGAATTCATTCAGAATATTCAGAATATTCCAGAAATATTGAGAGACATCTTTCTATTGAGTGAAAGGGTGTAAAGAGAGAGAACCGAGAAAAACAATTTTTTCGGAGAAGAGAATCAAACGATCAAGCAAGTTCGCCGGTGCATCGTCTAGGCAGGTGCATCCGCGACCGACGAACTCTGACTCACGGTGGATACAAGTAGAGGAGAGACACTTGTGGCTCTTCGATTGTGATCAACTCGAGGGAGAGAAAGAACGGTCAAAGACGGTGGAAGCGCTTGGACGTGGAACGCACGGAGACAACCGGAGGAGCGTCAAGACGGTGGGAGACGTGTGGTATGGGACGCACGTGCTAGTCACCAACGTGACCGGAGAAAGAAGGAAGAGCGATCAACCCTTCGTGCATGATCAATTTCACGCTGGTAATCGTCTATCCTACTTTGCATCGTACCCTCGAAGTCATGGCGTGATCTTGGATTTAGGGAACCGGACCGGGCCTTCATATCCGCTGCGCGGGCCCGGGGTCGGGTAAATTCCTAACAATTTCGAGGCGGTCGAAAAGTAGCGATCCATGATAGTGCTTCATTTAACTTTGAAGGAGGATAACATCGGCATGGTCGAGCTCGAGACCATAAACGAGAGCGCTAGCGAGGGAGGCAAACCCTCGTACCAAGGGTGCAAGGACTACATGCTCAAGCTCAATTGGTACATTCCAAGATAAACCAAGAATTCCAAATCTCCATCACATCCAAAGCTTTATTCTTTCCATTCTCTCTCATTACAAGCTAACCTTGTTTCGAATTTTTGAAAATGCCACTCTTTAGTGAGCAATGAAATCATATTAGGCCATCTCATCTCAAGTAAGGAGATAAAAGTCAATAAGGTGAAATTCAACGTGATCAAGACGCTTTCTCCAAGAACGGCAAATGATGAGTTTCCTCCGAATCTCCTCGATCAACTTCCACGAATTCCCGATCAAATAATCGCGAAGGTGTGACCAAGACACGAGAAACGCGACAAGATGGTTGGAGGCAACACCGGCAAAGGATGCGAATTCGAAATCGGTGATCGAGACGTTCAACTCCAAAAGGAAGCAAATGTCGCGTTGGATCGACCCATTTGTGGTGACCAATGTCACACCATTTGGAGTTGTGGAGATTCGAAGCGACAAAACGAATGAAGCGTTCAAGATGAATGGAAAACGCATCGAGCATCACGCAAAATTCGAAACAAGATGGATGGAGGAGCAACAAGTCGAAGACGATCAAGTACCACACATCAAAGGTTGTGTCTCTCCTTAACTTCTTTTAATTTTTCTCTATATTATCGCTTGAGGACAAGCGAAGGAATAAGTATGGGGGGGGGGGGGGGGGGGGGCGCGGGGGGGGGGGGGGGGGGTATACACACAATCTTTGATAAAATAAAAAATTTGAAACGAAAAAAATCCCTTTTAAAGAAGAATTTTTTTTTATTTTATTATGAATTGTTGAGCATTGAAATTACACAAGCCAAGGATTTTGTGCATTTTAAGGTTTTTCTCCACCTCATTGAATAAATCATCGATTTTAAACAAATTTTCACCAAACCACCATCATTTTACTCTCAAATTGAAATTTTCACAAAATATTTGAAGGAATTGATTGAGATCTTGAAGAGATTCTTTTGGGGATTCAAACCCTAATCAATGAGTTCACTAAATTCATAAGTTTTTGACAAATTGATCAATCCTTGAATTACATGACACACCATTTTCGAAAATTGAACCCATTATTTACTCGGAACTTCTAAAAAGCTTTGTTTCAACCACTTTAGTAAGTTTTGCTTAAATCTAAAAATTGACCAATTGCACTTAAGGGATCCCAATCGTTCATGGGGATTTGAGTTTATATTAAGGGAACTAAATTGCGCTCAATGCTTAGATTGCCGAGTCCGTGTGGTTGATTAAGCGGTCTTGGTCGAACCGTAACCATTGGTCGGCTAAAGATCACACGGATCCATGGGGTTTGATTAAGCGGTCTTGGTCGAACCGTAACCATTGGTCGGCTAAAGAACAACATGGGGACCATCTAAGCACCACAAACAAAGAAAAGAAAGAAAAAAAAGAGAAAAAGAAAAAAGAAAAAAAAAAGAAAAAAAGAAAGAAAAGAAAAGATAAGAATTAAATAAAGTCTTAAATCGAGCGCAATTTGGGGAAATTTAGTAGAAATCAAAGAGGAACCAAGTACTCGCGTACCGAACGATTTAAAAAGTGACAATTTACATTAAAGAAACAATTTAATTTTTGCAAAACGGAACGAGGGGTTTTCACTAATGCTTTTTCATGATAATCCTTGTAAATAGTGGCGTGAAAAGACTTGAAATGTGGTGTTTAATCATCTTTATCGGTTGAGATCATTTGCTCTTTAAACTCTTGAATTTGTGAAATATCATTGAAAATAGATTCAAATATAACTCAAACTTATCTCTTTCAAAATTAGTGATTATGATAAGAGTGAACAATTATCTTGTGAGAATTAATCATCTTTATCGGTTGAGATCATTTGCTCTTTAAACTCTTGAATTTGTGAAATATCATTGAAAATAGATTCAAATATAACTCAAACTTATCTCTTTCAATATTAGTTATTATGATAAGAGTGAACAATTATCTTGTGAGAATTGAGTTTTGAAATCGATGAATACACTTTCAATAAAATCTTATACATGCATCTCTCTCTTTGTGCTTGATTTTATGCTCATCATGATCGAGGACGATCAAGGGTTTAAGTATGGGGGTATTTGATAAAAGGAAAATAAAGTACCTTTTTTATATCTAATCTGGGGATTTTAGCCATTTTGAAACACAACTTTATATATATAATTGTTCATATTTGAGATAGCAAGAATATTTCTTCACTAAGTGTGCTTTATTGCTTAATTACAGGTTTTAGGAGGGAATTCTCGGCAATCCGAGAGTGTAGTTTCCTTCATCTCCTCGCGCTGTTAAAATCGATATATCATACCGACCAATTCGGTACACGTGTGAAGGAGAAGACAAATAATCATCAACATAAGAAATTACACCAAACTCTACTCGAAAACCACTCACACAATTGCCACTCTACAGCCCCACCTACCTCACCTACCACCCCCAACTACCCTCAATCCTCTCACCCATCTCTCGGCCAATGGGAAAGCGCCAAGGCACTATAAATAAGACCCCAAGGCCCTTGGGCAGAGATTGCTTCTTCTTCCCTCCCCTTTCTTCTCTCTCTCTCTCTCTCTCTCTCTAAGCACTTCCAAGAACTTTCAAGAACGTCAAGAACCATTCAAGAATTACTCGAATTCTCGAGTGATTGTTTGCCGGACTCGAAGCTTTCTTCATCCGGTGAATCGATCCAATCGAAGCAAGTCAAAGGAAACATCGTCACAACCGGACTCGAAGCTTTCTTCATCCGGACATCATCGGGATTGAGAGTGGAGCTTCCTCCATTACCGGACTCGAACTTCACCCGGTAAACCTCTTCTTCTCCGATTGATTCGTGTTTGTATTCCTTCTTCACTCGAACGGACTCGAAGCTTTCTTCATCCGGGAGAGTCGACTAATTCGAACGAGAAGCGCTTGTACCGTCCTAGCTTACTAGCGGTTCGAGCATCGAGCGATAACACTAGACGAGGAAAGGAGCTCATCTTGGCGCGTTGAAGCTTGCTACTCATTCTAGGTGTAATCTTTCTATATCTTGAATTTCTTGTATGATGAATGTAGTTTGAAGTTGTGTAAAGGAAACTTGTTTGAATCTAAAAATCTTTGTTTAATCTTGTTTCTTGCATTCGATCTTTTGCTCTCTTTGTGTGATAATTTTGTTCTCTCTTTGTTCGCTTTTTGCTTCCTTAATCATTCCTTAATTAACTCATTTAAATCCCCTTAATCAAATAAAAATTCAAAATCCTAAACCAAATACTAAATCTGGTCCAGGGGACTTTCTGTCGTAACGAAAGTTTCTGCCTTTTTCCTGAAAAGTTTCTGCCTTTTGCTGGAAATTAGTTTCTGCCTATTTCTCGCTCATTTCGATTCATTATTCGACGCATATACTCCTTGTGGAACGAATTCATATTTCCACTATACACATATATTTCCAAACTTGTTGATTGAATTGGTTTTCACATACAACGATATCTCAAATTAAAAGTGATCGAAAACCAGCCCGTCAACTAACCTACATACCCATATCCTCAGCCGTCTACAAGCCTTATCGAATGAATGCAACATTGCACAACCTGAAAATGCCGCCAATATAATGCCTCCATCCTCGCCTGTAATTCCAGATCCCCCACCAGTCAATTCCTATATGGATCCAGTGACTGTTACCCGAGTTGGCAGGCCGAGCAATAAACGAATACTTTCTTCTGGCGAAGGTAGTTCTCGTAAGAAGAAGGTAACTACTGTCATTCTGTACTTCTTCAATATTACGTGTAATTCTATGTTCTATTAATCAAACGTAACAAATGTAATGATTTTTTCCTAATTATAATGCAGAAGGCTCCGCCAATTAAAAGTACTTCCACCACCAAAACTCGCCCACAGGTTCCTCAACCGGCTCCAGCATCATCAATTCCCCTAAATGAATCTGATGATCAGCCAATTCAGGGTGCCAGAAGCTTCCGTATCACCGACGGTCTCGCAAATATGACGCATACTGGACTTCTCATGCACATGCATAATATGTCTCAACTTGACGAACAAGGATTTCTCATACCTAATAATTGAATTCCTTTTCTAATTCCAGTACACTTTTGGTTTTGCTTGTCTCATTTATCTTCTTATTTTGTAAACACTACTAAGTACTATTATTGCTAAATCTATTTAATTCCCTTCATATTTGTTTCAATTAATTGCAAAACCCTATTTTCAATCATTTGCATTTTGTTGATCGGGCAACTTTTTTTTATTGTTGGTCTCCTCGCATTAACCATCAATTCGGGTGCTCCCCATTCTCCCTCTTTACTACTTCCCAGTCTTCCCTACCATCCTATAAACAACCTTTCTGATTACTAAATTAGTATGACCAGGCCCACAAATTGGCCCACCTCCAGACCCACCATTACCCAAATGTATGATCAGGCCCACACATTTTTCACCGGAATTAGACATCAATCCATGGCGAAATTAGGCCCTTTAGGGGAAACCCGGAAAATTTTGAATGAACTTGGTCTTTCAATTAATAATTATCTATTCATTCAATTCAACATTTCCGTCATACATAAACTTATCACTTTAATCGTACACTAAGACCTTCTATAAATATCTTATAAGCTCCTATCGTATCAAGGTGGATCTTTTTATGCAATGAACTAACTGGATTAACTGAGACCAAAACCTTGTAGTCACATGACATTTGTGCTTCCAATTGACCAACATTTACGATTAGCTACAAAATACATAAAGATCAATACGATTAGCTACAAAATATTTTCAACACCAAAATATACACCCCAATTCATACCACTGCCACGCCATTAAACGTTTCCTTCCCTTCCCTAGAACAAACGTCTCTTCACCGCTCCTACTGCCCAACACCTAGACGCCATTGTCATCATCACCCCGCCCCTTCAGACGTCCCTCTTCGTCCTATCAAACCCTAAAGCCATTACTCTCTCTCACCCTTCTTTCACAACCTCAAACCATTATCTTACTCCACGTAATCCCCTCCGATTAAACCAATCGATTCTCATGGGTCGTAGTGTTGGGGAATATCCCCGGCCCCGGGCCCGCGCAGCGGATATGTAGGCCCGGTCCGATTCCCCGATTCCCGAGATCACGCCACGACTTCGAGGGTACGATGCAAATAGAAGGTTAGATCCATACCAGTTCCAAATTGATGGAACACGAAGGGTTGATCGCTGCCTCCTATTCCTCCGGTCACGTTGGTGACTTTACGCGCGTCCCACATCGTGCGTCCTTCACCGTTCGTTCTCGTTCTTCGATCCTTCGGTTCGATCACAACGGAGAGCCCCAAGTGTTGCTCCTCCACACGTATCCACCTTGAGTCGGAAGACGCCGGACACGGATACACCTGCCTAGACGATGTATCGGTGCACTTGCTTGATCTCGATCGATTCTCTATTAATCTCTCTTCGTGCCTTTTCACTCACAAAAGATCAAATCTGAATTTGCTCTTTTTCTTGTGTCTTGGGCAGAATCTTTCTTTGAATTACTTCTGAATTCCTTTGTGAAGATGAGAGAGAATATCCTATTTATACCTAATAGGATAAGGATTAGCCAAAAGGCATGTATATCCAATATACACCCTTTCACACAGAAAACTGTATGAACCTGTTCAGTATTCTGTCCATACGAAATTGATAAATTTCTCTGACAGAAAATCAACCAACACGAAAGTTGTAGATAATCTTATTATCTACTCAACCCAATTTGGCCCAGCCCAATTGGAGTTCGTATGCAAAAGTTATGACTGTTTTACTAACTGTATGTCATACTGTTGCACCCTTTCGGTATTTCACAGAAACGACACTTATACTTCGTTCATATGAAATATATTTCTATATGAAGGTTGTAGATAATCTCATTATCTATCTAACCCAATTTGAACCATTCTAATTGGATTTTCCCACTGAAAGTTATGGCCACGAATGTACGACTACATTCGTTTATCCTTGTGTACACTTTTACGGTTGATCCGAAACTGTATTTCTTTCAGTCTCCCACTCAATTTCAGATCTACCTAAAAGGTACTCATGCATATCCAATACGCACGATTTTAGAGAATATAGCTCGCGTATCAAATACCAAGCTATGCACATCAATGTGCCGATTTTATTATCAAGCCCGACTTAGTACGACTCGTTGTGTGACCATGTAGGTTCGACTTAACGATGGCAGTAGGTTGTTTCCAATACCTACAAGCTCATGAGCGGGATCTAGTCACTCCATCATAGCTACCCATGTTAAACGAAAAATGATTGTGATCATTGTGCCTATCTCGAATAGCGGTTACTAGTTCTCTTGTTTACGATATCCGTTAATCAAAAGGCACGGTAATAGTCATCCTTATAATTTGATTAACTATACTTATTCCCCGATTCCGAGTTGAGTTGACAAATTTCAATCGATATTAACCATTAATATCATTGACTGTGGCCACAGTTTTCGTTAATCGACTCATCGAGCGGCGCCTAAGAGATATCTCTTCCTTTCGGAATAAACAATTCCTATCTTGGAGACTCACATTGAATTCCGTGTTTCGGACAATACCCAATGATGACCCTTTTAACTCCCTGTTACGGTGAGCGTAAGATCATATCAAAGCATTGTGTTACGCACGTAACGCAATCAATGATCCCCTCAAGTATGAAGAATCTAAAACCCCATCCGTCGCAAGTCCATATATAATGACTAAACCATGTCATGGTCTCGCGGCTTCGGTCATATCCAATATATGTAACCTAACATATATCTACGTTCCCGATTCGACAAACTCCTTTGTCCCATGATTAGCAAAACATAATCATCTCCTCGGCAAACGTACTAGTGTACGCGTTCAGTCTATTATCTAATAATAGAAATGCTTCTCTCTTAAGCAAGCTGATCCGCGACTAGGGATGTTTAGAAATGACACTTTAAGTGTGACGGTTTTGCTGCACATGGTCCTCAACCATGTCGACGTCCACACAAGTTCAAATCAAGGTTCATGTAACAATCATATTACACAACCCAGCACACAGTTTTCATATAAGATAGATGCAAAATGAAAAAATTTTAAAATTCTGAAATTGCATTACTATAAGATAAGTTTGGGGTGATACAACGTTTACTAATCTATTAGACTAATCTCGTCCTACGAAATTATCGTTTTAGATAACTAACTACTCTCTTCCTCCTCTAGGTATCTCAAACCTATAGCTTTCGCATGATAATCGTGCTTAGCTTGCGAGAGTGGCTTAGTAAACGGGTCCGCAACATTCCTGTCAGTATCAATCTTCTCAATGATCACATCCTTCCTTTGCAAAATCTCACGGATCAAGTGAAATTTTCTGAGTATGTGCTTGGAGCGGTGATGTGCCCTCGGTTCCTTGGACTGTGCTATTGCGCCTGTATTGTCGCAATACACAACTACAGGTTCCGAGATGCTCGGGACTACACCAAGCTCCGACACAAACTTCTTGATCCAAACCGCCTCCTTTGCCGCTTCGGAAGCCGCAATATACTCCGATTCAGTTGTAGAGTCTGCTATCGTGGGTTGTTTGGAACTTTTCCAAACTACCGCTCCACCATTTAGACAAAACACGTATCCGTTTTGTGATCGAAAGTCATCGACACATGTTTGGAAACTGGCGTCGGTATATCCATTGATGACCAACCCGGATGTCTTTCCACCATAAATTAGAAATTGATCCTTAGTTCTTCGTAAGTACTTAAGGATGTTCTTAACCGCGATCCAATGCATATCCCCTGGATTAGATTGGTAACGCGAAACGACGCTCAATGCATACGACACATCGGGGCGCGTACAAATCATGGCATACATAATTGATCCAACCGCCGAAGCGTATGGAACAATACTCATCGCATTCTTATCTTCGCTCGATGTCGGACATTGAGCTTTAGAATACGATATGCCACTCGACATTGGAAGAAGTCCTTTCTTCGAATTTTGCATTGAAAACCGTTTCAACACTTTGTCGATGTACGTGCTTTGACTCAAGCCGAGTAACTTCTTGGATCTATCTCTATAAATCCTCACGCCTAATATATAGGCGGCCTCGCCCAAATCTTTCATAGCGAAACGAGTATTTAAATACTTCTTAACATCCGTAAGCATCGGAATGTCGTTTCCTATGATCAAGATGTCGTCTACATATAGTACAAGAAATACTACGCGGCTCCCACTAACCTTCTTGTATACACAAGGTTCTTCTACGTTTTTCACGAAATTATATTCTCGTATAACTTCATCGAAACGTATGTTCCAACTCCGAGAAGCTTGCTTCAATCCATAAATGGATCGTTGCAACTTGCACACTTTATTCGGACTCTTCGAATCGACAAAACCCTCGGGCTGTGTCATGTACACATCCTCTTCTAAGTTCCCGTTAAGGAATGCGGTTTTGACATCCATTTGCCAAATCTCGTAGTCATAATACGCAGAGATAGCAAGTAAGATCCGTATGGATTTAAGCATAGCTACTGGTGAAAACGTTTCTTCATAGTCGACACCATGAATTTGTTTGAAACCTTTCGCCACAAGCCGTGCTTTATAAGTGTTCACATTCCCATCCATGTCGGTCTTCTTCTTGAAAACCCACTTACATCCCACTGGTTTAACCCCGGGAGGTGGATCAATCAAGTTCCAAACTTGATTATCGTACATGGATTGAATCTCGGATTTCATGGCAGTTTGCCACTTATCGGAATCCTCGCTTTTCATAGCCTCGCGATAAGATGTCGGTTCATCATCTATGAATTCGACTTCATCGTCATTTGCCACGATAAAACCATATCGTATAGGCTCTTGACGAATCCTACCCGATCTACGAATTGCGCCTTGTGCACTTGACTCCGGATCCTCAACATTTGAGGAAACCGGATCAACGTTTGTTTGCGGTTCTCGAATTTCTTCGAGATCTATTTCATATCCATCCATTCTTTTAGATATAAATTCCTCCTCTAAGAAGGTACCTCCACGAGCAACAAACACTTTGTTCTCGTATGGATGATAGAAATAATATCCCTTTGTTTCCTTGGGATAACCTACAAATAAACATTTTTCAGATTTGGGATCGAGTTTATCCGCGATTAATCTGCGGACATAAGCTTCACATCCCCAAATCTTAACGTAAGACAATTTCGGAACTTTTCCGGTCCATATCTCATATGGTGTCTTAGGTACCGATTTAGAAGGTATGCGGTTTAATAAGTAAGCCGCTGTCTCTAGGGCATATCCCCAAAACGATTTTGGAAGGGTAGTTTGACTCATCATGGATCGAACCATGTCCAACAAGGTTCGATTCCTCCTCTCGGACACGCCATTCCATTGTGGCGTTCCTGCCGGAGTCCATTGTGGAACTATTCCACAATCTTTTAGATGATCTTCAAACTCATAGCTCAAATATTCGCCACCTCGATCCGATCGAATGGCTTTAATTTTCTTGCCAAGCTGATTTTCAACTTCGTTTTGAAACTCTTTGAACTTTTCAAAGGTCTCCGCTTTCGTACGCATCAAATAAATATATCCATATCTACTATGATCGTCCGTAAACGTAACAAAGTATCGATAGCCTCCTCTTGCCTCGATGCTCATCGGTCCACACACATCGGAATGTATGAGTTCCAATAGATCGTTGGACCGCTCTCCGACCTTGGAGAACGGCGCCTTAGTCATCTTGCCAAGCAAACAAGATTCGCAATTCCCAAATGAATCCAATTCAAATGAGTCTAGCATTCCATCTTTATGGAGTCTAGCAATGCGTTTCTCATTCACATGACCGAGACGACAATGCCAAAAGAAAGTCCGATTATCAACTTTAGGTTTAATCCTTTTTGCATTAACGTTATATATAGACTTATTATTTCCGTGATCGAAATCCAACACATAAAGACCATTTTCTAACAGAACATTTCCATAGATAATAGAATCCTTACATATCGAAAACTCATTATTCCTAATAACGAATTCATAGCCATCATTGGCCAGTTTCGACACACTTATTATGTTCTTACATAATGTCGGTACATAATAACAATTATTTAGTACTAAAATAAGTCCACTAGGTAAAGTCAAATTAACTACTCCTACGGCAAACGCAGCAACTCTTGCTCCATTCCCGACGCGTAGATCGACTTCACCCTTTTCCAACCTTCGACTATTTTGAAGAACCTGCATATTTCGACAAATATGAGTCCCACAACCGGTATCCAATACCCAATTAGTCATAGTTGAAATATTAACTTCAATAACGTTAATACCTGAGAGGCCGGTCGCTGAAACCGCCTTGCCCTTCTTCACCTCCTCGAGGTAAGACTTGCAATCGCGCTTCCAATGTCCAGCCTTGTGACAATGAAAACACGTCTCATCCTTGGATTTCTCCTTTCCCCTTTTATTCGGCTTCGAACGTTTCTTAGCCGAACCGCCCTTGGACTTTGATCTCTTACGATCCTTATTCTGAATTGTGAGAACATTTCCGGCAACTCTTGCCCTGTTCTCTCCGGACGACTTTAACGTCTCCGATTCAAAATTCTTGAGCATTCCGTGAAGCTCAGGGATCGTCTTATCCATCGAATGCATGTGATAGTTAGTCACGAACGGAGAAAACATTGGAGGAAGTGCACACAAGATCAAATCTTGTTGCATAATCTTCGACAATTTCTCTCCTAGCTTCTCAAGACGGTCTATGAGAGCTTGCACCTTCAAAACGTGAGAGCTAACCGAAGACCCCGAAGGCATCTTGCAGTTTACCAACTCTTTGAGCGTACTGAACCGTTCAATACGCTCCTGCTCTTGGAACATTTCCTTGAGCACAACGTCTATGATGTGCGCATCCGAGTCCTCAAACTGTTTTTGAAGACTAGCGTCCATACATGCCAACATGAGGCACGTAACATCATTTGAGTCCTTCTTAAGTTTCTCAAACGCGGCCTTTTCTTCGGCCGTAGCATCGGGGCCCGGTTCCACTAGTTCCGTATCCAATACGTGACTCTTGCCCTCTTGCCTGAGAACTATTCTCAGGTTTCGGTGCCAGTCAAAGTAGTTCCGACCCACTAGCTTATCCTTTTCTAAAGTCGATCTAATCGACATGGTGTTGGTGTTACTAGAAGACATATTCTACAAATGAAATAAAAGATTGATTACTAACGTTGCGTACTTATCTTATAGGGCTTATATGATGATTATATGATAGTGTTATTTTATCGAATCGATAACCCTCATACCGATACGGGACTCCAAGTCCATAACACTCAAGACCCATATTTTACGATCCTCCCACAAGTTGCTTTGGCAGACGAATGGGATCTCGCTATTTAGGTAGGATTATATCCAATCACATCCAATGCGACTCTTGAACCTTTATAGGATTTCGGTGATGGATCGTATCCAATACAATCCCAGTTCCGTGTGTGCATCCTATCTATGCCCCGAACTTCCAATCAAGTCGGCTTTGGCCTCAACCCTTACTGGCTAGAACGGTTAAGTCACAACCATACTCATCGTATCGTTCAAATAAACTACTAATAAGTCGGCTTTGGCCTTAACCCTTATCAGTCCCTATTTAACGCTTG
The DNA here is from genome assembly GCA_946800325.1 of Luzula sylvatica. Classification (NCBI taxonomy): domain Eukaryota; kingdom Viridiplantae; phylum Streptophyta; class Magnoliopsida; order Poales; family Juncaceae; genus Luzula; species Luzula sylvatica. The sequence continues at coordinate 57,312,912 of OX326960.1, read as the reverse complement.
CCACCCCGTCGATGACTACAATAACCCATGTCGGCTTTGGCCTTAACCCATGTGAGATGTAGTACCGATCATAGTGGTTGTGAATATGGAAGGCATTTCCATGACTTAAATATTATGAGGGATCATGCCATTGCACGTTTCTAAATCCGTGACTGATAACACGTAAAACAGGTCGTTAAAATGTGTAAATTCAATCTCACGAGTTAATCAAAACAATTTATAAACAACTACTAGAATAGGCTAAGTAGAGGTTCGTTCCAAGGAAATTTTGCGTATAATCGAAATTGCAATTCAAGAATTATTTCTATTGATCCAGAGACTATAATATTTTGTCACAATCAAGATCTAAACTCTATAAAGCTCTGGTCAAAATTTCACTTTCACACACACAATGTTCGAATTTAAGAAATTTATAGATCACAAGGGTATTTTAGGCACAAATCAAATTCCAGAAAAATATAGATCGGAAAACAAGATCTCAAATTTGGCCCAAAGATTCACAATTTAATAATAAGAGAGAGAACAGAAGAATTTCACAGGTTTGATATTTCAGTAAAAAGTAATGAGCGAATTACAAATAGGTCCCTGGAAGATCACGAAAAAGTCCAGAAAGTTTTTAGGTCTAAATAGCAGTTTTCAACAAATCATATCAAATCGAAAATCAATCCAACAAAGTTCAATCAAGTTTCTAATTGCAGTTTGAATATAGATCTACAAGCACATGCAAGAATTGTATTTTTAACAGATCTACAAGTTCATGAATAATCAGGGACAAAAAGGTCCAGAACTGGATTTATACTAATATTACAGTTTAGTCCCTAACACAATGATTTTCTAAAATCCATATCAAATAGGCAATTTCAGATAATTGATTGATTCAAATTATGTTTTTAAACTACAGATCCAGATCTAAACAGTGAGATTGAGAAAGAATTACTTTTGACTTTTTTTCTATTTTAAATCGAATTATCAAAACAGCACAGAAAATTGAGTATATCACAAAGGAAAAATAGGAAAAATGCAAGAAAAATTCCACAAAAATTCTACAAATTATATCTATCAATATAGAACAAGTTCACAAAGATATTTCGATCAGATCTAACAATTCCTAATTAAAACACTAAATCTAGAGAAAGAAATACCGAAAAAAGGAGAATTCGAGTCCAAGATCCCGTCTTGGCGATGTCCTCGAGCCTTCACGCCTTGAGAGCAGGTGAGAGGAGGAGGAGAGAAACTTCGTATCCGGTTCGGAGAAGGGAGAGAGAGGAAAAGCTCCTCGGATCGGCCTCGAAAACCGTGCTAAGACACGATTTCTTGGCGAAAATGGCTCAAAAGCTGAGCAAGGGAGCTCGAGATGCTCTAACAATGGAGGGGGAAGAGGAAGAGACCTTACCTTCCCCCTAAAATGGTGGTTTGACCAATGAGGACCAAAGGTAGAGAGAGAATGGTCTTGGATCTCTTTTATAGAAGGTGGAGATTACTACAGGACAAGACATGAGTTGCAACTTGTATGGGTAGGTAGAGAATGTTTCAATGAATCCAACGGTTCAAACCTCATCTAATTTGGACATCGGACGGCCGAGAAAACTCAAAAATACGATTGTAAACTTCTCCCACGGATCAAGATTAAATCCTCCGAAAATCCTCTGAAATTCCCAAAAATGTCTGTGTTCTTCTGCGGTTTAGAGAATAAATGGAGGGTCTGGTTACAGCTTTTCTTCTCTTAGGCAAGACTGGAGAGTACGATTTTTAGACCGAAATGGAGACGAATGGGGGCTGCATGGCTCCAAAAGAGCAAGTTTGAACTGCCTTCTGCAGTATTCTGTGGCGCAGACGGTGTAGCCCACTGTGTAGCGCAAGGAGAAAGAGAGGGGCAGAGGGGTACCAGCGCAGTTCACAGGTTATGCATGCCACACAGGATCCTGGTTTGTTACAGCTTTGACCAGTCAACTATCTTGGATTTGGTGAAGAAGGGATTATGTGGTCATGTGTGTAGCAAGTCAAGTGAAGGAGAGAGAATGAACCCGCTGTATGGGCTGTAGAGAGTTTAATGTGTTGCAGAGGATCTGAGAGGTTAAATCACGCCTGGATATTTGCTGCCTTCGCTGAAACGAGTCAGTTCTGACCCATTTGCGTCCATTCGTGTAACGGGTCACGTCCTTTGACCCGTTTGAATTAAAAACTCGATTTCTCTCTCATGCTTTCATCAAATATCAACATATGATATATCAAATCGACCGGAATGACGAGGGGAATCCATCTACATCATTGGTTCTGCGAGATTTTGCACTTTTCACCTGACATTAATACAAAAACACATATTAAAGTATTTTATCTCAATAAATTGGAATTATGAATATTTGGTATACTTTAATCATATTTAAGTATTTAAATTCTATATTTTGTGTACGTAAAAGGTGATGAAAAATCCCCTTATCAAATCTCCCCACACTTAAAACTTGTTTGTCCCCAAACAAAAATAGAATAAAATATAGAATTTTAAGATCAAAGAGAATTGCATGTTTAGGTTTTGTTAAAAAGATATTCATCGATTTCAAAGTTCAATTTCCACAAGAAAAGATTTTTACTCTCGTCTCATCATTTATGCCTTATATCAAAAGAATTTAATTCAACCTTTTAGAATCTATTTTCAAATGAAAGGTTCACAATTTCAAAAGTTTTTGGAGAAAAATGGTCTTATTCGATAAAGATGATTAAACACCACATTTTAAATCTTTTCACACCACAAATCACAAAGTTTATCATGAAAAAGCATTAGTAAAACCCCTTGTTCAATTTTGCACAAATTGTTCCTTAAATGTAAATTGTCACTTTTTAAATCGTTCGGTACTTTAGTACTTGGTTCCTATTCGGTTTCAACTAATTCCCCCAATTGCGCTTGTTTACAATTCTTTTCTTATTTAACCGAGAGTTCCGCTGCACCGAAATACAACGAAATTACATCTCGGTGTTCTCTTTTTTTTTTTTTTTTTTTTTTTTTAGATCTTTTCTTTAACAGGGAGTTTCGTTGCACCGAAATACACCGAAATTACATCCCGGTATTCTCTTTTTTTAGATCTCAAGTCGCAAGCGGGTCCAATCTATTTACTACCGAATCCCCATGAACAATCGAGCTCTTAAGTGCAATTTGTCAACTTTTAATTTTATGCAAAATTTACTAGAGTGGTTTAAACAAAACTTTTTAGAAATTCCGAGTAAAATATGGGTTTAAGCTTAAAAAAATGGTGTGTCATGTAAATCGAAAATCGACCAAATTTCAATAAACTCCAATTTTGTGATTTCATTGATTAGGGTTCGAATCCCCAAAAGAATCTCTCAAAGATCTTAATCAATTCCTTCAAATATCTTGTCATAATTTTGAGAGTAAAAATCTAAAAAATCGATGATTTATTCAATTAAGTGGAGAAAAATTTTAACATGCAAAATCTCTTTTCTTTTCTTTTTTTTTTTTTCAAAATTTTTTTAAATTTTTAGGATTTTTTCTAAAGTCAAAAAGGAAGAAAATAGGTCATAAAAATCCTCCCCACACTTAGAAAATTGGCTCGTCCTCGAGCGAAAAGATCAATTCTAGTAAAAATTAAGGGAGAGAGATGGAGAAATACGACCTTTTGAAGCGTGGGTTGCCTCCCCGCAAGCGCCCTTCGTTTAACGTCGTTGAGCTCGACGTTTGCCAAGGTTATCCCGCCTCAAAGTGGAATGAATCTCCTTTGTGTGTTGCGGCTTTTCGACCACCTTGGAGCGTTCGTTTTGAGAGAGAGAGAAGGAGAGTGCTTGTCTTGTTTATTATGCGAGGAATTTCGTTTTGAGCACGTGTCGAGATTGCCGTCAAAATTTTTCCTCGGTCTTTCACGAATGAATTTGTACTTGGCACTTGTTGAATCGGTGTGATAATCGGTGTGACCGCTTCGAATGTGTTTGACCTTTGTGATTTTTCTACAAAAAATAGATCAATTCTTTCATTAGAAGTATCGATGTTCTTAGTTATTGAATTTAATATGAATTTAAATGGAATTGATTCACCTTGGAGAATTGGAGAGATATTTTCTTCTATTTGTTCGTCTTTCATTTTTGTGTCGAGATCTTGATGCGCCAAAGTTTCGTTTTCTTCATCGATCTTGATTGTCGCGTTGATTTCTTCCTCGAGTTTCACCACACTTAGATCTTCGTTTTCGTTTGTCGCTTCGATTTCTTCTTGTTTTCCGACCCTTACATCTTCACTTTCGATTCTCGTTTCGTATGTGATATCCTCATCGAATCTCCCCACACTTAATTCTTCATTTTCATCCGAATTGTCGAGGTAATAATCGTTCACTTCTTCGTTTTGTTTGTATTCGAGTTTGAGTTCATCGACTTCGGCTCTTAAATTGTTTATTATTAAACCGAGGTTTTGAACTCGATGATTTGTGTCGGCGGATTCGGATTCTAATTTTTCAAAATTTGTCCTCATTTGCGCCAAGTGTTGATCCTTGTCGGAATACATAGATCCTATCATGTTCATCATTAAATCTAATTTCGATGAGAGATCATTGATTGCGTCATTGTCGTGTGATGATTCTCTAGGACCTTGAGGTTGCGAATTCGGATGATGATAGTTTTCGTATGGAGGTTGAGACGACTCGTATTGGAAATGGTCATGTTCTTGACCATAAAAGGTGGAATATTCATTTTGAAATTGGTACGAGTTTGGAGAGGTTTCGGCATAAGCATCGAAGTAAGGCCCTTGATGAAGAGGTTCGTTTCGAATCGGAGGTTGATAACGGCTTTGAGGAAGAAATTCTTCATTTCGATCGAAAAACCCGTCATCTTCGAAAAAAGGTGCGTTTCGTTTGGAGTAAATTGCTTCGTTGCATATCTTTCTTTCTCGTTCATCTTCTTGCATCCTGTGCCTTTGTAGAGTTAGATCCCACCATTCTTGTAAAGTCAACATCTCGTCTGGCCAATCCATTGTGAATGTACCTCGAAAAATAAGAGAAAGAGAAGGTGAATTAGAAAAATTCAAGAATTTCAAGATTTCGAAAATACTTCAACAAAAATTCCCCGGCAGCGGCGCCATTTGATAACACGTAAAACAGGTCGTTAAAATGTGTAAATTCAATCTCACGAGTTAATCAAAACAATTTATAAACAACTACTAGAATAGGCTAAGTAGAGGTTCGTTCCAAGGAAATTTTGCGTATAATCGAAATTGCAATTCAAGAATTATTTCTATTGATCCAGAGACTATAATATTTTGTCACAATCAAGATCTAAACTCTATAAAGCTCTGGTCAAAATTTCACTTTCACACACACAATGTTCGAATTTAAGAAATTTATAGATCACAAGGGTATTTTAGGCACAAATCAAATTCCAGAAAAATATAGATCGGAAAACAAGATCTCAAATTTGGCCCAAAGATTCACAATTTAATAATAAGAGAGAGAACAGAAGAATTTCACAGGTTTGATATTTCAGTAAAAAGTAATGAGCGAATTACAAATAGGTCCCTGGAAGATCACGAAAAAGTCCAGAAAGTTTTTAGGTCTAAATAGCAGTTTTCAACAAATCATATCAAATCGAAAATCAATCCAACAAAGTTCAATCAAGTTTCTAATTGCAGTTTGAATATAGATCTACAAGCACATGCAAGAATTGTATTTTTAACAGATCTACAAGTTCATGAATAATCAGGGACAAAAAGGTCCAGAACTGGATTTATACTAATATTATAGTTTAGTCCCTAACACAATGATTTTCTAAAATCCATATCAAATAGGCAATTTCAGATAATTGATTGATTCAAATTATGTTTTTAAACTACAGATCCAGATCTAAACAGTGAGATTGAGAAAGAATTACTTTTGACTTTTTTTCTATTTTAAATCGAATTATCAAAACAGCACAGAAAATTGAGTATATCACAAAGGAAAAATAGGAAAAATGCAAGAAAAATTCCACAAAAATTCTACAAATTATATCTATCAATATAGAACAAGTTCACAAAGATATTTCGATCAGATCTAACAATTCCTAATTAAAACACTAAATCTAGAGAAAGAAATACCGAAAAAAGGAGAATTCGAGTCCAAGATCCCGTCTTGGCGATGTCCTCGAGCCTTCACGCCTTGAGAGCAGGTGAGAGGAGGAGGAGAGAAACTTCGTATCCGGTTCGGAGAAGGGAGAGAGAGGAAAAGCTCCTCGGATCGGCCTCGAAAACCGTGCTAAGACACGATTTCTTGGCGAAAATGGCTCAAAAGCTGAGCAAGGGAGCTCGAGATGCTCTAACAATGGAGGGGGAAGAGGAAGAGACCTTACCTTCCCCCTAAAATGGTGGTTTGACCAATGAGGACCAAAGGTAGAGAGAGAATGGTCTTGGATCTCTTTTATAGAAGGTGGAGATTACTACAGGACAAGACATGAGTTGCAACTTGTATGGGTAGGTAGAGAATGTTTCAATGAATCCAACGGTTCAAACCTCATCTAATTTGGACATCGGACGGCCGAGAAAACTCAAAAATACGATTGTAAACTTCTCCCACGGATCAAGATTAAATCCTCCGAAAATCCTCTGAAATTCCCAAAAATGTCTGTGTTCTTCTGCGGTTTAGAGAATAAATGGAGGGTCTGGTTACAGCTTTTCTTCTCTTAGGCAAGACTGGAGAGTACGATTTTTAGACCGAAATGGAGACGAATGGGGGCTGCATGGCTCCAAAAGAGCAAGTTTGAACTGCCTTCTGCAGTATTCTGTGGCGCAGACGGTGTAGCCCAATGTGTAGCGCAAGGAGAAAGAGAGGGGCAGAGGGGTACCAGCGCAGTTCACAGGTTATGCATGCCACACAGGATCCTGGTTTGTTACAGCTTTGACCAGTCAACTATCTTGGATTTGGTGAAGAAGGGATTATGTGGTCATGTGTGTAGCAAGTCAAGTGAAGGAGAGAGAATGAACCCGCTGTATGGGCTGTAGAGAGTTTAATGTGTTGCAGAGGATCTGAGAGGTTAAATCACGCCTGGATATTTGCTGCCTTCGCTGAAACGAGTCAGTTCTGACCCATTTGCGTCCATTCGTGTAACGGGTCACGTCCTTTGACCCGTTTGAATTAAAAACTCGATTTCTCTCTCATGCTTTCATCAAATATCAACATATGATATATCAAATCGACCGGAATGACGAGGGGAATCCATCTACATCATTGGTTCTGCGAGATTTTGCACTTTTCACCTGACATTAATACAAAAACACATATTAAAGTATTTTATCTCAATAAATTGGAATTATGAATATTTGGTATACTTTAATCATATTTAAGTATTTAAATTCTATATTTTGTGTACGTAAAAGGTGATGAAAAATCCCCTTATCAGTGACATAATCCAATTATATCACTATCACAAGATTTTCATAAATGCATATGTATTTATTTGGGAGTCTAATTATTCTAAATAATTATGTAATTATATGCTAGTATGATTGATGCCGATCAAATCGATATAAAGAACTCAAAATTCCAAGTTGTGTAGCCAAAGTTATCACGAAAACAAAATCAGCAACCAGAAACCAGTCCGTTGTAACGCAACATAGTCCGTTACAACGGACCTCCAGTATACTTGGCACTCCGTTACAACGGAAGTCCAGTCCGTTACAACGCTATTTATTTCGGAGTTTGGCCAAATTTTGCCAGAAACATGTCCGTTACAACGCAACCTAGGTCCGTTACAACGCTATTTTCTGCAAACTTTCGTCCAAATTTCCAGAGACCAGTCCGTTACAACGCAACATACAGTCCGTTACAACGGACCAACTGTGTAGAGCTCCGTTACAACGAACCCTGTCCGTTACAACGGACTCCAATAGACACCCTAGGCATCCCCGCAACCTCGTATCAGATACAAGGTCCGTTACAACGGACTCCAAGTCCGTTACAACGGAATATGCAGTTTTCACGGTCCTCCTCACACCCCCGCATCCTATACAGGGTCCGTTACAACGGACACCAAGTCCGTTATAACGGAATATGCGATTTTTGAACTGCTGTTTTCGCTCGTTTCCAAAACGATCAATCATGAAATCTTTTCACGATTATTCCTAGATACTCTCAATCAACTATTGATCGATCTCTAGCGAATTTCACTTGTGATTTTAATGGAATTTGACATTCTAAATATGTAACATCATGCAAACGGGTACGAACTTTGATAACCCGTGCGTATATCTAATATACGACTATGATTCGACCCTCGAATCGATGGCGATCGCTCTGATACCACTGTTGGGGAATATCCCCGGCCCCGGGCCCGCGCAGCGGATATGTAGGCCCGGTCCGATTCCCCGATTCCCGAGATCACGCCACGACTTCGAGGGTACGATGCAAATAGAAGGTTAGATCCATACCAGTTCCAAATTGATGGAACACGAAGGGTTGATCGCTGCCTCCTATTCCTCCGGTCACGTTGGTGACTTTACGCGCGTCCCACACCGTGCGTCCTTCACCGTTCGTTCTCGTTCTTCGATCCTTCGGTTCGATCACAACGGAGAGCCCCAAGTGTTGCTCCTCCACACGTATCCACCTTGAGTCGGAAGACGCCGGACACGGATACACCTGCCTAGACGATGTATCGGTGCACTTGCTTGATCTCGATCGATTCTCTATTAATCTCTCTTCGTGCCTTTTCACTCACAAAAGATCAAATCTGAATTTGCTCTTTTTCTTGTGTCTTGGGCAGAATCTTTCTTTGAATTACTTCTGAATTCCTTTGTGAAGATGAGAGAGAATATCCTATTTATACCTAATAGGATAAGGATTAGCCAAAAGGCATGTATATCCAATATACACCCTTTCACACAGAAAACTGTATGAACCTGTTCAGTATTCTGTCCAGACGAAATTGATAAATTTCTCTGACAGAAAATCAACCAACACGAAAGTTGTAGATAATCTTATTATCTACTCAACCCAATTTGGCCCAGCCCAATTGGAGTTCGTATGCAAAAGTTATGACTGTTTTACTAACTGTATGTCATACTGTTGCACCCTTTCGGTATTTCACAGAAACGACACTTATACTTCGTTCATATGAAATATATTTCTATATGAAGGTTGTAGATAATCTCATTATCTATCTAACCCAATTTGAACCATTCTAATTGGATTTTCCCACTGAAAGTTATGGCCACGAATGTACGACTACATTCGTTTATCCTTGTGTACACTTTTACGGTTGATCCGAAACTATATTTCTTTCACGTAGAAAAGCCACTCCGGGATCAGGATGCACTGTTACTACGAGATGTTACCCTGCCAGGTTTTTGCCATTCTTCAACTCACATCTCAAGAAGGGCATGAAGGGCGAGTACAAGGATCAAATAGATAGATGACCATTCAGGCACTTGTTGGCCTTCCCTCAAATCGAGTTACCGATGGGTTTTTTAACAGACCTCATGCGTTACTGGTCAATTGCAGACAACGCCTTTGCAGTTGGGGGGGAGATTATTCGTCCTAATGGTAAGGATATAAGCCTCGTAATGGGCCTCAGAGCAGACGACAAACCTGTCTCTGTTTCTCCGAAGACCCAAGTTAAGCAAACTTCGAAGATGGTTTCTAACTTCTTCTCAGAGGTCAACCATATCAATTTCAAGGATTTAGAAGAGTTCTTGACAAACAATATAATTGATGGGGAAGATAAAGCTTCACCACAAGAGTGGATTTCAGTGTTTACCATGTATTTCTTCTCAACCTTCCTCTTCTCCATGAGCAATGCTCACTGCCCAATGCAATTATGGGAATTTGTAGAAGACTCGACGGTATTGTGGGATTACGCATGGGGAGTTGCAGTATTTGATTTCTTGGTTCGTCAACTTCCTGACATTGGCTACAAAGCAGTGAACAAAATTGATTCAAATCCTACCTTTGTTGGATGTCCTTTTGCATTGCTAGTAAGTTTACTCAATCTTATTTCTATTTTAATACCTCACTTCTTTCAATCGGAATTAATTTCAAACTATCACATGTCTGGTTTTATGAGCATACCCAACCTAACCAGCTCCGTTTGACTCCATTTCGGCTTCCACGAGTCCTCAATTGGCAGTACAAATCAAGTAGTACCAGGGATTCTTTTGCGATGTACCTTGGCACTGTTTCTGATTCTGAAATCATCGACGGAGCTCTCGTACCGACCCAGGGAGAGCAATATGTTTTCGAAATCAATACAATCAAATCGTTTGAAGGATATGTAGCCTGTTTCGGTGCCGGTTTTCAGGCGGAGACGGGTTCGTCTTCGACTAATATAACAGAAAATGAATCATGTCTAAGACGCAGTACGCGCAGACCTAGACCTCCTGGTAATTTCTATTAACCACTAATTGTCTCAATTTTTATTAACGATACTTTCTTCTTCCGATTGACAGTTAAATCGTCCGGACGAGAAAAAATGGAACCAATAGGTACATTTCTTTTCTCCAAATCATACTATTGTGTTCATGCCTAATTCTGAACCTTTTTCCATTTCATCCGAAGAGCCCAACAACAACAGGGATGTACCGAAGCCAGATGTGAATTCGTGTAAGTTTTGCTACACACAATTCAATAAGCTCCCATTTGTAATTTTCTTACAATTTCTCAATTCTCAGTTTCTACGCCGGCTAAAGAGACCAAAGCAGTAATCCACCCTGTTACTGCCGTACAAGGTACTATTCAATAAATCCATTTTTCTTTTACCACTTCATATTTAAGACCGTATCGGTTCACATGATCATTTGTCCAACTTAATTATTAAACAGGAATCCTCGGAAAAAGAAATGCGGAGATTGTAGACGTGGATTCGTACCCGTCGCCTAAATGGGACGAAAACGTAGTGCATTCAATACCGCGCGGAAGCACAAGGCGTGGGAGTATGTTTAGATCGGGTGAAGGGCACAACCTTAACAAGTCCGTACAGAAGGAAATACAAACTCCAAGGGTTAATGAAACTACCCGCGTTCAATTCCCCGTCGAAGGTTCCTTCTGTACACCTGAAGACGACCCTATTCACGATGAACGCCGTTACGCCGAGATGTACTCCTCCGACCCGGAAGAATTGATGGTGTCTGCGACACCCCCCTCCAAGTTGGACAAACCATCATCATTGGGTATTTATGTTAAATTACTCATCTACTAATCCATTCCTGCAATCAATATCTTACCCAATTTAGGTACCACTGACCCCACATCAACCGATATTCAATTAACCCTGGATATGATTAACAATGATTTCGAACCAGAAGCACCAGTTAGGCCTTTAAGACCACCATGCCAGATACCGCCTCCTATTAGTGGCCAATCCAAATCAATTTCCCGCTCTTTCGACTTTTCAGGTAAGAGTGCAAGCATTTCCCTCAAGCAACCGGCGTCTAGGCTTTCGGGAATGATGTGTTCAAAAAGTGGAGCTTTATCGGATCACACACCCACTGACATGCCAAGTACGATACTTCAGGTCCTACCGGTGTAGCAATTTCAGGAAATCCAATCTACGACACCTCTGGCACTCCATAGAGGAACTCTCCAATTACTATTGGTGACCAATTTTAAAATTCGTCCTTCTCCATTATTCGATTAGCCATCACTTCTAACGCCTTTTGTTTTACCATTCGGATTAGCAGTTAACCTCTGGCCGACGGAGGCGCCAATCGATAGTGAATCGAAGAATGACGAGCGTACCAACTTTGGTGTTGGCAACCAATCGGAACAAGGTGAATACCTCAGGGTATTTACAAAGGCCATTCCAAAGAGGAATCCGAGATTATTCAACAGTCTGAAGATGCGTATTGCGCAATCAGGTTAGTATTAATAACATTAACCTTTAATTCCATACCGACTAAATTGCACTAACTCAATTGCACTTCATTTTGAATTAACAGGGTCTTCTCTGTCAGGGAGCCCAAGAACATGCCGTATTACCGAATCATCCGCATCTTCAGATCTGAATAAACCCGTTAACACATTTCTCGTAGCAAGGAGATACTGTAGGACTCCCTTTGGTGAAGACGAGCTTTTACAAGCTGGGAATGATTTCCCATACGAGCCAACTATACCATACGACCATCATGGCTGTGACGTGAATTACAGGGCAAAAGGAAAGATCCCATCCTACATGCAAAGGGCAATTTATGCATGGTACAAAGGATTCCTCTCACCGGAAGGAGAATTGGCTTTCAATCAAGGTGGAATAACAGTCAATAGGCAGGATGCACGAGCAATACTCAATGATCTTGCTATTAGTTCTTCGGTACATTTATATTCTTAGGTCCCTATATTTGAACTCAAATCTTTAACGTCATTTCTTAAAATGTTTCAGGTTCTTGACGCTTGCCTCTATATAATGCATCGATTTGTCCAGCTTCCTGCTTCAGAGTGGACTTTTATTCGGTCCAATCATACGGTAAATCCTCTAATTTTTTCAAAGTAACATTTCAATTAATAATTAATTACTTGCTACATATTATCAAAAGTACTCACTGAACTATTTATTTAAACAGTATTCCGTCCCAAACATGAGCACAACGGAACTACTCGCACCCATGTTCAACTCACTGAAGCCAGAGAACTTGAGGAAGCTGCGTTGGCTCTTTATTCCAGTTATTTCACACCGACATTGTTTTTTGGTTCTTTTCGATTTCTACGATTGCAAGGTGAAGTACTACAACTCAATCGACTATGAAGAGAAGTACCGAGCAGTTGTTGATCAATTGAGTGCCGAATGGAAGATCTTCCTAAGCACACAAGTTGAAAGACCCGATATCTTGCACTGGGAGATTCAAAGGATTGGTGGACCAAAGCAAGGTACGGACCTTGATTGTGGCTTGTACACGATGAAAGTGGTTGACTGTATGATTAATCTCCGTCCAATCTGGTTCACTAAAGAGGAAGTTACAGGGGATAGGGGTCGGATCTTCTACAACTTGATTTCAGCCGATTTCTTCCCTAATGCCTTCAAGGACTGAGATTAAAATATGGTTACAATTATTCTCAAACATTGTGTGTTACTAAGAACTACTTTTGCGAAGACTTCATTTTGGTTTTGATTATGTTGTATGACTAGATATTGTGTGTTCTTATTTTGGTTTTTATTATGTTGTATGACTTTAGATTGATTATTCGTAAAGTTAATTTCTTTCCTTCCAATAATTGCCCTTTGAATTTTTTGTTTTCATTATTCTTTTTTCAAAATACAATCACTTATGTTGCTACAATAATTTTTATTTTTTTTTCCACTTGGACCACCAAATAACTGGTTAATTCCACCTTGCATTTTTTCGTCCTTTTCTTTCCATGCATACAATTACACCCGTTAATACAGATTTTCCATGGGTAACATTACCATTATTTGCATGGGTTACTTTATAATTTATTCCATAAATACAAACATTGTTAACAACTAATACGAACCTACAATATCCCTTTACTTTATATTACAGGTTAATACCCAATTACAATTTTATACAAATACACATATATGGTCATATACTTATTCTCTCATCTCGAACTTCATTAAAAGTAATATTCAACAATTGATCATTAATACAAACAACCACTCTCCATTTTACTTACAATAATTTTTCGCCGGTCAACCCTATTAACCCATGTTACAATGTTTGAGCTTAGCCTTAATACAATATATTCTCTTTCAAATACTTCATATGCCAATCTGAATCAGGGCAAAAAAAAATATACCATTACAAATTAAAAATGTTATTTCACATATATCAAATTAGAGATTGAAAGAAATGGAAAATATAATTGGGACTTTGTTAACCATCTAAAATTGCAAAAAATTAAAATTAATACCTTACGTAGATTCTTGTTCCGCCATTAATTCCAAAGAGACATTTCAAAAGCATAAATAGGGTTCTTTCTGCATTGCAAGAACAAAATGGGGGGATTTGGTTACCTATATATTGACAAAATTCAAATTTCAAAACCACATTGCTAAGTAATTATGACACATCACCCATCAATACATCTAAATGACAGCTCCATTAATGAAGTACCCTGACATGGCCTGTATAAGCACAGTGCAGGAGACACGTCCCCATCAACGTAGCAGATTGCAGGGCAATTAACTACCAATTGTGGGCCGAGTTAATGCGGGCCTCCCATCGGCCTTATAAGGGAGCGATTTTCGGTAATATTAACAGCCCGGTCCGCTCGGATTAAAACCGTGCGTCACCGTGACTCAATCACGGATCGCGGGGGGAAATGGGAGGGCTTCATATATGAGCTCTTTTAATAATAGTCTTATTTTGTGTGGGTAGGTGGACAAGTCCTACACCTCCATTTGCCTTGTGTAGCGTGACTTTTTCTCAATTTATGAGGCAATGCCCTCCCTTACAAATTTTATCCCCTTTTCAAAGAAAGTTTCTAGTTAATTTGTCAATATTATGGGTTACCCATACGGGGAGTTTCATGGCCTGCATGTAATGAAGAGGAAGGGCGTTTAACACTGCTTTGGATAGCGTAAGTCGTCTTCCAAGAAATAGTAGTTTTCCTTTCCACGCCTCTAGTCTTGATTGTATTTTTTTTAAAGTGGAAGAAAAAAGACGTGTTTCAATTATTTAATAGATAGAGGGAGGCCAAGAAAAAGTAATGGAAGAGATTTCTTTTGACAACCTATTATTGAGGCTATCATATTGTGGAATTGTTCCGGGATGGAGATTGGGATGAAACTTGATTTGAGCCAATTGATTTCTAGACCGGAGATTGAGGCGAAGCATTTGAGAGCGAGTGATAGAATTTTGAGATTCCTTGGATTAGCCTCGAGGAATATTAAGGTGTCATCCGCGTATTGTAAGGCTCTTGGAGCCACGGTGAATGATGTGTGGAAGGTGGCTTCTAATTTTCGTATTAGAGTTTGCAAGGCTTCCACCACTAGATTGAAAAGTAACGGATAAAAGGGATCACCTTGTCTTAATCCCCGTTTGTGCATGAAAGAGTTACCTAATTGGCCGTTAATTCTTAGAGAGGACGAGGATGTTTCCAATATGTGGATTATCCCTCGGGTGCCATTTTAATGAAATGCACAAACTTTCATGATCATCATGAAAAAATACAAATCTTAATAAAAATTCAATGGTGAAAAATCATTAAGTACCAAAATGTTGGTACTTAATTAAGTAGGTTAGCCTCAATGATCAACATAGTTAATTTCCCTAAATCCATAATTTAAAATCGAATTCCACCATGCAGATATGATACATTTTAGAATAAATTTGGTGTGTTTTCATAATTTTATCTAACAAAAAAGACAACATTTTTACATAATCGTCTATTTTGGTAATCTTTTCGATTTCTATGAAGAAAACTCAAAATATTGTGAAATTTTATCCTAATCCAATCTACATAAATTAAATTGAATCCATAGAAAAAAAATTTGACCTGGATTTTCCAGTCGAGATTTACACGGGTAATTAATCAAAATTGACCTCAAATTTGCAGTCGAGATTTCCTTAGTTGCGGTACTGGTTCCTTTTTCCAGTCGAGATCTGTTAATGCAAAAAGGTCAGAGCGTAACCAAATAAAGAACATACTTCCACTTCGTACTGAATAATCAGCAGATCTCAAGTAAATCCAATCCAAATAACCAAAAAATCAAAGAAAAAAAAATCTATTAAGAATATAAGAGAAAATTTTCCTAAATAATAAATAAATGATGTTGCAATGGAGTTTTTTTTTTTTTTTTTTGCAATGGAGTTTTTAACTCTTAGTAATTAATTTGTTTACTCCTGAAACTTCCTGTGTCCACAACATCGTCCAAACTTTCATTTTTGGCAATGAAAATAGTGAAGACGGGGCTTCGTAATAGAATGGAACATGAAGTTCTTGTCGATAATTTAGTTGTTTACATTGAGAAAGAGATTGCCTATAATTTCATTTCGGAGGAGATAATTGAATAGGGCAGTGATCTGAAACTACCCTGGTATTTGGCATTTGATGAGTAATTTTAAAACTCGCAGGTACTAAATGAGGCGAGTACAAAAATCCATTTTAATATACGGGTAGGGGTGTAAACGGTTCGGATAGTGGTCATACCAGATTTGTATCCATATTTTTTCGGATACGGTTATTCGGATACGGAACAATCCGGATCCGGATCCGGTTCGGATATTAAACGGATACGGATACGGTTCGGATATTGTCGGATACGGATACGGATCATATTCGGATATGAAAACGGATACATGACGCGGTATAATATATATATAGAATAATAATAATAATAATAATAATAATAATAATAATAATAATAATAATTAATTTTCAAATATATCCATAACCAAATAATTATATGCATATATGTAACATACATAATTTATAGGACTGAAAAATGACTCATTATAAGAAACAATATTAATGTTTGCCACACACAATCCGGCCAGCAAACAATATTTAAAACAAATTGATACAATGCAAATGTAAAGGCCCAAGTCCATAAAACCATCACTCCTAATTCCGGAACAAACATTTCAAAATAATCCCACCAGATTTATCTTCGAACACTACCATTTGCGTCTCTTATAAATAAAGGGGCAAGCATTGTATTCCACACCCAGGATCGGCAGCGTGTTTACAACGTGCTGCCTAGTCCGCATGATGTTACGTGAAAACGGATATCCGTTTTGAGATCAAATTCGGATCCGGATAGTATTCGGATTCGTATCCAGATCCGGCTCATAAATAGTGTACCGTATTCGGATTCGGATTCGAGAAAACGGATACGGGTCGGAACCGGATCCGATCGGATCCGGATATTTTTATTCGGATACGGATAATTTTTCGGATACGGTTCGGGTCGGTTCGGATAATATCCGACCCGTTTACATCCCTATATACGGGTCGAGTATGAGTATGACCAGATTAAGATATGTAAGACTAAGGGACCATCCATATCGACCCATACCCACACCGTTACATCCCTACAAAAAATCATATTCAGTATAAATTGAAGCCAGAACTACGGCTGAAACAGATCATATGCCGAGTCGTGCGCCGCTAGTGCTTCTGTACCTGACGGGTCAATATTGTTAGCCAGTTTGCATCCAATAATATTACTTTTGCCGTGTTGTGAGCCACAAGGGGCCCGCTTGGTACTATCTGTTTTGTTGAGTTCTACATTTATAAGATAAATTAAATAAATAAATTCAGACCTATACTCTCTCACTGATGCCATAAATTCAATAAAACTATAAAACCTGAATTCACAATTCAATTAACAACGATCTTACTTTTCCAATTAGTGAAGTCCAACGAAATCAAACTCTCATCACAAGAAACCACTGCTTGAGCAGTCAATTTCCCCAACAAACCATGATAAAGCAACCCCCTTGCACCTAAACCTGCAATCACCCAAACCCTAATGTTTCCCTTAACCCTAATTAACTCATCCAAAC
The DNA here is from genome assembly GCA_946800325.1 of Luzula sylvatica. Taxonomy (NCBI): domain Eukaryota; kingdom Viridiplantae; phylum Streptophyta; class Magnoliopsida; order Poales; family Juncaceae; genus Luzula; species Luzula sylvatica. The sequence continues at coordinate 57,295,496 of OX326960.1, read as the reverse complement.
AACCCAAAATAGGAACAGATCCGTTTTGAGCCAATGGTGGCATAGCTCTCAGACCAGCCTTTGCACCATTAAAGGACCATTTCGTAATTTCTGGATAAATAGATGATGCTTTTCGCAGTAACTCTTCCATTGCTCTAGAAGTTTCTTCTTTCGATACAAGTTTATCGTAATTAGTAGAATTCCAGTCCCACGTGGACCCCATGCAAACATTTCTTGGCCCTTGAAAAGCAAGCCAAGCATCGGATAGAATAGAAGGGCTTTGATTACTGTACTCCCCACTAGAAGCAAAAAATGTAAGAATCAACTCAAAGATATATTAATGTACCTAATATTTCCATGTGTAATAATATAATGTAATATATTAATGTACCTAATATTAGTTGGTAATTCAAGTTGGGCAACAACTCCTCTACAAGTTCTTAAAGGAAGTTTTCCAGAGAGTTCTGGAAGCATGTTAGTTCTAGCTCCTAAGCATACTATTACCGAATCATATTCCCCTGAATTATAATAAGTGATTCAATATTTCATCAATTTCTCATAAAAGAAAATGAAAATAAGCACGGACAGTAATAACAAAAACTACCTGATAGACTCTGAAGATTATTAATAGATTCTTTGTACAAATTAATCTTCGTTTCTACACCGCTTGATGCAGATACTTCTTTCGCAAAATTTTGACATGCAGTGAATAAAGACTATTAAGAATAAAAATGGAATGTATGTTACTAGTTTTTTAAAATACATAATTGAAAGGTTAAATGAGAGATCGAATGAAGTGCACCTGCATATATCTCTTGGAATTGATGCTCAGAGCCGACGGCATATAAATGGCACGATTAAACGGAGCACAAAATCCAGGTACCAGATTTTGTGCAGAATTCTCATCTAGGGTTTCTAAAGTGCAAATATCGAGGCAACTCTTAGCATTCTAATCACATGAATAAGAAGTAACAAATCACACAACAAACATAAAACTAATGTATTACAATTAAGTACTCCAATTATGGATTTAGTTTGGATACCTCGGTCAAACTCTCGACATTCTTCTCACTGTTTGCTGGTCTCAATATTCCCCTGAAAGAAATGATTCATTGCCTCCCTTCCATAAAATATGATTTTTGGTGGTATAAATTGTAAATTAAATTATACCTTCTCAAAACAATGTTTTTATTATTACATAATGTGAGTTCTTCGCTTATCCCGTAATGATTGACTTGTTCAGCAACATCAAGTAGATGTAAGCACTCTTTCCAAAATTCAGCCCCCTTCCACAAAAGCTTACCTACATTCGAATTCCTTTTCTAGATAATTGTGATTTATATTAATCTTAAAAAACAATAATGAATCAAGATTGAACCCTTAGGTGAGTATGGATGGAGAAGTCCGCCAGCAACGCCAGAAGCACCACCACCAATTCCATTTTCATCATAAATGTCCACGCAAACACTCGATCCTTCAATACTTTGCTAACAAATATTAAAAAAAAAGAAAGGGCAGAATAAATAAAAAAAAAATGTTAATATAAAAAAAGAAAGAAACGAGAAAGATACATTGAGAAGATGCCAGGCTACAGAGAGTCCAGCAAAACCAGCCCCGAGAACGGCATATCTCAAATTGGGTTTGCTCTTGAGAGACGTTACACTACATAATGAGGATGAACCGCTTACTTTTCCTCTTCCTCTTTCTTTTATTCTTGTTCTCGGAGAGGTAGTTGAAATGAGTATGGAAGAAGGAATACGGTTCTGAAGAGGGTTTAGACGGGTAAAAAGGCAAGGGGCAATCTCCATTGCCGGCAGCGACAAGCACATAAGAAGGTTGGTGAGAGAAGTTGTCCAGCCTATATTAAGGTTGTTAAGGTTACATCGTATAAGGCAAGTATTATGTTTGTTCTTCTATGTTCTCAACAATATGATTATTTGTCAAAGAATATAATGCAAGCAAATATTATTATATAAATATATTATAAATTATTTTGGATTATCTCACTTGGTGACATAGTAGTTGCTAGTTGGGTATCCTCACGACTTAATGCTTTTGATAATGATGGGGAGTTATCATGAGGTGATTTTTATAAAGATCAGTCAATTGAATAACGGCCTTCTACCATCGCTATAGCGCGCAATATTAAAAATTGACAACTAAAATGCAATACAACAATTAATTAAATAACAATGCTATATCGCTTCTACTGCGAGCAATATCGAGGATCACATGTAAATTATACATAGCTATAATCGGTAACATAGCAGGAAAAAGAGACACGTGTCCTTTTTTTTTAATTTTCAATTGAAAAATTTATATTCTTCCCCAAATTTTACCCTAACATGTCCTATGCTCTAAGTTAATTTATTTAATTAACATGATAACTGGCACATGTTAGCTATTAATTTAATACGTAATTAACATTAGTTCGAATTCATAAATTTAAATCAATATTAATGAACTTTTAATAATATGTTCTAATTATCACGTTAATTAAATGCAATAGTACAACTATGAAGAATACGGTGGGTACATTTTGGAGCAAAGTAAAAACTTTTTTTTAATATCAGTACACGTGAAATTTTTTTTTTATGAATCTCCAAAATGTACCTGCCGTATTCTCCATATTTTTTCTATTGCATTTAATTAACGTGATAATTAGAACATATCATTAAAGATTCATTAATATTGATTCAAATTTATAAATTCGAACTAATGTCAATTACGTATTAAATTAATAACTAACATGTGTTAGTTATCATGTTAATTAAATATATTAACTTAGAACATAGAGTAAATCCCGCGCAACCATAACATGTTCTATGTTCTAAGTTAATTTATTTAATTAACATGATAACTTGCACATGTAAGCTATTAATTTAATACGTAATTAACATTAGTTCGAATCCATAAATTTAAATCAATATTAATGAATTTTTAATGATATGTTCTAATTATCACGTTAATTAAATGTAATAGTACAAATATGGAGAATACGGCAGGTACATTTTGGAGTAAAGTAAAAAAAAAAAAAATTAATATCAGTTGTACTGTTCATCAGTGAAAAAAATATATAAAATTTTATGAAGCTCCAAAATGTACCAGCCGTATTCTCCATATTTGTGTTATTGCATTTAATTAACGTGATAATTAGATCATTAAATATTCATTAATATTGATTCAAATTTATAAATTCGAACTAATGTCAATTACGTATTAAATTAATAGCTAACATGTGTTAGTTATCATGTTAATTAAATATATTAACTTAGAACATTGCGCGGGCACAACGCTAGTTACAATCAAAGCGTTACGGACCGCTATATCGCAACACAAAACATAGATATAGATATAGATTATAGATATCGTGATGGTTTGTTGCTCTACAGCTCTACATAAAAAATAATAATGGGGGTCCAACACGAGGTAAGTATCTGCTGCATGATATATAGTTAGTATTGCAGTAAGAAAGAAGAGCGGAAAGATTAAAAGTACAGTGGCAGTGTAACGGTCGAACTCAATTTCACAAACCATTCGATCGTGGAAACTTTCTCGAGGAAACCTTGTTGCATTGCAAAGATGAAAATGGTTGAGAAAAAAATGAACTATTGGACAATCATATTAAGAAGAAAAGAATGAAGCGCATAATTGGCGAAATGATTCGGAGAATGTTCTCTTATGTTGGTGAATCCATAAGATACAGATAGAGACAACTTGGCTAGAAGATGTCGGACCCCTGTGGAAAAGATATGTAGCTGAGATGGAATATTTCTTGATGTTGCAATTGCAACCATAGAGAATCTAGATGAGGACACAAGGTCTGAGATCTAGTAATTTGAAGTTCATGGTTACAATGAGTCCAAAACCTTCACTAATGATGAAATACAAATCACGGGGAAGATGGTTAAAGTCAAGTATTTGTCTCCGGATGTGAACATGACGAACAAGCCACCACATATGCATGAAGTAGTAAACTCTGCGAAAATAGATTTGTAGAAACCATTCATGCAAAAGATATACCTCTCATGAGTAGATGTCATTTTTCTACATGACGATCTCACGTGTGGAGAAGAGAAATAGGTACAATGACCTCCTCGCATGGGTCAGAGTGGAATTTGTTGGTATATTCTCCTCATAGGCCATGCGTCAAAAGGATCATTTTATGTTTTTTTGTGAAAATAGAAACCAAAGGGGCTTGTGTGAAAAAATGGTATATGTATCTCTTGTCCAAGGATTATGCGTTAGAGGGGGGAGCCTATTCTTGGAGAGAAAAATAATTTCCTTATTTATTATGTCTTGTGAAGTTTGAAACCGGTATGATACCGACGTGAATAATACGAAAAATATTTCCTTATTTATTATGTCTTGTGAAGTTTGAAATGTTAGTTTGGACTATTAAGAATTTTCCATAGAGATTGTGTGTGCACCATTAGGGTTAACACAAAAACAAGTGCATGCAAAGTGTTCGATGAAATTCCTCTAAGAGGAAATGAGTTGATTACACCCATATTCCCCCAAACATTTCAATTACTAAATAACAAATCAGATTTTACCGCTTAAGAATTGAAATTGGGCATAAAGAGCACCTTTCGAGCAGTCAATCTCGCATCAATAACACAATGGCAGTCTGTCTCATCGTTTGAACCTCCTTTCTTTGAAAAGTATCTGTTGCAGTCGCAATCAGACTTGATATCTTGCCGATTTCCCTCTTCTCGACAATCTCCAATCTCCACCAGTCAGTTCGTAACTCGTCACCAGTGCGAGTCCTCGAGTACTTAACCGTAACGGAACTCGCCGGTCTAAAGAACTCGCAAAGATCAAAGGCTAGCGGTCCGGATCAGATTTTCTTTTTATAAAATAGATAGGATCCGTTTATTATGACCCGATTAGTAATCTTTTATCCCCGCCCACCAAAACTTTCCCTTGGCTCAAAATCTAATATTTTGAAAAAGCATTGTTTTATGTCTCCGTCTTTTATCCAAAATTTACCCATTTTTTATTTTGCACTTATCTTTAAATCTTCTCATGAAACCACATCATCATGTTTATAATGATTATTAACCATTATAATGTTTGATGTGATTTCATCATATTCATCAATATTATATTTGATCATTTAAGACGTGCATTTTGTATGACTATTTTGAATATTTATTTGAAGCATTAATAATTGCAAAACATATGAATAATCATAAATAAATGAATTCAAATTTTTTTAATTTTAAGATGATATTATTACTACTATCATACAAATTTGTAATTTGTATTACAATGAAAAACATAATTTACATACTCGCCGCATAACGCGAGTATTCTCCTAGTACTAATAAAAGTCCAGTACATTTTCCACTTTTTTATTACTGGACATAATCGGTAATTAAGCATACAATTTTCAGTGCCTATTTTGTTTAATGAAAATGTGTCAATGGAGTCCAATTTTCCCAGTTGTAGCATACAAAATTACAAAAACAGCCACCAAAAGAGGCTTTCAATACGTACAACATTGTTCGAACTAAAGTTACAATTACAATCAGCCAAGTTCAAATTTTTTCTTCAAAACAATTTCATAAACAAAACCTATTTGGAATAATTTCAACTTGTCCAGTCCTTAAAACTCGTTTCCCAATTGGGAATGTTGGCCGTGGCTTCATTCACCATCGTGACAAGAGTTACCTAATAACACGCGATCATTAATTCTCAAGCTCTTGAATTTTAATTAATTAGGTAGTTTGGATTAAATAAAAAGAAGATCCATACCACACTTTGAGGGACACCGACAGGAGGTAAAGAGAGATTTCTTGGAGGAGGAGAGTTTATATACGATCTTTTATCAAATCTCCACTCCCCGATCTTGCCATAAGTTAACTTACCCTATTATACAAAATATAAATTAATCCATCTCATCAAATATATAAGCTATAAAGAATATACCTCCATGTCATAGTCGCATCCATAAGTGTAGTGAATAATGTACTTGTCACCAACTTCTAAATCCCAAGGCGGCTTTTATTAAAACCAGAGAAAAATACGAACATTAAACTTTAAAGCTAAGTTTCCAAGAGTATGTATGTGTAACTATATGATAAAATGGTATATTACCTGTATCATGAAATCCTTGTGTAATATATTTCTCACGCCGTGAAAGGCAGAAGCCACAGCATATGCGTACCTACAAAATTTAAATAATATCAAATTGTTAAGGAGATTAAAAATGCAAATTAAAAGAAACGAATTGAAGGTAAATAAATTAGAGTACACAAACTTTATTAGAAATTACATCTCAAGGACCCAGCCAAATGCTTTATCTGCATCTTGATCTTTCTTCATTGCTAGAGAAAAATTCATCCATGTTGGTGCAACTTTTTCGAGATTTTTCTGCAATGTACAGAATTTGAATATGCTTGAGTTAATACAAAAAGATAGGCAATTAATTAATTACCTTTGCAATAATAACTGGAGAATTCCCAATTGGATCGATAGTGGTAATTGGGCCCTTCTCTTCGGGGAAGAATTTGCGCAAAACCGATTCATATTTTTTGGGCTCGATGTAGAAAAATGGAAAAGCTGCAGCTTGCCTATTTAGCGATAAATTTGGTATTGGATTGACAATTATATGATCTGGCTCAGCCATTAGGATATATCTGCACAAAATACACAAAAAAAGGAATGTATTTAACCAAAATTGCAAACTTGTTCAAATTGGAAACAATGGAGAATCGCAGATTGAACTCACTCTTCCTGTATATTAGCCTTCCGAATCCACTGCACAAATGCCCATGGCCTATTAAGAACAATATATCCCTGCAAACAAATGAATCGAATTCAGCAATTTCACACACTAAAACATCAAATTGCACATAGAATTAACTCGAAAATTTATAGAAACTCCAGATCCAATTACCTGATCCACTCCATCAGGAAGTGGGTCTGCTACAAATGTGGGGATCTCATCCATAAACGAATCAGGTTTGCCCGAATGCAAAATCCGGGTGAAGCCGCCCATATCAGATCCGCCCCGCTTTTCTCTAGCCTTCTTGAACCAATAATACATGACACGGCACTGCCACGTGTTATAAAGGGAGTCAGAGGCCGTGACGGCGGTGTGGAAGGACCTTTTGTGGAACTGAAGAGAAGCACTGTGGAGATCGGAATGGAGACGAGGCGTGTGGGTTGTGAAGAGAATAGCATTATAGGTGACTAAGGCGACGGCGATACAGATAAGGAGCGAGGACATGCAGCTCCTGCTCAGGCACTGCACAGACGCCATTGTTTCTCTCGCAACCTCACGTCGGTCTCTCGAGCGAGGTCATGAGTCTTGAGGGAAACAAGTTGAGAACGAGCGGAGTGATGGACTTATTTAGTGCTCTGTACGTGCATCTGACTTGTCGGAACGGGAATTCAGTTCCCGGTTTTTTCGTCATAGAGTCTGATACTGATTCGAGAATTCTACATTTCATGGGATTTCGTATTCGTATTACATTACGATATATGCTATGTTGCACGGTAATTGATACGGATATTGTATTCGATACGATACTGATAAGTGGATTCGGTAATTTTCAAAAAATCACGAATACGATTATATAGTTATTATTTTAATATATTTATATTATATATAATTAATTAATTAAATAATAAATTAATAATATTTTAAAATTAAATATCATGACAATAAATAAAATCAATTTAACAATACAAGTATCATAAAAATATCCTAAATTTATTTTAGAAGCATTCTAAAATGAACTTTGAAGTATTCTATGAGTATCCTATATAATTTATTTAAAAAAATTATGGGCCAAAGTATATAATGAACCGAAGTATGTTAAATAAATTATCTCAGCCGTATCTTGAACGTATCTCAATCGTATCATGCCGCATCCTTTCGTCCCTGCCGTATTCGAAAAAAATAAATATTAAAATACATATTCGAACCGTATCGTATTCGTATCCGTATCGGATACCCTCGTGATACTTCTTCATTTTTGAAGTATCGCGTAACACAGGATATACGTTCCCAATCGCAACCTACACAAATTTTCTTATATCTAAAATTTGTGATAAGTAAAAATAGAATAAGTATTTATTCTTTTTAATTAACTTTTTTTTTTCAGGGGCCGCGCGAACGCGTACCCCCTCAGCCACAAATTTTGACGTACACTTTCCTACTTAAGGAAATGGTAAGCTAGCGCTCCACCAAAGTGCAATGGAGGCAACTAGCCTAGGCCACGAACCTTCTTGATCGTCCATAGACCCCGTTAACTTTGCTTGAATGCAATTACAATGAATAGACCATGTATTTATATTTGCTTACTATCCTAATGCTAGCTAAAAGACGCCTCATCATCATTACACCTCACACAGTCCAAAGTATCGTAAAGCACCGACAATATTATATAGGATATCCATTCAGCAATGATTATCTAATGATCGACGGTACAAATGAATTTGATTGGATTGGATTGTAATTTTTTTTCGAACAAAATGAAAATCAATTTCTATTTGTTAATTTGAGACTAGGAAAATGCCTTCGATGTTATCACACCAAAGCATGGGAGAGGGAAAAAGAGATTGGATCCATTAGATTTCAGTTGTGACCATGACAAAACTTCGGTATTCGAATTTGGTACTGATAGTGCGACAGTGTGTTGTTTTTTTTTTCAATCTCCACGAGATTAAGTTGGAGCTGAGATAAATACAAAATCCGGTGGTACTTCGTCTATCGTCGGGACAAATAACTAGTTGAGTGTCTTCTTTCTTCCATTCTCTAATCGGCATCGGAATATCCATGGAGTTTGGAATTTTATGTAGAATGAATAGTGAGGCTTTGTATAATTGATCCTTTTAAATAACAAAGTATTCACTTGGCAATGGTCATGTGAATATCGTTGGAGAAGTCATAAATTGGGATATAAATTGGGATATTTTATTTACGGCATAACAAATATCGGGATGCGTAACTGTGAAGTATCGTAAAGCACCGACAAGGCTACAGACGGATACAGATCATCTAGGGGTGTACCAATGTACCATCATTCTTCGAGGGACTAAGACCCGACGCTATCGGGATGGAGGTGGCTTTTGCTGTTGTCATATTGAATATGGAAAGAATATTCTGAACATATGTTGCTTGATAGAGGTGTAAACCTGATGAAGATGAGGTGGCATGAATTCCCAAGAAATAAGCTAAGGGTCCCAAGTCTTTTAGGGAGAATTGAGCTCCAAGATTCGAGATGAGCTTTGAGATCGAGAGAGGGTTATTTCCTATGACGATTATATTTTCTCCATATACCAAGAGATAAATGAATTGATCAGTGCAATTTCGAATAAATAGAGAAGAGTCAGAGATAGAACAAGTGAAACCGAGTTCCAAGAGACATGCTCGAAGCTTTTGAAACCAAGCTTGTGGAGCTTGCTTGAGGCCATAAAGCGGTTTGCGAAGTAGACACGCATGATTAGGAAAATCGTTGTGAATGAAGCCCGGTGGTTGTGCCATATAGACGGTTTCGACCAAATCATCGTGCAAAAAGCATTATTTACATCGAGTTGACGCATAATCCATCCTCGAGAAATTGTCATAGAGAGGATGATGTGGACCGTTGTTGGTTCGATAATCGGACTAAAAGTCTCAGTATAATCAATACCCTATGTCGGATTGTATCCCTTGGCCGCCAATCGAGTTTTGAATCGTTCAATGAATGAGAATAGAGAAAGAGAGTTGTGGGGGTTTTATCTGGATGAGTTCCCGAGAGCCCGGTCCATGATGAATCGTGCATGAATAATCTCATGGTGTTCGTAAACTAAGTGCAAGAAGGAACAAACAGCTCATATTCACCTATCAAAATCATGGTTCAATTAGACGCCTCAGAAGCGTGTGATGATGCGGAGGCACGAAAATACTCCAATTTCTTTAAAATTACGCATAATAAAGAATCTTAATACACTAGTATCTTCCTATATACTGTTTATAATTTAACACACATCCATAATGGAAGAATGTTTATTTTTGCAAAACTGGTACCTAATGGGCCGTTTACTGAATGTTTTGGAGAATGTCTTATCATATTTGATTGGCCTACTTATTTATTCCATGACATTTTTTAAAAATATTAAAATGAGTTTATTTATAGAAGCTTTGACAATTTAATTTTTGAAAAGCAAAATAAAATATATCCACTCTCCATGGTAATAGAGAAAATTCATTAATTTTGATGGTAATCATATTCTCACCAATTATCCCTAGAAAATAAAATATTTCATTATTTTATTGCTTAGTGTGCAAACCAAACATTAGAATCAAATCCATAATGAAGTATGTCAGGACATCATATTTCCAAAGCACGAACGAAACGGCCCCTAAACATATTACTATATATTATATTATATTGAAATAATGTATTATATTATATTAAAATAGTATATATTATATATGATTTTTAAATAATATATCAAAAAGGGGGAGTTCTATCATACACCATTTTTGCTTATGATACACATATTTTCAAGGATATTTTGAGTAATTATCAATTAATGAGTATTTAAGGTAAATTTTCAAGTATATTTATCAATAAATTATAGGCTAAATAGGAAATTTTAATTGTTCATGAAAGAACAAATATCCATAAAATATAAAATTTATGATACACCCTTCTTAATACCCAAAATACATTTTTAAAAGGGTGTATGATAGAACTAGGGATGTCAATGGTGTGGATATTGCCCGAACCGACCCGAACCGTATCCGAAAAAATATCCGGATTCGAAAAAAATATCCGAATCCGAGTGGATCCGGATATGGATCTGGTTGCTAATTTTAAGATCCGGAACCGGATTCGATATTCGGTTTTGGTGCGGGAACCGGATCCGTGTTCCGGATCCGGGTATTTTTAGGATCCGGATACTCATATTATATATTATTTTTATATATTATATTTGATATTAGTTGAAAAAACATATATAAATTAATGATTTGTAAATGATTTAACTCACAATCGTAAAATTATGTTTAAATATAATCATATTTATCGTTCATGCCACAAATTATATGTATTTATAGCTAAAAAGTAAGTTACGTTATGATAACATAATATCCGTTTTAATATCCGAAACAGAACCATATCCGTATCCGTATCCGACAATATCCGAACCGTATCCGTATCCGTTTATTATCCGAACCGTATCCGGATCCGAAAATATGGATCTGGATCTGGTATGACCACTATCCGAACCGGATCCGAACCGTTGACACCCCTAGATAGAACTCCCCATCAAAAAGATATATGTGGAGCAGAAAAATAATTTTTCATAATTACCGGTAAGACGTTCATTCGGTCGGTTCGGATCAAATCGAACCGAATAAGATCTAACCGATTTAAATCAAAACGAACTGAACTCAAACCGAACTAAATTAAACTCAAACACAAACAGAACCGAATTTTTGTATGTATGTACCGGACTTATACATAACTCAAATAAATTAATTTTGAAGATCATCAAATCATGGTCCAACAAATACCAATATTAATAGATGAAGATTATGATTTTTGGTGAACATTACTAGGTTGGAACTTGTAAGTTTGTATGACTCTTTTAAGATGCGAAATATGTTGAATAAATTTGTTATGGATTTGTTGAAAATTTTAATGCAAAATTAATAATATTTTGTAATTAAGTTTCCAATTAATTATGGTACCATTTTATAATTAAGTTCCATGTTATTATTGCACCATTTTAAAAAACTCTGTACATGTTCAAACCATACATGAATAATTGCAAGACACGCATGTATAACCTGGTACACATACATAAATCGATACGCACATAATTGCGAGAAACACATAATTTTTGCAAGACAATACGTGTACCACATACATGTACCCATTATCATATAACCGGCTGCCACGTCCATAATTGAAAGAATATTTATTTTTGCAAAACTGGTACCTAAAAAAAATTAGTATATATTATATTATATTGAAAAAAATATATTATATTATATTAAAATAGTATATATTATATATGATATGTAAATAATATTTTGGACCATATATGCATCGATCGTCTAGAAAGAGAGGGAATTAAACCGTAGAAACACAAGCAGTCAATATTCCTCCAAATGCAGACACGTAACTTATAGTACGTAAACTTCTTGGTAGTATCAAGTATGTTTAACAATACACGGGCATGGTTTGGTTTGGGATTAGAGAAGTAAAGAAATAGATTAGGAAATTATTTGGACTAAAAAGTATTAAGACGGTCTCAAATACTATTATTAGTAAATAACGGTTCAGTATTTGTGCATATATGAACAGGGGGCGTATGCAAACTATTACATCATACTTTTTTTTGCAGAGAACAGTCTTTAGCCTCAAAAGTTCAAATTGAAGAACTGTACTAAAGAGTAAGAACTGTAAAGAGAAAGATAGAGAGAAATCGAAGATTTTAAACTTGGCGGCAATTTCAATGGATAACATTAAGAACGAGAGTGTCGACCTGGTGAGTTTTTACTTATCATTATGATTTTAATAAACCTGAAATTTATTTTGCGCACGTAATGATTCTTTTTTTTTTTTGGGTCTGCTATAGGAGACGATTCCTGTAGAAGAGGTCTTTCAACATTTGAAATGCACCAAAGAAGGTCTCAGTGGCGCCGAGGGTGTGAATCGCCTTGAAGTTTTCGGGCCAAACAAGCTAGAAGAGAAAACGGTACATACGTTAGCTTTTTATCAATTTCAATGTTCTTTTGCTAGCAAATGAATATGTTTGATTAGTAAAATGCATGCTTAATTGTTACGTTTTTGTTTTCGTGCGATCAGGAGAGCAAGTTCCTCAAGTTTCTCGGGTTTATGTGGAACCCCTTGTCATGGGTCATGGAGGCTGCAGCAATCATGGCAATTGCTCTTGCTAATGGAGGGGTAATTGATTTTCTCCTCTTTCATTTGCTTACATTCTAAGAAAGAAAGAAAGAAAAATGATGAAAAATAACAAACACATGATAATACACGTACTTAAGTTATACTACTCTCTTTGATAACAGGGCAAGCCTCTAGATTGGCAAGATTTTGTCGGTATTGTGGTCCTTCTAATCATCAACTCAACAATCAGCTTCATCGAGGAGAACAATGCGGGCAATGCAGCTGCGGCACTCATGGCCGGTCTTGCCCCGAAGACCAAGGTCTTGCGTGACGGAAAATGGTCTGAAGAAGAGGCAGCCATCCTGGTACCTGGTGACATCATTAGCGTGAAGCTAGGTGACATCATCCCAGCCGATGCTCGTCTCTTAGAAGGCGATCCTCTAAAAATTGACCAATCAGCCTTGACTGGTGAATCACTCCCCGTAACAAAGAACCCTGGAGATCACGTCTTCTCTGGATCCACATGCAAGCAAGGAGAACTCGATGCGGTGGTAATAGCGACAGGGGTCCACACTTTCTTCGGCAAGGCAGCTCACCTCGTCGATAGCACGAACAATGTAGGACACTTCCAGAAGGTTCTCACCGCCATTGGGAACTTTTGTATTTGCTCCATTGCTATTGGTCTATTGATTGAGATAATTGTGATGTATCCGGTCCAACGCCGCCCATACAGACAAGGAATCGATAATCTCTTGGTGTTGCTCATTGGTGGGATTCCAATTGCGATGCCTACTGTGCTCTCTGTAACAATGGCCATTGGATCTCACAGGCTATCTGAGCAAGGAGCCATCACAAAGAGAATGACAGCTATTGAAGAGATGGCTGGTATGGATGTCCTTTGCAGTGACAAGACTGGCACCCTCACCCTCAACAAACTCACCGTCGATCAAAACTTGATTGAGGTTAGTATTGATTACTTTGTTTTTATCTTTTTAAGTATTGTTTTTATATCTTATGTGATCCTTACTATTTTTCTGATTTGTGTAGGTTTTCGGCAACGGTGTAGAGAAAGCCACTGTCGTGTTGTCTGCAGCTAGAGCATCTCGGGTTGAGAACCAAGATGCCATTGATACATGCATGGTTGCAATGCTTTCTGATCCTAAAGAGGTAGTCATCTATTAATTAATTAAAATTTATACTTTAGCACAATTTTGAATTTGTTAACGAATTTTATCGAACTCAAAACAAATGATGATCATATAAACATAATTTTCGAAAAATATGCAGGCACGTGCTGGGATTGAAGAAGTGCACTTTTTTCCATTCAACCCAGTTGACAAGCGCACTGCAATCACATACATCGACTCTAATGGGGATTGGCATAGAGCTAGCAAGGGTGCACCGGAGCAAATCATCGATCTCTGCAACCTTAGAGCGGATGAGAGAAAGAGAGTACATGCTATAATAGGGAGCTATGCTGAGCGTGGACTCCGTTCGTTGGCTGTCGCAAGACAACAAGTACCCGAGGCAACAAAAGAAAGTGCAGGCGGACCATGGGAGTTCTTGGGCCTATTGCCTTTGTTCGACCCTCCGAGACACGACAGTGCAGAGACTATTCGTAGGGCACTCCACCTTGGTGTCAACGTCAAGATGATCACCGGCGATCAACTTGCCATCGGTAAAGAGACTGGTCGCCGCCTTGGCATGGGAACCAATATGTACCCTTCCACTGCTCTTTTGGGTGCACATGGTACTTCCGAGGATGTTGCTGGAATTCCAATTGATGAACTAATTGAGAAGGCTGATGGGTTTGCCGGAGTCTTCCCAGGTACAGATCAATTTCATTCTACTTATTAGATTCTTTATTTTACCTTAAAACAATTTTAAACTGACAATTTTCTAATCAAATTGAAGAGCACAAGTACGAAATCGTGAAGCGACTACAAGATAAGAAGCACATATGTGGCATGACTGGCGATGGTGTAAATGACGCACCTGCTCTAAAGAAGGCCGATATCGGCATTGCAGTTGCTGATGCAACTGATGCGGCTCGTAGTGCTTCTGACATTGTATTGACTGAACCCGGTCTAAGTGTCATAGTTAGTGCCGTGTTGACTAGCCGTGCCATCTTCCAACGCATGAAAAACTACACCATCTATGCCGTGTCAATCACTATTCGTATAGTACTTGGATTTCTACTTGTTGCCTTAATATGGAAGTTTGATTTCTCCCCTTTCATGGTGCTTATCATTGCCATTTTGAATGATGGTACCATCATGACCATCTCGAAAGATCGTGTCAAGCCCTCACCCATGCCCGATTCTTGGAAGTTAAAAGAGATCTTTGCCACTGGTATTGTGCTCGGCACGTACATGGCTCTCATGAGTGTTGTCTTCTTTTACATTGTTCATGATACGGATGCATTCCCGGTATATATAATAATTTGCTCTTGTTTGTCATTTTTTTTGTTAAGTACATCATAATATACTTATTCTGAACTTATTTTATTTCGTAATGCAGAAATGGTTTGGTGTAAGGTCGATCAGAAATAACGAGGAGGAAATCATGGCTGTGCTATACCTCCAAGTGAGTATTATCAGCCAGGCCCTCATCTTCGTCACCCGTTCCAGAAGCTGGTCATGGCTCGAACGTCCAGGTTTCTTGCTTTGCATCGCCTTCCTCATCGCTCAATTGGTAATTATCTTAGTCAAGCAATCCTAATTAACACATGCTTTGGTACAGTATTGATTAATTTAGACGTGCATTAATGTATAGGTGGCTACTCTTATCGCTGTATATGCATCTTGGTCGTTTGCTCGTATCAAGGGATGTGGATGGGGATGGGCCGGTGTCATTTGGCTTTACAGTATCATCACTTATATTCCTCTCGACATCCTCAAATTCATCATCCGCTATGTTCTGAGTGGAAAGGCATGGGACAACCTTCTCAATAACAAGGTAATCTACACAGTTTCACATATTCGCACACGCGCGCGCGCGTAGACACATGTGTATATTTCATTTTGCATTTTGAAATTGAAATTTTGCATTTTGAAACTGAAATTACAGACTGCTTTCACGACCAAGAAGGATTTTGGAAAGGGTCAGCGCGAGGCTGAATGGGCTCATAATCAGAGAACTCTAAATGGACTTAATACGTGTGAATCGTCAGGCGCCAACAACCACAGCACCTACGGCGAACTTTCCGAGATAGCAGAGCAGGCAAAAAGACGTGCCGAAGTTGCCAGGTTGGTGTTGCATTTATATTGCTTGTGTAAATATTTTATTTATAAATTATGGTATTAATCATTATGATCTCTCTCTCTCTATTGTAGGCTTATAGAGCTTAACACTCTTAAGGGGCATGTGGAGTCTGTGGTGAAACTCAAAGGCCTTGACCTTGATAATGTCCCGCCACACTACACAGTGTAAGAAATCAAAGACGGAATATCAGATGGGTGATCTATTTTTTTCTGAATTGGATGCAAAATTTTGTTTTCATGCCGAAACATACATGCGTACAACTGAGAATAGGACTTCTGTTTCTTGTGTTTTTGTATGTATCTATTTCCGAAAGAAGGATGAGCAATTTTGACTGAAGGTTCCGTTAAAACATACGTAATGTATGCATATTTTTTTGATAGAAGGTTTCAATAATTTTATCATGTAACTCAAATTATGAATCCGGATATATTAATGTATGATTATCAATGACTTTTTCTTGTGTCATATTATCATTTGTGTTCTATTATTTTTTTGCTCGTGTCAACTTATGGAAAGTACTTAAAAGAATTAAAAATGTTACATGATATTTAAGTACAAAATATAGGGAAATTATGTTTTGCCACCAGATTTCAACAAAATATCACCAATTTCCTAATTAACTCAATTAATTAACAACATAATTAACAAATAATATTGAATTAATAATTTTACAAAATTAATTATCAAGAAGATCAATCTACATTTCATATAAATAAATAAAATAAGTACAAAAGTCAAGAATAATATATAAAAGATAAAAAAAATAATAAATGATCTTATTGACGATAATTCGATCAGCATAAGCAATTTGCTCAACGGCCTCATTAAGTACAATGTATTTATTAAGGTTTAATTTCACCCAAATGAAAATTGGCATGTTTTGCATGTTGACACGTGTTTCATTAGTATAAAACGTACATTACCAAATTAACGAAATGAGGCTTCAAAACAAAGATCCTTGCTCCAAGAAGATCAAGATTCTCTCTGAGAATCTTTCTTGGTGACTCTTTCTCGGTACTTCTCCGGCGATTCTCCGGCATTTAGCCGGTATCTAGCTGGTGATTCTCTGATTACCATTAAGGCGTACTTCAAGAATATAGAGAGATTAGCTCAGGCAGTTCAAGAATTGATTCAAACCAGCTATTTTCCAAAGAACAACTCAGGCGGTTTGGTCAAGAAAGATGTTTTACCTTTAAAAGGGGAAAAGAGTATATAGGCCCCTTGTTGAAAGGGGCTAAGCTCTTCATCCTTGACTAGGTAAATCATATAAAGAACAAAACAAACCGATAAGTCTCAGCAAGAAGAACTATAGAGACAATTAAATTGAAACAAGAGGATCTGTTTAGCCTTCTCCATTCTGGCTCAATTCCTACTTTTTCAATCCAAATTACACAAATTATTACACAAATATAGCAAATACAATTGAAGAATTACGAGAGTGAAGAGACATTGTGACGATTGAGAGGAACTGAGAAGACTGAAGTTTTCCTGAGTTGAGACAGATTGAGAGAAATTGTGAAGCTTGAAGTGAAGGGGACAAGCATCAGCATTAGCTAAGTTCTTCTTCTTCTTTCTCTTTACTTTCAAAAATATGAGTAGTAAACCTTCTTATGCCCAAACCCTAAAAAATGAATCAAATAACTGGACTTTAGTAACAAATCGAAAACAAAACACTAAACAATATACTAATTTTTCAAATAAGAAATGTTTCAGGTGTTTATCTAATACACATCTCAAGAGTGAATGTAGAGAACCAATAAGGTGTATTAGATGTCTTAAATTAGGGCATGTTAAAAAGTTCTATTACACAAACCTAAATAAACTGAATAATCAGGTTAAAACAATACCTCAAATCCATGCTTCAAAGACTCCAATTCAAGGATCTATGAAAGTGCAAACCTATGAGTCAAATAAGGATAAAAGGTTTAGTGAAATAGATACACAAATAACAGTAGATTTTTCTAAGAAAAAAGAGCTTATAAATCCAAAATTTATAACTTGAGAGATCATTTTGAAAAATTTACCAGAATATTATTGCAATCCAATTGCCCTAAGAAAATTAACTGAACCTATTGGTATCCTAGTGACAGTTGGTTCCTACATACCAACAAAAATTATACATGCGTTAAAGTTAACTATTAATTGTAAATTAAATATTAAAATGCCAAATTCAATAAAATTAATAGATGATGATTTTTAAACTATATTACCTATACAAGAGATTTTAAACACTCCAAGTTCTTCAAATTTTACAAAAAATCCCTCAGTTAACATCACAGAGCCAAATTTTAGAAAAGGGGAAAATAAAGAAAACATGGAAAACATAGAAAAACATCATAAAACAGATAAGACAATTAATAACAAATATAAAGATAGAGCCAAAACTGTTCAAATATGGCAGAAAAAGAAAAAAGTTCATATTTTTTGGAGAATTAAGAAAAAAATGAATATTTCAAATACGTCTACAAATAAAAGTATTAATGAAATATCACATTCAAAAAAGATATCATCATTAAAAATGGGAATTCTCATACCTCAGAAAAGGAGATCTTCACGGGTATAAAAGGGCAAATTTCTTTTGAGAGAGAGGGGCACTACAACATATCAGCTCATTTGGGACGGGCCGTAGGTAAATATCAACTTTATTGGTACGGGCCGTCACAAAAACCGTCCCTAATTAGGTACGGGCCGTAGAAAATGAGAAAAACCGTCCCAAAAGCGTTTGCTATGGGCCGTCGCAAAAGTTTTACCGTCCCAAAAGAGTTTGCTACGGGCCGTCGCAAAAGTTTTACCGTCCCAAAAGCGTTTGCTACGGGCCGTCGCAAAATTGAATTTCATTCCCCCCCTTTTATCTCTATACCCTCTCGTTTCTCTCTCTCTCACTTCCACTGTCGTCTCTCTCTCTCTCTCATTCACTCACCCCTCTCAGCCCCCTCCTCTCTCTCTCTCAGCCCTAACGGCACAGCCCCCTCCTCTCTCTCTCAGCACCCTCCTCTCTCATTTTCAGTCGCCTCTCCTCTCTATCTCTCTCTCTCCCTCTCTCTCCTGTCGCAGCCCACGCCCACACAAATAAAAAAAACCCTAGCCGCACGCAAATGAACGAAGAAGAAGACCATATGAGATTATTTTCGTGCTTATTGAGTATTTTGAATCGATTTTTTTTGTTTTATTCGTGATTTTCTTATTTCGAGTTACTTTTGTGTGGATCCAATTAACAATTGACTCGGAATTTGTTTTGATTGATTATCGATTTTCTGTGGAGGTCGTAAAACCCTAATATTATTTGGGATTTTTTTGGTTTTTTTGTTATAAACCCTAGATCTGCCGAAACTCAGGATTTTTTGGACTGCTTTTTCCTGTTTTTTTTTTACTGTTTCCGTGTTTTTCCTGTTATTTCTCTGATTTTTGGATTATTTTTTCCTTTTTTTCTGTGTTCTTTTCATATCGATTCGCACTGATTAATGGACTATTTTTGATCTAATTATTTTTTCCTGTTCTCTCTCTCTCTCTCTCTGATTTTTCTCTAATTAATAGATGAACTTTAGAAGAAATTCCTTTCTTAAAAGAAATTTTTTATCCATTTAAAGGGTCTAAATTGCAATCAAATTTTTCTAAACCATCATTGCAGCATAAGTCTGATTTGATATTTAAATTCACAGATAAGGAACTAATGATTTTATCAACAAAAAAACCCACACATCAAACAGTGATCAAATCTGTTGATGAGGAGAAATTTGTAAAGTCAAATGAAAAGTCACATTCTATAGAAAACTCATTACTATTATCAGATAAAAATAACATTTTACCAAATCTTAGTAATGATCCAGTTTGTCAAGTTTCTTCAGAAAGTTACCTAGAAAACACATTTAAAACAAATTTAGAACAAAATTCACAAGAAAATATTTTAACAAAGACTAATCCTAATAACTTACTTGATATAGAAAATTCTTTTCATATTTCAAATTCTCCAACTCAAAATCTGATAAATTTTCCTGGAAAAAATCAAAGAAAAATAAGTGATTATTTTGATGGATTAAATAATAAATTAATAAATAAAAATGAGCAGAAATTAAATAGTCCAAGTGAAGACCAAGCAAAAAGCAAACTAAAAACAGCATAGAAAATACAACAAAAATATGTAAAATGAAAGAAAAAAATAAAATTATAAAAATAGATGATCAAAGAAGAAGTACAAGATTACAAAACAAACAATCAAATCATTATACATCTCCTATTGAAAAAGCACAATTAGTAAAATTTAAATAAATACAAAAAGATAGAAATAGAAAACAAAAATATAAAATAATGAAAATGAAATTAAGCCTCTGAATTTAGAAGATAAATTGGAGATTAATGAAAAAAGTGAAATTCTTAACATAATATTATCTACTGGAATTGAGATTAATGAGGATATTAATGATACAATTAATAACCTAGTAGATGGACAAAGTACTTAAGTACTTGTCCATATAAGATGAAATATTAAAATAATGTTATATAAGAAATTAAGAATTTTATCATGGAATGTAAGAGGGCTTAATGCAAATGAAAAGAAATTATTAGTAAATAAAAATATAAAAGATGAAAATGTGGATATATGTTGTTTACAAGAAACTAAAATGGAAAATATAGACGATAATATAAATAAACAATGTTGTGGTTTAAAATTAAATGGTTTTGATTTTCTAAAATCACAGGGAGCTTCAGGGGGTATTCTAATTTCATGGAACAATAAACTATTTAATCATATATCATCTAGTAAATTAAATTATACTATATCTATAATTTTACAAACCAAATGGGATAATACAAAGTTTTTAATTACTGGTATATATGGGCCTACTAAAAGGGCAAAAAAGTCAGAATTTTTAAACGAATTAAATAATATTGGAATTTCTAATAATTTGCCATGGATTCTTATGGGAGATTTTAACTTAGTGTTATATTCACATGAAAGAAGTGGTAATAATAAATATAATGATTATACAAATGAATTTAGAGATTTTATAAATAATATGGAACTTGTTGATTTACCATTAAAAGGGAAAATTTATACTTGGCAAAATTCAATGTCTAAAGCTAGATTGGATAGAATAGTAATTAATAAAGATTGGTTAACAAATTATCCAAATTCACAATTAACAGCTAGAATAAACATATGTTCAGATCATATACCAATACTTTATGAAGCAAATACAAATTATCCTATTTTTAATGGGTTTAGATTTGAAGCTAAGTGGTTACAAATTGATGAATTTAAAATACTTATTAAAACACACTTAAAAAATAACATAAGTAATACATTGGAAGAATTTTATTCAAAAATTTTATATCTGGGTAAAAGTTTAAGACAATTAAATAAACAAATGAGATTAAAACATAATATGCATACAGAAAATTGCAAAAAATTAATTCAATGGACAGAAAAAATTGAAGATATCAGAAATTTATCACAAATAGAAAAATGGTTAAAATTAAAAGCAAAATTAAGGATTGAAATTATTTTAACTTTAAATAAAATTTATTGGAAGCAAAGATCCAAATTTAACTGGATCAAAAGTGGAGATGCAAACACTAAATTTTTTCATTTACATGCTTCAATAAAAAAATCAAATTCAATGATAGCCATAATTAAAGATAAAAAGGGTACATAATTTAAAGATCATGCAAATAAATCAAAATTATTTTTTTCTTTCTTTAGATATTTAATAGGAAAGGAAAATATAAATAATAAAGAATTGGGTTCAATTAATTTAAATAATTTGTATAGAAATGAAAAAATGGATCTAAATAAGTTAGAATCTCCTTTTAATATAGATGAATTAAACCAATCAATTAAGGATTGGAAAAATAACAAGAGTCCAGGACCTGATGGATTAATAGGTGAATTTTTTAAAGAAAATTGGGAAATTTTGAAAAATGAAATTTTAAACTTACTTAATTCAGATGCAAAAAATGGTATGTCTAAATTCAACACATCTTATATAACCCTAATTCCTAAAAAAGAGGATGCTATTGGACCTAAAGATTATAGACCTATTAGTCTAATCTCAAGTATGCAAAGAATTTTTTCAAAAATATTGTCAAACAGGATCAGTGAGGATATGACTAAAATAATCTCCAAAAATCAATTAGGGTTTTTAAAAGATAGAAACATAGCTGAAAACTATGTATATGCAAGGGAAATTTTATGTTTAGCACATAGAAAAAAAATACCATTAATAGTTTTAAAACTAGATATTCACAAAGCTTTTGATAGTGTGTCATGGGAATTTCTAATTAATGTTATGAAAGCAAGAGGATTTGAAAATAATTTTATAAATTGGATAAAAAATTCAGTTCTGCCAGGTTCAACAAGGATAATTTTGAATGGTAATCATGGTAAATATATACACCTCAAAAGAGGATTAAGACAAGGTGATCCTACATCTACTCATCTATTTTTATTAATTATAGATGTTTTATCTAAATTATTGGAAACTTTAAGTGAAATTTTTTTTATTTTGAAACCAATAAATAATATATTTACAAGCTTATTTTATGCAGATGATTCTATAATATTTATAAAACCAGAGTTAAAAAATATTAAAAGAATAAAATTTGTATTAGATTTATTTGGCCAGGAATCTGGCTTAAAAATAAATTATTTAAAATCAGAGGTTATTGGTTTAAATATTAATAATGAATTACTTGAAAATGTTTCAAAAGAATTAAATTGCTCAATTGGTACTTTACCTATAACATATTTAGGTTTACCACTACACTTTAAAAAACCTACTAAAAATGATTATTTAAAAATAATTGATAAAATAACAAATAAATTAAATGGTTGGAAGGGTAGTATGTTAAGTAAAGGAAGAAGGTTAGTACTTATGAATGCAGTTTTAACATCTATGCCCATATATTATTTCAATGTATTTAAATTCCCAAAATGGGTTTTAAATGAAATTGACAAAATTAGAAAAATATTTTTATGGAAAGGTAATAATAAAAGTGGTTATAATTTAGTAGATTGGAACATTGTGTGCCAATCTAAAGAAAAAGGAGGACTAGGAGTTTTAAATATTGAAATATTTAATAAAGTTCTATTAATTAAATGGCTTTGGCTTTATTATAATTCAGTTGGTAAATTAGATTGGTTTAATTTAATAGAAAATCCTTTAAATGAAAATCAAAGTCAAGATCAAAATAATGAATCACATTCATATTTTTGGAAGGATGTGATTAAAAATTATGATTTTTTGAATCAAAGTTTAAATACTATCATTGGAAATGGTACGAGTATAAGTTTTTGGAAATCTAGATGGTGTGAAATGCCTTTAATCTTAAAATATGCAGAATTATATACATTTTCAGAAAACAAAAATGGAACAGTTAAATACTTCCTAAATAAAATGCAACAAAATAATGTATATACAAGTTTAGGAATAAATGTACCATTATCAAATATAGCTCAAAGGCAGTTTGTTCAATTGGAACAATTGTGTAGCACTTTAATTCTTGACCCTCTTCAAAAAGATATCTTCAAGTGGTCTTGGAATGGAAATAGAAAATATTCCTGCAAAAGCACATATAAAATTTTATCAAATGGTGTATTTATTAAAGCAAAATATTATAAAATTTGGGAAATTAAAATAGAATTAAAAATTAAAATATTTTTATGGCTATTATTTTTAAATAAAATACTTACCATTGATAATATAAAGAAAAAATGATGGTCTATAATAAATAGGTGTGTGCTTTGCCAGAAAGCTGAAGAAAATGTAAAGCATATTTCAAGTCAGTGTATATTCACACAAAGAATTTTTCATAAATTACATGGGATAATGGGTATAGAATTTAATAGAATATTTAATCCAATGGAATTATTAATTGATAAATTGCAATCAAAAAATTATAAAGTACTTATCTCTATAGCCTTGTACCATATCTGGTTAGAGCGATGTAAAAGAACTTTCACAAACACATGCTCCACTGATTGGCAATTGATTGATCAAATTATCTACGACTACAAATTAAATATGTTAAATATAAATTCAGAAAAATTCAAATGTATTTATAATGAAATGCAGAATTATGCTAATAGAAGAGATGGAAATAATTCCAACTCAAATTCTAGAGCAACTCTAAATTCTGATTATGATTCAAACCAATCAGATTCGAACTCTTATGATTCTTCAATTGAATGTTCATACTACACTAATGATTCTGAAAATGTAGGGGTTATGAATGGAGAAGAAGAACAAGACGTAAATCAGGAGTGTGAAGATCAACAACGAAATGAAGAAATTGGAAGAATGCAACAGCAAGAAGAAATCGATAAAATCTGGTGGTTTAACTCGGAATTGGAAGAAATTCAAAGAGCAAATGGAGAAATAAAACAACCAAATCCAGAAAATTCAGAGTTCGCAAACTTACGAGGCATAGTGACGAGCTTAGAATATCTTATTGATTCCAATTTGCCTTCCGATTCCAATCCAAACGTACTGTGCCAGCAAAACGATCTGATTTCACGCCATGCCATTTCATCACAGAGTCCAACCTTGATTGATAGAGGTACTTCATTATCGTTCGAGGATTTAGGGTTTGTGCTAATACCAGATTGAGAGGTGGCGAAGATGTAGGGATTGAGAAGAGTTATATCGAAGAGAGGTGCAGAGAGAGATTAAATCAGAGGCGCTATTAAATCTGAAGAGATATGGTGGCAGAGTAGAAGAGGAGCGATTTTCTGGTGAGAAGGAAGGATGAAGAGTATTGGTTGTTTAAGCGGCTGAGAGAAGAGCCGGTTTCATCGGATGGAGAGCTGGTCGAAGGTTTAAGCGGCTGAGAGAAGAAGAGGAGCACTGTTGGAAACTACCATCGATGGTTTCTAGGGCGGCAGGAGAGAAAGAACGATGGAGAAGATGATTGATGGATTAAGCGGCTGAGAACTGAGCAAGAGAAAGAAGACCGGAGTAGGATGAGTGAAGAGAAAATTAAACAGCAAAGAAGTGGCGCTAGAAACCCTAGTTTTTTTTAGCCTCAACGATGAAGAAGAAGGAGGGGATTTAAATGGCGGCTAACAGGAGAGACAGAAGTGGGGAAGGATTTATATACTCTAGAATAATTTATTCTAGAGTATGGATTCCTATTTCCTGAATTTTTATTGGGGAAATGTTTTTCCTGCACTTTGAGGGAGAATGTTCAAATTCCGGGATTACATTTTCTTCCAAAAGGCTGATGATAGGATTCTAGAAATTTGCTAGTGTTTAGAGGATATATAAACTTGGGTAGTTCATATCTTTGTAATTACATCATAACACTTTGTATCATTATTTTGATTAAATATAAAATAGAAGTAGGACTTAGAGCCTACTCTATTATTTTCAAAAAAAAAAACGTACATTACCGAGTTATGAGGAACAAAGTGCCAGCACCCCAGTGGTTAGATATGTCTGCTATCACTCAAGGTGATTCAAGTTCCAATAATACCCGAGACAACACATTTTTGTTCTAATTTCCATCATTTAAATTTGCAAGATTTCTTAAGATTTTTTCCCTTTATAAAGACCGGGCCTTCTTCTTATTCTTCTTAACCCCATCATATGTGAATCCCGAATATTCAATTCATTTACGAATTTATAAAATACTAAAGAATTCTTTGACCAATCAATAATTTTTGTCTTAAGTTTTCATTTCCTAAAATTGCAAACATTTTTATATACTAAAGTGTGTTTCGATTAGGTTGATTGCTCCGTCATTCTAATCGGGCAACACATATTATCCTTACATGATACATTATGTTGGCCATTTTTTTTATTTTATAAGAAACGTTTGCTTTGATATTTGCTCTTAGGACGTTCAATTGTAATTTCTAATGCTATTTTTCAATCAAGTCAAAAAAATTCCAAAACGAACGTATATATGTTATCCCAACATTTTCTCAAAGATCTTACATACTCATATTAGAGATGCAAATTATAGATCTTAACGAGGAGCAGCAATTAAGAATACATGTATTTTTTTTCAAATTTTTAAATGGCATATACCTATAATATGGAACGAATGAATCTTTACAAAATTTCAAAACTCTCAAGATGTTAAAATATAAATTGTAACAATATTGCATGTGAATTATAAAGAGAAGTCATTGTCTCATGAACGTGCTTTTGTGAGGATCGGGCCATTGCAGACATGTAATTTATATCTATAAAACGATACAATATTATTTGCAGTTTTTCTTATACAATTTAAAAATACCATAATAAAATGTTAAAATGGAAGGTATGATATTACAAAATGAAAATTATCAAAAAAAAAAACAAGCATGTTATAACTTACAGGACATGAACATCTCGCATAATGCAAAATAATTAACTATAATTCATGCAAATTAATAGTACTTAATGTAACATTTATAACTTAATAAGTTTATGTACTCGTGTCTTCGAAGTCCGGCGAGGGTCCGCCCTAGTATACTTCATTTCCGTGTGATTTGATATGTTGTTTCAAAGACTGGTACCAGTTCTTTGTTTCAAAATTAACATACAATTTTTGTTTGAAAACCCGTTGTTCAGGAGAAGGGATTGAGATAGGAGAAGGGCCTAGTCGCCATTTTTGTTCCTCCCTCTACGTCTCTCTCTCTCTCTCTCTCTATACTTACAATTCCGTTCGTTTTGATTTAGGACTATGAGTCTATTGTATTTGGTATGTATATATACATATTTTAATTTTTAATAATTATGCTTCTTATTAATAAGATTTGTACTTTGTCATCACAGAATAAAATGAACTGATAAATTCATAACAATTATTAAAAATTACAATGCATATGTATTGATAAATAATTTAAACGAATTCATACTGATAAATTGTCAAACCAATATATAAAAAACTACTTTGTCATCACAGAATAAAATGAATTTATAGATCCAAAACAATTACTAAAAATTACAATTAATACATCTCCTCTATATACCAACTAGCTTAACTGCATAAGAGGAATGCTTGGTTTGGCCATCTTTACGACTGTAATTAAACTCGATGACGACTGCTGGCCAGATGCCATGAGTCGCCACCTTCTTTGTTGCAGACTTCTTCTTCTTCGATTTGGAGGGAACCCATTCAAGGCGATTCCAAGAAACTTCAATAATTTCTTCATCCAGAACTATCTTCTTGGAACCCCTAATCTCCTTCCAAATGCTCTTCACATCAAGCACCTTTATATCGCCCACACGAACTTTCATGGCCACATTATCGCCATGTGAGATACTCACGGAGGCTACTTTTTCCTCGTCGCCAAGAACAACTTGGGCACGGTACATGTGATGATCCTTTAGGTCCACCGTGTCCTCCCTAGAAATCAATGAACCTGTCTGGTCATTGCCTGGTTTACGAGCTTTTGTGAGGCCATATGCCTCCTCCTTCATATCACCTAAGAGAAGTCTCATCTCCCCATTCAGGATCACAGAGAAGTAGTAGCCAGATTTGGGTTGGGCATCGCCTAAAGTGACGAATTCGGCACACGAGAAGTCCCATGCAAACTCGATGACCCCTTTCTCGTTTCGAAACATTCTCCGTCCATTTTTCTCATCTGGATAGATTTGGAAGGACAAGATTCGGTCTAGATGGTTATCGGCGGTGCAATGAGTAGCTTGCATGGAGTATTTGATGGGAGAGGTCCAAGAGGAATCAGAGAGAGGTATCTCTACGTGAACGAGAAGGCCGGTGAGAAGATTGCACCAGTTGATGAGGATCTCGCCGATGGCTGGCACATCATAAATTTGAGAGACTTTTTCGCGAGGTTCGAGCTTGATGGTTCTTTTGCTGCTCCACAAGCAAGAGGGGAGAAATCGCTTCAGAAACATTTTATTCGGATATTGATCAGAGAAAGAAAGAGCGATTGTTGATCAGAGAGAGAGAGAGATGGTTAGTTGTGGGAGGATTGAAAGGAGGGGGTCCTTAAATAATGACACGAAAGAACTCTTCACAAACATCCAAATTTGCCTCGAAATGAATCATCAAGTACGGTATGTACCATTGATTTAGATTCATTTGTTCCTTGTCTTCTCCTATTCAGGTTCCAAATTCCAATTTAAGGTATGGAAGTTAGGTTAGGAGGTTACACGCCTGTTAATGCATCTTCACAGAGTTTTTTTATTATGAAAATTACAAAAATAGTCTTTTAATGATTTCCATTTGTCCTACTTCATTCTAAAAAAATTACTCGCATGATGAATGATAAAGTTATTGTAGTTACATAGAGATGAGCAATCACGTATAATTGATATTCTATAGTTATGTTAATATATATTTCATGAATAAAATATTACATATATCAGTCACGTATAAATGGTACACCGAAGACATAAAATGTTTTTCCAGTTCAAATGGTTATTTTTTCTAAAAGATAAAATTTCAATAAGCTACTTTCAAAACAAAACCGAATAATTCATGCAGTTTTATATTGTATTTGATTTAATTATTTATACATCGTCTCCACAAAATTCAAGTCCCGACAGTGTCAAAAATTCATAAAAAAAAAAATCTGACGACATAAATTCCATCAGCTTTTTTTTTTTTTTACTTCCGTAAAAATCAGAGCAAACAAGATTTGAAGCCTTTCTCAAGTTCTTGAGCGTCAAGTTTCTTCCCTATGAAAACAATCTTGTTCACTCTCACTTCATCCTCACCCCACAACCTATCAGGCGATCCTTGAAATATCTCGTGCACTCCCTACATAAAATATAATATTATTGCCATATTTATAATTTATTTATTTATTTTAAAAAAATAATAATAACCTGAAAGACGAATCGTTCAGGCATGCCGTCGACAGAAAGAAGCCCTTTCATTCTGTATATGTCCTCGCTTCTTTCCATTAACAAATTACCTAACCACATGTCAATCTACAAAATATAAATAAATAATCCAAATTAATAATTATATATCGAATTATTTCAGAAAGAAAATAAGAAATAACCTTTTCGAGATTTAAACTCCCTTCGCAAACAATGCTTACGGACGAGACGCCTGGATCGTGTGTATGGTCATGCTCATGATGATCTGTATTATATATATATCCATTAACTTAGTATTATATGCAATTAACAAACTTTCAATAATTAATTAAATAAAAACTCACGATGTCCATGGTCATGATTATGATCATGTTTATGTTCATGATCATGGTGATCATCATGTGATTCTTCCTCAACGTTAACAGTGCTCTCAATCCTGAATATTATATATTTAATGTATTAATTAATATTCACTAATATAGTAATATATTAATATAATATATTATATATAGAAGATATACTAACCTTTCCAGATCAAAGCCACCGATACCAAGAACATAATCAAGGTCAACGTTACCATACTCGGCTCTTTTCAAATTTGCCAAGCCATTAATATTCTATACATACATAATAAAATAAAATATTTTTAATACCAAATTCAAAATATTATAAACATATATGTACTCAAAATGTGAGTTGAAAATATTTACTTTGATACGTTGGATCAATGACGAAATTTGGGTCTCACCAACAAGGTCAATCTACATGAAAAGTAAATTAATTAATTAATAATATATAAAAAATAAATAAAAGAAAATAAATGACCTTATTGACAATAATTCGATCAGCATAAGCAATTTGCTCAACGGCCTCATTAACAATGCCTTTAGGTTTAATTTCGTCCAAATGAAAATTCGCATGTTTTGCATCGACCAAAGTAACAACTCCATCTAATTTCACATTATTAAATATATTTTCTTCAGAATAAAATGTCTGTATAATCGGAGCTGGATTCGCCAACCCTGTGGTTTCGATAACGATGTGATCGAATTTGCCCTTCTTTTTTTCGACTAATTCGCCGATCATTCTGACGAGATCGCCTCTGACGGTACAGCACAAACAACCATTGTTAAGCATTATTATATCCTCTGCCCCAGTAGTTTTCGCCGCTACTAACGACCCATCAATGTCTACTTCTCCAAACTGTTTATTATTAGAAAAATTAGAAATAATTAACGAGTAATTATAATTAAATAGAAAAGAATACCTCGTTTTCGATCACTGCAATCTTTTTTCCATGCTCGGCAGTCAGTATATGATTCAATAAAGTAGTCTGTACAAAATAAACAAAATTAAGGATTAGTAATGAAGAATAAGGACTAATTGAAGAGGGTAAATGCAAATTACCTTGCCAGAGCCAAGGAATCCGGTGATGATGGTTGCTGGAATTCGATTTTCAGGTGGATTCAACTCACCAGGACAATCCTCTTCCTCTTCCTCCTCATCCACATCTTGCTCTGTCGGGGTATCAACGGAAGTAGCGAACTGGCGGGAGCATCCGAACTGCGCCGTACGTTTTGAATAGAGACTTACAGGGACGGCGGAGATGCTGGCGCGTGGATGAACAGGCAGTATATTAGAACGGAGGCGGATGATTGGGGAGGCGATGGCCCGCCACTTAGCCAAGCCGAAGAAGGCCGTCGTCAACTCCGTCGAGAAAGCCGCCATTTCTTTTCCTTTCTACTGGTGAGCGTGTGAGCGAATGTGTGAAGCGTGAAGCAAGGGTTTTAGGCTGACTTATCCTGACTAGTTTTGTCAAAAATCCAAAATTTATTGACAAGTCTATTATTCCCTCAAATATCCCAACGTGGGAACATTGATTAAATCAAATATATATAGTCTTCAAGATTTATAAATATTTCATGAAT
The DNA here is from genome assembly GCA_946800325.1 of Luzula sylvatica. Lineage (NCBI taxonomy): Eukaryota > Viridiplantae > Streptophyta > Magnoliopsida > Poales > Juncaceae > Luzula > Luzula sylvatica. The sequence goes on along the minus strand of OX326960.1, from coordinate 57,264,689 downwards.
TAATTTTTTCATTACACAAACTTATATATCTTCCATAATAATGTAGGAACTATAATTTGAGAAATTTCTTAGCAGTAAGAAACAACAAGAGCTATATGTTTTCAGCACAATAATTCATAACACATTAATAACTAAATAACACAGCAAAATACACCACCACACCAATATTTACTTCGCATAACATTGGACATATAAATTAAACCACAACAACCTTCTACATATTATACCCTTACCCACCTTTGGTTAGAAACATTGAGAATAGGGTTAAAACAAAATAATCTATCTTCTCTCAGGGTTGATCGGAACTGGAGGCTCCAGTAGGGGGAGGAGTCATGCGGCTACTCGCAGATCCATTCTCTGCCGGCGGTGCGACCCCCCATTTCGCTTCGGACTCCAACGGCTCCAACACGTGCACGCTCCCATCTGATAAACCCAGCGCGAACTGGTTCGGCTCTGACGGATGCCCAGCTATCACCAGCGGATGCACATTCGCACTTCATCCCGAAAAAATGAACAAATTGGGTTATTTAATAAGTAATAAAAATAAAAATAAATTGTGGATTTAAATTAATTACGTGATGCTAGGAGGGAGATAAGAAGCGGAAAGGATTCGGCATCTGAGTTTGAGATTGGAAGCATTGAAAATGCAAACAGTCGCGTCCATAAAACTCGCATAGATCAACTGACTATCACATGAAAAAGTCGCATGCGTGATTGGTACTGCATTGTCGCGAGGTGGCGCCCACTGAAACAAAGAATTTAATTCGTTCAAAAAATATAATTTAATAGTTCTAAAAAATTAAAAAAGTACCTGATTTACGCATTCAAGTTTGCTTGCTTCGTAAATAGCGATCTGAGTCTCGTGCACGGCGAGGAAATGTATTTGATCTTGATGGAACTGAACTCTTGTGTCGGAGTTGTTGGATAATTGTCGGCCAGAAGGCATAGGCAACGCTCTGCTCTTTTGTTTCTCCCATCCATCCGTGCTCCACACACATATCTGTCACGCCACAAATTAAATTTGTAAAAATAAAATCTAAAATATTCATTTTAATATTTTAAAAAAAAAAAGAATAAGGACCTGAGCATCAGCACCAGAGGAGACGAGAAGATTGAGGACGTTCGAGAAGGCCAGACCAGTGATTTTCTTAGAGTGACCCCTGAGTTTGCTCTTAACCTAGCATACCAAATTTATTTGTAAATATATTAAATCCTATAATTGATTATAAAATATAGAGATTAAAATAATACCTCATCAACTCTGACATTGTAGATCTGGATGGTAGAATCTTCCATCCCAATGGCAATTATGTTATTATCTTGAGGATGGAATGCAAGAAATGTGGCTGCTGGCGGTGCAGGCATGAATGTCGTCATTGTCTACACGCATCAAAGAAAACAATTAAATACTATTTATTTATTTTTTATTAAAAAGAAAATTAATAATAATTAACACGTACTTTGAAAGTCATCATGTTGAAAAGAGAAATCTTGCCACCAGAAGCAGACATGACGTAAGAGTCGTTTTTAGACAAGGCAAAACAATGCACTGCTTCTTCAGGATTTACATCGGTTATGTCATTGGTCATTAGAATGCCACTTGGCGGTTGCCATAATTGCGGGTTAATGCTCGCTGTTGCCTGTTCAATCAAAAATAATCATAATTGTAAGAATGGAATTTGAAATTTGAAATTAAAAAAGAAATTTAGAAGGTTGAATATATTTTCTTACTTTTCCACTTGAGTTACGCTCGTTGCGAGGCCATTTCCAGAGCAAGTGAATCGCATTGGACGCTAAGGCCAGTATTGCAACGCCAGAATTTGTATAAATCAATCTTGTAATCTACAATAACATGAATATTCAGTAAAACCAAATTATAAATTTCAAGAAAGAATTAAATATACCTTGCTGGTTCTCAAGTTGTCCATGAGTCGTAAAGACCGGCACTGAGCGGGTTCGCTAATCTCAGTAAGCTTCCATATCTTCGATTTATCCATAGATTCATCCACTATTATTCTAGGTTTTACATCGACCATGCTTCTGCTTTCCCCATTCTATAATAATAAAAATAAAATTCACACCAAAGTTAGCCTAAAATAAACTTTAACATTAATAATTAAAATTTAACAAAAAGAAACCATTGCAGTGATAACAACTGGATTATTAGCAGGTCGCTCAGTCACACCCGAGCTCGTAGCGCCAGTAGTTAACGGACTAATCAAAGGCTACACATAAAACCAAACAAAATTTCAAAAATATTAGTATTAATTCCTAAAAATATTTCAAGAGATTCATAAGATTACCTTGGTAGCCGCTTCGGAAACATTCCTCGAAGCATCGAAAGAACGATTCTCGAGCGTACGCAACAATTTTACCCCATCTGCATTCGCTAAGATTTTAATTCCGTTATCATGCGTAGAAACCGCCAATAGCGTGCCTTCTCTATTAAACCGAATCCTCGGACTCGCCTAATCACCCCAAAATAAACTATAATTAGCAAACTAGGAATATTAAAAAAATAAAAATAAAATTAGTAATACTGACAGGAAGGCCGCCCTCGGCGTCAATAGTAGCTAATAAACTAGTATTATCCATATCCCAAAATTTGATGAGAAACTCGTCTCCTGCCGCTAAGAAACGATTCTTAGTCGTGTCGAACTGAACCACGCCTAATGACCGCTTTCTGAATCCTTGATACGTCCTCTTGACCGCACCTTCGCTCTCGTTCCATTCCACTAAGAACGACTCACCTTCCTTGCTTGTCCCGCAAGAAAAGAGCCTAAAATTAAAATAACAAATAGTATGTGAACATATATATTATTTTACAAATATATATTAATTTTTATTTACCTAGAGCCGTCAGAGCTGTAGGCCATGGTAGTGCACCAATGGCCGGGAGCGTCGTAATCTACTCTGGAACCGAGGTTGTCGTATAGCCATGCTTTTATCTTCCCGTCTAACGCGGTCGAGAATATAAACTGGATGTTTTCCTTGTAGTGCGGACAGACGGAATAGACTGGCGCGTCGTGTCCTTCGAATATGAATTGTTTCGTGCCGCTTGTGGCGTCCCATACTTTGATCGTTTTGTCGTCGCCGCAGGTTATGACGCAGAGTTGCTTGTTGGGATGAGCGAATGAAATGTCGTTCACTCCTCCTACGTGAGCATCGATCTGTAAAGATAGAATAAGTTAAATATGAGATGTTAAAAATATGATTATAACTGTGTTTTGTTACCTCTAAATGTTGCCTTATATCGTCTCCTCCATGATAGGTGTAGATCTGAACAATGTGTCTTGAATAAGCAACACCTATAAATAAGTTCACAAAGAGTTAGCCAAAAAATAAATAAATATAATAATAAACAATAATGAAGACGAGCTTACCAAAGAGAGAACCGTCAGGGCTCCAAATTACGCGATTAGCTGAAACAGCAGGATCCTTGACCAACGCAGCCTTAATTTCCAGAAATTAAAATACTCAAAATCAGTACAAATAATAAAAAAAGGGGGACAGAATAGCAAAATATAACAAACCTGGAGGGCCATGCTGCATTTTGGGAGTTCCCAAACCTTGAAGTTCCTCAAAATCAATCTATGACTCGAACCCACATCCCACATCCCAATGTCACCAACATTCGTACCGACTATAACATGCCACAAACACAATTAATTCATCATCATCTTCAGAAATTTATTAATATTAATAAGTAAATAAATAGGGTAGAAACGAACCGAGAAGAATGGTCTGTTGAAGAGGGTGGAAATCCATGCTCATAGGACTCGAACCCTGGCTCAAACTCCTCGTGACCGTTTTAGGCACATCGTCAGGCGTGTACAACGGCTGAGTGTGACTCTGCTGCGGCGGGTACGCCATCGGCATCATATTCATCGGCAAAGTCATCTGTACCCAACCAGATTAATTACCAATCCTAATTAACATTTCTTTTAAATAAAAAAAATAGAAAAAAAAAACGTACCTCTTCAGGTCTTGTTCTCTTCGAGACGTGATCAGAATCTCCTGATGGATAATCCATTGAAGGATTCCCCGTGCCAGGTGTTCTTGGATGTTTCAGCATAGCCGCTACAATAAAATTAAAGAATTAAATAATCTTATTTATATAATTTTACTTGAGAGTAAGCAAAAAAATAATGTACCAGGATTAGTGGGAGTACCGAATCCAATGGGCCCACCAGAGACAGCTGGATGAGCTGGGTGAGAAGGATGAGTGACAGGTGGCGCGTTCGACATCCATCCAGCTAACTGTGCCGGTACTTGCGCAGTGGTTGCTTGAAACGGCTACAACAAAATAAAACAAATTCATTAAAATAATTATAAAATAATAATATAAAGTAATTATTTTACGGTTTTACCCCATGGGCGCCCAGAGGAGGGAAGACGCCAGCTTTGGGAATGGATCCGAGTAAAGGGTTGTTTCCCGGAGACGGGGCCCGCGCACCGTTGGGTTGATTGCATGAATGGTCAACGAATAGGGTTTTTATGTCGGGGTTTGGGCGAGGGTTTTTGCAGAGCTGGTGTTGCCAATTCAAACTGTAGAAAAATTACAAACATTAATTTACTCCCTTTTTTTCAGAAAAATAAATAAAATAAATAAATGAAAATAAGGTAACCTCTGATTGATGAGAGTGCGGAGTCTGGAACTCTTGAGACTAGGGAACTGCAATTTGTCGCGGAATAAAGGATTCGCTTCGATGAGTTTTTTCAGTTCTACGAGCATTATTGCCCTTGCTGATTTCGTATCTCCATACTTGGATAGCTGCTCGTTCTCTCTAGAAAAAATAAAAAAATAAAAAAGATTGAGAAAAGAAAAGGACGAAATGGGAATAAAAGGTAAAATTTAAAACCTGAAATTCTCTAGAGTGAGAAGTTGTGTGATTTCCTTAAACAGCTCCTCGTTAAAAGACGCAAACACCTTCAAATCCTTCACGAGGATTTCGACTGCTTTTCCTCTATCATGCCTAGAACAAACATAAATTCAAGCGTCAAAAATATTTATTAATCAATTTAAATTAAGTTATTGTCGTACTTGTCGAGTGCTTCAAGATATTTCTGTTTACGAATCTCGAAGAAAATCTTCATGGAGTATCGATTATCATCGACTTTGGTGAATCCCCCCAAATATTTCTCCACGTCGTCCCAATTCCCGTTCAGCACCTCCTCCTCGAAGTACTTCATGTTGAAATAAAATCCTGACTCTTGCTCCAGCCTTACAAAAAATATTAAAAGAATTAAAGAGGTAATTTGGAATTTACGAGTATACCCTCGAGGGGTAAATTGGTAATATTGTATTCTCGGTCAACCAAGTCAAGGAATATAATATGGCGCGTGTCGTCCACGTGACAACGGTCAAACCGTATTTAATGTGTATATCTTTAAGTACAATTTTTTTAGTGTATCATTCAATGGAAAAACGGTAACCTTAACTGGTCATTTACATTAATTACATGGAATTGCAGATTTGGGTCAAAATTAATCTTTGAAATATGTAATTATGAGTTAATATGGTATTAATTAGTAACTATAAAGAAAATATTCATGCAATTTATTATTGCGTTACAGCTAGACAAGAACTAAAACTAATTCATCAAAATTTTGAACTTTGAATCATGTATAACTTATTTTCAAATTAAAAACTTGTAAAATTGAGAATGAATACAGAACTAATTATAGAGGAAAAACTCACTTGTGAACAGTCTCCTTGAACTTCTCTTCATCGAGGAATTGCAAAATCAGGAAAACCAGCTCCCTGCTAAGGGACGACATCGTATCCACCTTCAAGTCTCGAAACCCTAAAACACAGACAAAATCACAAAAAATACTATCAGATCTCAACAAAAACACTTCGCCGTCATTCCAATTTACCACTACGGCTTCTACACGAAGCAAAGTACACCAAACACCAAAAAAAATCAAACTATCACCCTCAACAACGAGATCTAGCTCAAAGACCCTAAACACCGAAAATAAAGTAAAAAATCTAGGGTTTAAACTCAAATAAAACAACAAAAACACTTTAAAAAAACAAATACACCCAATAAAATGAAAAGGCAACAAAAAACACTTTATAAATTCAGGAAAAAAAAAACCTAAAAACGATAAATCTTCACCTCAAATTGAAAGGTTTTGAGCACGGATCGATCCACAAAGACGAGTTTGGTAAAGGGTAGAGAGACGACTTAAGGCGGCTACTACTCTTTTTCGTGCTTATTGGTGAATTTTAGTAAAAATACCAAATAATAGAAGGAAATTAATATTTAATTCTTCTATGAAATTCATTATCCCTATGTGATGCAGTGGTGTCGGATTTATAGGGATGTGAAGTAGTCGTGTGATAAGCCACTTTCCTTATCACAGTAATTCATATCCTTATTACAATAAGTTGATTTGCTTATCTCTGGAGCTGTAGATCATTGACACCTCTTAGATTTTCTATGAATCAATAAAATATAAAATCTATATAACGAACCATTTAAATGCACTAAATGACTTGTTACATAATAATTATACTTTGAGCTAATTTCAAGCGTTTCTGATGCATTTAACCCACAGGAATATGCTCATGACAAGAATAAATTATTAGGTGGAGTCGGTTCAGCACGGACCGAACCAATGATAACAGTCCTTTCTATGGACTTTGTGGCTTGGCGTTGTTTCAATGGATTGGTGTATGATGGACCGGGATTTGTCATAGGTTAATTTTTATGGGAAATTTTCAAATAACCTCCATTTTTTCTTGAATTTGTAAAATAAACCTCACTTTTTTGGATACTCCCAGAGAAAAAACTCCAAACAAATTTTTTTTTTTCATTTACCCCATATGGGTTAAAATTAACATTACATAATGTTAAAAAAAAATTGACCAAAATACCTCTCTATTTTCCATATTTAATTTTATTGAATATTTTTGTATTCTTTTATACTATAAAAATCTCTATAAAAAACTTCAAATATACTAATTTTTAAAAATTATATCATTGATATACATAATTTTAATATTTAATTTATTATATAATTTGTATACGAAACTAGAATTAAATAATAAAATATAAACAACGATATAAAAACAAATATTCCAAAAATTGTCTTCACGAAATAATACTATTTTAACATTTTATTTTAATGTTCGTTTATTGTTAATAAAACTAGTTCCTGAAATTAAACTAGGTGCTAAAATTAAAACTAGTGACAAAACATATTTTGCCAAGAAATACTATTTTAGCAACTAATTTTTATAACTAAGTGCTAGAATAGTATTACATGTCAAGATATTTGCAGGAATATTATTTTATATCGTTATCTATTTTTTTATTTAATGTTATTTTTGTATGACAAAATATATAATAAATGAAATATTAAAATTATGTAGATGACATATAATTTTTTAAATTAGTATATGTTAAAAAAAATTATGGAGATTTTAAATTAATAAAATAATATAAAAATAAGTTTAATAAAATTAAGTATGGAAAATAGAGGGGTATTTTGGTCCAAAAATTTTTCGACACTATGAAATGTTGAGATTAATTCATATAGGCTATAGAAGGGTAAATGAAAACGAAATCTTGGCATGAATGTTCAAGAAACCGTAGGGGGTTTTCTCAAGTATCCAAAAAGTGAGATTTTTTTATAAATTCAAGAAACTGTAGGGGTTATTTGAAAATGTTCCTTTTGTATAATCTGATGGATTGGGTGATTCAATTATAATTTAATGATCATTAAATATGCACAAAGAATGTGTTTGTGTTGTATTTTATTGGCATGAATGCAAAGGATTTGATTTATTTATTTTCATGAATGGTTTCTACAAATAAGTGAATCCAGAATTATGTGATCAGATAAATAATTTTAATTAGGAGAGTGGGTCGTGCATCAGGTAATTTTCGAATAAAAAACATTGTACTGTTCATATTTAGACAGTAAAATGTATATTATTTTAGTAAATTTAAAAATTGTTCAAATGTTTTTGCGTCAAATTTCTATATATATACATCAGGCTTTTTAGCCCTGTCGTACAAAATGACTTCGTCAATTCAGTACATGACAAAGTCACAAATAATGGATCTTAATAATTATTATTATTATTATTATTATTATTATTATTATTATCGGTTTACAAGGTCTAGTTAGGCAGTGCATTTTTTTATGAGTAAGATAAAATATATCAGTATTTGAGTCTTACATAATCTTGATATTTTCAATTAATTGATATTTTTTTTGTATGTGATAAATTTTTCGTATTTTGTCTATTATTAATTGATAAAAATATAATTGAATATTATTATTAAATAGATAAATTATCAAAATATTCTTTTAAAAAAAATTATCATAACAAAAAGGTCCTACCATAAAATTATCCTTGTATTATATAACTAATGTTCTTCGCATATTTCAGAAAAAAAAAACTTATTTATTACAATACACGACAGAAGAACTTAAATACTAGTTAAGTATTTTTATCTTATACTCCAATAAACTCAACTTAATAATAAAAAAATATCCTCTAGCAAAGTAATGCATAAATCACAAAAATATTTATTCCTTAGTTTTAAAGTTTTGTTTTGTAGGGTAGTATGGAAGAAATAAATAGCAAGATAGTGTTGAATTTGATTAGGTAATCTATTGCAACAATTAAAATGTCATTTTAAATCTTAATTAGAATTGCCTAAATTGAAAGTGTTATCAATTATGTAAATTAAAAATTACGCGTGTTGCTCACAATGTCAACGGACATAAATATTTTTTGTACATAGACACGTATTGTAAAAGAAAAATTTATGGAAAAAGATTGTACATTCCATGTGCACGTAATTAATATAAAAACGACACGTGATTATTTGATTTTTTTTGTACCGTACTTTGTGCACTCCAAAATGCACGCCACCCCATCCAGGTTTTATACTTTTTTTTAAATGCATGATACATTTTTATTTGTTATACGTTTTAGATTTAATTTATACATTTTAGATGCATAATACACCTTATTAAATACAATATATATTATATTTTTTTACATGTATGATATTTATCTCAAAGATTATTGTCAGAAAAACCCAACTTTGAAATTATCATTGAAAGTGTGTTCAAGTGTACATCTCTTCTTACTTTTATGTGTATATATTACTCGTAGAAGCTGTGAAAATCACACTATTTTGAAGGCCTGCAACGAATAATGTTACAAGACCTTAAATGTATCTTACATATTTTATGAAGTATAATGGCTACAACATTTGTAAATGTTCGTATGCATACATGAATGCCTCGTAAATTAGGATTGTACTAGCATGACCCCCGCGCAATTGCGCGGGGTTGTTCGAGTTTATAAGTAATGTAGTTGAAGAAAATTGTTGTCGTGAATTTCTTTTTGTAATCATTATTATATGTGTAATTTAGTGTGTTTTGTGCGAGTGAAATTTTGTAGCAAAAATCGTTTGAATATTTTAAGAGCCGGATTTCTTGAATAATTCAAACGGTTATTGCTAAAAAAATTATCTATATTTTATACATCATAAGCAAAATAAGGAAAAAGAACGAATGAGTCGTCATGAAATTTATTAAGAACCTAATAGATCAGAAAACATTGATGAAAAAAAGAGTGTTCTTAATTTCACAAATCCTTAATTTCGCTACATATTTAGCACAAATATTTTTCGCCCTTTGTGTGGTCGGCCAACAACAAAGTTTCACGATGTCATCGCTAACCGTTTCGTTCGAACCTTTAATTTAAATTATGTCATGATTATTCGCACATCCGTGATTTGGTATATTTTTAATCCCCTAATTTTTTTTGGATATTGTAAAAAATCCTCTATCTTTTCGTAAACTCCAAAAAAAAAATTCTTTACCAAACTTTTATTTTAAAATACTCCTTATGGATGATATTAATTTTTTTTTTTTCTAAATACCTTCCAAATCTCATATGTAATAATTAAAACTTATTTTTGTTATTTTTTATTAATTTTAAGAAAATTCATAAACACTTCTTAACATATAGTGATTTAAAAAAATTTAAATTATTACATATTTTGTTTATATAATTTTAATATTCCATTCTTTATTCATAAAAAAACTAACATTAAATAATAATAAATAAACATCTTGTAAATATATTCATAGAAAATATCTATTTAAACATCTACTTTTTATTTTAGTTTTCCTTTTATGTATTTTTTAATAGTTTTGTGATATTTTATTTTTAAATATTTGCAAGATGTTCTTTTATTAATATTGTTCAACTTATTATAATTTTATTTTAGTTTTTCAAGAAAAATAATACATAAGTTGAATATTTGTAATGAATGAAATATTAAAATTATATAACATATAACATATAGTAATTTTTTTTTAATTATTATGTATTAAAAAAAGTTTAAGAATTTTTTAAAATTAAAAAAGCATTTTTTTTAAATGAATACATATGTAAATTAATTTTTTTGTACAATATCTAAAAATTTAAGGAGGCATAATAAGGTGTTGATGTGGACGCATGAGATGAGAGAAATTATTAATAATGTAAAAAAGGACCGAAATTTAAATTAAAAAGGACCAAAATGTTAATAAAAAGTACTAAAGTGTGAAGTAAAAATGAAAAGGACCAAGATATAAATAAAAAGAACTATAATATAAATTCAAAAATGTAAAAAAGGATGAAGATGTAAATATGAAGGACCAAAATGTAAGTTTCTAAACTCAAAAGGACAAAAATGTAAATAGAAAGGATCAAAATATAGTTTTTTCAACTAAAAAGGACCAAAATATAGTATAGATTTCACCTTATACATTTTATTGAGTACCATGATAAGTATCTATGAAAATTCACTTTAGGAAACATAAATTCCACGTGAATTAGGCTCGCATTATTTTTCAGACATTTCAATGATTTCATCGAATACTTTTGACTATAATTTCTATTTTTTTTCTCTACGAAAATCTCTCACGAAAATGAAGGTCTCGCAACTTCAGAAAGGCATATTGATATGATTTCGACATGACCATGCCAAAGGCAAAGTCAGCTCTGTGCGGAAATAAGTATCTGTCTCCTTCTAATGTACGGCTAAAATTCGATTATCCGCTAAAAATTCGTATTATAATATTGCGATATTATAGTTCGTCAAATGTCTCAAAACCGCTGTTATTTTCTCTTTATATCAATCATATTGTAATTTTGAAATATTTTACGTGCATCACGACCATATCTCTAAATATCATATATGTCCCTCTAAAATGGTAAACATGGTCAATGCCGTATATAAAATTGTATGATTATTTTCAGGAGCGAATCCAGAATTATCATTTTATAGGAGGGGGCAAGTTTAAATTTTTTCAAAATATGTTGTTTGAGGGTTTTGAACTCAAGACATCTCAACTCATAAACATACTTTTCACCACTACATAACTATATTCTTGATAAAATATAAACAATTTACCCCCTCTTATTTTAGACATATATTTATGCAATATCTTCATGTCACATCATCACAATCATTTGAACAATTAAAATATGATATGTGGCAAAATATGAACCATGGATTAACCATCGATTTTTTCGATCATGTTTTATTTGTAGACATTTATGTGTATTATTTTGCACATAGTTTTGAGCAATTTTAAAAGACCACATCACCTTATATTGATGAATCATGACGTGTTAAAGTATTATACATTATGTTCATGTTAGACCGGTTGTATTAATTTCGAATAATTTCACATCATGTTATATGGTCAAATGTGAATACAAATGGAATGTAAAAAGTTTGAATATGTAACACTAATAAATTAATATATAATATCATAAAACATACATCAAATATTATTATTACTTTTTAAAATATAATTTATGAAAACAATATTAGTTTAATTTTATCTTTATTTTGAGTTCCATATTATCGTATATCAAATATGTTTTCTCTATTTTTGAATTTACGAAAACAATTATGTGCGAAAATACAATATAAAAGTATGTATATTTACATTAGTGATTTATAAGTCTAATTATTAGTGTTTTTAAAACTTAATTTAAATAAATTTATACATACTACTAAGTATGTTATATTTGTATTTTACTAAAATAAAATCATGTTAATCTTTTAAAAATTTATTATAAATGAAAGATATCAATTTACCAAACACAAATAAGTTCTTCAACATATAAAATATATTTGTTTTTAATAATAAACATGAAAAATAAAATTACCTGATACAAATAACTTCTTGAACTTTCAAATTGTTATAAGGTTTATTTTTAGATATGTAAGTTTAAAAATATCATATGATTTTATTTTTTATTTATGTTCACGCGGGTTATTTTATGATATTATAGTAGCATTTTTTTGTATGTCATATTAGAGTATTAAATAAATATTTCGCCTTATGTAAGATTTAAAATAGTATAATAATTTTGTCATCATCCAATTTTTTAATCAATATGATATTTTATTTTCAAAAAAAATGTTATGTTTGTTCAAAAGTATGACAACTAAACACTATGTGTATAACAAAGCAAATGAAACAAATTCGTCGTGAAACGCGAATAATCTTCTAGTTTTATTATAATTATTAGTTTTGAAATGAGCAAAGTCATTTTCTTCATTTTCTAATTCTTGATTTCACAGGAGGGGCTGGCGGGCCTCCCCTCGCCCCCTTGGATCCACCACTTATCGTTCCTACAAAAATATAAATGCCATTATTTATTCCCAATTAATAAATATCATCATATTTTTTACTTTAATTTTCAAATGAATGAGAAATCCACGAGAGGAAAAATATTTTCTGATATTTCTCATGATTTAGTGCACGTAATATTTCATTTTTTTTATTTTTATTAGGTTATAAATATGTCCACTTTTGCAGGGTGTAAACTGTAAATGCTATTTCAATCTTTTGTAGGGTAGACATACATTATTAGATCATGTTTGGGCCAATATTAGTTGATGGGCCAAATCTAGCGGACATAAATTAAATATTTTTTAGTTTAGTCAGGCCTTATATGCTTGTGAAATCCCCAAAAACAGAGATTTGAAGATCGAAGCATTTTTCTATGAACTATCGAAGCTTTTAACACCGTGATTTTAGCTTGAAACCCACTCTAGCTAGCCCTCACATGCCCATGGCAGCATCATTTATCCATCTACTATTGCTGTGCCCCCTTAATTTGTTTTACTCATATCATCACGCATGTTGACAGGATTTTTTGAAAAAACAAAATGAAAAACTGATTCTGAAATTACACGTACGATTTTTTTTTTGAGGAACAAACAATGGTGGTGTTATGTTATGTCTAGCTTTTTGCCCTAATTTGTTTCCTGCCTCTTGCTAGATAGAAATATATATTCTTTTTCAAAACCATAAAAATGGAGAGAGAAAAAAAGAAGAAGAAGAGAGATATGAGATCTTGATAGAGAATCTAGATATGTGTATGTTCTTCTTTGTTCTTCTTTGTTGTTCTTATGGCTAGTTAGGGTGATCATGACACTTTGTCCCAAGGCCAAGACCATGGTCAATCCAATTAACTGATTCACATCATGGGGCACAATAAATATTACATCTAACCCCATGACTTGCATTATTGCAATTTAGAGGACGTCCACTTTGCACTTCATTAAAATTACAAAAGGAACTTGTAAAATCATGACAAGTTCATTTAATTTGTGTTTAAACCCCTAAATTCAAAATAAAACACCATATAATATAATAAAGCTAGGTCGGTTTAAAACAAGAAACAAACAAATTGTAATCTTGATTGAGGTGATGCCCCCTTGTTTAATATTTTCTTTTAAAGGAGAATAATCTAATCATTGTACTTAATCTTTGATTAACTGATATTGACAAATGACCTACATTTCATTAATTTTGGAATTAACTGAAATTATCAAATATTAAAATGAGGGTACTTGGTACCCGTGAATGTGGGGCATTATTACGCAAACTGGTCCTCCAACTCAATTAATATTGAACTTTTTGCCCTACCTTTCTAAAGGGACTTCTCTCTTCCTATATATGAACATGATCCTCTAAACAAACTCCTTAAGTTATCTCATCCCCTCACCTCAACAAATCCATTCATGGATTGGTACTCTTGGCTCTCGAAAACAACGCTCGATCCATCTTTGGTCTACGAATACTCCCTTCTTCTTTCTCACAACGAGCTCGAAGAAAACGATATCAAGCACTTCGATCATGAATTCCTCAAAAGCATGGGCATTTCCATTGCCAAGCATAGACTAGAGATCCTCAAGTTATCGAAGAAAGAGACGAGATTAATTCCGATCCTCCACATAACCTCGCTTCTAGCTCCGTTATACAAGACGAAGAAATGCTTAATGAGCTATGTTAATTGCACGGGACGAAACAATAGCACGGCACTCGTAGTCGTGCCGGGACCTTGTTACGAGAGCAAAAGGTGGCGAGCAATGGAAATGCTAAAGAGGAACAAGCGAATCGGTCTATTGGAGACGAGTAAGTCCATGATTACCTACGGGAGGACACACGGCACGAGCCCATTGGTCAGGAAGCATATTGAAAAACCAGTTGATATGCCAGAGGAAGCAGAGGAGATGAGGTGGGTCACCATGTTTCAAGGATTGAAACCTACTTGAGTGGGAGTGCAAATTATTAATTCTTAGTGTGAAGTGAAAGTGATAATGCTTCATTGTCAGAAGAACTCAGATGTGTTTACTTTTCTTTTTTCTTTTTTGGAACTTTTTTATTTTAACTTTTTAGGAGTAATTTTCCGGTACAATAGAAGGATATTAGTCCCCACACATCCATTTGGTATAATTAGTGTGGTTTAATAATCAGAATGATAAGGCGTGATTGTTGATTTGGCTTTAGTAAAGAAGATATTATGTTAAGTGTTAGTAACTATTTGCTTGTATTCTTATGACTAAAGATATTAATATTATGCCATGTTAAGGCCCACAAAATATTAGAGAATCCCATATTCAGGCCCAAGAACAAGGCATTGGGTTTTGGCATTATGAAATTTTGGGGCAACAAAATTAATTTGTAACTTTTATTTTAAGAATTCTCATGATTGAAGATAATTGGAAAACTAAAAAATATAAGATATCTTATTTACTCTCAGTTCTTCACATGGCACATGGTAGTTAATATTTACCCCTACCTTATTTTTCACCATGCTTTGGCTCCTCTCAAGGCCTCATCGTGGCTTTATCCACACCATTGGATATGATTTGTTTTTCAATATGTGTATGAGTTATGTTGTCTTTGATGTTGTGAGTTGGTTTATAACTTTAATTTGACCCGATTTTATTAGATCACATAATATTGATGACATATAATCTCATGGGTAAGATGAAGGGTCATGTGATAAAATTAATTTTCTATTTCACTTTTTTGTGTCTCCAACTTTTTACCCCACAAAAATTATTTCTTCCATCCAATAAAATATACTTAGATTTTTAGAAACTCATATTCCATTTAACTATTTACATGTTATTTTATATATTACACTAACTTCTGAACATCATTTGTGTCATGTTTGATATTCTAAACCCATAATGTATAATTAAAAACGAACACAACATATTTGATGCCATGTCCATATGAAAAGAAAAAAATCTGAATTTTTTTTCGAAGTTTTATTTGACATACACAATTCTTTTATTATCTAATAAATATTTTTGGTAATATTTGATAATAATCACATAGTTATTGTATATAATAATGTTGTTGTTATTATTATATTTTGGGTACTTAATCAATGTTGTATTATTAACTATTACAAATTAATATTTTCATGTTTCTCATTTTTATTCTTCTATTCTTAAAAACATATTTGATGCCATGTCCATATGAAAAGAAAAAAAATCTGAATTTTTTTTTTCAAAGTTTTATTTGACATACACAATTCTTTTATTATCTAATAAATATTTTTGGTAATATTTGATAATAATCACATTGTTATTGTATATAATAATGTTGTTGTTATTATTATATTTTGGGTACTTAATCAATGTTGTCATTATTATGAACTATTACAAATTAATATTTTCATGTTTCTCATTTTTATTCTTCTATTCTTAAAAAAAATGAATAACCCTGAGTTAAATATTATATTTGTCATGCTAAAATCTTCACACATAAATTAATTTTAATATTTTATTTATTTTAAACTCGATATGAATATTGTTTTATTGAAATTTATTTTACTTTAATATGTAAAGAGTAACTATGTAATATAACACGAATATACAAGTAAGTAAAAAATATATTTTTAAATAGTTAGTATTTTATAATGTATTACACTGATTCTTTTGTATACAATGAATTATATTCTTTTGTATACATTTTTAAATTTATTTAAAAAAATGAATTTTATTCTTTTGTATACAATGTCATTAATATAGATGTATTTAAAAAAATGAAATTTATTTTCATCATAATGTAAAATAATTGTAAAACATATATATATATATAATCATACACAAATTAATTCAAATAATTATCATATGAAATGAATTTATCAATATTATCATATTTATATGAACTTTGTATTACAATGAATAATATAATTAACATTCTCGCCGCGTAGCGCGAGTATGCTCCTAGTTTATATTAATTTGCAGTGATCAAAAATAAACATTCTGAAAAGCTTTTGTTCTTGGTCAGTCTGTAGATCCAACTTTCTGTTTCCATAATTTACTAATGCATATTTTGCATACATACCCTCGCAGAATCTCAATTTCTCTTCAAATCAACATTACCAAAATTACAATACAAATTCGCTCGAGTTACAAAATTACAAATAAAAAGTCGTTACGATTAAAATACATGCATACAATAAAAATACCCTCCCAACAAACTCAAATCAATGACTCGAGTTCTGAGGCATTCTAAAGGACCCACCAGCATAAAGCATCTGATAAACCGGTTTGATCCGCACCGACAAAATCACACTCAAAACCGTCCCGATTCCACAAACCCCCGCCAAAACCAAAAACGTAATTCTAAAACAATTCGGACCCAAACAAGTCCCGCTCGAACCGTTCAACCCCAAACCAACATTCTGTTTAGCAGCTTCCAAATCGTACACGTACCCCGCCAAAATCCCCGAAAATAACAACGCCCCCAACGGATTCCCCAACGCCATGAAATTAATTATTTTTCCAAAATGTTTCAAACCGAAAAGCTCTGACGCGGTCGGTATCATAACCGAAAATTGTACTCCGTAACAAACTCCTAACAAAGCTGTCGAGACGTACAACGTGCCGCTATATCCTGACGCGAATAATAAGTACGTTATTATCATTATTATTTGCGTTAATGTCATAAATACCGGTCTCGGCAGCATTCTCGTCCTGGAAAAAAAATACAAAAAATTAATTTAAAATTACCAACAACTTATTTTTTAATTTTTTAATTTTTTTTACCTGACGAAATATTCTGAAACGCTGCCTCCACCGAGCCGTCCAACGAAATTACAAAAACTAAAAAGGGACAATAAAACGGTCGTGTTATCAACGCCAACCGCGATTCCAATTTGGGCCAAATTATTCAAAACCGTAACGCCAGATCCAACTCCGAAAAAATAAACGAAAAATAACAACCAAAAATCAGCCTTAACTATAGCCTGTTTGAAATTAAAATCTTCGCCTCTACGAGGCTTTCGTTTCTTCTTGTTCACTTGAACCGCCCCTTCTCCCTCGGCCAATAAAATGTCGTTATCCACTGACGCATCGTCAGATTCTCCTTCTAGAAGAATATTTGTTTCCGATTCCGATTGTACCAAAAGAGATTCTTCCTCGTGTTGACCGTTTGATTTTTTTTTATTCGCGGGGTATAAAGTCATTTTAATCGGTATTGCTAAAGGCGCCAAAATTAAAATGATCATGAAACCGAATAGAGTATAAGTGACCGCTTTTTTTAGGGTTAATACCTTGTCTAAAATTGTAGAGGTTAGTAAGTACACACCGAGAAGTACGCTCGCTAATTGCACGAAAGTAAAATGTCCTTTTTCAGAGGAATCGTCTTCTAGTGAGGGCGTGCACGGTCTGACGAAATACATCATTAAAATGCAAATTATAGGGGTTCCTAAGGTTAAAAATAGGAGAAGTTTGGATGAGGAATTATCGAGTACTCCCGTGTATAATTCGGTGTATACTGCGGCACTAAGACCAATATACCCTTTTAGTATACCCGCTACGGTGCCTCTACTTAGAGGGAAATTTCGCATGTTCGTTACTAGAATTGCGGTTCCTAGCCATGCACTGCTATTCGTCGCGATTGTTAATGCGATCCAGATCTGTAAAAAATTTAAGTGTTTCAGGACTGAAAAAGATTGATAATTTGTTTATTTAAGTGATCAATTTCTAAACCCAAAATCTCAATTTACTAATTGGAGTATAGTAAAGAAGGAAGATGAAAAGGCTAACCAGCCAGTAGGGCATGGAAGAGACGACTCGGCTAACAGAGAGCCAAACAGCGCCGTAACCAACAAAAGAGCAAGCCGCGCCGATCAACAAAACGAGCCATGGGGCGAGCCGATTACAGAGAACTCCAGGTAGGAGACCGAAGTTCTCACCCACATCGTTGGCGACGCCGAGCATAGTGAGCTGTTGTTGGTTGATACCCAATACCTCCTTGAGCGCATGTGAATAGAGAGGGAAAGTGTAGGCACAACCCGCCGCTACTTCCACCCATACCGCCGCTCCTAACCCCACCCATGGTGGTCTACTCCCTTCCTTCACTCTCGCCATTTGTATTTCTCTTACTTGATTGTGCAAATCAGCCAAGGTTTTGGGTTTCTCGTATTTTTGCGCTTCTGATGGTTTTATGCGTTATGCCTTCTGACTTCTGAGAGAGAGAGAGAGGAGAGCGACTACTAGGACTAGGAGAGGAGAGATCTGTGTCTGATGAGACTCATGAGAGAGAGGAGTCTGACAGGGCATTCACTCTCTCTCTCAAGTGGAAATAAACACAGGAGAAGCCCATGCCCATAGTTAATAACGTTGTCAGTGTGTTGATTTGAAATGGAGAACTCCAGTAAGTGAAGATGGTAGGGAAGGGCAAGAATGGTCGGTAAAAGATTCACGGAATCCACGGAGCACGTTTTGCTTTTCATTATTTAATTAAGGAAATCATTTCATCAAATATATATTTTCATATTAATATACCTTTTAAATTTAATTATATTTATATTAAACTACCTTTTAAAATTTCATTATATATTATTTTAATAACATTTTAAACATCATATGAATATACAATAAATAATTTATATAAAATAGTATACAATAAATGTTAAACTGAATTAATATGTGTTCTGTTTAATAGCTGATAGATGCTGAAAAATTGTGGGGGGTTTCCAAGGAGAGATTTATCATTGCTCTTTAAGTATTTATTGTTGTCTATCTTTGTCAAAAGCAAATCTTCATTTTCATTCCTTACTTTATTAGGAACATATATTATAATTAATTAATTTGAAAAATATATAGGGCCAACATTAATCTTACAGCATGACATGATCTAAACTATAAAATACAAAACTCTCGTTATCACGCATAGCTAATTATAATTTTAAATGGTTTGATATTATATTATATCTATTACAATATCATAGAAATTGTTATATCATATCAATTCCGAATTATTATATTCAATACATAAATTCAACAAACCAATTACCAACAATACAAAGTTCACATTCAATTATTTAAAATTTATATAACAAATTTGGCAGTCTAATATCTCTTCTCAGCTGGAAAGCTCATCCTTGTCATTTCTTCTTCCAAATATTCCTACAAAAACACAATAATCAATTAAAAATAATTAAAAATAAAAAAACAAATAAAATTAGATTCGTTACTTACCACAGACAAATCACCAAAGAGATCATCATCGTCACGACTCGAAGCGGCATTATTCTTATTAGCCCACCTCTCCTTTTCTCTCTCTTTATAAAATTCAAAATCGTCCAAAAGCGAAGTTTCCTCTTCATACTCCTTGAATACTCGCAACATTTTCAACCCTTGCGGTAGCAATATCTACAACCAAAAAAAACGTAAGGACCTTTCCGTTATTTCGTCTTTTATAAGGGTATATGTATAAAATACGTACCTCTTGAGTGTCCCGGCAGAAAGTGACGACTTTATTTTCGTTATTTTCGAGGGTAATATCGCGAAACATGTAATTGGGTATATCTTTAATAACATGCCATTTAATTGGAAAAAATCCGTTCCATCTATCTTGAAGCCAAAAATCCATGTTTTTCTCGAAATCGACCAATCCTGTCATCTCTGCCATTCCCACAAATTGCCCACTCGAATTCACCTAAAAAATCATTATTATTATTAAAAAAAATTAAAAAAAAGTATATATAAATAAAATGAAATGCGACTTACTGAGAAGAAGAGGAAAATGGGGTAATTTTCAGATTGGTCCTCGGAATTTCGCGATTCGCGATAGACCGAGTCGAGTTTTTTATTCCCATACGGAGTGCTCGACCAGACGTTGTATTTCATGCTGTTATAAACATCGTTTTCGCTGAAGGATTTTATCATGAAGAACCTCGCTTTGTCGTAATTTATGACAAAGTCCTTCTTGTTGTACTCGTGTCCTTTGCTGGCGGTTGGAGTTTCTCGTCCTTTTCCTGCGCGGGGCCCGCGTA
Organism: Luzula sylvatica; assembly: GCA_946800325.1. Lineage (NCBI taxonomy): Eukaryota > Viridiplantae > Streptophyta > Magnoliopsida > Poales > Juncaceae > Luzula > Luzula sylvatica. Next base: position 57,244,048 of record OX326960.1, on the reverse strand, counting down.
CCGAGATCTCTTTGTTTCTGTTGGAATAGTTATTATGGTTGTTTTTGTTAGAGTAATTGTTTCTTCCCGAATAGTTATTATTTCTCTTGTTCATCGTTGCGCGTTTATTCTCATAGTTATTCCCATAATTATTCTCATATTCATTCCGATTATTATTACCATAATTATTCGCATAACTATTCTCATATTCATTCCGATTATTATTACCATAATTCTTCGCGTAACTATTCTCATAGTTATTCCCATAATTATTCTCATATTCATTCCGGTTATTATTACCATCATTTTTCGCGTAACTATTCACATAGTTATTCCCGTTATTATTCCTGTAGTTATTCCCGTTATTATTCCTGTAGTTATTCCCGTAACGGGGACCACATGCTGGCTGGTACGAAGTGGAGTGAATTTCCTGCGTAAAATAAATTAAAATTAACACAAAAAGAAATAATCTTTATCAGTGATTTATGAACGAACCTTATCGCGAGGATTGGGAGACCGAGAGGGAGGATTAGGGGAGGAATTATTATTAAAATCGTGAAAAGACCCCTCATTTATTCTGGAATTGTATTGCCTTTGATAATTACTAGAAGTATTAGAACTAAAAGTTTGGGCCAAATCGCGAAAAGACCCTGCCACTTGAATGTCTATCAAAAATGGTTTTCTCCCTTTTATTTTCTTCACAAAACATGGTATATAATGGTCCAAAGATGTATCCTGTCAATAAATATTATTTCCAAAAGTAAATAAATAATAAAAAAATAAAATAAAAAGATGGGAAGAAAGAATGAAAGGTTACATCGATTTCTTCTTCGTGAATTTCCTCGTGGAGACGATTATTCTCGCTGTTTCCATAACCTAAATTAAATCGACAAATTAGTTATTGGATCGAGTAAATTGATTTTACCAGAAAGGTAATTTTGGAAAATTACCAAATTGCCCGCTGTAGTCGCTATCTGGCACGAAATGATTGGACGATTCTTTCATCTGCGAAACAAAAAAAATAACGTAAATCCGTTGATTTAACTTTTTAACAACAAAATAATTCGTAGGGACGATTCAGATTTTCAGCAAGGCATCTTTTTAACCTAAATTCCCCATCTTTAAACATCAATTATTATTTTTTTGCATGGAATTATCACGGTGGTTAATTTGATAAACAGTAAATAAAATTACAAGAAATACCTTCAAATAATCAAAAGAATGGTTTTGTCTTGCAATGTCCGGCGAGAAATTAGTCTCCGAACCCATATCCATCACCTACATAAAATTCACGAACAAAATTCGTAACCAAAAAACACAAAAAAGAACAAAAAAAGTTCGAAGACGGACCAAGAACTAATCAAATCGATACATGAAAGTTAATATCTTTACCAAATCGAATAGAGAGAGATTCTATCGCTAGGGTTTTCCTTCTTTGCTTCGTTGCCTTCCTCCTCCTCTTCTTCTTCTTCTTCTCTTCTAAGCCCGACGGTTTTTGGTTTATCTCTCACTTTAGGAAAGATGATGATTATGTTATCATGTTATCCGAAATTCGGTATTCGGTTCGCGTTCTTTCGTCAAAACCATGATTTAAAATCCTGAAATGTGATCTTTTCCGACTTTCATAATGCTTCTGTCGAGAAAAAGGAAAGAATTAGTTTCCAGGTTTTGTAAAATAAGAACGGACTGAATAATGGGCTTATATTATATAGCGGTTGGGTTAATAAGATCAGACCCGATAGTAGATAATTAATATAAAATAGGCTTTTATGATGATTTTAAAGCCCAAATTTAATTAATAGGCTAAGATTCTATATTAAAGAAATTTGGAAATTAGTTTCATTAAGTTCATATTATTAGTGGGGGTCCAAAAAAAAGTTAGATTAGTGGGGTCTTAATTTGTGTTGAAGTTTAGAATCTAATTTAGTTAGGTGAAGCACCAATACCATTGCAGAATAATTTTGGATTAAAATCTCATGAAACATGGAACGAATTATATATATTTCATACCAAATTGGGGCCCAATTATTTTCAAAATGTTGTTTAGATTATTGAAGAGAGAGACTATTTTCGGGTCTTAATTTATGTTGAAGTATGGAATCTAATTTAGTCAGTTTAATAATGCAAGAACATAATATCTTTAGATTAAAATTGTACATATTGGTATTATTGGCAATTTTAATTAACTAAGATATCTCTCGCAAAACTTGGGGCACAAGTTGGGTCCAAGTCAAGTTCAAAAGACTTTGAACAAGAATTCGTCCAAAATTCTTCGTAATTATTATATTTCAATGTTATTTTGATTGATTTTTTTATTTTATTTAAGATTTAGAACACAATATTACATAAATATTTACTTTTCAAAAAAAATAATTGTAAAATTTAATATGACTTTTGTTATTATAATTTTTTTATAATTTTAAAATAATATAAGATTTTTAAATATAAATTTGTGTTATAAGAATTATTAGCCATCAAATTTTAAACATGTGAATATGAAAGAGTTTTGGACGAATTCTTGTCCAAAACCCTTTCGACAAGATCAAGACCTCCCTCAAGTTAACGTTTGACCGGTTAATTAGCATGTAACAAAAGGTCATCAATATTGAAGGCCTAAAATATTGTTAAGTATAGAAATATCAAAAAGGTTCATTAATTGAAAATAATAATAATCAAGCAATTTCTCAATTTGAACTAATAATTAAGAAGTAAATTATTGACAGTGTCTGATATGCATGGCCAGCATAAATTACTGTGATGACCGACCATTGCGTATAAAAAAATATATATATATATACAAAAGAACATAATAATCATATAAAAATGTATAATACAAATATAAAATGACTGATATTATATACGAATAATAATAATAATGCATCCATCATTAAAAATGCATCGAAGATGTTCAACAAGAAAATATAATGCACATATAAAAGGATATAGTAAACATATATAAATTTATAATCTGTACATAACAAAATATAATATTGATTAGGAGCGGATCTTTGTAGGGGCGAGAGGCCTCCCAAGAATTTCATCGAAAAATATATATATCGAGAAATTCGGTGTATTTTATTAGTACAACACTGTTAATTTTACTAATTGACCCCTCCAATACTTTTGTGGTGAAATTTCAGTAGATATTTTTCATCCGGTCCTCCGAAAAAACTCCGTCAAGATCCGCCACTACGAGCAAGCTTTACGCGACAATTAATGAAAATAAAAAGAGAAATAATGGGTTTACTTAACGGGTCGGATAATAAGATCCGGCCCAATATCCGGTGGTAATTCATAATAAATCCGGCTTATAAAATGATTTTCAAGCCCAAATAAATATCTGTATTAGATCTAATCAACCCTCCCATTAAATTTTCACCAATTTGACTCAAAACCAGAAGGCCACGTCCTCATTTACTGTTCATCTCCTTTACAAAATACTGCTCACCTGTCACTGTTTATCATGCCCTTTACTGTTCATCACGTCATTTACTATTAATAAATATAATTTGCATACTATGTTTTTACTGTTCATCATTCCTACTGTTCACAGAAATACTTTTTGTTAGCCTGAGTTGGTATTATTGTTTTTTTGTGCTTATTATAACAACTTTGATTGGTACCAAATTGCGTCTTTTATGCGTCTATGTACCAAGTTGCGTTTTTTGTGCTTATTATAACAGTTTTGATTGGTACCAAACTGCGTCTTTTATGTTTTTTTTGTTTGTATTTTTTAGAATTTTATTTTATTTGACATGTCTGGTATTCTAAATAAAACATTTGAATTTTTCTTTTGAAACATATGATATGCTTTCAGGAGGAAAAAAGTTTGTATTTATTACAAAATACTTGTGAGACTATTTAATATCAGATTTTTTTTTTTAAATTAACATTTATGAAAATTACTTTTGATTTGTACTTGTAACGTTTTAGATAAAATTATTAATTTATGATCATAAAAGATTTTGAAAAATCACAGCGAAGCGCGAGAAATATTTCTAGTATAACAAAAAGATAGATCTCAAAGTTAATTACATCAAGTTTTAATTAGTGGCAGTCCGAACAAAAAAAAAGTAGTGTTTGAAGTCTAGAATCTAATTTAGTTAGGTAATAATGCACCAACATAATTGGAGAATATTTTGCAGATTAAAATTGTATATATTGATATTATTATTGGCAATTTTACTTAACTAAGATATCTCATGGAACAGGGAACGAATTATATATCTCATAAGTCATACCAAATTGGGGCCCTTGAGAAGTTTGTGAAACAAAATTTTGACCAGTGAACTACCAAATTATAATGCACATGCATCCAATCCAATGCAACCATAATATAAAAATTATGAAAATTGGTGTTTAAAATTGCTATTTTATTTTATAAAATTTACAGAGCATAATAAATATATGAAATTATCAATTGACATACTTAATTTCTTTTTAGCCTTAAATAAAACAAGATTAAACCCTAATTTCTTAGTTGTCATTAATCAAATTTTAATTCTATTGGAAATTCTCTCTTCCTTGTCAGCCATGTTATATTTAAGAAAATATATCAAGTGCCAGCATTGCTAATAATATGTAGATTCATACTTAAATAAATATCTCACATGTTGTATATATAGACTTAGTATTATTATCTTTAAAAAAAAGAATGTAAAGAGTTATCTTATATAATTAGTATGTACTTGAAAATATAAATAATCCAAAATTGACTTTGTGATGTGATATTAAACGATAGAGAAAGGATAGTTATCTATATATACTTAAAATTAGTGCATTAATTAATTAGTTCATTAACTCTTCCATGGATTATTTTACTAATTTTTTGACTTCACAAATATATCAATCATATAAAATAAAACCCATAAATTAAAAGTTAATACTTACTACTCAGTACACTGTATTGCATCTTAAAAACAGTTTTTTTAATGAAAGAATCTTGAAATTAATATGGATAACTCTGAGATGGAGAAATAATGAAAATGGAGGAAGCACGAGGGGTGTTCCTCATCTCCGTGACAAAACTAAATCTAAAGTTGGCTTCATGGCATTGTCCATCTTATTATTCGACACATGCCATTGTCCATCTTGGAATTTTATATCCTATCCATTTAGGATTATTTTTATTTTCATAATTTTGTAAGAGTTAAATTTGTGGTGGTTTCAATTGGGATACAGTTGTTGGTTCAAATTTTCTAGAATTTGATTATTTCAAAATAATTTCGATACCACTAATCTATTAGTGGGAGTAACATTTATAGAGATAGAAAACGTAACCCACAAAAGGATCAAAAGAAGAATCAAGACGTCGCAAGTCAAGACGGTGAAGAAACGATGGCACGAAAACGCATGCTCAAGTGAAGATATCAAGACATCTAAGATTTCGCAAGTTGGGGTATCACACAAATCACCAAAACAATTTATAGGTATCCCTAAACTTGTTTATGAATTACTAAGCTCAAAATTAGTTAAAGAAATATATTCGAAATCCATCAAAAAGATGAAATAACAAATGAGGCTGACATAAATATGTCCGTTATAACGGACCATCAATGTCCGTTGTAACGGACCTTCTCGTCCTCTTCAAGAATGGCAAACACAGTATAGTACGTTACAACGGATTCACCAGTCCGTTGTAACGGACACCCACCAAGCGTTGTAACGAAAGTTTCACCGTTCCAACGCTAATTAAAGTCACAGAACTATGTCCGTTGTAACGGACCACTATGTCCGTTGTAACGGACATTGATCTCACTTCAGTATATCAAATATTACTCCATGTTTGTTGTAACGGAATAACCAATCCGTTGTAACGGACAAACACCAACCATTGTAACGGAATAATCTTCGTTATAATGGATATATAAAACAAACCTGAAGTGAGGTCATAGTTGAATGTCCGTTGTAACGGACTGTGTAGTTCGTTATAACGAACTCTTAATTCATGAACTCCGTTATAACGGACATTATTTCCGTTGTAACGTACTATGAAAAATACGAATATATTGGCTGTAACGGCTAGTTTGACTTTTGGTCAGTTGTAACGGACTGTGCAGAAAAAACAAGATAAGGGAAGGATCTATGTGTTTTATAAATAGAACTCTTCCCTCATTCTCTCTCGTCATCTCAACCAATATATTTTCCCAATCAAAAGAGAGAATCCTAGCTTTAAATCTTGAGCTTAATCATCTAAACATTCTTAGAGATTATTAGATCCAATTTCGAATCCACTAGTAAACGATTCCCAACTTGCGTGACCGATCACGACTAGTTCGTTAGTAGTAAATTGTAATAGGCTAGTTACTAATTGTAAAACCCGTCATTGATCGATAAATTCATGTAAATCGATCAAGGCAAACCTTGTAATTGTTTGAGTTGGGTATTCAATCGAAAGCCGAAAAGGCGCAAGGGAATCCCGGAGACGTAGGTACTTGCAATCAATCGAGTCGGTCGATTGAACAAGTAGCCGGTGAGTTAAATCTACAAAGCAACCACTTACCGAACTCCGTAAACAAATATCGGGTGTTATTTGTTTCGGTATTGTATTTCTTTCTCTAATTTATTTACGCTTCCGCAAAAAATTGTAATTGTATCCATTACCACGAAAATTAGACCGTAGGACTTCCTATTCACCGCCCTCTAGGTCTAAATTAAACAACAATAGTCACTGACGGAAACACTTAGATTTTTTAACGACAATGTATATATATATAATTATGATATTGTATTTTATGATAAAATTGAAAATTTATGTATTACCGTCTCCACAAAAGAATTTTGAAACTTCTCACTGTACCCCTCTAAAATTACTATCACTCATTGATGCGGGGCAAAATCCATCATCACATATAGACTTTCTCCATTTATTATAAATAATTGTTTTTTTTTTATTTATGGTTCAATCGCCAATTTCACAAGAAAAATTTGAAGCGGGTAAATATTATAGGAAAATTATATCATACCCCCAAACTCACCCCACTATCCAAGTGGGGTGTGGTTTTAATTGCTCCTCCAATTTATATCCACATTTTCCAATGGGAAATTATACCATGGCCCCAAAACCCATCACCACACCCACGATTCCAATACCTTTTGTATTTTTTGGGTTGGGTGTTAATCCCCAACTCCAATTTGCACCCACTCTCTCTCCAAATTAATTAATGTTTCGAATTAACAGTTAATTGTGAGTAAATTAACACCTCATATTAGTACCTAGTAATTCATTAATTCAATTAACTGTTAATTCGAAGCATTGTTAATCGAGTGGGTAATTTTTGAGAGATGGATAGGATATCAAGGATGTGGTGATGGGTTTGGGGGTTACAGTAAATGGCCTCTTTTCCAATTAACCTTTTAATTGTGTTTTGAATTAACAGTTGGTTCCGATGTAATTAACAATTAATACAATTGTATTAGTTATCAACATAATTAATAACTTTAATTAACAGTTAATATAATTGAGTGGGTACAATTAATAGTGGGGTGCATTTAGGGGTGTCAACGGTTCGGATCCGGTTCGGATAGTGGTCATACCAGATCCATATCCATATTGTCGGATCCAGATACGGTTCGGATAATAAACGGATACGGATACGGTTCGGATATTGTAGGATACGAATACAGATATTATGTTATCATAACGTAAATTACTTTTTAGCTATAAATATATATAATTTGTGACATGAACGATAAATATGATTATATTTAAACATAATTTTACGATTGTGAGTTAAATCATTTACAAATCATTAATTTGTATATGATTTTTCAACTAATATCAAATATAATACATAAAAATAATATATAATATTAGTATCCGGATCCGATTTCGGATACTCGAATCTAGTTTCGAGTATCCGGATCCTAAAAATACCCGGATCCGGAACACGGATCCGGTTCCAGCACCAAAATCGAATATCGAATCCGGTTCCGGATCTTAAAATTAGCAACCAGATCCATATCCGGATCCACTCGGATTCGGATATTTTTTTCGAATCCGGATATTTTTTCGGATACGGTTCGGGTCGGTTCGGGCAATATCCACACCATTGACATCCGTAGGTGCATTGGGGACCACAGTAAATGGCCTCAATATTATATACATCTTTAATGAATCCCTTCTCTTTGTACGAATGGTCTCACGAGTCTTGCATGTAGATCATGTAAATTGGATGATATTTTTCATCATTTGAAGATTATAAACAAAGAAATAGATCATGTAAAATGGATGTTATTTCTCATCATTTGAATATTACAAAGAAAGAAACAGATCATGTAAAATGGATGAGAGGTTAATGATTAATTATAAAAGGGAGGAATAATTATACAATCAATGAAATAAATAATTGTATTCGTTCAAAGTTCAAAACAGGATTCTCAAAAATAAAAAATTATTAATCTATGTATGATTAGATATTTAGAGTGTATGGTTATCCTAATAACAATAAATATAAAGTTAATTTCATTCGGATATTAGATGAAAACTGAAAGTTTGAAAGTTTTAACTGCCATCCTCTTCTATTTGTTGGTATGTCATCTTTTAATTGTACTTTTTTTTTACTAGCATCACATTGTTTTGCATTAATCTCTTTTTATGTGTTCAGGTTTAATTGAAACGATGGGAGCTCTGTCGAATAAGAGACGAGCATCGGCTGGGATGATGTCACCTAGCTTCACGCTGATGATGTTACCGGGTGTACCAAGATAGCTGTCGCTTTTTCAGACCATTTACCAGAATCTAATTTCATTCTACTTTATTAGATTCTTTTTCGAAATGGTCATGAAGGTACAATACCATCGTTCAAGGGTTTGGATATGGTACTAAGAGAATGCTGGTCGTCGCGTAGATTATGTTTTTCATTGTAATACAATTATATAATTGAATGATAATATTAATAATATCATCTTAAAATAAAATTATTTGAATTCATTTATTTATGATTATTTATATATATTACAATTATTTTACATTATGATAACAAAAAATCTTCTTTTTTTAATCAAATAATAATACTTATATTAGTGTCATTATATAATAATATATAATAATAAGATATAATACAATTTTGCGAAAAGCGTAACAACGAATATTATATCATTATTCAAAATATTTCATACAATATCAAATATTAAAATAATGAATCATACAACATATGTAGTAACACATTATTAATTATATAGTAGTAATAATTTTTATTGATTCAAAATACAATGAAAAATATAAAATAATATAAAACTTAATAGTGGAAGTAATGTAATAAATAATATCAAAATTTAATTTACAATAAACATAAATACAAATTATTTTATATCATATGATTTTTTGTATTTTACATTTTGTAAAATAACAATACAATTTGATATATGTTTATAAGTTTAAAAAGTTATTTAGAAGGATAATTTTTTTTTTAATTTTATTATTTTTTGAAAAAATTTCTTTGCTTAAAAACACAAATATAATCTACTTAATATTATATGAGATTCTTATTTTTTTATTTTTTAAAAAATAAATAATAATACCTAAAATTTTAATTATGCAAATAAAATTCTTTAAAAATATATTATGTAAATATGTATTTTTTTGCATTTTTCCCCATTCAAAATGAAGATATATATGAGCCCCATTCAAAATGATCATCATGAACAGTGGGGTGCATTGGGGCACAGTAAATGGCCTTAATATTATATACATCTTTCCCTTCTCTTTGTACGAATGGACTCACGAGTCTTGCGTGTCTTTTGAATTTTTCTACACAATTACCCAGAAAATTTCAATTTTTTTTACTACTTGACTAATGGATCTAATTGACCTCTCAAATCCTAAAACAAAAAATAAATTAATAGTAGCAAATATTTTCCACAAAATTATCATAAATTTATAAATTCATGATCGGCAATTACTATACAGTTTTTGTCTCCGAATAATGTTACCCAAAACAAACCACAATTAATTTCATCCATGTGGTTATAAGGTGCATGAATTATTCCCATGCGGTGTGCTCGACCAGACGTTGTATTTCATGCTGTTATAAACATCGTTTTCGCTGAAGGATTTTATCATGAAGAACCTTGCTTTGTCGTAATTTATGACAAAGTCCTTCTTGTTGTACTCGTGTCCTTTGCTGGCGGTTTGAGTTTCTCGTCCTTTTCCTGCGCGGGGCCCGCATACCGAGATCTCCTTGTTTCTGTTGGAATAGTTATTATGGTTGTTTTTGTTGGAGTAATTGTTTCTTCCAGAATAATTATTATTTCTGTTGTTCATCGTTGCGCGCTTATTCTCATAGTTATTCCCATGATTATTCTCATATTCATTCCGTTCATTATTACAATAATTATTCGCATAACTATTCTCATAGTTATTCCCATGATTATTCTCATATTCATTCCGGTTATTATTACCATAATTTTTCGCGTAACTATTCTCATAGTTATTCCCATGATTATTCTTATATTCATTCCGGTTATTATTACCATAATTTTTCGCATAACTATTCTCATAGTTATTCCCGTTATTATTCCTGTAGTTATTCCCGTAACGGGGACCACATGCTGGCTGGTACGAAGTGGAGTGAATTTCCTGCGTAAAATAAATTAAAATTAACACAAAAAGAAATAATCTTTATAAGTGATGATTATGAACGAGATTAGGAGACCGAGAGGGAGGATTAGGGGAGGAATTATTATTAAAATTGCGAAAAGACCCCTCATTTATTCTGGAATTGTATTGCCTTTGATAATTACTAGAAGTATTAGAACTAAAAGTTTGGGCCAAATCACGAAAAGACCCTGCCACTTGAATGTCTATCAAGAATGGCTTTCTCCCTTTTATTTTCTTCACAAAACATGGTATATAATGATCCAAAGATGTATCCTGTCAATAAATATTATTTCCAAAAATAAATAAATAATAAAAAATAAAATAAAAAGATGGGAAGAAAGAATGAAAGGTTACATCGATTTCTTCTTCGTGAATTTCCTCGTGGAGACGATTATTCTCGCCGTTTCCATAACCTAAATTAAATCGAAAAATTAGTTATTGGATCGAGTAAATTGATTTTACCAGAAAGGTAATTTTGGAAAATTACCAAATTGCCAGCTGTAGTCGCTATCTGGCAGGAAATGATTGGATGATTCTTTCATCTGCGAAACAAAAAAAAATAACGTAAATCCGTTGATTTAACTTTTTTAACAACAAAATAATTCGTAGGGACGATTCAGATTTTCAGCAAGGCATCTTTTTCACCTAAATTCCCCATCTTTAAACATCAATTATTATTTTTTTGCATGGAATCATCAAGGTGATCAATTTGATAAACAAAAAATAAAATTACAAGAAATACCTTCAAATAATCAAAAGAATGGTTTTGTCTTGCAATGTCAGGCGAGAAATTAGTCTCCGAACCCATATCCATCACCTACATAAAATTCACGAACAAAATTCGTAACCAAAAAACACAAAAAAGAACAAAAAAAGTTCGAAGACGGACCAAGAACTAATCAAATCGATACATGAAAGTTCATATCTATACCAAATCGAATAGAGAGAGATTCTATCTCTAGGGTTTTCCTTCTTTGCTTCTTCTTCTTCTTCTTCTTCTCTTCTAAGCCCGACGGTTTTTGGTTTATCTCTCACTTTAGGAAAGATGATGATTATGTTATCATGTTATCCGAAATTCGGAATTCGGTTTCTGTTCTTTCGTTAAAAGCATGATTTGAAATACTGAAATGTGAACTTTTCCGACTTTTATAATGCTTCTGTCGAGAAATAAGAAGGAACTAGTTTCCAGGTTTTGTAAACTAAGAACGGAAGGAATAATGGGCTTATATAGCGGGTGGGTTAATAAGATCAGACCCGATAGCAGAGAATTAACATAAACAAGGCTTTTATGATGATTTTAAAGCCCAAATTTAATTAATAGGCTAAGATTCTTTATAAAAGAAATTTGGAAATTAGTTTCATGAAGTGGAGGTCCAAAAAAAAAGTTAGATTAGTGGGGTCTTAATTTGTGTTGAAGTTTAGAATCTAATTTAGTTCGGTGAAGCACCAATACAATTGCAGAATATTTTTGGATTAAAATCTCATGAAACATGGAACGAATTATATATTTCATACCAAATTGGGGCCCAATTAGTTTCAAAATGTTTTTTAGATTATTGAAGAAAGATACTATTTTGGGGTCTTAATTTATGTTGAAGTCTAGAATCTAATTTAGTTAGTTAATAATGCACCAATATAATTGCAGAATATTTTTAGATTGATAATGTATATATTGGTATTATTGGCAATTTTAATTAACTAAGATATCTCTCGTGAAAATGGAACAAATTATATATTTCATATCTAATTGGGTCTCGAGTCAACGTTTGACCGGTTGATTAGCATGTAACAAAAGGTCACCAATATTCAAGGCCTAAAATATGTTTAAGTATAGAAATACCAAAAAGGTTCATTAATTGAAAATAATAATAATCAAGCAATTTCTCAATTTAAACTAATAATTTACCAACTCCCTTATTGGACCCATATTTATGCAATATCTGTTGGTTCAAATTTCCTAGGGTTTGATTATCTCAAAATAATGTCGATCCACTAATCTATTTACGGGAGTGATATTTATAGAGATAGAAGATGTAACTCACAAAAAGATCAAAAGAAGAATCAAGACATCGGAAGTCAAGACTATGAAGAAACGATGGCACGAAAGCGCATGATCAAGATGTCGAAGAATCGCGAAGATATACATATATCAAGACATCGAAGATTCCGCAAGTTGGGGTATCACACAAATCACCAAAACAATTTATAGGTATCCCTAAACTTGTTTATGAATTATTAAGCTCAAAATTAGTCAAATAAATATATTCGAAATTCATCAGACTGATGAAATAATAAATCAGGCTGATAGTAGGATGTCCGTTATAACGGAACTCATTGTCCGTTACAACGGACATGCTCGTCCTATTCAAGATTGGAAAACACAGTATAGTCCGTTACAACGGATCAACCAGTCCGTTGTAACGGACACCACCAAAGCGTTGTAACGGAATAATGTACGTTATAACGCTAATTAAATCCAAACTTAAAGGATGTCACAGAACTATGTCCGTTACAACGGACATATCTGTCCGTTATAACGGACATTGAACTCACTTCAGTATAACACTTTCCTCTGCATGTCCGTTGTAACGGATTAACTAATCCGTTACAACGGAAAGCCACAGAACGTTGTAACGGAGTATTCTTCGTTATAACGGACATTAAAATCAATCTGAAGTGAAGTCTCAGTATGATGTCCGTTGCAACGGACATATCAGTTCGTTGCAACGAACTTCCTAACACAGACTTCCGTTGTAACGGACATGTAGTCCGTTGTAACGGACTGTGTTATAATTCGAATATAACAGCCGTAACGGCTAGTTTGACTTATGGTCCGTTACAACGGACTTTCAGTCCGTTGTAACGGACTATGCAGAAAAAGCATAGTAAGGGAAGGGTCTATGTGTTCTATAAATAGAACTCTTCCCTCACTCTCTCACATTATCTCAACTCATATAATTTCCCAATCAAAAGAGAGAATCCTAGCTTTAAATCTTGAGCTTAATCATCTAAACATTCTTAGAGATTATTAGATCCAATTTCAAATCCACTACTAAACGATTCCCAACTTGCGTGACCGATCACGACTAGTTCGTTAGTAGTACAATTGTAATAGGCTAGTTACTATTTGTAAAGCCCGCCATTGATCGATCATTTCGTGTAAATCGATCAAGGCAAAACCTTGTAATTGCTTGAGTTGGATATTCAATCGAAAGCCGAAAAGGCGCAAGGGCATCCCGGAGACGTAGGTACTTGCAATCAATCGAGTCGGTCGATTGAGCAAGTAGCCGGTGAGTTAAAGTTACGAAGCAACCACCCACCGAACTCCGTAAACAAATATCGCGTATTATTTGTTTCGGTATTGTATTTCTTTATCTAATTTATTTACGCTTCCGCACCAAATTGTATTTGTATCCATTACCGCGAAAATTGGACCTTAGGATTACCTATTCACCCCCCTCTAGGTCTCAATTAAACAACAATTGGTATCAGAGCGAAATACTAACCGTCCTTTTTAGTAAGCGACAACTTGTATAACGATTATGGCCTCAATCGGTAACAGGACCCAAATTTTATACCCAAATAAATTAGATGGAAAAAATTGGAATCTTTGGAAGAGATGCATGTTAAATGTATTCACTATCCAAAAATTGAGATCGGTGGTGGAGAAAGGTTTCGAGATTTACACGGTAAGCACTTCCGAAACCGACCCCACACGAAAAATATGCCACGGGACCGATCTCAATGTGACCGCCGATACATATGCTCAAAACCTCATTCTCACAAATATCGACGAGTCATTTTCCATACTTGTGGATGGATGTACCACATCTCATTCCATGTGGCGAGCTCTCCTAGACCGATTTGAAGGAAACGATAGAATGAAGAGAACCAAATTGATGGGGCTCGAACAATCATTCGATCGGTTCCGGATGATCGAGAATGAATCCGTTGATGACATGTATTCACGAATGACACATATCAAAAATGGATTCATCGCTCTAGGAGAATCACTAACGAATTCTCGAGTTGTAGGTAAGCTTATTCGAGCAATGCCGTCAAGTTGGGAAACTCTTCTCGTCGCCTTGGAAACCATGATGGCCACCCAAGACTTCACTCCGGAAATTCTTGTGAGCCACCTCCGAAATTTCGAAGCACGCATGAACCAACAAAGCAACGCTATAGCAAATACCTCACATTCCGAGCTTCAAACCAAACTCGTTATCGACACGAACGAAAACGGGAATGAAATGTCTTTGTTGGTTAGAAGACACGAGGACTTGAAGAATCAAGAGCGAAAATTCAACGAGGACCGAAAACGCCAACACTTGAAACCTATGTGTTTTGAGTGCAAGAAAATGGGTCACACCACCGACACGTGTTGGACCATACATCCCGAAAACGCTCCTTGGAACAAACGCGAGGAAAATCCAAAACACAAAAAGAAGGTAAGAGATCTAGGCAAAACCAAGGCGTTAATGGTTGATTTGGATCCATGGGGAGATTCGGAGTGCTCAAGCACATTCTCCGACTTGGAGTACAACCTCGAGCACAAAATCACAAATGTGACCTTAATGG
Source organism: Luzula sylvatica (assembly GCA_946800325.1). Classification (NCBI taxonomy): domain Eukaryota; kingdom Viridiplantae; phylum Streptophyta; class Magnoliopsida; order Poales; family Juncaceae; genus Luzula; species Luzula sylvatica. Next base: position 57,228,891 of record OX326960.1, on the reverse strand, counting down.
CGGAAATCGACAATCCAATTGACGATGTGGTTGAACGAGCTATTCAAGCGATGATCCGTCAACAAGCGTCACAATCGGAACCGCAAGAAATCGAGATTCCGAGTATCACATTTCCTCAAGACGATCCACATATTTCCGACATCGAAACTTCACATGATTTCGATCATGAGGTACACCTAATATTATTCGTGTGATTATGTTTTATTCGCAGACATTTATGTGTCTATTATTTCACACATAGTTTTAAGCAATTTTAGAAGGTCACGTCATCTTACATTGACGACGTGTCAAAATATTATTCGTTAGGTTCATATTGAACCAATTGTATTTAGTGTTGAATTTTTCACAATATGTTACAAGATCAATTGTGAATACAAATAGAACGTGAATAGTTTAAATAGCTAACATTAATAAATTAATATATAATATCATACAACATACATCAAATATTGTTAGTACTTTTCATAATATAATTTTAAAAAATTAAGAAATATATTCACTTGAATTTTACCTTCATTTTGAGTTCCATATTATCATATATCAATATTTTTCTCTAACTTAAAATTATGAAAACAATTATGTAAAAATATATATATATAAATAAGTATAATTACATTAATGACTTGCAAGCCCAAATTATTATTATTTTTAAAACTATAATTGAAAAAAATGCACATACTACTAAGTATGTTGTATTTGTTTTTTTACTTAAAATAATTTCATGTTAATCTTTAAAAAATAAAATATATTTATTTACCAAACACAGATAATTTCTATAACATATAATAATTTTCTAAAATAAACATGAAACATAAAATTTATTAGACACAAATAATTTTTTTGAACTTTTAAAATGTTATTATTCTTATTTTTTATATATGAAAATTTAAAATATCATATGATTTTGCTTATTATTTATGTTCACGCATGTTATTTTATTATCTAATAATAACATTTATTCTTTTTTGTATGTGTTGCATCAAAGTACTGCATAAATATTTCGCATTGTGTCGGATTAAAAAATAATAGAATAATTTTGTCATCATTAAACTTCATCAATCAATATAATTGTTATTTTCACAAAGTCTTATGTTTGATCCCGAAAAATCATAACTATATATTATGTGTATGGCAAAACAAATGAAACAAATCCGCCGCGAAGCGCGGGTAATCTCCTAGTTAAGAAGTAAAAATAAATTATTTTACTTAAAGGGTCTGATATGCATGGCCAGCTTAAATTGCCGTGATGATCGACCGTTGCGTAAAAAAAATAATAAACATACAAAATAACATAATAATCATATAAAAATGTATAATACAAATATAAAATGATTGATATTATATACGAATAATAATAATGCATCTATCATTCAAAAATGTATAATGAATATCGAAGATGTTCGAAAAGAAAATATAATATACATATAAAAAGATATCATAAACATATATAAATGTATAATCAATACATAACAAAATATACTATTGATCAGGAGCGGATCTTTGTAGGGACGGGAGGCCTCCCAATAATTTCGTCGAAATATATATATAACGAGAAATTCGATGTATTTTATTAGTATAACAGTGTTGACTTTACTAATTGACCTCTCCAATAATTTTTTGTAGTGAAATTTCAGTAAATATTTTTTGTCCGGTCCTCCGAAAAAATTCCGTCAAGATCCGCCACTGCTATAGATGAGCAACCGTTAGGCGACAATTAATGGAAATTAAAAGAGAAATAATGGGTTTACTTAACGGGTCGGATAATAAGATCCGGCCCAATATCCAGTGGTAATTTAAAATAAATCCGGCATATAAAATGATTTTCAAGCCCAAATAAATATCTGCGTAAGATCCAATATAACAAAAATAGATCTCAAAGTTAATTACATCAAGTTTTAATTATTGGGAGTCCCAACAAAAAAGAGATTAGTGGGGTGTTAATTCTGTTTGAATTCTAGAATCTAATTTAGTTAGGTAACAATGCACCAACATAATTGGAGAATATTTTGCAGATTAAAATTGTATATATTGATATTATTATTGGCAGTTTTACTTAACTAAGATATCTCATGGAACATAGAACGAATTATATATCTCATACCAAATTGGGGCCCTTGAGAAGTTTATGAAACAAACTTTTGACCAGTTAACTACCAAATTATAATGCACATGCATCCAATCCAATGCAGCCATATATGAAAATTATGAAAATTGGTGTTTAAAATTGCTATTTTATTTTATAAAATTTACAGAGCATAATCAACATATGAAATTATCAATTGACATAATTAATTTCTTTTTAGCCTTAAATAAAACAAGATTAAACCCTAATTTTCTTTGTTGTCAACTTGTCATTAATCAAATTTTAATTCTATTGGAAATTCTCTCTTCCTTGTCAGCCATGTTATATTTAAGAAAATATATCAAGTGCCAGCATTGCTAACAATATGTAGATTCATACTTAAATAAATATCTTTCATGTTGTATATATAGACTTAGTATTATCTTAAAAAAAAAATGTAAAGAGTTATCTTATTTAGTTAGTTTGTACTTGAAAATATAAATAATCCAAAATGTAAGTATGTATTGACTTTGTGATATTAAACGATAGAGAAAGGATAGTTATCCATATATACTACATATTAAAATGAGTGCATTAATTAAATAGTTCATTATCATTAACTATTCCATGGATTATTTTACTAATTTTTTGACTTCACAAATATAACAATCATATAAAATCAAACCCATAAATTGGTAGTTAATACTTGCTACTCAGTACATTGTATTGCATCTTAAAAACACTCTTTTTAATAAAAGAATCTTGAAATTAATATGGATAACTCTGAGATGGAGAAATAATGAAAATGGAGGAAGCACGAGGTGTGTTCCTCATCTGTATGACAAAACTTAAATCTAAAGTTGGTTTCATGGCATTGTCCATCTTATTATTCGACACATGCCATTGTCCATCTTGCTATTCTATATTCTATATCCTATCCAGTTAGGATTATTTTTTAGGGATTTTCATCATTTTGCCAAAGTTAAATTTGCGGTGGTTTCAACGGACATACAGTCACGAATCTATTAAGAAACTAGAAGAACACATAAATTTTTGAGCGATAGCGTATATATATGATTATGATATTGTATTTTATGATAAAACTAAAAATTTATGTATTATCGTTTTCCCAAAAAAAAAATTGAAACTTCTTATTGTAGTCCCTCAAAATTACCGTCTTCCATTGATTCGGAACAAGATTCGTCACTACATATATAGCGCGGTTGAGCAGAAAATACAAAAAAAGTCACATATAGACTTTCTCCATTTATTATAAATAATTGTTTTTTTTTTATGATTCAATCACCAATTTCACAAGAAAAATTTGAAGTGTGTAAATATTATATTCATCTTTAATGAGCCCCTTCTCTTTGTATGAATGGTCTCACGAGTCTTGCATGTCCTCTGAATTTTTCTACACAATTACCCAGAAAATTTCAATTTTTTTTTACTACTGGACTAATGGATCTAATTGACCTCTTAAATACAAAAACAAAAAATAAATTAATAGTAAGAAATATTTTCCATAAAATTTACATAAATTTATAAATTCATGGTCGGCAATTACTACCCAGTTTTTGTCTTCCAAATAATGTTACCACAAAACAAACCACAATTAATTTCATCCATGTGGTTATAAGGTGCATGAACATTTTTTCCTATATATTCTTTCTTCTTGAGTGCAATCAGAATCTCTCAAATATCGATCCAAAATTAAGGACTCGAATCCTATTAATTTACTCAAATTATAACCATAGAAATCAAAATCCGAAGCCCATAGGTAAATAATGGAAGAAAAATCAGTGGTCGACAAGTATAAAATATACAAAAATAGTTACAAAAGTAGTTCGCATTGAATTCGAAGCCACGTGTCGATAAAGTTAATTTTTCTGAAATAATCTTGGCCAGTAACTTGTCGATTTTGATATCCAACCGTTCGCCTAATCAATATACAATAAATTGGTTGATATTGTTTATGTTTATAGCGAGTCATCGTGTAACCAAAAAAATATTACAGATTTGTTGTAATTATAATAACTCAAGCAATATTAGTTAAATATTCATTTTCAAGATACCAACGAATTCTTGATATATTTATAAATAATTTACTATATATATTTAATATGATCAATGATGAATTAAAAATAATTTAATGAAAAGATTTACATTAAATATTATTATGATGAAAATAGAATATGTGAATGTGTTCATTGCAATATATTTTTATTAAAAAAAACACAATATAATATGTATGTTATTATGTTATTTTGCTATTTCAAATTTTCTATAGTGATAATTTATGTATTTTTTTTTTGTCATATATGTTAAATATTATATTTTATATGATGTATATAGTTTATTATAATTGAAAACAATATTGTAAATAAATATTGGGTTATGTATTTCAAACTTGATATTTTATTTTAATATTTTTAGTTATTTTTTATAAATATACTTTTACAAGAAGTAATTTTTTCATAAAATAATTTGATAACAAATAATCAATAGTTTCGCAGTTAAATAAGAACTAGTTATAGTTAAAAACAAATGCACGTTCGATCTTCTAAAGTTTGAATTGGTTAAATATTTATCTTTCCTTGACATAATACTTCATGTTACATTCTTCTCAACATTCAAATTAAATACAAAACAAACACTAAATTTCATTACTTATAAAAGGTTATAAAAATGACAAGAATAATAAATTTATTTTAATATATTGTAAAATTTTAAGATTATAAAAAAATTATATATAAAATGATATATAGAATATTTATTTTTTATTAAAACAACAAAAATCTGGGCAGATGGGCTATATTGGGTCTTACTTTCTAGAAAAGCCTATCATAAAAATATATAGAAAACTGATAGTAATTTTTTTCGTAGACAAAAATGTAAAAGGAAGAAGTGATTGGACTCATAATTAGCGGATAGGTTAGTAGATGGTCCAACACTAAGTTATTTGTAAACGATTGGATATAGATTAATGAGAAATTTGTTTAGAAGAGGAATAATAAATCCTCTCTAAACCTTTTTCAAAAAAAAAAAAAAAACAATAAAAATACAAAAGTAGAACATGATATTCAAATAATATATAAAAAATAATTTCTTTTATTTTTTCACGAATAATTGTTTATTTTTTATTTTTTTTATAAACTAATTTATTATTATATTATAGGTGATTATATTCAATATTTATATTTCTTACTTTCTATTTTCGTAAAACATAATAATAAACCGACTAGTGACTTGTTACATATTCACACAAGAGAAAATCTTTCTCAAAATCTAGATTGTTCAGAAATGCATGTAGAGGGTACGTGTCGAACGCCGCTGGGCCCATCCTCTAGAACCATGGGCCATCTCCATCCGTTGTGCCGCCCACTGACTCATCCTATCCTCCCTCCCTCCTCCTCTTTTACCCTCCTCCTCCCCTCTCTTCCTCCGCCTATATAACTCACCCAATCCTTATTGCTAAGTTTGCCAAATTACACACAAATATCTCTCTCTCTCTCTCTCTCTCTCTCTCTTAATCTGTGATGGCTACAAGTACTAGTTCAGCAAGGAGGACGAGTGGTCCGGTTCTCCGGTCACTATCTCCGTCTGGCCGGTTTGCGTCTGCATCGACAGCTTTCATGTCTGCGGGTTATGGGCCATCGGCTCCGGTCATGTTCGATCGTTCGTTGTCTCGGACGAGGATTAACGTGATCGGGTCCAATTCTTCTTCCGGGTCGATGCGTTTTTCCGTTGTTAATTCTCCCGCGACGGGGCCGGCTGCGACGACTCGCAAGACGTGTCTCTGCGCGCCTTCTACGCATCCGGGTTCGTTTCGGTGCAAGCTACATAGGAAAGTACAGAGCTCGAATCCGAGCTCGGGTCGATCGAATTCGGTGATGTCGAACAGGTTGAATGCGAGAAGATCGGCCATGTCGAATTCTCTCGTGAGGATTGGATCCGTCGAGGGCGGCGAATGGGTGAAACGGGCACTCGCTGCTTTGATTCGTCCTTCCTCGCATCAGCAAAGAAGAAGGCTGGAGTTTCAGCCGAGGCCTAGCCGGTTTTCGGTCATGTCCACGGGATCTTGATTTTCTTGATTCGGGTCTCGAGGAAACGGAATTTATCGGTTTTTTGATGATTTTTCCCTTTTTCCTTCGGCGGATCGTGGATGGTGGAATGTTGAATGATTCTCTCCGAAGGAGAAGATGAAGTTTTTGAAATTTTGGTTCTTTTATTTTCGAAGAAGAATTTGTATGAACAGCATAGGTGCCGGGTTTGGATGGATTTGTTTCCATTCAATTTGTACATAAATCTTTTCGCTGTTGAAGAAGAATTGCAAGAATTCTAGGACTCTTGAACAAATTTAAACATAGTTGAATATAAAAAATCCAAATTTAAAACATATCGAACGATTAACTACTCAATTATAAGTGTTTAATGGGTGTTTTCATTTCATGGATTGCAAGGTTTGATCTTTGATGTGTGCTGTCTGTGCCATTAATTGTTTTGTCTGGATTTCTTCCTCCATTCACGGATGCTGCGTGATGTTCGTCAATATTGATTTTGGATTTTCAGATATTGTTTATTTGAATTTTCAATTGAGGTAATATATTTCTATTTTTACTATGGAAATTTTTGTATAATTAATTAATTATATAATATTTACTAATTTATGGTGGTTTTGTTTTCGGTTGGAAATTCTTTCATCCAAAGGTCGGCAAGAAGGAGAACTTAAGGCATGATTACGAGGGCATTTTCTAATTTTTTTTTAACTTTATGACAATATAAACAAAATTAAATCTGAAAAATGAATAATGATATTATCTCAACAATAAATAAATAAATCAAATCAGACTTAAATTCGACGCGATAAAAGCGATACAAAGTTAATTCGGACGCGACAAATATAATTAGCTGTGTTGATTACGGACCGATCGGGTATCATAATGTCGTATTCGGAGTTAATTCGAGGATCTTTGTTAAGGTTAGTATTATTATTTTTTGAAAAATAAGGAAAATTAAATTAAGAAAATATCTATAGAATTAATGAGAGGAAATTTCAAATGGTATTAATTGGTTGGATTTTTTTAAAGTGGTAATGGCGAGATGATAATGTTTTTGTGTGGGCACAAATACATTTTTAGCTGGCAAGAGTGGAAATGTTGGTTTCGTGGGTCCTTGATTTGCGAAAATTAATATACACAACCTAAAATATTAAAGTGATTTGGATATTAATTTCTTGGTCCCAAAATTTTGAAAATGATATAAAATGATTAAGAAAGCATATAAGAAAGCAAAACAAGAGTATATTTCATTAAAATGTTGATGAAAGAATGATGGTGTAATGTTGAAATACAAGGTCGTAGAAAATGAAATGGGAATCTTGGAATTGGTTGTGTAATTTTAGTGGAAGTCTCTGTGTAATGACTTCACGCAAGTGAATTAAGATAAAATTGGATTGGATTGGGGGATCGATGACTCTATGCAAATACTATGCCATATCCAATATATATAGGACAAAATAATAGTTCACACATAATGACAATTTGCTTGTTATCTCGGAGTTATCCTCAAGAAATATAAAGGAACAAAAGGATGATAATTTTATAAATGCCAATATATATGATTTTATTTTGTATTATTTTCATTTTCATTTGAAATTTTATTCAAATTGATTTTCAAATTATATTTTTGCATGAAATAATATCATTGAATACGTAAAAACAATGTTTATTTTTTAATAAATGAAATGTTTGATGTTTTCTTTTTATAAATTAGTGGATGTTACAAAACATTTATAAAATTTAAATTAATAAGAAATTTCAAAACGAGTTTAGTAAAATTAAATACATAATTTAGAAGAAGAACTGATCTAGATAAAAATATTCAAAATTATCAAATATATTAAGCAAATGAACATAAATAGAATCATTGAATATTATTGTCAATAACAAAATATTTAACATATGATTTAGATATCATATTAGTTTTCCAACATTTTATATTATTAATTTCATGAAATTATAATTATAATTCAAAAATAAAAGACAAAAAAAATGTATTGTATCTCAAAACTACCAGTTCATCTAAAATCAAATTGAATCAAAAATTTCAAAAAAGCTGGAAAAATAGTTGGAATAGGATAGTTTTGTCACACGAGGATATTTTATTCTATAAAATATCTGATATTTTTGAACATTAAATTCTTCTGATATTTTATTTTTTGAGATGCGTACAGATAAAGAAAAAATGTCTTCTTTATTTTCCTGTATACGTAATTAATACTGTCAATTTCCTATCAATTTCTTGTTCTCCACTACACCAACTTTATTTTGTTTTAGCTGAAATATAATTTCTGGTGTTTGTAGTTCACCTAATTGGCTAATTCAGTATGTATTTATAAACTTGAATAATTGGCTCGTACGAAATAAAATGGATTAAATAGTGGAATGCAATAGTGAATTAGGATATAATAAATTCATTTTTTTTACTCTCTTTTTCATTTTGCAATTAAATATAATATTTCACTTGAGAAAGCCAGAACTGTACATAGTGAAAAAAAATCACTGCTCTGTATGAATTTTAACCCATGCATTACTGCAATTGGTATTTAATTGACCAATTCATAATTGAAATTTATTTTTGGTTCAAATTGATGACTTAACGTTTATATCATGTATTCACTTCAAACGATTCAAATTCATAATTGAATTTAATTTTGAAAGGAGATGCAACATGTATAATATTAATTATGTTGTTGGAGTAACTAACTTTTCTAAATAATTATAATCGCGGTTCCGAAATTAGATTGAGTTTTTGTTTTGTTTTGTTGATAACGCTAAGTTATTACGCTATATGTAATAAATATTCATTTTCGTCTAATATCTCAATTCGATTATTCAGAAACATAAGATCATAACAAATGAGTTTCATTTTGTGAAATATCTCAAAAAAATCATATTATTCAAAAATGAGCTCAAAGTGACTTATATATGTGCTAGATATTTCACAACACAACTTACATGACTAAATATCATGAAAATCATGCTTGAATAATATAACTAATAACTAATTCATTTCACTTCACTCAAAACTTGCTTTAAAAAAGTTAGAAATCATCGGAATTCCGAGGTCGGAGTATCGGGCACGGGTGTGCGCACTGATTTCGTGCCACGATTCAAATTCACCGAGTCATTTCTTTGTTATTTTTGGAAATTTCAAAAAACTCGTTACCTTGTAAATACTTAAAAAAATTTCATTCAAACACAAATTTGTTTTCAAATTCCCTCCTATAAGAATTAAAATTAATTATGGATGATGTTAAATATTTTTGACCAAAATATTCTTTTATTTTCATAATTAATAGTTAAAATAAATATTTTTTTGGTATTTTTTATAAATTTTAGAAAATTTCATAAATATATTTGAACATATATTATTTGTAATAATTCAAAGAATAATAATTATACGTTATATTTATATAATTTTAAATTTCATTTATAATATCTTATTTCATGAAAAACTAACATCAAATAATAATAATATAAACAACAATATTAAAAAACACGTTGAAAATATATTGATAAAAAATATCGTGTTAACATCTTTTTCTTATTGTAATATAATATATATTAACATAAAAACTAATGATAAATTAATATATAATTATCATATTAGTTAATATCTAAAATAAAAGATCATGAAAATATCAAAACAACACATATAAAGGAATGAAAATAAAAAGCTAGCTATTATAAAGATAGTATTCTACCAAGATATTTTTGTAATGTTGTTGTTACTCGTGAAAAAAATATAAAATAAATAAAATATTAAAATTTTATTATGGTAATATTATTTTTCGTAATTATTGTATGTTTAAAATTATTTATGGGATTTTTGAAATTAATTAAAAAAAATATCAAATAATATTTGTAATTATTAAATATGAAAAATAAAAAGATATTTTGGTCCAAAATAATATTTAAAACCATCCGTTGTTTAGATGTTTTTTTTTAAATATCGAAAAGACGAAGTTTTTTGTTTTTCAAATATTAAAAAAAGTTAGGTGTTTTTTAATAATTCCCCTTTTTCGGACATCAAGTCCATAGGCACCCACCCACACCTAGTATATGGAACTACTTGTAGTTTTTGGGAGTCATTTCTTTCTTGATGATGCCATATACCCTGGCTTCACAACTCTTTTTTTTTTTATCTTTTATGTTATCACGTGACATCATTATATTGATAATTAGTTATTAATTAGTAATTCAATTAGTACCAAATTAACATCAAATTTATAAGTAAAAATAAATTAATGATTAATTAACATGTATCTTTGCCAATGAATTCGTGGCCCAGTGGTTGGGTGTGAGACACAAGAAATCATATGTTGTGAGAGATTGTGGGTTCGAGTCTCATTGACACCAATGGATGGAGGACCACCGAGCCTTCTCCATTTAAAAAAAAAAAAAAAAAAAAAAAATTAACATGTATCTTCATTGATATGTTGAAATTAACGATTAATTCGTTTTATTTTTATGTTAATTGAGTTGTTAATAACTTCACTAACTTCGAAATACGTATCAACGATGTGAAAAAAAGTTGTGAGGCCTGAGGGCAAAAGTTAAAATTTCCCTTTCTTCGTCGTTCACTTTAAGAATATTTGGGTTGCAGTGGGAAAGGATATAATCTAGTCTTCTGTTGAATATGAAATACTATTATTTTATGATTATTTTACAATATAATCCAATAATTACTAATATACATTTGTGTCGGACCATAATAATATCCGAAATAATATCCGAGGTATATCAGTTATCACAACTTAAAAAGAGAACATAATAATAATAAATATTTTTTTATTGTTATTCGCAATAGTTCACACAATATCAAATATAGAAACACTCAAATTTGTGATATTAAAGTATGGATATTTAATTTTATTATATCAATTATATCAATTTTGCTGTGACTATGTCATTTTATAAACAAAATGTTTTTGTTTTCAATATGATATAGTTTTTAAGAATATTTATTGCACATAATGTTACAGATATGCACATATTTCATAATTCATTAATTATTTGTAAATTCTTTGATCGAATTTATCCTTTAGGCGCTCTATCAAATATTCAAGAAACATCGATTAAAATGGTATAATACTAATTACGAAACCAGACATTTTTCTAAGCATGGTTAACTATTAATACATTATAAATGAAAAAAGTCGATCCAACAATTTTCACCTCTGAAACCCCGAATAAACCACAAACTATAAAAGAAAAAAGAACGATTGCGTACAAAATTCTCATTCAACTCGATAAAAAATGTTTGCATGTGTACAAAAGAAAAGTCGATCAAGCCACTATCTCAAGAGATTCTTGAATTCAAGCACTCGATGGTTCCAAAATAGAGTTCACATGTTTCCTCTCTGCCCTCGGCGAAAAAACCATCGTCGAGGTGAAATTTGAGCAATTAGCAGTAATCGCCCCAACCCTAGACCATTTTGCGAGTTCGTATTGAGCAAATGTCAATAACAACAAATTAATACATTATATGTAATAAATATTCAATTTCTTCCGATATCTCAATTCGGATATTCAGAAAATAAAAAGCATAATAAGTGAGTTTCATTTTATGAAATATCTCAAATATTACAATCTCAAAATATGTACTCAAAGTGACTTAAATTATATGCTAGATATTTCTTCACAACACAACTAACATGAGTCCATGACCAAGTATCATGAAAATCATGCTTGGATAATATAACTACTTCACATGCATATATTTTGTGCCATGGAAATATGATTTTTGCCATGATTCACATTCATCAAATCAGGTGTAGTGCAAATATTATAATAATATTTTTTATTTATTTGAACGTGACATAATATTTTTTTCATGATAATTCTCGTTGAAGTACAATTGTGTGGATATTTCTTGATTATTCTAAGTAGTGCCAGGAAATGACATTTGTTTTACCAATTATTAATGTATATTAGTGTAACTGCTTAAATATTTAAGATACATCACAATTTTTAAAAAATATATTATTGATATTTACAATAATCAAACAATATCAAATATTGAAACATACCGTATATCCATGCACATCAAAAATATGTTGATATAAAGACAATGATATCATGATACCATATAATCAATGTACACAATTAATTATAAAAGAGCATACATGATATCATTGTTAATAACTAAAATAAATAATAAATTTCTATCGAAATTGAACTAATAGAAATTATTATTATAAATTATTTTAACATCATATGATACTTTTAAATTTACATTTAAAAAAATAAATTTACGTAAAATATAGATCATCTTTTCATTGTCTTTGCTACATAATATTTTCACAAATTCAAACAAGAGAAAAAAGAATATATACCGAAAACTATGTTAATATGTACACTACAATAAAGAGAAAATACAAGCGGACATATATTATGTATGTTTTATAAGATTATGCATTGATTTATTATTGTTTGATATATAAATTCTTTATATTTTAACTATATTTATATTTGATCATGCAATTTAAATGTGAAAGAATAAATAATTCAATATAATCAAATCAATATAAATCTAGAAAATTCATAATACTGAACATCATTCATGTAAAAGAATGCGATTTTAGTTGCAAAAATAATGGACACGTAAATATCGTAATCTAGAGTTTAATAGATGCGGTTATGAAACACAAAAGATTCCCAATGATAGATGAAAAATATAGTGAAATTTTACCGTTCCCTCAGAACCCCCTCACCACATTCTCTATATTCCTAATTGACGGGTAACTAACAAAAGACACACGATTAACTAATATTAATTATTAACTTTTAATTTATGTGTGTGCTAAATATATATTAATTAATTGTTAATCGAGTGCTTCTTATTAATTACCAATTAATTAAGTGTGTTAATTACTAATTATGGATTTAGAGGACGTGGTGATGGATTTGGGGGAAGGATAAATGGCCTCAAATATATATATTGAAATAGTAAGAGAGTTCGGTATGGGTTGAAATTAAATTAAAACAAACTCGATGATATGTTGGTAAGAGACCATCTACTCCTTCAGTTAATACTATGATTAACATGATTAATTAATTATTAATACATACTTAATAATTTTTAAATACTTAATATTAATTGTTAATTTGTAAGGACCTTAATTACAAATATTTTTTTTACTAATTATGCATCAATTGTTAATTCACCGTGGTAATTAAGTTATTGATTGTGATTGAAAAAAATGTGAGGAAAATGAGGTGGCGAAGTAGAATTTTCTTTTTGATAGTAATATTTCATGTTTCTTTATTTATTTTTATTTTTTTTAAATATTTAATTATCTTCTTGGCCGTCATTTTTACAGCCATAAATAAGATACTTCAATTGTGGAAGTAACGATCATAGTGGCGTAAATCAGTTACATGTAGAAGATACAATCTGGTATAAATTCTTTGATTGAATTTGAATTTATCCATGAGGGTTCTATCAAAACATCAAGAATCATCGATTATAATGGTGTAATACTAATTACGGAACCTTATTGATAGAAAACCAAGTTCGAGAAATTTTTCTAGGCATAGTTATATGATTTCGCCAGTTCGTATTGAACAAATGTCGATGACAACAAATTAATACATTATACCTAATAAATATTCTATTTCTTCTAATATCTCAATTAGGATATTCACAAAATAAAAGCATAATAAGTGAGTTTCATTTTATGAAATATCTCAAATATTACATTCTCAAAATATGTACTCAAAGTGACTTATGTTATATGCTAGATATTTCTTCACAACACAATTAACATGACTAAGTATCACGAAAATCATGCTTGAATAATATAACTAGTTCACACAAAAGATAGAAAGTATCCGAGTCTTGGACCCACTTTCCAATGTCTCAAGAAAATTATGTTATGTACTTAATCACTCGAACTTTCAGATAAGTTGTACTTTCCAATGCTTCGAAAGATTCTCAATGTATCGAGCACAAAGGCAAGGCACTCAAATTACACAATTAAATCCCGAAATAGGTAAAAAGCGACATGTAAAAATACATATTAGTATTCAAAATAGATAATTATCATAGTAAATGATCTAGAAAATATATTAATAATTAAAGTATATATTGAATTATAAAAAATAAATACTGAAATGGTAAGAAAGTTCTATATAGGATCAAATCAAATCAAAGCAAACAGTCACGAATTTTGACAGATTTTTTTGGTGAGGATTTGGAGGGGACCGCCCGTCTCCTATATAGATCCGTCTCTGAAAACAAACTCGCGCGAGGATATTTAGGTAATGAGATACCAAGTCAGTGACTTGAAAGTGAGTTAAAATCGACAGATAATGAATGAATAATGAAAAATACGAATCATTCCATTTTCAAAATTTCTAGACTTGGAAAAAGTAAAAGATATTTTCTCAAGTTTCTTTCTTTTTTTTAAAAATCTTTTAATTATCTTCTTGGCCGTATTATTTTACAGCCATAAATAAGATACTTGAATTGTGGACGTAACTCGTAACACTGTAATCACACGTTTGTATGTATGTCGACAAAATATAATAAGATGAGAGTAGAAAAATACGCACACAATTCTTACTTTTTCTTAACATGCAATTAATCCTGTCATTTTCTTGTTCAATAAAAAAAATTACTTTCAATTTCGTATCAATTTCGTATCAATTTCTTAATCTCCAAACTGCAATTGCCATCCACTACAGACACCAATTTCTTTTGTTTTAATTAACTCTGTGAGAAAAATAATATTCTTCTAGAATTCTTCTTATGTTAGTTCTTTCATTAATTTAAAAGGAAAAATAAATAGTGGATTCCACAAGACAAGAAACACAAATATTTAGTTAGTAAACCAACTATACTACTTTTATATTATTTCATCCAATGATGCTTCGTCTACAATATTTCTTCAAAAAAACTAAATACCACACATTTTTTTTCTGATCAGGATAATATATCTGATCAATTTTCCTAATCTAATTTACACAAAAACTAAATTAATATAAGCTAATATATATACATCTAATCTAGTTATTATTATTATTATTATTATCCAACAAACAAAATCGAGACGGAGTCGGTCGAAAATTCCTTCTCCGGTGAAGATCACGGCACGAAGGGCTAATAATTTGCATCAATACCGCCTTCACCGATTTCGCGTTTCGTCCCGATTTGATCAATTCAGCCCGGCTCGGAGAATTCGAACGGTTCGGCACGACTCTGCGGGAATTCCTGTGCCGACTGCATCTGAACGAACCGGGATGATTCGTCGGGGAGCACAAACAGGTACGAGACGAGGCCTGCGATTTCGTCGAAGGAATCGGGTTAGCGGAGCTTCTTCTGGATAGAGAACGTGGTGATGGTTTGTAAGTGGTCGCCATTAGTGCTTGTGTTGTGTTGTTAGTTAAGAAGAAGATTTGGGGAAGACGAAGGTTCTATTTATGGTGCAACTGTTGATTTGACTATTGTTCTTTGAAATATTGCAAACAAACCCTTCAAATAAAAATATTCACAAAAATCTATTTTCTAGGGATATATGTGAAATGTCAAATTATATAATTAGAGTTTGTTTGGAAGTATGATTAAGAAAGTAATTGAGCCATGTTTGCACATGGTGATAAAGAGAGATGCTCTGTATCCGACTCATTGATTTGTGTCTTTTTGCATGAATCACTTTTGGCATTCTTCGAAATTAGGCTGCATTTGTTGTTCCTTAATTGGATAGATTTGCATATTAATATTCAAATTCAAACTTAAATTCAAATTTAATTAACACACAATTAATACATATAATAATAAGCATAGAAGTCTGTGGAATATGCATCTATACAGTTACTTGAACAGAAATCTTCTGACTAGGTAAGCTGAGAAAATAAACAATTTCAAATACAAGTGGAATTTAATAATTGGTAGTAGAGAGAATTGTAGTTATATGTGCCTGAAAAAGGATTTTAATAAATGAAAAAAATATTATTGTTTGGTTTGATGACTCGACATGAATATTTCGTGGGACTATAGACCGAATACCGACTCAGATGTTAGTCATGTCCTCCCAGGACAATATTTTCCAAAATCATTTGTCATGGTTGTATGTGTGACTCGTGTAACAATCGATTACGAGTAAGTTCGAAGATTTTCTTTTACTTACAAGAATCGATTTACATATACAAATTGTTTGTTTTAAAGTCACGACAATTACGAAGAAAATTTGTGTGTATATGATTAAATGAAACATTTGAATTAATTTCACGAATATTATATGATTAAAATAATATTCAAGTACATATCGACACAAATAAAAAAATATTTGACATAGGAAAATTTATTTGTATTATTCACTATAATATTATATCAATATATAAATGCTAAAAAGAATCCATAAAAAGAATCCAAAAAAAAATTCAAAGACCAAAATATACTATTGAAATTAGCAAAATATATTTTTGTATATAACAAAATATACTGTTGAAAATATATTATTTTGATCTTAATTTTAGTCATGTTAACATGTTGGATTCAACAGCATATTTTGTTCATTTAAATAGTATATTTTGCTAATTTCATTAGTATATATTGTCTGCGTGGATTTTTTGGATTATTTTTTTGGATTCTCCTTAGCAAACCTGTATATATATATATATAGGCTAGGCTCAATGGCCGACATTCTTGTTTGCCCAACGCGGCCAACAATGATTATTTCTCACATTCTATGAATGAAAATTAAATTTGAACCGTATCGATGTAATCAATATCATTTGAGAATATTATAGATTCAATTTTATGAAAAATAAAAAAATCTATCATATTCATCATGATACGTAAAAATATTAACGGTCAATAACATTTACGACATGATTCATCATGAAATAAATTTTAAAATTCGAATTTTTTGCATTGGATTTCATTTAAGTTACATAGATAGGGTTATGATAAAATTTTACTATGTTTCGAGTTTTTCTTCATGGAAATCTAAAATTTTACCGAAATTGACGGTTGTGAAAATTTGTTATTTGTTTTGTTAGATAGAAAAATTTAAATGATAAAATTTTTATTTTACGACATATCTAGATGATATAGATCACATCTATACGGTTAAGATTTTAATTTTCATCTATATATTTTTGAAAAATAAGCGTTGTTGGCAAATGTTGGCCAAGTAAGGTTGTTGATCATTGAGCCTAGCCATATATATATATGAGGGAGACTAACATATTTAATTAAGTACCAAAGTTTTGATACTTATTGCTTTTTAGTCATTGAATTTGCATTGAGATTTGTGTTTTTTCATGATGGTCATGAAATTTTGTGCACATCATTAAATACACAAATCTCAATGCAAATTCAATGGCTAAAAAACATTAAGTACCAAAATTTTGGTACTTAATTAAGTAGGTTAGCCTCCCTATATATATATATATACAAAAATATTAGTCACTGTGATATTATATTATTTTCAAACTTTCAACACATATAAAGGTTAAAGTAATTATATTTTATTCTAGCTCATATGAGTGAGAATCCACATAATGTCGGTATTATTTTTTGAATTCTTTTAATTCTTTGATATTTGCAATACAATAATAATAATAATAATTATTATATTATTTATTAAAATAAAATCACATAATACGAGATAATGTATATTAAATTGGTTTCTATTTTCTCAAATGATCTCGCGACTATTCGTAAATCTATTTATTTTTGTTGTGATATTGTTTTAATTAGACATTTCATAAATTTTATCTAGCTTAATTCTATTCGTTTCGAAACCTCATTTTCTTGAATTCTAACTCGCTCGACTACATTTCAATTTATTATTTTATAAATTTTTGATAAGGTATATTGAACATGAAAAGGTTATGCTTGCCTCTACGTCCATCCATGTTGTCGAGTTATGAGAAAAATACTTAAGGAAATCAAGAAGAAATTTCAAGAAAAATCAGTGAAAAGCAAACGAAAACGAATACAAAAAAATTAAGAGCAAATGAATGAATGGGAAATGGAGATGTATTACGTGTTTAATATAATGGGCCTGCGTGATGCATCCACTAGGATACCACTTTTCAGTATAAATTATTCATAATTTTTCATTTAGATGGTCGGTGTAACAAAACTATACGAGTAATTTCGTCTAATATTACTTGTTGTACTGTAATTACTTCATTTACCCTTTTGTTTGTTTAATGTATATATATAATTTTCACGGAATAAACTTCAAATACCGTTATTTAATCAATTCGATTTAAATAAAATTATTGTCAGAAATTTTATAAGCCCACACATGGGCAAACTAATTGTATTAATTTTACTGAATAAACGTCAACATCTTTTTTCCTCATACTTACATGATTTTAATGACCCACTACACGATCGACCATTCAATACACTATCTCCTCATAGGATTATCAATGCATCATGCACTTTTTCTTTTTCTTTTGATTTTTGAATATTTTTTTATAAGGTAGAGCTGGCTGGACACACAAAGCTTATCCAAATGAGCCATCTTTATTTCCACTTGATTTGTGGGCCGGCATGCCAATTGTGATGCCAAGAAAAAGATTTCTTTTCTTCTCTCACATTAAAGTAAACACACAACTAAAAAAAACAAAATAAAATTGTCAATATTTCTCACCAGTCACCCATATATTTTCAAAGAAGCCTCTTCTAATGATAAGTCTGAAGATTTAATAAGTACATACATATTGCACCATTAAGACATAATTTATTCGTAACACGAGTAATCTCGCTTAACAATTCAAGTCAGCATCGAACGATAATCCATGTCTAGTATTTAAATCAGCAAAATCGCTATCGAATGGGTCCTATGAATGAAAAAGAAATACAGAGTTTCCTTAGTATCTCTCGTCCTCTCTGTATCTGTATCTATCTGACTTGGTGCTGAGACGTACGCATTGTCGATAAATTACGGCTCTTGTCAGAGCATACACGAACATTGTATTTAATTTGGATACTAATTCTCGAGCTAAACTAAAATATCACGCATTAAATGTGATTGATTTTATTTTATTTTATTTGACCATTTAGAAGCCGACGTAATATTCTTTCTGTTTTAATGCATGGCGTTTTCAGTGACTCGGTCGAGTAATTGTTTGATCGTTATCCTGACTATACACAGATTTTTCAAAGATAATGATATATTAACGAAATATTAATTCCGTGATATTTTATTATCTAGAATTAATGTGAAAACTATATGAAATGTCCTGATATTATGGTCGTTTGAAGTTTGCAAGAGTCAAGTTTGAACTGAACAAATTGTCAAATGATGCAATAAGAAGTTTCTTCAAGTCTTTACCTGTATACGAGGCAATGCAAAGTCCATGAATTATACATCGACTAAGTTAAGGGATTTAATCGAATGCACAGGCCTCCAAAACTCAGTAAAAGAGCAGCATAATTTCGGCCTAAATATCTACAAATATGAACATTAAATGTTCTTGCAAACTTTGAATAGTCATATTGTTGCTTTATTAAAATTAATGCAGTCAAGAATAATTTAATTTCATCGTATACCCGTTGTGATTTCGTAGATTTTATTCGATAGATTTTTTTCATTTATTTTTTTGAACAGTCTGTTGATGGGTCACATTCAATTCAGTGTTTGAACATTGTCAGTAGATACGTACTGATATAAAATTAGAATTCAGTAACTTACGTTGATATTAAAATCCAGTGATTTTTCGTGATATAATATCGAAATTTACATACTTTTTTTGGCGTACATTTCAAATATAACATGAATCGGTAACATAGATGTCGCGTATGAGTCTATGACGTCTCGCTTTCGCTTTCGATCTAATGGCTTGATCTAATATTTTTGTTCTTCTCTTAGTTGTGATTTAGTGGTTAATTTTTTTTTATTTTGGGTATACTTTTCTTTTTTTCATTTCATTGTTACGAATAACCATGTAATGGTTATGTGGAGGAACATAACAATACTCCATATTTTGTTCCCCCAAAGAAAAACCAAAAGTACAATGGATAAAGTGAAACACGTATGCACGTATACACCAAACCAAAATCAAACTACACCAAGGAAGGAGCACTATACTATACTTCTCTGATGATTAAAAAATAGTTCATTGTATAGAACGAGTAATTATCGATGTTGTAAATGTTAGAGTCGGAACAGTCGGAACAGGTCGGATTGGATAGAGATTTGAGACTTGACGATTATTTGGAGATTAGACAGGAATTTATCGGAGACTAATCCGAATATGTAATTTGTCCATATCATAATTTTTTTCATATATTATATTATATTTGTCGATTAATTTAACATATTACTAATTAAGAAGAACTAACATCATTAAAAATTACATAATTTTTTTTTTTTTTTTTGAATGGTACCCAACAAACGGTCGTTTGTCGTCTATGATACACAAGTGTTCTTACAAAAATAGAGAACAGAAAAATACATTCGACTACTACAAATAAAAAATAATATTTGAGATCTTTACAATGCTAACAATGTCTTGACCATAGCAGCGTCGTTTCCATTGCTTTCATTATATTTTGCGTCGTCGTCTTTGATTTGCCTTGGAAAATTCTTTCATTCGCTTTAACTAGATTGTCCATGTGGTTGCAATGAAAATAGTGTCTCACGCTTTTCTTTGGTTCTTGTCGAGATTGATCATATTATTGCTCCAAAATTTTAATAGGTTTTGGTTTTGGTTTGGAGACATCAAGTTGTTAGTACGATCATAGATAATTTTCCATATTTCCTTTGCATATACGCATTGCGTGAATATGTATTCAGCACATTCCAATTCGTTTTTACACAGGGGACATAAATTTCTAATTAAACTAATCCAAAATTCATACGAAACATAAATACTATAATTCTATGTCCCAAAACAGTATGCTTAAGTTCACATAAATATCAAAAACAAACAAAAGAAACACTTAAACTAAATAAATAAGTGAATTTGGGGAAGAGAAAGACATAATTATAAAAAAAAAAAAGGAATTTTGTACTAGAAAAATGAGGTCCAAAAAAATCTCGTATTTTTGTTAAAAGCTTGATTATAATTTATGATTCTAGTCTGCCAAAAGTCGAAAAAAAAATGGTCTAAGTCAGTCCAAGTCAGGTATGCCGATTTTCACGAAAAATATGATCTTAACTTGTCGCATAATTATCGATTTAAGATTAATTTTCGTCTAGTCAGTAATATAAACCGACTTTTGCAACACTGATAATAAAACTAACAATTAAGTTGTTAATAAGTGAAAATCCAATCCAATTTGGGTCATCAAAATCACCGAGTCGTATGAATGAAAATAAATATGGATTTGAATTTGAATTGAATAACTATATGTGTGTGTCGATATTATTCTCTTAAGTTTTCCAAGTCAATTTAGAACTGAACAATTGTATTCGTCAATGATTCAATTGAAACTTTCTTCAAGTCTAACCTGCATCTGACTGAGGTAATGTAAAAGTCCATCTCTTACCCTTTTGACTAAGTTTAGGAATCTAATTCAATGCATTATGTATTTATAAACCCCCAAAATTTAAAAAATTATTGACAAATCCTAAATGAGTGCAAGGGCCTCCATAACCTCAATTATAATCGCAGTATATATTTCAGCCCATGCAGTATGCATTTTCATAAAAAAAAGCCTAGAATAAATCACTATTACTAACTTAATCATGTTCATCAAAAACACACATATCCATGCAAAGTTAAACGCATATGCACATAACAACACACCGCCAAAACCAAACTACAAGTCTACAACAAACTAATCAAAACGAAATGAAACCAAACTAAAACGCATTACTTATCTCTTACTGGGTACGACCCGTGACCCGGCCCGGTAACATGATCCTTATTATACTTCCTATGCTTCCTCTCTCTTGCATAAATCACCCAAAATATCAAAGACAACATAACCGCTGCGGAAACCATAACAAGCCCAATGTAAACCATCTTACTGTACCTCTCCAGTCCGGGGCAGTTACTCGAGTTAATGGAGGTGAACGTGTCTCTGACAAACGTACAGTCCTCCAGTTGGTACAGAAATGGACCGTACTGGGACACCCCTGAACTAACGTTCACTGCTGCCACCATTTGGTTGTATATCGTTGGCGTCACTCTTCCTTGATTGGTACATATTTCCGTACCAGACACCACTTTCGTCTCGCATTCATACCCCTTCCAAACCTACAAAATTCAACTAAAAAATTAAACCACAAATTTTAATATAAATAAATAAAATTACAAAAATGAATACCTGAGTAGCATTAGTGAAGTCGACTTCTCCAGCAGTACAGCTTCGATTATTCAAATCTCGAGAGTACGGATTGCAAAGCAAGGGCATCAACGGTCCAGATTGATTGTAGTACAACATGGTAAGATTAGGGGGTATATTCTGGTTCGACACGTTTGAAATGACTTGGTTAACCAGGTCGACCAATTGGTACGTGACATCTCGTCCCTTGTACATTGATTCGTTCGCGGTTTGTTTGTCCACGCATGGGAGAATATCGTCAAGAGCTGTGTGCTCTGTTGGGTGATTTACCCATTCGCCCATCGCCACGCATGTGTCTGATGTTACGCTGCCAGGGGTAGAATGGGAAATGTTATTTATTTATTTATTTATTATTATTGTTATGATTGTTGGGCTTACTTGTGGAGGACGAGGAATACACCGCAGAGGATAAAAGTACCCGCAACGAGAATCCATCCAATAATTACAAGACTGGAATGTTAAAATAAATTAATGTTAACATTTATTTATCGTGACGAAGTAAGAGAAAATGATTTTGGGACGTACATTGAGACGAGAAATTGCAAGCCAAATATAGATAACACTGAAAACAAATTGATAAAAGAAAAGATTATTAGTATTTATCAAATAGAAAATGAAAAAAATACTAGTTTGACGTGATAATAATTATCGACAATTTTGAACACTTACGAAACCCAATGAATGCAACAAAAAGCATTACTGCCGCAACGATGATCAAAGCCAACCTCCTAAAAATATAATAACAACAATAATTTTTATTAATAATATTTTTTATCAAAAATATTAATAAAATAAATTATTTTAAAACTGAAAAATCATACACTCGATTGAGAACTTTTCGGATCTTTTGAGAATTATCTGCACTTCTAGAAGCCAAGCTATTAGCGGAAGAATTTAATTTATCCCGAGCCGAGTCAATCTCGGTCAACACATTCGCAGGGAGGAAAGCTCGGTCAACCCCGATATTTTTCGCCGCTGCCAGGCTGTCAGAAAAATTTCTCAAATTATCCACGGTATAATTTGCCTGCTCCACTACATAGTCCAAAGTATTCGTGGTGCTCTCGTGAAACTTCCCTTGTCCCGTGTATAACACTATAGACCCCACTCTGTTAAAAAAAAAGTACCGTTATAAACAAAATAAATTTGACAAATAAATATGATTATTATTATTATTATTACATGGCGGAAATGGTGAAGAGGACGAGGAGGATGAGAGAAAGAGCATAAGCGGTGCGAGAATAGGAATAATTTCGACTTGAGCAACAGAAATGATAAATACATATTGTGAATAAACTCAGTCCGAATAGGACAAACCATACAAGCGCAATTACGAATAAAGGCGCTGCGGTAAATCCAACGCTCTGCAAAAAATATACAAAAAAAATATAATTAATCAGAGTTTAATTTAGGTTAAGAGAAAAGGGTACGAGGTCTCACGGCCCAATAATGGCCATTGCTAATGTTCCATCCACCCGTGTATTTCTTGTTGTTCTCAAGAGGATCTCTTCGGTAAGTCCTTTTTGCGGCGAGTATATAAGAGGTGTTTGTAAGTGATGATGAATTACTCGCAGATGGGTCCTCCGAATCCGCGAGCGATCTTCTCCAGTTTGTCAACCATTCGGCATTCTCTCCTTCAAAATTAAACCCCAATCAATGTCAATTTCACATATTTTCAAAATACCCCCATCAGATATTAATATTTTCTCTGTTATTTATAACATACAAAAATTGAGAATTTTTTTTCTGGTAAGGTTCTTAATTTAATTTTACCAGCATAAGAATTCTCCGTGATAAAAAAAACCCATCTATTATAATTTCACAGGTTATAAGAAAATCCACCGAAATATCGAAATAAAACTCTTTGAGAAACTTAAAACCCATAAAATAAAAAACCCAAAAGAAAAAAACTCTTAACCTGACACGTATTTCTTCTGGGTTTCGAGCGAAGAGCTAGCCAACGCCATTGGAGGCCAACACACCAGAAGAAAAGAGCAAATAAACAGTAGCGAAACGAAAAAACCCATTTCTTCTCTCCCTCTCCCTCTCTCTCTCTCTCTATCTATAAATATGTGGGTTTAGTAAATAATAATTGAGCAGTGTGCTTAAGAAATTATATTCAGTCCTAATTTCGTGATTAGGATGTTTCTCTCTATAAACAATCAATGTCACAGAGATAACCCTCGATTTTATACTAATACTTACTTACAACGGGTGTATAAACACCATCGTCTCTGACATGACAAAAATTAACCAACAGGCCTTCTCCGTGGACTCGGTTCATGCAATTTTTTGATTCTGTGAACAGACGTCTTTATTTATAGAAAACGACACTAATGCTCGAATAATCCTTTTTTAATATATTGGGTTGGTGTTTGATTGCTTAATCAGAATATATATATCATCTTTTTAATCTTTACACAGTGTCGAATTTTCATTTGGGTCCATTTTGATATGCTTTAAATCGCATAAAAATCAAAAGAAAGGCGCAGATTAATATTACTTTTAATTAATTTTTAATTAAAGAGTTGGGTCAACATTGTGGCCTTGTTTTAATTGCTTAACAATGAACATGTTAATTATAATTAGGAACTTTAACAGGTGGACGGAACACAGCTTTAATGAGAATAAATAAGAAAAGAAGGGGGAGCACGAAAAAGGGGCGTGGATGGATTGTGGGACACAGTGCGGAGACCTTTATTCTGCGTTTGGATTCTTTTGGTGGCCGACGAGTCTCCAGACATGGCCATGTTGACGCCATGACGCGTGTTTTGGTGCAACGACTCCTGATTTCATAAATTTGATTAATATAATATGGGAAATTATACTTGTCGTTAAATTGCAACAAAAAAATCACTAATTCTTAATTAATTAATTTAATTAATATTTTAATTGACAAAAAATATTAAATTAATAATTTTTAAATATTAATTATCATTTGTTAATTCGAATAGATATTAATCCATATGAGTTAATTAAGAATTAGTAGTTTTTGTTGTTGTAATTTGGTGACACCATAGATATCCTCGTATTATATACACCATAATTCAGAATTAAAGTGTTTTTATTTATTTATATTTTATTTTTTTTAAAGTGTTTTTATTAAATTATTAAATTGTGGTTACTTTACTTCGAGTCCAAGAGTCGAGATAAGAAGTGCAACAAAAGGCGGGCATGGTGAGATGGTAGTCTGACAAAAGCAAGGGAAAGAGAATGCTGCACAAAAGCCAAAAAAGTCTTATTGGGGCCATCAATTTGCTTTAGGAATTTATTGGGCTTTCAATCTGGTTTTCTAAATAAACTGATGGGCTTTAACAAAAGATTCACCGTGAATGGTTTTTGTCATTTTTGAATTTAAAATTTCAATTTGCACTTCTTCTTTTTTAAGGCCTGTTTGGGAGGCAAGAATTTGGAGGGGAAATTGATTATCATAATAGTAAATATATTGTAATTATTATATTCATATAATAAATATACTATAATTATTATATTCATAATTAATAATATTATATTATATAGATCTAATTAATATAATATTATATATTTTATTGTTAATAGTATTCTTACATGGATATAATATATATAATATAAAATATATTATTGTGATAATATATAATAGCTATATCATATTATTATTATTATATCTATATAATTAATATAATATAATATATTTTATTGTTATAGTATTATTATTGTTACATAATATTATATATTTCATTATTACATGGATAAAATATAATAATATATAAAATAATAATAATAATTATTATTATTTTTATTTTTATGTACAATATAATATTGTAATAATTATATTATATCTATTAATATAAAATATAATATTATAATAATATATAATAATTATAATGCATAATATTTATATTATATCTATATAATTAATATAATATTCTAATAATATAGCATTATAATTAGTATATCATTATAGTACAATATTATATATTATGATATTATATTATTATGGTAATATAATTATTACATATAATATAAATATTATATTCATTATATGGATATTTATATATCTTATATAATGATATCTTATAATGATATTATAATTATTAAGTTCATATAATATAGTATTATATATATAATAATTAATATTATATTATATTATATTATTATAAAATATTATTATTTCTTATCAATTTTAGTTGAATATTTTTTGTAGATTTCAATAACAAGATTCTAATATTTTGTAAACAACCAAATAAAAAATTATATTTTTCAGCATCTTATAATCTAGACATTCAAATAAACTGTGGAATTGTTAATTCCAGAACTTTTTACTCCTCCACCTTAAAAACTATGGTTGTGGTGTTTAATATCTCCTCAATTTATTAATATATTCGCAATAAATAATAAATATATTAAATATTAAAGTATATTAGATGATAAATTATTATATGTGGTAAACTATATTATTATAAAATAATTTGTTTTTTAAATTTTTTTATTTCATATTACACATGATAATTATATTTATTTGAACAAATTTGTAATTTTTTATCTTTAATATTTTTAGAAAACAAAGTACTCTCATTTGTATTTTGCAGATTTTGCGAAATTATTATTTTTATTTTCAATTCTTATACATTAGTTTATTTTATATAATAATTTGATTTTGTGAAATTTCGACAAACTCTAATTTATGATCTTTTAGATTTATTCGAACTTATTACAAGATACGTTATAATTTTTTATCAAAATTGATTGTATCTTTGCATTATTAATTATCCAAATCATAAATGGCTAGGCTAGCGCGCTTTGATTTTTGTCAAAAAGAGCTTGTGTTAAGCTTTTCACTTTTCCAATACTTGATTTAAGATTTCGTTGGCGTAACCAACGTGTATAGATGGAGAAATGGTTGGAGAGTTCACACCAAGATGTCTCCTTGCAGAACAATAGTTCCTATAGCGGGATAAGCTCTTCCTTACATTTTCTAACCAACTTGCTGCTTCGTTCTGGCATTTGGTTCATCATCTTTTTCCTATTTTTACATTTTGTTAAATAAATAAATAATAAATTGGTAAATAAATTCACAATATAATTTATTAGATTTCTATTGGATTTAACCAGCATTGCAAATGCGTTTTGTAGCGTCGATATAGACGGATATAGCGTGCTATGGAGGTCAAACATTGCGCGCTACAGTTTTGTAGTTTTGTTGCGATTTTCTACAATATATTTTTGCAGTCGCTATAGCGTGATGCGTGCGTTGCGTGTAGCGAAGCTCTACTGCCTGTTTTCGCAACATTGGCATATTTATTATTGTAAAATAATTTTAAAATGTTTTAAATTGTAAAAAGTTGGTGCATTTTGACACCCCCCCCCCCCCCCCCCCCCCGCCTTACCCACCCACACACACACACACACACACACACACACACACACACACCCCCCACACCACACACACACACACACACACACACACACACACACACCACAAATTTTTACATGATACATTTTTAGGCCCTCAACTATTATATTGGCTAGTATATACTCATTTCATCCGTTAAATGTGTATGTGTCAATTAACTTGACAGCAATAACAAGCCTATATTGTACTATATAAATAATGGTATTACATTTAAAAATATATATTTTGGTATTCTTAAGAAAATTAAATATACATTCTATTATAAAAACTCTAATATTCAATAATACAATATTATCTTTTAACAAGTTGAGTGATCGATATTCAAAATATATTAAAATAGTATAAGATATCTCATTATTATAACTTATTCAAAAATACATCTATTAAATGATTGATCACATGCCCAAAATTCAATTAAAGAGATTAAATAATGTAAATATTTGCCATGTCACTTCTTATATATTAGAATTAATGAATTTATATGTTTGAGATCAGTGTACTTTTTAAAAATTTAATATTTGTATTATTGAATATTAAAATTTACGGCTATAATATATATCTAACTTAAAAAAAATATCAAAATATATATTTTTAAATGCCACGTCTGTGGTGGAATATTTGTCATATCATTGATTATGTGTCAAATTAACGGACACATTAGCATTCCAAATTCAAACTATTTTTTTTATTTACGAAAATGATTTGTAGACCCATATTTATGCGAAATTCAAAAAATTATCAATAGTTATGAAAATTCATAGTCCATCTCCTCAAAAGTTAAAAAGTTAAAATGCAATTCTAGTGAATGATGTTCTAGTCCAAACCGACCCGAACCGTATCCGAAGAAATATCCGGATTCGAAAAAAATATCCGGATCCGAGTGGATCCGAATATGGATATGGTTGCACATTTTTGGAACCGGAACCGGATCCGATATTCGATTTTGGTGCCAGGACCGGATCTGTTTTCCGGATCCGAGTATTTTTAGGATCCGGATACTCGAAACCGGATTCGAGTATCCGCAACCGGATCCGGATCCGTATATTATATATTGTTTTTATGTATTTTATTTGATATTAGTTCATATATCATATATAAATTAATGATTTGTGAGTGATTTAAAATCACAATCGTAAAATCACGTTTAAATATAATCATATATATCGTTTATGTTACAAATTATATATATTTCTAATTAAAAAATAAGTTATGTTATCATAACATATTATCCGTTTTACTATCCGAAAAAAAACCGTATCCGTATCCGACAATATCCGAACCGTATCCGTATCCGTTTACTATTCGAACCGTATCTGTATCCGGGTAATTCCGTATCCAAAAAATAATATGGATATGGATCTGGTACGACCACTATCTGAACCGGATCCGAACCATTGGCACGCCTATGTGCCCCCCAGTACTCCCCCCCCCCCCCCCCCCCCCCAACCACCACACACACACACACACACACACACACACACATTTTTTTGATGGCGTGAATATAATTTAATACATTCAAAATTAACACACAAAAACTTGATTAAACATTTTAATTTATGATTTAATTATTTTAATTTATGATTGAACATACAATTAATATGTTAAATCATGAATTTAATTGTTAATTTATAATGCATTCCACGTCATAAAAAATACGAGGAGAGAGGTGAGGATTAGGGATGTCAATGGGCCGGGTAGAAACCCGAACCCGCGGGTACCCGACCCGAACGGGGCGGGTAATACCCGAAAAAAATACCCGCGGGTCGGGTAATATCCGAAAACAAAATATCCGGTTCGGGTTCGGATCGGGTTCGGACGGAATACTACCCGTCCCGCGGGTAACCCGAACCCGTACCCGAAAATTACCCTAACATCAACCCACCTCCTCTCTCTCTCTCTCTCTCTCTCTCTCTCTCTCTCTCTCTCTCGTGTTCAGCCCCTTCACCTCTCTCTCTCTCTCTCTCTCTCTCTCTCTCTCTCTCTCTCTCTCTCGTGTTCAGCGGCAGCCCCTTCACCTCTCTCTCTCTCTCTCTCTCTCTCTCTCTCTCTCTCTCTCTCGTGTTCAGTGGCTGCCTCTCTCTTCAACCCACGCTCTTAGAGCAGCCGCTAGTGAGCTTCAACCCACGTTCGTAGTCGTCGGCCATTGCCAGGCTCGCTCAGCTCAACTCCTTCGCCCGCGCCTCCTTCAACCCTGAGCCGCACCTCCTTCAACCCTGACTGAGCCGCACCTCCTGCAAGTGGTGAACGAGCTCGTCACGGCAAAGCAAAGACCAGGCCGGAACAAGCGGCGACTGCAAACCCTAGGTGGGAACGAACGGTGATTCGGCGTTGTTTTCTTCAGGCGATTCGGCGTTGTTTTCGGGTAACGGGTATACCCGCGGGTTCGGGTTCGGGTATCATTTTATACCCGTGGGTATTTAGGGTTCGGGTTCGGGTAATATCAGAAAATTCGGGTTCGGGTATGGAGGAGGTTTACCCGAACCCGACCCGCCCCGTTGACATCCCTAGTGAGGATATGTATGTCCAACATTTTCCCCAATAATATATGTTGGGGGATCAACTCAACGTGGAGTGACCACCACAGGACAGTCAAGTAGAAGTAGAATAATATAGTTGGGGGGTGTGATCATCATAAAAGCAACTAAAACAGCTCTGTATAATCATTTGAACAATATTTGCATGATCATGTCTCAAGATTCAGCATACAAACTTTCATTACAACAAAAAATAGTACAATATCTTCTCATAAAAAAACCATATTTAAAAGAAAATGATTAAAAAAAAAACACAATCAAATCCGACAAAATCAACACCAATTATGAATACAAGTGACAAAAATCACCACCAATCAAAGAAAATAATCTACTCTGTCTTGACGTTAACAACCCCGAACCAGCGCGAGCAAGTGTAGACCGAGCAGAACGCTTGCAAAGTCGTTAGCAAGAGCATTAAAATCGCCGCTAAAAACGTAAGAAATTGCCAAGAACCGAACACGTATTTCTTCATAAACTTCTTGGTCTTAACTCTCCATCTACCATTGTAGTACTTGTTCACGTCTTCGATCGCCTTATCCATGAATGCCACCTTTGTCAGTCTAATAGATTTGCTCATTCCGTTCCATAAATTCGCCACGTCGCGATCGCTTTTCATGTGGTTTAATAGCACCCCTTTTTGCCTTAATAATATTACATCCTCTTCTGTATCTATTATTCCGTTCATTAGTTCGGTATATCGAGTTAAAATCAACGGCCCGGATGCAGCCGATGCTTCGTATGCAACTAGATTTCTTAACATGACCTCAGTATTTAGGTCTAAGCTTATTGTAGGAAGGTATAATGTAATGGTTTTCAGATCGAATTCAACGGTTCTCAAGTCACCATTTGTAGGCAAAATTTTAATGCCAACATCGGTTAATTCTTCAACCGAAGGAATCATTATCTCTTCGATTGAAGGTGGTGTGTTCGAGTTGGCACGAGAACTTTCATCATCCTTTTTCGAATTTTCTTCCATTTGAGAGGATAAAAGATTTTCTATGGGTTGTTTTAAGGCCGAAAAACCGGGTAAACTTGTAAGAACTTTCCATGGTACCTTTACAAGAAATTTTAACGGTCTCGAGATGATAACTTTTTTAATGTATTGAACTGGGCCTCCGTTCAAGTTCGAAATGGCGCCTCCAATAGTACTAAACAGTTCCTTGACAGAATCACAATTACCATGCGATGCTTCTTCGCTTGCCACTTCTTTATCGTTTTGTTCTTCGATGTCTTCATTCTGATCGGTTTGTTCTTCCAATTTGGGTACGAGAATGAAGTAAAGGAGTTCTAACAAGTGGCTATGTTTTGATGGATCTATTGTAGGGAAATTCTCCATCATTTTTAACGGGCATATTTCCTGCATATACCCGGTAAGCATGTTCGATAGCATTTTGTCTGCTTGTTCGCTCGAGATGCATTGTGGATCTAGAATCTTTTTTAACAAATAAAGAGGGATTTGGTTTTCTAACATCATTGAATCACGCAGAATCATATTATGCGCGGCTTTTCGTCCTGCGAAATCCACTAAATGTGACATTCTCGAAGTTAGTCTTCTCAAAGGTTTTCCTTCTTCATTTATGGCGTGGATTTGCAGGAATTCGAGCAAGAATGAAGCATCTACGATCATCATCCATGCAAGTGTTTCTCCATTGAAATCAAGATGCCTACAACCAAGTAACAAAATTATTTGATTGTACTGAAATTCTATAATACATGCATATTTTTTAAAATCCATGTATGGAATCTATTATTTACCTGTGGTAATATGCACGTATCTTGTGTTCGAGCTTCATAAATTGCTCAACAAGGATCTGCAATTTAATCCCATTACAATTCTTCTGAATCCTCCGAGCAGAAGCGAGTTTGTACCGCTCCATCTCATACAATTCCGGCCTCCAGTGGTGGTACGGCCCGAGAGCGATAAACTGAGGCATGTATGCGTCCGGTTTGGCAACTTGTAATGGCTTCGGTACGTTAAATACCGAAACCGGTACACCGGTATCATCCTCGATTTCTTCCTCAAGAGTGTGGCGGATTTGAATCACCCATTTGGATTCGTCGAAATTTGGATTGTGGTGAGAAGAATTGTTATTTTGATTTGATGCCATGTTTGTGTGACAGAACTTTGAATTAATGATTTGCTTGAGAGTTTCTTATATGAGAAAGGGTTGTCGATAAGGATGAATGATACGTTTTTACAGGAAATCGATGATAGTTTTAATGTGCACAATTTCATGTGGACCGTGCAAAATCTTAAAATTTCAACTGTGCCTCTCTATAAAATGAAAGGAAAATATTGGACATACTCTCACCTCTTTTCTAGAGCTGAATATAATTTAACACATTAAGAATTAACATCTTAATGTAATGTTCAATCATAAATTAAGATACATTAAATCATAATTAAAATGTCAAATTATGTATTAATGTGTTAATTTTTACGATGCTAAATTATATCCACGCCATCAATGCTCTAATTAGAAGAGAGTACTAAAGGATGTACATCACTAATCAAAACAAAAATGTCCGAAATATCTATACAAATTCTCAAAATATCGTGTATAACCTTCTAGACTGAGAATGATCATATATACCCACAAACAATTGGATACACTAGGTAATATAAAATTAGGTGACTCTTAGATGATGTTCGACAACCATGAAATAACAAGAAGTAGAGGAATAAATAGTGTAATCTTCTTATTCTTGCCGAACAAGATGAGAAGAACAAGGAATAAATAGGCATATTAGTGGAATTGGGCTCTTCCAGGTAAAACATGGAATTGGGCTATTCCACAGATTAAACATTTTTTTGTGACAAAAATACTCTTATTTATTCCTCTCCTTGCTGACGTGGATTAAATGGTGTTATATATTTTTAGATCTTCTCCCTCCCCCCATTTGCTTACGTGGATTAAATGATAATATATCTTTTTTATATCTTTTTTCTTGGATTAAATGATAATATATATTTTATATTTTTCCCCTCCAATGAATAGTTCAAATGAAACTACAATTTGAGCCGTTATTTTTTTCTTATTATTGTTGGGAAATATCCCGTCTCCGGGCCCGCGCAGCGGATATGAAGACCCGGTCCGGTTCCCAAAACCCGAGATCACGCCTCGACTTCGAGAGTACGATGCAAAGAAGGATAGTTCATTACCGGCGTGAAATTGATCACGCTCGAAGGGTTGATCGCTTATCCTCCTTTCTCCTTGTCACGTTGGTGACAAAACGCGCGTCCCACTCCCACACGTCTTACACCGCTTCGTCTCCGACAGTTTTGCTCCTTCGGTTTGATCACAATCGAAGAGCCACAAACGTCGCTCCTCTACTCGTATCCACCGTGAGTTGTAGCACCTCGGTTACGGGTATACCTGCCTAGACGATATACCGGTAAACTTGCTTGATCGAATTGATTCTCTAAGCCGAGAAAAATTGTTTTTCTCGTTTCTCTCTTTTCGCACCCTTTCACTTTCAGGAAAGATGTCTCTCTTTAATAGAATGAATATCTGGATTGATTGGACTGAATGGAGGAGAGAGAAACATCATAATTATATTACATAGGATTATGATGGGCCAAAATTTATGTATATCTAATATACATTTTTTCATACAGAAAACTGCATGTACCATTTCAGTATTCTGTCAAAACGAAATTGTTAAATTATTTTAACAAACTTTCAATCTTCACGAAAGTCCTAGATAATCTTATTATCTTTCCAACCCAATTTGCCCAGCCCAATTGGAGTTCGTATGCAAACGTTATAACAGTTTTACTAACTGTATGTCAAACTGTTGCACCATTTCGATATTTCATTAAAACAACACTGATACTTCGTTCAAATGAAATATATTTCTTCATGAAAGTTCTAGATAATCTTATTATCTATCTAACCCAATTTGAATCATTCAAATTAGATTCATTAACTGAAAGTTATGCCCACGAACGTGTATGTTAGTTTATCCTTGTGTACACTTTTACGGTTAATCCGAAATTGTATTTCTTTCAGTTGGTACTTGTTTTAATTAATTAAAATAATTCATTTTCATTTTATTATCATGATACTTCTTAACTTGTTAAATTATGAACAAGGGTAGTTTGGTCATTAGTTATTATTATATTTTTTAAACCAATAATTTTATTCCATTAATATCACCAAACCCTATTGGAATAAAGTTGAATAGACACTATTTTCTATTCCGTTATTTCTCTATTCCTTGTGTTGCCGAACAAGCCTTTAAGGTACAATCATTTTCCAAATCATATACTAATCTGAAATGGTAATTTGAGAATTCTTCAATTACTTATTTAATGTTACGTTACAATAAGAAATAAATCATCATTCACGTAATATGTAATATCGTAATACGAAGACCTAATCAATGTGAAAATACTCAAAATATCTTTTTCAAAAGCTCCTAACTTTTCTGAATATTTTAAAAAATTTCCTCACATTTTGGATACCCCAAAAAGCCAGCTCAAAACAAAATTCTCTTTTCAAATACCTCCCTATAATTTTTAAGCTTAAATTAGTATTGTGTTAATTTTTTTGGACCAAAATACTTCTCTATTCTTTTTTAATTTTACTAAACCATTTTGATATTTTTTTATTATTTAAAAGAATCATAATATTTTTTTAACATATACTAATTATAAAAAAAAACATAAATGAGTATATGCAATATTTATATAATTTTAATAATTTTTTTTGAAAACTAAGATCAAATAATAAAAATAAACAACAATATAAAAAATTTCAGTACCTAAAAAATATTTCGTCAAAAAAATAATTATAACTTGTTTTAATGTACGTTCACATAGCGAAAATACCCTGCAGTGTAATTTTATAGGATATATACGAAATTATATTTTTTAAATGAAGCGACGTCTGAGTAGTTGGTGAGCAATATAGTTTAATAACAACGTGAAGCACATTTTTTTTTGGGATGCACATCATCATACAATAAGTTATCTCGAGCAAAAATTTGATGTGGAGTAAGCTGTTCCTTTCAAATTTTGAAATTTTATTTCTAGCTATTAAATATTAATAATCATTGCTCGTCCAATTATTGTGCCATTTGCGAGGAAAGCTCAAGCCATGAGAATTTACAAATTTTTATTTTTGACAATTACAGAGAAAGAGATTGTCAAACCCCAATTTTAATTGAACCAAATTTGATGAAATGTCTTATTTATCATAACACAAGATAAAATTACACATCAATTGATATATTCAAAATAATCACTTTTATCTTAAAATATTTAATTAACAATAATGCAATAAATAATTGTTTCTCTAGTAATAGAGAGGACTAGTGTAAATGCTACTGAGATCATTTGACTGTACATTATTTTTAAAATCTTTGCATCTTGAATTTTCTCTTACCAGCTAATTAATGATACATGAGTAACATGACCATTCACCTAAAACTTTTTTTTTTGAATAATCATTCACCTAAAACTTGGGCCCTGATACCTTCAATCATCCTCATCTTTTTGTCCAGAACCGGAAATTAAGCAAAGTTTGATTCATTTTTTTAAGTGAAATTGGTGGTAATATAAGGCTAATCAATACCTCATCAAGAAGGTCAATTTTGATTGCCGTCATTGTTCGATGTCGCTGTGGAATGTGGATGTTTTATGTAACGGAATAGCGGATTAGTACAATTTATTCAATTTGAACAAATAAAAAATCTTGCATACAAATTACTCTCACTGAATGCCGCAAAGCACGTGTTTTATAACTAGTTATTTATAAAATTGACAATAAAGCTTTAATTTTTAGTGTAGGTTCTGAAAATCGGAATCCGACTCGATAATATTATGTGTATAATTAATTAAAAAATATATTTGTGTTATTATATCATAGTATCCGACAATATGAGAGGTGAAGGAAGATTGGAAAAATGACGTGCAAGAAGGGGATCTCTGGCGAAGAGGTAAGAGAGATGGAATGAGTTATTACATGGGATTTTCTGTCGGGGATTCTTGGTAAAGAATGGGTATATAAGTCTGGATTTAAAATTCAAGTTTGAAACTAAGTCAGGATTTGGAATCAAGTCTTTCTTTTCCGAGTTTTGTTTTTCAGAATTTTGTTTTAATGTCAAATGTAATGTTTTAGAGAGGTGTTTTAATGGGATATATGTCCCAATATAGTCTCTGTAAAACTTTTTCAATTAATGAAAATAATGGATGTAGGACTTTGAGCTACTCTATTTTGATTAAAAAAAAAAGTATCCGACAATATCTGTATCGTATTCGTTTAATATCCGAATCGTTTTAATATTCAAAAATTATGTGGTACAAGTCAATCGTTTAAATGTGTATGTGTCCAATGGTTCACAACTTGACGAGTCAATGAAAAGGTTTCCTCAATTTGCGCATGGGACGAGTCGACTCACTTGACTGGGACTTCGTTAGACTCAACGGGCCAAAACAAGGAAACAATGTAGATTGTGTATTGTACTGCATTAAAGTCATCGATTGTGTGGTCCACCGGCGGCCAGTCACGTTCACGAGAGACGAGGCTGACATGTGTCGTCAATCCGTTGTATCTGTGAATTTGTATTTCGATTTGGATTAATTGCTTTGTTGTGTTTGTGATTTTAAACATGTTAATTTGATGCTGAAGTTTAGGAGTGCTGTGATTTTGGTTTATGTATGGCTGATACTTGTGTATGGATTAGTTTTTTTTGGTTAATTGAAAATACCAGTGATTTGCGCAATGTCTACAGTGGAATAACATATTTAAATAAATGTGTTTCGTTACATACACTGCAACGCTATAATCTCTAAATTAAAATTTAAAACTAATACTTCCAATATTTTTATAATTTATCAGTGATATGTCGAACAGTTAATTCAACCAAAATGCATACCAATAGAATGTTGATAGCCCAGATGGTATCAGTAACATTGATTTT
The DNA here is from genome assembly GCA_946800325.1 of Luzula sylvatica. Classification (NCBI taxonomy): domain Eukaryota; kingdom Viridiplantae; phylum Streptophyta; class Magnoliopsida; order Poales; family Juncaceae; genus Luzula; species Luzula sylvatica. The sequence continues at coordinate 57,191,654 of OX326960.1, read as the reverse complement.
AGTTATTTATAAAATTGGTAATACAGCTTTAATTTTTAGTGTGGATTCTGAAAATCGGAATCGGACTCAATAACTTTGGGATGTCAACGGGTCAGATGTTGCCCGAACTCACAACTATAAAATTATGTTTAAATACATGGTTCATGCCTCAAATTATGTTATCATATATCAAAGTACCTGTTTTAATATTAAAAAATAATTCGTATTCGACAATATCCGAATCGTATTCGTTTAATATCCGAATCGTTTTAATGTTAAAAAAATATGTTATACAAGTCAATTGGAAGCGAGCACATTCGGAGAGTTTTTTCGATTTAAACACACTAGAAAAATTGCCCGCGCTTCGCGGCGAGTTTTTTATCTAGTCGTTCGATATGCTAATATATATAGTTTCCTTTAATATATTTTTATTTATTGTTTGTTTTATTGATCATAATAACCAAACTAAATAACATAGTCAAATATTGTCACTCTAAGAATAAATAAAATACGAAGTCAAAATAAATGAAAGCAAGTAGTTGTTGAGTGTATTGATGTGTGCTAAAAGAACGTAACCAAAAAAAAATCTTGGTCAAGTATGGTTAGTACATGAAACCTTAAAATCATATATATTTCCTTAAACCACATATTTTTATGGAGATAATGATATATATATTTTCCCAGCCATAACTCTGTTTGAACAAAAAAAATGTTCACAAGTTTATGAAACATAAAAAGGAAAAATGTTTAAATGGAAAATTTAAAATATTTTTTTTTGAATATTTATAAAACTTGGTTCTTTTGAGCATTCCAAAAGTTTGTGATGACTTGAGGATTTCTATAAAGTTCTCTAAACAAAAAAAATGATGATAATAATTTTTGAGTATTATTGTACCCGTTACAATGCACAGGCTAGGGAGACCGGCGCACACACCAAAAAATTGCATCATATATTTTCGAGGCAATATTCTGCATGTATAAACATAAAAGATATTATAATTAGAGAATATATTGGATGAAAAATTACATCACAAAATACAGCTTCGCTCTGCCCATCAGAAGTCATCCTGACCGGTACGCATCATTTGCATACTGGAAAATAATTACGTACAAAATCGAGCGATTTTTTTTTTTGACAAATTGAGAGTACCCTCAATACAAACCCATTTATCTTACTTTGACAAATAGAGGATTATTCGTTCTTATTTTGGCATCTCTTAGCCCAACGTAAGTCATTTTGAATTTTGATCTGTACACACTATTTGTATTTCGACACGACTATAGAGAAGCTTATAATGGAAGATTCATAAGCCTTCTTTGTTCAAAACATATGTAAGAACATTTCATTTTAGTTAGAAACCAAAATATAACACAACTAAGAAAATGGAGTCTACTTCGCTAATACTGAATGATATCATATATACCCAAAATGTTAAAGGGCTCAATAATTGTAATTAATCGACAATATATACTTAGGGATTTGAAGGGAATGAAAAGAAAATTAAGGAGATAAATCAAGTAAAGACCTAATCGATTTCAGAGCAAACCAAGAATTACACAATAATTGAACTCAACGAAGCAAGTGCTTACACATTACAAGTACCGAAATCAAAGCTCATCTATCGAGATTGTAGTTTCATTTTTTTTTGGAGCGACTCGGGTTTCCAAACTCTAAGAAGCTTATCATAAAACGAACAAGTAGCAACTACAGAACCATCATCTCCCTTTTGCCAATCAGCGCCATAAGCTAAAGACTCGTGTTTGTCATATCTTTCCAACACACTCGCCTCTTCCCCATCTCCAATTCTCAAAATCGCAAATCCATTGTGCATACAAGCCGCCAAAACAACATCCGAAATAAACGGATGAGATTTTATTCTCCAAACGCCTCCTCCCAAACAAATCGAGTTCTCGTTAATTGGTCTCGAGGGCAATCTTATGTCCCAAACCCTAAGCGACTCGTCGTAACTACCGGTGAATAATACATTGGAATTGAACGGGGTTTGAGTGATACAACACACGCCCATCGTGTGGGATTTCGAGTTGTTGAAAATAGGGACTGACGGCTTCTGACGCGTGTCCCAACAAGTGAATTTGCAATCGTCTGCTCCGGTGTATAATAAATGGGGGTTAAATAGGTCAAAAGACGTGGCCCATGCTTCGAACTGATGGGCTTGCCATGATTGCGAGACAACTAATTCGGACTCGCGGAGAGAGATTAGAGATATTGAGCCGTCCGAATGGGATACTGAGAGACTATCGAGAGATCTTCTCCAGTCCACGTATAGGCACATCGAATCAGTGATCTTTTCGCTGCATACTTCCTTCAAATTTACTGATAATCCACAAAAGAAGTTTGGTATTAATATATTTTTGTAATACGAACAATATGAAGTCTCGGATTTAACCTTTATTAGGGTCAGAAGTCTCGGATTCCAATTTGGTAACGGTCAGGTTTCCCTCGGCATCGGCCAAAGCAAGCAAAGGAGAATCATTAGCATTTCCTTGAAAGGGACTCCATTTCATATCGAAAATACCTGGAGTATTTTCACGGTGCAGCAATTGAAGCTTCTCGTCCGAAACAGAGAAAAGAGAAATGCTTCCGGTTCTGTGTGACTGCGAAATTCCATTTCCTTGTTCTTGTAAAGTATAAGTCGCCGCAGCCAAAACATGGTGGAATGAATCGTGAGGGCAGAACTCAACTGCATCCGAATTTCCGTCTAGATAACACGACCCAATCTCCATCCCAACCTAAAACTGAGAGCCAGCACCTCAACGGCGGAAGAAGAAGAAGAATAATATTTGGAGAAGACACGACCCACAAAATTGTGCGTAGCCCAGAATTGTAATAGGCCGGCCCGCTACAGCTACTGCTAGTATTAATAAACAATAATATAATAATATTAATCTTTCTGAAAATATTAAAATAATAATATTCATTAATAATAATATTAACAAACTATAATTTAATAATATAGATATTTCTGAAAATTTTAAAATTATAATTAGAGATCATTTACTATGCCCCCGAGATTCTCCCACACATCCTCGATATGGGGGGTTAGTGATTAATCATTTTTCTAATTAACACAAATACACTTCATTAATGATTATATAATTTAAGTACATAATGAATTAATCATTAATAATTAATATGTATTCACTGTTAATATAGTGTATTTGTATTAATTAAGAGGGAGATTAATTGTTAATCCCCCATATCGTCAATGGTTGGGGGAATCTGGGGGGGGGGGGGGGGGGGGGGGAGTAAAATAGTAAAATTCTTCTTCAAATATCAAACTTAAAATTATCCAAGAATATTTTACTAAAAATATGAGTATTTTATACTGAAAATTCTTGCATCAAATCATTGATTTGAAATTTGTTGCAAATAAATAGTCTGTGAACTCCTTGTTCATTATTGCTTCTTCGAGGATCTAATATGATGATACACTCCATATAATTTCTTAATTTTTCAGTTTTTCTCTTCCTCTAATGTAGGCATGAGTATACCTAGTGAAGTTATTCGGGACTTCGATAGTATATTATGTCTAGAGCTATTTCACTTATGTTCGATCATTTTATTTATTTATTTCTTCTTCAAGGATTTGTATATTTATCATCAAATGTTTACTGCAATTTAAGCATGTTTTTAAATTTCCTGTGTTATAACAAATAATAAATAATTCTTTGGGGATATTATACACACGACATGTATATTTGACTTTATTGTTTCTTCCTTGGATGTAAACTGTTAGTTTACGTATACATTTAAACTTCATGTTTATACATATCAATTGAACTTCTAGTTCAAACAAACAAATGTTCAGGATATCATATTATGGGAAATAAATCAATATATACATATCAATTGAACTTCTATCCAAATTATACAAAATTTATGTTTTGCATAGCATTAAATAATAAATATACAATTGAATCTTATAAAAAAAAAAATCATTAGTTAACAAATATTCGAAATATTTTTTTTGAAAATGGATCTATCATAAGAAAATTAATCGATCATAAAACTCCCTTAACAATATATAATTAATCCGATAGCAATAGAAGCTTTGATCAGCTATTCAAAATTTAATGAGAAGATAATTATTGGTGGTATCTAATCTAATCATAAGCTCATGACATGTATTACTTAGGCCATATTTAAATAATAGAGTTCCTAAATAATATAATATCATAGTAAATAATAAATATGCAACAAAAAAGTGGTTTTGGCCATGAAACACGTAAGACTGTGTTCAACCTCCCCAAATCACATTGTCCACCATTTTATTTCAATAATATTTTTAATATTTTGCGGAATTATCTTTTTGGAAGTTTATATATAAACCGATGCACCCAAATTTAATGAGAATGAAGGTATATTCATTATTATTTAATTTAATTTATTCAAATTTGAACTCTTAAATGAGATGACAATTTCTTTCAATACATAAATAGAAGAAATGATAAAAATACTCGAAGATTTTCATTTTTTTTTAATGAAATAGCTAGAAATGTCTCGTTAGTAACTAAAACTACCTTCGAAACAAAAAGGAAAAAAAAAATGCAAAAAATTGACTGAAATGTACAAAAATAAAATAAAAAAAATCAATGAACTAATGTCTAATGGTGTTTAGGTTTGTGATCTCTCGGTCCATAATAATCTTCTTGAAAAATGGGTATCATTTGATCATGATGGCTTTTATCTTGTTTTCTCACAGATCTCTTCTCCTTCTTCTCGGAGTGCATAGATTCATGCAAAATCTCTCTCTCTACACTCCCCTTCAAATCTTCCCCTTGATTGGTAAACACAACCTTGCTTTCTTCTTCTAATCTAATGCCTATCAAAACACACACAAAATTAGATTTAGATTCAATCTAAAAACTCAAAATGAGTGTGTATATATATATTACTTACAATGAGCTTTCGAGACTAATCGAGATATCAAGAACAAAGCGATGATAACTCGAAATACTATTCTCATATCTTCTTCTTCTTCTTCTTCTTCAATGTTTGATATGAAATAATGATTGAAACATAGGAAAATCTATGTATATATATATACACCACAAGTTCTATTCCCTAGACCCTATTCAAAGGATGAGTGTACCAATGTCCAAAGGCAAACATCCTCTCAAGCAAATAAAAATACTTCTTTTGTCTACTCAACTATATATTTTAACACATTAACTCCCCAAATTTTGGTGCATGTTTATTTTGCATAGTTGCATTCATTAATAAACTCTTCATTTTGTCCTTGTTAGTCTGGAAGTATATACTTTACATACAAACAATGTGGAGCCACATTGTCTTGCCAAAAGTTCACAAAATACCGGATTCAAAATCCCGGATTTGAGAAACCGAGATTTGAAAACCAGTGCGAAATGTATTATTCCATGACAGGTCACGACGCGGGGAGCTAACATTTCCCCGGTCGTCTTCTCTCACTCTCCTCCTCCGCCTAGATCTCCTCTCCTCTCTGCACTTCTGGATCTCGATGATCTCGCTTGATAGGCGTATTCTTTTGCATTGATACGAAGGTAATTGGTGGAAGATCATTGTGTAGATCTGTTGTGGTAATTGAATCGACGTTTTGTTGTTTTTGTGCAGATTTGATTTGAAACGAACACAATGAGCTCAGGGAGAAGCAAAGGGATTTTCGACGGGCTTCCAATTCCTGCTGATAAGTCGGTGAGTGTTGAGAATTTGAAAATTTGAAATTGTTTGCTTTTTCAAAGTCGTTTTCGTAATTTGAATTGATTTGGGAGAAATTGAGCTGATTGATGTGGATTTTCGAAAGAGAATGATGAAATTTTGCTTTTGTTGTTATGTAGTACCTGAGGGAAGGACTTTCGAGAATCGATGAGAGCTGGGCAGCATCACGATTCGATTCGCTGCCTCACGTTGTACATACTTTAACATCTAGAGATCGTGAAGGAGAAATCCAGTTCCTCAAAGAGCAGAGCGATCTCATCGAAGATGTCGTTGATGAAGTCGTCCATGCTTATCACCATGGCTTCAATAAAGCCATCCAAAACTATTCGCAAGTTAGTTTCTTCTCTCTTCCCTTTCCCTCTATTTCCATTTAAATAAACCTCTTTTTACTGATCGAGTTTTCGTGGCCAGATTTTGCGGTTATTTAGCGAATCTGCCGAAAGTATCTCTACTTTGAAGATCGACATGGCAGAAGCAAGGAGGCTTCTTGGATCTAGAAATAAACAATTACACCAGCTTTGGTACAGGTCTCTTACACTTAGATACATTCTCTCTTTGCTCGATCAAATTGAAGGCGTTGCCAAGGTAAATATAAAAACCGTTTTTTTAAAATTAAATTAAATTCTTTTAATTGATATTATTAACGTGAATTTCAAACAGGTTCCTTCTCGTATAGAGAAATTAATTGCAGAGAAGCAATTCTACGCAGCTGTACAATTGCATGTTCAATCAATAGTTTTGCTAGAGAGAGAAGGCCTTCAAGTGGTTGGTGCGCTTCAAGATGTGAGAACAGAATTGACGAAATTGCGTGGAGTACTATTCTTTAAAATTCTAGAAGAATTACACAACCACCTTTACAATAAAGGAGAATACAGGTGAATTTATCAACATTGTCCTAATATTAATCATCAATTATTATTAATTAACCCTAAAATAAATCTATTTTATTTTCTACAGTTCAGGAACTTTAAACAAATTTGAAGCAGATGAAATTGGATCATTAACAAATACTACTACCGAACCAATTTCAAGGAAGTCTCGATCAATGAGAGGAGAAAGTCAATTCGGAGCTGGATCTTCTTCTCTGTTAAGCTCTATTGATGGAGGGTAAAAAGACTATTTTACCCCTCAATTCAATTTTAAATTATTAATTATATTGTTATTTTTTTAGTTCTTCATTTGATGGTCCTGACGAAGAAAATAGTACTATTGATGGAAACCCAAAGGATTCAAAAATTATTTCTCATGAATTACCTCCTTGGCTTTCCTTAGCCACTCCAGATGAATTCATCGTGAGCATTATTTTATAAAATTCACAAATTTCTCATTTTGTAAATAATATTCATATTTTTATTTTATTTGAGTATAGGAAACAATGATAAAGAGCGAATCTCAATTTAGCGAGAAATATTTACTAACTTTAGTAGAATGCTTATCCATGCTCGGTAAAATCGCCGCTGCTGGCGCAATAATCTGGTAAAATTAAAATAAGAAAACATTTAATATCTCCAATAGACCGTTTTCAATCTCAATATACCATTTTATTAATTAATGCATTCAACAGCCAAAGGCTACGGCCCACAATCCACGACATAATCACCACCGAAATCAAACTCTATTCTCAACAAAGCACAACGAAACTACGCATAACAGACAAAACAGACTTTGCATCCAAAGGATACAAACTCTCCAAACAGAAAAACCGAACTGGAGTCTCCAGTAACGGGACACATAAAATCGCGAGCCCGATCTCTCCAGTCATGACTCCGACTGGAAAGGCCCAGTGCTCTGCCAGCGATCTGTTAACCGCAATTCTCAACTCGATTATTCATATTTTACAAAATCATTTCATTGTCGGTGAATTACTCGAGATGAAAGCGAGTGTTCAAGGAGATAATGCAAACATGCCCAAGTTGAATTCTAATGATGCGAACTGGGGCGCAGATTCCGAGGCGTCCCAAGTCACTGGAGGCTACAGTGTGGCTTTCCCTCTCACTGTTGTGCAGGTAAATTTGCAAAATATCAAATTTAGACTTCCATTAAATAAAATTAAAAATTTACCGAAAATATGGCATTTTTGTAAATAGAGTGAGTGTCAGCAATTAATATGCGAAATTCTGCGCGCAACTCCTGAAGCGGCAACTGCAGATGCAACTGTTCAAACTGCTCGTCTCGCAAATAAATCCCCAGTCAAAGAAAATAGGTACATAAATATGCTCATTTATATCTTATTATTATATTATGTTATTTATAGGATATATTTGATGTTTATATTATGAAATGTTTGGAAACAGGGATGGATATGACGGGCTTTCGTTTGCGTTTCGAGTTACTGACGCATCCAGTTCTGTTAACAATGACGGTACGCTATTTAATTATTTATGAAATTGTTTAAAGTTTGACCAAGGCTGACTTTTATTATTATTAAATTAATTAATTAATTAATTAGGGCAAGGATGGAAAAGAGGTACAAATTCACAGAAGGAAGGATACGGTACAGCTACGGTACTTCCTGATCAAGGCATTTATCTTGCCGCTTCGGTTTATCGCCCTGTTCTCCAAGTATATTTTTTAACTTTTTTTTTTTCACAATTTTATTCGATATTCATATAAAAATTGCTTTCGAATATTTAACAATTGTACTTATTTTTTTTTTAGTTTACAGATAAAATTAGGTCGTTGTTACCCAAGAAATACTCTCAAATCGGGTAATATATACTTTTATAAAATCATATTTTAATATTTATATAACAATTAATTGTAATTAAACAAAAATAATGCAGAAATGATGGATTATTATCCTTTGTGGAGAACTTTCTGAAAGATCATTTCTTACCAGCTATCTTCGTCGACTATAGAAAATGCGTTCAACAAGCCATCTCCAGTACGTTATAAAAAAATCAAATTAATATGAAAAGTACCCAAAAATATATAAATATTTATATTTACTTTATTTATTTATTTTTTTAAGCTCCTGCGGCATTTAGACCACGTGTACAAGCCAGTACTTCGTACAGTCCTTTAGTTGAAAAGGGTCGTCCCGTTCTTCAAGGACTTCTCGCTGTGGACTTTCTCGCAAAAGAGGTAAAAGTTACACGAAATTAAAATTTAAGGTTTAGGGTTTTAGCTAAATTTTGTAACTTCTTTTTTAGGTGCTTGGGTGGGCCCAGCTAATGCCAAAATATGCAAGTGAGCTCGTTGAATACGTTCGTACTTTCTTAGAACGTACTTATGAGCGGTGCCGTACTTCCTACATGGAGGTAATTTAAATTTAAAATTTTGTACTATTCTTTTTTTTTTGTATTTTGATTTAATTTATTTTTGTGTTTCTTTGGGGGGTATGATTTCAGGTGGTTTTAGAGAGACAAAGTTATATGTTGTTAGGAAGGAGTGACGTAGAGAGCTTGATGCGTCTTGACCCCGCAAATGCAATATTGCAAAATTCGGCGGGCGAAAATGTAATTTCGAACAATGTTCATGATGGCGAAACTTTGGAGATAGAGCGCCAGATCAGCCATCTTCTGTTCAATCTCCGTCCCATCAAACAAGTACATATTTCAATATTTAATATTATTTCATTAATAATATTAAATATTAATAAATTTGAATTTCTATATTGTTTGCTTATTCAGGAGAATTTAATCCATGACGATCAGAAATTAATTCTATTAGCCTCTCTAAGCGATTCGTTGGAATACTTGGCTGATTCGATTGAAAGGTACAAACAAAAAAATTAACAAATTTATACTGAACTACAAAAATTAGATTCTAACTTTTTGCAATTAAATAAATTGCAGGCTCGGAGACGCGTTTATAAGCCCAAGCAACATGGAGAGCCACAAAGCTCATCACCACAGAAGATCTTCGAGTGCGGTACCGAAAAGTCTCGTGACTTTATCTGACGAGTATCGCAAATTAGCAATTGATTGTCTCAAAGTCCTTCGACTCGAAATGCAATTAGAGACCATTTTTCACATGCAGGTCCTTGTTCTTTTCATTATTCTCTTTTTAGCCCAAATTTGAAGTTAATTTTAAAATATTTGTTTAATATTTTAATGCAGGAAATGACAAATAGGGAGTATTTGGAAGATCAAGATGCTGACGAGCCTGATGATTTTATTATTTCACTCACTTCTCTGGTATTAATACTATAATTATTATACAAATATTATCTTAGGAATATTTATATGGTACTAATAATAATTTTGGTATTTTAATTTTATTTTGAAGATCACACGAAGGGATGAGGAAATGGCGCCGTTTGTATCGGAAATAAAAAGAAATTATATATTTGGAGGAATTTCTAGTGTTGCCGCAAATGTATCAATCAAGGCGTTGTCTGAAATAAAGTCGATAAATTTATTAGGCGTGCAACAAATTTGTAGGAACTCTATTGCGTTAGAACAGGTCCTTTTTTGAAATTATTAACTTTTCATTTTTTTGGCGAATAAAAATTAATATTTTTGTAATGTAAATGTAGGCATTAGCAGCAATACCTTCAATGGACAGTGAAGGGATTCAAACTAGACTCGATCCGGTTCGTACATATTACGAACTTCTTAATCTCCCCTTCAAGGTATTTTTTTAATATTATTATGTTTACTATTTATTTGTATATAAAATAGATTTATAATAGTTTTTATGTAAATGTAGTCTTTGATTGCATATGTCAGCGAGCACTCTTACATGTTCTATCCCGACGAGTAAGTTTCTTTTTTTTTAATTTGTCAACATTTTTACACTTGGGTCCCTGAAAAATATTTAATTTGTTTTTTGTTTGTTTCATTAGCATTACGAGCCTGTTGAGGGTGGATGTACCGGGTAGAGAGATTCCTTACGATGCTGAAAGGCAAATGGACGAAATATGGAGTCATTAATTAAATGTAAATTTTAATATATACTTCCACCATGTTATTACGTATTGCAATTTGATTAATTTTGTGTTATTTGATTCTTGCAATCTCTTTTCTGATTTTGGAGTTATTTTTTGTGTTTATGTTTTTGTTTGGTTTACTGTGTATAAATGTATGTACATTGCTCGTTTTGCTTGAGTCAGTATCAAGGATTTTTTTATGATTAGTTAAATCTCGAATAATTTAAATAAAAGAGAAAAATCAAAGAAATTTACTTGTCTAATAATTTTATTAAGCATCAGTTCTCATCAAAGACTGAAATTACACAATCAGTAGATCAGTAACAAGGTAAATCCACAAACACTAAGCTCACAGAGCCTCTGGCTGCACCATAAAAATTGTATATCCACCTTATTATTCAGTATTTACAAAATTAACTTGGTAATCTGATAATTTTATTATTATCATAATTATTATTACTTCGTGTAACAAAAAGAACAAAATTCATATCTTTATTTGCCTTCCAAAAGCATTCTAAGGCTATTCAACCCCTCGGCGGAAACGGTCCTCATAACCCGAGTCCTTTGCGTCCTCAAAACGGGAGGAGGCGGCTCGAGATGAAAACAAACCAAAACGACCGTCAAATTATCCGACGCTCCTCGTCTCATCGCCTCCTCGACCATTTCCTTACAACAAAGCTTCGAGTTATTATGCTCTTGCAATTTCCTCCTCGCGAAATCCACCGCGTTTTGGTTCGAAAACACGTCCCAAACCCCGTCACTCGCGATGATCAAAAACTCGTCTTCTTTGGTCAATGTCGTTAGTTTTAGTTCGGGTTCGGCACTCAACGGCCCTTCTTTCGAGGAGGATGAGGAGGAAGAAGAAGTTTTCATGCCTTCGAGATGCCAATCTCCTAGAGATCGAGTCACCGCGAGGAGTCCGTTGAGGTATCCGTCGTCGACGAAACCGCCGAGTGATTCTACGCGTTTGCGCTCGCGGGTGCAACATGGGCGGTGGTCTCGAGACATCTCGATTGCGGTTCCGTATCGTGATAGAACCGCTCTACAATCCCCAGCATTCGCTACCAATAAAGACCTGAAAAATAATTATGCAAATAATGTATCATGATAAGATTTTAGTTAAATTATTATTAGAAGAGAGATGACGAGTGCATCACCGTCCAAAAATCATCGCGGTGAGAGCGGTTGTGCCGGAGGACAGAGCGGATTGAGTGGAACAAGTCTTTGCGAATTGAGTGTCCGTATAAACAAACGATCTCTTCACTACTTTCTCAAGCTCTAGAGGGAAATCCGCGTCTTCGACTATTACTCTCGGTAAATTGTCTCTCACGTATTGGGCCGCTTCTTTTCCTCCATGCCCATCAAATACCTATATAAACAACGAATGATTGGTTAATTTCCCAATTGAGAAATTGAATTGGAATTTGAAATTTGTGAAATTGGGAGTACCCCGTAGAGGGAAATGGTTTCTCCATCAAAAGAGGGGTAGTTGAAGTTCTTAGAGAGGTCAGAGATGCAGACATGAGTATCTTCCATGTATTGGCGGCTTCCAATGTCAGACCACTCCCCTGAACGGATTGACGGGACGAAATTGCTCAATTGGTTTGGTTGATTGAATTCTGTGGTCGCTGTGTTCTCACAGACCATTTCCATCTGCGAAAATTTCGAGGAGTAAAATTAGGAAATAAGAACAGGAGAAGAGTAGTTTAAACTTTCAAATTATGGAGTAGAGAAGAGAGAGAAAAAAGGATAAGAGAGAAGAAAAAGAAGAGGTATTCTCTCTCACTTGTTTAGTTCATTCACTGAATTTCCTAACAGCTTACCAAATCCATTCAATTAAGGTATGATTTAATAAATTCATCGAACCAAATTGAAACACGTTGGACACAACATAAGAAAAAGAAGAAAATTGTGGAGAAAACAAATTCAAAGTGCTGAACAACTATGCGAAATTCCCACTGAAACAATAAACAATATGGGTCTCGATAAAGTCCAAACTAGACCGAAAAAAAAAACAGGCAACCAACAACTAAAAGAAGAAGAATCGAGACCAAATTACAAAAAAAATCCCACAAAAGCAAACAAAAGAAGAGAACTTTACATGAGATTTGGCAAATTCGGGCGGTTTTTCGACTTGGGTCTCACAAAATTCAAGCTTTTCAACCTTCTCTGAAGCAGTCTCCAAATCGTCCACACACATCTTTAAGAATGCAGAAAGAAATAAACTTCGAGTGGATGACAAACAAGATTCGGAGAATCTCACACGCCAATTGCAAAAGAAAAAGCGTGCGTAGGGAATTCAGTACCGACGTATAAGAAACGAATGAATAGAATAAGATTTGCCAAAAAGCAGAAAAAGTGCAAGCGAGTAGTGGAGATTTTTTCTTTTGTGGAATGAATTGTGAAGAATTTTTTTGGTATATGAAGTGAAAGGATTAGTTGGTCGTTGAGAGAGAGAGAGATATATATATCGAGAGAGAAGTAGAAGGAGAAGGCGAAGGAGAGGGGAAAATGGTGGACACGCGTGGCAAGTAACACCAGTGGTTTTTGTAGTATCGGGCACCTGTCTTTTAGTTGAAGAGTTCTATTAGCACTTTTCCTTGTATAACCCTGCTTTTCATCAAATTAGCACAACTAATATTTTCGCTATTTTATTTGGCCAATTTCATTTATTTTATTTATTTTGTGTTGTTTTTATAAATTTCATCAAAGCCGAAGGTATATATAAGAATTCTTTTGTTCCGGAAAACCCTGATCACGAGTTCTATAAACAAAATGAAAATATGGATCATGAGTTCCACGAGGAAGGTGAGATGTTAACCCTCAACATAATAATAAATTATTATTGATTGTGATAAATATGTAATATTCGAATAAATTCATCATGCTACCGAATTTCGAATAATATTAGGTAAGTGGCAATATGTTCGTGTTTATATTGAATTCAATTGGTATAATTTTACATGATCATTGACCCAAAAGTATTTGATAGCAATGTAAAAAGAAATGATACAAATAAAGAATAATATTAGGATTAGGATTAGGATTAGGATATAGATAGATTTATAACCCCCCAAAAGATAGGTGGGTTATGACTTGGTATTCAACATGCATTGATAATGCCTTTCTAATTGGTGGAGTTGTCCTTTCACTATTATTTCTCCAATTTGTCCTGTATGATCAACACATCATTATTGGATTCATTTTTATAATTGGGATACAACCAAAAGTTTTATTCCGTTCAATTTCAATTGTACTATTCAATCTTCATTTTTTTTTCAGATTTTTGGAAATATTTGGTGTGAAAGCACACAAACAAGTGGAATCTGTGTTGTCATGTTGTGACGTCGTCCCTTTAAATGAATGAACCATCCTAATCATACTTCTTGATCTATATGTTACAAATATATTTCAAAAATCAAACTTATCATGTATATCAAAACCGTGTCAAATATCGATGCTCATCGGATACGCATTTGAATATTTGATTTCAAAATAATATAAGATTTCTCCGTTATTTTCGGATACTCGTCGAATATTAATTAATGTACTTGAAAAATATAAAAATAAATTTTAAATCGAAGTTATTTTTGTAATAATAAAATTTTAATATATTTCGTGTAAAGTATAATATATAAAAATACAATTAATAAAATATATTAATAATATACGTATTGTATTTCATATTTTTTTGAAAATTAATGTATAGTCATATGTATATGATACGATATATATTTGTATTCGTGCAACATAGTTCTAGAAGCATTGAATGTTTCTTCAAAATATTAAATTACTCCCTTGGGTAATAAATAAAAATAATTTTGTTATTTTATTTTTTGGAGATCTAATATATCATGCATGATCTATCTTGTAATTATTTATAATTTCATATCAGTTAACTTTCATTTAAAGTAATTTTAATCATTTAATGTACCTTTGACAAAATAGAAGTCAACAAAATAAATTAGTACTGTTGACATCATATTACAGATAATTAACGCGATTTGACATTTTAAGCAAACAAAAATTACGCTAGCCACATTTATATTAGAATGGAATTTGTCATAATATAAGATATTTGTTTTTTTTTTTATAGGTTTTTAATGTTATTAATTCACCACCACCAAACTAAAGCCATGCGTGGAAGCTAAGCTTTACTCTGCCTTGGAAAATATACATTTATTCGACATAATTTCAGTTTCTTTTCTTAATCGTAACACGGCTACGAAATCAAATACGTATTTATATGATGCCCTCAGATTTTTCCACACATCCTCTGTAACATTGATGATTAACAAAAAAATAATACATTAACATTAATTGATATTGATTAACAATTGTTAATTTTATTCATATATATTTTAATTATATATTAATTAATTACTAACGCAGTATTTTTTTGTTAATTATCATGTCAATTAACTATTAATTGACGATGCATATGATGTGATGAGGAATCTCGGAGGCACAGTATATGCACAATACGACCTCTTTTAAATATTCGTAATATAGTTAGTCTTTTTTTCTTAATTTTAACACGGCTACAATCAAAGCTAATAATCTATGTTGCACGAATACAAATACAGATATATGGTTTAGGTATACGGGTATCGTATCCGATACGGATACGGCCATACGATAATTTTGATATATTATATATAATAATTTTCAAAAAATCACGAATACATCTATATAATTATTATTTTAATATATTTATATTATGGGGAGTTCTATCATACATCATTTAAAAAAGATATTTTGAAAATTTGAAAAAGTGTATTGTAAAATTTACTTTTTATAATTATTTTTTTTGTAATGAACAATACAAATTTCTTATTTAGCCTATCATTCATTGATAAATACACTTTAAAAATTACCTTAAATACTCATTAATTGATAATTACTTAACATACCCTTGAAAATTATTGTAACCTAAGAAAAAAGAGTGTATAATAAAACTCTCATTATATTATATATAATAATTAGGGGTGTCAACGGTTCGGATTCGGTTCGGATAGTGGTCATACCAGACCCATATCCATATTTTTTTTCGGATACAGATCCGGATACGTTATTACCCGGATCCATATCCATAATATAATTAATAAATTAATAATATTTTTATATTAAATATCATGACAATAAATAAAATCAATCTAACAATACAAATATCATAAGAATAACTTAAAATTATTCTAGAAGTATCTAAAACGAATTTAGAAATATTCTAGAAGTATCTTATATAATTTATTTAAGAATATTGTGAGACAAAATGTATAATGGACCGAAATATCATAAAAGGAGTATCCTAATTGTATCATGAAAGTATCCTCAGCCGTATCCTGACGTATTCCCGCCGTATCCAAAAATTACATATTAAAATAACCGGATACGCCATGAGGCGTATCCAATACATATCCGAGCCGTGTCATACTCGTATCCGTATCGGATATCCGTATCCTCAGAATATTTCTGCATTTTTGAATTATCCGCGTAAAAGATACATTTAATAAAAAAATTGTAACGCGGCTACTTCAAAAATCATATTGTAAAGGGTACATCATATTCATATTTCTCCGGAATTAGGGATGTCAATGGAGCGGGTCGGGTCCGGGGCAAGTCATCCCATACCCGCCCGGCCTTTCGCAGGGATTCCCCGTCCCAAACTCCGTTTAATTCACGAGCAAATTTTATGTCCGATCCCCACCCCGCGGGGATCGCCGTCCCCGTGGGGATCCCCATGACCGGCCAAATTATCAGGCGATCCCCGCGGGGATCCCCATGACCGGCCAAATTATCATAAAAATATCTAAAATTTAAAATAATACCTCAAATTCAAAATACCACAAAACTTACAATTATAAGACACAGAAAAAAATAACAACCAATTATCATTTTTAAATCATTTAAAATATCATGCAAACTAAGACAAATACTTCTAAAATCCTAGAATATAAAAAATGATAAATAAAAATGTCTTTCGAATGGGAAAGTTATAATTCATAATTTTTAAATGGGCAAGCTAAGATTTAGTTTTTTCAAATGGACAAGTTAATAAATATAATATCATGAATATATTTATTATTTTATATTCGGGCTTCGCGGGCCAAGGGAGCAGGGATAACCCATGGGACATGGGATGGGGTAACCCGTGGGGCGGGGCTACCTATCCCCGTACCCACCCCATCCCCGCATCTGGGGCGAATTGCTCATCCCATCCCCAATCCGCGGGGCAAGTAATCGGGGATTCCCCGCCCCATTTCGGTCGGATCCCCACGGGGACGGGGATTCCCCACCTCATTGACATCCCTATCTGGAATATATGAAAATTGACCTTGTAATTTTTTTATTTTCGATTTCATATCTTTATTGGACAATTGATATTCTTTCAATTTTCTTATAAGTTCATCATTCTCATAATCATCAAGTTAATTTCTACTAATTTAATTTAGTAAAATTAAACCATGAATCATTAATTTGTTTAATATAACTACTGGAAACATTATTATTCGTTAATTAGACATGTATGCTTATATTAAATTACTATTTTCTGTTACACCGATTTCCATAATGCGTGGGCCTTTCCGTTTAATATATTTCACAATGATCGGTTATTACTTATTAGCAATGTTCTAAAAATCGGTCTAGGCGGCCGCCTAGGCGCTAGGCGCCGACCAAACGCCTAGGTTTAGCCTAGTCGTTTTTGTCTAGGCGGAATTCCGTCTAGACCCGCCTAGGTGCCGAATAATTCCGCCTAGGCCCGCCCAGCCCACTTATTTATTTATTTTTATTATTTTTTTAAGACATGCACCCTTCTCTTTTTCTTCTTTTTATTTTTAATAACTTTATTTTGTTGTTTATTTGGATTTGTGTTAAATTCTATGTCGCGCGGATACTCCGAAAAATCAAAATCTATCCGTATTCGATACGCGTATCGTATCATAAATCATATGTTAAATTACCGTATCGCTGTATCGACGTATCCGAGCAACATATGTGTTATTGTTATGTTGTAGATTTAATGTTATGATTTGTTTGGATGTTGTCTTAAATAAAATTCATATACAATATTTTTAGTATAAAAAATTATAGCACAAATTATAATATATAAAAATTAAAAAATATGACAAAAATTATGTAAAATTACAAATCCGCCTATATCCGATTAATCACTGATTAATTCCCGATTAATCCCTCTAGGCGCTAGACGGTGCCTGCCCGTCCGACTAGCGCCTAGCGATTTCTGTAACATTGCTTATTAGGCTCAAAATGTTTCTCCTTTTGAGTTTTGAGGGGCGTTTGTAATTGTATCATTTACGTTTATTAACTATAATTATAATGATTTTTGTGCTAGTTGTTGTTATAATGAGATGAGATATATATAATAGAAATCCAATTTTTGTTTGTAGATTGAATTGTTTTTTTTTTCTGTTATCTTTGTAATTTTAATAAAACATAGTTGTATTTGTAATTTCAATTTTTCTTCGGGAAAATTCATCAAACATCTAATGCGCAATGCAATGCAACCAAATTAATAACTAAGATAAAATATGAAAATAAATGTCTCTAATGGATGATTAATTCAATAAAGATGGAAAACATATTTGTAGAAAACTAAAATATTCATTTATTCATGATTTTTATTGGAGACGAAAAATATATTAAAATTTCACACTTATTTTTTCTAGTTGGATTCACCTTTTAAATTTTCCTAGTAGTGATCTAAAAATATTATTTGAAAATGAATTGAGAGTGTAATCTAATTTGTAGCATGATAACAATTTGAAAAATAGTAATATATTTTTAACTTCTTCTCCAGCGACAAAGAAAATCAAATATATTTTGTTTGTAACTCAAGTGGGATTTTCTTTTCCGGATTTTAAAAAGTTGGAAGACCACTAAACTATTTAGCAAGTTGTTTTTTAATTCGAATTTAGTATGATATTAATATACAATCAAGCTTCGGTGTTTAAAAAGAGAAAAAAGGAGCATTTATGCACGTAAACTTTTTTTGAACCAAAATTCAAAAAATAACCTTCTTTCTGAAAATATTTCAAAAATAATCCTCTTTTTGATAATATTCCAAAAATAAATCATAACTGATTTTAAAATCCCGCCGGTTAAAATTTCTTTTTTTTTTTAATTTTAAATATGATATATTTCCCCAAAATTTACCATAACACCCTCTATGATCTAATTAATACATTTAATTAAAATGATAACTAGTACATGTTGACTGTTAATTTAATATATAATTAATATTTTATTTGAATTCATAAATTTAAATAAATTTTAATGAATATTTAATTATATGTTTTAATTATTGCGTTAATTAAATGTAATTGTTCAATAATAGAGAATTCGGTGGGTACAATTTGGAAGAGAGTAACTTTTTTTTTAAATATAAGATTACTGTTCACGCGTTTTTTTTAAAATATAAGTTAACAGCTAACATGGATTAGTTATCATTTTAATTAAATATACTAACCGAGATTATCCAAATTTTACCATATCATCTGTATGTTTTAATTAGTATTAAGTTAACAGCCAACATTTACTAGTATTCATTTTAATTAAATATATTAATTAGATCATAGAGGATGTTTTGGTAAATTTTGGGAAAACATATCATATTTAAAATTTTAATTTTAACCGGCGGGATTTAAAAACCAGTTATGAGTTATTTTTGGAATATTATAAAAAGGAGGTTATTTTTTGAATTTTGGTTCTAGAAAGGGTTACATGCAGAAATGCTCCAAATAAAAATTGAAGTTGCAAGGGTTTGAACTTTATTTTTTAAATGAGAGTATTTCAAAATAACAGAGAATATTCCTTGAATATGAACATATATCCATGTGAACTCTAAGCTCTTTAATCACATCCACAACAAAATAGATACATTTAACATTTTTTTTTAATTTACAGTATGCAATTCTTACAAGTTACACCTAATTTATATAATGCATAATTTGTGTACAAAATAATCAAAAGTATAGTTATTATTAGTGAAATAGTTCAACGATCTATAATAAACATTTCAAAACATTTTTTTTTTGTTTGAAAATTCGCGTGTCCCTGTACCCGTATCATACCACAACAAAAGTTATGTTTGTATCTCGTATCTCAGGCCCTGCCAATATAGCCATGTCTATCTGCACAACATAGTTGACGTGATGTGATTTTAGTCAAAAAATAAAGAAAAATAACTACCCTAGTATGGCATTTATTATAGGATGATTCTATGCTACGAATCTTAAGAAAATTCGTATTCAAATTGAGCTGGTAGTTTTATTTATTTTTGAGTTCATATCTTTATTTGACAATTGACATATTCATTCACTTTTCATATAGGTTTACCATTCTCATAATAACGAAGTTAATTACTATTAACTTAATTTAGTAATTTCAAATAATTATTCATTAATTAGACATGCATAACTGTATTTATAAATCATTACTCTGTCAAAACCAATTTCCACAAATGTGTGGGCCTTCATGCATATGGGCATTGGTAGGTGTTGATCTCTGGGCCTTTATGCAAATGATTACTTGTTTTTTTTTTTTTAATATAAGGATAAAAACGTTTTGTAGCCCATACAGTAATGTAGTAATGATCAATTATAAGGTTCATAAGGTTTCTTCTCTTGACCGGCCTTTGCATCTTTTCGTGTTTGGAAAATGATGGACGTATCCACGTCTCCCTCAAGAATCTTGATGACGTCATATGATTTAACACTTTAAAAATTAAAATTTTAATTTATGATTTGACATCTTAGTTGGATGTTCAATTATAAATTAAGATAATCAAATCATAAATTAAGATGTTAAATCATGTATTTATGTGTTAATTTAAAATGTTAACTTATATCCACGTCATCAATTTTTTTGAGAGAGAATACTAGAAGATGTACACTCTTCAAGTTTATAGACGTATTACTAATTTACATTTTATGTACACAAAAATAAGCTAGACTAGACTTCATACGAGATATTTAGGTAAATGTGTGTTTAATTAATACAACCGTAATAGATAATTTATCTGTTAATAAAAAATCACTCATTTCGCATGAAGTCTCTTGTATTACAGGTTTGACATGCAAGTAATGTGATACTGTTTATATATGGGGTGTGTGACTTAACCAATTGTTAATAGCTAATAATATGTATAGAACTGTAAAACTAAATAACTTTTAAATGGTATTGGAGAATATTACAAAAACTTGTAGGGCACTGGAGAAAATCATGGTAAAATTTATAGTTCTTGCTATGAAACAATTATAAAATTAAGAGACAGAAAAAGACAAAAGTCTTTTATTCAATATTATTCACATCTTTTATATTACAAGATACAATTTATAAGGAGAGCAAAACCTCTCCATAATGCAAATATATTAGAGAGAATTAGTACTAGACATTATTAGTGGAATGGTGGGAATACGAATTACTGATGTTGTGGTATTTATACATGCAAAATAGCATAGTCAAAATCATTTTGTTTGATCAAGGCCACTCAGTCTACTTAGCTCAAATCACAATTCAAAAAGTCAATAAGGACATGTTCGGATCACCTGATTTCCTAAACCGCTCAAAACTTTCATTCTAAATTTCTTGGCAAAATCAAAACTCCAATCGGAATATATTTTTAATGGATTGAAATGGAATGATATAATTAATGTGTTATTCAAGAATCAAAATAATTTAATTATAATTTGTAGAATAATTTCAAAATATATATTTAGCGTTATATATACATTTCAAAAAATTGTAATAAGTTTATACACAAAATTATCATAAACCCATGCAATATATCACTTTTTCAATAATATACTAAATTATTTTTTTGAATACGAAATATTTTTATTTTGGTAAATACACATGACAAAAATTCATTTTACTTTTTTTTTTTTTGAGGAAATGGCAAGCGCGATACGCGCTCGATCCATATCATTTTTATAACCAAATAAAAAAAGAGAAGTACAAAGAGTGTCCACTATTTACATTAGTTAATTCTAAATGCCCTTGTGCCATTTAAATACCCCAATTATGAAAAATAAAATAAAACTCTCATCCTATCAAATCTTTAACAATGTGCTTTCCAAAATCCCGCTAGATCTTCGACGTTTTTGACTACCAATGCATGCATTCGACATTTTCTTTGAAAAATTCGCTTATTGCGCTCTCGCCATAAGGTCCAAATTGTAGCGAGCCATTTGGCATCCCAAATTTTAGCTTCCACCGAATTTCGACCGCTACGAAACCGCCACCAAAACTCCACTAAGGAGCCCGAATTAACATTGGCTCTCGGCTCTATTAACCTCCAAACCTCGGTTGTAAATGGGCATTCTAGGAAAAGGTGCTTGGTTGATTCGAGAGTTCCGGAGCATAGTGCACATGTTGGATCGTGTGGCCACCCCCAAAGGTGCTTGGTTTTTCATTTTACTTTCATTAGATGGTAACAAAACATTTTACTCTTAAAGCCAGTCACGTATATATCTTATATTTCACTCTATTATAAAATCGATATGTTAACGTGTCTTAAGAATACAACTAATATGATATAACGTATGTTACAATTATT
The DNA here is from genome assembly GCA_946800325.1 of Luzula sylvatica. Classification (NCBI taxonomy): domain Eukaryota; kingdom Viridiplantae; phylum Streptophyta; class Magnoliopsida; order Poales; family Juncaceae; genus Luzula; species Luzula sylvatica. Next base: position 57,169,505 of record OX326960.1, on the reverse strand, counting down.
TATGATATATTTCAAAATTTCTTTATTTTATTAGTATTTTTTACAATATTTAATTACAATTATTTAATTACAATTATTTAATTAGTTATTTTAGAATATTTTAATTATTTTTCATTTATGTTATATCTTAAAATGTTTTAAATAATATTCCATAATAACTTATTATTTTGTTACTCTGAAGATTTTATAAAATAAAAACTCTACATATTATTTTTCTTTACAAAAAATCATAAATAAATAATTGAATATTGAGTTATAAATATTATTTTTTACTGATAATATTCTTGATATGATTTAAGTATTTCTCTTTGGATATATTTATTTATTTGGGTATAAATATTTTCGTAGTTTTTTGTGTTTTCTTGATATGACTTAAATATTTCTCTCAATGAGAGTTGAATCCAAAATCTCTCACAACATGTGATTTTGTATTAAATACTCAACCAATTAGACTATTAATTCATTGACAAAAAAAATAGTAAATAAAGAATGTTGGATGATCTTTCATCCATTGATATTAATGAGAATTGAACTAAACATCTCACAACTGGACTATGGGCCATTGACGTGAAGTTGTATCTTTTGCACACCTTGTTCCATAGCTGATAGCCTAGCTGATTGTGATAAATAAATTGATTATGGAGGAACATTTAATATATTTATAATTCATCATAAACTAATTTACATCTGGTATGTTTCATCTCAAATTAGTTTTTTAAGTAATTAGCATATCGGAACTCTTCGTGAGTTGTAATAAATATCAAACTAAATACATTTTAATGCTAAATATACGCATGCATGAATTTGATCAATGATAGAGGTTTATGGCCATCTTTCAATATATATTCGTTAAACATATTATATCATATATGCTTAACAATTTTTGTAATTTAATAGAAAACATCTCACAAGTAGGGGTGTTCAAACGGTTCGGTTTATTCGGATACTGAACCGAACCGGTCGAATTTGGTTTAATTGGTTCGGTTTTTCGGTCTATTTTATTCGGTTCGGTTCAAAAAATGGTATTGTTTGATTCATTTGGTTCGGTTCGGTTTTGAAATTTCAAAAACCGATTAAACCGAACCGGCCGAATAACATTCTATTTTCATATTTCTTTAATATGTTAATGTTTAAATATAACAAAAATCATATAATAATTTTATAGATTAATATAATTGTATTTTAGAATATTAATTTATATCTTTTTGATAATTAAAATATAAACTTTTTTAGTAATTTATTTTTATTTTAAAATTATAATGCTTCTTATTCGGTTCAACCGAATAAACCGAATAACAGTTCGGTTCATCCGGTTCGGGTTTTAATCGGTTCAAGTGTTAAACGGTTCGGTTCGGTTTGAATTTTATTAGGTTCGGTTTAAATCGGTTTGATCTTATTCGGTTGGGTTTGAACCGAGCCGACCGAATGAACACCCCTACTCACAAGAGTTTGTATAATATGCTCCTAGTATTCAAAATCTTTCATGAATTTTCATGAATATATTGTAAGCGAATGTGATATAATAAATAATTTATTACAACGTACATGAGACGTCTTTGAATAATTAATTACAATGTGATATATGAATAATTTATTATAATGTATATGAATCTTTCAATGAATGCGATATATGAATAATTTATTACAATGTACATGAGACATCTTTGAAATATACCAGAGACCGTCAAATTAATTAAATGTATAAATATATCATCATTGGGTGTTCGAGTTGCAAATCCACGAACTTCACTTTCTTAAATAAGCTTTAATATGGCTAATTATTTTTTCGTCCTATTCGCGAACTCAACATCCAGAGAGGAAAGAAACACACACTTCACACCCTATGGTTGGCATCGACGAGGACTGTATGGCTCGAACATAATAAACGCATCTTCAGGCAAGAGCTACACGCTCCATCATTCAACGCAAACAAAGCGATTCAACCAGCGCTGCTGTGGACGCAGGTCGGAAGATGAACATAAGGGATGTTTGATTTGTGGGTATTTGGGAGAATTTGAGTGAAGAAATTTCTTTCCATCACAAATGATTTTTTCTCTTGTTTGATGAGTAGGAAAGAGTGGGATAGTAGTTTCGTGCTCCCATTTCTTGTCCATCAATTTCTTTCATTTCATTTGTTGTCCCATAAAAATATTGGAAAAACAATGGACAAAGATATTATGTCTTGCGTTTTCTATGTTTTGTAATAATTATAATGATCATATTAATTATATTAATGTGTAATTAATTAATGCATCAACTTATGTGTATTTTATTTAATATATTAAAATTATAATTAATTTTTATTTTTTATATTATTTTTTCCAGTAATGATAACATTAATACATGATAAATAATTAGTATGAACCAATTAATAAATTATAATAAGTATGTGTTTATAACTATAATTAATTAATTAAATAATTATATTTATATAATATTATTTAATATATTATGTGTACATTATGTAATATATTAATTTATATTTCAAATATTTTATAGTATTTTTTTAAATTAAACATAGTGATAATTAAACTAATTAATATTAAATTTTGATGGCAATAAATTAATATATAATACATATTAATGGATAATATTAATTAAACGAAATCATTTTTATTTTTCCATCACATCAAACAATAATTTTCCCTTTCCATTATTTAACATTCTCACAAATCAAACAACACATATGAAAAACATATATCCTTCAAATATGTCACCCTTATTTTAATTTCTCTAAAAACTACAAAAATCCTTCTAAATCTTCCAAAATCACTTGCATCATACGCCCCGTAGGTAGTCAAAATACTTAGACAGAGGAAGGAAGTTTACTATCACAATGGGCATATTTGATTTGAGGGATTTTGACTATCTATGTATTTCACTGTTCATGTAAGTTGTTTGGTTAGTTGGATTCAAAAATCATGGATACACAATCCCTTGTTTGATTCTTGTTTAAAAATACATGATTTTCATTTTGTATTCTAATTAGTTTCGAAATGAATTTAATAATTCAAAATCCAGGTGAATTGTTTAGGTAGTCACAAAATTTTGAAATTTTGTTATCGAAAATATAGCAAAAATATTTCATTAAAATTGATAAAAAAAATATATTTTATGCTATCCATGTAATATATATATTATTACAATGATATATAATATAATATTAAATATACAGATATAATATTAAATTATATAAATTTAATAATTATAATATAATTATAGTATTGTTATATTTTAATTATTGTATATTATTGTAGAAAATATATAATATTATATGCATATAATTAATATAATATAATATATAATTTATGATATAATATAATATTATTATATATGGAGAAGAAAAATATTATTAATACATTATTATAATTAATATAATTACTATAATATTATATTGTTATACATGGAGAAGAGAAATATTATTAATATAATATATTATTTATGATAATATATAATAATAATTAATATAATATTATATAGTTATATATGGAGAAGATAAATATTATTATTATTATTATTAATATTATAATTAATATATATTATATTGTTATACATGGAGAAGAGAAAATTATTAACATAATATTATAATTAATATAACATATAAATATAATTAATATTATAATTAATATAATATATAAATATAATCAATATAAGATTATATTGTTATAGTATTATATTATTATCTTGTAGTTATATTAATTTATTATATTAATTCTATGGTTGAGTTGGATCAAAAATATAATATTATATTGTTATCCATGGAGAAGAGTTATACAACATCAAAATACCAATTTTCAAAATGGATAACACTATCCATGGATATGATCAATATACATGGATAACATTGAAATATCAAACAAGGGATTTGTACCTTATCCCGGACAAAAAATACTTATCCAACTTAATCCCTCAAATCAAACATGCCCCAATTAACTGCTGACTCTAATTAATGAAGTACGTTTGGATTAATTGCGAGAAATGTGATGCGATCGAGGCTTTAATTGAGGATGTGGTAGGGAGAAATATAATTTCTCATTTTTTTTTATCATGTCCTCTTCTCTTCCCGCGACTTTATTAATAACTAGCTCTACTCCCGCGCTATTGCGCGGGTTCGATTTAGTTGACGGCATCGTCATATTTTTTTTGTGTTTTGTGATCGATTTTCTTTTGATGATGTTTGGAGGATTAAATAGGAACAGTTAAGGTAGTGGCTAAATATTTGCAGTATATTATTACAAAGCCTCATAATATTTTCTATACACAAATTTGTAGTCAAATAATAGACATCAAGTTGTGGAATCCATCATTAATAAACATGCTACCCATTCAGAATAAAAAAAAATAAATAAGAAAACATTACATATATGAAAAAATAAATTTCAGGTGCAAATTTGTAAATGAACAGAAAAACATGGACGTCATGAATTGAAGGGTAAAATAGTAAATATAAAAAGGACCAAAATGTAAATTAAATTTTTTACAAAGAGGCTCCTGTACCAAAATGTAATTTTTTAAACTTGAAGGACCAAAATTTGGGAAAAAAGGACCAAAATGTGAATAAAAAAGGACCAAAATGTATTTTTTTAAGAAGAACAAAAGACTAAAAAGGACCAAAATATAAATAAAAAGGACTATAATGTAAATTCAAAAATGTGAAAAAGGACCGACATGTAAATAAAAGAGGATCAAGATGTAAATATTAAGGACCAAAATGTAAGTTTTAAAACTTAAAAGGGATCAAATATAAATAAAAAGGACCAAAATATAGTTTTTTTCAAATAAAAAGGACCAAAATGTAATTAAAAAGGATCAAAATGTAAAGTAAATTTTTTACAAAGAGGCCCCTGGACCAAAATGTATTTTTTTTAACTTGAAGGACCCAAATGTCAAAAAAAGGACCAAAATGTGAATAAAAAAGGACCAAATTTTTTTTTTAAAAAAAAAAAAAAAAGACCAAAATGTAAATTAAATTTTTTTTTTTACAAATAGGCCCTGGTGACGTGGCTCAACCAGGAGGTAGGAAAAGTGGTAACTTTAGTATTTTGCTAAGATAAGATATAAATAAAAAAGGACCGAAATGTAAAAAAATAACAAAGAGGCCCCTGGATCAAAATATAAATTTTAAAACTTCGATGGACCAAAATGGAAATATAAAGGATCAAAATGTAAGTATAAAAGTACAAAAATGTAATTTTAAATGCATTTTTTTAATTAAAAAGGATCAAAATGAAAAAAAAGGACCGAAATGTAAATAAAATTTCTTTTTTTACAAAGAGACCCCTGGACCGAACTGTCAATTTTAAAACTTTGAAGGACCAAAATGCAAATAAAAAGGACCAAAATGTGATAAAAAAGGACCAAAACATAATTTTTTTTAAAAAACAGGACCAATTTGAGTCCCCTGGATCAAAATGTAAATATTAAAACTTCGAAGGACCAAAATGCAAATATAAAGGACCAAAATTTTAAAAAAAGGACCAAAATGTAAATTTTTTTTTCAAAGAAGGACCATTTTGTAAATCAAAAGGACCAAAATGTGAAAAAAAAAAATTACAAATAGGCCCCTGGTGCATTGAATGACCAAAATGCAAAATATAAAGGACCAAAATGCAAATATAAAGGACCAAAATGTAAATTTTTTTTTTAAAAAAGGACCAATTTGTAAATAAAAAAGGACCAAAATATGAAAAAAATATTTTTTTTTACAAATAGGCCCATGGTGACGTGGCAGCCGGAAATGCAAGCATTGAAGGACCAAAATGCAAATATAAAGGACCAAAATGTGATAAAAAAGGACCAAAATATAATTTATTTTAAAAAGCATGACCTATTTGAGGCCCCCTGACCAAAATGTGAATATTAAAACTTCGAAGGACCAAAATGCAAATATAAAGGAACAAAATGTAAAACAAAAGGACCAAAATATATATTTTTTTTCAAAAAAGGACCAATTTGTAAATTAAAAAGGACCAAAATGTAAAAAAACAAAAAAATGGATCAAAATGTAAATATTAAAACTTCGAAGGACCAAAATGCAAATATAAAGAACCAAAATTTAAAAAAAAGGATCAAAATGTAAATTTTTTTTAAAAAGAAGGACCAATTTGTAAAGAAAAAGGACCAAAATGTGAAAAAATATTTTGTTTTACAAATAGGCCCCTGGTGCATTGAAGCACCAAAATGCAAAATATAAAGGACCAAAATACAAATATAAAGGACCAAAATGTAAATTTTTTTTTTAAAAAAGGATCAAAATATGAAAAAATATTTTGTTTTACAAATAGGCCCCTGGTGACGTGGCAGCCGGAAATGCATGCATTGAGGGACCAAAATGCAAATATAAAGGACCAAAATGTGATAAAAAAGGACCAAAATATATATATTTTTAAAAACAGGACCAATTTGAGGCCCCTGGACCAAAATGTGAATATTAAAACTTCGAAGGACCAAAAAGCAAATATAAAGGACCAAAATGTAAAAAAAAAGGACCAAAATGTAATTTTTTTTAAAAAAAAGGACCAATTTGTAAATTAAAAAGGACCAAAATGTAAAAAAAAAATTGCAAATAGGCCCCTGGCGACGTGGCAGCCGGAACTTGCGACGTGGCAGCCGGAAATGCAAGCATTTCTGGCTGCATTAGTATGTTGCTAGGATATCGATTGCCCAATTATTTTTTAATCGTATCCAGAACCGGCCCGGTACTTCCTGGTGAATTTGACAGAAAAAATAATTATATTAATTAAATATTAATATTTTATTAATTTGGTCACAAAAATTTATCAAATATTATTACATAACTTATAATTATTACTTAAATATCATTATTTTTAATAATGAAGGGTCTTTCTCAAAATTATTATCTACACTATATACCTACTAAAATATATTTTGAGATCTAATTATTTGGCGAGCTTTTGACATATTGACATTTTTCGTCACTACAGGACCGGACCTGATCGTATCAAATTTCAATTTATTCAAGAAAATTTCAATACAAATGCACATATGTTGTTTCATCATTTGGAAAGTCGAAACACAATTTTTATTTTACTTGTTTGGTCAATTGTACTAGTAAAATAAAAATAAAATAAAATATTTTCTGATTTCACCAAGCAAGACGATGAAATTACATTGATTAATTTTTTCTAAGTTTAACAAATCAAAATCACATATAATCTATTTCGTCAGTTGAGATAAAAAAACAAACTCGTATTTCGCCAAACAAGTCAGCTAGTCTTGCAAATTCTTCAAAATCAACGTCTTCTTTGTAAATGAGAAAATTTTGGATGGTATCCAATCCATAATTTTTTTTTTCCTATCAATTGCGATAGAGATGATGTTTTGGTGAAATGCGGGGGACAAAGTAGAATTTCCCATTGGATAATAGAGGCTCAGTCTTCGATATGTGTTGGTTGTGGTCAAATCAAATCCATAGTTCCGAAACGATAGTGATTGTTGATTCACTCACTAAATACTCAATTAATTTGTATCATCTCTCTCTCTCTTCTTCTCTTTCTTCTTTAATACGCCTAGCTAGACAGGACGGGAAGAACCCCATCAAAGATCAATCCATACATAGAGAAAGAGAAAGGTGATCTTGACTGTACCGCATATATATATACTCATTATTATTACCATCTATTGCCACATCAACCCCATGTCTTGTTCTGCCTCTTTGTTTGATCCTTCTTTTATTCATTTGTGCCCACTCTACACTACGTACGCACTACACACTACACACTACAAACACCACTCTCTCTCTCTCTCTCTCTCTCTCTCTCTCTCTCTTTGTTGCCCATCACCCATAAACCTTTCTATATTCATTTCTTTATTTTTTGCTTACGATGTTCAGACTGCCATGAGAGCACTTATCCTTTTCTTGTTCCTTCAATCTCTGTTTCTCCTCCCAAGGACGTATTGTACTACTAGATCACTTCTATCATCTCATCAGGTAGAGAGATAAGACGAGAAGATTACCATCCTAGTTAGTTTACTTCTCTCCTCATCTATGTTATCCTAATTAATTTCTTCTATGCATGACATGTAGGAAAAGGGGATGCTAATGGAGGATAAAACAAGATTGGGTTCGACACCACCTAACTGTCATAACAGATGCAGCTCGTGCAATCCATGTTTTCCGATTCAAGTTCCAGCGATCGCGGTTCAAGCCAAACAGAGGGGGATTAAATTCGATGGCAATGCATTTGGTTTTCTAGAGAACTCAAATTACAAACCTTTGGGATGGAAATGCCAATGCCAAAACCAACTGTATAATCCTTGAGCAAGATTCTTTTTGTTTGTTCTATTTTAGTGTTATTTCTTTTCATTTTGTACTGAGGAAAGACTAATGAGTAATGGGCATTCCTTATTTACTTACTGGATTTAATTAGTGATTGAATTGAATTTTTGTTCTGCTATAATCTATGCGAAGTCCTTTTCCAAAGAAGAAGAAAGGAGTTTTATGTGATAAGTTTATTTTCCATGCGAAATTAGATTCGCCATGGATTTCTCTGTCCATGTTGAAAGCGATAGAACACGAGTGTATTTATTATCTGTGATGTTTGTAATGGCGGATAGATCTGGTGCCATGCTGAATGAGTTCTGCCAGAGTTTGATCTTCGGTTACCGTATCACCAACATTTGGGACCATTTTTCCATCTCTCTCTCTCTCTCTCTCTCTCTCTCTCTCTCTCTCTCTCTCATCTGATCAATGGAATCTAATTCCCGAGTCGGAATGACAGAATTCTATAATCCCAGAATGCAAATCCATAGTCTACAAGATGTATAGTTCTTCTGGAAGCATGGTAACCGAATATCCAACAGAAAATATAATTAAATAAAAACATGTACATTACCAATGAAGAGAAAAAAAAAGGAGAAATGAAAAAAATGAGACGTAACCAGGGCCGGTCCCGACAAATTTGATGTCATAGTCAAAATCGTTAATTACTCGTCATATTATCTAAAATTATGTCAAATACATAAATAGTTCATAATTTTTTATAACATAATTATATTTTTACAAAATAACAAACTTTTAACATTACATATAACTATTCTAAAAAGTACATTAAAAAAAAAATTATAACAAAACAACAAATGTTTGAAGAAAATACACTCCTTGCATTTTTCGAAGCAAATTCCTCAATCAACTCATCATTTTTTAATTTATCTAAAAACTCCTTTTCGATTGAGATCATAGCTAAACCATTCAATCTTTCTTGCATTCTTCGTTATTCACCTCTCTAGCTTCTTCATTTTGCTCATCTCTTATTTCTTCATACTCTTCCCAAATTTCTTCATGGTGTTCATCAATAATATCTTCAACATGCTTCATATTTTCTTCATTCGTTAAATTAACATTTGCCTCAACGGATTGACTCGAACTACTCACATTTTGCCTCTTCGCATCAAATAACTTATGAACCGAACCAGCAAGTGATTTTGTCAATTCACACATTCTTTGTTTTGCTTTTCTTTTTTGAGACCCGGAATCTTGTTTGCGTTTCTCATTTGTCATCTTAAACAAATACCTTATCATTAAAAAAAAGTTGATACATAAAAAATATATTGCAATGAATTGATTATTGAATAATTACCTTTTGTTTTGGGGTTTATGAATTTTTTTTTGATCTAGTTCTCTTGTTGTACTTTTTTGTAGGTCTTTCTCTCTCTTAGAAATTTTATCGAACACCTTGTCTACATTAAAAAATAAGAAAAAATTAGATGATGAACAAAATAATTTAAGTTTCTTTGCTAAATTGGAGAAATAAAAGATTATTAAGAGAGTACAATATCTTAATTTGAGAAAATATATGACCGCACTTCCTCTATTCCTCTCTCTGTAACTGTGGGCACCCACATAATAGTTCATGAGTGTGTTCCCAACAATCGATCCCGGAATACTCATGTGAGGCCGTGCATTGGCAAAATGAAACCAAGCCCAAATCTATCAAAGATTTTTATAATTAATTTGTAAATACACTTTTATAAATAATTATTTTGTATAAATAAATGAATGAAAAATTACCTGAACAAGTGAGAACCATCCCGCCGCTGTAGTTTGGCCAATCTGGCATGCATCTCCCAAAGACTTGTACAAATGCGCGAGGATGACGGGACCCCAAACATACCTCCCACATGTATCAAAATCCTCCAAGAAATATATGTAACCTGGACTGATTCGGCCTTTTGTGGGATTGGCCAAAGCCATCGAACCCAGGAAGTACAAGATGTAAGCCCTCGTGAGTCGGTCCCATATTTCCTCCGTGGGATCAGTGGGTACTATGTGAAACGTCCTACGCAACCACGGGAATGTAGGTCGGTTACCAGGCGGACAAACCCCAAGCAGACGGGTCAGATCAGCTCCTACATCGTCCTCCCCGCTGATAGCCCTAAACAACGGAGCACCGTCCGCTACGAAACCAGTCAACAAAGAAACATCACGTAGGGTAATAGTCATCTCTCCATGTGGCATATGAAAGGTGTTCGTCTCCGGACGCCACCTATGAATCAATGCCGTCAGAAATGGCTGATTCAACTTTACGTACGCGGCCCGCGTGGGGACATAAAATCCTGCTCGCATAAGTCTGGCCTCCATTTCCGGAGTCGTCAGCGTCCAATGGGTCCAGTCGCGACCACCCTGAAATATCGTAATCTCAGGCTTTTCAATCTCGTTGGACACGTGGTTCATTTGATCCCTTAAAACGGAAGCATCATATTATTTGCTACCCATTTGATCGCATAAGTCTTGCTCATCAATTTTGTATTTTGTTAATTAAAGATGCGATTACATGTTTGTTATAAGGCGCAATGTACTTTTACAAATTCGCGGCTACCCAAGAATTTACCAAACTAATATAACTTTTTGCTAAAAATTCGGTTGTTTTTCCCTTCCGAATTGTCCAAACTGCCGAGGCCCATATTATTTGTTTTTCCGTCATCGATGATGTTGTTGGTGATTCTTATATTTTAATTTTCTCTCAGAAATTTGTGGATTGATTCTTGGGACGTATCGTGGAGCCCTGTTCTTTCGTAGAATTGCGTAGTAAAGTCACACAGAGTGAGTAGGTGTGTGCTTGTTTCAATGTTTCCGGAGAACAACACACATGATGTGGAATGCGGCCAACTTTTTTTTTACTAGGTTTTCTTGAGTTAGTATACGATTTTCGAAAACCAAACAGATGAATAATCTAATTTTAAGTGGAATACTTCCCAATTATATCTTAATGGTCATATGTTTAAAAAGTCTGAATGTGTCGTATACATGAATACATCTTTGTCTGACCGAATAGACGTTTTCAGAGATACAAAAAGTATGAACACGTAATAAATAAAATGAGTGGTGTTAACTAGTAAATTATCATTTTTTGGGACCGGATTCAGGTTAGGGTAGATCAAATCTTTTAGACGAGCAATGATAGGAATCACAAATTAGGGACTAAGAATTGCTCACACCTGTTACGTGACAGCTGTTCATTGGCTGCATTAAAGTTGTGCAAAAGATGCAGCTAATCGGCAGCTGCCACGTGACAGATGAGGACAATTCTTGGTCCCTAATTCGTGGTCCTTATCATTACTCCTTTTAGACACTTGTTTATTTTTTTCAATCTGAATTTTCTATTGTCCTAAGATGACCTAAGGGGATGAATAGGTTTAAAATACAAATCTAATGTAGCTATAAATAATTTATGTCACTTTCTAATCTGGTCGTTTTTAATAGTATGGTTGTACTAATTTTTTTGAAAGATCGGCAAGCGCGATACGCGCTCGATCCAATCGGTTGTTTCATTAAACATCAAACAAACATTACAAAGTGTTTACCATATAAACAAGATAATCAAGTAAGTTCTCACTCATGTTACTCTCATTCTAACATTACAAAGTTACTCTCCTTCTAACCTAAGCTCTCACCCCTGTTCTCCCCTTCTCTTGTGTCGCTAGAGGCTCCGCCATTGGTGGGTCAGATTTTGAATGGCAGAGATGATGAGTTGGGGCATTCTTCCCTTGCGTCGGAAGATACGGTTGTTTCTTTCGATCAAGAGGGTCCATAAGGTGGCCACCCATTGTTGGTCCCACTTCTTGTCGTGCGTTGGAGACTTGTTATTCCGGAAATTGCACCATAGATCAAGAACGGAGGTCGTCGCGGGATTAGATCTTGGCTCGATCCCTTGCCATACTTGTACCGAGAAAGGGCACCTCGAAAATAGATGCTCGACCGTTTCGTCTTGGACCGAGCAAAGTGGACAAATAGGGTCATGTGGCCACTCCCGCTTAGCTAGATTACCCGATGCTAAGATTCGGTTGTTGAGGACATGCCAAACGAAAATTTTGATCTTTAGGGGTGCTTTGATTGCGAATAGGCGAGGAGTCCATCTACATTCTAGGCCCGGGTGGATTATGCTAGTATAAGCCGAGTTCGCCTTGTAACGTAGGTTGTTGGTGATAGCTCGTGGCTCGGACAGGGTTGATCCTCCTATTTGTGACCCTAAATTAAGGGATTTGTACATTGGGATAAGCTTTATGAGGTCCTTTAGGAAGAAAGAGGAAATGCTCGATGAGATCCGTGGTAGTTCATCGGTATTTTGTAAATTGTAAATCGACCTAATGGTCGAAGACCATTGGGAATCGGCATTATTGCCTATTTGGAATAACCATCTCATAACCAATGTCTTATTTTGGGTCTCCAAATCGAGGATGCCGAGTCCTCCATTAATTTGTGGAAGGCATACCTTCCGCCATTTCATCAAACAATGTCCTCCTTGAATTTTGTCTTTGCCTTTCAAAAAAAAAAACTCTCATAATTCGGTTAAGTTCATTCAACACCCCCTTTGGTAATATGAATGTTTGCATAAAAAAATGTAGGAATCACACTTAATACGGCTCTAACCAAGGTGATCCGACCCCAATTGACAGTAATTTGTTCTTCCAATTACTAATTTTTTGCCGCAACTTATTAATTAAGGGTTGGAATGTGAATTTTGTCGGTTTTTTGAAGGAGAGGGGAAGTCCTAGGTACATTGTCGGTTTTTTGTATGGTTGTACTAATTAACAAAGAAACAAATAAGTAAATAAAAGAGAGATAAAAGAAACATCTGATACGATTACAGAGTTCGGTGGGTGATTTCGTGAAATTTAATCATTTTTTACATGCTCGATGACTGACCCGTCTCACACGTACCTATGTCTCCGGAAATATCTCAACATGGCCTTGCCGCCAAACCTACGATGATATTTTCATTATTTCAATATGAAATATACGATTTTGTAGGCCTTTACAACAAATAACTAGTCTACTACAAACTACAAAATATAACAACGATCCTGAGTCATCCACACGATTTCGAAACCGCTTTCTTGATTAAGGCTAAGCTAAACTTGGTTTTTGGTTGAAAAGATTGAAAATTTTGAGTAAAAAAATTGGAAATTTTTTGGCTCTCTCAATTGAGGCCGCGGTTGGTGCTTCTTTGATAGAACTAGGGGAGCATCCACCAAATCCTAATTTTTAATTATTACTCAAATCTGAATACATGGGCTATTGGGCCAATTTTACACTTTTCGTTCGGACGGATGTGTGTGCATCCGTTCGAATGGATAGTGTGTTTTCTGTGGGTTATAAATGGAAATGTATTTGGCCGATAATTACGCTATCCGTCCAAAATCATAGTGTTATTTTTGTTGAATACTCATAACTGATTTAGAATTGGAAATAAAATTCTTTTACCTAGATATGATTTTATCTGGATTCTACCTATGACAATGCCGAGATCATCATGAAAATTTGCAATATCTTCAAGTCTTCATATGACGTTCAATTTTTCTTATCTTCATATAATCTTCATTTAACAGGTATGTCTTCATTTCACCACATCTTCATGTCTTGGTTTAATTTCTTCACATCTTCTTCATCTTGTATTTCTTCATTTCCTTACATATTAACATCTTCATACTGCTTCTCCAAATCTTTGATATCTTCTAGATCTCTTATTGCTTTATATCTTATGTTTATTTTCTTGATATTTTGAAGATTGTACTTGTGCATCGTGTGTACCTATCTAACACATACTAAAGCAAATTGTTAGTAGTTCAGTTTTGTTTTGAAAGCATCAAACAATCCAACAATTTCGAATTTAAAGTCAAATTCGACTTGTTTTTGTTTGGGAGAATACTTCGTTTGTGAAGATGTTTCTTTATTATTGGATTGTGATACGATTTGTGGTTGTAACAAATTATATTTTGTTTGTAAATATGTTGATGTTGGGTTTCGGCATCGTCCTCGAGAACGACGGAGCCGGTCCGATCCGATCCCGAGGATTCCGTCGTCGACTTCGAAAATACGAATCATACAATAATCAATAAACGTGTCATACCTCGTGAAATTAATCACGACAAAAGGTTGACTCTTTGTTGTTATTGCTCCTGTTCCGTTCTTTGGCAACACGTGCGTCCCACGCCTGCACGATTCAATACCGTCTACGAATCTTCGCCTTGTCGTATACATTCGGAACACTTCTAGTTAGTTTCCGATCTTGTTCGAACTCGTTAGATCACAACGAAAAATCCCAATTGAGATCTCTCTACAGGTATCCACCTCGAGTTTTATCTCTTGGTCATGCGCAAATTCTCTTAGTAAATTTGTCGTAAACTTGCTCAATTCAATCGAGAAAAAACCTTTTCTCTCACTCTAATGACTTTTTCACCTTTATGCACAAATCACAACGAAAAAAATTCATACCCGAATCCGAACCCGACCCAAAATATTTAATTTTCTTTTAATGTGAAATTTCTTAATTATTTTTTTGGGTAAATTCTGGTCCAGTGGCATGCGTGATATTTTTTTTCATTAAGCTGTCTTTTCATTTGTTGACTCGCCACTAACCAGGGACAATCAACATTATAGAAAAATGATTTATTTTAAGTTTCCACTGTCCAATCAGTGGGACAATCAAGAAATCAATATAATCAAAAAAATCAAACAAATTAAAATATTCAACCTATTCATAATTGGCCAAAACAATCCGAAAATAATTGGAAATACATAAAATCCAAATATTACAATAATTAAATCAATAAACATCCAAAATGTTCAAAGTACAACAAACCTATAAATTGTTTTTTTTTTCCTCTGATAGTCACGTGCAAAGATACACTATTATTATAAGAACTAACATGATTAAATTGAAAATGATTTTAATTTTATTTAATCAAATGATCACTATAACCCTATTTATGGTGTTGGTATTTATTATACTTAAATACTATTATTTATATCTTCCATGAATAATACAAAAATATTTTTTCTAATATTATGAAAAAAATCAAATATAACCAATATATTAATTTTCATATTTAAATATATATGACATGTTACAATTAATTATTTTTTTATGATGAAAAAAATTAAGAATATTTTTTTTTGTATATCTATGAAAGATTTTATTTGCATAATTTATGGAAAGGGATAAATTAATAAATAAATGTAAGAAACATCAATCATCAATTCATCATTAAAACGAGTATGACAGTTATTTGATAAAACAAAATTGAGATTGCTCTCAATTTACCCATGTTGACTCTTGCAATAACGTCACATTTTGTATTACATTGTTTATTTTGTAGGAGCAGTTTCAGCACATGGCAATTTAATTGCAAATATTACGGCATCAAGTATAGGTGTTAACAGGGCCGGTCCCGACAATTTCGTTGCCCTAGCCCAAGCCATTTAATGAACCTTAATATTATACAAAATGATGCCCTAAAAATTTATAGAAAAAATATGTAAAAACATAATTAAGTTCTTCATAAAATAAAATTAGAGATTAAAAATTTTACACCATTATTTTGCAGTTTAATCAACAGACCCATTTTCTAGTGGGACAACTTTTTGGGTCCTTTTGGAGCCCAAATATATTATTTTTTATTAAATGAAGCTTGAATGGTAAATTTATTTAGTAATTTTACTTAGTCATATTTTTCGTATTTTTTATATTTTTGGGTTGATTAGTAAATTTTTGGAGGTTTTTTTTACATATCCAAATCAGAATACAATGTAGAATAAAGAGGAAAATCAAACACTAAAACATCCATTAAGGAGCATCATCAAGAAGAAGATAGAAGGTTTTTCGTTATTACTATTACTATCTCTATTACAATTTGCAAAAATAATCTATTTTATATTAAACCCTAATTAATCATATCCGGTGCTAACAACTAAAAATGTCAGTTTTCAAAAATATATCCACTTTTTTAATCCAAAAAATTTGTTTTCTTTGAAAATAATCATGTAGACTAGTTAAATATGATAAAGTTTGATAACTTATTAAAATAGAAATTGAAAATTTATTAAGAATTTATAATTCTTTTTGAAAAAGGAAGAATAAATTACTTATGAAACTTTGAGGTTCTCGAGATGAAACATTTATTATTTTGGAAATGATACATTTTTCTTGGTATTTGAGTCATAACATAAAACATGTATTTTTACGATTATTTACAAAAAATTTTAGATGCAATATTCATTTAATAATCAAATGACATGTCATCTTAGTAGTAAATTTGTATGAAGTGATGAGGTGATTTGCTATGTTATGCGGATACTTCAAAAATGCAGAAGTATCCTAAGAATACGCGTATCCGATACGGATACGGATGCGATACGGTTCGGATACGTATCGGATACGTCACGTGGCGTATTCGAATATTTTAATATTTATTTTTTTCGGATACGGCGGGAATACGGCATGATACGGCTGGGGATACGGTCAGGATACTCCATTTAGGATATTTCGGCCCATTATATATTTTGGCCCATAATATTTTTAAATAAATTATATATGATACTTCTAGGATACTTCTAGATTAGTTCTAAAATATTTTTAGAACAAGTTTATGATAGTTTTATGATACTTGTATTGTTTGTTTTATATTATTTATTGTTATGATATTTAATTTAAAAATATAATTAATTAATTATTTAATTTATTACTTATTTATTAATTATATATAATATAAATATATTAAATTGCCGTATCCCCGTATCCGTGATTTTTTGAAAATCGCCGTATCCGTATCGTATCGGATACGCTACCCGTATCCGTATCCGTGCAACATAGGCGATTTGTAACAAAAACAAACATTACTTCTTACTTTTTCTGTTAGGGTCTAATAATGACCTATGTACTATACTGTATTATTTCTTTTACATATTGAAATAAACATCCTACACACAAATATATATTGTTTGTGCACATAAAATCTAATTTCTCATTTATATCCTTTCTTCCTCTCACGGCCATGGATATTTCTTCATCTTCTTCTTCTTCTTAGTTTAAGTTTTTTATTGTTATAACTTATACAACAAATATATAAATAGTTGCCCCTTCTAATGTTGTTGCCCTAGTCCCCGGGCTTGAGGGGCTTACCCCGGGGCCGGCCCTGGGTGTTAAATTCGGCTCTTCTAACACGTCAGTCCTTTTTCTCAATTTTTTTTTTTTTTTTGGAAAATATTAAAAAGCCCCTATATTTATTTATATTCTTTATTCAGTTACATATATGTCGTACCTGCCACCAGTTTGTTGCTACTGATCTGTCCACTGAGGCTGCTTTGAAGGTATACTGTTTTCAAAATTTTAGGTATTGGTTTTCTTTTATTGTTTTGTTATAATTAACAAAGATATATTTTTTTTATATAGGTTTGAGTACAGAAAATGGGGCTTCAACAAGGAGCCCAGGCTCTTTGGACTGATGAAATATTAGGTATCTCATTTAATTTCCTTGATTTTGATTTACTTTTAAAAAATTCGAAATTATCTATTACTGATCATTGATTTTAAAAAATAGTGTGATTGGTGAAACAAGACCAATACAAGGGTTGCTACGTTCGAATTCCATCGCACCAGAAAAATCCATGGGCCTAATTGTAAAATCCAAATCAGGACAAAACTCTCTTCTGGTCAAGGTAAACTAAAAATGATAAGATGAGTAGATTGTAAGAAAACTCAATCACGACAATATAATCGAAAAATTAATTCTACACAACATGTTCTCGCAGCATGATTGACAACAGGATGATGAAGGAAGTATAGGATTATGATTGAAATAAGTTAAACTAATTTTATAATGTGAATGCAATATCTAACGATGGATCAATATTCTGCTGCCAATCATGCAGCGAGAGTATGTTATGTAGAATTACTACTAATTGAAATGATTGGTACATTTGAAATGCCACGAGAATTTTCTATTATATTATTTAGTTAGAAATATGTACCTTTTATGCAATTTAAACTTAAAATTGTAAAAATAATTGAAGATATTTAGTGAATTCTTCTTATATGAAATTCAAGGATATTTTGGGAATTTTATGAAATCAAGGGGTATTTTTGATATTTTAAGAAATTCAGGGGTACTTGTGATATTTTCTCATTTTGAGGGTTATTTTGCTAGGTTTGCGATATTTACGGGTATTGTTCATATTTTCTCATTTTCAGGGGTTTTTGGAAAAAAAAATGGTATATGATTATTTTGGTACATTTCAGGATTTAAACTTAAATTTTTAAAAAGAATAGAACATATTTAATAAATTTTTCTTATATGAAATTCAAGAATATTTTGGAAATTTTAAGAAATTCAGAGGTATTTGTGATATTTTCTCATTATGAGGGGTGCTTTTGAAATTTGACGAGATTTAGTTACTGTTAATATTTTCTCATTTTCACAGGATTTTAGAAGAAAAAAGATTTGTACATGTGATTATTTTGGTACATTTCCGGGATATATGTGATGTTTTTCTCATTTGAGGGGTATTTTTGTTATTTCTTCCATTTTAAGGGACATATGAACACGAAATATGGCAAGGACATATGATTATTTTGGTATTTCTGATATTTTTTTCTCATTTGTATATTAGAGGGGTATTTCCATACACCGTACCATCTTTCACCAACAATAACCAGTAATCACTAATCGGTACCGAATAGTAATTTCTATTTTGTTCTATTGATACAGTACATCTCAGAGGCTCTCGAAAACCCAAGATTTTCACTTGCGTTGCAGTCCAAAGAACTCAGCTCCTCAATCTCGCGACACTCCCCCAAAACGAGGTCGTTAATTTCATCCCCTCGATTCCATCTTTTTTCAATTTCGTAAATTCACAATGGATAATTTGTAATTTTTTCAATTTAGATACTGAAATTGCGAGTAAGAAGGATTAGGAAATAAACATGGTCCGTGAGTGGTGAAGGAAGATGGTACCAACGAGGATGGGAGTGCCTGGTACATAGAGAGTGAAGAGGATTTAGACAAAAATGGATTCATGTGTCGCTGGACTCATATGGACGGTCAGAATCAAGACGGTTCTGTCGAATAAAGAGAAACAGTTCAATCTTTTTTTATTATGAAAATATTTAATTCAATTAATATATGTACTCGTCTTTTTTTTTTTTACATGTTTGTTAGTGGTGGGAGAAATGAGATTGGACCGGTTATAAAGAATTCCGTAAATAAAAAAAAAATATTTTCTTGATTTGGTGCGTTAATTTTTTTACAAAAAAATGTTCTTGAGATTGGCCTCCAGTTGTGTACAAGCTTAACGGGTTTGAATCTTTTCGGTAACAACTTTTCAACACCCATACCCTCAAACATCTCTAAGATGGTACTATTTTTTTTATCCCTTTTATTATAACTAGAAAATTTGTCCGCGCTTCGCTGCGAATTTTCTCAATTGATATTTTCAGGTTTTCGATGGGCATAATTGATATTTTCAATTGTGACAAGGGTATTATTGAAACTTTGATGCATGTGCTGCAAGATGTTCGATTCAATGGTATTTTTATAAATTAAATCCTTCTCTTTTTCTTAATTACTTCTTTGTTCTTTTTTCGTAATTTCGAGGTTGTTTTGACATTTTCATATTTTAGGGTATATATTTCGAATTTCGGATTTTACAATGATATCTTAGAAATTTTAGCTTTTTCATTGACGAGGGTATTTTGAGAACGTTTATGCGGGTGCGGGAAGATGCTCGATTCAACGGTATTTTCATAAATTAACCCTTTCTCTTTTCCTTAATTAGTATTTTGTTTTTTTTTTGTAATTCCGATGTTATTTTGACATTTTCATACTTTAGGATACATATTTTGGATTTTACAAGGATACCTTCCAAATTTTCAAGGAAATGGCCCTCCTCTTCCTTACGAGTGCAACGATAGCTTCCCGCTAATTTCCATGAAAACACAAATTTACAAAAATGCCCCAACATTAATGAAAACTAGCTTCTCTTACCGCGCCATTGCGCGGTTTGAAATATTTTTGTTTCGTAATTAATTATTGACAGAGCAATTGGTTCATTATCTAAATTGGTAAGAAATAATGTAGCTGGTTCGTCAAATACATTGGAAAATGTAGTTAGAAAGAAATTACTTAAGTCTACTGGATTCATTCTAATTGAGTTGCAAACAAAAGAAGAAATATCAGAGATAAATAACCACCAAAAATTTGACTTGTTTTTTGAACATTAAAAATTTTCAAAATAATGAAATTTTGCACGTAGATAAATATACAATCCATGAAATTTATACATGCGCATAAATAGTTTTCATCAGTTAAGTTAATTAAGATATCAGTTGAGTTAATTAAGAAATTTGTAACATGTAAAGAACCATAAAATTGAACAGGTGGAGAAGACAAAACCATTCAGTCACATCTGTTCAATTAATGAAATCATCTAAAATAAATAATTTTCATCACTTAAGTTAATTAAGATATCAGTTCGGTTAATTAAGAAATTTGTAACATGTAAAAAATCATAAAATTGAATAGATGGAGAAGGCAAAACCATTCTGTCACATCTGTTCAATTAATGAAATCATCTAAAATAAATAATTTTCATCAGTTAAGTTAATTAAAATATCAGTTCGGTTAGTTAAGAAATTTGTAACATGTAAAGAATCATAAAATTGAACAAATGGAGAAGGCAAAACCATTCAGTCACATCTGTTCAATTAATGAAATCATCTAAAATAAATAATTTTCATGAGTTAAGTTAATTAAGATATCAGTTCGGTTAATTAAGAAATTTGTAACATGTAAAAAATCATAAAATTGAACAGATGGAGAAGGCAAAACCATTCTGTCACATCTGTTCAATTAATGAAATCATCTAAAATAAATAATTTTCATCATTTAAGTTAATTAAGATATCAGTTCAGTTAATTAAGAAATTTGTAGCATGTGAGTGTTGAACTGCTTTTTTTAGTCATGAACAAATCAATGAGTATTGAATTGCTTTTTTTTTATGTACCATAAACAAAAGCAAGACATGAAGTTTGCTGACTACTTTTCTATGTGTTGTATGTATTCATCAGAATTGAAGCAAAATAATATGATGATAATTTGTACATGTTAATTTAATTCTCTTTTCTGCAAAAGTATTACTTACAAGTTATCTGAGAATATAATTAATAAGTAAAACATGAAAGCATATATTATTCTTGTGTACACTGTTTTTATCATATCTATTACTCGCATACACATTGTTTTTTATGGCAACAGAATTGTTTGACAAATTTGGTGGCCTCTGAACATGTGATTATTTTCAGATTGGAACATAGAAATAAGAAAGTTCTACATTTTATACTTTGCACATGTATAATTCGTGTAAGCAAAGCCATTCATGAAACTAATGTCTTGAATTATTCAACTTGTAAGCTGGTTGTATAAATCGTGTAAGCAAAAGTACTCAGACATAATTTGTTTTAAATATATTCTTTCAACTTGTAAGTTTGTTGTCTCAGCTTGTATAGATCAATTGATATTGCAAATGAGAGATACCGACATATACTTTTCTTCTAAGACACGCATTAACACATCCACTAATCATATGCACATCCATTTACTCAATTGCACATGACATATCTATTAACACACAATTTTTCACATCCATTACTCGTATGACCATTTTTTTCTTGACAAAGAATTATTTGAGAAATGTTTGATATTGCAAATGAGATATGGACATATCTATTACCTGTTCAAAACAATCTATGCATTCATATTATAAATTTTTTGCCTGAGGTTATGCGTAAGATTGACAACAAAGTATGTGATATTATTGATAAGCAGTACAAAACAATGTATCCATACATATTATAGTCTTTGCCTGAAGTTATGCACAAGATTCAAGACAGAATGTTTAAAGTATTCATTAACACAAATTTTGATGAGTTTTCATGGCAAGTGAAGGTATTATTTGGCATAATATTCATATTGCAAACATAGAATACTATTGGACAGAGACTTCATATTGCAAACAGGAAAGATGTATATATATATATATATTGTAAAATTTTTTTTTCCTGATGAAAACAAATTAATTTTACATCAGTCTAGTACTCTTTTCACATTGAATTGTTTTAATATTGAATCCAACCAATAATAGCATTGTAGATTTTTTATTCAGACCAGCAAATAATAACATTGTAGATTTTTTAGTTTTGATATCAAACCAGTAAATAATAGCATTTTTTATTCAAACCTTTGCATATGACAATCTAGTCTATTCAAACTAATAAACATGAGCAAAGAAAATTTTACAGCTTTCATTCCATTGCACATATTTTTTGAAGACATTCATCATTCGTGGGTGTACATTCTTTTCATGAGAACAAATTTTTCAGATGTGTTTAGGATCGCACATACACTGAATTTGTTTAAAATCGTAATAATCACACATAATATTGCAGTTTTTTTTCATGGAAACAAAGTTATTTCATGGGCACGTTAGTCTCTGTGTTATGGAATTTTTTAATATCTAAATCACAAAATCAGAATAATTCAGATTTTATACTTTACAAACATATTAGTCGTCTGAGCATGAGTATTCATGTGAATAGTATATTGTAAATAGATCGTTTCAAGCAATCTCGTCGCCTCAGGATACATACATCTATTGGCGTTGCAAAGAGGAAATCTATCCATTTTTCGAGATCCGGCTTTCTCGAAAAATGAAGAGATTTCACACCCAGCAACATAGATATTGAAAAAAAAACTTGCATCATCGGCAACGTAAAAAACGTTGTTTATTTCGACATCTAACTTGCTGTAAATTGAATAAATCCAAAGAACACATATACACACAAAATCGAATAGCCAAGAAGCAATGCATGTAATTGAACAGAACACTCAATAACAAAATACAAGGACAACCGTGCTCATATGTTTCGAAGCAAGCAAGAATCCAATAATCCTCATGTGAACAAATCAAGATAAAAAAGAAAACAAATCCTACTTCCATAAAAATAGCAGGAAAAAAATACGAAAGAAAATCCCATAAATCGAAATAAAATTGCTACAAGAAGTAAGAATAACGAACACAGGTATTTATACATGACCGAATACCGCCGGCAACAGCAAAAGTGTTCCTCTAAAAAGTACATACTGAAGAGATCTAAGGAACCAAATGAAAACATACATGCACAATACAAAAATATTCGAGAAAGTACAAAGATCAACACACTAACTGGCATATTTCAACTATAAGAACAAAAATAACAGCAGGTTGAATTACCTAAAAGAGAAGAGGAAGCAAGGAAAAGACGGCGAATGAGGAACATAATGGAGAATATGAACAATGGAAACCCTATATATACATGTCATTTATGTCTACCGTACACCAGGTACACCAAAGCTTGGGACTACATACACCTCGTGTATATGCAAAGCTCATAAATGGAATAGAGAATACGGAGCACTGATGATAACATATACCGGACCGCCCTACAGACATCAAAAAGGTACGCCGTGTCTATGCAGAAAAATAACAGGCTGGCAAAACCGACCCAATCAGACGGGTCAACACAACCCACGCACAGATCGGACGACACAAATTAGTCCATCAAGAACAAAGATCGGACGACCAACAAAAAAAGCAACACAAACTACACAGCGAGCAAGATAGAGAAAATCGCACAAAAAAAATATGAAAGCAGCAACACGTGGCAATCCTGGAGAAAGATATTTTTCATAAATTTATACACAAGTATTTATACACAAGTAATAATTACAAAAAAAAAGTATATATTGTTTTTTTCTACCCAATTTTCTTAATACTCACCTAAAACATAAAAATCAGGACAAATTAAGGATTTTTTTTTTTTACAACGAACCCGCCCTAGTTCTGCTGGAATTTTTCTTCTGAGCCCAATTTAGAGAGGCCACATATGGTGCCCCTCATTTTTACCCAACATCTTCTATATCATCAATTAATAGTTAATCACCCAATTAGTTAACAAAAGTACAATCTATTAACAATTAATTAATATATAATTAAAGTACGTATGCATTAACAAATCTTAATCAATAACTATTAACTGTTAATTGAATGTCATTTTATTAATGACTTTGTTAATTAATCACCAATTAATTGTTAATTGGTGATAATAAAGGATGTGATGGGGAAAATGAGGGGGCATTGGTAAAATTACCCTAATTTATATGTGAACGTGTAGTAGTACTCTAAGTTAGTCAATTCGCGAATAGTTCGCGTATAATACACAAATTATACAAATTTTTTAAAATACGTGAACTTCGCGATAATATATTTTGCCGAATTTTTTTAACCGAATTTTTAATAAAAATCGTATTATACACGAAACTATACGAATATGAAAATTACACGTTAACGTCTTTTAGGTCCGAATTTTTTGCCGTATTAAAAAATGCATTATCCGAATTATACACGAACGTATTTCGTATCGTATTATTACCGTATCCCGAATGACTGACTATCGTAGTACTCACTGAATTTCTCTTGTCATGCCATCTGAATAAGACATCCACTCGTGCTAGATTTTTCAACACAGATTGCACATCTCTTATCTTTTTTCTTTTTTTTGAAATTTATTAGCCCGTAGGCCACACATCTCTTATCTTTAGAAATTTTATCCTTATTATAATAAAAATTTGAGGGCATTTACTGTACCCCCTCCATTTCCCCCACTCACCCTCTATCCACTAATTAATAGTTAATCGGATGCATTTTTAATATTAAATAATTAGTAACAGTTAATTAATGGTTAATCCGGATTAATTAACTATTAATCGAATGTACTTTTGTTAATTACATTATTACTTAATTACCAATTAATGGTTAATTGGTGATATAGATGAGATGTGGGAGGGAAATGAGGGGTAGGATATAATTACCCTAAAATTTTTGCATCATGTGGGCAACATTACATCTAAACCCATCTAAAATTATCAATACAATCGACACGAGAAAGAGAGATCCAACAAAATGGCTTCTTCTTCTACAAGACCTCATGCAGTTCTAATTCCACAACCAGCTCAAGGACATGTAACCC
Source organism: Luzula sylvatica (assembly GCA_946800325.1). NCBI lineage: Eukaryota > Viridiplantae > Streptophyta > Magnoliopsida > Poales > Juncaceae > Luzula > Luzula sylvatica. Next base: position 57,144,147 of record OX326960.1, on the reverse strand, counting down.
CCATGCTCCAACTAGCAAAAGTTCTTCACTCAAAAGGTTTCTACATCACTTTTGTAAACTCTGAATACAACCACAAGCGTTTTCTTCGGGCTAACGGGCCGAATTCTCTTAACGGACTCGAAGACTTCAAATTCGAATGCATACCTGATGGTCTACCGCCATCCGATGGTGGCGACGTGACACAAGACATTGCTAAGCTGTGCATCTCTACTACAAGAAACAGTGCTGGTCCATTCAGAGATTTGTTGATTAAGTTAAACAATTGCACGGATGGACCTCCAGTTAGTTGCGTAATCGCCGATGGAGTTATGAGTTTCGCTCAAAGAATTGCGGAGGAATTGGGCATCCTTGCCCTAGTCTTTTGGACTACTAGCGCTTGCGGTTTCAACGGATACCTTCACTTTGCCGAGCTTATTCAACGAGGCTATACTCCTCTCAAAGGTTTCAAATAGTTTTAATCATTTTTTTGGATGAAAACTAGAAAATATGAAATATTTGTTGATGTAATTTATCTTGAATCTCAAATAGATGAAAGCTATCTAACAAATGGATATCTTGACACGCTGATCGACTGGATACCTGGCATGTCAAACATTCGACTGAAGGACATACCGAGTTTTATCCGAACAACTAACCGGGATGATATCTTGCTAAATTTTGAAGGTGGTGAGGCACAAAATGCTTTAAATGCTAAAGGACTCATACTGAACACGTATGATTCTCTAGAACACGAGGTACTTAGTGCTCTTAGAGAAAAATTCCCTCATTTATACGCGATAGGACCCCTTTCATTGGTTGTAAACAAGTTGAACCCTAGTGAGTTAGACTCGATTGGATCGAGTCTATGGAAAGAAGATACTACATGTTTAGACTGGCTAGACAAACACAAGCCGTGTTCGGTTGTGTACGTAAATTTTGGCAGTATAACTGTCATGACAGCTGAACACCTAATTGAATTTGCGTGGGGACTAGCCAACAGTAAGAAACCATTTTTATGGATCATCAGGCTCGATATTGTTTCGGGGAAAAATGCGATACTACCTGAGGAGTTCATAACAGAAATTAAAGATAGAGGTGTTTTGACAAATTGGTGTCCACAAGAGAAGGTGCTTTTGCACCCCTCAATTGGGGTTTTTCTGACTCATAGTGGATGGAATTCGACACTGGAGAGCATATGTGGTGGCGTGCCTATGATTTCTTGGCCGTTTTTTGCCGAGCAGCCTACGAATTGTCGATTTGTATGCACCAATTGGGGGATAGGTTCCGAGATTGATGCAAATGTAAGGAGAGATGAGGTTAAAGGGCTTGTGAGGGAAGCCATGGAAGGAGAGAAAGGTGAGGATATGAGATCGAAGGCAAATATGTGGAAGGAGAGAGCCGAGACAGCAATAAAGCAAGACGAGTCTTCGAATGAAGATTTGGATTGTTTGATCCGGTTTCTACTAAGAAGTTCTTAAATATGGTTTGCAAATTTTCAACTTGATGGCTCAAGTACCAAAAGACTGTTAATTTCTCTGTTTTACCCTATTGTAGTAATTGGATATATATTGTTGGTAATTTGATCATGTGCAACTATTAATTAGATAGATTACAATATACATTTCAGCACACTAGTAAGGACACGAAGTTTCACTAAAGAAAAATAAATTATACATCTAATCAAGTTGAATTAGTATTGCATCTTTAATCTATCAAATTGTAAGAAATTCAGTAACCACATATTCTCAAGGTGAGATTTTATTAATTATAACATGAGAATTATTAAAGAAAAATTTCATTATCGAGAGTACGATGCAAAGTAGGATAGTCAATTACCGGCGTGAAATTGATCATGCTCGAAGGGTTGATCGCTTATCCTCCTTTCTCCTAGTCACGTTGGTGACAAAATGCGCGTCCCACACCCACACGTCTCTCACCGCTTCGTTGACAGTTTTCGCTCATTCGGTTTGATCACAACGAAGAGCCACAAGTGTCGCTCCTCTACGCGTATCCACCGTGAGTCGTAGCACCTCGGTTACAGATATACCTGTCTAGACGATATACCGGTAAAATTGCTTGATTGAATTGATTCTCTAAACCGAGAAAAATTCCTTTTCTCGTTTCTCTGTTTCTTCACACCCTTTCACTCTATGAAAAAGTATCTCTCCAAAATAGAATGATCTGGACACAAATCAACTATACAAGAGAGAGAGAGAGAATTATCCTATTTATACTAAATAGGATAAGGACACCCAAAAGGTACGTTTTAGACACACCAAACTGTGTGTACCAAAAACTGCCAGAAAATTGCTTTTTCACACAGTGCGTCATGACGCACCATATGGTCCGTAATGACACACGATGTCCAAAAATTTCTGGACAAAATACGCATTCTAGCGTCATAACGCACCATATGGTCCGTCATAACGCACGATGGTATTTTTCCTGAATTTGGCGTGCCTACGGAACCGTTGGATCTACGTGCTGCGAAGAAGCTTGTAATCTCCTTCGAGCGTCGCCTTAAAGAAAATCTCGAAATCAAGCCATCCTTGGCCGATCTGGTTTGCGAACGAGCGAAAGTCCTTAGATATCTTCTCGGCCGAATCAAGATCCGCGAATTTGACGCGAATAAACAATACGCCTTTGAAATTCTCGCGATATTATTGCAAAACAGTCCCTCGAATAAAAAACGATTAGGCCAAATCAACGATGTAGATGCCGTTATGCAAGCAGTTGCGATGTACAAATCGAAGGATAAAAAAACCTCTGACGAAGAGGAACTGTTAGAGAACTTGTTCGATTGTTTGTGTTGTTTGTTGATGCCAATGACGAATAAAAAGAAATTAATGAAATCTGAAGGGGTCGAGTTTATTTGTAAAGAGTTTTTCTTATACGTGCATATTATGATGGGATAATACTATGGCTGCTGTTGAGAGAGAAAGAGAGAGATGAGTTTGGGTTTGGATTTGGATTTGGATTACTTTTTTATTATTAAGTTTTATTAATGGTTATTGGATTTAATTATTTTGGTTAATGAGTTTGAGTTTAAATAGATTTTATTTTTTATTCAATTTGTCATGTAATGCTTCAAAATAATCTAAACATATATCACGTCACAGTGCCACCTCAGCAGTTAACTGATGATTAGGCAGTTAACTGATGGAAGGGATACGTTGCACAAATTTTGAAAGTTCAGGGGGTAAAAAAGTGCAGATTTTAGTAGTGGGGTAAGTTGAAAATTTTGGACAAGTTTATGTAACAAAAGTGTACTTTTTTCAAATGGAAGTGGCGCAGGAGAAAGATGTGAACCGTAAGAGAAAGGGGCTGGGACCAAAACCATGTAAAAGAATAACAACTTTTCTTTATTTATATTATTTCAAGAGAAGGACATTTGAACCTTCCTTGAATTCCCTCAAAAAAAAAAATAGGGTACATATTTCGGATTTTACAAGGATTCCTTAGAAATTTTCAGGTTTTCGATGGGATAATATTTGGTCAAGTAAATGCCCCTCCTCTTCCTTACGAGTGCAACGATCCCAATGCCGTCTCTTCCGACTCCAGCACAGATTACTTCCTGCAAATTTCCAAGAAAACTCAAATTTACAAAATTGCCCCTACATTAATGAAAATTATAAAAGAAAGTATATATTGTTTTTTTCTACCCAATTTTCTTAATACTCATCCAAAACCAAAACATAAAAATCAGGAGAAAGTAGGAATATTTTTTTTTACAACGAATCCGCGCAATACCACCCTAGTTCTGCTGGAATTTTCTTCTGAGCCCAATTTATAAGTGGTAGATTACTGTTTATACACAGGTTTTTAAAAATAATTCCGAAAATACACACGCCTAGAACGTAATTCCGGAAATAGACAATGGCGGAGTTTGTAACTCCGCCAAACTTTAAAAATGGCGGAGTTTGTAACTCCGCCATTTTTAATTTGTTAAATTGAAGATTAATTCTGTTCAGGAGGAGATAATTATGTTTTGTAATTGGCGGAATTCGTAATTCCGCCAAAATTCAGGGTATTATTTTTTCTGTTGTTTTAATTATATTTAATAGTTAAGTAAATGATGATAATAGTTTATGTTGTTTATATTTTATGTGAGTATAGTTGTAGTTATATAAAAGAAAATAATATATATGATATATTTATTGCAAAAATAAATAATGAATAATTGAATATTATAGTTTGGTTATTGCAATCATGGGGATGGTTCAATCATGTGGTTTGTATCATGTGGTTTGTATCATGTAGTTTGGTTATTGTATAAGTAGATTGTAGTAAGTTTTTTAATTTGGTTATTTCATATAATTTGGTTATTTTCAATTTCATTTTCAAAAGTGAAACTAAAACTAAAAGTAAAACTAACATGGAAACATCAAACAAACAAACACATGAAAACATCAAACAAACAAACCAACAAACCACATCAAACAAACAAAACAAAATCCATCAACTCTCGGAGCATGAACAAAATCCATCAACTCTCTCACAAGAAAACAAAATCTAACTATCATCTCTCGGAGCATTCTGAGTGGAGTCGAAGAACTCGTACTGGTTCCGAGAAGAACAGGCTCCACCATCACCATACTGAGGGCGAGATGTACATACGTAATCCGAGTAAGGTGGCTGGAATACCTCGTTCCATGGGTTCAACTCGGTGGTGAAGGCGGATTAGGAACATTGCCATATTCGTTATTCAAAGACAATGTCTCGAGTAGCAAATACATCCTATTGGCCATATGATCCAACGTGAGTCCGGCAGAACAATTACGGCTACAAGTCGAATTCTGTCTAGCTCGATGGATGTCTAAACGTAGCTCCTCCACCTGAAAGTTAGTAAAGTTAAATAAAATATAAATATAATATAGAAATAATTTTTATCATACCATGGATCGCAAGACCGGTCCACTAGCTCGAAACCTCGCGTTAGGTGGATCAATGAAGTTCAAAATCCACCGTCGTGTAATTCTCCAAAACCAAGCCATATAATCCTGTACAAGTTGCAAAATTTAACATCTTACAAATGTGTAATATAATTATTAATAAAAATCATACCTCCCGAGTGAATTGGCCATTCAATACCGTGGCATCCTCCTGCACAAGACGCTCATGTCTAGTTTCCCACATTTCCAAGAACGGAGCAATCTGAACACTAGTAAGGTTTCCACGTCGAGCCATAATAGGGTTCTGAGGGATGTGCTGCCATAATCCGAACTGCATAAGGACCCTATCGGATGGGTGCATCTCGACAATAGTGCCAAATATGAGCGGTACCTTCGCGAGCCAGAGATGAGAAGCCACAAAACACTCTTGTGGCAGGAAACGTGTGAAATCATGTGTGTATGGAGTCCATACGACCTACGAAGATCAAAATTAAGGTTTATTTAATAACTAATTAAGATCAAAGGTAAGGGTTATTTAATAAATAAATAAATACCTTCTGACTCGTGAGCTGATCCAACTGGTCGATATAATACTTCACATCCGTTCCTTTGTTTGACCCAGCAAATGTCCGCGCACCAATATAATAATTCATTAACGGAGTCCCGTTGATTGACCCAGCAAATGTCATATCAGGCGAACCAATACCAAAATGGAACCAAGCCCAAACCTATCAAAATTGACACAATAAAAAAGTGGTAAGAAGAATGAATAAAAATCGGACGAAAGAAAAATATATTATACCTGCACAAGTGAATACCAACCATAAGCTCGCTTGGCGCCGACCTTGCATGCAGTTCCCAACGATTTATACATGTAACCAAGTACGGCTGCACCCCATGCATAAGTCCGCATTTATCGAAATCCTCCAAATAATACACCAAAGAAGGGGAGAATCATCCCTGCTGAGCATTCGGGAATGCCATAGCACCTATCACTACAACAGATGTGCGCATCAGCGACGGTAAAAACCGTCGCTGATACTCCCATAACCCGTCGCTGAAAGTTTTACCGACGGCATCCCGTCGTTGATTGCCCGTCGCTGAAAGGGGCGTCGCTAATGTCACTTTTTCCGACGGGCCGTCGCTGATGTCACATTTTCCGACGGTTGTTCCTTCTCCGGCGGGCCGTCGCAGAAACCTTCTCCGGCGGGCCGTCGCAGAAAAGGTGACATCAGCATACGGATAAATAAATAAATAAATAATTAAATAATATTAATTTTGTAATATTAATATTTTAATATTAATAATAAAAATAAATAATTAAATAATATAATATAATTAATATAAAATTAAATTATTACTAAATTTATTTTAATAATTATAATATTAATAAATAATTAAATTATTACTAAATTTATTTTAATAATTATAATATTAATAAATAATTAAATTATATTAATAATATATAAATAAATAATTAAATAATATTAATATTTTAATATTAATAATATAAATAATTAATTAAATAATATTAAATTTATATAATTAATATAATAATAAATTTATTTTAATATTTATAATATTAATAAATAATTAAATTATATTAAATTCGTAATTTTAATATTAATAATATAAATAATTAATTAAATAATATTAAATTTATATAATTAATATTAATATAAATAATTAAATAATAATAAATTTATTTTAATAATTATAATATTAATAAATAATTAAATTATATTAAATTTGTATTAATAATATTAAATAATATTAAATTTGTAATATTAATATTTTAATATTAATAATATATAAATATTAAATAAATAATTAAATAATATTAAATTTATATTAATAATAATTTTTAATAATTATAATAAACCCACGACAATTAAACAAATACAAACAATCTAAATAAGCAACGACAAACCACAAATACAACAATCCAGAAAATGAAACCACAATCCACAAAGACAACAATCCGAATACGACAATCCACAAATACAACAATCCAAATACAACAGTCAAATAAACTCTCTCTAATTCTGATTCAAATTATCACCATCGAAACCTCCAAGAAAATTATTTGCCGGACCAAAATTCGCCGGTCGGGGCGATGTCTCCTGAATTTAATGAATTGTTATATGAAACTATACTACTATAATAATTATATATATTTTATTTAACATATACATACATTCGATGGTCGGGTCGATGTGTCCTGATTCTGCTGCGACATATTCGCCATGAACATCTGTGGGAAAGGAGACCGCAGTACATTCTGAAAATCCGAACCTGAATTCTGGAGGGGAGGAGACGAGAACACGCCGGGATTCTGAAAACCATCGTAACCTCCTTGACCTCCTGATCCCATGCCGAACCCCGAGCCCTTTTCCAAACATTTGTACATAAAAAGTAAGATACATGAAAATAAATTATATTTTTTCTTATTGTACATATAATTTTTTACCTGTGGCCAAAATTGACGAGGAAAGAACATATTCTGCTGAGATCCGTCCAAACCTCCTAATCCTCCCGATCCCGTCGATCCGGATCCCGAACCCTGTCCCTTGTGAATAAAATAAATATATATCATTTTCTTCCGAAATTTAAAAAACATTATTAATTGAAATACCTACTTACCTGCTGGAGAAAAGGACGCGGACAAAACATGTTCTGCTGCTGTGTGAACTGCGAGAACGTGGAATACATGGTCTCCATCATCGCACGTCTAGTCTCTTCTGTATTGCGTTTGAGCTCCTCCTCCATCCTTTTATTCATTTCCTCTTCTCGCCTGCGACTTTCCTCCTCCATTTGCCGCCTAAACATCTCGAATCTATCATTTTCTTCCAAATCGCGACATGCTGAAGTCGCGTTCTGACACGAGGGAGAAGACCATGTCGATGGGACCGGAGTAGACGCCAAAGCCGGATCAATCACAGAATCTATCGTATAGAAACGTCCGTGCGATCTCCCTCCTGACACCTGAACATACGTAGCTGGATCATCGCCGTGAGACGCCCAATCTTCACCGTACTTCTCCTTCATCGCGGCTTCGTAATTCTCCTTCGTGACATAAATACAACACGTCAGATTATAACAAACATGATTGCAAATTGAAAATTTAAATATACCTTTACTGCGACGGACTTCTGATCGATATAAGCAGTGCCACCCTTACGAACCTTCGACACCTTCAACAAATCCAAGAATCGGACGGGAACGTCTGGATTGCGCTCCTCCTTCAAAATTTAGAACAACAATTTGTAATATCGTATATTAATTAATAATTAATAATATAAATAAATAATTAAATAATAATAAATTTATTAAATACAAATATACAAATAAATTAATATTAAATTATATTAATAATATTAATAATTATTTTTAATATTAAATTATATTAATAATATTATTAATAAATATTAATAATATTAATATTAAATTATATTAATAATATAAATAATTATTAATAATATTAATATTAAATTATATTAATAATATTAATAATATTAATAATTAAATATTAATAATATTAATAATATTAAATTAAAATTATATTATATTAATAATATTTTAATAATTATAATATTAAATTTATTTTTAAGTTATAATATTATTAATAAATAATTATATAATATTAATAAATAATTAATTAATATTAAATAGTAATGTACCATTTTTTTTTTGTGGGCTGCGAGTGAAATCGATCCAGAAGTGCTATGACCGCGCACGTCTCCGGCATTGCGGTTAGCCTTGTTTCGAGCAGATGCCTCCATCCACTCTGGATTATTCATCCATTTCCGCACCATGTTCGTCCAAGCAGCAGTAGAGAAATCTGGTGGAGTACTCAGGACAGCATTTGACGGAGGCTCGATCCAAGTTCGCATGTCATCCCCGAATTTTAGTGTTGCCGCCTTACGGGCCTCCCTCGTAATATCCCGCCAAAGCTTGCCACACCATGATTTCAAGCGTTTTTCACAATCTGCTATGTTCTGACCCTCGGCAAAGTGATAACGTTTCTGTCACAAAAAAGATATTAAGAATTCCGCATAAAAAAATTATAAATATATATTAAATAGCATGAAATTCACAAAAATACCAAGAAATCTGCATAAACCGCCTTTTTGAATTTCTCATTCCAATCCGTGCCCCAATTCGTATAACCAACTTCGTTGTATCCCTTCATGATACGATTAAGATCACGAGGCAAATCCGCCCCAAAGTTACCTAAAACATGCATTAAATAAATTAAATTATTGAATTAATTAAATTTTATTAAATACAAATATACAAATAAATACCTGGCAGGTCAATCATGAATGTCGTACCGGACTGTATAATAGGTAAGGTGGAGCCGGTAATCCGAGTCATGGCATTAGGGCCACGACCTTTCTTACGAGGCGGTACATCACCCACCACACCATCCACATCACCCTCGGCCCCATCCCCACCACCCTCGGCCCCATCCCCACCACCCTCGGCCCCATCCACATCACCCTCGAGCTCATCCTCAGCTTTCTCGACCTCCGGCGGTACAACCTCATCCGCAGCTTCCTCGACCTCATTCTCATCGACCTCATCCTCCTCGGACCGAAGTGCATGATGAGCACGTCCTCGAGTGAAAACCATGACCTATCAAATTTAATAAAATAAACAAAATAATGAAATAATAAATAACATAGCATACTAAATCTTCCAAAATCAACAAGATCAAATTCCAAAATCCGCAGCTAAACTCAATAACGACATCATACAAAACAACACTAATCGAAAAAACTAAACTTTACGACAAACATAACACTAATCGAAAAAACTAAACTTGAACACAAACAAAAATCGAAAAAACTAAACCCTAAACCCTAAACTAATCAAAATAATCCTAATCCAACCATAAATCGTCCTCGTGGAGTGCAATATCATCGTCGTCTTCTTCTTCTTCTTCTTCTTCTTCTTCGACAAGATTAATTTCATTGTCGTCTACAAGATCAACAACGCCCGGTACATGTAACGGTCCATTCACATCTACAATCGAATGATCTGGCTCGATTCTCACTTGTTCTACTTCTTGGAAATACTCGGTTGATGGAATTTCTAATTCAGGTACGACCAATCGAGGCTTCGTGGTTGTAACAACAGACCAATCTCGACGGTCATGTGTCTTGGACGGATAATTCATGTAATACACTTGTTTGGCTTGGTGCGCGAATATGAACGGCTCGTAATACTTGATGGTTGAACTATGATTTACTTCCACGAAACCATGTTTTTTATCAACCCTTACCCCCTTCACGGGATCGAACCAATGACAGTGAAATAATACAACTGAATTGTGCATGACAAAAGGAAATGTCAGCTCAATAATTTCATTGATTTCACCATAAAAAGCGGTTACATCGGTACCCGGACAATCTGCATTGACAGACACTCCACTATTTGTCGTACGTAAGAATTGACCGTGAGATCTGAAGGAAATACAGTTTCGGATCAACCGTAAAAGTGTACACAAGGATAAACGAATGTAGTCGTACATTCGTGGCCATAACTTTCAGTGGAAAAATCCAATTTGAATGGTTCAAATTGGGTTAGATAGATAATTATATTATCTATAACCTTCATGTAGAAATATATTTCATATGAACGAAGTATAAGTGTCGTTTCTATGAAATACCGAAAGGGTGCAACAGTATGACATACAGTTAGTAAAACAGTCATAACTTTTGCATACGAACTCCAATTGGGCTGGGCCAAATTGGGTTGTGTAGATAATGAGATTATCTACAACTTTCGTGTTGGTTGATTTTCTGTCAGAGAAATTTATCAATTTCGTCTGGACAGAATACTGAACAGGTTCATACAGTTTTCTGTGTGAAAGGGTGTATATTGGATATACATGCCTTTTGGCTAATCCTGATCCTGTTAGGTATAAATAGGATTTTCTCTCTCATCTTCACTAAGGGATTCAGAAGTAATTCAAAGCAATATTCTGCCCAAGACACAAGAAAAGAGCAAATTCAGATTTGATCTTTTGTGAGTGAAAAGGCACGAAGAGAGATTAATAGAGAATCGATCGAGATCAAGCAAGTACACCGATACATCGTCTAGGCAGGTGTATCCGTGTCCGGCGTCTTCCGACTCAAGGTGGATACGTGTGGAGGAGCAACACTTGGGGCTCTCCGTTGTGATCGAACCGAAGGATCGAAGAACGGGAACGAACGGTGAAGGACGCACGGTGTGGGACGCGCGTAAAGTCACCAACGTGACCGGAGGAATAGGAGGCAGCGATCAACCCTTCGTGTTCCATCAATTTGGAACTGGTATGGATCTAACCTTCTATTTGCATCGTACCCTCGAAGTCGTGGCGTGATCTCGGGAATCGGGGAATCGGACCGGGCCTACATATCCGTTGCGCGGGCCCGGAGTCGGGGATATTCCCCATCAAGATCGTGTATGAAATCGATACCCGTTACAATCATATCCTTTGTACGTAGTTACGCGTCTGTTTGACCCAGTAACGATATTACGCACTATTTCAGGAGACTCGACATCATCGGCAAAAACCTTGGTTTTCAACCAATGGGGCATTTCTTGTTCTCGTTTTCTAAACCGATTTCTTTCCGGTACATTTCGACGAACAAGACTCTCATCAAACTCTCTGCATATTAGAAAATAATTACTCGACAAAATAATGAAAAGAAAATGAATTGAATGAAATTGTGAATCAAAACTTACTCGACAAGATCTTTTAATTCTGGGCAATTCAAAATGACATACATGTGCGCCGCAGTTTTATCCTTCTCGTCCAAATCCGCAAATCCAGAATTCCAGGAACGGCCCGGATAATCGAATATCGTGTATTCATCGTTATTCGATCCCTCGGCAACATCAAAATGCCGATCTACTCGTCTTGCACGCGTTGGAATTTTCTGATCGAAATACAGCGCACAAAAATTGGAAACCTCTTCTATGAGATAAGTTTCGACAATAGAACCTTCGACCCGCGCTTTGTTTCTAACTTTTCTTTTCAACTTGCGCAAACATCTCTCAAATGGATACATCCAACGGTACGAAACAGGCCCACCCATTCTAGCCTCGTACGCCAAATGAATAACAAGATGTTCCATAGAGTCGAAAAAACTAGGTGGAAATTTTTTTTCCAACTTACATAGAGTAACTACCACTACAACACATATGGGTTATTGGGGCAGCCAAAACTGACCCAACAAGACCCCAAAATCGTCCCTATAGGTTATTGGGTCGGTTGGGTGACCCTAACTAGGGGTCCCTAAAAGTGGCGACCCTGATAGGGGCGGGCCGACCCTATAACACTATTGGGTCGGGGAATAGAGGGGCGGGCCGACCCTACAAAGGTGTCAGATCAACAATGGGGCAGGGTACGGTTGTCAGCCTTAATGGGGCGGGCCGACCCTACAAGAGTGTCATTATTGGGGCGGGCGGACCTTACAAGGCTGTCAGATAATTATTCGAAATATTATATTATATTATAATTATTAATTATATAAATAATTATATAATTATATTAATTAGTAATTATTCGAAATATTATATTATAATTAGTAATTACATAAATAATTATATAAATAATTAGTAATTAATATTATTATATAATTATATTTATATGAAATAATAATCCTACGCGCAAATTGAACAAACAACCAAACACACAAACATACATCCTACGCGCAAATTCAACAAAGATGACTAATTATTACATACAAATTTGACCAAAAAGATTGTGAAAATGAATTATCAAAACTAAAATCAAAATAATAATAACAAAGAGGCCAAATTATTACAAACATTAATTTTTTGACAGATTTAAAAATAGTACAAACATATCTAGAAATATTAACCGTCTCGAGAGGACAACTCTCTTCAACTTCCTCCACTTCCTCCACTTGTTTTTTTGCCGCTAATCACATCTTTAAACCTAATTAGGAAAAAAGAAGAAGAAATAAATGTAAGTTTTTTGTTCATCTGCCATAAAATAAATAATTTCAGAAAAATTAGGGTTTCATACGCAAAACTAAAAAGTACATCCATTAATTTGGAAACTTACATAGGAATCGACGAGTTTTTTGGGTCAGATAAATAACAATATTATAACAATATTTAGTGTCTCCATTGCAAGGATAAATAACAATATTTAGTTATGGATAAAATTAACATAATATTAGTAAATTTGAGCTAACAAAATGTGCCCTTATTATGCTTACAATCTTCTCGAGGAGTGTCGTTCAGTACCGGCATCTTTACTCCATCTTCATGTACCAGTCCTTACGAGACCCGCCTCCAGCCCATGCAAGACCCGTCTTCATCCCCTGCGAGACCCGTCTCCATGCCCTGCGAGAACCACCTCAAGCCCCTGCGAGACCCGCCTCCAACCCTCCGAGACTCACCTCCAGCCCCTTCGAAACCTCCAAAAAAACAGTAAAAAAAGAAAAAAAAAGTTAGTAAAAAAAATTTGATACTACAAAATTGAAAAAGAAAAAAAAGAAATATTTAGAAACAAAATATGACAGAAAAATAAAAAATAAAACAGTAATATTACCATCAAGTCCTTCGACTTGTTGCCAAGCATATTCTTGTTCTTCGACTATTCTCGCCACAACTCCATTCTCGCCCCTGAACAAAAAAAAATTAATTAATTTTCTAATGAGTAAATAATTAAATTAATATAAAATAATTACAAAAAAAGAGCATTTATTAAAAAAAGAGTAAAAAGAAAAGAAAAGATAAGAAAAGAGTATTTTAAATATATAACTATCACAAAAAAGGGTATAATAGTCATTGAAAATATATGTCAAAAATTACATTTCAAAAATTCAGCACATCTAAAAATATATTCAAAGGGTATAATAGTCATTGAAAATTACATTTTTTGAAACATCTAAAAAGAATATCGTATATCTAAAAAAAATTTAGAAAATATAAATCAAATTATATTGGTAATACCTGCATAGCCGTGATCATGATGGTCATGATTGTCTCTGCAATAAATAATATCCCTAATTAAAATCTCATTTTCATTAATTTAACAATTAAAAACAATTAGAAAATATTGGTACCTTAATTCCCTTATAAAAATTCCTTCCCGCTCGCTCGAAACCGACCCTCCATTTCCACCTTTAGCAGAACCAGCAATAACAACCAGATCCTCCATTTCGAAACCGTGAATGAATTGAAACCATCCTGAGTCAGCAAAAAAAGTAGAAATTGAATAAGAAAATATCAGTTTGACAGCAAAAAAACAGTATAAGAAAAAGTATTTTTGAGAAACAAAAGCACTAAAAAAATATTTCAGAAAAATAATTTCGAAAGAGAAAAAAAAAAGTAAAATCAAAACTAAAAACATGAATAAAACAATGAAAAACTTATACCAGATCTGAAAAAAATTACTAGTAGGCTCGGAGAAAAATTCACTAGTAGGCTCGGAGAAAAAACATACCGATAAATAATTAAATATCTTAACTGTTAAATTAAAAAACCAAAAATTGTAAAAAAATTTTTATTAAAAGAACGAAAAACTTATACCAGATCTGAAAAAAATCAAAAATCATACAGATAACTTATGATTTATAATTTAAAGGAGTAACGATTTAACGGAGAAAAAACAACTCCACATCAAAGAATTAAAGAAGAGACTTTTTATAACTTATAATTCAAAGGAGAAAAACTGAAAAACTTACCAGATCTGAAAACCTTATTGTCGTGGGTTTGAAAGAAACAACAAACGCTAACTTCCGACGAACTCCATCGTAAACTAGTAGCGAGATCTTAAGAATGGACAAAAACAACCAAAATTTTAGCAAAGAAGAAAGGATAAAAATGCGGATTTGAGAAAAATAGCACATAAATATACCTTGAAAGAACAAGAATCCTCGCAAAGCAGTAGATAAACCTGGCTATCGCGAGAGAGAAGAAGAGAGGGGCGGCCTTGAACAATCGACTGAATAGAACGAGAGGGGGCGGGCATGAAGAAAGGGGGAAAAGAGCTTTCGAAACCCTAGAGAAGGAGGCAGAGAGGGGAAAGAGAGAGAAATGAGGGGGTGAGACGGGGAAAGAGAGAGAAATCAGGGGGTGAGACGAGACAAAGGGCCTGTACGCTGTACGTTTTGGGTCGGTTCCAAGTTTGGGACGGGCAAACCCTGTACGTTTTGGGTCGGTTTCTTGTTGGGGCGGGCAGCTACATTAAGGTTTAGGGACGGTAAATCCTGTTGGGGCGGGCAGCTACAAAATTTAGGGTCGGGCCGACCCAATAAGACACCGACCCAATAGTCTTGTTGGGGCGGTCATGAGGGTTTGGGGCGGGCTGACCCTGTTTTTCGAATGTTTTGGGGCGGGCCGACCCTATTTTGACCGACCCTGATTGGTTATTGGGGCGGGTCGACCCAAAAACTGCCCATATTTAGGGGCTGGCCGACCCTAAATAACAAATGTGTTGTAGTGTACTATACTCTTCTCCATTTCTTGCAAGTGCGATGGGTCTAACTCAGTGGCACAAATATCATGAAAAAAATTACTAAGCTCGACCAACGGTTCCCAAATACTATCAGGTATCATATCCCTTAACGCAACCGGAAGAAGTCGTTGCATAAAAATATGACAATCATGACTTTTCAAACCGGAAACTTTCATGGTATGCATATTCACGGATGGGAAAATATATTATGCCCCTGAAAATCACCACAACATCGACGATGTAGTTGGATTGACCGATCCCACCTGTCAATCCAGCTGGTGCTCCAAGTCCAATCGACTCACATGCTCGACAATGACTATTCCACACGTCCTTGTCTCCTCTCTCCTCTCCCACGCAACCACGACTGTTCCGCCCGTACTTTCTGAGCGCATTGTAGAGTCCCGATAATTCAAATTTCAAACCTCAATTATCTCTCCCTCCTTGTTCGCCAGCCATTCTTACCCTTCTTCGCCAGCCATTTTTACCCTTCTAGCCCCCGTTACGCTACGTCGGCAATGTCAGGTACAAATCTTCTTCAGTCCAGTTCTCAATTAACCTTTTAATCCTCCTTTTAATCCTCCTTTTGCTCATTTGATATACTAATTCACCTTTTAAAACTCAATTCAGTCCAGTTCTGAATTGACATGCTCATACTCAACTGAGCTGTTCTTTCTCAATTCAACTGTTCTTTCTCAATTGTGAGCTATTAATTGACCTAATTGACCTATTTCTCGACCTATTAATTGACCTAATTGACCTGTTCTTTCTCATTTGAGAACTTAACCTGCTAATATTCAATTCGGTCCATTCAATTCTGAAATTCTAACCTTCAGTACATTTTCCATTCAACTCTGAATGGATAACCCTAATTGAGTACATTTTCAGTACATTTTACATTCAATCCAGTACATTGTCCAGTCATGTTCGTTACGCTTACATTTTCAATCCAGTCCTGTTCTCAATCGAATACACTAATTAGCCTTCCAATTTAGTATTGGAGAAAACTTTTCACACATTCAATTCAACAATACACTTACAATTTCAATCCCATGTATGTTTTCCAGGAAAACCATGTAGCACAGAACAAATTGACGATGCTGACACGCCACCCGGGTACGGTATTGACTCTCCCACTTGTCAGGTCCCGATGTCAGACCAAATTGACGATGAATCGGATACCCAGATCGAGCACACCGATAAAATTGAACCACTCCTCGCCACCAACATTCCACCTGACAGCTCTTTGCAAAAAGACCGAGCCCGCCCAATAGGATCGGGATTTCATCAGCCAATCCCAGACTCCCAAATCATCCATGACGCCCCCCTCATAAGTGTACCTCCCGGGAGACAGCTATCCGACACAGATCCAATAATCGAACCAGAAATTGGCATGTCCTTCGAATCGAGGAACGAGGCTTTTGCGTTTTACAATCTGTATGCTCTCCGTTTGGGGTTTGCAACAACACGCAGGACAGTATACAAGTTTGAAGGCCAACCTTACAAGGCCACTTTCACGTGCAGTAGGGCGAGAAAGCCTGGCAACAACAGCACCGTCAAATGCCGACCACCCGCAGGATTTGAGAAAAGGAAACGCGGTCAACATGGGACAGACTGTTGCGCCCGGTTTGTTATTATCGACAACATGCTTAACGATTGCTGGGAACTAACTCACCTCGAACTGCAACACAACCATACATTAGTTCCAAAGAGTGTCAGATTTTTCAGATGCCATCGCAAATTGCCGGAATTTGTCAAAACGCAACTGCAAATGAACGACAGGGCTGGAGTCCCTCAGAACCAGTCTCTGAAATCAGTTTTCGCGATGGCCGGGGGGGTGGAGAATTGTTCTTTCAACGATAGGGATTGCCGCAACCTCGTACATGCTCAACGGGCTCTTCGTTTAGTCAATGGGGACGCCAATACCCTCATGCATCACTTCCATCTCCGACAATCCGAGTCCCCGACATATTTTTACAGGGTTCAATTCGATGCTGACAACCGAGTGTCCAGGATTTTCTGGATACACGGTAGGGCCAGGACGGCATACAGATATTTTGGGGACGTGGTCACCTTCGATACAACTTACCTCACTAACAAGTAAGTCCTATCATTAATCACTTCATAGTGCATTATACTGACATTCGATTGTTTTAACACACAGGTACGATATGCCCTTTGCTCCCTTTGTCGGGATTAACCACCATGGTCAATCAACTCTACTTGGATGTGCTCTCTTGCCGGACGAAACTACCGAGACATATGTCTGGGTTCTCCAAACCTGGCTCGAGGCAATGGGAGGTGTCGCGCCAAAAGGAATAATTAACGATCAATGCCAAGCAATCGGCAAAGCTGTCAAGCAGGTCCTCCCTCAAACTCGACACCGCCTCTGCCTCTGGCACATAGCAAAGAAATGGGCCTCCAAATGTGGTCCAGGCCCAGATGGAAGAGATAGACTGAAAAGAGTTCGAAATCTGGCACATTCTTCCGCTTCCACTGACGAATTTGATGCGGGTTGGTTACAAATCATCGCCGAAATTCCTCACAAACAAACCAAACTTGACTATTTCCAGTACATGTACACCATACGGTCAATGTGGGTACCCGTCTACTTGCAGGGATTTTTTTGGGCTGGAATGAGTACCACGCAACGTTCTGAGAGTATCAACTCTTTTTTTGATGGGTTTGTCAACTCTTCTACCTCATTGTCCTCCTTCGTAGAAGGTTACGAAACTGCCATTAAAACTCGCTGGCATGCAGAGACAAAATCGGATTTTGACGATTTCAAAAATCGACCTAAACTCATATCAAACCACTACTTCGAGAAACAGTTCGCCGATGCATACACTTCAATGTCCTTCTACATATTCCAGCGAGAGGTCCAACAGCTCCTTAACCTACATTCGCAACTACTATATTCGGACGAGCACCATTCTGAATTCATCGTATCCGAAACAAATCAATCGCCCGTTTCGGTACTAATTTTTCAAGAAACTAGCATGTACACGTGTCCATGCCAATTGCTCCAGTTCCGTGGAATTGTTTGTCGTCACGCTCTATGCGCGTACCGTCACATTGGGATACACAAGTTACCGAACGATCTATTGCTTGATCGGTGGAGAAAGGATTTAATTCGCTCCCAATCTGATGACGGCCAATGTACTCCTACCACCATCCGCAACCTCGACAATTTCGAGAATCTCTATAAAAAGACCCATTCCATCCTGATTGACATTGTTCGCCTATATTCACCACGCTCTGAAATGCACGACTACGCGGTAGCTCAACTCACAGCAATAAAGTCCGAAGCACATGAATTAAACTCAACTCACTCTGGTGAACCTGTGTCCGAAACTGTTAGTGACGACCCAACGTACACCCCCCAACAGAACTACCTCGAACCTGTCAATGTTGCCAGGTCGGGTCGGCCATCAAACAAGCGTCGCCAGAGCCACTGGGAAATTCCAAAACGTACCCGTCGAGTCAATGGACCACAAACTTCAAACCATAATTCCAATGTACGTTACATTCATATTACTTATAATTTCTTACGTACGAAACTAATAATTTCTTCCCCTTACTAAATTCTATGTGCCTATCCTTTTTATTCTCAGGCCCCCAATCCTGATTTCGCGCCAACTCGACTGTTCCGTGATCTTTCTTCAGAGTCACACACTAGCGTTCTTAGGAGGATGCACCAGATGCCCCCACCACAGTAATTTTGTGTTCGAACAACTTTTTATGTCTAATTTTGTGTTCGAACTATTCGATGTCGTACCCTATTTTTTTTTGGATTTCATATTATCTGTACTTCCCCCGTTTTATTTCGGATATTTATAATTAAATCGGCCCAGTCAGTACATGAAATGGCCCACTTAATTCAAATCCAATTATACGACCGGCCCAATTAAAACAAAAATACTATGCCTAAAGCCCTAATTACACAGGATGCCTAAAGCCCTAATTACATTGAATAAGTACATTTTGACTAATTACACAGGATGATTACAATGACTACTTAGAATTGACTAATTACATTTTGACTAATCAGAAATAATAATATTACACCACTTTACCAATAATTGGGTTTATGTCAATCCAAGCACGTCAATTGGGCTGCTATAGCCTGCCTATAGTGGACTCTCCATGTTCACATATATTGCCCACAATTGGGCTGCATTTAAAAGTCCACAATTGCACAGCCCGATATCATGGCCCAACAAATTCAAACCTTTATTCCCGCACTACACAAACAGCCACACCTCATCCATGCAAAAATACCACAAACAATCCTAGCACCCTCCCATCAAACCCCTCCTCCTTCCCAACGTTCCTGACACCCTCCCATTAAACCGACCTTTTCCCAACGTATCTTCCCCTTGCCATCAACTCACCATCGCGACTGTTCCAGAGCCATCAACTCGGACGATATGCCTAGACGACCACCAACAGCCGGAGGAGGTTGCTCCGTCACAACCCGGTGTTATCCAACCCGTTTCGTACGCTTCTGGAGAAGTAATCTCCAACCATTTCTATCCACACAACATGCAGCACTGGTGCAGGCATGGCCGTTCAAGCAACTCCTCTCCTTGCCTGAAATTGATCTTCAGCGTACGTTCCTTACTGAATTAATGAAGTTCTGGAACACTACCCTGAACGGTTCCTTACTGAAATGGGCACGACATCAGTTTGGTTCTAGGGTTGAGGTCAGATGGCAAACCCGTTGATGTCTCCATTAAAGCAAGGTATCCCACTGCCGAAAAATGTCCAATGTCAGAGCGTTTCTTTGAAGGGAGTTCGACAATTGGGTTCAAAGAGTTGGAGCTTGCGCTAAAAGAACTCGTTACTGAACGAATTGAGGAGGCCACCCCTGAAGAATGGATATCGCTTCTTACTATGTACCTGTTCTCGACGACCCTCTTCACGCTGAGCAATGCAAATTGCCCCATGCATCTGTGGGATTACGTCAAGGACCCTTCGAAGTTATGGGATTATTCCTGGGGGACTGCAGTCTTTGATTTCCTCAACCGTCAATTGCCAGAGATTGGTTTCAAAGCTTCGAATCACATTGACTCAAAACCGACTTTCGTGGGCTGCCCATTTGCCCTTCTGGTAAGTACACTAAATCAAACGATTCAATTTATAAATCAATCTGACAATTCAATTTCTAAATCAAAAATACTCTGTCAATTCAATTTCTAATTCAAATATATATGTCAATTGAATTCCTGAATCAATCTGAATCAATCTGAATCAGTAATCAATCTGAATCAGTAATACAATATGCTCTGTCAATTGATTTTCTAAAGCCCTAAATCTGAATCAGTAATCAACTATCGTTACTTCTCAGTAATCAATTAATCAATCTGAATCAGTATTAAATTGAATCAGTAATCAAATATACTCTGTCAATTGAATTTTTAAAGCCCTAAATCTGAATCAGTAATCAACTATCGTTACTTCTCAGTAATCAATTAATCAAACTGAATCAGTAATCAATTGAATCAGTAATCAATTGAATTTCAAATATACTCTGAATCAGTAATCAACTATCGTTACTTCTCAGGTGTGGTTCTACGAGAAGACGTCGCCATTTCATCTATCACATGGTACTACAAAATCTCCTAGAGTACTAAACTGGAAGTACGAGTCGGATGTGGACAAGCAGACCTTCATCGAACACCTCGAATCGCTGGAAGACAACGAGATTGACGAGGGTCCCTTGATACCACAGTCGCACGAGATGTGGGTATTCCAAGAAGAAATGGATCAGGCATTCGCAGGCTACCAATCAGCATTTGGTCAGACACAGGGAGGTACCAGCCGCACAAACTATCCCGTGCAACGCAGACAACCAACAAGAGGTGATCCTTCGAAATTCTGTGCTTGTTATGATTTCAATTAAAATTTCTAGGATTTTTCTAAAAACCAAATACATTCAATTGCAGCTGCCAGGACCTGAGGGGCAAGAAGGGCCTGTCAGAAACAAACCGAATCACAACAAGGTATTCCTGAATTAGCTAATTCAGGTTTTCTTATCTAATTTCGTCTGATTTTTTCAATTAGGCACACCCTCCAGACCGAATGCCCCGATTCTAGAGGAGACGGAATTCGCTGGCTCCGAAAGGAACAGTACGAGACGAGGAAAGACTGGCATATCTCAGAAGGAAGCTGGGTCCGCAGGACGCGGCGAGAAGACCAATATGCCGACAAGTGACTCTCCCAATACAGCAAATGTTCAAAAAGGTATATTTCAATTGTAAACTATTTCCAGGAGTCATAACTTTGCATCACCATGTATTTCCAGCCGCAGAACCGGCCGATTTTATTGACGCGGACAGTTACATAAGTCCATCAAAGTGGGATGAGCGGAGATACGAGTTGTTTCCGCGCGGAAGCACAAGAAGAGGCAGATTTTTCCGTTCACCGGTCATCAATCAGGACCCACCGGCTCAATCGACCGAAGTACATCACTCACCTGAATTCTACGGGGAGCCAGTTATGCAAGCAAATCAACAACCGGCCAACCCGGTTCAATCGGCAATACAGGATGAAGAGCCACCGATATGCACTCAACATGAACCAACGGAAGAAGACGAGATACTACTAGAGGACCTACCACTGACCCAACCCGATTTGACTCAACATGAACCAATGGATCATTCAAATCCTTTGAAAGGTAATCATAATTAATTCTGCCGTACCATCATATTCCACCAACCGTTATATCAATTGACACACCCACACCGCCCAATTGCAGGCACAGCCCAGCCAATTGATGACACCAACATCTCCTTAACCCAGGGAATTGACGGATCCTCTGATGCTTCAGGAAATCGTGCCAAAGGACACAAAAACGTCATTAGGAACCTCAACATCGATTCGGGCTTCTCACCACCGACTGTCAAGATCCCCACGTCAAGGTTGTCTTCTTGTTCTTCTTCTGTTCATGCGAGAACTTCGACTCCATCCGCTAAAACGCCATGGAAGACTCCTAACTACGATACGTCAGGACCCCACGCAGCTTCCACTTCTCCAATCAGGATGAGTAAGCGCTTGTCTATCAAATGTAAACAATCTTACTCTCCATTTCTAACAAATGGTCCCATATCAGTCAATTTCTCACAGACCCCAGAGGACCAGCCACCAATTAGTGGGAAGAGAAATTTCCATGACTCGATTGGTACCGACCCAACAGTACGTAACATGAAGACCAATATTCCAGACCACATTCACAAGTTAACGCAGATGCGCCAGATGAGGAATAACCCAAGTAAGTTCGAATTGAATAATCCATAACTGTACTGTTACCAACTTAATCAAACCTCTTTTCCGCAGGGAAATCCTTCAATAGCTCGCATCGCTCTCAACCTTCGGCCTCATCAGGGTCAACCGCGCCGGAAACTCTCTCTCCGTTAAGGGTGGTTGTATCCCGGCAATACTGCGCTAGCCCATTTGGCCAAGACGAGCTGCTCCATGCGGATCTTGATTATCCTCTGATTCAAACTGCCGCTTTCAATCAGAGGGGCTGTGACGTGAACTACGGTAGCCGGAATATGATCCCATCGTATATGCAGAGAGCGATATACGCATGGTTCAAGGGATTAATAAAAAAGCATGAAATCTACGCATTCAACCATGGCGGATTTTCAGTAACTCACGCGGATGCACTCGACCTCATATACAATCGAGCCATCTCAGTATCCGTAAGTCAATTTGAATCCATTTACAATCAATTAGAATAAGTTGATTTTGATTTTGATTAGCCAAATTTGAATACAGTCAATACATTTACAGTCAATCCATTTACAGTCCATTTGAATCCATTATTAGCCAAATTCAATCCATCACAGTATCCATAAGTTGATTTTGATTAATTACCAGATGGTGGACACCCTGATGTACATCATGCATCGATTTGTCCAATTGGAGGCAGCACAATGGAACTTTGTCCGCGTAATGCACGCGGTACGTATGATTTTCTCCCTTTTAATCATGAACGTAATCTTTTGTACTAAACTTACCTAATCCCATTTCAGCACGCGATCCCCCATCTAACCGACCAGCAACTCGAAGACAGGTCTTTCGCAGGGCTCAAGCCAGAAAACTTAGTACGTCGGAGATACCTTTTCATCCCTCTCAAGTCAGAACGTCACTTCTTTCTAGCTATTTTCGACTTCTTTGACTTCAAAGTCAAATGGTACAGCTCAACGACCTATGAAGACAAGTACTACCAGATGGTCGAGCATTTGACGGGTCTTTGGAAACCATTCTTAAGTACAAGAATGAAGAGGACGGACATTCTCGAGTGGGAAATTGTCAAGTTCCATGGTCCGAGGCAAGGATACGATGTCGACTGTGGTATTTATTGCTTGAAGGTGATCGATTGTCTAATTAACAGAAGGCCACTGGGATTCGCGAAGGAGGAAGCAATTGCTGACAGAGGAAGGGTTTTCTACAACCTAATTGCCGCGACGTTCTATCCTAATGCTTTCGGTGGAAATGTTTGATGAAATGTAACGTATTAGTTTATTTTGTAGTCAATCGATAAGGAACTAACTATTCCTTTTTGCTTCCGTTCCTTTTCTGATTGAAGCCTTATATGAATTGGCGCTTTATTTATGTTTTTCCGTTATGTATGTGTGACAGTACTTGTGTTATGATCGAATGAATATTTTGATTATATGAATCAACCCATATTTCCTGTAATGTATCTATCTTTTCTTTTTTAAAATTATGCAACCAAATTGATAAAAACCAATCGATACGTCCAAATTGAAATCATGGGAAACAAATATAATACGAACCACACAAAATATATAGAACCACACAAAATATATAGAAGTTACGCATCCAGTACAAAATAACAAAAAAGCTGGTCTGAATATAATACAAACAACGCAAAATATATTACAAACAACGCAAAATATATTACAAACAACGCAAAATACATCGATCTAACCTAGAATTTTGGATCGATAGATTTTGAATAATAACCACGTTTGGTTTCTATAGCACACTCGAGCCTCTCAGCATAACTCAAATTGTCGTCAAAAACAATACCGCTCTGGACATACAGACTGATGTCCATCTCGAAATCGATTTCTATGAAAATCTCCCTAGAAAAACAATTGTCATAATAATACGTCATTGACGGCGGAATTGATTTTAGATCTACACAGTCAATTAAGATACCAAAAGAACTCAAATCGACATGCCTCCTGCCAGTATCGACCTCTGAAACTCGCCCGAAACCAATTACAATCTCTTCTGCGTTTTCAAGAGAGTAATGATGCTCCGGCAAATTCGTAACCTTTATCCAAACCTGTTCCATTGTTCAATCCATCATTTCCTGACAATTAACGAGTAATCCAATCGAAATATATGAAACAAACAGAGAGATTCACCTTTTTTTCAAACGTGAATGTTGCAGCCCCATTGGAAGGCATCCACGGAGTGAAATTTACCCAGCAACCGAGGATGCAAGCACGGAGTTTTGTACCCACATATGTGTCGCGTACGTAGCGAGAGGGGAAATGCAGCAGATAACTATGAACTCCACAGAAATCACTGTCGAAATCTTGTACTGGACAGTTCGTCATAATGGATACATACCTTATTACCGTACCAATATGAAGGAAATACAGTTTTGGATCATCGCTAAAATGGTACGTAGGACAAACGAACACGTTCGTGGGCATACGAAACAGATTAGTAAAACTGGTATAACTTTCAGTAGGAAACTCCGATTTGAATGGTTCAAATTGGGTTAGTTAGATAATGAGATTATCTAGAACTTTAATGTTGTAATATATTTCATTTGAGCGAAGTATCAGTATCGTTCTAATGAAATACCGAAAGGGTGCGACAGTTTGACATACAGTCAGTAAAACGGACGTAACTTTCGAGTCCAAACTCCAATTGGGCTGGGCCAAATTGGGTTGGAAAGATAATTAGATTATCTACAACTTTCGTAAATGTTCAAAGTCGGTTGGAACGATTTAATATTTTCGTTCTGACAGATTACTGAAAAGGTGTATGCAGTTTTCTGTTTGAAAAGGTGTATAGAAGATATACATACATTTTGGCCCATCCTTATCCTATGGAGTATATATAGGATGTTTCTCTCTCTCTCATCAGTCCAACCAGTTGAATAATTAGATTAGCTCAACCAGAAAATTAATGGAGTTAATTTAGAATTAATCCAGAAATTAAGAGACTCTAATCACTTGATGAAAGAGTGCGAAGAGATTGAGAGAGAAGGAGAAAAGAGTTTTCTCCGTCTAGAGAATCGAAACTCAATCATGCAAGTTCGCCGGTGCATCGTCTAGGCAGGTGCATCCGCGACCGAGGTGCTACGACTCACGGTGGATACGGGTAGAGGAACGACACATGTGGCTCTTCGTTGTGATCAAACCGGAGAAGTAATCGAGTAACGGGCTGTGGAATCATGCGGGCATGGAACGCACGAAGACAACCCGAGGCGTGTCGAAACGGTGGGAGACGTGCGGTATGGGACGTACGGGCTAGTCACCAACGTGACACCGAAGGAAATAGAAGGCGGCGATCAACCCTTCGTGTGCCATCAATTTGGCACTGGTATGAATCTGTCCTTCTATTCGCATCGTACCCTCGAAGTCGTGGCGTGATCTCGGGAATCGGGGAATCGAACCGGGCCTTCATTCCGCTGCGCGGGCCCGGGGTCGAGGATATTCCCCAACACAATATCGAAGTTCTCTGGAACTGGATCTTCAAACTTGACATAACTACATACTTCCAGCTCCTTCTCTCTCCTTCTCGTACAACCGGTGGGTCGTGAGTACACCTTCATTCTAGACATATTGAAGAGGGGAGGCGAGAGGAGGTCGAAAAAAACTTCGATTAGGAAAAATGCAGCAGATTTTGAATGGCGAGAGGAGGGAGAATGGCGAGAGGAGGGAGATGCAAGTCTTTAGTATCCCTGCCGCCATAAATGCATCAACTGCTGATACGACCGGTTATAGGTAATTATGGTTTCGTAGGCCTGCCGCCATCGCCATCGCCATAAATGCCCAAACAGGACCGTGCATGGGCTGGATCGAGACCGCCATCGTCAATCCAGGTTCCTAATCAATTCAGAGTGCAAATTCTAGCCTTATAAGGCTCGAGCCAAGTTTATTAAAGCCCAATTGCCGCCATCGTCGATGTTTTTCCTTGTTTCAGGGGCGCCATATCAGACCTCTTCACGGATCGTGTCCAGTTAGCCGCATAACCATCAGGAAACCGCAATTCTTTCAACCATTCGTAAATCAATGTTTTCTTATTTTTATCAACGGAATACAATGATTTTGGTTTACCCAAACGACCATTTGCCAATGTTACAAGTTCCAATTCCGGTCGACTACACAACAAAGAAAGATCGAGTCGGGATTTAGCATTATCTTTGGTCTTACTTTCCACGTCAAAAACCGTGTTAAAAACATTACCAAATACATTCGCCTCTATGTGCATTACATCTAAATTATGACGAATTTTGTTGGTCGACCAATAAGGCAAGTCCCAAAAAACACTTCTCTTCGTCCAATTATGGGTGACTCCAAATCCAGGAATTTGTAACTTATCAACACCATTCCTACGAACTCTAACTCTTGGTAATTTGTTCAACCGATCCAAGATATTTCGAATCTGATCACCTGATCGACGAGGAGGAGGTGGATTACGATCCGTTTATTTTTAAGAAATGTGTTTCTCTGACTACGAAACGGATGGTTGTGCGGTAAAAATTGACGATGGCAATCAAACCAGGTTTGTTTTCTACCGTTTGTCAAAGAGAATGATTTGGTATTCTCCATACAAATTGGGCACGATAATCTACCGTGCGTTGACCAGCCTGACACCATACCGTATGCTGGAAAATCATTAATCGTCCATAAAAGAGACGCTTTCATTGTAAAATTATTACGACGATATGCATCGTACGTAACAACACCATTTTCCCACAGCATTTTTAACTCATCAACTAGGGGCTTCAATAAAACATCAATTTTATCGCCCGGATGATCGGGTCCAGGAATGACGAGAGATAAGAAAATATTTTGATCTCTAAGACTCATTCCGGGCGGTTGATTATACGGCACAATGAAAACAGGCCAACACGAATAAGGTTTCCCGCTCGAGAGAGTATAAGGACAAAAACCGTCAGTGGACAACCCTAGACGAACGTTTCGAGGTTCGATTGCAAACTGGGGATAAGTGGAATCAAAATCTTTCCACATTTGTCCATCCGATGGATGAATCATAACATTGGGATTTTCTCGAGGGCCTTGATGCCAGGTCATGTGTTGAGAAGTTTGTTTGGCCATGAATAATCTCTGTAACCGAGGAGTTATTGGAAGATATCGTAACACTTTACAAGGAATAGGTTTTCCTTTCTTACCTTCTTCCATAGGTAAGAAACGAGATTTATTACATTTATCACATTTATTTTTGAGACTATCATTCCCATAAAAAAGCATGCAGTTATCCGGACATACATCAATTTTCTCATACTGTATACCCAATCCTTTGATGAATTTCTTAGATTCAATGAAATTTTCAGGAAAATTATTTTTATTTTTCCGAGGGATAATGAAGTTTTTGATTACATACAAGAACCTATCGAAAGCTATTTTTGTAACTTCACAATCGGATTTGACATTCAACAACATGGTTACAACAGACATTAAAGAATGTTCTGAAAGTCCTGGTCCTTCCCATAAAGTCTCATCAGATGCTCGAAGCATCTCAAAGAAACGAGTAGCTTCAGAATTTGGTTCCTCATCCTCCTCTACTTCTTCTTGCCAATCAAACGAAGGTCCGACAACATCACAAACCATTTGTTCCATCCGATTGGGACTGAACGACGACGACCCACCAATTTCGAAATTTGAATCGCCCTCTCCGTGTTTTGACCAAATTAGATAGTCCGGCATAAAACCGACACTACTTAAATGGGATGCTATCTCATCATGGATGCGAAGAAAAGAATTTTGGCAATTCTTACATGGGCACCAAGTACATTTTTTTCCTTGGCTATTTATTGGCAATTTCTCGGGATGTGCGAAAGCGAAATTTAGAAAATCGACCATTCCATTCCAAAACTCAATCGTGAGAGAATGATTATACATCCAAGAACGATCATTCTCCATCGAGAGATATTCTAACATTGAAAATAATTGGAATTAAGAAAATGAATTGGGAAAAAAAATTTTGAATAGCAACACAACTAAAGATATCTTTAGGAAGTATGAAATACTATTGAGATGTCGAAATAATAATGTCTAGAAGAATTACCATTCCATTCCAAAACTCAACCGTAACGAAACGGTTGGTATAAGTAATGAATCGGATACAAATAATTGGAACAACAATACCGAAGATTTGTTTAGAATATATGAAATACTATTTAGAAGTTGAAACAATAAATGTTTCGAAGGATTCGATTGCATTAGAATAGTTCGACAAATTGAACTGCTAACAACTAACAAATTTTGTTGGATGAAGTACAAATTTGTAATATGAAATAATAACATAATATATTTAAAAAAAAATTCATAATTTCGTTTATATTTTTTCTCACAAAATAATATATATATAATTTTTTAATATCATATAAAGTATAAAATTAATTAATATACTAAGATATACAAGTTCATATTTTATTACTTTCTGCTTATAGTTTGAACTTAAAAAATTATATTAAATTATGTATATTTTTTTGTATTTATAAGAACAAATAAAATTAGTTCAATTTTTTATAATATAATAACAATTTTTTAAATTTTTTTATAATATTATATCAATTTTAAATAATTTTAAAATTTATTTAGATCAATTTTTTATAACATAATTTCTTATTATTTTTTTATTGTTTTTTATTTTTTAGATCATATTTTATTATTTTTTTAAAATTTATATGACATAATTTTAAAATTGATTTAGATCATTTTTTATTATTTTTTTATTGTTTTTTATAATAAAAATATATTCAATATAACAAAAATATAGAAACTTCACAACACAACAAAATAAATTTTAAAATTAGCTATATATTTTTGTATTCTAACTAAGAAAAAAAATTAGTTACATTTTATAATAAAATTAATTACATTTTGTAATATAAAAATTTCTAAAATACACTACGTTATAATCACAACAAAACAAATAGCGTACTACATCCAAACAACAATTAAAACCTAAAACTAAAACTAATATTTTTCTACACATCCAAATAATTCTAAAATCCTATATCCAAACTAAGCTATAAACTATGCATTTTTCACAGATATACAATATTAACAAATAAATTATAAAATTGAACTATTATTAACCTTGGTCCGAAGTTGACTATATTTAATTCGCCAAAAAATCCAAAAATCCAAATTTCCTAAAATAATAACAACTAATTAAACAGATTTCAAAAAAAAAATTAACAAAATTAAAAATAATTTATTTCAAACAGATTAAAAAAAATCCAACAAATTCAAATTACATATTAAAGCCAACAAACGATATGCCAACAAACAATATTCCCTAATTAAGCCTAAATAGGTATTAAACAGATTTCACAATATTCACAATATTCCCTAATTAAGCCTAAATCTAAATCTAAGCCAACAAACAATATGCCCTAATTAAGCCAACAAATAGATTTCACAATATTCACAAGATTTCAAACGTAATTAACAAAGTTAAAATAATAGATTTAAAATAGATTTCAAACTGATTTTTAAAAAATCACAAATTACAAAAATCCAAATTTAAAAAACCTAAAACAAATCCTCATTTAAGCCTAAAAATACAAATTTAAAATCCTCATTTAAAATCAAGACTCAAAAACAGAATTAGGCCTTCAACAGAATTAGGCCTTCAAATATAAATCTAAGCCAACAAACAATATAAATCTAAATATAACCTAATTAAACCGAGAGAAAGACATACCTACAACCAAGAGAGAGCAGGAGAGTTCGTCAGAGTTCCACCACACCAGACCAGCGAGAGCAGCCGAGATCGTCGGACTTCCACCACACCAGACCCGAGAGAGCTACAGAGAATGAGGCCTTCCACCTAAAAAAATTTAAAAATCAGATTTAAAACAGAATTAAAAAAAATCAGACATAAATTAAGTCTAAATTAATCCATTCAAAAAACAGATTTAAAACATAATTAAAAAAAGTCAGACCTAAATTAAGTCTAAATTAAGCAATTCAAAAAAAGATTTAAAACAGAATTAAAAAAAAATCATACCTAAATTAAGTCTAAATTAAATCAAAATCAGACCTAAAAAACAGATTTAAAAAACAGATTTAAAACAAAAAAATAACAGATTTTAAAAAAATAACAGTCCTAAAAAAAGATTTAAGCAGGAGATTGACAATTTAAAATAGATCCGAAAACAACAAGTTCAAAAAACAAATTGAAAACTGATTCAAAAATAGATTCAAAATAACATCTAAATTTAACCTAAATCTGCAGTTGAAAAAAAATCTCAAAAACCATTCAAAAAAAGATCAGTTTAACCTAAACCCTATATCTAAATCTAACCTAAACAAACAGAGAGACATACCTTCAAGCAGGAGAGATCGCCGGCATTCAACCACACCAGATCCGAGTTTCCACCCGGAGACAGAACAGGAGAGAGAGAGGCAGGGGAGCTTCCACCCGGAGACAGAACAGGAGAGCGAGAGGGGCTGTGGTGGTGGGTGGTGGGGAAAAAAGAGGGGCTGTGTGGGGAGAGCGAGAGGGGCTGTGTGGGGCGAGAGGGGCTGTGGTGGGAACGAGAGAGAGAGAGAGAGAGAGGGAGAGGGCTGTGTGGGACGAGAGGGGCTATGTGGGGAACGAGAGAGAGAGAGAGGGGGCTGTGTGGGAGGAGAGCGCGAAGAGAGAGAAGAGGGGGGGGGGGGGGCAGGGTTTATATGCGCTGGCCTAAATAAATCACCGACGGTTAAATCATCACCGACGGCCCGTCGGTAATCATCTGCGACGGGGGAGCGTTGTGTAAATAATATTACCGACGGGCCGTCGGTAATCATCTGCGACGGGGAAGTGTTGCACCGACGGGCCGTCGGAGATTGCTGAATTTCTGACGGGTTTTTGAAAATATCTGCGACGGGCCATTTATTTCCGACGGGCCGACGTTTCTAATCTGCGACGGTAATTCTTTTTACCGATGGGCCGTCGGTGGCCTTTACCGACGAGTTTATGGACGGGCCGACGGGTCAATGGGCCGACGGAGATAATTCGAATTCGAGGCGGTTTTTTTGAATTCATCCGCGACGGGCTTTCTTTTCCGACGGGCCAACGGTAAGCATCAGCAACGGTTTTTCCTTTTACCGACGGGCCAACGGTAAGCATCAGCGACGGGTTTTGGATCTGCGACGGGCCGTCGCAATTGGCTACGGGCCGTCGGAAATGTTTATCGTCGGAGATAGACTTTTAGCTACGGCCCGTCGGTGAAAGGGTCGAATATTTGCAACGGGCCGTCGGTAATAATATGGCCCCGTCGCTGATAAGCCCATCTGTTGTAGTGTATGAAGAACAAAATGTATGCCCTCGTCCATTGGTCCCAAGTTTCTGCTGTCGGATTGACTGGGAGTGCATCGAAGGTCTCACACAACCATGTAATGGTCAAACGCTGGCCCTTGTCGGGAACTGCCCCAACCAAACGTAAGAAATCGGCATGCATATCATCGCCCATCTGTTTCTCTCGATAAACCGGGTTACCGTCTATAGCAAACCCAGTAAGCAAAGAAACATCACGCAACGTGATCGTAATCTCACCATGCGGTGTATGGAAGCTGTTAGTCTCAGGACGCCACCGCTGAATCAGTGCCGTCAGAAAGGGATGATCTAGCTGGATATACGAACATCTCGTAGGCAGATAAAATCCAGCCCGTCTTAGTCTATCATCGATTTAATGATGCCGCATCATCTCGAACCAACTGACCCAACTAGACCCGTGCTGACTGATGTGTTTCTTCGCTATCAAACTGTCGAGAGACTCGTTGGACACATGGTTCACCTGATCAGTTAGAACTGACGAATCCACTGGTCCAGGATTAGCCATCTGAATAAATTAGATTAGTAGTTTTTAGTTTGCATTTTGTTCAACAATTAAAGCATTTCAAATTCGATATTTATTTTTTAATTGATATAATATTTTTTAAATCCTAAACCCTAAATCCTTGACCCTAAATCATCAATCCTAAACCCTCAACCCTAAACCCAAAATCCTAAATCCTAAACCCTAAACCCAATAAATCTTGATTAATTTATTATCATTACTACTATTATTATTATTATTAATTTCAAAATGCATTTTAAATTATGTATATTATTATTCATTTATTATTATTATTTTCTAAATATATTTTAAATTATGTATTATTTTTTTATAATTAATATTTGGCGGAGTTACAAACTCCGCCATTTATTATTATTATTATAATTATTAATTTTTAAATAAATTTTTAATTATGTTTTACTTTATTATTATTATTATTATTATTATTATTTTCTAATTAAATTAATTAATATTTGCATTGAATTAATTTTTTGCCCAATTAAATGTCCGTTTTATATTGAATTAAAATTATTATTTTGATGTAAAAAAGAAAAAAACAATAAATATTATGTTTGATAAAAATATTATTTAATTTAACACCCTCATCTCAAAGCTCCATTGATGAACACCCCCTAAACCCTAAACCTAAATCCTAAATTCGAAACCCTAAACCCTAAACTCCATTTACATACACTATATCCTACTCTAATATACAAAGAAAAATGTACCTTTCGTTTGGAGAAAATTTCTCGATTAGCAAACGAAATCCTAACCACGTCCGGTTAATCCAATATTTCGCACAAATCGGTCCTAAAAAACCAAAATTAATACATACAATAGTTATATAACAGATTATACCAAATTTTAGTAACATTTACAACACAAAATAGCAACAAAAATCATACCTAATCGAAATCCGGAGAGAGAGAGAGAAGAGGGGGCTGGAGAGAAAGAAAAATGGAGGAAGGAGGAGGGAGAGAGAAGAAAGAGGCGCTGGATAGAGAAAAAAATGGCGGAGTTTGAAATGCCGCCAATTGCTACAATGGCGGAGTTACAAATGCCGTCAAGTTTTTAATTTTTTTTTAATTCCCGATGGCACGTTAATGATTGTGTTCAATGCTTAAGAATTGGCGGAGTTACAAACTCCGCCATTGTCTATTTTCGAAATTACGTTCCAGACGTGTGTATTTTCGGAATTATTTTTAAAAACCTGTGTATAAACAATAATATGCCTTTATAAGCAAGTGTTGTAGTAGTACTCACTCAACTTCTCTTGTCATGCCATGTGAATGAGACATCCACTCGTGGTAGATTTTTCAACAAAGACTGCACATCCCTTATCTTTAGAATTTTTATCCCTATTATAATAAACACTTTGCATCATGAGGGCAACATTACATCTAAACCCATCTAAAATTATCAATACAATCGACACGAGAAAGAGAGATCCAACAAAATGGCTTCTTCTTCTACAAGACCTCATGCAGTTCTAATTCCACAACCAGCTCAAGGACATGTAACCCCCATGCTCCAACTAGCAAAAGTTCTTCAGTCAAAAGGTTTCTACATCACTTTTGTAAACTCTGAATACAACCACAAGCGTTTTCTTCGGGCTAACGGGCCGAATTCTCTTAACGGACTCGAAGACTTCAAATTCGAATGCATACCTGATGGTCTACCGCCATCCGATGATGGCGACGTGACACAAGGCATTGCTGAGCTGTGTATCTCTACTACAAGAAACAGTGCTGGTCCATTCAGAGATTTGTTGATCGAGTTAAACAATTGCACGGATGGGCCTCCAGTAAGTTGCGTAATCGCCGATGGTGTTATGAGTTTCGCTCAAAGAATTGCCGAGGAATTGGGCATCCTTGCCCTAGTCTTTTGGACTACTAGCGCTTGCGGTTTCAACGGATACCTTCACTTTGCCGAGCTTATTCAACGAGGCTATACTCCTCTCAAAGGTTTCAAATAGTTTTAATCATTTTTTTGGATGAAAACTAGAAAATGTGAAATATTGTTGATGTAATTTATCTTGAATCTCAAATAGATGAGAGCTATCTAACAAATGGATATCTTGACACGCTGATCGACTGGATACCTGGCATGTCAAACATTCGACTGAAGGACATACCGAGTTTTATCCGAACAACTAACCGAGATGATATCATGCTAAATTTTGATGGTGGCGAGGCACAAAATGCTTTAAATGCTAAAGGACTCATACTGAACACGTATGATTCTCTAGAACACGAGGTACTTAGTGCTCTTAGAGAAAAATTCCCTCATTTATACGCGATAGGACCCCTTTCATTGGTTGTAAACAAGTTGAACCCTAGTGAGTTAGACTCGATTGGATCGAGTCTATGGAAAGAAGATACTACATGTTTAGACTGGCTAGACAAACACAAGCCGTGTTCGGTTGTGTACGTAAATTTTGGCAGTATAACTGTCATGACAGCTGAACACCTAATTGAATTTGCGTGGGGACTAGCCAACAGTAAGAAACCATTTTTATGGATCATCAGGCCCGATATTGTTTCGGGGAAAAATGCGATACTACCTGAGGAGTTCATAACAGAAATTAAAGATAGAGGTGTTTTGACAAATTGGTGTCCACAAGAGAAGGTGCTTTTGCACCCCTCAATTGGGGTTTTTCTGACTCATAGTGGATGGAATTCGACACTGGAGAGCATATGTGGTGGCGTGCCTATGATTTCTTGGCCGTTTTTTGCCGAGCAGCCTACGAATTGTCGATTTGTATGCACCAATTGGGGGATAGGTTCCGAGATTGATGCAAATGTAAGGAGAGATGAGGTTAAAGGGCTTGTGAGGGAAGCCATGGAAGGAGAGAAAGGTGAGGATATGAGATCGAAGGCAAATATGTGGAAGGAGAGAGCCGAGACAGCAATAAATCAAGACGAGTCTTCGAATGAAGATTTGGATTGTTTGATCCGGTTTCTACTAAGAAGTTCTTAAATATGGTTTGCAAATTTTCAACTTGATGGCTCAAGTACCAAAAGACTGTTAATTTCTCTGTTTTACCCTATTGTAGTAAGAGTAGTGATGTACATCCCCCAACCTACACCAACATCCTTGATGACATGGATACCGTTTAACACCTCAAGAATTAACACACAAATTTATGATTTAACATCTTATTTGGGTGTTTAATCATAACATAAGATAATAAAAGCGCAAATTAAGATGTTAAATCATGTATTTGTGTGTTAATTCTTGAAGTGTTAAGCGCTATCCACGTCATCAAGGCATGGGGGGAGGGGAGTTGTGTATGTACAACATTTTCCTTGTAGTAATTGGATATATATTGTTGGTAATTTGATCATGTGCAACTATTAATTAGATAGATTACAATATACATTTCAGCACACTAGTAAGGACACGAAGTTTCACTAAAGAAAAATAAATTATACATCTAATCAAGTTGAATTAGTATTGCATCTTCCTCTGGTAAACATTGTCGCCATTTCTTCTTTTTTTCTTTTCGGTCCCGATTCTCTTCTTTGCTATTTTTTCGATTTGTCAGAGTAATGATCCAACTGGCCCGTTCTTGATGTTTTTCTTGTCATCTGAAAAGAGGATACTCTATTATTTCAAATGGCGGTTGTGGATGATTTTTCTCTTTTGAATACTTGCTATTGTTTCTCCTTTGTTACCAAGGTATAATTATTTACTCATTTTTTTGGAGCCTTTTAGTTTATCAAATTCGAAATTTACTTAAAATCAATTGCCCCTCATACAATCTTTTTTCATATTCAGAAATTGGTTGCATAACTTGAAGGTAAAAGCTCGTGATGCTTAAGTGTTCGATGAAATTACTCCAAGAAGTTTCTTGGTATTTCAAGATCCAAATCATGGTTCTGAATATCGGACTCGGTTGGCTCCGGAGACTCGGGACTCGGTCGACTTGGACAAGACTCGGCCGAGTCAAAAAAAAAAATCGGATCGTGAGTAAAAAAATCGGAAAAAATAGAAAAAAAATAAAAATAATTATATTAAAAATAGATAAACATTCATAAACATGATATACACAAATTCAACTCATAAAATTCAAATTACTACATTAAAAAAATTACATTACATAACCAACATTACATAACAAAATCAGTACATTATAAATTTCTACGGCCAAAAACTGTGACGAACGGGTTGCATTGTATAATTATCATCCTCATATTGATCATGAGGAGGAAAATATACATTTGTAAATTTGTATTGTCAAAAATGTTCATCATTGAGTCGAAGGGACGATTTGAAAAAAAAATCGGACTGTTGATAAAAAAATCGAAAAAATAGAAAAACACAAAATAAATATTTTTAAAATTGACAAACATTATAAGAACAAATTCAACTAATAAAAACTCAAATTAAAACATAACATAATAAATAACGTAGTTTTGAAAGTTCGAATCGGGTCATAGATGATTTCTAAACAAAATGATTGAAAAAAAAACTGAAAATAAATAACTTTGTGTAGAAAATTTAATATTTAATGATAGAATAATATTTAATAAAAATAAATAACATGATTTTATATGGGTGTTTTTTGAGATGTTATTAATTAATCAATGGATCTGATGTGCATATTTTAAAGCATGCAATGTGTGTTTTAAATTTATATATAACAATAAGTAATAACAATTTAATTATTAATACACAACAATCTATGAATATTGTTCACATAAAATCATACTTGACTTTTTTTCATCATTTCCTGCACAAGAACCAAAATCGCACTCATTCATCGTTTCATCTCCCCCAACTTAATCTTCCATTGTTATACTTAACTTCATTTCTTCTTCCTCCTCCTCTCTAATTTAACAAACAAAAAACAACTAGATCTCAATAGATCCCAACAGTTGCCTTCCTCAATCATTTCCATTCGATGCTTAGACAACTTTCTTAAAAAAAAAAATTAAAAAAAAAAAAAAAAAAAAAAAAAAATTCTGACTCGGATCCGATTTTATCGGGCCAAAATCGGCTCGGTGGCCACCGAGTCCGAGAATATCGGCCGAGTTTTTTTTATCTCGGCCGATATTACGAACCATGATCCAAATACCAAACTCATTTCATAGGTATTGCTTCTCCTTTGTTAACAAGGTATAATTATTTACTAAATTTTTTGGGGCCTCTTGGTTTATCAAGTTCGAAATTTATTTAGAATCAATTACCCCTCATACAATCTTTTTTCATATTCAGAAATTGGTTGCATACTGTGAAGGTAAAATCTCATGATGCTTAAGTGTTCGATGAAAGTGCTCAAAGAAGTTTCTTGGTATTTGAAGATCCAAATATCAAACTCATTTCATAGGTATTGCTTCTCTTTTGTTTACAAGGTATAATTATTTACTAAACTTTTTGGAGCCTCTTAGTTTATCAAGTTCGAAATTTACTTAGAATCAATTACCCCTCATACAATCTTTTTTCAAATTCAGAAATTGGTTGTCATAAATTTGAAAGCAAAAGCTTGTGATGCTTATGTGTTTGATGAAATTACTCTAAGAAGTTTCTAAGTATTTCAAGATTCAAATACGAAACTCAATTCATAAGTATCAACTATATCTCATTTATTTCTTGTCTATTCAAGATTCATTTTTTAATACATTATTTGCATTGTTGTTAACAAGGTATTAAAACAATACTTGCGATTGCCCTATCCATTCAAATCGAGGTATTAATTTTTGTGAATTTTGTAAAGCCACTTACTGTATCAATTTTTAGTGTGCGTTGTTATTTAATTGAAAGCATTTAAATTTAATGGGTATTATTGATCAAGGAATAATAATTGGGTACTGCGTAGAGTCTCACAATTTTTATTTTCAATTTCAGAAATAGCCTACAATTTTCATCAGCTTACTTTAGTGCAGCCATCTTTCCTGTCAATTTCCCAATTCTCCTAAATTCGAAATCAAGGTAGTGCAAAAAAGGTAAAAAAATAGTTGATTTTATCTATTATGGTTGCTTCAACAGTAGGCAATTATTTGTATTCATGAATATATGTTGAAGTTTGTACATTAGGTAGTTTTGTGTTTTAATGGAATAAGAAATTAAAAAGTATTAAAAATTCTTCACTTTTTAACATAAAGTTGTATTTCTGATATTTAAAATGTAGATATGAATCTACCTTTTTAGAAGAGATTAATAATTCGAGTTTTTCTGTGACGATCCTTTCACAATAACATATTATTTTTATCAAATATGGTTTTCAGATTTTTAAATACATAACATATTATTTATTATTGGGAGAATTTCTTGTATGTCCCTTCAAAACTCTAGAATATCTAATTTGTCCCTCTAAAAATGTCAATATCATATTTGTCCTTCTAAATCTCAAATATTATCAAATTAAACCATTACTAACTTTTCTGTTAGATTTAACAGCAAATAAGTAAAAAGACTAATTTGCCCTTCACTTTGAACTACATGGCAAATCTCGATCACAGCTCCAAATATGATGATTCTATCTCTTAATCTTCTAGCAAATCGGCTTATTGACGATCCTCTCCGAGTGTATGCACGCCACAAAACCCATTCTGGCAAACTCTCGATATCTCTCCGGTGAACTGGTTCTGCCGTACTTGCGATCTCTTTTGTGGTGAACTGGCATGTCTGCTCAACTAGAAAGCTCCATTATCTATTATGTCAAACACGGAACCTCCAAATTGAACCCTGTTCTAGCTTGCTTGTTGAATGAAAAAATCAAAGGTATTTATTCGATCTTTGAATTAGTGAATTTTTTGATTGATTTTGTGCTCAATTGGGAATTAATTAAGGTCATTTATGGTTCCGTTTAGGCTGAATTAGGGCAGACTTAATTTATTAATTAGGCTTAATTGTGATCATTTGTGGCTCAATTATTCACATCTAACTACTCCTAATTAGAAACATAGTTCGAAAAGTCGCCGATTCCGACTCCGATTCGACGGACTCGAGTCGGAATCGGCTGGCTCCAGCCCGATTCTTGGCCAATTCGGTCGGACTAAACCATTTTGCATGAGAGTGACAAATAGTACGAGTTTAGAGTTTAGTCGTGAGGGGCAGCAAGTTATTTCAATGTATATATTATAAATAGTAAACCTTGTATATATTAGGATTT
Source organism: Luzula sylvatica (assembly GCA_946800325.1). NCBI lineage: Eukaryota > Viridiplantae > Streptophyta > Magnoliopsida > Poales > Juncaceae > Luzula > Luzula sylvatica. The sequence continues at coordinate 57,104,596 of OX326960.1, read as the reverse complement.
AATTTAAATATTATAAAATTTCTCAGAATCATATTTGGTACAGAAGTAGAATAAAATTTGGTACAGAAGTAGAATAAAGTTTGTATTTTTAAAATATTGTTTTCAATTTTTTTATGTCAAAATGACATTTTTCTTAAAAAATCGATTTTGCAATCCGACTCGTCAGATTCCGATCCGACTCGAGCGATTCTCATTCCTCGAACATCGAGCGGCTCTGATCCCGATTCGGACTTTCAGAACTATGATTAGAAATTATAAATTTCAATGTTTATCGCTAAAATTTAGAATTTATGCATGATTTAAAGTTTTGTTTTTCATGTTCAAGGTTAATCCGAAAAAGATATATTGGCACGGACATCAATGAAAATCATCTTCTTATTTGATAAGGTACTTCCATGCTCGTGTCGAAATCTAATTCTATCCGTCGTATCATGACTATAATTTTTCATCAACTTCCGTTTGCAGTGTTAATATGGTTTGCCAATTAGTTATTGCAAATTAGTGTTGGAATTGCAGCTTATGTGTCGAGGAGATACGCGGAAACAAAAAGATACAATAAACAAATATGGATTATTAGATAGTGTTACTTTTATTGAAATTGATTCAATATTGAGTTACTACAATATTTGCAGTGTTAACTGGTTTAGTGATGTATTTGTTTAGTATTATATTATGTAGAGGTTATGTATTGATTATTATTTTTTTTAGATGATTTCTGAATAGTGAAACAAGTTTTTGTGATTTTTTTGCTTTTTTAGCTTAATCCAGATTTTTGGTTTTGGAAGTTAATTTTTACCCTAGTAATTTGAAAACTTTTACATTATATACAATGCTCGCAACAAATTCAAGTCTTAAATACAATCCTATCAAATTTATAATCGTCACAAATTCGAGTCCAAAATATTTAACCACCTACATAAAATTCTAACCTTTATCCTAACCCCACAAAACACGTCTCTAGACTTGACCCTAACACCACAAAAATTTCTAATGAAACTAACTACCGCAGTTTACGGTTTGGTACTCGACAAGGTCATCTTTATCTCGATCTCTCCTTCGCTCATCTCGATTGAACGTGCCTATTTAGTACAAAAAGAGAATAAGAAAATCAAAATTTCACATTAAACTATTATTTTAGAAAATTTCACTTTTAACTGCGAAAACCGTAAAATATAAAATCTGATTGAAACTTTAAAACTTGACTTTTCAAGTCTAATTCATAATTTGTAAATACTAAATTAACTACATGTCAGTCAATTATCGCTACTGTACAACTCGTACCTGTCAACTACCCGGTACCTGTCAACTACCGATACTGGTAAGATCATACCAGCAAAACAAGAGAGGGTTTACTGCTACAACCTTGCAAATAAGAGCGTAGGCCAATGAACTCATTGATATTCCGGATACATTGAGATAAGAGCCGTGAGTATTATTTCATCAATGCTAGGGATGTGGATTTAGGGTTTTTTCGGATGGAGAAGGAGATGTTGAGCTTCGTGACAATAGCTGGAGGTGTCGAATTTCGACACATCACCAATCTTGTAATGTACACCTCTTAAATTGCAAGAAGAAGCAATCAAGCACTAATCTTGCTCAGTTTAGGGTTCTTCGTCACAGCACCAATCTTGCTCGATTTAGGGTTTCTTCGACACAACACCAATCTTGCTCGTGATATATGAGTTATCTGTAATAACAAGTAATCAAGCACAATCAATTGCAAGAAAACCAATCAAATTGCGAGTTAATTATTGAATTATTAACATACTGTAACAAAATCGAATCTTGAAAAGCTGGGTTTGAATCAGGAAACTTTTAGAAGAGGAGAGATGAACAGAGTGACAAGTAGGCGATGTAGATAAGGAGACAGGTCGTCTCACCGCTGGAGCACAAGAAGGGCCACTGGACAATTTTGACGATGCAAGTGAACTGGAGATAAGGCGATGCAGTCATGCTCCTCCATCGAGATCCTTTTTACTTTCTTCATTTTCGAACCTTCATCACAGCACCAATCTCATCAGAAAAGCATGCGTGGAGCTTCGGCTTCCTTCCTTGTACCTAGAAGACAAGCAGAGTACTTCTTCTTCCACCTTAGTTTGTCCTCTCTTTCTCAGACTCAGTACTATTGGGGTATGAACTGGACTTCATTTGCTGGGAAGGGTAATTTTGTCATGTAAATTTATAATTAGTAATTTAATTAGAATATTTAATCTTATTTTATGATTAAATGGACGGGAAGTTAACAGTTTGGATATTTTTGATATTTATATTGGTTTTGATGGATAAATCTGATAAATTCTTTTATTTCAATGGATAAATTTGTTGGTGTTTTAGTTTTGGAAGGATAAATTTGATATTTGTAGTTTTATAGGGACAAATTTGATATATTGAGTTTTTGGAGGGACATACAAGAAATTGCCCCTTTATTATTTTGTAAAAGTAAATATTGCTCTTGATAAGAGTAAGTATTTCTCGGTAACATCAAATAAAAAATGTTGACTATGTAAATAGTTACTTATTTCATTTCTCTTGTGAATTTATATGACAATCTTTATTTTGCTGCGATGCAGGACGTTTAGCAGTATTGGAAAACAGTGAGAACAATTACCATCAGAAGTTTCTTCCTCTTTTCTGATCAGAAGACCAAACTTGATTCATAGGTATTCAATCATATTCTACATTTTATTTTTGATGATTGTTTATTTTTTTGAGTAATTTAATTTTTTAGTATCACGTGTTCTAATAAATGCTGAGAATTGAAATTACACCAAAATACGAAAGAATACAAGTAAATATATACAAACATTGCACGAAATAGAAATATGAATTTCAGGGGTTTAATTGAAACAATGTGTCTGAATATAAGACAGTTAATTTAAAAGTTTTGGTTATTATGTGTACATAGTATTGAATGATGATTGCTGATTGCTTATTGTTTGTCAACATATAATATATATTTGAATGATATCATTTGTTTAATTGCACATTTTGTATTTTAGAAGTCCAATATGACAAATATCTTGAACTGTTATTGAGTTAATTAATTTGATTTGATGGGTTTGCATTTTTTATCTCTTTATTTTTATTGAGTTGTAAATTTTATTTGTATCGCAATTTTTGGTCTGTTGATACTAAAAAAGTAACAAATATGATTTTGGATTTTGTGTGAAGAATGTTTAGATTACTTTATGCTGATAATTAATTTGGTAAGTATATTGCAATTTATGTTTTCAACACGTATGATGCGAAATAAATATGGGTTGGGATTTTAGTTTAATCACAACAACAAAAAAATGGTTCCAACAAGAGTTTGCTTCTCTAAACCAATCTTTAAGAGAAGAATATACTATGCCAGAGAAGTAAAATGAATATAGTAGTGCATATCAATAGTTATTTAATGAGAGTATGAGTACCTTTTAACATATTTAGTGCATATATTATTAGAACAATAGTATTTTAAAATAAATTACCTAAGGGAGAGTACCTCATAAAGATATATTATCTTTAGAATTAACCTCAGAAATTACAAGCAATTATCAAACAATTAAGGCATTTTTTTTCTTTGCTTCCAATAGTATGCCAAAAGGCATAACTGAAGTAATATACAAATGTATATAAGTCAATATAAGGCATTTTTTTTTCTTTGCTTATCAAGCAATTAAGGCATAACTGAAGTAATATACATAACGGTATGCATATAGTAATATTGTATATAAGTCAATAATGTAGACATGCATCTTATATGGGCTATAGAATGTGATAATCTTACCAAATGTATTAAGTTAGATATGTAATGTTAGAACTTAGAACATCAATTATATAATTGTTGGAACACCAATTATATAAATTTTGGATTTCGTGTGTTCAAACAATTAAGAAATCCCGCAGCGAAGTCGCGGGTATTTCACTAGTGATATAATATTTGTTATGTTTTTTTGTAAAATCATGTTGTACCTCTTATATTATTATTATACAGTGTCATTGATATAGTTATTATTTAATTAAGAAAATGAAATTTATTGTCATCATAATGTAAAACAATTGTAAAGCATATATGTATTTATCAATAAACAAAATTAGTTCCAATAATTATCTTATGAAATGAATTTATCAATATTATCACATTTATATGTATTTTGCATTACAATGAAAAACACAATTAACATTCTCGCCGCTAGCGCGAGTATGCTCCTAGTAATAATAATAAGGGAAATTTTCAAATAACCTCCTAATGTTTCTTGAATTTGTAAAAAACATCCTAACTTTTTGAATGTTAACGAAATTTTGTACCAAAATACCCCTCTATTTTTCCTATTTAATTTTATTAAACCTCTTTTTTTATTATTTTATTAATTCAAAAATCTCTGTAAATACTTTTTAACATATACTAATTAAAAAAAACTATATGTCATATACAAAATTTTAATATTTTATTATACAAACTAGTATTAAATAAACAACGATATACAAAAATATTTCTGAAAATATCTTGACAAAATAATACTATTTTAACACTTAGTTTTAATTTTTAATAGTCGTTAATAAAAATTAGTTACTAAAATATTATATTTTACCAAATTAACAATGAATAAACAAACATAAAATCTAGCATTAAAATAGTATTGTATAGTTTTAATTTCAACAATTATTCTGATTTGATTATGTAGTTTAATTTCGGCAGCTAGTTTTATTAACAATGAATGAATATTAAAATTACATGTTAAAATATTATTATTTTGTCGAGATATTTTCAGGAAGATCTTTTTTATATCCTTGTTTATTTTTTTTATATAATGCTAATTTTGTATGACAATATATATAATAAATAAAATATTAAAATATGTATTTGATATATATTTTTTAAAATTAGTATATGTTAAAAGTATTTATAGATATTTTTAAATTAATAAAATAATACAAAATAGGCTTAATAAAATTAAATATGAAAATAGAGGGGTATTTTGGTCCAATTTTTTTTAATACCATGAAATGTTAATATTAACCCCTATTTAGATATTTGAAAATGAAACTTTGTTTGTAGGAAGTTTTGTGGAGTTTTCAAAAAATTAAGAGGTTTTTTAGAAATTCAAGAAAAGTTAAAGAGTTATTTGAAAATTTCTCTAATAATTTTAATAATAATAATAATAATAATAATAAAAATAATAATAAAGATCATACCTTGTATTGCTACCAATCAAATACTTGTTGCCTTGTTACTCACAATCAAAACATAATTTAAAAACAAAATTATTAACTAGAGTTACCACAGACGTGGCGAAATGGTTGATGATCCTGACTCCATCAATAGTTGATGACTCCGAATCAGACGGACAAGACGTTTTTCCGTAGATCAAATAAGCTTCATCAAGAGCCGGTATAATATGATGTTAGAACGTTCTTCCCATGGACGTGGCGGAAGCTGGAGCTAGAAGTTAGGGCATGAACTTCTCGTACAACACAATATCCATGGAGCACCATATAAAAATTAATTATTATATAATTCTAAAAAAACGAAAAATAATATCAACGAGTAAAATACTAAGTTCTCGTATTTTTCTCAAAAAACTTCGTGATTGAAGACTAACAAAAGCATTTTTTTTATTTTTTTCAATTATTTTTTTCAAAATTTCTATTTTGTGCAAAATTACAAAAAATATAAGGTCTAAGTTATAACTCTTGCAAAAAAATCAATTATCGTATTTTTTCTAAAAAAATGTCAAAATATATGTCTAGAACAAGCAAAATACTTAATTCTCATGTTTTCCTAAAAAAAACTCCGTCACTGAAAACTAATAGCAAATTTTAATTTTTTCAAAAAAATGCAAAACATGAAATCTAATATTGATGTCTAAAACGTGCAAAATAATTTATTTTCAAGTTTTCCTCAAAAAAACTCTGTAATTAAAGACTAACACAAGTAAATTTTCTTTCTTTTAAAAAAGTAAGTCTAACTTCTGCAAAAAAAAAATCTATTATCATATTTTTCTAAAAAAATCAAAATTGATGTCTAAAATTAGCAAAATACTAAATTTTTTTGTTTTCCTCAAAAAAACTTAGTAATTGAAGATTAACACAAGCAAATTTCTATTAAAAATAAGATAATAATGAAGTCTACCACTTTCACAAAAATAATTTCAAATATTTTTCTAAAAAAATAAAAAATTAATGTCTAAAACGAGCAAAATACTCGGTTTTCATGTTTTCCTCGGGCTAACTCAAGCAAATTTTTGTTTTTTTTTTTTAATTTGAAAGAAATACAAAAAGTGAAGTCTATACCACCTTCAAAAATAAAATTGTAATATTTTTCAAAATAAAAATGCAAAAAAATGATGTCTGAACTACCAAAATACTCTTTTCGTTTTTCTCAAAAAAAAAAAACTTCATAATTGAAGACACACAAACAAATTTCTATTTTTTTCTAAAATTTCAAAAAAGGCAAAAATTGAAGTTTTGACCCCTTCAAAAAAATAAGTCGATAATATTATTCTAAAAAATTTCAAAATTGATATCTCAAACGAGCAAAATACTATGTTTTCATGTTTTTTCTCAAAAAACTTTATAATTGAAAACTAACATATGTAAATTTTTATCTTTTCCAGAAATTCATAAAAATGTAAAAAATTTAGTCTAATACCTTAAAAAAAAAGTTTATATTTTTCAAAAATAATGTTAAAGTTGATGTCTAAAAAATAGAAAAAGATGAAGTCACACCAACAAAAAAAGAAAATTTCATATTTTTCTATGAGTTATTAAAATTTATGTCTACAAAACAAATTACTCACTATGAACTCGTTAATTTGAGGTTTTGAAAAAATGATCACATTTCATTATCTCGGTAGTGTTATTAACTTATTACTTCATTTTTCAGTGAGTTGAATGGATTACATTTATGATTTATTAGCACTGGATCCAAAATTTTCCTCGAGCCTGGGTCTTCAGTGAGATAGCAATGCCATCCATCCAACTGCGCTGCAGTGGTGGTGGCTAATATTACTTAATTTTATTTTGACTTAGTAGCCCGTAGGCATATTATTATTATTATTACTACTAATTAATTAATCAATTACAAAATAAAGATTACACCTTGTCTTGCCCCAATCAAATGCTTGTTGCCTTGTTACTCAAAAATCAAAACATAATTTGAAAACAAATCATCAATACACATAATATTGGTTTTACAAAGATAAAGAGGGAAACAAATTTGCCAAATTAAAGAAAAGAATCGAAATGAATAAAAAGAAGCAAAAGTATTTTTCTTTCATTTCCCTCTTTTACTCAGGAAAAATGAAAATTTAAAGATTACCCGTCAGAGCAGCCGAACTGTTAACACACAAGGTTCATCCATCACTGTACATATATCCCTCAACTTGTCAAGCATAATTAAGAATATGAGCTGTTGGAAGTAAGGATCAGCGATCAATCAATGTCCTCGAGACTGTTTGGTCCTGGTTGGGATTCTTCTGAATCTGGTAAATTCATGATATTATATAACATAAGCCCAACGTCGCGAACCATATTATTATTGAATTAGTTTTCAGTGTTACTAAGGGGGGTTACCTATGGTGTTAGAATGTTCTTGCCGCGCGCGTGGGGGGAGCTGAAGCTGGAAATTAGGGGGCAAAGACGAATTGAAATTTGATCCCTCAATCTGGGCCGGTGGATACGTTGTGATGTATGTCTGGCGAGTCCGGCTAGGACCTTGTTGAGTTGATTGGTAGCCCGGTCCCGAGCCAGGTACGTAACCAATTTGAGTGAAAGGATAGAATGGTTGTCCCGGCGTACTAGGGGTTGACATGGGCCCGTATAACTGTTGCGGGTAATATTGCTGAGTCAATGTATGATTGTAGTAAGCCTAAAAATGTAAATTCTTAACACATTAATAGAAGTGGAAAAAAATATATTTCTACTGAACACATTATATTTTACACAAATTTATTTATGAACATTAAAAACACTAGGAAGTACCTGTTGGTAGGCATAATCACTTGGATTGGGAATGTACCTGAAATGTTCCACCAAAATAATTAACACAAGATAGCATGATTCATCTGAATAATGTAAAGAACCAAAATTAATTTTTGTAAATGCTTTAATGTAATTCATTATTTTATTTTGATGAAGATAAATGTGAAAAAATAAACAAACCCATATTGAAGATGAGGGTACAGAAGTGGAGGCAGTTGGCCAGCTTGAAATGGCAGATATTGCTGTTGTCCTTGGTACATCTCCTCAGTTTGATAGCCTGTATGGGCACCACATTCTTTATGAGCTTAGAATTTGTGGCATTACAAATTTTATTTGCTAAGTTGGCAATTACTAATTAATTAATATGGAATATATATATTTATTAGTATGGTAATTATTGATGCAGCACTGAAGAATGATGGACCAGGCTGGCACAGCCTTAAATTAGTGGGTGGCCGGCCATGTAGCTGATCTAGTTCCTCTATGGACTGGCTGGCACTCACCTTATTTTATCTGATATTTTTGTTCGGCCCTACCATGGTCCATGGAACATAAAGCACCACATTCAATTATCACATGTAATGTAATGTTGTAGTCCATCATAACTTATAAATGAATCCCCCCTGCTCTCCTATCTTGTTTCCTCCCAAAGAAGATTATTTGTTGTTTAGAATTTTCAAAATGCAACCATTTTTTAACATGAAAATGATATGTTTTGAGTAGATCATAAATTAAAAGAAACACAATGAATGGTAACTTATTCAGTCTCTAACGAGTGATAACATAACTTTCTTCAGAAATACAAATAAGAGAGTTGATTTGCCGCCTGCCGGCGTGCCGAGTCTTTTCCTTTCTAAATCTCAAACAGTGTATATTGCTAGAAATCAGTATGTTTTGGATAAAAGTAAATATTTAGACAAAATATATATTTTGGATAAAAGCTTAGATATGTTTATTTATAAAAAAAAAATTATATAACAAAATAAATATACCTATACGGTATATATATATATATATATATATATATATATATATATATATATATATATATATATATATATATCTTAAAAACGACATGAATAAATATGGTGAAAAAACTGTATATATGAAAAAAAAAACTGTATATATAATACAAAACCCCCTTCTCTCTCGCAATTTTCCAATGGATTGTATTGCGCAAGAGATCACGGAATATAGGAATTAGGAAGTAGTGAGATAAACTATTATTATTTAAAAAATAAATAAAGTCAGATCGTAAAAATGTTGAGTTTATTTAATCCTACTGCGGTGCCATTCGATCTCCCAACACGGCAGATTTTTTTTCTATTCGACCTTTTGATCCATTATATTTCATACATACGTGTTTGACATACTTAAAAATAATTCAATTATATTTTTCTATTCTATTATATTCCATCCTTGCCAAATAAACCTTAATTTAGTTCATATAAATTACCTCCAGAAGATGAAGCCCTTGGCCTACCCATAGAGGCAATGTTACAATTAGCACGCCTGCCATCTATAAACGGGTTAGGATCCGCCACTGACCGGCTTGCGGAGTCCGCGTCTCTGAATGTCACCTGTTACAATAAACTTTCTACATTTAACTTGATCATATGTTATTCCGTAGACAATTTTTTCGATAATATTATGGGTTATTCCATATACTATTAGTAACAATAATATCTACTTAAGCAATGCCAACATGCCCATATATTGATATATATACAAATATATATATGATGATAGAGAGAGGGAGGGAGATCCATAGTTATCTAGATTCTATAATAAAAGTGAGATAAGCAAGAAGCACTTTAAAGATTACTATGATCTTTAAATAAAAAGAGATAAACATAGCAAGAAGCCTTATCTCTACAGCCTTTAAGACGTCTTTTTCTATTTTTAGGGGCATTAATAGAATAGATAAGTTAGTACAAAAAAAAATAGAATAGATAAGTTAGTACAAAAATCCTATACAAGGTACATGATAACTGACTTATCTAATCTATTAGACATGATCAAGACTGAAATAACCTAATCTTAAACTCCTGTTCAATTATGGATGATGAGCCATGATCAGTGTGTGTGTGTGTGAGAGAGAGAGAGGTAGAGGTATTGGACTTACAAAGCCATAGCCTTTCGATCGGCCGGTGGCCCGATCAGTAATGATAACAGACTCCAAAATATCACCAAACTGAGCGAAATACTTGTGCAGCTCTTCGGTTGGCGTCTCCCATGCGAGCCCCCCTACAAACACCTTCGTGAGGGTCGTGTCGCCAAATCTTGACCTAAAACTAGAACCAGAACCTGAAGCACTCGAAGAATTTGCCATGCCCGTTGATCAGCAAGTTTCGTGATCCTTTTGGCTAGCTGGGACTTAATAGAAGCGGAAGAAAAACTGGAACACTTAATTAACTATCTGGTTGATCAGAACTTTCTTCCTTCTTGCGGTTGTGTTTCTCTTCTTCTTCCATGAGAGAGAAAGAGAGAATTAAGCTATATTCAATAGAGAGTTGCAGAGGGGAAAATTAAGAGTATCTTTGGTGTATGAATTGAGAGAAAGGTTGGAATTCGGATGCCAGGCTAGTAACTTGCTGGATGACCCTTTCCATCTCCCCTCTGTCTCTCTCTCTCTCTCTCTCTCTCTCTCTCTCTCTGTCTGGTATGTAGCATACAAATACAAGTTGGGCTGTCCATTGGCCTCACTGTATTGGCCTGGCCCTAGCTAAATCATTTTCAATTACTAGGATGAACTTATATGACCTTTTTTTATCTTAAAAAATATATATGTATCATGTATGGATTATGATATGATATTCACATTAATTTCTTTATTCATACTTAAATAATTAATGAGATTAGCTGTAGTCACAGAAAATCATTGGTGAAAAGTACTAATAGTTTTAGTAATGACGAATCAATTAAGCTGTCGATTTAAATGAGCCAGGTGGATGAGATTAGGATATGGCTCCTCCACTGCAAGTTGCAACCAAGCCTGGTCTGGCTGGCCCTACTAGGCTTGTCAACCTGTTATATTATGTTTTGTTATAGCCTCATTATTAATCCATTATTTTGATTAACTTCTCTCCATCAAGTTCCTTTTAATAGTTTTGAACAGTTTGATCCTACAAATAATAAAAGTGAACTCGAATCTAGCCTTAGATTCGGCGGTTTTACATTGATTAATTAATTGTTTGTTCAAGATCATCAAATATTTGATGGTATACATGTATTTAAAAAAACATACTGGAATAACTATATACAATTTTAGAATTAAGTGATACCTTGATAGTACGTTAAATCTCAATCGAGCCCATTTACCGTGCCCCTGAGTTTCCCCCCAGATTTAACAATTGGGGGGAAATGATATATATCTCCCGATTGATATATCCCGTCATTTGAATTGATGGTTAATTGAAATTATTAATTATATTGATGATTAATACAATTATATTAACCGTTAATTACATTTGAATTAACCGTTAATTCAAAACACAATTAATCGCTAATACAGTGGAGGATGCAAATTGGGGGATCGTATTAACCCTCAAATGCACTATTCATCCCATCCGTACGGATCGAGGATGTTTTGGTGCATTTGAGGGGCACGGGGTAATTATCCATCTCAATTTGTCTATATTGTTTTTTCCAAAATCTCGAGACGTCATGAATCTATCGAGTGTCTGTTTAACTCGTCACTGGATATAAAGTATTCTCGTAAATATGTTTTAGTACATATTGATAGTCATAGTGAAAGAATAAATTATTGGCCATATATTAAAAGATTGATAGCGCAAAAAAAAAGATTTAATCTGTATGATATGTCATTGTACAATGACATCTGATTAAATTATGGGACCGGGGCTTGTCCAAAGCCATTTGGACAGCGGGTCTGTCCAAATAACTTCACAACCGTCCGATTTGATCAGATCTTATCATGGATAAACAAAAAAATGATTCTCTTTTAAGACTTCCCGTTATACATATTTAGAAAGGTCTTCCTTCCTGGATTTCTATCTTGTTTCTTTTTACTTTTTAGTGCTTCAATTAGTTTTTTACTATCTTGTTTCCTTCATGGATTTGTACGAGAGCATGCTGTATGTGTGGACCTTGTGATTGTTCGAAGAATGCAATTTTAATTCATGTAAATAGTGAATTGGAGCGAGAAATACAATTATAGGTTCATTGATTCAAACATGTACTGTAGTAGGCATTTTCTCTCAAGATGCTTTCGGCAATTCAATATGTCTTATTCTGCGAATCACATTGACCTGCCTCTTTTTTTTTTTTTTTGAATACCAAAGGTATTTCCATTAAATAAATAAAAATTGGTGGCATTTACAGTGTTGTCAATGTGAAGTATTACTCCAATCGACCAAAACAAAAAGAAAAAACGAGGGGTTTTCTTAGTTTAGTTTGGATGGTAAGCCTAGTTTCCAAATTATTTCCATCCACTCGGATCTCATTCCAGGATCAATAGCAAACGGGTACGCACTTTGTGCATCATATATGCCATTCGAAGTCCAATTCCATATTATGCCGTTTGTGTTTGCGATATATCCGTAATGACACTAATAGTTGATTTAGAAAGAAGGAAAATTTGTACATCATCCTCGTTGTTATGCACATCAATTGTTACTTCTTAGATTACTCGAAAATGCTGACAGATCTTGCATAGCCTTGAGTTTTTCATTGGCAAATGACCATCAATTACAACTTTGTGTAATCAAATTAATTTCTTTTTATTTATTTACGCAAGTGTAATCAGATTTTATCGTGATTTGCCTAAGTGATCTGATTTTATTATATACTTGTGTAATTTTGCACTTAAAACCTATATGGATCAAAATTATAACAACGGATTTATGTATATATATCAATCAATTTTAAAATCTCAAAATTGAAGCATAACACGAGCAAAATACTTAATTTTCATGTTTTCCTCAAAATACTCCTTAAAAGAAGACAAATACACATAAATTTCAATTTTTTTCAAAAATATCTTAAAAATGTAAATAATGTAGTCTAACACCTTCAAAACCAATCAATTATCCTATTTTTTTTTATATCGCAATTGAAGTTTAACACGAACAAAACACTCAATTCCCATGTTGTGCTCAAACCACTCCTTAAAAGAAGACTTACACACACAAATTTTTATTTTTTTTAAAAAAATGTTAAAAATGCAAAAAGTCAAGTCTAATACTTATAAAAAAATTAGTTATCATCTTTCCTAAAAAATATGAAAATTTAAATGTAACACGGGCAAGATTGTCAATTTTCATGTTGTCCTAAAAATATTCCGAAATGAAAGACTAACACACACAAATTTTTACTTTTTTCAAAATTCTTTAAACTGCCAAAATTGAAGTCTAACACCTTCAAAACAAATCAATTATCTTTTTTTTTAAATGTCAAATTTGAAGTGTAACACGAGAAAAATAATCAATATTCATGGTGCCGTCAAAATACTCCGTTAATAGAAGACTAGCACACACAAATTTTTATTTTTCCAAATTTTTTTAAAAATGCACAAAGTCAAGTCTAACACCTACAAAAAAAATCAGTAATGATGTTTTGTAAAAAATGTCAAAATTTAAGTATAGAACGGGCAAAATACACAATTTTCATGTTGTTCTACAAATACTCCGACATAGAAGATTAACACAAACAAATCTCAATTTTTTCTAAAATTTCTTTAAAACGCAAAAAGTGAAGTCTAACACCTTCAAAACAAATCATTTATCCTCTTTTCAAAAAAAAAAATGTTAAAATTGAAGCGTAACACGAGAAAAATACTCAATTTTCATGTTGTCCTCAAAATATCCCGTAACAGAAGACTAACACACACACATTTCTATTTTTTCAAGCATTTCTTTAAAATGCAAAATGTGAAGTCCAATACCTTCAAAACCAATCAATTATCCTATTTTCTAAAAAATGTATAAATTAAAATGTAATACGAGCAAAATACTCAATTTACATGTTGTCGTCAAAATACTTCGAAATAGAAGTATGGCACACATAAATTTCTATTTTTTCAAAAAATTCATGAAAATGCAAAAAGTAAAGTCCGGTTTCTTTAGATATTTTGATATTTCGGTGATTTATTTTGGAAACATATCATTTTTTATTTTCAGATTTTTTTTTTTTGTCAATTATTTTGTGTTATATATATTTTTCCTAAATTTTGAAATTTAATTTTGTATTTAATTTTCTGTTTTTTCAATTATTCAAACCAAACCAAATTCATTTTCTCTTTTTTCAATTATTTAACTATCTCATGTGTATACTTTTTCCAATATACCCCCTAAACAATTATTCAAACCAACCAAATTCATTTTCAACTACTTTTTAATTTTTCTTCACATCAAACAATAAATTTTATTTTTCATTATTTAGAATTATATCTTGTCAAACAATACATGTGAGATATGGATATCTTTCAAATAGTTCACTTTTCCTAAACAATGCAAGAATCCTTCCAAATTTTTCAAAATCTCTTACATCAAACAACCCCGTATTATTTTCTTTGTGAAGGAAGTAAGAAATACGTTGTACTCACTACTTAGAGATGACACAATGTGAATCGACCCGATAAAACTAATACCCGATAAACTAAATGGAGTTTAGGATATTTACGGTGCGAGAGAATAATGGGTTTATTCTTCCTTTCGATTAGGCTGCAACTTTAGCTCGTGGCTCGCTCGAGCTCGACTCGATAATAGTTCGATAATAGCTCGCTCGATATTAACTCGAAATTAAACGAGCCGAGCCGAGCTAGCTCAAACGCTTATTGAGCCGAGCTTGAGCCAGACTCAGCTCGCTCGTATTAAGCTCGAAAAGAATTTGAGCTCGATTTAAAAAATTAAATACGTTTATCATAATGAATTCATATAATATATATATATATATATATATATATATATATATATATATATATATATATATATATATATATATATATATATATATATATATATATATATATATATATATATATATATATATAAAATTAGAAAATTTCATAAATTTTTTTTTTATCTCCTTAATAATTCCAAGTCAAGTTACAACTTAGGTCCTAAAAAAATTAACTAAGGGAGGCAAATTAATAATTCCAAGTCCAAATCCTATTTTTTGTGTTTTGTGTTGTATATTTGATTTATTATTGTTATGTTTTAACATAAATGATACATGTACAGAAGTAAATCACAGAATTGTTACCGAAATAATATGAATTAAAATAATTCAATATGGGCCCCACAATATTATTTTCTTAGGAGGGCAATCGGGATTAAATCTGTAGTTTGTTTCGGTAGATGTAGCATTTTTGTATGCTTTAATATATTTTTGTATTTAAAATATTTTTTGTTTATTCGCAATTGTTACAATTTTTTTAATCAAAATTCAAGTTATTTTTTTAATTGAGCTACTGTTGAGGCGAGCCGAGCTAGCTCGAATTAGAACGAGCCGAGCTTGAGCTTGATTTTTTTTATCTCGAACCATAATTCTAAACGAGCCGAGCCAGCTCGAGTAAATTTCGAGCCGAGTTTGAACTTGACACAGCTCGCTCGAGCTCGGCTCGTTTCCAGCCCTACTTTCGATATCCTCGCAATATTCTCTTGCTAAAACTATTGACCTTCCTTTGATACATTCCCAATTAACAAATATCTGCCTAAAATAAAAAACCAAAAATTACGATAAATATTTAAAAAAAAAATTAAAGAAAAAAAAGATATTAACCTTGAGGAGAAATATATCAGCACATTGCATACAAAGATAGAATATCTGAGCAGCAGTTAAATCATCTTTGTCGGTCCTGCCCATTATTCGACTACAACTAAACAAAATTCAAATATAACAAAAGGGTTAATTCGTAATTTCAACTTTTCAGAAGGATATATATGAAAAATTCTGAGAGGAACAAACCAATAAACCTGATGATTCTAGGGAGATTATAGCCTAAGGGCAATTACCTCAAAAAAAAAAAAAAAAAAAAAAAAGGATTCTAGGGAGATTATTTCTTCTAGCAATAACCATGACGAGTGGTCAGTATTCGCTAGCACGGCCGTTGAACTCGACTTTTTCCAGATCCATCCCTACAGCTTTCCAAATTTCCATTAGGTACCTCCCAATTATTGGTCAGAGGCTTCAAAATAGGGTTCACAACTTGGAAGTTGGAAGTTGGAAGTCTGAATCTCATGCAAACAATTTCCAATACTTCAACAAAGGTAAATTTTCTAATTTAATATCATAATAAAAAAATTCAGATTGCCATTTTTGAAATAAATGTAACAATTTCACAAAGAAAACAAACATTCAGTCATAGAATCTAACACATTTTAAATAAAAGACAACATCGCCACACATAACTTTTACAAAATTCCAAACTTGTACGAATAATAGTTTGAATGGACTTTTTAATTTTTATGTTTTATTGTCATGTATCTTCATCTCTTTTGGCCATAAATATATAAACAATTTCGACAATTTTGACAATTGGCGTACCACGTATTCATTCTTTTTATTTGGCAGCAGGTATTTGTGAGCATATTGACCTACAGTTTCATCACTACTGCAATGAAATGAAAAGGAAGTCGAGATATGTATAGGTTTTGGGAAACTAGTCGTCATAAACAGAGAAAAAACTGAGAATTGACCTCGCTACGTTTGACATTCTGATCGAGTGCAATGAGCAAATTCTCACCAAATTACTATATTACAACAACGACAAGTTTGTTAAGGAATTAACGATAACAATCAAAGTAGAACTCGACTCATGGCGCGTTTGGGAGGTGAGTTTAGATGCGGATGACATATCTTTCTCCGAGAACCATCGCGTCAAGAATCTGCCCTCAGCAGTATTGGCTATGTCACATACCCATAAATTTGTTTCAGGAAAGTCAATTTTTGTTTTTTGAAGAACGACAACCATTTTTTGCCTATGTCATGTTTCAAACATGTGTATGTTTTGTACCAACAGAAGAAACAAAATTGTCTTTTTAATATGGTTTGTACTTAATTTATATTTACCGAACTTTAATGCATGAATATTTTTATATTTTTTTCATCACGTTATCCTCATTCTTTTGGCAATTGTAGTTTCCGCACAAACATCGCAATAATCTCAAATTATGCGGGAATAAATCTAGTATAATATAATACAATATAATTATTCAATATCATGAATTATGAATTTCAATTGGAAGTCAAAACAACGATTTTTTGTTTACGTAATTTTGAAATTCATCTAATCAAACAATGTACATGGAATATCAAATACATGTAATTTATATATCCATGTATTTGGAAATACTCCAAATCAAACATGTCCATTGTGATTGGAGACGAGCCGAACATAGAAAATTGATATGCCGGTTTGATCACATGTAATGCTCCTCCCTCTAACAAGGATATGTGGGCACCCAAAATTGAGTACTTACCCTTACTTCCCTTTGCTTTACATCTAATTAATTTGAGGGTTCCACCATTTGGTCAATTTCCCAACCGTCCAGTCTGTTATAGTTGATTCTATTACTCACCTTTACAAACAAATTTGGCACGAACAGTCTTATCAGATCAGATTCATCAGAGCAATCAATTTTCATAAATTGCCTATTAAATCAAATAGTATTTACTAAATACTTTGTAATGAAACTATCATAATTCATTGGGCCTTAAACCAGATCAATTTTAACGTAATAAGTTTGAAATATATATCTATGATGGGCCGGGAAATAAAAAGCCCGAATTACTGTCCAGAATTTCAATTCCGACGTTTTGGGGGCATGACCTTCTCATTTTTTCCTCCTGCGCTAACGAGAGCAGTAACAATGGAGGATCCTTCGAATTCTGCCCCCTCCTCTCCCGCCGCAGCCACCACCTCCTCACCCTCCGATGCGGCGCCGTCCGTCTCCGCCGCTCCTCTTCCTCCTTCCGTCCCTGACCCAACACTTCCACCGCGCAAGCGCCGGAAGAAACAGTTCCCTGGTATGATACCTCTAAACCGCCTTCGCATACTCCGTCACCCCCCTTCCTCCTCAGCCTCTCAAACCCTTCAGTACGACCCTCCACCGCCTCGCTCCGCTGCCATTCGCCGCCGAGGGCGGCCCCCTTCCTCTGCTCTCCGCCTCTCCCGTGACCTCGACGTGGAAGCCTTAATTGCTATTGCTGCTGGTTTTCCAATTGATTCCCTCACTGAGGAGGAAATTGATTCCGCTGTCATACCTATCCTCGGTGGCCCTTCTCAGGCAAACTACATTGCAGTACGAAACCACATTATCTCTCGCTGGCGATCCGATCCATCGGTTTGGCTCACCGAAACCCAAGCACTGGAATCAATACGCTCCGAGCACCACCCTCTCGTCACATCTGCTTACTCCTTCCTCCTTCGCTATGGATATATCAACTTTGGTCTTGCTCCGGCCATACTCTCGGCTCCGCCCCGGCCACCTCTCTCCGACCCAGCTCCGTCGGTTCTAATAATAGGTGCGGGACTAGCCGGTCTTTGTGCTTCTCGACACCTCATATCTCTTGGCTTCAAAGTCGTAGTCATAGAAGGCCGGAGCCGGCCTGGAGGACGAGTATTCACCAAAAAGATGCAGTCTTTATCCACCGAGCACCCCGATATATCTGCGTCAGTAGATCTTGGAGGAAGTGTACTCACAGGAATAAACGGGAACCCACTTGGAGTCCTTGCTCGTCAAATGGGCCTCCCTCTCCACAAAGTACGAGACCTCTGCCCCTTGTACTTGCCTGACGGCCGGCCAGTTGACGCTGACGTGGATTCCCGCATGGAAACCACCTTCAACAAACTTTTAGATAAAGTATGCCGGCTCAGACAAACCGTCTGCGACGAGCTCGGTGCGAGCGTCGACGCATCGCTCGGCACGGCTCTCGAAGCGTTTCGCGAAGCGCACAACATCGCCACATCAGCAGAAGAAAGGATGCTTCTGGATTGGCATCTTGCAAACTTGGAGTACGCGAACGCGGCCCGTCTCTCAGACCTTTCGATGGTGTTCTGGGACCAGGACGACCCGTACGAGATGGGCGGCGACCACTGCTTCATTCCAGGTGGCAACAGCCGATTCGTCCATGCTCTTGCAGAAAACATCCCTATTTTCTACGGCCATACCGTCACCAAAGTCCACTATGGTTGCGACGGAGTCTTGGTGTGTACAAACACCGGTCAAGCTTTCCGCGGCGACATGGCGCTTTGTACCGTACCTCTAGGCGTTTTAAAAACCGGTACCATTAAATTCGTACCAGAATTACCAACAAGAAAACAAGAAGCAATCAAAAGATTAGGGTTCGGTTTGCTCAACAAAGTCGCCATGCTATTTCCCCATAATTTCTGGGACGGGAGTATCGACACATTCGGCCACTTAACCGAGAGCTCAAACCAACGAGGCGAATTCTTCTTATTCTACAGTTACACCTCGGTCTCAGGTGGTCCTTTACTAATCGCGCTCGTAGCAGGAGAATCGGCAATAAATTTCGAAAATACCCCTCCAATGGAGAGCGTGCAGAAGGTTCTAGAAGTTTTGAGAGGGATATTCTCGCCGAAAGGGATCGAAGTGCCGAAGCCTCTAGAGGCGATTTGTACGAGATGGGGGACGGATAGGTTTGCGAAGGGATCGTACTCGTATATCTCGGTTGGAGCCTCCGGGGACGATTACGATATTTTGGGGGAGAGCGTTGGGAACGGGAGGGTTTTTTTCGCGGGGGAAGCGACGAATAGGAGATATCCGGCGACGATGCACGGGGCGATGCTTAGCGGGTTCAGAGAGGCTGCGAATATTGAAAAGGCGGCGCGTAGAAGAGCTAAGGCGGAGTTGAAAAAGGAGGGAATTGTTGAGGAGGTTAGAGGCGCTCCTGAGGTTGTGAATGATGCAAGGGAGCATTTAGAAGGCTAGGTTAGTTTAGTGTTTAGTTGAAATTTTGTAGCTTGATTAATTTTTTTTTTTTTGAAGTGAAACCTAATCCATGAAACATGGATATTATTGGTTTCATTTTTTTATTTGTGATACCAATGGGACTTGAACCCTTGATCTTTGGTATCTTGTGCTAAACACTTTACCACTTATCAAGTGACCATTGGTAGAAATTGTAGTTTAATTATTAGGGAGATTCTTTTAGGGTTACTTTTTATATGAAGGTTTCTTATATTGAGATTTGTTTGGTTTTATGTCATTGTTTATTTTTTGGGAATTTCAAAAAAAATGTATGGTATGGTGACTAAATTGTAAAAATGTCCCTGAATATTTTACTTTCAGTTTTTCTTTTTCTAAAATGCAGAAATAAGCCTAATACAGGTAAAATATTTAATTTTGAAGTTTTTTTTCATGAAATATTGTAATTGAAAATTAATAAATAAATAAAATGTTCGAACCCGAGACCCGGGATTTCGAACCCAAGACTAAAATTAATACATATCAAAATACGAAAATATCTTTTATATGGAAATACTTTGCTATATCTTGCAACACAAGATCACCACTGGAACAAGATCTTTTGTGTTTGTATTAAGAAACGTTTCTTTTCAAATTTTCAAAATTTATAACAAAAATGCAAACAAATGAAGCACAAGCAATATACTTGAATCTTAGAATTTTGAAAGCAAGCACTTTCAAAAAAAAATTTATCAAAAGCTGTACGTATTAAATACTAACATATGCAAACTCAAATTTGAAATTTTAGTCAAAACAATTCGAAATTCAAAAGACAAATACATGAAAAATACTCAAATTTTCAGTTTTCCTAAAAAACAACGTAATTGAACACTAAAACATACAAAAAAAAAAAAATTTCTTAATGTCAAGTTTTTCTCACAAAATATCGCAATAGAAGACTAAGAAATGCAAAATACATTATTTTCAGAAAAATTACAATAATGCTAAAATTAAAAGCTAACACATGCAAAATACTAAATTTTAAATTTTTATGGCTAACACGCGAAAAAAAAAAATTAAAGATTTTTTTGAAAAACACACTAACTATAAACTGACATTTATTGAATACTCAGTTTTTAAGAATTTCACAAGAAACGTCAAAATTGGAGCGACTAGCATATACATTTTTTCAAAGTTTAAGATTTTTCGTAAATACATTGCAATTGAAGTTGACACATGCACGTGCTAAATTTTCAAGTGTTTTTAAAAAATGTCGTAATTAAAGAATAATATATGAAATTACTTTTTTATTTTATTTAATAAAATGTCAAAATAGAAAACGCTAACATGTGCTAATTGGTTAATTTTCGAATTTTTATCTCAAAAATGTCATAATAGAACACACTAATAAATGCAAAAATAATTGTATTTTGAAATTTTCACAAAAGTTTTAAAATTGAAGGTTAATACATGCAAAATAATTATTTTTTAAGGTTTGAAAGCTAATACAAAGAAAAAACGAGGCCTTCAAGTTTTCGAGTTGCATTTAAGATTAACATATGCAAAACTTGCAACCTGTTTGTTTTCCATAAACTATAATATTTTTATAGATATTAAGGGATACGAATGGCCCCTATTATATATAAGATATAGTGTTTTAAATAACGGCGCTGTAACGGCGCTATAGCGGATTTTTTGAGGTAAATCCTGCATCGCTTCGGAATTTAGATTTGTAGCATTTTGTTCCGCTGCAACGCTATAGATGACCGCTATAGCATGAAACGTTCAAATATAGCGGCCGTAACGGTGCTATAGCGTGATTATTACTATTATTATTATTATTATAATGTTCAAATTAATAATAACAATAGTAATAATAACAATAATAATAAAATAATGATAGTAATAATAATAGTAATAGTACAAATAATAATTATAATAATAACAATAGTTATTATTATAATAATTATTGTTATTATTGTTATTAAATAATAATAATCACTATTATCATTACACAATAATAATAATTGTTATTAAATAATAGTAATAATAATAATAATTTTTATTATTATTATTGCCACTAAATAATAATCAAAATAATAATACTAATAATAATTAATATTATTCGTATACAATAATAATTACTTTTATTAAATAATAATAATTATTATTATTATTATTATTATTATTAATAGGAAGAATTTTTAATAGACTTATTATAATTACAATAATAATAATAATAATAATAATAATAATAATAATAATAATAATAATAATAATAATAATAATAATAATAATAATAATAATAATAGTGATGATGATGATGATGATGATAATATATTTTTCTTAGAGATGAATTTTTAATTTATGTTAGTTTGTGAGGTTGATAAAAATAAGCATTCAATATAACTTTATTTTTAATATTGGACCGCTAATTTGTATTTATATGCATATTGTAGTATTATAAAAATAATAATTATGATCAAAATCCGCTGCGATGTTGAAACGGCGCTATATCGCCTGCTAACGTTAACCGCTAAATTAAATGTCAAAACGCTGCGTGCTGCTACACGCTATTTAAAACATTGATAAGATATATAATATTATATTCTTATAACTTATAAGTAATATAATATAATATATTATTTGAAATATTATATAATAATTACATTATAATAATAACATAATAATATAACATATAATATATTATTACAATATTCTATTTGTTGGGAATTCACCCGTTCCCGGGCCCGCGCAGCGGATATGAAGGCCCGGTCCGGTTCCCAAAATCCAAGATCACGCCATGACTTCGAGGGTACGATGCAATAGAAGGATAGACGATTACCAGCGTGAAATTGATCACGCATGATGGGTTGATCGCTCGCATCCTTTCCTTCTCCGGTGTCACGTTGGTGACTAGCCCGTGCGTCCCATACCACACGTCTCCCACCGTCTTGACACGCCTCCGGTTGTCTTTCGTGCGTCCCACGTCCACACTCTTCCACAGGCAACAGTTTTGCTCCTTCGGTTTTATCACAATCGGAGAGCCACAAGTGTCGCTCATCTACTTGTATCCACCGTGAGTCGGAGTTCGTCGGTTGCGGATGCAACTGCCTAGACGAAGCACCGGCGAACTTGCTTGATTAGATCGATTCTCTATACCGAGAAAAACTCTTTTTCTCGGTCTTTCTCTCTTCACACTATTTCACTCTCTTGAAAGATGTCTATTTATATTTCTGGATTATTCTGAATAATACCATAGATTGGACTGAATGAATTGGTCTGGAGAGAGAGAGAGAGAGAGAGAGAGAGAGAGAGAGAGAGAGAGAGAGAGAGAGAGAGAGAGAGAGAAATATCCTATTTATATCATATAGGATAAGGATGGGCCAAAAGACATGTATATCCAATATACACCCTTTCACACAGAAAACTGCAGACACCCTTTCAACATTATGTTGAAACGAAAATATTAAATCATCCCAACCGACTTTGAACATGCACGAAAGTTGTAGATAATCTTATTATCTTTCCAACCCAATTTGGCCTGGCCCAATTGGAGTCTGGATGCGAAAGTTACGGACGTTTTACTAACTGTATGTCAAACGGTCGCACCCTTTCGGTATTCCATTAAAACGACACTGATACGTCGTAATGAAAAATATTTCTATATGAAAGTTCTAGATAATCTCATTATCTATCTGACCCAATTTTAACCATTCAAATTGGATTTTACTACTGAAAGTTATGACCACAAATGTACGCTTACATTCGTTCATCCTCGTGTACACTTTTACGGTTGATCTGAAACTGTATTTCTTTCACTATTAATTATATAGACTAAATATAATTATTATGTATTATTATAAAATTGTAATGTATATTAACTATATTATAATAACATATATAATGTAATTATTATAATATGTAATATATTATATGTTAATTATATAATAATAATAATATATGTAATATAATTATTATAATATTGTATTGTATGTTAATTATTGAAATACTATATAATATAATCATCATTATTACTATTAAATACTTATACAAAAATTATAATATGTTGGATTTTCCTACTGAAAGTTATGATCACAAATGTACGCTTACATTCCTTCATCCTTGTGTACACTTTTACGGTTGATCCGAAACTGTATTTCTTTCAGTCTCCCACTCAATTTCAGATCTACCTAAAAGGTACTCATGCATATCCAAATACCAAGCTATGCACATCTTATGTGCCAATTTTATAATCAAGCCCGACTTAGTACGACTCGTTGTGTGACCATGTTGGTTCGGTTAACGATGGCAGTAGGTTGTTTCCAAAGCACTACAAGCCCATGAGCGGGATCTAGTCACTCCATCATGGCTACCCATGTTAACATGAAGAATGATTGTGACCATTGTGCCTATCTCGAATAGCGGTCATTAGTTCTCTTGTTATCGATATCCGTTAATCAAAAGGCATGGTGGTAGTCATCCTTATATTTTGATTAATTATACTTTTTTCTCGATTCCGAATTGAGTTAACAATTTCAATCGATATTAACCGTTAATATCATTGACTGTGGCCACAGTTTTCGTTAATCAATTCATCGAGTGGCCAAAGAGATATCTCTTCCTTTCAGAATAAACAATTCATATCTTGGAGACTCACATTGAATTTCGTGTTTCGGACAATACCCAATGATGACCGTTTTAACTCCCTGTTACGGTGAGCGTAAGATCATATCAAAGTATTGTGTTGCGCACGTAACACAATCAATGGTCCCCTCAAGTATGAAGAACATAATACCATACTCGTCGCAAGTCCATCTATAATGACTAAACCATGTCATGGTCTCGCGGCTTCGGTCATATCCAATATATGTCACCTAGCATATATCTACGTTACCGATTCGACAAACACCTTTGTCCTATGATTAGCAAAACGTAATCATCTCCTCGGATAACGTACTAGTGTACGCGTTCAGTCTATTCCCTTGTAATAGAAATGCTTCTCTCTTAAGCAAACTGATCCGCGACTAGGGATGTTTAGAAATGAAACTTTAGGTGTGACGGTTTTGCTGCACATAATCCTCAATTATGCCGGCGTCAACACAAGATCAAATCAGGGTTCATGTAATCAAATTACACAACCCGCACACAGTTTTCATATAAGGTGAATGCATAAAAATTTAAGTAAACAAATTTTGTAAAAGGGATGCATTCATACGGATTAAGTATTTGGGTGATACAACATTTACCTATGGGTATCTCCATACCCACAACCTGCGAGGACTATCGTATTAGATAACTACACTCTACTCTCTTCTTCCTCCTCTAGGTATCTCATACCCATAGTCATCGCATTACAGTCACGCGCGACTAGAGAGAGCGGTTTTGTAAACGGGTCCGCACGTTCCCGCTAGTGTTTAATCAACTCTTTTCACAAAATTTCATGGATGCAATGAAATTTTCTGAGTATTGGCTAGAAGTGGTTTTGACCTCGGCATTTTTGGCTTGTACTATTGCGTATCACGCAATACACAACCATAAATCCGATAACTCGTGACTACTCTAGTTTGGTCATGTATCCTTGATCCATACCGCTTCCTTTTGCGATTAATAACCGCAATATACTCGCCTCCGTAAATAGAATCATAAACTATTGGTCATGTGGAACCTTTCAACATAACCGTGTTTTCGTTTAAGCAAAACATGTACACACTTTGTGATCGAAAGTCGTGCTACATATTTGGACGTGCTATATTTGGAAACTGTTGTTGTTATAACTCTTTATAACTAACACGTCCTCCACACCATTATAGATAAAACAAAATCCTGAATTCTTTCACAAAGTATTCAAGGATAAACTTCACCGCTATCAATACAAACCCCGATGGTTTAAATATACATGACCATTATGTATATATATATATATATATATATATATATATATATATATATATATATATATATATATATATATATATATATATATATATATATATGTATAACCATTATACATTCACAAGAGTTAGTCTCATGTAATCGCATTACATTCAAACTCGTGTGATTCCCTTGGATTTTATTGACGATGAATTAGACGCTTTATGTGTACGACATATAGCCACATACATGTCATAGCATATATAATAGATCCTCACATCAAATGTAAAGCATCATATTATTACTTTTCGCCCTACTTGATGTCTCACATCGAGCCGTAGAACGTTTTTGCCATTCGACATTT
Source organism: Luzula sylvatica (assembly GCA_946800325.1). NCBI lineage: Eukaryota > Viridiplantae > Streptophyta > Magnoliopsida > Poales > Juncaceae > Luzula > Luzula sylvatica. The sequence goes on along the minus strand of OX326960.1, from coordinate 57,078,502 downwards.
CGATTTAACTCCTCCAAGGAGTTATATGTTGAAAACCATTTTCAACATTATGTCGATATACGTGATATAATCTAGAACGAGTAACTTCTTAGATCTATCCTATAGATCTTCACGCTTAATTTATATGCGGTCTCGCCTAAATTCTTTGTCGTTACAAGAAATATAACGCAGCTCCCACTAACCTTCATGTATACACAAAGTTTCCATTTGTTCCGACAATTTTATAACAGTTTATAACTTTGTCAAAACGAATATTCCAATTCCGAGAAGCTTTCGCTAATCCATCATATGGATCATTAAAGCGTGCATATCTTATCCCCGATTCTTATGAATCGACAAAACCGTAAGGTTGTGTCAAGTACACATCCTTTCATAAAATTTCTGTCAAGAAATTCGGTTTTGACATCCATTTTGCCACATCACATATTCATAATACGCGACCATGGCAAGCAGAATTTCGAGAATGTGAAAGCATGGCAACATGCGAAAACGTTTCTTCATAGTCCAACTACGAATTACTTGAAACTCTTCGTTACGAGCCTCGCTTTGTATATATGCAAATTCCTATCCATGTAGGTTCTTCACCTTGAAAACCCATTCACATTTCATGAGTCTAACCCAGAAAGTGATTGAATCAAGTTCCAAACTTGATAATGTACACGGATTGAATCTCAAATTTCATGACACCATGTCATGTGGAATCAACTTTTCATAGCATCCTTGTAGGATATCGAATCATTATATGATTTCGATCTATCATCATGAGCCACGATAAATCCGTATTTACTGGCTTATGATATAGCCTACTCGATCTACGAAAAATTCCTTTGTGTGTTCGACTCATATTCATCAACTCTTGATGAAGTCGTGTCAACTTTCATCGGTATAATGTTCATTTTCCAGATCTCGAACTCTTTCGAGATTTATTCTACTCCCACTAGCCCGCATGGATATAAGCGACATCAAGTTCCAAACTTGTGCGCATCCGGTCCTCCTCTAAGAAGGCATCTCTTCGAGCCACGAAAACCTCATTTTCATCGGGACGTTAGAACCAATATCCTTTAGTTGCCTTAAGGATATATGATAAACGAACAATTTTCAGATTTGGGATTGAGTTTAACCGAAACAAATTTCGAAATATACTCACATCCTCAAATATGTACAAATGACAACTTCGGAACCATTCCGATCCATATCTCATATGGCGTCTTTTGTACCGATTAGAAGGTTTATGGTCCATATCATATATGCAACCATTCATTAATGTCGCTGTCTCAAGGGCGTATCCCCAAAATATTTTTGGAAGATCCGTTTGACTTATTATTTATCGAACCATGTTTAACATGCGTTCATTTTCTCTTTTCGAACACATCTCAATGTTCCGAAATGAAGATAATCGTGAAACGATTCCACAATCATGAATGATAATCAATACTTATAACTCAAATATCGCCTCTTCGATCCTATCGAAGTGCGTAGCTCAAATACTTGCCTTCTCGATCCTATCGAAAGGGCTCTCATTTTCTTGCTAAGTCGATTTTGTATTTTGTTTTTGAAACTCTTTGAACCTTTCAAAAGTCTCCGCTTCGGCACGCATTAAACATATGTTACCGTATCTACTTTAACCGTCCGTAAATGTAACAAAATACCGATAGCCTCCTCTTGCCTCGGAATTTATCGGAACATTTACATCTTAATGTAATTTCCAATAATTCGTTGGATCTTTCTCCAACCTTTGGAGAATGACGTCTTTTGTCATCTTGCCTAATAAATAAGTATCGCATTAATCAATCGAATCTAATTCGAATGATTCTAGCAATCCATCATATGGAATCTAGATACACGTATTTCGTTTATATGGACAAGACGGCAACGCCAAAAGAAGCAATCAACTTCTAGGTTTAATCATCCTCGGATTTCACCGTTCTTTGAGTCATTAGTTTGGACAACTCCTTGTCCGAACTTTCTGTTTGGAAAACAATTTCCCAAAATACCCTTAGACATTTATTTCTTTCGATCCCGCCTTTGAATTACAAGGACATCCACGCATCTCAATGCTCTGGATTCCTCGGATGCTCATAGCATCTCCTATTCAAATTTACATCGCATCTCATGCAATTCCGGGATCGACTTATCTATCGAATGCATATGATATTCGGTTACGAAGATCAAATCTCGTACCATCAACACACGAGTGTTAATCAAAGACCCATAAGGCGTCTCAAAATTAACCTACTCTTTGAGCCGCATTGAACCATTCAACACGCTCTATCTCTTGAAATTATTTCTTGAGATTTGCGTTTTTCTTTCATATACTCTCGAATTCTCAAAACAATTTTTGAGAAATTTGCGTCTATACATGCCACCACAAGGCACGTAATATTGTTCGATTCCTTCTTAAAGTGTATCGAACCCGGCTTTCTCTAAAGCCAAAGCCTCAAGCCTCGAGCCCCGAATCTACCATTTTCCGTGTCCAACACGTTCCTTTAAGTCTAAGAACTATTCTTTGACTATCAAGGTTAATTATGGTAATTACGGCTCAAAAGCTATCTATCATATCGATCTCATCGATATATTTGGAATCATATCGATCTCATCGATATATTTGGAATCATATCGATCTCATCGATATATTTGGTGTTGCTAGAAAACATAATTCTAAATGGATGACGAAGATTAAGCTCCTAACCATGCGTACTTAATCTATATGCTTATATGATGATTATATGAATAGTGATATTTTATCGAACCGATAACCCTCATACCGATACGGGACTCCAAGTCCATAACACCCGAGATCCATATTTCGCAACCCTCCCACAAGTGACGAAGGCCTATCGAGTGAGATCTCGCTTATTTAGGTAGGATTTAATCCAATCGCATCATATGCGACTCTCGAACCTTTTATAATTTCGGTGATGGATCGTATCATATACAATCCCAATTCCGTGTGTGCATTCTAACTATGCCCCGAACTCCAATCGGATTGGCTTGGACGGTTAAGTCATAACCATATCAAACGTATCGTTCAAATGAACTACTCACGTGCATGACGAAGGCCTAGAAACACGTAAGTCCCCATTTAACGCTTGCCACCCATTAGTACCAACAACATGTGTGCATGACGAAGGCCTATAAACACACATATTGTGATACCAATTTCGATGGTTGTTGACATGGAAGGCATTTCCACGACTTAAATATTATGAGGGATCATGACATTCATGTTTCTAAATTCGTGACATAATCATATTATATCACTATCACAAGATTTCTTAATGCATATGATTTATTTAGGGATACTAATTATTCTAAATAATTAATTATCTAATATACTAGAATGATTGATGCCAATCATATGAAAGAAATACAGTTTCGGATCAACCGTAAAAGTGTACACAAGGATAAACGAATGTAGTCGTACATTCATGGCCATAACTTTCAGTGGGAAAATCCAATTAGAATGGTTCAAATTGGGTTAGATAGATAATGAGATTATCTACAACCTTCATATAAAAATATATTTCATATGAACGAAGTATAAGTGTCGTTTCTGTGAAATACCGAAAGGGTGCAATAGTATGACATACAGTTAGTAAAACAGTCATACCTTTTGCATACGAACTCCAATTGGGCTGGGCCAAATTGAGTTGTGTAGATAATAAGATTATCTACAACTTTCGTGTTGGTTGATTTTCTGTCAGAGAAATTTATCAATTTCGTCTGGACAGAATACTGAACAGGTTCATACAGTTTTCTGTGTGAAAGGGTGTATATTGGATATACATGCCTTTTGGCTAATCCTGATCCTATAGGGTATAAATAGGATTTTCTCTCTCATCTTCACTAAGGAATTCAGAAGTAATTCAAAGCAATATTCTGTCCAAGACACAAGAAAAAGAGCAAATTCAGATTTGATCTTTTGTGAGTGAAAAGGCACAAAGAGAGATTAATAGAGAATCGATCGAGATCAAGCAAGTGCACCGATACATCGTCTAGGCAGGTGTATCCGTGTCCGGCGTCTTCCGACTCAAGGTGGATACGTGTGGAGGAGCAACACTTGGGGCTCTCCGTTGTGATCGAACCGAAGGATCGAAGAACGGGAACGAACGGTGAAGGACGCACGGTGTGGGACGTGCGTAAAGTCACCAACGTGACCGAAGGAATAGGAGGCAGCGATCAACCCTTCGTGTTCCATCAATTTGGAACTGGTATGGATCTATCCTTCTATTTGCATCGTACCCTCGAAGTCATGGCGTGATCTCGGGAATCGGGAATCGGACCGGGCCTACATATCCGCTGCGCGGGCCCGGGGCCGGGGATATTCCCCAACATCATATTGATATAAATAACTCAAAATTTCGAGTCGTGTAGCCAAATCTATCACGAAAACAAAATCAGCAAACAGGGGGGTCCCTGCACCATCCGTTGTAACGCAGAGGCCCAAGGGGCGCGAGAAAACCTCGCCCGGGATGCGTCCGGGACGGCAAAAACTGCCCCCGGAGTGGCAGAAACTCTGATTTTCTGCAGATTTTGCCGTTTCTTCCGTTTTCGCTCGTTTCCAAAACGATAAATCATGAAACTTTTTCACTATCATTCCTAGATACTCTCAATCAACTTTTGATTGATCTCTAGTGAATTTCACTTGTGATTTTAACGAAATTGACGTTCTAAATATCTAGCATCATGCAAACGGGTACGAACTTTGATAACTCGTGCGTATATCCAATATACGACTATGATTCGACCCTCGAATCGATGGCGTTCGCTCTAATACCACTGTTGGGAATTCACCCGTCCCCGAGCCCGCGCAGCGGATATGAAGGCCCGGTCCGGTTCCCAAAATCCAAGATCACGCCATGACTTCGAGGGTACGATGCAATAGAAGGATAGACGATTACCAGCGTGAAATTGATCACGTACGATGGGTTGATCTCTCGCATCCTTTCCTTCTCCGGTGTCACGTTGGTGACTAGCCCGTGCGTCCCATACCACACGTCTCCCACCGTCTTGACATGCCTCCGGTTGTCTTTCGTGCGTCCCACGTCCACACTCTTCCACAGCCAACAGTTTTGCTCCTTCGGTTTTATCACAATCGGAGAGCCACAAGTGTCGCTCCTCTACTTGTATCCACCGTGAGTCGGAGTTCGTCGGTCGCGGATGCAACTGCCTAGACGAAGCACCGGCGAACTTGCTTGATTAGATCGATTCTCTATACCGAGAAAAACTCTTTTTTCTCGGTCTTTCTCTCTTCACACTATTTCACTCTCTTGAAAGATGTCTCTTTATATTTCTGGATTATTCTGAATAATACCATAGATTGGACTGAATGAATTGGTCTGGAGAGAGAGAGAGAGAGAGAGAGAGAGAGAGAGAGAGAGAGAGAAATATCCTATTTGTATCATATAGGATAAGGATGGGCCAAAATACATGTATATCCAATATACACCCTTTCACACAGAAAATTGCAGACACCCTTTCAGTATTCTGTTGAAACGAAAATATTAAATCGTCCCAACCGACTTTGAACATCACGAAAGTTGTAGATAATCTTATTATCTTTCCAACCCAATTTGGCCTGGCCCAATGGGAGTTTGGATGCGAAAGTTACGGACGTTTTACTAACTGTATGTCAAACGGTCGCACCATTTCGGTATTCCATTAAAACAACACTGATACGTCATTCAAATGAAAAATATTTCTATATGAAAGTTCTAGATAATCTCATTATCTATCTAACCCAATTTTAACCATTCAAATTGGATTTTTCTACTGAAAGTTATGACCACAAATGTACGCTTACATTCGTTCATCCTTGTGTACACTTTTACGGTTGATCCGAAACTGTATTTCTTTCACTATTAATTATATAGATTAAATATAATTATTATGTATTATTATAAAATTGTAATGTATATTAACTATATTATAATAACATATATAATGTAATTATTATAATATGTAATATATTATATGTTAATTATATAATAATAATAATAGATGTAATATAATTATTATAATATTGTATTGTATGTTAATTATTGAAATACTATATAATATAATCATCATTATTACTATTAAATACTTATACAATAATTAGAATATATAAATAAAATAATAATAATAATAATATAATAATAATTATTATTATTATTATTATTATTATTATTATTATTATTATTATATTTTATCCTTGTGATAATTCTATAACGATAACATATATAATAATATATAATAATATATAGATACAATATAATTGTTATATATTGTCTCAATAACATATATAATATCATATTAATTTTATGGATATAATCATTATAATATAATTATTATATATTATTACTATAATATATATATATAATACTATATTAATGATTTGAATTTAATAATTATCATACAATTAAAATTGCCATAATAAAAAAAAAATTGTTCAATTTATCAAATCATTTTTTATGTACAACTCATTTTTCCCATTCCCTTCATCTTAGCACTCTTCATATTTTAAGTTTGAAGAATCTCTGTGAAGGAGAAGATCCAACAAAAAACGTAATTTCACTCTCATCTATTTACCGAACAAGAAATAATATAAGAATGAAAAAATATAATAGAATTACAAACCAAATATCAATTTGCCAAACACATTCCAAATAAAACTACAACATTGTCCTTTTGGGGACATCCATTGAAAATAAAATTTCGCCATTAGTTTCCCGTTGGGATTTTAGTTTTGACATAAATCTTCTGTTTCTTCTAATATCTAATATATTAGTCACGAGATAAATGAAGTAGTGCATGAGAATGTGAGACGAAATTACATGAAAAGAGAGGAGCTTAATTAGTATCGTTAACCACATTATATAGTTGGTATATTCATGCTTGTTGCATGAAATTTCAAGTTCAATCACACTATTTCAATGCAACTACCAGTACCATTATATCTTTCTTTCTTTTTTAGTCATTATACCCTAATGCACCATGATATAAAACGGGTAATTATACGCAACATGTTTTTGAATTGACTAGGTATTGAGTATACATTAGATATTAGATTCACACTATAAAATTATTTTTAACTTTATTCAACTGTCAATCATACAACAAGAACATGTTGTGTAGAAATATTTATATAAAACACTAAATATCATGTCTAGAAAATATCTTCGACTGTTATAGTCGAATAATACCAATTTCTTTTGTTTACTCAAAATATAAGAAATAACAATTATTATCAAAATATAATTTATAAAAAATATATAATTATCAAAAATGTATCCATCATGTTTAAGAAATCTCTGATAGTTAATAGGTTTTCAGCCCAGTTAGTTGAGTAAGAAACATAAAAAATCATATATTATGAGAAATCGTGAATTTATGTTTCGTTGATATTAATGAATGAAGTATTTCTTCGTTCATTTTCTAAAAAGAAACTCTAGTAGAATGTTGAAAATGAAAAAATTATTCTTATTGCCCACAAACTCGGTCTTTGACATTCCTTGATTATTCAACGATAATGACCACCCATTCTGGGTAAATCTAAATAAGCAAAAATGTCAAAGAATCCATTGTACTAATGGATAAATAGTTTTGTTAAATTAACGATGGTTCAGTTAATCGTATATTATTTATCTTAATTAATGGTGCTATGAAATTTCTCTTGCAATTCTCTTAACATAATAACGACGGGGCATGTATGTAAAGTCATCGCAAATTTAGAGATGTTTATTCACATACAGGACAATTAGTATTATTCGAAATATTATAATATTAATTTGACACGAGATAATTGTGTTAAAGAATAATAATAATGTATATAAAGATTGTTCAAATGAAATATTCATATGAAGTTTCTGATTTAAGAAAACCTAAGAATCTTATTTCACTGGTATGTTGCATTGTCATTTTGTAACGGGAAGATACTGAATGAAATACAGTTTTTGATCAACGACAAAATAGTACGTATAAGGACAAACGAACGCACGCATTTCGTGCATGAGTGAGAATAAATAATGTGTATATTAGATGCACATATGTATATCGAATATACATAGTAAAATTAATAAAAAAACAGTTTTATTAAGAAAAATTAGAAAATTCAGTTTAAACAGTTTTAGTAAAATAGGCATAACTTTCAGATAACAACTCCAATTTGAATGGTTCAAATTGGGTTCGTTAGATAATAAGATTATCTAGAACTTTCATGAAGAAATCTATTTCATTGAACGATTTATCATTTTCGTTTTAATGAAATATCGAAATGATGCGACAGTTTGACATACAATTAATAAAAGAAAAATTGTGGTACGCCCCCCAAATTCACCCATTTTTTCTTGATGCCATCATCAATTAAAGTTGGGTGAAAAATACCCCCATTTTGTACCCCAACTTCTCTCCAATTAATCTTGTATCCAAAATATGATAATTTTAATTGAAACTCAATTAATTACACCATTGATTAGTTTAATTAGAAAATAATTAATTAAAAATTCATTAAATTCATTATTAATTTGAAGAAGTATTCGATTGCAAATTGAAGACATATTTCACCCAAAATGGTTTCATAATGTCATGATGATGGCATCATGAAACCATGGGGGAAATTGGGAGACATAGTAGAATTCATCTTAATAAAATCGTCATAAATTTCGCATCCGAACTCCAATTGGGTTGGACCAAATTGGGTTGGAAAGATAATAAGATTATCTACAACTTTCGGGAAGGTTTAAAGTCGGTTGGAACGATTTAACAATTTCGTTTCAACAGAATACTGAAATGGTGCATATAGTTTTTAACATATATGGACCTTCTTGTCACTCTTTAAAGCAATCCTTCCTACTAGATCTTCAAAATCTCAACATAAACGGGTTGCCATGGATTCTAATCGGAGACTTTAATCTCTTAAGGTCCCCTAATGATACAACGGCCAATAACCCTAACATAAACCTCATTATGCAGTTCAATGCGGTCTTAGACAACCTGCAACTAATTGAATTACAATTAGACGGTAGACAATTCACGTGGAGCAATAAACGTTCATCCCCAACTTTATCAAAATTAGATAGAGCTTTCATCTCAAACGACTTTTTATCTCTAAATTTTGACTTCTCCTTTCAAGACCTACCTATGACTACTTCTGACCACTCGCCATTAATCCTGCGAATCAAATCCGCATCAACAAGCAAGAAAAGACCTTTCAAATTTGAGAAACACTGGCTAAAATGCCAGGACCTCACACCCATCATTGAGCAAATATGGTTACCGCATGTTCCTTTAACACTGGTTAAAGCATTCTTACAAAAAATGAAAAATTCTAAAAAACGCATATGTCAATGGGCGAATGAAAAATTTAAAAACATTAACCCAATTCTCTCTTCTGGAAAGGAAGTACTTCGCAATCTAGACATTTCAGAAGAATCTAGACCCCTCTCTCCAGCAGAAAGTACTTTAAGAATAAATCTCCGTACTAAGATCGCCGACTTAACCTCTATCCCTGAGGAAAAATGGCGACAAAGAAGTTCCCATAGATGGTTAAAGCTAGGTGATAACAATACAACCTACTTTCACAAAGTTGCATCTTACAAAAAACTTAAATCCAACATCTCAGCGATTAAAATAAATGACCAACTAATTACCTCCCCTAATCTAATTCTTAACCATTTCTCTCTATTTTATAAAGAGCTCCTTATAGGCACTAAGAATCAAACATGCTCTCAATTTTACTCTCTACTTCTTCCAAAAGTCTACTCTCAAACGATCCATGAGGACCTCTCTCACCTAGCTCATCCTTTCTCGACGGAGGAAATAAAGTTAACAGTAATGTCACTTGCAAAAGAAAATTATGTGGGCCCCGACGGATTTGCCTCTGAATTCTTTCAACACTATGGAACATTCATACAAGCAGACATCTCCTCAGTCTGTGAATCGTTCAATAACAACTCAATACCTATTGACGAAATGAAAAGAATTAACTTTGCGGATATCTCCCTAATAAAAAAGAAAACAAATGCCCTAGATATGTCGGAGTTTAGACCAATTAGCATCATTACTCCCATCTCTAAAATTCTCTCAAAATTACTAGCAAATCGGCTACAACCCGTCCTTCCAAATCTCATCTCAAACAAACAAGCCGCTTTTATCCGGAAAAGATCCATAGCGGAAATGTTTATCTCAACAAGAGAAGTCCTCTCAAATCTGCATAAGACAAAGATTCCATCTGTTATGCTTAAAATAGACTTCAGAAAAGCCTTCGACACGGTCTTGTAGGATTTCTTATATACCCTACTATCAACTCGAGCCTTTCCTCAAAAATGGATCAAATGGATCAAAATCCTAACGTCCTCATCTTCCTCTAGAATCCGCATCAATGGCCAACGATGTTTTCAATTTGAACACCAAAGAGGACTAAGACAAGGAGATCCCCTATCCCCGCTACTATTCAACCTAGTAGTTGATGCACTGCAAAACCTACTCCAATCTCTAAACCCGTTCTTATCTACCCCAATTAAATTTGCACCCAAAGCTATGCAATATGCGGATGACACAGTGCTATTCCTAGATGCTAGGCCAACCAATCTCAAAATCATCTCACATGCTCTACACATCTTCTCAGAGATATCGGCTCTTAAGATTAACTGGGAGAAAACATCATTTGTGCCGATAGCAATACCGGAGGAACTCCACTCTATCCTCTCAGAGATTCTAAAATGCTCCAAAAAATCCTTGCCAATCACATACCTTGGAATTTCACTCTCCATCCGAAAACCAACAAAAATAGCTTATGCTCCCCTCATCCAAAAAATGAGAAATAAACTTTCTTCCTGGAAAGGCCTCCTTCTCTCAGCTGGTGGTAGGCTTACTTTGGTTAAGTCCGTACTCAATGCAATACCAGTCCATTTCATGCAAGTATTAAAACTACCACAATGGGCTATCAAAGAAATCAATTCCATAGCTAGAGGATTCCTATGGAGAGGAGACCAAAAATGTCTCGGTGGTCATTGTCTAATAAACTGGAACAAAGTAACCCTTCCAAAAGCAAATGGAGAACTTGGATTAGCAAATCTAAAACTACAAAATGAAGCTCTCCTGATGAAATGGATACACAAAGAAAATAATGACCATTCATCTCTTTGGTCTGAAACACTATTAGAGTTATATAACTCAACAAATCTATCTCATACATCTATCTCCCAAAAAAGAACTTCTTCATTCTTTATCAAAGACCTTGCCAATTTGGAGCCACTATACAACACATTTCTATCTCTTTCCAGTGACAGCTCCAACGAACAACTTCACACCCTAAAAACCTCAAACATATATTCCTTCTACATAAACCCTGGTGTTATATGTATATGGAACTCAACTCTATTCAAAGCAAAAGCCCCTCTCAAAGTCCGTTTCTTTGGATGGCTAGCCATTCAATCTCGCATTCTTACGTGCGACAATCTACAACTACGAGGATGGACAAACAACAGATTATGCCCCTTATGCAAAACAGAAGAGGAGACAACAAAACATCTACTATTTGATTGTTCCTTCTCTAACATAATTTGGGGTGACCTCTCTTCAAGACTACAAGACACATGCACCACGATATCGGACCCACTAGAATTCTGGTCAACGAAGCCTACAAACAAGCTATGGCAAACGGCTTGGCTTGCGGCCATATGGAACATATGGAAATCCCACAACGACGCGCTCTTCAACAACAAAACCCAATCCTCAACACGGGTGTCCAATCAAGTCTTACTAGATATGATTCACTGGCACAGATACTGTTAGTAGTCTGTTAGGATTTCATTCTTGCTCTTTGTTATGATTTTGGAGGTCAGGCACGGATGGTACAATCCTACCTACCTCTAAAGCTATTGTAAAATGTAACGGTTATTTTCATGCAATATATTCGAGACATCGACATATTGTCGAATCTCCTTCATAAAAAAAAAAAAATCATTAATCACGTTATATAGTTGGTATATTCATGTTTGTTGCATGAAATTTCAAGTTCAATCACACTGTTTCAATGCAACTACCACGTACCTTTTTTTTTTAGTCATTATATTCGAGTATTATAGCCGAATAATAACAATTTTCTTTTAATTACTCACAATATAAGAAATAACAATTATTATCGAAATATAATTTACAAAAATGTATCCATCATGTTTAAGAAACTAATAGATCCTCAGATGTAAAACATACAATTTTGTGAGAGTTTATTGATTTATGTCTCATTAACCATCGGGACTTCTTCATTTATTTTCTAAAAAAACTCTCTAGTAAATTGCTAGAAAGCAAAATTGATTCGTCTTGCCCACAAAACTCGCTTGATTATTCAACGATATTCACGAATGGCTTGCTTAATTGTAGTGTGACACATCAAGAAAGTTTTGGTCATGTTTCTTTTATTTGATTGATAAACAGAAAAACCCGAGCCATCAGCATCATATTCATATTCTTGCTACCACTGTAATTTAATACAAAAAAAATTTCATACACTGTATTTAGGAGTGTCGATAATTAACATATGTTAAATAATGAATTTTCAAATATTTCCTCGAAATTATGTTAATTAAAAAATAAAATATGTAAATGCTTGATTTTCTTAATTTTTTTATGAAAAATGTCAAAATAAAAAATGTAAATACATGTTAAATACTTAGCTTTCTAGTTTTCTTCTCAAAAAGAAAGTCATAATAGAACTCTAATACATGCAATATAATTATATTTCGGAAATTTAAGTATTTAACATACTCATTTTTCTGGTTTGAAAAAGCCAATACGTGCACAATTCAATATTTTTGAGTTTTTTTTTTCTCAATTGTTTTGAAATTAATGTGAGATTGAAGTTTAACATATACAATATAATCAATTTTTAATGTGTGAAAGCTAATACATGCAAAATAGCCATATTTTCAATATATTCAAAATTTTCAAGTCTTATAATTTGACACTAACATGCAAAATTGCCAATATATTTGGTTTCCACATAATACAATATATTTTTTCCTCTATTAAATGATTTGAAAGAAAACAAAACCATCCCAACAAAAATTTGTAATTTATCTTCAATTTATATCTATAATTTTATAAAATTTAAAATCATTTCATACATTATGGATTAGTACAAGTTAATAATTGACTATTGTGTTCATTGTAAATTAGAAATATTTATTTTCTAAAAGAACTATAATGTATTATTTTCACAGTAACAAAAATATGCGTTTATGCATATTTCGTCTTCACCATCATGTACCAACCATTGATAATTGGTAAGTGCAATTTTTGAATTGAAACACAATGTAAGTAAAACCTAATTCCGAAATTAGCTTCTCCTCCGTAAATTTATAGTTTTGTCATTAGTTTTATGTTTCTTCTAATATCTAATATGTACACACTTTCATTTTTTAATCAGAAGTGTATGTAGTAAATACTAACATACGCAAACTCAAATTTTAAATTTTTCACAAAAAATGTCGAAATTCAAAAGGAAAATGCAAGCAAAATACTCAAATTTCAAATTTTTCCTATAAAACAACGTAATCGAGCATAACATACAAAAAAAATACTTAATTTCTAAATTTGAACGGCCATAACTAAATTTCAAGTTTTCTCACAAAACATTGCAATAAAAAACTAAGATATGCAAAATACATAATTTTCAAATAAAAATTACAAAAATATTAAAATTGAAGGTTAAAAAATGCGAGATACTAAATTTTAATTTTGTAAGGCTTTCACTCTGAAAAAACTAAAACTTTTATAATCTGGCATTGCCGAAATACTCAAAAAATGTAATAACTAAAGAATAATATATGTAAAATACTTCTTTTTTATTTTATTTAAATGTTGAAATAGAAAATGCTAACACGGGCTAAATAGTTAATTTCCAAAAAAATTATCTCAAAAATGACACAATAGAAGACTAATAAATGCAAAATAATTATATTTTTGAAATTTTCAAGAAATTTTCAAAACTGAACTGCAATACAAGCAAAATGGTCTAAGATATGTTTGGTTTCCACATAATATAACATTTTTTTCTATATATTAGCGATTCGAAAGAAATCAAAGAAATCATCCGAACAAAAATTAGTATTGTATCTTCAATTCACATCCATAGTTTTATAAAATTTAAGATCATTTTGTACATTTTGGATTATTATATGGTAATAACTAAGTTCATTCTAAAATAGAAATATTTGGTTTTTAGAAAATGTACTTCTTTGACATCCCCGAGAAGACACTTACCCATATATTTTCGTCTTCACTGTCATGTATCAACCATTCCTTGATATTTTCTTCCATCATGATTTCACGACTGATTTTCCTTTTATTATTGAGTGAATTTTTTTAATCGAAACTCTATGTTCCGATAAGTAAAATATGATTTCACCATAAGACACTCGTATATCGGTTTAACAAGGAAAACATGATTTGACCATTAGCTTATTGTTAGGTTTTTAGTTTTGTCATAAATTTTCTGTTTCTTCTAATATCTGAAGTGTTGGTCACGGGAGAAAACGAAATAGTGCATGAGAGTGAGATCAAATTACATGAAAAGAGAGGAGCTTAAATAGAATCATATAGTTGGTATATTCATGCATGTTGCGTGAGATTTAAATTTAAATCACGCGATAATTTGAATGCAACTAACTACATACTTTTTTAGTTTTTAGTTATTACATTCTAAAACCATGATATGATATAAAACATAAAATATCATGTCTAAAAAGTATATCAGTTATTATCAAAATTAATAAACATAAAATTTACGGGGAAATATATAATTTACAAAAATGCATTCATCCTGGTTTTCTTCTTAATTAAGAACAGTGCTATGAAATTTTCTTACAATTCTTTCGTTGTATTCATAACGCGACATGTATATAATAAATGAGTAAACAAATCCAACGTTATATGAAAGTTATATGAAAAATAATGTTCCATGCATGTTTTATTTTATTTATCACTAATTCTCATAGGGAAATTTAAGTTTTATTTTATTTATCATTAATTATCAACACATCAATGCGTGTAGGAAAATGTAAAGAAGAAACGTATATTTTTTCTAAAATGAGTGGTCGCTTTTTTGTGGTGGTGAAGAAGCTTAGCTCTCACACGAACAAGAAAAATAGTACATTTAGAAGATAGCAGGGATTCTATCACCGATGCGTCGACAATGGCATCGATTGTTGTGCCGGAGAAGGCACTGATCGTTCGAAGATGGCAACGACGACGACAATAACAATCCGAATTTGTTCTCTTCAAAAGAGACGTCACGGGAGACTAGTTCAATCCTTGCAATTTTGTGATGGCATGTTGTATTCAAATCAAACCATCGTCTTTCATGACCATGTTGTATTCAAACCTTGCAATTTTGTGATGGCATTCATAAATTTTATGAAGAAATGTAAAGAGTTATTGGATTAATTGGCATATATCATGGAGCTCGCCAATACTAGAAATGTAGAAACTAATATTAATATTTTTATTTATTTAATTTTGTCTGTTGACTGTTAGGTCTGTTTTTGTTAGTTGTTGGTAGTCAGTCTATTCTATAGTTGTTTCATCACAACTAGTATTATTTGAATTAGTATTAGTATGATATTTATTTAGTTACTCATATGAATAATATGCATACAAGATTGTTCAAATGAGATACTCATATGAAGTTTCTGATTAGAAAAGGAAAACCTAAAATTCCAATTTCGCTCATAAGCACTTAAGCAGGATTATCATTTTATAACTCGAAGATACAATTAATGTCTTTTATCATTCAATAGAATAATGCGACACGCAGGAAAATTTTGGAGTATTGATATGATCACATAAACATAAACCGACTACAAATTTGATATCAATACATAAATTTGTGCTTAATTTATGATACATATTTAATTAATCAATATCATAAATTTATGTATATATGTATATATTTGTATTAAATTTATTGTCTTTACCCTAGTCATATCATTACTCAATTTTCGTCACGTTCCTTTTATTTAATTAATAAACAAAAAATCCGAGCTATCAATATTATATTCAGACTCTTGCAACCACAATAATATTATGCACTGTATCTCCATTGTATATAAATAATAATCACATCCCTCTATTTATTTATTTATACGCATTGCAAGTACAATACAGTGTATTATCGCAAAAAAAAAATAATAATAAGTTTTTATGTACGAGATTTATTTTACCGTAAACCGTAGGATCGTAAATCAACGACTCGGATGCGATCATACGAAGATAAAATCCCCCATGGTAGCATCTTCGTTTCTTTGTTCGTCACCAAAATCATTGCCTTCTCTTCGCAGAGCTTAGCTGGATCGCCATGGCCAACGACTCGGATATGATCATGCGTGTATTCCATTATGATCCCTATACTTAGGATTTGTTGGTTTTCTATTTCGGTGTTTTTGTTGTGGATTTATGAGAGGGGTGGTTCGGGCTCTGGTGATGATTCTTTTGTTGATCGATCTTAAGAGACGTCGGGAGGAGTCTTGGTCCCCACAAGATCTTTGTCGAACATAGAGGGGTTTAATAAATTTAAATAGAGAAAATAGGGAGTATTATGGTCAAAAAAATTGTAACACCATGAAATATTTTCAAAGACGGTAATTGAAAATGAATTCTTGTTTGTAGGAGATTTTTTGGAGTTTCGCAAAAGTTAGGGGTTTTTTTACAAATTTATGAAAAGTTAGGGGTTTTTTTACAATTTTTTTGAAAATTTTCTCTTTAATTATTATTTAATTTTATCTTTATTAGGTTCAATTTTGTTAGTTGCTGGTAATTTAGAGATAATTATTTTATTTTATTCACATATCAGTGCAATTAGTATTATTTTGTGCTAGTATTATTTGAATTATTATAGTATTATAGTATTGATTTGAAACGAGATAATTATGTTAAACGAATAATGTACATAAAGATTGTTCAAATGAAATATTCCCAAAGCAATTTTTTTATTATTATTTTTTTTGTTTTATGAAAATCTCGGGGCACTATGAGAGTGCTTTAATATTCATTCATTTGTTTTGGAAATTGTGCATGTGGATTACAGGCCACTTGTGGGAGAAACATTATTGAGAGATTTAAAACTGAGCCAATGATCCTAAATGGTTCGAGTACCAACGACATTAATATAAAAAAAAATTATAATGATCACGATTCGTGAATTATAATTTTCTCCAAAAAAACAAAAAAAAAATACTCATACAAAATTTCTGATTTAAGAAAACCGAAAAATCATATTTCACTCTTGCGTTGTCATTTTATAACTTGAAGATACAATATGTTTTCTCGTTCCATAAAATAATGTGACGCCAAGAAAATTGTGTGATGTGCCTTTTATTTAATTAATAAACAGAAAAACCGGATCCATCAGTATTATATTCAGGTTCTTGCCACCACAATAATTTCTTACACTGTATTTAGGAGTGTCAATAATTAAACGCATGTAAAATAATAAATTTTCAAATATTTTCTTGAAAATATGGTAATTAAAAAATAAATTATGTAAATGTTTGATTTTTTTTTTTTTTTTCTGAAAAATGAAAATGCACGTTATATACTTAACTTTCAAAAAAAAAATTCAAAAAAAGTCATAATAGAACTCTAATACATTATGGAACAGTACAAGTTAATAATTGACTATTGTGTTCATTGTAAATTAGAAATATTTATTTTCTAAAAGAACTACAATGTATTATTTTCACAGTAACAAAAATATGCGTTTACGCATATTTCGTCTTCACCATCATGTACCAACCATTGATAATTGGTAAGTGGAATTTTTGAATTGAAACGCAAGGTAAGTAAAACCTAATTCCAACATTAGCTTCTCCTCCGTAAATTTATAGTTTTGTCATAAGTTTTCTGTTTCTTCTAATATCTAATATGTTAATCACCAGAGAAATGAAATATCGCATGACAGAATGAGATCGTAATTACATGAAAAGAGCGGAATCTGATTAAAATCGTAACAGCATTATATAGTTGAATATATTCATGCATGTTGCATGAAAATTTTAGTTAAATTACACGATAATTGCAATGCAACTAACCACATACTTTTTTGTAACTTTTTAGTCATTATAAACACATCGTAATATAAAATTAACTCAAGCAATGTATTTTATTTTCAAAAAATTATAGCAAGAATGAAAACAAATGAAGTATAACGTGTGCAAAATACTCGATTCTTATATTTTGAAAGCACACACTTTCATTCTTTTTATTATCAAAAGTGTGGTTGTGGTAAATACTAACATACACGAAAATCAATTTTTATTTTTTTTCTCAAAAAGTGCCGAAATTCAAAAGAGAAATGCATGCAAAATACTTGAAAGCAGGAAGTATTTGATATAATACTCTTCAATTTAATCATAATTTAGAATTTTCAGGAGATATATATTGAGGTTTAAGGACAATTTGAGGCAAACCCCATTCCGCCATTTCGAATCCTATGTTAATAGTTGTAAATAAGATTATACTTCTCACATTTTTCATATAATTAATAATTTGTCGATATATTAATTATGGACATGATATGAAATTATGGTGTCTATATTATATCATATATGCAAGATAGTGCACAATATGTTTGGTTGGTATGGATGTTTTATCAAGAATAGTGGAAGGTTTATGACAGAAGAAATATTTGGAAAAGCCAATGAATGGGATTGTATCTTCACTGTTTTATGCTGATGATTCAATTTTCTTTTTAAAGCCAACTTTGATTAATATTAAGAGGTTAAAGCATGTGTTAAATATTTTTGAAAATGAATCTGGACTGAAAATTAATTTTGATAAATCAGAAATTATTGGGATTAATGTGGAAAAGAAGATTATGGAAGATATTTCTAAAGAGATTGGATGCCCAATTGGATCATTGCCAATGACCTATTTGGGACTGCCACTACATTTTAAGAAGCCAGTGAAGGAGGAATATAGGAAGATAATTGATAAGATTAAGTTAAGGATGGAAGGATGGAAAGGAAAATTTCTAAATATTAATGGAAGATTAATTTTAATTAATTATGTATTAACTTCCATATCAATATATTACTTAAGTGTTTTTAAATTCCCAAAATGGGTAATAAAAATTATAGATAAATATAGAAGGAAGTTTTTATGGAGAGGAGTAAAGGAGCATGGCTACAATTTGTCAAAATGGACAAATTGTTGTAAGCCAAAACAATCTGGAGGGCTTGGAATATTAAATTTAGAAAAATTTAATAATTCATTATTAATAAAATGGATATGGAATTACTATAATTTAACATATGAGAATATTAAGTGGACCCATCTGGTGGGAAAAATACAGAATTATGGATGCTTGAATTATAATTAGGATTCACAAGTATCATATTTTTGGAATGATCTGATGAAATTATTGGGGTTTTTTAGAGAAAATACCAGATTTTATATTGGTAATGGGAAATTAATAAATCTATGGGCAGATAATTGGAATGGTATGCAATTATATTCTAAATATCCTGAACTATATTCATATGTGCAGAATTATAATTTAACAGTAGAGGAATTAATTGAAGAATTGTCAGTGAGTGAATTACATACCATTTGTAGTGTGATGGAGCCATTATCTTTGCAAGCTGAGATGCAATTGAAGGAATTATACCAAGACTGTGTCTCAATCCAGTTGGTACCGACAATGAAAGATAGGGAGGAATGGTTGGGTACCTCAAATGGAAAATTCAGGGTGAATATATGTTATAAGAAGTTAATATGAACAAATAATGAGAATTTAAGATTTATTTGAGAGATTAAATTACCGGGAAGAATCCATATTTTCTTGTGGCTAATTGCACAAAATAAAATTAATACGATAGATAATATGCAAAAGAAAGGGTGGATTTTAGCAAATCAATGTGTATTGTGCAAAAAGAAGGAAGAATCAGTATATCATATGTTAAGAGAATGTGATTTTACCAAATCAATTTGGGCGAAATTGGATGATCTATTAACACTGCGGCTCCAGTCCAATCTAGATCCATTTAGTATTATCTTCAATCGGCATGTACCTCAGCAAGTCAAGCAAATTATCAGCCTTCTGGTGTTCAACGTGTGGAAGGAGGGGTGCAGAAGAATCTTCCAGGATTCACAATTGCTGGAATCGATGATTGTAGATATGATTCTGCAAGAAAGAAGGAATATTGAAATAGCTTTTGGTAAATCAAGGGCAGAGGAAAGTATTGAAGAATTACAACATGAGGGAGAAGGAGGAATTGGCGATGGCGGTGAAGAAAGTTGAAGAAGAATGAAGATCGAAGGATGAAGGAAGCCGGAGTTGGCACTGGTGCGAGGGCAGGAGGAAGAGGAGGAATCACGGCGTTAGGCAGGAGGAGGGTATTGTCGGAAAGAAGAAGGATGAGAGGTAATAATGAGGTAAAAATGGGGAATGGATTATTGTCGGTAAGGAGTATGAATCAAGGATTTCAAGTTCGGGATAGGGCAAGGCAGATCTATGGTCCCGGTTTTTGCAAGTCCTTGGATTTCATATTCCATTTTTTTAGGTTCTGATTTTAAGTGGTATTGTGTTAAGATTTTTAAGGTTAAAGTATGGGTTTAATGTAAGGGGTAATTAACCCCAAAAGAGGCTGTAAAAACTTTGAAAATTTATAAAAACAATAGAAGTGGGACTTGTGAGCCCACTCTATTTTCATCACACAAAAAAAAATGTTTGGTTGGCACGTAATATAACAATTTTTTCTAAATATTAAGCGATTCGAAAGAAAACAAAAAATCATACGAACAAAAATTAGTAATTTATCTTCAATTCACATCTATAGTTTTATAAAAATCAAGATCATTATACATTTTGAATTATTACATTGGTAATAATTGACTATTGTATTCATAGTAAAATAGAAATGTTTTGTTTTAAAATACATTTTGGATTATAATACCAGAATCGCATTGGCAATATTTTTGTTTAACAAAAATGCATGTTTTCACATATTTCTTCACTGTAATGTATTAACAATTTCTTCGTATTTCTTCTATCATGATTTAACAGTTGACTTTCCTTTTGTTATTGAGTGAATTTTGTAAATTGAAACTCAGTTCCGATAAGTAAACATGATTTAATCTTTGTCGTCTCGACTGTTCAACAAGAAAAACATGATTTCCCCACTAATTTCTCGTTAGGTTTTTGGTTTTGTCATAAATTTTCTGTTTCTTCTAATATCTGATGTGTTAAGTCACGGGAGAAAAAGAAATATAGTGCATAAGAGTATGAGATGTATTTACATGAAAAGAGAGGAGGTTAAATGGAATCATAACGACAATATATAGTTGGTATATTCATACATGTTGCATGAGATTTAAAGTTAAATCACACTTTAATTTCAATGCAACTAACCACGTACTTTCTTTATTTTTAATTATTACATTATAAAACCATGATATGATATAAAACATAAAATATCATGATAATAACAACTTTCTTGTAATTCAAAATATACGAATATCAGTTATTATCAAAATTAATCTACATATAATTTATGGGAAAATATGTAATTTACAAAAAAAATATCCATCGTTTTTCTTTTTATTAATCAAGGATAGTGCTACAAAATTTTCTTACAATTCTTTAATTGTATTGATGTATATAATAAATGAGAAGACAAATCCAACTTTATATAAAAAAAATGTTTCATACAAGTTTTCATTTTATTTATCACTAATTCTCAACACATCAACACATTTATTTAAACCCGTACATGCTACCCCAAATTTCAGGAGTTTTTAAATTCAGAAATGAAAGATTAGAATTTTAACTAGGAGATTACCCGTACTTCGCAACGAATTTATTTCATTTGTTTTCATACATATAATATTTAGTTATGATTTTTTGGAACAAAAATAACACTTTGCCAAATTAAAAACAAATTAATTGAAAAGATTCGATGATAACAAAATTATTATATTGTTTTTTAATCCAACAAAATATGAAATATTTATTTAATATTCTATTAGGACATACAAAAAAATATTATTATTAAATAATAAAATAACATGTGTGGATATAAATAAAAAGTAAGACAATATGGTATTTTTAAATTTATAAATCGAAAAATAAGAATAATAACATTTTAAAAATTCAATAAGTTATTTGTGTCAGGTAAATTTTATCTTTCATTTTTATTATTGGAAAAAAAATTATAAGTTGAAAAAGTTATTTGTGTTTGATAAATTAATATTTTTCATTTTTATTATTTTTTAAAAGATTACCTTGAATTGTTTTGAGTAAAAATACAAATATAACATACTTAGTGGTATGTACAATTTTTTAAATTATAGTTTTAAAAATACTAGTAATTAGACTTACAAGTTACTAACCTAATTATAGTTATTTTTATATTGTATTTTCATACATAATTGTTAAACTTTAAAGTAGAGAAAAAATATTGAATATTTGATAATATATGGGGGAATTCTTCAAAAACCTCCTAATTTTTTTTGAAGTTACGAAAGATCTTCATCTTTTTAGACTCCCTCAAAAAACCCTATATTTTTTGTTTCTTCCAAAACACCCCTAATATTTTTAGATCTCCTAAAAAAAATCCCTATCTTTTTTTCAGGATGTGATTTGTTACAATTTTAGTCTTCTAAGCATGGTACAAAGAAATAGATCGATCTCTTGTCTCTCGGGCATAAAGTTATAGAGCAATAGTGGTCTTAGAAGTCCACCTAAGCAGTACGCTGGGCAGTAGTGTGGTGCTAAATTAATTTTTATATTATTTATTAAATTACTTTCATTATTATGCTTATTTTTCATTGTATTTTGAATCAATACAAAATTATTAATACTAATATAATTAATGATTTGTTGTTACATATATCGTATGATTTAATAATTTATATATTTATATTGTATAAAATATTGTGAACAACAATAATATTTGTTATTATGTTTTTCATAAAATTATATTATATCTCATATATTATTATATAATGATACTAATATAAATGTTATTATTTGATTAAAAGAATAAAAAAATTTGTTATTGTAAAACATATAAATAATCATATATAAATAAATTCAAATAATTATAATATAAGATGATTCTATCAATATATATTATCATACAAATATTTACTTTATATTGCAACTAAAAACATAATTAACATGTGTAGCACGAGTATTTTTCTAATACTTATTTAATCTCATGTAGATAAATTGTATTCAAATGTGAAGTTACTTGTTAGAAGACTAAAATTTCTATTTCACTCGTATGCTGCGGTTTATATTCAGATTCTTCGAACCACAGTAATTTCATTCACTGTATCTCCATTCTCCGTATATAAATAACAAATCACATCCATTTATTTACTTATTTAATTTTACGCGTTACAATACGCGGTTAACAAAAATATAATTAGTTATATACTTTGGCGCTAAATTATAATTAGTCGCTGACAAGAGGACCCACATTTCACAGTGTATTATTGCAGAAAAACAATAATAAATCTTTAGGTGCCAGATTTATTTTATTATGAGCCGCAGGATCGTAAATCAACGACTCGGATACGATCATACGAAGATAAAAGCCGCCATTGTAGATTCTTCGTCTCTTTGTTCGTCACCAAAACCATTACCTTCGCTGAGCTGAGCTTAGCTGAATCGCCATGGCCAAGCAGTGCTAGAATGCGCTCGGGTTGCGGGATTTCTATCGTGCGTGTATTCCATTCTGAGCCCTATACTTAGGGTTTGTTGGATTTTTTATTTGGGTGTTTTTGTTGTGGATTTATGAGCGGGATGGTTCGGGCTTTGCTGGTGATTGTTTTGTTGGTGATTTCTGCGGAGATGAGTGTGGCGGAGGTTTGTCCTGTCCCGTCGGAGGTTGGATTGATTGTGCGGATCCCTTCCACTTGTTCGATTTGGGATTATTCTGAGTTTGATGGACCGACTAGAGTAGTTGAGGTAAACTGAACTACCTAATTAGTGATTTCTTGCTATTCAGGCTACTAATTTCTGTTATTTCTCGATTTTCCTCTATTTTATTGACTCAATTTTGATTCTTATTGCCATCTGCAAAATTGCCCATCTTTTTTGGGGGTTTTTAGCTGAAAGATAGTGTCTTTATTTTCCTTATTGGTGGAGCTGATCAATTTTCGGATTTTACTGTTAAATTGAAATTTACACATTACTTCATAGATTTCCATATTCGTGGTGTTCGCTTGATTTGTTAAATTTCTTTCTTTTTATAGGTTATTAACTGATTACCGTTTGTACTAAAGCTAGAGGAAATTGCTAAAAAAAGAATTGTATTTAATTTATTTGATTTTATCTTAATTTGGTATTCCAATCACTTAAATGCAATTCTTTACTAACTCATTCCTTAAATGATGCAAATATCAACGCTTCATCAATACATAGAATTACTAAAACTTTAAAAAAAAAATCTTTTTGCAACAGGGAGATGAAGCGACATTATTAAAGGCGGTAAACATAGTACACAAAAACCAAGACGAACATATCTCCATTATATTCTACGCATCGTGGTGTCCTTTTTCGAAATCGTGCAAACCCAATTTCAAAAAACTCGCCACTTTATTTCCAAGTATCAGACATTTTGCTTTCGAAGAATCTCTCATCAGACCCAGGTCCCCAATTTCTCCCCGATTTATTCTCATTTATTCCATAAACAATCATCATACAAATTCATTAATATTAATCTTGTATTTAATACAGTATATTATCAAGATATGGAGTACACGGATTCCCCACTCTCTTCCTCTTAAATTCCACAATGCGGGTACGGTACCGTGGTCCCCGTACCATTAATACTCTCATCACTTTCTACAACGACGTCACTGGTATGCCTTTTCTTCCTCCTATCAATCAGTAACTAAACAACCCTAAATTACTATTAATTTTGATAAAATTAAATCAAGGTGTGAATCCAGCGTCGTCATTGGACGTCTCGGCAGTGGAGGAGACGGTTGACCCGTCAGAGTTGACCGAAGAAATAACCGAGCAAGAAAATTGCCCATTTTCATGGGCTCGTTCGCCAGAGAAACTTCTTCAGCAAGATACCTATTTATTACTCGCCACGATTTTTCTTGTATCGAGACTGGTTTATTTCCTCTCGCCGAAAATCAAGTCTTGCTTTGAGCGGGTTTGGGTGAGGCATATTAGATTCGCGACAATAGCTAATTTGGAGGATTGTTTTAAGCACGGTTTTAATTGGGGAAAAAAGGGGAATTTACACGAAGGGGCAATCAATGCGAGAGGGAATTTACTTGTGTCCGTTTCGATTGGCGAAGCGAGTACGAATCGGGTTCATTCGAATGGAGAGAGAAGGTAGAGAGAGAGAGGGGGGTGGAAAAAAAAATATGTGACACGGTTTTTCGAGATTGGATTATGTATAGTTTGATTTTAGATTAAAAGGATCGTTTGGTTTTCGTCTCTTTTTCTTTGGTTTGTTATTCGTTCTAACTTGATTTTATCGAAATATAAGTATAATATATTTTTATGTATCTTTCATTGGTGTATAATCTATATATCTATAATAGTTCTAATCGCGTTGATTGGGCCGTAAAATCCCGCTTCCACGTCGCCGGTTACTGTATTCCTTCGCTAAATAAATTCGCGTATCCTCGCTCACGCTCGACAGACACAGAACTCACTCACGCTCGACAGAAGAAGAAGAGGAACACGTTCCACAGAAGGAGACGAAGAAGCCGACGCTTGGTGATGATGAAATAGGACGAGAGGATGCAAGTGGCGAAGAGGCAGGCGACTGGAGAAGGACGACTACTGGAGGTGGATTTTGGCGACTTCGTCCTGATTTTGGCGACTTCGTGCTGGCGATGAAACCCTATGGGGCTCGCGCGACCTGTTGGGCTTCTTCACCGTTCGTCGAAGTCACAATAAAGCAAAACCTAGGCGGGCACAACTGGCGATTCTTCGTTGTCTTACTTCAGGTTACGAAAACGAAACACATTTCTGTATTTTTTTCTCGCATTTTTTTGCCGTTTGATCTTATAATTTCTTCCGTAAAGCAAAAGCTAAACTTAATTGTTCGATTTTTTTATCGGTATTGTCAATTTCAGTTTGATTGAGGTCTTATTTGGATTAATTACAAGTTAATTAGGCCTAATTTCAGATTAATTACAAGTTAGTTGGTCAAAAAAGTCAATTTCGGTTTTATTGAGCTCTTATTTGGATAAATTAGAAGTTAATTAGGGTTAATTCCACAGCGAAATGACTAATCGGAGTAATTCTGCTGCGTAGGGGAACTCTTGGATCCTGTTGACCTATCCGTGATCCAAGTGTCCAACATCGGTACCGATCTCGACGGTACCAGCGAGCTTTTAGTACAATGGCACAGGTCAGAATTAAATATATTTTTTGTACATTTCGCTACAGCCGTTGGTACAATGGTTGTAATCCAGGTACTATATCGTGATATTACTGGTACGGTACCAATTCCCAAAGTATTTCTTTAATTCAATTAAATATATTTTTTGTTTGAAAATAGGGTGGAATTGGTCCATCGGGTTTATCTTCAGAGGATCTTGATGTCTTGGATCTTACTCAACAGAAACCACGATGGCACAGGTTAGAATTTTAATATACTTTCAAATCTTTCATAATTTTTGTCAAGTCCAAGTTAATTGTTGTTATTTATTATTATATATATTTTTTTAATTTAGAGTGGTGGTTCAAGGATCGGGTCCAGGCCCACGATACGGGCACGTAATGGCTTTGGTTGGACAAAGATTCCTCTTTAACTATTGGTGGAAATGATGGTGAATATTTCATCTTATTCAACATTGCATTAAATAATTTAATACTAACCAAAATTTATTTATTTTTAATTTATTTTAGGTAAGAGGCCATCTGTGGGAATTTCAGGAGTGTCGACAAAAAAAGCCGCTCCGGATTTAACATCAACAACAATAAAAGACATGTAATGATTTTTTATTATATGAATTCAAGCGTTTGGGAATTTTATGAAATTAATGGGTATTTTCGTAATTTTCAGAAATTTAGGGGTACCACAAAGAATTTTATGCAATTTAATCTCCTAAATATTCTGTTTAGTGGATTAAATGATTAATAGTAATAATAAATGATGAATTGTGCAGTTATTGAGGTGCAAGGAAAAGATTATGGTACGCCGAAGGTGGTCGAGACGTGGGGCCCATGTGATGCATCGAGATCCGTGCTCGGTACCTGTCATCTGGATTGTTCGAAGAATCTGGTATGCACGAGAATTCTTTTATTATGAATTTGTATAATCTATTTGTTGTGTGTATTGTTTTTGTACATTTTTGTATTGCGTGATTATAGTTTGTACTTTTAGGCTCTATTGCTTATTTTCGAATTTTGCAAGGTATTTTCGAAATTTCCATAAGGGCTATTATTTATATTGCAAGGCTGAGGCATTAATAAAACTTACCCAATAGAATTTTTCTCATTTATTACATATATTGGAGTGTATTTGAGAAGGGTTATTTATTGTGTTTGGAAGGGTATGTATGATATTTTTGAGTTTTATATTATGGCAGGAAAGAAATCGAGACGGAACAAGTGTGTGATTAAACACCACAGTCGAGTTCATGCACGATGGAGTCTCCTCTGACGAAACGGGTCGACCCATCTCAAGAGGACAAGGCTTGCGTGAGCGATTCGATACCCGACCCGTTAAGTGAGGATAATATTGCGTGAGCGATTCAGGATATTTTCCAAGGTAAAAATGATATCTTTATTTTTTAATGATAAATATGTTTTTGATTTATAGAAGGGTAAATATGTAAATTCCTTTTTCTGTTATTATTATAAATCTGGATTTGTTTGATATTTTCTAAATTTTCAAGGGTGATGTGACCATTTGGTTTTTTGGAGGGTAAATATGTAAAAATTCCTTATATATATATTTTTTTTTTTTCTTATTATTATTATTATTATTATTGAAAATTTCTATGTTTTGAAGGGTAAAAATGGTATTCTGGAGTTTTGGGAGTATAAAACTATAAATATAATAGTTTTATTTTTTAAATGATAAATACCTTACTTTGGGTTTTAGGAGGGTAAATATGTAAATCCCCCTATTTTTAATATTATTGATAAATATGGTTTTTTTGGTTTATAGGAGAATAAATATGCAAGGCCCCTTTTAAAAAAAAATTATGCAATATATTTTTTTCCATTTCTAAGTTTTTCAAGGTTCAAAATGATTTGTGCAATTCTGAAGGGCATGTATGATAGTTTCTTTTTTCGAAACATGAATATGATATTTTTGTTTTTCGGAAGGGTCAATGTGCAAATCCCACTTTTAATTATAAGTTCTATTATTATTATTTTAATTGTTAATATTATTCTGGATTTCTATAATATTAAATTTAATTTCTGTATTTTCGAATAATAAATATGATCTGTTGGGCTTTTGGAGCTGTAAATATATATAATCTCTTTATTTGTTATGTTGATTATTAGTATACTAATCATTATGTATAAGTAAAATGAAAATAATTCGAATAATAATGAAAATCATTATTAGCAGCAGGGTCTTTTGGTAAATTTTAGCATTTTTGTGATTTTTTTTTTTTTTTTTAGGGAAAAAGTTGTACATGGATTGCTAATTTAAGAACTTTGGAGGGTTTTGGTCAGAATTTTCAGCTTTGTCGGGTAATTTATTTGTAAACGTTATCAATTTCATGTTTCTTTTGCAAGTTTCTACTATATTGATTTTTTTTTTAGTATTTTTTAGCAGTATTGGATTTCGTTTGTAAAATTTTGACAATTGTTTGAAATTTTATAAGTTTTGGAAGGGTAAAAGTGATATTTTGGATTCTTGGAAGGTTAAAAATGATGTTCATACTATGATAATTATGATTATTGCTGAATACATGTTGAGTTAAATGTATTTACATGCTTGCAATTTGCGATTAAAAGTAGTATTTGCATGCTTGCAATTTACATGTTGAGTTAAAAATGAAAATACTTTGCTTTTAAAAAATTTTGAAAAGAAAATAATGAAATTTGTTAAATAAATATGACTTGTCATTTGATATATTTCGGAAATGATGATATTTTAATTACAAAAAAACATGAAAATCAGAAGAAGAAAAAAGTGTCGAATATATGTTTTTTTTACGACGAACCCGCGCAATTGCGCGGGTGCCACGCTAGTTATTTACTAACTATAGCCATAGATTCATTGATTGACTGATAGCGACAAATTAATTTTTCAGCAGCATCACTTTCATTGTCTTTGGTCAATTATTCTCACACAAAACTACAAGTCAAGCAAATTTATTCATCAAGTCTAAAATTCTAACAATAATACTATTCAAATATATTTGGAGATACATTTTTATGCTTTCATTTGACTTGCTATGAACAATCAATCATTAAACATTCAGAATGAAACTTAATTTTTTAAAATAATTCTTTAATCCTTCTGGTAAATTGGCCAACTAATATTACATATCAATAACCTATTTCAAGAGGAGTTTGCAAGAATTAGAGTACCACCGAGTATAACAAGACTCGAGATTGGGCCAATCAGAGTCTGAACACGCAGCGAAATTGTGCAGCCAGAGACCCAAGACCAATTCTTGTTGGTGCCAGCTCAGCTTTCCGATCATTTCCTCCATTACTCTCGCCATCTCGGCCTTCTCCCTGATGTTTAAAACGGGCGAATCCGAGCCGTTCGTTGCTCGGCATAACAATGGCAGCCATGATTTCAGCATTTCAAACTGGATATTATGGTCGGTTCCGAAGCTCTCTTGCTCTTGTTCACATTCTTTATCTTGTTCGAATTGTATCGAATTTGCGTGCTTTAGTAAGAACACTGTGTATCATTTAGTAAGAAGATTTATAAATCATTACGAATGTTCTAATAAAGTAGTTATTTTGAAATCAGAATAATCAAATCGTAAAATATTCGAACATTACCTGTAACTCGAACGAGCGCAACTTGTAGCCTGGGCTCGGCCGAAATTGCGAAGCATCCAAGCTGAGAGGCGCGACCCCATATCGTAACGGCCTCCTTCACAGCTCCACACTCTGCAATCTTCTGTGCAAGCCAAAGCAATTCTGCAGCCAGCTTCTCGGCCTTGGCACCGCGAAAGCCCTCCTCTCTATCCTCGCCGGCCACCACCGCAGGCCACCATTTCCCAATGGCCTTTTTCACTCCCCCAACCACCCCCCACTCCACAGCCACTACTGCTTGCTCGAGACGATAAAGCGTTTGATAAAACGCGTCAGATAAGACTATTTGATTAAGCTCTTCATTAAATTTAGTGCTTTCGTCAAGTAACCGTTCTGCCAGAGAGCGTACGAGCTCGTACTTGCGGGACGAAACCGGCACGAAAGACACGACGGATAAAACACGGGACAGAGCACGTGATACCGACGTGGTTTCAGCAGAACAAGGCAAGGATTTAGATGCGGAAGAGAAAGTGGGCATGGGCAATACAGGGTAAGGAAGGAGAGAGAGGAGAACAAACAAGATGGAAAAAAGTGTAGAGAGAAGGCCAATAACAGTACGCCGTAGGAGATCGGCCGCTCCGCCTCGAAATGGGAGGAAGAACACCGCCGCGCCGGCGACCGTGCTGAGCAGCGCAGCCGGGTTAGCCTTGCCGCCTTGCGTGTACATTTGGCAAGAGTTTTACTGCAAAGGAAGGAAATAATAATGATTGATTGATTGAATGAATAATAATGTCTTTCATTGGGATAATGAGAATGCTATTGCGTTGGTAAAACTTCCGTATGAACCCGGTCCATAAAGACCATGCTAATAGTTTTTAACTTCCTTTGTTAGGGCGTAAATGAGTAATGATAGGGACCATAACTATTTTCCCGAATTCTTTCCCGAATTGATGACGTGGCAATGGTTTGCCATGTCAGCATACCTCATGATTCCATTTTCTTGCCCTTTGATACTAACCCAGTCTCTCTTTTTTGATGTTAGGGTTCCGTGAAGGTTCCCAGCCTTTCTAGCCCTCTCTTGCTCTGTCTCAGTTCCGTGAAGCTTCGGACTTCTCACTTTCTTCCAAATTTGCTCTCTCTCTTCCAAGAAGTTTCGGCTTTTTTTACTCTTTCTAGGGCTGCACTCTCACTCTCGAAACTGACAAATTTCAGATGTTTTCTCTCTCTCTCTCTCTCTCTCTCTCTCTCTCTCTCTCTCTCTCTCTCCGCAGATCTGAAATCTTCAGATTTCATTTTTGCTCGAATTAGTGCAATTGGATAAAGACATTTAGGACTATAGTTTCAAATTTCAATTGATTAGAAATTAATGATCGTTCAATGCTTAATCCCCATGTATTGATTGAAAACAATATAATTTTTCTATCTTGAATATGATGTATTCGATATATGATGTATGACTGGTATAAAATTTAGGACTATAATTTTTCTATCTTGAATATGATGTATGACTGGTATAAAATTTATCCATTACAAATGATGTATTCGATATGTGTCAAAATTGGAGCAATTTTACAAATGAAATATTTATTACAATTACAATGATCAAACAAAATTCCAGTCATAAGCTCATTATTTATTCTAACTTCTAAACCTAATAACACACAGATCCTTGTCGATCCCGTTTTCCATTCCAGCTGCCGATTCAAACAGAAATTAAAAAGAATTTGCCCTCTTTTTTCATCTCCTTCAACCTTGGTTTAAAGTTGGCCAGATACTTGGTCATCTTGGATTTCAACTAGACTCGAGCTCCGACATCGTGACAATAGATCGACAGATGGGGTAAGTCTCATTAAATTGTAATCGTGTATCAATACGTTCAACGTGAAATATAGTGCCACATCCTTGTATTGCTCCTATAAACAAAATTATAATTACAATTTCGATGAAAAAATGGGTGAAAATTATAATTTCAATCACAAAAATTCAAATTCCGATTACTAAATTAAAAATAAAAAACCATAATTCTCGGAAAATTTTGAAAAAAACAGGAATTCCTGAAAAAAAATTGATGAAGAAAAATCCTAATTAACTTAAAAGAAAACAAATTGGAAATTCCTAAATAACTTAAAAAACCCAAATTTCAGCCAAAAAAACCCAAATTAAAAACCCCTAACTTAATTTCAAACGATTATATCAGTTAAAAGATACTGATTTTTAGTTATAAATCATTAGTTTCAAAGAAAGCTACCCATTCGATGATGAAATCTGGCGGCTTCTCTCCTTCGAAGTCGAAAATCGCAATGAGTGATTTCTTGATCAAGTGCCGTGAGAACAAACCCGATCGGGCTCACGATCCGACTCATGCTCTCCCTCTCTACCCATGGCAGCTACTACGAGTAGTTCTCTTTTCTTTCTCTTCTTCTCTCTCTTTCTCCGTCTCTTTCTTTCTCTTTCTTTGCTTTTATGTGACATACTTTATTGAATACGGCTGGTGTATATGACGTGGCACACCATCAAGTGCCACGTCAGATTCGGGAAAAATTTCGAGGAAATAGTTATGGTTTGTATCATTACTCGGGCGTAAATTGAGGGCACAAGTCGGCGTCTTTAATAAGAAAGAAACAAGAGGGTTACCAAATTCTCACGGCTTTCTCTTAACGACCAATCCCAGCAACTCGTAATTAGTAGTTTGCCGGCATTTAATATGAAAAAAACAACACCCTAAGCTAAAAGGGCTAGGACGGGCAAAAGAAAATTCCAAGATGGAAGTTCGTTCGAACTCGGTTCGAAAATAATCATGGTTGCAAATAGCTTCGCTAAACGCTACGCAACACCGATATAACTTAGTTTAGAGACTAAATGTTACGCGCTGTAGATTAAATAAAATAATTTTAGATTAATTTATTAAAAATCAAATGAATTTAATTAAGGAAATTTATTTCATGAAACTTTTAATAATTAAAAAATGTTTTGGTTGACAAATAAACCAAAAAAATCACCGTCTCTTATGTAGGTAGAGATGTTTTGACTTGTTGGATATGCTTATTTTCATATATTTCATGAATTATTGTATGCGCTACAAATTATATCATCCGCAATAGCTCTCGCAATTGCGCACGCTACTCGCAATCACTACGAAAAATGATCACCACGCTACGGACGCGCTATACGCTATTTCCAACATTGAAATAACTCATAAATGCCTCATTTGAAAATTGATACGAACAAATTCGAGTCGAGACGAGTTCGAGTTGAGTTCGAACAATTTTACATATAATTCATCACCACAAATAAACGATTGAAAAGATTGTGATGATAATTCAATATAAATCTTGTATTCAGGTTCGTTATACTATTCTATTCTGGTTCAGAAAGGTGTTGAATTAGTGGAATTACGTAAAATTTTGCTAGATTACTTTCTTACGTTCATGTCCTACGCACTTCGTCGTAGCACGAAAATAACAAAGAAGACAATTTAATGTTTTAGCAGAAGTATTATTATTGTAAAGTACAACAAAACTGAGGTCTAACTTGAAATGTACCGAACAGGACAAGTAAATACAACAATTCGTTACAAAGCTATACACATCTTGTTCCCGAAACAAACATCGACAGTTCCGTTCACACACACAACAACCAACCATAAGAACCCATCCCAATAAATTCCTACTGCCATCCACCCCCATATCCTTGCCCTTGCTGGCCATTACGATTCCCCATATTACCCTGCCCCCCACGAGCTGGCCCATTAGCCGCATACCCATTCCCATTCTGGGGATAACTCGGCCCTCTAGGCCCATTACTACTGCCAGGCCCATAATTCTGACTCCCGCCACGTCCTTGTGGATAACTCGTCCCGTTCGCGTTCCCGTTCGCATATCCGCTGCCGCCGCCTTGACCACGACCGTTCTGCCCGCCTTGTGGGTACCGATTCGGCCCGGAAGAAGGCCCGCCACGAGGCTTGTTCCCGTAATGAGTGTTCGGTCCGCCGTGGACCGCAGGGTTAGGTCCGTTGTGAGCCGGCTGGTTCGGTCCGGGACGGACCGAGCCTTGCTGGATCGGAGGGAGACGGGTGTGAGGTGGCGCGTGACTCAGCTTCTGACGCTTTGCCGCCTCTTCTTGCTGACGTTGTTGTTGCCGCTTTTTCTTCGTTTGGAATTCGTGGGACGATTCGTATGTTGGAAGACTGAATTTTATTTGTTTTAGGGGCTTATTTGTAAATTGGTAGTTTTTTTGTTTTTACCTTTTGGGGTCGCAAGGGAGAGGATCCGTCCAGAAGTACTCGGCGTCCAATGCATCCTTCGCTGAGATTCTCTGAAACAATAATAATAAATTTAATTAGCAATTAAATTATTTTTTTAAATATATGCATTATTACTTACCTCTTTGGGGTTGAGGATTAGCATCTTCTCGAGTAATTCGAGGGCATAATGGTCAAAACTGCAGAAACCACATAGAGAATAACATTTAAGTAAACTGTAAAATAAATTAAACAAAATAAGAGGGTGAAAGGGTTAAAGTGACACGTACTGTTTGAAAACTTCACGAAGACGTCTTTTCATTGGACGAGATGGTTTGAAATTACTGTACCAAGGCATCTCTGTGACACCTGGCCAATTTCCCTCGTTAGGGGTCCCACACAACTCGTACGTTTTTGTCAGTTGCTCTGGCTATAATTTTCCAAAAAAATATAATTAATTACTTAAAATTCACTAAAATTTATTTAATAAATAATTTAAATATTTCCAAATACTTCGTTTTTTCCAGGCAGAATTGGTTTGCCGTGAAGTAATTCTGCGAAAATGCAACCAACAGACCACATGTCGACTTGTGGCCCGTATTTTGTGCTTCCCAGTAATAACTCTGGCGGTCTGTTAAATAAAACGATATAAAATTTTATAAAAGTAGTGATTTTAATTACATGGTAATTAAATTAAATTTATTTATTTATGTAGATTACCTGTACCAAAGAGTGATAACACGATTTGTAAGATTTGCATTTTGATCTCCAGAATAAGATCTTGCGAGACCAAAATCAGCGAGTTTTAAATTGCCCTCGTTATCAATCAATAAATTTGAACCTGATAATAAATAAATAATTTAATAAATTATGCGAAAAAAGGATATAAATTAAAAGAAAATACCTTTAATGTCGCGATGAAGAACTTGGTTAACATGACAGTAATGAAGTCCAGTTAGAAGTTGCCTCATATAACACTATGAAAAGAAAAAAAGAGAACAAATTATGAATGATATAAAATAAAACAAAAATTAAAATAGAAATTAATAAATTGGTGTTTATATTTACCTTAATTTGAGGGACAGTGAATCGCATGCCAGGCCGGTCTGACAAGCCGGTCAAATCATGATCCATGTATTCAAAAACCATGTATATATTTCCCTTATATTTGCTACCATCAACTAATTTTTTTTTAAAAAGATAAATTTGTAACCTTTATTGTTCAGTCAATTAGCAATAACAGTTTGTTTATATTTTCAAAAACCTGATCTTCCTTGTTCGTCCTTCTCTGGACCTGCATTGATTCCAAAAAAAAAATTAAAAATTAAGGTTTTTCAATTTTACATTTTTATACAAATTCAAAGGAAAAAATTACTAACCAGGTGAAGTGACGATTTCTTTGAGTTGAATAACATTCTGATGGTGCAGTTTTTTGAGAATCTTGATTTCGCGAATTGCTGTTATAGGAAACTGAAACAAATCGGAAAAAGGTTAGAATTTTCCGAACCCAAACCCTAATTCGAGAGATAATTGGGAATCTTGAATATACAAACCCCTTCTCGTTCGTTGTCCATTCTAATCTTCTTCAGCGCAACAATATCGCCAGTTTGGTTTTCCTTAGCCATGTAAACTTGCCTACGCACAAAAAAAAGAAAGAAACAAAAATCAAAATCAAAATTTTCATAAATTGGGTAAAAATTGAGAAAACTAACCCATAAGTACCCTCGCCAATCTGCTCCAATTTCTCGAAGCAATCGACGCCACGAGATCCCCACGACGGGGTCTCGTCCAAGTTGAGTTGTCCGGGTGCCGCCACAGACATCCTGGTTTAACTTAATAAAACCCTAAAATCGAAGAAATAACCGCAATTACTCGCCAATTAGAAGAAACTCTGCGTAGTCCGAAAACCCTAATTAGCAAAGCACGAAGGGAGACGAAGAAGAGAGAAAGGGGAGTGAGTTACGCCGCCAGTTTGTACACCGTCGCGAAACAATACGAGTGGAGAAGGAAAGCAGAAAGAGATGGGAAGTACGATAAATCGGCCCAAATTTTAATATACAAATGCTCCTCAATTAGCCCAGTTCCAATCCAAGTAACATATGGTTGTTATGATATATTAGTGTGATTAATTATTTTTATTGTTTATTTTTGCTCATTCACCAAAAGAAAATTAGAATAAGATTTGTGATGCAAAAAAAAAAAAAAAAAATTGTAAATTTTGTGTAGTAATTAAATGAGAGAGAGAGTGTGTGTTTATTTCTGGTTTTGGTTATTGAATGTAAGATGATATAGTAACTAATTTATTTTTTGTTCATAAAGTTTGATATATTTTTCATTTATTAGTGTTGTTGAACTTCTGAAAGATCAAATATCATATCAATTTAAGCAAAGAAAATTAAAAGGATCGAGTAACTACTGAACATAAAATATCAAATTAAATGACGGTTCTTGAAATTACTTCTTTTGACATTTTGAAAATGAGTAATTTTACGCAACATGCTTTCGTCGCATGATTGACAACAAAATATTAAATATATGTTAGATATTGTGGCCATCCCATATAATTAGTTTAGCTTATTTCAATTCAAATCATGCACCTCGTAATTTTGTTATCAATCATGCAATGAGAGCATGTTAAGTGGAATTATTCTTTTGAAAATAACTACTGATCATAAATTATAATTTTTCTACTCAAATCTATTTATTTGTAACATCCTCAAGATAACTTCTAATATACAAAAAAATATTACAATTTATCTCAATGAAATTTCATTTTTAAATCTATTTTGTGGTGATGGGTGGAGGATTCATCATGCAAACATTGATTGTCGACGAAGGCGTTTTCTCTTATTTTTGCGTCAATTTCCTAGTTCAATTTACAAATGAGACAAAAAAAATGTTTAAGAATCCACAAATTAGATTAGACTGTCATACCTTGTTTAGAGAACAAGTTACTCGATTATATCCGTGCTCGTAACAATTTTCCCATGTTATGTTTTGATATCTGAAATAAAATAAAAAATAGTATTGTATGATCAATAATGATGATGTGTGACAAAATAATATTTACAAAAATATTATGATATCACTAATATATGTACACTGATATAATAGAGAAATGTAGTGTGCTAGATAGTTTTTTTTTTTTTTTTTTTTTAAGAAAAACAAGCGCGATACGCGCTCGATCCGATCATTTTTGTAAACTAAAGTAAAAAAATAAATTACATATTTACAATCCAATATCATAAAAAAAAAATTTAAAACAACATATTCCTCTTCCCTGCTTTCAACAATGTGAAGACCATTGTTGCGATAAATCCCTAATATAAGTAATTACTAGTTGGTGCATTCGTTCTTTTCGTTGAAAGATTCAATTGTTCCGTTCTCTCCACAACGTACATATGGTAGCGGGCCATTTGGAGTCTCATCTCTTTACTTCATCCTTTGATCGGGTGCTCCTTGCATTCCACCAAAATTCTTGAATGTTGTTGACATTTGTGCATGCCATTGGTTCGATATTAAGCCATACCTCCTTGGAGAAAGGGCACGTCAAGAATAAGTGATCGACCGATTCGATTGTTTCTGCACATAGAGTGCATGTCGGGTCGTGCGGCCATCCTTTTTCGCTAAATTATCGGCCGTAAGTATTCGGTTATTTAGTGCTAGCCAAGCAAAAATGGGATATTTTTTCGGAGCCTTTATTTTGAGGAGCATGGTCGTCCAATAACATTCCCTACCCGGATGAGGGATAAGGGCGTAAGCTTTTGCCGTGGGTACTTTTGGGACATCAACTTGTAACCGGAGGCGGGACCTTTTTTTAGTATTTTTTAGTATCCAATAAGTGAAGTAATAAAACAATGAATTAAAATATCTTACAAATTCGATTCTCTTCGATAAAGATACACTGTATTCGTATTGCTAGTTCTTCAATTTAACTTATTAGTTATTTAGAATGAAAATGAATTAGACCATGATGTACATTAATTAATAAAAAAGAAATCATTTATTACATATTTATAATATACTATAGCATTATGATATTTAAATAAGAAAAGTAATTAAATTGGCGTGAAATATTTTACGTTTGTAATTGAAATTATTTTTATTTGATTTTCTTATACTTTAAATAAAAATGGTAATAAAGATCAGACAATTAAGGAAAAATAATATTATTTGCAACAAGATGGTTTTGAACTTGGGACATACTAAGATGGAAAGGATTGAAGAGTATGCCACAAGCCATATGCGCTCATCTTGGACTTGGATGACATAAATATTGTGTTTCGAATTTATTAATTTTGAATGTTCTTTAAAATAAATAAAAAAATAAAAAATAAATTATATGCAAAACCCGTTTCGAAATATGGACTTGCGCTGAAAAAAAGAAAGATTTAAATCACCTTGTCATCCAAAATGTGTGTTTTATGATATTCTATTTTTATTAATTCATCCAAAATGCATGTTGTACTGGTGCAAATCACCTTGTCATCCAAAATGTATGTTGAACTTTTCACATTCAAAATGTATGTTTTATGAAAATACCAACATGAGGACCTATATAAAGTGAGGAACATTAATCATTAATATTAATATATGATATACAGTGTGAAAAAGTAATAATGAAAGATAATGATATATATTCTATTAGTTTGCTTGAGATGATGGAGGAAATCAAAAAAAAAATTTACTGCTCACCTGCAATAATGCTCCATAGGACCATAGGTAATATTTTGTATACTT
Source organism: Luzula sylvatica (assembly GCA_946800325.1). NCBI lineage: Eukaryota > Viridiplantae > Streptophyta > Magnoliopsida > Poales > Juncaceae > Luzula > Luzula sylvatica. The sequence goes on along the minus strand of OX326960.1, from coordinate 57,039,605 downwards.
CATTCATATTTTCCATAATATATTGCTCATATAACTAGAACATTAAAAATTTCTTTTTCTTACCATTTTTATAACAAAATTGGATTTCATTGTATGGTAATCATAGTGACCAAGGTTCCGTTTGAAAATCATAATAAAATATGTTAAAAAAAAAAAAAAATTATGACAATTATTTTTACCAGATAATTGCGCCAGCAGCGGCGATTTACAGAATGATCTTCCACGGTTCCACCAATTACCTTCGTATCAATGCAACAGAATACGCCTATCAAGCGAGATCATCGAGATCCAGAAGTGCAGAGAGGAGAGGAGATCTAGGCGGAGGAGGAGAGTGAGAGAAGACGACCGGGGAAATGTTGGCTCGATGAGAGAGCATAATAACTCGAAGCTTTGTTGTAAGGAAATGGTCGAGGAGGCGATGAGACGAGGAGCGTCGGATAATTTGATGGTCGTTTGGTTTGTTTTCATCTCGAGCTGCCTCCTCCCGTTTTGAGGACGCAAAGGACTCGGGTTATGAGGAGCGTTTCCGCCGAGGGGTTGAATAGCCTTATAATGCTTTTGGAAGGCAAATAAAGATGTGAATTTTGTTCTTTTCGTCACACGAAGTAATAATAATTTATGATAATAATAAAATTATCAGATTACCAAGTTAATTTTGTAAATACTGAATAACAAGGTGGATATACAATTTTAATGGTGCAGTCAGAGGCTCTGTGAGCTTAGTGTTTGTTGATTTACTCTGTTACTGATTTTGTGTCATTTAAGTCTTTGATGAGAACTGATACTTAATATTTCTGATGATATATATATATACATGCGTGGAGAATCCACAAATCGAATCCACAAATCGAATCCATGAGACGGAGGGGTATTTTCGTAATTATCCAACTTCATTACGCTTCTCGCGCTCTGTTCTTCCTTCCTTCCTTCTCTCAGTCTCCGATCTCCACTCTTCCTCCCTTTCCCATCTCGCTCTGATACAGGCGTCGACTTAACCTTCTCCTCCTCGCGGTGAACCTTCTCCTCAATTTTCCCCTTCGGCGACTAAAGCTAAGATAACCCTAATCTGCGCGAGCCTTCTCGCGGAGAACCTTCTCCTACGGCCAACCCTAATTCGCGCACAAAGCCTCCTTCGGCGAAGTGATCTCGAACTAGCTTTCTCCGTCGATGACGATCCTTCAATTTACACTTGTTTTGTTGTAAGTATGGCTCTTTATCTTCGATTTGCCCCTTTTATTTTGCTATTTCAGTCATTATAGGTCAAATATATGTGCAATTGAGGTTGGTTTTGTGTCTGATTTGATTAGAATCAGGTGATTTTTGTTCATTAGGACAGGAAAGATGGGTTACGACGATTATGTCTACTTCATAGCATCGATAGAATCACTCCCCTCTCTCTCTCTTCTCTGAATGGCGATTGCGACGGGTTGAAACCTTGTGTTGAATGCTGAAAGAGGAGATTCTACACGATGGTGATCATTCAACATAAGTCCGAGAGAGAAGAGACGCTAGAAAATAGACAACAGATTTCTCTCTGAATCGCTTCTACACGGTGTGTCTACTGGCAAGAAGATGATATCAACAGATGATGACAGCACTAGAAGCCACAAGTTTTCGAACAGATAACACAAGTGTTCTCTCGCAATAATCACTGATTAATGTATTCATGTATTCATGTATTACATTAATCATGGTACGGTTCATCACTGATTAATTTATGCTAGTTAGCATCAGTGAAAATTGTGTACGTGAGGTACCGTGTAACTTCACATGAAGTCAAGACCCTACTACAAAGTTTCGAAGCCGAAAAAGATACTGTAACTTCTGAAGAGGTACCATGTATCTTAAAATTTCTCCAATAAAGAAATTCATCGAATCTTGTCAAATTTAATTTTCTAATATTTATCGTCAGGTTGTTCCGACTCCGTGCGAAGAATAAAATCAATTGAACCGTGAATTATTGTTTGATTCGCCTGAAAAATCAGAGAGCTCTTACAGCGATGGGTCGATTGACTCGTTCTCTTACCTCTGAGACCCGAAACCCTATAAGTTCGCCAGAGGATGAACGTTCCTCTGTTTGGTCAATCGAAGTCAACGCCAGCTCAGAAAAGGAACAAATTGAAGAGATCGAGACTGCCGAATTTGACGAAGAATCATACTATGAATCTGAAGAAGAGGAAGAGGTAAATAATTATTTTGATCAATTTCTTTAGAGAAATATTTTTTTAAGCCGTGGTTTAAATTTTCGAAACAAATCAGGGCTATAAGGACTATCTTCTGGACAAATTTGACTAAATGTAACTGAATTGAGGTTCAATTTTATTATTTGGTCATTTATGTATGTTCTTCATATTTTTATTTTTTTCTTCGAAGTGAAACGTGATATTATAAATTTTACTGTCCGAACTTGACTAAGTAACTTTGTTGTATATTTTGGTACCAGTTAGGTTAGGTTCGTTTAAGATGTAGCGGACATGCTTTTGCAATTTTGTTGATTTTATTGTATTTTTTATGTTGGTATGAACTTTTATTGTAATATTTATGCTAGTTTTGACTTCATGTGTGTTAATGGGGTACCATGTTAATACATGAATACATTAATCATGGTACGGTTCATCAGTTCGAAAAGAAGAAAAATATTTGGTTTTGGAGAATGGTGACTGGGCCGGCCCCGGCAATTTAAGGACCCAAATCCAATTTTGTAAAAATGTATAATGAATTACTTGAAAAAAACACATATTAATATTACAAACATGCGATTGATAATTAATGATCGTATTCATCGGATAAGTAACTATATTTTAGTAAATTCAATCGTATATTATGTTAAATTTAATCGTGCATTTTGCTAATTTCAATCATATATATTGCTGAATTATATGAAATTAATGATCGTATTCATCGGATAATTAACTATATTTTAATATATTCAATCGTATATTATGTTACATTTAATCATATATTTTGCTAAATTCAATCATATATTTTGCTGAATTATATGAAATTAATGATCGTATTCATCGGATAATTAACTATATTTTAGTAAATTCAATCATATATTCTGTTAAATTTAATCATATATTTTGCTAATTTCAATAATATATTTTGCGGATTATATTAAATTAATGATCGTGTTCGTTGGATAATTAACTATATTTTAGTAAATTCAATCGTATATTCTGTTAAATTTAATCATACATTTTGCTAATTTCAATCATATATTTTGCTGAATTATATGAAATTAATGATCGTATTTATCGGATAATTAACCATATTTTAATATATTCAATCGTATATTCTATTAAATGTAATCATATATTTTGCTAAATTCAATCATATATTTTTCTAAATTATATGAAATTAATGATAGTATTCATCGGATAATTAACTATATTTTAGTAAATTCAATCGTATATTCTGTTAAATTTAGTCATGCATTTTGCTAAATTCAATCATATATTTCGCTGAATTATATGAAATTAATGATCGTATTCATCGGACAATTAACTATATTTTAGTAAATTCAATCGTATATTCTGTGAATTTAATCGTATATTTTGCTAAATTCAATCATATATTTTGGTGAATTATATGAAATTAATGATCGTATTCATAGGATAATTGACTATATTTTAGTAAATTCAATCGTATAATCTGTTAAATTTAATCGTATATTTTGCTAAATTCAATAATATATTTTGATGAATTATATTAAATTAATGATCATGTTCATCAGATAATTAACTATATTTTGCTAAATTCAATCGTATATTTTACTAAATTTAATCATATATTCCATTAAATTTAATTATATATTATGTTAAATTTAATCATATATTCTGATAAATTTAATCATATATTCTATTAAATTTAATCATATATTCTGTTAAATTTAATCGTATATTTTGCTAAATTGAATAATATATTTTGCTGAATTATATGAAATTAATGATCGTATTCATCGGATAATTAACTATATTTTAGTAAATTCAATCGTATATTCTGTGAAATTTAATCGTATATTTTTCTAAATTCAATCATATATTTTGGTGAATTATATGAAATTAATGATCGTATTCATAAGATAATTAACTATATTTTAGTAAATTCAATCGTATATTCTGTTAAATTTAATTGTATATTTTGCTAAATTCAATAATATATTTTGCTGAATTATATGAAATTAATGATCATGTTCATTAGATAATTAACTATATTTTGCTAAATTCAATCGTATATTTTGCTAAATTTAATCATATATTCTGTTAAATTTAATTATATATTATGATAAATTTAATCATATATTATGTTAAATTTAATCATATATTCTGTTAAATTTAATCGTATATTTTGTTAAATTCAATAATATATTTTGCTGAATTATATGAAATTAATGAAATTTAAAAAATGACTAAATAAAACAAAGTATTCCAAATCATCCGAACTCCAATTACAACTAGCAAAAACATCTAAAAATAAAAATGCATAATTATCCCAAAATCAATTCCCAATTCTGCAAAATATCCCCTAATTCATCGAAAATGAACATTCCGAAAAAATAAACAATGAAACTAAAGGATACAACACATATATGATAATACAAATAGAGGCCTAACAGAACCCTAATAAAACCCTAAGATGAGGTCGTTGTCTTGTTCATTCTCAAATGTCTCAAAATACTCATATATGATAGTGACGACCAAAAAGATATCGATTCTGGATCTGACAGCTCCCATGTAATCTGCCAAAATCTCTCTTTCTCGTCGTCTCGTCGTCTCGTCATCTCGTCGTCTCTTGGCGGAGTGGGCCTCAACATCATCAATCTCTTCCAATTTGTCTCCATTTCCTCCGCGTTTCCAGTCCCAGTGGGAGAAAATGACTTTATCCTTATCGTGATCAACCTTATCATTCTCTTCCTCTTTCTCACCCTTACTTCCTTTGACGCATTCGCCACTTCCTCGTCCACCTCAGCGTGCAGCTCTCCAGCTAGCATCGCACCGATCTTCCTGCTCGTCCAACTCTGAAAGAGGATCCATCCTATCTCTGGCTCACGAGGCCTTCCTGGCCTCGATCTCCTTCTCCACTCTCAACTTCACACCTATGTACATCCATTATCACCCAGTTCCAATTTCTGATCAAGACTCGAGCTCCTCCATTGCTGTGCTACGAGCTCTAACACGAATTCTCCATCTCTCTCCATTAGCGATGCTCATTGCTATGCTACGAGCTGTAGACGAAATTCATGTCCCGCCAGACCCTAAATTCAAAATTTAGACCTAACTTAAAAAACCGGTACCATAATTGAGCAAAAAATATAATTTAAATCTTAATTGATTGTGAAACAATTAGCTTCAATGATAATTGGCCTTGAAAGAACAAAATTGAGCAATTAGAAGCTCAAAATCAAAAATTAAATTTGGATCGTACCTTTTGTGTGAGGTTTCCTCATGAGGAGCGTGAGTGCGCGAGAGCCGAGCTCAACAAAGCTTTCAGGAAGAGCTCGAGGTGGAGAGCCCACTTGGTTCGTCAACAGAATACCAAAATCGATCGCGACTTCTCCAGCCTTGATCTCAACAGGGACTACGGAAGAGCTTGAGAGCCAAGCTCGAGGTGGAGGGATCCATGGAGGTTTCTCGAGAGGAAACCCTAAGCGTCTATCGCCGGCAACGTCGGAGAGGAATCGACGTGCGAGAGAGAGAAGAAGAAGAAGAAGAAGAAATGGTCTCGAGAGGAAACCCTAAGCCGGCGCCCTCGTACTCGCTCGGCGACTGAGAGAGAGAGAGAGATCGACGGAGAAGAGAGACAGCTCGTCGACTGAGAGAGAGATCGCCGGAGAAGAGATCGCTCGGCGACTGAGAGAGTCGTGGGGGGTGCGAGGGAAGAGAGAGACAGCGTGGGGTATTGGGCGAGAAATTATAAAAAGAACCCCAGTTATTTTCATTTTAACATAAGTTTGTAAAATTACGAAGAGCTCCCTCCGCCTCTACTAATATTAATATTTAGATTCTTAGATTCGTTTCGTGAATTCTTTTTGTGGATTCTATTTAGCATATATATATATATATATATATATATATATATAGATAGATAGAGAGAGAGAGCGCGCGCGCGCACCTATATAGCTTGTACAAGCAAAACTTCGTCTTTGCTTGTGACTTTTTAACCGTTGGATGATGCTGTCAGATCCGTGCACAATTAAAACACACGCTAATGTTGAAAACTTAGCAACACAATTAACACCGTCTGAACCCTCCCTCCCTTGCGAGCTCTTTTTCCATCAAAACCCTCGCGAGGTCTCTCTCTCTCACCCACACACACACACACACACACACACACAAAGCTTCTCTCCGAGGTAATCGCTCCTCTCAAGCCATCTCTTCTCTCAACTGAGCTAATCCGAGGCGACAGATCTCTTCTCTCCGAGGCGACAGATCTCTTCTCTCCGAGTGCGACAGCTCTCAAGCGGCTCCCAAGCGGCTCCCAAGCGGCTATAGATGAATTGGCTCCAAAGCGAGGACGGCCTCATACTATCTGAGGTAAGCTTCAGTTTTGTACGAATTTCTTAGTTTCCAGCAACATTCATGCTTAATTCATATGTTTTTTTATTAATATTGTCTATATAGGTGCTGGTACCTTGCAAAATCATGCAGAAAAACCCTCCTTTTACAGGTATCTAATATAATTGCTTAACAATTTCTTTTATCATAAATTGAAGTTTTAATTGCAGAAAAAATATTAGGATGTTTGAGTACGCTTGAATTTGAAATTACCAGCTTATCCCTCAGAATCTTAAAATTGCAATCAATCATCCTTTTGATTAATGGACACGAAAGATGGGCCCTGGCGAAACCACACATGGAAAAATGGTAATCGAACTTTAGGACTATTATGTTTTTGACAGGTTTTGTATGTATTTTTTTCTCAAAATTGAATCAATTTTAGTTTTAAAATCTAAATCTTTCTTAATTTTATTATTTTTAAGTGATAAATTGGCGGAGCAAATCTGTTGGAATGCCATATGTAGTTCAAAGTTTGGGAGTTCATAGCTAAGTCTTCTTTAGATGCAATGAGGTAATTATGCATATATGATCCTGAACTTTTCTATTTTAAATTTCTTGACCTCTAAATTACTGTTTTCTTTTCTTATCCTGTTTTTATTTGTTTTCATTATCATTTAGAGACAAGTGTTGAAGGACTCATCTTCAATGAAGTGCTTAGTTGATCCAACTGGAGGAGGTGCTGATATTAGACCCATCAATTGGTAAATCAAAATTTCCCCCCAAAAAAAAAACCAATTTTCTTTTCCTTTTTTAATCCAATTAATTGTTAATTATTGTGAATTAGTATAATCGTTATATGATAAAATATGATGTATATGAAATAAGGGATTTTGGTATGATGTATATGATAAAATATGATGTATATGAAATAAGGGATTTTGTTAATTTTTTTTATTACAAATAAATATTTACATTAGATTTATTTATGTCTAAATATTGTTTTTACATTTTTTTTGAATAAAATGCATTAAAACAAAAAACCGATTCCTTGACCGATTCCGATTACTCCTCCAGGCCATTCCCCGATTCGATTTCCGATTCCGATTTTGAGAACCTTGCATTTTTCTTTATTTCTCTCAGTTTTAATCCAAATATTTATGAATTTTGTCAACTTGGGTATCGTTTCGTTGCACATCAGCACATGTCAATCATGTATTTTTTCAATCTTCTACATCTCTAGCCTATATAAACTATCAAAATCAATTCATTCATTCTCATCTCTAGCCTATAACTATAAATTAACCTAACAAGTACTGAAGTACATTTTGGGTCATGTACATTTGAAAGAAGATAGGCTAGAGATGAGTACTGAAAAGTACATTTGAAAGAAGATAAGTTCAAAAAAATGTTGTTGTACTCTTTTTTGTTTTAATTTTCTTGCGCAAGGGCACAGGCATGTATATCTTGTGATATTTATGTTCTTGTTTTATTTTTTCCTCGTGTAGCAGGTATTTTGATAAATGCAGTTATTTAACTCCCCCTTGGTTCAATGTACTTGTGATAAGATTTTTACCAGAAAGTATTTGCATGTACTGTGTTGTGCTCACGTGAGCAAGGAAAGGAATATCATATCATATCTGCTTGACAAATATTGGAATGGATAGGAATATGCAATTCGTTTGGCCCATTTGTATTTTTAATTAGTACAATATTTTGCTTTGCTAATAATCAATGAAAACAATGATAACAATGAATATTGGAATGAATAGTAGGAATGTGCAATTCGTTTGGCCCATTTGTATTTTTTAATTAGTACAATATTTTGCTTTGCTAATAATCAATGATAACAATGATAACAATGTTAGTTATTTTGGTTGACAATTTTTCTGGTTACCAAGACAACGAGTCAAAAAGAGGAACTTATTTATTACACTATATTTTGGTTAAATATTTTTAAATCCCCTTGATAAGAAAATTAAATTTCTATTTTTTATTATCAAGAAAATTAAATTTCTATTTTTTACGTAAACAATTATTAAAAAAATCAATGGACACATATCAGAAAACTCGCAGCGAAACACGGGCAATTTTTCTAGTATATTAAAATTTACATTTAATTAATGACTCCATATTTCGTCCATTTGCCTTTCAGCATCGTAAGGAATCTCTCTACCCGGTACATCCACCCTCAACAGGTTCGTAATGCTAATGAAACAAACAAAAAACAAATTAAATATTTTTCAGGGACCCAAGTGTAAAAATGTTGACAAATTAAAAAAAAAAAAAAAAAAAAGAACTTACTCGTCGGGATAGAACATGTAAGAGTGCTCGCTGACATATGCAATCAAAGACTACATGTACATAAAAACAATTATAAATCTATTTTATATAAAAATAAATAGTAAATATAATAATTTTAAAAAAAAATACCTTGAAGGGGAGATTAAGAAGTTCATAATATGTACGAACCGGATCGAGTCTAGTTTGAATCCCTTCGCTATCCATTGAAGGTATTGCTGCTAATGCCTGCATTTATATTACAAAAATATTATATTTTATTCGCCAAAAAAATGAAAAATTAATAATTTCAAAAAAGGACCTGTTCTAATGCAATAGAATTCCTACAAATTTGTTGCACGCCTAATAAATTTATCGACTTTATTTCAGACAACGCCTTGATTGATACATTTGCGGCAACACTAGAAATTCCTCCAAATATATAATTTCTTTTTATTTCCGATACAAACGGCGCCATTTCTTCATCCCTTCGTGTGATCTTCAAAATAAAATTAAAATACCAAAATTATTGTCAGTATCATATAAAATTTCCTAAGATAATAATCATATAATAATTATAGTATTATACCAGAGAAGTGAGTGAAATAATGAAATCATCAGGCTCGTCAGCATCTTGATCTTCCAAATACTCTCTATTTGTCATTTCCTGCATTAAAAAATAACAAATATTTTAAAATTAACTTCAATTTGGGCTCGAAAGAGAATAATGAAAAGAACAAGGACCTGCATGTGGACAATGGTCCCTAGTTGCATTTCGAGTCGAAGGACTTTGAGACAATCAATTGCTAATTTGCGATACTCGTCAGATAAAGTCGCGAGACTTTTCGGTACTGCACTCGAAGATCTTCTGTGGTGATGAGCTTTGTGGCTCTCCATGTTGCTTGGGCTTATAAACGCGTCTCCGAGCCTGCAATTTATTTCATTGCAAAAAATTAGAATCTAATTTTTGTAATTCGGTATAAATTTGTTAAAGTTTTTGTTTGCACCTTTCAATCGAATCGGCCAAGTATTCTAACGAATCGCTTAGAGAGGCTAATAGAATTAATTTCTGATCGTCATGGATTAAATTCTCCTAAATAAACAAACAAAATCGAAATTAAATTTTATTAATATTTAATATTATTAATGAAATAATATTAAATAATTGAAATATGTACTTGTTTGATGGGCCGGAGATTGAACAGAAGATGGCTGATCTGGCGCTCTATCTCCAAAGTTTCGCCATCTTGAACATTGTTCAAAATTATATTTTCGCCCGTCGAATTTTGCAATATTGCGTTTGCGGGGTCGAGACGCATCAAGCTCTCTACGTCACTCCTTCCTAACAACATATAACTTTGTCTCTCTAAAACCACCTGAATCATACCCCCCAAAAAAACACAAAAAATAAATTAAATTAAAATACAAAAAGAACAAGAATAGTACAAAATTTTAAATTTAAATTACCTCCATGTAGGAAGTACGGCACCGCTCATAAGTACGTTCTAAGAAAGTACGAACGTATTCAACGAGCTCACTTGCGTATTTTGGCATTAGCTGGGCCCACCCAAGCACCTAAAAAGAAATTGTAAAATTTAGCTAAAACCCTAAAATTTGATTTCATGTAACTTTTACCTCTTTTGCGAGAAAGTCCACAGCGAGAAGTCCTTGAAGAACGGGACGACCCTTTTCAACTAAAGGACTGTACGAAGTACTGGCTTGTATGCGTGGTCTAAACGCCGCAGGAGCTTAAAAATAAAAAAAATAAAGTAAATATAAATATTTATATATTTTTGGGTACTTTTCATATTAATTTGAATTTTTTATAACGTACTGGAGATGGCTTGTTGAACGCATTTTCTATAGTCGACGAAGATAGCTGGCAAGAAGTGATCTTTGAGGAAGTTCTCCACAAAGGATAATAATCCATCATTTCTGGATTATTTTTGTTTAATTACAATTAATTGTTATATAAATATTAAAATACGAATTTATAAAAGTATATATTACCCGATTTGAGAGTATTTTTGGGGTAACAACGACCTAATTTTATCAGTAAACTGAAAAAAAATCAAAAAAATACAGTTGTTAAATATTCAAAAGAAATTTTTATATGAATATTGAATAAAATTGTTCACAAAAAAAATTAAAAAATATACTTGGAGAACAGGGCGATAAACCGAAGCGGCAAGATAAATGCCTTGATCAGGAAGTACCGTAGCGGTACCGTATCCTTCCTTCTGTGCATTTGTACCTCTTTTCCATCCTTGCCCTAATTAATTAATTCATTCATTCATTCATTCAATAATAATAAAAGTGAACCTTGGTCAAACTTTAAACAATTTAATAAATAATTAAATAGCGCACCATAATTGTTAACAGAACTGGATGCATCAGTAACTCGAAACGCAAACGAAAGCCCGTCATAACCGTCCCTGTTTCCAAACATTTCATAATATAAACATCATATATATCCTATATATAATATAATATAATAATAAGATATAAATGAGTATATTTATGTACCTATTTTCTTTGACTGGGGATTTATTTGCGAGACGAGCAGTTTGAACAGTTGCATCTGCAGTTGCCGCTTCTGGAGTTGAGCGTAGAATTTCGCATATTAATTGCTGACACTCACTCTATTTACAAAAATGCCATATTTTCGGTAAATTTTGAATTTTATTTAATGGAAGTCTAAATTTGATATTTTGCAAATTTACCTGCACAACAGTGAGAGGGAAAGCCACGCTGTAGCCTCCAGTGACTTGGGACGCCTCGGAATCCGCGCCCCAGTTTGCATCATTAGAATTCAACTTGGGCATGTTTGCATTATCTCCTTGAACACTCGCTTTCATCTCGAGTAATTCACCAACAATGAAATGATTTTGTAAAATATGAATAATCAAGTTGAGAATTGCGGTTAACAGATCGCTGGCAGAGCACTGGGCCTTTCCAGTCGGAGTCATGACTGGAGAGATCGGGCTCGCGATTTTATGCATCCCGTTACTGGAGACTCCAGTTCGGTTTTTCTGTTTGGAGAGTTTGTATCCTTTGGATGCAAAGTCTGTTTTGTCTGTTATGCGTAGTTTCGTTGTGCTTTGTTGAGAATAGAGTTTGATTTCGGTGGTGATTATGTCGTGGATTGTGGGCCGTAGCCTTTGGCTGTTGAATAGATGAATTAATAAAATGGTATATTGAGATTGAAAACGGTGTATTGGAGATATTAATTGTTTTTTATTTTTATTTTTACCAGATAATTGCGCCAGCAGCGGCGATTTTACCGAGCATGGATAAGCATTCTACTAAAGTTTGTAAATATTTCTCGCTAAAGTGAGATTCGCTCTTTATCATTGTTTCCTATATTCAAATAAAATAAAAATATGAATATTATTTACAAAATGAGAAATTCGTGAATTTTATAAAATAATGCTCACGATGAATTCATCTGGGTTGGCTAAGGAAAGCCAAGGAGGTAATTCATGAGAAATAACTTTTGAATCCTTTGGGTTTCCATCAATAGTACTATTTTCTTCGTCAGGACCATCAAATGAAGAACTAAAAAAATAACAATATAATTAATAATATTGTAAAAATTGAATCGAGGGGTAACATAAACTTTTTACCCTCCATCAATAGAGCTTAACAGAGAAGAAGATCCAGCTCCGAATTGACTTTCTCCTCTCATTGATCGAGACTTCCTTGAAATTGGCTCAGTAGTATTTGTTAATGATCCAATTTCATCCGCTTCAAATTTGTTTAAAGTTCCTGAACTGTAGACAATAAAATAGATTTATTTAGGGTTAATTAATAATAATTGATTATTAATATTAGTACAATGTTGATAAATTCACCTGTATTCTCCTTTATTGTAAAGGTGGTTGTGTAATTCTTCTAGAATTTTAAAGAATAGTACTCCACGCAATTTCGTCAATTCTGTTCTCACATCTTGAAGCGCACCAACCACTTGAAGGCCTTCTCTCTCTAGCAAAACTATTGATTGAACATGCAATTGTACAGCTGCGTAGAATTGCTTCTCTGCAATTAATTTCTCTATACGAGAAGGAACCTGTTTGAAATTCACGTTAATAACATCAATTAAAAGAATTTTATTTTATTTTGAAAAAATGGTTTTATATTTACCTTGGCAACGCCTTCAATTTGATCGAGCAAAGAGAGAACGTATCTAAGTGTAAGAGACCTGTACCAAAGCTGGTGTAATTGTTTATTTCTAGATCCAAGAAGCTTCCTTGCTTCTGCCATGTCGATCTTCAAAGTGGAGATACTTTCGGCCGATTCGCTAAATAACCGCAAAATCTAGCCACGAAAATTCGATCAGTAAAAAGAGGTTTATTTAAATGGAAAAAGAGGGAAAGCGAAGAGAAAAGAAACTAACTTGCGAATAGTTTTGAATGGCTTTATTGAAGCCATGGTGATAAGCATGGATGACTTCATCAACGACATCTTCGATGAGATCGCTCTGCTCTTTGAGGAACTGGATTTCTCCTTCACGATCTCTAGATGTTAAAATGTGTACAACGTGAGGCAGCGAATCGAATCGTGATGCTGCCCAGCTCTCATCGATTCTTGAAAGTCCTTCCCTCAGATACTGCACAATAAATGAAAAATTCAATGATTATTTCTGTAAAATTCGGATTAATTAGCTAATTTTTTCCTCAAATCAATTCAATAATCACCAAAACGACTTTGACAAAGCAAACAATTTTCAAATTCTCAACACTCACCGACTTATCAGCAGGAATTGGAAGCCCATCGAAAATCCCTTTGCTTCTCCCTGAGCTCATTGTGTCCGAATCAAATCAAATCTGCACAAAAACAACAAAACGTCGATTCAATTACCACAACAGATCTACAGAATGATCTTCCACCAATTACCTTCGTATCAATGCAACAGAATACGCCTATCAAGCGAGATCATCGAGATCCAGAAGTGCAGAGAGGAGAGGAGATCTAGGCGGAGGAGGAGAGTGAGAGAAGACGACCGGGGAAATGTTGGCTCGATGAGAGAGCATAATAACTCGAAGCTTTGTTGTAAGGAAATGGTCGAGGAGGCGATGAGACGAGGAGCGTCGGATAATTTGACGGTCGTTTTGGTTTGTTTTCATCTCGAGCCGCCTCCTCCCGTTTTGAGGACGCAAAGGACTCGGGTTATGAGGACCGTTTCCGCCGAGGGGTTGAATAGCCTTAGGGCTGTTTAGGGCTGTTTAGGGCTGTTTGCTACGTTACGTTGCTTAGTGTGTTTACGTTCTGCAAGAATCTAAATTTACAAAACTACAAGGTGTTTTGATGGGTCCATAGGAAGAAAAGTTTTGAAGATAGAAGAAACTTCCAAAACCAAACGAACTATGCTAATTGCTAAAACCTTGGATATATGAAACTTACTTAGGAGTGAGTTTTTGGAGAGAGAAATGTCCATGTTTGTCCATGACATGCTTTATAATTATTTTTAACCAATTTACCAAACCCCTTATTTTGCACCTATCTTTAAGCTTTCTCATGAAGCCACATCATCATCTTTATCTTGATTATTAACCTTTAGATTGTGTGATGTGGATTCATCATATCCATTAATATTATATTTGATCATTTAAGACATGTATTTTGTATTATTATTTTTAAGTATTAATTTGAACCATTAGATGTAGTGATGTGGTTTAATCTCAATCATTAATTTTTTGTTAGATTTTTTGAAGATCATATTTTGTGTAGTCATGTTGTATGTGTTATTATTTTACACTATATTTTAAGTATTCTTAGAAAGCCACATCATCCTACATTAATGATGTGGCATATTATTATTGGTTAGAATCATATTATACCAAGTCTAATCAATTGTTTAACATTTCACATAAGATTACATGATCAAATGTGAATACAATGGAATATGAAAAGTTTATATATGAAATTCTAATAGTTTAATATGTAATATTATAAAAAAAAATACAACATATATTAGTACTATTTTGGAAATTTTATTTTATAAACCCATCAAGTATATTCATTTTATTTTTCTCTTTATTTTGACATCCATATTAGCATAGTTCATACATACCGTTTTTCATAATTTCGATTTGTAAAGATACTATGTAAGAAAATACAATGCAAAAGTTACATATTTACATAATATACTTTTAAGAATTTTATTTGCATAATAGAATTTTTAAGTATAATTATTTATTTAAAAAAATATATAGCAATAAGAATCTCATATAATACTAAATAGATTATATTTGTGTTTTTAATCAAACAAGATTACCTGATAAAATGTGAATGCAATGAAATATGAAAATTGTATACATGAAATGCTAATAATTTAATATTTAATATTATAAAAAATACAACATATATTAGTATTATTTTGGAAATTTAATTTCATAAACCCATCAAATATATTCATTTTTTTCTCTTTATTTTGACATCCATATTAGCATAGTTCATACATACCGTTTTTCATAGTTTCAATTTGTAAAGATATTATGTAAGAACATACAATGCAAAAAAATACATATTTACATAATATATTGTTAAGAATTTTATTTGTATAATAGAATTTTTAAGTATTATTATTTATTTTTTAAAAAAAATATAACAATAAAAATCTCATATAATAGTAAGTAGATTATATTTGTGTTTTTAAGCAAACAATTTTTTTGAAAACGTAATAGAATTAAAAAAAAAAATTATCCCGCTAAATAACTTTTCAAAGTTATAAACACCTATCAAATTGTATTTCTATTTTACAAAACGTAGTATAAAAAATTCATATGAAATGAAATAATTGTATTTATGTTTATTATAAATTAAATTTTGATATTATTATTAAATTACTTCCACTATTAAGTTTTATATTATTTTACATTTTTCATTGCATTTGAATCAATAAAAAATATTACTATATATAATTAATAATGTGTTACTACAATATTGTATGATTCATTATTTTAATATTTGATATTGTATGAATTATTGTGAACAATTATATAATATTTGTTGTTACGTTTTCGTAAATTAATATTATATCTTATTCTAATATATTATTATATAGTGACATTAATATAAGTATTATTATTATTTGATTAAAAAACTGGAATTTTTGTTATCATAATATAAAATAATTATAAAACATATGCATAATCATAGATAAATGAATTCAAATTTATATTATATCTTATTCTAATATTAATCATACAAATATATAATTGTATTACAATGAAAAAAACATAATTTACATGCTCGCCGCGTAGCGCGAGTATTCTCCTAGTTATATTCATCAATTTATATGATTAATAGTTTTTATGATTAACTTATTTTGAAAATAAATATGATTATAAGTATGCAACTGATTATTTAAGAAAATAATAATAATAATAATAATAATAATAATTAAAAATGTTTTGTTGATTAATAGTAGGAGCACGAAAAACTGGGAGGATATCTGGTTACGAATAATTAATAGGAAAATACTTCGATTATTGTACCCGTTATTATATTGTAATTGTAATTTTCTTTTGATTGAAAAGAATGTAATTTGTATTTGGTTTGGGTTTTTTTCTTTTTGGAGTGACCCCGACATACTAATGGCTGGTACGACTATATAGGCAGTTTTAATTTGATTTTTGTTAACTTTGTGCATACGAATTTGACTGTAGAAATATATATGTCAGAAGTCTCGTATACGTGTTGATATTATTAGTGCATGAATAATGGACAAGCTTGGATGTTCTGAATTTTAATGTTCATAACAGTTGTTATTTGTACCAATTACTCGTTTGCTCCTAAATAATAAATGAAGCAGTATTACCGATCACTTGATACATAAAAAGCATACATAATAAATAATCAACACATAACTCCAATAATAAATTTTAAAGTTAATCATTCTCATATTAAATCAGTCTTGATTAATCAACCAATTATTTATGACAAGACGAACCATATAAGCAATCTTTAATCTTGAAGCGTGAAGCATGATTGCCAAACCAAAATCTAACATATATTCCTATATTAAATTTACAAGAAATTAATAGCAAAATCATATCAAGAAAACGGTGACAAATCAAGAGAAACATGTCATTACCAGAAAATTCAACGGAGAAGTTGATTTTCTCAATTCTCACTCTCTCTCCATTTTTTGCAATTGCAGCCTACTTTTCTTTTCTACTATTTCACTGAATGATCTCAACTCCCTTCAAAATCACATCAATTAATTCTAGAAATTATTATGAAGAGGTCTAAAAACAAGACATCTGCAAGGCAGATTGTATAATACAATATACTAAAATTGTCCAAGGGGGGAGATAGGCAGTCCGGTAGTGGAGGGAGTAGAGGAGGCGGTACAAGCAAGAGATTCGAGGTAAGAATAGGGAGATTTCTCCATTAATATCGGGAGAGAGATCTTTCCAGGTATGACTTTCCGAAAATAGGAGAGGAGAGCTAAACGAATGTTTGTATTTGATAAAAAATATATTCATTATGATTCAGATCAGACGGTCTCAGCACGTATTCGGACACACCTCTGCCCAAATGGCTTTGGACCACCCCCAACCCATCAAGAGCAGCACACAAATCTTTGAAAGCACAAAACAAAGACGACTAAACACAATAACACAATACACACAAACAGCTGAAATTAAAAGAGAGAGAGAGAGAGAGAGAGAGAGATTAAAAACAAGCTTACAAAGTTTCGTCAGACCTTCCAACTAAAACAAAAACGAACAATTCACACCCACCAGTCAAAAAAAATCCAGGCGGGCAATCATCAGTTAACATACCGAAGAAACCGAGAAGTTTTCGAAACAAAAACCAAAAACTCCTCGTTCGCTTTACAACAACCCCAACTATTTTATCTACACCACTCTATATTTCCCTTTCTTTCATTTTCATTAATATCGAATAAAACTAAGAAAAAAACAATCAATCCCCCACCCCCCTCACTATTAATAATTTTCAATTTGACAAAAAATAGGAGGAAGCGTACAACCGTATTCCGAAGCCGATGGGGCCATCATCGCCTCCGATTGCATGAAGTGCAACCGGTACAGGCGAAAACTGCTTCAGTACCAACGGGAACGACACGGGCGCCAGCTCGTCACTTTCTCTATCCGTCTCCGTCTCCGTTTCTGTTTCTTCTTCTTCTTCTTCTTCTTCTTCTTCAGATGGATTCTCAATCAACGCGAAGTCTTCAATCGGTTTAAACTTCGAAACCTTCCCTATTTTATGAAACGGTACTTTCCTGCGCAAATCTAGCACTAACGTCCCTGTATTTTCCATCCATTCTACTGCTAGCCCTTCAATTTCGTCATAATATATTCTCCTCTCTGTCTGCATTTTTTTCCAATTAATTAATTAATATTTAAATTACATTTTATCAACAAAATAATATATATTTTCTCCTTACGGCAAGCTTTCCAACATAAACAGTCACGAATTTCGGCCCGAGTCCCGTCACTCTCGCTTCAGAAACCACAATCTGTAAAATCACACAAAAAATTAATCAAAACTCAAGGGCATTTTCGTGAATTTCACAAATAAAACGTACCTGTTTCTTTTTGAGAAGAGCCCAAAAATAGAGTTTTCGACCCTCCTCCTCAGCATGCTTCGCAGCAAATTTTCTCTCATTACAATGCTCTGCAATTTCACAGATTCTCTCTCTAGGCGGAATCCCGAATTTGTCCTTGCCCATATCCAAAGCCAATTTTCCTGCAGTCGATTCGGCTACTTTATGGTCGAATTCCATCCCAGTAAAAAAATGTTTTCCTAAAACACCCTCCGCATCGAGAACCGCATAGAGCGTCCTGTGCACGAGGATGTCAGCGTATCTCCGAATCGGCGAAGTGAAATGCGTGTAGAAAGGCACTGACAAAGCGTAATGTCCCCATTCGTCTTTTTTCTCTTTCAAATCGCCGGTACAGAAATACGAAGCCGATTGCATGGGCTTGCAAGCATAAAATACGAGAATATCGAACAATGTGGGGTCTTCCAAATTCTCCCTTATTTTCGAGAGGGAGAAATGTAACTGGCCAGAAGAAGAAGTGTCTACATTAAAGCCATGTTTCGCGCAAAAGCTCTCGAATTCTTTTAATTTGCGTAGATTTGGTTCTGGGTGTCTACGCAAAAGTGCGCAATCTGGGTACGCATTGGAAATTACTTCTGCAATGGATTTATTCGCCATCAACATGAATTCTTCGATTAAAGAATACGCTTCTTTTTTCAAATTATCTGTGTACGTATCGCAAGGAGCCCCTTCTTCATCGAATAAAAACGAAAGTTTTGCATTATCGAGTCGAAGCGCTCCTTTACTAAATCTGTTTTCTTTTAACCGTTTCGATAACTCGTAAAAAATCCTAACTGAATTCACCATATACCTCCAGTTGAATTTCCCGCCGTGAACTGGAGGGATCGAGATTTCGCTCGAACTGGAGAGGGTTTCGGTGTCGAAGCCCGTGTTTATCATCTGCTGGACGAGATCGTAAGATAGTTTGCACGAGGAGAAAATCACGGTTTTGCCGATCCAACGGTCGAGAATATTTCCGTTTAAATCGATATCCCAAATTACCGACAATGTGAGTCTC
Organism: Luzula sylvatica; assembly: GCA_946800325.1. Taxonomy (NCBI): domain Eukaryota; kingdom Viridiplantae; phylum Streptophyta; class Magnoliopsida; order Poales; family Juncaceae; genus Luzula; species Luzula sylvatica. The sequence goes on along the minus strand of OX326960.1, from coordinate 57,020,236 downwards.
TCGAAACCAGGCGTCAGAGACGCACAGCCTTGCGAAAGCTCTTCGGGTAGCATCGAGAATTTGTCCTGTACCATGTACACGCTCGTAGAACGAGACATCGCCTCGTCATCGAGCTCCGTGCTAGGCTTGACGAAATATGCCACGTCAGCGATATGGACCCCCACGCGGAATATTCCTTCCGATACCATCTCGATGGATAACGCGTCGTCTAAATCGACGGCAGTGGATGGATCGATCGTGAAGGTGAGAATGCTTCGAAGATCTCTTCTTGATTTCAGTTCTTCATCTGGAACCTTCCATAACGGGCCGGGTAGAGACGAAAGGGAATCTTCCGAGAAATTCGCAACCTGTATTGCGTGTTCGGATATTATCGCGTTCATTTGAACGTCTAAATCTACGCCATTTCCGAGTATTTTTATCACGTGGACTTCTGGGAAAAATGCATTTTCTTTCCATTCGACTATTTTTGTGGAGATTAATTCTTTTTCGAGATTAATAATATCTCCGTTTTTAATCGTATCTTTAATCGATTTGGGTAAATGTGTGGTGTTGATTCTCATTTTGGGAAATCTCCAATCATTCGGTATTAAATGTAAGCCAGGTGGCGACATATGATTCTTTCTCTCAATTGAATTCGACCCGTGATTATGATCATGATGATAATCATTCTTATTATTATTATTAGCGGGTTGGTACGGTGACTTGGTACTTAAAAAACCAACCACACATTTTCGTCGAGACGATTTTACAAGGATTGAAACGACTCGACCAGTTGGTCTTTTAGTAGGGTTAGAGGTTATAAGATTCTTTAATTTTTCTTCGCACGAATTTTCGTGCGGTTCATTAGTAGGGGCATTGTTGAAAGGTTTGGTCTCAGGTGTAATATTGATTACATCTAGGGCATGGTTGTAACCTAAATGTGAGCCCCTTAGTCTGTACCAACAGGCAGTTGGATTGAGGGTTATAGCAACAGTATCGCCTTCGATCTGTATATTTGCAAAAAAGTCCAGTTAAAAACCAAAAAAATAAATAAGAGAGAGCAAGATAATTAAGTACATAATTTAAGAAAATTTGCTTACTGCACGATTTTGGGCCGTAAGTCCACTGATCATAATGTCTACTGCTAAATCATTCACTGTGCAATATGCCTGTAAATAAAAAATCTCAATTTAAAATTGAAAATAAAAAATGATAAAATTAAAGGAAGTTAAAGTATAATAAAGCTCACTTGCCTCGCTAAGGTTATGTGCATTCACACGAAATTTCGCTTTAAACGCAATGCCTCTCTGAAAAAGAAAAGAAAAGATAGAAATGAATTAATTTGCAAAGTTCGATATTTCCAATTTGAAAATAAAAGATATAAAAGTCATTAGTTTATAATTACCTTGAGAGCCTCATCAACAGCCTCATCGGGCCAATAAGGATCGAAATAGATGTTTCTTTCTTTCGAATCAGCATTAATTTCTCTTGATAGTATCGGAGTAGTAGAAGAAGGCCAGGGGTAAGAACGTAGTATTTGCGAATTTTGTCCTTTCATTTCAGTTGAATTTCCATTTTGTTCGGATAGATGTATTGGGGGAAAGGAGTTAAACGCAATATTGGGTGTCTTTTGGGGTGTTGTGTTTTGGTTAGCATGGAGGACTCCGTTGTTACTTTCCTCAAATTCAACAGGTGACCTAATTGGAGCAAAATCATTGGAAGTACTAACTCCACCTAAGTAAATTCAGAAAGGAAAAGAAGATGAATATCCATATTTCTTACTTAAAAGTGTATTTCGATAAGGAAAATCAGTTGCGATAATCCAGTTTCCTAATTCAAGGCACTTGATCGAACTCAAATCCATTTGGATTCAACTTCACAAACTGAATCCTCATCAAATCTCCAAAATCTCTCAGTAATCCATGAGTAAATAACTAAATATAAGAGAACAAACAATTTACCTGGAGGACCAATATACTTCTTGAATGAGCGATTCCGCAACTGTCGCTTCTTATTATCTTCCTTCAGAGCAGATTTTATCTCCTTCGTCGCCGTCTTGGAAACTCCATTATCATCCACCGATCTCATCATCTAACACAAATATTTGCTAAAAAATAACTGAATGAAAGAGAAAAAGGACGAGAAGAAAAGTATATAGAGAGATCAAAGAAATCCTAACGCAGATCTAGGGTTAGCGCGACCGATAAAAGCAAAAAAGATTATCGGAAGGCGTAGAGACTGGAGAAAGAATGGATGAAGAAGAAGAAGAAGAAGAGGAAGACGAAAGGTATAGCCGATAGGTGAAGAAGCACGACAAGTACACCGAAAGAGAGAGCAAGAATTCTATTTTCTCATATCCAACAGTACAATTCTTGGTTTTAATAATCTGGAACTACAAATCTAGTTATACAAAACCCGGAGTCCAGTTACATATTTAGCATGTACAATTTCTCCAGTTTATATAAATGGAGATGTCGTTTATGTATATATAGTTTATATGAAGGGAGATGTCCAGTTAAAAAATAAATGGAATTACATAGCGTCGCGGGAAAGAGAGAAGATGAAGATGATTGAACGGCAAGACATTTTGCACCGACCTATGTTTCTTTTTGCGTGATCTTTTTGGTCTTTTTACCTTTTTGTCCCTAGCTTTTCTTTTTGTTTAATTCTCTCTTTTCTTGCTTGATTTGTTTGGCAACCTGGATACCAAATATTAAGCATTAACATGCTTTTTCTTAGGCATTAATAATACTAATAAGGCAGAATTTCATGTGTGCCCCTACAAAATCATACAATTTCACGTACACCCCTACAAAACGTGAAATATCATGAATATCCCTACAAAACTACTAAAATTTCATGAATGTCCTTTTTGTTATATTTCAGATAACTATCCCGTCAGATTACTGACTATTTGTGCCTTTTTTATTTATCCAGCATAAATTTTATTCCTTATTTAGATAGGGGTAAAATCGGAAAAGCAAAATTTAGCGGTAATTTTAACGGATAGTTAATAAAAAACTAACAAAAAGGGCATTCATGAAATTACAATAATTTTGTAGGGATATTCATGATATTTCACGTTTTGCAGGGGTATACGTGAAATTGTGGGACTTTGTAGGGGTACGTATGAAATTTGGCCTAATAATAATAATAATAATAATTTACCTAGTCTTTTATTTCATTTTTTTGTGCAAAGGTATTATTATCTTTTATATTTCTTAAAAAAAACAGTATTTTATCCACAACAATATAACAATGGGCTGGAACAACAAAATCTAAATTATTTGGGCCTTGGAGATCTTTTATCCAGTTAATTGAGCAAGTAATTATTTGTTTGGGCTTTGAATGTTCATAATCCAAGATTTGAATTCCCAAATGAGACTCACAATCCAAGAATTTGAGTTCTCGAGTTTGCACAATAATCTGAGATTCTAATTACGTCTTTAGGTTACTATCCGAGATTTACTTTCCCGACTTTGCTTACAATCAAGGATTTCTGTTCCTGATGCAGATCCAGGATCGTTATCCTTCCGACGATTCTATCCATTGGAGGACCTTCACAGAGCAAGCAGGAAGCAAACCAAAGCAACTTCGAAGAGAAGAGAGAGAGACAGAGAGAAACCAATCATGATATCGCTATCAGGCGCCACTTCCCTGCACTCAATGACCTCTCTGAGCTCATCATTCGGTGCAATGGGACTGACGGGTCGCAGTAACAACGCGAGATGGATAACTGCCGCGCCGGCGAGAAGAGGGAGATTAATGGCGGTGAAGGTGAGAGAGAATGAGGACGAGAGGTTGGAGATGATGGAACAGATAAGGTCTAAGTCCACCGAGGAACTCCAAGAGGAGGTTATCGACTTGAAAGGGGAGCTTGTCATGCTTAGACTTCAGAGGTCCGCCTTGAAGCAGTTCGAAGAGGAGGACTTTCGCAAAATGCGCAAGAAGGTACCTTTTCTGTAATTGAAGGTTAATTACGCAAAATTACCCAAAATTGGGTAGTGTTGAGGGTTAATTGCAGAATTGAAGTTTATTAGGCTTTGATTGAGGCTTTGAATTTACATCTTTTTGCACAATAGATTGCGAGAATGTTGACTGTGAAGAGGGAGAGGGAACTGGTAGAAGGAATCGGGAAGAGGCTTTCGAGAAAACTCGATAAGAAATGGAAACGAAGTATTGTACCGAGACCACCACCTTCTCTCAGAAAAATACTCGAGGAATCAAAGGCTGCCGAAGAGAAGTCGTCAGAATAGAATTAATCTCTGCGACTTTTTAATGTTCAATTTGCAGGTCGAAATTTTTTCATTTTGCATATTTTGTGTAATTTAATTTGTTTGAACTTTTCTATCAAGATGAGAAATTTTATCATTTTCAGATCTATATGGTACGTAACAAGCCTTTTTTTCATAATATAATTTTGGATAAACCTTGATACAAGATAGGTTAACAAAAGACAATACTTTATTTTTTTCATAATATACTTTTGGATAAACCTTAATATATTATGCAATGTATGGTTAAACTTAATATATTATGCAATCTATGGTTAACTAAAGGCACACTTCATTGACATTGTTATAATACTGACAATATGTAGGTTTCATATTTTCATACTACTTTCTTTGTGCATTAAACTGAAATTTAGGGTTTGGTACTAACTGTTCATCAACATTATCATGATATAAAACTGACCTAATTGGGATTATTTTCTAGTTAGTGGTTGGGAAATATATTACTTTCACAACTTAGTTAAAGGGAATATATACATTTATTTCTGATTTGGAAATGTTGGAACTATTATAATGGTTAATTATTTTGGACTTCGTAAATGTAAAATAAAAGACTCTTGTCTTTCTTCTGTATACTGTTGGGACTCTTAGGGCACGTTTAGTAGGAGTTTTATTCTCGTGTTTGATTTACACTTATAATAAAGTAAATGAATACTCAAATCACTATGACATAATTTCTGGGAATAAAATTATCATCAAAATTAATGATTTTTTTCTATTCCCACGAGGAGAGAATAATTTTTTCTTTTCCTTTTCAAAAATTAATAGATCAAATCTTCAAATTGAGGATTTCGCCCGATTTGTATCATAAATGCGCCAATCAAATTAATCAAGAAAATGCTAGCTACGAGATTACAACCATTAATACTGATATTAGTAACCAATTATCAAACCGCATTCATAAAATAGAGATCAATAATACACACTTTCTTGTCAAATATTATCATTCTATAATAAAACGAAAATTCTCATGGTTATGATCAAAGTAGATTTCTCCGAAGCGTTTGATAGCGTTTCGTGGCCTTTCCTCCTGAAAATACTTGAAACGCGGGGTTTCCCCGAAAGATGGATATTATGGATTATAAATCTATTAATATCGTTAAGCTCGTCTTTTAGATTAAACGGCAATACAGGACCTGCTTTTTTTCATCGCAAAAGGATTAGGCAAGGAGATTCGTTGTCTCCTTTGCTTTTCAATTTAGCGGTAGATGTACTTCAAAGAATGATACGCAATATCGCACCCTTACTTTCCGGTCACGGTCACGCCACTTTTGCACCTAAAGCTCTTCAATTTACGGACGATACAATTATTTTTGTCAAGGCTAACCCAAATAATCTCCAATTAATTTCAACAACTCTCGACCTCTTTGCAAAAGTAACCGGCCTAAACATAAACAAACCGAAAAACGCTTTTGTCCCAATAAAAAAGAAAGAGATATGACCAGCGTACGAAGGCTATAGCATTGGAATTAGGGTTGTCGGACCAATTCTACGTCTTAATTGCAATCATACTCCAATGTCCCAAAAAAACGCTTCCGATCAAGTATTTAGGTTTGCCGCTATCAATACGTAAGCCCGAAAAAAATTGTTTTCTACCACTATTAAAAAAATGAGATACCATTTGGCTTCGTGAAAAGGCAAAATCCTATCTACCGGGGGAAGGTTGACCTTGGTAAAGGCGGTATTAAGTGCATTTCCTATTTACATCATGCAAGATTCTACTCTACCAATATGGTTAATCAAAGAGATACATTCGATTGTGCGATCTTTTTTATGGAAATGTGACAATAATTGCTTGGGGGCATTGCTTGATGAATTGGGAAAATGTTTGTATGCCGAAAATACATGGAGGCCTAGGGATCCCGCACATGAAAACGAAGAATCAAGCTCTCCTTCTAAAAGCATTGAGTAAAATCTCACTAAATTCGGAATCCCTTTTGGCCGACACCATAAAAGAAATATACGACTGCGTAAATGCTAGTGACCTAGTCATGCTAAACTCAAATCGGGTTTCCTTCTTCATAAAAGAGTTGATATCTCGAACACCATTCTTCAACAAATCCATCGATGAATCCGTCCCGAACAGTCCCAAATGGTTATGGTCCAAAAATGGAGAGTTCTCCATCGCCTCGACATATAGGTACTTAAGGCATCCCGGAATGATTTCACCATGAAACTTATTTTTATGTAAATGCAAGGCACCACTAAAAGTGAGATTTTTTGCTTGGTTGGCTATAGATAACTGGATCCTCATGCCTGAAAATTTGGAAAGAATGGGTTGGCCAAACAATCAAGGATGAATTTGGGTGCACAAGCAACGGCGAACAGAACGTAAATCATCTACTTATAACATGTTCGTACTCCATCCAAATATGGATGGACATGACTTCCATACTCCAACTCAATAACTTTCTCATGACTGGTAATATCTTATCTGTGTGGACTGAGAGAATAAACTCTGATGAGATAGTAACCATAACATTAAATGGAGTACTTGGTGGTGGCTATGATTTGAAATATATGGAAGGAACGCAATCCCCGAGTATTTGCATCAAAAGCAATATGTATTTGAAATATAAACAATAAAAGCAGAACAGGTGAGCCTATACTAATTTTTTTCGAAAAAAATACATATGTTCTTTGTTCATTGTCATTTATTTGTACATGAAAATTAAAAAATGATGATCACTTGAAGATTGTTTTGAACAAATTGGAAATGAGATGTATAACCAGGAGATGTGTTTTACGAGGACAATCATAATCATAATATATTTATTTGGAAAGAGAATAAAGAGAAATGATTCTGAATATTTATGTCTATGAAAATTAAATCCATAACCTCTCACAACATATGATTTTTTTGTCTCATACTCAACCAACGGGACTATTGCATTCCGGTCCTTCAGGATTCACCTTGACGTGATACATGATTGTTTCTTTTTTTTTGCAAAAATAATTTTTCTGTTGTTTTGGTCGCCTCGCAAAAATTACTCAACCCATAACCTTCAGGATTCCGGTCCTTCATAATCATAATTTTAATGAATATTTAATTATATGTTTTAATTAGCACATTAATTAAATGTAATTGTTCTATAATGGAAAATTCGGCGGATATATTTTGGGGAGTAATTTTTTTTAAGATAAGTTTACTGGCACGTTTGAAAAAAATATATTAAAATTTATTGCACTCCAAAATTTACCTGCCGAATTCTCCATTATTGAACAATTACATTTAATTAACGTGATAATTAAAACATATAATTAAATATTCATTAAAATTTATTCAAATTTATAAATTTGAATATATATTAATTACGTATTAAGTTAACAATTAACATGTAATAGTTATCATTTTAATTAAATATACTAATTAGAACATAGGGGATGATATGATGAAATTTGGATAATTTCGGTTAGTTCTTTTCAAAAAAATTCAAATAATTTTGGTTAGAACTAGTTATAAATTTGGATAAATATTAAAATTTTCAAGAACAAAGCAGTGATGCCGATACTATTGGTTGATTCTACTAAAAATCTGTTAGATAGTTGGATCAGGGAAAAGCAATAGATTTAATTTGTAAGTGTGAAACCTTACCTATGTAATATTACTATTTATTAATATAAAAAATTAAGAACCGAAAAGAGCACATTTCGTGTTCCAAGTTCTTTTCAAAAACAAAAACAAAAAAACATATACAACACAACTTTAAAAGTAAGAAGAATGTATTCTCAAACAAAAAAAAATAAGAAGAATGAGATTTTCGTTTTGAGAATCAAAATATAATTTCAATTCTAACTCATGAAGATAATTTCATTCTTTCTCATGTAAAAATTTAATTATGATTCATTTTCTTACTATTATAATTATATAGACGAAGCGGAGCGAGGCCCACCCTAGTTAGTTCTAATTTCGAAGAAACACAAGCACAATTCATGTTAGATTCGTTTTATTTTTATTAATTTAATAAAGTTTAATTACATATATGATATAACTTAACTCAGACTCACGCTCCTCGAATTTAACAAAAAAAATCAACATATATATATATATATATATATTTTTTTTTTTTTTTTTTTTAATTTTTTTTAATTTTTTTGCAATCAACATATTATTGTTCTACCACTAGTTGACATGTCATACTATCCAAAAATAATTTCAACAAAATTTAATCCACTTTTGTGAGGGATCATCGACAATGGCACTAAGGGTCTAAGGCTGCTTTGAATTTTTGCAAAGGCCAAATTTCATTTGTACCCTTACAAAATTTCATAATTTTACGTATACTCCTGCAAACGTGAAATAGCATGAATACCCCTACAAAACTATTAAAATTTCATGAATGCTTTTTTTATTAGATTTCAGTTAGATATTCGTTAAGATTATCACTAATTTATGTTTTTCCTATTTTACTTCCTAAGTAAATATGGAATAATATTTATGTTGGAAAAATAAAAAAACACCAATTAACAGTAATTTTAAGTAATAGTTAATCGAAATCTAACAAAAATGATATATATGTGAAATTTTAGTAGTTTTGTAAGGTTATTCAGGATATTTCACGTTTTACATGAGTATACGTGAAATTGTGAGGTTTTGTAGGGGTATATATGAAATTTTGCCTTTTGCAAAAAGTACCTTTACTTTCATTTGAATATCATGTACATGTAAAAGGAAAAATGGGAAAACAAATTGAATTAATCCAATATATTCTTCCAAATGACATAGGTAACTTAATCTAGCATCCAACAAAATGGGGCACAGGAGCAGGTACTTCGAATCATTTTGATTCATATTACTCACCCCTTTTCAAGTTTCTTCCCAGCCTGGAAAACTTGTATAACCAACCCCACTAATTACGATCACACATTTCTTTAATTAAGAGTCTTCAATCAAACTTCTTATGCTGCCCCTAAGAGAAATAATTTTCAATGTATAAAATAATAATAATAATAATAATACACCTTTGTAAGTATCAATATAATGACACATGTCATGAGTTCATGTTAGAGGGAATCCTCAGTTTGTCCATGCATGTTATTTTATGAATGAATAAGTTAATTATTATAGTAATTAATTGATTATTTAACTAGTATTTCAGTCCCTTGAGGAAGAAGGAATCCCAACTTCACCTGCTCAGTAAGAAACCTTGATTAAATTAGCAATTCAATAATTACTGTAAAGTTTTGCTTCCCTACAAGGAGATAAGGACAAATGTTTCCTTAACAAAATAGTCCATGATGCCTGAAATGGTCCATTTATGATATCATTACATGATAATGATGTTGCATATGGTTCTTTTTTTTTATCTCATGATCATCTCCATTTCTGATTTTTTTTTTTGTGAAGAGATCAATCCTCTGTTTAAGTTTAGGTAGATAATGAAATCAATACGTGTATCATATCTGATACGACATAAATGCGCAAATACGACTTTAAAAAAAAACTTGAGATACGATATGTCTATTATATATAATATTTAATTATTATACTAATTATAATTTGTATATTTAAAATTTGTATTTAACGTAAAATATACTAAAAAATTTATCATTGTTAAAATATCATGTTATGTCTATTATATACAATATTTTATTATTGTATTAATTATAATTTATATATTTAAAATTGTTATGTATTATATATTATATGTTTGACGTAAAATATACTAGCAGTTTATCATTGTTGAAATATCATGTTATAAATTTGATATTTATTATAATTAATTATTTAGTTTTGTGTATTTCTCATTTATTTTGATTTGTAATTTAATAGTTTTGTTTTTTCAATTATATTTATTCATAGGTCAGAACTTAGAAGCATCTGGCAAATATCCATGAAGTATATGCTATTTCTTTGCGGTATAATATAGAAGGAAAATTATACTATTTCCATAAAAATGAGATAACATCCTCGATGATATCATCACGAGTGTGTTAATCGGTCCATACATATTGTAATCTTAATTAAAATTAATTTTTTTTTTGTTAATTTCTCTGTTTGTTAATTGGTCCGTGCCGCTCATATTTAATTTTATAACCCGATTAATCGTTAATCCAACGAACCCGTTGACATTATCGAGGACTTTTATTTCACTTTTGTGAAACACTACATATGACCTCGATAGAGAAATAGTTTACTTTTGGTTCTTACACTTCATCCAAAATCCAAACAAGTCACCAAGTCTTAATTTTGTCAATCAAATTTCTTATATTTTTAATTTGATTCAATTGAATCATTTCATTTATTAATTGATTACTAGACCGTTATCTTGCTACATAGTAATCTATAATATGACATATTTATTGATATTAACAAAAAAATAAATTATGAATATATGAATATAATATGATTTTAATTGTTGACATATTAATATAGATTTACTAGATCATATATTTATTTTAAAATAAAATAATTCATAGTAGCACGTCATCCTCGATACGACGTGTCTTGATTTTCAAAGGATCCCAGCAGCACAGATGATCACTCCATGTTCTCTGCCTGAATTGCCAATGCTTGAAAATATTTTTATAAACGAAGTTACATTGGAATGAATTGATCTCTCTCTAGTTTTTAATTAAATTGAGAGGAGGCAAATTTCATGGCCATCTTTAGTGTGTTCACATCTCTTGACATGACAGACACAGGTCAACCCTCTAACAACCTGACAAGCATGGCAAATTTTCTTATCCACCACCTTTTTAATATTATTTGTAAAAACACCTTTATACATGAGTATTTCTTTTTCTGAATTATTATATTTATATATTGTCTAATTATGTCTAGAAGCCTTCTTTAATTAATTATGGGTCACTTCGTAGGTTACTTATGCAAATGAACATTATTTCTCTAATCCAAAGTATTCATGGTGAATAGAAAAGAAAATATCACCAAGGATATATAGTAAACTATTTTAAAACAAACTGCAACCAAATCCAAGACTGTATAATATATTATCTCAATGAATATTGTGTTTATACAAAGTGTACAATATCTAAATGTATGTATATTTATTAATCAAACAAGAATTAAACCAAACTTTCTTATAGCAAACCAAAATGAAAAAAAAAGTAGGAAAAAGACCAAAACAAGAAGAAAACTCTCGCTCATATGTACAAAATATAAAAAAAATGAAACAAACACGTTAAAGATCAGAACTCAGACATGAATGGTTCATCAAGAAAGAGATCAGACCAATTAGGAATCGAAGGGGTGCTCGTTATATCGCAGCTCGATGTACTGCACGCCTCACGTACGTTTGAAATGGAGACGTCCGTAAGAGGAGGCAAAGAGGATTCATGAGATAACAATACTGTTCTTGGTGTATTACTACCCTCTCCATTTCCATTTCCTAAACTAAATTCCTCATACTGGATTTGATCATTGTAGAAAGATTGGTCGAAGAAACACGAAGCGGGCAATTGATCGAGATCGGTAATTTGGTTCGTTTCGTTTTGAATTAATAGTTCCGATGAAGGCATTGAAGTAGGGAAGGAATTCATTTGTGTCGAATTGAGAAGGCTTGTAAGGTTGAAATCATGAGAAGTAGGATTTGTAGTGATGGTATTTGGCATGGTGGAGTTAAGGAGAGAATTAAGATATTGAAACTTCGCGAGCTCTACGGCCTCGGACTGGATAGTAGACGACTGACCGATGAGCTGGCGAAGATTCGCCAGAGCGAGAAGTTGAGGCAATGCGGCGAAAAAATCGGTACGGGGGCGGTGTGTCATCGGGTCGAAGCCCATTTGGATTAGTTTCTTTTTCAAATGCGTGTTCCAAAAATTCTTTATCTCATTATCCGTCCTTCCTGGCAAATGTTTCGCAATTGCCGACCACCTACAATATAAAAAAAAAAATTAATGATAAATATCATGTTAAGATTATTCGTTCCATTATTTACGGCGAGCATGATTGTTAACTAATTACTTGTTTCCGAGGACGGAATGGAGATTGAGAATGGATTTTTCCTCCTCGGCGGTGAACTTGCCTCTCTTTATATCGGGTTTCAAATAGTTCGTCCATCTCAGTCTACAGCTCTTTCCACATCGATTAAGCCCTAAAACAACAAAGTTAAGAAAAGTATTTGTTAACACCATTTCTATGGATTTAAATTCGACGAATGTGAGAAACTAATTCAAAGTATATATTGATATATACCGGCGAGTTTAGGAAGGGCTCTCCAACTGCCATGGCCATGATTTTCAATGTGTTGCATGAGTTTGTGATCCTCTTCAGGAGTCCATGGCCCTTTCTTTAAACCATTCGTGTCACCACTAGGAGATCTCCCCATTGTTTTGAATGAGATAGAGAGAGAGAGAGAGAGAGGGAGGGGGGAGAGATAGAGAGAGAAGCTCTTGCCTTGAGATTTAATTAACTTGTAAAATTTTACTTGGCCACCAGAACTGGGGTTTGTGGTATATATACACAGGATGAAGGTGCAGTGTGGGGTCTATTAATGTTGGAACTTGTTTGCTTATTGCAACTCTTTTAATTAGCATGTAACCTTATAATCTCCACATTATAATAATGGATTATTATAATACGTAGTTATGTACCGTATACTTTGTATAGATTAAGATCGTACAAATGTTTGCTACTTGCCATTTAATACTTCCAGTTCCAGTTATAAGTATTCAACTGAAAATAATTAAGTCAAATTTTAATTGTCGTGATCTCATCTTGATGTATGGATAATTGAAACTTTCATTAAGAATTAGACTAATAGTAACGAATAACAATGCAAGCAAAATTTTGGCTTTTTTGTATAGTTTGGGTGATTTTCAGCATATATTTGAATTTTGAAGAGATGTTATCCAACAAATGATTCTGCTGGATATTTTTTGATTTGACCAATGATAAAGAAGAATTAATCAATAAAATGAGTTGGTATTAGGTACCAACTTGCGGTTTTGTTTGCAATGTATAAAGTTAATTACGTGGTTAAACAATCCAAAATGAATTACTCCATGAAGCAGGTTAGATTACTAAGAACTATATCATAATGGGCATACAAATGTTAAAAAATATGACAAATATACAAAAAATAAATAATGCATGAAGTGAAGTATTTTTGTTTTTGTTTTTTTTAATGATTCTTGTTCGAGGAAACGCAAAAGCAAAACAAAAAAAATTATAATGCATATTTCATTGAACAAAAAAAATTCTAATGAAATTCGAATCTACGTCTTCTTAGAACGGAGGAGTAATCCCAATGAGGTCGTGGTTTCATCCGCAAAAGAATTGAACATACGAAATACTATCTAGGGTATGGGTCGGGTATATGCACGCTCGTATTTTTCCCTGTCAAAATTGAGGAATATCCATCGGGAATTCTATCATATACTCTTTTAAAAGAATATTTTGAATATTTATAATGATGTATTATAAAATTTAATTTTTACATATATTTTTTCTTTAATGAAAAATACATATTTCTTATTTATCCTACCATTCATTGATAAATACATTTGCAAAATTATCTTAAATGTTAATTAATGAATAATTACTCAAATATCCTTGAAAATGAGTGCATCATAAAAAAAACGACGTATGATAGAACTCTCCAATATTCATATCCGACCCGTTCATAAAATGAGCATATTTACCTGTTTCATTTATTACCCGCAAGTTTTCAGGTTTTTTTAGCATGTTTATTCTATAATATATTATAAAAATAATTAATAATATATTAACATACAAAAGTTTATAAAAATAATTAATAAAATTAATCAGGAATGACATCTCCCATACCTGACCCATGTATATCTAATTTTGAATCACATGTAATATACTCAACTAATCATGTTATGGGCTGTGTTGGCACTCTTTTTACTAAAAATTGTAAATACTATGACAATGTTCTATGAGGGTAATTAATAATTATCCATGATATTTCAGTGTTAATTAGTAAATACTTGAAAGATCAAGTAAACTATTTACCATTTAAACAAACAATACACGCAGTGACGAATCTTGTTCTAAATCAATTGAGGAATTGATAATTTAGGAAGGGTTACTGTAAAAAAAAAATTCAAAATTTGTTTGAAAGGACAATATTACATAATTTTACAGTTTTATCGTAATATAACTGACATAATCACACACACACACACAGATATATATATATATATATATATATATATATATATATATATATATATATATATATATTATCGTTCAAAAATTTAAGGAGCACAATTGTTCCTCATAATTCTTAATAGATCCGTCACTGAATACACGATATATCTACTATAATCACATTGATCAGACCATTAGAACTTCATTGATCATCACGAAACGAGCTAGGTCACCTATATTTGTGCCATATATTTCTTTTTATATAATTCCATCAAATATTCGTAAAAATTTGATGCAGTGCCACGTGCTAGGCAACGTGGGGTCAAAAAACTTAGCCATGCACGCAATATACGAAAGCAATGAGCTCCTCTCGTCACCCTCTCACCTTCCCCCCTCCATCTTTAAAAATCCCTCTCCATTATTGCACATTTTCGCCTTCAAAATATCTATAATATTTAACTTTGATATATGTTAGCTACATTAATCAATGAAATTAGATTAAATACGTCGTTCTAAATATTCTTCATATTTTACTAAGAATGTTCTTTTCATAATTTATACGTATAAACGACACAATCCTCCTTTTACGATTGAGAGTACATACTACATACTGACGCATTCCCTTGTCTTCAGCACAAAATTCATACAAAAATTCATACAAAAATAAAAAATAAAACGTCAGCATTGAAATAATGTCTCGAGAGAAGGTAATGGGAAATTCATAGAAAAATTCATGTATTTTTTTCTTTTCTAATTGGTCTAAGATTTTATCGAATCAATTTCATGTCATCATTTGACTCATGCAAATGGAAAATTGCATAAATTAAAAGAAACTTTATTTGTTGTTCAAAAGTAAAAACTCTACGAGTTGCTGTTTCGAAAAGTTTAGACCTAATAAAGGAGAAATATTATGTTGCTCGATTTTCTTACCATGTTAGTTGAACAATATACTCGTAATAATAATATACTTGAAACATTAAACAAGAGATTTAATTTATAAGATGGATTAGACATTAGAGAACTGCACGGTTGTGATTCTCTTTTAGTCTTTACATGCACAATCGACACGTAAAATAAAAATGTAATGTAATGTAAGTATGTGGAATATATTAATATGTTTGTATTTTGTAATTTGTAAGGACCCATTTGTTGTAATTAATCACTAAAGACAATAATTGTGGTAATTATTTAACAATAGAATTAGGCTAGTTAATTATACTGGTAGAGTGGTAGTAGCCACTAAAAAGGAATTAGGATATTAATTAAAGAGATGGCCTATGGATGAAGGGTTTGGTTTGGAATCAGATAACTGTCGCTTGCATGGAAACAACGACCTCAATAATTTTCTTGGATTTTCCATGGCTGAATCTTTGTGTGCATATCATGTCTTCTTTAATTTAGGGTTGTGGGCTATATATACTATGTACACAGTATTTATTTTTTTAATATGGCCATACATAAAGTTTATAAAAGTAATCCAATTTTTGTATCATAGTCTCAGTTACTATGTTGCGCGGATACTTCAAAAATCAAGTCGTATCGTATCGGATACCGATACTCGTCGGATACGTATCGGATACTTCACGTGACGTATTCGAATATTTTATTTCAAAATAATAACAAATACTTCTCGGATGAGTAATGCTAGGGACCTCACCTTTTTTATTTTTTCTGAAATAATTTTGTTCCTTATTTTTCCTAATTTGTTAATTGAAATAATGAATTTTAGATTGCTGATATTTTTTCTATTCATTAATTTTTCGCGTATTTGGGAAAAAAAATTTCAAATTTTGTCGAATAATGCCTTTCCGGATTAGCAGATTTTTTCCTTAATTTATTTTTTGGTTGTTTATTTATTTTTGTTTAAGATGTTAATTAATCATTAATTCATGAGGTGAATTTTTCGTAGAGGTGGCAAACAGGTGGGTTCGGGCTAGACCCACGCGGGTTTCAGACTAATTATGGGTTTGGATCTCTTCAAGTTAAGTCAACTCGAATCAGGGTGAATTTTGCTTGGGTCATATTTGGTCGGATCATTTTCGAGTTGAAAATTATAGTCGGGTAGAGTTTCCAAGTTCGGAGTGATTCGGACTCGGATTAAATCGGAATTTCGGATTTAATCGAATGCGGGTTCGTCTGGGATTCGAATTATTTTGGAATTCATGTTTGTCAAATTCGGATTGTCTCGGGTTTCACTATAAATCAATTTTGTCGAAATATTGGACATAAAATTAATTATTATACAAATAAAAAATGTAAGAAATATTATATTGACTATTAAGTTATTATAGAATATAAAAAATGTAATAAATATTATATTTCGTGACCCGTGTTTACATTTTTTTTTGCGCCGTGTAATATATTAATGTGAAAACTTCCATAAAATAATTGTCAAATATGTGGTGCCAAAATAATACTACTAATTTATGTTGTAGGAAAATTGGCTATTCTATTTACATAATGTGAAAGTTTCTATAAAAAAATGATTCTTTATGTTCTGAATGATTATTATTTTTATGAATTTATTGAATTGTCAAAAATGATAATTAGTAATTACTAATGAATATTTTATTAGTTTTGAAATTTGAAAGTTATATTGAAATGTTAAATTGTTATTGAAAATTCATATGATTATATTTACGAGTTTTACTTGTGAAAAAAAATATCAAGAATAAATATTTTATTAATTTTGAAATATGAAAGTTATATAAAACTGATAATTTTGGACATTGAATTGATCTAAATTGGGTAAATTTGGGTTCGGGATATTTGGATTCGGGCTTTGTCGGTTTTCGATTTATCGGATTTCGGATAACTTGGATTCGGGTCGATTCTGGATCGGATTTCTCGGATTTGAGTCGGACGGGTTCGGTCGTTTGACTTTTCTAAACTTTTCGGATCGCAAACGAGTCGGACCTAAGACAAGTTGGGACGTTTTTTTTTTGGTTTGGGGTAAATTTGCCACCTCAATTTTTCACCTTGCTTTAATTGGTAACGATTACTGTCTGATTTTTGTTGTATTGAAAAGGGTAATTTCAATGATTTTTTCCCTCAATGAAATGGGTAAAACTACAAGATATGATTTCATTTCAATTATTGCAGGGATTATTGACTGTGTTTTTCTTTTGTGTTTAATGTTGATTTCAGTGATTTTTTTGCCTTTTATGTTAACTGATAAAATTGTGAGCATTAACTGTTAATTTCTCGGTTAATCGATGTGTGACAAAACTGTTATTTCGAAAGTGTGATATAAATTATGAGCACTAGCAATTAATTTCAGAAATTATTCACCTTGTTTTCAGATTTAAAATATCCCTCACAATTATTTCTACTTTTCATTTGCCAGCTATCTAACATAAAACTTGATGAGTTTAATATTATATATATAGTAGATAATAGATAATTAATTGAGTATAAAATCAAAGAAAATTATGAAAGTACAAACTAATTAAAGCACGTATATGCCTGCACGTGGACCTCTGAGAGTCAGTCATATTAATATATAATTAAGAAGAAAACCGTTAATTAGTAGAAAATTATGAAGTGGGGGCCTCGAAGATCTATTACTAATTTCTTCGCATCTTTAATTATTGTTTCAACCCTAATCGATCAAGTTCTTGTGACCCTTGTATTGTATATGGATCACTGTCAATATCAAAATGTCGAGTCATCGATATTATCGCACCATGATTTAATTACATTTTTATGACTATGTTTTTAACATTATTAGTTAGAACAATGGTAATAAAATCTTAGAAGAAGTATTAGGACTTGTTAGATCGAAGACCGTTTGAAAGCCACCTAACTATTTGTAGAAACTATCTACATATATTATTTTGCATTGTATACATAATTTCATGAATATTTCTCAAAAGTTAAGAATGTCAAAATATTACACGTGACCTATGTTACGCGGATACTTCAAAAATGCAGAAATATCCTGAGGATACACGTATCCGATACGGATACGGGTGCGATACGGATACGGGTGCGTATCCGAATATTTTAATATTTATTTTTTTTGGAAACGGCGGGGATACGGCAGGATACGGCCGAGGATACGTCCATAATACGGTTGGGATACTTCATTTATGATACTTCGGCCCATTATATATTTTGACACATAATATTTTTAAATAAATTATATATGACATTCTAGGATATTTCTAGATTAGTTCTAAAATATTTCCGGAACAAGTTTATGATAATTTTATGATACTTGTATTGTTTGATTGATATTATTTATTCTCATGATATTTAATTTAAAAATATTATTAATTTATTACTTATTTATTAATTATATATAATATAAATATATTAAATTAATAATTATATAGCCGTATCCGTATCCGTGATTTTTTGAAAATTGCCGTATCGCCATATCCGTATCGTATCGGATACGCTACCCGTATCCGTATCCGTATCCGTGCTACATAGCACATGACCTTTATCTTCTATTATTTATTTTTTTGTAAAAGGTTTTTCATGTCAAAGTCATTGATAAACAAAAAGTAAAGTAATATTTGAAGATATTCCGATCAAGCAATTTAGAAATAATTTGCACGTATGATTTTTATAAAAAAATATCAGGAATACATGCGAATACACCTTAAAAAAATATAAAAATAAATTTGTATTTATATTAGCATATTTGAAATTTATTTATTTGTTTCACACATGATTTTTATCCTACATATAAAAACTACAACAGTATATATAATAATCCTACTACTCGATGGTTATGTCTGTACTACAAGATTAAACAAAAAAAAAGTACAAAAGAAAACAAAATCATTATTTAATGATAAAAATATACTAATATTTCGTACATTTAGCTTTTCATGGGTGCATGGATTTTCCCAACCGTTATGCCCAAAATCACAGGAAACGATCTTCTTTTTCAACGCTCACTCCTCCTCCTTCCCTTTAGCTTACAAAATTACAAAATATCATATTTACCCTTCCAAAGAATCAAAATATCATATCTATCTCTAAAAAATCTTAAACATCATAGTTTTTATTTTATTAAATGCATAAAATTATATAATGATAAACTTGACAAATTCAACATCGAGTTAATAATTTGGATATTTTTGACATTTTGTATGTTTCGAAATGGTAAACATGGTATTATGATTTTTTAATAATTTGGGTTTATAGAAGGGTTAATACTTAATATGCAAATCACTTCTTCATGCTTCTCTTTTTGGCTTCTTAATCAAGCTATTAATTTGTCTCATGTTTGAAATAAATGGAGAGGAGCTATAAATAATCATCGATAGCAAGTGTCAAAGCAACTTGACACTGAAAGTGAGCATGATATATTGATTACATACAATGATTTTGTCAAGCAAAGTAATTAACTAATTTGATAACTTTGATTAGTTCTCTCCATGATCATGATTAGACCATTAATAGATTATCAATTTGTACTCTCTGATGTTGGCCTTTTGACAATTTTGTAGATTTCAATATCAATTAGTTACCCTTGATTAATACTTAATTATAATTTAAATTATATACACATTATTATACTTTCCTGCTCTACCAACTATCCAAAAATACATGTACATTTTAGATTATGAATACATCATAACATTATCCATTTGAGATGATTGTTAAGTGCACAATTTACCTTAAAATAAGGAGCCTGCCATATTTGATGCCCAAATGAAGGATAATTAATTAAGAAGTACATAAATCCAACAAGATTCCAATTTTTAATCATTACATTAGTTCTTAATTAACTAGAAACAAATGTATACTTAATCATTAGAGGAGAGAGAGAGAGGGGCCAATTCAAACATTCATTCATTATTAACTTAGATACACTTGTATGACTTATTAATTCAACACACATGGCCTCATTTCAAGGGAAGGGTATCCCTTCCCTTTATTTTCAATTGTAGGATCAAACAAAGGACTTAATTTCTGGCAAATAGTCCTATATAGTGTCTTTTAGCTTTGACCATTAATATATAATATAGTTGGTTCAATATATTATAAATAATTTGATATTATAATTTTTTAGTAAATATGTAGTAATTAATCAGTAATGATAGGCACCTATATTTCGCAACTAGATTTCATCTAGAAGCATACGTGACAAATCGCAGTGCAGCCACATCAGACTTTTAAATGAAAATAAAATTTTAGAATTCTAAATTTGATTTTCACGTGTATTTTTTAGGTGCAAATCTAAATAAAAAATTTAGGTGCGTATGATTATTCGTAATTAATTGTCCTATACAAAAATTTATGGTTTGGAATTTTTCATGGGTATACCAATAAATTTTGGAAGTTATTGTGTGTCCCTGCAAAAATGAAAAATAAAGGAAGTAGAATTCTTTAATTGGCACTGATTTTGCAATCCATATAAAGTGCATGGTCCCCTAGTTAATTAATTTAAGTGATTTGGGACAATAGTCAAAAACATATGATTAAGAAAAAAAATATATTGTGATGCAATTATGATTTGGTATGTTGACAGGAATATGAAGGATGACGAGTATATTTAAATTAACCATGGTTTAATTAAGTCTAATACTTTGCCTTTATCCTCTTAATTTTTAATTAGCCACTTGATTATTTGTTTTATGCTTTGTGTGTTTTCTCCTAAACTAATTATTTTTTAAATGGTAAGTTATATTGATAATTATAAAATTCATAATTATTTCTTAACAATTTCTTAATTATGGAAAAGATAATGCTACAATTCGTACATTTACTTTTTCATCGTCATCAAATTATGAAAATGTACCAAAAAAATATTCTATTCAATGAAAAGTAAATATTAAATAGTCTCTGAGTTTAAAATAATGTTGCTTCATGTGAGTAATTAACAATTCAAAAGTTTTAAACCAAAATCAGAATAGCAATGAACAACCCTAACTACATAAATTAAACTTTAACAAACTACAAAAAAAAGATTCAGATTTTTGTTAAATTGTTTATTCTTTTTAATTCATCAAAACACAAATAAAATTTTCAGTTTTTGTTTTAGCCACTTTCAGTTTCAACAAATACAAATGTCAAAATAAAATAAAATAGGTTTGTGGCCCAAATCTTTAATGTTAATTAATATATAGCCGAATTCATTAATCATAAAAGATCTACAAAGCCCACATAAGAGAACTGTGAAAAATGTAGGCTTTAAACCAGATTTCATTCTCACTTAATATTAAAACCCGAGAAATCAAATCAGAATTCAAGGATCCATTTCTGATATAAATAAACCGAGAAAGGAAACGCCAATTTATAGAAATCCGAGAACTCAGATACCTAATTTCTCAGCGTTCCATTTTAACTCTGCCTTGGTAAACACGTCAGTACGCCGAATACATCCACAAATTTCAGAAACTATTCCTATAGACTCGGTGTGTGCATGCCATATTCATCCACAAAGTTCCAAAACCTATCTACTATACTCGGTGTATATACACCTAATTCATCCATAGAATTGCCTAAACAATTGTCTAGACTCGGTGTCTGTACACCTCACTTATTCACAGACGTAAATCTCTTTTTGGTGCTTGTACACCGGATTCGTCCAGTCAATAATCAAGCCAGACATTTTAGAACGTTCGTACCAAAATAAAATAAAATAAAATGAGAACTTTGTCTCGCAGCGAGAAAAAGAAAAAAAATACAATAAATCTCCAAAAACATCGATCAATTCATAGCTAAAAAATCGAAATAATTCAAGTAAACCCTGCTAAAACCGTAGTAATTTGATCCAATACAATGAAGTTGGGAAGGGTGGATGCGAATCACGTCAAGGTATGGATCGTCGTGGGGATCACGATCGCCGGAGCTATTTTAATTGCTGAAGCGAATCGTCGGCGGCGGCGGTGGCAGTTGCAGCCGATTAAGCCTGTTCAGAATTTCGGAGCATTTATTGAGCGGTTTGAATTACTGCCTTCTCCTCAGCCGCCTCCCCCTGCTAGACGGCTTCTTCTTGCTGACCTCTCCTTTGCTGTCAGTGACAAGTACTTTCTTCTCCTCTCATTCTAGATTGTCATTTTACCTTTCTTATACTAAATAATGTACAAATCAAAGTAGAAATATCCAATCATTCTTTTTGCTCTTCTTCGATGTGCAGTTTTGATATAAAGGGGCATGTATCTGGATTTGGAAATCCAGATTGGAGGAGGACTCATGATCCAGCCAATCGAACGGCTTTGGTCGTTACTGCCCTCAGAGTACAAGGTGCCGCTTGTGTTGGCCGAACCATCATTGACGAATTCCTATTCGGGTGAGTGCTCCTTATTTCAACCTTTTTTACACAGATAAACCAAAATTTACTTTTATTTTTTTTCAGAATGAAAGGAGAGAATTTACATTACGGGACGCCAATCAACCCCGAAATGCAATCAGACTTCGCCGGTGGCTCGTGCAGCGGATCTACCGTGGCCGTTGCTGCCGGCCTCGTCGACTTTTCTCTCGGTACCAAACAATAAACAAATTAAAAAAATATAAGCGATTTTGCTAATGAGTACAAATTTTTTTTCTTATTTTTTAAAGGGACTGACACAATAGGGGGAGTGAGAATTCCCGCATCTTTTTGTGGGGTGCTTGGATTCAGGCCGTCTCACGGCGCAGTTTCGTCGTCAGGAGTTTTGCCGAACTCTCAAAGCTTAGATGCCACTGGTACTACTTCTCTCTCCTTGTGAGTCCCCTTATTGTTAATACCCCGTATATATAAAGAAATCTTATTATCAGTTTTATATGTTTTTATATTTTGAAATTGCAGGGTGGATTGCGCAAGACCCGTCGGTATTGCAGAGAGTGGGGTCCGTACTTTTACCAGATTCGGTTAAGGCGGTTAAGAAAAGGACGAGACAGTTATTCGTCGCAGACGACAGTTTCCTTCTTCCGAGCGTACCGAAACAGAAAACTGTTGAACTCGTAACTAATTCTGTCGAGTCTTTGTCTGGATGTACGCCCTATTTTTATTTAATTATTTTCTTTTTTATAGCTCAATATTTTATTATTATTATTTTGTGTTTTATTAGATGAGAATCCGAAGCATATAAATATCGCTCAATATATAGCCACAAATGTACCGAGTTTGAAGGAGTTTTACAATCCTTCAGAGAATAAAGAAACTTCAGCTCTTAAGGCTCTTTCTACAGTTATGTTGTTACTCCAAAGGTTTTTGATAATTTAATTTTTTATTAATTTAAAAACCGAATATATTTTTCCTAAAAATATTTAAAATTTCAGGTATGAATTTAAAATGAACCACGAAGATTGGATTAACAGCGTTAAACCAAGCATAAGTTTGGATGTATCTGCGAGGCTTCTAGAAGCAGTTAATTACACTCCTGAAAATCTCAAATCCCTTTACAATGTTCGCACCGAACTTAGAGCCGCCCTTAACACTCTCCTCAAGGTAATTAAATTAAATTAATTGATTAATCAAACCAATTTTTAATTAATTAATTAATTATATATTTTTTTTAAGGATGGAGGGATATTATTAATCCCCACGACAGCAGTATTTCCATTCAAACGTGATTCGAAGCAAAAAGTGTCGACCGCATACGAAAACAAACTCTATTCTCTTCTAAGCATCGCTTCGGTCTCTGGTTGTTGTCAGGTAAATTTACCAACAACCCCCTCATTATTTTCGAAAATATTCCCTCGTGTACATTTTATTAATTTAAAAATGACAGGTGGCGGTTCCTATGGGAAAGCACGAGGATCACCAAATCTCGATTTCGTTCGTAGCCGCACACGGAGCAGATCGATTCCTTCTCGATACGATTGTCGATTTGTATTCTGTAATTCAAGATAATGTTGCCGTTGCTTCGAATTCGTTGTTGCCGGCCCCGCCTGTCAGTAACGGTGATATTAACGCTGCTGAACGTCACAAAGAAAAGGTTGGTTGTTAATTTATTATTATTATTATTTATTTTTATTAATTTTAATGTTTTTTATGTTAGGGGAATGCGGCGTTTAAGGTGAAAGAATGGAATAAGGCGGTTGGTCATTATTCTGAGGCGATTAAGATTAATGATTCGAATGCGACTTATTTTTGTAATAGAGCTGCTGCTCATCTCGAACTCCGCTGGTATTTTTTTATTTTTTTAATTATTTTTTGTTAAATATTAATTATGATATAGTTTAATTTTCGTGTAGTTTTCAACAGGCTGAATCAGATTGTAACAGGGCTATTTCACTCGATAAGAAGGTAAGAAATTTTGAAATTAATTGTGTTCTTAATAATGAGGTGTTTAATTATTTTTTTTCGGTGTTAGAATGTGAAAGCATATCTGAGGAGGGGGACGGCTAGGGAAAAGTTACTACATTACAGAGAAGCCCTTCAAGGTTTGAACTTTCAAACTTCACATGCATAATCATATCACATATTTACATCTATATAAATGTAGATTTCAGATTTGCTATAGCTCTGGAGCCGCAAAACAAAGCTGCACTTGCAGCCGAGAGAAAGATACAAAACCTTCTGAAATAAATCTTGTCGAATATACCAAGTTTGTTTGAGTTGTGAAATATTATTATTGTTGAGATAATCTTGTTGCTGTTGTATTTTTGTCCTGCTCGTGGGAGCGAACGAGGCTCATGGCATCTCTCTGAAATTTTGAATAATTGATACTTTCTCGCTTTTTATCAGTTTGAGATCATGCATGATTACTCAGTTTGAATAATTTGTTTACTAAATTTATATTTTTTTGTATAAAAGTTTATATATTTTTCGTTGACGTGCGATGGATGGTCAAAATGATAAAAAACAATCTCTCTGGTGGACTGCCGTGTATTAAGCCGGTGTATAATTGTCTGATTTTAAATAAAAACGAACCTTATTAAAAGGAATTTTTTAATCGAAAAATGTTGGACATTACCCCCATCTTTTCAATTTTGATGACGTGAATATTGATTAACATCTTAAGAATTAATATTTTAATTCATTGTTTGACATATGAATTGAATGTTGATTTATGAATTAAGATGTTAAATTATGTATTTATGTGTTAATTTTTAAATTGTTAAATTGCTGGTGAGAGTACTAGAGAATGTACATCGCTACTCTTCTGAATAATAATATATGTTAATTATGTTTGAGATTATCGTGCTTGATTAATTTGTAAAATTAATAAGATGAAAATATAATTCATATTTATATTTAATTGTAATATTTTCTCTTGTAAAAAATAATTTTCGAAACATATGCTCTTTATTTGCAAAATAAAATATTTCGTTTTATAAAACACGAAATATTTTTTTAATAGGCACACATTTTATATATATTTTGATATTTATTTTTATAATTTAATAATAACATAATATTTGTTTTGATTAAATAATACAAGTGTTGGTAATAAATAATAATGCAATATGAAGTAATATATGCCACAAAATCAACCTTTTAATATTTCTCCACCTTTAAAAAATCAACAATGTTTTTTCAAATTTTGTTTGCAAAGTGATTACTGTAATTCCTGCTTTTTATCAGTATGGCCCATTTAGATATTTTTTCCCCACTTGTCCCACAAATCCATTTTTTTAGTCCAACCCAAGTCCCACATTCCCCTGTTTTCTAGGATTTAGATCCATTATTGTACAATTTATTTGAATTTGAATGCTATTAGGACTTTTGATGTGTTTGTTTTGTTATATTGTTCGGATGTTTATTTTGCATATAAATGATTATTCGCTATGTTGTTCTATTGCTCCATTGATATGTATTTGGATATCAATGTTTTTTTGTCCATTTTACTTAATTTTTATTTTTATGTTTTATAAGGATATTAATGATATTTTTTATTTTGCAAGGGCATCCATGATATTTTACATTTTATAGGAAGCTCCCCATGAAATTTCCTCTTTCTGTAACCGAAGCAAAGCAAAGCGAGTTTCAAGCAAAAAAGTCCCTGCCATTTGTATCATTGCATGCACTGAACCTCGCCATCTGTTGCCACCGCACACCACATCTCCACCGTCCGATCTTCATCCAACGGCCAACGACCCACTTTATATATCTCGTGACCCCTCACGCTTTACGCCCTTCGCCGCCACAAAAAACTTTACATAAACGTGGTTCACATAGTATAGAATTACTAAAATTCTGTCAGTGTTGTGGTGTTCGACCCACAGGGTGCATATAAGAATTATTGGGTCTATCCCAGTGGCAGCTATAAATAAGAACAACCTATCCAGGCTAAACTTTCCCTTCTCAGTCCAAACCCTCTATCGATGGCCTTCGGCAATGGGAGCTCACCGTCCACCTCCGGCGCCGCCGCATCCGTCACATCCGGTGGAGATCCGCTAGTTCCGGTGCAGAATCTGTCGGCGTTGGGGCAGAAGATGGAGTGTCTGCGACGGTTTCTCTCCGACTCACTGGAGGGGCGTACAGCGCCGATCGGAGCTGATCAGCTGCAGATCGTCTCTTCCGAGATCTCTGCCACCGTGCAGCATGTGATTTTCAATGCTACTACTCTTCTCGCTTCTGTTACTTCGGGATCGATGTTCTCTGGTGTTGGTGTTGGTGTTGCTGTGCTGCCACAGGCGCCTACTATGGAGGAAAATCCTCCTCCTCTTTTGGTGAATCGCGGTCTGCCTGATCCAGTTCCTGATGATGACGATGACATGGATGCTTTTACCCAAGGTACGGACTACGGATTGTGGTAGTCAATGATTATTCTTCAATTTTCATCACATGTTATTTATAGTAAAAAATCCTAATTTAGGATTAGTCATGAATTTGCATCAATAAGTAGTAATTTTCTATAATTAGCGATCAAGAGAGTAATGCTTGAATTCATTAACTCCTCAAGTTTCTATTAATCTGTTTATGGTGACAATAAATAATCTAAAATCCAATTGCATTTAATTCTAAATTTAGTTTATTTATAGTTCCGTAATAAATGATTGCGGTACATAAATTCCGATATATATGATTGCGGTACACAAATCTTTATTCAAACTTGCATGTGGTCAAAATCAAATCCTTTTCACAACAAATTTTCCACAAATGTTTTTTCCATTAAAAAAGTTAACCAAATTTAACCTTTTCAACTCAGAAACCCACATCGCAATTAAAGAGGAGAACGAGAATCTCTCGGACTGCGAAATAGTAGAAATAGAAGTGGAAGAACTCCTCGCTGAACACATCCACCAATGTACCGTTTGCGGCAAATCCTTCAAGCGAGACGCCAACTTGCGCATGCACATGCGGGCCCACGGGAACCAGTTCAAAACCCTAGAGGCCTTATCCCGTCCCGGCGGCCCAGCACAACCCGCTAGGAAGAAGATCCGTTTCTCCTGCCCGTACCCGAGTTGCAACCGCAACCAAGCCCACAAGAAGTTTCGGCCGTTGAAATCGGTGGTTTGCGTGAAGAATCACTTCAAGAGGAGCCATTGCCCTAAGATGTACAATTGCCAAAGGTGCGGGAAGAAGAGTTTCTCGGTTTTGGCCGATTTGAAGAGCCACTTGAGGCATTGTGGCGAGACGCCGTGGAGGTGCTCGTGCGGGACGACTTTTTCGAGGAAGGATAAGTTGTTCGGACACTTGTCGCTCTTTGAAGGGCACAAGCCGGATATGACGGGGTCTCGAGGAGAGCAGAGCAAAGGCAAGGAGACGATGGAGATTTTGACGGGTCAACAAATGGGTCGTGAAATGGGCGGAGAAGGGGAGAAGATGGGGTTCGATCCTGGTTTTTTCGATGGGATAATGGAGGAGATTGAAGGATTGGACGGGATGAATCAGCAAGGCATTTATTCATTTATGGGATAGAGGTTTAACTGGTGAGAACGTTATCTTTTCGATATTCAAAAATGTATTCTAATCTTCGTTCAATGTGGTTTGATGTGAACATAATTATGGGAAGAAAAGAAAGTACTAACTATTTATGTAAAAAGAACGCATTGCGTCTCTTAATTTAGTTATGATCTCATTTGTGTTGCATTTGCATACTTCATTTCGGCATGAATGAGATTTAAAATGCTTTCTCATCTGTTTCAGTTTGAAATTTGGTATCGTGCAATTAAAAATTAGGCGAGTTAGTCATGTAAAATTTTAGGATCATATGTAGTTGCTTATCTTTGTCCGTTCATTTGAAACTTGATACAGCATTGCATTCTTCCATTAAGAAAATGATAAAATAGGAGATTTATTAGTGGACCATCTTAAGAATAATTAAACCTAAAATATTTTGAAAATTCATGTCAGATTCGAACCGAAAATATTGAAAACACAACAATTCCTCTTGAAATCTGATTGAAACGTGATATTTCATAACCCGGAAATTTGATTGAACCTGATATTTTGTAACCCGAAGTAACATGATCCGGTTTGCTCGATTGCCATCTCTACAAAATGGACTTTTTTTTTTAGTTCAGTCTTTTAGACGAGTTATAATTAAAAATCTGATACGGTGGTAGTGTAAAGAGAATGAGACCTATATCCAGGTCCTTTCTTAGTTAACGCCTAATCTATTTGCGTTTGGTATTTCTAATATAATGACCATTTGATGCTGCTAGTTTCTTTGTTTGCTCCACATTACATAGTCCGAGAATGCTTTTTGTGCTGTCGTCTTCGGTGATAGAGTTTTTGTCGGAAAATTCTTGTATTCCGTTCCTTCCAAATATTTCACGTTAACGTCGCCCACCCCGTATCCCATTTCTTCTTGTCTTCGTTAGCTAGTTGTTTTCTTAGAAGAGCCCAATTTTCGAACGGGTCTGGTTCCACGGTTGTTTTTTTAGAAGAGTCCAAAAATGGACCTTTTTTAGGAATTACAAAACAAATCCTTTTATATAACCTAAATTTGTGACATATTGTCAAATATCTCCTTGATTAGTGATAAACTAGTAGCGGTCCGACTCAGGATTGGATGGATCTTAATAGGGATTACAGGGGGGCCATGTTTTGCCGAAATCGTGTATATTACTAGTGATTCAGTGTATTTTATCAGTATAACAACGTAAAATTTACTAATTCTCTTTCTCCCGACCCAAAAAATAAGTCGGGCAGTGTAATTTCAAAATTTGTTTTTCGTTTGACTCTCTCTAAGAAATCTTGGCGAGATTCGCCACTGATCCGGCTCCCATATAAGCATGATAATTAGTTTTCTGAATTTGGTGAGAATAAAAAACCAACATGTGTTCATAGTTTGATCGGTACTTTTGGATGACTTTGCTATGGCCTATATAGTTATATATCATTTTCGAGAGTCCTAAATCCATAAATCCATAAATCCAAAAGTCTCCTTGATTCTTTGCCCATTCGTTCGATTTCTATGAAATTGAGGATCCAATTCTCTCTCCCATCAACCATCAACCATCAACATATACAGAAACTTCTTCCTACAAGACACAACACTATTTGGTTTTATCCCAAAAAATATTTAGCATCACTTATATCCAATGTTCCAGAAATCGCTCGGCGCTCGCTGGTCGGCAGACGACCATCAAGCGCCAAGAATGATTAATCGGGATTAATCGGGAATCTCGGCGGACCTCGGCGGATTTTTATTTTTTTATATTTAATATTTAAATTAATTAAACAAAATTACAAATCACAGTTTTTTTTAATAAGTTTTAAATAATTTAAGTAACAAAATACACTACGTCACTAAACTAACATAAACTCAAATAATAATAATATATAATAATATATATATAAATAACATTAAAAATATGAAAAAACTTAGTCCAAATATATTTTTTTTGAATAGTATCCGACAAACGATCGTTTTCATTATTGATGTCTAATTTTTTTGATGTCAATGAAAATTCATTGGCAATCCATAACAAAAACGATCATTATTTTGAATAGTATCCCACAACCTCTCATAATATATGATTTTTTGTGCTTCACATTCAACCAACTAGACTATGGACCCGTCGGCAATTCAAAAAAAAATTTAAAAAAAAAAAAAAAAAAAAAAAAAAAAAACTGTACACATCTAAAAATCGGCTCGGCGGTGGCTTGGCGGTCTTAGCGGACCCTTGGCGGCCGCTTGGCGGAAATCCGCCAAGCACAAAACGCCAAGAGTTTATCTCGACGGCGGACCCTCGACTACCGATTAATCGGTGATTAATCGGCCGAAGGCCGATTTCCAGAACACTGCTTATATCCCATGTTCCACGAATACGAATACGGATATACGATACGATACGACAATTATATATAATATTTTATTATTTATTAATTGTAATTCATATTTTTAATATTTTTATATATTATATATTTGACGTAGAATATATTAATTTTTTTTTACATAGATCACTTCTTATTAAGTAAATGTTTATTATATTCAGTTATTTACTTATATGTATTACTCATTTATTTCAATTTCAAATTTTTATTTTTAGTTTTCAAGTACATTTATTTACACGATAGAAATATCCAACAAGTATCCGTTATTATTTTGAAATAAAATATTCGGATACGTCACGTAGAGTATTCGATACGTATTCGATGAGTATCGGTATCCGATACAATACGGCTTGAATTTTGAAGTATTCATCCCAATCAGAAGACGAGACAAAAGTAGAGCTCGTGCAACATGTGGAAATGTATAGTAGAATGTATATATCAGTTGTTCCATCAACTAATAAATTACTCACAATTTTCCAATAAAGTATAGTAGCTCCATTATTGGAACCAAATTTGCCATTATTTTTGTTCATAACAAGACAATACATATCTGATTCGTGAGTATAATCGAACTATAAATTATACAAAAAGGGATAAACCCCTAACAAAAAAGAAAAAAAAAACTTTCTTCCCTCGAGATCGAAAACTCACATACACGGATGCATACGAGCGAAAAACTGAGTAAGGAAAGGAATTGATCGAGATTGTCCATTTTCTAAAAAGAAACTAATTGATTATAAAATTCGAAGTCGAATTATCTACGACGAGGAGACTCTTTTGGTTTAAGCGATGCTTGCATAGCCATGGTTGCGACGGCCTTAGCCCACGCAACGAGCTCTCTTTTCATTTTCTCCTCGTCGGTCCACAACACCAAGTCCACGTGACTATCCTTATCCTCGCTATTCGGTAAAAACAATGACATCTCGGGCAATCCATTGATAATGGTTGTAGGCATGTTTTGAGCTCCCAAAGCCATAGTAATTAAGATTTAATTTCTTTGTAGGGTTTTTTTTGTGTGGTTTTGATTTGTTTTTTAAAGTAGAGAGAAGTGGAATAGTTGGTATATATACGAGAGGAAGAATCAAGAAAGAGATGGATGATAGAGAAGTTTGAAGACCAATCACAGCACGAGGAACACGATTAATGAATTATGGGTTTAAAATTTAAATATTTGTGTTGGTTTTACTAATCAAAATGTGATGTGAAAGGCTCCGCGTTGGTCTTGAAAGTGATCCAACTCGGTTACATTGTGTGACATAATTAAAACTAGACTTTTTTTTTATTTGTATTAAAGCTTCATCAATTTAATAACTGGTTCACTCTAATTAATTAGAGGACTGCTTTTTAACATTTGAAATATTTGTTAAATGGTTTCAAAATATCATTTTTTATATTGTTATGTGAAAAGTAACTAAATACGTGGCAACAATATATATTTTCATATTACTAAAGTATATATTAACTTTAACTTTGTGGATTTGGTAAGCGTTGAAATTTTGGAAGAATAAGCTTAATCCATATTTGGGCGGCTTATCTTTTAACCAAACCACACAGTGGGTGACACTTAGTCTAACAGCCCAATTTTAACAGTAAAATAACATTATGTTATTGTTTTTAGTTAAGAAATTATGTTTGTATGTATCTTACACGACTATGCATAATTAATGTAATTTCTTTTTGACTTTATTTTCTAATAAAATACTTGCTCCTATAAAAATATTACAGGTGTACTGTTCATGATTTCTTGCAAACATTTGTATGTATAAGTTAGTATATTCCATAAGTATTTATTTAGGTACAATATACAATGCAATAATGCATCACATTTTCACATGCGCCTCACGACGAGCAGATTATGTTGACATGTCAAGATACAAAGAAATGAGCCAATGATGTCATGTGTGACAGTGTGAACTCCCCTGGCCGTACTGTTATCTTGCCTTTGCCACGTGTGGATGTGGCTTTATTATAATGTACGTTTATGTTTAGGGAAAATATAACACGACTTCCTAATCTCAATTAAACAACTTTAATTAAGAGTGTTTAAATGAATTAATTAGATTTAAATTATTGATTAAATTGATTGGTTCGATTAAGAAGTCGATTAATTCAATTAAGAAATCTAATCAATTTATTTAAATAATAAACAATAGAAGTAGGACTTAAGAGCCTACTCTTTTTTTTTTCAAAAAAAATCCATTTAAATATCCTCAATTGACGGATCAATAATTCAATTAAGAAATCTAATCAATTCATTTAAATATTCTCAATTGACGAATCAATGATTCTCTGTTTCGGCTTAAAATTTTGTGATTTTTCTTTTTAACATATACTATTATTTCTTCGTAATTACCAACATAGTGTATATGTGCAATTCTCTTTTTTTGTATGCATGATCATGCAAATTATACGCGGATACTTCAAAAATCAAGCGGTATTTTATGTGATATCGCATCGGATATCGATATTCGTCGGATACGTATCGAATATTCCATGTGGCGTATTCGAATATTTTATTTGAAAATAATATCAGATATTTCTTGAATACTTATAACGCATCATTAAATATATTTGAAAAACAAAAATATAAATTTTAAATCGAAATAAATAAGTAATACATATAACTATATAAGTAATTAACTAAATATAACAAAGATTTACATAATACTAAGTAATTTCTGAAATAATAAAACTTTAATATATTTTATGTCAAAATACAATATATATAAAAAAATATTAAATATATAAATTACAATTAATGAAATAATAAATATTATATATAAAATGTATCGTATCCTAAGTTTTTTTTTGAAAAATGTCGTATCGGCCTATTTATATCGTGTCGGATAGGATATGATTACAAATATAACTCATCCAATAAAGCATTTAAGGGAAATCAATAACGCCATTTTATCTGCATGTATGACTATCGACAATTAAATAGTAAATAATAAAACTTTAATATATTTTATGTCAAAATACAATATATATAAAAAAATATTAAATATAGAAATTACAATTAATGAAATAATAAGTATTATATATAAAATGTATCGTATCCTAAGTTTTTTTTGAAAAATATCATATTGGCCTATTTATATCGTGTCGGATAAGATATGATTACAAATATAACTCATCCAATAAAACATTTAAGGGAAATCAATAACGCCATTTTATCTGCATGTATGACTATCGACAATTAAATAGTAAATACACAAAAGTTACAATTTTGCATTAAATCAATTATTGCAGATTCTTATTTTAACTTTATTTGATAACGTTATTTTTGGATTTTTTTTTTCTTCTGAATCTAGAACGATCATTCATACACAAAAGTAATTGTTTCTTATATCATAACAAAAAACTACGATGCAAATAAACAAAAATCTATTAATACTTTGAAATAATTTCATAAACAAAAAAATATCCAAAAGAAAGCTAAAAATAATATTCATGCAAATAAATTTAATTATTTCAGAATGTTATCAACGAATTTTTATTTGTTTACATACGTGATTTTTATATTTTCGATAAATTAATTTAAGTAACATATAGTAAATAAATTATTTAATAATTACATTTTAAATACATAATATCACACACACACCCCCGTACACGTAATACCCGCAACAACTCCACACCTAATACAAATTGAAGGTAATTAATAATCAATGCAGAAAATAATCAAATTAGAAAATTATGTATTCATTTTAGGGATGCGGGTACAATGGAGGGTAATAGATGCGGGGTGCACAACATTGTTGATGGTAGTTCGTGTCCGTATTAAGTAGTGGATAATTGCAAATCCATATTACGGGGACACTTCAAAATACATAAGTATCATGAAGATACGAGTATCTGATACAAATACATGTGCGATACGGCTCGGATATACCACGTGAAGTATTCGATAATTTTAATATTTATTTCTAACGGATACGACTCGAATACTTAATAATACGGCTGACAAACTTTCAGGATACGACTGAGATACTCTATTTACGATATTTGGGTCCATTATATATTCCGCTACTTTTCTAGAAATTTAATTACTTCTAAATTAATTTCATGATAATACTTTTATAATAATTTTGTGATATTTGTATTGTTTAGTTGATTTTATTTATTGTCGTGATATTTAATTTAAAAATATTATTAATTTATTATTTAATTATTTATTGTTTATTGTTTATTCTGGTTATATAATATAATTATATTAAAATAATAATTATATAGCCGTAGCACCGTAATCGGATACGATATCCGTATTCATATCCGTACAACATAGGTGAAAATTCAGTCTTTCAGGGAGAGTATGAAATTTTTTCGAATCATGGAATAAAGTGAAAATGTATGACAAATATATTTCTCTGGAGATTATGAAATATCTTCGAACCATGGAATAAAGTAAAAATGTATGACAAATATATTTCTCTGGAGAGTATGGAATTTTTTCGAACCATGGAATAAAGTAAAAATGTATGACAAATATATTTCTCTGGAGAGTATGAGATTTCTCCGAACCATGGAATAAAGTGAAAATGTATGACAAATATATTTCTCTGGAGAGTATGAGATTTCTTCGAACCATGGAATAAAATAAAAATGTATGACAAATATATTTCTCTGGAGAGTATGAGATTTCTTCGAACCATGGAATAAAGTGAAAATGTATGACAAATATATTTCTCTGGAGAGTATGAAATTTCTTCGAACCATGGAATAAAATAAAAATGTATGACAAATATATTTCTCCGGAGAGTATGAGATTTCTTCGAACCATGGAATAAAGTAAAAATGTATGACAAATATATTTCTCCGGAGAGTATAAAATTTTTTCGAACCATGGAATAAAATAAAAATGTATGACAAATATATTTCTCTGGAGAGTATGAGATTTCTTCGAATCATGGAATAAAGTAAAAATGTATGACAAATATATTTCTCCGGAGAGTATGAAATTTTTTCGAACCATGGAATAAAATAAAAATGTACGACAAATATATTTCTCTGGAGAGTATGAAATTTTTTCGAACCATGGAATAAAATAAAAATGTATGACAAATATATTTCTCTGGAGAGTATGAAATTTTTTCGAACCATGGAATAAAGTAAAAATGTATGACAAATATATTTCTCTTTATTCCATTCTCTTTTAATCCATTAAATACTACATTGGAATTGAAATAATATTAACATTTTTTTTGCATCAATAATAAAATTTTATTATATCGAATTTGTTGAAATGGAAATTTATGTACATGGCAATGACGCTATTCTCTCGTTTCCCAAGATTTTTTGTCTATATTATTTTTTCATTTGATTATTTTCTGCTCTCCAACAAATCTGGCCGCCACTGAATAGTCCCCTACAAAGCGCCATAAAATTGATTTCCGAAACAAAACAAAAAAACTCGCATACACGAATGTACACAAGTCGATAAGAAAAGGAACTAATCAAGGTCTTCATTTCCAAAAAAAAAATTCTTGAATTGAGGGCATTGCCTCTGTGATTTATAAATAGTAAAAAAAAAAAATTGTTACATTTTACTTTTATGTAATAATACCCAAATTAATTGGTGTTTTCGCTGGTACTATTCCAATCGTCATTTCTTCTAGTTTTTTGGTATTTGGACCAAACTTGAATTTAACTTGTAGCTCTCCACGCCGTTATGAACTATCTACGATGACATTGATGAGCATTCTTTAGGTTTAAGCCATGCTTGCTGAGCCATGGCTGCAACGGCCTTCGCCCATGCAACAAGCTCTCTTTTCATTTTCTCCTCGTCGGTCCACGACATCACACTTGGTAGATACAATGACATCTCCGGCAATCCATTATCAATGGTTGTAGGCATGTTTTGAGCTCCCAAAGCCATAATAATCAAGATTGTTTTCTTCTTTTCCTTATATTCGTTGTAGGTTTTTTCGTGGGTTTTAGTTTGTTTTTGAATGGGGAGAGAAGCGGGATTGTTGGACGTATATATACGAGAGGAAGAAAGAGATGGATGATTTTGATTGAGGTGTTTGGAGATCAATCACAATTCACAGCACGAGGAACACATTAATTAATTATAGTTTTAAATATTTATGTTGGTTTTACTAATCAGAAAATGTGATGTCAAATGCACCGCGTTGGTCTTGAAAATGATCCATCCATCGTGTTTTGGTTGCCCCTCGGTTACATATAGTGACATAATTAAGAGTAGACTTTATTTATTTATTTATATTAAGAGTAGTGATGTACATGCACCTTGTAGTACTCTTATTCCACATCTTTGATCCTTGATGACGCGAATATGATTTAACAAATTCAAAATTAACACACAAAAATATGATCTAACATCTTAATTTATGATTTAATTATCTTAATTTATGATTGAAAATACAATTAAAATGTTAAATCATGAATTAAATTGTTAATTTTTAAGGTGTTAAATCATATCCACGTCATCAAAAAATGTGTGAGAAGAGATGGGGATATGTCTTACATTTTCCTTGTATTAAAGCTTAAGTGATAACTTGTTGGCCATAATTAATTTGGTTTCTCCAAATTTCGGATTAATATACTTCTCTCGATAGATACAATAATTTAAGGACTGTTTTTTTTTTATATTTGAAATTCTTGTTAGATGATTTCAGAATATATTATCTATCATTTTTATATTTTTACGTGACAAGTAACTGAATAAGAGACCTGGCAACGTGAAATATTTTCATATTACTTAAGTATATATTAATTTTGTGGAATTAGTAAGCGTTGAAATTATATTTGGACGGCGTAACTTTTCAACGAAAATCACACAGGGTGCCGTACAGTCCAACACCCAAATTATTACAGTCAAATAACGAAACAAAACAAAAATATGGTTACGAATTTTTTTAACTTGTCAATATTTGTTCTTAAAGTGAACAATATGTGTTATAAAAGACTTTTTTTTGTGATGAAAATAGAGTGGGCTCTAACGTCCCACTTCTATTGTTTAATTAAGTAGAGTTCGATTACAGCCGCTATTAGAGCGTGAAAAACCCTTCTAGTTCAAACAAAAGAAAAAGAAAAGAAAAAGAAATAAAACAAAGAATAAAATATGACATAAACTCTTAATATTAGTAAAGCATCTAAAATCCTCCATAAACCGGGAAGGTTAATCCAACTCATGCCAAATCATGAATTTGCAATAAGTCCGAAATCGTCATCCTTGACCTCCCTATACTCCTCCTTCAAGATCTCAGAAATCAAATCCCCCTTTTGTTGAATTTTAAGATCTCAGAAATCAAATCCCGGGACACCAAGTTCTAGTTTCTTTTCCAGAAAAGCAATCCCACATACACAATGCCGGAAACCAATTCCTAATTACACGTCTTCCTCTCTCTCTTTCCTTCTTCTTACCGCCTCTCTCAAACCCCCTTCATTTTCCTCTTCTTACCGCCTCTCGTTCAGACCCCCTTCTCCATCATCTTCACATATCGCAATTTCCTCTCTCTCATCGTCTCTTATGAAACGAGATCGGTATTCCAGAGCATTTTCAATGCATTTACAATCCTGTAAGACTAATTCTGCAATTTTGGATTCAATTAGAGCTTTATCATCAAAAATCCTTCGACATCTTTCCTTCCATGTGTTAAAACCAGGACTGCCATTAATTGCTTGAATTAAGCTCAGCCGTGGAGTTTACAATTATCTCCAGTGGATCCAGGTTTGTATGTAAACGCAATTTTACAAGCCCCTTGATTTTTATCCACACTTTTTTAATAAATTCGCAATCTTTAAAAATATGATGAACAGATTCAGCTTCACTCTTGCACAGTACACAATGATTTTCCAAAATCCAGCCTCTCTTCTGCAGATTATCAATAGTAATGATCTTCTCTTGAACAACAATCCAGAGAAAAACTCTAATTTTAGCAGGTTACTTTTATCTTCCAAATTTGATTTAAATCCTCTCTATTCATTCCTGATAGTAATTCATAGCAAATTTTAACTTTAAATTTTCCTGTTGAGGTACCACTCCATATCAATTTATCCTTTTTCTTCTGGTACCAGTTGAATTGCAAGGCAGTGCTGATATAAGGATTGAAGTTGAATCTCTGCTTCAGAAGATAATGGCTCTCTCATCTGCAATATGGTATGTATCTCCTTATCCCTTAAATCCTCCATAAAATCCCTTAATGTTAAATCATAGTGTTGTGCAAAAGAATATAATTAAGGGAAAGTATTACTTAGGGAGTTTCCATTCCAATTATCTCTCCATAAAATTATTAAATCCCCATTTCCTTTAATAAATTTGGTACTTTCTCTAAAAAAATCCAATAATTTTATAATATCTTTCCAGAAATATGAATTTCTATCATCCACCTCATTTACTAAACTTCCATAATTTTGTAATTTCCCCACTAATTCATTCCACTTTAAATTTTCTTCACCAATATTATAATATTTCCACATCCATTTAATTAATAAAGCATTATTAAAATTCTCCAAATTTAAGATCCCTAATCCACCTTTTGATTTTGGCACACAACATAATGTCCAATTTATCAAATTATACCCCTTCTCTTTAAGCCCCCTCCATAAACCTTCTATATTTATCTATACTCTTAATTACCCATTTTGGGAATTTAAATATAGTCAGATAATATATAGGAATTTATGTCATAATAGAATTAATCAATATTAATCTTCCTCCAATATTTAACATTTTTCCTTTCCATCCTTCAATTTTCATTTTTACCTTATCAATTATTTTCTTAAAATCTTCCTTTGCTGGTTTCTTGAAGTGTAATGGTAAGCCTAAATAGGTTATAGGTAAGGTACCAATAACACACCCCATTTCATTTGATAATATCCCCATAATATCCATCTCCACATTAACTCCAGAAATTTCTGACTTCTCCAAATTGATATTTAAACCTGACTAATTCCCAAATACTTTAAGTATATGTTTAAGCCTTCTCACATTCATTATAGTAGGTTTAAGAAAAAAGATTAAATCATCAGCATAAAAAAGTGATGAAACAATTTCTCTCATAGGTCTTTCTAAATATCCTTTTTCACTTAAACCCTCAATAATCCAAGATAAAACATCAACTACTAATATAAATAAGTAGGTTGAAATTGGATCACCTTGCTCTAAGCCTCTCTTTAAGTACACATATTTTCCTGGTATCCCATTTAATAATATTCTTGTAGATCCTCCCAAAACAGATTTTTGAATCCAATTAATCCAAATTTCCCCAAAACCTCTGGCTTTAAAAATTTTAATTAAAAAATCCCAAGAAACTGTGTCAAAAGCCTTATATATATCTGCTTTGAAAATTAATAATCCAATATTTAATTTATTTGCCTTATTCATTACTTCTCTAGCATAAGCATAATTCTCACTTATAGTTCTCCCCTCCAGGAACCCTAACTGATTTGGATCAATTAATGTCCCAATAATTTTTTTCATTCTATTAGCTAAAACCTTTGAGAAAATTCTCTGTATAGAACTAACCAAGCTTATTGGTCTATAGTCCTTAATTTATGTGGCATTATTCTTTTTTGGAATTAATGCCATATAAGAGGAATTATACTGTGAAAGTCCTATTTTAGCCTCCTTATTCAATAAAAAACATAATTCTCCTTTTAAGTCATTCCAATATTTTTAAAAAAAATCCCCATTATATCCATCAGGTCCGGTGTTTTATTAGGTTTCCAATTCTCAATTACATCCTTCAATTCCTCCAATTTTACATCCTTCTCCAAAAAATCCATATTAATATTATTAATTCCATATATAATATTTAAATTAATTTTTCCTCCAACTTCTATTTCTGGCTTACTTGCCTGGTATTTTCCAATTAAATTTCTATAAAAATTAAAAACCACATTTGCTTTTTCTTTATGAGACTGATATATTATATCATTTTCTTTCAATACTGGCACCATAAGTTTATTTTTTCTTATAGTGGCATGTATTTGAAAAAATCTAGAATTAGTATCTCCCTCCTTTAACCATAAATGTTTGGATCTTTGCTTTCAATATATTTCATTTTCCAAAACCATATTATTATATCTCTCCTTTGTAAAAATTTTAACCCACTTTTGAATATAATTCAACTCCTTGCTTTCAGCCAAATTATCTAACCATTTTAGGGTTTTTAAGCAATTATGCAAATAAATTTTATAATTACCAGCATTATGTTGATTCCAGCTTGACAATCTTTTTCCCAAAGCTTCCATTTTTTCATGAAACTCCTCCAAATTATATGAAAATGTTGCCTTTAAATGATTAGTAATAATTAAATCCACTTCTTTATTTAATAGCCAATTATTTTCAAATCTAAATCCCTTATGAATAGGAAAATTTGATATAGCCATGTATATAATTGGAACATGATCAGAAATAGTTTGAGAAATACAATATTTGTTAGAATTTGGGAATTCATTAATCCATTCCTTATTAAAAATGAATCTATCCAATCTTGCTTTAGCCACATTATTAGACCATGTAAATCTTCCTCCAGATAATGGCATATTAATTAATTCCATATCATTAATAAAATCCAGAAAATATCTAGTATTCATATGGTCCCTATCAATTCCTCCTCTCTCATCATGAGAAATAACCATATTAAAATCCCCAAAAATGACCCAAGGAATATTAATAGATTTTCCCAAATCCCTTAATTCATTTAAAAAATCCACTTTAATTGCTTTATCCACTGGTCCATATACCCCCAGTTAATAAGAGTAGGTTATTATTCCATTTGCATTGAATAGTAACATGTAAGAAATATAGTCCAGATTCCATATTAATATAATTAAAATAATCCTCATTCCAAACTATCAAATCCCACCAGAGGCACCATTAGATTTCTTAAATTGAAATCCTTTTAGCCTATTACCACAAGCTTCCTTAACAATATCCATATTTAAATCCTCCATTTTAGTCTCCTGAAAACACACTATATCTGGTTTTTCGGTAATAATATAATTTTTAATTAATACCCTTTTATTCTTATCATTCATACCCCTTATATTTCATGATATAAATTTAATCTTTTTATAAATCATTGATTACCCCTTAATACTCCATTACCTTCCACAATAGAATCACACATTAACTCAGTTATAGTTTTCCTAGTTGGATCAGTAATGACTATTCCTTGACTCTTCACAATTTCATAAACATCCTTTTCATCTAAAAAATCTTTATTTTTAATCATCAATTCTTCCTGTTTTTCAAATTTCTTCTTCACTGTTTTAGCCTTCTTAACAGCTCCTTTATCAATGTGATTATATTTAACAATATGTGCCTTTTCAATGGGAGAAGTATAAAAACCAGTTTGTTTAGATTTCAGTCTCTAACTTCTTCTTTGATCCTCATTAGATAATTTCTCCAATTTTTTAACCTTTATATTAGCATTATAATTATTATTATTAATTATTTTAATACTAGTTGTTGGTTAATTCTAACCTAGTGGGCAATTTTTCGACTAGGTATACAAATTCTAAATGCGGAAGCTAATTAATGTAATTTGAATAGAGTAGAGAATACCGAACACTTGAACACACGATGTTTATTACGGAGTTCGGTAGGTGGTTGCTATGTAGATTTAACTCACCCTTTACTTGCTTAATCGACCGATTCGATTAGTTGCAAGTACCTACGTCTCCGGGAATGCCTTGTGCCTTTTGAGCTTTCGATTGAATTCCAACTCACTCGTACAAGGTTTGCCTAGATCGATTTACACGTTTTCTATCGATCTATAGCGGGCTTTACAATCTTAATGTTAGCCTATTACACGTTTCTACTACGAACTACAACGTGATCGGTCACGTGAGTTGGGAATCGTATAGAAGAGAAGATTCGAAGATAGATCTTGGATCTAGTAGGTTGACTCAAACTATCAAGAGATTTGGGAATCAAGGCTAGAAGTTTTTCTCTCTTTTGAATGTTGAATGAACTTTTTGTAAAAGTTGGAGAGAGAAAAGTATGAGTGGTTCTATTTATACTACTCATAGAACCCACTCAAACTGTGTAAAAATTACATAGTTCGTTCGAACTCACTGTTAGGTTCGTTCGAACTGACTGCAATTTGAACTAGCCGTTTCAAAGAAATTGTTCATAAACACAATGGGTTCGTTCGAACGGACTCAGTGGTTCGTTCGAACGGACATGGATTAGTTTATAGTTCGTTCTATGAATCTTGAACGAACCATGAAGGTTCGTTCGAACGAACATATTAGTTCGTTTGAACAAATATTAATTATGATTAGTTTTGTCCATTTTCTCACTGTTGGGGAATATCCTCGACCCCGGGCCCGCGCAGCGGAATGAAGTCCCGGTCCGATTCTCCGATTCCCGAGATCACGCCATGACTTCGAGGGTACGATGCAATAGAATGATAGATTCATACCGGTGCAAAATTGATTGCACTCGAAGGGTTGATCGCGGCCTTCTATCTTCTGTCACGTTGGTGACAATCCGCGCGTCCCACACCACGTGTATTCCACCGTTCGTTGATTTCGCCGATTCGCTTGATTTCGTCTCCGAAACAATCTACTCGTCCGAATCGATCACAACCGTGAGAGCCTCAGATGTTGCTCCTCTACGTGTATCCACCTTGATTCGTAAGATGCCGGTCGCGAGTACAACTGCCTAGAGGATGTATGGCGAACTTGCTTGATCGAATTGATTCTCTATCTTTCGAGAAACTCTTTTCTCGATTTCTCTCTCTTCGCACATTTTCACTATCGAAAGATTAAATCTGAATTCTCTCTTTCTTTTAGTGTCTTTAGCAGAATGAATTGCTCAATTACTTAGTCTGGATGAGAGAGAAAGTATCCTATTTATATCAAATAGTATTAGGAATAGCCAAGAGGCATGTATATCCAATATACACCCTTTCACACAGAAAAGTGCATGAACCTGTTCAGTATTTTGTCCAGACGAAATTGATAAATTTCTCTGACAGAAAATCAACCAACATGAAAGTTGTTATCTACACAACCCAATTTGGCCCAGCCCAATTGGAGTTCGTATACAAACGTTATGACTGTTTTACTAACTGTATGTCATACTGTTGCACCCTTTCGGTATTTCACATAAACGACACTTATACTTCGTTCTTATGAAATATATTTCTACATGAAGGTTATAGATAATCTCATTATCTATCTAACCCAATTTGAACCATTCAAATCGGATTTTCCCACTGAAAGTTATGGCT
The DNA here is from genome assembly GCA_946800325.1 of Luzula sylvatica. Lineage (NCBI taxonomy): Eukaryota > Viridiplantae > Streptophyta > Magnoliopsida > Poales > Juncaceae > Luzula > Luzula sylvatica. The sequence goes on along the minus strand of OX326960.1, from coordinate 56,976,556 downwards.
ACAAATGTACGCTTACATTCGTTCATCCTTGTGTACACTTTTACGGTTGATCCGAAACTGTATTTCTTTCACTCACAATACCAGATCTTAGTTCGTTCGAACGAACAATTTTATTCGTTCGAACGAACTTTGAGTGATTCACAGTTCGTTCTATGAGTCTTGAACGAACCATGAAGGTTAGTTCGAACGAACAGATTAGTTCGTTCGAACGAATATTAATTGTGTCTAGTATTGTTTATTTTCTCACAATACCAGATCTTGGTTCGTTCGAACGGGTGGTATTCATCAATTCGAACTGAAGGTTCGTTCGAACGCACTGTACATGTTGTTCGTTCGAACGAACCATAATCTGGTATGGTGATTTTTCATTTTCCATTTCATCGTGTTTCGAATTTATCTTTTGATCTTGATAAGTATGAGATGTTCTTTGGAATACCTAGGGTTTATTTTGATGATCCCAACTCACGGAAAGCTTCGACGTCTTGAATTCTTCAATCATCTTGATGCCTTTCCTTTCATGAGTGATCTTCGCGATCCTCCACTCATGTTTCTTTTGATCATCCTTAATCCGTTGTACCTGTTTCTCCTACAAGTTCGTCTTAACTAGGGTTTATTTTGATGATCCCAACTCACGGAAAGCTTCGACGTCTTGAATTCTTCAATCATCTTGATGCCTTTCCTTTCATGAGTGATCTTCGCGGTCCTCCACTCATGTTTCTTTTGATCATCCTTAATCCGTTGTACATGTTTCTCCTACAAGTTCGTCTTAACTGAAACCGTTAGTATTGACAGTGTTTTGATATAATCAAACCTTAGGATATTTGGATCAACAAACTCCCCCTTTTGATTAATTTCAAAACACTGTCGATTTGGAGAGTTTTGTCGGTTATCGAAGAACTTTCCGTACGATATCTTTTCTCCCCCTTTTTGAAATGATCAAAAGGGAGCAGAGACGAACGAAACGGAAGGCTCCACCTAAACACGAGCTCCCCCTAAATTTTTGAATTTTTCACTAGTAGGCTCGTGGATAGAGAATATTTTAGCAAGTTTTTAATTTAGATAATGACTTGTGGTTTTCATGATGATTTTCGCAAATGGGATGGAAATGAGAATTTTTGAACAAATATAAACAAAACAAAAAAAACGTTACCAATTGGTATCCAATCCTCATCGTTGTTGGCTTCTTTGAAGGATTTCGGTTCGATGTGAGAGAGATAGGCATAGTTGTTGGTTAATTCTAACCTAGAGGGGGGTAAATTTGGCAATCTAACTTACACTTAGTTTAGATTTAAACCTAATTTACGGTGCGGAATAAATAATAATTTAGATGATAAAGATGATACCGTACAAACACTTTGACACAAGATGTTTGTTTACGAAGTTCGGTAGGTGGTTGCTTTGTAGCTTTAACTCACCCTTTACTCGCTTAATTGACCGACTCAATTATTTGCGAGTACCTACGTCTCCGGGAATGCCTTGTGCCTCTTTTTGGCTTTCGATTGAATTCCAACTCAACTCGATTACAAGGATTTGCCTAGATCGATTTACACGCTTCTATCGATCTATAGCTTAGGCTCTTTACACTTTGTTGCACTAGCCTATTACACTTTTTCACTAATCGAGCTACAACGTGATCGGTCACGTGAGTGGGATACGATTAGTGGAGAATATCGAAAGTAGATCAACGATCTAAAGAGGTTTCTCAAGCTATCAATGGATATAGAAAATCACAGCTTAGGGTTTCTCTCTTTTAGGTTTGAAAGTTTGAAATTGAGGAAGTGAGAGAGAGAGACCCATGAAGGATTCTATTTATACTCTCTATAGAAATCCTTCAGAAAACTTGCAGTGCGTTCGAACGCATACAGTCCGTTCAGAACGCACTTGAAGTTTGCACTAGCCGTTTCAAAATAACGTGCAAGTACATCTTGGGTCCGTTCGAACGAACAATGTCCGTTCGTAACGGACTCAATTATACATATCATTTTGCGTTCACAGGAACAAGAGTCCGTTCAACGCACTGAAAAGTGGGTGAACGGATTCCAGGTTGTCCGTTCGAACGCACATGTGTGTTCGTTCGAACGTACACATCCCTGTGACGTTTTCCGTTCACAGGAAGGATTGTCCGTTCAACGCACTCAGAAGGTGGGTGAACGGATTATAATTATCCGTTCGAACGGACATGATTGTTCGTTCGAACGTACACATCCCTGTGACACGTTTGGTTCTAATCAAGCTTTAAAGCTTTGATATTTAGCAAGTCCGTTCTGAACGGACTTTGAGTTCGTTCAGAACGCACTTCCTGCTTGACTGAACTCTTTGTTATTTTGAACATGATTTTACTTGAGTTCTACTAGGTTTGTACCTATGGTTTATTTGTGGCGTATCCCACTCACGGAAGGCTTCAACATCTTGAGTCTTGATGTATTCCAATGGCCTTCCTTGTGTTCTTCTTTTCTTGTTTATGTTGAGACTTCATGTCCTGATTCTTGAAGTCCTCCTTCACAAGTCCTCCTTCATCTTCGTATCGTACCTATGTTATCCTGCACTTTTCTGGATGTATACATTAGTAATGACAGTGTTTTGAAATAATCAAACTATCAGGAAATTTGAACCAACAATAGTGAGCTACATAATTGTGGATACGTGACCGAATTCGGACTCCATCTCTTGGATCCCCTACAACGTTGGAGAGGGGATGAGCCGACACTTCCCGGAGAACTTCGGAAATTTGGTAGTGATTCTCGATTTCTTCTTCTTCTTGAGCTTCATGGTCACTTGCTTGATTTTCTACTTCATCGAGGGTGAGGTCTAGGAATCTATGCTCGAGTGATGTGGATCTTTGCGGTACCTCCACATTTTCTCCTTCTTGTATACCTACATTGTGACTACCTTTCTCGGCTTCTTTGTTAGTTTCATCAAAGTGTACATGAACAGACTCACATACTATCCGCGAGGATTTTATGTAAACCCTATATGCTTTACTTGTACTTGAATATACCACAAAAATTCCTTCAATTGACTTTGGATCAAGTTTGTCTATATTATTTGACTCATCTAAAATGAAACTTTTGCATCCAAATACTCTCATGTATGAGACATTTGGATTTCGCCCGTACCATAACTCATAGTACGTTTTCTTCAAAAATGGTCTTAGGCTAAGTCGATTAACGACATGACATGCGGTGTTAACCGCTTCGGCCCAAAGATATTTTGGAGAAGGATGCTCATTGAGCATGGTACGAGCAAGTTCAATTAACGTGCGATTCTTGCGCTCAACTACACCGTTTTGTTGAGGTGTGCGAGGAGCTGAAAATTCACGTATATATCCCTTAGTATGACAATATTCGTCAAATTTTGCATTCTTGAATTCACCTCCATTATCACTTCGAATTGTGACAATGGAGGTGTTTCTTTCGTTTTCGACAAATTTGCAAAATTTGATAAATATGTCACACGTTTCACTTTTATGAATTAGATAATATACCCAAGTGAAACGTGAATAATCATCGACAATGACAAACATATACCTTTTATTACCTAAACTTGAGACACTCATCGGTCCGCAAAGGTCGAGGTGGGTGAGTTGAAGAGGTCGTCTTGTCGTGACGATGTCCTTTGACTTGGAATTCGAGGATTTTGTGTGCTTACCCTTTTCACACGCGTCGCACAATCCTTCCAATTTTAGTTTATGGGAAGGTAACCCTCTAACGAGTTTCTTTCTGGACAACCGGTGAATCATCTCCATGCATATATGGCCTAGTCTCCTATGCCACAGACGTGAAGTCGATTCCGACGCGGTGAGACAATGGATTCCCGGCACGAATGATTTGAAGTCGAAGTAATACAAATTATCGTGTCGAGTTCCCTTGCACACCGCAATATTGTCTAACGTTCGATCAATTATACATGAGGATTGATCGAACCTCACACAATATCCGGCATCACACAATTGGTTTATGCTAATTAGGTTATGTTTTAGCCCTACAAATAGATAAACATTTTCTAGGGTCCAATTTGTGGTTCCTATAGAGCCGATACCGACAATTTTACCTTTTTGGTTTCCTCCGAAGGTAACGTCTCCTCCTTTGAAAGGTTTGAGAGATTTGAACATTTCTCGGTTCCAAGTCATGTGTCTAGAGCAACCACTGTCTAGACACCATTTTGATGACTTATGTGAGGAACTTAGGCACATCTATAAGAAATCCATATTAGTTGAAAATTCATAACAAAAATTGATCTAATATGAATCCTTATACTAATACTCCCCCTCAATATTTGGCTTATGGTAGTAGGGTGAGGGAGTACATTGTCACACATGACTTATTTCCTTGTTGGTCCAACACCCTTTGAGGTGGAGGGACCCATGGTATGTCTATCTTTACACATCCACATAACATGAGAGTTACTTTTAGGATTGCGAAGATCGCAACTAGTGGAGATGTGCCCTAATTTACAACAATAATTGCAAAATGCATTTGTAGGCTTATTTAATGTCTCGGAACTCTTGACGAAATGACTCGAGAGTTGGTTTGGGTAGTTTTTCTTTTGAATTTCCGGTTTGGTCGGTTTTACATTTTGGTCATTTTTAGTTTTAATTTATATTTTGGTCATTTTTATTTATATTTTGGTCCTTTTTATTTATATTTCGGTCCTTAATTTACATTTTGGTCCTTTTATTTACATTTTGGTCCTTTTAAGTTTTAATTTACATTTTGGTCCTTTTTATTTACATTTTAGTCCTTTTTTATTTACATTTCGGTCCTTTTTTATATTTTTATCCTTTTTTCTTATTTTACATTTTGGTCCTTTGATCCTTTTTAGTTTTAATTTATATTTTGGTCCTTTTTATTTACATTTTGATCCTTTTTATTTATATTTCGGTCCTTTTTTACATTTTGATCATTTTTTCTTATTTTACATTTTGGTCCTTTTTTACATTTGGTATTTTTTTCCTATTTTACATACATATTAAAATTTGCGAATATGTCCTGATTATATTAATCGATTTAAGAAGCACCTGAACAAATGCTATTTATACAAATTATATTAGAAAATAATATCCGTGATAGACTAATTTCATGAACCTTATGCATCTATTGACATCATGATATTTGCAAATATGTCATGATTAGATTAATTTAGTTCAAACGCATGCGCGTTAATTCGCACATACGTTAATTCTATTTAAATAATTATATAAAAAACATCCCGCGCAATTGCGCGGGGATAAAGCTAGTTATCAATAATTTTAATAACCCAATTCCCTTTAGAAAGAACTATCTTCATATTAATACTTTTCTCCTTATCCCTTGCCCTTTCATTACAAATTTTCCTCTTTGATCCATGACTAAGAATTAATTTCATTAGACCCCTTTCAATTTTTGAAATTACAAATAAATCCTTCCAGTTTAATAGGTCTACCTCATAACTGAAATTCTCCCCTTTTATAATTAACTTACTTTCTCTCCTCTGAAATGAATGAATTATCTTTGTCCATAATTCCTACCATGTTATTATTTTCCTTGATAATATTTTTTACTCTCCATTCTTTTACTACTTTCTTTCTCCAAACCCTTATCTTCTTTCTTTTATTATTAGTAATCCTTTTCCCCTTATGACCCTTAAAAATACCAATATCAAAAATTTGTCCATCAACATCTTTTGCAGTAACACCCTTTGGAATATTCTCAATTTTTTCTCCTTTTATCTTCAACCTTAATTCATACACCATATTCTTTTCAATAGAGTAAGACCCCATTTCCATTATCACTCCAAAATAAGATATCAATTTACCAAGAGCAATGTGATTGCAAATTTGCCAGTGGTACTCCCTTAAGAATAATATTATATTATTTATTTGTGTATTATTTCCATTATTTCCTAACTCAGAAAAATAAATGATTGATTTGTTAACACATGGAGCAGGATGAATGGAAGGAGAAAGATTGATTGGATTCACATGACAAGGACTTGGAAGATTGATTGGAAGATTTGAATGCACAGGACTAGGAAGAGTTGGACCTGCTTCAAGAGATGGAGAATGTACAGGATAGATAAGAGATTTGGATGCAAGAGTATTTGAATGGACTGTATTGATATGCTGAGATGTATTGATATGAGGAATTTGTATTTTTCAGTGAGAGATTGAGAGTTATATTTGCAAATTTTGTATAAATGGTCAATCCTCTAGCAATTTAAGCATCTTGGTAGAGACTTACATTACGCTTTATAATGCTCTTTTGATAGACAACGATAACATATATTCAAGAAAATGTTCTCGTTGAATACCGGTTTAGGATCAATCCTTTTCCTCTTTTCTACTGTACTCCACTGTAGATCATCCTTAACTCCTTGTTGTAACACTTGAGCATAGCTCATCTTTCTTTCATTAAGCTTTCCTTCTTTGATCGCCAACTGAATTCCTTCCCTCATCGAATCGCTGATGATATAGGATGAAAATTCTATAAGGTGTTATAGAAATTTTGAATTACTCTTTCAAGTGTATTCAATAATCTAGTCTCAACCTAAAAAAAAATTCCTAGATCCGCTACACCCCGAGGGGGCTATGATCTAGTTCCAATCACCACGAAATGTGTAGATTGCTGAGAAATCAAGACCAATAACGCGAGATCTGCTAAAAAACTTGAGCTCAAGAATCGCTCCAATATATACACAAATTTTAATAAAACAAAATCGACCATACAAAATTTCAATTTTTCAAGTAGTAAAAAAAACGAGTAAATGGAGAAGGCTCGGTGGTCCTCCATCCATTGGTGCCAATGGGATTCGAACCCACAACCTCTCACAACTTAGGATTTTTGTGTCTCATACCCAACCACTGGGCCATGAGCCCATAAATGTATTGATGTCGTATTGAATTCGTATTTAGTTGTATCGGAAACGTATCGTGTCGTATCAAATTCATATTCGTTTAAAATACTTCGATACGTCTCATGACGTATCGAAAATGTATCAATAACGTACCATATATGTATTGATGTCGTATTCATATTGGACGGTTCATTTTTCAAAGTATCAACACAACATAGCTGGTAATTAAGACCTATTTGCATGTTTTGGAACATGGTCATATATGATGTCTCAAAACTCGTTCAAACATTCTTGATGAGATGAATAAAAGTATCTAATTAAATTGATTAATACTCTTAATTAAATAAATTAGCGGATTAATTGATCATTTAATTGAATTCAAATGTCAATTAATATGTATTAATATTAACATATTAAAATAAAATTGACGTGTCAATTAAATTTTAATTAAAATTTAATTAGCACAATTATTCTTTCTTGTCTATCTAATAAAAAATATTGAAATGAGATTTGGGAGGCATAATATATTTTTCTTTTGGAATATCAGCACATGACTGTTAGCCTGGCTACCACCTCAATTCTCTATTTTTTTTTTATGCATGACCAATCATGTGATTATAAAATTAGGACAATTGACAAATAAATACTAAATACACAAAGTATTAAACCTTGCATAAAATCAATTATTGCAAGTTTGCAACTGTGAAATAATTATTTATTTGTATTAAGGCATGTTTAGATGACGACATTAGAGTTTTTTTTTCTGAATGAATACCAATAGGTATCAGTCGATTTTTATAGATATGAAAATGAGTGATTTACATATTTATAAAAATACTTGAAAAAATAAAGAAATAAAAAAAGAGTGGAAGAAGAATAGGGTGCCAAGGCAGAAATCCGCAGCGATGCATCTGCTCTCCAAATCGTAGTGGTCCTCGAGTATCCTTATTAGTGCTCGGAAGCGAATTGGTATGCGTCTTGGTTTATGTTGGGGTTATTTTCCGCGGAGTTGCATTTCTCCATCCGATTGCCTCTGTTAGAGCTTTATCCGCTACTTGTAGCGGTGTTTTCGTGTTGTTTGTGAAAATCCTTTCGTTTCGTTGTTTTGATACGTTCTAACTTATCGCAAGCCACACTAAATCCCAATCTTACCTTAGAGTTTTCTCTATTTTGTTTCGGTTTATCTGCCATGACTCATATAGGTCGATTTGTGGTGCCTTTAGAATTTCTGTTGTAACAGAGAAGCATTGTATACGATTTTTAAATGTTTGGATCAAAGAAACAAGAATTACTTAATTGAGAAATCTATTATTTGGATCTAAGAAATTATAATCACTAGGAGATTACCCGTGCTTTGCGGCGGTTTTGTTTCATTTGTTTTGTCATACACATAATATATAGTTATGATTTTTCGGGATCAAACATAAGACTTTGTGAAAATAAAAATCATATTGATTAAGAAAGTTTGATGATGACAAAATTATTATATTATTTTTGAATCCGACACAATGCGAAATATTTATTTAGTACTTTAATACAACACATACAAAAAAATAAATGTTACTATCAGATAATTAAAAAAACATGCGTGGACATAAATAAAAAATAAAATCATATGATATTTTAAATTTTCATATCTAAAAATAAGAATAATAATATTTTAAAAGTTCAAAAAAAATATTTGTGTCTGATAAATTTTATGTTTCATGTTGATTATTGAAAAATATTATATAAGTCAAAGAAATTATATGTGTTTAGTAAATAAATATCTTTTTTTTTTTTTAAAGATTAACATGAAATTGTTTTAAGTAAAAGTACAAATATAACATACTTAGTAATATGTGCAACTTTTTTCAATTATAGTTTTAAAAATAATAATAATTAGGCTTACAAGTCATTAATGTAATTACACTTATTTTTATATATATTTTTACATAATTGTTTTCATAATTTTAAGTTATAGAAAAATATTGAATATATGATAATATGGAACTCAAAATAAAGATAAAATTCAAGTGAATTGATTTCTTAATTTTTTAAAATTATATTATGAAAAATACTAACAATATTTGATGTATGTTTTATGATATTATATATTAATTTATTAATGTTAGATATTTAAACACTTCACATTCTATTTTTGTATTCAGAATTGATCATGTAAGATATTGTGGAAAAATTAAAAATTAAATACAACTTGTCCAACATGAACATAACGAATAATATATTGACACATCATCAATGTAAGGTGATGTTGCCTTCTAAAATTGCTTAAAATTATGTGTAAAATAAGGAACACATAAATGTCTACAAATAAAACATAATCACACAAAATCAAAAGTTAATTCATGATTCATATGTTGCCACATATCATAATTTAATGGTAGAAATAATTGTGATGGTGTGGCACGAGGATATTACATAAAGTCATAAAGATGAGTCTAAAATAAGGAAATTGATAAATTATTGTAGTTTTTATGTTTGGATTGAGGTATTTAAACTATATAACCAAATTAAACACATATTGCAAAGAATTATAAAATGGTAAACAATAGAACTTTTTTTTTTACCAAATGCATGATCAAATAAAGTTCTATTAGATGTTAATTAAATCCTTAAAATCATAATACCATGATTATACTTACCTAAATCATTACCTAAAATTACAGTTTTATCGGTTTCATCATAATTTGTTCAAGGTTTGCATTGAGGATATTCACTGCTTTGATCTCCTCGTTATCTTAAAATAGATATAATCCTGAACATTGCCCCTCTCCCTCATTCGGCCACGTCATCAGGTATAAAATTGAATGCACCAGTCTTTCATAGACCGTGCTGGTTCATATTCACATGGAGCACATGAGCCGAGACCATGCATAGAAAATGCGCCCCTCTATATCCCCGTCTTTCTCTCTTCTCTCTCTTCTTTGTTCCCAATTTTGCGACGGGAGAAAAAATAAATCGAGCAAACCCTAGATGGTGATATTGGAGACGAAATGGCGAAAAACGGAGCCAGAAAAGAGACAACTTCTCCGTCGAGCTTTAATGGCGTGTGAACAGGCGCCTGAAACCCTAGCTTCATTCATCGATCGAGAGAGAGCGCATATATGCATCCACAAGACAGCAAAAACCTTGCCACATCGTCGTAGGGCCTGGAGCAACACCGTTTCGCCCAGTTGGTGGCGAACGCACAAGAGGAAGAGGCCGCGCGTCCTAGCCGAGAAGTCCTGCAGCGATTTTAGCTCTGGTCAAGGTGATTTTTTTTCTTTGGTTCGATTTCTTCGCTTGAGTTTGTTGTGACGTTATTTGTTCTTTGATTTGAGCTTGAAAAACGCGTCCTACCCCAATTATTCTCTCATCCAGTTTATTTCCTGTCAATTTCCAGAGTTAAAAACGCGGGCCAGGCTGTAGATGCGGTCATACACTGACAGCTGTACCTACAGTGGGGGAGGAAGGTTCGTCTAGCTATATTGGACCCCGTCTTATACTCTTTGGGGGAGCCACTGTCCTAGAGGGTAACTCGGCCACACCGCCTTCTACTGCTGGGAGTGCTGGGATTTGTAAGTCATCCATTTTGATCTCTATTTAATCATATTTCAGATAAACTAGATATATTCAGTGTGAATTAGTTCGAAAAGAGCCAATTTTTGTGTTAATTTAGTGAGTACTTTCTTAATTAACGGTTTATGAATGACCCTTTTTGAAAGGTGTGTGATTTGAATTTTGAAGGACTTAATTTGCTATTATGTTAACTTTCCTGATTGAATTCACGATTCGAGAACCACACATAATTATTAACTTCCATTATTTCAAACTTAATATATATAGTAATGACGGTTATCTCAATTATTTTTTGCGGTACAGGTCTTGCAGGCGCAACAGCTGATGTGCACTGCTACGATGTTTTATCGAATAAATGGTCAAGGTAAGTCAACACTTAAAAACTTTATTTTTTTTTTAAATCTTAAAACTAATTATTATTTATTTATTACTCTTTGAATATTTGAGGCTAACTCCACTTGGCGATCCGCCTTCACCTAGGGCAGCACATTTCGCTACAGCCGTTGGTACAATGGTTGTAATCCAGGTACTATATCGTGATATTACTGGTACGGTACCAATTCCCAAAGTATTTCTTTAATTCAATTAAATATATTTTTTGTTTGAAAATAGGGTGGAATTGGTCCAGCGGGTTTATCTGCAGAGGATCTTCATGTCTTGGATCTTACTCAACAGAAACCACGATGGCACAGGTCATAATTTTAATATACTTTAAAATCTTTCATAATTTTTGTCAAGCCCAAGTTAATTGTTGTTATTTATTATTATATTTTTTTTTGAATTTAGAGTGGTGGTTCAAGGATCGGGTCCACGCCCACGATACGGGCACGTAATGGCTTTGGTTGGACAAAGATTCCTCTTTAACTATTGGTGGAAATGATGGTGAATATTTCATCTTATTCAACATTGCATTAAATAATTTAATACTAACCAAAATTTATTTATTTTTAATTTATTTTAGGTAAGAGGCCATTAGCTGACGTGTGGGCCCTCGATACGCCTGCAAAACCGTACGAATGGAGAAAGCTCGAACCAGAAGGCGAAGGCCCTCCTCCATGCATGTATGTTCATAATTTTCTTTTTATTTAATTTCGAGGAAACATTATAATTTTCGACTTTCTGTTAACATTATTACGAACCTTTAGGTATGCAACTCCCGTTTTATTTTCACCAATTTCAAGGTTTGAAAAAATCAACCGTATTAGTGTTTTTTTTTTTTTTTTGATTAAGAAATATTTAGGGGTTGTTTTGTAATTTTCAACCTTTTATTGGATTTTTTTTACAATTTACAACGTTTTCTCTTTTATTTCACAAACATTAAGGTTTAAATAAATGAAACAATATTTTGAATTGTTTTTCCAAATTATAGAAATTTTAAGGGTTAGTTTGTGATTTTCGACTTTTTGGAGGGTTTTTTTCGATTCCTGTAAACTCTCTGGTACTTTTGATTTGGTGAATACATTGTATGATTTAGGGTCTTTTCGATTCCTGTAAAAATGATATCTTTATTTTTTAATGATAAATATGTTTTTGATTTATAGAAGGGTAAATATGTAAATTCCTTTTTCTGTTATTATTATAGATCTGGATTTGTTTGATATTTTCTAAATTTTCAAGGGTGATGTGACCATTTGGTTTTTAGGAGGGTAAATATGTAAAAATTCCTTATATATATTTTTCTTATTATTATTATTATTATTATTATTGAAAATTTCTATGTTTTGAAGGGTAAAAATGGTATTCTGGAGTTTTGAGAGTATAAAACTATAAATATAATAGTTTTATTTTTTAAATGATAAATATCTTACTTTGGATTTTAGGAGGGTAAATATATAAATCCCCCTATTTTTAATATTATTGATAAATATGGTTTTTTTGGTTTATAGGAGAATAAATATGCAAGGCCCCTTTTAAAAAAAAAATTATGCAATATATTTTTTTCCATTTCTAAGTTTTGGAGCTTTTGGATATAATATTAAATTTAATTTCTATAATATTAAATTTAATTTCTGTATTTCTATAATAAATATGATTTGTTGGGATTTTGGAGCTGTAAATATATATAATCTCTTTATTTGTTATGTTGATTATTAGTATACTAATCATTATGTATAAGTAAAATGAAAATAATTTGAAATATGGGTTTTTTGGAATTTATTTCATATTTCCTTCCATCTTAGCAGCAGGGTCTTTTGGTAAATTTTAGCATTTTTGTGATTTTTTTTTTTTAATTTTAGGGAAAAAGTTGTACAGGGATTGCTAATTTAAGAACTTTGGAGGGTTTTGGTCAGAATTTTCAGCTTTGCCGGGTAATTTATTTGTAAACGTTATCAATTTCATGTTTCTTTTGCAAGTTTCTACTATATTGATTTTTTTTTAGTATTTTTTAGCAGTATTGGATTTCGTTTGTAAAATTTTGGCAATTCTTTGAAATTTTATAAGTTTTGGAAGGGTAAAAGTGATATTTTGGATTCTTGGAAGGTTAAAAATGATGTTCATACTATTGATAATTATGATTATTGCTGAATACATGTTGAGTTAAATGTATTTACATGCTTGCAATTTGCGATAAAAAGTGGTATTTGCATGCTTGCAATTTACATGTTGAGTTAAAAATGAAAATACTTTGCTTTTAAAAAAATTTGAAAAGAAAATAATGAAATTTGTTAAATAAATATGATTTGTCATTTGATATATTTCGGAAATTATGACATTTTAATTACAAAAAAACATGAAAATCAGAAGAAGAAAAAAAGTGTCGAATATATGTTTTTTTATGACGGACCCGCGCAATTGCGCGGGTGCCACGCTAGTTTTCTTCAAAAGTGTATTCTCTCAAAAACTTGTTCATCTGATTTGATATCTTCTGATCTTACTTTCAACTCTGGGAAAATAATAATTTAAAACACAACAAGTGGCAGGTTTTTGAAGAAATGCAAACATTTATTTATGATGAAACCGATAAAAAGAGGGATTTTAGTTGATTTCAACTCTGGGAAAATAATAATTTAAAACACAAAATCTCAAGACATACTCGAATGATTACTCAACAGAAAATGGGAGCTTTGGCTTTCTCTCATCAAGACCGAGGCAATAAAAAGAGGGATTTTAGTCGTTTGTGGATTACTCGAATAAATGCAATGTTTGAACATAAAACTCGGTGAAGATCGTTTCGCCGGTTGTCGCAAAATCTTGCGTCTTGCTATCCAACTCTATGTAGCCACGGCCTTCTTGTCCGTGTTATGTGATCACGTAAACCAACTTGTAGCCAATGTGGTCACTACTTGTATCCGCACGAATCACCTTATTAAATCCGTCAAAGCTTACTATCACAAATTATTCTCAAACCTTTCCCTTCCCTTTAGACATAATGTTGGATGTGTTGCGTGTTAAGAATATAAGTTTAGAGTAAGATCACCTGGAGAGAAGATTATGGTTTAGAATCTAATGAGATTTTCAGTTTTTTCTGTAGTATTAGCTATCTGTTCGAACGGATGTGAGTAGGGGCGGGCAAATTGTTCGGTTTATTTAGGAACCGAACCAAACCGGTCGAATTTGGTTTAATCGGTTCGGTTTTTCGGTTTATTCGGTTCGGTTCGGTTCAAAAATTGATATTGTTCGGTTTATTCAGTTCGATTCGGTTTTGGTATTTTCAAAACCGATTAAACCGAACCGACCGAATTAATATTATTTTTAACGTTTTTTTGTAATGTTCATTTAAAAAAATTGAAATTTCATATGTAAAATTAGAAATAACATAATTATATTTTATATGATTTGTTTTAATATATTTTTTTGCTAAATAAAATTTGAATTTTATCATTATAAATCTTCTTATTCGGTTCAACCGAACAAACCGAATAAGAAATTCGGTTTATTCGGTTCGGTTTAAAATCGGTCCAAATTTTATTCGGTTCGGTTCGGTTTGAGTATAGTTCGGTTCGATTTTAGTCGGTTTGTTCTTATTTGTTCGGTTCGGTTCAACGAATGTCTACCCCTCGATATGTGAGCGTTATTATTGTGTTAACTATTGGTTTGAGTAGATGTGTCTTTCGTTCGAACATATCACGATGTTTCAGATCTTCTCTTCAATGAATGATTAGCTTGAGATTTTATTGGATGGAATGTTAAAGTTAACATTAGTAGTGGGTTTTTGAAAAATGAAACTTAAATTTTAGGAGGTTTTTGAAGAAATTCAAAAGTTGAGAGGTTTTTGACAAATCCCAAAAAAATTAGGGAGTTTTTCAAGAATTCCCCTCTTTAATAACATTTATTTACACAAAAATTTCAAAAATTAATTCAAAATTCTACACAGTGATCATCCAAAAAAAAATAAAGGTCAATATTGTGTGAGAGTATCAACAAAACATCTGATCGTTAATCACCGAGACATAGCTAGTAGCCGGCCAAGAAACAGAACCCTAGGTGGAGCCTAGTGACGTTTGTGCGAGAATGAAATGAAAGGATTTGTGATTGACTGAAAGGAAGAGAAATCAGAGAGAAACAAATAAATGAACCGACCCAATTCCAAAAAATTAATATGATCAAAGGTTAAGTCGCCTTCAATATCGATTTATATATCGTCCGATTTTTCTAACCGATGTATGATAAATGGTAACAGTCGCGAACAGATTAGCGATATAAAACCGAGATTTAGAAGAGTGATATTTAACTGATAAATTACTGAAATTTCGAAGATAGCACCAGCTCCTATAATATTGGAGGAGCACATTCTACCATAATATATTAATATTTAAGGAACTTCCTCTGCTAAATAGTAAATATCATCTCACATAGGTATTTCATCAAGCACAAAATAACTTTGATTAGTAATTTGCAACACAAATTGCCCATTATTTTTGTTTACGACAATATGATCTTATTCGTGAGTACAATCAAACTATAAATTACACAAAAAAGGGAGTGAATCCCTTAAAAAAAAACACCCCGAAGGATTCCTTCCCTCGAGATAGAAAACTCGCATACACGAATGCACACAAGCAAAAAACTAAATAAGAGAAGGAACTAATCAAGATTCTCCAATTATACAAAAAAAGAGAACTAATTGATTACAAAATTCGAACTATCTACGACAAGTAGACCCTTTTGGTTTAAGCGATGCTTGCATAGCCATGGCCGCTACGGCCTTAGCCCACGCAACTAGCTCTTTTTTCATTTTCTCCTCGTCGGTCCACACCAAATCCACACGACTTTCCTTATGATCCTCGCCGGTTAGAAACAATGATATCTCCGGCACTCCATTCATAACCTCCCTTCCATAATCAATGGTTGTAGGCATGTTTTGAGTTCCCAAAGCCATAGTAATCAAGATTGTTTTTCTTTTTCTCTTTAAATTCTTTGTAGGTTTATTTGTGGGTTTAATTTGTTTTTGAATGGAAGGAGAGGTGGAATAGTTGGTATATATACGAGAGGAAGAAAGAGATGGATGATAGAGGCGTTTGAAGATCAATCACAGCACGAGGAACACGTTAATGAATTATTATGGGTTTATTAAATATTTGTGTTGGTTTTACTTTTACTAATCAAAATGTCATGTCAAATATTGCTCCGCGTTGGTCTTGAAAACGATCCATCCATCAGAGTTTTGGTTCCCCCTCGGTTACATTTTCTGTGACATAATTAAGAGGAGATTTTCTTTTTTTTAGGTTAAATTTGATATGTATCTCTACAAAAACCCCACAATTTCATGTATATCCTTTTAAAACGTGAAATATCATGAATATCCCTATAAAATTACTAAAATTGCACATATGTCATTTTTGTTTGATTTCGATTAACTATTTCTTAAGATTACTGCTAATTGGTGTTTTTCGATTTTTCCAACAAAAATATTATTTCAAATTTACATAGAGAGTAAAATCGGAAAATCAAAAATTAGTGATAACTAATCGAAATCTAATAAAAAGGGCATCCATGAAATTTTAGTAGTTTTGCAGAGATATTCATGATATTTCACGTTTTGCAGAGATATACATGAAACTATGGGGTTTTGTAAGGGTACATATGAAATTTGGTCTTTGTTTTTATTTTTGTTAAAGCTTAATTCATAACTGTTAAAGCTTAATTCATAACTGGTTCACCCTAATTAATTCCATTAATTACAAAGTAGCTGTGCTTCGAAATACACAATAAACATTTAATAAATAAAAGATAACATACTTTTTCAAAATACATAATCTATATTTTTTTTAATATTGTTATATGACAAGTGACTAAATACGTGGTAACGATAAATATTTTATATTACTAAAGTATGTATTTATTGTGTGGATTTAGTAAACGTTGAAATTTTGGAAGATTAAGCATAATCCATATTTGGGCGGCGTATCTTTTTTCACTAAAACCATACAGTGTGTGACACTTATATTTCATGTATCTTACACAACTACGCATAATTAATGTAATTTCTTCTCGACTTTATTTGGTCCTACAAAAAGTTTACATGTGTACTGTTCATGGTTTCTTGTAGATATTTCTCTGATAATATGGAAAAACTTCATTTTTTAAATATTATGGAGCAATATAAAATGCAATAATGCATCACATGCGTCCCACGACGAGCTGATTGTGTTGACGTGTCAAGATATTTCTTAAACCAAACCAAAAAGAATTAAATAAACCAATAATGTTGTCATGTGTGAAACTCCCCTATATTTTCATTAGTTTAGTTCCTCTATAGTTACTAAGATAGCTATATGTGAAATTCTTTATTTATATGATTATTATAAGTTTATAAATCGTCCGATAAAAAGGCAAGGAAATTGACAACGCCATTTTATCTACTTGCATAACAATTGACAAATAAACACACACAAGTCACAAATTTTGCATAAAATCAATTATTGCAACGATGACATTCTTGTTTCCATTTTATGTTAGTGAGGGAAATTGCATTAAATAATTGATTGCTACATTGAAAATCCTGTTTCAATTATGTGGTGTGTGTGTGTGAACTTCGCCCCATAATTTGAACATTTGAATTTGACTCACAAACACATCATTATCTCACACAAATACCCTAATTAATAATTAATTACACATTCATTATTTATTTCATATTTATCGAAGCATCTTAATCTCATCTACCGCCAGAGAGCTCGATGGGGTCCGGAATATACAACGACTCTTCCACATTCACATTCACATCAACAAAACCAATTCTTTCAAACTTGACCATTTCGAAATTCAAATCACGTTCAATTTCAATTTCTCCCAACTCTTCTCCTTCAAGCATTCTCACCACCTCTGACATGGCGGGCCGCCTTTCCGGCTTAACTTGCGCACAAAGCAACCCAATTCGAATTATTCTTTCGAGTCCATCAACATCGTACTCTCCGTTCAAATTTGAATCCACAATATCTTCCAATCTATTCTCTCCTAGTAACTTCGTCACCTTTATTTATTTATCAACACATAAAAATTAAAACTCGATTAATTATTTCCAATTTTTATTAATTATTAATTAATAGTTACATGATCGAGCAAGAGGATTTCATCGTATCCATCAAAGTCAATGGCGCGTTGACCAGTAACAAGTTCTAGAATCATAATTCCGTAACCGAACACGTCAGTCTTCTCTGACGATCTACCCGTTCTCAAATATTCAGGTGCGATGTGTCCCATTGTCCCACGCACCTAATTTAAAAAATAATTAATTTAACAAAAAATGGAAATTAATTAATTTAATGAATGTACTTGAGTTGTAACGGAAGTCTTTTTGGTATCGACCAAACGAGCCAACCCAAAATCACCCACGACCGCCTCGAGATCCGTGTTGAGCAACACATTTGCAGCTTTCACGTCACGATGTATTATTTTCGGATCGCATTGTTCGTGTAAATATTCCAACCCTTGCGCGGTTCCCAAAGCAATTCGTCTCCTAGTCGCCCAATCCAACACTACATCTCCACGTTTCACGTCTACAAAAAAGCAAACAGAGTTAGGGTTTAGGGTTTAAGGGAGGGGTATTTAAGGCAAAATTTTCACCTCGTAAACGGGAGGCGAGACTGAGGTTCTCCATGAAAGGATACACGAGAAGCCGCTCAGAGGAGGTCACGCAAAATCCAACGAGTCGCAAAAGATTTTTGTGATTTGCTACGCTAATGAGTTCAATTTCGCGCAAGAAGGATTCTTCGCCGCTTTTTTTGTGTTTTTCTAAATCGTTTAATCGTTTCACCGCGATTTTTATTGGGGTTTTTTTGTCGTCGAAAATTATGCCTTTGTAAACTTTACCGAAACCACCCTGGCCCAAAACGTTTTTTTCGTCAAAGTCCTCGGTTGCGGATTGTAATTCGCGTAATGTGAATCGTTTTATTTGGCCGAGATTTATCTTCCATTCATTTTCACCTTGTTAGATAAATAAAGGGGGATTTATATATTTAATTTTAAAAATTGAAAATATCATATTTACCCTTCCAAAAAGAAAATATTATATTTTCCATTTTCAAACATCGAAAATCGAAAATATCATATTTACCCTTTAATTTATAAAAGCCATATTTATTTTTGGAAGAAAATGCGATATTTTTGGTTTCTAGAGGGTTAAATATGTAAATCTTCCAAAAATAAACGAACAAATATATAAAAGTAGTGGGCGAAAGAAACCTGAAACATCGTGAAAATTATCAGGGTTTAGGGTTTTAGATTTCCTTAAAATATAAAGAATAAATGCAATAGCAAGCGCAAGAAGAGCTATTGCACACAGGATGCTTCCGAATATAATTTTGATATTTGGGGTGTTGGTCCCACCTGTCAGAAATTCGAAACGTGAGATAAATAAAATGAGACATGGTTTAAATTATTATTACCTTTGGAAGGAAAATTGGAGATACAAGGGTGTGAGAAATTTTCTCCACAGTTTAATGAATTATTCGTAAAGCTGTATTAATTAATAACAAAAAAAGAAATATTTAATATTTATCCACTTTAAACTATGGAATTAATTTGTACCAAATAAATATATTAATATAAAATTATAAAGAAACTAACTTGTAGGTGGCCACATTAAATAGAGAATCGGGTATATTTCCTGAGAGACGATTGAAGGCTAACCCACTGTACAAATAAATAAATAATCAATTATTATAAAAATTAAAAATTAAATATACAAAAAATAGCAAATTAAGATATGTAACTAATTACATGTTATTTAATGTTGAAATGTTGGATATGGATTCAGGGATGGATCCTGAAAGTTTGTTTCCACTCAGGTCCCTAACAAACAAATATCATTAAATATTTATCGAATCTATCAATTTTTTTTTTTTTTTTTGAGTAAATTAATCTATCAATTTAATTTCCTACAATCATGATTTGTTCATGAATTTATGAAAACGTATATACTTTAAATTATCGAACTCACAGAGTTTCAAGAGAAGAGAGGCTTCCAAGATTGGCAAGAATATCTCCGATTAAGAGATTATTTTCCAAATTCAAATGAATCAATTTAGATAATTTTCCAAATTCTTTAGGAATTTCACCAGTTATTTTATTGTCCGCCAATGACCTGCAAAATTTAGATAAATGGATAATAAATAAAATACAATCTAAAAAAAGAGAGAAGGGTAAATAGAAGACTTACAACACGGTCAAGTACTGGAGATCTCCAATGCGTGGAGATAAAGTGCCCGTGAATCCCATAGAACTCAATATTCTGAAAAAAAAAGTAAATAACATTATGTACATTTAATATAAATATGATTTTGAAAGAAAACTTACAATTTGGTGACGTTGCTCGACTCGCAAATCACGAATGTGAATGCGCAAGGAGTTACTTGATTTTGGAACCAATTGGATAATTGATTCTCTGTATCGTTTAGCATTTGCTTCATCTCCATTAATGCCTCCACTAAAGTGTATAAAATAATAGAACACAAAAAAAAATAAACATTAGTTCTACAATTACATGATGATGAATTTAATACAAACTGAAAATATATATCACCTTGATAATTAGATTGAGCTTTATAACACAAACAAGATAAAGCTAACAATACGATGATCCACTCCATTCCTTTTTTTCTCGGATTTAGCACATATAACCTGGTTGAAACCAAAGAAATCAACCATTGTAGCATTCAATTTATCACGGAATAATATAAGAGGAAAAAAAAACTGGATTTGTAACCAAATAAATCACAGTTTGCAACATGCCCATAACCTGTTCGACAAAATGACTGCATAATATATACCTACCATTAATGCTGAAAGACACCCATGTTCTCGAAAACAAAAAAAAATAAGAAAGTGGTGACAATTAAAGGCATCCATTTTTGCAAAAATCAGCAAAAATTGGCACCAGGAAAATCTTCAACAAATCAGAAACTTGCACAATAAAGCTACTCACTACTTAGTAATTCTGTTGATGTAGACGACTGAAGAAGATGAGAAAACGAAGATCAAAATCGAGTTGAAGTCAAACAAATCACAATGGGTTCTCAGCACACTTTACTTTATCACTACCCCCTTTATCACTTTACTTTATCACTACCCCCTTTCCTTACGCTATGAGTGGGTTTTGGGTCTGAGTCTGACCGCGGAATATGGGTATCCATTTGATCAATCAAGTCCGAACCCGATTAATGTTTTGGGCTTAGATATTGGTAGGGGTGTCAACGGTTCGGATACGGTTCGGATAGTGGTCATACCAGATCCATATCCATATTTTTTTCGGATACGGATCCGAATACGGTATTACCCGGATACGGATACGGTTCGGATATTAAACGAATACGGATACGGTTCGGATATTGTCGGATACGGATACGGATCATATTCGGATATTAAAACGGATACTATGATATAATAATATAATAATAATTTTAGAATTCAAGTCTTGATTATTTTATAATTTTAAAACAAATTATATATATTGTGATTATTGATTTATAATTTGCATATTAGATATTACTATGATTTTGATCATGATTTTAACAAAACGGTTACCCGTTTATAAATTTTATTCGGATCCGGATCCATCAAAATATTATCTCCTAGATCCGGATCCATACCCGTAAAAACGGATACGGTTCCGGATCCGGATATTTTTTTTCGGATCCGGATATTTCTTCGGATACGGTTCGGGTCGGTTCGGACAGCATCCGCCCCATTGACACCCCTAGATATTGGTCAGGACTCAACATAAATAAAAAGGGAAATTATATTTTTCTCCCAGATTATTCCTAA
The DNA here is from genome assembly GCA_946800325.1 of Luzula sylvatica. Lineage (NCBI taxonomy): Eukaryota > Viridiplantae > Streptophyta > Magnoliopsida > Poales > Juncaceae > Luzula > Luzula sylvatica. Next base: position 56,954,959 of record OX326960.1, on the reverse strand, counting down.
TTAATTCATTTAATTACATGATAATTAATAAAATAATACATAATTAATAATTTCGAAATATCTATTAAAAATTGTTAATTCGGATAGATATTAATTATATATTACATGTAAATTAATTATATAATATGTGTTTGTTACCATGTTAATTAAGTAAAATGACAAAGACTCCATATATAAAACCCGAATTATATATCAAACCACGTCACATTATTTAATAATTGAAACAAAAATAATTCTATAATTTGTAAATGTCTAAAAATAAATACAAAATAATGGATATGGATAAATTATTCAAATTTATGTAAAAAAATAGTCTTTTGATTTAGTACAATAATAATTAAAATAAAACTGATCATTACGAGAAAGAATTGGAATTTTTTTTTTAATCCCATGTAGTAAGAAAATGAATAAAAAAGATGTATACTTAATGTCAATTTTATCATATAAAATTACACATATTGTGTACAAAGCAGATAAATGAACGATAGAAAATAGCTATTATCAAGGAACTGACGGATTAATATTTACTATTTTCTATATTTTTTACTTTTGATTTGTATTTTTTTTAATTTCCGTTTTGTCCAAAAAATTACTCTCGCTGAATCAATATAAAATAACCAGAAATCCTTCATTTGCAAACTTGATAACAATGAATTTCTTCACCTCTTCGCCAAGTAACTTTTTCAGAGCTTCTCCACTAAAAAAATCTATCATGGAATCACACTAATTATATATATTTTCATGTATGATATTAACTCTCATTTGATTAACACCTTGATTGTCATCATTAACGGCGTCACATCCTAGATTTCATTGTGAGAAAAACCCACGCTCTCTTTTGTAAGTTGTCGATCGTGAGTATTGTATTTTGTTTTAATAGCCATAAGAACACCATGATTCTTTCTAGTATTTGTATTTGCCATACTTGCGAGATTTCATTGTGAGATTTCACTGGTCTACTCCTTCTCCTCTCTATCTGAGGCCAAAGCCATCTCTAATGAAACTTCTCCTTGCTTCTTGAATTGTTCGATCTCTGTTGATCTCTCGTATTTTTCTCTTGGTAGCCTCGCGACAGAACCTTTATGTGCCCACTAGCGGTCCTTTGTGGTTCATGCTCCGATAATGTGTATGCTGTCATGTTTGTTCCATCCAAACCATCTTTCATTTATTTTCTCTTATGGTCCCCTCTTTCGATGACAAAGCGGCTGATCTTTTGTGCCCGATATTTCTTCCTTCTCCTCTTAGGTGGGTTAGTGTCTTCACTTGGTATCCCTAACCCTAAATCGGTGCAGGGGGAAGGGGTTTTCTTCTTTTATATTTGGATTGTAATTCTTTTCTTTTCTTTGCGGAAATTATAATTTAATTCATAAATCCACATACTAAACAAAAAAAATCGAGTTCCATGACCAATCATGAATAACATGACTGGATCTTATTCCATACCAAAACACAAAAACAACCATGAAGGTAAAACCCCTCGAAATCTCTTCATGCACCCATCAAAGCAAGAAGCATCCTCTCATAATCACCAGAGGTGTCACCAGCAATTGCACGGTCTAACGGCACGCTGGTTCTCTTCTGGTACGCATCCTTTATTAATTTCAAATCGACTTCGGCACGAGTAGCTATGATTCTGGTGAGAGCATTCTCGTCCGTTCCCGTCCCCTCAATGGCCAATCTTGCTACTTTAGTAAAATATTTTTCTGGGCAAGAGATGCATTTCACCACGGATCTCAAAGCAGTGAGAAATTCATCCTTGGGATCGGCTTTCAAATTCTGATATAAAAAAAACAAAATGTTCGTGTATAATTGCGCAATTCAAGATCGATTTTGGAAAAACTGAATTACATACCTTGTTGAGTGGGCTACCAAACTCATTGTTGTACTGATTCAGAGTAGCAACGAGTTGGGGTTTGCTCCTAGTGGTGAGGATCCTGACGAGATCCTCGTGGTCATAAGCCTTGTCAGAGACTTTCTCGTGCAATATCTTGGCTTCAGACTTGGCCAGTTTCATGTTAACCTCTGGGCCTTCATAGCGGTGCGCCATTACAAGAGGCACCAAAAGCTAAAAATATTAAAATTAATAATCAATGTATTAGGAGCATTAATTAATTAGATAATAATAATACAACAATGTTCGATACCTTGCGGAAGTTTCCAGAAGTATGCGCAGCCACATCCTCTTCGAGAGACCGCTTGAAGCGAGCCTGATAAGCCTGCCTTACGGCGAATAACTCGGAGGAAGACCTTGCACAAGCGATTTCAATGAGAACGCGATTTGATTCTTTCCATTTACGCACTGTCTCGTTTGCCAGCACTGCGTCTCTCTCTGCTGGAACTAGTGTCCATAGGATCACTGCTCTCTGTTCTCCCAAAATATCAAGATTAGTGGTTCTAAACAAGATACAAATAATAATAATACAATGATTAAATGGGGGTATTAACTAGAGAATGTACTAAAATTGTTGATGATTATTTATTTCTCTCTCTGAATTAGACTATTAGATAACAAAAGGCGAACAAACTTTACCAAGGAATGTAGAAAATAGCAGATTTGACCCTTTAACAGAGCACGTGCAGAGAAAAAACAAAGTTAATGAGTAGGAAGAGTAAAGACCTCAAAATCGCCATCGATTTCGTCATCAAGGGACTTGAGAAGCTCCTCGCCATAGATCTGGGCATAAGTCTCACGGATCAGACGACGCTGTGCTGCATTACGGTGAGCCAGAATCGAGATGATCAGAGCTTCATTCGTTCCCCATCCTGTCAAAATCAAAGTCATAATAAACAATCAATATTCAGATCAAGCGATCAAAACCTTGCAACCTTGCAATACGGATCAGATTGAAAAAAATGAGAAATGAATACCTTGAAATGCCTTCCTGAGCTGCTCGCAATCTTCATTCGGTGATGGTACTGTCTGAGGAACAGTAAGAGTCGCCATGGCTGGATCTGGATTCAGATTTAGAGATATCTGAGAGAGAGAAGAGAGAGGACGATGGGGTTTATAAATGCAAATTATTAGATTCGACCCGCCACATTTACTCCTCGGCATCTGTTCAACGTACCGACAAAGTCTCTAATATCCGTCGATTAGGTATGGGTAGTTGATCTGACGGTTTAAAATCAAAGATGGATTATTATAACGGGCGATTTGATTGTTATCATTTTAAATTCAGAATATAATATTTATCCTTTTAAAAATAAAATTTATCATGATTACCTTCTAGATTTATAAAATTATTATAAACGAAGATAAATTTGACAAACTTAACGGTAAATTTAGACAATTTTTATAGTTAGGGCCCGTTTGGCAAGCGGAATTAGTAAGGTGAAATTGGATTATAAGGTGGAGGAGTAGAAAGTTCTGGAATTAGTAATTCCACAGTTTGTTTGGATGTCCGAATTATATGATGATGGAAAGTATAATTTTTTGTTTGGTTGTTTGAAAAATTTTGGAATTTTGAAAATTTATTATTATTATACTATTAAAAATTATAAAGTAATTATATAATAATAATAAATGATTATATTATATTATTATGTCCTTATAATTAATATAACAATATATAATTATATTATAATATTATAATAGTATAATAATATTAAATGTACTGTTAAAGTATTATAATATTATATTTTATCCATATAATATGATCATATTCTCTATAGTTATAATTATAATTATAATATTATTTTAATTATATATAATATAATTACTATTTATAACATTTAATATATATTATTATAATAACAAGTAATATTATATTAATTATACGGAAATACAAAATAGTAATATCATTGTATTTTATCCATGTAATATTATTATTTATAATAATATATAACATATTATATTAATTATATAAATATAATATAATTATTATGTATAATAGTTATTATACTACTATAATAATATATAGTATTATATTAATTCTATAGATTTCATACATACAATATAATTATTCTTTGATTATAATTTATTGTTCCGCATTATATATTAATAATATTACAATATATTTACTATTTATTATTATAATCATATATATAATATTATATTAGTTATAATATAATCATTATATTATATAATTATTAATAATATATAATATTATATTATTTGCAATATTATACGAATATAATAATTATAATATGATTATTTTAATATTGTAATATTATTACTGTATAATATAGTTATTATTATAATATTATTATAATATTATTACAATATTATTGTTATATTATCATAATTAATATTATTATTATATTATTTTTTATTTTTTATTATTATATTATGATAATTTAATAATTATTATTATGCAATATTATATGATTATTATTATCTGAAATCATTTAATAATACTTATTTTATTAATTATAATTATAATAATAATAATAATTATTATTATAATTATAACTCCATTATGTGTTTTCCTCCACCTTGACATTTTCCAAATTTTTGGAATTATAATTTGAAGAATTTGTGTGAAGAAGGAAATCCAAGAATAATATAATTCCACTATATTTTCTTTGCCAAACAAAGAATTAGATGGAGTGGAAATATATAATCCAATTCCTTGTTGCCAAACAAGTGAATTCTGAAAAAGTAAAAATATTTACCTCCTTTTATAGAATAAAATATGATATTTTTATTTTTCAAAAGATAAATATAATATTTTAAACTTTTGGCAAAATAAATCATGTTAGGCAGATATTTCTAAAACGCCGCTCGTCTAATTTTTTATCGTTTTTTTTTACTGATGCGCTTTGTCACGTGACACACTGTGATTAAAAGGGAAGTGCCAGAATGTAAAAAAACATAGTGCACTAGCAGCTCCCTTTTATTAAATATTAATTATTGATTAATATGTAATTAATGAATTTTAAATATTAATTGTTATTTGCTAATTAAATATGATCTTAATTACTTATTATATTTTCATATTAATCAGTAATCAAAAAATATTAATTAAAAATGGAAAAATGGAAGGAAGTGGGGCACCATAAATAGCCTCTTAGGCCATGTTTGGCAAGTGTATAAACCAAGGTAAGCATATTTATTCTAGATCTTTATGCCAGACACATATTTATTGATGGGACTAAATGAGTTTAAGAAAGGAGTAAGCCATGGAAACTTAATCCACCTCAAACGTGGTGTAAGATGTACTCCTCTTTTTTATTACCATTTTACCCCTCACTACTCTCTTTTATCTTTTTTTTATTACATTTCACTCTTTCCGGTACATTTCTTTCTCTCTTATTTCATCTTCCCACCCAAACAACTTTCTCCATTTTTATAATTTGTTTTCTTTTTGAAACCAAGATCTTTCTCAAAATTTTCTTCTACTCAACAAATAAATTACATTATTCTTTTCTACTTTTTATGCTCTTTAATTTGACATCAATCATGGGATAGTTCTCTTTCGGAAAAAAAAATCAAGTTCGTTTGATGAAAATAACCTTTGAAAAAGATCTTGAGCTTAGAAAAAGAATGGGATGATGGTATGTGCGTGTCTTTCTCTATTTTTTCTTATTTTTCATGAAATATTTTATTGGTGATTTTCATGAAAATAATGGAGTTTTTCATTCTCTTTTTTTCCAGAGAAAGCTTGTGTAAGGAGAATCATTCATTTACAAGAAAGGTATTATTTTTTGCTTAGTGTTATTTTTTTCACAATAATATTTAACTTGTGTCTCATTAATTATTAATGATATATACAAATTAAGTATTAGGTATTAATTATTTTAAACAGTATATATAATATTTATTTATGAAACGGCAATATATAGGCATGGAAAACATTGTGAATTCATCAATGAAAAAGGAGAAAAGTACGGAAAATATAAAGTGTACTGTAATAGGAAAGGATTTGTTTCCCAAAATGTACTGGCAGTGTGCAATTTTGATATGAAGTTTGTTTTTGTCTCGGTTGGGTGGGAGGGATCTGCAGCAGATATGAAGGTATTTACACAATTTTATAAAGTGTCAAACCGAGATTTTAAACGAGAATGATATGTTTCTGAATATGTCGCAAAACTTGTCCGAATATGAACATATGAATCAAATTGATGATGATTTGACCATAGAAGAGACACATGTTGGAGAAGTTCTTCGAAATACTATTACAAGGACGCCGTGATCGTAGGAACTAGATTTTATATGAGATTCACATATGTAATTTTATTAGTGTTTATTAATAGAACAAGTATGTAGCATTTTATGATATTTTGTCTAGTATATTTTGTGTTATATTTATAATTAATCATTATCATTTCTTTTTTTATGTTCATAAAATTATAAGGATAGTTTGGTCATTTGTAAAAGATATTCCTTTTATAATCTACACTCTCTCAATTTTTAATCTCATCATTTTGCCAAACATAATTCCAAAGCTAGGAGTAAAATGGAATAATTTCTTACTCGACTACAAAGTTACCCATCCCTTATTCTCTTACCAAACAAGCTCTAGAGTCTTGTTACAAGGTGTTGGCAGTTGACTTCTGCAATGAAACTTATTATAAATGGTTGGGCCAAATACGAATTTGGGCCAAAATCACCACTGTTATATTTATTATATTTGGGTCCTGCAGATTTACGAAATTACCCCAGTTCAGAGATTAGAAATTAGTGACTAACTACTACATTCCTTAATGCTGCCCCTCTTCTGAAGACCTTGGTCTGAGAAAGGAAAGGAGTGTAATTTCTAATCCGATCGGAATAATAATCAACGATAGCGAGAAATCAACATAATTGTTTGCTAAATTTAGGGGTTATTGAATTGGGGGAGATTCGGATTCTCCTTTAATGGGGTATCTACCATCGCTTGGCTCTAAAGCGGCGCACTTGGTCTCTGATATAACTACTGTAATCCTTAATCCTTTATCTGATCACGAACATTCAAAACCTCCTGTAAGTCCTTCTTTTTAGCTTTTACTGTCGATTTTCTTCAATTGGTGTTGTTATTCTTGAAGTTTCTTCAGTGTTTGACCTTGCCTTTAGATGAATTGATGTTTTGGGTTTTTTGGATCAATTGCTTATTATCTTCTCAATTTTTGAAGATTTTTCTTTTTATTATGTTTTGTACTTTGAGTATCCACTAAAGGAAGTGGGCGTAATTAAGTGAAGATTGAGTATTGCAAAGATCAATTACTGGTCAAAATAGTATCCTCAATCATATTGTACTTCAAATATGAACTTCAATCATGTTTACTGTAGGAAGAAGATGAAGATGATAACAATTCAGGAAGCGAACAAGACGAACGCTCCATAAGTCCAGGTGGGCCCGACACGTCATCCTTCAAAGCATTCCTAATCTCTCTCTTATCCCCCGATTCCCAAGCTGAACACATGGAAACCCTAAATTCCCAACAATCCGAACCCGAAAATCCCGCCTCAAATTCAGAACCAAAGGAGCACAAAGGGAAGAAAAGCTTGCTTTCAAAAGGCAAACTAACCATTGGCAAATTCATAACCAAAGCAGCCAAAATAAGCGGATTCAAGCAAAGCTCAGATGGGCACGCAGTAGGCCACACTGAAATTGCCATAGCGGATCCTGAACCCGAGTTACATGCAGTAAAAGTTGAATCGAAAGAAGATAACGAGACACTGATGTCGGAGAAGTCTGAGCTGATGTCAGCGGATATGAGAACTGCTCTTTATTCGTCTCTTCCCGTACTCGTTCAAGGGAGGCACTGGGTTTTGCTCTATAGGTTAGTATCTAATATTAATTATAAACTAAATTCGAATATTTTTTTTTAGATTTTAATTAATTTTAATTGTATGTTTATACAGTACATGGAGGCATGGAATCTCTCTCTCGACTCTATACAGGAAGAGTGCACTTTGTCCTGGCTATTCATTGCTAGTAAGAATTGAATAATTTAATTTAGGTTTATATTTTATTTTTTTATTAGAAAATAATTTTATTTAAAATGTTCAGATTGTTGGGGATCGAAAAGGAGCGGTGTTTGGCGGTTTAGTTGAGGCCCCATTGCAACCTACCAATAAGAAGAAATATCAGGTTTATATTATTTTTAGTTATATTATGCTTTATAATTTATTTTATTATTTATGCGATGTGTTTTTGTTTGAAGGGGACGAACAATAGTTTTGTTTTCACCGATCTTCAGAGCTATCCGGTTATATATCGCCCAACAGGTTACAAAAAACTCAACCTTTTAATTTCTTACAGTTGTATAATATTGCGAAATTTTTCAAAAACCCCCTAACTTTTCTGAATATTACGAAAAACTCTTATCTTTTACATTCCTAATATTTTGTTATGTTTTTGAAAATGACCATTCTGCCCCCATGATTTTACAAAACCCCACGATTGAGAGGTCCGAAGATTGGATCCTGGACAAACCCCTTTTTCTGTTCAAATTTTCTTAACTAAATAAAAATATATAAGCGTTGAAATTATCAGAAGTATTCTGTAGTGTAGTGGTAATTCGAAACTCGGCCTTTGCAATTTTTTTAAAATTTGAATTTCTATAATTAAAAGGAAAAAAATAACACATTGATATCTTATCCAATTCGTAATGTGGGTTTATAATTGGCCCACCAGGATTGAATCCAGCAAAGATTATATTTTTATCTTTTTTTTATAGATTATAGTTTGTTCAAAAGATAAACAAAGATTTATACTAAAATATTTGTACAATATCATTCAAAAAAGTTAGGGTAGGGCTGTTAACGAACCGAGTCAAATCGAGCTTGGCTCGAGATCGAATTGAGCTAGCTCCGCTTGGATGAAATACACTGGTTCAAACATTTTGTGCAGCTCGAATTTCGCTCGATGTTCGAGCCACTCTTAATCTTGCACAAGTCAGTTATGTAGTAATCAAATTGGAACTTATTTTTATGGCATATTCAACTCAAAACAAAAATATCAAATTAAAAAAACAAACAAATAAACAAAATACCATTTTAATTCCCAACACAACTCAAACTCTAAACAGATTAAGAGTTTTAAGAACTGCATTCTCAATTCCAATAAATTACAAAATAGATTACCATTCCGGACTCGAGATTGAATTAGTCCATTAATTAATCTTGGTCTTGAGTCGAGCCATGAGCCGAACCTGAACGAACCAGACATATCTCGAGCTTGGCTCGGCTTTGATCGATTTTATTCGAACTGCATTCAAATGACCTATTTACGAATACGAACTAAATCAACACCCTAAGTTAGGATGGTTTTGAAGTAAGCAAAAAATATAGGGTGGTTTTGAGGGAATCTAAAAAGTTAAGGGGGTTCTTCGTAATATTCAACTTTTTTTTTTTTTTTAAATTTTCCTATAATATTTGTTTATGAATTACCTGGTAAATTTGTTATTAATAGGTGCCAATCATTATTTCACGTTGTGCAACACTGACTCTTTGGCTTTGGGTGGTGGTGGTCATTTTGCTCTCTATCTTGATGGAGATTTGTAAGTTTAAAATTAATAAAACTATCTTTTATTTTTAAGAAGAATATAATTTATTTTATTGTAGATTGACTGGGTCGAGTTCTACATCAGATACGTTTAACAACCCATGCCTCGCACATTCCGAAGATTTTGAAGTAAAAGATGTCGAGGTATGATTAATTAATATGTTTTTTTGAAGTTTTTTTTTAGATTTTGGGTATTTTTTATTATATCTTTTTTTTTGAATAAAAATGCAGTTATGGGGGTTTGTTTATGCGTCGAAATACGAAGAGATCCTGGAACTTTGCAATTCCGAGAAACCAGGCATTGCCAGATGGTAATTCGAGTGCCCCTTAAAAAATATTGTATTTTTTCGGGGTGCTTGCTAGAATTTATGCAGTTAATATACACTAAAAAAGAGTGAGCTTGTTCTTGTATATATTGTTTCTTTAGTTGAGTTGGCTTCTATGTATGTAATGGGACTTTGAAAAACATGTTATGACGACCAACAAACCTTATCCTTTATAAGTTTTCATAAGTATCAATATCCACGAATATATATATATAAAACACCGCAATGCAAATCTTCATTTTGTGCTAGAATTGTGTGATATTGGCTCGTCATCGGAATGTGGTATCGGTTCATTCATCATCTTCATTTTTTCAATAAACGGACCTAACAATCCAGTTAGTTTTCCGCAATAATCGGCTTGAGCAATCTATTTATGGCTTAGGAAATCCGAATAGCGTGTTTTTGAGAATATTTGTATTGACAATTTTTACGAGCAACTTTTCTCGGATTGTACAAACGTTACGAAATTTTGTTTTTTTTCGCAGCAAGTGGTCATAACAATCTAATTAGGTCATTAGGAGGCCAAATAACATGCTTGAGAACATTTGTTTCGAAAGATTTACATCAGAACTTTTCACTTGATTGTGCAAATATTAAGAAAGTGTTTTATCATAATAAGACGACATACCAATCAATCTAGGCATGGAGAATACAAATAATGCGTTTTTTAGAACATTTGTATGCAAAAAAATTAAGACATGGCATTTCAACGAATTTTAAAAAACATTATCAAAGTTTATTTTTCGCAATAGACGGTGTTTGCAATCCATTTAGTCCTTCCGCAGTCCAAATAACGTGTTTTAAGAATATTTATTTTGAAAGTTGTACGACACAACTTTTCACCGAATTGTGCAAACATTACGAGAGTTTATTTTTTCGCAATAAGTAGGCATATCAATATATTTAGACAATGGGGAGTCAAAATAACGTGTTTTTTAGAATACATGTATTGAAAGCTTTACGACACAAATTTTTACCATACTTAACAAGCATTTCCCGAGTTTGTTTTTAAGCAATAAACGATGTGAATGATCTATTGGGGCCTTGGGAGTCTGAATAACATGTTTTTGGAATATTTGTATTGAAAGTTTTGCGACACAACTTTTCACCATATTGTACAAACATTAGAAAATTTTGTTTCTCGTAAAGCGGTCGTATCAATGTATTTAAACCTCCGGAGTCCAAATATAGTGTTTTAGAGAATTCTTGTATCGAAAGTGTTACGACACAAATTTTTACTAGATTGAACAAATATTACGAGAATTTGTTTTTTCGTCATAATTGGTCTTAGAAATATATTTAGGTCATGGGGAGTCATAATAATGTGTTTTTGAGAATATTTGTAGCGAAATTTTTACGACACAATTTTTTTTTTAATCGTCCAAAAATTATGAAAGTTCTTTTTTCTCAATAAACAGTCTTAGCAATCTATTTAGGCTTTCGAGAATCAAAATAACATGTTTTTTAGAACATTTGTATTGAATGTTTTGCGACGCAACTTTTCACGGCAGTATACAAACATTACAGAAGTTTTTTTCGTAATAAGCGGTCATAGCAATCTAATTAGGTCTTAGAGAGGCTAACTAACATGTTTTTGAGAACATTTGTAGTGATAGTTTTACGACATAATTTTTCACCAAATGGTTAAAACAATAAGAAAGTTAGTTTTTCGCAATAAGCGGTCTGAGCAATCTATTTAGCCCTTGGGGAGTTTGAATAACGTGTTTTTTAGAATTATTGTGTTGGAATATTTACGAACAATTTTTTTCGGATATTACAAACATTATGGAAGTTTTTTTTGCAATAAGCCGCGATAACAATCTAATTAAGCCTTGGCGAGGCCAAATAATATATTTTTTTAGAACATTTGTATCCAAAAAAATTCAACATTATTTTTCACCAGATTGTACAAACATTACGAATGTTTGTTATTTTGGAATAAGGTGGAATATCAAACTATTTAGACCTTGGAAATCAAAATAACGTGTTTTCGAGAGTACTTGTATCAAAAGTTTTATGACACAAATTTTCACCTGATTGAACAAACATTTCGAGTGTTTGTGTTTTCGCAATAAGCGGTCTCCACAAACCATTTAGGCTTCGGAAGTCTGAATAACATGTTTTGTGAATATTTGTACTAAAAGTTTTATGACACAAGTTTCAACTGAATTGTACAAACATTGTGAAAGTTTATTTTTCACAATCAATGGTCATATCAATCTATTTAGACCTTGGGGAGTTTCAAAAACGTGTTTTTTAAAATTCTAGTATCGAAAGTTTTACGACACGAGTTTTCACCATATTGAACAAATATTTTGGGAATCTGTTTTTTCGCCATAAGCGGATTTAGCAGTCTATTTAGACACGGAGAGTTCAAATGTGTATCGGAAGTTCTTCACCGGATCAGTTAGTGCACGCTCTCACCTCTTCTCTAAACTGGAGCGACAACGACACGATGACGGGAGAAAACCTAAGACGTGATGCACGCCCTTACTTCTGATATGCACTGGAACGACGGGACGCTCACTCTCACACCTCTTATCTCCAATTGAGATCGCCTCGCACTAGACCGACGCACTCTTTAAATTCGCCTCGCTTGTCTCCAATTCAACTATCAATTGCCAGATAATTCAAGGTGTTTATTGTTAATAATAATAATAATAATAATAATAATAATAATAATAGAATTCTTGTAACTTATCGTCGGAGAATTCATAGAAGTTATCGGAGTTGCTAGATAAGATAGTTAATTCAAGATATTTGTTGTTAATTTTTCAATTTTTCAATTTTACAAGTTCGAAATTATAAAATTATTTAATTTCTTTTTTATTTCATCGTAGTAAAATTGAAGGTTCATTCTAGTTCTTTCTTGCAATTTGTGGAGAATTGAATGTTAGATCATCTCATTCGTCCAAAAACTCAATTAAAGATTCAATTTTTATTTTTTTTCTTGTTAATGGTTCAAAGAAGGTGTATGAACTACATTCATTTCATTGACATGTACACAATTAATATTAATCAAACAAACCCACAATTCATAAAATAATTTATTTTACTATTCCACCTCTTTCATGAAATAGAGTTTTTTTTTATGGAGGTTCGACACCCTCGAATATATTAGATTAAAGAAGTGAAATGAAAGAGAGAATTTGGGGAGAATATATAAGACAATATTCTTATATTTTTTTTTTGAAGAAAATCCTAGGCCACGAATCGTGGCCATAATAGTTTTTTTTTTTTTTTATATTGATGCCGTCGGGATTCGAACCCACAACCTCTACAACATGAGGGTTTATTGTGCTAAGCACTCATGAAATAGAGTTAAACCACTATATTTTATTTTCTTCTAACCTTGTTCGGCGGAATAAAATAATTTATTTTAATATCTTCCATTATTTCATTCTAATTTCATGTTGCCGAACGAGAATTGTTCCAACGATGAACTAGAGAAAATAAACAAGAATAGCTTAGATTGTTCCATCATCCAATTGGAAGAACGTACTTATGATGTTCCTTTGCGGCAACACATCTATTCTAGTTTATCTGTGAGCATAAATATTTATTATTTCTAGATTAGAAAAAATGTATTTTTTTTTTCAAGAAAATTCTATGCCACAAATCGTGGTCATTATAGGTTTTTTTTTTATATTGATGTCGTCGGGTTTCGAACCCACAACCTCTACAACATGAGGATTTATTGTGCTGAGCACTCAACCATCTAGGCTATGGTATCATTGGCAAGAGGAAAAAAAATAAAAATAAATAAAATGTACTTAATGTATGCATTGTAGAGACGCGATATTATTCGTGGTAGGTCTCTAAAATTGATTAAATCCAGTCATGTCTTATGTACCTTATATTTTCTTTTCCCAATTTTTATTTGCATCCCCATAAAAGTTAAAAACTAGTCATGACTCGTGTCTTATGTGCCTTATATACTTTTTTTCCCCAATTTTTATTTTCATCCCCTTAAAACTATTAAAATAACGATTCTCCATGTACATACTTCGAAAAAGGGGTTATATATCGCACCCCACAACTTCAAAAATTATTATTGACGCGTCAATTGTTTATAATTATATTGATTGATTAAATTTCTGATTAATACTTATTTGGATTGATTTAATTAAATAATCTAATCAATGATGTTTTTTGAAATTGTGGATGGGTCATATATGTATCCCTTCGAAAATATATAGCCATCATGCACAAGCAAATTTAAGCAAAATAATCAAATATATTCTATTTTTTTAATAAATTACATTATTCCGAAATAGATAAATTAAAAAATTAAAAATATTGCGAGTACTATTGCAAATTAAGTCAAGTACATAGGGTGTCCAGTTGTCTACAAAATATACATCAAATTCGGATTTCATACCCATTCGTTTATGACTAGTTTGTCACACTTAATATTTCTCATAGCCTGATAGCATAAGTTTGGACTGTTCAATACATGTGTTGAAATCAAATTTCCTATTTGCATAATGGTTTAAAATCAAAACAATTTTGTTAATGCATAAATAAACCAAATGTGAAGTGTCCGAACTAATTTCACATAACATTCTGTAACAACGCAAACAAATAACATCAAAATAACTCGACTCAATTGCCATAATAACAAGTCCAACCCAAAAAATCTTACAAACACAAACTTAATAATATCACCCAAACCCACAAAACCCTAATTAGGCCTAGGGGTAGCCCACTCAACCCTAAGGATGAGATTATCATACCCATATCCATTAAGCTTATTAATCGCCCGCTCCGCTTCCTCACGATGGACGAAATTCACGAACCCAAACCCTCTACTCATGCCGGTCTTCTGGTCGATCGCCACATAGACTCGGCTTACTGGACCAAACGTCCTGAACAGCTCGAGAAGGTCCGCTTCGCGAGTATCCTCAGAGAGGTTAGTCACACGAACCGAGTTCTCGTCGTTCCTTCTACGGCCCATCTCAGCACCAGGTCTCTCGGACGCACCAGCACGTAGGCTCGGAGGAACGTAGGTGGAGGCGGACTTGCCCGCACCTGGTGCGCTAGCCGAAGATTCTCCAGTTGGTGGGAGGTCCATTGCATCGGTCGAGGCGGCTAAATCCTTGTAAGGACACTTCGAGGTCCAGTGATCACCCTTCTTGCCACATGTACGGCACACCATGAGTACTGCGCCAGTTTTACCTGCTGCGGCCAGTGCGTCTCCTGAGGTATTTGTTTCATCGGCCTTCGTCCCTGCAAATTTACAAGTAAACATTGATCTTTTAGGAATTTGCAAATCGAGACATTACACAGTTTGTGCGAAATCTATCAATAATCAAATTGATCCAAATCGAGACATCACACAGTTTGTGCGAAATCTATCAATAATCAAATCAATGTCAAGATCAAAGAGCACAAGTAATTGAACCTGGTGCACGGGGTCTTTCGAGAACGATTTCTTCAGTAGAAACCATGGTAAGTCTGCTACCGACATCCTCTTGAACCGCATCTCCAAATTTGGCCCAGTTACGCCTCTCCATCGCCTTCTTAGTAAGTCTAGCCCTGGCCAACTTGCGGACGCGAGTCGTGGTGACGACCTTGACCTTGTTTCCGTCGTCATCGAATCGATACTCGATCGTCTTCCTAATTCCGTTCGCATCGGGTTCCGTCACGACACGAGGAGGGAGAAGAAAGTCCATATCTCCTCCATCGTCATCTTCAAGTTCGCCCCAACGGACCTTCGCCGCCTGAGGTCTCGCAATATCCGCCGCCGTCATTGCTATAGTTACTTTAGGTTTTTCCTTCTCTTTGCTCTGAGTTAAAAATATGAGTATACACTTCAGACTTCGAACCGACGTGCTGATTTGCTTTGGGCCAAATTATGGGCCGAATATTATATAATGTTATTGAGCTCGAAACAAAATTTATTTCTTAATTTGAGGGATTGAAGGCTGAGATTTTTTTTTTTCCCTTTTTTTCCTTTCTCCAATAAATGGATTTTCCGGGCTGTTTGGCAATGGAATTAGTAGAGTAATTACATATTTTGTTTGGATGTCTGAATGAATTATAAAATGCTGGAAAATCAAATTTTTTGTTTGGTTGAGTAAAAAAAAATTAGAATTTTGTTATTGAAAATTTAGAAATAATATGTAATTAAAATTGGTAAAGGAATACAAATTATAAATATAATATAATAATATAATAATATTATAATTTATATTATTATAATCATATATTATTAATTATGTGGATACAATATTATAATAATATTTATAATTTTATATTAATAATATTGAAATAATTATTATAATATAATTATTTTTCATTATAATATAATTATGATAGATTATTATAATAATATATAATATTCTATTAATTATATGGATATAATTAATAGAATATCATTATTTTATCATTATAATATAATTATTATATATTATTAAAATAATATTTATAATTTTATATTAATAATATTGATATAATTATTATAATAATTATATCCATATAATATATTAAATAATAATATTATATGTATTCTTGTATTATTATAAAATTATATTTTATCCATAATAATATTATGTATAGTAATAAATATAATATTATATTAATTATAGAGATTTAATAATTATAACACAATTGTTCTTTGATTAATTTTTTGCTCCACTTTGGTGCGAATCAAATTTTAATGAAAAAATAAAATTAGAAGATTTCAAAAATTATATATTTCCAATTTTGTACACACCCCAAACAAAAAATTTACTTTTGGAGCATTTTAAAATGCATTAACTAACTCAACTTCCACCCTCCAAACAAGCCGGAGATGACAGAATAAATTTTGATGAGGAATTTTCTAAGGGGACTTAAATGATTATGGATCAAAAGAACCATCCAAGTGAAGTCCCAACCAGACCACATTAAACACAGAGAGCAAACGAGTTGAAATATGGACCAATCAAATAAATGTTTCCAAACTCACACCAACTAAAGATTCAGTGGTAGACTGGCAGTCAACAAAAATTAAAGCTGCCTACTAGCTCGATTGTTTGTTTGTTCTAGACTGTCATATGGCCGAAGGGCAGAACATCATGGTCATTAGCAACGAATCCACGTGCTTTGCTTCGTGTCAAAAAAGGATTGCCAGAATAATTTCCATTTGTGATCACGACGTTTCCACTGTAATGCCTCTTAATTTCACCAAAATTAAAATTACCCTTCGTGTTATACAAAGTACGATTAATAATGAAGAATGGCCTTGTATCAGGGCTTCTTAGATATAGAAGTTCGAACCATAAGTGGTGAAGCAATTTGTGTGGTTGGCATTTCTCATTTATTACATTCACAGATTAATTAATTGTTAATTTATCACAACACATGATCGGTACAGGTACAGGTAACTGATATACATTAAATGAGTTGGATCGGGTCATTTCGAATTCGAATTATTTTGGACGGTAGGTCGTCCGATCATTCAGGTTGATGATCTTTCGATTTTTAGGTCATCCTTTCGGTTTATAAACATACTGTTTTCATATCGTTCGGTTTTCAGGTCACTTTATTTTCGAGTCGTTCAGTTCTCGAGTCTTCGCTTTTTTGGTCGTTTCTTTTCGAATCATTCAGTCCTAGAGTCTTCAGTTTTTCGGTTGTTCGGTTCGCGAGTCTTTTTGTTTCGTGTCATGAAGATTTTCTAGAAATTTGTTTTTCGAATCATTTTTTTATAATAGAAATATATACATTCGGTATTGATATGAATTATTTTTTACGTGACTATATAACTATATAAATTTATTATTTTTAGTAATAATAAATTATTTATTTTTTAATAACATACCATTCGTATAATTAGTTGTATTATTGTCAATTTATAATTTTTAATTTTTAATAATTATGTTGTATTTGCATATCAAATAAAGCAGTAACAAAAAAAGTTTTATTGTTACAAAATTCCTGATACAAAAAAAAAATCACAAAACAAAGTTTTATTTTTAAATACCTTCTAAACTTAACTTTGTACGGTGTTAAAAATAAATTTGGACCAAAATACTTTTTGTAGTAAAATTTTATTTTACTAGATAATTTTGCTATTGTTTATTATTTCAAAAATCATAATATTTCTTAACAAATACTAATTAAAAATAAAAAAAATTGAGACTATACGTAACATTTATATAATTTTAATATTTTATTTATTATATACATATTTTAAACTAACATCGACTAATAAAGCAAATAGACAAAGATATGAAAAGGTGTAGCATCAGAAAGTATTTGGGCAAACAAAAATTAACTTTTTAGCTGTTCCTTTTAGTATACACTTACTTTATATATAATCCATATAATAATAACTTATTTTATTATTAATTATATTTATATATTTATTACTTGTTATTGATCGGAAAAAGCATATGTCAAATAAATAATGATTTTGTAAATATATGAATTAATATATAATTATACGAGCTATATATAATTTATTATTATATTTTTATAATTTTATAATTTTTTTGAAATAGTTACAAATTATAAAAAAAATAGTAAAATTAAATATTACAATAATAAAAAAGTATTTTGGTCAAAAATAATAACATCTTACAAAATTTAATTGAACACATATATTGGATATTTGTAAAGGGAAACTTGATTTTAAGTCACCAACACAAGATCAAATGAACAAGAAGTGGGCACATGATAATTGATACGTACCCAAAACATTAATTTGCGTACTTGATAAAAAATTAATGTTTATCGCTTTTGAAAACGTCAAAACAAATCGATTCTTCTTTTTATGCAAGAAAAAGCTGCACTACATATGAACTTTATGTCTGTCCCAACCCAAATTTCTGAAATATACGTTTGTATGTATATCCTATGTAACGAGTTACGTTTGTATGTATATCCCTATACGTTTGTATGTATACTCTCACTCTCAAATTCACTCCCTAAACTTATTGACATGTGAGATCCATATTTAATTTTACAAAAATCAATTCATATGATATCCACATGTCATTCACTCGGAAGAAAATGTGGAAGTGAGCGAGGGAGTGACTAGAGATTTTTTTTTTTGAGACTTGACTCGTCTGCAAGACACAAATATCTTATTAAATATGTGTTCTTCTCCTTGTATTGTGTATGAACCCGCATCGTGAGGCGTCGACGTCAGCGTGGGATGAGCCAACACATACGGAGAGATGTGGTGTTTTGGTGATGTAGCCATACATGCAACAATTTATCTTCAATCTCCTCCACATAACCACACAATACAATGAAGTGTTTGTTTGTAAATTTTGATTAGCTAATGATTTCTATATATTTGAAAAATAATTTGACACGCTAAAACTTTTTATTGGTTATTGAATTTATATATAGTTGAGAAAATATTTGGTCTGTCGAGAAAGTAGTTCATGAAAGCGTAGGTACCGTCAAGTAGTATTCATTATTTTCGTCCGATCAGGGTCATAATGTGTGAGATTGCGAAAAGAATGTTTTCGAACATTCTCAAAACAAACAAATTTCATATTTGGTACATGACTGAATCTAAGAGAAAGTGTTGTCATCAAAGACTCACTCATCACATTGATGGAATTTCTGAATCACGAGACACTATTGGGAATCTCTCCCTCTTCTTTTCTATTTTTTTTTTTAATAAACATTTTTTTGTCATTAGTTATAAAGTATATAATTTTAAATAAATCATATATATTTGTAGATGTATGTGATGTCTTTTTAACTGTATGATATGCATTATTTAAAGTAGAAATGCACCTGTGCTTCCAATAATATGATATATGAGATATATCATTTTAATATATGATATATCTTTAAAATATATAATACAAATTATAATGGGGGTGATATTATTTATAAAATATAATACATCCAAATCTTATTATTTAAGGTAAATTTTTTTAATATAGAATAGGCTCTTCATTCTTTATTTATTTTTCAAAATATCGAATTTGTCGATTCTTGGACTCCTAATTTTTTTGAGAATTGAATGGATATCCAATCGCTCGAACCAACAAGTTTTGATGATTGCTATTCAATTGTTGGCAAAAAAAAAAATCTATTATCATCCAGTTGTTGGTAGAATTTGGTTTCACTTGTAATAAAATATCAGAAGAATTTGCTATTCAATTTAAGACAAAAATGTCCACGATCATTTCAAAACTACTATATTATATAATAAATATAATCACAAAATATCAGTACGTCTAATTATATCATAATGATATTACTAATGACAGCAATATACAACAATAATCATAATAATATTGTCATTGCACTATTATATTAGATTGTAATATATTATATTATAATAACAACATATTAGTACGTTTAATTACATTATAATAATATTATCATATCATGTATTATATTATATGATGTAATATTATATTGTATTCATATAATATTGTATCATATTCGTATAACTTTTAGAACAAAGGGCATTTTAGTATTGTATCGTTATATTATATTATTATAATAATTTATAAAAGTATTATATCAATATTATTTATATAGTTTTGATCATTTTTAAATCAAAACAAAATCATATCACAGAACAAGGATATTTTAGTAATTATCATTTAACATTTTAATCAACATTCTTATTCCATTAGCATCGATGGATGGAGGACCACCGAATCTTCTCCATTTACTTATTTTTGTCAATAAGCTCATAGACTAGTTGGTTGAATGTGAAACACAAAAAATCATATGTTGTGAGAGATGTGGATTCGATCTCCATTGACATCAATGGATGGAGCACATATGAACCTTCTTCATTTATTATCGAAAAAAACATTCTTATTCCATCGAATGGACCATTGGAATAAAATAGAATAATAAACTATTATCTATTTCTCTATTTCATCCCTTGTCGTTGCCGTGTTTTTGATGAATTTAGGGTCAATATAAATACACATTTGTAAATTACTAAAGAGTGTGTGCACCTCGCAATTAAGAACTTCCAAGCGATACCCATGATTAATTACTAAATTTGACCGATAATGTTAAGAGTGATGATATTTTAACAAAATTATTTGAGAGTGGAGCCGGTTTTCTTTAACAACAAAATTATGACTATTTTGCCGTTAAATCTGTAATGCCTTATTTTTTCAATTAAAAGTAGTTGATTTATTTTAGCGTTGCTTTCTCCCTCTCTCAAAATTTTTATCGTACTGAATTTTCTACCAAAGAAAAATTAACTTAACTCCAGTTCTAGATTTTATGTCTCAATCATAGTTAGATAGGGTGTATAGCCGTACAGGGATAAAACCTATTTTTTAGGGTGACATTATTTTAGGGTGACGTTATTGAAGAAACTAATATTATTTAATTAAGACCGTTTTGAATTTATTTTTTTAAACAAATGACCATTGTACCTATATTTACGATTATTACTATTTATTACACTCATAAATTAGGGGTTGTTTGGAGATACAAGTATTTATAGTTTAGGTTAGAAAATTTGTAGAAATTAGATAATAAAATATGTACGTCTATATAATAAATAATTTATAGAGTGGTATTATGGTACAGGTTTGGAAGTACTTAAAATAATTGTGAGAAGGAATAAATTATGCCCGAAAAGAAGACAAAATTGAACTCTTCCGTTTACCTACCTTTCTATACGATATTTCCTAGAATTTACAAACCTGTTCCATAGAAATACCTAAAAAACCCTTAATGTTATTATCTACCCGACCTTAGTCCGGACGGAACATTTTCTATTCATCCAAACATATCCTTAATGTTATTATCTTCCATCAATCATAATTTTTTTTTTAATTTTACTAAAAATCAAATATTACAAATATAAAAATAAAAATAAGTCAAATTATTCATAAATCTTTTTTGTTTTTTCCTATGTTACGCGGATACTTAAAAAATCAAGCCGTATCGTATCGGATGCCATATCGGATACCGATACTCATGGGATACTCGTCGGATACATATTGGATACCCCACATGGTGTATCCGAATATTTTATTTCAACAATAATTGATAATTCTCGGATACTTCCGAATACTTGTCGGATACTTCTAACGTATAAATAAATGTACTTGAAAAATAAAAGTAAAATTTGAGATCGAAATAAATGAGAAATCATATACGTAAATAACTAAATATAATAAACATTTACTTAATATGAAATTATTTTTATAAAAATAATCTTTTAATATATTTTATGTTAAATATATAATGTATAAAAATATTAAATATATAAATTATAATCAATAAAACAATAAAATATTATATATAATAGACGTATCGTATTCTATGTTTTTTTTTTTAAATTGCTAGATCGTCGTATCCGTATCGTGTCTGATACGATACCGGTTTGACGTATCGTATCCTATGCTAAATAAAAACTTTTTCCCTCTCTCTTAGTGATAATCAATAAAATAAATTATTATTATTATTATTATTATAGGAAGAATAAGATCAACAACTATTATTAGCATTATTATAATTACAGTAATAGAATAATAATAAAAATAATAATTATTATTATTATTATTTTTTCTTAGAAATAATTTTTTAATTTATGTTAGTGTGTGAGGTTGATATAAATAAGCATTCGATATAATTTTATTTATAATATTGGGCCGCTAAATTATATTTATATGCATATTGTAGTATTACAAAAATAATAATTTTGATCAAACTCCGCTGCGATGGTGAAGCGGCGCTATATCACCCGCTAACGCTAACCGCTAAATTAAACGTCAAAAACGCTGCGTGCTGCTACACTCTATTTAAAACATTGATATATAGTTATATTTTTGAACATCATACACAATGCTGATACTTGTCAGCAAATTTATTTATTTATTATTATTATTTTTTTTAATAGTTTGTTTCTATTGCAACCCAAGTTATACTCATGTATGAAAAAAAAAAATTGACCCCCAAAATCATCACAATATTCTTGATGAGGTGACAAAATAAATTGATTTGCATTTCTAGTTGACTCAACTAAATGTTAATTGACACGTTTAATTAACACGTTACTAATATATAGTATGTTAATATTAGTAAATGTTAATTTACATGTGACCACATATTGACATGTGTTAGTTTTTTTTGTGAGTTTTGTTTTGATCGCAACCCAAATTATACTCATGTATGGAAGAAAAATAGAATTGACCCCCAAACTTATCACAATATCCTCGATGAGCTGACAAAGTGAATTGATTATCATTTCTAATTGACTCAACTAAATGTAATTGACACATTTAATTAACACATCAATAATTTATAAAATGTTAATATTAATAAATGTTAATTGACGTGTCAAATCAATTAAACGGTCAATTAAATCGTTGAATAAGACAATCTATAATACTAATCAACCTACTTAATTCTCTCTTGATGGCTCATCAAGGATGTTATTTTTGTGTTATTGGGGCTCCATATATAATCCCTGTATGAAACTATGACTCAATTATTAATTTTTTATAATATAATTTATAACTGTATTTTTTTTTAAAAAAAATAGATATTTTTTATGTTAATGGATGACATTTTAAATATATATTTCGGTTTTATGTGTATTATTCACAGTTTTATTTTATTTATTTATTTATTTTAATTTTGTTTGAATTATAACATGTTATATTTTATTTATTTGGTGTGGATCTATAATGATGGACCAATTCCATGGACCTTTATTAATTATAATGTCTATATACACAAATTTCATGAACATTTATTAATTATAATATATTTTTTGACATCAATATATTTGCAAACATATCGTGATTATATAATTGAGTTTAAACGTATCCGCGCAAATTCTATTTAAACAAATTATACAAAAACATGTAAAAAAATGTATGAAATCCGCGCAATTGTTGCACGGACCATTACTAGTTTACTTTGAATTTGTAAAAGATGTTATTATTATTATTATTATAATATTTCCATTATGATCATTCCATCTTGACTGGTCTCAATTTGAGACATTCTTTGTGTTAAGAAAAATAAGGAATATTGTAATTTTCTATATATGAATTCTTCTTTTTGCATAATTTACGAATGCTAATAATACTAATAGATAAAGTAATAATATTAATCATTATTAATAAGGGTATCATTGTCATCTTGTACATAAAAATTGAAATCGCTTTTAATTTAGTTAAGTTAGCTCTTACAATAGTGTCACCATTTTTTTCTTCTGCAATAACCTTAATACCTTATCAGTTTGTCTTAATTTCTTTAAGATAATAGTTTCTTTTATTTTATTTTATTTTTGACATGACTTGAAATTATACATACATAATAGTTTATTAATATTATTGTTGATTTTAAACATGATTGAATGTTGTTTTCAAATATTTAGTTTTATAATTTTTTTAATAAAATTAATATATTGAAGGAAATTAGACAAATAAATAAATGAAAATCTCGTGTTTTGTTAATAAATTATACACTAAATTTTAGGGATGTCAATGGGGCGGGTCGGGACCGGGACAAGTCCTCCCCATACCCGCCCCGTCTTTCGGGGAATTTCCCGTCCCGAACCCCATTTAATTCACGCACAAATTTTATGCCCCATCCCCACCCCGCAGGGATTCCCGTCCCCATGGCCCGCCGAATTATCATAAAAAATTCTAAAATTTATATTATTTAATGCTTAAAAATAATAACTCAAATTCAAAATACCATAGAACTTACAATTAAAAGAAACATAAAAATAACAACCAAATATCATTTTTAAATCATGCAAAAAATCACGAAAACTTATTACAAATTCTACTTAAATCCTAGAAAATAAAAAATAATAATTAAATATCTCTTCCAAATGGGTAATTCATAATCCATACATTTTTAAATGGTCAAGTTAAGATTTAGAATATTTTAAATGGCAAATTATAAATTAGAAATATCATGAGTATATTTATGATTTTATATTCGGGATTATGCGGGGCATGAGGAAGAAATAACTCGTGGGACATGAGGCGGGGTGACCCGTGGGGCGGGGCTACCTATCCCCGTACCCACCCCATCCCCATTCCGTGGGGTAAGTAATCGGAGATTTCTCGTCCCATTCGGATCGGGTCCCCACGGGGACGGGGATTCCCCACTCCATTGACATCCTTAATAAATTTCAAGGAAACAATATATGAAAGGAAATCCTACATAGGAAAGGCAGCTACATTCATGCATGTTAATGGCAAAATGGTCCTATTTTGATTTCTTTTTTAAAGTTACTCTAAAGTCCCAACGCATAAATAATGCTCTTAAAATTGTCATCCTAATATTAAGTATAATTAAAATGAACTGACATGTTAAATAGACTTAACACCTCCGATGTGTTGAAAAAAAAGGATTTCCGAATAACACCATTTGCCCTATTTGATGGGCACGTTGAGGACGCCGCACACCTATTCCATACACTAAGGCTACGTGGAGACTTGTACAAAGATAGACCAAAACAACTATGGTGTGGGACCCGACGCTTTTTATAATTGAGACATGATGTCTAACAAGCAAAAAAAGACGAAAGAAGAAAGGAAATCGTGGCAAATTCTATGGGCCGCGGTTAATTGGAATATATGGGAACAAATGAACAAACGAATATTCCAATCGGCGACTTCACCTCCGATAACTACGGCAAGAAAAGTTTATGAAGATACACTCCAATGGATGAAAGCTTTTCAAAGGATCACACCGAACTTGGATCAATATATTTTTTTTATATTTTCCTGTTCCGAGATTTTTAATTTTTTTAATGAATATTTAAGGGATACCAAAAGGCCCAACTTTAAAAAAAAAATGTTAAATAGAACATCCTATTCTCAATTTTAGAAAAGTTATAATCCAGTTCCAGTTATTAACAGAATTTCCGTAATTATTTCCTCCAAACAGTAAACTAAATAAATTCCCCTAAATAATAGTTTCCGTAACAGGTAATTCCGTAATTACGTCCATGTTCAATGGCAATATACCTTAATCTTTACCCTTGCTGTATTTTTCAGACAGAAAGCCACCCACCGCGACTTGTCACCATACGACGAACCTTTCCATCTCACATTTTTACACCTCAAACAATTATTTATGCAACGAGTCATAATTAACCAATTTAAGGACCCGCTTCAAACTAATCTACACATATACACTGACAGCGTGTTTCACATCCGGATGCATCACGCTTGTTCATTTAATTTAATATTATTATTTATCCCCGTAATATTCTCTTATAAAGACGCAATAAATAAAATAAATATTTTAACAAACTATACGGCACAAAAATAAATATCCAGATAATAAGTCACTGAACAGTAGACGCACGCAAAAACATAAAAACGATTTAAATAATTAAAAAACCAAAATATAAACAATTTGACTATTCATAAACACCAATTCTCTTTTATTTGAACAGCAAGCAAGGAAACGACTATAAATTATATCTCTTTCCTCCTCGTCAAAATTCGAATCTTCATTTTTCGAATTTCTTCCTTTCACTTTCCCAAGCAACCTTTCTTTCTAGAAGTAGAAATTGTTTATATAGAGAGAAAAATTCTAGAAGAAGTAGGGGTTGAGAGATGGCGGGATCGGAGGAGGTGGAGTCGACGCCGGGAGGGAAGGTCATGGCGGCGAGGGTGTCGATTTGGGAGTCGCTAAGAGGATGCGGGATCTTACACAAGGAGATCGAAAAGGAAGAACTGAGAAGGAAGATTCTGATGCCTCAGTACTTACGTGAGGCGATGAGTAAGGCTGCGAGGACCAAGGATCTGAGTGCTGAGACGGTTGTTAATGGTGTGGTGGGTGATGAGGAACCAATGGTTGCTCCAGATGCGCCGTTGATTGTGTTTGTGAACTCCAAGAGTGGAGGCCGCCATGGACCTGAACTCAAAGAGCGATTGCATGATCTTATGAGTGAAGAACAGGTCAGGAATTTTTCGTTCCTTTTGTAAGTCAGTATTTATTTCCTGTGTGAGAGTTATTATCTTTTTTTTATTACTCTTCGAGTACAGTAAATTCTCTATGTTCTGAGGACTGGCTTTAGTGATTGGGCCAGAGAAGTAGCTTCTCTTTTGGGGTTCAACTCTGAATAATTGAAGGAAAATGGGTGAAAAATCTATGCTTTGTAGAAATAGGATCTGCAAGAGAACCTATGATTCAAAAAACGAGAACAATTTTTTTAGAAATCCAACTTTGTGCAATTTTGCACAAGTTTGTCAAATAATTGGATTTATCTTTCATACTCTGTTTTCATATTTTGAATTTTGAATTCCATATCCAGTTATATCAAGAATCATAAATTTTGCTCAGAATCTTATTTATTAATTATTTGTCTGACTCTTTTATGTTGAACCCATGTTATATGTGTACCGTGTACGTGGGTCAATATTGCACATTCGTTGTGATTTGGATAATGAATTTTTGGTTGGTTTATTCTAATTTGAATTGATGTGCTGGGCCAGTAGTGGTCCATGGCCAAACTGAGTTAATCAATCAAACCCAGTTCACCTGAAAAATTGAAAATTTCAAAAAACACCCATTATTTACTACTGTTATTATTATGTGTAGGTATTTGATCTTAATACAGTAAAACCGCTAGATTTTGTGAACTATGGATTGGCTATCTTAGAACAAATGGCTTCTCAAGGCGACACTTGTGCAAAGGAGACTCGCGAAAAGCTCAGAATTGTGGTAAATTAACATTCAATAAACTCTCTTAATTTTTCCGTAGTTTTCTATAAGGGAATTTGATACCATGATCTTTTTGCGGTGACAGGTGGCAGGAGGAGACGGGACTGTAGGATGGGTATTAGGAAGTTTAAAAGAGCTGTACGATACAAAAAGAGAACCGGTCCCACCTACAGGCATTATTCCTCTCGGCACTGGCAATGATCTTTCTAGAACTTTTGGCTGGGTATTACCTCTCTCTCTATCTCATAAATTTTTATTTTATTTTTTAAATTGAGTAATATTGTTATTAATTAAAGGGCGGGTCGTTTCCATTTGCTTGGAGGTCTGCGGTAAAGAGATTATTGCACAAGGCTGTAATGGCCCCTATTTGCAAGCTCGATAGGTTAACAGCTATCTTATTATTCTTCGATTTGAAGTAATCATTGGAGTTATTTACATTTGTGCCATTAATTTAAGTTTTTCAGTTGGCAAATAGAGGTTGTGATGCCAAATGGGGAACTTACTGACAAGCCACCTGCACTCAAATCGAAGGATAAGGTTCTTCATTAATTTAATCCAAATAAATTAAATTAATTATACATCATTTGTTACTTAATAATAGTAGTATATAATATGTGTATAATTTATAATTGAAGGAGATGGAAACATGGGACGCGTTACCCGCAAAGATATCTTGCTATGGCGGCACCTTCTATAACTATTTCAGCATTGGTAAGAAAATATAACTATGTACTTATTATTTTAATTAATTAATTAATTTGTTTCATTATCGTGTATATATATAACTATATAAATGTGATTATATTAGGAATGGATGCTAAAGTG
Source organism: Luzula sylvatica (assembly GCA_946800325.1). Classification (NCBI taxonomy): domain Eukaryota; kingdom Viridiplantae; phylum Streptophyta; class Magnoliopsida; order Poales; family Juncaceae; genus Luzula; species Luzula sylvatica. The sequence goes on along the minus strand of OX326960.1, from coordinate 56,926,737 downwards.
GCTTATGGTTTTCATCATTTGAGAAATGACAAGCCTTACCTTGCTCAGGGCCCTATTGCCAATAAGGTTTTGTACCCATAATAATTTATAATTAGTTTATTATACTTATTTATTTATTTAATTATAGTTCTGAATACATGTAGTGTTTATTATAGTTGATATATGCTGGATATAGCTGCACGCAAGGCTGGTTCTGTACGCCCTGTGTAGCCGCGCCTTACTTAAGGTTTAATTTTATAAATTAATCATTAATTTTACATGAAATCGTGTAATATATGTGATATGATTATAATTCATTATTCATACAGGGGACTTAGGAATATTGTGAGGCTAAATATCAAAAGAACAAATTCTTCTGAGTGGGAGCTTATGCATCTTCCTTCAAGGTATTGTATTAATTAATTAATTACATACTCTCTTTTAATTTTAATTTAATTTTATTCGAATCGATTTTCTATTTGCAGTGTGAGATCCCTTGTATTTTTGAATCTTTACAATTACGGAAGCGGTAGACATCCTTGGGGCGATCTCAAACCTGATTATCTCGAAAAGGTTATTTATTTATTTATTTATTTTTAAAAGTAAATATTATCTGAAATTATCATTTATTTAAAGATGAATTATTTTTTAATTACAGAGAGGATTTGTGGAGGCTCATGCTGACGATGGACTGATAGAAATATTCGGGCTCAAAGAAGGATGGCACGCATCGTTTGTCATGGCCGAAGTTATTAAAGCCAAACACATCTGTCAGGTATAATTAATAAATGACAAAATCAAAATCTTCAATTTCTTGATTTTGTCGAATCGATTGATGAAATTTTAATCGTGTGTATTGGAATGGAATTAGGCTGCGGAAATAAAGTTAGAACTGAGAGGAAACCAGTGGAACAAGGCGTATTTGCAAATTGACGGAGAGCCGTGGAAACAGCCTCTAAAGAACGATTATACCACCTATGTGGGAATAAAGAAAATGCCGTACCATTCTCTCATGTTGAATGGAGAGTGACAGGTACGTAAACGTGTGTCAATTTTTTTTTAGAGAAAGATTTAAGAGATGTTATTATTATTATTATTATTATGATGTACAGTTTATTGTTTAGTGGTTATATCAGTGTTGTCGTTGTCGGTGTAGGTGCTATTTTCTGGTACCTTGTTTTGGTGTTGCAATATTGTTGTATTTAGTTGAATAATGATTTATCACGATGTTAAAATTATCAGGTTTTCGAATCTTATATTTCGTTCCCTTTAAAATTGCATTATGCTGATTGTTGTATTTTTTGAGTAAAAAGATTTTCATTTCGTTCCCTTTAATCCTTGTATAAACATGAAATGCTAGCTTTGATCTCGACCAGTCCAATATATAAAACTGGGCTTCTAAATCCAGTTCACCGCTCTCTTGATTCTTCTAAATCCAAATACACCAACAATTATTTTAAATAATTGTTGGTAATTTTGTGTTTATGTGATATGGGAAAAAGGCTGGAAATTTTGCTGTTATTCCCTTTACACAAGCAAAAAGAATTAAATGAATAATTTAAAGAATTAAATGAATAATTTGCTAATTGCTAGTTTTTCTTTTTTCAGGTTGATTTGATTTGAATATCAATATGATAGAGTAGTTAAAGTAAAACATGTCTCAACTAGCCGTAATTGATAATTAGGTTTCTAACTACTAGTTTTTCTAGAAGGTTCCAAAAGAAAGTTAGATAGACTAATTACTCGGGAGTTAGGTAGATTAATTAATCTATAAACAGAGGTTAATGTAAACCAATTTAATCAATGAAAATACAAACAATTATTTCAAATACTTCTTTATTTTCTTTCCACTGATTACTACCAGATAGACCACTCATTGAAATAAATTTCAGTTGGTATCTCTATCTGGCGTCTTTCAATTCTTTTCCGTCTTATTTTTCATTGGTGTAAGATAAAACAATTAAAGCAAGAGTGTGTCAGATAAAAAAGTTAGGAAGATAAAAGCAAGAAAACAATATAGAAAGCAAGAATTCAATCGAGATTCAGTGCCAGAAATGATATCAGAGGGAGTATACACAAGAATCAGAGTGATCAGAGCCATCAGAGCAGTCAGATCACCAATTCGAGCCCCTATTTAGAGCCACAGACTGTCAGATCAAGCCCCTATTTAAGGCCAAGTCGATTTGAACGGAATATCAAAACGTGACTGTTTTATTTGTAGAAATATCTCCCATGTCCGACATCCAATTGGGCTGGACAAATTAGATTGCGAAGATAATTAGATTATCTGTAACGTGAGTTCCGGACAAAAAATAGTTTTTATCCGTCAAAAGATAATTAGATTATCTATACTCTTTTCACGTGGCAGTTTTTCAATTCCGGATCCGGACAAAAAATAGTTTTTGGGAGATTAGAGAGAAAAAATAACTTGAATATAAATTAAGGTTTGATCTCGTGATTGGTGATCGATTTCTTGAAGAGAAATTAAGGATTGATCTTCGTGATAAATTTCTTGAAGAGAAACTAGGGTTTGATTTTTGTGATCGATTCTGTACAAGTTGATTGACACACCGACTAGGAATTTGTGTTAATCACCAATTGAGTTTAATTCGTGGTGGATTACGCGTAGAAAGAAGTCCACTTCGACTCCTTTGTGATCATATTGAGAATTTTAAAGTAACGCCCAATAACGAGGAGAGCAAGACGGAAAACAACGTTTCCATCTTATAATTGAAATCCGACTTTGTACAAACCGATGTAACAACCTTGACTTTTTCTTCCGTTCTTTGGGGTCTTAGGTCTTGAAGTACGGTATGTTTTTGTTGTCCATGTATCAGACATGGATACCGTAAACCCTACCAAGCAATGACCGGACGGGTCGGATTTTGATTGAATGTATTACAAAAATACACGCTGATTTTGTTATCTTGATTTACTTTTTTAATATTTCTTACTGGATCCTTGTCATTGCCATAACTGTACGTGACCACCCAAGATATGGTGGCTAGCTGAAAGAAGCTCAAATTCTCAATATTCCAAACAAATTCTCAATATTTTGTTGGAATTTTTTTGACATATAGCATTACTAAAAGTCCATTTTGTAAGAATAGTCAACAAAGTTTCAAATTGGAATTTTTGACATATATCATATATTGGAATTTTTGTATTTATCGGATTTTTTTTTACATATAGCATTATTAAAAGGGCAGTTTGTAAGAATAATCAACAAAGTTCCAAATTTAGTTTTTTCGTCATAGAGTCAGGCGAAAGCGATTAGACTTTTGCCAGGGAACCTGACGAAAAAACTTAGATGCAAATTTGGATGTTAATCACAAGGTTTATCATTGTTAATTTTTTTGCCAGATCCTTGGGCGAAAGTGCCTGGATTTGATGGCATTCTCGTTCTCTCCAGGTTAGTGGAATGAGCGGAAAATGTCATTTTGACCTTTTTCGTCAGATCCTCTATCGGAAAAACTATTTTCAGTTTTTTTTTCAATTTGAACATTTTTTTGACATTTATAGAGTGAGAATTGGCAAATAATAATAATACGAAAATTTTAGATCTTTTTAAAAACTATAATCTAGATGTATTTTTTGTAATTTTCAAAGAATATTTTCTCACTCAAAATAGTCCACAATATAGCTAGTTAATTTGCAAAATTTAATAACTAAATAGAAAAACAAAAAAAATCACATATCCAAATATAATAAAATAAATGTACATTTGGGGTATTAGGTCAAAGTGACTTTTTCTTCCGTTCTTTGAGGTCTTAGGTCAAAGTGACTCACTACACGAAAATCCAGCAACCTACATCTCATGATCCTCAACTGTCCCCACTATCCTCACACCCAACTTGAACCAACTTGAACCACTATCCTCACACCTTCTTTACCACTTCAACCAACTCCAACACACACACTCTCTCTCTTTCTCTCTGAGATGCCGATTTAGAAACGACAAGGATCTCAGTCCCTGCTTCAACTCCGAAGTGCCGATCTAGAAGCAACAAGGATCTCAGTCCATGCTTCAACTCCGAGATGCCGATCAAGAAAACCCAATTAACTTCTCTAGGTGTTTCATTTTTCTTTTTCTTTTGTTTTGATTTGGTTTCGTGCAATTGTAATCCAATCTTGTGATTTTAATTAATTGCAATCATTTGTTGACCTAATTTATGAATTCTTATTGGTAATTGCAATCATAATCAATCAAGAGCTACCAAGATTAAGTCAAAAATATGTTTATGATTACCAAGATCTCCTCTTTAAATCACCTTAAGTAGATTGTTGAATTAATATTTGAATTTAATCATCAAAAATCGAAATTGTTCTTTACATTGTTCTTTACCAAGATCTCCTTTTTAACCAAGGTCTACACCTTTTTTTTCCAGAAACTATTCCGTTCGAACGGAACCCTCCTTCGTTCGAACGGAAGTACACGAATAACTAACTCAAGCAAGAAACATAACTCCCTCCGTTCGCACAGAACATCTCTTTCGTCCAAACGTATTTTAGTCATTTTAGTCTGGAAGGCTCTTAGTAATTTTATTAAGTTTGAAATATTAAAAATTAAAAACCCATTTTAACTCTCCGAGAAACGATCCCTTTCTTGTCACTATATAAGATTAGTTTTTTCTATTCTAAATTACTTTGACCAACCCTAAAGATAAAATCAACGACTATTTCACGGTCTTGTCAAGGTTTCAGGAATTTTTGAAGCTACACGTGATCGAGATCGAGACGCGAGGCAACGAGAAGAGGACGCACCGTTTCGAGCCGTTTTATTGTCACCAATCAAGTGTTATTCGGAAGGTATAAAGACGAAACTCTTCCTTCAAGTTTAATTTTATTTGCACAGATTCTTGTGGACAAGTCTCGCGGTTTGTTTTTCCGCTGCGTATTATGTTGTGGGACCCAAGACAAACGCCATCTTTCCATGTAGTGTCCTGTTCGCATAGTCCATGCGTCTTATGTAGACGGTACCGTACTGTTGGGAAATCGACGGGCCCGCGCCCGGCGTAGCGGATGAACGACACATAGCCTTTCCCTAATTTCGGGGACCTCATCATCGATTCCGAGCATGCGAATCATGGAAGAATTAACATACAACCATACCACACCAAATTGATGGTGGACGAAGGATTGTCGCGCTTATTCTTCCTTCTTCTTCTCCACTCCGACCGTCTCTTGTGCGTCCCAGGTCACATGTCTCGACACCGTCTTGCTTTTCATCATGCTCCTTGCTCCAGCAACGCGTGTGTCCCATACCACACGACTCGACACCGTCTCAAACAAGTCCTCCTTCTTGTGGGTAAACTAAAACGATTTCGGTCAAACTCTAACTTCAGTTTGCTCACAATTGAGAGTCACAAACGTGAACTTCTCTACGCATATCCACCGTGAGTTGTTGTCTCTCGGTCACACACGCAACTGCCTAAACGAAGCGTGTGTGAACTTTCTTGATTCGATCAATAATGTTCTCTAATGGAGAAAACTCATTTTCTCCTCTTTTTCTCTTTTGTTTGCACTCTTTCAATTATTGATAGAATGATTAGAATTGAATTGTCACACTTGGAGGAGAGAGAAACAACATATTTATACTTAATATAACAAGGACACATGAAAGACTATATATCATAATATATTAAAATACATTCCACACATAGGTCCGTTACAACGCTACACATGGTCAGTTGTAACGGACTATACAATAATCATGTACTATACAAATTCGAGTATTGAAGGAAATAATGCCCTAGGCCGAATGAAATAATGTCCTGGGCTGAACTAAATAATACCCTAGGCTGAGCTTGTATGTAAACAAATGATCATTATTATTTATGTTTGTTGATCTAATATTTTAATATTGAATTAAAGTTTCATTTAATACGTGTACTGGTTATTTAACATATTTAGGAATATGTGAATAAGCCTTGAATTGTATCACTAGTTTATACATCATCATAATATGTGATTATGATAGTAAAACTGTATCAATGAACGTAATACGATTCTAAATGTCCCTGGTCATATATATGATGTATATAGAGATATACATGTCTAAGGAAATATAATATATATGTACACCAGTATATTCGCATATGAGATGATTATGTTTTACTGATTATGGACATGGAATACATAGAGATGTAGTGATGTCAAATATGGAATATAGATATGCATTAGAGATTACATATTGGACTGACCAACTTATGAGAATATACATGGTTATTGTCATTATATATATTCTCATAAACAAATAGAATTTTAGTTCTTTGACCTGAGGTTATCATTAGATTTCTCACCTGTGAATTGTGATACTTAGATATGTTTCTTTGTTATCTTTAACCGGGTAATCAAGATCATCATTGGGTATTACATGAAGCATGTTGGAGGATGTGAATAACCAAGATGGAAGTTGTTCCTTTCATGATTGAAAGAGATATCTCTCAGGGCCCCCTGATGAATTAGGATTGAAGGAAATGCGTGACCACGCTCAATAAGATTAACATGTGCTGTTAATATTAATTGAATATTCAATCTAATTCTATGCCGGGAAAGAGTTAAGTTGATTTAGAAAAGATGACATTTCACCATGCCTTTGATCAACAGATATCGTATGAACAAGAGAGCTATTAATTTGTCTATTTGATAAATAGGTTATGATCACAAATTATTTATTTAATTTGGGTAGTCATAATGCCTTGCTAGAGGCCAATTATGATTTGCATATTTAAATAGAGATTTAATATGCTGCCAACATTAAATAAACTTATAGGGTCACACACAAAGACAAGTTTGGACTGGACACAGAAAATCAAATACATAGATATTATTCAGTTTGAACAAGGATATTATTCTGTTCGAACAAGGATGTTAGTCTGTTCGAACGAGGATATTATTCTGTTCGAACAGAAGGTGTAAATCATTAATTGAATGCTACATGCATGTATGGATGCATGATATTAATACTCAGGATATCATTCATTTAATGAAGATATTTTTGTGGGTTGGAATTCTAAGAGTTTTCCACTAGATTATAAATACACACCACACCTCTTCATATCTTGATGATGGATATTGATTAAATCTTTGAGGCAGAATTTCTTTGTGAAAGAAAGGAGAAGCCAAGTAGATTTTCTGAAGGGAGGAAGGATCCGACTAGCATCGGAGGTGATCTTCACATCCAGTCTAGACGAGTCGCGTGTGGATACCGATAGAGGGTGGTGCCGGTTCGAGCATACCAACGTGATCTCTGCAAACTTCCTTCAACCAGATTTGAACTAAATCTGAGGTGAAATTTTTGAAACTCTTCCTTCGTATATAATTAACGATACACATATCCATGGCTTAAGGGGTTCGGGTAAGTTCCGCTGTGCAATATGGTTGCCTGAAAACCTAACAGTGGTATCAGAGCCACGTGTATCGTTTATTAGATCGATTTAGTATATTAGATGTACTAGTTTAGAGTTTCTGAGAATTATAAAACTACATATGTATTTTTGATTGATATGATGCATAAGAAGGTGCACTATCTCACGCTTAGATTTATTGCATAAGATGCAGGATATTATTGCATGAGATGCAGGATATTATTGCATAAGATGTAGGATATCATTCTGTTCAAACAGAAGGTGCACTGTCTCGCGCTGAGATTTATTGCATGAGATGCAGGATATTACACTGTCTCATGCTGAGATTTATTGCATAAGTATTAGTCGAAAAGTATATATGTATTTTATAATTCCACGATATATGATATAGCATGGCCAAAATTTTGTGTTGTGATTGAATGATGTGATTGCATGTTGTAAATTTAATTTATGGCGACCGATGAGTTGTCCAAGTTGTAAATTTAATTTATGGCGACCAGTGAGTTGTCCAAGTTGTAAAAGTAGAATATGTTGTTATTTTATTTAAATGAAGATGAAGGAGTTCATCGACGCAACTATTCTCAAGATGAAGGAGTTCATCGCCACAACCGATCACATGATGAAGAAGCTCATCGCCATAACCGGTCACATGATGAAGGAGTTCATTGCCACATCCACTGTTATAATGAATGAGTTCATTATAAGTAATTAATTAGAGATCTTTATAGTGGTTTCTAAAGATCATGGTCATGCTATATCATTTAATTATTCTGTGATGTGTGATGTGATATGCTTATACATGTGATAAATAAATTAGAAATCCCTCTACTAATTATTAATTTAAAAATGCCTCCCATATTCTGAAATTCTCAGGGCCTTTATATCACTCACATGGGTCATGCCAAAGCTGGGTGTGTGAGCTTATATAGTTGGCAGGAGAATATGCATTGATTAATTACCGACATAGGTCATGCCAAAGCTGGGTGTGTTGGTAGATTAATTGGATGATAATCAGTTATGGTTAGTATTTAACTAAGTAGCAAGTCGGACTTGAACTTAGGGCATAAGATGAGATATGTACACACGTGGATTTTGAGTTGGACTCAAAAACCACGATCTCATAAATGATCTCAAGAGTTGCATGGAGATGCAATTGGATTTGATCCTACCTAAATAACATAATTCTGAGACGAGCCAAAGCACGCTTAGGATTTTGCGAAATATGGATCTTGAGCCACTATGGTACATGTAGTTGGAATGTATCCGAATCAACACAGCGAGGGTTGTTGATTTGATAAAAATAGTGGGAGTATTTTAAATGAACTAAAACATAAATGTTATCATCTATAAAAGTATTAATTTTGCACATTTTATTCCATGTAGAAAAATGTCTTCAAACAGTTTAAATTTGCGATCTCTCCTTGAGAAGGAGAAGTTGAATGGTAAGAATTTTCTGGATTGGGAGCGAAATCTAAGAATTGTTCTTAGGGCTGAACATAAGGGTTTTGTTCTTGATGAGCCTCTCCCAACTGAAGAACCACCAGCAGATGCTGACCATGTGGACCAAGATTACTATGAAAAATTCATAGATGATGATGTTGAAGTAACCTGTCTCATGTTGGCTACTATGTCATCGGATCTTCAAAAGCAGTTTGTTGATTCGCATGCATATGTTATGAACAAGCAGCTCACGGAAATGTTCCAAGCAGACTTGAGAGGTTTAACACCCACAAGGCGTTGTTCAACTGGAAAATGGCCCATGGTACATCTGTGAGTGCGCATGTTTTGAAGATGAAAGGATATGTCGATCATCTTGAGAAACTAGGTGCGAAAGTCAGCCATGAGATGGAAACTGACTTGATTCTTGAGTCCTTGACTCCAAATTTCGCACAGTTTGTTTCTAACTACAACATGCACTCTATGGATAAAATAATACCGAAATTACATGGCATGCTCAAGAATTTTGAGGCTACTAATAAGTCTGGAGACTTCAAGGCATCAAATGTCAACAAAGTTTTGATGGTTCAAAAGGGAAAGTTCAAGAACAAGTTCAAAGGCAAGAACAATGGTAAGGGCAAGGTGTTGCCCAAACCAAAGATCAAGAAATCTGAACCGACCACTTGTTTCCATTGTCATAAGGATGGCCATTTGAAAAGAAACTGCCCACTTTACTTGGAAGAAGTAAAGAAGAAGAAAGCAGTGTCAGCAAGTGCCTCAGGTATTGAAATTAATTTATCTACTTTGTCAAACTGGGTATTAGATACCGGATGTGGTACTCACATATGTAGAGATGTGCAGGCACTACGAAGTAGAAGAAAATTAGCTAAAGGAGAAATGGACCTACGTGTGGGAAATGGAGCAAGAGTTGCTGCATTAGCCGTAGGAGATTATCATTTAACTTTACCTAATGGATTTGTATTAGAATTGAACAATTGTTGTTATGTACCTGTTTGGAACAGGAATATTATTTCTATTTCAAGATTAGATTTGGATGGTTATAAATTTATTATAGAAGATAATAATTGTACTATCCATAAAGGATAAATTTTCTATGGAAATGTTTTATTAGAAAATGTTCTCTACGTGCTAGATCTGAATAATTACAAATCCATATATAATATCAATACCGAAAGGACAGTGTCTAATGTTGATAATCAAACCTACTTTTGGCATTGTCGTTTAGGCCATATAAATGAGAAACGCATTTCTAAACTCCATACTGATGGACTTTTAGACTCATTTGATATGAGATCATATGAGACATGTGAGTCTTGTTTATTAGGCAAGATGACTAAGAAACCTTTCTCAAATGTTGGAGAAAGATCAAGTGATTTGTTGGAGCTCATACATACTGATGTATGTGGCCCAATGAGCATGGAAGCCAGAGGAGGTTATAGATACTTCATTACTTTTACTGATGACTATAGTAGATATGGATTTATCTACTTAATGAGGCAAAAGTCAGAATCGTTTGAAAGGTTCAAAGATTTTAAGAATGAAGTAGAGAATCAACTAGGCAAGAAAATAAAGGCCATTCGACCTGATCGAGGTGGTGAATATTTGAGCCAAGATTTTGATGACTATCTAAGAGATTGTGGAATTGTTTCACAATTAACTCCACCCGGTACACCTCAATGGAATGGTGTTTCCGAGAGGAGAAATCGTACCTTGTCGGATATGGTTCGATCAATGATGAGTCAAACTGATCTCCCGAAGTCGTTTTGGGGTTATGCCATTGAAACAGCCGCATTCATACTGAATAGAATTCCATCTAAATCCGTAGAAAAGACTCCATATGAGATATGGAGAGAAAGAACTCCAAGTTTGTCTTTTCTGAAGATTTGGGGTTGCGAGGCATATGTTAAACGCATGATGTCAGATAAGCTTGGACCCAAATCGGATAAATGTTTATTCGTGGGATACCCTAAGGAAACCAAAGGGTATTACTTTTACATCCCCTCTGAAAATAAGATTTTCGTAGCTAGAAATGGAGTATTCTTAGAGAAGGAGTTCATTTCCAAGAGAGCTAGTGGGAGTAAGGTTGATCTTGAAGAAGTTGAAGATTCTCAAACTAGAAATGAACATGAGATGGAAGATGTTTCAGGTTCACCAAATGTTGGAGAATCAGAAAATGTGACACAAGGACCACCACGTAGATCTAGTAGGAATCGTCAAGAGCCCGAGAGATATGGATTTCTCGTGACTAATGATGACGATGTGTTGGCTATAGATGATGAACCAACATCCTACGAAGATGCTATGATGAGTGAAGATTCGCAGAAATGGCAAGATGCCATGAATCTCGAGATACAATCCATGTATGACAATCAAGTTTGGAACTTGATTGATCCACCTGAAGGATTAAAAACCATGGGGTGTAAGTGGGTTTTCAAGAAGAAAACTGACATGGAAGGTAAGGTACATACTTACAAAGCACGACTTGTGGCGAAAGATTTCAAGCAAACTCATGGTATAGACTATGATGGAACGTTTTCGCCCGTGGCCATGCTTAAGTCTATAAGAATTCTACTTGCCATAGCCGCATATTATGACTATGAAATATGACAAATGGATGTCAAAACTGCTTTCCTTAACGGGAACTTGAACGAGGATGTATACATGATACAACCCGAGGGTTTTGTCGATCCAAAGAATTCTAAGAAAGTATGCAAGCTTCAAAAGTCTATTTATGGTTTGAAGCAAGCATCTCAAAGTTGGAATCTTCGTTTTGATGAAGTAATCAAGGATTATGGTTTCATCAAGAATGTGGAAGAAGCTTGTGTATACAAGAAATTCAGTGGGAGTGCACATGTATTCTTAGTTCTTTATGTAGATGACATATTGCTCATTGGCAATGATATACCTATGCTCTTAAGTGTTAAGAAATATTTGGGGAATCAATTTTCAATGAAAGACCTAGGAGAAGCAGCTTATATATTAGGCGTAAAGATCTACATAGATAGATCAAGGAAGCTTCTAGGTCTGAGTCAAAGTACATACATTGACAAGGTATTGAAGAGGTTCAATATGCAAGATTCCAAGAGAGGATCCTTGCCAATGTCGCATGGTATCTCGTTAGATAAAACTCAATGTCCGACATCGAGAGATGAACGAGAACGCATGAATAGAGTACCATATGCTTCGGCAATTGGATCCATTATGTATGCGATGATATGTACTAGACCAAATGTATCATATGCATTAAGTGTAACAAGCAGATACCAATCAGATCCAGGTGAGAGTCACTGGATAGCAGTAAAGAAAATTCTTAAGTACTTGAGAAGGACTAAAGATGTTTTCTTAATCTATGGAGGTTTGGAAAGTGAGCTGGTGATAAGGGGTTATACCGATGCTAGCTTTCAAACCTGCATAGATGATTTTAGATCGCAAAGTGCTTATGTATTCTGTTTGAACAGAGAAGACGTAAATGTGTGCAAAATTCCAACTGATGATAATATAGCTTATCCGTTTACTAAGCCGCTCTCGATAGCGAGACATGATCGTCATGCTAGAGCTATTGGTTTGGATTACCTCAGAGAGGAGAGTTGAGAGTGTATTATTATTATCAGTTCACCCTAGTGCAAGTAGGAGACTGAAGAAAATAATGCCCTAGGCTGAATGAAATAATGTCCTGGGCTGAACTAAATAATACCCTAGACTGAATTGTTTAGCTTGTATGTAAACAAATGATCATTATTATTTATGTTTGTCGATCTAATATTTTAATATTGAATTAAAGTTTCATTTAATACGTGTACTGGTTATTTAACATATTTAGGAATATGTGAATAAGCCTTGAATTGTATCACTAGTTTATACATCATCATAATATGTGATTATGATAGTAAAACTGTATCAATGAACGTAATACGATTCTAAATGTCCCTGGTCATATATATGATGTATATAGAGATATACATGTCTAAGGAAATAGAATATATATGTACACCAGTATATTCGCATATGAGATGATTATGTTTTACTGATCATGGATATAGAATACATAGAGATGTAGTGATGTCAAATATGGAATATAGATATGTATTAGAGACTACATATTGGACTGACCAACTTATGAGAATATACATGGTTATTGTCATTATATATATTCTCATAAACAAATAGAATTTTAGTTCTTTGACCTGAGGTTATCATTAGATTTCTCACCTGTGAATTGTGATACTTAGATATGTTTCTTTGTTATCTTTAACCGGGTAATCAAGATCATCATTGGGTATTACATGAAGCATGTTGGAGGATGTGAATAACCAAGATGGAAGTTGTTCCTTTCATGATTGAAAGAGATATCTCTCAGGGCCCCCTGATGAATTATGATTGAAGGAAATGCGTGGCCACGCTCAATAAGATTAACATGTGTTGTTAATATTAATTGAATATTCAATCTAATTCTATGTCGGAAAAGAGTTAAGTTGATTTAGAAAGGATGACATTTCACCATGCCTTTGATCAACAGATATCGTATGAACAAGAGAGCTAGTAATTTGTCTATTTGATAAATATGTTATGATCACAAATAATTTATTTAATTTGGGTAGTCATAATGCCTTGCTAGAGGCCAATTATGATTTGCATATTTAAATAGAGATTTAATATGCTGCCAACATTAAATAAACCTATAGGGTCACACACAAAGACAAGTTTGGACTGGACACAGAAAATCAAATACATAGATATTATTCAGTTTGTACAAGGATATTATTCTGTTCGAACGAGGATATTATTCTGTTCGAACAGAAGGTGTAAAGCAGTAATTGAATGCTACATGCATGTATGGATGCATGGTATTAATACTCAGGATATCATTCATTTAATGAAGATATTTTTGTGGGTTGGAATTCTAAGAGTTTTCCACTAGATTATAAATACACACCACACCTCTTCATATCTTGATGATGGATATTGATTAAATCTTTGAGGCAGAATTTCTTTGTGAAAGAAAGGAGAAGCCAAGTAGATTTTCTGAAGGGAGGAAGGATCCGACTAGCATCGGAGGTCTCCACATCCAGTCTAGACGAGTCGCATGTGGATACCGATAGAGGGTGGTGCCGGTTCGAGCATACCAACGTGATCTCTGCAAACTTTCTTCAACCAGATTTGAACTAAATATGAGGTGAAATTTTTTAAACTCTTCCTTCGTATCTAATTAACGATACACAGATCCATGGCTTAAGGGGTTCGGGTAAGTTCCGCTGTGCAATATGGTTGCCCGAAAACCTAACAAGTATGTCCGTTGTAATGAAGCCCATCTTCTGTTACAACGGAACCTTCTATGAAAATATGCATCATTATTAATAACCCTTATTAACAAATCCTGCATATGTCAGTTGCACCAGACATTAACGTCCGTTGTAACGGAACTGTCCCTAGAACTCAAATATGCACAATATTATTATGCTTATCGCTTATCAATTTCGTTGAACGCGTACATTCGTTTGTCCTTATATATACACTTTTACCGTTGATCAAAAACTGTATTTCCTTCAAGTACAACTCCTGGTTCGGTATGATTCTCGGTGCATTAACTGAAAATCGAGAATACGCCCACAAGGCAACAAACATCCGACATCCGTCGATCTCTTTCTTGCCCGGGTCGGTGACCTTGCATAGCATACAATACAAGTATGCGAGTACCGCACTCCCCCAACTGTATTGTCATGTCTTCCATCAACGTCAAGAATGTGACAGACACAGAATCACCTGTACGGTCCGAAAATAATAACAGGGCGAAAAAGTAAATCATGTTAGCTCGAACATGTCCGACCACCTACAATGAGATAACTGAATATAATATTAATATAATATTAATTTAATCAAAAAAATTATAAAAATATAATATACTATTATCACATCGGGATCATCGGGGGTGATGTAGCACATTGAAGTGATGATGGAGCCAACTTGTCTTAAGCCGTCCCTTACAACCCTTCTTGTAGGCGCCACGACCGGGTCGAACACCAAGCAGTCGATGGACGTAATTGTCCCAATCTCTCTTATCATTTCACAAGCATACCGATTTCCCCTGAATGGGGAGACCAAGGATGCAAGAGTCGTGATGCAAGGTAATCATGTCACCATGCTTCATATGGAAGGTGTGCGTCACTTGCCTCCAACACTCGATCAAGTTATGGATCAACACCGAATCAACGTCCATGGTATCGAGCCTCACACAGTCGTAGAGTCGCGCCGTCTCGTAATGTGTATGATATCATTTGTACAATACAAGATAAACTCCGTGGTGGCGCGATCACATCGGTACATGACGAACTTGTGTCCCCTCTACATCAAATACATGAGACCGGCGGAGCTCCTCCATGGATAGTATGTGAAGATACTCCTCCCATTCCTCCTCATCGAATACAACAACCAACAACCCCTACCTCCCGGCTACCCCCCCACCCAGCCCAGGGCCGGCCCGGGGTTTTCAAGTACGCGAAGCCAAATTGAAGAACGGACCTGTATTACTACGAGAATTAGAAACTAATTTACAATATAATTAGCAAATCGATAACTAGTTTCGACCTCAAAATATCCAATCGAGCGAAAACTATGTTTGTGATGAAATTACAATGAGAGAAAGAAAATATACAATTGCGAGAGAGACTAGGGGCTGAGAATAAATATTTCAATTGAGAGAAAACTTGTCAGAAAAATCAGTCAGAAACTCGGCAAAAATTCGCCAGAAAATCGGATTGCAAGAAACCGGGATGAAAAACGGCACAAAATCAATATGATAAATGCACAAAATCAGTAGAAAACGGGCTGATTTCGAGATCAGAATTAAGTATACAAATACCTGCAGATAACTCCGGAGAAATCATGCGAAATCAGGATTAAGTACGACAGGAAATCACCGCAGAATATCGACACAAAATACCTGCACAAAACTCAGGAGAAATAAGCAAAGAGAGATATTAGGGGAAGATAATAAAGAGAGATTAGGAGAAAATACCTGCAGAGGACTCGCCGCCAAGATCATCGCAGAAATCGCTTTGCAATCGTTGCCGAAAGTCGAGGAGAAAACCCTAATCGCGAACTCAAAGAGAAATCCAGACGAGAAACAAAGAGAAATCCGCGGGCTCAAATCCAAACGAGAACCCTAATCGCGTCTCCAGTGGCAGTGGGCTCTAATTGCGTCGCATCGCCATGGAGAGAAAACCCTAATCGCATTCGCGTCGCTAGAACAGAAGCTCCAATCGCGTCACACAGAGAGAGAGAGAGAGAGAGAGAGAGAGAGAGAGAGAGAGAGAGAGAAAGAGGGACGCTGACGAGTCGGGTTTGTAGGTCATGGGTTGGGGTTTGCTGCGCCCGGATTACGGGTCGCAGATATGGGTCTGGGCAAATTGGCCCATTTGTCTCAAGTATACATATATACACTAAAAAACAAAATTTGGACTCCAAAAAAAAAAAAATACGAAGCCCATGCTTCTCGGACCTTACATATGGGCCGGGTCTGACCCAGCCCACAACCAACAGACCACACACCCACCCCCACCCACAAATTGTTTGATTAAATAATACTTATAATATCTTCTCCAAAATAATAAAATATTAATAATAAACTAATTAAATAATAATATTAATATTTTCTCAAAAATAATATATTAATAATAAAATAATATTATAATAACAATAATAGTACAATATTAATTTAATATTTTTGAAAAATTACGAAATACAGAAAATAAGATTATAATATTTTATGAAAATAGAAAGCCTAATATATTTTTTTAACCCTATTAAAAACAAGAAACAGAAAATATTAAACCCTAAATTATAAAATTATAAAATTATAAAAAACCTTATTTTTCGCAATATTATGAACCAAACTGAATCAATCAATCAAATCCTAAATTCCCAATAAATCAATTCAATAAAACCCTAAATTTGTAATTATTCAAAGAAAATTATTTAAGAAGTAATGGAGCAAAAAAAAAACGTACCAAACTAAGGTGAAACATCGTCCTCTCTTTGAATCCAAGCTTTTGTTAAACTTCGGATTTTTTAGCAATTTAAACTATTTTTTTAAGTTGAAAAATGGATCTCGGGTTAGAAGAAGAAGAAAAAAAGGAGAAAAAAAGCTAATGAAAAACGCGTGCACATGCACACAATGTTTTCTTGGGATCACTTAAGCTTGAGTGTGAATTTTCGTGAGAGAATTTGAAGAAAGTGGTAACAATGCTTAACCCTTTGATTAACACACAAGTTAACGTCTAAACTCTTTTGCGATGTTCCGTGACAAAAGTCCATTCTCTTTCATCAGATTATTTGGCAAAATAGCTAAATATGCAAATTGCAAAATTTACTAGTTATTATTACAAATTGGGGTTTTGATTTTGCTATATCATATAGCGCACGGCCATGTTTTTGACGTATCCGATATGCGCACATCCAGATTTTTGACGTATCCGAGTAACATAGGCTATACGTTAAAAAAAAAAAAAAATTATTGGGACAAGTACACTTTTTAGCGCTCTCTCCAAAAATTGGTGAACAGTTGAACCGGAAGAACTTGAGGGCAGAATTGGACCTTATCCAATTTAAACATGTTCAATCATTTCTCTAGGCCAATGAATTTTCTTTGTTTCATCTTTACAGATTTAGGTTAGAATTATATTGGATATCTTTGAAACTTTTATTATTTGTTTAATGTTAAAATCATGAATTAATGTGTTCGACATCCGGTCTAATTCATGGTTTGTCTAATTCATGGTTTTGAGAACTCGTTTGATCTTTGTTTCATCTTTACAGATTTAGGTTAGAATAGTACCTCTCCTTGAAGAGGTTTGCTACTTCGTTGAATGCGAGAGGACCTCTAAGCGTGTAGAACCAATCATTGGGTCCTTCACCTAATGAGTAAGGAAAAAGAAGAAGAAGAATGTCACTAAAAGCTTCATAATTCGAATATATGTTTAGTTGAATCTTGAAATCCTTTAAGTGTTTATGAGGGTTTTCCGTGGCTTTCCCGTGAAAAATAGGCAATGATCCTATAATGCTCGGATCCGCTTTGAAATTCGGTATATTGGGCCTAATAAAATTATAGTTATCCTCCACATTTCTAGGTGCTACTAATTCTCTCAAGGTTTTTGGCCTTGGAGCTCTTATTTCATCACCCATATTGAGAATTAAAGGAGTAGAGAGAGAAGAAAGAGTTTGAGTTTGAGTTCGAGGCTCTTCTTGATCTTCTTGTGTCGGTTCCTTGCCCTTCTTAGAGCTCTTATTCCTTCTTTCGATTTCTTTGACAAATGGAAGTAATTCGCCTTTTCGTGATCTTGTGTTGTGCATAAAGCTTTCTTCCTTCACCTAGATTGTCACAAAAGAAACAAAGAAGTGAGTAAACAAATTTATGAATTTAAATTTCAAATTTTGATCTAAAATATTGACTTAAACACCACTCCCCGGCAGCGGCGCCATTTGATGAGCGGGATTTTGGCGTGTTTTATATGTCGTTGTGGTAAAACCCCGAACAATCAACAAAATTTGTAATCTAAGTTTGTACAGTGGTAAATGTATAGATTCGTTCCACGGGGAGCAATTGCGTCAAAATTTGGATCAAAATGGACTAGAAATAAGAAAGAAAATTCACAGAAGATAGTCCGTTACAACGGAAGTAAGTTCCGTTACAACGGACATTAGGGTTATGTCTAGCGTAGAGATTGATATGAACGTCCGTTACAACGGAGAAAATTACGTTATAACGGAAAGAGCTAGTTCGTTATAACGGATAGGAGTAGCGTTATAACGGATTGGTTGATCCGTTACAACGGACTCTTATGTCCGTTACAACACACTAGTATGAGTGATATTGAATGCTTTTCCTTGCTGGTCCGTTACAACGGAAGTAAAGTGCGTTACAACGGAGTACCAACAGACTAAAAGTCAGGTACAAACCGAATGGTCCGTTACAACGCAAGTTAGGTTCCGTTACAACGGAACTTGTTCTGGATTTCGAAATTGCAATTTGAATTTAGGATTGAATTGAAGGTTTGTTTTGAGATTAAACTAAGGGAGATTTAGACTAAGTTCAAGGCAGTAATTAAAAGTAAGAGATCAAGTAAAAACACTAACAAAGATTTGATTCAAGTAACAAGAACTAAAGATTCATCAAACCGAGAATTCTTTACACAAATCCAATTCGAATTTAAACTACAAGCATTACAAGAAAGGAAAGAAAACACCTAGAGAGATGAAGTGAGCTCCGAGTCTCGTCTTGGATGCCTTACTTGTTGTTTTGAGATGCTAGTGAGCTAGGCAACTCGCACAACACGTTCCTTTCGTACCAATTCACCCGCCAATAGAAGAGAGCTTCGTACCGGTTGAGTGAACTCGAGATTGCAAGAAGTCCAATTGGAAGAAAGCTCCCGAGTGGAATATAGAATGCTCGACTCCTTGCTTGCGTGGATTAGGATGAAGAAAGCTCCACCTCAATCCTCGCAACTCGATCTTCGTCGAAGTGTAACCCGATTCACCGAATGAAGTGAGCTTCTATTCGGTGATCGATCTTAGAAAATTGTCGTTCGTAGTTGCAATTCTTGCGTGTTCTTGAAAGTTCTTGGACTTGCTTAAGAGGGAGAGAGAGAGAGAGAGAGAGAGAGAGAGAGAGAGAGAGAGAGAGAGAGAGAGAGAGAGAGAGAGAGAGAGGGGGGGGGAGAGAGAGAATGGGCGTAAAAAGAGCGTCCCAAACTCGTGGCCCTTGTGGTCATATTTATAGCACTCATGGAGTCTTCTTATTGGCCACGAGTTGGTGGAGAGGATTGGGGGTAAGGAGGTAATTCCCACCAAAAGTAGGTGGGCAGGATAAGGGCTAAGGATTGAGTGGTTTTCGTGTAGACTTTTGTGTAAGTTTCTATCATGATAATTGTTTGCCTCCCGTCTCATTCATGTACCGAATATATTGGTGTAATATATCGTTTTCACTCCTCTTGACGTGTTGGAGACAACTACACTCTCCAAATTCCCAGAAATTCCTTCTAATTCCTGTGATTAAGCAATAAAACACACTTAGTGAAGAAATATTCATGTTATCTCAAATATGATTAATAAAGTATATAGAATTGTTCTTCACAAGGGCTAAAATCCCCAAATTAAGCATTAAATTTGTGTCTTATTTGCCTCACATCATAAATATTTAAAATTATTAATTATATATTACTTGTTAATTATCGTTAATTAAAGATGTTAATCGGGATTTGAATAAAATTGGTAGAAATCTGGTGGAAAGTAAAATTGCCCTTAAAAAAATAGAACACCCACATAATTGCGGAAGCCATGTTGTAACAATAGTAAACAATTTAAAGAGTGTAGTTCACATCTGTGCACATCTGTGCAGTAACATGCACTTCAGGCGAAGACTTAAATTTTTATGAAGAAAATTGTTACACTTACTTTTACTTTCTTTCAGAAAATTTGATTACGTAAATATGACATAACGATTAAGAATTAATGTTTTAATTTATGATTTGATATTTTAATTGAATATCAAATTATAAATTAAGATAATCAAATTATAAATTAGATATAAAATCATGTAATTTTATACTAATTTTTAAAATGACAAATCATACCTGCGCCAACAAATTTCTTGGGAGGAGAAAATTCTAAAAAATATACATCACTGCTCTTTTAAGAATAACACACATATGCTACCAGGTCAATGTCAACGATTTTACTACAGATTTAAATATTTAACATTGATCTATTCAACGAAAAAAAACAAGAAAAATCTGATTAAAGAAAATAAAATACCAAAATTATTTGTACAAGATAATTATACTGGTATTACTTATCATGTATACTATAAAAAGAACCTTACCTCCACAAGACATGAGACAATCAAAATCTCTCCCAAATGAATAAACTAAAACATATATTCTCTCCATGCATTCTTTCATCTCCATTATCTTTCTACATTCTTCTGATAATTTTTCACCGAATCTTAGCAGTGGGAGCTCAGAATGCTGCCCCAGCAAAGATTCGTGTTGGGGTGGTGCTTGATTTGGATACAATGGCTGGAAAAAGAAGCAAAACAGCCATCGAAATGTCTATTGAGGAATTCTATGCCAGTAATGCAAACTTCAACACTAGGGTTGTTTTGGAGTACAGAGATTCCACGCGTAATGTTGTATCTGCTGCCTCCGCAGGTTAGTTTCCAAACTTAAAAATGAATGGAGAATTGCAATGATGGATCTTCGCCCCGTATCGATGATGGGCGATAATCTAAGAAAGTTACAGTGAGAATTATTTTTTGGGAAGACAATAATACACATATTTCCAATTTTATCATAATACAATATCATACAAATTTAGAAAAAGGCGTTGTCCCTTTTAATCTCTTAATAGATCCGTCACTGAAAAACCATAGAACAATATTCATATGAAACTATTTGGATTTTGGCTGGATTGTAGGTAAATAATTTTTCATTCTTGTAGTATGAGAAAATTTTGAAACTAAAACAAAATTAATTTGCAAAAATAGTTGTGCCACTTTCAAAAATTTTGAAACTAAAACAAAATTAATGAGAAGATTTTTGTAGTGACAGATCTTGTCCCGTATCAAATTGGGAGTAAGGAATAATGTAAAGAGGACAATTGTGAGGAATTTCAGATTTTGTGTGTGTGTGTGGGTGGGTGGGTGGGTGGGGCTAGTATATAAAATTTCAATATTATTATAAAATACAATATCATTATCATATATATATATATATATATATAGAGGTGGCAAACAGGCGGTTTGGGCGGTTTCGGACTGAACCCAACAGGTTTCGGGCTAATTTTTGGGTTCGGATCTCATCGGATTAAGTCAATTCGGATCAAGGTGGGTTCGGATCGGATCATATTTGGTCGGATCAATTTCGGGTTGAAAATTATAGTCGGGTCGGGTTTTCAAGTTCGGGGTGATTGGCGGACGCGGTTTGTTCCGGATTCGGATTCTTTCGGAATTCGGGTTAGTCAAATTCGGGTTGTGTCGGATTTTTTTTAATGATTTTATAAATTAATTTTGTCAAAATATTGGATATAAAATTAAACTATTATCCAAATTCAGGTCTCTGTTTTTTATTTGAAACAACGGTGTCATCTCACTCTCGAAAAATGTAATAAATATAATATTACAGAGATTAGTTAATAGATTGAATTAAAAAATGATAACACCGGGTCAATTTGGGTTCGGACTATTTGAGTTCGGACTTGTCATAATCGGGTTTATCGGGTTTCGGATAACTCGGATTCGGGTCGAGTTGGGTCGGAATAATAATTATAATATGTCACATCGGGTCAATTTTGGGTCGGACTTCTCGGGTTCGGGTCGGACGGGTTCGGTCGTTTGAATTTTCTAAATTTTTCGGGTCACGGGCGAGTCGGACCTCGGGCGAGTCGGGCGGTTTTTTCGGGTTCGGGCCAGATTTGCCACCTCTCTCTCTCTATATATATATATATATATATATATATATATATATATATACTAACGCTAAAAAATTCAGGGAGGAGGACAATCCTCTCTAATTCATTAATAAATCCGTCACTGAAGCTATGCTTCACATTTTGTATTTTGCGGTTACTTAAGTAGTGGCAAATATTTTCATTTAAGAAGATGAGAGAAGGAGGGACAAACATTTGATAAATACAAATGAACATTATTTATTGTTTATATAAATGATATATTTTCTAATTATAAAATATATTAATAAATTTGTATAGCGTTTTTTGGCTTTTTTGGGGTGAACTAAATTGTAGCTCGAGCTCTATGTTACCTTAGTTTGTCTCCTCGCATGATCTTGTTCACCATTGTCTATGGAAAAATATACTTGGTCCCCAAACTCAGTCCAACCCCTTTGATGAGGTGACAAAATGAGTTAATTAACATTTTAATAAAGTGTTAATTGACATGTTAATTTATTTTAATATGTTAATTTTAGTACATGTTAATTGACATGTCAATTAAATTAAACGGTTAATTAATCCTTTAATTCATCTAATTAAGAAAACTAATCAATTCAACTAAACACACTTCGCCACCTCATCAAGGATATTTGACTGAGTTATGAGGACTTCATATATAACCCCATCGTCTATATGGTGTCCTTTCATTATTTTTTTATATTTTTTTAATAATAGAGGTTTTTTACTATAATTTCGAATAAGTGAGGGCAGGGCCGGTCCTAGCTATAGCCCTGAGAGGTTCGGATTTCGGATCTAAAAATTTAAGACGACAATTTTTTTTTGAAAAATATGATTTATCAGTTCAAAATAAGTATAATTACAATACAAATATTAAAAATCATAATAAATCTTGTGATTAATTGGTAGAAGAAATTATATCTCTGGTGAAAGGTCATGGATTTAAATCTCATATTCTATAATTTACGATCTCTTTTTCAAAATATAATGAAAATATGAAAACAAATTGGTCTAGACGTGTGATTTGAAACTTGTATCAATTGGAAAAAAAATTAAAACCTCAAGTAATAAACGACACAATTACATGTGACTAAATCCGTTAATCACTATTTAAATAAATACATTCGATACGAGATTCACTTTCAGATTAGGTTTCAAGTACGTGAAAACCTCGGACCGGACCAGAGTGAGGGTTCTTTTTTTACAATATAGGCAGTAATAATGTGAGGTCTAGAGTTTTTTTTTCCCCAAAATTCTCTGCGGTTTAGTTAGCATTTGTGAAATATTAACCACACCATGCACCTTATTTTTTTCCTATCATCATCCTCATTTCAGCTCTGGATCTTCTGAAGAACATAAAGGTTCAAGCTATAATGGGCCCACCAACCTCAACCGAAACTGAATTTGTTGCCAACATGTGCAACATGTCACAAGTTCCGTTACTATCCTTCTCTGCTACTAGTTCATCCATCTCACCTTCGCACCTCCCATTTTTCATTCGTGCAAATATAAACGACTCCTCTCAGTCTATCCCCATTGCTGCCTTTGTCAAATACTTCAATTGGCATGCTGTTGTACCAATTTATGAAGATTCAGACTATGGATCAGGAATTGTACCATCTCTTGTCGATGCTTTACAGTCGATTGATGTGGATATACCTGATCGTGTGGTCATACCAACCGAGACAACTGATGAGCATATAGACACTGAGTTGTACCGTCTAAAGACGTTACAAACTCGTGTTTTTATTGTACACATGCTACCTCCTCTTGCTTCCCGCTTATTTCTTCGTGCGGAAGCAATTGGTATGATGTCCAACGGGTATATTTGGATCGTGACCGACAGTGTAGGAAATGTGTTTGACACACTAGAGTCAAATGTGATACGTGCCATGGAAGGGGTGATTGGGTTTCGAACCTATGTTGCTCCATCAAATGAGATAAACTCTTTCTCGATACGGTTTAAAACAAGATTAAGACAAGATAATCCAGGGATTGATATAGTAGACCCTAATGTATATCAGTTTTGGGCATATGACGCGGTTCAGGCAATGGCATGGGCAGTTGAGATGGCTAATGTTACGAACTCGAGTTTTGTTGCACCGCAAATTGGTGCCACAGATTTGAGTATGGTTGGGGTTTCACAGACCGGGTCGAAACTTCTCCGTAAAATACTTGAAGTTGAATTTGACGGTTTAGCGGGGAAATTCAGGCTTGATGATGGCCAACTTCAGTTATTTGCATTTGAGCTAATTAATGTGGTTGGAAAAAGTGCTCGGAGTATCGGATTTTGGACTCCAAATAAAGGAATTATACGTGAAATTGACTCCTCAATAGGGAGCGGTAATAATAATAATAATAATAATAATAATATTGTGAAATCAATAATATGGCCGGGTGACTTAACAGAGGTACCAAAAGGTTGGGATATTCCAACGGAAGGACCAAAGCTAAGGATAGGTGTACCTGTGAAGGAAGGATTTATAGAGTTTGTTAATGTTTCGGGGTCAACCGAAGAAAATAAGCCAACTCATGGTGTCACTGGTTTTTGCATTGACGTCTTTGAAGCTGCCTTGAGAAAGTTGCCTTATGCTTTGCGGATTGAGTATTACCCCTTCGATATCTCCAAAACGTATGACAGTTTAGCCGAACAGGTCTTTCTTAAGGTGAGTAATTACACATTGCAGTATATCATGTTTTAACTTACTTTAGTTATTTAATATGACGGATTTTTTATTTGGTTATAATTTTTTGTCAAAACAACAGAAGTTCGACATCGTGGTGGGAGATCTAACAATCAGATTCAATCGCACGAAGTATGTGGACTTCACATTGCCATTCACAGAATCTGGTGTTGCAATGGTTGTACCAATTCAGCAGGATGCAAGCAAGAGCAACTGGATTTTCTTAAAACCACTCGATCGCGGGCTCTGGCTAGTGAGCATGAGTTTCTTTTTGTTCACCGGGTTTGTTGTGTGGGTGATCGAGCACCGCATGAACTTCGATTTTAGGGGTACATTAAGTCAGCAGTGCGGCCTCATTTTTTACTTTGCCTTCTCCACTCTCGTCTTTGCTCACAGTATGTGCCTCTTATTTTTCACAAAAAGTTGAAATGGATTGAACTAATTTCTATTTGTTGGACATTTTGCAGAGGAGAAGTTGGAAAGCAATTTTTCACGGTTTGTGGTGATAATTTGGGTCTTCGTTGTACTCATACTGACATCAAGCTACACCGCAAGTCTTACATCTATGCTGACAGTTCAACAGCTCCAACCAACTGTATCAGATATGAACCAACTTATGAAACAAGGTGATTATGTGGGATATCAAGATGGATCGTTTGTGATGGGACTACTAACAGGTCTAGGTTTTGAGAAGAATAAATTGAAGAACTATAGCACCCCTGATGAGTATGCAGATGCCTTGGCGAAAGGGACTGCTAATGGAGGTGTTTCGGCTATTTTCGACGAGATTCCATACCTTAAGATTTTTCTTTCTCGATATTGTCATAGTTACACTATGGTGGGTCCGGTCTACAAATCAGACGGCTTTGGTTTCGTAAGTCTGATCTCTCTCTTTTGTATAAATTCCAAGATGTTATGCACATATCTGTGTGTGCATTGACAAATTAACTCATCAGCGAGGCATCGTTCCTAGTGTGTGCTATGAAAAAAAATGGGCAATTTTACTTTGCCCCCCCCTCCCATTTCTCCCATATTTCTTCAAATCCCAACTAACACTTTAATATTATGACAATTTTAAACCTTAATTATTAATAATTGTTAAATGAGAGAGACCTTAATTACCTTATCAAAACTTTTATTAATAATGAATTAATTGTTAATTATCATGTTAATTAGGATGTTAATTCGGATATGAAGAAATATGGGAAAATAGGGGCACGGTAAATGGCCTCAAAAAAATTATTTTCCTCAATGCCTTGTTAATGCATTTATATCTAACTCAATCTTTATTACTTTGTAAAGGGCTTCCCGATAGGATCCCCATTACTACCAGACATGTCTAGAGCCATTTTGAGTGTTACCGAAGGAAAAGACATGACTGAAGCAGAAAATAAGTGGAACCTTGGAAAATCTGTGACATGTCCTGGCCAGAGCACGATTCTCGGCTCCCCCAGTCTTAGCTTATACAGCTTCCTCACACTCTTCGGGATTACAGGCTGTGTATCTGTCCTGATGCTTTTATGTTATCTAGCAATGTTTATTTACAAAGAACGGAGCGAGTTATTAGCTTATGTGACACCTGATCGCTCTCTTTTCAACATATTACTTCTATGGTTTAAACATTTTGATAGAATAGACTGGGATTCACCTTCTTTGAGACACGTCCCTAGAGATGCGAGAGAGAACCCCCAACCACAACCCGAACCCGAACCTGAGCCGGAACCTCAACCCGAACCGGGACCTGGGCCCGGACCCGAACCCGGGCCCGGACCCGAACCCGGGCCCGGACCACGACCAGAACCGGTTGTGATGGATCGGGTAGGCTTGCTCGAGAGACTCCGACATATGCTCACACGCATGAGATTGTGGCTTCTGCCCCGAGCAAATGAGGCCCGTCAGGTGGAGTTGATAGTGCAAAGATGATACAGATCGATCGGTTCGGTTCTTTATGGCGATATTTCTCGAGTGAATTTTCCATCTTAAATTAGTTTTAACTCTTGAGTTTTATATGTGTTGTTGACAATTGAGGAGATCTGTTTCCCAATATCATGTAAGCTATTAGTTATAAATTAATTCTTCTAAAATAATATCTATGTGTGTGTGTGCGCGCACACGCAGTCCGATTTGCTGAAATTCATTCAACTTTTGGCAGAATTACTGCTAAAAAATCTTAACATGCGATTTTTTCACAATTTAAGCCAAATATTATCCAAAATATGCTACAATTCCGCTGACTTTTAATGATAACGAACTTAGCTTACTGATAATAGAAACGCCATGACAGAAGAATAGATTGGAAAAAAGATAGATCGAAGCCAAGGAAAAGATAGGGTTTTTTTTTTAGAAAAAGAAAGAGAGAAAACGGTACCTCCATTGAGATCTTCTAGCAGGAGACAAGCATGGCGACCTTCGTGGAGAGAAGTGGCATGGCAGACTTGAAGAGAACAATGCCTTCTCTGGCAAGATTGGGGATCAGTTCTTCTTTCTCTTCGTTCACCTCTCACGTTCTTCTCTAATTATCAGAAGAGACCAAAAACTGGTTCATCTAAAAAAGCACCGTGTTTTACAAACGAATCCGGGTTGTTTTACCCCGAATACTTCTAGGTGCGGAATTGAACGAGGGTTGTCCATCTAATGATCCAAGGGCTCAAAAATTGTTGTCCATGGTGACAAAACCAGAGTGTTGGTCATTGATTATATATATATATATATATATATATATATATATATATATATATATATATATCAAATTATCATATATTTATTTTGATCATTGTATATCACATATACATATTAGAGAATATTGATCCGTCTTACAAGACTAACATAATTGTGTGACCTACTAGGTTCGATTAATTTGATAAGCGTTATTTTCCCGATCAAGAATTAAAATGACAAAAGACAAAATGATATTAACAACAAATATTAGTATCATTCAGAGCATGACCATGCATTTCTTCAGTGTCAATTCAATGGTTGGCCAAAAGGCATCTCCCTCTGAGATGGGAACAAATCCCGTCTTGGTTACTCACATTTCTCATTGTGCTTCACTTCATGCTCTACAACATCCTATTAGTCTTCTGGCACGATGACATATAAATGTATCAAAGCATGAAGCTCCACACCCAGGAATTCATGACAACCTCATGTCGTAGAATTTACCAGATATATGTTATGAGAATCGTTGATGACAATAACTATGCATATTTTCATGTGGCGGTTTATCCAGTATATAATCTCTTTTACATACTTATGTTTCAAACTTGATAACCGGTAACCATGATTAGTAAAACGGAATAATCAATTTGGAAACATACTAGTGTGAGTGCACAACTTTCTTAGGCAAGTATGTTTGTCTCCACAAACATCCTATGTACTACTAGGGACTCCATTTAGAGTGACATTTTGATTGATAGTTTCACGATCCAAAGTCACGTACTTTCGTGATTTGACCGAGATTGTCATTCAATATTTTATTTCATGATTAAAATCAAAACCAAATACACTTAACAACAATAATGATAAGAAACTTTCATTGAATAAATAATGCCGCATTACACAATCCTTCGTAACTATTACATATGCCTATGACACTACACCTTCAATGGAAGCGTTGAATACAAAAATGAACTAAACAAACGTACTTAAAATCCCGTCAGTTAAATCACTGGAGGCATATCCCCGTCCTCTCCAGTCCACCATTCTCCAGGATCTGGTACTCCAAATGATTGTGGGGACGTGAAGAGTGTGATCGTGGCTTTCGTTTGGGTGAATTTGGTCCAGGAAGCACGAATTTTGGCTATAAAAACCTCGGGTTTGGTTCACGGCGGGGGAGATTCGATCTGAGACCAATTCATCCCATTCCAAAGCTTCAAACACCTTACTTTAGCCACAAGAAAGGATCTTTGAGAGATTGTTAGGGATCCGAGATACCAGAAGTGGGAATTTTGCTTCCGACTTCATACCAGATTCAAAACCTGGTGTGTTCTCGAGTTAGAAGGAGCGTTGAGGTGTTTGTGACATTGGAACACACTCAAGAGAGGTCAAGACAGCCCTCTTCAAGAGCCATTTCAAACAAATTATCCAAATGCCCCTGCCGAGGGCATTTCAGATTTATTCAGGGGTTTTTCAGGAAAATTGAGCTTTGTTGAGAAGAATTGAGTACTCTCCATCCTTCATCTACTCCAGTTAGACCCAAACCTTGGTGGAGGAGCAATCTCAATCCATTCTCTCATGCACTTAGATGATTTATTTCCTTGCTGGTGTAGAATTAGGGTTTTAAAGCTTGGTTTTGGTGATTTATGAATGTCCGGTCCGGTTCCCAAATCTCGATATCACGCTTCGATATCGAGGGTACGATGCAAAAGAGGATAGACGATTACCAGCGTGAAATTGATCACGCACGACGGGTTGATCGCTCGCATCCTTCTCTTCTTCGGTGTCACGTTGGTGACTAGTCCGTGCGTCCCATACCACACGTCTCCCACCGTCTTGACATGATGGGGAATATCCCCGACCCCGGGCCCGCGCAACGGAATGAAGGCCCGGTCCGGTTCCCCGATTCCCGAGATCACGCCATGACTTCGAGGGTACGATGCAATAGAAGGATAGATTCATACCGGTGCAAAATTGATTGCACTCGAAGGGTTCATCGCTGCCTTCTATCTCCTGTCACGTTGGTGACAATTCGCGCGTCCCACACCACGCGTCTTTCACCGCTCGTTGACTTCGCCGATTCGCTTGATTTTGTCTCCGACTCAATCTACTCGTCCGAATCGATCACAAC
The DNA here is from genome assembly GCA_946800325.1 of Luzula sylvatica. Classification (NCBI taxonomy): domain Eukaryota; kingdom Viridiplantae; phylum Streptophyta; class Magnoliopsida; order Poales; family Juncaceae; genus Luzula; species Luzula sylvatica. The sequence goes on along the minus strand of OX326960.1, from coordinate 56,897,005 downwards.
CGAAAGAGCCACAAGTGTCGCTCCTCTACTTGTATCCACCTTGATTCGTAAGACGTCGGTCGCGGATGCAACTGCCTAGATGATGCACCGGCGAACTTGCTCGATCGAATTGATTCTCTATCTTTCGAGAAACTCTTTTCTCGATTTCTCTCTCTTCGCACCTATTCACTATCGAAAGATTAAATCTGAATTCTCTCTTTCTTTTGGTGTCTTTGGCAGAATGAATTGCTCAATTACTTAGTTTGGATGAGAGAGAAAGTATCCTATTTATATCAAATAGGATTAGGATTAGCCAAGAGGCATGTATATCCAATATACACCCTTTCACACAGAAACGTGCATGAACCTGTTCAGTATTCTGTCCACACGAAATTGATAAATTTCTCTGACAGAAAATCAACCAACCTGAAAGTTGTAGATAATCTTATTATCTACACAACCCAATTTTTCCCATCCCAATTGGAGTTCGTATGCACAAGTTATGACTGTTTTACTAACTGTATGTCATACTGTTGCACCCTTTCGGTATTTCACATAAACGACACTTATACTTCGTTCATATGAAATATATTTCTACATAAAGGTTATAGATAATCTCATTATCTATCTAACCCAATTTGAACCATTCAAATCGGATTTTCTCACCGAAAGTTATGGCTACAAATGTACGCTTACATTCGTTCATCCTTGTGTACACACTTTTACGGTTGATTCGAAACTGTATTTCTTTCAGTCTCCCACTCAATTTCAGATCTACCTAAAAGGTACTCATGCATATCCAATATGCACGATTTTAGAGAATATAGCTCGTGTATCAAATACCAAGCTATGCACATCCTATGTGCCAATTTTATGATCAAGCCCGACTTAGTACGACTCGTTGTGTGATCATGTAGGTTCGATTAACGATTGCAGTAGGTTGTTTCCAAAGCCTACAAGCTCATGAGCGGGATCTAGTCACTCCATCATAGCTACCCATGTTAAACGAATAATGATTGTGATCATTGTGCCTATCTCGAATAGCGGTTATTGGTTCTCTTGTTTGTGATATCCGTTAATCAAAAGGCATGGTGATAGTCATCCTTATAATTTGATTAACAACACTTATTCCCCGATTCCGAGTTGAGTTAACAAATTTCAATCGATATTAACCGTTAATATCATTGATTGCGGCCGCAGATTTCGTTAATCGACTCATCGAGCGGCGCCTAAGAGATATCTCTTCCTTTCGGAATAAACAATTCCTATCTTGGAGACTCACATTGAATTCCGTGTTTCGGACAATACCCAATGATGACCCTTTTAACTCCCTGTTATGGTGAGCGTAAGATCATATCAAAGCATTGTGTTACGCACGTAACGCAATCAATGATCTCCTCAAGTTTGAAGAACCTAATACCCTACTCGTCGCGAGTTCATCCATAATGACTAAACCATGTCATGATCTCGCGGCTTCGGTCATATCCAATATATGTCACCTAGCATATATCTACGTTCCCGATTCGACAAACACTTTTGTCCCATGATTAGCAAAACATAATCATCTCCTCGGCTAACGTACTAGTGTACGCGTTCAGTCTATTATCTGATAATAGAAATGCTTCTCTCTTAAGCAAACTGATCCGCGACTAGGGATGTTTAGAAATGACACTTTAAGTGTGACGGTTTTGCTGCACATGGTCCTCAACCATGTCGACGTCCACACAAGTTCAAATCAAGGTTCGTGTAATCATATTACACAACCCCGCACACAGTTTTCATATAAGATAAATGCAAAAATGAAAAAATTTAAAATTCTGAAATTGCATTACTATAAGATAAGTTTGGGGTGATACAACGTCCTACGAAACTATCGTTTTAGATAACTAACTACTCTCTTCCTCCTCTAGGTATCTCAAACCTATAGCTGTCGCATGATAATCGTGCTTAGCTTGCGAGAGTGGCTTAGTAAACGGGTCCGCAACATTCCTGTCAGTATCAATCTTTTCAATGATCACATCATTTCTTTGCAAAATCTCACGGATCAAGTGAAATTTTCTGAGTATGTGCTTGGAGCGGTGATGTGCCCTCGGTTCCTTGGACTGTGCTATTGCGCCCGTATTGTCGCAATACACAACTACAGGTTCCGAGATACTCGGGACTACTCCAAGTTCGGTCACAAATTTCTTGATCCATACCGCCTCCTTTGCCGCTTCGGAAGCCGCAATATACTCCGATTCAGTTGTAGAGTCTGCTATCGTGGGTTGTTTGGAACTCTTCCAAACTACCGCTCCACCATTTAGATAAAACACGTATCCGCTTTGTGATCGAAAGTCATCGACACATGTTTGGAAACTGGCGTCGGTATGTCCATTGATGACCAACCCGGATGTCTTTCCACCATAAATTATAAATTGATCCTTAGTTCTTCGTAAGTACTTAAGGATGTTCTTAACTGCGATCCAATGCATATCCCCTGGATTAGATTGGTAACGCGAAACGACGCTCAATGCATACGACACATCAGGGCGCGTACAAATCATGGCATACATAATTGATCCAACCGCCGAAGCGTATGGAACAATACTCATCGCATTCTTATCTTCGCTCGATGTCGGACATTGAGCTTTAGAATACGATATGCCACTCGACATTGGAAGAAGTCCTTTCTTCGAATTTTGCATTGAAATCCGTTTCAACACTTTGTCGATGTACGTGCTTTGACTTAAGCCGAGTAATTTCTTGGATCTATCTCTATAAATCCTCACGCCTAATATATAAGCGGCCTCGCCCAAATTTTTCATAGCGAAACGATTATTTAAATACTTCTTAACATCCGTAAGCATCGGAATGTCGTTTCCTATGATCAAGATGTCGTCTACATATAGTACAAGAAATACTACGCGGCTCCCACTAACCTTTTTGTATACACAAGGTTCTTCTACGTTTTTCACGAAATTATATTCTAGTATAACTTCATCGAAACGTATGTTCCACCTCCGAGAAGCTTGCTTCAATCCATAAATGGATCGTTGCAACTTGCACACTTTATCCGGACTCTTTGAATCGACAAAACCCTCGGGCTGTGTTATGTACACATCCTCTTCTAAGTTTCCGTTAAGGAATACGGTTTTGACATCCATTTTCCAAATCTCGTAGTCATAATACGCAGAGATAGCAAGTAAGATCCGTATGGATTTAAGCATTGCTACGGGAGAAAACGTTTCTTCATAGTCTACACCATGAATTTGTTTGAAACCTTTCGCCACAAGCCGTGCTTTATAAGTGTTTACATTCCCATCCATGTCGGTCTTCTTCTTGAAGACCCACTTACTTCCCACTGGATTAACTCCGGGAGGTGGATCAACCAAGTTCCAAACTTGATTATCGTACATGGATTGAATCTCGGATTTCATGACAGTTTGCCACTTATCGGAATCCTCGCTTTTTATAGCCTCGCGATAAGATGTCGGTTCATCATCTATGAATTCGACTTCATCATCATTTGCCACGATAAAACCATATCGTATAGGCTCTTGACGAATCCTACCCGATCTACGAATTGCGCCTTGTGCACTTGACTCCGTTTCATCAACAATTGACGAGACCGGATCAATATTCATCGGTTCAACATTCATTTGTGGTTCTCGAATTTCTTCGAGATCTATCTCATATCCATCCATTCTTTTAGATATAAATTCCTTTTCTAGGAAGGTACCTCCACGAGCAACAAACACTTTGTTCTCGTATGGATGATAGAAATAATATCCCTTTGTTTCCTTGGAATAACCAACAAATAAATATTTTTCAGATTTGGGATCGAGTTTATCCGCAATTAATCTGCGGACATATGCTTCACATTCCCAAATCTTAACATAAGACAACTTCGGAACTTTTCCGGTCCACATCTCATATGACGTCTTAGGTACCGATTTAGAAGGTATGCGGTTTAATAAGTAAGCCGCTGTCTCTAGGGCAAATCCCCAAAACGATTTTGGAAGGGTAGTTTGACTCATCATGGATCGAACCATGTCCAACAAGGTCCGATTCCTCCTCTCGGACACGCCATTCCATTGTGGCGTTCCTGCCGGAGTCCATTGTGGAACTATTCCACATTCCTTTAGATGATCTTCATACTCATAGCTCAAATATTCGCCACCTCGATCAGATCGAATGGCTTTAATTTTCTTGCCAAGCTGATTTTCAACTTCGTTTTGAAACTCTTTGAACTTGTCAAAGGTCTCCGCTTTAGTACGCATCAAATAGATATATCCATATCTACTATGATCGTCCGTAAACGTAACAAAGTATCGGTAGCCTCCTCTTGCCTCGATGCTCATTGGTCCACACACATCATAATGTATGAGTTCCAATAGATCGTTGGACCGCTCTCCGACCTTGGAGAACGGCGCCTTTGTCATCTTGCCAAGCAAACAAGATTCACAATTCTCAAATGAATCAAATTCAAATGAGTCTAGCATTCCATCTTTATGGAGTCTAACAATGCCAAAAGAAAGTCCGATTCCTCCTCTCCCTTTTTATTCGGCTTCGAACGTTTCTTAGCCGAATTGCCCTTGGACTTTGATCTCTTACGATCCTTATTCTGGATTGTGAGAACATTTCCGGCAACTCTTGCCCTGTTCTCTCCGGACGACTTCAACGTCTCCGATTCAAAATTGTTGAGCATTCCGTGAAACTCAGGGATCGTCTTATCCATCGAATGCATGTGATAGTTAGTCACGAACGGAGAAAACAATGGAGGAAGTGCACACAAGATCAAATCTTGTTGCATAATCCTTGACAATTTCTCTCCTAGCCTCTCTAGACGGTCTATGAGAGCTTGCACCTTCAAAACGTGAGTGCTCACCGAAGACCCCGAAGGCATATTGCAGTTTACCAACTCTTTGAGCGTACTGAACCGTTCAATACGCTCCTGCTCTTGGAACATTTCCTTGAGCACAACGTTTATCGAGTATGCATCCGAGTCCTCAAACTGCTTTTGAAAACTACCGTCCATACATGCCAACATGAGGCACGTAACGTCATTTGAGTCCTTCTTAAGTTTCTCAAACGCGGTCTTTTCATCGGCCGTAGCATCGGGGCCCGGTTCTACTAATTTCGTATCCAATACGTGACTCTTGCCCTCTTGCCTGAGAACTATTCTCAGGTTTCGGTGCCAGTCTAAGTAGTTCCGACCCACTAGTTTTTCCCTTTCTAATACCGATCTAATCGGTAAGGTGTTGGTGTTACTAGAAGACATGTTCTACAAATGAATTAAAAGATTGATTACTAACGTTGCGTACTTATCTTATAGGGCTTATATGATGATTATATGATAGTGTTATTTTATCGAATCGATAACCCTCATACCGATACGGGACTCCAAGTTCATAACACTCAAGACCCATATATCACGATCCTCCCACAAGTTGCTTTGGCAGACGAGTGGGATCTCGCTATTTAGGTAGGATTATATCCAATCGCATCCAATGCGACTCTTGAACCTTTATAGGATTTCGGTGATGGATCGTATCATATACAATCCCAGTTCCGTGTGTGCATCCTATCTATGCCCCGAACTTCCAATCAAGTCGGATTTGGCCTCAACCCTTACTGGCTTGAATGTTTAAGTCACAACCATACTCATCGTATCGTTCAAATAAACTACTAATAAGTCGGCTTTGGCCTTAACCCTTATCAGTCCCTATTTAACGCTTGCCACCCCGTCGATGACTACAATAACCCATGTCGGCTTTGGCCTTAACCCATGTGAGACGTAGTACCGATCATAGTGGTTGTGAATATGGAAGGCATTTCCATGACTTAAATATTATGAGGGATCATGACATTCATGTTTAATAATTCGTGACATAATCATATTATATCACTAGCACAAGATTTTCAAAATGCATATGATTTATTTAGAGAGACTAATTATTCTAAATAATTAATTATCTAATATGCCAGTATCATTGAATTAATTGCTTAGAGATAAAGATAGGCCTAAAGGTATGTATATCTCATATACACATTTTCAAACAGAAAACTGCATACACCCTTTCAGTAATCTGTCAGAACGAAAATGGTAAATTCCTCTGACAGAAAATCAACTAACACGAAAGTTGTATATAATATTATTTTCTTTCCAACCCAATTTGGCCCAGACCAATTGGAGTTCGCACCCGAAAGTTACGGCCGTTTTACTGACTATATGTCAAACTGTCGCACCCTTTCGGTATTTCATTAGAACGACACTGATACTTCGCTCACATGAAATATATTACAACATCAAAGTTCTAGATAATCTCATTATCTAACTAACCCAATTTGAACCATTCAAATCGGAGTTTCCTACTGAAAGTTATACCAGTTTTAGTAAAATACGAACAAACGAAAAGGTAAGTACATCCAATAGACACTTTTTCAACCAGAAAACTACAGACACCTTTTCAGTATTCTGTTGAAACGAAAATATTAAATTGTTCCAACCTACTTTGAACGTGCACTAAAGTTTTAAATAATCTTATTATCTAACTAACCCAATTGGATTGGACTCAATTGGAGTTTCGATGCGACATATACGGACGTTTTAGTCTCTGTATGTCAAACAGTCGGACCTTTTCAGTATTCCATAAAAACGACACTGATAATTCGTTCAAATGAAAAAACTTTCTGTATCAAAGTTATAGATAATCTCATTATATAACTACACCAATTTGATCGAATCAATTTAGAGTTTCCCACTGAAAATTATCTTAGTTTTACTCACCGTTTCGTATTCTAATTTTCTGCAGATTTTGCCGTTTCTTCCGTTTTCGCTCGTTTCTGAAACGATAAATCATGAAACCTTTTCACGATAATTCCTAGATACTCTCAATCAACTTTTGATTGATCTCTAGTGAATTCTACTTGTGATTTTTAACGAAGTTGGAATCTCTATATCTGTCATCATGCAAACGGGTACGAACTTTGATAACCCGTGCGTATATCGAATATACGACTATGATTCGACCCTCGAATCGATGGCGATCGCTCTGATACCACTGATGGGGAATATCCCCGACCCCGGGCCCACGCAGCGGAATGTAGGCCCGGTCCGGTTCTCCGATTCCCGAGATCACGGCATGACTTCGAGGGTACGATGCAATAGAAGGATAGATTCATACCGGTGCAAAATTGATTGCACTCGAAGGGTTCATCGCTACCTTCTATCTCCTATCACGTTGGTGACAATTCACGCGTCCCACACCACGCGTCTTTCACCGCTCGTTGACTTCGCCAATTCGCTTGATTTTGTCTCCGACTCAATCTACTCGTCCGAATCGATCACAACCGAAAGAGCCACAAGTGTCGCTCCTCTACTTGTATCCACCTTGATTCGTAAAACGTCGGTCGCGGATGCAACTGCCTAGACGATGCACCGGCGAACTTGCTCGATCGAATTGATTCTCTATCTTTCGAGAAACTCTTTTCTCGATTTCTCTCTCTTCGCACCTTTTCACTATCGAAAGATTAAATCTGAATTCTCTCTTTCTTTTGGTGTCTTTGGCAGAATGAATTGCTCAATTACTTAGTTTGGATGAGAGAGAAAGTATCCTATTTATGTCAAATAGGATTAGGATTGGCCAAGAGGCATGTATATCCAATATACACCCTTTCACACAGAAAAGTGCATGAACCTGTTCAGTATTCTGTCCAGACGAAATTGATAAATTTCTCTGACGGAACATCAACCAACATGAAAGTTGTAGATAATCTTATTATCTACACAACCCAATTTGGCCCAACCCAATTGGAATTCGTATGCACACGTTATGACTGTTTTACTAATTGTATGTCATACTGTTGCACCGTTTCGGTATTTCACATAAACGACACTTATACTTCTTTCATATGAAATATATTTCTACATGAAGGTTATAGATAATCTCATTATCTATCTAACCCAATTTGAACCATTCAAATCGGATTTTCCCACTGAAAGTTATGGCTACAAATGTACGCTTACATTCGTTCATCCTTGTGTACATTTTTACGGTTGATCCGAAACTGTATTTCTTTCATGACACGCCTCCGGTTGTCTTCGTGCGTCCCACGTCCACACGCTTCCACAACCTTTCACTCTCTTACTTCTCCGGTTTGATCACAAACGAAGAGCCACAAAGTGCGAACTCCTCTATCTGTATCCACCGTGAGTCATAGCACCTCGGTCGCGGATGCAGCTGCCTAGACGATGCACCGACGAACTTGCATGTTTGCTTTCGATTCTCTATACGAAGAAAACTCTTTTCTCTTTCTCTCTTTCTCTTCGCACTCTTTCAACACGTGATAAGAGTCTCTCTAATTTCTGGACCGAATTAGACTTCAATTGGTCTGAATTGTCTGTATATTCTAAATATTTTGAATAGTCTGAATTGAGAGAGAGAGAGACAGAGAGAGAGAGAGAGAGAGAGAGAGAGAGAGAGAGAGAAACATACTATTTATTCAACATAGGATAAGGATGGGCCAAAATGTATGTATATCTATTATATTTCCAACCCAATTTGTCCCAGCCAAATTGGAGTTCGGATGCGAAAGTTATGACGATTTTACTAACTGTATGTCAAACTGTCGCACCCTTTCGGTATTCCATTAAAACGACACTGATATATCGCTCAAATGAAATATATTTCTACATGAAAGTTCTAGATAATCTTATTATCTATTCAACCCAATTTGAACCATTCAAATTAGACTCGTTATCTGAAAGTTATGTCAGTTTTACTAAAACTGTTTAAACTGATTTTCTGGTTTTCTTAATAAAACCATTTCTTATCAATTTAACTTTGTATATCCAATATACATATGTGCATCTAATATACACATTATTTATGCCCACGAACGCGTACGTTCGTTTATCCTTATGTGTACCATTTTACCGTTGATCCAAAACTGTATTTCCTTTTACATAACACATTGTAGAACTTTTGTTGATTTGTTATTGATTTTTAAATTTCACTAAAAACCTAAATTCCAGTTTTCATATTTCAAGTACCAAATTTCACAGAATTCGGATTTAAAGAACATCTTCCTTGACCTTATTTGATTTATAGATTGATCTGGATCAAACCAGTTAATTTATATTCAAGATCAACAATTTGTTTTCAATCTCTTTTTGAATAATCTATTTTGGTTTGATTTTTCGTTTGATATAGAATTTTGAATATTGGAATTTATACTCTTGATTAAGGACTTAATTGTAAAACTGTGTGAATCTTTATATGTGTCTAACTTTGTGCATGAATTGTAAAATACCTATACAATTTTAGACCAAACCAAGTACACCACTATGTAGTATTAGTCCCATACTTCAATTATATACTAATGTCATCTCATTTGAAGAATTAGATCCTTAGTTATTTAATTTGCAATACACTCCAGAACTAATATTCAATGGAAAACTTAACTGGATATTTTCACAAATATGCCTGGGACTGTTTTGTAAATCCTTAATAACTTTTTATCTATAACTGAAAATTGCACCAAAATTGTACCAGACCTCATTTGCATGATAATGAACATAATTGAAAAGTTTCATGACTTTTCATGAAGTTTATGATTTAAATATTAATTTAATAGTGCATATATTATTCGTGGATCGATGCCCCTATATATCCAATACTATATTAATTATAAAAATCTTTTGTTGTGCAAAAACTACCCTCAACAGATCGTTTATCGTTAACGTTCGAGTTAAAGAACCAATTTCATGCTCGGCTCAACTGGACAATAGATTGATTACCAAAAGAATTTCAATTTAAATCAAAAAAGTTAAATAGTTGTCGACAAAATAATATTTAAACAAAAGATTTGGCACGTAATATTTTAACAATACGTACACAAATTTGTTGACTTGTTTAATAATAGCCAAAACAATACCCGATATACTGATGTGATTAATAGGGACACATCATATACACACATCATGAACCATGACAATACACTTGAAAGTCACATAAAAAGAATCATGAAAGAAACTACATGAGATCGGGACCTTTCCCGATTTACTACGTTGAAGAAACCCATAGACGAAGACCGCAAGTCGAAGAACCAAACTCGTAGAAGACTCACCGAGAAGCACCGTGAAGAATATGACACGAAACTCATCCGGGGGCGATCACAAGACATGAAGATTAATCTCGGAAAACACCAAAAAAACACGATAAATCCCGATGAAGACTTGAAGAATAGAATATCCACACGACCCCAAAACACTTATAGGAGGACCCTAAACACCTTAGAAGTCTTAGATCAAATCTCAAAGAAAATTTGGGAAAAGTTTCTAAAATCTGCAAACTAACACATTTTGTCCGGATGCCTGATTGAGCCGGGAAAGCGTCCGGACGCTTAATACAATTTTAACGCAAGCGTTCGGACGCTTAGTGTCAAAACTGCCAATCCACAACCCAGTGCGGGGTAGGGGGGGGGGGGGGGGGGGGGGGGTGTGCCAAGCATAATATGACTACCTATTTGGTCTCTTGATCTTCGGCCTAATTTGGGGATAAGGTGCTCTCCCAATCTCCTATAAATAGGGGAGCACCTCCCATTCAGAATTTACATCTTTCTTTGTTAAATTCTTGAGAGAAAATCCTAACCACCATTGTTGTGAGTATAGTTTGAGAATTCCATTATTAGGCTAGCTTATACCGTCAATATTTCAAGAGAGTGTTTTTGAGGAATCGTATGGTTGCTTGAATAGTTGTTATATACGTTGTTTTATGGAGCTAGTTTGTCGTATAAAGACATCACGCCCTTGTTAGTCCTTTTTGTAATAGGAATTATTATAAGAGATTCGTCACGCTCTCTCGTGATGACGAGATTTTTCCTCGAAGACGTAGGCGCCGTTTCGTGGAACTCCGTTCTCATATCCGGTGTCATCTATTTATCTTTTCTATTTCAATTATTCGGGTTTATTTTGTTTTTCTTTTCTTTTTGAGGAACTTGAGTTTTCCTCGTAACTCCTATTTTATTTACATGCGAATCAAAGCCGCCGCATCTATAGTTGTTTGAGTTATCTGTAAATCACGTATCCATTCATTGTTAGAATTATTGTGCAACATCTACTCTAAAAGTTATTTGTGTATTTGCGTGTGAATCAAAACCGTCGCATATATAGTTGTTTTAGTTTAATTATGTATTTACAAGTAATTTGTTAATTATTACAACATATATTTTAAAAGTGATAAAATAAAAAGTGATTATATAGTTACATAAGTTTGATTAAATTTAGAAATTCCGCATTACCTCTCTCCCCCCACCCCACACAAACACACGCACGCACGCGCGCGCGGCCATTTCGAGATAACAAAATATAACCAAACTAATCAAACATCATGTAGAGAGAGCTATTGGCGTTACCGATATCGAGTACCGGTATCCTCGCTGCTAAGATTTTTGAGAAAAATATTGTAGAGTATCTATATTTGAACAAGTTTTTATTCATAACTTTTTATTGTGGTTGCAATTTTATTCAATTAACTTACAATAAAAAGAAGAGGATCTTTGAGTGTTTAATTTGTTGCCTCGATTAACAAGACACTGGAGATCTGATCGAGGACTATGTGAATGACTTGGACTGAGAATAATCAATAAGATCAATAAGAGAGATGTACAGATTTATTTTAACATATTTCAAATAATAATTACTTTTAATCGTATGTATTATATATTGCGAATTAATTGGATTGAAAATAATTAGATTACATGTCGAGTTTAAATTTGTTTCGAATTTAATTTAAAAGTGTTAGGTCAAAGTTCAAACTCAAGTTCAACTCGTTAATTTTCGAGATAGTTCGGCTTGGCGAATTATAGTCTAGCGTGCTATTACCGAGCTAAACTTGCAGCTTATTCGACCGAGCCAAAGTATAATTTTCCTTCCAACGAATATGTGAATGAAAATAGGAAAAAATAATCAGATGTGGGCCACACACCAACACACGACCCCCATAGGCCCACGAACCCACATGCCACATTCCATTGGTCAAAGTTCAAAAATATATGAAGATTTGACAATGAAATATGTCTCATAAAAAAACGAAAAAAATAAAAATAATAACGAAAGGAACTTCTTCTTCTGTTTTTCTTTTTTTTTATTTGACTTCAGCCCGTAGGCAATAATAAAAGAATTTGCTGCAATAGCATGCATACAAGATGCATAGAATTAGTCAAGGTCAAGGTCATGAGATAGAATTGAATTTGCTTACATATAACATCACAGATATCAACATTACAACTAGTCAAGAGTTTCTTCCTCACTCAGAATCCAAAATTTCTCTCGAAATGAAAATTCCAAAACACAAGCACATTCCTTTCACCCTTTCATCTCTCTTCCTCTTCATCTTTTTCTCGTTACATCTTCAACAAAATTTAGCCGTTGGAGCTCAGAATGGTACACCAACAACGGTTCGTGTGGGTGTTGTGCTTGATTCGGATACGATGGCTGGAAAGAGAAGCAAAACTAGCATTTCCATGGCGATCGAAGATTTTTACGCAGCAAATCCGGATTTCAAAACTAGAGTTGTTCCAGAGTACAGAGATTCCAAGAGCGATGTCGTAGTAGCTGCTTCAGCAGGTTAGTTTTTAAGTTTAGCCTTCAAACTTTATCGCACAGTTAAAGAAAACTAGTTTAAAAATGAATTGAAATCGTCATTTTTGTTTTCATGGATTGAATTGAATCTATTCACTAATTTATCATTATCTACTCATTTAATGTTGGTTTACGGATTCAAATATGAATTCAAATAGAATTTCTAATATCACTCAAATAATAATTCTCTTTTAATTCTAATAAACTCTTACGAGTTATTTATTTATTTTCTGAATTGATGAATTGTTAAACATCTAAGATCTATTTATAGACTCAATAAACTTGGAATACAAGATACTAAAAAACTTGCTCCTAACATTATTTACTAAATTATTTCTTTTTAAATAAAACTTTCGCTAAAATTATTTGGACTAATTAAACTTTATAATTATTAATTCGGACTTGAACTTATCAACATTTAACACATATTCATCTGACATTGTGACTCTAACTCACATTTTCATTTTTATAAGAGATTAATTTGACTTTCTTAATTACTTTCTAAAACCTTATAAACTCTTTTTTTTTCATTTGACTAATATACAAAAACAAATGAATTTGGAAATTAGACTTTTCAATGAATTTTAATTGAACAAGTCTTGTGGGCTTCATGACATGGAGAAGAAAGGAAGCGGAAGCAATTCCTCTAAGCCACAAGAACTTGAAGAACAGAAATGCTCATAAAACGGAGTGTAACTTGGCTGTTAGGTTTCTTAACGGTCAATAAACCACCACAACCATGAAAATTATTCCAGGAGGGCCGGAGGCCTTATTAATTCAAGGAAAATGTTGGACATACCCCCACTTCTCCCCCTAGAGTCTTGATGATATGAATATAATTTAACACGTTAAAAATTAACACATTAATTCATGATTTACAATATTAATTGGATGTTCAATCATAAATGAAGATAGTTAAATCATAAATTAATATGTTAAATCATGTATTTATGTGTTAATTTGTAAGGTGTTAAATCATATACACGTCATCAAAGTTTTGGAAGGACAGTACTAGGGGATGTACATTGTACATCACTACTCTTAATTCAATTCAATTCTTTGTACACATCCATGTATGTGCCAATGAAGGCAAAGACTTGTACATACGATATGAATAGGATACTCCAACACACAACGCGTTCAAATTGAATAGACCCAAAATAACTTCTACACTATATGTAGGGATGTCAATGGTGTGGATATTGCCCGAACCGACCCGAACCGTATCCGAAAAAATATCCGGATTCGAAAAAAATATCCGAATCCGAGTGGATCCGGATATGGATCTGGTTGCTAATTTTAAGATCCGGAACCGGATTCGATATTCGGTTTTGGTGCGGGAACCGGATCCGTGTTCCGGATCCGGGTATTTTTAGGATCCGGATACTCCAAACTAGATTCGAGTATCCGAAACCGGATCCGGATACTCATATTATATATTATTTTATATATTATATTTGATATTAGTTGAAAAAACATATACAAATTAATGATTTGTAAGTGATTTAACTCACAATCGTAAAATTATGTTTAAATATAATCATATTCATCGTTCATGTCACAAATTATATATATTTATAGCTAAAAAGTAAGTTACGTTATGATAACATAGTATCCGTTTTAATATCCGAAACAGAACCGTATCCGTATCCGACAATATCCGAACCATATCCGTATCCGTTTATTATCCGAACCGTATCCGGATCCGACAATATGGATATGGATCTGGTATGACCACTATCCGAACCGGATCCGAACCGTTGACACCCCTAACTATATGTGCTCTCAAATCTTTTATTTTGATATGATAAAAAATTTCTTCAAATCTTCTATATGATTTTTTATTTTTCTCATGCCCAAAATCCTTTGCAGTTACAAGATTTTAATATGATTTTCAGTTAATCTTCATCATTTTCAAAATATAAAATAAAATCACATGAATGATCTATTTTTCATAAAAAAATTGAAAATTTTGATATGATTTTTATTAATATTAATATTTTTATAATTTTAAATTAATACAAAAAATTTAGTGTAATATTTTATTTTAAAAATTATTGATCAATGAATCAAAAAAGAATAGCAGAAAAAAGATTTTCGACATATTCTTGTTCAAAGCCCTTTGAGCAAGACCCGTTCCCTATGATATATAAGCCCAAACTCTCTCACATATGTTTGGTATTAACTTACTTATTGATTAAACTAATAGTTATTTGTTGTAATATTTGTTCACTAAAATATGTAACAAATAATATCTCTCTAATACTCTAGTAAATAATAATAGTTTTTACTTCAAAAATAACCAGTAATTATTTTTTCTATACTTTCTTATAAAATAAAAACATTATTATTCTAAATAAATTGTCATCTCTCAGGATCAATTAAGAACATCTTTAGCTTCAATATATACTAATTCTAATTGGGGGTAAAAGATAGTGTACTAGTAATTTCTAAAAAAAAAAAAATTAACTTGACATAAATTGACATATTTTTTTCGTTTCAGCTCTCGATCTTCTGAAGAATTCCGAGGTGCATGCCATAATTGGCCCACAAACCTCAACTGAGACCGACTTCGTGGCCAATATGTGCAACCAATCACATGTCCCCTTACTCTCCTTCTCCGCCTCCAGTCCCTCGATCTCTCCTTCTCACCTTCCATTTTTCGTCCGTGCAACTATCGACGATTCTGCTCAATCAACTCCCATTGCCTCTTTTATTCGATACTTTAAGTGGCGGAATGTTGTACTGATTCATGAAGATTCTGAGTACGGTTCCGGCATTATACCGTCCTTAGTTGATGCTCTCCAGTTAAATGGCACAAATGTATCCAACCGCGTGGCCATATCGATCGAGGCAAGTGATGATCAAATTGACGAGGCGTTGTACCGAATCATGACATCACAGACCCGAGTATTCATTGTGCACATGCTACCAATACTTGCTTCTCGGTTATTTCTCCGTGCACAAGGACTTGACATGATGTCTAATGGGTATGTTTGGGTTGTCACAGATAGTGTTGGTGATGTTTTTGATACATTAGACCCAAATGTTATTCGTGCCATGGAGGGGGTGATTGGTTTTCGACCATATGTCGCAGATCCAGATAAAATAAATAATTTTTCAAAACGGTTTAAGCCAAGGTTTCGACAAGAGAATCCGAGCATGGCGGCAGTAGACCCTAATGTGTACCAATTTTGGGCCTATGACGCGGTATGGGCAATGGCAATGGCTGTAGAAATGGCCAATGTGACGAACCCAAGTTTTACGGCACCACAAAGTGGTACCACCGATTTGAGTCGGATTGGGATTTCAAAAACGGGTCCAAAACTTCTCCATGCAATACTTAACACAACATTTGATGGTTTAACCGGGAAATTTAGGCTCGTCGATAACCAACTTCAGCTATCAGCATTTGAGATTGTCAATGTGATTGGTAAGAGTTATCGGAGTGTTGGATTTTGGACTCGAGATGGAGGAATTATAGGCGAAATTGGGAGTCGTAAAGATAACAATACTTTGAGGTCCACCATAATATGGCCCGGTGACTCGATTGAAGTGCCGAAAGGTTGGGCTGAATCGAATCAGAAGGCGTTAAGGATACTTGTACCTGTCAGGGAAGGGTTCAATGTTTTTGTCAATATATCAGGACAGACCACTGCTGCAAATAATACAACTTCAGGGGTCACAGGATATTGCATCGATGTATTTAATGCGGTTTTGAGCAAATTGCCCTATGATGTGCCTTACGAGTTTTACCCCTGCGTGAATTGCTCTGATGCGTATGACAAGCTTGTCTACCAAGTCTATCAAAAGGTAAGCTTGTATCGATCACACTCGTTCCCTTTTAAACAATCTCATTACTGTTTTATAAGATTTTCATTTGATTAATTAATGACAGAACTATGATATGGCTGTGGGGGACATAACAATAAGATATAATCGGACACAGTATGTCGACTTCACACTGCCATACACCGATAGCGGTGTTTCAATGGTTGTGCCGGTCCAGTATGACTCGAGAACAAGCATGTGGATATTCCTAAAACCTCTCACAAGGGATCTTTGGGTCACAAGCCTTGCCTTCTTCTTCTTCACCGGATTGGTTGTTTGGATGATTGAGCACGGTACTAACCCCGCGTTTAGGGGTACGCCTTGGCAACAATTTGGCCTTGTCTTCTATTTCGCGTTCTCCACTCTCGTCTTTGCACACAGTAAGTGTTACACTAAAGTCTAAACACCCTGAAATAAAATAAATAATATCTCATTCTGATGTTGGTCTGATTTTCATTTCTTTTTCTTTTTTTACAAGAGGAGAAGTTGGAAAGCAACTTATCTCGATTGGCAGTGATAATATGGGTCTTTGTGGTGTTTATCCTCACGTCGAGCTATTCAGCAAGTCTGGCATCCATTCTGACAGTACAACATCTAACACCGACCGTTACTGATATGAACCTGCTCTTAGAGCGAGGCGATTATGTCGGATACCAAGATGGTTCATTTATTCGAGATTTACTAAATGATACTCTTGGTTTTTCTGTGGATAAACTGAGGAGTTATAACAAACCGTCTCAATATGCAGATGCATTGTCCAAAGGGTCTGCTAATGGAGGCGTATCAGCCATTTTCGATGAAATTCCTTATCTGAAAGTATTTCTTGCTCAATATTGTGAAAATTACACCATGACTGGTCCCACTTACAAAACCGACGGCTTTGGCATTGTAAGTCTCTCCTTGTTAATTATTTCTTATTCGATGCTTTCCATAAGCTAATTAGTTAAATTTTGTATATACCGTATTTAGGTTTTACCAAGAGGGTCGTCATTACTGCGAGATATGTCCAGAGCGGTGTTGAGTGTTACAGAAGGAGACGAAATGACTCAAATCCAGAATAAATGGCTTATAAATTCCGACACCACATCATGTCCTAGTCAGAGCATGAATTACGGTTCCTCTAGTCTGAGTTTTCATAGCTTTGCCGGACTCTTCATAATCGCGGGTGGCGTGTATTTCCTCGTGTTTATGAGTTATCTAGCCATGTTTATCTACAAAGAAAAAGACGAATTGATATCGATGGTAACGCCTGATCGGTCTAACTGGGAGGTATTAAGGCTTTGGCTTGTGCATTACGACGGTATAGGCCGAAATTCACCGACTTTGAGAGAGTTTATTAGATCTTCTATGAGTTGGAGAAGAGAGAATCCAGAAGGGATCGGTGCGAGACAAACGGGTCCGCGGAGCCCCGGTAGTACTTCGAACCGAACTTCTGAAATGAATTTTGCTTTTGTAGAAGAAGGGATATTGACGCCGCCTGAAACTGACCACACTGCCAGTCCGAGCAATCGAGACCCGTCTGAAGAGCCTTCTTTAGAGTTGACAGTACAGAGATGATGTACACAATATGTTAGATTCTTTTGGTGCTTTACAGAGATGATGACCACTCTCGAGGTTTCTTCTTTAGAGTTGAAAGTAATTACTAGTTAGTTCTGATAATATGAGGTTTCTTCTTCTGATAATACGGAGAATATGTGTATTATTATTATTATTATTTTTTTTTTTGAGTAACTTTAGAGGGAGTTCAAAGCCTCCCTTCTAAAAAATAGATAAATAAATAAGAGTTCACAATAATTTTTTTTACAACAGCCCAAAGGCCCGAGCATGACAAAAACAAATAGATAAAACTAAAAACTCATAAGCTGCTAGTTATTTTTGCCTTCATCCGGTTTCGAACTCTACACCTCACCTCACTTTTACATCCATCAATAGCGCTGACTCATTCTTCTTTTCACCGCCAAGAATCGAAAGAACCTTTTACTCAGATCTCTCTTAGATCTCTCTTAATTCCCCATTTTTCAGCTCTTTTTCTTGGTACAGATTTGATCTCTCTTCTCCGCCAAGGTATCAAATACTCTCTTCTCTCTCTAATCTCCTTTCTAAGAATCTTAAATCCTCCATTATTTCTTCAATTAACCTATTACCTTCCTTCTTATTATCAGTGAATACTCGCCTGCATCTTTCACGCCAAGAACAGTAGAAGAATGAGGCGAATATCAAAGAATTCTTGATCTCGAGCTGATTGGATATCAATTTCTGCATCATCTCCGGTACTGAGCCCAAATTTGGACAAGAAACCGCAATTTTGACATCTTCCCAATGGAGTTTAATAAATCGGCAATCCAATACCAAATGCTCTACTGAAGCCGGATTGTGTAGCTGCCCAGCAACTGGCATCGCATTTGTTTTTGTCTTCAGCTTGCAATGTTCTTCTTCTCCAGGTTTTGATTATTTCGTCATGCGAGCATTGAACTGAACCCACGCATTCAAGGAATAAAAAAAAACACAACTACTTTGATTTTCACTGGAATTTTAGTTTTTCAAATTAACGTTTAGAAATTATATAAAGAGCAAAAAAAACAAAAAAAGAAAATAAACAAAGAAGATTTTAAATTAAAAAATAATAGCGCCGTCCGTGGGAATCGAACCCACGACCACACGGTTAAAAGCCGTGCGCTCTACCAGCTGAGCTAGGACGGCTTATTATTTTTTTCCACGCAAATAATATATAATTACTATATTATGAGTTGACTTAGAACCAGTAGGTAGCAAGAATATCTTGCATCCGAAGCAACGAATTAAAAGAAAGAAAATTGAAGGGGTACACAATAAATTTCTCATTCTATATCCCGAGACGCACATACTTTTTCTTTCCCCTTCCCGCTTCTTTTCTAATCGATTCTCGCTCTCCCCTAAACCCCCCCAAATCCATCTCCTGAGGTAAACCCTAATTTCACCCCCAAATTCACCAATTCCCCCAAAAAACATTTGATCAGGATCGTGACAATTGATGTACTTGCTCGATTGAAAATCAGAGAAGAGGTCTCGAAGTAAATGGAAGTGGGTGATCTCAACAAAGTATGGGAGATAAAGGCCCTGAAGAAGCCCGGCGAGGAGGACTCCCGTGCAATGCTGGACAAGATCGCCAAACAGGTCCAGCCAATCATGCGCCGTCGCAAGTGGCGAGTCAAACGCCTCTCCGAGTTCTAGTTACTCTTTCCTTTCCGTCAATTTTCTTTCTTCTAGTCCTCAATTTCAATAATTAGGACTGATTTTTTATTTTTTTCTGTACATTTTTTGCAGTCCAACGAATCCTGCACTTTTAGGTGTGAATGTGAACAGAGGCGCGGAGGTGAAGCTAAGGCTGAGGAGACCGAATCGTGAATGGGATTTCTTCCCTTTCGACGAAGTGCTCGACACAATGCTACACGAACTCTGCCACATGGTACACGGGCCCCACAACGCGCAGTTCTACAAGCTCTGGGATGAGCTTCGCAAGGAATGCGAAGATCTCATCTCCAAAGGCATAGCGGGTACGGGTCAGGGTTTTGACGGGTCGGGCAGACGCTTAGGTGGATTCACTCGCCAGCCTTCGTTACCGGTGCTTCGTCAGACTGCATTGGTCGCAGCTGAGAAACGGGCAAGGAATGGTGGATTGGGCCCGAGAAGGTTAGGTGGAGATGATGTCATCATGACCTCACTTAGCCCGGTCCAGGCTGCTGCCATGGCTGCTGAAAGAAGGCTGTATGATGATTTGTGGTGCGGGTCTGGGGATGCGGATAATACAGAGAATGTAGACCCGTTAAGGCCTCCAGATGGTGAAAGCCAAGGTGAAGGATCTTCTTTTGGTGGGAATAGGAATACCAAGAAGAGAGGGATTAATGAGGTGGGATCTTCTGATTGGCCAGTGGATTTGGAAGATGATATCGAGATATTGTGGGAGTGTGCTTCTTGCACATTGTTGAACAAGGTAATTATGTATTTATATGTTAATTTTGTGTGCACTTTTTTTGTGAATTTTATTTACTTTTCTTTGTTAATTCTGCATAGCCATTAGCGTTGACGTGTGAAGCGTGTGGGAATATGAAACCGAAACCAAAAGCATCGAAGTTGAGAACGTGGGCGTGTAAATTTTGTACTTTGGAAAATGAAGATAAATTGGAGAAATGTTCGGCTTGTGACGAGTGGAGATATTCTTACGGGGCACCCATCTCTACATCTGGCCCATCCAAAGGCACATGAGTAAATTTCTAGCGAAATTTTGCGTCTTTGTCATTATATTTGTTGGTATAACTATATTGATTTACGTGTTAAATTATTTTATGGTTATTGCAATGTATAGATGGCATTTATTTGTTGAATTCCACTTTTGTTGTAGTTTGGCCGATTTTTTGTCAGTGATTGCAATTACAAAACTATTGATAGCGCTCCACTTGTAAGTGATTATGAAATCAAATTATTGAAATGTTGTGTATTTGAGTTAATTAGTTTGGAGTAGCAAACAATTTTTGTTTTCCTTGTCAAATTAAACTTAAATTTTATTTTCGATTGCCGATCCTGTGGTGTTTGTAGTTACCATGTATTGTTGACTCGACATCATATATGTTCATAGATTGCAATAATACTTGGTGGGGACCAAGCCGTCCTAGCTTAGCTGGTAGGGCGCACGGCTTTTAACCATGTGGTCGTGGGTTCGATTCCCACGGACGGCGTTTTGTTTTTTTGTAAATGAATTTATAAGTTTTTTTGTAAATGAATTTATAAGTCAGATAATTGAGCGCATAACATAAATACATCATAAATTATAAATTCAATTCTCATTGACATAAAATAGAATTAACACAATTTGTGTTCTAAAATTTCTCCAATAAAATAACATATTTGACAGGAATTGTAATTTGTTTGCAATTAGAAAAATTATATTGTTTGTGATATACAAGTTTTCATGTATTCATTTCAACTGTTTATTCACACTTGTTTTAGCTGGTAAATTATAAAAAAAAAAATTATGTGATTATTTTATTTTATTTTAAAACTGTTGAATTTTTATATGGTGCTGACACGTGTTGGTCTGATTTTTAATTTTATATATTAACTATTAAGAGGTAAGAAAATGTATATGTGCGAGCTTGGTCCAGTGAAACTTGTTTTCTTGATGAACAACTCAAACTCGAAACTCAAACTCGTCTAGAGCAACAAATCTATAGAAAGATGTCACTATATCTTATTGTTTGTTCTAGACTTGAGGTTAAACAAAAAATTATATATTAATGATGTGTTATTTGATGATTTGTTAACCAAATGAACATATGATTCCGTTAATTTGCACTTAAAACCAAGCATGAGAGAATAATAAAAAACAATATGAAATCCTACAACAAAAGTCAATTGGAATTTTCGGAATATATTTACAATAAAAATCAATTATTTGAGAAAAGCACAATATTTGTGCAAAAATAAGTTCTTTTCGATCTTAAGAAAAAGTACCGTTGTTTCAAAAACAAATAAAAACATACTGGGCCAATAGCCCATTTATATCTCTAACCCAAAATAGTCCGGCCTTTTAGACCTTATAGAACGGTTAAAAAAATAATAATATTATACTATGCCCCTCATATTCCATCTCGTCTGTCGTCAATTAACAATTAATTAACATCATATTTAACAAAAAAAAAATTCATTAACGATCAATTGATAATTTATATTAATTAAGAATTGTTAATTCATATATATTTTAATTATATATCAATTAATAATTAATGAGATTTTTTTTATTAATTATCATGTTAATTAATTATTAATTGATGACATAGAGAACGTGAGAGGGAATCTCAGAATTACCATATATGGCCTCAAAAAAAAAAATAGGGATGCCAATAGGGGAGGTCTCGGGTCAGTATAGGCTCGTTCATTTTCTTGTTCATTTTAATCGGATAATATTCATATCCGCCATCGCATCAACTAAATAGATAATTTTACCTGTTCCATTTGGTGCCCGCGAATTTTCGAATTATTTATGAAATTTTATACCAATGCCTAACCAAAAACATTAAAAACATAATAACACAATATATTTTTAAAAATTAAGATAATATAACATAATACAATAATAAAACTCAATAACTCTCACAAAATTCATAATAATTTTTTTAAAATCACATAAAAAATTTATGACGTCACTCTGTTATTGACCGATTGGTTCCTTCCGCACGACGATTATTTATAACATAAATAATTAAATTATAAGTATTAACCTAAATTACTAAAATAAAAGTGATTTTAAAATTAAATTATAATATTAGGGTAAATAATATTGATACAACCAGAGTTAATATGAACCGGGCTCGGATCAGATATATTTACGGGTCGAATATGAACTCATCCATATTATATTCGTATCTTCGTGCCGGATAATTTTAATCAAATAATACATGTCCCGTGAATAAATTTAAACGGATATTATTCGACCCGACCCGTCTGAATCGGATAGCCGGACACTAATATCACCTAATCCATTGACATCCCTAAAAACACGAAGAATATAACTTTATATAACCCCTAAACTAATCAGAATATTACTATTACTATACATATTTTAATTGCATATCATATCTCTTTTAAAAATCTCTGATAAATATCCTTAAAAATACAAGTCAAAAGTATAATTGCAGTGTTTACAAATGCGGTGCGTAACACCAGGAAAAACTATGATGATCTTGAGTTTTTTACACAAGCAGCCCATCTAATTAATCCCCTCATTATTCCCCTCCCCTCGCCTTTATTTATTCTCCCCCTTCTTCATCATCACATCCCTTCTCTCCGTATAAAAAAAAACTCATCCGTTCACCTCACCCTCCCCTCAATCAAAGAACCCAACAATCTACTGAACTAATCAATAATTAACACAATCATGAGGCCAGGCGCGAGTAATACTGCACCGGCTGGGAGCCACCACAGAGCTGGTCCACCTGGCACGCCCAACCGGCCTAGGCGCCGGCCGGACTTGACTCTTCCTATGCCTGAGCGCGATATTTCCGCTCTTGCCGTGCCACTTCCGTTACCTCCTCCACCCTCCAATACTGCGTCGACTACGGGCAATACGACGTCGCTTGCGGTTGCACCGCCTATTTCTGATCTTGAACGGATTAAACGGCTCGGGAGTGGTACCGGAGGTACAGTCTGGATGGTGCGTCATATCACCACTAACCGGATCTATGCTCTTAAGGTCATCTATGGAAACCATGAGGAAACGATCCGTCGCCAGATCTGGCGTGAGATCGAGATTTTACGCACTTCGGATAACCCGTTTGTGGTGAGGTGCCATGGGATGTACGACCATGCTGGAGAGATCCAGATCCTTCTGGAACACATGGATGGGGGATCGCTTGAGGGACACCGCATCTCTAATGAAGCCTTCCTTTCTGACATAGCTCGCCAGGTAAAAATCTCTAATTACCTACCTATTGCAAATGACAACCCAAATCACTCATTCTCTCTCACTCATCTGTGGTGCCAAAACGATGATGCTTTGCGATTCTTTAAAATACATTAAAAGATTTAACTCATTCGATTGTTCTTAATCATTCAGGTTTTAGGAGGGTTAGTGTACCTGCACAAGCGCCACATCGTGCACCGTGACATAAAACCATCAAACCTTTTAATAAATTCAGCACGCCGTGTAAAGATTGCCGATTTTGGGGTGGGTCGAATCTTGGCTCAATCCATGGACCCGTGCAACTCATCCGTTGGTACCATAGCGTACATGAGCCCTGAAAGAATCAATACCGATTTAAACCATGGCAGGTACGACGGGTACTCTGCCGATATATGGAGTTTCGGGCTCAGCATCCTCGAGTTCTATTTGGGGAAGTTTCCATTCGGGGAGAATTTGGGAAGGCAAGGTGATTGGGCATCTCTAATGTGTGCGATTTGCTACAATGATCCTCCGGAGGTGCCAGATGGCGCGTCAAATGAGTTCAAAGACTTTATCAAATGGTGTTTGCAAAGAGACCCTAAAAGAAGGGCTAATGCTACTCAGCTCCTTCAACACCCCTTTATAGTGAAATATGCCAATGCGCCCGCCCAGTAGGGATTCTGAAGAATCACGGTTTTTTTTTTTATCTCTGAATTTTGAAGGCGACCGAAGAGATCGAGGCGGCCTTTTATTTTTCTATTTTTGTTTAAATTATGCTTTTTTCGGGTAATATTGGTTTTGTTGAACCGTCAAAAAAAAAATGCCGAAGCTCAAGCTTGCATGGTGGTGTTGATAAGAGGTTGAAAGGAGAACTTTCGTGGTTATTTTTGCTTACTTTTTATTGATGTAATGTTTTTATTCTGCTTGGGAATTGATGGCGATAATTTAGCTTATGTGAATGAGTAGATTTTAATTGAATTAATAATGCGAATAAGTCTTCTTTCAGTATCTCTTTATGGGATTTAAAATTTAAGATTGAATTCATTGAAGTTGCGTAAAATTGGGCAATTCAAGTTGCAATTTTTCAAATTGATTGAGACATTTGGTGTGAAATGGGAATCCAATTCAATCCAACCTCTTCAATAACGGGTTGCATGTGATGTAAAGAAAGAATTGTACAATGTGAGCTCTGCAACTGCAAATTTCAGACCTGTGCATATAAATGGAATAATGACTAGTATAAAAAAGGGATTGTAGAGTGGAATACTCCATTGTACATGTATAGAATGGCCTATTTGAAGACATGCATGCATGAGACTATATTGAGAAATCTCGTGTCCCTTTTAAAGAGCATCAATGGGGATTGTGTTTATTATGGATTCTATTGTTGGCAAGTTTCTAATTCTAAAATCCTTTTTCGCAATCTTTAAAAAGAGAGAAATCTCTGACATTAGGGTATTTATTGTTTTTTTTATTGATGAGTGTGAAACCAATCAAAGAGATTTGTTCTGTTCATTTTGGTCCCCATTGAAGATTTGGATTCTCATAATTGTTTGCAAAAAGGGGGCAAATTGTTTAAAATTTTATGTAATCATTTTTAGCTTTGAAGTGTTTTTCTGGCATTCTTAGGAACTGTCCTGTAGACTATTTCTCTGGACATTAGCTGTTTTACTACCTTTCTAATTATTTTTGTTCTATGGAGTATTAGAGTGGAACTAAGAAGTTAAATAAATATTTGACTCGTGATATTTATGTAATTAAATTGTACGTGTAAATTTGAGATGTGTATTAGAGCAAGAATATTAATGGATCTAATTTAAATAATTGTGCTTGTGTACCACGAATCTTAAAGTCATAACAAAATTTAAGGTTCTTAAATATCATAACTCAAATAGTTTTCTTCAAGATAAGTGTGGATTAGATTGAGAGTAGTACGGATAATTGTATAATAATATAGTAACTAAAAAAAAGAAACCTATAATGGCCACGATTCGTGGCTTAGGATTCTCTTAAAAAATATATATATAGTAACTAAAAAAAATATTATTTCGTGTGATTCCTGCAGAACAATATATTTTTCTTCCTTACACGAATAATATTGAAATGAGATTCTTGATCACGAGAATATCACATTTTTGTTGCATCATGTACGATACATGCGTGCGGGAATTCCCAACAGTTTCATGTATGGGAAATTCGTCAAGAAAACTCCTAAATGTTCTAGAAATTATGAAAACCTTCTTTACTTTAGATCTTTAGATTTCTGGCTCATGCAGAACACTCATAAATAGTGAGTTGAAATTTTATTTTACAAATATTTTTTTTTGAATGGTATCCGACAAACGATCGCTTTCATTACTGATATCTATTTTTTTTACAAATAAATATTAATGGATGAATATGTTAAGTTTAGTTCAATTTGGATAAAAACAACTTATTTTTTGAGGGGAAATTATGAAGGAATATAAAGATTGAGGAGTTTTTTTGATAATTTACATAAAAGTGGTTTTGAAGAAATTCCCTAAATTTATTAAACGCATACTCAACACCAATTATATTTTTTTTAATAAAAAAATGAGTAAATACTTTTATTATATATTATAACTATATTTGTATCATATAATAATCGAAAAGATCTGTATCGATTTTAGCATACGACTATATCGAAGTTGTATACACATTCACTTAATATTCGAATAATATGTGAATCTGGGTAGAATCGTATCTGCATCCGTATCCCCAAAATATGGATGCAGATAATACTATGACAACCATTTGTAATCGGACTGCATAAGAACTGGGACTGACAACGAGTCGAGTTCGAACAAACATAACCCAGCTCGATTATGGCGGGTCGGCTAGAAATAGGGGTCCGAATTGTGTTTTTCAGTTTGAGTCAGGCTCGAGACAGTTCGGTTCGCGGTTCAAACTCGAGCTGTCTCGACTCGACTCGAATTTGGACTAGCTCGAGCCGAGCTCGAACTCGCCTTCACTTTGGCTTGAGCTAGCTTGATTCGGCTCGAATTCGCTTGAAATAATTTTTGAATGCGATTTTTTCGAATTATCTTCGAACCGAGTTCGAACACAAGTAAATTTTTTTGTCAATGCTAATAAGAACCATTGGTTACCATGTCAACTTTGATTTGATTAACGTCCTTAAACCGATCAAGAATTAGACTAACGTAAGACAAAGTATAATTGGAAGTTTTGTTAATTTTATGAAAAATTTGAGAGGCGAACCGCATAATAAAAATATGATTGTGTTGTCATGCTAATTCAATCAGCACTTCTAAAAGATCCATTTCAGGAATATGATAAAATTTTCTCTTCTTAATATTACAACATATGCTAATGCAATATGATAATTTATCACAAAATTATGTAACTTATAAATGAGTAAATGGAGAAGGCCCAATGGTCCTTCATCTATTGATGTCAATGAGATTCGAACTCACAACTTCTCACAACAGATGATTTTTGTGTCTTACGCTCAATCACTGGACCATGAGCCCATTGAAAAATTATGTAACTTATACAATACAACTATATGTTTCACTGAAATATTGAAGCAGATTTATTTTCGAAAATCACCAACAATAAATACTACCAGTTGCATTTTTTATCACACTTGATTGTAATCGTCTCTTTTTCATGCATCATCTTGAATAAACGAAGAGTATTGGTAATATTAAAATATACTAGCATGACGCGCGCGAAAAATTTCGCGCGTTCTTGTCAATTTGTATTATTATCGAATAAACTTGTATCATTAATTAAGCATATGTGAAGGATCATAAATATCATATAATTGTAAAAACCCATTTGATACATTTTTGTCATGTTAAAGTTTTATATTGTTTTGTTTTATCGAGTAACCAAGTGTTATAATTATCATCAGTTCTCAATAAAATATTATTTTTTCTCAATCGTTAAACAATTGGTCACATAACCTTATTCGACTCAACAAAAATGAATTAGAACATGTGAACGCAATTGTTGCGTTTTGCAAATATTCATAAATAATTTAGCAAGTTGACATTCACACAAAACCTCCAGAAATACATAAATTACTTCAATAATCAATCAAAGAGAGGGGGAGAGGCGAGGATTAGTTTATAAATAGGACAATTCTTCATATCAAGGATTCGTTTATAAGTAGGACGCTTATTCATATCATCACTCTATTTAAATGATGTTGATAATGAATCCTACATATTTTGAATTTTTTATAAGAATAACTAAGCTTCACGTAATAATAATAATAATAATAATAATAATTATTATTATTATAGTAATAAATAATAAAATTAGGATGCGGGATTTACATATTTACCCTCCTAAAAAACAGAAGTATCATATTTATCGTTCGAAAAATTAAAATACCATATTTGTTCTTCGAAAAATCCAAAATTTCATTTTTATTATTGAAAAAATTAGAAAATATAATAAAAATAAAAATGTGGGTTTACATCTTTACGCTTCTCAAAACCCAAAGTACCATATTCATCCTTTAAAAAAAATCAAGAATATCAGTTTTATCCGTGAAAAAAAATAAAAAATAAAAAATAATAATACACAATAATAGAAAAAATAAGAAGAGAGATTTACATATTTACCGTCCTAAAAACCAAAATTGTCATATTTATCATTCAGAAAATAAAAACATTATACTAACCCTTCCAAAAATTTAGTACACCATATTTACCTCGGAAAAACTGATAAGATATTAAAAAAATCCAAAATAATAATAACAACAATACAAAATGATATATATATTTACCCTCCTAAAAATCCAAAATATCATATTTATCATTCGTGAAACAAAAATATTATATTTACCCAACCAAAAATCCAGAAATATCATTTTAATCCTTGAAAAACCTAGAAGATTTGAGAAATATCCCAATTATTATTATTATTATTATTATTATTATTATTATTATTATTATTATTTGCCTTCTAAAAACCCAAAATAGGGTTTTGTAATTAAAACAACTAAAAATAAAGTTATTTCAAATACAAAAAGTTCATAAAAGAATATTGAAATGATTTATTTGTGTTGACATGGTTCATTGAAATGAGTGAATTATTGTTCTTTGTTGGTGTTTGGGTGTAAAAAATCATGTCTATTCAAAGAAATTTAGTGCTTAATTGATTATAATTATTGGATCATCAGAATGGATGGTCTAGATTTTTGATATGATGTGAAAACAAGAGATGAGAGAAAAATGTGTAAGATTATATAAAAACTAGCGTTGTGCCCGCGCGATTGCGCGGGTTTTGCTCTATGTTCTAAGTTAATATATTTAATTAACACGATAACTAACACATGTTAGTTATTAATTTAATACGTAATTGACATTAGTTCGAATTTATAAATTTGAATCAATATTAATGAATATTTAATGATATGTTCTAATTATCACGTTAATAAAATGCAATAACATAAATATGAAGAATACGGCTGGTACATTTTGGAACTTTATAAAATTTTATATTTTTTTTATGAAAAGTACAAAAAATTACTTTACTCCAAAATGTACCCGCCGTATTCTCCATATTTGTACTATTACATTTAATTAACGTGATAATTAGGACATATCATTAAAAATTCATTAATATTGATTTAAATTTATGAATTCGAACTAACCTTAATTACGTATTAAATTAATAACTAACATGTGTCAGTTACCATGTTAATTAAATAAATTAACTTAGAACAAACTAACACACGTTAGCTATTAATTTAATACGTAATTAACATTAGTTCGAATTTATAAATTTGAATCAATATTAATGAATCTTTAATGATATGTTCTAATTATCACGATAACTAAATGTAATAGAAAAAATATGGAGAATACGGCAGGTACATTTTGGAGATTCATAATTTTTTTTTTCACGTGTACGGATTATTAAAAAAAAAGTTTTTACTTTACTCCAAAATGTACCCGTCGTATTCTCAATATTTGTACTATTGTATTTAATTAACGTGATAATTAGAACGTATCATGAAATATTCATTAATATTGATTTAAATTTATGAATTCGAGCTAATGTCAGTTACGTATTAAATTAATAGCTAACTTGTGTTAGTTATCATGTTAATTAAATAAATTAACTTAGAACATAGAAAATGTTAGGATAAAATTTGGGGAAGAATATAAAATTTTCAATTCAAAATTAAAAAAAAGCACGTGTATTGATTATTAAAAAAAAAGTTTTTACTTTACTCCAAAATGTACCCGTCGTATTCTCCATATTTGTACTATTACATTTAATTAACGTGATAATTAGAACATATCATTAAATATTTATTAATATTGATTTAAATTTATGAATTCGAACTAATGTCAGTTACGTATTAAACTAATAGTTAACATGTGTTAGTTATCATGTTAATTAAATAAATTAATTTAGAACATAGAACATGTTAAGTAAAATTTGGGGAAGAATATAAATTTTTCAATTGAAAATTAAAAAAAAAAGTGCCATGTGTCACCATATGGTGATATGTTCAAGATTTGCATTTAATTAACGTGATAATTAGAACATATCATTAAATATTTTTTAATATTGATTTAAATTTATGAATTCGAACTAATATCAGTTACGTATTAAATTAATAGCTAACATGTGTTAGTTATCATGTTAATTAAATAAATTAATTTAGAACATAGAACATGTTAGGGTAAAAATTTGGGGAAGAATATAATTTTTTCAATTGAAAATTAAAAAAAAAAGATGCCACATGTCACTATATGGTGATATGTTCAAGATTAGTACTATTAGTAAATTAGTAAATAGTAAATTAGTAAATTAGTAAATTAGTAATATTAGTAATAGTAATATAAATTTATGTATATCATTATATAATTATTTGTTGGTATGTACTAAAATATAAAGGAACATGTCTATTTGAAGGATTCAAGTGTTAAAATCAATCTTAGTTTTTGATTATTATAATGATTGATGAATGATTTAGATTATGGTAATGCGACACAATGTGAGAGCATAGGTAAGATTATCATAAAATATAAATTTCTTCCTTAATAGAACCGAAATTTCTCGTCACATCGTAAAGAAAAACCTTAATTAAGTTCCCCGGAGTTATTAATTGAAGGAGGCCATATACTATACCCCCTCATTTCCCCCAACACCTCTGTATGATTAATTAATGATTAATTATTACAATAATTAACAAAAGTACATCCGATTAACAATTAATTAATATATAATTAAAATACATATACATTATTAATTCTTAATTAGTATTAATTAACTGTTAATCGGATGTATTTTTGTTAATGACCATGTTAATTAATCACCAATTAATGGTTAATTGGTGATCTAGAGGATGTGGTGGGGAAATGAGAGGGTATGGTATGACAATTAATTAATATATAATTAAAATACATATACATTATTAATTATTAATTAATATTAATTAACTGTTAATCAAATGTATTTTTGTTAATGATCATGTTAATTAATCATCAATTAATGGTTAATTGGTGATACAGAGGATGTGGTGGGGAAATGAGAGGGTATGGTATAATTATCCTTAATTGAAGTGGATACATGGCAGGAAGATAAGAGGATCAATTGTTAGAAGAGTTAAATGGTCTTCATTACATAGTAAAACGGAGGCTATTAGTAAAAGATGAATGGCCAAAATTATATTAGTTAGTTAGGGGTTGCACTTGCTTGAACAAATCACAAAGAACTAAACAAATTCTTGCTGGCACTTAAATTAAACAATAAGACCTTGTTTGGATGTGTAATTGTAAATAATATTATTTCAAAAACAACCTATTTAGCAAGCCCTTTGACTTCTCTTCCTTCGCTTGAACGCGATATTTCCTCTCTTGTCATGCCACTTCCGCTACTCCGGCTACCTCCTTCACGCTCCACTGCTCCATCGACTACTGATGATACGATGCCCTCTACCCGGCCTGTGTCTGGACCGCCTATTTCCGAATTGGAGCGGATCAGGCAGATCGGGAGGGGTACTGTAGGTACAGTTTGGATGGTACGTCATCGACCCACTAACCGGATATATGCTCTTAAGGTTGTCTATTTATTGGGAGACCGTGAGGAAACTACCGTTCGCCGTATCTGGCGTGCGATCGAGATTTTACACACTTCGGATAACCCCTATGTATTGAAGTGTTATGGGATGTACGACCATGCCGAAGAGGTCCATATCCTTCTGGAATACATGGATCGTGGATCGCTTGAGGGACACCGCATCTCTACTGAAGCCTTCCTTTCTGACATAGCTCGCCAGGTAAAATCTCTAATTTATCTACGTTTCTATTTTTGGACTAAATTTGTGTTATTTCGTTAAGTCAAATCATCACATTCATTACAATCATTGGATTATGATACGTGCCAAAATTTAAACCACTAATTAAATATTTATTTTTTAGAATCGTAATTTTCTTTGTAACCATTTAATGTCCATTATTTTGCATTATATTTTAAGTATTCTTAGAAATTCACGTTATTCTACAATGATGACGTGAAATATTATTATTGAATAGGTTCATATTAGTCTAAATTTCTTTAATTGTTTATTATTTGACATAATATCACATAATAAAATGTGAATATAATAGAAGATGAATTTTTTTTATATATGAAATACTAATAACTTAATATGTAATATTATAAAACATACAACATATATTAATATTATTTTTAGAAAATAATTTCAAAAATCTACCAAATATATTCATTTTAACTTTCTCTTTATTTTACCATATTAGTATATTTCATACATATCGTTTTTCATAATTTAAATTTGTAAAATATTATGTAAAAATATACAGTGTAAAAAATACATGTTTACATAATACAATTTAAAATATTTTATTTACACAGTAGAATTGTAAGTATTATTATTTATTTTAAAAATATATATATAAATGTAAAAACCCATTTAATACTAAGTTGATTATATTTGTGTTTTTTATCAAACAAATTAAATATATATTTTTAAATATATATAATTTTAAAAAAATAGTTTATCCATCTAAATAACTTCTTAAATTATAAACACCCATCAAATAATATTACTATTTTTAAAAATATAATTTAAAAAAAAGTATGATATAAAATAATTTTATATTTATGTTTATGCTAAGTTAATCTTTAATATTATTTATTAAATTATTTTCATCATTAAGTTTAATTTTCATTGCATTTTAAATTAATAAAAAATTGTTAGTAATATATAATTATAATGTGTTACTACATATATTATATGATTCATAATTTGTATATTTGATATTGTATGAAATATGATGAACAAGAATGATATGATATTATGTTAAACGAAATTTTTTGTTATTGTAAAACTCATACATAATCATAATCATAGATAAATGAGATCGTTAATTAACACTAGTATTCTCTTAGTTAACTATTACGAATGACAATCCAAATTAATCATTCGCTCTCAGCCTCTCACTCATTCATGGGGCCGAAAAGACAATGCTTTCAGATTCTATAAATATACATCGAAAGATTTAACTCATCCACTTTTCTCAAAAAAATAATAATAATTGAACTCATTCAATTCTTCTTTTGTCTTAATCATTCAGATTTTAGGAGGATTAGCGTACCTACACGGGCACCACATCGCGCACCGCGAGATAAAACCATCGAACCTTTTAATAAACTCAGAAGGCCAAGTAAAGATCGCTGATTTTGGAGTGGATCGAGTCTTGAACCGAGGCTTGTGGAACAGTACATTCGTTAGGACCATAGCGTACATAGGCCCTGAAAGAATCAATACCGATTTAAACAATGGCAAGTACGACGGGTACGCTTCCGATATATGGAGTTTCGGGATCTGCATCCTTGAGTTCTTTTCAGGAAGGTGCCCCTTTGAGGATATTTTGGGCGAGAACAGTGATTTTGCGTCTCTTATATGTGCAATTTGCTACGATGATCCACCCGAGGCGCCAGATGGCGCATCGAGCGAGTTTAGAGACTTTATCGGATGCTGTTTGCAAAGTGACCCTACAAAAAGGCTCAAGGCTTCGCAGCTCCTTCAACACCCTTTTATCGCGCAACATACCGGTACGCCTGCCCAGCTGGGCTTCTGAAGAATCTTTTTCGTGACGAAAGAATAATGTATCTTGGACTGTAATTTTATACATGACGTTTAAAACAATAAATTTACCATTTCTTATATATTATTTGACCAAAATAATGTAATTTTAGATCGTCTAATATCAATTGTGTATTGTTTGATATTTATTATGTAAGCCTGTGTATTTAATATTATTATAATTATAATATTTATTAGTAAAGACTTTATAATTTCAAGTGGTATTTACGTATGTATATATTTCTCTAAAAAAAAAGAGATGTATATATATGCATACGGATGTTTAAACAATTCGGTTTATTCGATAATATCGCTATTTAATTGATTGCGATATTGCGTTTAATTGTCATTTTCAAATATATCTTTCACTAATCATAAATTTATTTTTAAAATCACTAACAATTAACGATTTTTAATCACACCTTTTCTACTCGTCTCTTTTCCGCGCAGCATCTTGAATAAATGAAGACTATTTGTGGGTTAGAATCTAAGTCAAGAGAGTTGAAAAAAAAAACATATATTTTAGAATTGGAAAATTATACTCTTTCTCACCATTTCACCTCCAAAATCATGATGGAATAAACAATACGCATGACATTATAAAATACAATGAGGTGATATAATACAAATTAATTGGGGGAAATTAATTGGGGGATATTTTAGCATTCAATTAACACATAGATAAAATACAATTAAAAGTTTATTTAATTAATTTCTAATTAAACTAATCGATGATCAAATGAATCAATTTTTAATTAAAATAATCAAATTAAAATTACAAAATTAATTGGGGAACATTTTGGATGTAAATGAGAGTTTTAATTTAATCGTGATGTCACGATAACAACATCACGATTAATGAGGTGATATATGGGAGCACAGTAGAATAACTCTTTTAGAATTTATTTTGTCAAGTCACTGTCAAGTAACATTGTAAAAAAAACCTTAATCATGTTCATCAAAGTTATTAATTAAAGTGGGCACATGACATGGCAGATGCAGAACTTTATAGAGTTCCCCTTCTCCTCTTCTTTCCTTTTGATCATTTCAAAGTGAGGAGAGAAAAAAGAAACTCGTTGTAATGTAACTCGTTACTCAATAGGTAAACTGATACATCATAATATCATATGACCAGATCAACGTCGATGCACATTACGCGTGGCCTTCGTGAAACTGCATCATTATTTTAACTTTTGTTTCTCTTTTTTGTGTGGTGTTTGCCATGGAAGAACTGACTATTTTTATGGTATTTTTATGGTGGGTGCCTTCGTTGGCATTTCCATAGCAAGGACTAAACGTGGAAAAGACTGAATGGAGATATGATCCAAAATTAGGAAGGAAGGAAGATGGGAGGAAGGAGCGAAATGAAAGGATGTTTCAAAATTGGGTTTGATATGGTCTTTTCGTATATTCTTGATGTATCGTTTTGATGCGTTAATTAAGACTGCTTTAATGAGATTGATTGAATTGATTAATTCTCAAATTAATATTTAATTTAATTAATTCAATTAAAAAAATTAATCAATATAATTAAGTATTTTTGATCGTTATCAACGATGTTTTTATTGAATTGTGGAAGTTTCATATATTTTTTCTTTCAAAATTGAGGAATTTGGAGTTTGGAAGTTGGTGGGTGGACTTGAACATATCACAAGGGCCTAAATGAAGTCTTGTTGACCCCCAAGTCAGTATTTCTTGACCAGAGTTTTATTGATTTGTTTATTTAATAATGAGAAATTATATTTCCAACAGATTTCAACCAACATCAACATCCTCAATGAGACGAAACACTGAGTTTTTTTTATAATTATAATTATAATTATAATTATAATATGATAACAATATCATATAAAAATAAATTATTTCAAATTATATTAATTTCATCGCATTAATAAAACAAATTCATTATAATTATGTATATATATTTTAGGATTATTTCATGTTACAGTATAAGCTGACTAAATTTTATTTATCAAATATTAATAGTTACAATAATACAACTGTATAATAATATATGAGACGTAACACAATTTTGCGAAAAAACATAACAACCAAATATATATCATTATTGTTCATAATAATTCACGCCATATTAAATATATAAACAATGAATCACACGAACTATGTACTCATCACAAACAATTAATTATATAATATTAAGATTTGTGTTATTGATAACAAACAATAAAAAAATATACACAGTATTAAATATAAGAATAGTGAATGGTACGACCTAGTACTCGATGAACACAATTAAGTATATACTACTCATAATTATTTTATTGATCCAAAAACAATAAAATTATGAGCAATGTTACATTTAACGGTAAAAATAATTAAACAAATATCAAAAATTAACTAAGAAAAAACATAATTATAAATTCTTTAACATCATATGATATTTTTAAATATACAATTTAAAAATTAACAATAATATTCACAATAATATTCAATATATGTTTATCAGTTTAAAAATATATTGATATTTTAATAGGTAAAATTTTCTTTTCATTTATATTGAGTTTGGAATTTTTAGTATCAAAAATATTTAAACAAGAAAACGACCTTAGTATTATGTAAGAGATTAATGTTAATAGTTTAAAAAAATAATAAGACAACTTACAATTTAATTATCTAAATACTAAATACGTATTCTTTTAAATTGTATTCTACATTCTAAATACTCCCAAAATAACACATTATGTTTGCCAATGACATATTTACATGCATGATCCTGTCCTCTCATGAAGATAATATATGTTTTTTTTTTGCAAAAATGCCCGTAGGCTATATACACGACACATATCATATTTAATTACATAAGCATAATTGAACATGTCAAAATAGAAAAACGCTCTTAAACTAAGAAGCTAGAAAATGATCTAAGTCCGAAATGGTTTGACCAAAATAAGTTCGGTGATCAAGACGGGCCCTCCTCGCAATCCGATCGGCTTGTGTGTTCTCCTCCCTCATCACGTGTCGAAACGCCCAACCCTCATGCTCTTCGGCTAAGCCGCGACATTCTTGAATTTGGTAATACGCTCTCCATTCAATCTCAATAGACCGATTACGAATAGCTTGAACAAGTGTTGAGCTATCCGAATATACATCACAAACAACAATATTCATTTCATGAAGCTTTCGCAAAGCCGCATGACAAGCTAGAATTTTCGCATGAAGCGGAGAGCTAGCGATAGTTTCCTTCCCTTCAAAATAAATCATCTCTCCATTTTGGGAAATAATGAAACCTAACCCCGCTCCATCGGTCGACCACGACCCATCGAAAAAACATTTCAAGGCGCAATTGGAAGGAGGTGAGCAATTAATCGGTTCATGCCGAAAATAAAGAGGATCAATTGCTCTCCCGATATTCGTCGCCATTTGAATCATTCGTATAGGACTATGGTTTTTGTTTTTAAATATACTAGGAATATAGCCCGCGCTTCGCTGCGGGATATATTATTTGATAAGAAATAATATAATTAGCAAAAATAATAATTTTATATATTATTTGATATATTATTTCACTGCGGGATATATTATTTGATATATTATTTGATAAGAAAATAGAAATATTTGTGTGAATAGTATTTTATTAAATTCAAAATAAAATAAAATTCTGAAAAAGACAAACAAAAAAACATAAAAGACGCAGCTTGGTACCAATCAAAAATATTATAATAAGCACAAAAAAACTCAGCTTGGTACCAATCAAAATTGTTATAATAAGCAAAAAAAAAAAAATAATACCAGCTGAGGCTAACAAAAAATATTTGTGTGAAAAGTATTTTATTAAATTCAAATATTTTATTTAGAACACAAGACATATGTCAATTATATTTATTAATACGATGAAAAATTCAAATATTTTATTTAGAACACAAGATATATGTCAAATAAAATAAAATTAAAAAAAAAATTGTATGAACAGTATCCGATGAGCAGTAGTAAAAGTGTTGTACGAACAGTGTTCGCCATGAACAGTATCGAACAGTGTTGTGTGAACAGTGTTCGCCGACGTGGCCTAATCATGTGTCTTGTATTCTAAAATTAATGGGAGGGGGAATGTTAATTATGAAATTGAAGTATATGTATATAAATAGGCTAATGGCCCATGGGCCCTGTATAATTTTGATCACCAAAAATAGAGAGCGAAAGATCCAGAGAGAAAGGCGGAGTGAGAGATCAGCTCACTTCTGTCGTCGTTCATGACGCGAGCATCAACCATGAGCACCGGTCCCGGCAATATCTCCTTCCCCCGGCGTTTCCAGTGGCCGACTGGCGTAAATAACGGAAGGAATAACCTAGATTTGATGCGTTGGGTCGGGACTCTGCAACGGAGCTGGTCGGCCTGGTTTGCCAATCCAGTGCCGTGGATGAATCAGGTCGAGATGGAGAAGAATGGCGCCGGTGATGATATTTGGAGCGCCGATGCTGTAAGGGAGGGGCATTTCCCCGAACACCTTGTCATCATGGTTAATGGTTTAAGCGGCAGGTAATTTCTTCATCTTTACCTTTCATTTATGCTTTGCAATTAATTGATCTCTTCAATTTCTATATATTTCTACTAGTCCGAATGATTGGCAGTTTGCCGCAGAGCAATTCGTGAAGAAACTTCCAGATAAAATAATTGTGCATCGTGAGTACTCCATCTTCAAATTCAATTCATCAATTTCTCAATCTCTCTCACACAAATTATCCAAATCAGGTAGCCGGTGCAATACCGCGAAACTAACTTTCGACGGAGTCGATCGAATGGGCGAGAGACTAGCCGAGGAGGTGAGATCTGTAATTGCATCGCGAAACAACTTAACAAAAATCTCATTCGTGGCTCACTCTCTCGGCGGATTGATTGCACGATACGCTATAGGGAAGTTATACGAAGATACCTCGAGTTCAGATCAAGATTCTAGAGGTAGAATTGCGGGGTTAGATCCGATGAATTTCGTAACTTCGGCTACTCCGCATTTGGGCTCGAGAGGCCATAAACAACTCCCGTTTCTCTTCGGGCTTTCTTTGTTGGAGAAAACTGCAGTGGGAGCGGCCCATTTAATTGTTGGTCGAACTGGGAAACATTTGTTTCTCACCGATAATGACGAAGGAAATGTGCCTCTTTTAGTACGAATGGTTCATGACCAGCGGGACCTCAAATTCATGTACGTATTTTAAATTCTTAATCAGTTTACTTAAGGAATTTCTTGTTAGGGCGGCGACGATCCGACACCGCCCGTGAATAAAATAATAAATTAATTTTGCCCGTACAAACGGACCGTACTAACTATGTGAATTCAACCGAATTATTTCAAAATAAAACCGTACCTTAACCGTATGCGGAAGCGTATGAAATCCGTCCGAATTGATGTCGCGCCATCACCGTCGTTACGTCCATGAAAGCCTTAATCGCAAAAATTTGGAATTCCAAGTACTTTATGATGTCCAATTTAGAGTCCTTTTGTTTTTCTCTAATGGATCTCTCTCTCTAATCTTAATGGGACAGATTTAAGAATGGATTTTCATCATCATATGTATTTGGGACCAAATTGCTTATATAGCCACAAGACATCTTTTCACAAAGACGTACCTTTTGGGCTCCCTAATGTGGATTTTCTAATTCAGCCCATCATAGAAAATAGAAGCACCACCCACAATATTCTACACATCAAAGGCCCACAACATAATTGACACATTTAATGCTTAATTTATTAACTAAAATTGATCACTAAATTGTAAGCATTCAAATGACAATATTACAACACATAATATTTTACATATAAGTCCAATGTTGGAATAATGTTCCAACATTTCTTACATAACTTTTCTGAATATTTTAAAAAAGATACTCCAAAAACCCCTAGAAAGTCTATATAATTTTTATGATATTTTCAAGATGTTTTATATATTTTTTATTATTTGATGTTATTTTTTAGGAAGAAAGTGCAATAATAAATATAAAAATATGTGAATATTACATACATTATCATTTTGATTTATCATATTAGTCCAATCTAAAGTTATTTAGGTTTTTTTCAGTAATAAAAAATATTAACACCATCTATTGTTATCTTTAGTTCCTGTAGGGAAAGTAAACATTATATGTACTTTATAGAGATTTTTTTGGGAGTATCTAAAAAAAGAGGGGATTTTAGAATATTCAGAAATGCTAGTGTTTTTTCCTTCAGAATTCCCCATTAATTCACCTTAATTTTTTTTTTATTTCTATGCACTTTAATTTTAATATTTTTTTTTGCAATTTGTAGATCGGCCTTGCGTGCTTTTAAAAGACGCGTCGCATATGCAAATGCAAATTACGATCGTATCCTTCATATATTTATTAATCTATTTGGATACTTAGATAACTTAGCTAATTAAAAAGATATACTTTAAATTACTTAACTAATGAAAAAAAGATATAGTAGGATGGAGAACTTCATCATTCAGGCGGCTTAATGAATTGCCAACAGTATGCAAAATCAATTATATACTTTAATTTTTTTTGTTATATTTTTTATTATATAAATATTTTTGTAGCAGCTTATGCGTGCATATAGCGACAAGTACCCGAATATTGTAAATATTGATAATGGAGATTCACCGAATTGTGAGAGACTGGAGAGTGCAGTTCTCGCTCGAACTGGAGATTTCGAAGGTGACCGATTAATTATTTTTGAGTAATTATATAAATTTGATGTTTATTTAAATAATTTGTTAACATTAATATTCTAGAGGAAATGATAAGAGGCCTCACACAAGTTCACTGGGAGCGTATTGATGTGATGATTTCGAAAAGTAGACTTAGATACAATGCTCATTATAATATTCAAGTAATTTCAAAAACTAAATTTTTTTTGGGATTATTTTATTTTCATTCAACTAATATATTTGGTAATATAATTTATGAGAGATATTTTTTTATTTTTGTGTTCGCTTAGGTGAGGAATAAACTATGGAATTCTGATGGAGCTGATGTTATTTTCCATATGATAGACAATTTTTTAGTATAGATGATTTATTTTATTTTATTAGATATTGTATTTTTAAAAGTATGTGTATATAATAAACGAGTTAACTCATTGTATATAATTTAACAAAATATATTATATATGATTCAAATGCTTCTAGAATCTGTTCAGATTTTGATAATGTTTTTCAATTTTTTTTTCCAGAAAGTAGTTATTTACATACGAGTCCTACTTTGAATAAGGTTATTAGTAAAACAACTGGTCATAATTCAGTACATAACAACAACCAAATATAGGAGAGACTTTTGACCAAATTTAAAACAAAAATTAGAACAAAAAAAGAAAAAAATCCCAATTATAAATACAAAGAATCACGTAAAGAATAGGAATTTCTCGACTCCGCAGGCCAAACAGAAAATAAAACAAAACCATTCAATCTCTCTTCTCAGATTCAAATAAAAAAAGAAGATTATTTTTTTTTATATTTTTTCAGAATCGAGACGGGATTGAAAGTTTATAGCATTCAATAATGGTGAAGTATACGGACGCACACGAAGCTTCGTATCCATTGGTTGCCGTTGCAATTGATAAAGATAAAGGCTCTCAAAATGCACTAAAATGGGCTATCGAACACCTTCTGAATCGAGGACAAACCGTTGTTCTCGTCCATGTCAATACCAAGGGCCAATCTGGTAATTCGTTTTTTTGCAATCTTGCATTTGCACCCAAAAAATCATGAAAATATAAAAACGATCATTATGAATTTTTTTTGCTCGCCTAATTGTTGTCTCTTGTTGGTTGTAAAATTAGGAGGCCAAGAGGACGAATCTGGCTTTAAGTCCGCAACAGATACTGCAATGAAAGAAATTTTTCTCCCTTTTCGTTGTTTCTGCACTCGTAAAGATGTAATCTTTTCATATTGTGATCCAAATTAAAGCATTCAATTGCTAAATTTCACCCTTTTATAACCAATTCGAAGGTCTGACGAACTAGTTCACTATTTTCAACAGATACAATGCAGAGACGTCGTGCTAGATGAAAAAGATATCGTGAAAGCGCTGTCAGAGTTTGCTTCCCAAGCCGGAATCGAAAAACTCGTCCTCGGCTCCCCTGCCAAGACGGGACTTATGAGGTAACAGAATCATTTTCATCTCATAACAAACTTAACGTCCCACCACTCCAAATTTCATTTAGCAAACCGTATAATTGATTTAAATCTTTTCTACCAGAAGACTAAGGATGTCAGACGTGCCTAGCCACGTTATGAAAACCGCCCCCGATTTCTGCACGGTGTACATGATTTCTGTGACCAAAGACAAGGTTTCGTCCATGAGAGAGGCTGTCCGTGCAGCCCCTGCCGTGTCTCCGTTACGTGCAAGCATGATCAGTCCTAACGTGCCCAAACCTCCCGAACCAACCATTGCAGGCCCACCAAGATGGATTGCCTCGTCAAGAAGTTCGTATTTATTTTTTCCTTCAAATAATTTATTTATTCTAAAAATGTACCTTTGTTTTTTTTTTCAGTACCCGCCGAGATGGCCCCGGATATTCCATCGATGATGCAGGAAAATTCAATCAAGTAAGTTCCTTTTTCCAGTAATTACTTGCCAAATGAACGTATCAGATAAACTAATATTCATTTTTATCAGGTCGCCATTCATGAGGAACGACTCGCAACTGTCGGCAAGAAAGTCGTATGAATTCTCTTCGTATCAGGACCCGACAGACGTATCTTTTGTCAGCTCAAGCAGGCCGAGCGTTGATCGTGGGTACCCATTTCAGCCTCAAAGACTCTCAAACAGCTCTGACACTACGATTGGTGGTTATAGCGGTTATAGCTTCGAGTCAATGCGCACCCCAACCCCAACTCACGCTTTTGGGAACAACGACTCGAACTTCTCTGAGAGCAGTAATAACTCTTGGTGCTCCCAGGGCGGCGGGGGCATGGTAAGTTTTTTCGTTTTATTTGTTTTTGCAAATATAAAGTCCCTTTTTTTTAATATTGATTATATATATGAAATAAAATATTGATATGTACTTTTATAGGATGATCATGAAACAGAGATGAGGAGGCTAAAGTTGGAACTGAAACAAACAGTGGAGATGTACAACAATGCATGCAAGGAAGCCTCCCTGTCGAGACAAAAGGTACCAAACACTCTCTAATCCGTATATCAAACATACCGAAACCACATAAAAAATGAATG
This sequence comes from Luzula sylvatica, assembly GCA_946800325.1. Taxonomy (NCBI): domain Eukaryota; kingdom Viridiplantae; phylum Streptophyta; class Magnoliopsida; order Poales; family Juncaceae; genus Luzula; species Luzula sylvatica. The sequence goes on along the minus strand of OX326960.1, from coordinate 56,853,870 downwards.
TAAAACATGTCATATCAGGCAAAAGAGGCACAGAGCTGGCATCAAGAGGAGAGTAAGAGGCTAGAGATGGCCCGTATAAGCGAGGAAAATGCCATTCAACAAGCAGAGAGAGAAAAGGCGAGAGCACAGAGAGCCTTGGAGGCTGCGGGGGTCGCACACAGGATGGCTGAGATGGAATCTCAGAAGAGGTTGAGTGCGGAGAAGATGGCTCAGTTCGAGGCCGAGGAGAGGAAGAAGATGATGGAGTCTAAAGGCCACGACCTTCGGTACCGCAGGTACACCATTGAAGAGATCGAAGTGGCCACAAACAACTTCGACGATAGTAACAAGATTGGCGAAGGAGGTTACGGACCTGTTTTCAAGGGCTTCTTGGATCATACTAGTGTTGCTATCAAAATCCTCCGCCCCGAAGCTGCTCAAGGCAGAGCTCAGTTCCAACAAGAGGTAGAGATTCTCAGTTGCATTCGCCACCCACATATGGTTCTCCTCCTCGGTGCATGCCCAGAATACGGGTGTCTAGTCTACGAGTACCTCGAAAATGGGAGTCTAGACGACCGTCTATTCCGTCGAGGAGGGACACCTGTCCTTCCATGGCAACATAGATTCCGCATCGCATCGGAGATCGCGACATCACTTAACTTTCTCCATCAGACGAAGCCTGAGCCGCTTGTACACCGGGATCTCAAGCCAGCGAATATTCTTCTCGACCGTCATTACGTCAGTAAGATCTCCGATGTGGGGCTTGCTCGTCTCGTTCCGCCTAATGTTGCCGATACCGTTACTCAGTATCACATGACCTCCGCTGCCGGCACCTTTTGTTACATCGACCCCGAGTATCAGCAGACTGGCATGCTCGGTAAATATCATGCCCTCTCTTAACTAATCAATCGAATATTTCTAGGCTATTTATTTTCTTACATTTATGTTGTTGTTTTGGGTTGTCTAGGAGTGAAGTCGGACGTATACTCTCTTGGAGTTATGCTTCTTCAAATAATTACAGCGAAGCCACCAATGGGGTTGACTCACTATGTGGGCCGGTCCATTGAGAAGGGCACGTTCCAGGAGATTTTGGATCCGTTAGTGACGGACTGGCCGGTGGAGCCGGCACAACAGTTGGCAGAGATCGCTTTGAAATGTTGCGAGTTGAGGCGTAAAGATAGACCCGATCTCACTACTATGATTATCCCGGTTTTGAATCGGTTGAAGATGCTTGGAGAGGATAACATGCAGTTTTGTGCTCTTTCGTACAGCTCGCCGTATCATAGCAATGCTTCTATGTCCTCCCAACCGGTATGTTTGTATTTTAAATTTAATGTTTTGATTTGAATGTATGTTTTTAATTTTTTTGGTTTTTGGTGTTTTTCGTAGGGTGTGAGGTACAGCGAACCATTGTACCATCCTGGTTACGGCACAACAGGTCCCTCCCATTCTTCTCAGTCTGTTGAATCCTGCCCTGGAAGAACCTAAGCTTGATAGTATTGCGAGGCTCAAGCGATTTTTGAAGATATCAAGTACAAAAGTTTTGAGTATAAGAAGAGGTTATGATTGCTCGAAGCAAGTTTTGTATCTCAAACGATTACTTGAGTACCGTCTTGTTGTGTGCGTGTTGGCTTTAATTGGATCATATATATATTTTTGTAGCTTTTGTTATGGAGAAGGCGAGTTTTTGTTCTTCCGGCTATTTCGTTTTGTTTCCTTGTTGTCTGTGGAGGATCTGTTGATCAAATGTAGGTTATGATTTGATCGAATTGAGTATTAAGCAAAACAAGGTAATAATATATATATATATATATATATATATATATATATATATATATATATATATATATATATGCTTGGGGTGTATTTTGCTTCTTTATCAATTTTACTTTCTGTACATTTCTCGACGTCCCTGCATTTTTATGATTATAATTTGGTCGATTGCGAACTTGAGTTGCAAAAGTTTAAATCATAGACTTAATACTCATATAGTGAGATTATGTGATATAATTTATCCATACTTTTATTATGCACTCGTTTAGCTTCATCTTGTGCATTGATTAAAGATGATATTTTATAACTTATATTCGTTTGTTGTTATTTATGTTGGTTAATTCTAACCTAGAGGGGCGGTAAATTTGGCAATCTAACTTACACTTAGTTTAGATTTAAACCTAATTTACGGTGCGGAATAAATAATAATTTAGATGATAAAGATGATACCGTACAAACACTTTGACACAAGATGTTTGTTTACGAAGTTCGGTAGGTGGTTGCTTTGTAGCTTTAACTCACCCTTTACTCGCTTAATTGACCGACTCAATTATTTGCGAGTACCTACGTCTCCGGGAATGCCTTGTGCCTCTTTTTGGCTTTCGATTGACTTCCAACTCAACTCGATTACAATGATTTGCCTAGATCGATTTACACGCTTCTATCGATCTATAGCTTAGGCTCTTTACAATTTGTTGCACTAGCCTATTACACTTTTTCACTAATCGAGCTACAACGTGATCGGTCACGTGAGTGGGATAGGATTAGTGGAGAATATCGAAAGTAGATCAACGATCTAAAGAGGTTTCTCAAGCTATCAATGGATATAGAAAATCATAGCTTAGGGTTTCTCTCTTTTTAGGTTTGAAAGTTTGAAATTGAGGAAGTGAGAGAGAGAGACCCATGAAGGATTCTATTTATACTCTCTATAGAAATCCTTCAGAAAAACTTGTAGTGCGTTCGAACGCATACAGTCCGTTCAGAACGCACTTGAAGTTTGCACTAGCCGTTTCAAAATAACGTGCAAGTACATCTTGGGTCCGTTCGAACGGGCAATGTCCGTTCGTAACTGACTCAATTATACATAGCATTTTGCGTTCACAGGAACAAGAGTCCGTTCAACGCACTGAAAAGTGGGTGAACGGATTCCAGGTTGTCCGTTCGAACGCATAGGTGTGTTCGTTCGAACGCATACATCCCTGTGACCTTTTCCGTTCACAGGAAGGATTGTCCGTTCAACGCACTCAGAAGGTGGTGAACGGATTCTAATTGTCCGTGCGAACGGACATGATTGTTCGTTCGAACGCACACATCCCTGTGACACGTTTGGTTCTAATCAAGCTTTAAAGTTTTGATATTTAGCAAGTCCGTTCAGAACGGACTTTGAGTTCGTTCAGAACGCACTTCCTGCTTGACTGAACTCTTTGTTATTTTGAACATGATTTTACTTGAGTTCTACTAGGTTTGTACCTATGGTTTATTTGTGGCGTATCCCACTCACGGAAGGCTTCAACATCTTGAGTCTTGATATATTCCAATGGCCTTCCTTGTGTTCTTCTTTTCTTGTTTATGTTGAGACTTCATGTCTTGATTCTTGATGTAGTCCAATGAAGTCTTCCTTCACAAATCCTCCTTCATCTTCGTATTGTACCTATGTTATCCTGCACTTTTCTGGATGTATACATTAGTAATGACAGTGTTTTGAAATAATCAAACTATCAGGAAATTTGAACCAACAATTTACGTGTCATTATTTTAAATAATCTCATTAATTCATTGCCATCATAATATTTTTTTATTAAGTACCGTATAGAAGGCCGATACAATCTTTTCAGGTGTATCAGACGATTACCATAATGAGATTCTTCTTCTTCTTTTTCTTCTTGTTCACAATAAATAATTCTTACATTGTTTTTGTTATATATACCGGATATATTTTTTTTTTGAAAGAGGAGGCGATCGCCTCTCCCAAGTTTGCAATAAATAAGTAAACATAGTTCTTACAACAATCTAATTGGGTACAAACACGAAAGCGCGCACTAAAAATCAGAATAAACCTCAAAGATCATGGAAAGAAATTAAAAAGAAAGAAAGGCTGTTTTAGTCTTTCGCCAAATCTGGCTCAGTCCCTGGTGGAATCGTCAACAATGTGCTCTCCATTTGTTAACCTCGTCTTGAATTATGGCACTCAACAGAGAAGTCGAAACCGCTTTGAAAACGAAAATTCTCCTATTTCGCTCCTTCCAAACATTCCATGCTATTGCCAAACAAATCGTACCCCATTTCGCGTTATGAATTTTATCGCCTCTCACCCTGTTTTTCCTCCAAACATCTAATAGGTCTGAGCCCCTTATGAATTGGCGATTGAAGTAATGTTCAAAAACCTGTACCCAAACACTTTCCGAATTGGGACATAAAAGAAGGAGATGGGATATATCCTCTCGATGTTGGGCACAAAGTGCACATCCTTCGTTGTTTGGCCATCCGCGTTTCTCTAAATTTACCACCGTGAGTAATCTATCGTGTAGGGCTAACCACATGAAGAACCGAGCCTTACTCAGGTCTTTGATCTTCCAAATATGCAAATTCCACGGTATAATAACCCCCGGGTTCCTAAAAAATTGGTACGCGGATTTCGTCGTGAATCTCCCATCCCCTGTCCAGCACCACCTGGGTCCAGACCCGTCCGGGTTTTGACGAATTGATAGTTGTGTAAAGTTGGATAGGGTTCGTAGATCTTTTATGAAAAAAGATTCAAAACGGTTCGTTGCGGAATTTAGCTTTAGCGGGGTCGTACCATAAACATCTAATACAGTGGCCGCCCAGATTGAATTGGGTTGTAGGATTGTCTTCATGAGAACCTTTAGAAGCAAGGCCTCGTTTTGAGTTTTTATGTGATGCACCCCTAATCCTCCGTGTACCTTCGGCAAGCACACTTTATCCCACACCATTAAACAATGACCTCCTTTGCACAATTTGTCTCCTCTCCAAAGAAACGATCTCATTATTTTATTCATCTCCGAGATTAGCCATGAAGGTAAGGCAAATGCTTGCATAAAATACGTTGGTGTTGCCTCTAACACCGCTTGAACTAGCGTTAGTCTCCCTCCACTCGATAAAAGTTTACCCTTCCATGACGCTAGACGTGAATTCAATTTAGCGATTAGAGACAAGAAATTAATTTTTTTCGGTTTTTTAATTGAGAGGGGAAGTCCCAAGTATTTTATCGGAAGCGACTTTTTGGAGCATTGAAGAATAACCGAGATTAATTGATGATACTCATTCGGAATCGCTATTGGGACAAACGCACTCTTTCCTTTGTTAAATCCCAATCTCGTAATGTCGGAGAAGTAATTGAGTGCATGAGAGACAATTTTTAAGTTTTCGGGGTGGGCTTGGACGAATATGATCGTATCATCGGCGTATTGTAAAATTTTGGGAGCTAAGATAGCCGACCCATGCATTATGAACGAAATATTTCGCAACACCGATTGAAACACATCGGGCACTAAATTGAAAAGGAGAGGGGAAAGGGGATCACCTTGACGTAAGCCTTTTTGGTGAAAAAACGCTTCTCCCACATTCCCGTTTATCTTCACGGATGAACTAGAAGAGCATAATAGTTGACGTATCCAAATAATCCATTTTGGTGGAAAACCCCTTGCTTCCATGAGTTTGATAAGGAATGGCCATGACACGCTATCAAAAGCTTTGGAGAAGTCAACTTTTATCATCACGCTCGGGATATTCTTTTTGTGATAATAGTTGAGTATCTCTCTTGTTGCCAAAAAAATGTCCATTATCGAGCGCTCTCGAATAAAAGCGGTTTGAAATTTGCTTATCAGTGAAGCCATAAATGGTTGGAGTCTATTAGCGAGTAATTTAGTAATCAATTTAATTGGCGCATTGATAATGCTTATCGGGCGAAAATCCTCGATTTTCTCTGCCGCTTCTTTTTTCGGGATGAAAGAAATAGTTGCCTTATTGAATAGATATAAGGCCAAGTTATCCGTATGGAACTCCTCGACCAAACGATGAAAATCTAATTTAATGATCTCCCAATATTTTTGTAAAAACTCGGTTGGAAGACCGTCCGAACCGGACGCTTTCCCTTTTTTCAAATTTGAAATCACCTTTTTAATCTCCTCCCCTTGAAAAGGGATAACTAACTCCTCCAATCCGACCACATTGATTGGATATAATAATTGAAAATCAATCTGAGATGTTGCGGGGCTGGAAGGGGTACCTAATTGTTGTTTATAGAAGGCAAAAAACTCGCTCAAAATCTGGGCCGAATCGTTAATGACCTCTCCATTGCAAATTATTTGAGCAACATGGTTGTACATACGCTTCGAAGAGGCCACCGCATGGAAGTAAGAAGTATTATTATCGCCCAACCTCAACCATTTACAACTAGCTCGTTGGTACCATTTCTTCTCCTTTAGTTGCACTAGATGGTGAATTTTTATCTTAAGATCCCGTCTCAATTGAATTTCTAGAACTGATAGATGTCTCAACTCCTCTAGACGATCCATGACCATTGTGAAATGTTTGCAAGATGCGAGAATTTCATTCTGAGAATGAAACACTTTCTCGGCCCAACTCCTCATTTTCGCCGAGAGATTGCAAACCTTGGAGAGGTAGCTTTTTGCTATACATCTCCCCTGGTAGGAAGACTGCCAAAATAGAGCTACCATAGAGATAGCTTCCTCATGATCTCTCCAAAACGTCTCGAACTTGAACGGTCTCCTCGCTCCAAAACCTTGTTGTGTATTCCTCGATTCGTGATTGTTTTGTATGTTGCGTTCGTGCTGAATTTTGATTCATTGGGTTTCCATCTACGCACTAGCTGATCTTCATTACGATGATAGTGATTGTTTTCATTACGAGGATAAGGAAGATCATAGTGCTGAATTTTGCTTGTTGTGTATTCCCTTGTTTTGCTTGTTGACCATAGTGATTGTTTTCATTACGAGGATAAGGAAGATCAGCTAGTGCGTAGATGGAAACCCAATGAATCAAAATTCAGCACGAACGCAACATACAAAAATGAAACTATGGAAAACAATCACGAATCGAGGAATACACAACAAGCAAAACAAGACACTATGGAAAATGAAACTACCAACAAAAATAAAAAATTTCGGATGGCTACAACTAAACGACAAACTTTTAACGAGAGAGAACCTCATTAAACGAAATTGGCCGGAATCCGGATCCAATGTCTGCTGCACAACAACCATCATAGAATCAACACAACACCTCTTTGCGGACTGCTCGCTCTTTACGACCATATGGGTGGAATGCTGCCTAAAGAAGCAATGGCAATTCAGAGACAGAAATCCAAACGACTTGATAAAGGGCCGACAACTGAGAGATGGAGACCAAAGAAACGAATGGGATCTATGGTGGTGGGGGACGAGATACGCAATCTGGCTAGGAAGGAATGAGGCAATCTTCAATGGAAAACGAATGACGATACTGGCATGCTGGCTACACACGCAATCTCTGGTAAGGGCATGGAGACGGAGGATGGGGGGGGACGAAGACGAAGTACAAGGAATAGGGTGAGGCAAATAACCAGAAGATACCGATCTAAGGCGAGGGACCACAGATGAAGGAGCTAAATAAATTCTACCACCACTAGAATTACGACACAAGACCAGAACGAGCTGTAGGATTTCAAAATATAGGGTGTGAGATAAAACTGTAATTATTGTAAGGGATTAGGTCAGTACGTATTAGTCAAAAGGGGGGGGGGGGGGGGGGATGGAAAATTGTGTAAAAAACTATGTCTTTAAGCAATGAAAAAATAGGGGAAAACATCCTCTAATTTTCCTTAAAAAAAAAAAAAAAATGCAGGGACGTCGAGAAATGTACATAAAGTAAAATTGATAAAGAAGCAAAATACACCACAAACATAGATATATATTATTCCCTTGTTTTGCTTAATACTCAATTCGATCAAATCATAACCTACATTTGATCAACAGATCCTCCACAGACAACAAGGAAACAAAACGAAATAGCCGGAAGAACAAAAACTCGCCTTCTCCATAACAAAAACTATAAAATATATATATGATCCAATTAAAGCCAACACGCACACAACAAGAAGGTACTCAAGTAATCGTTTGAGATACAAAACTTGCTTCGAGCAATCATAACCTCTTCTTATACTCAAAACTTTTGTACTTGATATCTTCAAAAATCGATTGAGCCTCGCAATACTATCAAGCTTAGGTTCTTCCGGGGCAGGATTCAACAGACAGAGAAGAATGGGAGGGACCTGTTGTGCCGTAACCAGGATGGTACAATGGTTCGCTGTACCTCACACCCTACGGAAAACACCAAAAACCAAAAAAATTAAAAACATACATTCAAATCAAAACATTAAATTTAAAATACAAACATACCGGTTGGGAGGACATAGAAGCATTGCTATGATACGGCGAGCTGTACGAAAGAGCACAAAACTGCATGTTATCCTCTCCAAGCATCTTCAACCGATTCAAAACCGGGATAATCATAGTAGTGAGATCGGGTCTATCTTTACGCCTCAATTCGCAACATTTCAATGCGATCTCTGCCAACTGTTGCGCCGCCTCCACCGGCCAGTCCGTCACTAACGGATCCAAAATCTCCTGGAACGTGCCCTTCTCAATGTACCGGCCCACATAGTGAGTCAACCCCATTGGTGGCTTCGCTGTAATTATTTGAAGAAGCATGACTCCAAGAGAGTATACGTCCGACTTCACTCCTAGACAACCCAAAACAACAACATAAATGTAAGAAAATAAATAGCCTACAAATATTTGATTGATTAGTTAAGATAGGGTGTGATATTTACCGAGCATGCCAGTCTGCTGATACTCGGGGTCGATGTAACAAAAGGTGCCGGCAGCGGAGGTCATGTGATACTGAGTAACGGTATCGGCGACATTAGGCGGAACGAGACGAGCAAGCCCCACATCCGAGATCTTACTGACGTAATGACGGTCGAGAAGAATATTCGCCGGCTTGAGGTCCCGGTGTACAAGCGGCTCAGGCTTCGTCTGATGGAGAAAGTTAAGTGATGTCGCGATCTCCGATGCGATGCGGAATCTATGTTGCCATGGAAGGACAGGTGTCCCTCCTCGACGGAATAGACGGTCGTCTAGACTCCCATTTTCGAGGTACTCGTAGACTAGACACCCGTATTCTGGGCATGCACCGAGGAGGAGAACCATATGTGGGTGGCGAATGCAACTGAGAATCTCTACCTCTTGTTGGAACTGAGCTCTGCCTTGACCAGTTTCGAGGCGGAGGATTTTGATAGCAACACTAGTATGATCCAAGAAGCCCTTGAAAACAGGTCCGTAACCTCCTTCGCCAATCTTGTTACTATCGTCGAAGTGGTTTGTGGCCACTTCGATCTCTTCAATGGTGTACCTGCGGTACCGAAGGTCGTGGCCTTTAGACTCCATCATCTTCTTCCTCTCCTCGGCCTCGAACTGAGCCATCTTCTCCGCACTCAACCTCTTATGAGATTCCATCTCAGCCATCCTCTGCGCGACCCCTGCGGCCTCCAAGGCTCTCTGTGCTCTCGCCTTTTCTCTCTCTGCTTGTTGTATGACATTTTCCTCGCTTATACGGGCCATCTCTAGCCTCTTACTCTCCTCTTGATGCCAGCTCTGTGCCTCTTTTGCCTGATATGACACGTTTTGCATTCATTTTTTATTTGGTTTCGGTATGTTTGAAATATGGATTAGAGAGTGTTTGGTACCTTTTGTCTCGACAGGGAGGCTTCCTTGCATGCATTGTTGTACATCTCCATTGTTTGTTTCTGTTCCAACTTTAGCCTCCTCATCTCTGTTTCATGATCATCCTATAAAAGAAGTACATATCAATATTTTATTTCATATATATAATCAATATTAAAAAAAAGGGACTTCATATTTGCAAAAACAAATAAAACGAAAAAACTTACCATGCCCGGGCCCTGGGAGCACCAAGAGTTATTACTGCTCTCAGAGAAGTTCGAGTCGTTGTTCCCAAGCGTGAGTTGGGGTGAGCATTGACTCGAAGCTATTAAGAATACCATTTTAAAAAATTGAGATGTTTGACTATAATTCATTATGTACTATTCAATTTGCACTTGGCCGGCATATTAAGAATACCTATATTAAAAAATGGCAAACAAGAATAACCCTAAATTGAACGAGTAGTTTAACAAAATTGGGCAAAATCATTGGCGATAGGTAAGTAGACATGCATGATGCAACTACCAATAATTGTAATGGTACCAAAATGCCAACCTCTTTGTGTTCCTCCAACCATTCTAATTATTACATGGGAAATTTTACATTTTGAAATTGAAGGAGCAAAACTCAGTATCTATAGTCGCCATAAAAAAATACAAGCTTCATTCATTAAGGTCTCTAGTATATTATATCAAAAAGAAAAGGTCTTTACTGCATATATACCTGACATGCATGTATGATAGCCATAGGGCATTCTACAATTTGCCCCAGATTTATTTTTGTTTCCAAATTACTTTATGCTAACTTTGATTTAATTGAGCAAAATTTGATGCCAAACATATCAAGATTTTGAAGGACAAGCTAACGCTATGAGATAAACATATTGCTTAACATAGATACTACTCCCCTAGATTTGATTTCTCATGCAAATGTCAATAATAATACATGTGCTTTCTTCTCTCATGTGATTCATAACACAACACCGCCAATCACAAGCCTCATCAATGACTAATTTTATAAATATAACACAAGTCCTTGTTCTCTCTTCTTGGCATGAATATGCAACTAACTGTTCATATGAAATAATTCCACCTTCTTCTAACAAACCAACTACCAAAACCATGAGAGTTCACATTCTAATTAGGTAAACGAAAATTTTACTTTCCCCCAGATTTCACAACCACATCCTCTGTATCTTAATTAACACACTTAATTAACATAGCAATTAGCAAGGGACACATGATTAACAATTAATTAATATTAATTAAGAAATGTTAATTTAGATGAATGCAAATATTAGATTAATTAATTGTTAATTATGTTGCATGTGTTAATTATCTTGTTAATTAAATGTATTAATTAAGATATAAAGGACATGATGGTGAAATCTGGAGAGTAAATGCAGAGGCAGATCCGGGAGTGGGAGGACCCCTCATCCTCAAGAAATCGAAAACTGAAGAAGTATTCATTGAAGAAGATGATTTTGTTTGTTCGAAAAGTAATAATTATAACTACTTAGTAAGTAAGATTAGAAGACCCTTCAAAAAGAATGCGTACCACCATAGGCAGATTCCTCCAATGTTTTGATGAATTCCCTTATGTTATGGGGGAATATTTTGATGAAGACTCTCGGTGATGGTAGAGGCGAGCTTCTATCATTATCCTTGGACAACGAAAGGCGGGAGAAAGACAAAGTCAAGTCCGGCGCCTTCCCATATCGATAATTTTAGGACTGCTAGTAGTGGATGCTAGTTTTCTCGTTAGAAGCTTCCAGAAAATTCATTGTATTTTTACAAATAGTAGAGTAATGTAGTGATAAAACCTATGCTCAAGAGTTGAGATGTCTCAAGTTACAACTCTTGATATTACAAATTTTGATTTTGATTTTTTAAGTTTGGTCTCCTATAAAACGATCATGGCTCCGCCCTTGAGTAAATGCAGAGACGGATCCAGGACACCCCCAACCCCCGCCACCCATGAAATCGAAAACCGAAAAAATGTTCATTGAAGAAGATGATTTTACAAAAAATTAATAAATATAATACAATTCATTATATTTTACAAAAAAATGAGTAGTGTAGTGGTTATAAAACGTATGCTTAAGAGTTGAGAGGCCTCAAGTTCAAACCTTTGATACTACAAAATTTGATTTTTTTTTAAGTGCGGCCCATCTTTTAAAATGAAACAAATACACGTGTGAAACTAGTTCTTTTATGTGTTAAATTGAATATATTTTTTCTATTTCACTTATTCATTTAACACTAAATATCTAAATGTCGTTTCAGCAATATAACGAGAAGATTGTAGGGGATCCTCATATCACCACTCTTTTATTTTATTTATATGCACTAACCTTATCCGATTTGAAAAATATATAGTCTAATTTGGGAAATTTTACTTTGCTCCACAACTCTTTTCTCCCATTCTCTAATTTCCAGGAAAATTAGTGAGGATAATTAGCAATTCAATTAACACATAAAACGAATTAATTATTAATTTCAATGTATCAATAAAAATACATGTTAATTATTTTTTTAATCCATTTTTACATATAAATTTAACGTTATTTTGATGTTAATTGAACTACTAATTAATCATTAATTCTGAACATCGTCATGTCAGGTGACAACATCATGTATAAAAATCACGAATTGTGGGGCATAAGATATGGCTCCTTCATAAATTACCGAGAACAATGTAAACTTTTATTCAATTGTTTTTGTAATGTCGTTCTCATTGTGCTAACTGACATTGAAAAAGTAAAAAAAAAAAGCTGCAAAGGCACAAGTAGATGTATGAAAAAGGCACATTTTTGCTGTTTATGATTATGGAAGTACATTTTTTTCAGCAAGGCTAGATGTTCCTCACTCTCCACAGTTTTTAGACTTGGTGTCAATCAAGATGCAAATAATTCAAACTTTACAACACATAATTCACATAAATCCATCAACTAACACTTCAGATTCTCCCTGCCGCATTATCCGTTGCTAAACGCGTAGCGATCATCTCAAACACAAGTTCTTCATTACACAGAGCAATGTAACGCCGCAACAACTCGCTATACAAACTTATGTTTCTTGTAACAAAATGAAATAAACTAACAAACTTGTTCTTTCCTCCCTTCAAAATCACAAATTAAATCAGTAAGGCCTGACTCCGACATAATTTCCCGGCGGATCGTAGCTACAAACCACAAATGTACCTCTCCCGGCATCACACGGCACCATAGCACAACCCACCCGAGAAGTATTTTTCCACGAAATTTGCGTGTAATGGCCACACATTCCACAAGTACACGAGTTGGAGTAATAGTCATAACATGATTTTTCTATAACCCAGGCCGCAACAGCTTGTTGCGGGGTCCATCCGACCCCGCTTCCCCAGAACAAGTTCTCTCCGTACGGACCGTTAGAGTGTCTTAATTGGCAATCTCCTCGTCTTTGATTGGCATACCATAATGCATACAATGCTACACGCCCGTCCCACTTTAGGGGCCTAAGACCGAGCTGTAACCGTGCGACATTGTGCGGGGCTAAGAATTGGGCCTTGTATTGGTACTGCGCGGAGACAATTAGGGCTTTTAAGGAGAGAAGAAGAGAGATGGTTAAGATGGGGATGAGGGAGGAAGTGCCATGAAAGGAAGCCATGGCAATTACTTTTTGGAGGTTTGTGTGTTTAGTGTGTGTGTGTGTGTGTGTGGTGTGGTGCGGGGTGTATGTAATGTATATGTTGTGTCTTTATATATATGAATAGCAGAGATAATGCAAGCCATGTTCTGGATGATTGATTAATAATATTCGGTTGGTCCACCTAATTCAAAGAGGTTTTAAGTATTAAATGCCATCATTGGCAGATGTATGAATAGTATACGTTAGATTAGATTAATCAAAGGAACCTTTTCTAGCTTATGTGATGGGGGAATATTAGTATCTATGCATGCATGATGCATGATGGCAAGAAGATTGAGGTTTGTATTAATGAATTGAGGGGGATTGGATTTTTCAATACCATAATAATTTCTTCAAAATTTGTGGTCATTTTGATCCTCCTAGACTCTCCGAGGTTAATTGTTTTATATTTGATTGTTCAAATGCCATTTTGATTGCCAAATCGTGCTGGTTCAAACCGTCATATGCATTTCGAGGATCAAATAACAATACATTTTGAAAGAATACAGTTTTTTCTTATAAATGTACATTTAAGTTGATATTATCAATGATATAAGATCTTTGGAAGGAATCTTATGTTTTTCTGTATACCTTGGTAGGAGGGTCCAATGACGGATTTCTTGGGGGGGCAAAATGAAAAATTGGTTCTGAAATTACACTGTGTGATTTTTTTGGAGGGGCAAACAGTAAATTTTACACTGTTATACTGATAAAATACACTGAATCACTAGATATACACACTGTTCGACGAAAATCTTGAGGGGACGATCACCCCCCGCGGCCCCTACTAAGATCCGCCCCTGGGAGGGTCATTTTGAACTTTTTCTTACATTGAGTGGTCAAATATTCAAATTCTCTATTTTTTGTAGCCTAAATAATAAATATAGACAAGCTGATTTTTTATTTATTTTCTACTTGGAAAATATTGGCGGTGTGAAACAGGAAGCCAACTAAGTATAATTAGACTGGGTGTTTTGGGACCTACTTATTAACTGGCGCCGCAATAAGTGGACCTAACAAAGAAAATTGGCCTCTGTTTCTCGAAGAAAACAGCTATAAGCCTGTTAGCCCAAAAAGATTAAAACTATCTCCACAATTTATTAACAAATATTATATTCAAACAATATAACCTCTCCATAAATACACAAATACTTTTTCTTTTTCTTTTTTTCCTTAGTTTGTACCAACCCCCTTATATATTCATTGCGAGATATACAATAATTATTTTGAAAACAAAACCAAAATCACATATTGATATGAACAGTATAATTGTACAATATATAAGTTGCAAAAACTCGAAATTGTATCAATCGCGATGACTTAATATGGCCGCATACCGACATAGTTCCCAGGCGCATCGTAACTACAAACAGAAAATGTCCCCAAATTGTCATCACAATCGACCATTGCACATCCGATTCTACTAGTATTTCCCCATACGATTTGCGTGTAATGGCCACAGATGCATCCATAAGAACACGTATTGGTTTCATAGTCGTAATTTGTTTTCTCGATTACCCAAGCTTGTACTACCTGGATAGCTTTCCAGCCAACACCACTTCCCCAAAAGAGGTTCTCTCCATAGTTCCCGTGCGAATGGATCAGTCTACAGTCAGCCTGACGAACACTGGCATACCAATTTGCATATGCTGCTACTTCTTCGTCCCATACGAGTTTTGGTAGGCCGACAAGTTTACGCGCTACATTGTGTGGGTTGAGAAAGTCGGATTTGAGGTCCCCATTTGCTAGGTACGATATGGAGAGGAGGAGAAATGTGATGGTGAGGAGAGGGAAGAGAGAGGGGCTATTAGGGATTATCATAGCATTTGGTCGATTCTTGTGATTTTTTTTGGTTGAGTTATAGTAGGATTTCGTAATATCTATACATGGAATGACAAATTTTTGTATTACTTGCACCCATGTTCGATTGTGGTGCTCCATTATTGGTTTAGAAAGTCAAATGAATGATTTTGTATTTGTATTGTCAAGCAATGCATTTGTTTTTATCAACGTCCAAGGTCTCCACCTTTTTTCCCTAGCAAATGTGTGATTAAGTGTAATCTCATGAAAATTTTCAAATGTCCCAAAATTTATTCATGCTAGGATAATATACGCGCTAGGAAGTGAGTATGTAAATTATATTTTCATTGCCATATAACATACTTTTTTTTTTGTAATGGTAATGCCTATATTATCTCAAAATAAAATTATTTCACATTATACTACATTAATCATATTATTACAACTCATTTATGTATAATCGTGTATATATTTTATGATTACATTATGTTATGATAAAAATAAATGATTTGTTATCAAATACTAATACAAATATTAGTTCAAATATAATAACATATATGAGATATAACACAATTTTATTAAATACATAACAACACAAATTATAGCACTGATGCTCACAATAATTGCCCAGCACAAAATATAACAACACTGACCAATACAATGTATATACTTTAAGTCCTCGGTATTGCAATACTTCAAGGGTAAATTATTTATTATGATTTTTACTTCAATAAAAATTTCACTTATTTTGCATTTTTCTTTGCAGGAATAAATACAGATAATTCTGAATTCTGAAGAAGGATTAGAAAGTTGGTACCAGTGCCATGAGCATGGTTGATACCGGGACTAGGAGATGTATCTTTGGTATCAGGGTCTTGAGGGGATTGAATTGAGGCGGGTTTTGCTTTTGTATTAAACTAGCTTCTTCCCCGCGCAATTGCGCGAGCGTTTTCTAGTTTTTTTATTCTATATTTTATTTTATTTTTTTTCTTCTTGTTGTGTGGTGCAAATGTGTCTTGCAATGTATTTGTGGCCTTTTGAAATGTTAAAATATCAGAAATTGTTGTATGAATATCTGACAATTTCAAAATTACTGTTATAGATTGTAAAAATATCCACTATATCTATATCACTACAATGCAAAAAAAATAGTAAAAACTCAACAAACCAATGAAATATAATCTTTAAAATGTCAAATTTTGAAAAATACTTTCATGATCTGAAAATATGAATTGCCCAAATTTCAAGAATACTCTTCAAAATTCTGGAAAAGTACAATATATCCCTAAAATATGCATAAATCCTAATTCTCAAATAAACAAAGTAGTACATTGGATTAAAATATATACCATGTAAATTTCAAAACATCGAATATACCCTTGCGAATTTTAAAATATAAAATATACCTTTCCAAACCTCAACATGTCTCATATTATCCTCCCAAAACTACAACTATAAATTTAAAATAGTTTTCGACGAATATGATTCTTTTAATTTTCTCGAAGGGCATATATGAAATTTTTCCAATAAAAACTATATGGTACCTCATCGATAGTTTTAGACAGCGGCTCGAGAATCGATGAAGGAGCTACATATTCAAAGGGCTGTTGTCTGCGATAAACCAAAAAGAAAATCAGAAAACAAAATATTGAATATACCCTTGCAAATTTTAAAATATCAAATAGACCCTTCCAAACCTCAAAATGTCTCAAATTATCCTTGCAAAACTACAGCTATAAACTTAAAATAGTTTTCGAAGAATATGATTATTTTAACTTTCTGGAAGGGCATATATGAAATTTTGACAATAAAAACTATATGGTACCGCATCGAGAGGTTCAATGTTTCGATACAGTGCCTTGATAACTGATAAAGAAGCTAAACATTTTTTTTCCGATAATTGGGCATGTTTCATGATGATACATATATATTTTTTGTAATATGTATATATTTTTTTATCATAATACATTTTTTTTTATCTTAATACAAATGAACTCGCATATATATATATATATATATATATATATATATATATATATATATATATATATATATATTCGAGGAGTGAGGCTCAGGTTGAGAACTCTCATTAATTTGTCTTCCTGTGTCTTTGAGGTTTTAACTGGAGCAGCCGGATCCGGGAGTGTTAACGGGTTATTGGATCCGGATCCATTAATGGTAGAAGATGGAACTTCAGTGTGAGCGAGTTAAAAATATTGCATTTATGTCCTTGCACAATTTAATCTCCTGTGAGAAAATGGAAGAGAAAGTTAGGACTTTATTTCATATATGTCTTTAAAAATATTGCATTTATGTCCTTGCACAATTTAATCTCCTGTGAGAAAATGGAAGAGAAAGTTAGGACTTTATTTCATATTAATGATAGTTATAATTTTAGGGAATTTACCCTAATCTGGTAAAGTCACGTCACCCTTTTAATCTGAACCGTCGGATTTCATGGTAATTCATGGTAATTTTCATTCTTCCATCTGGACCGTCCGTTTCTTGCCTAGACTTGGTCATACATCAGAATACAATATAAAATATCTTTGAATTTGAATCACGATGAACCAAGTTTACTCAATTTTATTCCTCAAAAGACATATATTTCCCCTCCCTCACTCTTTCTCTCCCATTTCTTCACATTTTTCGGCCGCTCACAAAAGAGAGAAAAAAAAATGGAAACCCTAACCCTGAACCGCTACGGAAGCGACGGAAGAGACGATTCGTCGATCCTTTTTTTCTGAACCGGCGAGCGAGACGATCGCGGCGACGACAAGGTCTGAGCTGATCGAAGCGAAAAATGAAGAAAGCAGCACAAACTCTAGCGGGCGATTGTGACGGAGATTTCGTCGCCGTAACAGCCCAGCACGACAGCTGCTGCTGCGGCAGACTACGCACCTCTTTGTTTCGCTTTTTCTACTTGATCAAACCCTGTTTATCATGTTCACGCGAATCCGGGATTTGTGGTCAGTTTTTTTTTTATCTTTTTCGATATCTTTTTTCTATTTATTTGATTGTTTTCTCTCTCTTTGAGTCTGATATTGCGAATATGGACAATTGATTCATGAATTAGTTCATTGTAGGAGCAGATTTAATATTCATTAGTTAATCTTGAAAGTTTTGGGATATCAAATTATCAAAAGAGTTACTGTCCGAAGGTTATAGCAATGGTAATAAATGTTGCCATGTTAGCATTAATACCCCTACAAAATCTCAGAATGTCATGTATAACAGTACAAAATAAGAATTATCATCTATGTTGCACGGATACGGGTACGGGTATCGTATCCGATACGATACGGATACGGCGATACGGCAATTTTTGAAAAATCACGGATACGGATACGGCTATATAGTTATTATTTTAATATATTTATATTATATATAATAAATAAATAAATAATAAATTAAATAATATTTTTAAATTAAATGTCATGACAATAAAAAAAATTAACATAACAATACAAGTATCATAAAATTATCTTAAATTATTTTAGAAGTATCCTAAAACTAGTTTTAGAAGTATCCTAGAAGTATCCTAGAAATATCATATACAAATTATTTAAAAATATTATGGGCCAAAACATATATTGGGCCGAAGTATCCTAAATGGAGTATCCCAGCCGTATCCTAAACGTATCCCAGCCGTATCCTAAACGTATCCCAGCCGTATCCTGCCGTATCCCCGCCGTATCCGAAAAAAAAAAATATTAAAAAATTCGGATACTCCACGTGGCGTATCCGATACGTATCGCAGCCGTATCGCACCCGTATCCGTATCGGATACCCGTATCCTCAGGATACTTCGGCGTTTTTGGAGTATCCGCGTAACATAGATTATCATTGATACCCTTATGAAACATATATGTTACGGAGTAAAAGAAACATCATATATGTCCCTCCTTTAAAATTGCAAATTGCAAATTATCAGATTATCATTGATACCCCTAATTACGAATCATTACATCATGGTGTATCTTACAAAATTGGAATTAAAAGAAGGGGCCGCATTTTTCTTTCGCATTAATCATTTCATCAGTCAACATCAGCATCATATATATATCTTTCGGGATTCTTTGCAATAAAATTGCAACAAAAGTGAGATGTAATTTTGATTTTTCCTTTTGTATTGCATGGTGCATGATGCATTCTGGGCATTGTGTGTCGATTCGAATTGGTGTTTGACTTTTTGAGGGTTAATTGATTTATTAATTTACTTTTGGGATCAATTTGTAATTATTGCATTTTTTAGCCTTTTTCGTTCCTTTATCAGAACAGGTACTGGTTTCGGCATGTGTGATGATCATTTTTCGAAGCGTACCAGAGAAGGAACCACTACGAGCGAAACGGCGATGAGATCTGGAGAAAAGCCCAAAGCCGTGAGAGTTGTGGAGGTCGTGATTGCGCGGCTTCTTCGTTCGATTCGGATTGGCGTTTGACCGGTGTATTAGAAGGTATTAATTTTCGGTGTATTATTTCTATTATGAAATTTAATAAGAATATAATTCTCTTATTTTCGTCGATATCATAATTTAATTTTTTTCTTTCGACGAAATGGTTAGGTTAGGTTTCACAGAGGAAAGCATCGGACAAAGCAATCAAGATGCCGTACCAGCACCAGAACCGGTACTGGTTTTATTTTATACGACTATGTAGGAACGTAAGCGACCCCCCCCCCCCCCCCCCGACATGTGGTATTGTAGTACTTTTGTTGTTTTGAATAATTAGTTCAATACGCATGCATATCATCATCATCATCATGTGCGTCATCATCATCATCGTGTGCATCATTATCATTATCAGCATCATCATCATCATCATCATCATCACTATCATTACTATAATCATGTGCATGATAATTATAATCATATTCATGTGCTTAAATATGCCCCCTTGATTCTTCTTAAGATGCTAAAAACGTTCTGTAAAATCCCAAGTGCTCTTCGTCATGTTAAAAGATTAGAAAAAAACAAAAACCAGCATTAAAGGTAATATTTTCAGTACTTAACGTCATTTTTGGGTTAATATTGATTCTATAAAAAAATAACTCGCGACATAGTTCACATCTAAATGCAAATCAATTACAAACAAATTTTCCAAGTGTCCCGACACATGCACTAATTAGTTTTCAATGACGCTTATTGAAAAGATTCTACATGGCCCGATGAAAAATGACACATTTTCACTAAAATGTTAAAACGAAAAGAGAAACCTGTTTCATAGCTGACAAGAAATTGTGGAATAAACAAAAATCGCAAATGTTAGTACATATAAAGAAGCTAATACAAGTACTCAGACATAACACAAAAGAAAATGTGGATACGGAAGGCATTCACCGAAGGTAAATAAGAAATGAATATGCATATACGAAAACATACATACGAGCTAGAAAAATTAGAAAATAATACGAACAAGACATTCAAAGGCCGAAATTCAAAATACTAAATATGAAATACAAAATACATGTACATGTACAAATATGAAATACCAAAACATTTCTATGAACCATGTACAAATATGAGATACAAATGCGAAACATGAATATGAATATTAACACAAATACTAATACGAATATGAAATACAATTATTAATTACATATTACAAATCAATCATCTACAATGAATTACTAACCACCAAATGCGTACTATGAATTAAAACATTTCTACGAACACGAACAAAAAAGACAGAAATATATCCACGTACCGATACCGATCTCAATACAAACTGTCAAATAAAAAAAGTCGTAAAAGCAAGTACAAACAAAGAAGCAAATACCAGTTTTCGAACATAGCACAAACACAAATGTGGATATGAAAGGCATTCACCGAATGCAAATATGAAATGAATATACAAATATGAGATAATAACGCGACTACAAGCTACAAAAATTAGAAACCAAAACCAGTAGACAAACAAAGACATATAGAAAGATTGAAATACTAAATATCGAATATGAAATACAAAATACGAGTAAATATGAATTCGTACAGTGTACAAAATACGAGTACATGCACAAATACGAGTAAATATGAATTCGTACGTGGACACGGATAATAATACAAATATGATTATGAATTAAAAATTACGAATTACGTATCATGAATTATGAATTACGAACTATAAGTTGCAGACTACGAATAACGAAATCCGAAATACTAAAATAAAAAAAAATACGAAAAACAAAATATGAGATACGAGCACGAGTACGAGCACGAGTACGAGCACGAGCACGAGTACGAACTATAAGTTGCAGACTAAGAATAAACGACATGCCAAAGCCTAAATAATAACGCATCATCTTCATCATTGTCATCATCATAATCAACATCATCATTTTCATTTTCATTTTCATCATCATCATCATCATCATCATCATCATCATGCCGATGATGTAAAATATAAACACATTCTACATCAATAACCGTTTGAATTGTTCAAGATAGCCGGCTCTTGAACAACTCATACGGCTATTGATGTAAAATTTATAAAAAATAATAATTTACTGAGGCAAAAAAAAAATCATACTTGAAAAATTGTTTTGTTGCTTTCTATGCATTTGATTCGTTATTTTATTAAAATTAAAGTAATTTATACTTGATGTTGTTTTTTATTCTTATATTTGTGATGTTACTAAAAATTATGTAATTATATGTGTTGTTTTATTGTCAAATATTCCTAATTTACATATCATGTTTATACATTTGTGATGTATTATCATTAAAAATTATGTAATGTCATATGTTGTTTTGCGGTGAAATTTTCACAATAAATTGTGTATTTTTTAATTATTTAATTAATTACAACTTTATATTATTGTAATTTTTTTGTTTCTTTTATTATTAAAATTAATATGTTGTTGTTTGTTTAATTATTATTTTTTATTGTATTCCTATATGTTACATTTGATATATATTCATAATTTATTGATATCATGTGTGCAACCAACATATATGATATATTTATTTATATTCGAGAAATTATACTAAATTGCAACATTAAATACGAAATAAAATACCACAAAAAACAGATTTTTTTTTTTTAAATAATATATAAAAAAAATTTAGTCTCGAACTCTAGAATACTCGCGGAACTCCCGCGCGAATGCGCGCGGGTAAAAAGCTAGTATGTCTTTAAAAATATTGTATTTATCGTTTTGTTATTTTTTAGAAGGGCATATTTGTATTTTGCCAGGAATTAGAAAACTACAAACCTGCGAGCGAGTTGTGCAAACTCGTCATCGTCCTCCTTCTCTCCTGCCTCATCCACCAACACGGCGCCGGGATGTGCGAAGTAGATGGGACAGGTGTCTGCACCAGATTCGAAGTAGACTGGCCTCAGTACCGTATCTGCCACCGCGGGTATAGGCACGTCTCGCATTTCATCTTTCACAGTGGATCCCGAGGCAATCACATCGTGTTTTGCTAACAAACTCTGCAACTCGTCGTTTAATTCGAGAGTTTGCTCCAATAACTGTTCATCCTTATATTAATTATTAAATTGTAATAAATTTATCATAATAAATTATTCAATATCAAGTATAAACAGTAGAGAGTTAATACTTTGTGGTAGTAATGAAACCCATGACTTCCTTTTCATTGGATTTGCATTGCAAATTCTGAAATTATTTCGTTTTTTGACAGCCTAATTTAAAATACGACACAAAATTTCTCATTATTATAACATAAAAATATATAAATAAATAAAGTTTCAAAATTCTTGTTACGTAACTGCGGATCAGTTCGCTTCACAGCTCTAAACATATCGCTTAACAGCTCCATAACGCGTTGCATACTATCCAATTCAGATGAGCTAAAAAACCCACAAATTAAAAATATCAACAACAAAAACGAAAATCCCCGAGAAATACAAAAAAATTAGTAATCGCACTGAAAATCACCTGAGGGGAATACTGATACTGGAAAAAATATGCAAAGGCAGCAGGCAGAATGTTAGGGTTTCCCGCGGTTTCCAGATGCTAGATCGACGGCAAACCCACCTCAAGAAGAAGTAGATGCCAGAATGACAGCAAACTCATAAGCAATTGAAATCTCCATACTCAATCGCTTCCGGAAGAAGCAAGTCCACAATTGCGAGATGAACAGTAAAGTCGACTCATCCTAGGGTTTCCTATGACGGCAGGAAGGCAGAGGATGAAGACCCATAATGCGAGCGTATGTTGGTTTCCGTCTGAGGTGTCACCACCAGCGAAGGTAAGTCGACGATGGCGAAACCCTAGAAATCGGCTGCTGTTTCGCCTCTAGGGTTCCTGTCGACTCTCTCTACTTTTTTTCTTTTCTTTCTTGTCGTGAAAATGAAGAGAGAGAGAGGGGAAGAGGGTGTAAGTGCTTGAGCCCGTTACATATCTGGATAGACTCGGTTCATATGAATCGTAAAATAATAACATTGTGTGGATCATATGCGCCGCGTCCATTCAATTTTAGACCGTCCGATCTTGATCGAACGACCCATAATGAAATGATGACGTGGAAGCATGAGGTTCCGGCCCAATCTAATAGATTAGGACTATTATAGATTTGGGATCATTTGGCTTTGTATAGGTTGAATGAGGGATTTGTTGAATTTTGGTTGTAGATGACTGTAGAGAGTTAGGATTATAATCTTTTTTTTTTTTGAAATTAGAATTACCGATTGGTATATTCTATTTTTTTCATTAACGAAGAAAAAAGTTTACATCCGAAAAGAGAGTTAGGATTAGAATCTTTGTTAAATATTTAGTTACAATTTCTTTGAATATGGCTAAATCGATAACAATTTAAACACCTAACTGGGTCACGACAATTTGCTCACAGAAAATTTAGGATTTGAATGAAATGTGGAGGGGGTCGGAGAGCTTAGCAAGTACTAGGCCGGCTTCTATACTCTCTTCCGCTACCTTCTACACTTTATTCGTGAGGTTAAAGCTTGGTAGGAATCCAAATTGTCATGATCTGAGAAGATCATGGGCATGTATGTGAATAAAGAAGTTAGAGGGTTTATTTCCTTAATTGTCGTTTCGATAAGATATCTGGGGCATTTATGTGAATAAAGAAGTTAGAGGGTTTATTTGCTTAATTGTCGTTTGAATAAGAGATCTGGCGAGAGAGTATCTTGGCGATCCGATCAGTATTTTAAATGAGATGATGAAGGACTGAGATGAAGTCACGTGGCAGCATGATAGTGGTAGAAATTATATTGGAGCCGGCCCAATTGATTGAAGCCCAGTGCAGGAGAACTGTATATATATCGAAGTTACTATTCATCTTCCTCAAGTAAATTTAGTTAGTTAATGTTAAGTAAGTTTTATGAAGTATTTAAGTGGTGATTTGGGAATGTTTTAGATTAAGCAGCTTTTTGTAAGAACACTTGAATTTGTGTAAGTTTTTCTCGTGTGAAACCATCGAGTTTCTCCGAGCTTTGTGAAATTTGGAGTTCATTTCTTTCCATTTTTTTTTTGATCTATTTTGCAAATCTTCCTTGGTATATGACACAAACTTGAAGTGAGTTAAAACAATGGAGAAAATATCTGGATTATTGAAAATCTCGGAACTCCAAGAATTCAAGCTTTTTCAAAATAAAATTTTAAGTCCTGCGAATAGAATACCCGGTACTCATAATTTAGATTTATGATGCTCGTTGTATTATTTTGAAGAGAATACCCGATACCCATAATTTAGATTTATGATGCTCATTGTATTCTTTTGAAGAGAATT
Organism: Luzula sylvatica; assembly: GCA_946800325.1. Classification (NCBI taxonomy): domain Eukaryota; kingdom Viridiplantae; phylum Streptophyta; class Magnoliopsida; order Poales; family Juncaceae; genus Luzula; species Luzula sylvatica. The sequence continues at coordinate 56,829,195 of OX326960.1, read as the reverse complement.
TTATTGTGTGACACAGACAATTATTTTTACATTGTAATTCTTTTATCAAGAAATACCAACATAAATTATACAAAGCAGCAGCATTTATTATAGTCATTAAAACTAAAATCTACAGGCAAAATACGTTATCTTATTTTTAAGCAGCTTTAGCTCCTTTCTTCGTTCTGAGTCTCTGACTGATCATATAGTATCAATCTAGCTTAGCACCTGATAAAAAGATCATAAATATTTTAAAAATAATATTTTATTTTATATAATGTTCCAAGTACAAAACTGAAGTTTAAAACAAACTCCTTAAATGAAACGAAAAGCTTACTTCCGCATTTTGTTATAGGGCGACCGCACTGCTCACTGACATACACGATCTTCTTAGGACTGATAATCTTCTGTACCTGTGGCGTGACATAGCTGCACACACAAGGGACGTCTGCTTTTTGTATCACGGCACAACAACTGGCATCAGGCGGGGTCATGGGGCCAGTCGCACTGACATACTTCAAACATTTCTCCCGTAGGGAATTTACATCGCCCATACAATCAGATACACCAGATGCGACAAGCGAAGATGCGATTAATAAGGCTAAGACAAAGCTTTGTAAATTACATTTAGCCATTTTTTCTTCTTCTTTTGAAGGTCTTTTGTATATGTGTTGTATATCTCTTTTGTCTTTTCGTTTTAGATGAATCAGAGTATATATTTATAGATTTATTTTCAACAGACTCAAGTTGTTGTATGCCATGGAATTTTCATGATTTTGGATGAGTGTTGGTTTCGGTATCTAATTGCAAAAAAAGTGTGAATGCTTTTTTTGGGCAAGAATGAAACCAGCCTTACGTGGCAACATGAACAAAGGATATATAATGGAAAAAAAAAGGGAAACTATACTTCTTTTCTTTTTTTCTTTTTCTTTTTTTGACATTATTGCCTTGGCCGTAGCCGAAGGGAAACTATACTTTGCTATTGTACTTCAGTGCAACATCCTTGATGATGTCACAATTATTAATTAACATAAATTATTAGCAATTCCATTGAATTGATTATGAAGAAGGAAGCCAGGTTTATCAGAAGAACTAAGTGATAAATTTTCAAATTCAAACAAACCAATCTTAAACAGTGGCGGACTTGCCGATTTTTTGGAGAGGTCAAATGAAAGACAAGGTTCTCAAATTAAATTGCACACTTTTTTTCTTCAGAAGTGTACGGGGCAAACATTAAATTTTACACTATTATACTTATAAAAACACTGAATCACTAGTTATATAAATTGTTCGACAAAATTTTTAGGGATCATGGCTCTCCCGGCACCTATTAAGATCCGTTAATGGATGTTGTGTATATTTTATCTGATATACATATGATACTCGTTGGATACTTATCTGATACTACTAGCGGTGTATTGATTTAAAACAATACAAAATATTTCATGGATATTTCTAACGTATGAATAAATATACTCGAGAAATAAAATATTGAGTTTCATATTAAAATAAACTAGTAATATATCAGTAAATAACTGAATATTATAAACATTATTTTATATCATGATATTTTATTAATAACAAAGTTTTAATGTTTTTGTACGTCAAACATATAAGATATAATTTATAGAAAACTATTAAATATATAAATTATAAAAAATAAGATATTATAATAGATATATCGTATTTGACAATGCATGTATATGTGTCCATCGTGCGACATAGGTCAGTGGCAGATCCGGAGGGGAGGAGGCCCGGCCCCCCTATAAAATGAAAAGTCATGGATGCATGCCTCTTGAAAAAGATGATTTGTCGTGAAAATTATGCTTATTTAGTACAGAATATATTATGGAAGATCATGAATTCGAGTACATATGCGAGGTTTCCCCCTATATCCAGGCTCCCCCTATAATCTCGCACCCTATATCCCCCCCCCCCCCCCCCCCCCCCCCCCATATCCTGACAGGTCCTTAGTCTATGTCAATCTCTATAATTAAGATATATAACCTGGCTCCGCCTCTAAGATTTTGTTTGGTTTGGGGGGAGAGGATGGGAAGGGAAAGGAAGGGAATAAATTCCAATGCTTGGTTTGGGGGTAGAGGAAGGGAAGGGAAGGGAAGGGAAGGGATATAATTGAACATTTCAAGTAATACATCAAATGAAGATGATGAATAAACAATTTTAGAAAAAAATTAATTAATTTAAAAAATAATATATTTTGAAAAAAAATTGTGTTCATAATATATTCTATATTAAAAATTTACGTTATAATAATTTTAAAAATTAATTTGTTATATTTATATAAATTATTTTGAAAATAAGTATATAGTATAATACATATAATTATATCTTCTTCGTTTACCTTTCATTCTCCTCCCTCCAAACCAAGCGGGGATAAGATAATTTTTTTATCCTTGAGATATTTGTTCAATTCCCTTCCCTTCTCTTCCATTATCCTCAAAACCAAGCAAATCCTAATAATATGGGTCCTCCAGAGGTACATGAGTGACTCATATTGTTATAAATCATAATAATAAAGCTTGACATAGACTAAGGACATGTGTCAGAGGCGAAGCCAAGATATATGGGTCCCCCTAATAATATATCCTGGCTCTGTCCCTGACACAACACATGTCCTTAGTCTATGTCAAGCTCCATTATTATGATTTATAACAAGGACTAATATTTATTACAAAAAATATTTTATTAAGAAAAATACGAAATTTAAGAGGTTGCATACTTAGAATAAATATGCAACCTACTTAAACATTTCCTATAGTCTGTATGTAGACCTACTTAAACACCTCAAATCTGTCCTTAGTCTATGTCAACACATGTCCTTAGAATAAGTATGCGAATTGTTTTTGTCACTAAAATTGTTAGAAATTTTGCTACCAAAACTTATTCCAGTTTATAAATAATATACCCAGACGATAAATAAACGGCTTTCATACATAGATAACAAAAAATAACCAAACTAAAACATTTCCTATATGATATAAATGCGGTCAATAATTAATAAGAAGTAGAATAAATTTCGTGATCAAAATCTTTAATGAATGTAACGACACAAATCGTTGAATAGCAAAAGACTATTCTTCCCTCGCACACAATTACAAGATTGAAAAGAAATTTCTTTAGCCAAAAAAAGTAGGAGCAATTTGTAGGGTTCCTTTCTTGATGGGTTCCTCATAAAATAAGGACGTTTTTTTGTCATGATTATAAGCTTCATTACTTTGGAGGTCTCTTAAATTAGGGATATCTGTTTTGTGAATTTAGCTTACGATTAGTTTGGAAAAAGAGCAAACTCATACAACATAGAATTTTTTTGATTAATAGCGTCCAAAACAGCCTAATTTGTAAGAATAACATTCCAGATTCTCAATTTTGGAAACTAGTTATTTTGTCAGGGACCTTGACAAAAGAGAATGGATTTTGCTCAAAAGAATTTACCAAAAGTTAAAAGACAGATTTGAGGTGTTTAAGTAGGTCTACATACAATCGGTAAGATTTGGTGCCTTTTGCGGGACTTTTGAGAGAGAGTATGTTTGCAATTAGAAAAAAGCATTCCTGCATTAGGATCACTAATATCTATAAAAGAATAATTAGGCAGCGGCGGATCTTGCCCCAAATCAATGGGGAGGCGATAATTTAGGAAAGGATACAGCCTGATATTTTAAAAAAAAATTGGGAAGGTGGTAGTACATAATTTTACAATATTATCGTAAAATACACTGACATAATCATATATATACTACCGTTCAAAAATCTAGGGGGGAGACAGCTCCCTCCCTAGTCCCTTAATAGATCCACCACTGTAATTAGGGGAAAATATTTATGTGTCTTAGTGAAAAAAATAAATTTGAATATTGCATAATAGTTTTTCTTGATTGGCCTCCGATATCTTTTTTTTTTTTGAGAGAGGTCGGCGATTGCCGAGCTCAATGAATGGAATTTAAAAGAAAGATCAAATTACAGAGTGTATTACATTTAGGGGATCCATATCTTTAGATAAAAGAAAAGAAAAAGAGTTCAAATGAAGCGTGGTATTAAGTGTCCAGTAAGTATCCCTGGCGCTGTCCTAGTTGCCGTGTTTTATCGCAGCAAGAAGGATGTTAAGTGTATTCCCAAGTTGCCTCGTTAGGTGCCTGCTCGGAGCCACGCCATCGATTCCATGTTCGCCTTGTTGGATGTTATATATCGTGGGGTATTTTGGTTGTTGAATATCCTTGAGTTTCGCTCCTTCCACACGTTCCATGCTATCGCAAAGAATTTTGCATCCCATTGCCGCCTTTTATCCTTGTTTAGAGAATTTCTTGTATCTCTCCACATATTGCTTGGGTATGATAGGCTACTGGGTCGGGTTTGCCCAAAATCCGAGAACAATTTGGTCCACATAGTCGATATGTACCGGCAACTGCCTAGAAGGTGTTTTGAAGTCTCCGTAAATCCCGTGCAATTGGGGCAATGGTTGTTATTAGGCCAACCTCTTTTTTGTAGATTATCGGCCGTAAGTAATCGATTTTGGAACCATAACCACGCAAAAAAATTTACTTTTGATGGGATTTTTGTTTTCCATAGCGTTTCATTCCCTGAACTAATAATCCCGGGATCCCTTAGTATTTTGTATACCGAATTAGTTGAGAAAGCGCCATTTTCGAACCATTTCCAAGTTATTTGGCCTCCGATATCTTATGTTTTCTCTATTTGGTTGTTATTGAGACTATATTTTGAAATTTTCAATTATTATTTCATGATTCTGCATAAAGTAAGGTTAACATAATTCGAAGTTATGAAACTAGGCGGTACCTTCGTTTCGCTTGGAGATATAAAATAGCGAATTTGCGAAATTATTATTTTTCTTTCATAGTTTGTGTTTTTGGAAATTATTAAAAAAAAATTATTTTTTATTTTAGTTATAGAATTATGAAATGAACATGTCATGTATTTAACAATTTATAGGAGATATATTTTATTTTGATAGTTGTAACTTGTGAGATTACAAAGAATTTTCGGATCGTATTTTTTTCTAAATTTTATAATGATATACCTGATTCATTATACTATACATGTTCTATTACTATTTTATTTTACTCAACAATATTATATGAACTATACTTTCAAATATAAGAATTATTATTTCTTCCAATAGAGGTAACGTGTTAATTGTCGTGTAAATATTTTAAAATAAAAAAATATTATTTAAATTTTTTTACAACAAAATAGAAATTTTATTTTTTTTCATTTCCACTTTCATGGATCAAGAATATCTTTCTAGAATTACGTACGCATCATACTATGAATTTATTTATATATATTAAAATTAGTACTATTATGAATTTCTTACATATTAATATTATATTGAAATTTATTATGATATATTTACAGGTTTGCTAAGGAGAATCAAAAAAAAGAATCCACGCAGTAAAAATTTACTAATGAAATTAGCAAACTACACTATTTAAATAAACAAAATATATTGTTGAATTCAACATGTTAACATAGCTAAAATTAAGAATAAAATAATATATTTTCAACAATATATTTTGCTATATACAAAAATATATTTTGCTAATTTCAATAGTATATTTTGGTCATTGGATTCTTTTTTTGGATTCTTTTTTTTGGATTATTTTCAGCATTTCTAAATATGTTTATATATATAAATAAGTATTAAGATAAATTTATTTAGATATTCTTAGTACATTCAATTTATGTGTCCGTTATTGTGTCTCGTAACACTATTGTCTACAAAAATTATAGAACATTAAATCTTGTTCACTATTGTGACTCATTACACGATTGTCTACAAAAATGATATAACATAAAAGAAAAAATAGCACGTGTCACGTTGTTGTTCATTTGGCATTATTGTGACTCGTTGCATGATTGGCTACAAAAGTTATGCAACACTAAATTTTGTTTATTATTATCACTCGTTACACGGTTGCTTACAAAATTAATGAAATACCAAATCGAAAAAATGACGCACGTCACTTTTGGGATATTCTTAATATATATATATAGTATTATTAGTTACTCACGCGAATGTTGTTGTGAGGACTCATTTGCATGAGAACTCCTAACCATAGTTGTTCAGTTCGCGACTAATACGCGTATAATTTACGAATAATTAGGTATTACGAATAATATATGCATTGACATTTCCGTACTCAATATGATTAATAATTCGCTTATTTTATAATATTTTTTAAAAAACACGAACAATACACGTATTTTCGTATAATACGTTCTTTTAGAAGAAAAAATATAATTTTTTTAAATAAATAAAAAAACATAAATTTCCAAAAATGATTTAGAAAATCAAAATAGCAGTAATAATATATAAATTTATGATTTTGAAATAAAATAAATATTGTTTAATAAAATAATTAGAATTTTGAATTATTTATGGATAAACAAATATACAATTATATACTTTTACCGAATTATTGCATCCAAATTATATAAAATAAACATAACTATAGACGAATAATCGAATTGGCGAATTATTAGCGTATTGCGTTTTATTTGACCGAATATTTGACCGACTTGGAAAACGTTTGATCCAAATTATACACGAACGTATTACGTACCTTATTATCCGCGTGATTAACTATGTTCCTAACAACAATGCAATACAACTTTATTATACACATATATCATTTCAATTATATGTAATGTTAAATGTATTATACACTTTCAAAATATAGATATAAATTCACATAATACCCAATACCTATATAATTATATGTAAATAGATAATACACCATTATCTATATATATTTTTTCAAAAGATTAATAATAATAATAATAATAATAATAATAATAATAATAATAATAATTTAAATAAAATAGGTATATTATATTCTAGGACAATATATTGAAAAATCGTGCAATGTATGTGGACCATGTTCACTAACCGCAAAACCATTCAAATCGATTATACAAATGCATGATAATTTTTCAATGAGAAGCGTACGAACTATAAAAAGTTTCTAAATTGGAGGTTCATGAATTAGATCAAAACTCTCTATGGTGGTGTTCGGTGGGCATGGAGTAGAGTAGAATAAAGGAATAGAGTGGATTAAATAAAGATGATTATTTGAACAAGAAAATATAAGAATAATTGGAGATGAAGATGAAAATTTATCAATTGCGTATGCTAAATAAGACATCGCTTCCTAACAAAATTTACCAATGAATCAATCGGAAAACAAATGGAACTTGAAACTTGTCTTGCCTTGTGGTAAATGAAGTATACTAAACTAACGAATTCATGAAGAGGGAAGGATCTCGCTCATCTATTTCTCTATTGCTCTTGGAGACGAAGAACCAATTTGTGCATATTTTACATATCTAAAAAAGAGAATTTTAGCACCTAAAAACAATATTAAAGTATATAAAATATTAGAAATTCATATTATTATTGGAAAATACTCAATTATTTGTTTTGATATTAATTTCAGAAATAAAAAGGATTATTTGGAAAATCAAATGTTGTAGTTGGATTCCACACATTTTTTGATCAATTTGATATATATCATATTTTTTAGATAAAGTCTGAGAGATACATTAATCAAAGAGTTCAAACGGGTCATCCAGACTGACTCGTTACATTGGAGACGAAGAACCAATTTGATATAGTATCTTAAATAGAGTATCTCATCCGTATGTTGAACGTATCACAGCTGTATCCTGTCGTATCCCCGTCGTATCCGAAAAAAATAAATATTAAAATAATCGGATACGCCATGTGGCGTATCCGATACGTATCCGATCCGTATCGTGTCCGTATCCGTATCGAATACCTTACCAGTATCCTCGGGACTTTTGCATTTTTGAAGTATCCGCGTAACATAGCAGTTCACGCTTGAATTGTGATAAGGAGCCAACGGCTCTCGTGGCCTCCCTCCAGTCTCTCTTCAATGGACCCCAGTAAACATGAAACATGTGTTATTAACACAGCTCTGTAGCTACTGGATTCTCCAGTGACTCTACTAAATGGAGAAGAAACTCAAAGAACCGTAACTGCCTCTACATAGCATGAAATCGATCACTCTCAACGTGAGGAGGATCGTGGGAATGTCGTGAGTGTGATCCAGGCTTTTGTTCGGGTAAATTTTGTCCATAAATGTAGAATTGGCTCGATCTTTCCCTATAAAATCGCAAGTTTGACTCAGAACTTGAGTACCACTTCGACAATTCAAGAAAAGCTCTCTAGCCCTTGCAAACACTCTCTAAACCTAATATTCGATGCAGGGAACCTAATATTCGCAAGAGTACTATGAACAGGGAACCTAATATTCAAAGCAGCCAACCTAAAAGAGTTTTGCTAAGAAATCGAGAGGATATACACATCTCGGATACGCATAAATGAGATGTCACATGGATTGCTACAGTTTGGATATTTGGAGAGAAAGAAACGAACGAATTTTGACATTAAAAAAAAAATGCAAAGCATCCTTAGTGTCCATGGTCGACGATCACTCGCAAAAATGGATAAAGTATTGTCAAAATTGTAATTAAAGAGTACGGATGGATGTAAAAAATCGTAGAATAATAATCTGTTAAAAACTGAGTAGACGAGTCGCATGTAATTCAATTTTAATAAATTAATAAAAATAGAAGATAATAGAATGCATGCATTAATTATAAATGATGATTGAAATAAACAACCGGTGGCATATCAACAAATGTCATTATTGATGAACAAATTTGTTTTGGAAACATAACTATTTTATAGCAAAAATCAACCACTATTAACGATAGCTTATGTGCTAATCGTTGTTACTCGCCGTTCCTTAAGAAAAATATATATTTTTTTTTTGATGAAATAAGAAAAATATATTATAGTTGATATATGGGCCAAATGAAATGAGCCGTCCCAGGTGAGGGGTAATGATCCCCCAAGTGTTATATAAATAACAAATAACAAATTTCCTGTTCTTTCTCAGAGACATAACTAATATTCTTTTTGGGCCTGGTATTCATAACCATATATGTTGGCCTAGATTTTCAGTAACCTTACATGTATTGTTTTTTTTTTCTTTCATAATTCACATGATGAATTAATAGGAAACATTTTGGTAACAACATTTTGATAACAACATTTATATGTGTTAAGAAATTCCACTTTATGTTTTATTTGTTTAGTTATTTATTTACAATTACAAACTAATAACCACAATCAAGTCAACATAGTAGTAGAGATAGGGAAATAAATAAAGAGATTATGAGCTCCTTTCTTCGTTGCCAAAACCGAATAACTATCAATCAATCAAATTGAAGACATTCATGGAACATCAATCAAATTATTGAATAGGAAATGGCTAATTCACGTTTTTTAGATAAAGAATTCACCCATCAAGCCACAATTAAACACTGAAATATATTAAAACATGAATTGAGGTGGAAAAACTGAAATTGATAAATCTTTTGGGAGCCATCAAATCAACACTTGACCTGCATTTTATTATAAAATTCTGAAGGATTTTCACCGTGATTAAAAGATTCATTTACACCAAAAAAGAAACCAAGAATCACTACAAATAACACACTATGTCAACTATGAAGCACCATATTACTAAAGCAATCACATTTTAATCCATACTCAAAAGCAATACACGATCTACCTAATATATCTCGACTCATTTTGGATTCTTAAGCTCAAATACACTGTCAACTCAAGTTTTAACTAAATAATAAGGAATCAAAATATGCAGTCTTATTTGGAGAAAATCAAAGATCAGATTGTTGGTCTTATAGTATTCAAATACGGATTTGTATACACTGTCCACTCAAGATTTGTATACAAACATGTCATAGTAATATAATTCAGTACAATTTTTCCAAAGTAGACAATACTTGAACTCCCTTGAACATCCAAACAAGCCCTTAAGGAATCAATCAATTCTAAATACATCACAAAAAAAATATAAATATTGACATGTGAATCATAAATAGATTCATAGACTAGAGTGGAACTCTTCAAAATCTTAAGAAAAATAGATGAAAATAAAGCATGAAACACGAATATGTTCGAGGATGAGAGCCACAATATTATACACATATGAAACGAAAGTAAAACTCCAAAACTCTGAAAAATATCTACCTTCGTAAAAAAACAAGTATACTAAATATAACCACAATACATATAGAAACCTCTAAATTGCATGCCCTAATAATCCATAATACTCTTGTAGCAACATGTCTACAGGTTGGAAACCTGATCCATCATCCCATGCCATTGTCGACGATTTCTCCTCAAAACCATTAGATGTCAACCAGTTCAAATTCCCTTCTCCATTCAATTCAGTCATGCGGTTCAATTCTTGCTCGTTTTGTTGTTCCATGCAAGTACCATTCTTACCATAAAGCAACTCATACAACTCGGGTTGCAAACCAGCACCATGAGAACTGAAACCCGATGCGAAATTATTCACCCCGAGTACTCCATCAGTTACAACAGGAGAAGGAAAATCTAATAAGTTATTGGGGCTTTCAAAACTTTCTTCCTGGCTTGTAGTACTACTCGAGTTAAGCACCTCGTTGTTTTCTTGATCTTGCGTTTGAAAGTTGCTTTTATTCTCCGAAAAAATAGGGTTTGGTTGAAGCGCGGTACTGTTTATGTTGTAGTAATTAGAGAAGGGGCTGTAAAGGCCTTGGAGTTGCATGTGAAGTTGCATTCTTTCTAATGCTGATCTGCTTAGGGTTTCAGCAGGCGTAGGGTTCTGACACGTGGTTGGCGTTGATCTGTTGGATTGTGCGATCGTGTTGGCATTTGTTGATGGGCGGCGAGATGATTGACCAGATCGTTTGCCTAAGAGCTTCTTCTTCAACCTTGTGTTCCAGTAGTTTTTAATATCATTATCTGTTCTGCCTGGTAATTGGGCTGCTATTATTGACCACCTGTATAGTTCATGCAAAACCTTTAGTTGTGTATTTTGATATTGAATTATGATTGTAGACAAGATAACTACAACCTAGAATATATTTTCCTTGTGAAAAGACTGTTTTGTACAAGTACTGGAGGAAGAGATTCATCTAAAACTCAAGGAAAGAATTTTAGTCATATGATCATTAGTGAAATTGCTTTCACTTTGCATAAATTATATCATTAATTAGAGTAGTCTATGAGGACATGTCCAAAAATGTGATGATAGTTTCACCAAGTACGACAAGACATCATGCAATGAAGTATGAACATATAAGAAAGAAAGAACATTAAAATACAACCTATATTTCAGATGGGTACATATTAAGAGAGACAGGTCTTAAAGAAAAAGAAAATAGATCTGAAATGGTTTTCATGAAGCTCATACTGACTTAATCTTTACTATAAAATAAATGAAAAAGAGAATTCCATATAAAAAATTGAAATGAGAAAACAAGAAGATAAATTTGAAAAGGGATATTACCTGCTACCAATACTAATGTAGAGGCGGCAAATAAGCTCATCCTCAGCTTCAGAGAAACCACCATGCTTTATGTTTGGCCTCAGATAATTCAACCATCTAAGCCTGCAGCTCTTCCCACATCGCTTCAATCCTGTTTTCATGTACTCATCTTCAATCAAACAGATAAAGAGAAAAGAAAAGAAACGAAACAAGATCATGGTGATTAAGAATTTAAGATCAACACACCTATTTTATGAGGTAGTGCAATCCAGTTACCGCCAGTACCGTGCTCTTCAATGTAAGCTTTGAGTGTTGCGTCTTCTTCGGGAGACCACGGTCCTCTCTTCACCGTCGTCTTGTCGCAGCACGGCGCTCTACCCATAATCTTTCTTTTCTTAACTAAATGATTTTAGTTAATTGTAAGGAGTAATTGATTGGGAGAGGAAACTAAAAGAGAAGAGAGAGTGATGGTGGAGATATATAGCAAGATGCCAGAAGACACCGTGAGAGAGAGAAATTAGGGAGGGGTTCTTTTCGATTGTGATTGTGATTGTTTCATAGTTGAGGACAAAGACAATTCTGCCGGTGTAATGACTCCTGCTTTTTTTCATTTGGATTCTTTGTTGCTCATAAAATTATGTAACTAGTTACAGTATCGTCAAAGAGTTAGTATTAATTTATTTAAGAGAAATTGTACTATTCTCCATAAAAATGGATAAACATCTTTGATGACATCATCAAAGATGTGTTAATCGGTCCGTATTTATCATAATATTAATTAAAATTAATTTTCTAGTCCGATCAACAATTAATTCAATGAAACTGCTGACATTAGCGAGGACCTTTATCTCACTTTAGTGGCTTTACTTAATAGTTAATATTCAATATATTCTAAACCATGAAACATAAGATCAAAAGGCGCACTAATGACACTCAGAAAAGAAATGCAGATAATAAAATTAGTTTAAGGGTTTCAAATCAGCCGGCGACAAAGTCATCCCTACCGAGTAAAAATGGACGAAATAATAAGGTGAATGGCACATATATATTTGTTCCATCAAAGTCGAGACCTAACAAACAATTAATCAAGGCTAAATACTTTGTACAAACTGTTTCCACTGTAGTCTGCAGTATAATATTGTTTGGAATATTATACTTTTCCCCGCCCACTTCCCCCACATTTCACTCATCTCTTAATTAATCCATCATTAACAAGTAGATTAACAATTAATTCATAATTATTAAAAATTTAACACACAATTAAGGTCGTTATAGATTAAAGATTAATTAGAAATATTCAATTATTAACAAATATGGATTAACCGTTAATTGAGAGAGACATAATTAGCAATTAATTGTATTGAGACTTGCATCATCAAAATTACGGTGAAATATGGGGCATAGTAAAAGAGCTCTTGTTTTAAGCAAGACCAGATTTTGTGGCAGTGGAAAATATTCTCATTACGCCACTTGGAGTCGCCTAAAAGTACGACTTATGGATACGGTCACAAAAATTAGTTAACTGTTTTTTTTTATTGCTGATTAAATATCTCAGAGTTTTGAGCTGGTAAATGAGAGATCCATTCATAATTAATATTCCTGATATGGTAATAATAATGTGTTAATAACACGATACGATACGTTCACGTATAATTTAAATTAAATATTTTTTAAATCGATCAAATAAAAGAATATGTTATTAATTTTCATGATCATCAAGAATATGTTATTAAATCGATTAAATTTATATAACACAATATGAACAAAACAATTTGATTTAAAAAAGTATATTAATATAACAAATTATTCCGAAATAATTGAGAAATGTCATTATTATATTAATCACAAATTTGATTGGTTGTTCACAAATTTATACTTTTGTTATTATACTTTTAATTAAGTAGGTTAGTGTTAGCCTCCTCCCTCATATACTTAATTAAGTACAAAATATTTGAAATTTGATGTTTTTTCACCATTAAATTTGCATTGAGATTTGTGTATTTTCATGATGCTCGTGAAATTTTGTGCACATCATTAAATGCATAAATCTCAATACAAATCCAATGGTGAAAAAACATGAAGTACCAAATTGCTTATACTTAATTAAATAGTTTAGCCTCATATATATATATATATATATATATATATATATATAGGGCTAGGTTCAATGGCCAACACCCTTGTTTGGCCTACTCGGCCAACAACGTTTATTTCTCAAATTATATAAATGAAAATTAAATTTTAACCGTATAGATGTAATCTATATCATTTAGATATGTTGTAGAACAAATTTTGTTTCGTTTGCATTTTTCTATCTAACAAAATCGATAAGCTATTTTCATAACCGTCTATTTCGGTATTTTTTTGGATTTCGATGAAAGAAAAGTCGAAACATTGTAAAAATTAATCTATAGTCTATCTATATAATTTAAATTAAATCCAATGAAAAAAATTCGAATTTTAAAATTGATTTCACGATGAATCATGTCGTAAATATTGTCATCCGTCAATATCTTTACGTATCGTGATGGAGATGATAAAAATATTTATTTTTCATGAAATTAAATCTATAACATTCTCAAGTGATGTATATCACATCTATGCGGTTGGATTTTTATTTTCATGTATATATTGTTAGAAATAAACGTTGTTGGCCGAGTTGGCCAAACAAGAGTGTTGGCCATTGAACATAACCCATATAAGCAAAAAGTATGTTACCCGACAATACGTGTATAGTACGTATTTTTAAAAAATATATAAAATACGTGAATTATTAATTAGGTTGGCTTACGGAAACGTTAATATGTATAAAAAAACAATTGAGAAGAGAGATAAAGTATTACAAAGTTGATCGAACATATTATTATAAATCAAAGTTATCTTTTTTTTTCGAAACTTCCAAATTAATATAATATTTGCTTCCTATTCATTAAATATATAAATATTAAATATCCACATTCCATGCAATACAAACAGTAAAATTTCCATTGTGGAGACTCAAGTGGATGCTTCTTTTGAAAATTTGGAAGCAATAATTGGTGTGTATGTAAAGGGAGGAGAAATTAAGATCCCGTTCAGTCTACCTTTCGGACTGATTTTTATTGATCTGGTAATTCTGAAGGACTAAATGGACGAGTAAATCTAGCTTGAGCTACTTGTGAATATTAGGAGTGAATTTGGCATGAGCTACATGTGCATATTTTGGACTAAATAAAGTCTCCATTTAGTTAGGAGTAATCTTTAATTTATATTATATGCATTTGGATTCGTAACTTAATTAGATTAACAAATTAGTATATGATATAAACATTCTACAATATTATATGCATTTTTAGACATATGTTATACATCTTCAAATGTATGATATATATAGGTGTTATCATTTTTTAGATGTATGATATATAATTTTAAATTACAATAAATATTAATATCTTTGTACATGTATGATGTATTTTTATTTTGTATACATTTTTAGACGTATGATATATTTTATTTGTCATACAATTTTAGATGTATTTTTAAATGAATACATGTTATGTGTATTTTATATGTATGGCATATCTTTATGTGTGCATAATACACCTTTTAATATGTATGTATCATATATTTTTTAATATGATATACTTTATATATATTAAAAGAGTAATATAAAATGAATGTATATGATGAAATCACATTACAAAAAATAATGTTCAATAATTGTGATGACGTGGATTCAAACAAAAGTTTAAAAATGGTTCCAAAACAATAATGTGGATAAATTAGTACATGCATGTATAAGATAACAATTTCAAGATAGTCGTGAACATAATTATTTTTAGAGTGGTGAGATGAAGCCTCATAATTGAAAGGGGACATGTATAATTTTCCTTGTGTTTATAATAATTGTTTGTTTTCCATTAATTATGAGAAATCATATTTTGTCACTTGTGGGTAAAACAAATTTTAGTTACCACCTACAAGGACAACAAGGGTTCATGAAGATAATCCCACATTTCCCAATCAATAAAGATGGTTGAAATAGTGTGTGTAGACAATTAAGCCCCTAATGTCCTAAGCACTAATGCAAGTTTTCCTCTAGAAATTGAACTTTTAGGAATGTAACTCAAGGTCAACAAGAAAACTAATCCTTTCACAATAAAAATCCAACCACCCTTTTACTAATAGCATTAATTAGATACATATACCATCAATCATTTAGTCGCCATTTTTATTTTCTTTATCTTCAAACTAAGGAAAATTTAAGGTAGATTTTTTTTAATTTTCGGGGCTTGTTCGGCAACATGGAATAAAGATGAAATACCGAAAGAAAATTGAAGAAACAACTTTGTTCCACCGAAGAAAGATAAAAGAAAATATAATAAAATGATGAGAAAATGGTTTTAAATCTTTCAGAAGAAAAATGAAAGAGTGAAAGAAATTGAAATAGAGAATTTTTTCTCGTTGCTCTCTCTTACCATTCTAAATGAAAAAAGATAATAGAAAACAGAAACTTGAGGAGGACAAAATATTAACCATCTATACAAATTTCAAGTCCTTCATATTATAATTTGGGGTTTGATATGGCGTCCCCACAATCCTTGATATATAGTCTTGATGCGTCAATCGAAACTGTTTTAATGGATCGATTGGATTGATTAACTCTCATATCAATGGTTAGTTTAATTGATTCAATTAAAAAAATTAATCAATCTAATTAAGTATCATTGATTGACGTATCAAGAATGTTTAATTGAGTTATGAGAACTCTATATGTTTTCCTTTATAATTTATTGGTCGGAAAATTTGAGTGAGAGTCGTGGCTCTTCCGGTTTCTTAATAGATCCGTCCCTCATTATTTTGTATCATTAAATTTTGTGTGTTTGTATGTTTTTTTTATTTTTATTATACTTATTATGAAATTCAGTAGTTTTAGTTTTTCTATTTTTTTATATGAATGTAGTTACACTGTTACAGATTGTTTATTAAAACAAATCTGGTCTTAAAAGGTAATTAGATCTTGAATTAGAATTAAAGAGCAAAAGAAGAATTGCATTAATTAGTTTGACAAGTAGAACATAATTTATGAAATGTTAACAACATTCCAAACAAGAAGAGGCCGAAATAGCAAAAAAAGCTCTTTGGGCCATGGCGAGGAAACCTCGCATTTGACCTCAACTACATGGCCATACGTTAATGAGATCATTCATGGCCCTCCCCTCCTTTAATTAATTAATTAATTAATGTCAAATTTCAAAGTTATTTTATTCAAATAAATCCTCGGTATTTATAGAATTTGTGACCAAGCCTGTTATCTATTATTTGCATAGCAAAATTCTATATAAGAAACTTCACTTATAAATTCTACAAATAGAGGGTAATAATTGTCAAATTTGTCATATCCATAAAGTTTACCCCTTTTCCCAAAAGAAGAGCAAAATGAAATGAAAACTGAGAAAAAGCAAAGAAAGACTTATAATTATTAATTAAAGTAAACAAGCTAGCTAGCCAGCGAGAAAAAAGTGAATTAATGCAATGGTTTTTTCTTGTTTGTCTGAGCCTCGCCTTGGGAATATCATGCCAATATTACTCTCATCACCAACAAGCACTTTATTAATTAGTCTTAAAACAAGGCCGAAGAGATAAGCACTGAGATTACAAAAGATTAGAGAGAGAAAAAAAAAATTAAAAGTTGGTGGGAATCAAGTTTAAATTTTTTTTGGAGTTAGCATTTGAAGCATTCTAAAAGTAAGATTTCAAAACGACTGTGGAAAGTTAAAACAATTTTACCCAAAGAAAGTAAATGACCAAATGTGATTTTTTATTAACTATAAATTAGATCAAACTTTTATATTATTAAAATAATATATAATTGACTTGTTATGATGATAATAAACTAAATTTTGTTTGCAATATATAAAAATACTATCAATACTCAGTTAAAACATTGATAAATATCATTAAGTTAATTGAACTTTTACCTCTTAATTTCTAGTTTGATTTCAAAATTATTCAGGTCATAGAGCTAAGTTATGGCCTAAAAAAGGCTATAAATAATTCAATCATTTCAAAAAGTTATCCAACGGTAATTGGCACCATTCTTCATCGATATAATCAAACTCATACATCAATATTTTTAGAACCTAGAAGAAAAAGAAAATAAGATAATGGATAATTATATTTTATATCCCTCATTTCCACACACATCTTCTATATCACCAATTAACTATTAATTAATGATTAATTAGTATGGTCATTAACAAAAGTACATCCGATTAACAGTTAATCGATATTAATTAAAAATTGTTAATGCATATATATTTTAATTATATATTAATTAACTGTTAATCGAATGTATTTTTGTTAATAACCATGTTAATTAATTATCAATTAAGAATATAGAGGATGTTGCGGAGAAATATAGGAATATACAGTATATGGCCTCTAAGATAATCTAGTGATAACTTGACTGCACGTATATAATACAGGACATGAAAATGCGTGAAATATTTCCAGAAGGACCATGCCGGCTAAAAAAATGACAATTCTTAATTATTCTGTCATTACCTTTATGACTATTGCATGGAACTGTTCAAGTCTTTCATAGCCACGAAAGTCTAGACTTTGACAAACCACAGTTGTATTGTACTTATCTCAAGGCCTCATCATTAATTGGTGCGTGGCAATAATCCATGTATAAACTCTAAACTCATTTGATATAGAATGATCCAATAAGAAGCCAAATTAACGTCAATGGATCCATAGCCTAGTTGGTTGAGTGTGAGGCACAACAATTCATGTGTTGTGAGAAATTGTGACTTCGATCTCTATTGACATCAATGAATGGAGAACATATGAGCCTTCTTCATTTATTATCATTGATTCTAAAAAAAAAAAGCCAAATTGAGGTCCATATCAATACCTAATGTCAATAATGTACCAGACCTGCTTCTCTGCCTGCCTTCAGGTGCTTTTTACCTTGTAACCTAACCTTGATCTATAAGTATAGGCAGAGAATTTTTTTTTTTTTTTTTTTTTTTTTTTGTTGGAAAAGGGGTTAAAATCCCTATTTTCATAAGTGTAATTAAATGATTCTATTCTGATCCATTTGTATTACATCACATGATTCTATTCTGATATTATCCAAATTTGGCCCTACTTTATTTGCATAACTGTAATTACAATAAGGCCTCCTTGTAACCTTGATATAGCTCGCTATATTTGTTTTTCAAAAATAATATATAGCTTTCTGCATGTGTAATATATATCGTTACACTAATCTTACCTTAATGAATAGTCTATAAAATTTGATGATCCATTTAATCGTCAAAATTAAAAAATGAAAGGTTTACTTAAAAGTATTGGGAAAAGTTTGGGGGGTTTTGAAAGATTTACCTATATCTCTTTTAAACTATTCGTTGTATTTTTTATTTAGTACTATACATTTTTCCAATATCGTTATACATTTTTCATTGGCAAACTACAGGCCTACACATTTTTGCCGTAGACCCATTACCAGAAAATCAAAAGTTAGCACGTGTCTTCGCGCCAATGGTTCGACGGAACTGGCTGTCACTCGAAGATTAAGAGTAAAATTAGCAACATGAGCACCTTATTATAATTCGTATCATTCATATGTTAAGAGGATTAAGAGTTAAGTATAACTTGCAAAATCGAAATAAGCAACATGAGCACCTTTTTAATTTGTAAGTGTGTTTGACTTGGCAAATAAAGCAGCATTTAGAAAAATAATTTCTAGTTCTAGGTGTTGGTTGGTGATAAACAACTTTCAGCAGGCGAATCCTTTTAATCCAAGCTGTATCGTAAAAAAGAAGATAAAGAAAGAAAAATTAGTATCATGCTATTTAGAAGACTCCAAGTCAATCATATATTAACCCAAGAATTATTAATTTTGGGCTAAACAGCATGTCCCCATCGATATCTTCAACTGAAAGTCTGATAATTAAGACATAATGCTCATAATAATTGAACTTTTTAGACCAATGTTATGGATATATATTTTAGAATCAAATACCTCATTGATCATTTTATAGGGTGGAATTGAATTATAATGTGAAGGAGTAAAAAATTCTGGAATTAGTAATTCATGAGTTTGTTAGGATGTCTAAATTATGAGATGCTGAAAAATATAATTTTTTGTTTGGTTGTTTACAAAAGTCTGCAATTCTGTTATTGAAAATGTAAAAATAATATTTTGTCAAAACTGATAAAACATAATATCATTATTGTAATATTATATTATTATTATTATTATTATATTATTGTAATATTATTGTAATTTTATTATAATATAACATTATTGCAATATAAAATTATAATAATATATATTATAATATTAATATAAAAATATTAAATGTACATTTATATTATTATAATATTACATTTTATATATTACTATATACTAAAATTAATATTATTATTTTATTATTTTGATATAATTAATATAAAATTATAAATTATATAATAATAATATTAAAATATTAAATGTACTTTTATATTATTATATTATTATATATTACGATTAATATTATTATTTTAACATAAATAATGTAACATTAGAAATTATGTAATAATAATATAAAAAAATTAAATGTACTTTTATATTATTATAATATTTATTTTATATATTAATATATATTACAATTAATATAATTATTTTAGTATTTTAGCATAATTAATATAATATTAGAAATTATATAATAATATAAAAATATTAAATGTACTTTTTAATTATTATAATATAATATTTTATATATTAATATATATTACAATTAATATCATTATCTTATTATTTTGATATAATTAATATAATATTAGAAATATAATAATAATTATATCATATTAATTATATGTATTTAAAATTATTACAATATTAACAATTACATACAAATTATATTAATAAAATAATCATATTATAATTATTATATCCTTATAATTAATATAATATTACATTAATTAAATATACCTCCAAAAATCTGAGAAACAATATTTATTTATTACAATGAAATTTCATTATAGTTAAAATGAAATTAATTTGATTAATTATTTGGCTTAATTGGTTATGAGTTTTTCATCATCTTAGCACTCCAAGTTTTGGTGAAATCAAATTTATTAAAAAAAAAAGAAATAATAAGAACCTCTACTTTCAAATTCACCTCTAATTCCACATGCCTAACAAAAAATTAAATTTTTGTCTCATCTTGAAATTTAAACATGCCCAATTTGTATAATATAATAATAATAATGTATTGATGTGTATGAACATGAAATGATATGTTATATGGTGAAGAGGACATTTACCCATGTCCCTAGATTTCACCATCACATCCTCTATATCATAATTAATACATTTAATTAACATGATAATTAATACATTTCTCATAAAAAAATATTAATTTATATATAATTAAAATCCATATCAATTAACAATTCTTGATTAACATATTAATAGATTATTACTTATATGATCCTTGTTAATTGTCATGTTAATTAAGTGTGTTGCTGAGAATATAGAGATGTAATGGTGAAATTTGGGGCAAAGTAAAATTTGTTTATGGTGAAAGGGAATCTTTTTGACACATAACCTGATCATATCAAAAGCCCAATTTGTAAAAATAGTTAGCAACTTCTATAACTGCAACTCTAATTTTTTCGTCAGAGGGTCTGGCGAAAAAGATTGTACTTTCGTCATACAAGAATGATTATTACTCAAATTTTCAATATTAAATGTTCATATTTGTAGTAAACTTTCTTTGAATTTTTGAGTTTGATATATGTTTAGAGCGGGTCGACCAATCGGTTCCGACAATAAAATCCAAGCAATAGAAAAAGTTTGACAAAAAGTTGATATAATCGAAATTATTAATACTTCTAATATAATATATCAATTTGAAAATGATATTGAAATATTAATTAGTAAAAGCTGGTAATAATTGTATAATTTTTTAAAAGGTTTAAGTACCCGACAATATTGAAATTATTAAAATATTGAGATTTCAAAATTATGTCTATACTAGAAAATTGAAAGTACATTTATCTAAAAGTTTGTATATGCATTTGGAAATGACAATTAATAAAAATGAAGATATATAATTAGATCAATTGATGAAAGTGAAATTGATGGACTCGCAAGTCCGAAACACCTCATTGTGATGATGCACTTTATACTTACTTTTTAATTTAGTTTTAACTGTTTTTGAAGGACTCAAAATGTGTCTTGTTTACATTATAAGAGATTATTTTATGGTCATTTGATTACAATATTCATTCAAATTCACTTAGGATTTAAAATGTATGGAGCAAATTATTTAAACTCTTGCGGTATATATTTATTAAATTACAAACATATGTGTATGAATTTAAGTAATATGAGTATATATGACATAATCGTTTTAGTATTTATTGAAAGGAAAACGAAATGTCGATATCATTGATCAAATTCATAAATGTGTATTTATCGCAAATAAATTTTATTTAATTTATGATTATTAGAACCGGTGATTTAAATTGTGCCGCCATAGCGCAAATCGCAATAAATATTTATAAAGCGCAACATCGCAACATCACAACTTACTAAATAGCGTCGCAATATCGCGGAAATATCGCGCAATATCAGTGATTATATGTAAATTACAGTCCAAACACAATGAACCGCTATATCGCAATTTAAAACATTGGTTAGAACTCTTGAAGAGTTCCACAAGGTAACTACTTAAGTAACATATTTGAGACAAAGTATTAAATATATGTCATGAATTACAAAAATATTCAATATTTTCATGAAGAAAATTTAGTTTGTCACTTGCAACTAAGTTTTCTAAACAATTAGTGCAAAAGATTGAGCTTTATAATCTTCGGAATATTTGTATCCATAACATGGAGAAATAAAACGCAATACACTATTTTTTCATTGATCATGTTTTATCTTACTGAATTTTCTTGGCAAGATTTTTAACTAGACAACTTATGATATATATATGAACATAACAATATTGAACTATTTTTTACTAGGATTTTTTCCTGTTGAGTTTTGTCTAGTAAAGATTTAACAATGCATATATTTATGTTATAAGCATCCAAAGAAAAACTTTATAACAGTTCTACGATCACAAATGTTTTGTATTTCTCATAACTTCTTCAATTCATTGAATTATATGTCTTCACTTCGTTTGCGAGATTTTTAATGAGTTTGTTTCTTCATGCATACGAAAGGACATTGATGAAAGAGTAAGAGTTAATCTGAAGGATGTCTCTCTTTGAGTTCAGAGATGTTTCATACCACACTATAAATATAAGTATGACTATATTATTAACAAAAACCACAAATCAAACACAAAATCAGGAAAACTCACATATAAAAAGAAGAAGTATCGGGTGCGAAAATAATGCTCGAACAGATCTAGATTTGCTTGAACGTCGTCTTCTAGGTCTCAGAGTCGGTTTTATCTTCACCTCTTTGTGACCGTCGTCTTGAGCACTGGACAGAGACGAAGAAAAGAGAGGTGAAGGGAAGTAGCTGGCGTCTTTAGCACCGGACAGGATAGAGAGAGGGGGCGTAGAAAAGAGCAAAAAATGAGACGGAGATAGGGTGTTTTTTGGGGGTTGTTATACCTATATGGGACGGAGAGTACAAAGAAATGTGGACGGTGGTGGATAACACGTCCGGGGGACATATGTGCCGCGTGTTAAACTTCAGACCATTTGATCGTGATCAAACAACTACAAATCAAGATAGTGACGTAGAAGCATATGATTTCAATATTTCTGCTAACTTTATAAGTATATAATAATTATAATTATTTGTACCCTGAAATATATCCAATAATATTTATCTTTCTATCTATCTTCTCATATATTTACTTTTCCTTTGATTTATAACATTATTAAGATAATTCATTTTCTCCATCCAGGATAACATTTATTTATTTTTGTAAAACATCTTAATATATACCAAATCTGAGATGGTTTTGTTGACAATCTTTTTATTCGGGACACAATTTATAGATAAAAAATAATCAAAACTGTGTCGAAATATAATTTTAAAAAGAGGAAACACCAGAAAACCCCTCGATGGAGTCGTCTCGAAAAGCTTATTTACACACAACAAACCAATTCTCATCCATTATTAAAGCATAACTCCATAATACGCAAACCACACTTCTCAACTCCGCAACAAATCGAAACCTGAAACAAAAACAACAGCATAAGTAAACAGATTTCATGAATATCATAAAAAAAAGTGAAAAATGATTTTCCTATATTTCTTTGTCACGAGAAAAAAAAACTTACATGTATAAGTAGTAAGGTGCACCACCAATATAACAACATATAAGTAACTTCATTCACTGTACAACACATATTTTCATCAATTCGAACAACAAGAAATACCAGTATAAAAAACGAAAATAAGTTTAATGTAATTGTATATTTTTTTGTCTTTATCCCGTGAAAAAAGAAGGATCACTTGACATTAACAGCAGAAGCCATTTTACGTAATTTTTGAGAAATATCAGAAAAAGACGGTCTCTGAGTTGGATCTGATTCCCAGCAAGTCTGCATTAGAGATTTCCACTCTGGGTCGCACCATGTAGGAATCACTGGTCGAAGCGTATTATTGATTAAGTCCCCTGATATTATCAATAATTACATAATCATAATAAGCACAATTTTATATATAATTATGCCAATTTATATAAATAGAAAAAATTAGAATAATAATAATACCAATGATAGAAGCAGTGGGCATTTCAGCATACGGCTCTTCACCGGTTAGAAGCTCCCACATGCAAATCCCGAAGGAATATACATCGATCTAAAAGAAAATAAAATCATCATTCAATATATCAACAATTTATTAAATGAGAATATACCTTTTCTGAAACCATGTTACTTTTTCCGCTCAGAAGCTCAGGAGCCATCCACGGCAAAGTTCCCCTTACACCGCCAGATACCAATGTATGCTGCTTAATCTTCGATAACCCTAAATCTCCAATCTTCAAAAAAAATAAAAATTAACTAACAATCAATTATAAATTCCAAAAAAATATATATATATATAAATAATTACTTTGCAAACAGGACGCTGCGGGTCCCTCATATTAACCAACAAATTCTCGCATTTGAGATCGAAATGCACAATGTTTTTACCGTGCAAATACTCCATTCCAAACGCCGCATCCATTGCTATAATCAACCTCTTCCTCCTATCTATTGTCCTATCCAAATCAAAACCAAAATTATCAAACATATATTTCCATCAACAAATAAAAATTGCATAATATCAAAAATATACCTGTCTTTTTTGTGCAAGAATTGTTTGAGAGAGCCGTTAACCATGAACTCGGTAACCGTAGCCAAGCTGCCGTCGGGTCCGTCACGCACGACTCCGTAAAACGACACGACATTCGGATGATGCAACAAGCTCAGTATATACGCCTCCTTCCAGAAATCCGCAATCTGTTTTGTACGTATTAAATAAATTAATTACAAAAAAACAATTATTTATTTAAATAAATAAATGAAATGAATAAAGGGTATGTACGAGTTTCTCTCTCTCGGAGGGACGCCCTGCAAAACAGCTGGCTTTGATTTTTTTGATTGCCACGTCCGAACCTCTCCATTTCCCGTGAAACACCGAACCGTACGTACCGTGTCCCAACTCTCTTACTTCCTCCAAATCTTCATTCTTAATGGTCTACATGCATTAAATTAAATTAAATTAAATAATTTAATTAGCATTATTAATTCACGAGAAATTATTAAACTTATAGATAGATCATAAAACCTGAAGGCCTTTATCGCGAGCTTCTTGTTCGGCAGAACTGGATTCGATTTTCGAGGTATCTTTTTCCTGTTCTTCATGGCCTTCCGTTTCTGCCTCGTGATCCGCGTCACCGCTCTGCTCATCATGGTCTTCCACAGGTGAAACTGCATGCGAGGAGTCTGTTTCGCCAGCCTTCGTCTTTTCTGCTTCGTCAGCATTTATCTGTTCTTCTTTGGCCACATCACCTTGTAAAGATATATTTTTAGCCGATTCGACCACCTCTGACAAGCATACATTTGATTCCTCTCCAGTTTGTCTCTCCTCATTGCCGTTCGGTACGACAAGAGACTCTGTTTCGATCTCTTTCTCCGGCTCTTTCACAGACTTTGCTGACAAAGGGGTGACAGGATTTGCCGAATCGGGAGATGGAGTCTCCGGAACTGGAGTCTCCGTTCCAGGTTGGCACTGGAGAAGTCCATTACCATTACCATTTGGGTTAAGTCTAGATCCATTATACTCTTGCAGAGGCGGTCTAGGGCTTGCTTCTGGCGTACCGATTCCAAAACCACCTTTAATCCCTCCAACAAAAATTGGGTTCACTCTCATTCCACCATTTCGGGTTCCATCTGGGGTAACCCTAACAAATGGAGGATTTATCATACCACCATTTGCAGTTCCGAATTGAGGATTTATCATACCGCCATTAAGGGTTCCGGATTGAGGATTTATGGTACCGCCATTTAGGGTTCCAAATTGAGGATTTATTGAGCCACCATTGAGGGTTCCGAATTGAGGATTTATCGTACCGCCATTTAGGGTTCCGGATTGAGGATTTATCGTACCGCCATTTAGGGTTCCAAATTGAGGATTTATCGAGCCACCATTTAGGGTTCCAAATTGAGGATTTATCATACCACCATTTGCAGTTCCCAATTGGGGATTTATCGAACCACCATTTAGGGTTCCAAATTGGGGATTTATCGTACCACCATTTGGGGTTCCAAACTGAGGATTTATTGTACCACCATTAGGGTTTCCAAATTGGGGATTTATCGTACCACCATTTGGGGTTCCAAACTGAGGATTTATCATACCACCATTAGGGTTTCCAAATTGGGGATTTATCGAACCACCATTTAGGGTTCCAAACTGAGGATTTATCATACCACCTTTTGGGGTTCCAAATTGGGTATTTATCATACCACCATTAGGGCTTCCAAATTGGGGATTTATCATGCCACCACCATTGGGGGTACCATCTTGGGTACCCCTAATAATTTGTGGGTTAATTACGCCGAATTGGGGGTTAATAACGCCATTGATGGGTGAGGGGGCAGGTTGAATTTTGCGTCTGAGAGATGGAATTGGGGGGACATTCTGAGGAACCTGAAATAAACTCTCCATTTCGCCGTATCGTTGTTGCGAATTATTGGTATGAAACATTTCGTTGGTACTCATCTCGGTACCGACAACATGGTGATTGTTAAAATATCGCGCGTTGTTGTCTTCGTACATGTTTCCATGCTGATACGGGTAGTTAATTCTGTTTCCATCAAGTACCATGTATGGGTCCGGTACGGGTACTCGATGATAATTGGGAGGAGGAGGAGGGGCCCACATCCTATTATCATTCCCGTGAGGATCGTTATGATAGTAATGATAAGAAGCATCGTTCTCATTGCAAGGGTTGTTATTAATGCCGCAGTTAAAGTGACCCGTTTGACCTGTGTAGTACCTGTGTGGCGGGTCGGCGTACTGACGATACGGCGTGTGGCAGTTCTCGCAGAAACTTCCATTACCGTCCACGTATTTGCCCAAACTGCAAGGAAACCCAGATTTATCTGGTATCCACGGGTCGTTCGGTTCTTCAGATCCAACTTGGAATTTAACCGTCGAAGGAGAAGTGGGGCCCGAATGGTCCCTAAACGGTTTCGGGGATAAATAACCCGCGCTCCATGAACGCGGTACATTTAAATGCCTCAAGCTACCGTTTCCAGTCAAACCGGCTTCGGTATCGGACGAATTAAGACCAGTTTTAGGATCGATTAAGCAATTCAATGCGTCCACGTAGCGTCTCTCTCCGTCCCTCTCACTCGCCTCGTAGTAAATAGGAGACTCGGTTTCGCAATCCAATTGGTTTAGAGAGAAGAGAAAGATTCGCAGTCTCGTGAAGGCCTCGCCGCAAGAGATCAACTTGTCGTACTCGTCCATCATGTTGACGAGGTCATCGTCATTGACCACGGAAACGAGAGCGTCTAGATCTTCGTCAGGTTGTTGGTACTTGATTAAGTCCACGCCATCAAAGGCCTCCTGCATTTTTAGAAGGAGGTTGGAGAAGGACACGTCGTGCGGTACGGTTATGATGCGGGTCTCGCCGCCCACGTACCGGAGTCGTCCGTCAAGTGGGCGGGGGAGGATCGAGCCGCCAAAACTGCAGAGGAATTTTGCTAAACGAAGTCCAGATGGGGATTCTGGGTTAACGGGTTCGGTTGCGGGATCCGTTATGGGCGTGGAGTCTGATTCGTCCATGTTTGTCTTGCGATAATGAAAAAGAAATCAACTTTCTCGTTCTACTGTTGGTAGACGGTTCCTGCAAATGGAATAAGTAATGGAAATAAATTAGGAATAACATAAAGGGGAATTGAATCGTTTGATGGATGAAATAGAATGCAATGAAAAAGATTGCATGAATCAATAAGGGAAAGATTTGGATGAATGAAATATAAGTACACCAAACTCGAGTGTTCAATGATAGGAAGTAACATGACGAAGAAGGAAATTTGAGTCGGCGTGTATAAGGAGGAGGAGGTAAATCGACCCAAAACGAAACAATTTAGAAATTCAAAAGGCAACTACCAAAAATAAAATCTACCGAAGAGGGAAACGATTACAAACATGAAATCGGAACAAACGTTTTTGCCTTTCTAATCATACAAGATAATCAAATCCCATAAAATCAATAGAAAAGGGGTAACTGAAATAAAAGGGTATGAATGGAAGCAAAACCATTCAATCAATTGAACGAAGATACAAACAAAATCGACAAATGAAAAGAATAAAATAAAAAATTCATTGAAAAACTAAAGACCAAAGAACAAATTATTACCTATTACGCTCTTCTCAAAATATGTTTCTAATAATTGAAAGGGGGAAAAAGCCAAAACTAAACTAAAGTGAGGGGAAAAGAGAAAAAGAAACGGAATAAACCTACAATAGCGCGAGTTGGGGGTTGAGAATCGAGATAAAACCAAGAATATTCGATTGGAAAGGCCGGTTAAACGGCCATGAATAAGCTTGGTTGGTTAGGGAAACAGTGTGGAAAGGCGCGTTGGGAGAGAAAGGGGGATGGCTTCGCCTTACGGCGAGAGAAGGGAACCGAAGCCCTGGCGCTGGCTAAATGCGAGACTCCCCGACACGTGGCAATTTTCTGTGAGACGTTCGATTTATCTCTAAATTTAGCTTTTCTATGGAGGCTGTTATTTTTTGCCAATTTCTACCCCCAGATTGGTCTTCTCTTGAATTTGTAATTGTTGTAACTGGCAAATGATAACATCCATATTTATCATGTTGTTAACATATTAGTTTTTTTTCGGAATTATGTTGTTCTTTTGTAGAAAAAAAATTAATGGTTAATTTGTTATGTTGGTTTAAGAATTTTGTCTCATTATTAAAAAAATTCAAATCTCGAAATTAGTTAAAACATACGTATTATAAATTTATATGAAATTAATTAAAAAAAATGTATAGGTTTTACATAATTTTTGTTTGTAATATTTTATCATTAAAATTTTTTTGAGATTTGTATTTTCTCATAACGAACACAAACTTTCAAGTCTTGCAACATAAAAACAGAAAGAGATGAACTATGATGATTTTAAAAGCACATAATCATGTATATTTATAAATTTTTAAACATTAGATTGTAATATGGATACGAAATTATTGGATTAAAACTTGAGAGTAACAGAGTCTTGTATGATTTTAAATTGAGTATTAAAATATTAATATGTATTATTACATTATTTTTTAATATAAATTACAAAGAAAAACGAAGCAGATATTTTTAGAGGATATGAATATAGTGTTTATATTTTTCTATAAATACAAAAGAAAACTGTGATTCAATATTATATTAAAAATATAGACTTCCTACAATGACATGTGTCCTTCCAAACATAATATATAAAAATTCAAAAGAAAATCGATAACATAAACAATATTTAGTTCAAGGTGTAAATTAGTGATTTAAATTGCGGCGCAATTGCGCCGCCATAGCGCAAATTGCAATAAATATTTATAAAACGTAACACCGCAGCGTACTAAATAGCGCCGCAATATGCCGTAATATCGTCGCAATGTCGTGCAATATCGGTAATCATATGTAAATTACACTCCAAGCGCAATATCGGATTTTTAGACCTGCACATATTTGATTTTTGCGGAGATATTTTATATTCACAAGCTAAAAAGGTGACGGTGAGGTTCTAAATAGTACCCTATTTAAAAATAAAAAATTAAATTCAAACCCTTCAACAAAATAATAAGAAAAATTATGTCAGCATATGAATTACGATACATGAGTAATGGCTATATATGTTAAAATAGTTATACAATTTCAAGTCTTATAAAAAGATGTATTTTGACAAGACACCATAATATTTCAATTAGTATTTTTTATTTTTCAAATAAAAAGAAAAGGAAAAAATATGAAATATGAAGAGAACCATTTAAAATAATTAATATAATAGATATATCCGTTTCTCATTATATATACAATAATAATATATATCTCGTTATATAACTCAATACATGATCAAACTCCTCACTAATATCAAAATTATGAATTCAAAATCATTAGGATGATATGACATAGTGAGATCATTTAAAATAATTATAAATAGTTAACTAGTAATGTAGAATTAACATTGCTGCAAAATCAATGATTCAACCAATAATTGAGATTATCTACATATGATAATCAAACAAGTAAACAATTGAAGTGATTTGGCTTCTTCTTGAGAATGTTCAAAAATTATTGAGAAATAAAATTCCGGGGCTAATTATTTAAAAATAGTAATTCGTATAAGATTTGGAAAGTATATATATCTAAGTGTGCAAAATGGAGATCTCAAGATTTTCCTTCTTAGGTTTATAGGTGAATGAATCATGATAACAAGCATCTCATGGAAATGGGTCCCACTACTCTTTTTTTCATTTTTTTTGTTTGATTTTGCTAATCAATTAATTACTGAAATAAATATAGGCGGTGAAATGATTTTAAAATTTATTGAAAACATTACAATGGCTCATTGGAATAGTTAAGTGATTTTATTAAAAAATATTTGGAAATAAATGAAAACCTCACAACAGAAGTTGAGGGCCTAAATTAATATGCCGACATAATTTGCAAAGAAATTATACTATACAAACTGAATTTATGATACGCAAATAGATCTTAATTAGAATTAGGAAGAACATGACTCATTCTCGATTTTCACCGAACTGTATAAATAATTAATAATTTAGTATATTGTGTCATCAAAAAAATATATACTTGTATTATTGTTGTTTGGTTCATAAAATATTTAATTGTTGGTGAAATACTTGTTTGCTTTTGCAATCCCAAATATTTTTGTCAAGTAAATCAAAAAATCATTTTCCTATACATATCTGAACTATATAAGAGGCCCTAGTTTGCTCAATTTTCTCTCATTCCTCATTTTTAATATTTCTTTTACTAAAAAAAATTTAATATTTGTGGTTGGATGCGTAGAATAAAAAAATGAACTACTTTCTGATTGGTACGTACTACTAAATTATACAACCGACTCTTGTTTTTATTAGGCGTGTTATTTTCTCGCCCTGTTTAAATTAGCCACGTAATTTGTATTTGAGTATTACTATTATATTAGAGTCTTAAGGGAAAAGAAAACTATTCAATCTAATGATGAATAATCATGATTTAAATAAATAAAACAATATTTTTTCATCAATAAGGATATAATCACGTTTTATAAGAACTGTTCTAGCAAAATGTAACTTCTATTTGGAGTACACATGCAGAGAGAGAAACTTTTGTTGTCTCCTGCATAAATGGTCGTCAAAAAGAATCGAAATTCCAAAGCAACGGTGCTCTGTTATGTTATCGTGACAGCTCATAGAAGCAGAATTTTGCTTTTTCACTTCTCCATACATACTATAAATAATATAGTCTCCTATAAAGAATTCATGATAAATGCTTATTATTCAAGGATTTATTTTTCTCCTTTTTTCCACCTTTTTTCGCAAAAAATGTAGGGCTTGTTTGTTTCGAGGGATTGTGATATACATGGATAGTGAAATACATGTATTTCACTATCCATGTATTTGGTAATCCATGTGAGTTGTTTGATTTGTTGTATTTTGAAATCATGTATATCAAATTCCTTGTTTGGTTCTTTGATACAAAATCCAGGATTTGAATATTTGAATATTATAAAATATTATATTTATATTATTTTATTGTATAATATAATATTGTATTATATTATATTATATTACTTCAATTCTTATTATATAATATAATATTATATTATATTATATCATAAAATAACTTTATATAATTTAATATAATATTATATGTATGTCATTTAATTCTTATTATATAATATAATATAATGTAATGTAATATTATATTATATTACTTTAATTAATTTATATTATATTACTTTAATTAATTTATATTAATTTATATTATATTATATTATATTATATTATATTATATTATATTATATTGTTTTATATTATAGTATATATTTTTTATGTTGTTATCTGATGTTATATTATATTATATTGTATTATATTATACAATATTATATTATATTATTTTATATTATATTATATTGTTTTATAGTGTTTTATATTATATTGGTTTATATTATATTACATTATATTATATTATATTATATTATAATATTTTATATTATATTATATTATGTTATATTATATTATATTATAATATATTATATTATGTTATATTGTTTTATATTATATTATAAATTGTTTTAAATTTTATTATATTACATTATAAAATAGTACATAATATATTATTATTGTTGTTTAATATAATATAATTATTGTTCATGAATATAATTTAAAGAAATAATATTATAATCAAATACATGGATAGCTCTATCCATGAATTTGTAATACCGATTTTGAAATGGGAGTACGAAGTACTGGGACAAGAAATACTATCTCATTTAATCCTTCAAAACAAACAAGAAATTTTCGGTTTATCCCGAATATTGAAATCCTATTCCATCTAATCCCTCAAAACAAATAAGCCCGTATAGAAATCAATTCCAACATAAATAGTTAAATACCAACAAACCAACCAATGAAATGCAATGGAGTGTGATAAATCTTGCACTTGTCATGTCACGATCACAAATGAGTTCTCAAGAGGAACATGGGACATCAATAATGCGATCCCATAGCATATGACAAGGCATCTCTCTCTCTCACCCCTCTTTTAAGGAATAAACCAACCCTTTAGTATTAATTCTTTAACAGTTATTAGATCTTTTTGTAACAAATCTACTCGAAACAACGAGGAATCCAAGTGTACATAACTTCAATTTCGATCGAAAGCATATATTTCGTTAAAACATTATCTATCTAGATTAAAATAAAATAATCTTGATTTCAATTGTTTGAATTGAACATAAGATGATAAAGACGAACATGCCACTAGCAATTAATCTTACTATATTAGTACAATATTGCATACGTCATGCTTGAGCAACTAGACTTTGATATATATCCGATAAGGCCACCACCAAATATTAGATTTAAAACAGGGTACTAATTATATCGAACATTATCAAACTAATCTTATCTATTTTAGATTTGTACTGACATGTGAGTACTGAGCATATATTTGTGGTTTATATATTTCTTAAATCCTCAAATTTGAACAAATTAAATGATCTCTTAGTTGCCAGATGATAACTATACAAAATTTCGAAGAATATGAGACGCGGATACGACAAACAAATCGGTTATTAAAAAAATAAATGCAAACCCAGGAAAATTAAAAAAATATTACAAGATTGAAAAAAAAAAATGATTACCATATTTTGCGTCTAATTTATATGGCACCGTTATCGGTTATAGAAGAAGACAGATGCTCTTCTAATACACTTAGAAGACCGAGATACTTTTTGAATTCCTCATGTGACTATTAGGAATATTTCAATTTATTAAAATCATAAAAAATGGAACAATTATTAAACAAAAAGGTATAATAAGACGAATTATATACATACCTGGAGAGTCATGCTGTATGCTTTCCATAACCGTAAATCATGCCTAAAGAGATCGATCAAAACCTAAAAAAACAAAAGTATGTCAAGGGGCGTAAATGAAATTTGGTAATATAACAATGGCCTAAATGGAAAAAGTTATAAACCTCTGTACGGCTAAGTAGGGTTGCAAGTACGACGATCCATTCTTTGAACTTGACGGAGCACATGTGTGCGAGTAGGAACTCTGCGTCCAACCTGCTTTGTAGCGTATCCATTTGCAACTACACGACAAAAAATAAAAAATATATATTATTGAAAAAAAATAATCATTAAATATTAGCAAAGTGAAATTGATATTGAGGAACCTTTTGGCCGATTAATTCAAGAGCGGAAGCAAAATTGTCGAGCTGGGCTGATCCTGATCTCTCTCTTTGAAGGTATTCCTATTTTTTCAATATATAGCAAAGATAAAAATAAAACTTATTTTCTAGGATAAATATTAAATATTATATAATGTGCATAAATAAATAAAAAAGGTTACCACAAGATCAAATTGGGTGCCCTTGACAAAAGCAACTAGCTTAGAGAGTTCCTTGCCAGACATCAAGTAACTCGCGTGGCTTTCTAGAATGTTCTTCACTGAATTTATATGCGGACTCAGCTCTTTCGACGACCCACTATAACAAAGCAAAATTACATTAAGGGTAAATCCACAATTACACACTTTTCGGTGGGGTTTGTAGTAAAAAAAGTAACCTTTTAAGATCTGAAGATTGTCTCTTGTAAGGGGACCGGAAAAAGTATCCCAAAAACTTCGGCGATAATCTTTCTGAATCTGACGTGGCATTTTCAAACTCTCTCCCTGACCTTAGCAAAAACCTCACCTGTATTTATCCTTATTCTCAGAAAATGAACATGATTAACAAATATTATGTGAATAAATAATTCTGTACCAGTTCTCCTGCAAGTTCGTACAAGGATTCGTCCAATGTGGCCTGTTTGTCATTAAAAAAATGTAATTTAATATATTAAATAGATATATAAGGAAAACGTAGATAATCACTAAAAAATAAATAAAATCATACTTGCAATAAGCGTAGAGCACAGTATTGACTGACGGCAGGACCCTCTAGCTTAGCAATCACCTGCATAATTAATTAATTAAAATTTATTAATTTTAAGAAAAATGCAAATAGATTTTATTAATTAATACCAGAATATAGCAAGCAGCAGTACGGTACCATCTCCTCTGGAAACACTCTTCAAACAACCTAAACCAAAAATTCCCACTTATTATTTTTTTTAAAAAAGAAACAAACAATAATTAAATTAAATAATTAAATTTATGATAAAAAAGACGGACTCGGTGGAACGGCCAGCAGCGGAAAAAAGATCGGCCCAGTGCCGGCCATCTGTCTTTCTGGCAACACTAACCACCACATCAAAATACTCTGGAAAGTTCCGCAGAAGCTCGCACGTCTTTTCCAACAAAGACGCCGCCGAACCCTGATTCTTCTTCTTCACGCTCGAAATATCCGCATCGAAAACCGTGAAAAGAAGCCATTCCAAACAATGAGAAAAGTGAGGCCTCTCCGCAGATAAATACGCCAACCTCAACGCCTCCTCACTCTTATCCCTCTGTTTTAAACAAAAAAAATATTTTTTAAAACTTTTTTATAAAATCGAATTATTTGATGAAAGATTAAATTGAAGACCTGAAGAAGATGGCGAAGCAAGCAGTGCAAAATGGTTTGGGCCTGAGGAGACGGTTCGAAGCACGGAAATTCAGAGGTTGAGAATGACATGCGCTGAGTCACGCCCACGACCACACCCACGTTTGGGAGAAGCCCTAACGGGTATATTTCCCTATCGAACTCCAGCTCCGGATCCAACTGCAAGAAATCCTCCTGCTTGAATGGGTCTCCGCTTTGCGATGGATACCAAACCTATAAACAACGAAAACAAGAATTAAATATTTTAATATTTAATAATTTATAATAAATTATTGAAGACCTGCATTCCGCGGTGGCCGTAGTCAAGCCAAGAAACTTCTTTGATGAGATTGGCTTTATCATCTGATTTATCACAAGTCACCCAAAATAAATCGATCGAATTAGTCAACACTTGTTCGTGTCCATCATCCAAGTCGAGAAGAGATAATTCCCCGTTTTTACGCAGAATCAAACACCTGTCATTGCACTAGATACCCCAACTTAGATCTCGTTATTTTAACATTTTTATTATTATTAATATATCCATATTTGATTTATTTACCGTGATGGTTGTTGCAATAACAAATCTGAAGATGGAATAGAATTGTTTTTTTCTTCTGATGAATCGGGAATGAAATGCATTGAGGAAGGATGGCTTTTCACGCTCATTATCGAAAGTTCTCTCACAGTAGAAATCTGCATGCATATATATTACCAAAATTAAAATATAAAAATATATAAAAAATGATTTTTTTTTTAAATTGACCTGTAAGACTGGAGAGGAGGTGGGGGAGAGTTCGCCAGATATTTTGGCATGAAAAATATGAACGTCAAAAGGATTATAAGTAACGAGAATATAATCTTGAAACACATCCATAACGATTGGTTTCCCAATTAACGTTTTGCGACAAAGCAATGAACTCTGGTCGAGGTGGTACCGTGGATAAAACAACAATTCATACCTACACAAACAATAAAAGAAATAATAATAACAAGAAATAAATAAAAAGTTTTATGATGTGTTTACGTGTTGGAAGAATCGATGTAGTTGCAAACAACGACGATTTTGCTTCGGAGCCAGAGCAAGCCCATGCATTGGATCTTTTGTTCTTGAGTGACATCACCAAAATATCTCCATTTCTTGTTCCTCAAGTCATACAGTACGACTCCGTGGACCCCCGCCACGGCCAAATACATACCATCATCACTTGCCGCCACGTGTAAAACCGGCCAGTTTTGCGAAATATATGCCACCTATTTAAAACATAAAAATACTCAAAACAAATTTAAAAAAAATAATAATAATAATTAAATTCTTAACTGGAACGTTCAATTGAAGAATCTTGAGCTCGTCAGTGGGGTCTTGTTGAACCATCAAAACACGATCCTCACCATACAAGAATTGTCTCGTGTAAGTACTCCCAGACAAGCCTTTATTAAAGCAAGATTTCGCAAAAGAAAACCCGATAACCCGGTCCGTTGTTCCTTCCTCAACAGCAAATAGCTTGTACCCGTTTTCGTCCCACGCCAGGTGTCCCGTGCCGGAGATGAGCGGTTCGGACTTGAAGTCCGTGTTGGGTTTCAGCATCGGAGATGAGCCTGCTGAGCTTAAACTGGTCTGACGAAGAGTGCACATGAGTCGACAGCCTGAGGTTGACCAGACCGAGACGCCTCGGAATTTCCATCCAATGGCCAATGCGGTGCTGCCAGGTGTCCATGCTATGCATGATACTGGCCCCGTGTCCTCCACTGAATACCCCCAATCATAGAGAGAAATGGTACGAAGAAGCTGAGTGGACTCGGTCAAATCGTATAGCTCAACCACGCCTTTGGCCAAGCCAACAGCAAGAATTTGCTGATCTGGTGTGAACGAAGCGCACGTGGCTCCTTGTGTGGCCACCCATCTCTCAGAAATAATTGCATTGGTTTGTTTCAATCCCTTTTTGCTCACTGAACATAGCTCAATTTGGCCACTTGAATATACTAGGACTAGTGTTCTTAATTGCGTTGAAAATTCGAGGTGTGTTATGGAGAAATTATGACTGCAGGATTGAGAAATAGGTTTTTGTTGGGAAGTAGATGGTTCGTTTGGAGGAGAGGAAGAATCATTGCAACATAGCTTAAAGCTGTCTGAATACTAGAAATTGAAAAGGAAAAATGAAAAATAATGAATTAACAGTAAAAAATAAGTTGGAAAAATCGTTTATGCTGACCTCAGCATTCCAGGATATTAGTTGTAAATGCCCATTAGATAGTCCAATAAGCATGCTTTTGCCATCACATACAAAATTACTCCTGAAATATAGTCAAGTTAAGATATTGTTACCATCATACAATGTCAATAATAGTTGGTACCGCTACGTACCACAATGTGCAGGTACATTGCAAAGATGGGATGAAAAATCTTACGTTGCGAAGCAATCTGTAGAGAAAGGTATTGATTCGGTTATGGTAAGAGATATGTTAGCAAGAAAAAGGCCTGGGAATTGTTTGCCTCCTATAAGTAGTTTTTTTCCATTCAGATTTATCTTGTATATGTGGAGAAAATGAGAACTAGTCTGCAATAAACAACGTAATTCACTTAGAAACTTAAGATTCATTTCATAAAACTAAAATCCACTTCAGATAGGATTAATTAAGCAAAGAAATAAGAGAATTAATCATCCAAACTTACAAGTACAGCAACGGTTCTCGTATCTGGACTCCACACAGCCTGTGCATTCTCTCCCTCAATCTCCACTGACCTCGCATCACGCACAAATTTCCCGAGCCTCACCTTATGCTGACACGATACAAAACAAAATCACTCAGAATTTCG
Source organism: Luzula sylvatica (assembly GCA_946800325.1). Taxonomy (NCBI): domain Eukaryota; kingdom Viridiplantae; phylum Streptophyta; class Magnoliopsida; order Poales; family Juncaceae; genus Luzula; species Luzula sylvatica. The sequence goes on along the minus strand of OX326960.1, from coordinate 56,791,237 downwards.
AAACGCAACTCAAAAATCAACCAAATTGAACACGAATATACAATCAATATCACCTGAGAGGAGCTCCAGAGCTCTAGATGCGTGGGACCGACAATCAGCAGAAGGCGATTGATCGCTTTGAGATAGACTGTACGCTCCGATGATACGGAAGTGAGTCCGGTATCTAAAGGGATGACCTGTGGCCATCCGTATGACATATACATCCCGGCGATCTGGTGGTTTTTCTCCTCCGAGCAAGAGATCTGGGATCAGAGAGGAAGGGACAAATGAGAGAGGTGTGAGAGTAGTTCTTGCTGTACGAAGCTTAAAATCGAAAATGTCATATTTACCCTTCGAAAATAAATATATCATATTTACCCTTCGAAAATAAATATATCATATTTACCCTTCCAAAATAAATATATCATATTATTATTTACCCTTCCAAAATAAATATATCATATTTTTCCTTCTTAAAGTCTAAATTATCATATTTATTCAAAGAGTTATCCAAAATAAACGTCATATTTACCTTCTCAAAATTTGGATATTTTAATGATATTTTAGATTTTTGAAAGAGAAAAAATGTAAATTTAGATTTTTGAAAGGGCAAATGCGATATTTATATTTTCAGAAGGGTAAATATGTAAATCCCTTTGCTTAAAAGGCCTCTTGTTTTTATGAACTTAATTAATCAAAGTGATCATCTATTATTAATAAATAAACAAGTTTATTAAACAAAAAGAATGCATTTTCATCTATTATAATGATACAACAAATTGAGAATTCCTTCTAAAAAAATAAATGTATTTTCATATTAATGTAATAAAATGCTAACAAAATAAAAATACATTCATTCAATTTCAGAAATTTCATCCTCGTCTTCGTCGAGTATATAAACCAATGCGTGTCTTTTAGATGAAAATACGCAAGCCACGCCTCTCGAAGCTGCGAAATTACACGTCAAAAGTCATATTAGTTAATCAATTTAAATTATGAAAACAATAAAAACATTTTTTAAAAAATCAAAATTATCTCTCACCACTAACTGCCAATGGGACGCTAACAGAATGAGGAATAACACGAACTTTTCCTTCGTCCAAATTCAAACTCATCACGCAATCCTGAGCAATTTTTCAAATCACCTCAATTAGTATTGGTAATAAAATAAAATAAATAATTAACAAATTTACCCTTAATTCTTGCAGGACGAAAAGGTAATTATTAGGCATTATATTGAGTGGAAGAGAAACAAAGGGAAGATCATTTGCTTGCATCATCACCATTATAGCTTTCTCAGAATTTTCATAATTATTATTCGATTCATTAAGCAACATTACAATCTGGTTCTCCTGTTCCAATTTCAAAATAAAAAAATAGTAACCAACCAACTTATATAAAATGAAATAATTTTACCTTATAAAGCGCGATATCAACACACTCGTAATTATCAGGCACGTTTAACAAAACCGCGTCAAAACATGAATTTAAATTATTATCATTAATTGCAAAGCCTCTTATAATACCAACGCAATTATTTAATCCCAAAGATTCATTTGGTATTTTAAAACACACATAATCTTTCAAATTATTCAAACTCGTATTACCCGAGTCGATCTCCTCCTGCACTTGAAAAAAAGGGAAAATTAATTAATTCTAATTCTAATATTATAAATTTATAATCATAAATTATATCAAATAGTGGTTTGTTTTGACCTTGTAGTAATAAATTGAGGAAGGAATATATAGATTTGGTGTCGAAACAGGAAATAATGGTAATAATCCTTTACAAACTATTTTTTCTGAAACGGTAGTGAATGGCATTAAAAATGCCTCCTTCAAGCTGAAAAAAAAATATTCAATTTTATTGCAAGTCATAAAAAATAAAAATAATAAAATAAAACAAAAAGTACCATTGTTCCAATTGAGTGAATTGATTTGCTAAAGTTCGTTCCAAGAAATTTACATCTTTATATCCTCCAAAAGATACGAGTTGTTCGAGTCTCTTCATAGTTTCCCTAGCAATAAAAATAAATAATTAATAAAATAAGTACATAGTAATTAATTAAATAAAAATATATGTAAAAAAGTACTTACGAATCAACATTGACTTTATTATTAACTTCTAATAATTCTTTAACTGGATCGTTCTCAAGAAGGAACTTCAAAAAAATAATAACAAGCTCGCTATTTGCTGGATGGACTTGGTCTATGGGTTCAGAGAGTAAAACCTTTGTACATTTCAAAACCCAATTCAAGAAATTCTGAAACTGCAATAAATAGTACAAAATTGTTAATACTTTAATTAATTAATTAATTAATTCGATGATTAGAAAAGTTACCAAGAATAAGACGATGGCCAAAACCCTAGAAAAGCGTTCAGCTTGAACGAGAAGCATTCCAGAAGATTCCGAAACGTTATTCATGAGATTTTCATTTAAGCCGATATTTTTAAAACGGGTTCGCCACCTGGCAAGCCCTCTTAATTCTCCGATTCTGAACCCAATTATTTCCAACGCAGGCTATTCAGAAATAGTATATTAAATCATATAAAATGTATATATAATATTAGTTAGTGCACAATTAAAAAATAATAATAATAAATAAATAAACCTGGAGGTGTTCGTTTAAAACTGTACGAAGCTCTTTTCCGGCATTGTCAATTGCCTTCGACACACGCTTCACACCCTAAAAATATTAAAATATCGTATTTACCCTTTTAATACCAAAAAAATGTCTAAATTGTTAACTTGGTGTTAAATTATTATGATGTTTTAGCTTTTCCAGAGGGCAAATATGATATTCTTATTTTTGGAAGGGTAAATATGATATTTTTAATGATTTATGTACCGCTTCTCCAAGTGAATTGACAAGAAATTGGTGAAGTGCTTGGCTCGTCCTTGCGCCAAGTAGAAGACTCAGGAACTCATCTTGTGGAGTAGAATCAAGACCTAAATAAAATAAAATAATAAATATACGTATATATATAAATTATAAATTAATTATAACATGAGAAAAGTAATGATTTTGAAATAAATACCGTGTTGAGAAATTAGAGTTGAGAGAACATTAAATTTGGAAGTGAAGGAATTCATCGCATCGATCCATTGTTTCGACAAGACCGAAATGGACGAACGAATCACTTCTAATAAATCCTCTATATTTGATGCTTGTTGAGCCACTTGATGCAGTTCGTTCTTCCTGCAAATCATGATTTATATTTAAAGCATTGTACTGGAGAGGTCCAGTTCGGTTGGAATATTGAATACCTGTTGAGGAAAATGGAGGTGTCCAGATGTAAACAGTGGAACCCAAAAGAACTGTCATCAAGATTCGTGCTTGTGACCGAGCCAAAACACAAAACTTCCAACCGGCAAAGATCCTTTGACAAAGTTACCTAAATGAAAAAAAGAGGAAAAAAATAAATAAATCGAGATTAAAATATGAAAATAAGGATAATTTGAATTTGATTGTATTAATTACTAAACCTTGTGTATGGAAGCATTCTTAAGTCGATAATCATGAATATTCTGAAAACAGATGATAAAATAATAAATTAATAACCACAATAATAAAAATAATTATGATTCAAATAAAATATAAATAAATGGACTAACAATTTTGCCAATAGGGAAAATGCCAAAAATGCTGAAGCAAATGGACCCGTCTTTATCGCCACTGCAGAGAATATTAAATCGCTGGGAAGTGACACTTGTCAAAATCTGAGTCGTCTCTTCCGTGTCATCATCACTCAAACCAGGCATTCTTGGAATCCGTGGCGCCGGTGGGAAGAATCGAGCCGTTCGATCCTCATATACAAAATTGTGGTCTCTCTCAACCTAAGATTTCGGTTTTAGGGTTTAGGGTTTAAGAAATAAAAGAATAATAAAGAGGCGATTGATAATTGATTACCTTGTTTTGTACTGTATCTTCTTCCCAATTTAGAGATACTATAGACACGTCATGTGTTTTCATGGTTCTGAGTAATTTTCCATTCTGTGAAACGGTGAAATTATTGAGAAATTAAGAAAAAAAATGGACCTGTCCAGTAAAATGTGAATGAAATATATATACCTCGACATCATGTAAGAGAATGGAGCCTTCTTCTGTGCCGAGAGCGATCGCTTTTCCATCTGGACTCCAACAAAGGGATGTGACGCATTTGCCTACGCCAAATACGTTCGAAAATGAAATTCAGTGTTTATATTTGTGTTGATGGTAAACCAAGAACTGAATTGAAGGATTAAGGAGAGAACCAGGAAATACGGTCCAGAGTCTTTGCCAATTGAAGCGATGAAGAAGAATTTTGGATTCGTCAGTGACGATTGCAAGCAAGTCTTTCTCTGGATTCCACTCTGCCAACTTAACCTAAATCATCACAAGTTAAACTTGTATTAACTAGTTTCAATTTCACCCATACAATTAACATTTCAAAAGATTTAATTAGTGCATGATAAAACAAATAAATACAACAGGGAGAGAAAACCTGGAAAGGCACGGGCTTGTCAAATTGAAGCTGAAAAGGGACGATTGATCCTAACATGGCCTCGTCCTCTTCCTCCTCTCCGACATTCTCCATCTCCACCTCTTGTACTTCTTCCTCCATTAGCGAGAACGGGAACTCAGCAATGCATACAATGATACACTGAGCGCGAAAATGAGGCGCGCCCTTGCTTTACTTTCGGACAGCTCCGAGAACAAGGAATTCAAATCCTTGTTTCATTTAGCTCTCTGATGAAACCGAAATCAAGTTCTCGGTTTATTTAAAAAAAGGGATCTTGAAGAACCTAGAATGCAATTCCCAATTACACTAAATGGACCAGGCTGACTGTTTGTAATTTGAGCTTTTAGATGGATATTATAGTTTATTTATCTAAGGTTAAAGTCCACAAACAGATTGATTGGCTAAAACAATAATGATTTAAATAATAAATTGAGGGAAATTATACCATGCCCCTCAAACCCACTCCCGCACCCTCGATCCGTACAATTAGCAATTAATCCCCATCTTAATTAACCCAATCTCACTCAATTAACAGTTAATGAATATTAATTATTAATGATTAATCCACATGTACCTTAATTCAATACTAATTAATCACTAATCGAATTTATTTGTGTTAATTACAAAGATCATTAAACACTAATACCCCAGATCGGCAATGTCTGGGGAAATCTGGGGGCACAGTAAATGACCTCATAAATTAAATAACCACATTGCTTTAAAAAAAACATCCGTATATTAAAATATAATATCATGACATATAAATCAAATAAATAATATTAAAAATATCGTTGAAGTACCCTAAAAAAAATCCCAGAGCATTACAAAAAAAATTATTTATACATATATCATGGACTGAAATATATAGCAGAACGAAATTTTAAAAGATGAGTATCTCAATTATATTCTAATCGTTAAAACTAAATATTAAAATAGAGTAATTCTACGCAACATATTCTCGCAACATGATTGACGACACGATGATGAGGTGTAGGGTGTGGATTAAATTAAGTAAAACTAATTTTATAGTGTGAATACAATATCCAACGTATGATCAATATCATGCTGCGAGAGCATGTTGTGAGAACATATTGTGTAGAATTACTCATTAAAATAATAAGATACTTGCATGATATTATTGGATATCCATTAAAACCATGTCTTCCGCATTTTAGAAATATCCGCATGATATATTAGTTGGCCTCATTTATTTTTTATAGCATATAACTTTTTATTTATTTTTACAATAGTGCTAGAGTAACCTAATGCTCAGGCCACTAGATTCGAAAATAGAACCATCATTTAAAAAAAAAATGAGTAAACGGAGAAGGTTTGGTGGTTTCTCGTGTCATTGAGACTCGAACTCACAATCTCTCACAACATATGATTTCTTTTGTCTCACACCCAATCACCGGGGCACAAATCCATTGGAAGAACCATCATTTTTACAATTTTATGCTGGAAATTACTACTGGTTGATAATAATTTCAAGGTATATTAGATATTGGTTTGTTTGCATTGAGGCTGTCGGGTCGGGTTGTATACGGTTCAAATCATTTTGAGCGGATCGATTTGGGTTATGGGTCATTTGGGGTCATCAAGATTGTAGGTTTGGGTCATAAACTATGTTGCACAGATATTTAAAAAAAACGATATTTTCTGTATCATCATATCTGAATCGTATCATAAATCATATGTAAAAATATCGTATCGTCATATCCGATTCGTGTCGTCAAATCCGTGCAACGCAGGTTACAAATAATTTTAGGTTGAAGAACACGTCAAATTAAAGACACGAATCAGTTTGTTTTTGTTTTCGAGCGATTGGGAGGACTCGATTTGTGTGTGGACGGCGAACCGATCATGTTTCGAGCAGATTCGGGTATATACAAGTTTTCCAAATATTGATTTTGAACATTTTTAGGTTAAGCTGAACTAATACCGAGACTAATTGGATAAGTTTTTGGGCTCTAGATCAAATTCAGCAAAAACTACTTTACACTACAATAGCATTAGTATTAGTATTATTATTAAAATTTAGTTTTCTTAATGGCCTAACCATTCGGCCTAATACTTAGTGGGATTATGACAAACCTATCACTAACTAATTCTGGTCCAAAAGCTCGCCTCAAAGGGGAATTCCGAAAGTAGACTTGTTACAAGTTTCTCATTTTCGAAGTACACTTTGTTTATTTCTAAAGCATGCTCTCTCTCTCTCTCTCTCTCTCTCTCTCTCTCTCTCACACACACACACACACACACACACACACACACACACACAGTTGACTTCATAAATTTTATCTTTTCCGATTGTACATCTTTACCTAGATTTTCCAATTTCATATCTTATAATTTACATTTTGATTCATTGTAGGGTAAAATCTAAAATTCGCCATAACATAACATAACAACAAATCATAGCCTTTGATATCAATCACATTTGTATTCAGTAAGTATGTGATAGCTTTTTTTTTTTGTTTAATCTCAATGACAAATTAATTTTGATTGTTAGAAATTCGAATTAAAATGATATTCTAATTATAATAAATCGATACTCAAATACAATTTTAATTTATCTGTTTTTTAAATAAAGCCTCCTTACTCCATACTCTATAATATGCAGAGGAAAAAAAAAATATTTCAAGATAATAAAAGCAAAAAAATGAAGCAATTCAATCTATACGGTAAAACTTAGAAGGCTTGAGTCCATTAGTAAAATTAAAGTACTTCAAAGCCGTGGCCCACCTAGGATTATCCTTCAACCTATGCACAGCAATAGTATCCGGTACGAACTCGTGAGAACACGAATCAACCGGTACCGGTATTGGAAAATCATACATAGCCGGTTTCATGTTAAACCGGTTCTTTGCTTTATGCCCGTCTGTCAACCAGCTACCAGTCATCTTATCCTCGGCTCCGACAGTGTGATTTATCGGCGCGCCTGACGTGGCGATCCACTCGACCAGATCCCACGACAATACGTAGGCCATGCCAGACATGTACTCGCGAAACGGGTCATTGCTGTCACAAGGAATCACAGCCCCGTAATACATGTCCTCTCGAGGCATCGGGTTTAAAGAGTGGATAAGACTTGGCAGTCTAATGAATATATCATCATCAGCTTTCATCACATAATCATATGGTTTTTCATCACCATTTGTACCTATATGTTAAATCACATTATATACTTGCATTTGAAAGGAAGAATTAATAATGCATACCGTTGAACATTCGAGCAACACTCGAATAAAAACTATAGGTCTTGCCTTCGTTCAAATTCTCCTCACAGTCCATTATGATTATATCGTCGTGTTGAAGTATTTCAAGCGCCACGAGGACGCGTTGATCGTCCTTATACAACCTGCAAAACACGTATCGAACATCGATGTGTGCAGTGAGGTTGCCCATTTGTAACGAGTAGACCATTCTCAAGAGGTGCCGTCTCTCGTACCAATCAGCACGTGTCAACACCCCTATAAGTAGTCTAAAATCGGGTTTTTGGACAACCGGATCGGTGGAATTCGCGACTGTATATGCAGAATGATCGCAGGAGGTAACGAGTGACTGTAGATAGAACTCCTTGGGATAGAGGAAGAGGTAAATGGATGCGAGGAGAAAGAGAGGAAGGATAATCAAGCAAGAGAGTCTTGCAAGGAGAGAGTGTTGTTTCTTCAACGGTGGGTCGACTAGGGGAAGATAATTACGAGAAAGTTTGAGATTAGCCATTGTTGATGAAGAGAATGTATTTTTGAAATATAGATGTTATTTTGACCTTTGCTTAGTTTTGAAGAGGGAGGAAGTGGCTTTGCGTGTGATAACAAATGGAGTCAACTATGAATGTTAGGGAAAGCAAGATAGGCCTAACTTCGGGGATATTCCATTGACCCTCGTGAGTATTAGTATTATTTGGCATTGCTTAGGTATTATTTTATGGGAAAATATACCGGCCTTCCTAACTCAATAAATCATTTTTGATGCATTAGTTGAAAATAATTAATTAAATTGATTAATTTTTTTAACTGAATCAATTAAACTAAATATTAATTTGAAAATTAATCAATCAAATCAACACATTAAAACAGTCTCGATTGACGCATCAATGGACTCCGTATCTAACCCCTTATTTTATATGCACGATATATTGTTGAATCCGGAAGCAAAGAGAATAAAAACTACAAGTTATTTTTCCAATATAATTGTCACTGTCATATTTTAAAAAAAATAGGTTTAAATTCAAAATTTAACAAATCCTTATTTTGTATTTATCTTTGAGGCTCCTCACGAAATCATTTTCCATATATTATATATTATTTATTTCGGTCTTAATCAATGATTTAAATAGTGCCGTAATAACACCGTTCTAGCGTAAATAACGGTAAAAAATTCTAAAACGTAATACCGTAATCTACTAAATAGCGGCGCTATGTCGCCGCTATAGCGCGTAATAGCGGTGATTACGTGTAAATTGCAGTCCGGACGCAACGGACAGTTATATCGCAATTTAAAAATTTGTCTTAATGCATATCCTTTCCCTTATGTTTGTATAATCTAATGAAAAAGTGTGTCGCAAAGCTTTCGATATACATATTCTTAAAAACACGTTATTTGGACTCTCCAAGGCCTAAATAAATTTCTAAGACCGTTTATTGCGTAAAACAAACTTTCGTAATATTTGTACGATCACATCAATAATCGTGTCGTAAAATTTTCGAAACAAATATTCTCAAAACACGTTATTTGGATTCTCTGACGCCTAAATAGATTACTAAGACCGCTTATTCTGAAAAAACAAACTTTCATAGCTTAAATAGATTCCCAAGACCGATTATTGCGAAAAAATAAATTTACATTAAGTTTGTATAATCATGTGAAAAGTCGAGTCATAAACTTTCGATACAAATGTTTTAAATACACACACGTTATTTGAACTCGCCAAGACCTAATTTTTTTGCAAAGACCATTCATTGCGAAAAATAATATTTTGTAATATTTGTATGATCATATGAAAAGTTGTGTCGTGAAAGTTTGATACATATGTTTTAAAAAAGATAGGTTATTTGGACTCCACAATGCCTAAAAAGATTGCTACAACCGCATATTACGAAAAAAAACAATTTTTCATAATGTTTTTACAATATGGTGAAAAATAGTGTCGTAAAGATTTCTATACAAATGTTCTAAAAACACGTTATTTGGATTTCTCAAGGCTTAAATATATTCCTGATTAGACTACTTATTGCGGAAAAAAAAATCTTCGATGTTTGTACGATCTGGTGAAAAGTTGGATCGTAAAGTTTCGATTCAATTATTCTCGAAAACACTTGAACTTCCGAAAGCTCATATACAGACCGATTATTGTGAAAAAAATAAAATTATGTAATGTGTTTATACGATCGTTTGAAAAGTTGTGTCGTAAAATAAAATTTTGTTACGTTCTAAACAATGTTGCAAATAGCGTTTATCGGTCTGTAGCGTGGTTATAATTTTTTGTAACAATAGCGATTAGCGTGCTCTATAACGTATAAAATTATTAAATATCAATATATAATAAAAAAAATGTTTAAAATAACAAATATTCATATTGAACGTCTCAAATAGTAATATATAAAATAATTAACAAATTATTTGAAAACGAGCATTTCCAACAAGTCAGAACATCTCAATCTAACTAGAAGACGTTTTATCTTTTATTTTTTTATCAACAAAAACTGATTTTAATTATTATAAATTTCGATAAAATATTTTTTTATTTTTTTATAAATTTATCTAAATATATTTTATTTAGATATACCTGAACTACAAAATTGCAGCGCACAAGCACTACATACTGACTATAAAATAAATTATAACGGTGTATGCGAAGTTATTTGCATTCATGGTTCTAATTGTTCATCTATACTATCCACTTCCTCGTTGAAAATTAATTTTGGGTTGTAGAGCGGCATAAATAGGCCTTATAATCAGAGTTAGCATAAAAGATGTTATTCGGCCTAGATGAGAATATGTATTCATGGCCTTAAAGAGAAATCGGTCAAAAAGCTTGATCCGGAAGTATAGTTCTATCAAACAAGGCAGAAATAAAATAATAACTATATAACTATTCAAATGGTCAAATTAGATGGACTTATATTTATATTGAAATGTTGCCATTGCAAGTAGGGATGTCAACGGGACGGGTTGGGTTCGGATAAGTCTCCCTCATATCCGAATCCGAATTTTCGAATAATATCCGAACCCGAAACCAAAATACCCGCGGGTAAAAAAACATACCCGAACCCGCGGATAACGGGTATACTCGAACCTGAATCCGTTACCCGAAAATCACCTATATAAAATCTAAAAAAAAAAACTCTAAAAAATTATTATACAAATACGTAAAATCACCCACAATTTTATATACATAAAACAAGCAACTTGTACAAAATACATTAAAAATACAAATATTACAAATAATTAATCTATAAAACATCACAAATTTTCATATCATTGAGTATTTTCGGATATTTTTCGGGTATTTTTCGGGTTCGGGTTCGGGTATTTTTTCGGGTTCGGGTATACCCGCGGGTAAAAAATTATCCCCGTACCCGAACCCGAACCCGGAGCGGGTATTTTTTTCGGGTAAAACCCGACCCGCGGGTATTTTTTTCGGGTATTACCCGCCCCGTTCGGGTCGGGTACCCGCGGGTTCGGGTTTTACCCGGCCCATTGACATCCCTAATTGCAAGGTGGCCTAAACATGGTCTAGATCAGTGTTATATATATTAGGGGAATTCTTAAAAACCCCCCTAATTTTTTTTAGATTCCTCAAAAACCCCTAACTTTTTGATTATTTGAAAAAAACCCCTACGAAGGTTATTTTAACATTCCATCCAATTTTTATTTTTTTGGACAAAAATAACCTTCTTGATTTTCTTTTATAAATTCTTTTATTCTGTATAAATAAATAAATACATAAATAAATTAAATATTTCATGACAAATATTTCACGTTATTATAACTAAAAATAATTTATGATAATATTTTACAACTCACTATTTTATTTTACTATATATATATATATATATATATATATATATATATATATATATATATATATATATATATATATATATATATATATATAAAGTATTATTATTATTAAATAAATACTATTTCACATTGCATTTTTTATTTTTCCATTAAATTTTTTTATATAAAACTCATATAATAAATTATAGAATAATATAATAAATATCATGATATAATATTATGAAATATTATGAAATATTATTTATTTATTAATTTATAGAATAAATTTAATTATAAAATAAATTGTGAGGGTATTTAGGTCCAAAAAAGAATAATTTGGATGGAAAATGAAATATAACACTAGTAGGGGATTTTTCAAGAATTAAACTTAATTTATCGGGGCTTTTCAAAAAATCTAAAAGTTAGGGAGTTTTTAACAAATTCCAAAAAAGTTAGGAGGTTTTTGAAAAAATCCCATATATATTATCGTAACGGAGAAAACTATGTGCAATTTGGAAAATAATATTGCATTGATAAAAAAATGGTATACTATTGATTGTGATTTGACAATTTAAAATACTATGCACAAGATAATACAATGTGAACCGACATGTTTAATTGTCCGATAATTGCGTGGTCGTTGTCACGCTCTCTATTTGTAATCATTACGTTATTTTATTTGTTTATTTAATAAGATGTATTTAGTTACTGCTTCGTATAACACGAGTTAAATCAGTAATAATATGAAAAGTAATATACTCAGACCTGGTCCTGAATATTTAAAGACTTGTGACCTGTTAATTGTTATCACGAATGATTCAAATTTAAGAAATTATATCATCTAGAAATAGTGAAATACATTTTTTTAATTTAGAACTAAATAAATGTTCATAAAAATAAATTTAAAATATTACAAAACATATAACTTAGAATATTCACTTGAACATCATACTTCTCGCATTTTTAGAAGCAAATGCATTAATTAAATTTGCATAATCTAAATTTTCCGCGAAATCATTTTCAATTGATAATATAACTAATCCATTTAACCTCTCTTGTGACATAGTTGATCGAAAATAATTTTAATTAATTTCAACTTCGAGGAACTTCTTTTGCCCGAAGCAACCGTGACCGGAACGGTCAAAAGTATTCCATATGCAATCCACAAATTTGGATAATAAATTTTCACTGTGTTCAAATAATTGAGTATTTCAATTGGTTTTTTGACGTCACTAGACAATCCATTCTTCAAAAAGATTAATTCTATATATAAATCATTTCATTCAATATTCGATTCCACATTATAGCTTATAATTTTTTCGAGATTCTCGCAACATTTTCCCAACGATTGGTCGGAAAAATCATTCAATTTAAATAGAAAACCAAAAATATTCTTATATATTTAGAGTTGTTCCAACGTAATTCGAAGGGAAGAAAGAGTCACAACAATCTATTGCTAGTGCTAACGGGTCAGGATTCAGGATAATGAGTTAAATGGGTTGTGGATTTGATCCATATTGATATAATGATGTATATGTATAATGTAGTAAATATAAAATATTGTAGGCATGTGGTCTGTGGTCTGAGTCTACTAGACCAAAGCTCAGGCCGGTTCTGAATATACTTAGTCATTTTTCAAGAATATGTGTTTTTTTATGTTCCAATACAAATATTAAAGTAGTAAAACTTGGTAGTACATTTTGGTGCCCTAGGATGGTCCTGCCGGTGCATCAATGAAAATAAATAAAAAAAATTGTAGTTTTTTTGGTATAGTAGTATGTTTTTTATTTTATTTTTCAAAAAAATAAAAATAAATAAATAATGAAAATAGATTTGAATAATCAATTCAATTTTCATTTTTTTATTCAAATAGCAAATAAAAAAACAGGATTGCGAAAACAAAAAAATGTGTGTGTGTGTGTATGTGTGTTGTAAATTTAATTCATATATTTTGCAATCCATAACGTGCATTACAAAAAAATCATGTTATATATCTGATTTTGAAAATAATATGTTATACTGAAAATTGACCACACAAATACTATATTGACACCGTAAGAAAATATTAATAACTAAAAGAATAATTGATATGGCATGAAACACGGTAGCGTGAACACTTAAAATAATATGTCACTTAAAATAATATATCGATATTAAAAATGATATATTGATCCTGAAAATGATATACTGATACTGAAAATGACATACCGACACTAATAATGAAATATTGATACTAAAATAGTATGTGACTTTAAAAAACGATATGTTGCCACATAAAATAATATAATAATATTGAAAAATGTAAATAAGTCTTGAAATGATATATTGGTATTGAAAATGTTATATTAATGCTGAAAACTCAATATATTACACTTGAAAACGATATATTAATGTTGAAAATGATAGATTATGGTAGAAAATTTATATTCTCATTAGATTCCTAGCAGAAATAATTAAGTTCATGTTCCACGAAAGTTCGGTAGAACTCTGAATCAGAACATATAAATATGATAATTATGAACTAACCAAGGAATCAAATGCATTTATTATTGATGTCATACATGTAAAGTGCCCCCACATTTCACCAAAACATCATATATATAATTAATCAGCATATTAATTAACATACAACACATAATTAATGTATGAATTGTATATATAACATATGTTAATTATTCTACATATTAATTAATTAATTATGTATCATATGTATATTACTATGTTAATTATTCATGTGAATTATAATGTTGGAAATGTTTTGGTGAATTGTGGGGCAAAGTAAAATTTCTGTGTGCTTGCCGAAGAAAACGCAACACATTGCTCCACTTTCAAGTCTCAAAGCAAATTGTTTATTCAATTCATATTATGGGAAACACAATTTTTTTTGTTTTAACTCGCATTATACATGAAATTTAGATCCTTCAAAGCAAATACTTTTTTCTTACAAATCAAGATTATATTGGAACAATTTTCTGGGCCTCAATTCAATCAATTTGACTAGTTCAAAAATACTTTCAAAATTTTAAGACATGTTTAACGCATCAAAATACACGACCCATTCTCCTCTCTCTCTCAAATAGCTCCACGCATCTCTTTCTTTCCTTGTCGAGTCTAATTGTTCATTTGGCTCCCACATCATCATCTTGACTGTTGACTACTGTGTGCACAATCATATATGCCTCCCTCCCTCTCTCTCTCTCTAGATCTTCACAAGCAAACGAGTCCATGAGCCATCTCTCCACCTTCCTCTCACTCTTCCTCTAAAACTGCAATTTCTTCTCTACGCAAGGTAGACTAAAGCAAGGGCTCAACGCCATGTCTGAAAAAACTTGTTCTTCATACAGAACCCCAATTATAATCATTTTTCTCCCTATCGTCCTACTATGCACAATCTTCTTCTTCCCTAACGCTAACAGCTATTTCCAGTTCAACCTGTTATCCTCCGATTGTCAACAGCCCCCATCTTTACCGCCACCAGATAACTCCGTGTCGAAACCCGAACTCAAAATCCTACTCGGAATTCTCACCGTTCCGGAAAAATACAATCGACGCCACATATTACGCATGGCTTATGCGCTGCAAAAACCAATCCTCGATGCACAAGTTGATATCCGTTTCGTATTTTGTGATCTCACAACCGATGAACAAAAGGCATTTGTTTCGCTCGAGATTCTTTCTTATCATGATATCATCATTCTTAATTGCACTGAAAACATGAACAACGGGAAGACCTACACCTACTTCTCGAGCTTGCCCGAGATGTTTACAGACGAAGAAAAACCGTATGATTATGTCATGAAGGCAGATGATGATGCGTACTTTCGGCTCGATAATTTGGTCGAGTCTTTAAAAGACAAACCTAGAGAGGATACTTATTGGGGTAAAGGTTACCCTCCCTTGGATCAAGAAAGACCGCCGTACTTTGTCGGTATGGGATACGCTCTATCATGGGACCTTGTCGAGTGGATTGCCAAGTCAGATTTTGCGGGAAATCATACCGATGGTGTCGAGGATATTATTTTGGCAATGTGGATTAATGTAGGGGGGAAAGGGAAAAATAGGTATAATATGAGAGATAAAATGTACGATTTTCGCGGCATCGAGCCGAAGGATTACCCTAACGATACAATAGCCGTGCATGTGCTGAAGAACGAGTTTACCTGGGCAGCCACGTTGAACTGTTTCAACGTGACAAACCAGGTCGAGCCATCTAGATTTTACCATGTTTGAGAGTGTGTACAAATTTGATTCCACACATTTTCTTTCCTTCGTTGTAATTATCTATTTATTCTTTTATTGTTAATAAAGTGTTTGATAGTAGTAGTATTCAATAGAGGGCAATGAAATGTCTTGGAATTATTCAATAATACTCGTTCATTGGATTAATTGATCTAGTCGTATCATGTAGTCGGCATGGAAATATTAGTTTTAGTCTGTGGAACCTTCAATGTACCAAAATAATCAACCATGTTTATAGAATATTTACAAACGATCGCTTGTACAATTGGTTTGACACTTGTGAGTGGTAGAAACCACCCGAGTTCAAAACCCGTCAAAAAAAAAAAAAAAAAATAGAATATTATTCAGAATTATACAGTGATTTCACGAATGTGTGTTCTCGCGAGTCACAATGAATCATATCTTTGGTACTTAAATCAATAATTACGACATGTTCAACATGGAAATGCACTTGACCGCCCACCACGTTAATACCTCTTACGAAATGAGATGATTGATATATTTAACAACTTCAAGTATGCAGAGACTACATTTTTTTTATTAATCAGCACTACGTAGTAACTACAAGTATATATATATATATATATATATATATATATATATATATATATATATATATATATATATATTTTTTTTTTTTTTTGCTTATGATATATTTTTTTTCAAGGGTATTTTGAGTAATTATCAATTAATAAGTATTTAAGGTAAATTTTCAAGTACATTTATCAATAAATAATAGGCTAATAGAAAATTTAAATTGTTCATGAAAGAACAAATAGCCATAAAAAATAAAATTTATGATACATCCTTCTAAATACCCAAAACAACCTTTTAAAAGGGTGTATGATAGAACTCCCCATATATGTAGTTCTATCATACACCCTTGAAAATATGATACACATATTTTTAAGAATATTTTGTGTAATTATCAATTAATGAGTATTTAAAATATTTTTTCAAGTGTATTTATTAATAAATGATATGCTAAATAAGAAATTTGAATTGTTCATGAAACAAAAAATATCTATATAAAGTAAAATTTATGATACACCCTTCTATATATATGGGGCTTCTATCATACACCCCTTTCCTTATCATACACCCATTTTCAAGGGTATTTGGAGTAATTATCCATTTATGAATATTTAAGGAATATATTTATCAATTAATGTTTAACTAAATAGGAATTTTTTGTTGTTCATTTAAACAAAAATCTCCATAAAAGATAAATTTTATGATACACCCTTTTACAATTATAATTAATTGCTAAAATACCCAAAATATCCTTGTAAAAGGGTGTATGATAGAACTCCCCATATATATATATATATATATATATATATATATATATATATATATATATATATATATATATATATCACTTTTTTTTCTTTTCTAAAAATAAATATTATAAGCTTGTATCTATGCAATATATTTGTAATATATCTAATATACTTTTGTGTATGGTCTAATATAACTTCTTTTGTTTTTCCCATAGAGTAGATTACATCTAAGTTATTTCAACTTCATATTTTGATCAAATATGTCACTTATATTCCATCTAAATTTGAGTACGATACCAATGTTTTAAATAGGGGCGTTGAAACTGCGCTAGAGCACTATAACAGGTTTTTGGAGATAAATGTTGTATCGTTTCAGATTTTAGCTTTGTAGCGTTTTGTTCTGCTGCAACGCTATAACGGATTTCTATAGCGCGAAGCGTACAAATATAGCGGTTGTAGCGGTGTTAGATCGTGATTATGAAAGTATTGATTAATTAAATATGCTTATACAAAATATTGAATAATAATAATAATAATAAGAAGAAGAAGAATAATAAATAGAAGAAGAAGAAGAAGAACAACATAATAATAATAATAATAAAAACAAATAACAACAACAAACGTAATAATAATATAATAGTAACAATGAAATAATGATAGTAATAATAATAGTAGCAATACTACTACTAACAACAACAACAACAACAACACCAATTATTTTCTCACAAAAAATATAATAATAATAATAATATATTTTCTCAAAAATGATTCATTTATGTTAATTTGTGAGGTTGGTACAAAGAAACATTAAATTTTATTTTATTAATAATACATAGTAAATTCTTGCTAGCCAAATAACTAGATGGAGTTTTGAAGTATTATGTGGATTCAATGATTCATTAATGAATTATGTAAGGATTGTATTATGGTATATTTAGTATGATTTTATTTTAAATCATATTTAATGCTAAGTTATATTTATATGTATATTGTAGTATTATAAAAATAATAAGTTTGGTTAAAGTCCGTTGCGATGATGAAGCGGCACTATATCGTCCGATTTACGCTAATCGGTAAATTAAACATCGAAACGCTATGCGCTCCGTACACTCTATTTAGAACATTGATAAGTAGATCATTGCAATTTAATAGTATATCATGGCATGACACTTAACATTAATGTTATAGAGTAGTGATGTACCCTTCTAGTACTCTCTTTCAAAAAATTTGATGACGTGAATATGATTTAACATCTTAAAAATTAATGCATAAATACATAATTTATTATCTTGATTTATTATTTAGTTATTTTAATTTATGATTGATCGTTCAATTAAGATGTTAAATTATGAATTAATGTGTTAATTTTTAATCTGTTAAATCATGTTCACATCCTTAAAGTTTTCGGAGGAGGCATGATGAGATGTCCAACATTTTCCAATATTGTATTACTGCATGTAACTGACCTTTAGTATCTTATTATCATATTCCCCTAAATTTGTATTATCGTATCGACAAAAATCAGCCAACTTTGGTATATTTACTAGCTTTATCCCCGCGCAATTGCGCGGGATGTTTTTTATATAATTATTTAAATAGAATTAACGCGTGTGCGAATTAACGCGCATGCGTTTGAACTAAATTAATCTAATCATGACATATTTGCAAATATCATGATGTCAATAGATGCATAAGGTTCATGAAATTAGTCTATCACGGATATTATTTTCTAATATAATTTGTATAAATAATATTTGTTCAGGTGCTTCTAAAATCGATTAATATAATCATGACATATTCGCAAATTTTAATATGTATCTAAAATAGGAAAAAAAGACCAAATGTAAAAAATGTAAAATAAGAAAAAAGGATAAAAATGTAAAAATGGACCGAAATATAAATTAAAACAAAAAGGACCAAAATATAAAAAATGACCAAAATGTAAAATAAGAAAAAGGATCAAAATGTAAAAAGGACCGAAATATTATATAAAAAGGACCAAAATGTAAATAAAAAGGACCAAAATGTAAAATAAAAAGGATCGAAATGTAAAAAAGGACCGTAATGTAATTTAAAAAAGACCAAAATATAAATTAAAAGGACCAAAATATAAATTTTAAAACTAAAAAGGACCAAAATGTAAATAAGAAGGATCAAAATGTAAATTAAAAAAATATTTTTTTTACACAACGGCCCTTGATGACGTGGAGGCCTAGAATTGCAAGAAATTTCTTAACTTTATACGTAAGATATAATATGATCAAAGGACCCAAAATTACGTCACATGAAATTATTTTGTTACAAAAATGTCACATATACGATGACTCTTTTATGTTCACATCATTTTTAAAGCAATGATTTAGACATATATTGTACTGTACCAAAATATCTAATAAAATATTGGGATTAAATTGACAGGTTATTTGATATGTAAATGTTATATAATTAGGTATTTAGGTGCGATGCAAATCCGTTCGTTCATTTCTTTAAAATCGGTGAGAACATAAAATAAACATCATATATTATATTTGTGAACAAAATGAATCAGATGTGATGTAATTTTTAAAATGCGATAACCCCTGATGAGACATAAATATATCATATTTTCCTTTTAAAAAATCTTAAATATCATAACAAGTTAAGGTATAATTTAACCACGACACCCTTGATAAATTTAATAATAAGCTAACGATTTAAATGTTTTTATGTTTTTTTTTCACGTAATAACTCTCGAGTTTGTATTTTTAAAAAAATAGTAAATATGCCATTTTAGATTTTATGAAGAGTTATATATGATATTTTATTTCTTCAAAGATAAATATGATAAATTTCCCTTTTTTTTGAAATAATAAATATGATATTTTTATTTTTTATGATATTTTTATGTCCCCATAAATATATATCTAAAATACTCTTATTTTCAAAAAAAAAAATTCAATCATAGAACCTCCCTATTAAAATATGGAAAGATCATATATATTTTGGTAACTTACTAGGTAGGTTGTCCTTTTTCGCAAAATTCCACATAATGCACATTATTGACACATCATTTTCTTTCTTTCTCTTTCTGAGTTTTAAAAAAAAACTAAAATGAGTGGCCATTTGAACTTTCAAACTTTGGAACACGAAATCTCTATGAATATTGAAGTACTTCAAGTACTTAATGCTCATGTATTTTATACATTTCAATTCTCATAGATCTTCCGTGGCATGTTCCTCAGCAGAATGATAAGAATAATATAGCATGGCAAGTGACAAATATATCATAAAAAGATTAAAAAAGATTAATTTGTTTAACAGAAAAATGATTAGAAAAATGATTTGGCCGTTTTTGTCTTCCGAATTATTGTTTTGATACCATGTGTTGGTAACTTGGTACAGATTTTTTTGGCTTAGTCTTTAGATTGGGTACCACCCTCTCGTCTATTTTTGTTTTCTCTTCTCACTGGAGTTAAAAAATAACTTGTAAGCAAGTTAATAACCCTTTATAATACAACTTCAAATACTTCAATAAGAAAACAAATTTTCGTATCTCTTAAATTTTGGAGCACACAAATACAATCACCGACATCACATTATATGCATGATTTATGCGTTGCAAAAAACAATCCTTCGTGTCAATGTTATTAAACTCAGACCGGACATCGACCCGAATACCCGGGTCACTGGTTCATTAGTCAAATCAGTGAGTGAACCGTTTGAACCGTTAATTATATATATATATATATAGTAAATTATAAAGAACAATGATGTTTATAAGTATATTTGGAAACATAAACAAAAACATTTAGTATAAAGTTACAAATACAAAAATATGATTTGATAATTTCAAAAAATACAAAAGTACTGCATACATTTAAAGTTCTAAAAAATCAAAACTAACTCACTTATAATAAGATGATAGACTTCAACAAATGTTGAGAAAAAATATTTTCAGTAAATACAAATAAAACAATTTAATGAAGTACGAATTAATTAAAAGTCTAATGGTGAAGTACAATATTCTCTTCTTGTTTATCATCTCCAACTTCTTGTCTTTGCGTATCTCGATTTTCATTATCGTCGTTAACTTGGGTAGTACTGGTACTCGTTTCACATTGCCCCCTACTTCATCTCTAAAATGTAAACCCACGTATTTCAAGGTGTCATATGCAATGAGGTGTATACAAATTATAAATTGATTAACTTATTATTAAACAAATATTACCCCAGAAAAAAAAAATTCAACCATTATCATGTTCGTAAGTTTCTATTTCGAGTCTAGCCATTTGTTGTCGAAAATCCTCCTATTCCTCAACTGATAATAGTGGTGGATCATCCACCAAAATCCAAGTTCCATTATCAACAAAACCTTCAAAATTTATCGCATCATAATTTCGACCGCTAAGCGATATCATGCATCGCAAAAATTTTACACAATTAAAGAAACTTAGATATTAATAATGATTTCTGATTTTCATTACACTTTATTACATAATTCATACCTTCGATGTAACCTCAAGTTATAATGAACATAAACAAGATCATTTAATCTTTGATGCTCCATTATATTCCTTTTTTCCGAGCGAATAAATTCAAACACACTCCAATTTCTTTGGCACCCCGATGAAATACATGCCTGGCCTAAAATACGGATAAATATAAATGACAACCAAACAAATATGAAAAACCAAACCTGAAAATATCAAAAAAGAAAAAATTGAATAAAAAATCAAGCCTGGAGGAATGAGAGAACACTATGTATTGCGGTTACCTGTCCGAAATCTCCTTTCATCGATGGTTGAGCCCCCGGTGTTGTCTTTGGCATGAAATAATCACCTATACCAAGCCTTCACTTTATCTGATTTTCTATGTGCACTTTACTGCCACTATGACCTCGATTCGCGATATCTTTTCTCTTGTTGCAAGGTGCTGATAAATCGACCACTTCATCGATTTCTTCATGAAAAGCTTGGTCATCATCTTCGGATTCATTCGCTCTTTTCCTTTTACGTGCAAACAATTTCTTAATGAATGTATTGTTCTAGTTTGATTTTCGGTGAATTGGTTTGTACCAACAATATATTGTTGAAATGAGGAAAGGAACCCAAGATGCTCTCGAAGTCCAGAAGCGTCGAAGTGTTGATATTAACAAATATAATTTTGAATTCAGCAAAATACATTGTTTACTTCACCAAAATATATAGGTGAAATTGGCAAAATATATTATTGAATTTAACAAAATATTTTGAATTTCCGAAATTATACTGTTTAAAATAAGAAAATATATTGTTGAATTTAACAAAATATACTGTTGAAATTGGAAAATTATACTATTGAATTTAACAAAATATACTTTGAATTTAGCAAAATATACATCTTAAATTAAGAAAATATACTGTCAAATTAAGCAAAATATGCTCCTGAATCTTGGAAAAAATATGCATAAAAGGAATAAAAAACAAAAAATATACACTTAAATTTGACAAAATAAACTCTTGAGTTCAACAAAATATACACTTGTATTTGGCAAAAAAAAAAATTAATTAAACAAATAATACTGTTGAATTTAGCAAAAAATATACACTTAAATTTGACAAAAAATATACTCTTTAATTCAACAAAATATATTGTTTACTCTAGTTCAACAAAATATACTATTCAATTTAGTAAACTATAACATTTAATTTAGCAAAATACATTTTGTATTCAGCAAAATATATTTTTCAATTATGCAAAATATAATTTTGAATCTTAGGAAAAAATTAATCAGCAATTTGTTTTTTAAAAATATCATGTTGACCGGAGTTTTTAGAAAGGCAATATGTAAATCTCCCTTACTTTAGGAATTTATTTGTACTAGGATAATACCCGCGCTAACGCTGCGGGTGCTTTACATTCATTTTGTAAAATAAAAATATTCTTGATGATGGTATAAAATATTCATCAATAAGTTAAGTGTATAATAATAATTCACAGTATGTGATTAATTTTCTTACTATGCAATTATGCATTATTTTATACAACAATTCTCAGAAATGGCATAATGCAGAATTTTTTGTTAACATATTACATACTAGCTTCTTCCCCGCGCGATTGCGCGGGAATTTTTCTGTGTGGGGTCAAATTCTTTTTTTTCTTTTATTTTTTTTGTAACTGTTTTTTTTTTTTTTTTTTTTGTGCATGCGTGGTTGTTGTGGACGGGTTTATTTTCGGGTGGTTTCGTTTTGTTGTTTTTTGGTCGTGTTGGAAAATGAATGTGTCTTGCGATGTTGTTGTGGCTTTTTTGATCAACTTGTTCGTTTGTTCGGATTAGGATTAGTTTGTGTCGATTGCTTTGGTGCTTATTTAATGATGTTTATTCGGTGAGGTTGGGGATGTTGAGTGAATGAGCATAACAGACATAAAAAGAATTTTTCATTTTGTGTGATTACTGTAAACGCTTGAAGATGACATCATTCTAATTTAGTACCATGCTCATTTTTATTTAAGTCTTGCCGCTACAACAAAATATGTTATTGGCCACAACCAAATATTATTGGATACCACATTTTAATTCAATTTGAGAAGGTAGAGAATTTGTTCATATTACAAATATAATCCGATGGACTGAAATTAAGTACTTCCAATATGCAGTATCAAATAAAGTGACACAACTTAACCTTGTGTTAAGTCGATTCATCAGTAAATGTCTCGAATGAAATGAGATACTCTAAATACGAATATTTGTTAATATTACATAATGATTTCAACCAAGTAATTTAGTTTTTGAACTATTAAGAGGTATAAGAACATGGATTAATATGTGAATTAACGCTTTTTTCATGATGTCGATTTTGATGACAACACAACACAGAACAATAGTCACATGAAAACAGACATTTTACTGGCATTCGTTTATTCAACCAAGAGCTTCATTATAATATCTTCAAAAAATGGCTAGGTTGTTTGACTCAAGCACAACACCAAAAAGCACATTCGATGTTTACTGAAGATGATCTTCGATGGCTACAACCGAAGCGAACCAACACATGTATTCAAATAGGTGAAAAAAGAAGAAACAACCAGAGTAGAAGAAACAGAAAAATAAGAAGAACTAATAAAATCACAAAATAAAATTCATCTCAGAATTCTCGATTAGCCCTTTCTGTTCTTAACAATTTTTTATTTTTCTCGGAGAATCATCATTGATCAGAGCGCGAGAAAGAGAAGAACAACAAATAACAAAAATCATGAAATAGGCCATATAATAGAAAATCAGTAAGAAGGAAATAAAAAGCAGAAATCGAAAAAAGGAAAAAAAGAGAGTATTGGAGATGAATAAATAGAACCAATTTCTTACCATCTAATCCAAGCCAACCAGTTTATAGATCAATCCATCACCTAGCAATAGATACGAACTTGCCAGTACACACTCATTTGGGTCCAATTACTTTCTATGTATATGATCATAACCAGACTAAGTGGGCGATCATATATTACAAATATCCATAATGATATTGTGCATAGCGCACCATAAAGCACGAAAATACCGGAGGGACCCAGACAACGAAACATTTAAAAAAACCCAACCAACAAAACCGAACATAGATCCCATGGCTCAAAGACATCATAAGGAGATTAGACAGTCAACATCAAATCACTCACACAAAGCTAATCCAGAGACTGAATCGAAACCAATCAAGAACCACATCACAAATCACGCTACTTATATCAATCAAGCCCACACAACAAAAATCAGATGACAGATCAAACGGCAGAAATTGCTGTGATGACGTGGAAACCTGGTATCATCTAGATTTCCACAAAACTATACATTTTACCAGCCGCCAAAACCAACATAAATCAGTCAACCCAAATCTATGATAAGAAGATCAAACGATCCAGAACAAATCACCAACACAAAGCACGTCCAAAGGCCGAACTTTAATCAATCAAGAACAAAATCACACATCACAAATCAAACGGCTGAAAATGGTATGATGACGTGGAGGCCTGAGAAGAGGGGGATTTCCCTAAAATTATAACTATCATTAATTAATATTAATTATTAATTAAACCAAAATTCTTGAATTGCCCATTCTATTAATCTATCAAGAACTACCTCTGTTAAATGAAATACCAGTCCAACCATTCACAACAAAAATAGAATCATCACGAATATCATCATTGGTCTCATATTACCCAATCAATCCTTTTCTCTTCTTAACAACTTCTTTTTTCCAGAGAAAATCATCAGCGACCCAAGTGAGCGATCCAAGTGAGAGAAGGAGAAGAACAAATAAGAAAATCATGAAATGGAGAAGACAGTAAAAATTCAGTAAGAAGAAAACAAAAAGATCATCATTTTTTTTTTGTTGAGAAAAATAGAGTAGGCTCTTAAGTCCTACTTCTATTATAGAATATAATAAAATATTCAGTATTTACAAATCATGCAATTAAAAGGTATTTGTCCTAATCTAGCTAAAATTACTACTCCTAAATACATTAATTACAATTGCATGATTAAATCCAAAGAGATAACAAAACAGCAAAAACAGGAAAGCTTATCACAAAACCAGGAAATCCTGTTCCTCTTTTAAAATCCTGGATTTACTTTCCTTCTCTCTTACAAATCCGGATTTAGAGCCTAGAGATCAGATTTGTCAATTAGTACTCTGGTTTTCTTCCCTTACTTTCTCCTCTTCTTCCCCAAAACCTTCAGCGGTGTACTCTTCTCCCATTACCAGAACCTTCGATCTTCATCGATTGATCTTCAGCAAGTCTCCAACTTCATTGAAATCCTCACCAATTACTCCGATGAAGACCCCTCTTTCTCCAGAAGTTAAGAATTTGTCAAAAACTCTCCGCTTGAAACTAAGCCTCAGGTACTAGAGTATAAAAACCTTTCTAGCGCCTCATTCTCTCTTCAGCCTCCTCATTTGAACCGCCGTCTTACTCTTACCCCCTCTTCCTCTCTTCCATTTCTACCTCGTATCATTCATAGATTTACTTGCCGATCTCCAATAGCTTGGTAACAATGGAGTTCGATACATATAGATTTTCACTTCATCCTTAGAAGAAATCTGACAATCGGTTATAGATGGAATGAATGGTAAGCTCTTCTTCTTCTTTGTCTTCTTCGTTTCGAATTTGATTCTCCTGTTGCCACTGACTTCTCCTTATCAGAGAATTGATGAAGCGGTTGAATCGAGATCAAAAATTTGCTGAAGTGGTTGAATCGAGATCAGAGATGTTTTTTTATTGCTGCAGTCGATTCGATTCGAAAGGTATGATCTTCCTCTCTTCCTCAATTATCTTCATCATTCACCATATTTACTCGATCTTCATCAATACTTAATCTCTGAAAGAAACCAGCAATGTTACCAGTATCAGTATAACTTCTCTCTTGCTTGCTTTGTCCCCTGCTCCTGAATCTACATAATCTGCATCGTTTAAAAAATTTAGTGTAGTATGCATTATCAAAATATTAGTTATCATATGAACCTGAATTTGCATCTACATATTAATACTTTTATCATTAAATAATTTCATATTAGTTCTTTGGACTTGGTACTTAAATACTTTGCTCGTCTAACATTTCCTGAATTTGCATATTTAGGTTTTCATTAATTTCTATTCCTGTTGAGGAAAGAATATTAATAATGTCCTCCTTAGTATTAATTTCTTGCATATTTTCTAAGTTAAGCGTATTTATTTGTGATTTAATTTTAGGTTTTTTTCTCCTATTTCTTTCTTTTTGAATTTCTTTATATTTATTTAATTGTGCTTTTTCAGCTGGAGAATTGTAATGATCTGTTTGTTTACTTAATAACCTTGAGCTTCTTCTTTGCTCATCCTTTTTGTATTTGTTATTAGTATTTTTAACACTATTTCCTTTATGTATGATTTCCTGGACATTTGATGATTGGTCTTGAATACCTTCACTTGCTTCATTATTTTGAGGTTTTATTAATAAGGTATTTCCTCCTGTATTTTTAGTTATATTAATTTTTTTGAAATAATCTTTTATTTTTGTTTTCTTAAATTCAGGGATATTGCTTTGTTGAATGGAACTTGATGTGTGTACTATTAATAAGGTATTTTTTCCCGTATTTTTATTTATATTAATATTTTTGAAATAATCTGTTATCTTTGTTTTCTTAATTTCAGTGGTATCGATTTGTTGAATGGAACTTGATGTGTGTACTATTAAATTAGAAGGAACCATATCAAGGATCTCCTGTGATGAACTCTCAATTATTGGTAAATTTTGAATTGTTTGAGTTTTAGTGTATCTATTTGAATGAATCATCATATTGGTTGAACTATGTGTAATCCTATGACTAACATCTTCATCACAAGCAGATTTGATCACCGCTTGGTTAATTGGAAGATTGGATGAAACAATTTTGAGACCCTGAGAAGAGAATTGGAAAGATAGAGAAGTTAAAGGATTGATCCCTTTGCTACTTTTACATTTTAGACCCTGAGAAGTTAAAGTATTGAGCCCTTGAGTAAATAGAAGATTTAGCCCTTGATTAAAAAGATCATCATTGATCTCAGATTTCCCAATCAATCCTTTATGTTCTTAGCAATTTCTTTTTTCTAGGGAAAACCATTGGCGATCCAAGCGAGAGAAGGTGAAGAACAAATAAGAAAATCATGAAATAGAGAAGACAATAAAAATTTAGCAAGAAGAAAATAAAAAGCAAAAAACATTGGAAAAAAGAGAGTAGAATGGAGATGAAGAAATACAGCCAGATTCGTTATATTCAACTCGATGAAACCCATTTATAAATGAGCCCACAACCTAACAATAGAAATGATGTTTCTGATACATACTCAGTTGAGTCGAACTACTGTTGACATACATGAACCTGACCTAATTAAACAGACTGTCAGTCAGGCATCACCAATATCGATAATGACGCCGGATACTCATAACTGGATGCGAACTGCATACACAAAACCACTTCTCATGAACCTAGGTTTTTTCTGCCTCAATCAGTCCTAATTAACTTCAGTCCAAACCAATCACGATTCGTGAAAAGCATGGCCTAACTATATTATTATCCAAAATCACAGTATATACCAATACCACAACCATCATGAATTAAGTCTCAATAAATACCAAATCAAAATAAGAAAAAGCATGGATCGGATACTGATAACTGGATGCAAACCACATACACAAAAGCACTGCTCATCAACGTAGGCTTTTTCTGCGTCAATAGGTCCCGATTAAATTCAGTCCACACCAATCACGATTCATCAACAGTACGGTCCAACTACATCATAATCCAAAATTACAGTATATACCAGGGCCACAACCATCATCAATTAAACCTCAATAAATACCAAATCGAAATAAGAAAAAACATGGATTAGTCAAGAAAAAAGACGGTAGAAAATCCCCGAAAGCTTTTCAAATCTTGACATGAACAATGCTTGGCAAGCAACAGAGAAAAGCAAAAGAGGAAAACCAAAAAACATAAAACAATCGACATGTGAAAAGACCAAAGGCAAAAACAACAAAAACGAACAACAGAGAAAAGAAAACACATCTCAACATGTCAAAATAGATGCCAGCAAGAAAAAAATGTATGACATTTCATAGTAGGACAAAACATTCGACTAATCGCACGAATAGGCCACGCAGACCAAAAGAACATACCATTATCCAACAAACAACTTCAATATTACAGATATGCGAAAGAAAAAAACCCATGAGAATCCAAAAAAACACTAACTGGCATACTACGAACCAAAGAAAGCTGAAACCAAGCAACAGAGGATCAAATACCAGAACAAAAGAAGAAGAAAACAAAATGAAAGAACTTAGAATCAGCATAGAAGCAACGAAGAACAGAAACACCGAAAGGAAGCAACAATATAAGATCCCTAGTATAGCCGCCTCATGCAAAAATGAGAAAGAGGCGGAGTAAGCAAAGGGGGGTGAATGAAGAGAAAATGGTGCACCATAGACCGTGAAAACCCTAGAGGTATCCTAGACACAAACTCCATGAACCAGGAACAAATAAAAAAACCCAGCCGACAAAACCAACATTAATCAGACGGCCCAAATAAATGATAAGAAGATCAAACGACCCATGACAAATCATAAAAAAAAAGCAGATCCAAAGACTGAAATTTAATCAATCAAGAACAAAATCACATATCACAAATTAAACAGCTGAAAATGGTATGATGACGTGGAGGCCTGAGAAGAGGGGAATTTTGTTAACTTTATACATATTATTAATATATCCTATCTCATGTTGAAGAACTTTCTGTTAAAAATTAAAAATTAAATAGATTCTTCCATGAAAGGGTGCCAGTATTTTTCTTCGAGCACTTTGCTCAAACACTCTCTTCAATGACTGAAATTTAAGAGATAATAGACTATTTTACCATTCGAGCTCATTATAGAAATAACTTCCACTCGATGACTTCTTTAAAATCTATATAATCTTTTTAATCTTAAATATATCCTCCTATGGAAATAATAATATTAAAATTTTGATAAAAAGTGCTTCCATATATTTCAAATATGAAAATTGCAATTAAAATCATTAAATTTGCATACTCCATCACATGAATATGTTGGGCATCATTAAGACTTCAAAATTTAACCTTCAAAGATTTATTAATAATACTCCATTGTTTTTCCTTTGGTAATTTAGTGAATTGATTGAAGTAAACTAAAATATAAAAAAAATCACAATGAACATGACACCAATAGATACAAGAATAATATAAATTAAGAAAACAAACAAACTAATAAGTAAAGTTAAAGAGCGTAATGGAAAGTTTTTTAACGACAAGAGAAATACTAAACTATTTCCACAAGAATAAAATTCCATCTATCCTTCTCAAAGTAGACTTCAAAAAAGCATTTGACAATATTTCATGGAATTTTCTCAAAAGTATTTTCATAGCTAGGGGATTCCCTACTAGATGGATCATGTGGATCCTCCAACTTTTAAATACATCATCATCATCCATCAAAATTAATGGATAAATGAGTGAATTTTTTACACACAAAAAGGGTCTGAGACAAGGCGATCCCTTGTCACCGCTGCTCTTTAACATTGTCGCGGATGCATTACAAAGGGCTATCACTAACATTGCCCCACTTTTGACTAATGCAGCCAGGTTGACCCCTATTCCTCTACAATATGCAGATGACACAGTAATCTTTGTAGAAACGCATCCAAAAAACATGCGAATAATAAGGCAAACTTTGAAGGCCTTTTATGAAATATCGGGGTTGGAAATAAACTGGAACAAAAGTAATTTCCTTCCTATTGCTATACCACATGAGTTGCATGCGCATATCCAAAGCATCATTGGTTGTAACAAAGATAAATTACCGATGAAATATTTAGGGTTACCACTAACCATAAATAAACCCAAATGTCGAGATTTCCTACCCTTGATAGAAAAAATACGAACAAAAGTGTCGGCATGGCAAGGAAAATTATTATCCTACGGAGGGAGATACACACTTGCACAATCGGTTCTATCTAGTATTCCGTCATACCTAATGCAAGGATGTGTTTTGCCAAAATGGGTCACCAAACAAATCGAAAGAATTATCCGAGCTTTATTTTGGAAATGATCTAATAGTGACAATCCAACGAATGCCTTAATAAATTGGAAGAAAGTATGCATCCCTAAAAATATGGGGGGTTTGGGTCTTAAAAATCTTACAACACAAAATGAATCACTCATGCTGAAATGGCTATGAAAAATAGATACCCAACGAGATTCGTTATGGACATTGTGGATCCAAAAACTATATGGAATTAATTCAGTACAAGAATTACAAAACTGCAATCCAACGAAGTTATCTTTCTTTCTAAAGGACTTGAGTAAACTCATCCCCTTTTACATAGCCTCCACTTCGAGTCATCATGGACACACAACAAATATTCAATGGAAATGGACACGGGACCATTCCTTTTCAACATCAAGTACATACATATCTTTAATAGATCCGGGGTAACATATTTCATGGAGCAATATGCTTTGGAAATCCAAAGCACCTATGAAGGCCAAAATTTTCATGTGGCTTACCTTAAATGGTCGCATCCTAACGGGAGACATGTTAAATAGTAAGGGGTGGATAAGACCTTTTAGGCGTCCACTATGTAAGAATAACGAGGAATGTGCTGAACACATATTCATACAATGTGAGTATGCAAGAGAAATATGGAAATTAATGCTTGATCATACAAACACTGTGATGACCCTAAATCGAGACCACACACTATTACAATTCTGGTGGAGCATCAGGAATAAGTTCGGCAAGACCCAAAGAAGAGTGTGGGACATCATTCTCATTGCAAGCACGTGGACGATCTGGTTAGAACGAAATGGACGAATCTTCCGCGGAAAAATAAAAACATCATCACAGATTGAAACAAAAGCAATGGAAATGGCGCTGCTCTGGTCAAGACATTGTTAGCATAATATTTAATGATTATCGGGATAGGATAGTTATATTCTTATTTTATTTTTTATTTACAATATATAATGGAATGTAAGAAGTCATGTAAAAACATAGGATACCGTTAACGACAAGCGATCGATTGTCGGGTTCCATTAAAAAAAAAGAGAGTTAAAGTCCTCACTTTGGTCTAAAACAATTAATTGGAGGGGCCTTATAGTATTTCTTGACATTCAGTGATCCCTTCAAAACAGACAAAAACGTATTTAAAATAAGTATTTTAAATAATACTTGGATATTTAATAACTTCTTTTATTTGAATCATATAGTATTACCTATATGATGCCCCCACAAAAATGGATAAGCCTCAGAAAACATGACTTTAAATCCTTGTGCATTTCTTCGACGGGCCTAATGCTAAAGAATCATTAATTAAAATTACTCAACAATAGTTATACCGGCAAAATCTTCAAATATCAAATATGCCCCTACAAAAATGAGAATATCAACCGAAGGGGATATAAAACGAAATGAATAAACAAATAGAAAATAAAACATACACATATTAAAAGGAACAAGGAGGCTTGGTTTTCCTAGATAATTGGAGAACCAATCCGCCACTTTGGATCCTTCGTCAATCGCCGATCCCGACCATTCTCAGACTGACACCTCATTTGCCACAATGTTGCTCGTGTTTAGATGACCTTTTAGTGCTTCCATTCCTGGCTTAAATGTTAGGCTAAATTTGAGGGTAAATGAAACATATGGTCAAATAATCATTATTGCTTGAAATGCAAATGAAAATTTTGAAATTACAAAACTACACATGTAAGAATCATTTGGTTCTCAAATTTCATCAGAAGCGCCATTTGACAGTTCAATTTCGACTAAACCACATTTTGGTTCGATTCTTTTGAGTATAAGCTCTTCCTTTTGAGCACTACAAAATCATAAATGTGAAGAGCATCTATGATCTAATATCTGAGGAATTTCATCGAACATCTTATCTACAAATCGACAACAAGAATTGTGAACTTGATATTTTGATGTATCAATAATGAGTCAAACACTAAATTTGAACTTAAAAACAAATACATGAGAAATGATTACAAGTACCTGTAAAATGAGTTTGGATATGAGGATTTACCATATATCTGAAGAGACGTCTGAAAATTTCATCGAACGCCTTATTTCATGAGGTTTAGGCTTGAAATGAGTTTGATAACATACGTAATTCTTCTCTGCAGATCTTCCGCTGAATCCAACCATATTATCGAATCTTGGGCTTCATCACTTCATTGGACTATCATTATTACACTGGGCTTTTATTTCTATTATGGGCCTTTTCTCTTATTCTGAGATTTTTTAGTTATGTAATCAAAGATAATTATTATTATTAATCACACACTAAGTGTGATATGTATAACTGAATTATGTTTCAGATTAGTGGTGGAGATTAACTTGTAATTAGTATAAATAGAAGTGCTCATCATTGTAATCAGATTCGATTGAAATTAATAAGAAATCAGTTGTTTAAAGCTCTCTTCTCTTCTTAATCATTTACTCAATAATTAAACCTTAATTCCTTCTTAAAACAAGAACACTACAAGTTTAGTGTTTAACAGAGTTATACCCTAGATTTGAAATTGAAATCAAATATATGAGAAATGATTAAAAGAGTACCTGCAAAATGAGTTTGAACGTGCAAATGCAAAAAAATGTAAAGATAGTTCTTAGAGGAATTTCATCAAACACCTTGCCTTCGTGAAGTTTTGGCTAAAAATGACAAATACATCCCTCGAAAAATTGAAAATTTATCGGAAAGTATCAAATATATATTTTAAAATATGAAATATAAAAAGTGAATAAATCTAACATATTTTTTAAAATATGAAATATAAAAAGTGAATAAATCTAAGAAGTATCAAAATAAGTATCAAAATATGAAATATAAAAAGTGAATAAATCTAATATATATTTTAAAATATGAAATATAAAAAGTGAATAAATCTAAGAAGTATCAAAATAATTGTATAAATCCTGAAAGTTCGAAATATATTCATCTAAAATACGAAAGTAAATTCCGATTAAAATACTAAAATATCTATATGCTGGCATTTTGATTATTTGTTATTTCAAAGAAACTGCAATTACAATTGAAAAACGCAAATGTTTACAAAAATAAATAAATAAAATTAAAACACTGAAATGTAAAAAGCAAACCCCAAATTGATTTTTGTTGTTGTTGCAAAAGTGCCCTCTACGCGGTAAATTTGCAAGGAATCAACAAAAAAACATCAAATAACAATGAAATTAAGAGAGCAAAACCCAAATTAATGCTAAAATATGCATAAATGACCCTGCATATGTTTAATATTTCAAAAATAACTGAAAAAATATTGAAATAGCGTAAAAAAGCCATCAAATTTGCTGAAATTTAGCATAAAACCAACATTTTCCAGAAAACTGTAAATGCAGTTAAAAAAACATTATAATTGATGAAGGTTAACTAAATGGTCTAACCGAGGTTTCAATTAAAAAACATGTTTGAATGAGGTGCCGCACCTGTGAAGAGGTGAAGGAAATGGATGTGGAGAGAGGCAACACTCCGTGAAAATGGTGAAAACTGAAGAGGCGTGGTATGGTGGAGAAAGAGAGGCATCGCGACTTGGTGGAGAACCGAGAAGGAAGGGTGCGGACTGTGCGAGAAGTGCTCTCCGAACCGATTGGAAAGGAAAAGAGAGGAGGCGCAGGAAGATGGAGAGACGTGGTCGTGATAGAGAAAGAATGAGAAAGAGAAAGAAAGTGGGTAAAGTGCTTGTTTATGCTTAAACGTGATTGTGAGGAACAGTTGTGAGTCGTGACTGTGTGAGCAAAGGGTGTGAGTCGCGACTGTGTGGATAACAAAGAGATGTGTATTGTTTAGACATAGATTAGATTGAATGCATAGATAATTAAAACTAATACGATGACGTGGCATTCTGAGAATTAAGAAAAATACTGGTAAAATATATTAGTAGGATTAATAATCAAAATAGGAGAGTTTTATCATTCAAAAAAAGAACGAGGTCTAAACAAATATGAAAATATCATTGAATTTGATGAATTACCACAGAATTTTCCAAAAAAATAAAAAAGTAGTTCTTTGGCGCTTGTATTCAAAGAGGCCAGTGCACCTAAAGTAAATTCCTCGAATTTTGGAAAGAAGATCGAAATCGCATTTGTTATACACAAATTGCCGATTTAAAAAATGTCAGTGCCGTCAATTGAATTAGGTACTTACAAGTGTCACTGAAAATAGTTTCGGTGATATGATGAAGTTTTATAGTTAATCGATATTGAAAAGGGTAAATTTCATCATAGATCTCGCAATTTTGTATTTAGTTTACATAAAATGTGTCCCTGGGAGTCATCAAATTGTAAATTACATCATTCGGAGCATTCTCTTAACTAGATATGAAATTTCTAAACCTAAATCCTCTATTCTATTGTTAGGATCGTCGCCGCAAACAAACACACAAGAACAGCACACAAACACAAAAAAATTTAAGTGGAAACCCCGAAGGAAAAAAACCACGGCCGTCGGCACTCAAACTATTTTAATATACTAGAGAAAGAAAGAATACAATTATTGGTATTTGTTGGAATAAATAAAATTTTAGCATAACCCTCTATTTATAGCTAAACTCCTATCCAATACAAGAAAATAATACAACGAAATAATCATTGCCTTAATTATCATTCAATCAAGACAACAAGAATATATGGAGAACTTTCCTATCTTCTCAAGATTTCATTTTTTTCAATTTCCTAATCCTCGGCTTTTCAAAAGTCTCCATACCATCTATCTTTTGGTAATTATAATTTTACGCAACAATGCAACAACACCAAACTATCCAGCACAACCACACGACAAATCCAAACTGTACCGCGCAATCACGCAAGGTAAAGTAATTTGAGAATAGATGTTACATGCATGTGTTGTGTCCAAGTGTATACAATTTTTTCTAATTATACTAAATATATGTTGCTTGAATGTGTGTATGCGAGTTTGTTATTAAATTTCTAAATACAAATTAATGAATGTGTCGTTCTAGTTAGATTTTCAGGGTTTATACCAACAATATATTATTGAAATTAGGAAAGGAACCCGAGATGATTTAGGAGTCCAGAAGAATTGAAGTGTTGAACAAAATATAATTTTGAATTCAGCAAAATATATTGTTGACTTCAGCAAAATATATAATTGAAATTTGAAAAATATATTATTGAATTTAACAAAATATACTTTGAATTTAACAATCAAATTAAGAAAATATATTGTTGAATTCAGCAAAATATACTGTTGAAATTGAAAAAATATATTATTGAATTTATCAAAATATACTTTAAATTTTGCAATATATGCATTTTAAATTAAAAAATATATTGTTGAATTAAGCAGAATATACTCTTGAATATTAGCAAAACTATATTTAGCATAAAAAGAATAAAATATAAAAAACATACACTTGAATTTAACAAAATATACTCTCGAATTCATCAAAATATACACTTGTATTTGGCAAAATATACTTTTTTTAATTAAACAAAATATACTTTTGAATTTAGAAAAATATACACTTAAATTTGACAAAACTATATTTAGAAGGGTAAATATGCAAATCTCCCTTTACTTTTGCAATTTATTTGTATAATCAAAATAGGAGAGTTTTATCGTTCAAAAAAAGAACGAGGTCTAAACAAATATGAAAATATCATTGAATTTGATGAATTACCACAGAATTTTCCAAACAAATAAAAATCAGTTCTTTGGCGCTTGTATTTAAAGAGGCTAGTGCACCTAAAGTAAATTCCTCGAATTTTGGAAATAAGATCGAAATCGCATTTGTTATTTACAAATTACCGATTTAAAAAATGTCATCACGTCAATTGAATTAGGTACCGTCACTGAAAATAGTTTCGGTGATATGATGAAGTTCTATAGTTAATCGATATTTAAAAGGGTAAATTTCATCATATAGATCTCGCAATTTTGTATTCAGTTTACATAAAAGGTGTCCTTGGGAGTTATCAAATTCTATATTACATCATTCGGAGCATTCTCTTAACTAGAAATAAAAGTTTTAAATTATAGCCCGGTACAGAGCTGGAGCAGGTTCAGCGGCGAACTATAAATTGCACTGCCAATGAACGCTATGCCTGCTGCAACTTTTGTTGTTGTATCTGAGGGGTGATATCTGTCCCAGAAAAGGTGATTTGATCTGTCCTTGCATGCCGTCACATTTGCCGTGCAGCCACTTTCTGCATTGAGTCTTCCTTTCCCACAACATGCCGTCTTTATCTCCGTTATCCCTGATTAATAGAAAATAATATTCATATCTTATATATGTACATATAGATTATATATACAAAAAGGATTGTATATATGGGTATTTGTAACTTACCGAAAAAATAATGAGTGTACATAATTGTGCTGAAAACACCATAAGAATCAATAAAAGAGTATCGGAACGATAATAGATTTTCCTTCAATTTGTTTTTTATTAAATAATTGTAGCTTTTAGCTAGCTCGTTCAATGCGTCTACGCAGTCTCCGCTTGAAGTTTCGCTTCTAAAAATCGGAGCACACCCAACAGGTGCCAAGCCGGCTATAAGAAAGTTCTTCGCACCAAGTTCGGTAAGAGCCTAAAAGAAGACCATTGATTAATTCATTAGTAAAGAAGTTATTATCTAGTACCCTGAGCCGGATATAAGAAAGTTCTCCCGCTAGATCTTGTTAACTTATTATGAAGGAAAAATAAAGGATTTAGTACCCTGAGATGTTTCTCTGTAAATGTGTTAACAAGATTTGAGATGAACATGTCATTGGTAGCATTGTCTTTAGCTCCGGTCTTCCGATAATACTCGAACAGGTCATTACTTCCCGTGATAATCATGAAAACGGACCTGGAAATGAGTTGTTGAGCTTTCCATTTGCCCAACTTCTTCTCGAGAGCCTTAACTACATTTTCGAAATATTTGATTTGGGTCGTCATAGTGAGTGTCCCTGGACCCTATATTTCAAAATTTTGACGATCTCACAAGTTAGAGAGATCAGTGCAAATTCTATATTGCTGATAAAATGCTGCAAATGAAAATTAAAAGTTCAAAAAGATCAGAAATTTGGCTTACGGTGGAATCAAGTATTCCAGATCCGCCAGATGCGAAGTTGACTCCTTCAAGCATTTGATCAACATTTGTCATAGAAAGATAAGCCCGTGGACTTCTCTC
The DNA here is from genome assembly GCA_946800325.1 of Luzula sylvatica. Classification (NCBI taxonomy): domain Eukaryota; kingdom Viridiplantae; phylum Streptophyta; class Magnoliopsida; order Poales; family Juncaceae; genus Luzula; species Luzula sylvatica. The sequence continues at coordinate 56,753,538 of OX326960.1, read as the reverse complement.
AAACCCAATAAACTTTGCTGATCGTACAAAAAGTTTGAGGTTAACATATTCTTTTTTTGAGTTTTTTGAGGTTAGCATATTCAGAATACTTTTGAACATTTTGATATCAAGAAGCTAGAATATAAGAGTTATTAGGGCAACACAAATAATTAAATAAACAAGAAGGTGATAGTATATACCTGCATAATCAGCCATGTTTAAGCCATTGCTGAACCTTCCTACAGGAAGTCCGATTGGCAAGTCAATACCATAATCGCCATAGTTTGACTTGTCTTGAATCGGTACACTAAGATTATTATTGTTTCCAACGTCGGCCAAAGAATCGCCGAACACAAATGCAGCTGGTATGAGGAACGACTTTGCACAAGTCACAGGAGCAAAAAAAGTTATGAGAGAGATGATGAGAAATCTAGGGGATAATGCCATTGTTGCCGTGATGAAATTTGATTAAGGTTATATTAATTTGTTCTTTTTATTTGGTTGGAAGAATATCCTTATATATTGTGTGATCATGATTGAAATTGTTTTGTCCGATTAAAGAATTTTGGAGATGAAACCAACAATTTACTGCGACAAATTTGTTGAATATAATTAGTTTTTGTTTTTGCTGATAGTAGAATGATGTTTTAATTTACCAAATTTTCAGGCGGCCGATTAATAACATCCAAATTCTTTTTGAACCTTTGTTAAAGATATCTCAGTATATTTTAATAAGTGTGAATGCAATAATTAGATTGTTTTCTTTGCTCAATTTGGTAGGCAAATAAAATGAAAACTTAAAATACTTCATTGTAAACTAATATGTTTAGAGTAGCAGGCAAACAGTTTGGTTTTATAAAACTTAAAACCAAACTTTCATAATGTAAACCCTAATTTTTTCCTTAATTAGTCAGCGTTATTACAGTCGAACATCCAAGTTACCAACACTAATTTTGTATGTTAATCAACATACTTAACCATCTCAGGGACACTTCAGACCATGTTTTAGGATACGTCAAACTTAACCAATTGATCGGACAAACAAAACTTATTTTACTATCATATCTAGCACCAGGTCTGGTCCTCAGTCCGACTCCCAACAGACCCATGTACTCTAAAGCCCCTTAAAAAAAACCCCAATATAATTTATACCTCATACATACATATATATAGTTTAAAGTCTACAATTTTAATCTAACCTCATAATAATAAAGGCCAACTCAACTCAACTCAACTCAACACCATCTCTCAAGTCTCCCCAATCGTTGTACCCATCACCAGCGCTTACCCAGTTCTTGGATGCCCAGAAGCCAAGAAAAAGACACGGCGCTCCTAGACGACCACTCTCATCGTGCTACGACCCCATCCGGACCCATCAACAACACGACTCCATCTGGATTGGACCCAATTTCGGGGATTTTAAGCGATCTTTTTACCAAATCGATTTTAGAAATTGGGTCACAATTTCAGCGATTTTATCTCCCAAATCGAAATAACAAGATCAATTTCAGAAATTTCACTGATTTGTAAATTGATTTTGGCCTAGTTATCCTCAAAATTTACATTTTAATTTCTTCTCTCGATACCAAATCTATTTTTCCCTAATTTCATTTATCTTTAGTTGACTATTAACCTATGTTGCACAGATACGGATATGGATATCGTATCCGATACGATACGGATACAGCGATACGACAATTTTAAAAAAATCACGAATACGAATGCGGCTATATATTATTATTTTAATATATTTATATTGTATATAATTAATAAATACATAATAAATTAATAATATTTTAAAATTAAATATCATGACAATAAATCAAACCAACATAACAACACAAGTATCATAAAAATATTTTAAATTAATTTATTCTAGAAGTATCCTAGAAATAATTTAGAAATATCCTAAAAATATCATATATACACTACAACAATACTGACATTTCGAAGCATTCGCATATGCTGTTGAATGCATGTATTAATGTTGTCATTTACATTTAACAGCATAAGCTAAAAATACAGTCCGGACTGGTGCCCTCTATTCTTACAAATGCATTTCACGTATTGCTTTGTAACTTTGAAACCAAGAGCATATGTTTGTGTCGGCAATTATAATGAAAATCGAGGGCATTTCGTAATGTCATCAAAACAGTCAAAATAATGCAATTACAAATGCTGTCATATGCCCAAATACATTGAATTTTGAGAAATAAAAGCATTAACAAATATTTAGTAAGGACGTTATAAAATGCATTTGATTGTGACAATATAAACATTTACTAATGCATTGGAATGGGCATGAGCATGGACAAATAATAGCATTTTCTAATGCTTCGGTAATAAAAATTGAAAGCATTTAAGAAAATACAGTTTATTGTATGAATAGACAACAAACAAAAATGCAAGTAATGTTGATGTGGTAGCATTTAGAATAGCATGCAATGTAGAAATACCGACATTTAAGATAAATTATAGAACGCAATTTTTATTTTATTTTTAATTATAAAATTACACCAAAATACAAAAAAAATATCATATAAAAATACAAATACATGACATTAATTTTAATCTTGAATTTATTACATGTACACAAAATAATCGTTAACAATTCGAAATTAAATATAACAACAATAAATCAAGAAATGGTCCTTGTTCTCTTTGAGTAAATCAGGATGGTGCTCGAAAAGCATTTCAACTTCTCTGTACATGTCTTGAATGGTCTTGTTCTCCTTGCAGACAAGTTAATAATGCCGACGATCCTCCAATGTAGTATATTTGTTGATAAAAATATAGTTAGTTACTGTATACACGTCACTATTCACACAAAAGGAACTCAATATTATATAGTTAGTTATAAATAGTATATTTGTTGATAAAAATTAATACTAACCATAATCACTCTGAGCAACTCCTCGAATAACCCACCTCCTGTCCCTCCGAGACCCGCCTCATGCCCCCCCCCGAGACTCGCCTCCTGCCCCTCCGAGGCCCATTCCAATGCATTATCTAATTTATTTAAAAATATTATGGGTCAAAATATATAACGGGCTGAAGTATTCTAAATGAAGTATCTCAGTCGTATCCTGAACGTATCGCAGTCGTATCCTGTCGTAGTCCCGCCGTATCCGAAAAAAATAAATATTAAAATAATCTGATACGTCACGTGACGTATCCGAGCCGTATCGTATCTGTATCCGTATCGGATATCCGTATTCTTATGATATTTCTGTATTTTTGAAGTATTCGCGTAACATAGCTATTAACTTATAGTTTGTTTAATCAAAGAAAAAAATGATTTGTGGCTAATTATTCACACGACTTACATCTTGGTATGAAAAATATATATAATTTTATATTCTAAAAGCCTGTTGTAGAATTCGCCTAAAACCCACAAAAATTTAGTACTGGGTATGTCGGTCCTGAGATTTCTGAGATTTGAGGGGCTCTAAGCAAATATTATATTGAGGGATTGTGAAAAAATATATTTAGCATAAGTAAAATCAAGTTTACAAAAAAAAAATTGAATTTTTAATATCTTTTTACAAAGAAAAAAAAAGATGAAGTTGAGAAATCATTACCGTATAAAGTTGTAAAAATATCATGTTTGCAAGCGTGCATTGCATTTCAAAAAGTCATAGCTCTTATTTTGATCTTCTGCCGAATTTATTGTACTTTTATTACACAAATAACCTGTTATCAACTATTTCGTATCGAACACATTGCATTCACTATATTTTAAAAGAAATTAAACTCTTTTCCGGAAATTTTCTTCAACAATGCTGATTGAATCAACACTGACGTCACATATTGACAGTTAATTTGCAGACCCATTTCACATATTGAATCCCGTGATTTCGAGTGTGGGCATTGTCCTTGAAAATTTCGGCACGGTATCAATCGGAGTATGCGTAATACTCCTCGCGAGTAGTGGTGATGTGGTCGCGGGTGCAGGTATTATCCGCGAATATCTCATCGCGAATTGCGGTGTTGTGATTGCGAGTGAAAATATTATCCCCGAATATCGGATATCTCGGTTGATTTAATTTGATGAGCTTAAAGGAGACTCCGGACGTCGTCGAGAGTGAATGCGGGTTGAGACGAGTAGCTCGAGGCATACTCCGGATCACCGATGGCTCGACGTTTGGAGGGACGATTAGATTGGTTTCCCCTTGCGAGATCTGCCTAAAAATTTAGGTTGGGGTTGGGCTGTAGAAAATCTGCCTAAAAATTTCGCCCCCAGGCCGTTGGGGACGCTCCAAAACTGGTCATGCACGTTGGAGGTTGGGCTGCAGAAAATGAACTAACCGTCAAGACCGTTCGGACGGTATAGGATAAACTTATATTATTCGTCGGACGCTTCGCTAGTCCGTCCGGACGAATAGTGTAAATTCGCACTTTACATAAATTTTTTCCAAATTTGATTTTCTGAAATACTTTGAGATTTGATCCACCACACTTCTGGAGTGTGTTTAGGGTCCTTAAATAAATGGTCTAGAGTCGTGTTGATCTTCAAGTTTTCGTCGGCATTCTTTGTGTCTTTTTCGGTGTTTTTTGAAGTTGATATTAATATCTTAAAAGCGCTCCCAGTTGAATTTTGAGTCTTATGCGGGTTTTACTGATGATAGCCACATCCCATGCACTGTAGATATCCCAGTTGAATTCATTGTGACATTACATAACATTTATCTCGGACTGATTAAAAGTCCAATAATTCAAAAACAAAAAAGAAAAATTCTAAACAAAATTTATTATTTTACTGATAATAGCCACATCCCATGCACTGTGCATTCCGAAAAAGTTGTGCAATTATTAAGTACAATTTTGTCCATTGTAATTTCTATCGTGGGGTTAACATATCGGGAAACAATTTAACGCTATTATCAACTCGGGCTTGGGCAACCGAAACATCGCGGCCGCCCGTGTTGACATGTTGTCCCGACTAAAGAAAAGTCCAATAATTCAAAATTATAAAGAGAAAGTCTAAATAAGATTTATAAATTTACTAATGATAGGCCCATTCCATGCACAGATGAATGATCGAGTTTGCTATTTCTCATGCATAATTTTTTTTTTCTATTTCCCTAACTTACAACAACAGTAACAACAAATTGTACAAATTCAAACAACATAAATTCAAACGTCTCAATAACTCGCCTATCAGAGAAGGTGTGGGCTAAATCCAGATTAAGAGCAGAAGGAAAAGAGAGAGTTGAATGAAGAGCAAGAGTCGATTAAAGAGGAGGAAGATCAAAACCCTAGTTTCTGAGGTCATGAGTCGGACGCAATATGTTAGGAGAGAGAAGAAATATAGTGCGGAGATTGTATATATATTCTTAGGTTTTGTCGTTTTGAACATCTACTTTTTTCCTCAATTTTTCTTAAATTTCTGTTTTTTCAGAATTTATGAATTCTTTCAAGTTAACTTTCTAGAAGTTACAATTTTGTAAAATTAAAGTTTTTCTTGGGATTAGCTAGTTTATAAGGAGAGTGTTCTTTTCTAAACTTCAAAATATTTGTATATTTCTTTGATAATATAAAATATAGATGTAAGACTTTCGAGACTATTCTATTATTTTCAATAAATAACACAACACGCAAAAAAAATTTGAGGAGAAAGACAAGCGCGATGCGCGCTCAATTCAATTAATCTTTATAAAAAAGAAAAGAAGGTACAAATAGTTCTTTAATTACAATTGTTAAGTAAAGTAACTTAGTCCCCTCGGCAATGGTATACGTATTAAGCCATTAGGTCCTAACCGGTTTTCCTTTGAACTAATCTTCAAATCACTCATTTAACAATGAGATTTCCACAAACCCGCTAAATCTTCAACGTTCTTAATAATCAAATCACGCATTCGATCCTTTGTTTGGAATATTCGATTATTACGTTATCTCCAAATCTTCCATAACGTTGTTAGCCATTTGCCGTATCAACTCCTTGCTTCTACATAATGTACAAATTTACCGAAATATAAGTTAATATCTTATATTTAATTCATCTTCTAGTGCTAGATATGATAGTAAAATAAGTTTTGTTTGTCCGATCAATTGGTTAAGTTTAACGTATCCTAAAACATGGTCCGAAGTGTCCCTGAGATGGTTGAGTATGTTGATTAACATACAAAATTAGTGTTGGTAACTTGGATGTTCGACTGTAATAACGCTAACTAATTAAGGAAAAAATTAGGGTTTACATTATGAAAGTTTGGTTTTGAGTTTTATAAAACCAAACTGTTTGCCTGCTCCTCTAAACATATTAGTTTACAATGAAGTATTTTAAGTTTTCATTTTATTTGACCACCAAATTGAGCAAAGAAAACAATCTAATTATTGCATTCACACTTATTAAAATATACTGAGATATCTTTAACAAAGGTTCAAAAAGAATTTGGATGTTATTAATCCGCCTGAAAATTTGGTAAATTAAAACATCATTCTACTATCAGCAAAAACAAAAACTAATTATATTCAACAAATTTGTCACAGTAAATTGTTGGTTTCATCTCCAAAATTCTTTAATCGGACAAACAATATCAATCATGATCACACAATATATAAGGATATTCTTCCAACCAAATAAAAAGAACAAATTAATACAACCTTAATCAAATTTCATCACGGGAACAATGGCATTATCCCCTCGATTTCTCATCATCTCTCTCATAACTATTTTTGCTCCTGTGACTTGTGCAAAGTCGTCCCTCATACCAGCTGCATTTGTGTTCGGCGATTCTTTGGCCGACGTTGGAAACAATAATAATCTTAGTGTACCGATTCAAGACAAGTCAAACTATGGCGATTATGGTATTGACTTGCCAATCGGACTTCCTGTAGGAAGGTTCAGCAATGGCTTAAACATGGCTGATTATGCAGGTATATATTATCACCTTCTTGTTTATTTAATTATTTGTGTTTCCCTAGTAACTTTTATATTCTAACTTCTTGATATGAAAATGTTCAAAAGTATTCTGAATATGTTAACCTCAAATTTTTTGTACGATTAGCAAAGTTTATTGGGTTTGAGAGAAGTCCACCGGCTTATCTTTCTATGACAAATGTTGATCAAATGCTTGAAGGAGTCAACTTCGCATCTGGCGGATCTGGAATACTTGATTCCACCGTAAGCCAAATTTCTGATCTTTTTGAGCTTTTAATTTTCATTTGCAGCATTTTATCAGCAATATAGATTTTGCACTGATCTCTCTAACTTGTGAGATCGTCAAAATTTTGAAATATAGGGTCCAGGGACACTCACTATGACGACCCAAATCAAATATTTCGAAAATGTAGTTAAGGCTCTCGAGAAGAAGTTGGGCAAATGGAAAGCTCAACAACTCATTTCCAGGTCCGTTTTCATGATTATCACGGGAAGTAATGACCTGTTCGAGTATTATCGGAAGACCGGAGCTAAAGACGATGCTACCAATGACAAGTTCATCTCAAATCTTGTGAACACATTTACAGAGAAACATCTCAGGGTACTAAATCCTTTATTTTTCCTTCATAATAAGTTAACAAGATCTAGCGGGAGAACTTTCTTATATCCGGCTCAGGGTACTAGATAATAACTTCTTTACTAATCAATTAATCAATGGTCTTCTTTTAGGCTCTTACCGAACTTGGTGCGAAGAACTTTCTTATAGCCGGCTTGGCACCTGTTGGGTGTGCTCCGATTTTTAGAAGCGAAACTTCAAACGGAGACTGCGTAGACGCATTGAACGAGCTAGCTAAAAGCTACAATTATTTAATAAAAAACAAATTGAAGGAAAATCTATTATCGTTCCGATACTCTTTTATTGATTCTTATGGTGTTTTCAGCACAATTATGTACACTAATTATTTTTTCGGTAAGTTACAAATACCCATATATACAATCCTTTTTGTATATATAATCTATATGTACATATATAAGATATGAATATTATTTTCTATTAATCAGGGATAACCGAGATAAAGACGGCATGTTGTGGGAAAGGAAGACTCAATGCAGAAAGTGGCTGCACGGCAAATGTGACGGCATGCGAGGACAGATCAAATCACCTTTTCTGGGACAGATATCACCCCTCAGATACAACAACAAAAGTTGCAGCAGGCATAGCGTTCATTGGCAGTGCAATTTATAGTTCGCCGCTGAACTTGCTCCAGCTCTGTACCGGGCTATAATTTAAAACTTTTATTTCTAGTTAAGAGAATGCTCCGAATGATGTAATTTAGAATTTGATAACTCCCAGGGACACTTTTTATGTAAACTGAATACAAAATTGCGAGATCTATGATGAAATTTACCCTTTTCAATATCGATGAACTATAGAACTTCATCATATCACCGAAACAATTTTCAGTGACAGTACCTAATTCAATTGACGTGATGACATTTTTTAAATGGCAATTTGTAAATAACAAATGCGATTTCGATCTTATTTCAAAAATTCGAGGAATTTACTTTAGGTGCACTAGCCTCTTTAAATACAAGCGCCAAAGAACTGATTTTTATTTGTTTGGAAAATCATGTGGTAATTCATCAAATTCAATGATATTTCGTATTTGTTTAGACCTCGTTCATTTTGTGAACGATAAAACTCTCCTATTTTGTTTATACAAATAAATTGCTAAAGTAAGGGAGATTTACATATCGCCTTTCTAAAAACTCCGGTCAACGTGATTTTTTTTTTTCAAAAAATTGGCTAAATAATTTTTTCCCTAAGATTCAAATGTATATTAAAAACTATATTTTACTGAATTCAAAAATATATTTTGGTAAATTAAATATTATAGTTTACTAAATTTAATATTATATTTTGTTGAACAAAAGTAAATATTATATTTTGTTGAATTAAAGAGTATATTTTAGTCAAATTTAAGTGTATATTTTTTCTAAATTTAAAATTATATTTTGTTTAATTAAAAAAAGTATATTTTTCCAAATACAAGTGTATATTTTGCTGAATTCCAGAGTATATTTTGTTAAATTCAAGTGTATGTTTTTTATATTTTATTCTTTTTATGCTAAATATAGTTTTGCTAATATTCAAGAGTATATTCTGCTTAATTCAACAGTATATTTTTTAATTTAAAGTATATTTTGATAAATTCAATAATATATTTAAAGTATATTTTGATAAATTCAATAATATATTTTTTCAATTTCAACAATATATTTTGCTGAATTCAACAGTATATTTTCTTAATTTGAGTAATTCATTTTGTTAAATTCAAAGTATATTTTGTTAAATTTAATAATATATATTTTCAATTTGAATTATATATTTTGCTGAAGTCAACAATATATTTTGCTGAATTCAAAATTATATTTTGTTTAACACTTCAATTCTTCTGTACTCCTAAAGCATCTCGGGTTCCTTTCCTAATTTCAACAATATATTGTTGGTATAAACCCTGAAAAATCTAACTAGAACGACACATTCATTAATTTGTATTTAGAAATTTAATAACAAACTCGCATACACACATTCAAGCAACATATATTTAGTATAATTAGAAAAAATTGTATACACTTGGACACAACACATGCATGTAACATCTATGCTCAAATTACTTTACCTTGTGTGATTGCGCGGTACAGTTTGGATTTGTCGAGTGATTGTGCTGGATAGTTCGGTGTTGTTGCATTGTTTGCGTTGTTTGCGTAAAATTATAATAACCAAAAGATAGATGGTATGGAGATTTTTGGAAACCCGAGGATTAGAAAATTGGAAAAAAGAAACCTTGAGGAAATAGGAAAGTTCTACATATATTTTTATTGTCTTGATTGAATGATAATTAAGGCAATGATTATTTCGTTGTATTGGATAGAAGTTTAGCTATAAATAGAGGGCTAGGCTAAAGTTTTATTCATTCCAACAAATATCAATAATTGTATTCTCTCTTTCTCCAGTATAGTAAAATAGTTTGAGTATAGGCGGTCGTGATTTTTTTTCTTCGGGGTTTCCACTTAAATTTTTTTGTGTTCGTGTGATGTTTGTTTGCGGCGACGATCCTAACAATAGAATAGAGGGTTCGGGTTTAGGAATTTCATAACTCATGAAATTTTATCCTATGTCATCAAATATATAAAAAAAAATTCATCAAAACTACATTAAGATTTTATAATTTTTTTGACGAATTCTTTCCAAAGCCATTTGGACAAGACGCGTCCCCGCCACATATTGCTAAGTACAACAAAGTATGTTTCAATGCGTTGAGAAATCAGTATCATTTCACTGTCTCTCTTATCAGCTGGAGCACGGAATCTCAATACACATTGAAGTACTTGAAAAACTACATAATGCTTACGTATTGTTTGCATTTCAATTCTCATGGATCTTCTATGACTTGATGGCCAACTAAGGGGCATTTCGCCGTTTTGGCTTCCAAATTATTGCTTTGATACTACCTCTTTTTGTTTCGTGGTACCCACTCTCTTTTATTTTTTTCCTCCTCTATTGTAGTAAATAACACTCGTAAAGAAGGTAATAACATTTTACAATACAAATACAAATACTTCAAAACAATTTGTCAGACATATGATGCCTTGGTATCTCCTATATTTTGGAGCATACAAATAATACAATTACCCATGACTCTTATTTTCTGCAATGTTAGGCTAGTTAGGGCTCCACATAAAATTACCCATCACTATTATTTTCTGCAATGTTAGGCTAGTTAGGACTCCACATAAAATCACTCTACAGAGATGTAAATGGTATGGATATTATCCAAACCGAACCGTATTTGAAAAAATATTCGGATATGATATTCGATTTTAGTGTCGAATCCGGATTCGGATATTTTTCGGATCTGATACTCGGGTCCGAATTCGAATATTTTCATTCGGATCTGGTCATTATATATATATTAGTTGGAAAAAATATAGATAATTAATGATTTCTAAATAATTTAAGATTGTAATCAAGAAATTATGTTTAAATATAATAGATTATATTTTTCATGTCGTAACTTATATATATATATATATATATATATATATATATATATATATATATATATATATATATATATTATGTTATGATATAATATTATTCGTTTTAATATCCGAAAAAAATTCTGTATGTGTATTAGTATCGGACAATATCCGAACCGTATCTGTATCCGTTTGATATCCGAACCATATTCGGATCCGGATTGTTCAGTATCCAAGTGTCCATATCCGAAAATATATGGATACGGATCTGGTATGACGACTATCCCCGAACCGGATCCGAACCGGATCCGAACCGGATCCGAACCGTTTACACCCCACCCCTAGAGTCCTAGACTCCCACCCCCACACACGCGGTCCCACCGACTGATGTTGATTAATTAGCATGTTCAATCATGGCTAACACAGCTAAACAAGGACATAAGAAAGTTAAGCACCATGAGTTTCTTAATTTCATTCTTGCCTTGCGCCTCCGACTACTGGTCAGAACAAGTAGTCTCGATCCCTAGTTTGGTAGTTCTCCACACATTCCTTCATTCATTTGCCATCTCATATATTCTGCATTGGAAATAAACAATTCTTCAGTCTTAGACTAATTAAAAAAGCTGATCATTACTGCACTGCAGCACCTCTACAAACTGACAAAACGGAACTAACTCTATTTCCTATACATACACACCCCTTCTGAGTACTAAGCTATCATCTTCTCTCAACCAAGCAAAGTTATTACTAGAAGAAATTAAGCACCATGTTTGAGAAGATCAACACTTCTTCACATTCACGCACTCTCACTATTTTACTTATCTTTCTCCCTCTAGCCTTGCTATACATTGTCCTCTTCTTACCCAACACTAACAGCTTTCTCCAATCTCACTCTTTCTACAATTGCCAGTCGCCTCCTATGATGGCCGCAAGCCCGGCGCCTTCTCCTGATTTCAGCCCAGTACTTCCTCCTGCGGCAAAACCGGAATTCAAACTCTTAATTGGCGTCCTAACATTGCCTGAGAAATACCACCGACGAAACATTATACGTATGGCTTATGCATTGCAAAAACCAATTCTTGATGCACGAGTGGATATCCGTTTCGTGTTCTGTAACCTCACGAGGGACGAACAGAAGGCATTCATTTCGCTCGAGATACTCACTTATGGTGATATAATCATTTTGAATTGCACCGAGAATATGGACAATGGCAAGACCTACACCTACTTCTCTAGTATTCCAGGAATGTTTCCCGACGAAGAACATCCATATGACTATGTCATGAAGGCCGATGATGATGCGTATTTCCGTCTGAATTATTTGGTCGAGGCCTTACGTGATAAGCCTAGATTTGACACGTATTTCGGTAAAGGATACCCTCCTTTGGATCAAGAAAATCCTCCATACTTTGTCGGTATGGGCTACGCACTGTCGTGGGACCTAGTCGAGTTTATTGCCACATCAGACTTTGCGCGAACTCATCTTGATGGTTTGGAGGATATTAATTTGTCTGTGTGGCTTGGTGTAGGAGGGAAGGGGAAGAACAGGTATAATATGCGAGAGAGAATGTATGATTTTCATGGTGTCGAGCCGGAGAATTTCCGGGAAGATACAATTGCGGTGCATTTCTTGAAAAACGACTTTCCGTGGATGGTCACGTTAAACCGGTTTAACGTGACGCAAGTTCCGCCTTCTAGGTTTTACCACATTTGAGATCAGAATAGTTAAATTTGATTATTTTTTTTTTTTTGTGTGTGAAGACAAATTTGTATTTATTTATATATTTTTTTTGTTAGTTGACGTATTTGATCATTCTTTTGTAATCTAAGAATAAAGTTTGGTGAAGAAATGAATTAAAGAATTAAGGAAGTTACGAGAATTCATATTTGACACGTCTTGGAACTCCTGGAGTATCTGATCTTCTATGACATTTTTGGTGTGAGTTGATACATTATTAAATTAAGTAACGAAAAATCACATTTTTATTTATGATGTAGTATGTTGGAGATTCTAATTTAATTAAAAAAATATATATTTATGAAAAGCAAGCTCTAAACAAATTTTATTTGAATGATTTGTTTTCATAATCTAATGTCTAAGCTAATTTTGTTCTACACAAAAACCACACATTTCACCGTCACAAATGATTACAATTTGGTCAATGCCCTCGCCATCCTCTTCCCTCTGATTGTTGAAAACTCAACATCGTTTACAATACACGTCAACGATGAGTTGTGCATTTTAAATTTGGAAAAATTCTACAAACACATAACTATTTCACAAATTCATTCCCGAAATGTAATTTGGCCATTGGATCTATTTTGTTTTTATGTGGATCCCACTCATTTGTATTACTTTGATGTTGACACTTGTATTTCGGTATTAAGTTTGTGCATTATTTCGGTGATTGTATCACCACCGATTTGGCACATGGAAATACCTATCTGCCGACCATTTGCCAATATAATTTTCCAAAACAATTCTGCAATATATCACATGAATATATCACATGAATATCCGGCAATTGGGGGCTAGAAATACGGTATTTTATATTTGTATCATTTACACCTTCGAGGATACAGTTAAGCAAACTCAATTTGCCAATACCGTGTTTATAATGATTATACCCGGTCTAGGTGCAATTAATTAAAGGATTCAAGTTGCTGTGCTGTCAAGGTTAACCAAATCAATATCTCGGTGCTAATTAATCGAATTCACTTTAGTGCATCAGCACATATGCATATCTTAAGGGTTCGAGAAAGCATCGAATACCTTTCTTGAGATATTATAAGTATAATTTAATAAATCGTTAATTCTCTTTTACTGTGTTAATATACTCGTTTATAGTGTCATTCTCAAAGCATCAAATGCCTTCCTTGAGATATTATTATGTAGGGAAACTTTATCGTATATCGCTACTAAAAGTTTATAAATTACATATTTATTCTTCTTAAATTTTTATTATTATATTTATCTTTACCAAACACTATTAAATATCAAATTTACCCAAAATCAATAATTTATTTAAATTTAATATAAATTTAATATAATTCACCAATATACCCATCAATTCCCTAACCCCAAATCCAATAATCTTGTTTTAAAAACCCCTAAACTCATTAACCTACTAGTACTAGGGTCGGTTTGGTTTATTTGATTACCGAACCGAACCGTTCAATTTTGATTTATTTGATTCGGTTTAGTGAATTATTTGATTCTGTTTGGTTTAAAATTAGTGTTATTAGATTTTTATTGGTTCGGTTCAATTTTGTGTTTTGTAAACCGACAAACCGAACCGACCATTATAATTATCATGTGACATGCAAAACTATACGGTATAATAGAAATTTGAAATACGCAAAATATTTAAATGAATCATGTTCATAATGATTTGACTGTTTGAAATGAAAGAGTTAAGTCTATTTTTATTAAAAAAAATGGTGAAATTTTGTATTCGAGTACTAAATACTAAATACTGGTGAATTTTAGTTAATGGATTTGATGTTATTTTGCATTGATATATGTTGGATTTTTGGTTATAAGTTTGAACTGGTTATTTTTATTTTATAATTTTTGAGCATTCCTTTTTGTTGTTGTGTGAATTGAATTAAATAATTAATTGTTATATGTGATAATTACAAATTGATTTCTATTATTTATATATATGAAAGTGGTAGAGGTTACATTGTATAAATTGGTTACACTACATTCTTATTCGGTTTAGTTTAACCGAATAAACCAATTAAACCGTTTGGTTTAACTGGTTCGGTATTCGTTTGGTTCATATTGAAGGAAATACAGTTTTGGATCAACGGTAAAATGGTACACATAAGGATAAACGAACGCACGCGTTCGTGGGCATAAATAATGTGTATATTAGATGCACATATGTATATTGGATATACATAGTTAAATTGATAAGAAACGGTTTTATTAAGAAAACCAGAAAATCAGTTTAAACAGTTTTAGTAAAACTGACATAACTTTCTGATAACGACTCCAATTTGAATGGTTCAAATTGGGTTAAATAGATAATAAGATTATCTAGAACTTTCATGTAGAAATATATTTCATTTGAGCGATGTATCAGTGTCGTTTTAATGGAATACCGAAAGGGTGCGACAGTTTGACATACAGTTAGTAAAACCGTAATAACTTTCGCATCCGAACTCCAATTGGTCTGGGCCAAATTGGGTTGGACAAATAATAAGATTATCTACAACTTTCGTGAAGGTTTTAAGTCGGTTGGAACGATTTACCAATTTCGTTTCAACAGAATACTGAAAGGGTGTGTGCAGTTTTCTGTGTGAAAAGGTGTATAGTAGATATACATACCTTTTGGCCCATCCTTATCCTATGTAATATATATATGATGTTTCTCTCTCCTCCATTAGGTTAATACTGAAACCAATTAATGTCTAATTCAGTCCAGAAATTAGAGAGACTCTAATGACCTCTTGAAAGAGTGCGAAGAGAAAGAGAAAAGGTGTTTTCTCAGTTTAGAGAATCAAACGCGATCATGCAAGTTCGCCGGTGCATCGTCTAGGCAGGTGCATCCGCGACCGAGGTGCTACGACTCACGGTGGATACGAGTAGAGGAGTTCGCACTTTGTGGCTCTTCGTTGTGATCAAACCGAAGAAGTAAACGAGTAATAGGCTGTGGAAGCGTGTGGGCATGGGACGCACGAAAACAACCGGAGACGTGTCAAGACGGTGGGAGACGTGTGGTATGGGACGCACGGGCTAGTCACCAACGTGACACCGAAGAAGGAAAGGATGCGAGCGATCAACCCGTCGTGCGTGATCAATTTCACGCTGGTAATCGTCTATCATACTTTGCATCGTACTCTCGAAGTCGAGGCGTGATCTCGGGACAAGGGGAACCGGACCGGGTCTTCTTATCCGCTGCGTGGGTCCGGGGTCGGATCAATTCCCAACACATATATTTATTTGGTCGATTACGTTTAGATTTAATTTGGCTATGTTTAAATTAATTTTACTTTAAATGGTTCAATTTGATCCGAACTGACCATTTGAACACCCCTACATACTACCTCTAAACCCACTAATCCGCTACCCGTTCACTCCCAATGTTACAGAAATCGCTCGGCGCTCGCTAGTCGACATGCGACCATCCAGCGCCAAGGATGATTGATCGGGAATCTTGGCAGATCTCGACGAATTTTTACTTTTTATATTTAATACCAAAATTAATTAATCAAAATTACAAATCAGTATTTTTTTTAATAAATTTTGAATATAATTTAACTAACAAAATTCACTACACCACAAAATTCACATAAACTCAAATAATAATTTAAATAATATAACTGATATCCAAATAACATAATAAAATTTCAAATGACATAACATTATCATGAAAAGAAAGAAAGGAGGAAAACAATGAGCAAGAATGTTTTCGTTTCGACCATGTCCCCTGTTGCGAGAAATAAGATAGGAAAATAAACAATTTGCCTTGCACGAAGAGAGAAAACGAGAAAAAAAAAATGAAAGACAATATATATATATATATATTGTCTTTCATTTTTTTTTTCTCGTTTTCTCTCTTCGTGCAAGGCAAATTGTTTAATATATATATATATATATATATATATATATATATATATATATATATATATATATCCACAAAAAAAATAAAAAAAAAAAATCCAGGGTCCAAAATATACTATTGAAATTAGCAAAATATATTTTTGTATATAACAAAATATACTGCTGAAAATATATTATTTTATTTTTATTTTAGCAATGTTAACATGTTGGATTCAATAGTATATTATGTTCCTTTAAATAGTATATTTTGCTAATTTCATTTGTATATTTTGCATGTCTGGATTCTTTTTTTGAATTCTCATTAGCAAACCTGTACATATATATATATATATATAATATTAAAAATCTGAAAAATTTTAGTACAAAAAATATTTTTGGCTAAAAAAAAACTTGTAAAAATCGGCTCAGCGGTGGCTTGACGGTCTTGGCGGAGTGTTGGCGGACGCTTGGCGGAAATTCGCCAATCACAAAAAGCAAGGGGTTATCGTGACGGGGGACCATCAACTAGAGATTAATCGGCCGCCAAGACCGAATTCTGGAACACTGTTACTCCATACTCCAATTACAACTCCTAAATAGGTGACATAATATGTGATATATAGAAGCTCGCGATTTGGGCGAAAGATATGGAATCTCTTCTGGCAATTTTGGTGAGAGAGATGTGGCGATTTGGCAAGAGAGCAACTCCTCTATGCGACATGGAACCTCTCCTCTTCTGGCTCCTCTATGAAACTCTCTTCCTCTAAAAGTAAGGATTTTTAATTTGCTATTTTTTTCTTAAATTGATGCTAAATTAATGTTCAATCTGTTGTAATTTGACTAAATCGATGCTCCATTATAAACTATTGATGCTCCGTTATAATCTAAAATGCTTAATATGTTACATTAAACACTCTCCTTTCTATGTCCATTATAAATCTCTTTAAATCGGGCTAACTTGATGCTCAATTTTGAAGGAAATACAGTTTCAGGATCAACCGTAAAAGTGTACACAAGGATAAACGAATATAGGCGTACATTCGTGGTTATATCTTTCAGTAGGAAAATCCAATTTGAATGGTTCAAATTGGGTTAGATAGATAATAAGATTATCTACAACCTTCATATAGAAATATATTTCATATGAACGAAGTATCAGTGTCGTTTCTATGAAATACCGAAAGGGTGCAACAGTATGACATACAGTTAGTAAAACAGTCATAACTTTTGTATACGAACTCCAATTGGGCCAGGCCAAATTGGGTCGTGTAGATAATAAGATTATATACAACTTTCGTGTTGGTTGATGTTCTGTCAGAGAAATTTACCAATTTCGTATGGACAGAATACTGGGCAGATTCATGCAACTTTCTGTGTGAAAGAGTGTATATTGGATATACATGTCTTTTGGCCAATCTTAATCCTATGTGATATAAATAGGATGTTTCTCTCTATCTCTCTCTGGTCAATCCAGATGTGAATTCATTCATAATATTCAGAATATTCCAGAAATATTGAGAGACATCTTTCTATTGAGTGAAAGGGTGTAAAGATAGAGAACCGAGAAAAATAGTTTTTCCGGAGAAGAGAATTAATCGATCAAGCAAGTTCGCTGGTGCATCGTCTAGGCAGGTGCATCCGCGACCGACGAACTCCGACTCACGGTGGATACAAGTAGAGGAGCGACACTTGTGGCTCTTCGATTGTGATCAACTCGAGGGAGAGAAAGAACGGTCAAAGACGGTGGAAGCGCTTGGACGTAGAACGCCCGGAGACAACCGGTGGAGCGTCAAGACGGTGGGAGACGTGTGGTATGGGACGCACGTGCTAGTCACCAACGTGACCGGAGAAAGAAGGAAGAGCGATCAACCCTTCGTGCGTGATCAATTTCCCGCTGGTAATCGTCTATCCTTCTGTTGTATCGTACTCTCGAAGTCATGGCGTGATTTTGAATTTAGGGAACCGGACCGGGCCTTCATATCCGCTGCGCGGGCCCGGGGTCGGGTGAATTCCCAACAAATTTCACGAGTTTATTTGAAAATTGATGCTCAATCGGATTTCTTATAATTTCAGGTTTTATTATAATTATAATTTTGTTTTTTTAAGGTTGAGGGTTCATGTGATATAATACCAAATTAACATATGGTACATGTATGATGCATAATTGCCAGAATGTGGTCGTATAGTACCGGTTGGCGGAAATTAGGAGGGTACAGTGTTAAAATTTGGGGTAACTATATTGAATAGTGGAACTAACTCAAAACCATAATCGAGCATATATGCATATGTTAATTAGACACGAAGAAAGAGTTTCAAAAAATTACCTCAGATTCGGCTAATCCGGTTGAAGGGCTCTCGTATATCACGCCAGGCAATGCTCCAAATCGGTACCACCATCTATCGATATCCATACGCGATTTGCTCGGACTGAATATGGAGACTTTCGATGCTAGTCGAATTTCTTCCTCCCCTCAGAAAAACGACAGCCGCCTCTCTCTCTTTCTCAAAAAAATTAGGCCGCACCAAAAAATGAAGAGTTTGATTGCTATATATACCACATTTATTTCTCCAAATTAAACATGTGAATAATATCGTGCAATCATTTGAAATGATACGCATTAAGATGGACACGAAATTAATAATGTGTATACAAGACACACACAAACGCACCCCACGCACACGCACCACACATGCATGCGCGCGCACGCACATACACACATTTAAATTGATAAGAAACAGTTTAATAAAACTGTCATAACTTTCACGTAGTAACTCCACTTTGGATGGTCCAAAATGAATTAGATAGATAATAATATTATTTATAACTTTCATGAAGATTTATTTTTCATTTGAACAATATATCATTTTCGTTTTAATAGAATACCGAAAGGGTGCGAAAGTTTTACAAACAGCTAGTAAAACTTCCAGAACTTTCGTGTCCGAACTCCAATTGCATTGTAAAGATAATCATAATATTTACAACTTTCGTGAAGGTTTATATTCGGTTTGAACGATTTATTAATTTCGTTTTTACATAATAGTGAAACGGTGCATGAATTTTTTTTGTTTCAAAAGGTGTCTTCTCTCTCTCTCTCTCTCTCTCTCTCTCTCTCTCTATATATATATATATATATATATATATATATATATATATATATATATATATATATATATATATTGAAGGAAATACAGTTTCAGGATCAACCGTAAAAGTGTACATAAGGATAAACCAATGTAAGCGTACATTCGTGGTCATATCTTTCAGTAGGAAAATCCAATTTGAATGGTTCAAATTGGGTTAGATAGATAATAAGATTATCTACAACCTTCATATAGAAATATATTTCATATGAACGAAGTATCAATGTCGTTTCTATGAAATACCGAAAGGCTGCAACAGTATAACATACAGTTAGTAAAACAGTCATAACTTTTGCATACGAACTCCAATTGGTCCAGGCCAAATTGGGTCGCGTAGATAATAAGATTATCTACAACTTTCGTGTTGGGTGAGTTTCTGTCAGAGGAATTTACCAATTTCGTATGGACAGAATACTGGACAGATACATGCAACTTTCTGTGTGAAAGAGTGTATATTGGATATACATGTCTTTTGGCCAATCCTAATCCTATATGATATAAATAGGATTTTTCTCTCTCATCTGGTGTGGTTCATTCAGTTAATTAATTCAGAATATTCCAGAGAATTGTGAGACAACTTTCTAGAGAGAGAAAGGGTGTAAAAGAGAGAAACCGTGAAAAGGTGTTTTCCGGTATAGAGAATCAATCAATCGAGCAAGTTCGCCGGTGCATCGTCTAGGCAGTTGCACCCGCGACCGACGTCTTACGAGTCAAGGTGGATACAAGTAGAGGAGCAACATCTGGGGCTCTTTCGGTTGTGATCGATTCGGAGGAACGAAATCTGCCGGAGACGGAAACGAGCGAATCGAGTAACGGGCTGTGGAAGCATGCGGGCATGGAACGCACGAAGACAACCCGAGGCGTGTCAAGACGGTGGGAGACGTGCGGTATGGGACGTACGGGCTAGTCACCAACGTGACACCGAAGGAAAAGAAGGATGCGAGCGATCAACCCGTCGTGCGTGATCAATTTCACGCTGGTAATCGTCTATCCTACTTTGCATCGTACCCTCGAAGTCATGGCGTGATCTTGGATTTAGGGAACCGGACCGGGCCTTCATATCCGCTACGCGGGCCCGGGGATGGGTGAATTCCCAACAGTGGTATCAGAGCGATCGCCATCGATTCGAGGGTCGAATCATAGTCGTATATTCGATATACGCACGGGTTATCAAAGTTCGTACCCGTTTGCATGATGATAGATTTAGAGATTCCAATTTCGTTAAAAATCACAAGTAGAATTCACTAGAGATCAATCAAAAGTTGATTGAGAGTATCTAGGAATTATCGTGAAAAGGTTTCATGATTTATCGTTTCAGAAACGAGCGAAAACGGAAGAAACGGCAAAATCTGCAGAAAATTAGAATACGAAACAGTGAGTAAAACTAAGATACTTTTCAGTGGGAAACTCCAAATTGATTGGATCAAATTGGCGTAGTTAGATAATGAGATTATCTATGACTTTGATACAGAAAGTTTTTTCATTTGAACGAATTATCAGTGTCGTTTTTATGGAATACTGAAAAGGTGCGACTGTTTGACATACAGAGACTAAAACGTCCGTAGATGTCGCATAGAAACTCGAATTGAGTCCAATCCAATTGGGTTAGTTAGATAATAAGATTATCTAGAACTTTCGTTCACGTTCAAAGTCGGTTGGAATAACTTAATATTTTCGTTTCAACAGAATACTGAAAAGGTGTCTGTAGTTTTCTGGTTGAAAATGTGTCTATTGGATATACTTACCTTTTCGTTTGTTCGTATTTTATCACAACTGGTATAACTTTCAGTAGGAAACTCCGATTTGAATGGTTCAAGTGGGGTTCGTTATATAATAAGATTATCTAGAACTTTCATGTTGTAATATATTTCATTTGAGCGAAGTATCAGTGTTGTTCTAATGAAATACCGAAAGGGTGCGACAGTTTGACATATAGTCAGTAAAACGGCCGTAACTTTCGGGTCCAAACTCCAATTGGTCTGGGCCAAATTGGGTTGGAAAGATAATAAGATTATCTACAACTTTAATGTTAGTTGATTTTCTGTCAGAGAAATTTACCATTTTCGTTATGACAAATTACTGAAAGGATGTATGCAGTTTTCTGTTTGAAAAGGTGTATATGAGATATACATACCTTTAGGCCTATCTTTATCTCTAATCAATTAATTCAATCATTCTAGAATATTAGATAATTAATTATTTAGAATAATTAGTCTCTCTAAATAAATCATATGCATTTAGAAAATCTTGTGATAGTGATATAATATGATTATGTCACAAATTATTTAAACATGAATGTCATGATCCCTCATAATATTTAAGTCGTGGAAATGCCTTCCATATCATCAACCATCGAAATTGGTATCACAATATGTGTGTTTCTAGGCCTTCGTCATGCACACATGTTGATGGTACTAATGGGTGGCAAGCGTTAAATGGGGACTTACGTGTTTCTAGGCCTTCGTCATGCACGTGAGTAGTTCATTTGAACGATACGTTTGATATGGTTATGACTTAACCGTCCAAGCCAATCCGATTGGAGTTCGGGGCATAGTTAGAATGCACACACGGAACTGGGATTGTATGTGATACGATCCATCACCGAAATTCTAAAAGGTTCGAGAGTCGCATATGATGTGATTGGATTATATCCTACCTAAATAAGCGAGATCCCACTCGATAGGCCTTCGTCACTTGTGGGAGGATTGCGAAATATGGATCTCGAGTGTTACGGACTTGGAGTCCCGTATCGGTATGAGGGTTATCGATTCGATAAAATAACACTATTCATATATTCATCATATAAGCATATAGATTAAGTACGCACGGTTAGGAGCTTAATCTTCATCATCCGTTTAGAATTATGTTTTCAAGCAAACACCAAATATATCGATGAGATCGATATGATAGATGGGTTTTGGGCTGGAATTACCATAATTAATCTTAATAGTCAAAGAATAGTTCTTAGACTTAAAGGAACGTGTTGGACACGGAAAATGGTAGATTCGGGGCTCGAGGCTTTGGCTTTAGAGAAAGCCGGGTTCGATACACTTTAAGAAAGAATCGAACAATATTACGTGCCTTGTGGTGGCATGTATAGACGCAAATTTCTCAAAATTGTTTTGAGAATTCGGGTGTATATGAAAATAAAACACAACGCTCATGAAATAGTTTCAAGAGCTAGAGCGCGTTGAATGGTTCAATGCGGCTCAAAGAGTTGGTTAATTTTGAGACGCCTTATGGGTCTTTGATTAACACTCGTGTGTTGTTGGTACGAGATTTGATCTTCGTGACCGAATATCATATGCATTTGATAGATAAGTCGATACCTGAATTGCATGAGATGCGATTTAAAATTGAATTGGAGATGCTCGGAGTATCTGAGGAATCCAATGTATATAGATGCGTGGATGTCCTTGTAATTCAAAGGAGGGATCGAAAGAAATGTATGTCTAAGGGTATTTTGGGAAAATGTTTTCCAAACAGAAAGTTCGGGCAAGGAGTTGTCCAAACTAATGACTCAAAGAACGGTGAAATCCGAGGAGGATTAAACCTAGAAGTTGATTGCTTCCTTTGGCATTGCCGTCTTGGTCATATGAATGAGATACGCGTATCTAGATTCCATATGATGGATTGCTAGAATCATTTGAATTAGATCCGATTGATTAATGCGATACTTATTTATTAGGCAAAACGACAAAGGGCATCATTCTCCAAAGGTTGGGGAAAGATCCAACGAATTATTGGAAATTACATTTAGATGTAATGTTCCGATAAGTTCCAAGGCAAGAGGAGGCTATCGGTATTTTGTTACGTTTACGAACGGTTAAAGTAGATACGGTAATATCTGTTTAATGCGTGCCGAAATGGAGACTTTTGAAAGGTTCAAAGAGTTTCAAAAACAAAATACAATATCGACTTAGCAAGAAAATCAAAGCCCTTTGATAGGATTGAGGAGGCAAGTATTTGAGCTACGCACTTCGATAGGATCGAAGAGGCGATATTTGAGTTATGAGTATTGATGATCATTTATGATTGTGGAATCGTTTCACGATTACCTTTATTGGGAACATTAAAGATGTATTTGAAAAGAGTAATTGAACGCATGTTGGACATGGTTCGATAAATGATAAGTCAAACGGATCTCCCAAAAATGTTTTGGGGATACGCCCTTGAGACAGCGGCACTAATGAATGGTTGCATATATGATATGAACCATAAACCTTCTAATCGGTATAAAAGACTCCATATTAGATATGGATCGGAATGGTTCCGAAGTTGTCATTTGTACAGATTTGTGGATGTGAGTATATTTCGAAATTTGTTTCGGTTAAACTCAATCCCAGATTTGAAAATTGTTCGTTTATGACATATATCCTTAAGGAAACTAAAGGGTATTAATTCTAACGTCCCGACGAAAATAAGATTTTCGTGGCTCGAAGAGATGCCTTCTTGGAGGAGGATTCGATGCGCACAAGTTTGAAACTTGATGTTGCTAATCTCTATGCGGGCTAGTGGGAGTAGAATAAATCTCGAAAGAGTTCGAGATCTGAAAATGAACATTGTACCGATGAATGTTGACACGACTTCATCAACACGACTTCATCAAGAGTTGATGAATACGAGTCGAACACACAAAGGAATTATTTGTAGATCAAGTAGGCTATATCATAAGCCGGTAAATACGGATTTATCGTGGCTAATGATGATAGATCAAAATCATATGATGATTCGATATCCTACAGGGATGCTATGAAAGGTTGATTCCACATGACATGATGTCATGAATTCTGAGATTCGATCCGCGTAAAATTATCAAGTGTAGAACTTGATTTCATTACTTTCCGGGTTAGACCCGTGAAAAGACAATGGGTTTTCAAGATGAGAACCGACACGGATAGGAATACGCATATATGCAAGGCGAGGCTCGTAGCGAAGAGTTTTAAGAATTTCATAGTCGGACTATGAAGAAACGTTTTCGCATGTTGTCATGCTTTCACATTCTCAAAATTCTGCTTGACATGGTCGCGTATTATGACTATGTGATGTAGCAAAATGGATGTCAAAATCGAATTTCTTGACAGAAATTTTATGAAAGGATGTGTACTTGATACAACCTTACGGTTTTGTCGATTCATAAGAATCGGGGATAAGATATGCACGCTTTAACGATCCATATGATGGATTAGAGAAAGCTTCTCGGAATTGGAATATTCGTTTTGATGAAGTTATAAACTGCTATAACATTGTCAGAATGAATGAAAACTTTGTGTACACATGAAGGTTAGTGGGAGCCGCGTTATATTTCTTGTAACGACACAAAATTTAGGCGAGACCGCTTATGAATTAAGCGTGAAGATCTATAGGATAGATCTAAGAAGTTCCTCGTTCTATATTATAGCACGTCTATCGACATATTGTTGAAAAATGTTTTCAACATATAACTCCTTGGCGGAGTTAAATAGAGATGTCGAATGACAGAAATTTTCTACGGCTCGATGTGCGACATCAAGCAGGGCGAAAATAAAAATATGATGCTTTACATTCGATGTGAGGATCTATTATATCTGTTATGATATGTATGTGGCTATATGTCGTATAGATGAAGCGTCTAATTCACCGTCAATAATATCCAAGGAATCACACGAGTTTGAATGTAATGCGATTACATGAGACTAACTCTTGTGAATGTATAATGGTTATACATATATATATACATAATGGTTATGTATATTTAAATTCATCGGGATTTGTATTGATAGCGGTGAATGTTATCCTTGAATACTTTACAAAAGAATTCAGGATTTTATTTTATCTATAATGGTGTGGAGGACGTGTTGGTTATAAAGAGTTATAACAATGACAGTTTCCAAAGATTTAGCACGTCCAAATATGTAGCACGACTTTCGATCACAAAGTGTGTACATGATTTGCTTAAACGAAAACATGGTTATGTGGAAAGGTTCCACATGACCAATAATGATTCTATTTATGGAGGCGAGTATATTGTGGTTATGAATCACAAAAGGAAGCGGTATGGATCAAGGATACATGACCAAACTCGAGTAGTCACGAGTTATCGGATTTATGGTTGTATATTGCGTGACACGCAATAGTACAAGCCAAAAATGCCGAGGTCACAACCACTTCTAGCCAATACTCAGAAAATTTCATTGATCCATGAAATTTTATGAAATGATGTGATTGTAGGTATTGGAAATGTTCCAAACCCGATGTTGATTAACACTAACGGCAACGTGCGGACCCGTTTACAAAACCGCTCTCTCTAGTCGCGCGTGACTGTCATGCGATGACTATGGGTATGGAGATACCTAGAGGAGGAAGAAGAGAGTAGAGTGTAGTTATCTAATACGATAGTCCTCGCAGGTTGTGGGTATGGAGATATCCATAGGTAAACGTTGTATCACCCAAATACTTAATCTGTATGAATGCATCCCTTTTAAAAATTTTGTTTACTTAAATTTTCATGCATTCACCTTATATGAAAACTGTGTGCGGGGTTGTGTAATATGATTACATGAACCTTGATTTGAACTTGTGTGGACGTCGACATGGTTGAGGACCATGTGCAGCGAAACCGTCACACTTAAAGTTTCATTTCTAAACATCCCTAGTCGCGGGTCAGTTTGCTTAAGAGAGAAGCATTTCTATTACAAGGGAATAGACTAAACGCGTACACTAGTACGTTAGCCGAGGAGATGATTATGTTTTGCTAATCATAGGACAAAGGTGTTTGTCGAATCGGGAACGTAGATATATGCTAGGTGACATATATTGGATATGACCGAAGCCGCGAGACCATCACATGGTTTAGTCATTATAGATGGACTCGCGACGAGTAGGGTATTAGGTTCCTCATACTTGAGGGGACCATTGATTGCGTTACGTGCGTAACACAATGCTTTGATATGATCTTACGCTCACCGTAACAGGGAGTTAAAACGGTCATCATTGGGTATTGTCCGAAACACGGAATTCAATGTGAGTCTCCAAGATAGGAATTGTTTATTCCGAAAGGAAGAGATATTTCTTTGGCCACTCGATGAATTGATTAACGAAAACTGTGGCCACAGTCAATGATATTAACGGTTAATATCGATTGAAATTTGTTAACTCAATTCGGACTCGAGGAATAAGTATAGTTAATCAAAATATAAGGATGACTATCACCATGCCTTTTGATTAACGGATATC
The DNA here is from genome assembly GCA_946800325.1 of Luzula sylvatica. Classification (NCBI taxonomy): domain Eukaryota; kingdom Viridiplantae; phylum Streptophyta; class Magnoliopsida; order Poales; family Juncaceae; genus Luzula; species Luzula sylvatica. The sequence goes on along the minus strand of OX326960.1, from coordinate 56,726,728 downwards.
GCTAACAAGAGAACTAATGACCGCTATTCGAGATAGGCACAATGATCACAATCATTCTTCGTGTTAACATGGGTAGCCATGATGGAGTGACTAGATCCCGCTCATGGGCTTGTAGTGCTATGGAAACAGCCTACTGCCATCGTTAACCGAACCTACCTGGTCACACAACGAGTCGTACTAAGTCGGGCTTGATTATAAAATTGGCACATAAGATGTGCGTAGCTTGGTATTTGATACGCGAGCTATATTCTCTAAAATCGTGCATATTGGATATGCATGAGTACCTTTTAGGTAGATCTGAAATTGAGTGGGAGACTGAAGGAAATACAGTTTCAGGATCAACCGTAAAAGTGTACATAAGGATAAACGAATGTAAGCGTACATTCGTGGTCATATCTTTCAGTAGGAAAATCCAATTTGAATGGTTCAAATTGGGTTAGATAGATAATAAGATTATCTACAACCTTCATATAGAAATATATTTCATATGAACGAAGTATCAATGTCGTTTCTATGAAATACCGAAAGGTTGCAACAGTATGATATACAGTTAGTAAAACAGTCATAACTTTTGCATACGAACTCCAATTGGTCCAGGCCAAATTGGGTCGCGTAGATAATAAGATTATCTACAACTTTCGTGTTGGGTGAGTTTCTGTCAGAAGAATTTACCAATTTCGTATGGACAGAATACTGGACAGATACATGCAACTTTCTGTGTGAAAGAGTGTATATTGGATATACATGTCTTTTGGCCAATTCTAATCCTATATGATATAAATAGGATTTTTATCTCTCATCTGGTGTGGTTCATTCAGTTAATTAATTCAGAATATTCCAGAGAATTGTGAGACAACTTTCTAGAGAGAGAAAAGGTGTAAAAGAGAGAAACCGTGAAAAGGTGTTTTCCGGTATAGAGAATCAATCAATCGAGCAAGTTCGCCGGTGCATCGTCTAGTCAGTTGCCCCCGCGACCGACGTCTTACGAGTCAAGGTGGATACAAGTAGAGGAGAAACATCTGGGGCTCTTTCGGTTGTGATCGATTCGGAGGAACGAAATCTGCCGGAGACGGAAACGAGCGAATCGAGTAACGGGCTGTGGAAGCATGCGGGCATGGAACGCACGAAGACAACCCGAGGCGTGTCAAGACGGTGGGAGACGTGCGGTATGGGACGTACGGGCTAGTCACCAACGTGACACCGAAGGAAAAGAAGGATGCGAGCGATCAACCCGTCGTGCGTGATCAATTTCACGCTGGTAATCGTCTATCCTACTTTGCATCGTACCCTCGAAGTCATGGCGTGATCTTGGATTTAGAGAACCGGACCGGGCCTTCATATCCGCTGCGCGGGCCCGGGGATGGGTGAATTCCCAACATATATATATATATATATATACAGTCCAATCATTTTATCTCAGGAGACTTGTTTAGAGGAGAGAGAAAATAGAAGAAAAATGAGTTTTCTCAAGTTGAAAAGTTTTGTGAAGAGATAAAACGCAAAAAGGCTTGACGAATGAACTACGACCCATCTCGAACGGTAGTGTTTAGCTCTCTTGTTCACGATATCCGTCAATCAAAAGACACGGTAATAGTCATCCTTATAATTTGATTGACTAAACTTATGTCTCGATATCGAATTGAATCAACAAACACAATCGATATTAATCATTAATATCATTGACTCTGGCCAGAAATTTCGTTGATCAATTCATCGATATTAACCCGTGGGTATTTTTCGGGTATTACCCGTCCCGTTCGGGTCGGGTACCAGCAGGTTCGGGATTTATCCGACCCATTGACATCCCTAGGGTGTATGTTCGTTATTTTTGTGATTAAACAGAGACTATTTTTGTCCCGCATTCATGATGTATGATTTATAGTATTCTGCACTGAATCACTTGAAATAGGGGTTATATATGGTGCTCCTAAAACTCACCCAAATATCTTCGATGACGTGGCAAAGATGTTTAATTGGATTGATTAACACCACTTATTGAATGAATTAACGGATTAATTGATCGGTTAATTCAATTGACGCGTTAATTAACATGTATTAATATTTGTTAAAATAATTAATTCATTTTCTTAATTTTAAGCAAAACAAATCAGAAATGGAGAGTCTTCTAGAACTAGACTAAATGGAGAAGATTATAGAAGTTTCATGAATTTTGAAGTTGAAATGGAGATGATCATGGAATTGGAATTGTCATGAATGTTCATGACTAATTATTCGGTCAAGCTCCAACATTCTCTAGAAAACTCCACAATGTACCCCCAACACTTTTGTGATGCCTATAAATAAGAACTTAGGTGTAGTTGTATGATATATAAGAGATAGAGATCAATAGAAAGTGAAATAGAGAGAGTGCGTGAGATAGAAAGTGAGAGCTAGGGATAGTTAGAGTGAGAAAAATATTAAGAGAGAGAAAGTGAAAGAGAGCCTTTTTGTAATAGTTGTTTCTTGAGTAATAAAATTAGTATTTGAGTATTAAACCGCTGCGCAAATTCCAACAAGTGGTATCAGAGCGAGCGAGGTTCGATTAACGGGCGTTTCGAAATAGTTGATGGCGTCAAGTGTTGGAGCAAGTATGGCGCAGTCGATGGTACCCGTATTTACGGGAGATCATTATGACGTTTGGAGAATAAAGATGCGAACGTTGTTGTTATCGCAAGGTCTCTGGGAGATTGTTGAAACAGGCTATGTTGAACCGTTGCCTGGACAAACTCCAACCGATGCAGAAAAGACGGTGTTGGCGGAGAATCGGGTCAAGAATTGCAGAGCTTTGTTCTTGATCCAACAAGGAGTTTCCGAAAGCCTGTTTTCGCGAATAATGGGCGCAACCATGGCGAAAGAGGCATGGAGTATCCTTCAAGAAGAATTTCAAGGGTCCGCGAAGGTGATCGCGGTCAAATTGCAGACGCTGCGGAGGCAGCTTCACAATCTGAATATGAAAGAAACGGAAACGATAAAGGAGTATTTTACGAGAGTTATCGAGATAGTAAACCAGATGCGTACGTATGGAGAAACTGTTACTGATCAGATGGTAGTTGAGAAAATCTTGATCAGCCTGCCGGAGAAATACGAGTATATTGTGACGGCGATAGAGGAGTCAAAGGATCTCTCCACCCTGACGATACAACAATTGATGAGCTCGTTGGAGTCGCATGAAGAGCGAAAACTACAACGAGGGAGTAGTTCGGTTGAAAATGCTTTTCAATCGAAAATGAGTTTCAAGCCTCGGTATTATCCAAAGAATCAAGATGAAGGTGGTTCGCAGAAGAAGGACGGGCCGAAAAGTAATTTCCAGAATCCCCAAGAAGAAAAACCAAGACGGTGGCAGAATACCGATAATTCGAAATGGTGGTGCGCTATCTGCAAAAAGAATAATCATACTACGGAGAACTGCTGGTCGAAGAAGAAAACGCAGTGTTTCAAGTGCCAGAAATTTGGGCATATTACGAGGGATTGCCGATCTCAGACGGGTAACCGAGTGAATTTTACGAAAGAAAAAGAAGATCGAGGAAACATGTTCTATACCTGTCACACGGCGAAAGAAGAAAAAGACGATGTATGGTATTTGGATAGCGGGTGCACGAATCATATGACCGGAAAAGAGGAGATATTTCGAGATATCGATACTTCGTACAAGACTAAGGTTCGTTTGGGTAATGGAACCTTAGTCGAAGCCAAAGGAAAGGGGAGTATCGCTCTTCAGACGAAGAACGGATCGAAGTTTATGCGAGATGTATTGCTGGTTCCGGATCTGCAGCAGAATTTATTAAGTGTCGGGCAACTGATTCAGAACGGTTATGTCGTTCATTTTGAAAATAACTACTGCAAGATCTATGATCGGCATAATAAGAATCATGTGTTGGCGAAAATCGATATGGAGCGGTCAAGGAGTTTTCCCCTGGAGATTAGTTATGCTCCGCAACTAGCATGGCGAAGCGAGGTGACGAGCGATTCCGGTTTGTGGCACAAGAGATTCGGGCATCTCAACTATATGGCGTTGAAGTTATTGAGGGCAAAAAGGATGGTACGAGGATTGCCGTATATCGAGATAAAGAAGGATACATGTGAAGGGTGTATTCTAGGGAAGCAACACCGAGCGTCATTTCCAACAGGCGCTTGGAGAGCTAAAGCACCATTGGAGTTAGTGCACACGGATATATGCGGAAAGATGCAAACACCATCGCAAGGCCAGAATTGGTATTTTCTTCTCTTTGTTGATGATTATTCGAGGATGATGTGGGTTTATTTCTTGAAAGAGAAGTCGGAGGCATTCGAGACTTTCAAGAAATTTAAAGCTCTTGTCGAAAATGAATGTGGACGGAAGATCAAGACGCTAAGGAGTGATCGGGGAGGTGAGTTTACCTCAAAAGAGTTCGATCGGTATTGCGAATATAACGGTATTCGCAGACAACTGACGGCCGCATATACTCCACAACAAAATGGCGTTGCCGAGCGGAAGAATAGAACGATCGTGGAGATGGTGCGTGCGATGTTAAAGGACAAAGGTATGCCAAACTCATTTTGGGCGGAAGCTGTCGCTACGGCGGTTTATATTCTAAACCGAAGTCCAACACGATCGGTGATGAATCGAACTCCTCTCGAAGCATGGCGTGGCGTGAAACCGTCAGTTCGACACATGAAGGTGTTCGGTTGTATATGTTACACACATGTCCCGTCGGAGACAAGGAGAAAATTCGACGATAAGAGCGAGAAGTGTATATTCGTCGGATATAGTGATTCGACTAAAGGTTATCGGCTATATAATTTGGAGAAGAAAAAGTTGATTATTAGTCGAGATGTCATCTTCGACGAGAATTCTTCCTGGAATTGGAATGAAAATAAGGTACAAGAAGTTAGAGGAGCACCGACTATTATTTCGTTTGGTGAGCCGAGAATGCCGATTATTGAGCCACATGGAGAAGGAAGTTCTTCAGGACGAAATGGATCGAGTTCGAGTTCATCTCCAGAGTCGAGTCCAAGTCCGAATAGAGAAAGGAGAGAAGAAGAGACGACACCAGAAACAACACCAAGACGTGTGAGGAGTTTGCGAGATATTTATGAATCTTGCAATTTCTCGGTTGTAGAGCCGCAAAATTTCTCGGAAGCAGAGAAGCACGAAAATTGGATTAAGGCGATGGATGATAAAATCCAGATGACTGACAAAAATACGTGGGAGTTTGTAGAACAATCGAAAGACAGAGATGTTATCGATAGACAAGTTTATACGAAGTCGCGACATGATCGGCGCATACAAGAAAATGAATTAAGGGGGAGTGTTAAAATAATTAATTCATTTTCTTAATTTTAAGCAAAACAAATCAGAAATGGAGAGTCTTCTAGAACTAGACTAAATGGAGAAGATTATAGAAGTTTCATGAATTTTGAAGTTGAAATGGAGATGATCATGGAATTGGAATTGTCATGAATGTTCATGACTAATTATTCGGTCAAGCTCCAACATTCTCTAGAAAACTCCACAATGTACCCCCAACACTTTTGTGATGCCTATAAATAAGAACTTAGGTGTAGTTGTATGATATATAAGAGATAGAGATCAATAGAAAGTGAAATAGAGAGAGTGCGTGAGATAGAAAGTGAGAGCTAGGGATAGTTAGAGTGAGAAAAATATTAAGAGAGAAAGTGAAAGAGAGTCTTTTTGTAATAGTTGTTTCTTGAGTAATAAAATTAGTATTTGAGTATTAAACCGCTGCGCAAATTCCAACAATATTAACATATTAAAATAAATTGGCGTGTCAATTAAACGTGTCAATTAACCTTAACTCGAGTGTTAATCAACCCAAAACTAATTTCAATTCGTCTATTCATAGAAGGTGTTGGAATGAGATTGGGGATACAGTATATTTTCCCCTCGAAGTAGGTCGGCATGCGTATGCTCGTTATTCCTTTGATCCTTTCTGCTAAATATAGTATATACATATTTAATGATTGGAGTGAACTAATTCAAATGAGAAATGTTTTTTTGGACTTTAAATCTTTTATATTCTTATAAAATCAAACTGCCAATTCATCTTCAGACTAGGTGATACCAAATCATTGCGGAAAGTTCATTTTTTTTTCATTTCATTTTTTAACTTGTGGAACATAACAGTTAAATAATTAATTTTAATTTTCTCCTTCAAATCACAATCAGCACCCTTTATAGTGCACGGTACATAAACTAAAACATAGTCAATGATTTCATAGATAAAGCCTATGATGAATAAAATGAAAATAACTAATAATTAAGAAATATATGATGTGTTATATAGTAGTACTCTTTCTATTGCCTTCATTAGTCATTTATATTTGTTTTGTTGAAGTAATTTGAAGCAATTTGGTAGTCAAGGACATGTTTATCAAAAGCATGTCTTGGAACAATATTCTGATCCTTCTCCTCCTCCTCCCTCAACTAGCATTTGTACTCGTCTATTTTCAGCAAAATCCTAGCAACATCCACCTGCCATGTCTATCTACCAACGGATGCTCGACAGAACTTTCAAAATCTCCCTCAGATATAAAACTCCTCATCGGAATCCACACAATCGCCAAAAAATATCAGCGCCGCAACCTCATCCGCATGGCATATGCAGTGCAACAACCAGTCCAAAGTGCACAATTAGACATCCGATTCGTCCTCTGCAACCTAACTTCACACGAAGATAGGCTTCTCGTATCGCTCGAAATAATGACACATCATGATATCATAATCCTAGATTGCTTAGAGAAAGCAGACGAAGGTAAAACATATACCTATTTCTCGAGTCTACCTGGAATGTTTCCAGGGGAACGGCTTCCATACGATTATGTCATGAAGACCGACGATGACATGTATTTGCGACTCGAGCAAGTTGTCCAGTCATTAAAAAATAAGCCCCGAAATGATGCATACTGGGGAGCAGGATTGCCGTTTGACGACGAAGGATATACGCCTTTCATGCTAGGAATGGGGTACATGCTGTCATGGGACCTAGTAGAATGGATCGCTACTTCAGAAATTCCGCGTAACGAACCGACTGGGCCGGAGGATGTGTTGACTGGTGATTGGCTGAATATGGGAGGGAAGGGGAATAACCGGTATAACATGTATCCAAATATGTACGATTTTGATTACATGGAGGAGGTTGGGCCGCAGGCATTGCCGGATACAGTGGGGGTGCACCAACTGAAACTAGACGAAAGATGGGTCTCGACACTTGAGAGGTTTAATACGACGAAACGACTTCAACCATCCCCATTCTACCATTTTTAAGTGATTTATCTTTCAGGGTTGATTGGGTCGTTTGACATTCATCATGTTGTGTGTAAAATAAATAACTAATCAATAATATCAAAGAAAAATTATTTTTAAGTTTGTTATTTCTTCAACTTCAACTAGTATTTTATTATGTTTATATTCAGTGTAAGCTACTGCCTTGATTATTTAACTTCTGCTCGTACATGGACGGTTTCGTGCAAGTTTCCTTGCTTCTTATTGCTGGGCCTATAAAGGCCCATAATGTAAATGTCAAAACCCACTCTCAAGAGTTAAATATGACTAAAAAAAGCCCTTAATTTTACTATATTTGGGGCAAAATAAATTTCAACAGATCAAAGTTGACCTCTTGGAAAAGAAAACATATAATTAAATCAGGAATAAATCAACTGAAGATAAATGACAATTGAGCAGTCCAAGAATAGTCATCAATTTCACAACTAATGTTGGGGAATTTATCACTGGTCATAAAATAGGGGATGTTCTCTAATTTATCACTTGGCTCAGTTAGAAGAGGTAAATTAATGGCAAAGTTACAATTGTTATTGAATAATATTATCCAATGATTTTTTTTTTAAAACTCACCCGTCATCCATTATCAATCCATTGGTACAATTTTCTAAGGCAAATGGTACAATTTAGAAGGCTTCAATTGATCTGTGACTTTAAAATACTCGAGTGTTTTAGCCCATGTAACCCTATCCTTCAACTTATGTACCGCAACCGTGTCGGAAATAAACTCGTGGCGGTAACAAGTATGAGGTGGTCGAAAAAAATCGTACATGGCCGGTGTAGCATCATACATGTGGACCTCTTTTCCACCATCTCTGAACAATTTACCCGCGATGATCACATCTTCGGGACCTGTACTACGAGTCCGAGCCATGTCTGATGTTGCAATCCACTCAACAAGGTCCCAGGAGACCACGTAGCCCATGCCAGACATGTCATGGGTTGCGTTTGTACCGAAGCATGGTGTCATGAGTCCGAAGTAGAGGCTTTCTCTAGGGAGTCCCTTTAGGGTTTCAACTAGGTTGCCGATTCGGATGTACGTGTCGTCATTGGTTTTCATCACATAGTCATATGGTTCCTCGTCTGATTAAAGTTTTTAAAAGAAGTTAAAAAAGAAAGTATTAATTAACTTGGTTTTTTCATTTTAGAAAAGGGTTAATTACCAAATATCTTGGGAAGGCTGGAGAAGTAGGTGTATGTTTTGCCTCCATCCATATTGTCAGCACAATCAAGAATAATAATATCATCATATTTCATAATCTCTAATGCGATTAGCACGATATCCTCTTCCTTCGTGACATTGCAAAGCACAAATTTGACATCTACAAGTCCGACATGGCTAGGTTGGAACTCGTACGCTAGCCGGACCAAATTACGTCGCTCATAGTTTCCTGGCAGAGTGACTACACCGACGAGTAGTTTGAGCTCGGGCTTGACTGGGACCGGTACAGTGAAATTGACATGTTGAGAAGATGTGGTGCAATCTAACGTGGCGAGATGTTGGAGTTTTGATTCGTTAGGGTACACAACAAGGATTACAAGAATGAACAGAATAAGAGGAAGAAGGGTGACGAATACTACTTGTGTGGATGCCTTTGGATAGGTGGGGGGATTCATGGTTGGCCCTGGCATTCTTAATTATTAGGAGTTATGTTTTCTCGTTCCGTTGTAATTGTAATTTGAGGAGAGGAGAGAAAGAGTTAGGAAGTATATGCAATGGGATCGAAAATATCGACTTAGGATACGATGAGTATTGTTACAGAAAAGGTGAATCTGTTGACTAACATAGCTTCAATATGGCTGCTGGTTTTGTGAGCAAGCAAAGGTGAATTTTGAATGTGTTAAGACTAATTACAACTATACAAAGATCAATTAGTTCTATGAAATTGATTTTAAGTTGACTTTTTATGTTAAAATTTTCTTCATTTATTGAGAATATAATTAATTACCTTCAATTTTTTCTTTGGATTTTTGTATTTACATGGATTATTAAATCATTATTTTCGACAACATCAGTACTCGTCATCGGCTCAAGTTAGGGCAACAAAATTAACAAGACCGTTCCTCCTAAAATTCAAGTACATAATATTGTTGTGGTTGGCTGTTTTTCCGAGAAAATCACATGTGATGCTTTCCCGGATTTTTGTAATAAATGATGTCAAGAGACTATTTGGTTCGTGTTTCGAAAAATATTTTGACATGAAATTAGAGATATTATTTTATGACATAATTTATTATCATGTTTAGTCGATATAATTATTTTTTCCAAGTCACTCTAGAAATTTAAAATTGATTCTATCGATAAGAAAAAAATATATTTCTTCCTCACGAGAATAAAAAAAATTCATTAATTTTGATGGTAATCTTATTCCCATTAATTATGTCATAAAAAATTAAATATTTTCATACTTCGTTATCTAGTATGCAAATCAAACAAAAGAATGAAATCAAAATACATGTCAAGACATTCCAATTTCAATGCTCCGACCAAACATTCCTTAAACTAAACCAGTCGAAGAGATTATCAAAATATTACTATTACTAATAAAAAAAAAGAAATTTTTTCCTATATCCCTACTAAGTTCATAAATTACATATTTATCCCTCATAAATTGTTATTATCATATTTATCCTTACAAAAAACCATTAGTATCAAATTTATTCCTACTAAAACTTACACAATATCAAATTTGTCCCTGCCGTCAAATTAACATTAAACTAAACAGAATTCTAGATTTGAAAATTAATTAAATTCTAAAATTTAATATTTATTGACCAAAATACCCTTAACAAAAAATACCCAAATCCATTTGAAATAAACAAGTAAACCACCAAACCCTTTCCTACTCCCGGCAATTTTCTCTCGTCTCTCTCTCCTCTCGTCTCTCTCGCTCGCGCGCGCGCGAACACTCTCTGGCGCTGGTGAATTTCTCCGCGAGGCAAAGACTGGATCCGCGTTTCTAGAGATTAGAGAGGGGGCATTTCTGGCGCTGGACAATTAGGTTTTACGACTGGAGAAGGGGCATTTCTGACAATCGGAGATAGAAACTGTGAATTGTTAGCAGGTTCAACAAAGTCCACCATTAGATAAATCTACGAAATATTGAATATTTGGACAAAGCCTTCGTGAGTTCAAAATAAAATAAAAAAAAGAATTTTCCTGAATCGAAACCAAAAAAGCCATCTGATCTGATACTATCAAGTTTTTTCAAATTCGAACCAAAACCAAAATTAGAATCATCAGATTCTTTCGTTAAGTTTCTATTCAACTGCAATTCTGATGAAAGCAAGGTTAAAAAAGGAGTTATAAACACCAATTAAGAGAGAAATCAGAACCAAATGAATTTGGAAACCTGAATTAAGTGAGGGAGGAAGCAAAACAAAGTGAAGTTAGAAAAGTCAAATTAACAGAGTAACCAAATATAATTGAGATCGAGGAAAAACCTATATTGGGGAGGAAAAACAAGTCGAAGCCTGAGGAAATATCGAGACCGATAAAATTGCGGGGCGAACTGAACAAGAAGTTTCAGATCGTAAAGGGTAGAATGGTCTTTTGGGAGCAAATTTCAATCACATTGTTGGGTCATGGAATCGACCAGAATGCTGGTCAGTGTAAATCTATGTGGGCTAATTTAGTTTATAGATACAATTTTTCGAATTAATTACCTATTAATCAGTTGAGTATATCTTATTGGATAGTGCGGTAAATTAAAATATTTGATTTTTTATATTTTTTGTGCAGGATGTCAAGAAAGCTGAGGCAAGTAAAGGAAGTAGTATTTACTTTTCAGATGTGCACAAAATTGTCTCGTCAGACAAAATGGCGACCAAATGTAAGGAGTGGTACAAGATTCATATATGGTATCTTGAGCTTTAAGATGGTTTCATGATTCTGTTAAAGATGGTTTCGTGATTTTGTTGTTCATGTTCAAATATTAGTTTTTTTAATTGATGCATGACGAATTTTGTAAATATTTGTTTTTTTTCCAAATTTTTTGTGATAAATGATATTTGTTTATACACAATGTACAAATGTTTGTCAAATACTTTTTTCGATTTATCATATTATTTAACAAACAAAGCATATTCAAACAATTCAAAAGTTACTATTAAGAAATACATTACTATGTTTTTTTCTCGATGAATCGGGATCAAATTTTGAATATAAACATACATTACTATCCAATTGAAAAGATAGTACACAAAAACATTACTATTAACTTTTTATATAGGTGATAACTCGCGATTGCTTGAATTTTGAATATAACCATACATTTCAATCACTCTCTATATTGAATTTGAGAGTTGCTTGATTGCTGAACTCGAGTGCTTCTCCAAGTGTACCATATTCTGAGCTCTATTCTCTCAGGCATTTCATCGAACAACTTCTTCGCATGATCCAATATCATATTTTTCTCCACATCTTTTACTAAGAATTTTTCATAATCCGAAGCAACGCACCTTGTGACGGAGTTTGAAGAGCAGAATCAAGAAGAGAGCAACACAACCTCGTGTTGGACCTTGAAGAGAAGAATCAAGAAGAGAGACGCACAAACCGAAAGTGGACCTGGTTTCTGACAAGTCTCCATCCTCGCTTTTAATCGGTATAGGCAACGGCCTTTTGGTACCGACACCGATACCAAAATCGGTTTATGCTTGGAATTATTTTTTCTGCAAATGGGTACCAAAATTCAAATAACACAAAATAAAAAAAAATGTTGAGAACTAAATAACACAAAATGGATAATAATAAGCCTCCATTTACCCTCTATTTTTAAACTAAACACGAAAAAACAACAATAATGAAAGCCGCGATGGCCCTAATTCCAGCCATTACTATCCTAATTTAGATATAATCGAGAGAAAAAAACCCTCAATTACCCTTTTAAGCATCACGGAGAGAAACAAACCCCTCTGTTATCCTAATTTCAGCATACTCCGGATCCAAATTTGCGTTCTGAAAAAGGAAAATTAAGGGAATTTGAGTAGAACTACGAGGATCAAACCCGATAATATGCAAAAGGTTCACAAAACATTTCATCAAAAAATTAAACAACAAATTGATAAAAGCAGGAATGAAACGAGTGAGGAAAGAGATGCAAGAGCGTTGTATTATACGGAGGATCTTAGCAGCTAAATACGATATTAGCAAGTATGCCTCTTGCCAACGTCGAGAGAAAGGGAGATCGAGATAGGGGAAATTGAGAGAGGTAGCTCGAAGGAAAGGGAAGGAAGAACGTGCTCTCTGAGGAAAGAGAGACGAGGGTAGAATTGTAAATTTTATTTTCTCCCGTTAACAGTTAACAGGGAAAGTGGATGTGTACTAATTTGTGAATGAGTGATGATGCACCTCCCCCTTGCACTCCCCCCACCTCTTGATGTGTTGGCGGAAAACTTAACACCATCCCGTTTAACATCTTAATTTATGATTTAACATCTTAATTTATTATTTAACATCATAATTAATATGTTTAACTATAAATTAAAATGTTTGATAATAATTAAAATGTTAAATTGGATGGTGTTAATTCTTCCGCCAACACATCAAGAGGTGGGGGGGGAGGGCAAGGGGGAGGTACAACATTTTCCTTTGTGAATAGATATATTTAGAAAGGATAAATATGATATTAGTAACTCATGAAGGATAAATATGTAATTTAACTACTTAGTAGGGATATACCAGAATTTTCCCCTAAAAAAAATATGAAACGAAGGGGATTTTCACACTTTTCCTTACATATTTGTATTATAGCTCAAATATAATTACAAAATTTGGTATATCTTTTGTTTTACAAAAACTGCTAAAAAAATCCGTGAACTTGACGAAGCCCGGCCCATCCAGGGTGTTTGAGAAGAGCTTTTTCGCGTGCACCAACTATGAAGGGGTAGAGTTGGAACACATGCACCGATTTCACGTATCTATATTGATAGCGTGATCCACTTCTCTTCTGATTTGTTGTCCTATTTGGCGCAAATTCCTTTGCCATTCTTCCACCTCCACTCTCACCTCTTCGATTGCCTCTCCCATTCCATCTTTCTCCTTGACGATCTCTTCTACTGAGGTCGTCGCCCTCTTTTCTTTGCTCGAAGAAAGCTCGACGGCATCTCTCTCTCTCTCTCTCTCTCTCTCTCTCTCTCTCTCTCTCTCTCTCTCTCTCTCCATATGCCATGGAGAAAGACAATAAATGTTTGGTTGACCGATTTGTGAGTTGGGTGCTCGAAGAGGTATGCCGCACGCACGCACCCCCCCTCCTGTTAGGTTTTCGGGCAACCTTATCGCATAGCGGAACTTACCCGAACCCCTTAAGCCATGGATCTGTTTATCGCTAATTAGATACGAAGAAAGAGTTTCAAGATTATACCTCAGATTTAGTTCAAATCTGGTTGAAAGAAGCAAGGACGATCACTTCAAGCGATGCTCCAAACTCGGCACCACACTCTAGAGGTATCCACACGCGACTCGTTCGAATTGGATGTGAAGACTTCCGATGCTAGTCGGTCTCTTCCTCCCTTCAGAAAATCTGCTTGCTTTTCTTTTCTTTCTCAAAGAAATTCAGCCAAGCTTCACTCTTTTTTTTCACTCTAAGAAAACTATTTTCTCTTTCTTTTACTCTCTAAATTCGAAATTTTATGAGTGTAAAATTCTGCCCAAGAGATTGAGTGAATCATAATTTTTATGAAAATGTTTGGTGTGTATTTATAATCAAGTGGAATTTTTTTTAGAATCTCAAACTCTATTAATATCATTCATCCACTTTTGTGACATCCAATGCTCACAAATATATTGATCAAATGAATGATATCCTGAATATTAATACCATGCATCCATACATGCATGTAGCATTCAATTAATGCTTTACACATCTTCATCTTTATATTTGATTTTTTGTGTGCAATCCAAACTTGTCTTTGTGTGTGACCCTATAGGTTTATTTAATGTTGGCAGCATATTAAATCTCTATCTAAATATGCAAATCATAATTGGCCTCTAGCAAGACATTATGACTATCCAAACTAAATAAATGATTTGTGATCACAACCTATTTATCAAATAGATAAATTACTAGCTCTCTTGTTCATACGATATCTGTTGATCAAAGGCATGGTGAAATATCATCCTTTCTAAATCAACTTAACTCTTTCCCGATATAGAATTAGATTGAATATTCAATTAATATTAACAACACAGGTTAATCTTATTGAGCGTGGCCACGCATTTCCTTCAATCCTAATTCATCAGGGGGCCCTGAGAGATATCTCTTTCAATCATGAAAGGAACAACTTCCATCTTGGTTATTCACATCCTCCAACATGCTTCATGTAATACCCAATAATGATCTTGATTGCCCGGTTAAATATAAATCAAATTTCGGATTCTGAGAGTTCGATAGTGTCACATTTCAAATTTTGTTCAAAAGTTATTTTTTCTGAATAAACTTTCAAAACGTGTGTACTGTTCATTTTTTTTCCTATTTAGAACATACTTAAAACAAGACCCAAAATTTCAAATTCTGAATTCGGCCTACAAAATCCGGCCCACAAAGCGGAAACCAGGCCTTAGGATTTTTGACGCGCGAAGGCGGAGGCGGCATGACGTGACTGCGTCCTCCCCTCTCACACTAGGGTTTCTCCGGCGACGCGACAGGCCTCTACATTCACTCTCTGTCCTCCGACAGGCTACTACGCCACTACAGGTATAGTATCTCTCTTCTGTCTTCTCTCGTCTCGTCTCTTCTCTTTTTACTTGCTTCGTTGTTAATTGGTTCAACGGTAACTTTAATAGCTTGGTACTGATTTTCTTTTGGTGGTGAAGATGCCGGCGGCTTACAACACCGGCGGAAAGCCGGCACAGACGACCCAACAGTTCGTGGCCAGGTCTGCTTTCAACCATCTCCTACTCTATCGTCAATAACCAGTCTTAATTAACAATAACTAATTGAAAAATTAATCGTATAAACCATATTTTTCATTTTCTTTTCTTAATTCGATCAGGAGACAGCTCATTGTACAACAACGGAAATCCTTACCTATCGCATCAGGTTCTCCATCTTACTTCTCTACTACACTTTACACAAACTCATAAAATTTGAATCAAATAAGAATTATTTATATTTCAGTCGAACAGAGACTCGTAGACGAAGTGAGAAAAAACGATACTCTGATCATCGTCGGAGAAACCGGCAGTGGCAAAACTACACGTAAGTCCTCATTTAATTTCCATATTAAAAACATCCTTGTATTCCTATTTATTTCTTTATTTTTTGTTTGAAGAAATACCGCAATTTCTACACACTGCGGGATTTTGCGCGGAAGGGAAAGTAATAGGAATAACTCAGCCAAGAAGAGTGGCAGCCGTTACTGTAGCCAAGCGCGTAGCGGATGAATGCAATGTTGAATTAGGTGAAAAAGTTGGTTATTCGATTCGTTTCGATGATAAAACTTCCAGTTCGACTCGTATTAAATACATGACCGATGGTTTACTCCTCAGGTACCAAGAGAAAAATATACATTTTTTTACTATTTATTTGATTAATGAATTATTAATTTACAGGGAGGCTTTATTGGACCCGTTATTGAGTAAATATAGTATAATAATAGTAGACGAAGCTCATGAGAGAACGGTACATACAGATGTACTATTAGGGCTATTAAAAAAAGTGCAATATTCGAGAAACAATAGTATTGCTAAAAAAGAAGACAAATCAGAGAAGGTTGTTCAAAATTGCAAATTGGCCCCTCTGAAATTGATTATTATGTCTGCCAGCCTGGATGCAAAGTGTTTTTCCGAGTATTTTAACGGGGCTAAAGCAGTGCATGTACAAGGGAGACAATATCCTGTGGACATATTATATACTTTTCAACTTGAACGTGATTATTTGAACGCTACTTTAATCACCATTTTCCAGGTATTTTTATTTTATTTTTGAAATTAATAATTTAAAAATTCAATTAGTTTTTATAAGGTTGTTTTTGTGTAGATTCATTTGGAGGAAGGGCCAGGAGATATACTTGCGTTTTTGACGGGTCAAGAGGAGATAGAATCAGTGGAGAGATTAATTCAAGAGCGAATTTGCAAATTGCCCCAAGAAAATAATAAAATTACAATCCTTCCTATTTATTCTTCGCTTCCTTCCGAACAACAAATGAACGCTTTCAGACCGGCCCAATCTGGTTTTCGCAAAGTCAGTCCAGTTTCATTATTTTTAAATTACCCAAATTTCTAATTTTTTGAATTCCAAAATTTAGGTAATTTTGGCGACAAATATCGCCGAAACATCAGTAACCATACCTGGAATAAAATACGTCATTGATACAGGTTTAGTAAAAGCCCGTAAATATAACCCCGTTACAGGAATGGAATCCTTATCCATTATCCCTACTTCCAAAGCCCAAGCCCTTCAACGAAGGTAAGAACCTAAACCCTGAACCCTAAACCCTATATTTATCATTATATTAATTCGATTATATTTACGAACAGTGGTAGAGCTGGAAGAGAAGGGCCAGGGAAATGTTACCGATTATACCCAGAAAGCGAATTCAACGAATTACTCGATTCAACAATTCCAGAAATAAAACGGTGCAATTTATCAAACGTAGTTCTTCAACTCAAAGCCTTGGGCATAGACGATATTCTCGGTTTCGACTTCATGGAGAAGCCCACCAAAATGGCGATAGTCAAATCGTTAGAACACTTGTTATTACTAAAAGCATTAACGGACGATTATAAATTATCCGATCCAATTGGGGTCCAAATGGCGAGATTGCCGTTGGATCCGATGTATTCGAAAGCTTTGATACTATCCAATGATTATAAATGCGTCGAAGAAATGCTGATTGTTGTTTCAATGTTATCCGTTGAGTCGATTTTTTATTTTCCTCGCGAAAAGGAGGAAGAGGCAAGGGCCGCGAGGAAAAACTTTGCGAGTTCGGATGGGGACCACGTGAGTTTGGTTAACGTGTACAGAGCCTCGTTGAATTGTTTGGAGAAGAGTAGAAATCCTAATATGAAGGAGAAAACTATGGAGAAGAGTTTGAATAAGTGGTGTCGAGAGAATTTTATTAATTATAGATCTCTTAGACATGCACGCGATATTCACAGGTTAGTAAATCAAACGTTTGAATTTCGGTTTGAGATTTATTTATATTGTTTTTATTTTAGTCAAATAGAAGGGCATGTGAAGCAAATGGGAATGAGTGTTTCGTCGTGTGGAGATGATATGTTGCAATTTAGGAGATGCTTAACAGCTTCGTTTTTTCTGAATGCTGCTCTAAGGCAACCAGATGGATTATACAGGTATTTGTTTATTTATTCATTTATGTTTTTTTGTGTGGGCATTTTTGTAATTTATGGTTTGATTTGAATAGGGCATTGGCGAGTGGTATAAGTGTACAGATTCATCCTTCTTCGGTTTTGCTCAGAGCGAAACCTGATTGCATCGTGTTTAACGAGTTGGTGCGAACGAATCAGAATTATGTGAGGAACTTGACCCGAATCGATCCTCTTTGGCTTCCTGAATTAGCACCTCAATATTATGCTACCGAAGGCTAGTTTTATATTTGTGTTGTTGTTTACTAGTTAGTTTTTATTCGTTTTATTTTTTATGTAACATTAACACTGGTTGGAAAAAGAACAAATTATTAAATGAGACCAAAAAGAAACAACAAAAAATTTCAAACATGAATTGTTCAGTACATTTCAAACCTAAAGAAGGTAAAAACCAAGAGGGGTGGCAATGCCGAGATGAACAAGGAATGGGGAAGGTACTCAATTTCCAATCAAGCTCTTCGAAGCTATAATTTTCCATGTTAATCCCTAGCTCTTGTTTGACGTCTGTGGTTTTAGACCTTGCATTATAAATGCAATTCTTTCTCAAGTTCTTGCATGCAATTGTTTCGAAAGAGAAACAAGATAATGAAAAAAGATTGCTCGCATAGGTCCGTAACCTCGATCCATTTTGATATTCTGTCCGAACAATATTCCAATTGAAAAACCTTGTAGAGTTACCTATTGTTAGGAAAGACATAGGTTCATGTCGTGTGAACCAGAAGCAGTAACTTTTGGGAGGAAGAAACGGTCAAATATATCTCGATTGGCATCCAATTTTCTTCGCAATTGAGGATTAATAATTTATCGTTGGAAGATCCAAAGACGATAGTCATTTGGAATGGGAAGAGGGATTGAGTAGATGCGGTCTTCGGAGAAGGAGCGGAAATAATGGTTGGTGTTTAGAGTTGTAATTTGGCAAGCTGAGCCTCTCGAGGGGGGGATTGTGGAGGCATGGGTGTGGAGTCTGTGGACTTGGAAGCTGATCGCCATGTGGAGCAGACTGAACGGAATCGGAGAAGGTCAGTTGCTTCTGTTAGTTTCCCGGCGATTATGGTGAGCATCTCGAGGGGGGGATCGGACCAATTCATCTTCTCACCAGGCAGAGAAAGAGGAAGAATGACCAAATGAATTTTTATTTATGTTGTTAAGTGTACGGTGAGCATCTCGAGGAGTCCAAATAACTTGTTTTGAGATGATTTTGATCGAATCTTTTACTACGTAACTTTTCAAAAAATTGTATAAACACTAAGAAATTTTTCTTTTCGATTCATATCAATCTTTTTACGCTTTGAGAAGTTCAAATAACGTGTTTTAAGATCATTTGTATCGTATCTTTTACAACATAATTTTTTACCAAATTTTACAACCACTAAGAAAATTTGTTTTTCGGTTCATATTATTCATTTAACGCTCCGAGGAGTTCAAATAACGTGTTTTTTAATGGTTTGGATCGAAACTTTTACTATGTAACTTTTCACCAAATTATGCAAACACTAATTATGAAAGTTTTCTTTTCGATTCATAACAATCTTTTTACGCTTTGAGGAGCTCAAATAACGTGTTTTTAGATCATTTGCATCGTATCTTTTACTACATTACTTTTCACCAAATTTTACAACCACTAAGAAATTTTGTTTTTCGATCCAAACAATCTTTGATCTCTAAGAGGAGTAGAAATAACGTGGTTTTTAGAAGGTTTGGATCGATTCTTTTACGACGTAATTTTTCACCAAATTGTACAAACACTAAGAAAGTTTTCTTTTCGATTCATAACAATCTTTTTACTTTTTGAGGAGTTCAAATAACGTGTTTTTAGATCATTTGCATCGTATCTTTTACTACATTACTTTTCACCAAATTTTAGAACCACTAAGATAGTTTGTTTTTCGATTCATAACAATCTTTAAACTCTCCGAGGAATCCAAATAACGTGTTTTGAGATGGTTTGGATCGATTCTTTTACGACGTAACTTTTACCAAATTTTCCAAACACTGAGAAAGTTTTCTTTTCGATTCATAGCAATCTTTTTACGATTTGAGGAGTTCAAATAACATGTTTTTAGATCATTTGTATAGTATCTTTTACTACATAACTTTTCACCAAATTTTACAACCACTAAGAAAGTTTGTTTTTCGATTCATATTGTTCATTTAACGCTGTGAGGAGTCCAAATAACTTGTTTTTGAGATTGTTTGGATCGAATCTTTTACTACATAACTGTTCACTAAATTATACAAACACTAAGAAAGTTTTCTTTTCGATTCATAGCAATATTTTTACAGTTTGAGTAGTTCAAATAACGTGTTTTTAGATCATTTGTATCGTATCGTTCATTACATAACGTTTCATCAAAGTTTACAAACACTAAAAATGTTTGTTTTTTGATTCATAACAATTTTTAAACACTCCGAGGAGCCCAAATAATGTGTTTTAGAGATGGTTTGGATCGGATCTTTTACCACGTAACTTTTCACCAAATTGCACAAACTCTAAGAAAGTTTTCATTTCGATTAATTGCAATATTTTAATGTTGTGAGGAGTTCAAATAACGTTTTTTTAGATCATTTGTATCGTATATTTTAGTACATAACTTTTCATCAAATTTTACAACCACTAAGAAAGTTTGTTTTTCGATTCATAACAATCTTTTAACTCTCTGAGGAGTCCAAATAACGCGTTTTTGAGAAGGTTTGGATCGAATCTTTTACGACGTAACTTTTCACCTAATTGTACAAACACTAAGAAAGTTTTCTTTTCGATTCATAACAATCTTTTTACGCTTTGAGGAGTTCAAATAACGCGTTTTTAGATCATTTGCATCGTATCTTTTACTACATTATGTTTCAGCAAATTTTACAACCACTAAGATAGTTTATTTTTCGATTCATAACAATCTTTAAACTCTCTGAGGTGTCCAAATAACATGTTTTTGAGATAGTTTGGATCGAATATTTTACTACGTAACTTTTTACCAAATCGTACAAACACTACGAAAGTTTTCTTTTCGATTCATAGCAATCTTTTTATGCTTTGAGGAGTTGAAATAACGTGTTTTTAGATCATTTGTATCGTATCTTTTACTACACAACTTTTCACCAAATTTTACAAACACTAAGATAGTTTGTTTTACAATCCAAACAATCTTTGAACTCTATGAGGAGTCGAAATAACATGTTTTTGAGAAGGTTTGGATCGAATCTTTTACGACGTAACTTTTCACCAAATTGTACAAACACTAAGAAAGTTTTCTTTTCGATTCATAACAATCTGTTTACGCTTTGAGGAGTTCAAATAACGTGTTTTTAGATCATTTGCATCGTATATTTTACTACATTACTTTTCCCCAAATTTACAACCACTAAGATAGTTTGTTTTTCGATTCATAACAATCTTTAAACTCTCCGAGGAGTCCAAATAACGTGTTTTGAGATGGTTTGGATCGAATCTTTTACTACGTTAACATTTCACCAAATTTTCCAAACACTAAGAAAGTTTTCTTTTCGATTCATATCAATCTTTTTACGTTTGAGGAGTTCAAATAACGTGTTTTTAGATCATTTTTATAGTATCTTTTACTACATAACTTTTCACCAAATTTTATAACCCTTAGGAAAGTTTATTTTTCGATTCATATTGTTCATTTAACACTGTGCGGAGTCCAAATAACTTGTTTTTGAGATTGTTTGGATCGAATCTTTTACTACGTAACTTTTCACTAAATTAAACAAACACTAAGAAAGTTTTCTTTTCGATTCAAAGCAATCTTTTTACAGTTTGAGTAGTTCAAATAACGTGTTTTTAGATCATTTGTATCGTATCGTTCATTACATAACGTTTCACATAAGTTTACAAACACTAAAAAAGTTTGTTTTTTGATTCATAACAATCTTTAAACGCTCCGAGGATTCCAAATAATGTGTTTTCGCGATGGTTTGGATCGGATCTTTTAATACGTAATTTTTCATCAAATTGTACAAACACTAAGAAAGTTTTCTTTTCGATTCATTGCAATATTTCAACGTTGTGAGGAGTTCAAATAACGTGTTTTTAGATCATTTGTATCATATATTTTAGTACATAATTTTTCACCAAATTTTACAACCACTAAGAAAGTTTGTTTTTCGATTCATAACAATCTTTTAACTCTCCGAGGAGTCCAAATAACGTGTTTTTGAGAAGGTTTGGATTGAATCTTTTACGACGTAACTTGTCACCAAATTGTACAAACACTAAGAAAGTTTTCTTTTCGATTCATAACAATCTTTTTACGATTTGAGGAGTTCAAATAACGTGTTTTTAGATCATTTGCATTGTATCTTTTACTATATTACTTTTCACCAAATTTTACCTCCAATAAGATAGTTTATTTTTCGATCCTTAACAATCTTTAAACTCTCTGAGGAGTCCAAATAACATGTTTTTAGATAGTTTGGATCGAATATTTTACTACGTTACTTTTTACCAAATCGTAAAAACACTAAGAAAGTTTTCTTTTCGATTCATAGCAATCTTTTTATGCTTTGAGCAGTTGAAATAACGTGTTTTTAGATCATTTGTATCGTATCTTTTACTACACAACTTTTCACCAAATTTTACAAACACTAAGATAGTTTGTTTTACGATTCATAACAATCTTTAAACTCTCCGAGGAGTCCAAATAACGTCTTTTGAGATGGTTTGGGTCGAATCTTTTACTACGTAACTTTTCACAAAATTGTACAAACACAAAGAAAGTTTTCATTCGATTCATAGCAATATTTTTACGCTTTGAGGAGTTCAAATAACGTCTTTTTAGATCATTTGTATCGTATATTTTACTACATAACTTTTCACCAAATTTTAGAACCACTAAGATAGTTTGTTTTTCGATTCATAACAATCTTTAAAATCTCTGGGGAGTTCAAATAACGTGTTTTTAGATCATTTATATCGTATCTTTTAGTATATAACTTTTCACCAAATTTTACCACCACTAAGAAAGTTTGTTTTTCGATCCATAACAATCTTTGAACTCTCTGAGGAGTCTAAATAACGTCTTTTTGAGAAGGTTTGGATCAAATCTTTTACGGCGTAACTTTTCACCAAATTGTACAAACACTAATAAAATTTTCATTTCGATTCATAGCAATCTTTTTACGCTCTGAGGAGTTCAAATAACATGTTTTTAGATCAATTGCATCGTATCTTTTACTATATTACTTTTCACCAAATTTTACAACCACTAAGATAGTTTATTTTTCGATTCATAACAATCTTTAAACTCTCTGATGAGTCCAAATAACATGTTTTGAGATAGTTTGGATCGAATATTTTACTACGTAACTTTTCACCAAATTGTACAAACACTAAGAAAGTTTTCTTTTCGATTCATAACAATCTTTTTACGTTTTGAGCAGTTCAAATAACGTGTTTTTAGATCATTTGCATCGTATCTTTTATTACTTTACTTTTAAGCAAATTTTACAACCACTAAGATAGTTTATTTTTCGATTCATAACAATCTTTAAACTCTCTGAGGAGTCCAAATAACATGTTTTGAGATAGTTTGGATCGAATATTTTACTACGTAACTTTTTACCAAATCGTACAAACACGAAGAAAATTTTCTTTTCGATTCATAGCAATCTTTTTGTGCTTTGAGGAGTTGAAATAACATGTTTTTAGATCATTTGTATCGTATCTTTTACTACAAACCTTTTCACCAAATTTTACAAACACTAAGATAGTTTGTTTTACGATTCATAGCAATCTTTAAACTCTCTGAGGAGTCCAAATAACGTATTTAGAGATGGTTTGGATCGAATCTTTAACTACGTAACTTTTCACAAAAAATTTCAAACACAAAGAAAGTTTTCATTCGATTCATAGCAATCTTTTTACGCTTTGAGGGGTAACCAATCGAATCCGAAGAGAAGCATCAAAATGTCGAGAGGCACCAACAGTACCATGGCCTAGTTGTGAGCTGCTTAGCAAAAGATATCATAAATCATGGGTTCAAATTTTCTTGGTATTATCAATAAAAATACGAAATCAAATATATTCACGATTCGTGAATTAGATTTCTTTCAAAAAAATAAAATGTCGAGAGGGCTACAACCTTGTCTTTGCCGGTATCAAATCAAAACATTAAAGCTTGTTTGGCCGCATATATGGCATGACGATAGGGAGAGAACATTGTTGAAAGTCAGTAAAGTTAAAATTTACCCTTACAAAACATGATTATATCACTATTTGGAACATGATTACAGGAAACTAAACATGATTATATCACTATTTGGAACATGATTAAAAGTTAAAATTTATCTAATATGACCCGTCACATTAAAACAGCTAAAATAATTAAAACATTAAACAGTGTAAGCAGGCCTACATATTCCATGTAAGCTTGGGCCTGTTATCGGTATAAGATTCGAGTCCGACCCGACCCAACCCAACCCAACCCAACCCGACCCGATTCAGAGTCTTAGAAATGGATCAACAAAGCGGATACCTTTCTTGAAGAAGAAGAAGGGTTTGCTTGCTTATAACTCACTTGTTAAGAGAAGAACGAAGAAGAAAGCTCGAAGAGAGAAAAATGGCACCAGACCCAGAGGATGAGATCATGGACGAGAAGAACCCACGACCTCTCGATGAAGATGATATCGCCCTGCTCAAAACCTATGTACGTTCGACCCCCCTTTACTCAATCTTTTGGTTTTCTTTTCAATGTATATATTTTTTTAATTTGAAGAATATTGTCCTTAGATCTTACTTTCATTCGATCTAATTGTTTGGTTCTGCAAATCTGTGTCCTTTTTTGTCGTTTTTGTTGTTATTTCAGCTGCTTTTTAGTTTGAAATCTAGCTTTCAAGCAAAATTAGGTTTTGAAAATCTCCATAAAGTTTCTGGATTTGCTAAATCTGAGTTTCTTTTAAATATGTAACCCAATTTGAGAAAGAATATGCTGAATTACACTAGAACTTCAATCAATCTTCTCATTTTCCATTCCAGATGATTATTGTTAGGAGCTTAATTTGTGAAATTTAACGATACATTTTTTCGTCTTTCAGGGATTGGGACCTTACTCTAACAGTATAAAGAAAACCGAGAAGGAAATTAAAGACAAGGCCAAAACAATCAATGATCTATGCGGTAAACTTATTAATTTCATTTCCGCACATTCAAACTTCTTAATTACTTTATCGATTATAAATTAACTTGCAATCTATAAAAAATCAGGAATCAAAGAGTCTGACACGGGCTTAGCCGCACCGAGCCAGTGGGACCTCGTTTCTGATAAACAAATGATGCAAGAAGAACAGCCCCTTCAAGTAATTTCCCTCATCTAATTTCTCCAAATTTTTCATAATATTAATAATATTTTTATGTTTATTATTTGTAGGTTGCGAGATGTACTAAGATTATCAATCCCAACACCGAAGATGCCAAGTACGTGATAAACGTTAAGCAAATTGCAAAGGTATTTACTTTGAATCTATATTTAATTAATCATTTTTTCTCAAATTATTCTCCCAACGTAATTATTAATTTATTATATTATCTAATTGCAGTTTGTAGTTGGCTTAGGCGACAAAGTCTCTCCTACCGATATCGAGGAAGGCATGCGTGTCGGGTAATAACTCTTTTTTTATTTTTAATTATATAAACTAATAATTTGTATCAATTTATTCATTTTCATATTGTTTTTAATGCAGAGTGGATAGAAACAAGTACCAAATCCAGATCCCATTACCCCCAAAAATAGATCCAAGCGTCACGATGATGACTGTAGAAGAAAAACCTGACGTCACCTACAACGACGTTGGTGGCTGCAAGGAACAAATCGAAAAGATGCGCGAGGTAAATAAACCATTTTATTAATCACTAAAATTAATAAATATAATTATTAATTGTATTGATTAAATTTATTCAGGTGGTGGAACTACCAATGCTTCATCCCGAGAAATTCGTGAAGCTCGGAATTGACCCCCCTAAAGGAGTGTTATGCTACGGTCCACCTGGCACCGGCAAAACCCTTCTAGCCCGTGCCGTCGCAAATCGTACTGACGCGTGTTTCATTCGCGTCATTGGCAGCGAGCTCGTTCAAAAGTACGTTGGTGAAGGCGCCCGTATGGTCCGCGAACTCTTCCAGGTCAACAGTCAAAACCCTTTAATTAATTAATCAATTTATTTATTTAATTTTTTTTTAATATTGTAGATGGCGAGGTCGAAGAAGGCGTGCATAGTATTCTTTGACGAGGTGGACGCGATAGGCGGGGCCCGGTTCGATGACGGAGTAGGCGGAGACAACGAGGTGCAACGAACCATGCTCGAAATCGTGAACCAGCTTGACGGATTCGACGCGAGAGGTAATATCAAGGTTCTCATGGCTACCAACAGACCGGACACGTTAGATCCGGCATTGTTGAGGCCGGGAAGACTGGATCGAAAAGTGGAATTTGGTTTACCGGATTTGGAAGGCCGGACTCAGATTTTCAAAATCCATACCCGTACCATGAACTGCGAGAGAGATATCCGTTTTGAACTTCTCGCTCGTCTCTGCCCCAACTCCACTGGTAACTAACATATCTCATTCTTTAATATTTTGTAGGGGTATTTTTGATATTAAATAATTGTGATGAATAATAGGGGCGGATATAAGGAGTGTGTGCACGGAAGCAGGGATGTATGCGATAAGGGCGAGGAGAAAGACGGTGACGGAGAAGGATTTTCTGGACGCGGTGAACAAGGTGATTAAGGGGTACCAGAAGTTTAGCGCTACGCCTAAATATATGGTCTACAATTAGATTTGTTTTGTATTTTTGTTAGTTTGTTTTGATTTCTTGTTTTGGGGTAAACTATGCTTGCTTGTATTCTCGTTGTATACATCATACCTTGCTTGTAGTTATCCGGTTCAGTAATTTAATTTTTAAGATAAGAGCATTTTCTTTTTAATTAGTTGTGCAAGTGTGCGATTTGAATTATTTTTATCATTTTTCGTTGTCTTGTTTGATGTTTCTCGCTTGTCTGATTTTTTGCAATATTATGATTCTATTAAAACTGCCCATTTTTTGAATTACCCGTATGAATGCTGTCTATAGAAATAACTTCTCAAATAACTTTTTATGTATTTATGATTAACCCGTAGGAATAACCCATATGAATGATTCTATCAAAATAACTTTTATGTATTTATGATTAAACCGTAGGAATTACCCGTATGAATGATTCTATTAAAATAACTTTTTATGTACTTATGAGTAACCCGTAGGAATTAACCGTATGGGTAATTGGGTATGAATGATGCTAACTAAATAACTTTTATGTATGTATTGTATAGATAGCTTTAAGGGGGAGTATGTTCACCTCCGGATCCGTGGCGCAATGGTAGCGCGTCTGACTCCAGATCAGAAGGTTGCGTGTTCGATTCACGTCGGGTTCAATACCCCGATCCTACCGGAGCTTTTTATTTTTTTCATTCTTCTGACCGGAATGAATGAGGTCCCAAATGCTGAATAATAAATGGACAATTGTACTTTCCCCCATTTACCCCCACAATTCACCAACACTAATTAATCTCATAATAATTAATTCATAGTTACAACAAATTTAATATGAAATTAAGGTCCATACTAATTAATGATTAATTCTAAATATTTAAAAATAAATAATTATGAATTTATCCACCCCCTTATTTTGCACTTATCTTTGAGCCTCCTCATGAAGTCACATCATCATGTTTATCATGATTATTAACCATTAGATTGTGTGATGTGGATTCATCATATGCATTAATATTATATTTGATCATTTAAGACATGCATTTTGTATGATTATTTTTAAGTATTAATTTGAACCATTAGATGTAGTGATGTGGTTTAATCTTAATCATTAATTTTTTGTTAGATTTTTTGAAGATCATATTTTGTGTGGTCATTTATGTGTTATTATTTTACACCATTTTTTAAGCATTCTTAGAAAGCCACATCATCCTACATTAATGACATGGCATATTATTATTGGTTAGAATCATATTAGACCATGTCTAATCAATTGTTTAGCATTTCATATAAGATTACATGATCAAATGTGAATGCAATGGAATATAAAAAGTTTATATATGAAATACTAATAATTTAATATGTAAAATTATAGAACATAGAACATATATTAGTATTATTTTGGAAATTTAATTTTATAAATCCCTCAAATATATACATAATAATTTTCTCTTTATTTTGACATCCATATTAGCATAGTTCGTACATACCGTTTTTCATAATTTGAATTTGTAAAAAAATTATGTAAGAAAATATACCATGCAAAAAATACATATTTACATAATAGATTTTGAAGAATTTTATTTGCATAATAGAATTTTTAAGTATTGATATTTATTTTTTAAAATTATAACAATAAGAATCTCATATAATACTAAGTATATTATATTTTTTTTAAGCAAACAAAACTTTTTCGAAAAATAATAGAATTAAAAAATAATTTATCCATCTAAGTAACTTATTAAAGACTTAAACTTACAAACACCTATCAAATTGTATTGTTATTTTACAAAATGTAAAATAAAAAAAATCATATGATATAAAATAATTTGTACTTATGTTGATTTTTAATTAAATTTTGATATTATTTATTAAACTATTTCCACTATTAAGTTTTATATTATTTTATATTTTTCATTGCATTTTGAATCAATAAAAAATATTAGCACTATATAATTAATAATGTGTTACTACATATGCTGTATGATTCATTATTTTAATATTTGATATTGTATGAAATATTGTGAACAATGATATAATATTTGTTATTACTTTTTTCGTAAAATTGTATTATATTTTATTCTTATATATTATTATATAATGACACTAATATAAATATTCTTATTTGATTAAAAAATGAGATTTTTTGTTATTATAATGTAAAATAATGATATAAATATGAATAATCATAGATAAATGAATTCAAATATCTTTATTTGAAATGATATTATTAATATTATCATACAAATACATAATTGTATTATAATGGAAAACTTAATTTACATGCTCGTCGCGTAGCGCGAGTATTCTCCTAGTTAATTGTTAATTCAAAGTACTAATTATTGAATTAATCATGAATTGCTATTGTGAAGAAATTATGGAGAAATCTCAGGAGCATGATATATGTGGTCTCATAATAAATAGTCTGTGTATCTCTTGTATTCACGAGATTACTTTATTGAATATTTCATTAAAAAAAGCATGCAACATGCAATAATAATATATTCTATGCATAATTGGTTATCCTTTTTCTCAGCAAAATTGATGTCTTTTTTTTGTTAATAAATGTTATCACGGATATGAATGCTTGTCATATCCGGTTCCGGGTCTTGTGGGTCTCCCACCATGTCATGTTTTTTTTGTGTTATCTAGGAAGGTATTTATTTAAAAATAAAGTTAAAATTAATACCTTTAATAAAAAAGTTGGAGAAATGTTTTACTTTTCTTTTCACTAGGAACAAATTCCTCAAGTAATTATATTTTAAAAAAAATGGAGCTAATTATTATACCATAGTATTAATTTTGAAGGACTCATGTCAAGATGACACCTCACCACTCTCTCAAACTGACACGTCAACATCTCTCTTTTCATTACAAGAGTTGGTATAATTTATCTTATGAGTGTTAATGTTAGCTAAATTTATTAGTAATTATTTTTTGTTTTGGTTACTTTAAGCACACATAATTGTGGCACATTATAAAAAATAATCTCTAATTTTTTTTTGTTTTCAACATTTGGGTCCGTAATGAAATGTGATGTGTTTGACGCACGCTTATTACAATCAAAATAGTACCAACATAACTTACAGATTATGTTACGCGAATACTTCAAAAATGCAGAAGTATCAGTTGGATATGCGTATTCGATACGAGGGAGATACGACAAGATACAATTGGGATACTTCCAGGATACCACTGGGATATTTTATTTATGATACTTCAGCCCATTATATATTTTGGTCCATAATGTTTTCAAATAAATTATATTATTTATATATGATATTTTTATGATACTTGTATTGTTTGTTTGGTTGATTTTATTTATTGTAATGATATTTAATTTAAAAATATTATTATTTTATGATTCAATTTATTATCTATTTATTAATTATATATAATAAAATACATTAAAATAATAATTTATATAGTGGTATCCATATCCGTGATTTTTTGAAATTGACGTATCGCCGTATTCGTATCGTATCGGATATGATACTCGTATCTGTATCCGTGCAACATAGCTTATAGCCAAGGCACAATATTTTATGGAATAGTTAAACTTTTACTTAAAATATATATTAAACAATTTAGATTAACTAACAAATTTAGATTAAACTTATGAGTTGAACAATAAAATCTCACATCATATAAAAAAAGTCAATTAGTAACTAAAAAATGTAGATTAAACTTATGGGTAATTTATAAAAAAAAATCACATAATTAATGTCTCTCATAAGATTCATTTTAGACACTCGTGATATAATAGAAGTATACATAAAACTCACGAGTAATTTATAAAAAAATAATAATAAATCATTTAATTAATTTCATATCATAAGATTCCTTTTAGGCTCTGAAGATATAATAGAACTATACATAAAAAAGAATATGAATTTTTTCCTAAAAGGACGTGCGGAATTTCCGCGTCATACTAGTTAACAAGAAAATTGTAAATATTTGAACAAGTAGTTTTTTTTAAGCTCGGTCTGGAGCACAAATCATGCTCGTACAGCTCAATATTTTTATTGATATTTATCGTTTATTACAATGCAGCTAAAGAAAAACAAAAATTCATATGTCCATTGCTACATTCGCATTCTTATTATGACAATCAAGAACCGAAATTCTTTATTATCAGGGACGAAATGAGAGTTATACTGGAATGTTTGTTGAAGTATGTTTTGTCTGTGTTCCACCAAATGCTCGAAATGTCTGTGTTTGTGTCACTACAAACAATTCTCGTATGTTACAAGAATTGACTTTGTTAAACTCGTAGTGTCTGTGTCATGTGCCGCAACGCATTAATTCTCCGTTTTTGAATTTTTGTTGAATATCGTTACCGTATCCTCTTACATCGTGCGATCAATCTCGCTCTTTTGATATTTACCTTCCGAAAATCCGTTGTGAACCCGATATTTTGCAAGGATAAACAGGATTTTTGTATTTCTAGAGGGGTAAAAACTATGATAAATTCTGAATCATTAATGATAATTTTGATATTATATTCACACTAACAAAGAATCATATTAATTTAGGAAAGAATAAGTTCATGAATGATTCTTATAGGTATTTGTGCACATTTAGTATTTAGTACGAGTATTTAAGTGCATGTACTAGATTACACATAAATCAGGTATCATATTAGAGATGTATTTTTTGTCATTTACATCAATCAATTTATATTGTAATTTAAAGTTTTAAATTCCATTAAAAAAATGAGTAGTGATGCACCTCCCCTTAACCTCCCCCCAACATCCTTGATGTGTCATCACATTATTTAACACCTTAAATTTGAAGGTGTTAAATCTTGTGATGACACCTTAATTTATGATTTAACATTTTAATTCATGATTTTACATATAATTAAGATGTTAAATCATGAATTAAAATGTTAAATTTTAAGGTGTTAAATTTTGTGATGACACATCAAGGATGTGGGGTGAGGCTAAGGAGGAGGTGCAACATTTTCCAAAAAAAAATTATATTTTGGTGTGATTATTTATTAGTACGACTTATTCTTGTACTATTGTTATTTTCTGTTACACAAATTTCGTAAAATACGTAGTTTTTTATGTTTTCGAGAAGCGAAAATGATTCTTTTTTATTTTTTTTTTATTTGAGGGAGTTAGGTGGAATTGACATCTGATTTTGAGTTATTTTGATTTTTCTTTAATTTCTTTGGTAGATGAGTTCATATCAAGACCTCCTTGTTTCTACTATGCTAATTTAAGGTTCACCCTAAAGACGTGTTAACTTAGTACTTACGACGAGCCAACATGTGATCCCCAAATCATGGAAAAAAATACCAGACAAATTGCCTGATTGACCAATGACCCATGCCAAGACTTTTAATATTCAGAGTATAATAATATGCACTATATACACTATACTGTATATAAAGTCTATATAGTTTGTGACATTGGCATTATAATTTAACAACCACGGCAAAATTCAATGAGTGGACCCACTAGTCCAATTTGATGACTTTCTTTTTCTTCACACGTAGAATTTTTCTTTTTACTCGCAATTTCATTTGTAGCCTTGCAAAATCTCTAAATACCAGCTATACGTATACCCCCTAAAAAATATGAAAATCTCAAGAACATTCCACCCAAATTTGGAAACATCACTTATAATTGTATATAACATTTGCTTCATTTTTATTTATACAAAATAAATGACAAAAAGTGATAATTAGACATACTGGTAACTGATAATTACAAAACGTTTTCCTCTCATTCGGAGCATTTGAATTCAAGTTGTCAAAATTGAAGAACTTTGAAAAATAAAAATAAAAAGAACTTGAACAAAGAAGCAACTAAGAAGGAGCATGTTTTTGTTTATTCAACACATCATTTTCAATTGTTTCTTTAGCAGCCACTTTGAATTAATTTCTTTGACGAAGTTTATCCTCTTTTTCTTCTTTTCCAAGTCTCCTCAAATTGTGTGTTTTGAATTTTATAACAAATCACATTACATAATTCATTCACCCACTACACATATTTACACATTCATATGCATAGAGACCCTTCAAAGAACCTTCTTTGCTCAGCACAGTGGTCACACCTCTCTCTCCTCATGCCCCCTTAAATTTCTCACAAACCCGAATTCATTCTCATCTCTCTCCGAAAACGCAAGAACCAATCTTGATAATGGACGATAGCCAAGATCAAGTTACAAGTGACTCCTACAACCAGGCTTCGGCCCTCACAATTAGCAATGGAGCGTTATTAATTGCTGTCATCTTCCTCTTCATGGTTATAATTTTTGTGTTTCTTCTTTATCTCTATGCAAAGAAGTACATGGGTACTTATCCTCTCTTCAACACTTCTCCTCAGTCCCAGTTCATAATCGTGACCGATTCTGCGGGGAATCAGGGACTCGACGTGGCGGTTCTTCAATCGTTACCCATCACGGTTTTTCATGCGAAGGACGTCAAAGATGGCCTCGAGTGCTCTGTTTGTTTATCGGAGGTGGTGGAAGGGGAGGAAGCAAGGATTCTACCCAAATGCAGTCATGGGTTCCATTTGGAGTGCATTGACATGTGGTTCCAGTCTCACTCTACTTGCCCGCTTTGCCGAAGCGCGGTCGGTCCCGACCCGATACTTACCGATGAATTAGACCATGAATCCGTACCGATTCCATCTCTCGATACCATTTTAAGAGAAGGGTATTTACCTGAACATCGTGCCATACCAACCAATGTGTTGTTTTGGGGCACTCAGAATGAGATTACCAATGGTGCAGCACAAGAAACTAGTTCTGATAATTCTGGCGGTACCAGTGGTACGCTTGTGATTGACATACCAAGACGAGCAATGGAGAACATGAGCACGGTACCATCACCCATGTCGCCTTTGCCTCAAAGTGTTATGCCATTAGAAGACATGAAATCCCCTGTTTCGGGTCGGTTTAGGTCACTCACAAGGCTTTTAAGTATGGGGAAAAATATTGTTGGGCCGTCCTTCAGCCCTAGTCCAAGAGGAGGGGATATAGAACAAGGGTTTGTTCATACACCAAAAACTCCAAAAAGTTAATTTCCTCGAGGGAAATAGTAAATATTTTTTCCGAGATGTATTGGGTTCATGCTGATCATCCGAAATTATTCTTTGTAGAAGAGTTGTCAGTTTTTTGTTATTGTTTCGAATTGTATAAATTAAAAAAAAAAAAGGAAAAGAGAGGAATCATATTCATAAGTTAATGGTTCTTAAATAGATTATTTTCTTGCAAATATTGGTTTTGTTGAGAGACTTTGCATTGATGTTGGATTGGTGTTTTTCAATAAATTTGGTTGTTCTTCTAAGATGTTTCTCAGAACAATGCTTGACGAGTTGAATGATCAAATAAGGCTAGCGACTCACTCGAATAGAACAACATTTCAATTATTCGTTATCTTCGCGATATGGATAAATCGGTGCAATCGGATTTTTAGAAATGACAACGAAGGTGCGATAAGGGTTCTCGCGAAGTTAATGTATGAGTTAATTTGCTGGGAAAGAGTGAAGAATGGTCACGTAACACACATTTTGCGAAAAAGAGCGTTGAGTTATTATCGGTGACTCTGATACTTATTATTTATGCGATTATAAATTTTGTAATTTTGTCTAAAACATTTATTCTTAAGATATTTTTGTAGTAGAATTTTATCGTAATCGATAATTGCATGTGTAATTAATAGAAATTGTACGAGAGACATAAGTTCCCTACGTTTGTTTTTAAAAAAAATGTTTTCCATTTAATTTTTCATTGTGAAAGTTTAATTTTTCGTTTTGTTCCATGTTCATATTTTTTTTCAATGTTTGACAATTATTTGCATTTTGGCTCCTATAATATTCTTGAAATAAGAAGAGTAGTGATGTATATTTCTTTAGAACTATGCTCAACAATTCTTGATCAGATGTCAATATTTCTAAATCTTAAATTTGACACAATAATATATAATTTGACACTTTAATTTATGATATTATATTTTAAATTATGATTTAACAATAAATTAAAATGTCAAATCATGAATTAAAATATTAAGTTATAATTATGTCTTTTGAATATTATAAGATGGAGGAGTAAATAATTCCGAAATTAGTAATTCCAGAATTTATTTGGATGTCCAAATTATCAGATACTGAAAAATATAATTTTTTGTTTGGTTGTTTACACAATTAAAAATTATTGTAATCATTATAATAATATTAGTTTGACAAAAAAAATATATCATTATAATATAACATTATTGCAATATAAAATAATAATAATATTATTGTATAAAATAATATTATATTATATGCATAAGATATATTGACAATAGTAAAAAAAATATCAAATGTACTTTTATATTATTAGAATATTATATTTTATATATTAACATATATTAAAATTAACATAATTATTTTATTATTTTAATAATATTGATATAATTTTAGAAATTATATAATAATAATACTATACTAATAATATAAAAATATTAAATGTACTTTTATATTATTATAATATTATATTTTATATAGTAATATATATTACAATTAATATAATTATTTTGCTATTTTAAAATAAATAAATAGTATTATAAATTATATAATAACAATATAAAAGTATTAAATGTACTTTTATATTCTTAGGCATTATCGTTTTTTATATATTAATATTAATTTACCAACCCCCTTATTTTTTGACCCATCTTTATGCAATCTCTCCTCATTCCACCTCATCACAACTCATGTCACACCATCACAATTATTTCAACCATTAGATTATGATATGTGACAACATATGAACCATAGATTAACCTTTGATTTTTTGTGATTATGTTTTATTTGTAGATATTAATGTGTCCCTTATTTTACACATAGTGTTAAGCAATTTTAGAATGCCACATCACCTTACATTGATGATGTGTCAAAATAGTATTCGTTAGGTTCATGTTGGACCAGTTGTATTTGATTTTGAATTTTTTCACAATATGTTACATGATCAATTGTGAATACAAATAGAATGTGAAGAGTTTAAATATCTAATATTAATAAATTAATATATAATATCATAAAACATACATCGAATATTGTTTGTATTTTTCATAATATAATTTTAAAAAATGAAGAAATATATTCACTTGAATTTTATCTTTATTTTGAGATCTATATTCTCATATATTTAATATTTTTCTCTAACTTAAAATTATGAAAATAATTATGTAAACAAATACATAAAAATAAATATAATTACATTAATGACTTGTAAGTCTTATTATTATTATTTTTAAAACTATAATTAAAAAAAATTACACATACTACTAAGTATGTTATATTTGTATTTTTACTTAAAACAATTTAATGTTTATCTATTAATCTATGCCATTCTATATGGCTTCATTTAAGTAATTTAAGGACAAACATTTAAGACATTAATTCAAATATTTCAAGTATGTTATCTAATATGACGTTTGTTTTACACATACTCTTACAACCAATGATTTTAATGGTGATGTGGGATTACATCCTGGTTAAACCACATTAGTAATGAGAGAGGCAATCGTTAATTTGGTTCTAATCGTGATTAATAACGTTTTTTTTGTTGTTTTTTTTTTTTGTTACAAGCCCGTAGACACACACACTAAATAATATTTTAATATAAAATATCTTCATAGTCCGACTGCACACAGGAGATTAATAACGTCTTTGTTTCATCCGTTTCTTACATTTCAAAAATATCTCAACCAAATATGATCTGTGTATATATTTGGGAGAATTTCTCTCATATCCCTACTAAATTCATAAATAACATATTTATCCCTCTTAAATTACAAATTACATATTTATCCCTCATAAATCTTACTAATATCAAATTTATCCAAAATTAACAGTTTTGTTAAATTTGACAGAAAATTAATTATAATTGACTAATTTACCCCTCATCTAACCCTCCATCCAATAAAAGAATTCAAACCATAAACCCAATAATAAACCCGATAACAAAATCACTACCCCCTCTCTCTCTTTCTTCACAACATACGATATGCATCTCTCTACTTCGTCTTCGTACGAAACTCCTGGCGGCGGTCTGGGAGGTGGCCAGACGAGGCGTTCTTGATATATGGCGAAACTGGCGGCGAAACTTAGGGTTTAGGGTTATTCAATTCAATTACTTCTCTTTCAATTTAGACATTTCATCTTTATTTTTCCATAGTCCTTCCCTCTTAGAACGATTAAAAATTTATGGGGAACTCTTTCAATTTAGGGTTTAGGGCTATTCAATTCAATTACTTCTCGGTCGAATTATTAATTTCAATCATTATTTGATTTCTGCAGAAATTTCCCTTTCAGTTTACAGGTGAGCTGGTCTGGAGATTTGGCGAAGCTCGCGGTCTGGCATATGGTAGTGGTACTCCTATTAATTTTGTTATTTCACGAAATAATTTGCAGATATGTAAATAATAAGTTCTGTTATCAATATAAAGAAACAATTGGGGTTGATTGTTTGACCAAAGAAGTACATATCGGTGACTGATTATTCACACTACATGTTTACTTACTTCTCCTTCAAATTTCTCTTTCAGTCTTTACATATACAAAGTTAACCAAGGTTTTTTGAACACGTAGATGCGGGATTACATATGGACAAGAGACTAGAGAGGTTTCAGAGTCTTCGAGTCGCATCCTACAGAGGTGTTGATTGTTGTTTTCTTGTTACGATTTTAATGTCATAAAATCTTTCGATCATCTCGATAATTGGCATGGAGAATTCTTGATTCAAGTATATTTTAATTTCCCATTAAAATTTTGTCGTATACTCATATAGT
The DNA here is from genome assembly GCA_946800325.1 of Luzula sylvatica. NCBI lineage: Eukaryota > Viridiplantae > Streptophyta > Magnoliopsida > Poales > Juncaceae > Luzula > Luzula sylvatica. Next base: position 56,689,570 of record OX326960.1, on the reverse strand, counting down.
ATAAATTTTGATGCTTGATGGTTGATTTTGGTCGTGTCGGTTTGTTAATTATTATTTTGTTGAATATTACCGTCTTTTCGGGAGTTTTCCTTATATATATAAGATCAGTTAATTTGAGTAGTTTTTTTTATTATTAAAGGGTGGAATTGACTTAGAATTGAAGTTGTTGAAATGTTACGACATTTAAGAAAAACTCAGATTATTTGTTCAATCGAATGGTACCGGATCTCAAATTATTTGTTCAATCCAAGTTAATTACAACACAAAATATGAAAAACGCAGATTATTTGTACCGGATATTCTCAAAGACACGTATAACAATTACATTTACAACTCAAAATAATGATCGAAATTAAGATAATTTATATTTGCAACTCAAAAATATCAAAAACTCATTACAACTCGCATATAATAATTACAACTCGAAATAATTATGAAATTATGATAATTTATGTTTTCAATGATGGCGTGCATTCACAATTACTCCTCCATAAATACCTCTCCTCCCTGTAAAACAATTTTTTTAATAAATTCAAATTGGAAAAATATTTAGAATTTGAAATTATATACCGAGTTTTAAACATTCCTCCATTTTGCAGCCAGTTGATCAAAAAGTTCGTTTTTCCTCTTCGGTTAAAAGTTCTTTATCGGAATTTTGCATAATATACCCTGATAAAATATGTAAATTTTCCATTACTCTCTGATCTCTTTATCTTTTTACTATTCTGTAAAAAATACAAAAAAACAAATAAACTCAAAAAAAGTTTAAAAATGACTAAACTGCAAAATAACCATACAACAAAGAGTTGATTTTCTTGGTGTCTAATTTCATGCACAATAACCATGACTAAATCGCTTTTATCATGAAATGATGAAGGCATTACTTTCATATCCTTTTGAGAATCGTATAAAGAGTTATAACTCATTGGTTCCTTTATTAACTATAATTAATTACAACAAATAAATAAAAACATATTAATAAGAATATAAAATAAATTTGGGTAATATGATGAAACCAAATCTGCAAGTTTGAAGAGTTGAAAGCGCCAAGTCTTCCTATAACATACCATGCTTGAATAGCTTCCATTATTTATCATTTTTACAGGGGTATAGATGATATTTTCAGGTTTTTAAGGGGGTGAACGAGAAATTTGATGATTAATAATTTGTTTTCTTATAGTTCCAAGAATGTCTAACATCACGATCTAAGAAATCCACTCTAATTGTAAACATAAATTTGAAAGAACAAGAGAGAAATTCGAATAGAAGATAAATTGAATAGCCCTAAACCCTGTAAATTGAAAGAGAAATTTCTGCAGAACTCAAAATAATGATCGAAATTAATAATTTGAAAGAGAAGTAATTGAATTGAATAACCCTAAATCCTAAATTGAAAGAGAAATTCACCCTTTTAAATTTAGTACTCGTTCTTAGAGGGAAGGACCATGGAAAAATAAAGATGAAATATCTAAATTGAAAGAGAAGTAATTGAATTGAGTAGCCCTAAACCCTAAGTTTCGTCGCAAGTTTCGCCATATATCAAGATCGTCTCGCCTGGCCACCTCCCAGACCGCCTCCAGGAGCTTCGTACGAAGACGAAGGAGAGAGATGCATATCGTATGTTATGAAGAAAGAGAGAGAGGTTAGTCATTTTGTTATCGGGTTTATTATTGGGTTTTGGTTTGAATTTTTTTATTGGATGGAGGGTTAGATGAGGGGGTAAATTAGTCCATTAAAATTAATTTTCTGTCAAATTTAACAAAACTGTTAATTTTGGATAAATTTGATATTAGTAAGATTTATGAGGGATAAATATGTAATTTGTAATTTAAGAGGGATAAATATGTTATTTGTGAGTTTAGTAGGGATACGGAAGAAATTCTCCCTATTTATTTAGTGAATAACTTGTTGATGGTGGGATCGTCTTTTTACGTAAAAACTAACCTTTGTAAGAATTTCTAAATATAATTATTATTTATTCACCGTACGAAAATAATATTATTTTTTTTTAACTTGTAGGCTCAAGTTTCAATGACTAACAACTATGATTGTTATGCTTGTATTTCTCGGTTTTTGCTTGATACGTATTCTCCGCGAGAATTAAGTGTACGCATGTGAATTTTGCAAGCTTAATGCAATTTTAAGTTTATTTTCAGTTTTCAATTGGATTTTTATTTGATAATTTAAGTTTTATATTAAAGTTTTTCTAGTTTTATTGTGTGGATTTTGATTTTGATTTGTAGAATTCAAGTTTTTATATTATTTTGTGCTTGGGTTTGGATTTATAATATTTTTTAATATATTGTTTTCCACAGCCCACATTGCACAAAATGTTGCATATTTTCATTTTATTAAAATTTTAATCAACAAATTGTAAGGTTATTATTATTAGGGGTCTACTGTTGCATTTAGAACGTCGCAATCAATCACAATACATCACGTAGCAAAACACAACGGTAAAAAATATCGCACGGTAAAAAAATAGGCGAACGGCCAATTTTTACGAAAAATGTTCAATATTCGGACAACGTCTAATATACTTTTCACCATCATATTTTAGATAATTGTTTTTATTTTGCTTTTTGAGAGTAATGTAATTGCTTTTATACAAATTTAGGAAGTTATATAGTATATACACTCTTTATTTTACTCACTACATTTAGAATATGCTATTAATGAACTACTCGCAGAAACCAAGAATCATTACTATATTCGTAGAACTTTCAATTTCTACGAAATAAAAGTTTGTAAATACAATCAGGAGAACGAAAGTGTGGTTTATTGGGCCTTTGACAAAGGGCGGAAAGAATGGACTCATCTTAGAGGCTGTTTGAATGGGTGAGATACAAATTACAAAAGGAATTTGAACCGCTGCAATTACAGCTTCTGCATTTACGGTTCACTTGTGGTGTTTGGATACAAGAACATCAAATTGCTGTTGTTATGATTATCATGTTTGGATTGATGATTGGAAATGTTTGATTGAACTAAAATATGATTTATAAGATTAATGAATTAATCACTAAAGAGCATTGTTTTAAAAACCGGACCGGACCGGCCGGTTGAACCAAAAAAACAGGACCCGAACTAAAAAACGGGTCGGTTTGATGAATAGACCGGACATGCAATTGACCCTTTCATAAACCATATGAACCGCCCGGTTCTTTTAAAAACCGGTCCGAACCAACCAAATTGAACCGGACGAGTTTTTTTTTGTTTCCTCCAGTGCGTGTGGAGACAGTTCTTCACCTCTCCGAAATCCCGTTTATGCCTTTTCTTCCGTCGATTTCACTTAGATTTTGTTCTCTTCTCTCAATTTTTGCCATAAAGAACCACCAAAATGAAAAATCGAATTTGTGTGGACCCATTCCCGTTCATCTCACTAAAAATATCTAATCAGAATCACCCTTCTTTCTCGTTTTTCAAGAAATTGGGCAGAAATTTAGATGATTTGGGTACAAATATGTGCGATTTTGTTCATAATCTTGGTATTTTGTACCTTTCACAAAGTTGGTCAATTATTACTGTTTTAATTGTTGAATTAGGTACTGTTTTGCTAATTTTGTACAGAAAAAATTTCAGTAAAAAATTTCGAAAATTATTGTTACGCTAAGAGTCAGAATATTGTCGAATCATGTACTGATACCACTGTTGTAAAAAACGGTGAAAAACGGTGGAAAAACGGTGTTTCGGTGGAAAAACGTTCCGTTTTTTACAAGACGGTTTGAAAAAACGGTCAAACATTTTTTTACCGTGTTTGACCGTTTTTTTTTGGGAAAGAACGTTTTTCGGTTCGAAAAACGGCCGTTTTTCACAACAAAAAATTGAAATTTTGATTATTTACCGTTTTTTAGCCCATTTTTTTTTCCAACCCAATAAAATTACCATTTTTTTTACTTACGGTTGTCCCGAATGATGTTAATGATTTTATTATTGAGTTTATGTTTGGATTTGAGTTTATATTTTGATCTTACGTTTTGTTGGACATTCGTTTTGATGTTACGTTTATGTTAGACATTCGTTTTGATATTATGTTTTATGTTGGATGTTGTTTATATTATTTTTTTACTATTAAAAAATTACATTATTATATATTTTTTTGGTTTCATCTATAAATTTTAATTAAATTACTATCGATTTCGGTGACCGTTTTTTCACCGTTTTTTCACCGTTTTTCCACCGTTTTACGGTCCCCTACCGTTCCGTGCCGTTTTCCGTATTTTACAACATTGACTGATACTGGTTAGTTATTTGTAAACAAATTGAGTATTGAACTTGGTATTTTTTTATGATTAAATAATTCGATTGAAGCATATAAAGTTTTGTGTGTGATATTTAAAAATTATGTTGTTAGATTTGATAATTTTATTTACGGTTTCAAACCAACAGTTGAACCGGTTGATCCCCTGGTCCGACCAGTGAACCGGTGAACCGAAGCTCGGCCGAGTCGATGTCCGGTCCGGGTTTAAAAACATTGCTAAAGAGAATAAAATTCCCAGTCAAATATCAACCCTATAATATCTAGTCCCTATCTAGAGCACTCAATTTTGCTTGGTAGAGAGTTTTTTTTTTGGAGTTTACAAAAAGATAGGGGCTTTTTTATAATATCCAAAAAAGAGGAGGTTTTTTGAAAATTTTCCTTCTAGAATTAGTATTTCACTATCATTCCGTTAAGTCAAACTAATTGTTACGGTAAAAAGATTGCAACACATACGTTCAATTCACAAACGGAGGGTTCCGTTTAAGAGTGGAACATATTCAAAATTAGGGTCCGGTCCTTTTGTCCTAAACGAGTTGCTTTCGTTCGGAAACGGAAGTGTTTCGTTCGTGAATAAAAGTTACTTGGAGTTTGAGTGAATTTGTTATAGTGTTTTCATTCTAAATCGAACGTGAACTAAAGGTTTCGTTCTTAACGAAAGCTTCATTTGGTCAATATAATCTTCTGTTCTTGAATGAAAGGACTGATCCTTTACAATCGCTTCGTTATTTAAACAAAGTCTTCAACGAAGTGTTCCATTCTAAACAAAATGTTCCGTTCACGAACAAAATCACTGCAATTTGAGTATAATCATTTCATCATATTTTTAATTTGAGTTTAATAAATAGATTTGAGTTTAGGACAACCTATGTTGGATGAACAACTTTATTTTACGATTTTCCAACTCGTGGAGATCTTCAAAATAGGGACTTGCTTCTTGAAGAATATTAACTTCATTACTTCGTTTTTCTTTTTGAATATTCACTATCCTCTAGGATACCAGCTTGTTTTTTATTGGATATATCCACTTGCTATTTTTTTTTTATCTCGAGGTACGCATATAAAATTTGAAACAACAAAAGTTAATTGCCACGTGTATCTACTATGGATACCGTGTAAATCTACGAAATGCACAATTTTTTTCCATAGTGAAAATAAAAAATAATGTCAAAACGTAACTAAGAATAAATATAATTAGAAACTTTTTAAATGGTATATTTTAAATTTATATAACATAAAAATATATAATTAGTGCATGCAAGATGATATTAATTAAAATATTATATAATTAGTGCATGCAAGATGATTTTCAGCAAAAGTATTTTCAAGTATATTCAACCAATTTTATTTTTTGTGCGTACGAGATTTAGCGTACGCAAGTGTATATTTTGCTAATAGTAGAAACATATTCCATAAAAAAAAATTGTATTCAAGTGTTTTTTTTTTTTGATTAACCGAGGCGGATTCAAAGATCCGCACCCAGACTATATTTAAAAATAAATATAGTACAAGGAGTGTTGCGATATGTACAAAGATATTTACAAAAATTTAAATTGAAACTATCCTACTATTTTACTTGTAATGGATATTTTCTAATTATCTTTTTCCTTCGTCGCTTCCCAATATGATATTATTTGTTCCTTTATTTCTTGCGCCACTTCTTTTGTGCTTTTTATATCTTTCCTGAAAAATTCTTGTACATCTTTCCTTCCATATATTGAAGATAGTATATGCCATTATTTGCTTCTTTTCTTTGGATAAATTTTTTTCCATTAAAGCTTGTATTACATTGGTTTCCTGCAATACTTGGATATCAAAAATTCTGTCTATATATGTCCATATAGCCACTGAATATGGACATCGGTTTATCATATGATGAATTGATTCCTCATTGATTTTGCATAGTATACATCTATTCGGTATCTGCCATCCTCTTTTATTAAGATTATCAATAGTTGATATCGCATTCATTGAACATAACCATATAAAAAATTTGATTTTAGGCTGAGTTTTAATTTTCCATATGTGTTGTTGTTTTGCCTTCACATTTACTCCCTTTATCAAGAAATTATACATACTTTTGGTCGAAAATTGTGCATTATTATTCCATCTCCATATTATCTGATCCTCCCTGTGTTGATCAACACTATTCTGATTTTGTTGTAGTATTATCTTCAATTGATCATACTCAACCTGAGCTTGTTGTGACAGTGGAAAATGGATGCCATTAATTTGATCATTGTTCCATATCTGGCTCATTAAATTATACGAGTCTTCCTTAAATGTATACAACGTAGGAAATTGATATTTCATAGCCATTCCATTCCATTTATTTTCCCATAATTGTATTTTATTACCTTGTCCTTGTTGCATAGTAACTGATGCGTTAAAAGGTTGATACATTGTATTGCATATGTTCCAAATTCTTGATTTGAGTTTGTGACTGGTACCTAACTTCTCATACATCTCTTCTCCAAATATTTGATGCATCAATTCCCTCCAAATATTATTATTGTCATTATATAATTTCCAAAGCCATTTAGATAACAATGCTTGATTAAATTTTGTGAGATCCAATATAGATAAGCCTCCAAGTTTTTTAGGTCTGCATATCTTTGACCATGATACTAATGCTAATCCTTTGCCATTGTTATCTTGTGATTTCCATAGAAATTTCTTCATGATGCTCTCTAATTTTTTAATCACCCATTTAGGTAAAAGAAATACTGACATGAAATAGATAGGTATTGAATTAAGCACTGATTGAATCATTATTAATCTTCCACTAATGGACAGAAATGATTGTTTCCAACCAGCTAATCTCGATGCTACCTTATCTATTAATTTATGATATTCTTGCTTTTTAATTTTTCCAGGTTGCAGAGGTAGTCCGAGATATTTAATCGGGAATTGTACTCGTTGACATTGTAATATTGTTTCTATGTAATCACCATCTGTCTCATTCTTTACCATTGCAACAAATTCCGACTTGGAATAGTTTACTTTAAGTCCCGATGTTTTCCCAAATTTATCCATTATATATTTGAATCTGGTGATCTGCGTCTTACTATTCTTTAGAAAAAAGATGGAGTCATCAGCGTAATATAATCCCGTATTTGCCCCTCTGAATACTGGTTTTATAAAATTATTTTGATTCATATTACTGAGCATTTTTGCTATGACATCCATTGCCAAGATAAACAATAATGGAGACAAAGCATCTCCTTGTCTAACTCCTCTCTCTAGTCTTATGGATTTTCCAATTGTATTATTTAGTATAATTTTAGCGTACCCTCCCAGTATGGATTTATCGATCCATTTACACATGTTTTGACCGAAGCCCCTAACTTGCATGATTTTTAGTATAAAATCCCACGATATTGTATCAAAAGCTTTTGCTATATCAGCTTTGAAAACTATCATGTCCACCTTTTCTTCTTTAGCTGTATCAATCATTTGTTGCGCGTATGCAAATCCATCTGTTATATTTCTACTCTTAATAAAACCAGATTGTGTATTTTGAACTAATTCTCCAATATTTTTTTGTAGTCTCATAGCTATTATTTTTGAGAAGATTCTTTGTATTCCATGTATCAGACTTATTGGCCTAAATTGGGATGGTTGTTGTGAGTTTTGTGTCTTTGGGATTAGTGCCACGTATGATATTTTCATTTTCTGCAAGCCTACCTCTTTTATCTCCTCGAGATTGAATAATGTATGCAGACCCTCCTTCATTATGTTCCAAATTTTTTTGTAAAACTCACCAGTGAAATCATCTAGACCTGGTGTCTTATTTTTTCCCCATTCCCATATTGCTGACTTTATTTCTTCCATTGTTATTGCACTATCCATTGTATGTAAATTATTATTCCTTGTGTATATCGATTGTAAGTCAATGTTATCTATATCTGTATGCAAATCCTTCTTTCCAAATATCTCTTTGAAATAATCAAATAATATCTTGGCTTTATTCTTATGATCTGTGTAGCTTTGTTGATCATGTATTAATGTAGATATCTTGTTATTTCTTTTGTGATTTGTAGCTGTTTGATGAAAGAAAGAAGTATTTAAATCACCTTCATTAATCCATTTTTTCTTGGCCCTTTGTTTCCAGATTTGTTCCTCTTGGATACTAAGTTCATTGAATCTTTTTTTCATTTGACATTTGAGCCATAATTCCATATTATTCAGTGATCTCACTTCCATTTTTCGATCAAGCCATTGTATTGCATTCTTACATGCCTGTAACTGTTGATTTATATCTCCAATTCTTTGTGTGCTCCATAATTTTATGTTCTTTGCCAATAATTCTAGCTTGGTATTGAAGTGGTTTATAGATTGTATGGGTTCATTATTCCATGTATCAGTAACTATATCTTGTATCTCTTCGTATCTTAACCAATAGTTTTCAAATCTGAAAAAGTTGGGTTTGGGGAAAGAAGTAAATCCAGTATATATCAAGGGTAAATGATCTGATGATGTATTTGATCCTGTGTTGAGCTCTGAATTTGGGTGTTTCAATGACCACTGTGGTGATATCATGATTCTATCTAATCTAGACATTATCTGTGCTCGTGACCATGTAAATTGATTTCCTCTTAAAGGTAAATCTATTATTTGGATGTCATTTATACATCTTCTAAATTCTGCAACTGCCATGGTATCATATCTACCACTTGATCTTTCATCTTGTGTGAGAGTGACATTAAAATCACCTAATATCATCCAAGGTATATTTTGTATCGGTTTTGTACTTCTCAATTCATTAAAAAATTCATACCTTTTGGTTGGATCATTTGGACCATAAACTCCCGTGATAATCATGTCTGAAGCATCCCATTTATTTCTCAGTGATACTGATATTGAGTACTTGAGCTTTGCCACTTGTATTTGATCAAATAGATTTTGTTTCCAAGCAATGAGGATTCCACCACTTGCTCCTTGAGCATCCAACCTTTCATATCCCTGATATTGACTTCCACATATTTGTTTCATCATGATTGTAGTTATATCTCCCAACTTGGTTTCCTGAAAACATATGATTTGTGGTTTTTCCATCATTATATTCTTTCTAATGGCTATTCTTTTATCCTTGTGATTTAGACCTCTAACGTTCCATGATAATATCTTAATTTTCCTTGTTTTTGTCATTTGATTCGTTTCTGATACTCCTCTATATATTCTGTTTCATTATCTATCTTTATTCTATTATATACTGATAGTGTTTTTTGTACCGGGTGTTGTGAAAGATTCATGTTTGAAATGACCTTGTGCTTTACTGACTCAGATTGTTTTGGTGTATTTACCCGTTGTTTTCTCTGATGTGTATATGTGTGACCTCCTATCTTTGTAGATGACACTATGTGTGATATTTGGATAGTATTGAATACATGAATTGTAAGGAGACACTGATGAATTGTAAAGAGACACTGGTGAAAAATACTAATGCGATATATTGACTCTTTTTTCCAAAATGACACTAAATCCTTAGAAGACACACTAATAACTTCATAATTTGATAATAATGGAACCGACTCAATACCTGACCCACACATTGGTCTACATACTTGAACTAACTCGATATAACAGACTCCAACTAACAGGATACAAACTTGAACTAACTCGATACAACAGACTCCAACTAACATGATACAAACTTGAACTAACTCGATACAACAGACTCCAACTAACAGGATACATGCCCTAGATACTGACTTAATGAACTGGACTCTAACTGACTCTAAAATTAAACTGAGCATTATGGCTCGCTCATAAAAGCCTTGACTCTTCATTCCTTGCATCATCATTATTCACTCTGACTCATAAGAGTCACCAACTTTCCTTCCATTTCAGCATCTACTCTGACTCCTCCTGCTGCTAATATCTCATACACATCCTTCTCAGTGAGCTCTTCTTTGTCATCCTCGATTATCAGATTCTTTTCGTGTGGCTTGATCTTCTTCTTCTTCCTTTCGCTGATTTGTACCTCTCCGTACATCTTTCTCTGAGCTTTTTCGATGGTCGTTTCGTAACACCCCATTGTCTTAGCTTGAATCCTCGAACTTCTCCTTAATTCGTTGGGTGTCTGGGTTGTGTTATCCCGCTGCCTCCCCTGGTCATGACCATATTCAAAGATCCCAGCTTGAGCCTCAATTTCTTCTATTAATTCTTTTGGGCCTTCAAATTGGCCCCAACTTTTCTGCCTTTCCTGTTCTACACTCTGACCCACTTCATCATCTTTCCAAATTATCTCTATGTTTGTTCCCTCCGTCTCCTTGATGCACGTGTCGCCCATCAGTGACCCTTCCAAAAAACTACTTTTCATTAGACCAACAATCTGTACAACTCCCTCTGACAAAGCTACTTTGTCCTTGATTTTCATTGGGCAACCTGTTTTGTCCCCCAATCTCAATAAGTGCGACAGAAAAGCTTCGAGAAGGAAATACGGGACATGCATTGGCTGTTGATATGGTTTGTACATAATTTTTGCCTCGTCATACGTTACCGTTATCCATCTCTTCATCCAGTTAAATCTGATAGACTGGACTACTGGTGTTAGTGAACCGTTAACAGTACCGTTTGCCATTAACGGTGCTTGTTTTGCATCACTGAGCTTGCTATCCATCTGTTCCACCACTACCATGGCCTGAGATTCTTTGCCGGCCTTGCTCGCCTTCTTCCTCCACTCCATCTTAAACTTGTTCTTCTGTCCCTTAATTGCATCTTTTCTCACCCATATTTTTTTGACTACCTTGGCTACCTTGTTCGCGAGTGCAAGAAATATCCTAGGTCTCTTTGCTGGGCCTCCATCCCCCTATCGCCTGTGTTACTCGATTGGTTGTTGTTAACTGGCCCACCTAGCATTGAATTTTGACAGTTCGATGGATTACTGCCTTGTCCATCTGTACCTCCATCCCCGTTATGGCTATCACCACCTCCCTGAGTACCGTCATTGCTTGTTAAATTCACCGGATCCTGCCAGTTGTCCATCATGTCCGGACCCGGGTACACCACTTGCTCGACATCCGCAATAAAGACCTCCACTCTTCGAAAATAATGTCCTTCTTTCATCTTCAAATAGAATGGTATCTCCTCCGGTGTGTCGCACGATATAGTGACCGGAATCTCGAGATAATCCCCCTCTGGTTCAAAGTAAGGACCAATGTTTATTGGTGCACCAGTTCCCTTAAGCAACTCAGTAATGTCTGGTGTATTGATTGCCCATATAGGCATGTTTCTTAACCTTATATCCACTTCAAAATAAGGCGGCTCATGAAACATACCCCATCTATGAGTTATCGGCACTGCAGAGAACTGAACATCCCCCATAACAAAGTCCCTCCTTTGCACAATTCTATCTCTAGTTTCTGACTGATCGCATATCAGAATGAAGTGTGCCGGTTGGGTCCTATAAACCCGATATTGCATGGAGTGACCTCCACACCTTCTTCTTAGGTATTCTGCAATGTCAGAGGCCATATAGACGGTAGGGTTTCCCGCCTGCAGTGTCAGATACGCTGATCTGAACATAAAGTCATTTTCCGGCGAAATGGTTCTTCTAGGGGGAAAGTATACTGTCCTTTCTAGTGGACGCTTGTCTAGATCGTACTCTAGATGAACCATATTTTGCTTGCTTGTTTGTTTGTTTTGAGGTTTTCGCTTTGTGAAGGTTGATTGTGAACAATGTTTGGATATGTGACCTAATCTCTTGCATCTGTAGCATTTTATAGGCTCTCGACAATCCTTTCTAAGATGATCAGATGCAAGGCATCTGAAACAGCGCCTTATCTTGGGAATATGGTTTGAAAAACCACTTTTAGAAAGACCACTCAATGGCTTGCTGCTTTTCATGCCTTTTCTTCTGACGATCTCCCATTTTTGGTCCTTTTCATGATATTTGCTTTGTTCCAATGGATTAGACTTGATTACCTGAGCGTAGCTTTTTGCATGCATTGAATAATCATTTCTCTTCTCTTCACCTTGATTGGTTGTTTGCGTTGCTCCATGCTCGCAAAAGCTCTTCTTTTCTGTCTGAATTTGAAGAGTCTGATTTTCCCCTTGTATTTTTTCTTTTACCGCGCAGTTATTGTACTCAAGTGCCGTCGTTTCGTTCTCGGTTGCATTAATGGCAGATCTGGAGACTTGCATGCATGGATTTTCTTTGTCTTTTGTCGCCTCAGAATCGCCTCTAGGTTTTCTCCAGAACGGCTCCATTCTCAACTAATTTGTATTTTTGTATTCAAGTGTTTATTCTACTAAAATGTTTGAGAGCTAAAACAAATTCATGCACTAGCCCATTAGTTTTGAATTTTTGTGTTGTTTCAACTACTTCTTAATGTTCAATTTATTTTGGATTTTGCTAAATGATGCTCTTAAGTAGGAGGCTATTTAATATTTACGGTGCTCTCCATTTTGCCATCACATCCTCTGTATCATGAACTAATGATTATATTCCATGTAATTAACAAAAGACTATACATTAAAAATTAATTAATATATAATTAATGTATATGTGCATTAACAATTATTTATTAATATTCATTAATGATTAATGGATATATTTTTGTTAATTATTTATACCATTAACTATTAATCCACGTTATAAAGAATGTGATGGGAAACGAGAGGACATTACCTTTTAAGTATTACTTGTTTGTGAAGGATTTAAATAAGCACACCAGCACTATAAATTGAATTTTATTTTAATTTTATGAGGCTCATAAAAATATAATAGTGAAAAGAGAGAAATCTCTAACATACTTAATTGTCCAATGTAAATATATAGATCAAAATTTAACTATCCGCCAACACTACTGCAAATATATTAAATTAACCACTTAAAATTAAATTAAATTAATTTTCTTATGAACTCGGTGTATAAATGGTTAGTTCATTTCACTATTTTCTTGCTTACCTAACTATATTTCGCATGAAAGATCATTCGAAAAATACCCGATCGATTATATAACATATTTTGGGTAGTTCTTTCACACATAAAGTGTGAGATATTATGTTGTTAGAACTATATATGTGCAATATTATGTTGATTTGTGTATCAGAGAATAAAGAATGATAGAAATTATAAAATTGTTGTTTATTTATTTATTTTGGTTACTTAATGGGAAATTAGAGGAAATCAAATACAACAAAACCATGGAGGAGAGAATTGAGATAAATGTAGAATCATGTCAATTACAAATTTGATGCATTGCATATTTGGCAGAATATTGTTGGGATCTGTAAATATTACAAAGGGAGATTTTGATATGTAGACCAAATAAGTTTTCAAATACCTAAAATAGACAACAAAGTTCGGAAATTTGGAAAATAACACTCTCGACTTTTGAAAAGTCGAGAGCATTAAAAATGCTCGACCTTTCAAAAGTCGAGCGATTTCTTCCTTCGATTTCTTTCTTTCTTCTCCATTTCCTGTGTATATGTAATAAATCTCTCGACTTTTCAAAAGTCGAGAGATTGATTTTGAATTCAAAATATGATATATTTCCCCAGATTTTACCATATTTGTACTATTATATTTAATTAACGTGATAATTAGAACATATAATTAAATATTCAGTAAAATTTATTCGAATTTATGAATTTAAATAATTATTAATTATGGATTAAGTTAACGGCTAACGTGTACTAATTATCATTTTTTTTCAAAAGTCGAGGTTGATTTTAATTCGAAATATGATATATTTCCCCAGATTTTACCGTAACATCTCTATGTTCTAATTAGTATATTTAATGAAAATGATAACCAGTACATGTTAGCTGTTAACTTAATCCATAATTAATAATTATTCAAATTCATAAATTCGAATAAATTTTACTGAATATTTAATTATATATCTTAATTATCGATATAGTTGGACGTAATAACTAAATAATGAAGAATTCGGCAGGTACATCTTGGGGTGGAATAATTTTTTTTATTTTTTTTTCAAACGTGGTGTCAGGTGTCAGATATTAAAAAAAGAAAAAATTAAACACCTCCAAGATGTACCTGCCGAATTCTCCATTATTTAGTTATTACGTCCAATTATATCGATAATTAGGATATATAATTAAATATTCAGTAAAATTTAATCGAATTTATGAATTTGAATAATTATTAATTATGGATTAAGTTAACAGCTAACATGTACTGGTTATCATTTTCATTAAATATACTAATTAGAACATAGAGATGTTACGGTAAAATCTGGGGAAATATATCATATTTCGAATTAAAATCAACCTCGACTTTTGAAAAAAAATGATAATTAGTACACGTTAGCCGTTAACATAATCCATAATTAATTATTATTTAAATTCATAAATTCGAATAAATTTTACTGAATATTTAATTATATATCTTAATTATCGATATAATTGGACGTAATAACTAAATAATGGAGAATTCGGCAGGTACATCTTGGAGGGGTTTAATTTTTTTTTTTTTAATATTCTGACACCACTTTTGAAAAAAAATTAAAAAAATTATTCCACCCCAAGATGTACCTGCCGAATTCTCCATTATTTAGTTATTACGTCCAATTATATCGATAATTAAGATATATAATTAAATATTCAGTAAAATTTATTCGAATTTATGAATTTGAATAATTATTAATTATGGATTAAGTTAACAGCTAACATGTACTGGTTATCATTTTCATTAAATATACTAATTAGAACATAGAGATGTTACGGTAAAATCTGGGGAAATATATCATATTTCGAATTAAAATCAACCTCGACTTTTGAAAAAAAAATGATAATTAGTACACGTTAGCCGTTAACATAATCCATAATTAATAATTATTTAAATTCATAAATTCGAATAAATTTTACTGAATATTTAATTATATGTTCTAATTATCACGTTAATTAAATATAATAGTACAAATATGGTAAAATCTGGGGAAATATATCATATTTTGAATTCAAAATCAATCTCTCGACTTTTCAAAAGTCGAGAGATTTATTAAATATACACAGGCACTGGAGAAGAAATCGCTCGACTTTTGAAAAGTCGAGCATTTTTAATCTCTCGACTTTTGAAAAGTCGAGAGTGTTATTTTCCAAATTTCCGAACTTTGTTGTCTATTTTAGGTATTTGAAAACTTATTTGGTCTACATATCAAAATCTCCCTATTACAAATCCGTATATGTTTAGGACATTCATTCAAATATTACAAATCGGTATCTAATGCCGGGGCGGATTGTGTATTTACTATTTAGTAAATAAATCAAAAAGACTTGATATACAGAAATAGACCACCGAAATGACACCAAAGTGTCTAATATAGAATAAATATGAAATATATATGGTGGGCTCCAAATGTATTCAACCAATAAATCAAGTACACATCATATTCGGTATTAAGTTTGTAAAGTAATTCGGTAGATGTAGTATCCCCCATAATATCTCGACCAAGAGTGAAGTTAATGCAAATTTTAAGTTTTATTTTAAGTTTCTAATGGATTTTTATTTGGTATTATGTGCATTTTGATTTTAAGTTTTATATCAATGTTTTTTTTTTAGTTTTATCATGTGAATTTTTTTATTATTATTATTTTCTGCGTTGATTTGAATTTTATATTAATTTTTAATATATGGCTTTCCCCATGCCACAGTTGCACATAATGTAATTCTGTCGTAGCATATTTTTGTAAAATTTTAATCTACAAATTGCAAGGCTATTATTATTATTATTATTATTATTATTAATTAATTAAATAAATAATTATTAATTTGATGCAAAAAAATACACTCAAAATTCAATATAAATACATAAAAAAGTTAAATTTAAAAATCATAACTACCATAATCAATAGTCCCAAAATTTTACCTGATATAATTAGGTCAAAATTGGCCCAAATCAGTCCAAATAGATTAAAGAATAATGTTGCTCTTCCCCCACTGCACGTCCCCCACGAGTCTTGATGACGTGGCTATGGATTAACACCCTCAAAATTAACACAAAATACATGAGTTAACATCAAATTTTTTTTTTTTTGAGTAAATTCGGAGAGGGCTCAAAGTCCCCCTTCCAAACACAATCTCCTTTTTTTTATTTTTTTTATTACAAACACGTAGGCCACATACTCTATTCACTCATTTAACATTTAATCTATAATCCAGTGTCCCCGCCGGGAATCGAACCCCACACCTCTCGCTCCCTAGCCAAGAGGTGTGACCAACTAGGCTAACTCTAGTTGGCTTAACATCAAATTTTGCGTGTTATTTATATTATGTTATGATTTAACATCAAATTAAGATGTTAAATCATGTACTTGTGTGTTAATTTTTAGTGATGACACGTCATCAAGAGTGGTGGAGGATGATAGTGGGGGATGTACATCGGGATTATTAATTAATTAGATTAAATGGACATAGACCCGAATGAAAGGAGTCCCGTACTATTGGACGGCGCCAGTGCTCTGCCCGGTCTCGTCCATTGAGCCCATCTTTTTTGCAATCCAGTCCCCATAAATTTCGTTTTCTGAGAAAAGCAGGACATATTAATCGCGTCGGCAATACCGATCCGGATCGTCCGACAATTTCTCTTCAAATCTCTCATTTTTTATTCGTCGCCGAAAAAGTATTATCAAATAGGGAAAATTTCGGTTTTTTTCTTTTCTTTTTTACCTTTCTCTTTTGTTTTTGAAGATCTAACACGAAAAGCTGGTTCTTTTGTATGATTTCTCTTGGGGAATTCTATTCTATGTAAGCATTCTTGTTTGCTAATTTCGATAATAGTTTTATACTACCAAGGAAGAGTTATTGATTGTTCTTGGAATGTGGGCGGTTTTATCGTTCCATTATGTTCAGTAAGGGGTTGTTTCCATCGTGTCTGAAAAATTCGAGGTCTATTTGGAGAAATTGCGCCTCCTCTCCATTCATGTCTCTTAACAAGATTCTCTATCCCTCAATTTTATGTGGTTTTTCTAATCAAACCGAAGCGAATGAGAGGGCTTTTGCTCAAAAGAGGGCTTCTTTCGACATGGGTTTGATCTCTAAATTAAACCCAAATAATGGGTCGAACATGAAAAATTGGATGAATGTTAGCAAAAATGGAAGAAATGAAATTGAAAGCAGCTGCGCAATGGCTCGATCCAGGCAATTCATCAATGGCTACGAGATGTTTCTTGTTGAAGAAATTGGTGCCAAACAATCTCTAAATGGAAGTGGTGAATGTGGAAATGGGAAATTAGGGTTTCCAAACAAGCCAGACTGCGAGAAATTGGTGGTGGCTGTAGATGTAGATGAAGGTATTTTACTATATTTAATCATACATTCATAATTTATACACTTAATTAACTAATTAATTAATTCTGTAAATAGTTCTAGGGAGTTTTCTCTCAGCTCTGAACAAGTTCATAGCGGATCGATGCTCTTGGAATCACTCTGTATCTGAGTATCATGTCTATGAATTTTTTAAGGTCAAATTAAACTCAAATCTTCACACAAATATTTTATTGTTTCAAGTGCAACCAGTACTAATTACATTATTTACTTGCAACTAACACAGATATGGAAATGCTCACGTTCTGAAGGTTCTGGTTTAAATTTCATCGCATTTTTTAACACTGTAAAAAATTTCTTCAATATTTATTTTTAAAAACTTATTTTTTATTTTTATTTTGTAGCTGATATTTTAGTACACGAATTTTTCAAAACTCATTATTTTCAAGAAGGAATTCATCCAATACCAGGTGCATATAATGCGCTACAAAATATTTCGTCCTTTTGCAGTTTATCTGTCGTCACGTAAGTTTTTTTTAATTTAAATACTCTTTTTTAATCATTTTCATTATTCTACTTTTTTCTTGTATATAAACTTAATTTCATTTATTTTCATAAAAGTTCAAGACAAAACGCAATTAAAAACCACACGCTCGAGTGGATAGAGAAATATTATCCTGGATTATTTAAAGAAATTCATTTCGGAAATCATTTCGCTTTGGATGGACAATCAAAACCCAAATCAGAAATTTGCAGGTATTAATAAAACTACCCTCAAAATTAATATATTTTTTAGTATGTTATAATAATTGTTTTAATTGTAGATCTCTCGGCGCGAAATATTTGATAGATGATAATCCAAGGTATGCGATGGAATGTGCTGAAGTGGGAATTAAAGTTCTTCTTTTCGATTATCACAATTCATATCCTTGGTGCAAGACTGGTGTGGAGGAATCTCATCCACTCGTTACTAAAGTTCATAATTGGCAAGAAGTAGAGCAAAAGCTCGCTTCTTTGGTTCTCTCTGAGACCTGATTTATTAAATAATAATAATTTTGGTACGGCAATTAAAATTTTGGGATTTTATATATGACTTGTTATGATTTTTTGGTGCCCTTGAATGAAGGGTAATTCGAGGGGTTTAATGTTTTTGATTGTACATATAAATATTGGGCAAGAAGTTTTTAAATAAGATCATATTATTGTGTCTCGTTATAGGATACTTCAAAAAATTAACCGTACCCGTATCGGATACGGACCATTTTATATTAAAGTTTGAATGAATACAGTATGACTAGGAGACTAGTTGAAAATTAGTTGAATACCAGTCGAAAAAATGTGATTTATTCAAATTATCATTTTTCTTATTATAATATAATATTTTTTGCAGTTAACGACTAACATAACTAAAATCTTAAATATAATAACTTCAAATTCAAAAATAAAACTAATCCAAAATCCATTTAGTTCCAAGTTTGAAAAAACATATTCAAGTTCAAATAAATATATATAAAAAAAAAACAAAACGAACACGTAAACCAAATAAACATCCAAGGGGAACTTTAATTTTCCAAAAACTCCTTATTTTTAACTTTGATTTTATAAAAAACCTTCTGAAATACTCAAAATAACTCGAACTTTTACGTGCCCGAGGTTTTCTATTTTTAGGATACAGGCCAAGGGGAACTTTCGTGCCACCCTTCCACATTTGGTTATATTTTCAAAAACACATAATTCGCACGAATTGTTTCGCCCGTGTTGGTTCGGAGCAGTTTTTAAAGCCATTATTTTGTTGGAATATTAACTATTAGTTCTGTCTCTCAATTCCAAAAAAAATCATCCTCTTTTTTTTTCTTCTTCATTTTGTCCAGCCAAGCCTTTCATGGCAGACATAAATCAGACAACGAATGGCAATCAGACAAATACGCCTTCTCCGCATCCTAGTCAGGTATTCTTTTATGGAAAATGTTGGACATACCCTCACCTCTCCCGCAAGAGCCTTGATGACGTGGATAACATTTAACATTTTAAAAATTAACATCTTAATTCATGATTTAACAACTTAATTGGATATTCAATCATAAATTAAGATTTTAAACATTGTATTTATATGTTAATTTTTAAAATGTTAAACCATATCTGCGTCATCAATACTCTTGGAATCACTATTTCTTTTATTTCATATTACACAACACAATACATAACTTCATTTCTCCTTTCATATCGAAAACCCTAATTTGTTGATCTCTATTTTTCTTTTATTTCTTTGTTCATTCCAAAGCAGAGTCCAAAAGGGAGGGCTTCTCCAGATATAGTTCTAATGATAATGCATATTGTTCTGATTACTTTCCTCGGCGAACGAAAAAAATCGGTTCTTCGATTAACCGCCATGATTTTAGCACTTATCTCTAATTTAATACAAATTATCCCTGCTCTTCTTACCTGCGTGTGTGGTACCTCTACGCTGCGGAAAATATATTCCATAACGATTACTTTCTCTAGCATAAATTTTTATGTTGTTTTTATAATGTACTGGACTGTTAAGAACCCTTATCTGTTAACCGAGATTTTATCTTGGGTCGCTGCTGCTGTCCTCAATTTAATGGGCGTACACTATGCGTGGGTTAAATTTAAGCAGGTAATTCAATTATTATGTATGAAAAATTTAGAATTTTAGAAATTTTTTCTATTGTGACTATCTGTTTAAAAAAATGTATATATATTCAGGAGTCTTCGGCTGATTCATGAACAGGGACTAACATTCAACCTGATAACTCGAGGTATATATTTTGAAATCATCCAATAAATAAAAAAATTAACATCAAATTAGTTGATAAATTAACGCAGACGTTTGTTTGCAATTTGTATGCACAAACTGTATAATTATTTATCTAAATTTATTATTGAAATTTAATTCATTTTTCTTCTGTCTTATGATAGCCAAGTTTAGCGTGATACTTATATAAGCATGGGATCGTAAAAAAGCGGAGTTCGGAGTTGTTAAGCGGGAACGATCAATACATTGCATAAAATATATTTTTTTAAGAAATATTTGGTGCGGTCCGTTATATTTGTCTAAATGCAGTATATCAGATTTGTATCTTTCGATATGTCCATTTTATGTTCATAATTTATTATATCTGTTTATATGTACTTATATATATTTTTTTTAATTTTTAATTTTTTATTATATATGTTTGAATGCCAAAACAATGCACACATTATTATATACATTACTATATGTGCATATTAAATTTTAATTTGTTCAATATTTATGTTTATTACATATTTCATATATTTGTTTTAACAAATTGTAGTCTGCTATTTTATTTGAAAAGCATTATTGAAATCTTAATTTTCCATAGAGAGGTTAGACAGAAAAGAAAAATTATATATACTTGTTCTTCAAAATTCAGTCACACTAATTGATGTGTGATAATTAATGCTTAAATCAAACAAATAAAATAAAACACATAAAATAAAACACATAATATTTTTTTATATATTAAACAATCTATTTATTCACTTATCACATATTCATTTCAACAATTACAACAAAATATAAGGCTTTTTTATAAAAGAAATCCATAATCCCAAAAAACGCGATCAAAACATAAAGCTTTAAAGTTTAAACTTCTTTTATTGCATATATGTAAAGTTCTGTTTATAGTTAGCGGATTTGGTTTATCAACCGAAGTCATGGTCCTTGAAAGAACTCCACGCATAAGAATAACATCTTCTAGTTTCTTAATAAATCCGTTACTGCTTGGGAGAACTCCAGTGTACTTATTGATTATTTACATTGAAATTGTTCTTCTATAAATTTAATCAAATAACTAAAGTACTATTTTTATTTTATAATGGTACATATGATATTTTAGGATTCTTGATTGCATAAAATTCATAAAGACCAAAGAAAATCAAATAAAATAAAAAATGCAACTCAACACATGGGATCATCGACAGAGCAATAAACGAGGAGAGAACATAAATAGTCACATTTTGCAACACATTTTATTTTGTATTCTCTAATATCTTGGTTTTGTAATTGATATTCCAACCAACATGTAACATGAGAAACTAAAAATATTGATTTGGTACTTTCAGTTCACTGAAACAACCCGATAGGAACAATTAACGTCTACGCATTTTATAAAAAAAATATATTATTATTAACTTTGAGTTTCAAAAACTCCTTATTTTAAACTAATTTTCGATAAACCCTTTCCAAATATTCAACATAACTCAACTTTTACGTGCCTGAGGTTTTCTATTTTTAGGATTATACAGGCCGAGGGGAACTTTCGTGCCACCCTTCCTCATTTGGTTATATTTTTAGAAACATGGAATTCGCAGTTTATAAAGACATTTTTTTGTTCGAATATTTACTATTAGTTCTGTCTTTCGACTCGATTCCAAAAAAAAAAAAACTTCATTTCGTCGAGCCAAGCTTTTCATGGCGGACGTGGATCAGACGACGAACGCGAATCGGACAAATGCACCTTCTCCGCATCCTAGTCCGGTATTTTTTTATTTTATGTCACACAATACACGACTTCACTAAAACCCTAATTTGCTGATTTCAATTGTTCTTTTCTTTTTTTGTTCATTCCAAATCAGAGTAAAAAATGGAAGGCTTTTCCTGATATGTTTGTAATAACGCTGCATATTGTTATGATTATTTTTCTCGTCGAACGAAAAAAATCAGTTCTTCAATTAACCGCCGTGATTTTATCACATATTTCTATTGCAGTAGAAATTATCCCTGGTTTTCTTATCTGCGTGTGCGCTACCTCTACATTGCTGAAAATAAATTTTGTAACGAGTGTATTTTCTTATACAAATTTTTTTGTTGTTCTTATAATGTACCGGACTGTTAAGGACCCTTATCGGTTAGCCAAGATTTTTTCTTGGGGCTGTGCTTTTGTCCTCAATTTTGTGGGCATGCTCTGTGCGGATGTGTGGCTTAAGTGTGATCAGGTAATTGAATTATTATTCATAATAATTTTATAATTTTAGAAAAAATAAATATTATAATTATTTGTTTAAAAAAAATGTACGTAGAGCGAGGAGCGTTCGGTTGATTCGAGAACAGAGACTAACATCCAATCTCTTCCGGCTGAAGATACTGACATTCCACTTGATAACTCGAGGTATATATAATTATTTATTATTTATCTAAAATTAATATTGAAATCTAATTCATTTTTCTTTTGTTTTGCGATATACAAGCCGAGTGTGATTCTTATATGAGCATGAGATCCACGAAGCGGGAATGCTCGATATATTGCATGATCTATAATTTTTTCAGAAATAATTTGTGCTGTCCATTTTATCTGTAATTATTAATTTTTTTAATATTTTGGATGTCTATTATACATATTTGGATGCCGAGACAATGCAGACATTATTATAAAAAAAATCCACAATCCCGAAAAACATAACCAAAACAAAAAAGCTTCAAAGTTTAAACTTATTTTGTTGCATGTATATAAAGATCTGTTTAATAGTTAGCAGATTCGTTATTATTTATAAACAAATTTATTTTCCTATTCACATAACATTCTTAATTAAAAATCTCGCGCTCCAGAGATCTTCTCTACTTTCTCCAGCAACTTTATTCCCGCCAATTCCAACATCTCCAACGCTACCAAAATCATATATTATTATTATATCAGTAAACATGCAAATATATTTATAAACTTACTATATATAATATAATATAATATAATTATTTCTTATTTTTTATAGAGAGAACCTGGCGAGTAAACTTCAGAGTCGATAGGACGACAAACCCCTCTCTTTTCCACCTTATTCTCAAGCAGAAGCTAGTACAAAACCAAATAAAAATTTAATTACATTTTATTTCGTAACTAAACAAGGATTAAAAAGATTTAACATTAAAATTACCAAAGCTCCAATGCCAGCTGGCAATCCAACGGTAAGTGCCATGGCAGTAGTCGATTTTCCATTTTCGATATTTCCGAATTCTAAAAGCGTCCCTTCGTGCTTTTCCGCCACCTGGCTGTCCGAGAACTCCACTTGCAGTTCATGATGCAATAACACCATATCCTGTATATATTATTTTATAAAATATTTTAATTGTACTCATAATTGAAAATTATGTATATGATAAAATCATAAAAATTAAATTACCTTTTCATTGCTGGAGTAGGCTAATTTATCTTCCATTTGTTTGCATATGATTTCAAATGGATTTGTACAAGACACTGGTATAATTTCATCCTCCAGTAGCCCCAAAAACCTAATCCAATTTAACAAATTATATAAATCTTTTGTAAATATATATAAATAAATTTTAAATTGGGAAATTAAAGATTTGTACTTGAGAGTTTTAACCGTCTTAACAGCAGTTGACTTTTCTTTGCAGTGTCCAAGCTTAATCAAGTTTTCAACTAAATCTTCCTCATTTTCGCTAGATCCAAATAAATGATTAATAAATGCCCTAAATGTTGGCCTTGGATTCTCCTCGAGCATTAAATGCTTCTTTGTTTCGAAAAACCCAAGTTTTCCTAGAGTAGCCATTATCTCGCCGAAACCTTCGAAAAGAAGTAAAATATTATACCGTTATAATTTAATAAAATATAATTAGATTATGAATGTACCTTCGTAACGAAGTGTGGCTCTATATATAGTTGAAGCCTCGTTAGAAATTCCATAATGGTCCCCGTATATTAACGAATTTCTATTTGGTAAGTGTTCGAGAGCAAATGCAGGGAGCTCTGACAAGCGCAAACTCTTCGCCGAGTCATATAAGTCTTTTCCTACATAAATAAATAATTAATATAAATTATATATTATTTTCACAATTAACAAACTTATTAAATGTAGATATATTCTAACCATCAATTTGTACAGTCTTTCCTTGAAGCTTGTAAATCGCAGAGTTCCTCCCAGCTCGAATTGCTCCAGCAGGATTCCAACTTAATAAAGAAATAATAATAATTAAATTAAAAATAGAAGGAATGTACATTTACAAAAAGGTCCTTGTAAATTACCTAAATTTGTAGGCAAGAGGATTATTAGCAGCTTCAGGAGAAGGGAGGCCGCCGCAATAAGAAATAAAGCTTTTAACTTTTCCGCCTCTTTTATGTGCTTCGTCAATCATTTTCATTGCCATCATGTGATCTATTAATTCATACAAATTAATTTAATAATAATTTTTATAAATATTTTATAATGTTTAATTAAAGTTAATTAATGACCTATGCCAGGATCTAGGCCCATTTCGCAAAGAATTGTGATTCCTGCAATTTTTGCAGTTTCGTCCAGTTTTGACATGGTTTCGTCTACATAACTTGCCGTTAACATGTGCTTTTTTTGCTGATGTCATAATACTAATTTAATCACCAGATATAAAATTTATAAAATAATATAAAATATCATATATACACATACACATACCTCTATGCAGATATTTGCAATTGAAGCATGAAACATTGGAGGTAATAAGCTAATTACAACTCCAACCTGAAATTAGTACCAAAATCAATTATTCTCAGATATATTATTCTTAGGTTTTATATATTAATTTTATTATACGAATCAAGAAAAATATAATTAATATTTTTTACCTTTGAAACATAAGAAGTAAGTTTGTCCTTATCTTTTACATCGAGTTGAACAGCCATTGCATTTTCTATACCTTCAACAATCTGCAAAAAAATATTTATGTCAAAAATAAAACATTTAAATTAATCAAATTAAAATTCGTATTTAATAATATACCTCATCAGCGTCTTTTTGAAAAAGAGAGGCGACAATAACATAAATTCCTTTCGAAGACAAAAACTCCGCAGCGGGTCGACAAACCCGACCCGCTCCGAGAAGTAAAACCGATTTCTTTTCTTCAGGAATTAAATTATTCTTATTATTTTCGTCCGTTTCATTAGTGTTGACTTTTCCTATCTTAAGAGAGAGTTCTCTTTCTTTAGGGTTTGCAAGTACCGCTAAAGAATCCAATATTTTATCCATTTTACTTGTTTCATCAACTCCAACCTTCAAAAACATAATAATTCATATTAAATATTTACAATTAATTCATAAAATATTATAATAAATTAATGAAAAGAAAATTACTTCGAGTTCAGAATAGGAGAAATCGTCAGTGCTTTGACCAACAGTACATTTAACTAGATGAAAAGATCCACCGTTTATTTCAATTATATCCAACGCTTTATTTATTTGAAATTTATCGAATAAATGTCCACTTAGCGACACCTGTCCCATTCAAAACTCACTTCATTATAACCCAAAATAAAATAAAAATTAAGAATTAAATCAATTACCAGTGTCGTGTATTTCATTCCAGATAATCCGTTCGTTGGAGCCGGCGATGATTCTCTGTTTTATTAATTGAAATTATATTACTATTATTTCGAGATTAATTAATAATTGATTTTTAGAGAGAGAAAGAAAGGGAGAGTACATGAAAGAATTGCGCATGCGAGGAATGTACTGAAAGAGTGGAGTGAGAGTTCCTTTATGAGCAATACAAGCTTTTTTCAAATGGGATGGAAGATTTTCTATTTCTTTCGCCGAAGCTAAGCTCGTTGTGAACTCTGCTAATATATCTCCAAAGTGTTGTGATGCCTACACAAATATAATTGATGAGAGAGAGAAGAGAGAGGAGAGAGAGACGTGTAAAATAGGAGAAATGAATCATTAATAGGACAAAAGAAACTTGTAGTTAGCACATGCACATGGGGACTCTTACTAAGGAAATAATATCTTGGTTGGTAATTTAATTTTAATTTAAATAAATATATCATAATATTAATATTATTATAATATTTAGGAAAAAAAAGTGACCTCGCGAGAGAACTCGGTAGGGAGAATATCGACAGCTAAGCAAATCACGCCATCGTTAGCCATGTCATCATGGTACGAATCATTTAACACATCATACCTAATTAATTAACATATATTCCAATAGTAAAATCTCTGTTTAATTCGAATAAATAGAAAAATAAATAATAATTCATACCTGAAAAAAGGCTTTTCAATGAGAGTGGATTTATTGACAAATTCAATCGAGCCACCAATATCGCAAGTTATGTCACAAATTCCAATTAACGGGCACCCTTTTTTCGATAATTCTCGAAATTGATTCGTGCTTAATAATCTTGGAAATCTCTTCTCCCAGTACATGCAATTCACTACACATTTTATATTTCATTATATTATTATAAAATATTATACAATATTTTATTTTATTTTGAAAAAGTATTATATTAAATTGTACCGATTACAGAAGCGTATGGAGCTACTCTTGTATGAAAAACTGGATCATAATGTTCTGGATGTGTATAATAATCAGCCTGTAAATTAAATAAATATCGCATAAAAAATTATTCATATATAAAATAAAAGAATAAAATTAAAAACCTTATTGAAACTTTTATTGGGATCTTTTGGAGAAACCATGTCTTGCGAAGTTACCACACACCCATATACTTGGAAATCTCTTTTTGTTGTGTTTGAATTATTATTCCTTTTCTGAAAAATAAAAATAAAAAATTATTTAAAATAATTAATTGTTGACATTATATTAGTTTTTATTCAATTTATTTATTTATTACCTTAGAAAGTTCTGGAAGTTCATCGACACCAACAAAGGTATGTGGCAATAGCTTGAATATCTCTTGTGCACCTTGAGACACTATTACACATACAAATATATATATTAACTTATTATGAATATATAAATATAAAAATAAAAAATAATTAATACCGTTTCCATCTCCAGTGAAGACGAAAACAATAGGAGAAATGCCAGCTGGCAGACCAAGAGTGGCTATTTCTTCGCCAAGTGTAATCACCGCGGCCTTCGCCGCAGCGAGTGAAGGGTACATATACGATGCACCCAATGAAAGAAACGGTGTCGAGTATCCCAAATTCAAATATCCTAATTAAACAAAAAAAATAATTATTTGAAAACAATATTATTGAAATTAATTAGAGAATTATAATATTAATTATTAATTACTTTGCCCAAGACCGTGCAAGAAATCGATTAAACCGGCTCGACCAGCGAATTTACCAAATGCGAGTAATCTTTTGCCATCTTCCCCAACAATTAATTCGTAATCGTATAAAGACACCCTTTCTTCGAGTATCTGAATAAGTTAAAAAGTAAAATAAGGGTAATTTTTTTGTTTGTAATATATTGAATTATGAATGTTCAATGTACCTTATCTAACAATGGCATGTTTTCTTTCTGGGCTTTGTGAGTGTGAGAGAAAAAAGCATATGCTCTATCTGGAAGTATAATCTCAATCTAGAAAAACAAATATTTAATTGCATTAATTAATATAAATAAAAATTTAGAAATTATTTTGAATTAATTAGAAACCTAACCTTTGGTTGTTTAATGCCGATGATAAGACCACATTGAGACAAATCATCTGAAATTTCGCATCCTGCATCTTCGTATTGCGAATCGTGATGAATTCTTTTTGTGCTTGGTTGAATTATGATTCGTGAAATTCCATTTTTGCCCTTTCCACCGAGTAGAAGGCGAGCGCAATGAGATGGGGTTAATGGCACCCTTCTCTCCCATATGTTGATCGACTCTGCGAGAATACCGACCACTCGATTTCCCAACAAACTGGAGTTCTCCTGTGATATCAGTTTGGTTAATTGGATCGTTGAATTTTATAGATCGTAAATGTAAAAGGATTTAAGGAAAATAAATTGTATATAGTATACCTCTATTTTTATAGAACCCATGAGAATTGAATAATCCTAAGTTCCTGAAGCAATGCTGATCCTGTTTTGATGGAAGAGAAAAACAAAATTGTTTACAAACAAAGCGAATTAATAAATTAAAGAGATACAAAAATTCATTAGATATTAAGAAATAGAAATAAACGAAATCCAACAAAATTACAAAGGAATAACAGAAATCAATAATCATTCACGAAATATAATATTCATTTCGTCCTTAATATTTCCCCTCCCTACTATAAGTACTATTTTCAATAAATCCCTTTTAATTGATACTAAAGACCCTTAAAAAATCTCTGCAAATTTAAATTACTATTGCAGAGATGGCTCCTTCATCACTGAAACCACTGATTATCAGGGATATCTTTCTGATAGGGTTACTAACGTAAATAGAACTTTGTGACATTCATCAGAAATTATATCAATAGACCTTTTTCTCAAAAAATAAATAAATAATTCTAGTTACAAGAAATTCAAGAGTGAAAAAACAGAACGCTGTCATAAAATAAAGCAAAAAAACTCAAAAAAGAAAAAGATAGCAATGTTTGATCACATGCAGGGAGATCGGAGATATCTTACAAAAGGATTAACAATTAACACAACGAGAGAGAGAGAGAGAGAGAGAGAGAGAGAGAGAGAGAGAGAGAGGAGGTGCGCTTACAAGAAAATGGCGATCGTTTTCCCTTTGGTAGCGCACAAGTTATATATTTTAAGTTTGAATTGCTTGACAAAGACAAGCGCTCAAGTGGAAGCGAGAGCGAGAGCGAGCGAGAGAGACGATTTTCACGCATAAATGAAAAGAAGTCTCTCCAAATATTACTATTAAAATAAAGATAAGTACAAGTAATTTTACGTAATTATCCGATTTTCACGCATAAATGAAGAACTGCTTATATACTCCACCTGAATCATGCCAAATGGCGCCCATTACTGACGTGGCAAGCAGACACGACACACCGATCAAACTTATCCACTCCCCTCCAGCGTATCCAATCCAATGTAATATATCGTAGTAGTGTATCACGAGGATCCCATTAATCATTAATCATAATTTATTGGGCCTGATTAAAATGACCTCCGTGACATAATATATGTTGATTATACGAAAAGCAAGGGTCCTTCCCACGTGGATGACTTCAAATGAGAACGGAAAATGATACGGACAGTGGAGGTTTCGTCTGGGAGTGGGAATTACGTGTACGGGACATCATGAGGAGTAACTGTCCATAGGACGGACTCACCTGGTTTGTCGCAATCCATCAGTACGTCAGTACTTCTGGGCCGCGGCGCCAAACCAGCCCCATTCTGAGCTGCCGTGTTTGGTTTAATTTTGCTTCTTATAGTTTTCTTATTAAAGAAAGATTGATTGATTTGATTATTCACGATTTGGGGTTTCTGTTTATCAATCACAAATCTTGCAATTGGAAAATGGGAAATTTTGAACAGCAGACACGATTAAGTTTCGAATATTCGAAATAGCCAATCTAGTTTGATAATTCGGATTATAACACTGAAAAGTCGAGAGCATGGAAAACTGTCGACTTTTCAAAAGTCGAGACCTTGTTGATTCCTAATTACCATGTAAACCCTGTTAAACTTGTCGACTTTTGAAAAGTCGATCGTTCCATTTCCCGAGACAGCTCCAGTATTACCGACGGCCCGCCCCAAAAGATGCCATCACCGACGGTCCGTAGCAGATAGGGCTATTACCGACGGCTCATCGCAGAAGAGCCCGTCGGTAAAGATTATATTAATTGATTAGTATGTTAATTATTTATTCAAAGCTAATATGTTAGTTAAATAGTATGTTAATTATTATAATAATTGATTAACATATAAAATATTATATTAACTAATATGTAAATAAATAAAATATTAAGTACTAACAAAAAAAATACATAAAACATCAGAATGAAATGTAAAGTCAACTATTTATTTATTTACATATTAGTTAATATACTATTTTATATGTTAATCAATTATTATAATAATTAACATATTAGCTTTGAATAAATAATTAACATACTATTTATTGAACGTTTTCGAAGAAGACGAGATTTGGAGGAAGGTTAAGTGGTTTTCGAAAACGTTCAACTCATTAGCTTTGAATAAATAGTTGACTTTACATTTCATTCTGATGTTTTATGTATTTTTTTTGTTAGTACTTAATATTTTATTTATTTACATATTAGTTAATATAATATTTTATATGTTAATCAATTATTATAATAATTAACATACTATTTAATTAACATATTAGCTTTGAATAAATAATTAACATATTAATCAATTAATATAATCTTTACCGACGGGCTCTTATGCGACGGGCCGTCGGTAATGGCGCTATCTGCTACGGACCGTCGGTGATTAACATACTAATCAATTAATATAATCTTTACCGACAGGCTCTTCTGCGATGGGCCGTCGGTAATGGCGCTATCTGCTACGGACCGTCGGTGATGGCATCTTCTGCGACGGGCCGTCGGTAATACTGGAGCTGTCTCGGGAAATGGAACGCTCGACTTTTCAAAAGTCGATAGGTTTAACAGGGTTTACAGGATAATTAGGAATCAACAAGGTCTCGACTTTTGAAAAATCGACAGTTTTTCATACGAGAGTGTTAGAATCCAAATTACCAAACTAGGTTGGCTATTTCGAGTATTCGAAACTTAATCGTGTCTAATGTTCAAAATTTTCCTTGGAAAATTGGTTTTGCATGTGATTTTGTATGGAAAAAATAATCATGTTTTTAGAAATATTTTAAAAATAACACAAATTGGATTTTAAAAATTCGGTATCCTCTGATTTTTAAAATTTTATAGATTAATTAAGTTAAAAAAATATAATTAGGGCTGGTTTTACAAATTTTAAAAACCACCCGATTCTATAAATCTAAAATCCGGCGAGCAATTCATGACATTTGATTGATATATCATATCTGGCACGTATCGTGTGAAAGAACTGCTAAGGAAGATATTCATACAATTATTATGATTCATAGCCTCAATTGATTTGTGGCTTACATAATATTTTACGCATGAGCAATTCAATTATTTAGTAAGCCAATATCTAGCTCTTCTTTCCTACCTACAAAGAAATTGATTTTTCTTATTTTGATATATTTTTATTCAAATTTATTTTGATGTATTCATGTTGGTGTTAGTATTTCTATTTTGCTCGCAAGATATTGGAAGAAATCAAATTATGTATAAGTGTGTTTCACTCAATCAGGGGCGGATCTTATAAGGGGCCGCAGGTAGGGATGTAAACGGTTCGGATTCGGTTCGGATAGTGGTCATACCAGATCCGTATCCATATTTTTTCGGATACGGATATTCGGATACGGAACAACCCGGATCCGGATACGGTTCGGATATTAAACGGATCCGGATACGGTTCGGATATTGTCGGATACGAATACGAATACGGTTCTTTTTCGGATAATTGAAACGGATATTTGATACGTAACATAATTATTCATTTTATCTTCGATGTTCAAATAAAATTAAGATGATACTTAAATTATATGTTGTACGGAAACGTATATGAGTATCGCATCCGATACGATACGCGATTCGGATATGAAAATTCTTGAAATTGTTATAATACGATACATTTATATAATAATAATAATAATAATTTTGTTTTATATTTGTTATTAAAATTATTTATAAAATAAAACTATATCCACAATATTACGAGTTGTATGCATGAATGTGACTAGTTACAACAATATTATTCATATTATACTAATAAAATAGATATATTATTATGTAAAAATGAATCGTTACAAAAGTAATTGTACAAAAAAAGTCACAAATAATCCCGCTCTATATAAAAACTACCCAATAGTAAAAAGACGTATAAATCTGATTATTATATTATTTCAAAAAAAAAAACTGTGTAAGAAGCCCAGCCCACACATAAAACATCATTCAAACCGGAACAAAAAAAACTGTGTAATAGTCCCACCATTCATTTCTATGGAAACAAATCTCTTAGGGCCTGTTTGGCAAGGGGAATTAAGAGAGTGGAGCCGAATTATAAGATGGAGTAAAAGTAAATTCTGGAAGTAACTAATTCTTGTGTTTGTTTGGATGTTTGAATTTTAAAATGCTACAAAGTATAATTCTTTGTTTGGTTGTGCGTAGAATTATGGAATATTGTAATTTTAAATATGAAAGAAGTTACAAATATTTGAGTAACTATTTCATTGATTTCACAAAATACAATTACACAACATTTTAATATTTAATTGTACAACGTCAAGAAAACTTCTCATTGCATGAGCTTCACCAAATGAATCCACAATACTATCTGATTGATCTTGAACCTTCCACTTCTCTCGAAATAAAGCCAAAATGTGAATATCAAAACTTACAAATAATTGTATGTGAATTTACGATATATACTTAAGAGCTTAACTTTGCAAGAGTTTTGTCTGCAAATTGCTCAATGGATCCTTCAATTTCTTAATTTTCTCACTATTGTTTATTCTCCAATTAAGTTGGTTGTCAGATTTTTTCTGCAGGATTGCCAAACATAACAGTTAAAATAATTCCTTCAATTCCTGCATAAATGATTGAAGAATTCATGTACAAAGCTTACCTTAGCCTCCAGTTTCTCAGCTAATCTCAAGTATCAGGAATTGTGTATATTATTCAACATCTTCAACGGTGAATAATACTCATTCAATTTAATCTTCACCCAATAAAAAAAGAGCAAGATCCCATATTAAATAAAACCATATGTATTCAGTAATTTTCACTGAAATTCAAAGAAATTCACCATTTATGTTCTATTTGTTATGGTATGGAGACTTTTGAAAACCTGAAGATTAGGAAATTAGAAAAAAGAAACCTTGAAGAAATAGGAAAACTCTCCATATATTGATATTGTCATGATTGAATGGTAATTAAGGCAATGATTATTTCCTTGTATTGGGTAGGAGTTTAGCTATAAATAAAGGGCTAGGCTAGAGTTTTATTCATTCCAACAAAGCACAAACAATTGTATTCTCTCTTTCTCCAGTATATTAAAATAAGTTTGAGTGCCGGCGGCCGTGGTTTTTTTTCCTTCGGGGTTTCCACGTAAAAATACTTGTTCCGCGTGTGTTGTTCTTGTGTGTGTTTGCGGCGACGATCCTAACAAGTGGTATCAGGGCAAAGGTTAAGGTTCGAGCAGACGAGAGATGGACGAGAACAAGGTTTCGGTATGTCGGTTCGATGGGCGAGACTTCGGTTACTGGAAGATGCAAGTAGAAGCGTTGCTATGACAGAAGGACCTAGAAGAGGCGATATTCGAGACAAGGCCTGAAAGTATCACGGACGAAGGCAAGTGGAAGAAGATGAACCGCAAGGCGCTAAGCTATATCCAACTATCGCTAGCCAAGAATGTGGCGTTGCGAAGGAGACGACGGCTTTCGGGGTCATGAAGGCGTTGTCCAACATGTACGAGAAACCATCTTCGCTAAACAAGCTGCACCTGGTGCGCCGTCTTTTCAATATGCGAATGACGGAGGGCGGATCTGTTGCGGAGCATCTAAATTCTTTTCAGGTTATTTCAAACCAATTAGACTCTTTCAAATTTAACCTTGGTGATGAGATGAAGGCACTCATGCTACTATCATCTCTCCCGGAGAGCTGGACGACGACGGTAGACGTTATCGGCGTCAAGGAGGATTTGACTTTTGAGGAAGTGCGGGACCGCATCCTGAATGACGACATTCGGCGAAAGGAGCGAAGCGAAGCCTCGTGTTCCTCGGGTTCGGCGTTGAATTTGGAGAGTCGGGCCGTGAAGGTCAGAAGAGCAACAACCGCGGACGAGCCAAGTCGAGAGGGCGTAGCAAGTCAAGACCACGTGGCGAGCTGGAGTGCTGGAATTGTGGCAAGAAAGGTCACATGAAGCGGGACTGCAAAGCCCCGAGAAAGGAGAAGGTGGAATCGAGTTCTGCAAATGTTGTCACCGAGCAAGATAGAGACGACGCTCTCGTTTTATGCGTCGACAACCCCGTCGAGTCCTGGGTTTTGGACTCGGGCGCATCCTTCCACTCAACCTCGCAAAGAGATAAGTTCTTAAATTTCAAGACAGGAGATTTAGGAAATGTCCACCTAGCAGATGGAAAGCCTTTGAGCGTATCGGGCATAGGTGATGTCCAGATAAAATCGAGCAACGGATTTAGATGGATCTTGCGAGGAGTTCGGTACATTCCCGGTCTGAAGAAGAACTTGATATCCGTCGGGCAGATGGATAGCGAAGGCTACAAGACGGTGTTCGGCAACGGGTCGTGAAAGATTGTAAGGGGGGCCATGGTGATAGCGAGAGGTACGAAGACGGGAACCCTCTATCTTACCGATAATAGAGGAGATTGTTTGGCGTTTTCAGGAGCAGCGACTGATCCGATGTTATGGCACAATCGGCTCGGTCACATGAGTCACGAAGGGATGCAAGTGTTAATTTCCATGGGTCTGTTACCGAAGGTAAAATCGGTACAAACCGATTTCTGTGAGAACTGCGTGCTCGGCAAGCAAAGACGGGTTAGTTTTTCGAAGGCCGAACGAGAACTCAAGATGGGGAAGTTAGACCTGGTGCATACCGACGTGTGGGGGCCAGCTCCGGTCCAGTCTATCGGGGGGTCACGATACTACGTCACCTTTATCGACGATTCAACTAGGAAGGTATGGATCTATTTTATTAAACACAAATCTGACGTGTTTAATGTGTTCAAAAGGTGGAAGTTAGAAGTCGAGACCGAGACCGGCTTGAAGCTGAAATGCTTGAAGTCGGATAATGGAGGGGAGTACGACGGTACAGAGTTCAGAGGGTTTTGTGCGGAACAAGGAATCAAGCAGATTCGGACGGTCCCAAATCGACCTCAACAGAACGGGGTGGCAGAACGGATGAATCGAACTCTGAATGAACGAGCAAGGGCGATGTGATTACACGCGGGATTGCCGAAGATGTTCTGGGCGGATGCGGTTAGCACGGCCGCATACCTTATCAACCGTACTCCGATGAAATCTCTCAACCTCGAGCTACCTGAAGAGAAATGGAGAGGAAAGAAGATTTCTCTTGGTCATTTGCGAATTTTTGGGAGCATCTCGTATGTCCATATCGACGCAGAGAAGAGGGACAAACTAGACGCGAAGGCCCAAAGATGTGTGTTCATTGGTTATGGATCGAATTACTTCGGTTATCGGTTTTGGATCGAGGAAGGTCGAAGAATAATTCGGTCAAGAGACACAACCTTTAATGAAGGGGAACTCTACAAGAACAGGTTCGGTTCCGGAGGCGAATCGAAACCGGAGGAGAGTGTCCATCAAATCACGAGCAATGACGAGTCGAGCGAGCCCGAGGAAGACGAGTTTTCGGTCCAGGATGTGACTGGAAATGAGGACGAAGACGTGCCTGAAATCGCGCAAGACGAAAGCCCAGAAACTCCGATTTTGAGACGATCAAGCCGGAGAATTAAGCCTACAAACCGTTATTCACCATCACTCCATCATTTGCTGCTAACCGATGCGGGTGAACCAGAAGGCTACCGAGAGGCGATAAACGGAGGTGATTCGGTCAAGTGGGAGCGCGCGATGAAGGAAGAGATTGAGTCTCTCCGGAAGAACAATACTTGAGAAATGACCCGGTTGCCAGATGGCAAGAAGGCGCTGCAAAACAAATGGGTCTACCGAGTGAAGGACGAGTCAGATGGTAGCAAGAGATACAAGGCGAGGCTGGTAGTCAAGGAGTTTCTTCAGAAGAAGGGAATCGACTACACGGAGGTGTTCTCGCCGGTGGTAAAGCTGACGACTATTCGCACGGTGTTAAGTATTGTAGCAGCGGATGATTTGCACCTCGAGCAAATGGATGTCAAGACGGCGTTCCTTCATAGCGATTTGGAGGAGGACATCTATATGGTGCAACCTGAAGGTTTCGAGATCCCGGGAAAGGAGGATCTTGTGTGCAGGCTTAAGAAGAGCTTGTACGGTTTAAAGCAGGCTCCAAGGCAGTGGTACAAGAAGTTCGACAAGTTCATGTGTGATCGTGGTTTTCGTAGGGGTGACACCGACCATTGTTGCTACTACAAGAGTAGTGGAGAAACATACATTATATTGCTTTTGTATGTTGATGATATGCTCATTGTGAAGGAAATACAGTTTCAAGATCAACTGTAAAAGTGTACACAAGGATAAACGAATGTAGTCGTACATTCGTGGCCATAACTGTCAGTGGGAAAATCCGATTTGAATGGTTCAAATTGGGTTATATAGATAATTAGATTATCTATAACCTTCATGTAGAAATATATTTCATATGAACGAAGTATTAGTGTCGTTTATGTGAAATACCGAAAGGTTGCAACAGTATGACATACAGTTAGTAAAACAGTCATAACTTTTGCATACGAACTCCAATTGGGCTGGACCAAATTGGGTTGTGTAAATAATTAGATTATCTACAACTTTCATGTCGGGTGATTTTCTGTCTGAGAAATTTATCAATTTCGAAATGACAGAATACTGACCAGGTTCATGCAGTTTTCTGTGTGAGAGGGTGTATATTGGATATACATGCCTTTTGGCTAATCCTGATCCTATTAGATATAAATAGGATACTTTCTCTCTCATCCACATCAGTTGAATCATTCTAAGCAAATGATTATTCTGCCCAATATACACAAGAAAAAGAGCAAATTCAGATTTGATCTTTAGTGAGTGAAAGGGTGCGAAGAGAGAGAAATCGAGAAAGGAGTTTCTCGAGTAATAGAGAATCGATTAGATCGAGCAAGTTCGCCGGTGCATCGTCTAGGCAGGTGCATCCGCGACCGACGTCTTGCGACTCACGGTGGATACAAGTAGAGGAGCGACAATTGTGGCTCTTGGATTGTGATCGACTCAAGGAGTGAGAAGACGGTCAACGAACGGTGAAAGACGCGTGGTATGGGACGCGCGGATTGTCACCAACGTGACAGGAGATAGAAGGCGGCGATCAACCCTTCGTGCGTGATCAATTTCACGCTGGTATAGATCTATCCTTCTATTCGCATCGTACCCTCGAAGTCATGGCGTGATCTCGGGAATCGGGGAATCGGACCGGGCCTTCGTTCCGCTGCGCGGGCCCGGGGTCGAGGATATTCTCCTACACATTGCAGGTGCGAACATGAGGGAGATCGACAAGCTCAAGAGGGAGTTGTCAAGAGGATTTGAAATGAAGGATTTAGGAGAGGCGAGCCAAATTCTTGGTATGCGAATTACTCGAGATCGAAGCAAGGGTACTCTCACAGTGTCGCAAGAGAAGTACGTTAAGAAGGTGCTGGAGCGATTCCGAGTAGATGACGCCAAGCCGAGAAGTACCCTACTCGGCGCACATTTCAAACTCTCCAAGGCGCAGTCACCGAAAACCACGGAGGAGAAGAAGAGGATGGAGAACGTGCCGTATTCATCGGCAGTGGGTAGCCTAATGTACGCCATGGTGTGCACGAGACCCGACATTTCTCATGCAGTGGGAGTCGTGAGCCGGTTCATGGCAAACCCCGTCATCGAGCACTGGGAGGCGATTAAGTGGCTACTGAGATACTTGAAGGGCACCGCAAGCATGGCACTGTGCTACAAGAAAGGTGGCACGAGTTTGCAAGGCTTTGTAGATGCTGACCTAGGAGGAGATGTGGATAGTCGGAAAAGCACTTCCGGTTATGTCTTCACGATGGGAGGCACGGCGGTGAGTTGGATGTCGAGATTGCAGAAGTGTGTGTCGCTATCGACAACGGAGGCTGAGTATGTGGCAATCTCGGAGGCCGGTAAGGAGATGGTATGGCTCTTGACTTTTCTGAAGGAGATCGGGAAAGCTCAAGGATGCAAGACACTTTACACCGACAGTCAAAGTGCCTTATGTCTCGCGAAGAATCCGGTGTTCCACTCGAGGACCAAGCACATCCAACTGAAGTATCACTATATCCGGGAACTTGTGAGTGACGGGGTCTTATCGCTGGAGAAGATCCAAGGTGCCAAGAACGCTGCAGATATGTTGACCAAGGAAGTCCCCACCGACAAGCTGAGGCTGTGCGTCGCCTCAGTGGGACTGGTCACGTAAACCATGGGAGCTGTCGCCGGACTCAAGGAAGTCCCGCTCGGGACGGGAGAAAGAAGACTGGTGCAAAAGTCTCCAAGTGGGAGATTGTTATGGTATGGAGACTTTTGGAAACCTGAAGATTAGGAAATTAGAAAAAGGAAACCTTGAAGAAATAGGAAAACTCTCCATATATTGATATTGCCATGATTGAATGGTAATTAAGGCAATGATTATTTCCTTGTATTGGGTAGGAGTTTAGCTATAAATAGAGGGCTAGGCTAGAGTTTTATTCATTCCAACAAAGCACAAACAATTGTATTCTCTCTTTCTCCAGTATAGTAAAATAAGTTTGAGTGCCGGCGGCCGTGGTTTTTTTTCCTTCGGGGTTTCCACGTAAAAGTACTTGTTCCGTGTGTGTTGTTCTTGTGTGTGTTTGCGGCGACGATCCTAACACTATTATCAGAAATTTAGTATCAGAAATTGACGCAGATGGGGCAAAATGTGTCAAGATTGGGAGTCTCGCAAATGATGTAGCTTGTCGTTGCTAGTCATGTTCCGTCTTTGATATTGGTAGAATAATTCGGTCGAGCAGGAGATGAACAAAGAAGTTGAAGGAACTGATGGTGGTCGGAGAAGGTGAAGAGGGATGAAATGAGTGGGCGCCAGGAAAAGAACTTTTGATGAAGCCATTGAGGAGGAGACATAATCTCAATACCAAGAAGAAAGGAACAGAGGCTGAGTGGAGATGGTGTGGAGTTAAAGAGATAAGGAATGTTGGGTGGGAATATTAACGCCAAAAACTTTGCGGTAAAAGTTGGCTCTAGCTTTTGGGGAGCCAAAAATTGAGGAATCTCTGTACAAAAAATTGTGGAGCATTTTTTGATTCTTCTTCAAACATGTCATCCAAACAAAGAATTTTGGTGGAGTGGGATTTGAAGATTCCGCTCATCCTTAAAATTCTGGGTGCCAAACAGGCCCTAGAGTTCCTATAAATATAGACCACATCCACATACTACTTTACTTGTGCTAGTATAGGAAGAGGCATACTTGAGTAAGGTGTACCTTGTCCATTTGGATCCCGATTTTTATTGGGGTTAAATTTTAATATAAAATATTAAGAAAAACGGATATTCGGATTTCGGTATAATTCGGATCCGGATATTATCCGGATTCGGAAAGTAATTCCTAAACCGGATTCGGATTTGGATTCGAAAAAACGGATCCGGGTCGGATCCGGAACTGTTCGGATCCGGATGATTTTATTCGGTTCCGGATATTTAGGCGGATTCGGTTTGATTAAGTGCATAATATGATTATGCAAAATTAAGTTCCAAAGAGTGGTTCGTTCGAACGAATCGTAGGGTGCGTTCGAACGTACTGTCACGAGTATAAATTGGTTTTATACACAATCATTCCAGAGAGTGTTCGTTCGAACGAATCTTGTAATTATGGAATTATGGAATTAACACAGAAATGAGACAGAAAATATACGTTCGAACGAATCGAACGGACCTCTTCGGGTATAAAAAGTATTTTATACATTCTCATGACAGAATCTGTGCGTTCGAACGAACTGCATGTTGCGTTCGAACGAATATACTGCTGGAAGTGTATATTGAATATACATAATCTTTCACCCAATCCTTATCCTATTTTAGTATAAATAGGATATTTCTCTCTCTCTCTCTCTCTCTCTCTCTCTCTCTATATATATATATATATATATATATATATATATATATATATATATATATATATATATATATATATTGGGTCAATTGAGAATCAGTTCATTCATTCAGTCCAACCATTCTATCAAGGAGTTGAAAGAGTGCGAAGGAAGAGGGAAAGACAAAAGAGGAGAAAAGAGTTTTCTCCGTCTAAGAGAATCGAAAGCAATCAAGCAAGTTCGCCGGTGCATCGTCTAGGCAGTTGCACCCGCGACCTAGGTGCTACGACTCACGGTGGATACGAGTAGAGGAGCGACGCTTGTGGTTCTTCGTTGTGATCAAACCTAAGGAGTGAAAGGCTGTGGAAGCGTGTGGGCATGAGACGCACGAAGACAACCGGAGACGTGTCAAGACGGTGGGAGACGTGTGGTATGTGACGCACGGGCTAGTCACCAACCCTCGATATCGACCATAGAAGAGAAGGATGCGAGCGATCAACCCGTCGTGCGTGATCAATTTCATGCTGGTAATCGTCTATCCTACTTTGCATCGTACCCTCGATATCGAATCCTGATCTCGGAATTTGGGAACTGGACCGGGCCTTCATATCCGCTGCGCGGGCCCGGAGTCGGGATAATTCCCATCAGCGGCTTCATGTGGAAGCTCAAAAATAGATACAAAATAAGGGGGTGGGTAAATATTAGTCCTCTCTTTTTGTGTTATGTGTTAGTTAACAATTAAAATTAAAAAAAAATTTGCTTTTATATTTCGCCCCCCCCCCCCCAAGAATATGGGTCAAAATCCGCCACTACACTCAATCCGTTTCACTCGATAATAAACTTTGACGCTGGCATAATATTTGAAAAAATATGTGCAAAAAATCCCAAGCAATGGCTAGCCTACTTTTGGCAATTCACACATCCGAGATAGGGTTAACATTGTATGCACGACTGTGGGCGATACCACGTGAGCGACTTGAGACCGTAGATAAAGAACATATCAATTTGAGGGCCCGTTTGATTCACAGTATTTGCAAGGAAAATATAAGAAAATACATTCATTTCCTGGACAAGAGTTAATATTGGGTGTTTGATTACAAGGACAAAGAAAGAAATTTAATTTCCATGTCCATGTCTATCATGCCTTTTATCCCTCATTTGTTGTCTCGCAAAAAAGGCGAGAAAACAACAAAGTCCTTCATCGTTTCATCGTGCTCTTCTTGGATTGGCGCGCTCTCTCTCTCTCTCTCTCTCTCTCTCTCTCTCTCTTAGGGATGTCAACGGGGCGGGGCGGGTTCGGATAAGCCTCCCCCATATCCGAACCCGAATCCAAAATACCCGCGGGTAAAAATCTATACCCGAACCCGAACTCGCGTGTAAATTTCTACCCGCGAGTATTACCCGTTACCCAAAAATATATATATATATATATATATATATATATATATATATATATTTTTTTTTTTTTTTTTTTTTTTGGATGAATAATTTTTTTAGATAAGTAAGGCAGTAACATTTTTTATATTATTTTATTTGGTCACAGTAAGGCAGATGTGATTCACAACATAGTGCGTTGCGTATAAAAGGCAAATTTGTATATTAGGTATGTACTTCCTTTTTATTTGGTCACAGTAAACAAATTTCGGGTATTGTATTCCTTTTAGATAAGCAAAGGATTAATTTTATATTATTATTTTAGTTAGGGTTTAACTCTAAAGGGTAAATTTTAATGGTCTAAGATTTAATTATCAGAAAATTATGAGGGTAAATT
Organism: Luzula sylvatica; assembly: GCA_946800325.1. Lineage (NCBI taxonomy): Eukaryota > Viridiplantae > Streptophyta > Magnoliopsida > Poales > Juncaceae > Luzula > Luzula sylvatica. The sequence goes on along the minus strand of OX326960.1, from coordinate 56,647,824 downwards.
TGTAATTTCAATTTCGGATATGTTCGGGTACGGATTCGGGTTACCCGCGGGGCGGGTAGTACTCCGCCCGAACCCGATCCGAACCCGAACCGGATATTTTGTTTTCGGGTAATACCCGACCCGCGGGTATTTTTTTCGGGTAATACCCGCCCCGTTCGGGTCAGGTACCCGCGGGTTCGGGTTTTACCCGACCCATTGACATCTCTACTCTCTCTCCCTCTCTGTACTGCTTCTCCTTGCTCCAGGTTTCTTGATCGTTTCATCGTCTGCTTCTCCTTGTCCTTGTTCCATGTTTCTTCATCGTGCAGTGGTGAGCCCTCTCTCTCTCTCTAGTGGAATCGTTCAGACTATTAACTATTAATCCCGATTTGTAAACAATTTTGGTGTTTGAGACAATTTTGAAATAATCCCTCACACATACAGAGATACACTTTCCATCTCTTGCACATACTCAACTCACTAATTAAATTGAAACAATTTTGGTGTTTGATTAATCCCGATTTGTACAAATCTTACTAATTAACTCTATTATAGTATCGAAACAATCCCAATTTTGGTGTTTGATTATGCCCATTGCTGACTGAAAATTAACTCTATTACACAATCCTTTTGAATCAAATCTCACAATTCTTTTCAATCTCACAATTGTCTCACAATTGTTTGCAAAAGCCATCTATGACTGAAATATTTAGATGTTTGATCATACTTAAAATATATATTGTTTTCCATCATCTATATAATTTCGGTTTGACGTTCGATTATACTCATCTTTTCAATCCCATTTTCGGTTTTCTCAAACAGCTAGGCGACCTTGCTGAGTATGTTCTCTTTTGTTGCTATCTTTTATTGGTCAATGATGGTTGATGAAAGATCATATTTATTTTCATCTTATATATTCAAGGAAATTTTCCAACAGTAACCATGTTACTGAAGATAATTCACGAAATAACCAAGTTTTGAACATAATTCTCAAAATGTCTTTTGCGGGGTACCATTCAGCGCCAGGCGGGGAACCATTCTGCGTCTTTCTTGATTTTTGTTGGTTAGTGTACTGCGAAGTAATTAAGTGAAAAATGCATAATTAAAAAGAGACGATGAACCATACAATGCCTGGCGAGCAATCATACCTCGCCAAACACCAACGTCCGCCAACTCAAAGCACTCTAACAGAACTGAGTATCAGCGACCGCAAAAATCGTCGCTAAAAATCAAGAAAACCGTCGCTAAAGACATTTTCGACGGCTTACAGTCGCTAACATACTTCTCCGACGGGCCGTAGCAACAAAAACATTAATAGCGACGGGCCGTAGTAAAAAATAAATTAATAGCGACGCCCCTGAATTCAGTGAAATACTTATTTTGTGCTGACATATACCCAAACACAATTAATAAATTTATTAATATATATTATATATTGAAAATAAAAATGTCTATTGTAAGGTAAAAGTACTAATAACAACGCTAAATAATAATGTCTATTGTTCAATGAAGTTCTGGTGAAGAATAAAGTATTTAACCGGTACTAACATCATAACTGGTACGTATCGTGTGAAGGAACGGTCAAGCGAGAGTGATCGCTATATGCACGAAAATCATTGAACAACAGTCTCATAAAAGGTACACATACAATTATTGTGATTAATAGCCTCGATTGATTTTCTCAAAAAGATTTTTTTTTTTACCTATAAAATACTTTATGCAAGAGCGATTCAATTATTCAGTAACCAATCTCTAGTTCATCTTTCCTACCTGCAAAGAATTGTTTTGTTTTTATCTTGATATATTTTTGTATTTAAATTAATTTTGATACTTGAAAATATGGTAATCCGTAATCTGGTATTGTTGGTATTGGTATTCCTAGTTTGCTAGTAAGGTAGTAGAGAAAATCAAATTACATATAAGTTCGTTTCTAGTGAAGTTAAAATAAAATAAAAAAATCGAGGATATATTATCTTCAATATGGTCGTCTTTCTTCGCTCTTTGCACACTAGGCCCCGCTCTAAAGTATTATGATCAATTAGGTATATATAATTAAATTCAAAAATAGTAAGATACAAGGTAATAATAACTTTCATGGCACCTGCGAATTTGTTGTCATGGTAGATTTCTTGATATTAAATAAAGCATGTATTTTTTATTCTCTATTTCGAAGAACAACTCCATCTTTTTTAAGTGTTTCTTAAAAATATCGTAATAAAACAATATGTAATTTTTTTTTTATGTTTTCCTCATTAGTGCTGTAATTCAAAAAGTTCACACATTTAAAATATTCAAATTCCAATTTTCTCTCAGAAATGTCGTAGTTGAACGTTAACTCGTATAAATTAACACTATTCTTTTATGTTTCGAAAGATAGTGTACACAAAATACTTACTTATCATGTTTTCTTAAAAAATAATGTAATTGATTATTGAACGGTTACACATGAAAAATACAGCTTAATTTTCAAAAAGAATGTCAAAATTCCCAAATTGAAGGGTAACCTGTGCAAATACCAGTTGTTATGTTTTGATGGATAACACATGTAAACTTAAATATGGACTCCGAGTATCCCTCTAACACCGGCTAAGTCATTCATACAAAAAATGAAAAATTCCAAAAAGCAAATATGTCAATGGGCTAATGAAAAATTCAAAAACATTAACCCTATCCTATCATCAGCGAAAGAGGTTCTTCGCGCATTAGACATCTCAGAAGAATCTAGATCCCTAACTTTTGCTGAGAGCGCATTAAGACTAGATATCCGCGCTAAGATCGTGGACTTAACCTCGATCTCTGAGGAAAAATGGCGCCAAAGAAGCTCCAATAAATGGCTAAAACTAGGTGATAATAACACGACTTACTTCCACAAAGTCGCATCATACAAGAAACTAAAATCTACTATCTCGGCCATTAAAATAAACAATCAAATCATCACATCACCGGCTCTTATACTCAGTCATTTCTCTACATACTATCAGAACCTCCTAGGAACTAGGAATCAAACAAAATCCCAACTCTCATCTCTATTACTGCGAAAAATATACTCACAAACTATTAATGAGAACCTCTCTCACCTAGCTCTACCCTTCTCAACGGAAGAAATCAAAACAACGGTTATGTCGCTAGCAAAAGGAAAGTCAGTGGGTCCAGATGGATTTGTTTCCGAATTCTTCCAACAATACTGGTCTTTCCTACAAGAAGACATATTATCGATTTGTGATTCATTTCACAACAACTCTATTACTAGTGGAGAAATGAAAAGGATAAACTTTGCGGATATCTCTTTAATAAAAAAGAAGGCGGATGTTATGGACATGTCAGAGTTTAGACCAATTGGCATCATTACCCCTATCTCGAAAATCATCTCAAAACTCCTATCAAACATGATACAACCCATCCTCCCAAACCTTATCTCAAATAAACAAGCCGCTTTTATTCGTAAAAGATCCATAGCGGAGATGTTTATCTCCACAAGAGAAATCCTCTCACACTTGCATAAAACAAAAACACCATCAATCATGCTCAAAATAGACTTTCGAAAAGCATTTGATACAGTCTCATAGGATTTCTTATATAATCTACTATCAACCAGGGGATTTCCTGAAATATGGATAAAGTGGATTAAGCTACTAACCTCCTCATCTTCATCTAGAGTCCGAATAAATGGTCAACGAGGCTTTTTATTTGAACATCTCAGAGGACTACGACAAGGGGGCCCCCTATCTCCGCTCTTATTCAACTTAGTGGTAGACGCACTTCAAAAACTATTAGAAGCTCTAAATCCAATCCTATCGGTTCCAATGAAATTTGCATCCAAAGCCATGCAATATGCTGATGATACGATACTCTTCATTGAAGCGCGGCCGACTAACCTCAAAATCATATCTCACGCACTAGATATTTTCTCCGAGATATCCGGACTTCAAATAAATTGGGCAAAAACATCCTTCGTACCTATCGCAATACCGGATGAATTTCACAATGTTCTCTCAGATATCCTCAAATGTTCCAAAACATCCCTTCCAATAACATATCTCGGAATACCACTCTCTATCCGAAAACCAACAAAAATAGCTTTTGCTCCCCTCATCCAAAAAATGAGAAATAAACTTTCCTCTTGGAAAGGCCTCCTATTATCATCAGGTGGACGACTCACGTTGGTCAAATCTGTGCTCAACGCAATACATGTTCATTACATGCAGGTCCTAAAACTACCACAATGGGTCATCAAGGAAATCAACTCCATAGCTAGAGGATTCCTTTGGAAATGTGAACAAAAATGTTTCGGAAGACATTGTCTCATCAATTGGAGTAAAGTCACCCTACCTAAATCCAACGGAGGTCTTGGTTTAGCAAACCTTAAGGTACAAAATGATGCTCTCTTGATGAAATGGATACACAATGCTATTAATGAACACTCATCTCTTTGGTCTCAAACGCTAGTAGAGCTATATAACTCAAGAGACCTATCTCAGACATCAATCTCACAAAAAAGAATTTCTTCTTTCTTTCTTCAAGACCTGGCTAAATTAGTACCCCTATACAACACTTTCATCTCCCTCTCATCAAGTGATGACTCAAATGAACAAACTCAAACGTTCAAATCCAGAAACATCTATTCCTTCTTCATTAACCCTGGAGTTATATGCCTATGGAACACACTGCTATTTAAAGCAAAAGCCCCACTAAAAGTGCGTTTCTTCGGTTGGTTAGCCATTCAATCTCGCATACTAACGAGCGATAAGTTGCAATTAAGGGGATGGCCAAACAACCAACTATGTCCCCTATGTAAAACAGAAGAAGAGACAACCAAACACTTATTGTACGAATGTGCATTCTCCAAAGAAATATGGAACCGATTCAACTCCCGAATCTATGACACACCACCCGAAATATCAGATCCATTCGAATTCTGGTCTACGACTCTCACCACCAAGCTATGGCAAACTGCCTGGCTTGCAGTCATATGGAATGTCTGGAAATCCCGAAATGACGTAATCTTCAACGACAAAGCTCAATCTTCAACTCACGTCTTCAATCACGCTCTACAAGACACGATTGACTGGTACAAGTACTGCGATTAGTCCTTTAGGTTACAAGTAGCCTAGATTAATACGATATTCTAGGAAGGTAGACTTAGATAATTTGTATCTCTATCCACCTTCCAATGTATTGTTGTAACACATTTTCTATTGAATATATTCGAGGACTCGACACATTGTCGAACCTCCTTCAAAAAAAAAAAAAAAAAAAAAAAACACATGTAAACTTCAAATTTTAATTTTTTTCCTTCTTCAACAAATTATGCAAAATACTTGATTTTTTTTTTCAAAAACTCTGAAGTTGAAAATACCAACACTTGCATAAATATTAAGTTTTTTCTCAAAATTTTTTAATTGAACACTGACACATATAAATACTCTATTCTTATTTTTGAAGGCTAACAATACATTCAAAATAATTGTTTCTTTTTTTTTAGATTTACCCAAAAACCGAGATGGAAGTCTAGCATATGCAAAATAACTAATTTCCAAATTTTTTTCTCCAACATTGAAGTATAACCCAAGTAAAATACTTAATTCACGAGTTTTTTCTCAAAAAATTCTCGATAAAAAATAACGAATGAAAATAATTTTTATTTTTTTGCAAAATGTTAAAATCAATGTTTTAAATTGCGATAGAACGGGTAATTGCGCTTAGACTATAATTTACATATGATGACCGATATTGCGCGATATTGCGGAGATATTGCGGCGCAATTTAGTTGTTTGCGGCATTGCGTTTTTGAAATATTTATTGTGATTTGCAATTAAGAAGGTAATTAATGCAACAAATTTCCTAATCAACCAATTGCGGGTAAAGTGCGGGTAAAGTGTGGGTGGTGCCTAATATTATTGACACCATAACCGGCACGTATCGCCTGAAAGAACTGCCAAGGGAGAGTAGTTGGTTTATGCATGAAAATCACAAAACAAGTCTCATTACTCAGTACTCATATAAGATACTCATACAATTATTATGACTCACAACCTCAATTGTTTTGCGGCCTACATAATACTTTAGGAACGAGCGATTCAATTATTTAGTAAATCAATCTCTAGCTCTTCTTTCCAACCTACAAAGAAATTTTTTTTTTTTTTTGCTACATTCTATCTTATATATAAAGTTGCAAGAATTCTTGCATTTCTAGAGCTCCGCGTCATCAGGGACCTTTGTGTAAAAAAAATATTTTTTAATTTATATTTTGGTCCTTTTTAGTTTAAAAATTACATTTTGGTCATTTTTATTTATATTTTGATCCTTTTTTATTTACTTTTCGGTCCTTTTTTGCATTTTTGAATTTATATTTTGGTCATTTTTACTTACATTTTGGTCCTTTTTATTTTTAATTTACATTTTGGTCCTTTTTATTAACATTTTGGTCCTTTTTTATTTACTTTTTGGTCCTTTTTTACATTTCAATTTACATTTTGGTTCTTTTATTTACATTTTGGTCATTTTTAATTTTAATTTATATTTTGATCCTTTTATTTACATTTTGGTCTTTTTTATTTACTTTTCGATCTTTTTTTACATTTTGATCATTTTTTCTTATTTCATATTTTGGTCATTTTTTACATTTGGTCTTTGTTTCCTATTTTACATACATATTAAAATTTGCGAATATGTCCTGATTATATTAATCAATTTTAGAAGCACATGAACAAATGATAATTATACAAATTATATTAGAAAATAATATCCGTGATAGACTAATTTTATGAACCTTATGCATCTATTGACATCATGATATTTGCAAATATGTCATGATTAGATTAATTTAGTTCAAACTCATGCGCTTTGATTCTATTTAAATAATTATATAAAAAACATCCCGCGCAATTGCGCGGGAATAAAGCTAGTTTTTATTTAAAGTTATTTTGATATGTGCAACATGGTAATCAGTAACCCAGAATTTATTTCTGCCACTCCTTGTTGGTGTTCGGTATTTCTAGTTTGCTCGCAAGATATTGAAGAAAATCAGTGTTTCACTCGTTTATGAAATTTGATGTTTGAACAATATTTAGAACAGTTTGGATCAAAATTCCCATGTAATGACTATCCCAACTCATTTTTGGCAATTTACACATCCCATGATTTGATTGCATTAAGATTGTCAAGATTCAAGACAAATATACGTAGAGGTCATATACTATGTTACGCGGATACTTCAAAAACGCAGAAGTATCCTGAGGATACGCGTATCCAATACGGATACGGGTGCGATACGGCTCGGATACGTATCGGATACGCCACGTGGCGTATCCGAATATTTTAATATTTTTTTTTTCGGATACGGCGGGGATACGGCAGGATACGGCAGGATACGGCTGGGGATACGGTCAGGATACGGCTGGGATACTCCATTTAGGATACTTCGGCCAATTATATATTTTGGCCCATAATATTTTTAAATAAATTATATATGATACTTCTAGATTAGTTCTAAAATATTTCTAAAACAAGTTTATGATAGTTTTATGATACTTGTATTGTTTGCTTGATATTATTTATTGCCATGATATTTAATTTAAAAATATAATTAATTAATTATTTAATTAATTACTTATTTATTAATTATATATAATATAAATATATTAAATTGCCGTATCCCCGTATCCGTGATTTTTTGAAAATTGCCGTATCGCCGTATCCGTATCGTATCGGATACGCTACCCGTATCCGTATCCGTGCAACATAGGTCATATATGGTGTCACCAGATTGCAACAAAAAATCAATAATTCTTTAGTAATGCAATTAATTAACATATGGATTAACATATATGGATTGGTTGACGTGTTAGTTAACATTTATCCGAATTAACAAATGATAATTAATATTTAAAAATTATTAATTCAGTATTTTTTGTTAATTGGGATGTTAATTAAATGGGTTAATTAAGAATTAGTGATTTTTTTGTTGCAATGTGTTAGAAACTTAGAAGTTATCCAAGCTACAATATAGCTAGCCGTTGAGAAACCCTGAAGGAAGAACGGACTCGGATATTAACGATATGAAATCTTTATAGCGATGATATGGATCGATATTAGAACACTGGTTACAATTGATCGGATACGCAAAGCAAGTCTTTAACTGGATTTCTTTGTTTAATCGATATTGTTTTGAATATAATTAAAAAAGTCATTTTTTTAATCCAAATTTCATTTAATTGTTTCAAAACAATACCGATAATACCAATCAATGATTTACTATTAAGTGTGATTAAATGGGACTTAGGCTCAAGACGGTCAAAAATTCGCGCAATCTTCCCTCCCATTTTCCCTCCCATTAATTCTTGGATACTCGGCATTTGGTGATGCCACGTATCTTCTTTTTACCATCACATGATTTTTCTCCCCTTAAAATTACAGTCACTTTGACCTTCCAAAATGAGTCACGTAATTGCTCATCTGACATTTATTGTATATTATATTATATTTAATGTATGTTTGAGTCATGCCTTTTTACGTGTCCAGCACAGCACAATAGTAGAAAATTTCCCTCCCATTAATTCTTGGATACTCGGCATTTGGTGATGCCACGTATCTTCTTTTTACCATCACATGATTTTTCTCCCCTTAAAATTACAGTCACTTTGACCTTCCAAAATGAGTCACGTAATTGCTCATCTGACATTTATTGTATATTATATTATATTTAATGTATGTTTGAGTCATGCCTTTTTACGTGTCCAGCACAGCACAATAGTAGAAAAAACAATCCCTTCCCCTTCCATGCCTTTCCTTCCATGCCTCTCCATGCTTGAGCCCATCCCCCACGTCTGCCCATCCCCCACCCTGCTCTCTTTCTTTCGATTTGCCCTCATCTCTCCTCCGCCTAAACCTAAAGTGAGAGAGAGAGTCGCAACCATGGTGAAAGACCAGATCGCCTAACGAAGAGAGAGGCATACGGATGTAGATCGAGCCACCATTGCACGAGAGAGAGGCACACTGATGTAGATCGCGCCATCCCAAAATCTTAACTGGTTAAAGCAGCCAGATCTGGATTTGTACGGATCGAGCCACCATATCAAGCCACAAACAAGTAATTTCTTCAGTTTCTGAACAATTTTACCTTGTTTCTGATTGATTATTTTTCTCTTCATTTTTCAGTTACTCTGATCTTTGTGGTGTCTTTGTTTTGTGTTTTTTTGTGTTCGGATTAGATTCGTTGAGGTGTAGTTGTTCGGACAGCGAGCGATCAAAGAAAAAAAGGAAGTAGCGATGCATCCATTTCGACATGAGTGAGAGATTAAGATATGGATTATGGAGTACAATGTGACTTTGCAAAGGGAGAAATCGATACCATGGCAGTAGGTAACCATCCCAAAATTTTACTGAATATTTTTTTGTCTTACTTTTACTTTAGTGTGTTCAATGTATTAACAATCAAACTTCATTTCAGTTTTCGATGTATCAAAGCATAAACTTCTCATACTGCTTGTAATCTACTTGTGCGCATGGATACTTTCTCAAGGTTTGCTAATTTACTATTTTTTTGAGAATTATATTTCATTTTCCTTTTTGCGTTTAATTTTATTTTCATTTTTTTTGCCTAGATTATGTAAGAAATTATGACCATTGATCACTGGATGATGTACAATTGCTTCAAGGTTACAATTTAACCAATATATCCATTTATAGTGAAAAATTATTGAATGATGAGTTTTATTGGCTCGAGACAAAAAAACTTGCCAGGTTCCATTATGTACTAATTTGGGTTATATAATATTTATTTTATTTTTTATTAATATTTGTTCGTCTATAATTTGGTTCTATATATTATTTAGGAATATGCTGGTTCTCTTCAGTGAATTCATGACAACACTCAAAATAGAATAACTCCAAAAAAATCTCATTCAGGTCTCACACAACCCATTATATAAATAATTAACTATAAATCATCTCAGTTGTTGAATTATTATCCAATACTGATAATTTCCTAATATACGATTATATCTTGCAGTTTGATGATTTTGCAAAAAATAATGCATTTGGGCTTCGTGCAAAATACGGCACCACTCATATGCTCTTCCGTGATGATATCAAGGTAAATGTTATATTTTGATAACAATAAATTGAAATTATATTATTACCAATTCATTTCTATATAATTAATGAGATATTTTTATGTGGTAATGGTCTTCCAAAAGTTGGTATTTTTGCATTTATTACCGCTTCTGCATGCGCTTCGCCCGCCATTGTACCTTCTCTTTTCTCCAATTTATTTTTGACAAAAATAATTTAATCTAAGTATAGAATTTTTTTCTTCAATTTTGTAGAAACGATGCAAAGATTTGTACCTTCTCTTTTCTCCTGTTTTCTTTAGGGTAAAATTAATTCAGCTATTTTTCATTTTTAAATTGCTTTTAGAGTTGCTAATTCAATAGTGCTCTGATGACCCTTGTACACGAAATATAGGTTGTAGAGTTTTTTTTTGCTGGTTTTTGATGGTTTGTGTGATTTTAATTTTTATGAAATGTTAGTTTACTATTAACCAGTTCAGAAAAATGGTGATAAAATCTGATGAAGTACTTCTATTTTTGACTTATTTTTAGTAAAAAAATTTCTTTTCTTATTTCAACAATGGCCTGTGTTCTAATCACCTATGCCCATGTAAGAGTGTTAGTGTTTTTTACATTGATTTATATATTGAGCAGAAATTAATTTTTATAGTTTTAAATGAATTATTATAATATATCTTTTTTGTTATAAATTATAGATTTAGAAGTAATTTCTTAAATTAAACCTCCCACCATCCTGAAAGTAACATATTTTTTTTTATTGCTTATAGGATTCATTTGTACACTAACAAGTACATTTTGGGTCATCATCGTTAATTTATATATTCTGTTTGAAGGAAGATAAAAAAAAATGTTGTTATATATCATTTGTTTTGATCTTCTTGCCTAGGTGCACGTCTTTATGAGATTTATTTTTGTATTTCATTTTTTTCTCACGGAGCAGGTATTTTGAAAAATGCATTTCTTTAATTTACCCATTGGTTCAATGTACTTGTGTGATTAGACTTTTACGGAAAAGTATTTGTAGGTACTATGCTCACGTGAGCAAGGAAATGGAATATGATATCTGCTTGGACAAATATTGGAAGTCAGATGTTGCAATGGATCGTAGGAATGTGCAATTCGATTGACGCATAGAGTTTGGCCCATTTGTATTTTAATTAGTACAATATTATGCTTTGCTCATAATTAATGATAGCAATGTTGGTTTAGTTAGTTAATATTTTTTCTGGTTATGAAGACAATGAGAAAAAAAGAGATACTTATCTATTATATTTTATTTTGGTTAAATATTTTTAAATTCGCTTGATAAGAAAAATCTAATTTCTATTTTTCTTATTATTAAGAAAATAAATAACAATTACATGGAAAAAATATTAAAGAAATTCAATGGACAATTATATCAAAAAACTCGCAGCGAAGCGCGGGAAGTTTTTCTAGTATCAAAAATACCATAATGTGTGCGAACAAGAGGATCACCGTGGCATCACATGAAGACGCACATAGATACAATATCGGGATAATGCAAGAAGATACGATGACTTGGAAATTCATGAAGATAAATACATCGAAGAATTCCATGTGTTGAATCACCAGGAAACATGTTTCAAAATATCCTAGGTTATCACATACCTTAATCTAATTATGTTAGGCTCAAAACAATTAATTGCGAAAGACTAAAATTAATATAAATAATTATGATTATGGAATTACGGTGTGATTCCGTCCAAGAACTGTTCGTTTCGCGAACGCAATCACTTCCGTTTGAACGAAAAAATTTTCGTTCAGAACAAAACCATTTGTAAATCGGACCAAAACGCCACACTAAGTTTTTGGTCCTCCCGTTCTGTAATATTCAAAACACTTATTTTTTCACAATTTTTTTTTAGTACTAACAAAATGGAAAATACTCAACTTTTAAGTTTTAATAGACTAATACATTTCCGATACTAAATTTAGCAATTTTTTTCAACAATAATAAAATTGAAGTAACAAATGCTAAATGCTAAATTAAAAAATTGTCGAAACCGAAGTTTAACACGAACAAAATACTTAGTTGCAAGTTATTTTCTAAAAAGAATCGTAATAGAGAACTAACACATACACAAAATACATATTTTTATGCTTTCAATGCTAATGCATGCAAAATGAAAAAATCTCGTTTTGCTTAAAGTGTCATAATGAAAGACATAACCAACACAAAATACTCGATTTATAAGTTGTCATAAAAAATACTGATATTGAAAAGACTTAACACTTGAAAAATATTTAAATTTCAATATTTTTTCCTCTCTAAAACAACATAATTTAATGCTAACACCTGCAAGTTACTTAACTTTTTGAAGTGTTGGTGGCTAATATAAATTGAAAATACTCAATTTCTATAAATTTCTAAAATTCAAGTTTAACGCATGCAAAATACTTAATTTCAAGTTTTTCAACAAAATTCCGAAATTGATATCAAGAACAACCAAAACACTCAATTTTATCATTCTTTAGATACATTTATTTGCAGACCGCTCAATTCATTTGCACCCATGCCCGAAAGACCCTACCCGACCCGAAAGTTAAAAATAAAATAACAAATGACGTTAGATCCGACCCATTAATTCGACTCAAGTTGACCCAAATCACAAACTCGCCCAACCCGACTCGCAACCCGAGCCGTAAAGACTAGTTTCAGAAATATTAGCATGGTTATGTTGTTTCTACAAATGCAAACAAAATGAATATAGCAGTAATACAAGTTTAAAACTGCACTTCAGTTCATCACAATGTCACCACCGACAATTCCAACTTCACCGAGTCCTCCTCTCCTAACCAAACCCAAAAAAAGCAATAATAATAATTAATAATTAATGTTGTACTTTCTCACCCCTCCAATTTTCTACCCCAAACTGTACAAAACTCCAAATTTAACATTTTCGTTCATTATTCTTAAAGCTGAAGAAGAGGCAAAGCCATCACGACACCAAAGCCCGAGAGAAGAAGAAACACGAGCCAAAATGGTACGTGCTTCTTTTGCTGCCCTTTAATCCCGACTCCTCCACCTGCATTGCCTGTTTCGGCTAGTTCGGGTTTCGCCTCAACTGGAGAGGTTACTGGACGGTTCTCAACTGGACGCATGCCCGTCAGCTCTGATTTCCGCGCTGACTGCTGAGGTGTCTTCATCTGGTTGTATTTCTCCACGTATTCTGGGAAGATCTTCTTGAAATTCACGCTGTTGTTGTTGCCGCTGAATATAATAATTAAATAAACTTAGAAATTAATAAAAAGTTTATAATATTTTTGCATAATTATGAGAATATTTGTACCTTTCACAGTTATAAGCAAGAGAGGCCTTTGCGAGTCTTCTCTTCTCTTCATTGCTCGTTTTAATGCTGCCAGTTGTCATCGCCTCGTCCATCTAAAAATCAAATTATATTATTACAATAATATTTTAAGGAAGCGTATAATATGAAATTATTAAGACAAATATAATTTACCATGAAGGAGAGCAGCCCATTAAGAATGCTGCAAGAAATTAATAAAAAGTATAAAATTAGAATATAACTAAAATCATATTATTAATTAATGTGAATTCTTACCTAGATACAGACCAAATAGGATTCCAGGACTCTGGATGAACTGCAATTAGAAGAAGAAGAAGAAGAAGAAGAAGAAAAAATCAAAATATAAAAAGATAATTCGAAATTAAATTCAAAATATATGATTATACAAATGCAAATAGATAATACGAGACTTACAGTCACTCATAGATAAACAGATTCGTTTCTGAGGAGCAAATCTTCCATTTGGGGTTATCATGCTGCTCAATTTAAAAATAAAATAATCAGATTAAAATTTGTAAATTATATGGTAGTAATTGGTATGCAGTACGGTGGTAATTGATTGTAACCTGATGCTTGGTGGTTTGAAAGGATAATCAGATGGGAATTTGAGTTTTCCATAATAATATCCACCTGTCAAAACAAATTGCAAATTAAAACACAAATTTGATTACAAATTATGAATTTTAAGATGGGTATTTGAGTAAAATTACCTGCAAAAGGAGTCCCTTCACTTCCTTCAAGGACATAATCTATCAAATTGAAGAAGAATGAATTAAAGATAACTCATAAAAAATAAAGATAAATAGAAATTAATTAAAATAAAAGAAAAGAGTAAACTCACGCCAGTCAAGTATATCACTAGGCGAAGGCCGAGCAACTATCTGTGGAGGCGCTTCCTATAAACAATTAAAGAAACAAATAAAGATCATTCTTTTTCTGAAATTTTCTTGTTTATTTAGGGTATTATAATTGCGAATCTACAAAGCAAAAAAGATGATGAACAAAAGAGAAATTTCAAATGGAAGAATGAATAACAAACCTTGCAAATAGCATGATATTCCTTCTGAAGCCGCTTCACACAAGCTCTTTCAGCCATCTACGACAGACCTTACTGAATTCAAATTCACCACACAAATTCTCAAAAATCCCCAAATCAATTACGATCAGCTCCTTTCTAATCAAAACCTCTGCAAAACGCAAAAAAACTACCAATTCAACACTATATTCAAATCAAACAACAACAACAGAAGAAAGTCACTAGACAAGAAAGCTAGATCGAAGACAAATACAAGAAATCATCCCAATCAAGAAATCAAATCATCAAAAAAGATTAGTTCAAGAAAAAACAAATTAGAAAGAGCGACTGAGCTGACCTGTATTGCTGACGTATACCGGCGATGGACTGCGACGAAGCTTCCAGATTCAACGAGATCGGCGCCGGAAGAAAGAGATGTGGCTATTATTATTATTATTTATTTTGCTTTATTGCTACAGAAGGAGAAGATGAAGATCCGGATTGAAGGAGCATTATTTCCTTATTAAAGTTTCTTTCTGTGACGATATCTCTGTAACTATTTATGTACATTACTGTTATACCGTCAATTATGTAATAATGACTCGTTATATAATAGTCTACTTGAGTGTGTTTCTCAGTACACGCGGTTGGACCAGAGGCTGGAGTGAAGTCAGACCTGCTTACGTGGCATTTTTTAGCCGACGGGAAGAAAAGAATTTGGGCTGAATTGTTTTGGGCTAATTAATTAAGAAAATTTTATTTAAGCCCATTTTATTAATAGTTTAATACTAATGTAATGTATAATTAATGTACATACGAAATAAAGGTAATTAAGGGGTGCTGGAAGTTTGTACATGTGGATGGATGGTGAGCTAAATTTTGATGGGAGATAATAATGAAGGGTCACATGCATGATGCACCGACTTCTCTTTCCAGCAAAAAAAGATATTTTTTGTGAAACTTGATATTTGTATCTTTGCGAATTTGGTTTGTATGGGTGCCAAAAAGCTCTTTGATGGATAAGGGATTGATGTGTGGGGAACCAAAGAAGCTTTGTTTCTTCTTGGAGATTTTATTTGTCACGGATTCATATAAGCTCACCAAATTGCGTCATTATAATAATCATTATCAGATTATCATTATATAACTATTTTAAACAAGCTCATTTTTTAGTTGTGGTTTGATCTTCAATCAGTACTGTTGAGTGCTACAAAATACTTAGAAATTTACGGTGGAAATGTTGAAATCATGGTAGTCCGGAACGCAGTACGGGTTCGTGGTACGTCACGTTCTCTGATACGCAGTACGCGTGATAGGATTAAATCGGAATGTTTTTTATGTCAAATAACATAAATCATAAAATAAATGCTGAACATGTCAAATCAATAATAGTCGGACCAACAATTATTAATAACACAAAACTCCTAACAAAAATAAAATAGCATAATTCAAACTGAAATAAAATATAAGTAGATAAATTGCTAGATAAGCTCAAATCAGAGTGAGGTCTCATGTGTTAATCGATGGATTAGAACTTCACTGCAACAATACTTTTCTTTTCCTTACGCGAAGTTGGAGATTTGAGTCTGATAGAATATAACATCTTGCACCACGATGCATTTGTCTTGAGCCAGATGATGAAGAAGTATTCGTTAGAATTCGATTATTGGTCGAAGAAGGCCTTCTCACTTTTATAAATTAGTGTTTCTCATTGTTGGTTCTGATGGGTAACAATGTACTCGGAGCCCCGCGCAGCGGAAGTGAGGGCCCGAGTCCGGATTATCCTAATCCCCGAGATCACGCCATCTTTTCGAGAGTACGATGCAAATAGAAGATCTAGATTCATACCACGCTAAATTGATAGCGTACGAATGGTTGATTGCTGCTATTTGCTCTCCACTGAGTTTTCTTTCACGTCTTTTACGAGCGTCCCATACCATTCTCAGTCAATTGGCTCATAAATACCCTGCTCTTTTGGGGCCCCGACATCGTTTCTTGGAATTGCAGATTACGTAGTACATCGAACGAGATACCGTTCTCAATCAATTGGCTCATAAATATGCACAATTCTAAGCTGCTTGTTAACTATGAAGGTATAATTCTTCAAAACACATGAGACACTACTCTCTTTCTCAACTGCTTTGACTTTTCTTCTCACCGCAACGAGTAGTGTGTGCATCGCAACGAGTAGTGTGCGGTCCTTAAATAGTGTCGGGCATCACTTAATCCCAAATTCCGTACCAAGAGGAGTTCCAAAAAAATGATTGTGGATACGCGCATACAAGCTAGTGAAATGGGTTTGTAAAGCTTCCCTACAATATAAAAGACGTTTCAACATAATAATGTGAATCGAATCATGTCTTAGCCACTTTTAGTACCTCTAATCTCGATTGAGCTCGAAAAATAACCAAAACATGTTGATGATTCAAAAAATTTACAATATTCTCTTGTTGTTCATATATTTTTCTTAACCAATCAAATAATATTGCAGAATCTTTGAAAATAAGATTTAAGGTGTAAACAACATATGGAGTCCAAAAACTATGTTAGCATGATTTTTGAAAGAAATACAGTTTTGGATCAACCGTAAAAGTATACACAAGGATAAACGAACGTACGCATTCGTGGGCATAACTTTCAGTTAAGGAATCCAATTTGAATGGTTCAAATTGGGTTAGATAGATAATGAGATTATCTATAACTTTCATGAAGAAATATATTTCATATGAACGAAGTATCAGTGTCGTTTTAATGAAATACAGAAAGGGTGCAACAGTTTGACGTACAGTTAGTCAAACTGTCATAACTTTTGCATACGAACTCCAATTGGGCTGGGCCAAATTGGGTTGGAAAGATAATAAGATTATCTACAACTTTCGTAAAGGTTGAAAGTCTGTTAAAGGAATTTAACAATTTCGTTTTGATAGAATACTGGAAAGGTACATGCAGTTTTCTGTGTGAAAATGAGTATATTAGATATACATACATTTTGGCCTATCATAATCCTATGTGATATGAATAGGATGTTTTCCCTCTCCTCTATTCAGTCTGTTCAGTCCAAGCAATTGAATTAATCTAATTAATCCAGAAATAGAGAGTCATCTTTCAGAGAGTGAAATGGTGTGAAAAGAGAGAAACGAGAAAAATAATTTTTTCTCGGTTTAGAGAATCAATTCGATCGAGCAAGTTTACCGGTATACCGTCTAGGCAGGTATACCCGTAACCGAGGTGCTACGGCTCAAGGTGGATACGAGTAGAGAAGCGACATCTGTGGCTCTTCGATTGTGATCGAACCGGAGGAGCAAAGAACGTCGACGAAGCGGTGAGAGACGCGTGGTGTGGGACGCGCGACTAGTCACCAACGTGACAGGAGAAAGAAGGAAACGTGATCAACCCTTCGAATGCAATCAATTTTGCACCGGTAATTGACTATCCTTCTTTTGCATCGTACTCTCGAAGTCGAGGCGTGATCTCGGGTTTTGGGAACCGGACCGGGTCTTCATATCCGATGCGCGGGCCCGGGGACGGGATAATTCCCTTCACTTTTTCCATCTCGTATCTTGCGGCTTTATAGTTTACGACATTATCTGTCACGAACTGAAGAACATTGGGAGGACCCACCTCACTAATCGCTTGCAAAATATATTTGACAATATCTACACCCGTTTTCTCGATCCTCAAAAAATCATTTACATACAAGAACATGACACAACCACTATTCACCGCATGGACATTAATCAAAGGTTGGTTTTTGCAATTTGACCAACCATCCGACACAATTGACAAACCTCGAGAATACGAAATTTCTTTTGACCGGAATATGCTCCGCCTGTAAATGCATCTTTCCCTTATCCAATAAAGATATTCTTGTCTTCTCGTATGATGGAGCTATATATCTTTTGGGGCCCCGGCATCATTTCTTGGAATTGCAGATTACGTAGTACATCGAACGAGATACCGTTCTCAGTCAATCGGCTCATAAATATGCACAATTCTAAACTGCTTGTTAACTATGAAGGTATAATTCTTCAAAACAGATGAGACACTATTCTCTTTCTCAACTGCTTCGACTTTTCTTCTCACCGCAACGAGTAGCGTGCGGTCCTTAAATAGTGTCGGGCATCACTTAATCCCAAATTCGGTACCAAGAGGAGTTCCAAAAAAATGATTGTGAATACGCGCATACAAGCTAGTGAAATGGGTGTTACAATGCTTGCATTGCCAACATCTTGAACCGTCCGCATACAAGAACTGAATCGTTACCACCTCCTCCACTTGATCTTTGCACATTTTCAACTCAATTTTTTTTTGGCCCAAATCCATTATTTTTTTTTGTGGAATAATGAAATGAAAAATTTATTTTATGATTGTTTACTTGATAAAATGTCAATTTATAATAGATGGTAAGAATTGGTAAGGTGATATTTTGAAATGCAACAAATAAATTATACCCAAATCTTTATCATATTTGGTATTGATTATTTATTGACATGTACAATAACAAAAGTTCTTACTGAATTTGTAAACTGTGATACATGTTTATATAATATTAACATGCCTCCCAGTAATGTGTGATGTGTTAATATATCATACATTAACATATTCCAGACAACAAATATAATATATATATTTTTAAATATTCAAGACAACAAATATATCATATGTTTAACATATTCTAAAAAACGCATATATATCATATATATTCATGACAACAAATATATACATGTTTTTTAAATATATCATTTTTCGATATATCATGTTTCGTTTCGATATATAAAGACCAAAACATGAAACGTATGAAGTAATATGAATCCTGCTACCGTGACTAAAATATTCACAAGGAAAAGTTTGAAAATAAAATAAGTAGATATCAATCCATTCACGAGTTGAGCAAGGGCCAAATATTCTCTTATATTTTTGTCCTAGTAGACTAGTCGGTGAACACTCAACTCGACAAATATTGCACAGCTCATAGTCATCCGATTGTATGATCCATTACCTTACCTGTGTTGCGCGGATATTCCAAAAAATTAATTTTGTCTGTATCGTCGTATTTCTATCATATCTTAAATCATATGTTAAAATAACTTATTTCCGTATCCGATACGCGTCGTCGTATCGCCGTATCGATGTATTCGTGCAACACAATCCATTACCTATACCAATCCTCTCCATTTGAATATAACGGACTTGTCATGTTTACCATGCCGCTCTTATGAATCATATAATTACTTTCGGAATTCATAGTAAAAGAAATAAATTTAAAAGCCAAATCTCGTGAGAAATCAATAAAACAATTATAAATATATCACTGGTAATAATAGAGATGTCAATGAGTTGGGTAAAATTCGTATCCGTGGATATTCGATTCGAACGGGACAGATAATATCCGAAAAAAATATACGTGGGTCGGATAATACCGAAAAAATACCCGTTTCGGATTCGGATCGGGTATGGAGATAAATTTTTACCCACGGGTATACCCGTTATCCGAAAAATATCCGGACCCGAACCTGGATCCGAACCCGAACCCGAGAAATACCCGAAAATATGAATCTTTTTGATGTTTTATGAATTAATTGTTTGTAATATTTGAATTTTTAATGTATTTTTACACGTAGGTTGTTTTATGTATTCAAAACTATTGATGATTTACGTATTTGTATAATATTTTTTTTTATTTTACATTGATGATTTTCGGGTAACGGATTTGGATTCGGGTTGCGATATGATTTTTTATCCGGGGATATTTTTTGTTCGGGTTCGGATATGAAAAAAGCTTATTCGAACCCGACCTACTCCGTTGACATCCCTAGCCCTAGGTAATAAGATATCCACCATACTCACAGAAATATGTTTGATTTGAGGTATTTTGATATACATGAATATATCAAATACATGTATTTGATTATCCACGTTTTTTACGATTCATATGAGTTGTTTGATTATTAAGACCAATAATTAGTGAGATTGAAATTATATTTTGTTGTGAGAGATGCCACTGGATTGATTAATTGCGAAATTGAAGATTACATTTTTGAGTTAGGCAACTAATTTATTATATATTCTTTTCAGTCAAATTACATTTTTGAGTTAGATTCCCTTATTACTAAAGACTAAATCAATCAAAACCGAAAAAGTTTCCAAAATTCTTTAATTAGTAATAAGAACAGAGTAAGTTGGGTAAGATTTTGAACTTTGTTTAAATTAAACAGAAAACATATTTTTTGAAGTTTATACATATTTTTTGGACATAAAATTATAAATGTCAATGCAAGAGTAATTTAGAAATTTGAAGCAAATATCAGAAAAATGAATATAGGCTTACGATCAGATGAGGGAAATGCACAACCGATTTTCGCAAATTGGAAACATGTGTCGAAGCCACCAAAGAACGTATAATGTTTCGCATGTTCCGATCAAAAGAGCTGTGAAAACTTGACTAAAACTGATCTACCTATTTTGATTTTGTCAAAGAACTCTCAGAACACGGGACCTCGCCGGGTCAATATCAATATCGATATCATATAAATAATGAAGATGTATATAATTGTTATTTACGTTATAATGATAAAAAATAAATTCAATATGTCAGTTTTTTTTTTAATTTGGGTAAGCCTAATGTTTTTTTAGAGGTCACTTAGGATTTAAATATAAATTCAATATGGTGTCAATATCAAATAAATTCACAGGATCACACACAAATTATATGGAATATGAGTTGTAAATTGTAGTACATACGACTAAACAATTTTATCCGTGTGATCTTATTGTAAAGAGTAGTGATGTACATTCCTTAGCTAGAATTCTTTTCCAAAAAAAATGATGACGTGGATATGCATTAACACTATAAGGATTAACACATAAATATATGATTTAACATCTTAATTTAGGATTTGATTATCTTAATTTACGATTGGACACCGAATTAAGATGTCAAATCATGAATTAAAATTTTAATTCTCAAAGTGTTAAATCATATCCACGTCATCAAATTTCTTGGGGAAGAGACCGAGGTATGTCCAATATTTTTCTATTGTAAAATGTAATATAATTACACATCAACATTATCTATTATATTCATTAAAAAAAACTAGAAACTTCTAGAAAGAATTTTTGTTTTGACAAAATATATATATATATATATATATATATATATATATATATATATATATATATATATATATATATATATATACTAAAATTTTCTAAACACAAAATACTCTCTTAATTACTAGAAAACAATCTAAACATATCGTGATAATATTTTGATATATTTTTCCTAACTCGAAAGAAACTCATAACCCTTTAAACATCCAAACAAGACCTAAAAGTTTACACAAATTCAATGTTTTACCGTCCAACATGAGAGCCCAAAATCTCAACAAACCTCAGTACTCATTTACGGTGAAATGGAGAGGTGGGTGTTCTAAGCAACCTTGGAAGTTAAATTACTAACCAGCACGTCCGTTTTCTTTGAAACAAGAACTCCAACGTGCCCAAATCCAAATCCAATGACTTGGTTTTCTAGAGTAGTGATGTACACCCTGGTGCTCTCCATTCACATTCTTGATGACGTGAATATGATTTAACACTTTCAAAATTAATACATAAAAATATGATTTAACCTCTTAATTTATGATTTAATTATCTTAATTTGTGATTGAACATACAATTAAGATGTTAAATAATGAATTAAAATATTAATTTTTAAAATATTAAATCATATATACGTCATCAAAAATATGAAGGAAAAAGTTAGGGTATGTCCAACATTTTTCCTTTTTTTTTTTTTGAAATGAAACATAATATATGAAACATAGATATTATTAATTTTATTTTTTTATTTGTGATATCAATGAGATTTGAACTCTTGATAATTGATATCTTCTGCTTATCCACCCCGGCTGTATTGTGTTACTTTTCGAGTGGCTCCGAAACTTGTCAGAGAAATTGACTTTCATCCCAAACCTAATCCTCATCATAGATAGATTCTCACATTCGTCACAGAATCTCAAACTTTGCTTGTTGCACATAGAGCCATTATTTAAAGTACCCACAATATTATCCTTAAATAATTCAAAAAAGGAATTATATAATTGACTCTCAAAACTCACTCAAACACTCTTGATGCGTCAATCGAGAGTATTTAAATGAATTGATTACATTCTTAAATGGATTGATTGTACTATTTAATTGAATCAATCCATTTAATCATTAATTGAGGATTTAATCAATTCATTTAAACACTTTTGATTTACGCATTAAAAATATTTGAGTGAGTTTTGATCATCAAGTATATTATCCCTTCAAAAAATACAATATTATCCTTTAAAAAAATATACAGAAGCCCTTTAGAGTCCCCCTCGGTAGATTGATACGTTGATAATGAGACAAAAGTATGTATGTGTTAAACCATGTCGATTCCTCCAATTTAGTCACATGCGAGAGGAAAGGTTGGCGTAGAAAGATAGCTGCGACTAGGTTAGGTTTCTCTCTCTCTCTCTCTCTTCAATTATTAAGGACAACTAGGGTTTTGTTTTTGAGCTTGAAATTAACAAGGAGATGGTAAATGAGTCCGACAAAGTGATAAACACATGATAAATGAGTGATCTTAACACAGTACATACTGATAAATGGTCCCTCAAATATGGTAAATGAGGACCCAAGTTTTACCACTGTGGATCAATTCTCAGCACATTAACTAGAACATGGATTCTAATTAGGCAAAATATACTTGCCTCCCAAACTCAACCAAAGATCCTTGATGAGGTGGCAAAAATTAAATATGTGAGTTGATTAGCCTCTCTAATTAACTTAATTAATTATTAATTAACATGTTCAATTGACACGTCAATAAATTATATTAGTACATATTAATTGACAGATTAATTCAATTAAACGATCAATTAAATCACTAATCGAATCAATTAAAAGAGTTAATCAACTCACTTATTCATCACTTGCCACCTCATCAAGGCTAGTTTTTGATGTTATGGAGGCTGAATATATAACCCCGTTGATTAAATTGTACAAAGACTACATATATATACATATAGGGGACTTCTATCATACACTATTTTTCTTATCATACACCCATTTTCAAGGATATTTGGAGTAATTATCCATTTATGAATATTTAAAGTAACTATCAAATATATTTATTAATTAATGTTTGACTAAATTATAATTTTTTGTTGTTCATTTAAACAAAAATGTCCATAAAAGATAAATTTTATGATACACCCTTTTACAAATATAATTAATTGCTAAAATACCCAAAATACCCTTGTAAAAGGGTGTATGATAGAATTTCCCATATATATTGCGGTCCATTGCGGTCGGGTCTTTTTTTCAGCGGATTGCGTTTGCGGGCGCAATTGCGACGCAATAACCTTATTGCGGACAGTCGTTGCGATATTAAATTATGTAAAAATAATAGTTTGTTTAAATATATTTTTCACAATATTTTTTATCACCATTAATATCGTAAAATTTCCTTTATAATTTTCTTCTAAAAAGAATCTTTGGAATTGTAAATAAAAGTTGATATAAAATTTTCTTCAGTGTAAATAAAAGTTGATAATAAAATTTTCATTAAAATGGCAATTATACGGGATCTTTGGAATTATATTTTGTTGAAGAATTTTTTGTCGACATCCTAAAAATATCAAAACACTATAACTCAAATTTTAAATCGAAACATCAATGAAATACAATGAAAATTACTAAATTCATACATTTATAGATGAAAATAACATATTTTAGAAGTTATATATGTTATGAGCATATTTTTATCAAATATTTTGATAATAAAACATGAAAACTAAGTATTAAATAATCACAAAATTTATGTTATAATATTTATATTAAATAATTCTCGATAAAATTACGTTAACGTGTATTTTGTGTTTAATTCAGGGTAAAAGACAAAATTTCACAAATTAAAGCCCATCACTGCATTGCTCTCGTCGAGACGAGCGATTTCAATATAAATTTCATGTAATTTGGTGGAAGGATGAGAAAATTACAACGGTTTGAATATTATCCGCAATATTTGACCCGATATGGCCGCAATATTACCGATATATCGCCGCAATCTCGCCGCAATACCCGCAATTTTTTAAAAAACGATATTTTCGCAATACTTCATTGCGATATAGCGATTCTAAATCCCAACCCGCAATATCCGCAATATCGTCGCAATTTAAAATATTGATATATATATATCCGCAATATCGTCGCAATTTAAAATACTGAATATATATATATATATATCCGCAATATCGTCGCAATTTAAAATACTGATATATATATATATATATATATATATATATATATATATATATATATACTATAATGTCCCTTGAAATGAAAATATACTTCTAATTAAGGGTCTTTATATCATCACTCATGCTTAAATTGTAAAAAGACTATATATACTATAACGTAGGTTTATATCTTTTTAAACTTGTCATGTCATGTTTTAGAGCTCAGAGTAGTATTTCTAGCTGCTTGATTAGCTAAGCTGGTATGTAGTGACAACGTGACATAGTCAACTCACATGTGAAGATGCACGAACATTTATATCAGAATCGTATATATATGTTTTGTCTTATTATTATTATTCATTTCACTACAATTTAGATACCATTTTTTCATTTCACTATTAAAAGAAAGAACACAACATATACACCACACGTTCCTTCTGATATATTATATGTTATTAAAGCAAACTACCTCACACTCCAAATCACTCTAAACTGAAAACCATGGTTTCTCACTCCTCTCTGTTAACACTCTCAATCTTCCTCTTCTTCTTCCTTCTTCTTTCCACACCAATACACTCTAAACCACATTCAGAATCTAAAACAAACACATTAAATTTCTCTGATCTAAAATCTTTATGCAAATCCACCCCTTACCCGTCGTCGTGCCTCTCGTCGATGGACATCTCCATTTCCCTTAACCTCCCCATAAACATTCTCTCCTTGGTTCTCCGAACTCTCATCTCAGCCGTATCGTCCATCTCCTCCATCTCTCCTCTTCTCTCGACCGCTTCCAATTCCCCATATCTCATTGAATCGCAACATAGTTCGATACAAGATTGCAAAGATCTCCATGAATCCACTCTCTCTTCACTCTCTCGTGCTTCCTCGCTTATAAAGTCTGGTTCACCGGCCAAATATCTATCCGACATTCGAACCCAGCTGTCAGCTGCACTGACAAACAAGGCCACGTGTCTTGATGGGCTCGAAGGAGCTCATGGGTCGATGAAGCAAATGCTTGTTTCATCGCTCTCATCTGCGTATGAGCCTATCAGCAATGCACTATCTCTCGTATCTGGAGGTCAGTCTGAGACTATCTTACATAGTAAAATAATAATTTGTTTTATATTTTTACGAGCCACGGGTATTTTAAATCGGTTTAGGTGGGCCCAGAAAGCAGGGAAGGAGATTATCTGTATCAGATTTTCCAGTATGGGTCCCACGGAGGGATCGCAAACTACTTCAGAGTGATGATAACGGCGATGGCGATACCAATGGTGATGACAATGGGTAACTTATCATAAATCCATCCTTATAATTTGTAGTTTGTACCATTCAAATGCAATCTAATGTGTACATTATCAAATTTTAAGATATGACCCATCGTCGATCATAACCGTGGCAAAGGACGGGAGCGGAAACTTCTCGACAATAGGAGAAGCAATTGCATTTGCACCAACCAACAGCAATGATCGAATAATTATTACGGTGAAAGCTGGTATGTATGAGGAAAATATATTCATAGATATTAACAAGACCAACATTGTCCTGCTTGGCGATGACCGAGATACAACGGTGATCACCGGATCCAAGAGTGTCGGGGATGGCTGGACCACATTCCGATCTGCCACTGTTGGTAAGTCATTTACTAGTGGTTTAACAAATTTCGAATGATATGCTGGTCTAATATAAAACAAACATTATTTTGAAGTTCTATAGAGTCCTGATAGTGATAACCCACATATATATGACATGGCTGTATAATTCATAATTTTTATAGTCAACATGGTTACTAATTAAGTCAAGAGACCTTTAATAACATTCATATATAATAATTGCAAGTATCTTAATTGGAGGAAATTTTATGGCTATCAATGAAAAATAAGGAAAATTATACTTTTCTCCCTCATTTCCCCAATAATTTCCCAACACTAACTAATCTCATAATTAGCAAAGTGGATTAACAATTAATTCATAATTACTACAAATTTAATATGGAATTAAGGTCCATACTAATTAATGATTAATTTTAAATATTTAAAAATAAATAATTATGAATTAATCGTTAATCCAAAACACTAATTATTGAATTAATCATGAATTATTATTGTCAGAAAATTGTGGGGGAATTTGAGGGGCATCATATATGGCCTCGAAAAATAATAGTGTTGGTTAGTTAGTTACGAAATATTTGAAAACAAGGGAGATTTTTATTGGTTAGGTAAAAGGTCCCATATAAACATTTCTCGGAGCATCATTATTATGATCTTGACTTCAGATCTGACATTCTGTGAACAATGATAAGTATATAATGCAAGATTTACTAAAATAACAAATTAATCTTATTGGGCAATGATAAGTATCTAGTTAAAGATTTACTAAACTATTAAAATTATTCACGAACATTTTCGCAGCCGTATCGGGAGACGGTTTCTTGGCACGAGACATCACATTCAGAAACACAGCAGGCCCGTTCAAGGGCCAAGCGGTGGCCCTCCGAGTGAACGCTGACCTGGCAGCCATCTATCGTTGCATAATAGATGGGTACCAAGATACGCTCTACGTACACTCGTTCCGTCAATTTTATCGTGAATGCGACATTTACGGTACTGTGGATTTCATCTTCGGAAACGCCGCGGTTGTTTTCCAAGGCTGCAATATGATCGCCAGAAAACCTAATCCCAACCAATCAAATGTCATCACGGCACAGTCTCGCGACGACCCGAATCAAGACACGGGCATCGCCATACAAAATTGCTCGATAATAGCATCCCAAGAGTTAACTTCGAGTGATATCGACACGAAAACATACCTTGGAAGACCGTGGAAGAACTATTCTACGACCGTTTATATAGAATCCTTCATCGACAAGTTAGTGGATCCAACCGGGTGGACGAATTGGCCCGGTAGACAATTGGATACATTGTATTACGGAGAGTATATGAATAGTGGACCAGGTTCGGATACAAATGCACGGGTTAATTGGATCGGATATCACGTGATGTCGCATGATGACGCGTCATATTTCTCGGTTTCGAATTTTATTTCAGGAGATGATTGGTTGGGTTCCACCTCATTTCCTTACGACGATGACATATGATTGTTGTACAATAGATGTGTTGTTTTGTTTCAAAGTCAACGATAAATAGTTTGATTGTATCAATCATTAACTCGAAATCAATAAATTAAAAGAAATAGTTTAAGCATCCTTACAAAATATAGAATTCGTCGATTCAACATGTTTATTGCCATTAAATTCATTCAAGTTTTATTTATACATTAAACACATTGATCAACCCTCCATCATCACATACCACAAAAAACCTCCTCTCCCCTTACATGGAACTTTTAAAAAAAAAAAAATCATGGATCAAAACTACATATACCCAAAAATTATCTCATTGCCTCCGGTTTCAACAGTACCAGTCAGCAAGGTACAGTTCTTACTGGTACCATTCCAATAGCAGTACCATTTTTGGGTTCTATAAACCAAACCAATCATATCATAAACTTAGAAAACTTACTAGAGCGAAACGGTTCTTCTATACAAAACCTCATTATCACTATCATCATCATCCTCCCCATCAGAAACAAACTGGCTCTTTGGCATCTCCAACTTGCCCCCCATAACAAAAGACGGACCCAGTCCATCCCCTTCGATGTAGACCCCTCCTCTCAACCTCTCTTCAAATCTCTGATCACTGCAATTCAACATCCAATCTAAGCTACAATCCATTCCTTTCTCTGCAATTCTCCTATGTCTTGGTTTTATTCTCGACTCCAAACTATACGTCAAATATTCTGGAAATTCATATAATTCCTTTACGGGTCGCTTCATCTCGGTTTTAAAGAAGTAATAACTATTTTTCATTATTTCGATTCTCTGCGCAATTATTTGGGGACATTTAATTATCATTTCCGCCACCTCCTCTTCAGGTAAACCACGTTCACGCAAAAACTCGATTCCTTTCAAAATCACTTTTTGGTTCAGCGTAATAATTTGGGGCATTTTCTCGATTACTCGTGCAAATCCATCTGGGTCGATTTTTAATTTCAGACTGAAGAAATACTGCTGAGAAGAAAGCTTGGTTTTCAAAGGCAACCCTAGAATTAGGGGAAATTGCGCAATAATAAAAGGAATCAACTCTTTCGTCACACCAAAACTGAGAATTGTATCCGTGTTAGGTTTGATAACTTCCTCCAAATCGTACCCCAAAAGATATGGCCTTTTTTCAAGCATTCTCGCAACAATAATCTTGGGCAAACCAAGAGATACGAGATAATCTACAAATGGCTTGATAATCGTCCCAACACGCATCCCTAAATATTGGGGGTATTGAGTCACCATTGGCCCAATGTCTCTCGGTCCGACTCCAATACTCACCAAATAAGCCACCGAAGTGCTCATTGTACCTTCTGGTTTAAACCCTAGCAATTCAGGGTATTTCTGTAATACATAAGGGATATCACTCCTCTCCACGTCCAATCCACGTAAGAACTTGATGACTGGAGCTAGCTCGACCACCACACTCGCATGAAGACATTGGGGATAACGTCTCGTGAAATCGGCTAAATTGGTCCTCTGAATACCAAGTTTTTCCAAGTAGGAAAGTACTGGAATCATGTTTTTGCGAACGGAGCAGGCGAGAAGTAGAGGATAGTTGTTGAGATCGTCAATGGTGAGGCCGAGACGCTGGAGGAACTCGACACGTTCTCGCATGACATCGACAGAGGAGGGGAGTTCAACGTGGCATAGCTCGTCCGGGACAATACCAAGGACTTTCAGGTAGTCGGAAATGATGACCCGCGAGACGAGTTGCTCTTTCTTGCCTTGAATCGCGCCCCATGTCACGGTTGGCATCTCATACTCAGGAAGCTTTGAAGGTGGGTTTTGGGTAGAATACAGAATGGACAACAGGGGGCGGAGGAAGAAGGATTGGGGCTTAGAGCGAACGAGACTGAGCATGGCGAAAACCCAAAACCCTAGGAATGGAGATAGAGAGTGAAGACTGGAGAGAGGAGACGATGCACAATGGAGCTGTTGACTCGCATTATTACGTGGGCTGGGCTGGGCTGGGCTGGGCTGAGCTAGGCCTTCTAAAATCCAAAATATCATATTTACCCTTTTAAAAAAATATATCAAATTTATCCTCTCAAAAACTATAATCATCGTGATAGTTTTAATTAGATTATTAAAGCATGGAAAACTTGGAAAAAATTAATGTCAAGTTAATAATTTGGATATTTTTTATATTTCGAAAGTTTATCCTCTCAAAAACTATAATCATCCTTAATAATTTGGATATTTTTTATATTTCGAAAGCATGGAAAACTTGGAAAAAACTAGTAAAAAAAGTATTTAAGATTTTTTAAGGATAAATAGGATATTTACCCTTTGAAAGGACGTATTTAAGATTTTTTAAGGATGTAGTTATATATTTTGAGGGATCCAACCCGATTAATGCCAAACGTTACTATGGCAAATGACGGGTCGGGTTTAGTTAGGGATGTCAATGGTGTGGATATTGCCCGAACCGATCCGAACCGTATCCGAAAAAATATCCGGATTCGAAAAAAATATCCGAATCCGAGTGGATCCGGATATGGATCTGGTTGCTAATTTTAAGATTCGGAACCGGATTCGATATTCGGTTTTGGTGCGGGAACCGGATCCGTGTTCCGGATCCGGGTATTTTTAGGATCCGGATACTTGAAACTAGATTCGAGTATCCGAAATCGGATCCGGATACTCATATTATATATTATTTTTATGTATTATATTTGATAGTAGTTGAAAAAACATATACAAATTAATGATTTGTAAATGATTTAACTCACAATCGTAAAATTATGTTTAAATATAATCATATTTTACGTTCATGTCACAAATTATATATATTTATAGCTAAAAAGTAAGTTATGTTATGATAACATAATATCCGTTTTAATATCCGAAACAGAACCATATCCGTATCCGTATCCGACAATATCCGAACCGTATCCGTATCCGTTTATTATCCGAACCGTATCCGGATCCGACAATATGGATCTGGATCTGGTATGACCACTATCCGAACCGGATCCGAACCGTTGACACCCCTAGGTTTAGTGAGGGCAGTTTCGGAGGCTGTTCGTTTCGTAACTTTCGTTCCCTTGTGAAACAAGGACCCTTTCGTGATTCCCGTGAAAGAAAAGATTTATTACGAAAATGTGAAAGTTGCAAAGGAGAAATGGAATGTGATCTTGGTTGGAGAAATTGGAGGCTTGAATTTTGATGACGGCACGCCAATTTTCTTTATGACAAATTTTGGTGAATATTCTTAATTTCCTTTCTTATTTATCTTCTGTTCTTCCAAGTTTTCTAATAAACTAGCTTTTTCCCCGCGCAATTGCGCGGGAGCCCTCGAATTTGTCATGATTATTCGCACATCTGTGATTTGGTATATTTTTAACCCCCTAATTTTTTTGGATATCCTCTATCTTTTCGTAAACTCCAAAAAACTCTTTACCAAACTTTTATTTTAAAATATCCCTTATGGATGATATTAATTTTTTTTTTCCAAAATACCCTTGAAATCTCATATGTAATAATTAAAAGTTATTTTTGTTATTTTTTATTAATTTTAAGAAAATTCATAAACACTTCTTAACATGTAGTGATTTAAAAAAATTTTAATTATTACATATTTTGTTTATATAATTTTAATATTCCATTCTTTATTCATAAAAAACTAACATTAAATAATAATAAAATAAACAATAATAAATAAATACCTTGCAAATATATTCATAGAAAATATCTATTTAAACATCTACTTTTTATTTTAGTTTTCCTTTTATGTATTTTTTAATAGTTTTATGATATTTTATTTTTAAATATTTGCAAGATTTTCTTTTAATAATATTGTTCAACTTATTATAATTTTATGTTAGTTTTTCAAGAAAAATAATACATAAGTCGAATATTTGTAATGAATGAAATATTAAAATTATATAACATACAAAATGTAAATTAAATTTTTTACAAAGAGGCCCCTGGACCAAAATGTAGTTTTTTAAACTTGAAGGACCAAAATGTGAATAAAAAAGGACCCAAATGTAAATTTTTTTTAAAAAAAGGACCAAAATGTAAATTAAATTTTTTTTTTACAAAGAGGCCCCTGGTGACGTGGCTGCACAGATTTCTCCCATGTTTTTTCAACTAAAAAGGACCAAAATATAAATTAAATTTTTTACAAAGAGGTCCCTGGACCAAAATGTAATTTTTTAAACTTGAAGGACCAAAATGTCAATAAAAATAACCAAAATGTGAATTAAAAAGGACCAAAATGTAAATTTTTTTTTAAAAAGTTAAATAATAATAAAATAAACTATAATAAATAAATACCTTGCAAATATATTCATAGAAAATATCTATTTAAACATCTACTTTTTATTTTAGTTTTTCTTTTATGTATTTTTTAATAGTTTTATGATATTTTGTTTTTAAATATTTGCAAGATTTTCTTTTAATAATATTGTTCAACTTATTATAATTTTATGTTAATTTTTCAAGAAAAATAATACATAAGTCGAATATTTGTAATGAATGAAATATTAAAATTATATAACATAAAAAATGTAAATTAAATTTTTTACAAAGAGGCCCCTGGACCAAAATGTAGTTTTTTAAACTTGAAGGACCAAAATGTCAATAAAAAGGACCCAAATGTAATTTTTTTTTTTAAAAAGGACCAAAATGTAAATTAAATTTTTTTTTACAAAGAGGCCCCTAGTGAAGTGGCTGCACAGATTTCTCCCATGTTTTTTCAACTAAAAAGGACCAAAATATAAATTAATTTTTTTACAAAGAGGCCCCTGGACCAAAATGTAATTTTTTAAACTTGAAGGACCAAAATGTCAATAAAAATGACCAAAATGTAATTTTGTTTTAAAAAAAAGACCAAAATGTAAATAAAAAATGACCAAAATATAAATTAATTTTTTTTTTTACAAAGAGGCCCCTGATGACGTGGCTGCAGAGATTTCTCCCATTTCCCCTAACTTTATAAGTAAGATAGATTTGTTAGGTACCATGAATATGATCCATTCTCAAAAGTGTTTGGTTAACAAAATCATGTCTCTAGGGCCCTAGTCTGACATTACTCATTAGGCATTTGTTATCTATATAGTTCATAGACCATTTGTTTGAAGGACAAACCGAAAGGCGATTAACAGAGCCCATTCACAAAATTTTCTCAAAATCTGCATTTTAAGAAAAGAGATTTCAACTAAACTAACTCTTATCAAAACTTGTTTTTTTTTTTTTTTTTTTTTTTTTTTTTAAGGTAAAGCCCTTAGGCTATTAACTGCCATTAATAAACAAGTTCGTACAGAACCAAAAACATACATACTTGTGACCATTACTAAACTGTAACACAAAATAGAACAGACTCAAATCAATGCAACTCCCCTCGTCCTCAGAACACAGGAACAGGAGAGGTTAAAAAACTGAAAATAACTAAAAGACATATAAAACGCAAAAGTCCTATCTGAAGCCTAACATTGTGCTTCGAAATCCCTTCAGGAAGATGAACTCTGTGGCCTACGTCATAGGCGGGAAAGTAACATCTTCGTAATCGATTTTTAGGAGGCGCGCCATGTTAGCCAAATTATGGGCCTCCTCATTTCCTTCTCGCGGAATCCATCTGAAAGTGGGGTCCTTTATCCTTCTTTTCCAGCGAAGACATTCTCTTGTTGTCCCCAATGCCTCCCACCTGGAGACCTCCAGTTCGTTAATATCTTGGGTGAGATTCATGGTACGCGCCGCCTCTTCACAATCAGTCAGAAACAAACATCTTCTATCCGGGAATCTTCGATGAATGGTTTGTAATGCCGTTTTTATCGCCCAGAACTCACCCTCGATTATAGAATAATGACCTGAGAATTCCTTAGCCAATATTAATAGATCCCTCCCACGCTTGTCTTTAATTACCATTCCTACTCCGTTTCTTCCCTCTTGGTCCCCTGAGAAATCACAAAAACATACCAGATCATCGACGTAGATCGTCCCCAGCTGATTTATCGGCATACCTTCTGGTTGAGTTGCTAAGGCACCATACACTTGATCAAGCCTAGCCAGATGGATAATTTGCGGTATGAAAATCGGTTTATTCTCAAAAACCAGCCTGTTCCGCGCTTTCCACCACTGCCAAAGAAGAGGCAGGATCAGGGAGACATCCATATCAGAATTGTTATGTCAAGCGGTTGGGTATTCACTCAAACCTCAAAGAAACGAGGAGTTCAAATCTCGACAAATCCGATATCCTAAAGAGAGAAGGAACAAAGAGCCTACTCTATATTCAAAAAATAAAAAATAAAAAAGTAAACTAACTCTTGATGCCTTAAAATATAATCCGTGACAGTTGTAGATGGAAAGAGGTTTCATGGTAAGAGATCGGGTTCCACAACTCAGCGGGGTCGCAAAAGCACCAGTCGGTGGCCCTACGCTCGAGCTTAAACCAGTCTATCTTTTACCGTTGTTTTTTTGATGTTTTCTAAAACGCACTTTTTGCACATTCATTTCACCAATTTTATTGGGATTGCGGCATCACAGGCACGGTCAAGACAAAAATAAGTTGATAAAAAAAATTAAGAAAATATGACTGTTCTTTCTTTTTCTAATTTTGTAAGTCTCGTAAATGAGAGATTTACGTCATTTGAGTTCCTTGTTTTGTACGGGTACGATCGATATTATCTTCGGCGATGGTGCTATTGCCTTTCAATATTCCACAATCCGAACCAAACAAGGCCTACCAGGTAGGGTGTTAACGGGTTGGATATTATCCGACTGAACCCTAACCGTATTCGAAAAGTATTTGTATTTCGAATAAAAATATCCGTATCCGAACGGATACCGGATACAGATATTGGATATGGTAAACGATTTTGTTCCCGGATACATATACATATTCAGATATCAGATATGGTTACGGATATCAAATTCATATATGTATCATCATATTTTGTTGCTTTCTTAATTTAATTGTTATTTTATTTGTGATTTTTATGATTATTTTTATTAATGATACTTGAATATTTAAAAAAAAAAAATTGTAATTATAATTGTATTCTTTTAGATGGACAATTTCTTTAACAAATAATATAATTATGATATTTTAACCGTTTCGGTATTCGAAATTAATCTGTATCCGTATTCGTATTCGATAATATCCGAACCGTATTCGTATAATATCCAAATTGTATCTGTATCCGTTACTATTTGTATTCGTATTCGAAAAAATTAAACGGATCCGAAAACAGTTTGATCATTATATGTCCGTATCCGCTCCGTTTACCCTCTACTACCAGGCAAAATCGACGAAAGCACTAGATTTTCAATTCAACGTTGCATTATCTCGCTTTATAGGAACAAGATGACCGTTAAGATGTATTTGGGCAGACCGATGAAGGATCATTCAACGGTCATGATCATGCAGTCGAAAATCGGTTCACTCGTGGATAGTGGCCCGGGTTCTTGTAGAGTTTCTATCTAATTTGGATTAGTTTTTTTTTTTTTTTTGAGTAAATTCGGAGAGGGCTCAAAGTCCCCCTTCCAAACACAATCTCTTTTTTTTTTATTTTTTATTACAAACCCGTAGGCCACACACTCTATTCACTCATTTAACATTTAATCTATAATCCAGTGTCCCCGCCAGGAATCGAACCCCACACCTCTCGCTCCCTAGCCAAGAGGTGTGACCAACTAGGCTAACTCTAGTTGGCAGATTAGTTATTTTACGTTACGCACATCTTTTTGTAATAATTTCCTCACAACTACCTCCTTTTGTTAGGGCCATGACAAGCTAATTACTATGAAATAGATTCTGCAAGTATTGATTGAATTCATCATTTGGAACTAGCATTGATGCCCTCCAAAGGTGACCCTTCAACCTCTAGAGAAGGACCATTTAACCCCTTCAAGCATACAATCAATTAGAAATTATGTAGTGTTGATTGGCAAGTAAGTAAGTTTAATTAGAGAATGTTGGTATTAAATTAAACATTCTCATATACATTTCCTCCACACCCCATCTATATCACCAATTAACCATTAATTGATGATTAATTAGTATGATAATTAACAAAAATACATCCGATTAACAGTTAATTAATCGGATTAATCATTAATTAATTGTTACACATTATTTAATATTAAAAGTACATACAATTAATCATTAATTCGATTAATTAACCATTAATTCGATTAATTAACGCACTAATTAATGGTTAATTAGTGGATCAAGGATGGGTGGGGGAAATTGGGGGTACTGTATATGCCCTCAAGAAAAATTTAGAAATCTGAAAGTGATTCATGCTGCATATGGTTTGACATAGTCTCTAAGTGGTCACTCTCTTCTCACTTGACAAAAGCATATTAACAAGCACAAGATAACGTGTTGTCAACTACCAGCTTGTTATTGTTTTTTTGTTCTTCTAAAAAAGCCAAGCAATAAACCACTTAATTTGTACAATTGTACGTATATGTAGATTAAGAGGACAGACTAAAAATGCCAAGAAATTCTCAGAAAAGATATCCGCAAAGAACAAACGGAGAAAGTTAACTTGTCGCCGAAGACTCGGACCATGCAATGTGAAGTAATGTAGATATTTATGTTCGAAATATAAATAGTAAAATAATGAAACAAATCAAAAGTAATATTTAAAGTGTAGATTGTTATGGATAGGTCACTACAGCGAAAAGGTCTAAAGTAGTGCATCGGAAGTGGATTCAGATTTGAGCATAATATAAGACCCGTATCCTTTATCTTTGAAGATGTTACCGTCTCATTCGTGGTCTTTTATCCCACGTTAATTCTCTTTTATTGTAATTAAATTGGTTTAAACCTCAATTATGAAGGCATTTGACTGCTAATAATACTATACGTTAATCTAAATTTTGAAATTTGTAATTGTTCCGGAATGAAATAATTCTTTTGATGATAGTTTTATTTACAAAGTTCGAAACAAAGTTCAAAACCACTCGTGCATGTGCGCGAGGGTTTTGCTAGTTATGACATGATTTTGGGTGTATATTTTTTTTTCAATTTTTTTTAATCTTAAAACTGGTTTAAACTGGTATAAAATAAATAAAATAATAGAAAAATGAATTGTTAAACTGGTTTAAACTGGTGTTGGATACGACAAGCGATCGCTTGTCGAGTTCCATTAAAAAAATAAAAAAAAATAAACTGGTGTTAGATTAAAAAAAATTTCAGAAAATAAATTCTTTACACCGGTTTAAACCGGTGTTAGATAAAAAAAAATTCAGAAAAATATTTGAACCGGTTCAAACCGGTGTAAATATTAATGTATATACACTTACAAATCGCATCTAAACACTGTTTAAACCGGTGTAAAAAACCGGACTAAAATTTACCAACCGATTTCCGAAACCGGTGTAAAGAACGTTACAACGGTCATCATAACACCGGATTGCAAACCGGTGTAAGAAGCGTTTTTTTGGAACGGTTTTAACCGGTGTAACATTATTTTCAAACCGTTGTTAAAACATTTTTTCTAGTAGTGATCGAAATCCGTCGAAGACAAGATTAAAAAGGCGGGAAAAAACCAGCAGAAAAGTAGTCCGTCGAAGACAAGGTTAAAAAGACCGGAAAGAATTCAAAATAATAATAATACAAAAAATGTCGAGACCAGGCTTATTATTAAAAAAAATTATTAGATGATCAAAAAGTAAATCATAGAAAATGTTGTTCTATCTGATGATTATTTCTCGTAATTATTTAATATTTAACGGGATCCAAAACTAATTCCGTTTCGATGGAATCAACTCGTGCTAGACCAACCATTTCAAAAACAACATTAAATTTGTGATATCAGGTGTTTAAGCCATGTGTATAGTTCTTTTTATTGATATTTTGGTTTATATACATGTCTCAAATCAAATTAAAGAAAAAAGCACAACCTTTTCAAATTAAAGGTTGAAATCACATTTTCAAAGTCTTTGAGAGTCCAAAAAGTAATTTCTTTCAAATGTTAAAATCTAATGATTTATATTCTAAAAGTAACATATTTACTGGATTACAAATGACATTTATTATTGAAATTTTTGGTTTAAATAGTAATATTTATTTTAAATTAATACAGTTCATTTGTAGATGTTTGATTTGATTGGTCGAATTCGGTTTAATCAGTCGGTTTTTTTAATTTATGGGAGCATGACTCATTTCGTTTCAGAACTACAATTATAATATTTTACTAAGTTATATTGATTTCATATCGGTTTTGATTTGATTGGTCCAAAAAGTAATTACTGTTTTAAATATCGGTCCAAATTCCTGATATATTGATCTCATATCGTTAATCGGCATGACCGTCGTGATTTATCTCAAATCGGTTTGAATTTTTAGATGTATTTTGAAATGAATATTGTCAAATTTTGAATGTTAATCATTGAACTCTAAACCTAAAAATCAAGAGCAAACAAAAACAACAAAATGAGACCTTAATTAAGGGGCATTTTTTTTAGCCTAAAATTAGAGATAGACATGAGAATAATACTATTGGTTATGCAACGATTTCAGATGAAAAATCCTTGCTTGAGTTTGAGTACACGTCTGTATCAATTAGTTATTGATAATAGATGATGGATGGTACATTCATCCGTAAGTTTATGCCCTACTTTGTCCGTTTTCTCAATTCTCATCTGTTAGTCTCCTTTGAGATAATTATTGTTTTTTAAAATGGAAAAAAATAGTCTACTTTGTCCTCCAGTGATAAGTAGTCATCGCTCAACTAATTTTTTAATTAGCAAAGTGAATTAACGATTAATTTATGAATACTACAAAATTAATATGTAATTAAAGTTTTCATCAATTAATCGTTAATTAAGAATGTTAAAAGATTAATAAATATGAATTAATCATTAATAAATAGAGGCAATTAGTGGATTAATTATGAAATCGTGATTCATCACGATTGTGTCGGGAAGGAGAGATCATGGTAGAAGACCTCTTTTAAAATGAGCCCATTTACTATGCCTTCCAGATTCTCCCACGCACGCATCCTCAATCTGAAGGGTTAGTGGTTAATCATTTTTCTAATTAACACAAAATACTCGATTAATAATTAATTATTATAGGATTAAGGTACATATGGATTAATCATTAATAATTAATATTTATTAACTGTTAATAAAACATTTTTATGTTAATTAAGTGGGAATTAGTCGTTAATCTGCCATATCATCAATGTGCGGGGGAAAATGGGGAGAAGAGTAAAATTTCCCTTTTAAAATTTAGTACTTCCCATTTAATCATTCAAATTTCTTTTTATTCTAATCTAGCATATGCCCACTGTACATGTATAAACATTTGGGAAATTATACTTTTCTCCTCATTTCCCCCATATTTTTCCCACACTAATTAATTCCATAATTAACAAAGTGAATTAATAATTAATTCATAATTATTAAAAAAATTAATATGTAATTTATGTCTATACCAATTAATGATTAATTTTAAATATTTAAAAATAAATAATTATAAATTAATTGTTAGTTAGTAGTACTAATTATTGAATTAATTAGAATGAGAAAAATATAGAGAAATCTCAAGGGCATGATAGAATGCCTCTAAACATTTTAACAATGCTTGTTGAAGTCCACCATTTTGTTGCAAATAATTAAACACAAAATTGAGAAGATAAGCCATAAGTCAATTGAGTTAGTAGTAGTAGGACCTGATGGTCCTTGAACTAAAGCGTAAAGAGACTGACTACCAAAATCTTCCTTAATTAGTAGACGTATACTTTTAGTCCAAATATCGCATTATCAACTCATTTTTCATAGAAAGCTACTATTAATCTTCCAGATTTGTCCACTCAATTTATGTTTGGAATTATCTATGAAAATGTTTGTGGGATGTGGGTAATTTGGAAAAAAAAAATGACACTTATATATGGTTTTTGTTCGCGTTACAATGACGCTGTCATTAAAGACTTATTCTTCTTCACGAATTATGTTATTTGATGTGCGCCGGATCCGATGAATAACTTTTTTTTTCAGGATACAATAGTATTTATGATTGTGTTTGCTCAAACGAAATCAGGCCCAAACATCAATTCAAATTATCAGGAATATCACAACACTTGTCAAACATGCAGTAATTTGTTCGAAACTGATATGTAAGAAAATTAACTGAGGAGCTATAAAACTTGTATGAGATTATATTTTTTTTTCTCTTTTTTTCTTGAATTTTGTTATGTTTTTCTTACTTCTCTTTTCAAGAGCCGTGACCTATTTATAGTGGAATGGAATAATATCATATCATGACAAATAATCATTCATGTGTAAGTATACACGTTATTTTGTATCCATATCGGACACACATGCATGTGTAAGTTGCATGTTAATATTTTATCATGTTATGACACATAAATATATATGTGTAACATGCATGTTAATATTATGTCATGACATGACACATAATTAATTATTTATTTATAGGATAATACATAATATCATCCATATATTTTCATCATGAAATTTATGATATAATAATTATGTCATTAAGAAATTATAAATATACAAGTCTAATAAATCTTGATAATTTTCTAAAATAAAATTTCTAAAAACAAAATTTATTTTGAAAATCGTTAACAGAAAATTCCATACAAGCTTTATCCATCTCTATACTATTGTTGAAATATCACGTCAATGATTCATGACATCCATATAAATTCAAATAGGCAGATATATGTAAAATCACTATTATATACATTACATAATTTAGTATGGAAATTATTTTGTTTTAAGTAACTGATGATGATAACTTATCACAATCTCCAATTACTTTTATATAAAAGTACTACTATATACATTACATAATTATTAGTATGAAAATAATTTTGTTTTAAGTAACTGATGCTGATAACTACCACAATCTTCAATTACTTTCTTCTTTTTCATATGAATATTCGTCGAGTTGGTTTTTCTGTACTGAGAAATGCTTTTGGCTTTTGGTCCAGCGAAATCGACTCTTGCACTAATTAAACATGACTTAGACGTGCATCCAATCCATGCATAAACATCTCAATCTCTCTCGCTTATTAAACCCCCATGCATTCGTTCTCTCCTCACATCTCAATCTCTCTCTCATATTAATTCTCTAATCAAGAGAATTAATAAATATTTCAAATACTATATCGAGCAAAACAACTAAAGAATATAATCGATAAGTTTCTGATATCACAGAATATATTTTCACTTACCACATGATGCAACAAAAGAAAACACTCGTCGCAATATGCACTGTACTGATACTAACCAATGTTGCAATTGATGTCTCAGCTGATACACTTGTTAGTTCCATTTGCGAGACCACATTGTATCCAAAGGCATGCGAATCAGCACTTGCGTCGGCAGCATCGAACCCGATTAGCTCAGACCGAGACTTGTTTAGTGTCTCGGTACAATTTGCCATGAGTCGGGCTCAGTCAGCTCGTACCATGGCGTACAATTTCTCCATGAAAGGTCAGGAGTCGAATTCTGGACGTTACTCCGGCATGGACGATTGCCTCGAGTTGCTCGATATAAGTTTGGATCAACTTAATGACGTGGTCAATCAAAAAAAGGGCACCAGCCCTCATGATGTGAGGACTTGGCTTAGTGCTGTACTGACTAATCAGGTAATTAATTAAAGAGTTTTCATTCCAAAAAAAAAGTAATTAGAGAGTACATTTGAAAAGTCATTCATAAGTTCATTCAATTACTTTTCCTTGCAGTGTCATTTTCATACAAATCATTAATATAGTTATTATTTCAATAAGCTTTTCAGTTAGGAGTAAGTATTGTCAATTCTTCTATCCATCGGTTAGGTTAACTAATTAAGTCTAAAAGTAGAGCTTTAATGTACAACTAGGCAGGCTAGTTTTGTTATTAATTTAAATATAACTATTATATTTTATCTTACTTCACACAGGTGACATGCTCAGAGAGCCTTCAAATGGTCCCACCATCAGACGGTCGTGACGCCATGGACGTCGAGGTCCAACGGTTGACTCAGTTCATCAGCACCGCCCTCGCACTTCATGTACGGCTCAAGAACACTCAGACCAGTACCGAAACTAACATTGTTGGCAATCGCCGCCTTCTTTCAGCCAACTTGCCAACTTGGCTCTCGTCAAGAGACCGGAGGCTTCTAGAAGCTTCGCCTGCTGACATAAAAGCCGATGCAGTGGTCGCAATGGACGGAAGTGGGACCCACACGAGCATCAACGAAGCAATTGCTTTCGTTACGTCACTTGCCGAGACGAGTGGTAGTGGTGGTAAGAGCGTGATTTATGTGAAAGAGGGAACGTATAGTGAGACCATTAGGGTTACAAACAAGCAGAAGAACGTGATGTTGATGGGCGATGGCAAGGGAAAATCGATAATTACGGCACACCGCAGTGCTGGTGATGGATACAGCACCTTCGAGTCCGCTACTGTCGGTATGCTATTTAATTTCTATTATTTTCTAAGAAGTTTTTTGAGTTATACAACAAACCATTAAGAAAATTAATTTCGAATAGGGAAAACCCGCAATGTCAAAATTCAAATCTCGGGTTTGTAAAAAAAAAAACTATTTGGGCCGCGAGTTATATCTCGGTTATTGGAAAAATCAATCTTGGTTTATGTAGAAACTAATCTCGAGCTGCGAGTGAACTCGTTATATAAAACCTCGGGTTATATGAAAAGAAAACCATTCTCAAGAAATTCCATTTCTGCGGTTTCGTTAAGCCCTTTTTTTTTAGAAAAAAAAATAGGGAAGAAAACTATATGAAGTAATATCATTAAAAACATAAATAAGAGAAGAAATACAATTTGACTTAAAATGGACCACTCTTAGACAATGTTACAGAAATCGCTAGGCGCTAGTCGGGCGGACGGACACCGTCTAGCGCCTAGAGGGATTAATCGGAAATTAATCGGATCTGGGCGGATTTGTAATTTTACATTTTTTGTCATTTTTTTAATATTTATATGTTATAATTTGTGCTATAATTTTTATACTAAAAATAATGTATATTGATTTATTTAAAACAACGTCCAAACAAATCATAACATTAAATCTACATATTAATTTATTTAAAACAACGTCCAAACAAATTATAACATGAAATCTACCAAATGACATTAATACAAATTCAAATAAATCACAAAATAAAATTACTAAAAATAGAAATAAGAAAGGAAATGGGTTGTAAGTTTTTTTTTTTTTTTTTTTTTTAAATTTTAAGTGGCCTGGGCGGGCCTAGGCGGAATTATACGGGCCTAGGCGGAATTATGCGGGCCTAGACGCTATTTAGACGGGCCTAGGCGGAATTCCGCCTAGACAGAAACGACTAGGCTAAACCCGGACGTTTTCCCGGCGCCGCCTAGGCCGATTTTTAGAACAATGCTCTTAGATACTAGGAAAATTCTTTGAGATCTCTGATTATAACAATAATAATGCATCTTTGAGCCTTTTCTTCAATAAAGTTCTCAGTTTATGTTCCTGTTCAAGTCGGCAACAAAAACAAGCGATCAATATTGAATTAAAATCATACGGTCATAATAAAAAGCATTAGTGTTTGTGGCATAAATGGCTATATCAGAGATTGCACAATAGTAGTTCAACAATAATATTGTCACAAAATTAATGGTTGGAATATTGATTTAGAATATCATAAGATGGGTGGAAATGGGGTTAATAAACAATAAGTGTTTCTTTTTGTAATAATAAACCAAGCTCTAATATTTTGTATAATTCCAGCTGCAATGGGATCTGGCTTCATGGCGAAAGGACTAACAATAATCAACAACGCCGGTCCGTCGAAGTACCAAGCCGTCGCTCTTCGCGTGGGGTCTGACTTGTCAGTTGTCTACCAATGTTCGATCCAAGGGTATCAAGACACGCTTTACGTCTACTCTAATCGTCAATTTATCGCAGAAACAGACATTTATGGCACGGTAGATTTCATATTCGGAAATGCCGCAGCCGTTTTGCAAAATTGCTACATCCAACCTAGAAAACCAGGCGGCGGACAAG
Source organism: Luzula sylvatica (assembly GCA_946800325.1). NCBI lineage: Eukaryota > Viridiplantae > Streptophyta > Magnoliopsida > Poales > Juncaceae > Luzula > Luzula sylvatica. Next base: position 56,604,093 of record OX326960.1, on the reverse strand, counting down.
TGGACACCATAACTGCACAAGGCCGCTCGGACCCGAATCAGAACACTGGCATTTCGATCCATAAATGTAGAATAATTGGCTCGTCCGATCTGGGCAGTACACAAACGTATCTGGGCCGTCCATGGCAAAAATACTCGCGGACAGTCGTGATGGAGAGTTACTTGGATGGATCGGTAAATTCGGAGGGGTGGTACAAATGGTCCGGTAATTTTGCTTTGAGTACGCTTTATTATGGTGAATATGGTAATACGGGTCCTGGATCGTCCGTATCGGGTCGAGTCCAATGGGGTGGGGTCCATCCATCAATGTCCGTGGGGGAGGCTTCCAAATTTACCGTTGGAAATTTTATTTCTGGCGACTCGTGGTTAACGGGTACGGGTGTGAGCTATACATCTGGTCTATAATTTAATTGGTATCTTTTGGTGTATTCATTGTATCAATTTCTGCAAGTTGGTGTATTTAATGTGGCTTGATAGAATCTTTAAAGATATATAAGATAAGATTGTCCTTATTAATACAGGGCTTGTTCGCAATGTAGTATATAATTTATATTGTTTTTCATTGTAATTGTGTTCTTGTTTAACATACTTAATACTTAAATAATCCAAATCAGCACACTTTTTACAGTATCGGAGTTTTTTCGACAAATACAAGGATTTTACAATCATAAATTAATTTATACAACAAACATTTTTGTTCTCAGAAAATACATTTATTCTGCTCTAGCACGTACCAGAAGAGATCCATCTCTGGAGAAATTCCGACGTTTCTTCCTGTTTGAAGAAAATCCAAGAATTCAAGTTCCATCTGCCTGAAAAAAGTATAGCGAGCAATTTTCACGGTAAGAAGAACGTAAATCAGAGTGGAATTGGATTACCACTTAATAGCAAATAATTAATGGATTATTTCTCGTCAATTTATTTATTTTTTCTTCACAAATTTACCTTTGGGTGTCTTCTATTTCGATGGATTCTTGCCCGCATCGCGGCCCTTCATCATATCCTTCGCAAATTAATTCTCCTTTTTCATCTCTATAGCAGACGATTCCGCTCATTTTATCTTCGTACACCTGATCAAATAATGAGACTCGATTATGGTTTATTTTATTTTTCCATACGCAAAACAAATTGAATTGAATGCTCCTAAAATTGAGCTCAGCCGTTTTTAAAGACCCATAATTGACATTTCTAAATTTGCATAAATAAAAACCCGGCCCTTTTGTATACCCGAATTTGACATTTCTAAATTTGCATAAAAACCTTACCAAAATCCTCTGAAAAGCAATGAAATAGGGGGTTAAACCCTTTTTCCCTATTTCAAAAAATCCTCTGAAAAGTAAATTGGCATTAAGGTTCACGATCAATCGAAACCTAAATACGAAATTGAGGATTTTGTCGCGTAAATTTGCGATATTGGGTGTATGTAAAACAAACAAGTGTGCCACAAGAAAAATGAAAGCATTAAAGAGAACTACTAATGGTGAGTCTTATATGTAATTAAACTTTAATCATAATCCATACCTCGCTTCTCACGATTGGCGGTTTCGCAATAGAAACTGGAGATGATCTCAAAGTTTGAGCATGGCATCTATTCACCATTGATGCCCTTGAGACTAGTGAGATCTTTGAATTATACCATTTTGGTGTGAGGAAGCCACTGCAGCCCCATCTTGTTGCCATTGTTATGATCTTGTTAAAATTTAATTGGGTCTCTTTATTAACTTTTTCTTTGGGCAATAGAAGAAGAAAGAAAGAAAAAGACAAATTAGATGTTTATGTAATAGAAATGACCAATGCGGAGAACTTGGTGGTTGAAAATGAAGGATTTCTTTAATGATCGTTTATATTTAAAATTATCTTCTAATGTCTCCATTAAGTTGTCATTAGATTATAGGTTATCAAGGTTGGTGGGATGGGTCATTATGTCACTTCTTAGTAGAAATTATTAGGCAGAATAGGTCCACATCGATGGCCAATGAGAGTACACCTGGTTATTTAAGACGGAATTATTGGGGACAATAGTTAGAGATCATATATGGACTATGGTGCCTCCAATTTTTCTCCCACTACCCTCTATAGCACCGATTAACACTTAATCAAGATGGTAATTAACAAAAATACATTATATTAACAGTTAATTGATATATAATTAAAATATGTATAAATTAACAATTCTTAATCAAGATGGTGAGGAGGAATTTGAGGGACATGATATAATTATCCCAATAGTTATGGCACAGAATAGTGCGTATTTAGGATGTATGCGGCATTTGTTATGATTTGGACAAAAATTACCAGTCTTGATTGTGGTTGTAGAAGCCTATTCCTATTTTATTGATGTTGATAACTTGATATTGATATTGATATGCACATACATATTGAGTCATGATTGTAACCTAATATTATCTTGAAGTTGAAGTGTTTCATATAAATTAATAAAAGATGGGAATTATTTCATGAATAATACTATGCAATATGATATCGTAGTAGAATGTTGAGTTGGCATAGTTAATAGAAATTCAATCACACTACAACATATCAAGAAATATAAGATCGTAAAAATATCTAGTTTCTATCTTGTTTTGTGAGCATATTAAGAATATTTATTCTTATTTCATATTATACAATAGTAAATTTTTGCTACAAATTTGACATGTGTCTATTTTAAAGATATTTTCTGACACTATCTATATAATGTTACGGAATATGATTCGTTTATTTATTGTGCTCTTCATATCTTCACGAAATGCACATGGTAAAAACAGAATCACTCTATTTTCACAATGAAACTAAAACGATGGATATCACTACGAGCGACATCATCCAGCAAGCACGACAAACAAGGGAGAATGGACCCACAATTACTGACTTCCCCGGCATCACTTCCAACCTTTCACCAATAAATTATTATTTTACGTTCTTCTTTGTATATATGTAAATATTTGTAACTAACGCAATTTTTTCAAATTTTCATCAATTTTTAATCAAAATTGTCACCAATTAATTCAAAAAAAGGTTTTGGAATTTATCTTTTTTAGACAGGGCTGGTAAGTTTGGGAGGTTTCGGAGTTTCGAAAGTTGGCATTTTTTTACAGTGGCCGGTAAGTTGAAAGTTGTATTTGTTGGTTCGAATTTTCGGTTGTTTGATTATCTCAAAACAATGTCGATACTACTAACGAATTTGTGTAAGTATCAATTGTAGGAGATATAGGTATGGCCCGAAAAAATGATCAAAAGAAGAAACAAGTACACATACAAATAGGGGTGTTCAAACGGTTCGGTTTATTCGGATACCGAACCGAACCGGTCGAATTCGGTTTAATTGTTTCGGTTTTTCGGTTTATTTGGTTCGGTTCGGTTCAGAAAATGGTATTGTTCGGTTTATTTAATTCGGTTCGGTTTTGATGTTCTGAAAACCAATTAAACCGAACCGACCGAATAACATCCCATTTTTCGTAATTTTTCAATATGTTAATGTTAAAATATAAAAAATTAATATGATAATTCTATAAAATAATATAATTATATTTTATATTATGTTTTTATATTTTTTGATAAATAAAATATAATTATTTTGATCAATTTAATTTTATTTTAAAATTATAATATTTCTTATTCGGTTCAACCGAATAAATCGAATAAGAGTTCGGTTTATTCGGTTCGGTTTTTAATCAATTCGAAAGTTAAAACGGTTCGGTTCGGTTTGAATTTGGTTCGGTTCGGTTTAAATCGGTTTGGCTTTATTCGGTTCGGTTTGAACCAAACCGACCGAATGAACACCCCTACATACAAAGGCAATCGCTCGAACAAAAGTTAAAGACTATCAAGATCATTAAGGAAGACTTAAGACGTCAAAAATCAAGACGACGGTAAAAATAAAAAACGAGAGTTAGGGGTGTACGTAGACTGGGTTGGACGGGTTCTTATCGAAATTATAACCCAACCCATTTAGAACGAGTTTTCATTTTTCCAACCCAACCCAACCCAGGAAACTTATAAAATTTTTGAAACCCAACATAACCGGGTTGGACGGGTTAGCTGGGTTTTTTTTGCAGATTATATACTATAGAGATATGTATTCAATTATTCACATGTAACAAAAAAAAACTATTCAATAAGAACTATATTTTTTTTTATTAAAACATCAAAATTATTTTAACAAACACATGAATCACAATTGAAAAACAAATTTTAATTAAATTAAACCATATAATATAACAAGCACATAATTCGATTGTACCACTTATACTTGAATCATATAATACAACATTAATTAAGTAAACTGGAATTCCTAAATTTATGTTCCATGAAGAAATTTTATGTTGTTGGTTTGTTTATTGCAACTTTATATGCTTACCGCGTGATGGAAATAAAAGAAATGGTTTCATCATGTTATTGATTATTGAGTAATGTTCTGGACTTGTGGTAAATAATTTAGTAGAGTTGTGGTTGTATCTTAGTGGATTATTAATCGAAGTGAAGGAAAACTAAGTCTAATTTATATTAAACTAATGTAGATGATGAATGTGATAATTAAATTTCTAAGTTATTAGAGATATGAATAATTTTTTCCTAATTAATTCGAAATTTGATAGTCTATGGGTCGGGTTGGGTTAATCCGGATTTTTAATTTCAATTTCGCAACCCGACCCGCAAAAACCGAGTCGGTCCGGATCCCGATCCAACAATTTCGAAATCCACAAAAACGGGTTGGTCCGGGTCGGATTGGGCGGGTTGGAGAATTTTGTGTACACCCCTAACGGGAGTGCTCGATCAAGTGAATAAATCAAGACATCGAAGATTTTCGCAAGTTGAAATATCACACAAGCACCGAAATAACTCGTAGCTATCCCTAGACTTGTTTTTGAATTATTAAACTGAAGTTTAACAAATAAATATATTCGAAACAATCAAAATGGATGAATTGCAAAATAGGCAACCAGTGAAGCTTACGTTACAACGGACCATTCCTCAGTTGTAAAGAAACTACTTGTACCTTCCATTTGGTTTTGCCATCCCATATTGTCCGTTACAACGGAATCACCAACCCCTTGTAACGGAGCCACCAAATCCGTTGTAACGGACTATTTACAGTTACGACGGAACTACATGAACAAAACCAAGTAAATTACATAACTTGGTCCGTTACAACGGACATAACTCGTCCGTTGTAACGGACCATTTGCACTGATTGTCCGTTACAACGGAGCTCTCTTCCGTTGCAACGGAGCATCAGAATTTCGAATATATTTGTCCCAACAACTAGTTTGACTTTGGTTCCGTTACAACGGACAATTACTTCCGTTGTAATGGACCATGCAGAAAAAGTCTAAAATAGAAGGGGAGTATGTGTTCTATAAATAATACCCCTCCTAGTTTTTCCTCTCCGATTCTTCTATTATTCTACACACATTCAAAAGAGAGAAAACTAAGCCTTGATCTTAAGCTCAATTCCTCTAGACAATTTCCTAGATCTAAGATCTACATTCGAATCATTTTCTACCAATGATTCCCAACTTGCGTGACCGATCATGTGTAGTTCGTTCGTAGTTTGTAATAGGCTAGTTCAACACGTTGTAAAGCTCGTCATAGATCGATATAAACGTTTAAATCGATTTAGGCAAAATATTGTACTCATTGATTCGGCAATTCAATAGAAAGTCGAAAAGGCACAAGGCATTCCCGGAGACGTATGTACTTGCAATCAATCGAATCGGTGGATTGAGCAAGTAGGCGGTGAGTTAAAACTACAAAACAACCACCCACCAAACTCCGTAAACAAATATCTTGTTGTTATTTGTTTTGAGATTGTTTTTATTTCTCAAAATTATTTACGCTTCCGCACATACCTAGAATTGTATATCATTACCGCGAAAATTGGACCTTAGGATTACTTATTCACCCTCATTTAGGTCTAAATTAAACAACGGTATTTTAGTTGGGGGTGAGATAGAAGCCAATACTTTCTTTTTTTAATGCTTGCTACCATAACGACTTTACTGAACCGGGGAATTGAGAGTGAATGGGTCGCTTGCTCTCAAAACCTGGCTATCGATTCCAATGGTCTCGTGATTAGACATGATTTAAGTCGAATATAATCCATAAATCATGAATATTGTTTGTTTTATTTTTTTTATTTATGATATCAATGGGATTTGAATCCTTGATTTTTTGGTATCTCGTGATAAGCACTTTACCACTAGGCTAAGGGACTATTAGTGATAAGAAGCATACTGTTAACTGAAGTTATCGATTAACAAATTTGACACATGGAACTCATCGAACATATAAAAATAGGAGGGTCAGTAAAATTTGAGAAAACATAAGGGGCTTATGAATAATTCTCAATTTATTCTGGCAATAAGTCATTTAATCTTTCAAATGAACAGTTATGAGTTTAAATCAGACACAAAACAATAATATTGGGTGTGAACAAATTTAGTAGGTTTATTTGCATTATAGTTTTTTTTAACAAGAGAATTTAGTTCATGAATCGTGATAATCTTTTGTTAGGGAAAACATTGTGCACTCCATGTATATGCATTCCTTTGTGCACGACACGATATCAATAGGAGCACGACACGTGACAGTGTTTTTTGTTTGTTTGACCGAATTGTGTGCATTCCGGCGCATTCCAAAGACACGCCGTTTCTCATCAAGTCGTATTTAGATACATGATATATTTTGATGTATATTATATATTTTAGATGTATGATATATTTCTTTTAAAATACAATACATGTTATATTTTTTTACGCTCATGATATCTTTATTTTTTATATCTTTTTAGATGTGGCATGTACATTTTATATGTATGATATACATTTTTTAAATACAAATATGTGTTATATCTTTTATATGTATAATATATTTTTATGTATGTATGATACCTTTTAAATTAAAGTTTTTTTTACACGACTGAATTAGATTTATACATTTTGTATGATATTTTATATTTTTTTGCGGCGTGCGTTTGGAGTGCACAAATACAGTCAAAATTGTACAAATGTAGTCAAAGTTGAAAAATTCAAGTGCTTTTATTGATAACATGTATTTGAAGTGCATACACGTGGAGTACAATAATCGATTTCTTTTTTAACACGGGAATTGAACTCAACTTATGACCAGTAGCGAATCGTGTCCCGTATTTAATGAGGGGATGGTAATGTAGGGATGGCTACCATGAGAAGTTTCGAAAAAAAAATTTGGGGACGATCATAAATAAATTTTTCAATTTTATTATAAAATACAGTAACATATCATATACATGTATTACTGTTAAAAAAATCTATGAGGCCGTGAGGGGTGGGGGGAGGGGACGTTGCCTTCTTTAGTCATTTAATAAATCCGATACTGTCTATGACATACTCATTACTCAATCATTCAGATTATGAAATCATTGGCATATTTACAATATAGTTGAACAACAACGATTTTGGACACGAATTATTGATTTGGATTCAAAATATAGAATACACAAGAGTTGAATAATGAATTCAGATCTGATACATTGATTGGGTGCTCACAGATCACAATAACAATAAGACGATGCATAAGGATTGGATATGTTTGGATTATTGTATCGGCTCTTAAGTACAATAATATAAGAGGCCATTTACCGTGCCCCACCATTTTCCCCCAGATTTAACAATTGGGGGGAAATGATATACATTTCCCGATTGATATACCCCGCCATTTGAATTGATGGTTAATTGAAATTATTAATTATATTGATGACTAATACAATTATATTAACCGTTAATTCCAAACACAATTAATCGCTAATACAATGGAAGGTGCAAAATGGGGGAGAGTATCATTCCCCCCCCCCCCCCCCCCCCCCCCCCCCCCCCCCCCAGATTGTTAAATCTGGGGGAAAATGGGGGGGAAGAAGTAGAATTTGCCATAATATAATTAGTCTTTCAAGCCCTTATCTCTTGCTTGCTGATGTGGCTGGCTTATTTTATGTCAACATGTTTAGTTATCACACCATTTCTCTTATCATATTTTTAATATACACAGTTTCTCTCTCTAGACTTATTTATTCCTTTTGCTCATTTCCACTCTTTTCATGTCTGTATAATTCAATGGATTTTTTTATAATGAAGTTTCCATCACTAATAATATTTCCACTCTTATAACTATAAATAGCGGCCGGCTCTGATCATTCATGTCCAAAAACAACATAAAAACAATGATTAATTTTCTTATAATAAATTTCTATCATTAATTGATTTTTTATGAATCTAAAGACAAGACCGGCTCAAGTTCCCAATTAAGTATTAAAATGAAATAAAATGTAGTTTCAATTAAATTATATATAAATATATATTTGAACTAATATAAGGTCAGTAAAAGTTCTTCAAACTGATTTTTTCGGCTTACATCTCTGTCTAATGATCAGGGTTCACGAATCAAAATTCAATAACAATATAAGATCCAATATCTAATTTGATTTGGCCAGAATTTTCTTTATTGATCGTTTTCGTATTACATGATCGTAGTCGAATGTTTTTATCACACTTATGGGTCCACAAGTAGAATTTAAGACAATGCCGATTCAATAACACTTTGTTAATTTAGTACACAAAAAGCAATCGCTGCTAAGTAGAATTTTATTCTTTTGTCTACTAAATTTTCCATTTGTGGTCCTAGTCTCGAGGCTAAAATTTTCGTTATTATCTTTATCGGGGTATTTATCACACTTGTGGGTCGGAATTCTTCTATTCTTGAGGCCCCTTTCGTTTTTGATACCAACGTGATGTTGGCTTGGTTAATTCTCCAAAGATCTAGTTCGTTGTCTTGGAAACTCGTTATCATTTGTTTGAAATCGTGTTGCAATGTGTCCCAAAATACCTTAATGTATTCGGCCGGGATTCCATCAGGGCCCGTGGCTTTTTTTGGTTTATTGCATTTTTTATTTCTTCTTCTTGGAACGGCTCTCCTAGACTATTGAGTTCTATGTTTTGTTGTGGTTCTCTTATTAGCAACTCGAGGTTCGTAGTTGTTGTGTTTGCCCTAGTCCCCATTGTATTCTTGAAATGGGTGTAGAACGTACTTAGTATCTCTTCTTGAGATGTAATTTCTCTTTGATTAAGTTGGATTTGATGTATGTGGTTCTTGTTTCTTCTAGCCGTTGCAAGTGCATGAAAATATTTGTGGTTCCTATCTCCCAATTTAACCCACTTATTTGAACTTCTTTGTTGCCATTTCGTTTCAGCTTGTAATGCAAGCGCTTGTGCTTTGATTTTAACTTCTCTTCTTAAATCTCGTTCTATGTTTGTTAGTGCTCTTGCTTCTTCTATTATATCCAAGAGTTTGATCGTTTCCTTGCATATTTCCAGAGTTTCATCAATCTTACTCAAGTTTTGTTGGGCCCATTCGGCCATCTTTCTTGTCGTTCTGCATATAGAGGTTATAAATTTCTTTGCCGGGTTATTATTTTGTGGCGCCGATATCCATTCATCTATGAATATTTTTTTGGCCTCCTCATATAATAGCCATGATCTTTCGAGTTTATGGTTAATTTTCCTCTTCCTCCCGGTTGTAGAGAAAGTGAGTTTCAATGGTACATGGTCGGAAGTTAGCATGGTGTGTTCTTTTATTGTTGCAATTGTATTTTGCGTTAGGAAATGATTTGTCGTGAGAGCTCTATCTTGTTGGGTATCGGCGTCACTACCGAGCCCCGCGCAGCGGATTGAGAGGCCCGGTCCAACCCGATCCCGAGGACCACGTCAACGACCCGAAAGTACGAATCATGTAAATGCAACTAGCCTATGAATATAACTCTTATATACATAGAAACATACCACGTGAAATTGATCACGGTGAAGGGTTGTTCTTGCGTAGTTGCTGTCCTTGCTTTGATCTCGGTAACACACGCGTCCCACGCCCGCGTGATTTGACACCTAGTCCAAAGTTCCGATTTGTCGTATACAACCGGAATTTCTCCGGTTCGTCTCCGACCTTGCTCAACCGTGCTGAACAGAGAATCTCAGTTGAGATTCCTCTACCCGTATCCACCTCGAGCTCGCGTCTTTCGGTTGCGGTGAATTCCCCTAAAATTCACTACAAGCTTGCTCAAATTCAATCACAAATCTCTTTTTACTTGTCTCACAAGTTCTCTCTTTTCTTCTTTCTCAAAGAATTAGATCTGGATCCAACAGAGAGAGAGATAGGTTACAGAGATTATATATTAAATCTCTGAATTAATGAGTATTAATGAGTATCAAAAACTGCTAATCCGAAATTCGGATCACTGTCCGTCATGACGCACGATATGGTGCGTCATGACGCACAAGTCACATTTACTTGGATATAGCCGTTATACAGTGTACCGTCATGACGCAGGATAATGTCCGTCATGACGCACCACCGCCATGACGCACAACTTGGTGCGTCGTGACGGTATACTCACAGATTGGCTTTCTCAAAATTACTCTACTGTGCGTCATGACGCACAATATGGTGCGTCATGACGCACCATGTAATTTCTGCCAGATTTGCATAATCTTATTATGCATCCAATCGTTCCGACAAACACGTATGTTTGTCCATACTCATTTGTATATTCAACTAGTTGATCTGTAACTATATTTCCTTCATATCTAGCTTTGAAAAGGTAGGTGTTTGCGTTTTACTTGACCATGTATATGCTCTTTCGTTTGTCGGTATTTCCATTAGGTTTTTGGTGGCGATGAAATTGTCAAATGCTAATATATGTTCGGGTAGGTGACCATTTCCCATGGTTTCGTTTCTTGCTCTTATGAGGTTAAAATCCCCAAGGATTATTGCTGGTATGTCGGTCGACATTGTTTCTTCCAATTCTTTTATGAAGTCTTCTTTTTCGTTTGGGTTGTTTGGGCCGTAGACGTTTATTAGCTTAAACGTGAATTTATTGTTTGCTATTAAGGTTGTTTGGAGTGAATAATTTCCTTTATTCACTTTCAATAGTGTAAAATTATCGGACCATGATGTCACTAAGCCTCCTCTCGTGTGGATGGCATCTATTTTTTCAAAAAAAAATTATATTCGGGGGACATATAGATTTCATTTGAATTAGGGACATGTCATTAGCTTTCGTTTCTTGTAAGCAAAATATATTACATTTGGAGGACCTAGTGGTATCTTTAATTAGTTTGCATTTGTCCGGATTTTCACTTTCTCTTGCATTCCAAAATAAAATAGAAAGCGCATTAAATAGTTGTAGCATCATTACAAAACATTCATCAAAATAGCCTAATGGCTCTTACATTTCCTTAACGGGATTTCTTGAAGGGCCCTCCCGACCTAAATCCTTCACTTTCTTCCTCGTAATCGACTTTGTCTAGATACCTATCTTCTTGGTCTATTTCTTCATTTTCATCTACAATTTTTGTACGAGAGAGAAAGTTACATATGTTTGTACTTGCATTCAAACTTTTTGGGTTGTTTGCACTGATGCTACATGACCCAATTAATATTTTTTTTCTTCAAAGTTTTCACTTTAATTTCCCCCGGATCTGACAAGCCTGGGCTTGTTCGTGGTGTTGCATCTATTTTAATTGGGGCTGAGGCACATTGTTGGGGCCTTTCTACCTCTTCTATTATTATTATTTTTTTTTGGTGGGTTTTGGTTCTAGTAATTGTGGCCGGCCCGTGGGCTCTGTTGCTACTAAAAATTCATTTTAAGGCTTATTTATTACCATCTCTGGTTTATTTGTTAGTCCACACATTGTTCTCATCGAGTTTATTTCCTCTATTAGTAAACCCTTTGGTTCTTTTGCCTCTTTTTCTAGATCTTTTATATATTGTTGGGGAATTCTTCAAAAACCCCCTAACTTTTCTGAAAATTCTGAAAAACCCCCTCTACTTTTAGAAAACCCCCTATCTTTTTTAGATTCTCTCAAAAACCCCCTATATTTTTTGCTTCTTCAAAAACCCCCTAACTTTTTTTGATTCTCTCAAAAACCCCCTATCTTTTTATTATGTTTTTTAAAAATAACCATTATACCCTTTAGTTTTATTTTTTAAATTTCTATAATTTAATAAATAATGAATTTATATTAAACTATTATAAAAAAATTAAAAATAAATAATACATGATATTATAATATTATAATAAATAATATATAGTATTAAAATAATATAATAAATAATATATTGATATTAAAATATCATTTTCAACAATTATAATAATATTTTAATATCAATATATTATTTATTATAATAATTTAATATATATGTATTATTTATTATAATATTTTAATATCATGCATTATTTATTTTTTATAATTTTATTGATATTAAAATATCAATAAAAATGTTATAATAATATAATATCATGCATTATTTATTTTTTATAATTTTATTCATATTAAAATATCAATAAAAATGTTATAATAATTTAGTATCATATATTATTTATTGATATTAAAATATTACAATAAATAATTCATAGATATTAAATTATTATAATAAATAATATATTGATATTAAATTATTATAATAATTGTTGAAAATGATATTTTAATATCAAAATATTATTTATTATAATATTTTAATACTATATATTATTTATTATAATATTATAATATCCTGTATTATTTATTTTTAATTTTTTTATAATAGTTTAATATATATTCATTATATATTAAATTATAGAAATTTAAAAAATAAAACTAAAGGGTATAATGGTTATTTTTTTAAAAACATAATAAAAAAATAGGGGGTTTTTGAGAGAATCAAAAAAAGTTAGGGGGTTTTTGAAGAAGCAAAAAATATAGGGGGTTTTTGAGAGAATCTAAAAAAGATAGGGGATTTTCTAAAAGTACAGGGGGTTTTTCAGAATTTTCAGAAAAGTCGGGGGGTTTTTGAAGAATTCCCCTATATTGTTTTGCCAAATTAACATTTATTTTTTTCTTATTCGGTTGTCTCGTATTTTTAATTGGGTTTTCATGTTGCGATCCATCTGGAAATGTTATTCTCTTTTGTAATCTGCTAGATTTTCGGGTGCTGAATTGCAATAATTTTGTGATTTTAGGCCTTTTAACTGAGTTTTGGGTCCTATTTTTTCCTAATTTAAAATGGGTTTTAGTATTTCGAATTTTTGAGAGTCCTATACCTTGTGCCCGTGGGCTTTGTGGCAGCAAGTTCTCATCTCCCACGCTTGCTTCTTCTGACAGAGACATAAATGCCTTGTCGCTTTCTTGTCCTTTCATTCTCGAGACCATGTATCTCGAGCCTCCCCCTTTGTCCATCGTACCGCTGACGTGCTTAGCTGGGTTTGCCGTCTGTGGCGTCAGGGTAGTTGAGGAGTCGTTTTCTTTCCCTTCTCTTGTCAGCTTGTACGATCTTGTCTTGTTGTCCCTCGTACGGTTAGGGTTACTTGGATTTTCCTTGGAAGCCATGGTCATGGCTTCGTCGAGCATTGTTTCGGTCACCGATTTGAGAGGAGTTCCTTCCTGCTCCATGCACGATAGTTATTTGAGTTTCTCTTCAAGGAATCCCGCATCCTTGTCAGATAGCTTGTCTGAGAATACCCATGGTGCTAATTTGTCCTTTTGTGCTTCCATTGTTTGGTCGTCTTTAGTTCCGAGTCATCTTTTTTGGTTGACGCTTTTCCTTTGGGTGATTTAGTTTCGCTTGGTTGGTCGTCAGTAACGATTGATCGGTGATGGGTTTGAGAGGATTCCGATTTCGCTTGCTTTTGGCTTGTCGGGTCAGCCCGGGTGTCGAGGTACATTTGCAGTATTTCGTCGTTCGTGGGCTCCGTATTGGGTGGTCTAAAGAAGTGGCGGCGCTCGTTAAGGACCGTCACCGGATGTACCTTGGTATTTCTCTCGTAACCTTCGGCTAGCATGCCTGTTTCCGGTGGTATCCCTGCCAGATTATGGCATGCAATCACTACTGCGATGGAGTCCAGGGATTCCAAGTTTACTAGTGACTCATGATCTAGCAGCATCCCGAATCCTTTTGTGATTTCTTCTAATTCTTTAGGGTTCCATGAATGGAGAGGTAAGTTTTTCAGTTCTAACCATGCTATGTGGTTATAGTAAATAAATGTACCCCCCATGGCGAGACACCAAGGATACAACACGAAACCTTCTCTCTTCAGTATTTCAGCGTTAGATCGTAGGAAGTTTTCTCTCTCGAATCCTATCGGGAGCTTCAGCAGATATTTGTCGTCTGACCAGTATACTAACTGGTATGTTCCTCTCTATTTGTCGTCTGACCAGTATACTTATGATTATTAATTATAGAAAATATTATCATGTATTATATGGATAAAATATAATATTATAATAATATCAAATCCATTTAATATTTTGTAGTAATTATATTATAATTATTATATCCATATAATTAAATATAATATTATATATAGCTCATAAAATTATATATAATATTATACTATTACTATATATTGTTCAAACTAATATTATTATAATAATAATATTATAATATTACAATAATATTAAAAAAAATTATCAGTTTTAATGAAATATTATTTTTATATTTTCAATAACGAAATTCCAGAATTTTGTAAACCACCAAACAAAAAATTATATTTTTCATCATTTTATAATTTGGATATCCGAACAAATTTTGAAATTACTGTTGGTTCAAATTTCCTGATAGTTTGATTATTTCAAAACACTGTCATTACTAATGTATACATCCATAAAAGTGCAGGATAACATAGGTACGATACGAAGATGAATGAGGACTTGTGAAGGAGGATTTCATTGGATTACATCAAGAATCAGGACATGAAGTCTCAAGATAAACAAGAAAAGAAGAACACAAGGAAGGCCATTGGAATACATCAAGAATCAAGATGTTGAAGCCTTCCGTGAGTGGGATACGCCACAAATAAACCATAGGTACAAACCTAGTAGAACTCAAGTAAAATCATGTTCAAAATAACAAAGAGTTCAGTCAAGCAGGAAGTGCGTTCTGAACGAACTCAAAGTCCGTTCAGAACGGACTTGCCACATATCAAAACTATTAAACCTTGATTAGAACCAAACGTGTCACAGGGATGTGTGCGTTCGAACGAACAATCATGTCCGTTCGAACGGACAATTAGAATCCGTTCACCCACCTTCTGAGTGCGTTGAACGGACAATCCTTCCTGTGAACGGAAAATGTCACAGGGATGTGTTCGTTCGAACGAAAACACATGTGCGTTCGAACGGACAACCTGGAATCTGTTCACCCACTTTTCAGTGCGTTGAACGGACTCTTGTTCCTGTGAACGCAAAATGCTATGTATAATTGAGTCCGTTACGAACGGACATTGTCCGTTCGAACGGACCCAAGATGTACTTGCACGTTATTTTGAAACGGCTAGTGCAAACTACAAGTGCGTTCTGAACGGACTTTATGCGTTCGAACGCACTTCAAGTTTTCTGAAGGATTTCTATAGAGAGTATAAATAGAATCCTTCATGGGTCTCTCTCCCTCAGTCCATCATTTTTAAACATTCAAACCTAAAAAGAGAGAAACTCTAAGCTGTGATTATCTATATCCATTGATAGCTTGAGAAACCTCTTTAGATCGTTGATCTACTTTCGATATTCTCCACTAATCGTATCCCACTCACGTGACCGATCACGTTGTAGCTCGATTAGTGAAAAAGTGTAATAGGCTAGTGCAACAAATTGTAAAGAGCCTAAGCTATAGATCGATAGAAGCGTGTAAATCGATCTAGGCAAATCATTGTAATCGAGTTGAGTTGGAATTCAATCGAAAGCCAAAAAGAGGCACAAGGCATTCCCGGAGACGTAGGTACTTGCAAATAATTGAGTCGGTCAATTAAGCGAGTAAAGGTTGAGTTAAAGCTACAAAGCAACCACCTACCGAACTTCGTAAACAAACATCTTGTGTCAAAGTGTTTGTACGGTATCATCTTTATCATCTAAATTATTATTTATTCCGCACCGTAAATTAGGTTTACATCTAAACTAAGTGTAAGTTAGATTGCCAAATTTACCCCCCTCTAGGTTAGAATTAATCAACAATTGGTATCAGAGCAAGGTACTAACCATCTCTTTAAGTATTAGGGATAACTTGTACTTAACGATCAAATGGCCGAAATTAATCCTATTGTACAAAACTCATCGATAAATCCGATAAATACCGTACCCAAATCAAATATATCAAACTCACGTGAATTAGATGGAACCAATTGGTGTTCTTGGAAGAAATGCATGCTAAATACATTCGCTCTCCAAGGACTTGACAAGGTAGTGTTACGAGGCTTTGTCTTGGCCCAAGAGGTTGACACGGACGGAAATGTAACCTACCCTGATCAAACTAGGGAAGATAGAACTAATGACATTTACGCTCAAAACTTAATACTGAACAACGTAATTAGTTCTATCAGATCGCTAGTTGATCATTGTGAAAACTCATATGAAATGTGGCGTATGCTCAATGAGAGATACGAGGGTACATCTCAAATGAGAAGAACTAATATCATCGGACTTGAACAAGAATTCAACAATCTTCGAATGATTGAGGGAGAGTCCGTTGATAAAATCTGGGCAAAAATCAATGTACTAAAAACCCGATATGCCACCCAAAATACACCTCTTACTGATGATAGAATTATTGCTAGATTACTTCAATCTATGCCCCGTAGTTGGGAATCTTTACGTGTAGCTTTAGGTACAGCGGTAGCTTCACAAGACCTCACGCCTGAAGAATTGGTAAGTCAATTCCGAAATTTCAAGATTCGACTCAAGCAACTCGATGAAGAACAAGGAATCTACATACCCTCTCCTCACTCCAAAACCGTACCTTTGCCCGCCGTGAATGCAAGCAATGACGACAATGAAATGGATGATCTCACGTTGCGACTCCTAGAGTGGCAAAGGGACGAGAAGCGATTCAACGAGAATCGGAAACAAAAGGGGCTAAAGCTCCATTGCTTTTGGTGCAAGAAAATTGGACACATGATGGAGTCATGTTGGACTCTCCATCCGGAAAATTCGAGGTGGATCAAAAAGGATGAGGACCACAAGGATCGGGAAAGGCGAGAGCCCCGATACGAAAGAAGATACGAGGACAAGGGGCGAGAAAATCGTCAAAACTACAAAGGTAAAGAAATCAATAAGAAAAAGGCATATAAAGCTAACGTCGATTGTAGGTGGGGAGAAACGGACGGATCAAGCTCATCATCCGACCCGGATGGTCCGTCAAGTCGACACACCGCAAACCTTGCACTCATGGTAAGGATAGATCCTCCACTAATGAGCGCAGTGGAAGCGGCCATCAAATCTCTTCGTATTGAACGAGGTCTAACTACTACACATCACACGCCCATGGTTGTGGACTCTGAACCATCCACTCCCAATACCAGCTCAACACATGACCAATGTCATGAGGTACGTACATACTCTCTGCTTGACATAGAATCAATACATAAATCTAAATTTTCTCCCGCATTCGAACTAGAACTCGAATCTTGTGACGAGTTTCTTAGAGATGAAGGGAACTCTCAACTAAATGAGGGTAAACTTGAGAGCCCAACACAAGCTCTCAAGGATAAGGTAGCCTCTCTTGAGCTATCCATTTTGGCATATAAAACTCAAATAAATGAATTTAAAGGTTTTTCAAAGTGTGAGTGTCAAACCATAAAAGGTGAGATTTCTCATCTAAAAGTCGAAATTCAAATTCTTAAAGTTGAAAATGAATCCCTGAAGAAGGCTTGTGCAAATATTGCATTGAGTCCTCCTTCATTGGATGATGTTTTAAGATCGTCATTGATAGGACAAAAGCCAAATGACAAATCCGGTTTAGGATATAAGAAAAATAACGGTAATAAACCCGATTTTTCAATATCTCAAAATCAAAAATCTAAATGGGAAAACAATAAAGTAAGTAGTCATGGAAATGCTTTCATGTACCATGACTACAACAAAGGTAAATATGCTAAAAATGAACAACCTAAACGTGTCAATAATAATTATAGGAAAAATCATTTTACACAAAATTCACAACCTAGACATACTAATTTGGGAAGAACCGATTGTTTGTTCAAAAGGGGACCAAATGGGTATTTCTATGAAGTGACAAACTACACCGAAGCTTCATATCAACAAGGGCCTCCCAAACATTTCACCAACACACATAAACAATTTAAACAAAATAATTTTAAGCAAAATAATTTTAAGCAAAATAAATTTAAATCAAATAACTTTTATCAAATGCCAAAATCGATAACTTCTAAGAGAAGTAATCCGAATCAACTCTCGGACTATTTTGTGAAGAGTACCACACCCACAAATAAGCCCACCGTAGCATTTTGTAACTATTGTTGCAAAATTGGTCATGTCTCAACAAGTTGTGATCTTCGCAATCCAAAATTAACATCAAACTCAATATGGATGCGTAAAGATCGTCACTCGATGGGTCCCTCTACGTCTTTCGGTATAGGACCTCCTAGGGCTTAAGCCCTAACTTGAAACACTATACTCCTTAGTATCCCACACCTTAAGCCAAATATGTAAGGAGAGTATAGGAAATGGGCTAAATTAAATTCTAGCCAAATTGGTCGAGTCTCATGTAGCTACATCACAAGTGTTAATAGAGGATTACATTAGAACACTTGTCTCGGTAAATAAATCACGATTACAGTCCAGTGATCACATCTCAGGAACCAGTCCGTTCGAACGAAAAACATGTGCGTTTGGAACGGACAAATGAAGTCACCAAATACCCTCTTAACAGCCTCAAGTCCGGTCGAACGGACTAAAATACGTTCGAAACGGACAACTGGACTATAAGATCCAAAGTCACAATTAAATTATGGCGCCATCAAATTTTCCTACCAGGATCAAGTGCGTTCGAACGTACAAATGAATGCGTTCCGAACAGAAAAATGAATTATAGGATTATGGCGCCGGTTCATACTTTGGCGCCGACTCTTAGTGTCACCAGTGTTCAGTGCGTTCGAACGAACAATTAATGCGTTAGAACGCACATTCCTCATTCAGCGAACCTACTTCAAACCCTTACACTCGAGTCGTTTCATATTCTGGCGCCTCTTCTCAGTTGTGTATGCGTTCGAACGCACATGGGAGTCCGTTCGAACGGACTTAACAACTTCCCAGATACAACTTAAAATCCCAAAATAGCGCCTTTTCTCAGACATGAATGCGTTCAAACGCACATAGAAGTGCGTTCGAACGGATTCGTCGTAATAACTCTTCATCCACATGCAACCGACTGACTTCAATGGATGTGATGGTTCCTTTTCCCTTACGGCGTGACTTGAAGGGACACGATTTCATCAGTTACTTAGCCCCCCTTCATTCTCTTTCCTTGTATCTCTTCCAAAACTCTCTCTCTCTCAGAAAAACTAAAATCTTCAACGATAGCCATGGACGCCTCAAACTCGAGATCGAAAGCCAAGGCCATGGGGAAGAAGATAGTAGGCGAGAGTTCGAACGCTCGACGAAGAATGAAGCAAGCGGCCAAGAAGCCTACTCTTGAATAACGCATTCAAAGTGAATACGATTTCTCTGACCCAAACAACGAGCATCTGTTTCGAACTCCGGAGGCTGGTATCCTCTTCCATGAATGGGTATCCAAGAGACCAATTGCTCCATGCTACTACTGCGATTTTCCGCCAAACATACATCACCTCCTCGACAAAGTCGAGGAAATCGAACGTCAATGGGGATTCGCAAATCTAGCATGCCTAAACAACAAATCGTATGATATAATCACGCGACTATTTTACGCAAACGCTGAATTCCACCATGACAAAGAAAAGGTAACGTCATACATCCTCGGTGAAGATGTCGAAATCTCTATCAAAAACTTGAGTGTTCTGCTCGGACTCAGGGACGACGGAGAGAAAATCTACGACACTCGCAAGGCGAGAATCGAAGCTGCCATCACGGGTATCAAACATGGGCAAGGGGCATCTCACTTGGCCGCCCATGAACAGTTTATCTGGGCCATCGGTAATAACATTCTCACTCCCTCAGAAAAATTTAAGATAAATCTCGAACATCGGGATATTATACTTTTGCATCGCATGTGGTACAAGGATCAACTACCCATCCACGTGCCCTTTCTCATCACAAGCCACATGGAAAGTGTAATGAGTCATAAGAACGCGTCCTTACCATACGGAACTTTGATTGCCCGTATGTTGGAACTTCAAGGGATTGAGATACCACTGAGCGATTGGGATTTTCGACCGAAATCACCAATCAACCTCGCATCCGATGCAAACCTCCGACGTTTTGGATATCGGTATTCGCCAAGCATCCTCGGATGGATTATTGACTCCGCAAAGGATGCGGTGGCGTATCACCTTCCCCGCGATCCTACCCGGTGGACGAAGGGTAACACCTTGGACGAGGAAGAGGACAACGTCGACCCAGCCAATACCAATGAAAGCGGTGAAGAACCGGCTCCCAAACGAAAGAGGAATGTGGGGAGGGGGGAATCCTCAAATGCCCAAACGGAACGGGATGATAAGAGGTTTGCCTATGTGAAGGAGATGCTCGACGAAATGGATGAGCGCATGGAACGACACGGAAGAGCAATGCATGATGTGTTTCGTGTATCTGAAGCACGGATGCTTGAGAACGTGGATCGACAATTTGCCGATCTTTACGTTCATCTTGAGAACCGGTTCGGAACGCACCATGAATCTCAGGAGCAAGCTCCACCTTCTCCCCACCGTCCGTCTTAAATACCTAACCCGAGCCAAATGAATTGTGATCACCCTTGATTGTAGTGTGTGTTGTGTCGTATTATGTTATGTTATGTCTAAGTCTTGAGTATACATGAGAGTATGTGAGAACTTATCCAAACTTTGATGTGTGTCGGTATGATTGAACAATTAGGTCTATTGAATAATTATGGTTGATGAATAATTATGGTAGTATGTCAGTAGCATAAACTTGTGCATTTCTTTTATTATCATATTTTGGTTTAGTGTTCATGCACTCTTCAGTATAAATTCTGTGAAATTCCTATCAGTTCAGATGCAAGTGCGTTCGAACGCACCACTTTTTCCGTTCGGAACACACACAAACACAAAAATTGTTTTATTTTCCTTAAAATCTGCTAAATTTGAAAAGAGTGTCATCATTCAAAACAAAAGAATGTGATCATATTTACGAGCTCATACATTCATCAATTCATTCTTTGAGAGGGAGCTCGCATTTAGGGGGAGCCTTCCGTTGATGAAGTCTCCTTGGCCCTTTTGATCTCTTTCAAAATGGGGGAGAAACGATCGTACGGAAAGTTCTCAACTAAATGGTGAAACTCTCCAAACCGACAGTGTTTTGAAATTAATCAAAAGGGGGAGTTTGTTGGTTCAAATTTCCTGATAGTTTGATTATTTCAAAACACTGTCATTACTAATGTATACATCCAGAAAAGTGCAGGATAACATAGGTACGATACGAAGATGAAGGAGGACTTGTGAAGGAGGATTTCATTGGATTACATCAAGAATCAGGACATGAAGTCTCAAGATAAACAAGAAAAGAAGAACACAAGGAAGGCCATTGGAATACATCAAGAATCAAGATGTTGAAGCCTTCCGTGAGTGGGATACGCCACAAATAAACCATAGGTACAAACCTAGTAGAACTCAAGTAAAATCATGTTCAAAATAACAAAGAGTTCAGTCAAGCAGGAAGTGCGTTCTGAACGAACTCAAAGTCCGTTCAGAACGGACTTGCCACATATCAAAACTATTAAACCTTGATTAGAACCAAACGTGTCACAGGGATGTGTGCGTTCGAACGAACAATCATGTCCGTTCGAACGGACAATTAGAATCCGTTCACCCACCTTCTGAGTGCGTTGAACGGACAATCCTTCCTGTGAACGGAAAATATCACAGGGATGTGTGCGTTCGAACGAAAACACATGTGCGTTCGAACGGACAACCTGGAATCCATTCACCCACTTTTCAGTGCGTTGAACGGACTCTTGTTCCTGTGAACGCAAAATGCTATGTATAATTGAGTCCGTTACGAACGGACATTGTCCGTTCGAACGGACCCAAGATGTACTTGCACGTTATTTTGAAACGGCTAGTGCAAACTACAAGTGCGTTCTGAACGGACTTTATGCGTTCGAACGCACTTCAAGTTTTCTGAAGGATTTCTATAGAGAGTATAAATAGAATCCTTCATGAGTCTCTCTCCCTCAGTCCATCATTTTTAAACATTCAAACCTAAAAAGAGAGAAACCCTAAGCTGTGATTATCTATATCCATTGATAGCTTGAGAAACCTCTTTAGATCGTTGATCTACTTTCGATATTCTCCACTAATCGTATCCCACTCACGTGACCGATCACGTTGTAGCTCGATTAGTGAAAAAATGTAATAGGCTAGTGCAACAAATTGTAAAGAGCCTAAGCTATAGATCGATAGAAGCGTGTAAATCGATCTAGGCAAATCCTTGTAATCGAGTTGAGTTGGAATTCAATCGAAAGCCAAAAAGAGGCACAAGGCATTCCCGGAGACGTAGGTACTTGCAAATAATTGAGTCGGTCAATTAAGCGAGTAAAGGGTGAGTTAAAGCTACAAAGCAACCACCTACCGAACTTCGTAAACAAACATCTTGTGTCAAAGTGTTTGTACGGTATCATCTTTATCATCTAAATTATTATTTATTCCGCACCGTA
This sequence comes from Luzula sylvatica, assembly GCA_946800325.1. Classification (NCBI taxonomy): domain Eukaryota; kingdom Viridiplantae; phylum Streptophyta; class Magnoliopsida; order Poales; family Juncaceae; genus Luzula; species Luzula sylvatica. The sequence continues at coordinate 56,581,441 of OX326960.1, read as the reverse complement.
AATTAGGTTTAAATCTAAACTAAGTGTAAGTTAGATTGCCAAATTTACCCCCCTTTAGGTTAGAATTAATCAACAATTACTAAATCCACAATTTTTTTTTTACTCCTTCACCTTAAATCCCGATTCCACGGTACTAATTCCACAAAATATTATATTAATAATAAAATGAGTTTTCAATTTTGGGGGTTTAGCAATCATGCAATTAATTTGAATGTCAGATACACACAAAAGCATATAAAAGAATATATTTACATCAACAAAATCCTTAATCAGACGGCCGAAAAAAATTATACACACCTTGAATATATTAAAAATAGATGATTATATACATCATGAATAAATAAATTTCAGGCGGCACTTCCTTACGGTGAACCTGAAGACGAAAAATCATTTTGATTTGATATTGAAGATGCGAGCCAAACCGGTACAACACAGAGACCCTTATATTGAAGGAATTGTAATGCACTGATCATATTAGATTCCATTAGCATCACAACCTCACGATCTAAGGCCAAATTATCTTCTTGCTCTGTTGTACCACTTGTTTCAGTTGAGTTATTCGCAGATTTCTACGCAAAAATGACAGAAATTTAAAAATTGGAAAATACAATTTGTATGTTAATTATGATAATAAATTGAGAAGACTCATATATCATCAATTCATTGATGTCAATAAAAATCGAATCCTCAATCTCTTACAACACATGATTTTTTGTGTCTCACACTCAGTCAACTAACTAGGCTACAGACCATTTGACTTGTATGTTAATTGGAAGGAAATTTTACCTCGGACATAGCTGCAGTAAAAGATGGAACGGCTGTACCACACAATCGGCTCATACTCAAGACCTATAATCAACAAATGAGCGAAAATATTCTTATTGATTGGAAGAATGCAAATCAATTGTTCTGAAATATGGGCTAGTAGCGATTTAGCATACCTGTACTTGACTTTTAAGGAATTTGACGTATTCGATTGCTTCATCGAGCATTATTGCCCTATCTATCTTAAAAATATTTGCAACAAATAACCAAAAATTTAGCAACTCGATGAAACTTAAAAATAAGATTTAAGCAAAAGAGATGGCATCGTTTAGTATTAGACTGGTTAGTTATTATTAAATATAATTAATTAGGTAGTTATGGATATAGGTCTTTCAAACTAGTGGGTAGTTATATAGTATTATTAGTGGGTAGTGCTTAGATCAATGCATTAGTTTTCCATACACAAAATCTTATGACTCGCGTAGGATTTAGTATTCATCTTTTATCTTGTGTTTTCCTAGACTATGTACTCAATCACAAAGGTACAGATTTTTTCATTTACCCACAAATCGAGTTTATATTAGTCGACGGGTGGTGTTCGATGAAACATATTTTTCTTTCGCCTTTCAACCACCTTGCACATTCGAGCTCGCCTCCACTTCCATCCATACCACCATGAATATACTTGATGATTCCTCATCCGAGAGACCTACCACGTCTCCTAATGATGTTTCACTTCTCCATGGTGAAGTCCCTACAATTTCCTTCCGCTTTCTCTACACATCCAATGACTACCCGCTCTCGTGACAACACTAGACATCCTCGTCAATTTAAAGATCATGAAGTGTATACCTCTACTAAACACCCCATTTATATTTTGCAATATGAATTTGAGCCGACATGCTTTACGGAAGCTCAGAAACACTCCAAGCAGTGATTGGCGATGCAAGAAGAATTTAATGCCCTCCGTCAAAATAACACTTGGACTCTTATACTTTCCTTTTCACGACACACAATCACATTGATTGCAGATGGATTTTGTAAAATCAAACGAAATTCCGATGGTACTATTCAACGTTACAAAACAAGACTTGTAGCAAAAAACTTTCATCAAGCAAAAATGCATTGACTATACCGAGACCTTTAGCCATGGCATTAAGCCGACAATCATGTTTTATGCTCCCTCTTTCCTTATCCAAAGATTGGCTCGTTCGAAAACTTGATGTTAATAGTGCTTTCTTAAACGGCGACTTTGATGAAACCGTTTACATGCAATAACCACCCGATTTTAGTGATCATTTACTTCCTCGCATGTTTGTTTACTTAAGAAATAATTTTATGGATTGAAACAAACAACTGATGCTTGGTTCGCTAAATTAAGAACAAATTTGACTAATCAGGATTTCGTGTCTTCGAAAACCAACACTTCACTCTTCATTTGTTATAATGGCAAAGATATCACATTAATATTGTTTATGTTGATGATCTTATTCTTGATCTTCACTCTCAATTTTTTTCTTAAAGATCTTGGACCTCTTCGATATTTTCTAGACATCGAAGCTCGCAGAATCTCTCATGGATGGAGCCAAACTGGATGGAGCCAAACTTTGTGTTGCTCCATTGTTTCGGGCGAGCAACTTTCCAAACATCATGGCGATCCGATGAGTGATCCTTTCTTGTTTCGGAGTATTGCTGGCGCTATTCAATATGTCATTATTACTAGACCCGAAATCTCATTTGTCGTCAACAAGGTTTACCAATTTATGCACCCTCCAACCGAACCACATTGGACCACGGTCAAACGCATTCTCCGTTATCTCAAAAGTAATTTACAATATGACATTTTTTGGTCATTCCATTGATCTTACATTATGTGCTTATTTAGATGCGGATTGGGTGGGTTGCCCCGATGATGCGAGTATGTCACCGGTTATTGCATTTTTCTTAGACCCAACTTGGTCTCTTGGTCATCTAAGAAACAACCAATCGTTGTCCGGTTTAGCACGGAAGCTGGATATCGAGAAATTGTCGTGCTATCTCCGAGCTAGTTTAGCTACATTATCTTCTTTGGAAACTCCATATTTCCTTGCCATCTCCATCTATTTTTATTGTGACAATATAGGCGTAATGCATTTAACTCGTTATCCGGTATTTCATGCATGGACTGAGCATATTAAGATTGATTTCACTTTGTTTGTGACATTGTCGCTAAAAAGGAGCTCATTGTCCATTATTTGAGTACTGGTGATCAAATTGCCGATTTTCTCACCAAAAAACTCTCAGCTCTCTCATTTTGGGGTGTTAGGCAACAAGTTAATGGTAACTTGACGAGGATATTAGATTAGTTAGTTATCATTAGTTATAGTTAAGGAGGTAGTTGTGGATATGGATTTTTGACACTAGTGAATAGATATTTAATGCTATTAGTGTGTAGTTTCTAGATTAGTGGATTAGTGATGTAATCTTGTACATGCCTAAATAATGGCCTTGTAACTCAAATTAATCTGTGAAATTGAAAATATTAACACTTTTATGTACCTTGTTCGAATGTATAAGTTCCTGAAGGTTCTTCATTCCGGTCGTGATCTTTTCTCTTCTTTGCTGCATTTTCAGGACAAAATCCAAAATTATCAATTTCTATTTCCACATAACATGAATAAACAAAAAATGGTAAAAAAAAACTTAAACCCCAAATTAGAACGATGAACTTACACGCTCGGCAATACTGTGAGGATGAGTGGCCCGTCCGCGACGTGCTCTTGTGCTCTTCACTTGTTCATTTGAGACACTTTCAGTAACATGAGTTGTTTGGGATTGATCACCTTCTAAGAAGTTAACTTTGTATTTGGCAGTTTTAAGCTGCGAAAAATAAATACAGGGTTGGTAAACAAATGTTTTTAACATAATGTTTTTTTAATGCAACAAAAGTTGCGGATTATATTTAAGAAAATGGATTGCATTTCCTTAAATATGAAAGAAAAGAAAAATTATGAGCTCATGGCCGACTGTACATGGCTCAATCGACAACCAAAAAAGAAAAGAAAAATTATGACTATAGTTAGCCGTCATCATGGCGGCGGTCGTTCTTTTCGCTTGAGTCTTCGTCGACCATCGTTAGCTTGACTTTCTACACCGTTAACGGCCAACCACCGCTATCAGTAAGATTTACTATGTGCCTAGGTTCATGATTCATTGCCATCAATGTAGACTTGAGAGGATGAGATGAGGTGGAACTCCGATTTTGTCGTGATCGTGAATAGGGCTGTGAATTTTGTTCGAAGTTCGATGTTCGTTTGAGTTTGATTCGAGTTTGTTCGTTAATTGTTCGTTCGATAACCGTTCGAATTCTTATCGAACCGAACCGAACATTGTTCGATAACTAACGAACCGGACTCGAACTTGAATGTATTCATTTGGTTCGTTCGAATGTTCGATTATTATATTTTTTAATTAATATAAATTAGAGTCAATACTCAAATTAATCATTATAAATTAGAATTCATGTTAAACACACGTATAAAAAATGAGTTGAAATAATTTTATGTCTTTTTCAATGATAGATTTCTTTTTGGTATATTTTTATATATATTTATTTTCTTTATTAGTTCGGGTTTTATTTTGGTTAGATTTATACTTTGTGTGGATTATAAATGTAATTTTATTTTTTTATATTAAAATTTAAAATTTTAGTTTGTTTTTATTAATTTTTTTAAAAATTTAGTTTGATATTTTTTATTAATAAAATATAAAGAAAATAAATTAAATATGATTTTTTTTAAGTTTTCAAACAAATATCGAACGAACCGAACTGTTTGGAATATTAATGAACCGAACCGAATAATGTTCGATAAATTTTCGAACCGAACAATGTTTACTAAGTTTCGAACCGAACTCGAACATGATTTGGTTCGTTTGAGTTCGGTTCGTTAACAGCCCTAGCCACCATGAAGATGGGGTTGGGTGGTGGAGCTCAAGAGGAGGATGTGTGTTTTAATGGAGAGGGGTGGAGCTCGGGTGGGGTTGAGAGGTGGTTAATAGTGAGGAGAGGTGAAGATCTAGTGCGGGTGGAGTCGAGATAGGGTTGGGTGGGAAAGAGGAGGAGGAGGAGGAGGAGGAGGAGGAGAGGGGGTGAAGGCGGTTAGTTGATAGCCCCCACCTTAAAGCTCTATCTCCATTTTTTCTCCTTTTTCCTTTCCGTATAGAGACAAAGCTCACTCCAAAATCTAAGGTCATTTTAACACAAGAGAGCATATATTCCATTTCTCCCAGCGCATGCTGATTGAATCAGCATGATATCAGCTGGTAACGGAATGCTCCAATTAAAAAAAATGAACTCAAATATAGAATCGCGCGGTGCTTAAAATTAACTCGGCCAGCTATTAACCGTTAATCGGTTCTCGAATTAACTGTTAATCGGGTTCCAAAAAAATCACAAATGGGTCAGCTCATATATAAATCATAACCATAACTTTTATCTCTCTCCTCATTTCTCAGCCGCCAAATATTCTCTCTCTCTCTTCAGGATGTTGAAGGCCAGGACGTGGGATTTCGTCTTTTTGTGGATATTGAGTAATTTTCGCGTGGATTTCGTGTTGTGGGGTTCTTGCTGACTTTTTGCTGAGATTTTATGTGTGTCTTTGCTGAGCTCTTGCTGTTTTTTTGAGGCTTTGGCTGATATTTTGTTTTTTCATTGTTGTTGTGTGTTTTTGTTGTTTTTCGTTAGATTTTTGTTCGATTTGGTCTGATTTTTGAGATATGGTTATGTTTCCTTTCGTAATGGTTTTTTTTTTTGTTTGCTTTTGCCGCGATTTGAATTTATGGTATTCTTCTTTCTCATTTTTTTTTGGTGATTATTGAGTTTTTTTTTTTGCACATTTTCAAATCTGATGAAACGTTGGAAAATTTGTTTGGATTTACTCGATATTCAAATCTAAAATTAAGGGATGTTAATTAGCAACTAATTCAAAATATTTTTGTCCTTATTTTATGATTTATTTGATTATTTTATTGCTATTTTTGTTCCTCGAAAATTTCAGATCTGAAAATTAATATTAAAATATTAATATTAATTTGTAATTTCCTTTTATTTGAAGTTGATGGTTAATTCAAATATTTGTAATTCAAATATTAAAATTCATGTTTAATTTGTAATTCAAATATTTTTGTTTGATGATTTCCTTCATTGTCGACGGTTAATTTCCTGATATTAATCGATATGTTAATGGTTAATTCATTGGTTAATTTGATTGTATTAGAATTTCATGTTTAATTCATTCATTATTCCTTGTTTTATTGTATTTTTCTTGTTTAATTTGGTATGTAATGTTAATTCCCTGTTTAATTGGCATGTAATTGAATTTGTCAATTTGTAATTATTAATCTTGTATGTGAATTATTAGTAAATTTTCAAAAATGTGAATTATTAATTGACTGTTAATTGGAGAAAAAAATTTGAATAATAAATTAATGTGCTTTCAATTAACTGGTAGTTAATTATTGTTAAATTGATCCTCCCTTGCTGCTCGGTAGTGGACCACGGCCGTGTGATTGATTTTAATTATTATATTTGTTTACAAATTTGAATTTGAGTGAATTAACAAATTAATTAATAAATATTCAAATTAACTGGTTCTCTTGTTTACAAGAAATATGAAATGAGTATAAGTTCACACAATGAATTAATAAATTTGAATGAATTAACAACTGTACGGTTAATTATCATATTTTGGGAATCGTATTGATTAAAATATAATTATCAGTGTTAATTTTTCCAACCATCGGGCTAATTATCTAAAATTGTACTAATCGAGTTAATATAACGTACTTGCTAATTATTGTCAATTACTACTATATTTGTTAATTACTATTAACTGTTAATCGAAATGTGTTGATTGGACTATTAATTGCATTGCATTGAACTGTTAATTGAGAGTTTTGTTTCACTAGACAAATTGGGTGGCAAAATGGGGTTGCGGATTAACGTTCAATCGGTGACGTCATGCTGATGCAATCAGCATTGTTGAGGAGAATCTCAGGGAAAGTGTATAATTTCTCTTAACATAATAGTATAATAAATAAACAACTAACATAAAAACAATGCGATGCAACTCACATTGTTAAATTCACACGTATAATTTGGGTTTACGACGGACATAAAACGAAATATGTGTTAATTTAGTTTAGAAAAAATATACGTGTTCCCTCTAAATGCATTCACACAAAATTCACACAAACGAAACACGTTTGAAATTAATAATATATCGGACAAATAAAATAAGACAAGTGTTAAATTAGAACATTATATGTATTAAATCGGGTTTATTATTTATTTATTATATATTCGTTCAACACATACTTATTTAATACATACACATGTGTTAAACAGAATTCATGTAAGCATTTATCAGTTATTCATTTAACACCACACTTAACACTAATCACCTCATCAACAGATTGAGAGAGAATTTTAAAGAACTTCATATCATCACTCGTTAGTTTTAACATATTTTCTATTACAATATGTTATGACAGTGGCCAATCTAAACCATGCTTATTGTGCGTGTTGTGTGTGCGTGTTGTGTGTGTGTGTGTGTGTGTGTGTGTGTGTGTGTGTGGGGGGGGGGGGGGGGGGATAAATATATATACGGGGGGTGGTGTGGTGTTTTATTTTTTTCCAAAAAATAATCTTCCTAAAGGTTTGTGTGTGTGTGGGGGGGGGGGGGGGGGGGGGGGGGGGGGGGGGGGGTCAAAAAATTATTATAGCATAATACAGTAATAAACATAGTAAGATTTACAAAATTTGGAGACGGGGAGCACGGCATATCCCAGCCCATACCTTTAGGAAGGAACATTAAGTGGAAGATTTTATTGGAGAGGAGGCAGGTGTGGTGTCATATAACAATGCATTTGTTTAGAAAAAATATTATGTAATGCACAGTTATATTTATTGAAAAAATCTGAAGTTAAAAAAAGATTGAGTTTGATTTTTTGGTATTAGGATATTAGTCAATATATATATAAATGCTAACAAGAATTCATAAAAAAAATCCAAAAAAAAAATCCAGAGACCAAAATATACTGTTGAAACTAGCAAGATATATTCTTGTAGTTATCAAAATATACTGTTGAAAATATATTATTTTATTCTAAATTTTAAATATATTAACATATTGGATTTATCAGTATATTTTGCTAATTTTAATAGTATATTTTGTTAATTTCATCAGTATATTTTGCATCCGTGGATTCTTTTTGGATTCTTTTTTTTGAATTCTTCTTAGCAAACATATATATATATATATATATATATATATATATATATATATATATATATATGAAGGAGGCTAACCTACTTAATTAAGTACCAAGCATTAAGTACAAAATCATTAGTACTTAATTAAGTAGGTTAGCCTCCCACTATATATATATATATATTACATATCTATAAAATATATTAATAAATATAATATATGTAAATTATATTTATTTGATATATTAAATAATTATATAATTAACAATTTATATATATCAGATGCATAATTATAAATAGGTATTTAATATATTAATAAATATATAATTAATAATAATTATAAATGATTTTAAAATGCCGCAATAGCTTCGCTATAGCGCAAATAGCGGTGATGGCGGCGCTATATCATCGATATAGAGCGTAATAGCAGTGGTCACGTGTAAAGTGCAGTCCGAGCGTCATGGACCGCAATATTCCAATTTAAAATATTTATAAATATATGCATATTAACGTGCGTGTGTGCGTGGGTGTGGGCGTGTGCGTGTGCGTGGGCGTGGGCGTGTGCGTGTGTGTGCGCGTGGGCGTGGGCGTGTGCATGGGCGTGTGCGTGTGTTTGTTAGGAATACACGTTGTAGGAAAATAGTGACAAGAGAGATTACTTCAGTTATGACAATCGATCTCTTTTTGCAAATCAATCAAAAATAATTGATACTTTTCCTGAAATTCACTTTTTTCACGAAATTTCTCTTATTTTTGCAAATCAAACGGGCTCTCATTGTTGGCGAGAATACTCCAATCTACTATGAGGATGATTTACCGATGATGCTATGGGCATGGAGAATTTCACCGTATGAAGGTCATTTTTATAAATTGGAAGAAGTTAGTTAATGTTTTTTTCTTTTTTGGTTTGCTAGGCCAGTTTTATGGGTTTTATTAATTGTGAATTATTGTAAATTTTATGTATGTTGTTGCTGTTATTACTCTTTAATTGCTAAGCCTACGGGCATATTAGTCAAAAAGAAAATTCTCTCTAGAATTTCTCATTGGCGATTTTGCTGCGGATACTCTTCATTTGGCAAAGAAATAAAGAGGGAGGTTAATTTTTATCTTGCTCCAAAGATTTTTTAAGATGAGAAAAAATGAAATTGATGGCAAATAATTTCTCTCATATACACAAAAAATATAATTCATGTCCCCCCCAATTTGGAGGATAATGGAAGGTACAAATTATTATGACACTTTAGTACCCAAAATTTCTCTCGTTTCATTATTAACAATGATTCAAAGGATAAAATTGTTATTTTTTTTTATCTTATTTATTCTCCTCTTTTCCCCTTCATTATTCATTTTAAAACTGGGAAGCAAGAGAAAAATATTTTCTTCCCTTCTCATTCATTCATTTCCCCTTCATTCCCTCCCTTCATGGAAAACTCGCACACCCTTAGGCTTTGCTTGGTTTGAGGGTAGATGAGAAAAGGGAAGGAAAAGGAAGATAATATAATCTCGTATTAAATGGAAATGGTGAAAAAATGTGTTTTAGAAAGAAAAACAAAATATTTTTAAAAATATCATAGTATGAATTTTTTTTTTTTATGTTTAAGATATGTTATAATTTGATATTTTACATTATCATAGTTTTAGAATTTAATTTGTTGAATTTATATAAATTATTTTCAAAATAAAGAATATAATATGATACATATAACATATAAGTATATTCTCTCAATTTACTCTTCATTCCCCTTTCTCTAAATCAACTATGGATAGGATATTTTTTTATTCTTAATAATTTATTCTTTTTTCCCCATCCCTTCTTTTTACCTCCAAACCAAGCAAAATCTTACGTCCCGGAAAAGTGTCCCGATGAGATAGAATTTACTAGGGCGCGCACACAATTCGTCGTACCCATGCTCTCCACCAACACAACAATAAAAGTTGTTATGCAACCAAGAAATATCTCTACAACATGAAGACAGTGAAATGTTTGGTAGACCCGATCAGTCTTTGTCGAAGTGGCTGACACCCTAACGATCGGACCTGCAAGCTACCAACCGGGACTGCCTTTGAGGGCTTGGCTTAGGAAGAATGCTTGATTGTGCACCTGGCTGGTACTAACACATCAAGTCGACAGTTCCTTTCATACTACTTGACTCAAATCACACTTGAAAGATATGGACACAGTAGGTTCAGCAAAATCCCTTACGAAGAGCTATAGCTAGATATTCGGAAACCCCATATGGAGTATTTTGTTTTCCCGCAAAAGTTTATATATTTTATAAAAAAAACGCGCATTCTGTATTATATTTTGTGATGGTTAGAGGTGGATCAATCTATCATATCATGAGCAAGATAATAATCCCCTTAAATTAAGAGTTTTGTACCTTTGGCGTCTCGTAAGATAATAAGGAGGTGAGATTATTTTCCTCGCTTAGTCTGTCTCCTTCGAGTAATATTGCTTTACCATTTGACATGGATTTGGGATCGAAAATAGGGGAATTGTGCTCGTAGATCTCGTTTTCAACCTACATAAATTATTAGACTCAGTAGTCAATGATCAGGAAAATTGTTGGTTTTTATAAACCACGAAATATGGACGGTTTGATTCTGAAAAGTTCAATTTCAAAATAAAATGTAATGTTTACCAGTTGGTTCGCTGCCATGTGTGGCGAAGTACTGCTGCTCTGACTCTTATCAAAAAAATTTGCCGCCATGGTATTATTATTATCTTTGTCCTCCATACAATTAATCAATTCGACCATATTCTCCCCCATTAAATTATCGTTCGAGTATAGAAAAGGAAAGATACTTGAATCCGATAAAAATGAGGTGTCGCCGATAAAGGATTGGGGATATTCTGAATAAGGAAAGAGATAGTTTTCCGTGTTATTATTTGCAATATATACATTAGTAAACTCAGGAGAGGTGCAATGATGGAGCAAATTGAAGTCCGAATTTTCTCGGGTGAAACTTGTTAATGGTGGTGCTCCAAAAGAAGATTCAAAAAATTCTTCCATTTTGAATCTCAGAGTGCTTTGTTCCTAGTAGCAAAATCACTGTTCGAAAAGGAAAGGAATATCTATTAATCAAATCAAACGTGTCTGCAAAAATAGTTACCAAATGTAGAAATGGAATTGGAGAAGAAATGTATATACTAATTGAAATGAAACAGAAAATTGAGGTTTGTGATAACAATAATGTATTATCATAAGGTGGCATGAGCTTTGCCAACTTTCGATGCATAATTGGTGGACATTATTGTTAATTAATTTGGTTTCTTTTTCCTTTATTTAACCTCTAATGAAGTTAACGAAAATGAAAGTACCGTAAATGAAGAAATTGAAGAAGGCCTTCAACTTTTATGAAGTACCATGTAGTTCACTTCCATATCAATGCTTTATTTTTTTGAGGAATTATATATCAATGCTTTATGTAAAGTGGTTAAACCATCGTGATAATTCATAGCAATATAATTAAGCAACCAAATCAATTGACCTCTTTCTTTATTCATGGAAATGAAATTATCCACTCTTAAGTTTCCTCCATAACATCCAATTTTAGTAGGTAAATAAAATAAGCAACCAATCAATGAATTACACAAATCAATGAAAGATGGGAGAAGGTTATCGTAACTTGTGATTATTTCAAATGAGAGTAGAAAACTTGCCGAATGTGTCGTCTATAGATTTTCTTGTGAATTTAAAGAGATTTTACATTTTGTTTATGACAAAAAAAAGACCTAGTCAACACGGTTTGAATTAGTATGCGTAAGTAAAAAATAGGTGATAGCTTGGCCAATTAAATTTGCTTTCAAGATAGAGATTTGCATTTGTTTAGCGTAGTATATTCAAATGGAGAGTTATATGTCACGTACTTTTAAAAAAATATTTTGGATATTTAGTAAGATGTATCAAATATTTTTTTTTAATGAACAATACAAATTTTTTATTTAACCTACCGATCATTGATAAATAAATTTGAGAATTACTCTAGATACTCATTAATTAATAATTACTCAAAATATTTTTCAAAATAAATGTATCATTAGAAGAAATAAAATGTATGACAGAACTCTCCTATTCAAATAATTACATACATAAAGTCTTGGAAAATTACCCTTGGAAAATCTCTGACCAAAAACATATATAAGAACTCTTTTCAATAGTCTTGTGATACTGACCAAAACGAAATTTGACCTAAAAACCTAAAATATGCAGTTATTTTAATATAATATAGAGAATTGTACTCTATGGTACTTCACGACCAGAAATTTCATCAATTTGGGATTTGAAAAGTAATTATCGCCATTGTTTATGATATGAGATTGCATTCCTTAGTTTTCGATATTCAAAAAAATTATTAAGTATCAGTAACGAAAACGATCGCTTGTCAGATACCATTCAAAAAAAAAATCTATCTTCTTTACAACCCTAGATAGGATTAGTTTTTTGTACACCCCAAACTGTAACTTCAGATTATTCCTTTTTAAGAACATCTGAAACAAAAATCGTGTTATTTTCTGGTTCTATATAATATCATTGGCCTAAATTCGGATTATTATTATTATTATTATTATTACAATTTAAGATTGGAAAAAAAAAAACTAATCATCCAAGATTCTGGATCTGTTGCAATCCCTGACTTGAAATCCCGGGTTGTTATCAACCCGAGAACTAAAATGTCAGTTTTTTCCAAATCAGGGATTTTAATTCAATCCTCTCCTAGGAGGTTTGGAAGGGCAAGAAAAGAACCGACTGTCAAAAATTCGCATAAATAATTCATAATAACCCTTGTCCCGTCTGAAAGATCAAATTAAAAAAAAAAAATTGTGAAGAATTAGTCAAATTCCATTATTAAAAATAATTTTTAATGTCAAATGACAACTGTCCCAAGAAAATAACTTCGTACCAGTTTGTACTTTGTATCCTGTAATAGCAGACCATTTACACTAACATGTTCTACAAAAGATAATTAAGAAATCTTTACCAGATTATGTGTTCTTTCTTCCATCCAATCAGAAACCGCCACGTCAGCACAATCATTCTCGTTTACAACAAGGTTTAACACCACAACACCTAACACCATCCACGTAAAAATGAACCAAGTCCTTAGACACATGCTTGCGTGTCAAGTCACCGCCTCTCAACCCGGATCCCCATGCAGAGTATAACGGGTCCACGACCTCTTTTTCAAACCCGTTTCGACTCAAATCAATCAATTTTAATTGATTCGCACCCGTTAAAGCCTCCGCAAGTTCTTGTATCGACTGAGACCCAACGTATAGACTCCTCTTACACGAGCTGGCACAACTCCCGTCAGACTTGGATAAATTATTAATTTTAGTTTCATTATTATTATTATTGGTGTTATTGGTAGTGTTTTTAACGGGTTCGTCATCTTCACTATCCGCAACTTCCATATTAATTAAATTAGGGTTAGGGATTATAGGGGTTAACGATGTACTTGTGTTCTCAGCAATATGGAGCTCCTCCAATGAATCATTATCTATTAAAATAATAATATTAATGATGATTGAATAATAACTAAGAAAAGGAGAAATTGAAATTATGAAAATGAGTAACTAACCTGACAAAGAATGTATTAATGTAATTATACCAGCCAAGCCAAGATTGCACCGGTTTAGAATTAATGTTCTCAAACTGCATAACGAATTTCTCAACATTGTTGCAATTGCTTCTGAACCCTGATTGTTTATCACAAATGGAATTGTATCAATTCTATTACTAATAATTTCAGATTTAATAATTTTTAAATTTTAAATATTAACCTCTTGAGAAATTGAATTTCCAGAGAGGTCGAGATGGAAAATGCAGCTCAGTGCTGATAGACGGTTACAAACATTAGCGAAAGTATTAGAGGTTAAGTTACAACTGGACATGTCCAGTTTCAGCAGCTCTTGAGATCCACTGGAGAGTTCCTCCATTAATTTTCCGGCTCCGTCCTTGACAATTACAGTTCATAAATAATAATAATAGAACATGAAAATGATTTAATTTAATGAATTAAAAGAATGCTTACAGGTCCGATACAAGTGCCGCCTAGAAATAAGCCAGATAGACTCGATGAGCTGGCAAGATTGCATAATTGGTCGAGTATGAGCTTGTTGAGTCTTATACCAGTCAGACTCAGCTCAGAAAATCTACATTTTAAATAATTCAAAAATTATTATAAATATTCAAGAATTGCAAATATAAAGAGGCTATAACTAAGCAAACCTTTTTAAGGAGGCAAGTTTGGAGAATAAGTTGACCATGGCATTTCCAGATATAGGGTTATTTTTTCCTGTCCAAATATATCATTTTAATTATATAAAAACAAAATAATTAATTAAAGGGATTTAATGAGTAGAATAAAAGAAAAAAAAAGGTACCAATTGAAAGATGGGAAAGAACAGACTCTTCGTGAAGAGCATCAGAAACCTTCTGGATTGTTCTCGACGTGATAGAACATTGCTCTATATTCAAGCTATATAATGCTATAAAATACAAATATACAAATCAGCATAATTCTGAGGGGTATAAATGATATAAAAGGTAATAAGAAAAAAGAACCTTTGCAGTTTTGCAAGATTGTGAAAAGGTAAGAACTACATGCGTCAGTAAGCCGATTCTCAGAAAGGTTAAGTACTTCCAATCTTGCTGACATCACTCCACATTCACAAATCTTCGCACAAAACTTTGTTATATAAAATATATATAATTTATTTTATATGATAATAAAAAGAAATACCTGAAATAAAGCTGTGGGGCCGAAACGGTTGCAATGGAGATCTAATGTCAAGCCTCCATATTTCTGGCTTGACGATGTGAATATTTCTTGTAGCTTCTCTATTGTATCGTTACCTTAAATTTTCATAAATCACATTAAATAATAAACATTATTCCTTTATAAAATAAAATATAAATATATAAATTTTACCTAGAGAATTATGAGAAATATCTAAAACTGCAATGGTTTTATGAGCTTGCAAAGCATTGAGAAATGGCGTCATAGAAAGATCTTGCAATCCACAATCAGATACGATTATTTCATCTTCTGAAACCTGTTAATCACCAAATAACTCTCCATTAAATATTTTTAAATTTTTGACGCGTAATTAATTAATTATTGCTTGCCTCGAGATTGTATAATTTTCTGAGGAGCTTCAGACTGGGAGGCTCTAATAATTTGGTGCAACAATCAATGTATAATTTCATCAATCTTTTTGGAACCCAACCTGGTTATATAAATAATAATCCAATTTTTATCAGAATATATTATATTATGAGAAGAAATATCATTATTGTTTACCAGAAATAAGGACGTCAATACAATTCTGTTGAGCGACAAAGGATTTGAGATCTTGGATTGCTTCGAAGGAATCCAAATCCTTTCCAGAACACTTTAATTGCCCAATAACCGGAAGCAAGCCTAGTAGTACAGTCACGATTAATCATTATTAGAAATCCCGGATTCCAAATTCCAGTTTTTTAAACTTATACGTACCTTTCGAACGCCTATCTTCAGATATCTGAATATAGTACACGCACGCTACCTCAGCTTTTAAATTATCGATGCACAAATGCTCGTCTTGCTTGCATGAATTCACGTCCACGTATATCATCCTCTCTCCAATTTTGAAAGCCAAAAACTCCTAAATTACAAAAAAAAAAAAAAATCAAAATCATAAATTTGATTTTAAAAAAAGAAACTTGTTTAAAACTTACGCCGTGTTCGTTTCCAGACATATTGAAACCCGTATCGTTATGACTTTGAAGAATACTGCTCGAAATTTGGGCCCTTTCTCCAGATCTCTTAGATCCGCTGTGCACGGATTTCGATGCAGAGGGCGCCACATCATCGTGTGTCTTTTTGGGTCTTTGTACTTTGAAAGAACAAATGCTCTCTTCGACAGGATTACATTCCTGCGTACTCGCACTGCTATTAACCGCTCTATAATCATCATCATCATTATTATTATTATTATTATTATTATTATCGTGAATAGTTCTTTTAATATGATGAGTCTCGTCAGATTCATCATCTGAAATTACGACTCTGACACGTTTCCTTTGAACCAATTTATTTTCAACACAACTCTCATGCAAAACCTCAGGCTTAATACGAGAACTCTTGTTGCTTCTTCTATGAACAAGCAAAGAGAGGGGCAAGTCAGCATCGAGATCTTCTGTGGCATCTGAATTGTGGTCTTCCGTGTGGTATTTATTGAGCGGAATATTCTTATTGGATGATGAGGTTTCGGCTCCTTCTGAGTCAGATTCTGCGTGGTAATCGCTGAGGAGTTTGTCGTTTTCGTCTTTTAGTGCTTGTCTCAAGCTGATTATTTCTTTCTGTAACTTCCTGCAACGAATTGAGATAATTTAGTTTTATTTTTATTTTTATTTGCAATTTTTGCATGAGAATTATTTAAGTACTTGGCTTCTTCGAGATTGTCGAATCGAATCATGTGGCTATAATGCATATTCTCGAGTGCTGACAGCTGTACCGATGGTAGGTTAGCTTTCGCTGCCATCCTGTAAATAATTTAGAAATATAAACTTAGGTTTTCATAAAGTTAGTTTTAATTCTATAAAAATAGAAAAATAATAAAATATATAATTACTTGTAGCCCTCTTCAAAGGCTTGCAATGCGCCAGCCCAATCACCAGAAGAGTCTAGAACCTCTCCAATATTTATTTTCGCTAGTGCTTGTCCCTGAAAATATAAATTTTCTCAATCATTTTTTTATTCAAAATGCATTTATTTATTTATTTATTTATTGTGAATTACCTCCAAGTTATTAATGGACCTGTAAAGATTCCAACTTTTCATGTACCATTTTCTCGCTTTTGGAAAATTCCTAAGTTTCTGATAAGATTCTCCAATTGCTAAAAATGAATCGCCCAATTTCTCCTTGTCCCACAATTCCGCAGCTTTTTTCTTCTTCCTTTTCGCATATTCTTTATGCTACACACAAAACAAAATCACTAAAACAATATATTCCCCAAATATAAACCAAAAAAAAGGACTCACTTTAACCCAAGCACTAATCCGACTCGATTTCTCGATAAGGCCGTCAAGACAGGTTATTTCCTCGAGCAATCGTTTTCTCTCAGATGGGGTGCCTCTTGCGTCAGTGACGGCTCTAACTAACTTTTTCAATATCTGTTCTTCACTTCTCAAGCTTTCTAGAACCTTCTTTGCCTCTAAAACCGTCTCGATATTCGTCTTTATCTGCGTAATCAACCCATCTTCATCCTCCAAACATTTCGCAATTTCGTTTGCCTTTTTATAACAAAGTATCGCGTCGTCATATTTTTGCACTCTGTAATGTAATTCGCCTAAAGTAATATACCCTTTTGATTCGCCGAGTTTATGGCTTATGTTTTTACATATCACAATGTCTCGCTCTATGAGTTCCTTTGCTTTGGACCAATTGCGCAATTCGATGTATAAATTGCCGAGATTGTGATTGAGGCGGCTTCGTGTATCGTCATTTTGACTGATTTCTTCTTCGTCGCAGATTTTTAACCCTTTGAGGAAGATTTGTTCAGCTTCTTCTAGGTTATCTAGATCCATTTCGAGCATGCCTATGTTGTTGTGTGAATCGATGAACTCTTTGAGGTAGAAGGTTGACGATTTGGCGTTTGGGGGCTTTTCTTTTAGGATTCGAGAGAGTTTCATGGCCAATTTGAAGTATTTCTTGGCGTTTCGAATGGCGTAATGGTCATTTTCGGATCGGAGGAAGATCTCGTTGTATGTTCGGCCTAGCTGTGTGCTGGCTCTCTGCTGCTCGATCAGATCGTCTGAATCTTTTGCCAGTTGGAGATGCTTCTTCTGCATTGTAAATCGTGGTTTATAATGGATCTAGATCTGATAATGTAGAATTGATACATGCAAGAAGAAACGAGATTTACCTGATAGAGAAGCGCCTCCTTGAAGCGATCAAGCCGGAGATAAACCTCGCCAAGAGACTGGCAAGTAGGAAGAAGCTGTTTCTGGGGTAAATACTTGACTGACAAGTCGTAATCGATCCTTAACCATCGGAGCGCCTCCACATACTCTCCATGCTGCTTCAGAATATCACCGATAATATTCGACCATCGTGCCTCCTCAGCGTGATCTCCCACCCTTTCCGCATCTCTATACGCCTTTTTAGCAGTCTTCAAATCCTGTTCTTCTCGACCCATTGGTAGTTTCGAACTGATCTGATTGGATTGGGATTCAGGGATGCTTTCTTCCTCCCATTGACTGTCAGGGTTAGGGTTTTCAGTGCTGAGCTCACCCGGAGAAAAAATGGAGGGAGGGAGATTTAGAGATATTCCCGCCAAAATGAGAGCGAAATCACATGTGAGGATGGCCTTCGGCATTTGCTCTTTTGGGCCACAAAGTCCATTTCGTAAACATAATAGAGGAGGAAGACTGATATTTTAGTATTTGCCGCCGCAAATTGTTGTAAAAAATACATAACAAAAATATAACAAGTACATGTAAAATTGACGACTAATTAACGGACAAAAAAATATTATAAGACGATACTAAAGTAAAATATTGTGCATTTTTTTTTCTTGCTCTTCCACGTTTGGTCTCTTGGTCGTCTGGTTTTTTTTTACTGTTGTACGATCGTGTGTTGCTAATAGCGCGCCCTCTCTTTCTCTTTTCATTCACCTGCGAATAAAGAACTCGAGAGAGAAAAGGTGACGTTGGTGGCGATGAAGCCCTAAGAATTAAAATGCTCGCGCGACGGGTTGGACTCCTCCGTTCGTCGACGTCACAATTAGAAATATAATTATGAATTACGAGTTACGAATTACAAATTACCCCTAAACCCTAAATCCCGAACTCCAAACCATGAACCCTAAACCTTAAAGCTCAAACCCTAAACCCTAAACCTTGAATTACAAATACAATTATAAATCGTGAATTACGAATTACCCTTAAACCATAAGCCCTGAACCTCAAATCATAAACCGTAAACCATAAATCCTAAAACATAAACCCTAAATACGAAATCAGAAATACAAAGAATATACGAAATACGTGCTGGTTAATTCTAATCTAGACGGGGGTGAATAGGTAAACCTAATATGCAATTTTCGCGCTAAGGTATACAAATTCTAAATTAATGCGGAAGCGGAAATGATATGAATTGAATAATGCAAATACCGAACAAATTGAACACACAATGTTTAATGACGGAGTTTCGTAGGTGGTTGCTTTGTAGCTTTAACTCACCGTCTACTTGCTCAATCGACCGATTCGATTGAATACAAGTACCTACGTCTCCGGGTATGTCTTGCGCATTTTCGGCTTTCGATTGAATTCCCGAATCACTCGTCCAAGATTTTGTCTATATCGATTTACACGTATTTCTATCGATCAATATCGGGCTTTACAATCTTTGCACTAGCCTATTACAATTATCTAATACGAACTAAACGTGAACGGTCACGCAAGTTGGGAATCGTATTTGATGGAGGAGAAGGAGGATCTAATAATCTCTAAGTGGAGCATCTCCTAAATTCCTTGTTTGGCACACCATTAACGAAAGAACTATATTATTCTTGGAATTTCTTCTTCACACAAATTCTCCAAATTATAATTCCACAAATTTGGAGAATGTCAAGGTGGAGGAAAACACATAATGGAGTTATTATTATTATTATTATTATTATTATTATTATTATTGTTATTATTATTATTAAATGATATAAGATAATAATAATAATTATTATTATTAAATTATCACAATAAAAAAAATAATACATAAAAAATAATATAATAATAATATTGTAATGATATTATAATAATAACTATATTATATAGTAATAATATTATAATATTAAACTAATAATATTATAATTATATATTATTAATAATTATTATAACATATTAATAGCAATATGTTAATATTATTTCAATATATTTATATAAATATTAATATAATAATATTAATATACTATATAAAAATATTAATATTAGAGTATATTATTAATATTAATATTAATATTAATATATTATTAGTTAATAATACAATAATTTATTAATATTAATATTAATATGTTAATATTATTATAATATATTTATGTAATATTAATATATTGTATTATTATTAATATTAATGTATTATTAATATTAATAAAATTAATATATTAATAATATTAATAATATTAGTATGTTAATATTATAATAGTATATTATATGAATATGCTAATATAATAGCATTAAAATAAAAATATTAATATATTAGTATTATTTACAATAATTTAATATTAATATTAATATAAGTATTATGAATATATATTATAATATATTATATTATTATTATAATTAATATTATATTATTATTATAATATTAAAATTAGTACAATAATATTACTACAATTAATAATATTATGATGATTTTATATTTTAATAATGTTATATTATAATCATATTATTTATTTATTTAAACTCATTTGATTACAATAATGATATTACAATAATATAATATAATAATAATAACAACAACAACAACAACAATAATAATAATAATAATAATCATAATAATATTATAACATTATAATAATATAATATTATAATGCCATAACAATAATAATAATAATAATAATAATAATAATAAGAAGAAGAAGAATATAATAACATAATAATAATAATAATAATATAATAATTTAATACTATATGATAATACTATTATATTGTATTAATTTTAATCAAACATTTGTTCTATATTTTCAATAATGAAATTCCAGAATTTTTCTAACCAACCAAACAAAGAATTATACTTTCCAGCATCTTATAATTCGGGCGTCCAAACAAACTGTGGAATTACTAATTCCAGAACTTTTTTCTCCTCCACCTTATAATCCAATTCCACTCTACTAATTCCGCTTGCCAAACGGCCCCTAAGAATGTTTAGAAGATTTAAGCTCGAAGTATTTAGCAAGGTTCTCTCTTTTGAATGTGAAAATGTGATTGTTGAAGTGAGGTGAGAGAATGAGGGAATGGTTCTATTTAAAGAACACATAGACTCTTCCCTTAAATTGTTTTTTCTGCACAGTCCGTTACAACGGACATGAGGTCCATTATAACGGACCACAAGTCAAACTAGTCGTTACATCAAATATATTCAAATTATTACATAGTCCGTTACAACGAAAATATTGAAGGAAATACAGCTTTGGATCAACGCTAAAATAGTATGTAGAAGGAAAAACGAACGTACGCGTTCGTGAGCATAAGAAACAGTTTTAGTAAAACTGATATAACTTTCAGATAACGACTCCAATTTGAATGGTTCAAATTGGGTTAGATAGATAATGAGATTATCTAGAACTTTCATGTAGAAATATATTTCATTTGAGCGAATTATCAGTGTCGTTTTAATGAAATATCGAAAGGGTGCGACAGTTTGACATACAGTTAGTAAAACCGTCATAACTTTCGCATCCGAACTCCAATTGGGCTGGGCCAAATTGGTTAAAGTCATAACTTTCGTCATAAATAGAATGATACGATCCTATTTATTCATCCTACCTAAATAACGGGATCCCACCCGATAGGCTAAAGTCACTTGTGGGAGGAACGGAAATATGGGTCTTGAGTGTTATGGACTTGGAGTCCCGTATCGGTATGAGGGTTACCGATTCGATAAAATGACACTTTCCTATCATCATCATATAAGCATATAGATTAAGTATGCACGGTTAGGAGCTTAATCTTCATCATCCATTTAGAATTATGTTTTCTAGCAACACCAAATATATCGATGAGTTCGATATGATAGATGGTTTTTGGGCCGGAATTATCGTAATTAACCTCGATAGTCAAAGAATAGTTCTTAGACTTAAAGGAACGTGTTGGACACAAAAATGGTAGATTCAGGGCCCGAGGCTTTGGCTTTAGAGAAAACCGGGTTCGATAAACTTAAAGAAGGAATCGAGCGACATTACGTGCCTTGTGGTGGCATGTATAGACGCAAATTTCTCAAAATTATTTTGA
This sequence comes from Luzula sylvatica, assembly GCA_946800325.1. Lineage (NCBI taxonomy): Eukaryota > Viridiplantae > Streptophyta > Magnoliopsida > Poales > Juncaceae > Luzula > Luzula sylvatica. The sequence goes on along the minus strand of OX326960.1, from coordinate 56,559,429 downwards.
GAATTCGGGTGCATACGAAAGTAAAACACAACGCTCATGAAATAGTTTCAAGAGCTAGATCGGGTTGAATGGTTCAATGCGGCTCAAAGAGTAGGTTGATTATGAGACGCCTTATGGGTCTTTGATTAACACTCGTGTGTTGATGGTACGAGATTTGATCTTCGTGACCGAATATCATATGCATTCGATAGATAAGTCGATCCCGAAATTGCATGAGATGCGATGTAAATTTGAATAGGAGATGCTTGGAGTATCCGGGGAATCCAAAGCATAGAGATGCGTGGATGTCCTCGTAATTCAAAGGGGGGATCGAAAGAAATAAATGTCTAAGGATATTTTGGGAAAATGTTTTCCAAACAGAAAGTTCGGACAAGGAGTTGTCCAAACTAATGACTCAAAGAATGGTGAAATCCGAGGAGGATTAAACATGGAAGTTGATTGCTTCTTTTGGCGTTGCCGTCTTGGCCATATAAACGAGATACGCGTATCTAGATTTCATGAGATGGATTGCTAGAATCATTCGAATTAGATTCGATTGATTAATGCGATACTTATTTATGAGGCAAGACGACAAAGGGCGTCATTCTCCAAAGGTTGGAGAAAGATCCGATGAATTATTGCAAGCAAGCAAGCAAGCTTGCTTGTTTACGGACGGTTAAAGTAGATACGGTAACATCTGTTTAATGCGTGCCGAAGCGGAGACTTTTGAAAGGTTCAAAGAGTTTCAAAAACAAAATACAAAATCGACTTAGCAAGAAAATCAAAGCCCCTTTGATAGGATCGAGGAGGCGAGTATTTGAGCTACGCACTTCGATAGGATCGAACAGGCGATATTTGAGTTATGAGTATTGATGATCATTTATGATTGTGGAATCGTTTCACGATTATCTTCATTTCGAAACATTGAGATGTATTCGAAAAGAGGAAATGAACGCATGTAAGACATGGTTCAATAAATGATAAGTCAAACGGATCTCCCAAAAATGTTTTGGGGATCCCGGATACGTCCTTGAGACAGCGGCACTAATGAATGGTTGCATATGAGATATGTACCATAAACCTTGTAATCGGTACAAAATACGTCATATGAGATATGGATCGGAATGGTTCTGAAGTTGTCATTTGTACAGATTTGAGCATGTGAGTATATTTCGAAATTTGTTTCGAATAAACTCGATCCCAAATCTGAAAATTGTTCGTTTATCATATATCCTTAAGGAAACTAAAGGGTATTAGTTCTAACGTCCCGACGAAAATGAGATTTTCGTGGCTCGAAGAGATGCCTTCTTGGTGGAGGACATAATGCGCACAAGTTTGGAACTTGATGCCATTTATCTCTACGCGGGCTAGTGGGAGTAGAATAAATCTCGAAAGAGTTCGTGATCTGAAAATGAAAATTGTACCGATCAAAGTTGACATGACTTCATCAATAGTTGATGAATGCAAGTCGAACACACAAAAGAATTTTTTTGTAGATCAAGTGGGCTATATCATAAGCCGGTAAATACGGATTTATCGTGGCTAATGATGATAGATCGAAATCATATGATGATTCGATATCCTACAAAGATGCTATGAAAAGTAACGATTCCACATGACATGATGTCATGAAATCTGAGATTCGATCCGTGTAAATTATCAAGTTTAGAATTTGATCTCATTACTTTCAGGGTTAGACCCGTGAAATGTCAATGGGTTTTCAAGATGAGAACCGACACGGATAGGAATACGCATATAACAAAGCGAGGCTAGTAGCGAAAAGTTTCAAGTATTTCATAGTCGTACTATGAAGAAACGTTTTCGCATGTTGCCATGCTTTCACATTCTCGAAATTATGCTTGCCATGGTTGCGTATTATGACTACGTGATGTGGCAAAATGGATATCAAAACCGAATTTCTTGACAGAAATTTTATGAAAGGATGTGTTCTTGACACAACCTTATGGTTTTGTCGATTCATAAGAATCGGTAAAGGATATGCACGCTTTAACGATCCATATGATGGATTAGAGAAAGCTTCTCGGAATTGGAATATTCGTTTTGACAAAGTTATAAACTGTTATAACATTATCGGAACGAATGGAAACTTTGTGTACACATGAAGGTTAGTGGGAGGCGCGTTATATTTCTTGTAACGACAAAGGATTTAGGCGAGACCGCTTATGAATTAAGCGTGAAGATCTATATGATAGATCTAAGAAGTTCCTCGTTCTATATTATAGCACGTATATCGACATATTGTTGAAAATGATTTTCAACATATAACTCCTTGGCGGAGTTAAATCGAAATGTCGAATGGCAAAAATTTCCTACGGCTCGATGTGAGGCATCAAACAGGGCGAAAAATAATAATATGAATATTTACATTTGATGTGAGGATATATTATATCTGTCATGATATGTATGTGGCTATATGTCGTACACATAAAGCGTATAATTCACCATCAATAAAATCCAAGGGAATCACACGAGTTTGAATGTAATGTGATTACATGAGACTAACTCTTGTGAATGTATAATGGTTATACATATATATACATAATGGTTATGTGTATTTAAATCCATTGGGATTTGTATTGTGTGCAGCGAAACTGTCACACCTAAAATTTCATTTCTAAACATTCCTAGTCGCGTGTCGGTTTGCTTAAGCGAGAAGCATTTCTATTATCTGATAATAGACTGAACGCGTACACTAGTACGTTAGCCGAGGAGATGATTATGTTTTGCTAATCATAGGACAAGGTGCTTGTCGAATCGGAAACGTAGATATATGGCAGGTGACATATATTGGATATGACCAAAGCCGCGAGACCATGACATGGTTTAGTCATTATAGATGGACTCACGACGAGTAGGGTATTAGGTTCTTCGCACTTGAGGGGACCATTGATTGCGTTATGTGCGTAACACAATGCTTTGATAAGATCTTACGCCTATCGTAACAGGGGGCCAAAACGGTCATCATTGGATATTGTCCGAAACACGGAATTCAATATGAGTCTTCAAGATAGGAATTGTTTATTCCGAAAGGAAGAGATATCTCTTAGGCCGCTCGATGAATTGATAAACGAAAACTACGGCCGTAGTCAATGATATTAATGGTTAATATCGATTGAAATTGTTAACTCAATTCGGAATCGAGAAATAAGTATAGTTAATCAAGATATAAGGATGACTACCATCATGTCTTTTGATTAACGGATATCGTAAACAAGAGAACTAATAACCGCTATTCGAGATAGGCACAATGATCACAATCATTTTTCGTTTTAACATGGGTAGCCATGATGGAGTGACTAGATCTCGCTCATGGGCTTGTAATGCGTAACAACTTACTGCCATCGTTAAACGAACCTACACGGTCACACAATGAGTCGTACTATGTCGGGCTTGATTGCAAGTTTTTGCACATGAGATGTGCATGGCTTTAGCGTATATGATACGCGGGCTAGATTCTCTGATATAATGTATATATGATATACATGAGTACATTTTAGGTAGATCTGAAACTGAGTGGGAGACAGAAGGAAATACAGTTTTGGATCAACGCTAAAATGGTACGTAGAAGGAAAAACGAACGTACGCGTTCGTGGGCATAAGAAACAGTTTTAGTAAAACTGATACAACTTTCAGATAACGACTCCAATTTGAATGGTTCAAATTGGGTTAGATAGATAATGAGATTATCTAGAACTTTCATGTAGAAATATATTTCATTTGAGCGAAGTATCAGTGTCGTTTTAATGAAATACCGAAAGGGTGCGACAGTTTGATATACAGTTAGTAAAACCATCATAACTTTCGAATCAGAACTCCAATTGGGTTCGGCCAAATTGGGTTGGAAAGATAATAAGATTATCTACAACTTTCGTGAAGGTTTGAAGTCGGTTGGAACGATTTAACAATTTCGTTTCAACAGAATACTGAAAGGGTGTATGCAGTTTCTGTTTGAAAAGGTGTATAGTAGATATACATACATTTTGGCCCATCCTTATCCTATGTTGAATAAATAGGGTGTTTCTCTCTCTCTCTCTCTCTCTCTCTCTCTCTCTCTCTCTCTCTCTCTCTCAATTCAGACTATACAGACAATTCAGATCAATTGAAGTCTAATTCAGTCCAGAAATTAGAGAGACTCTTATCAAGTTGTTGAAAGAGTGCGAAGAGAAAAAGAGAAAGAGAAAAGAGTTTTCTGCGTCTAGAGAATCGAAAGCAATCATGCAAGTTCGCCGGTGCATCGTCTAGGCAGGTGCATCCGCGACCGAGGTGCTATGACTCACGGTGGATACGGGTAGAGGAGCGACATTTGTGGCTCTTCGTTGTGATCAAACCGAAGAAATAAATGAGTGAAAGGCTGTGGAAGCGTGTTGGCAAGGGACGCATGAAGACAACCGGAGACGTGTCAAGACGGTGGGAGACGTGTGGTATGGGACGCACGGGTTAGTCACCAACGTGACACCGAAGGAAGAGAATGATGCGAGCGATCAACCCGTCGTGCGTGATCAATTTCACGCTGGTAATCGTCTATCCTACTTTGCATCGTACCCTTGAAGTCAAGGCGTGATCTCGGGATTTGGGAACCGGACCAGGGCTTCATATCCGCTGCGCGGGCCCGGGGACGGGATAATTCCCTTCAAATATGGTCCGTTATAACGGACTGCAATATTAAGAAGCTCGTTGTAACGAACCACAAAGTCCGTTACATAGGACATTGTCCAGTGACTCTGCCTCATGTTGGTTCTATTTTCCGTTATAACGAAGAACACTACGTTACAACGGTACGAGCTTGTCCGTTACAACGGACATGGAGAGAGAATGTGGTATACTAAAGTGAGTCATATGTCCGTTACAACGGACCGGACTGTCCGTTACAACAGACATTCTTCTGTGACTTTTCTTCAAGGAGGCAATATATAGCGTTATAACGGTGATTCTTCCGTTACAACGCTTGGTTGGTGTCCGTTACAACGGACTGGTGAATCCGTTGTAACGGACTATACTGTGTTTGCCATTCTTGAATAGGACGAGGAGTTCTGTTACAACGGACATATTTCTGTCAGCCTTATTTTTTATTTCATCATTTTGATGGATTTCAAATATATTTTCTTTACTTATTTTGAGCTTAATAATTCATAAACAAGTTTAGGGATAGCTATAAGTTATTTTGGTGATTTGTATGATATCTGAACTTGTGAAATCTTCGATGTCTTGATTCCGTGATTCTTCGATGTCTTGATTTGTGTGTATCTTCGCGATTCTTCGACGTCTTGATCCTTGGTGTCTTCACCATTCTCGAATGATCTTTACTTGTGTTTATCTTGATCTTTTTATTGCATTTTGTACCTATATCGCCTACACGTCGTACTTGATAGATTTGTTAGTAATATCGACATTGTTTTTAAGATAATCAAACAAACGAAAATTTGAACCAACTACGCGAAATACACATACAAATAAAAATACAAATACAAATACAAATACAAACAAAAATACAAATATAAGAATGCATTTGCCTATGATGTATAGAAAATAAACAAATTTTGAAGCAAGAATCATTTGAATCGTTCCAGAAACCCATCTCTCGAGCGACTCAATCGGTTCTCTCTTTATAATTTATAAAAATAACGATTTGCTGAGGCAAAACTATCGTGGTAGCATATTTCATGTCGTAGTGAAAGTATTTTTTCTTAACCATAATTGATATTTTTTTATTGTACCGTTTTGTAAGTTTAATACTTTGTTTTGGCATAATTTAAGCAAATGCTATTTTTTAATTCGAGTTATGCTTGTTACTTCTTATAAAATGCGGGACTTGGCGTGATGCTCGTATTGTGTCCAACCATAATTGTTTAGCGCACTTGCATTGAGTGAGATGACGAAGTACATAGGGTGTATGTTGCACATATACAAATATCGTATTAGATAATTTTCGAATTAGCAAAAAATACGATATATCTATTATATATAATATTTTATTATTTTATCAATGATAGTTTATCTATTTAATATTCTTATTTATTAGATATTACATGATTGATATTATACCATACGATTTATCAATAATTTTTCAAAATAATATTATTACGATTAAAGCTCTTATGAAACTCGGACATAACGATATATCTTGCGCTTTGAGAAATTAAACATTTAAATATTTATTTGTCCAAAATGTCCAAAGAAAAATACTTGAGAAAATATCAACACTCCACTTGTCATGTTACCTGTATTAATCACAATAATGCAGGCTTATATATTTAGGCTTGTTAGTCAAGTTAATCGCCAAGTAAGGACAAGTTAAATTTTTTTTCTCTAACTAAATTCAATGCAACATTAAAACCACGTCACCAATAACAATAATGCAAAATAAATAAACTAGTTGTTCCCAATCTAGTGCTAAGATTATGATTTGATGTACACCGAACCTAATCATTTATTTTACTGAGATTTCACGCTCTTATTGGTTAAAATAAACAAAATGTCAAAACAAAATGTTCCGTTTTAATTTAAACCAACTTGCTGGCCTTGCCGACTTCGGACATAGCTGTCACAAGCCAATTTGCATTTTGCACCATGCCTAACATAGTACCAGACTGACTTTAATAACCACTGTGCTGTCTACAATAAAATATAACGAAGGTACAAAATTATATATCAGTACAAGGAGATTTATATATTTATCCTTTTTTTTTTACTTAAAATAACATATTTATTCTTCTAAATATCAAACTATCATAGTTATCCTCTCACGAATCTAAAATATCATATTTATCCTAAAATTTGAATCATCTAATTTGTTTGTTAAAATTAATAGTAAATATTTAAAATTATTATATATTACTATTTGCAAATATATGTTTTTAAAAATCCAAAATATCATATTTATCCTTTCAATAATATAAAATAACATATGTAGACTTCCGAAATAAGATATAATATTTACTTTTCAAAATACGAACATTCTTGTTTTATGCAGAGGTCGCCGTTCACAAACTAAAACATTGCTATGTTCACTTGGATAGTAAGACGAACCATCAGAATCAGGCGAAACCAAATATTTAATAAATTATTATATAAATATATTGTATATTTTAAATTGGAGGATAAATATGATATTTTATTAAGGGAAAATTAAAAAAAAACCCTAACTTATATGGATATTCTAAAAAATCCCTTATTTTTTTGGAAACTCCAAAAATCTACTTTACCGAACTTTTATTTTCAAATAGCTCCTACAGAGATTAAAACTAACCATGAATGGTGTTAATTTTTTTTTTGACCAAATTACCTTTCTATTTTTATATGTTGTAAATAGTAATAAAAAAATATTGTTATTTTTTTTATTAGTTTTAAGAAAATTCATAAATATTTTTTTTTAACATGTAGTGATTTCAAAACAATAAATTTATTATATGTTGTGTTTATATAATTTTAATTTTTCATTTATTATTCATGAAAAACTAACATCAGATAGTAATAAAATAAACAACAATAAATAAACACATTGAAAATATATTGATAGAAAAATATCTAGTTTTTTATTTTATTTTCATTCACCTTTTTATGTATTTTTTTGATAGTTTCATGATATTTTTTTTTGAAATATTTGCAATGTATTCTTTTAATATCGTTGTTCATCTTATTATTTTATGTTAGTTTTTCACGAAAAAAATATAAAAGTCCAATATATATATATTGTATGAAATATTAAAATTATATAAATATAACATATAATAATTATTTTTTAAAAATTATTATATGCTAATTTTTTTTAGGACTTTTTTATAAATCAATCAAAATTACAATTTTTTTAATTACTACACATGAAAATAGAAGAGTATTTTTGTCATTCTTTTTAACACCTTCCATAGTTAGTTTTAACCCCTACATGGGGGTATTTGAAAATAAAAGTTTGGTAGAGAATTTTTTTGGAATTTCCAAAAAGATAGGAGTTTTTTTGGAATATCCAAAAAAGTTCACCAATAGGAGGGTATTTGAAAATAAAAGTTTGGTACATGTTTGGAGTTTGGAGTTTTCAAAAAGATAAGAGATTTTTTAGAATATCCAAAAAAATTAGGAGGTTTTTTGAAAATTTTCTTTTTATTAAAGATACATATGTTAATTTAGATTATTGATAGGGTAAATATGATATTTTTATTTTTAGAAAGGTAAATATGATATTTTACGTTTTATAAAAGATAAATATTGAAAGGATAAACATGATATTATTTTTGTTTTAAATTTTAACCGTTAATTTTAACGGACAAATTGGATGGTTTTCATTTTTGAGTAAATATGATATTTTTTATTTATGAAAAGATAAATATGTTATTTTAAGTATTAGAAAAATAAATATGTAAATTTCTCATAATATAAAAATAAATAAATTTGTAATAAAATATCGAAATATATACAGACACCTAAGGTTTAGAAAAATATAATAACATATACAAATAAATAAATGAATAATAAAAATATAAAATTGACGTGCAGCTTCTAGTCTAGGCGCTTATTGACCGGCAGTCAAAATATTTCTGTATAGTGTATAGTAAATATTTATAGGTGATTTGCTTATTAATTAATTTAAATCATATATGATTGTTTTGACGGTCGAGATTTATAGTTGAACTCCAATCTCCTTGATTTATGAATTCTGGGGATATTCTACCAAAGGAATTCTATGTAACGGCGGCTACTGACTAAATATTTTCCCAACAAACTCATCCTCCAAAGTAGAGTTTCTTGTTTAACATAATTATCTTTGATTGCGTAACAAGTTATGAAATCACTTTATTTGACCCGCTTTACATAATACTACAGAGTTTATATTTTTATTGTGAAGATTCTCATTGTTTTGTCGTTTTCTACTCACCCACTGGCTTACCTCGTCACATGAATTCGAGGTAGACACAATAGATACAGAGAACTGAAGAAGAAAGCCAAAGCAAAGCGAGATGTGCGGTGGGGCGATAATTTCCGACTTTATACCGGCGGCGACGGCCGTAGGTCGATCTAAGCTTGTCACGGCTAACTATCTCTGGCCAGATTTGAAGCGTCAGAAAAAAACGAGCAAGAACAACAAGGGGAAGAGTAAGTTTGATGATTTTGACGATTTCGAGGCTGATTTTGAGGAGTTTGCCGATTCAGATGAGGAGATTGAAGATAAGAAGCTGTTTAATGAGGTTGATGAGGAGGGATTCTTAGATGAGGTTGTTGAGGTTAAGAACTTTGATTTTCAAGCTAAGAGCACCGTTTCTAAAGGTTAGAGCAAGTATTTTTGTATAGATTTTGCTAATTTGGTTGTTTTGTGTTAGATCTTGGTGAAATTGTTCTGTTTAGGGATTAGCAAAGTATTACATTGTCTGATTAGATCAGATCTAATAGATGAGAAAAAAATAATTGCTGAGTTTTATACTCTCTTGATTTTCTCATATTTCAGCAGAATCGAACACTGTGAGCAAAGAGCCAGCTCAAGCTCCCAAGGAGTCTCCAAAGAGGAAGAGGAAGAACCAGTACAGGGGGATCAGGCAACGCCCATGGGGTAAATGGGCAGCCGAGATTCGCGATCCTCAAAAGGGTGTCAGAGTCTGGCTCGGCACCTTCAACACTGCTGAGGAAGCTGCTCGAGCCTACGATGCAGAAGCTCGTCGCATCAGAGGCAAAAAAGCCAAAGTCAACTTCCCAGAGGAGACACCACCCCAAAAGAAGAAACCAACTCCAACTCCAACTCCAAACCCTAACCCCAATCCACCAATCATGGAAGTGGAAAATAAGCCCAAATTGTACTCGTCAGATCAGGGCAGCAACTCATACTCCTTCTCTAGCTGGGAGAAAGAGGTAAAGACGACTCAAGATGTTACATCTGCTGGGAATACGGGTTTGAATACGGAGATGGGATCCGGTAAGGGAGACGGGCTTACTGTCTTGGACCCGTTTGTGGATTTTCTGATCGACGATGTTGGATCAGACGAGTCATTTGTAAGCTTACTTGGGAACCAGGATCAGATGAGTGATATGATGGACCTGTGGAGCTTTGATGGCATGATCGAATTGGATGGTCCTGTCTATTAGTGGCCGAATCATCCTTTAGGATTTGAGGCTTGTCTATAAATAAGCGTAATTCTCTTTTAGATGCAATTTTTCTTGAATACAATATATTTATGTTATTTGATTTTCATTTTTTGTGTTGCAGAAGTAGTAATGAAGGATGGAGAGGTAGAATGTGTCGTTAGCAGCTCTAATGGATGCAAGTGAACTTTGGTTGTGTAATTTATATTTAATTTACTATATTATTATGGACTCTTAAGATATGTTTTATTGCATGCTAAAAATGTTAGTGCTTACTATTTATATATAGCTATGAGTGGTACTTTGTTGCATGCTAAAAAATACTATTTGGCTGTTATGTTGTTCTGCTTTGGGACCTTTGTATGAATAGAAGGAAATTGGTAAGCATGACTAGTTTGAACAATTAGTATGATGTCATAAGATGAGATTGTCTTAAAATATGTAAGAAATAAATATATGGTGGGGGTAGTTGTTACTTGTTGCCCAACTCTTCAACGGTGTTATAGGGCTTGTTTGATTTGAGGGATTTTGGTGTAAATGTATATTGAAATTCTGGATTAGATTCAAATTTCTTGTTTGATTTTGTGATGTATTGCATTTGATCCTTCGAATCCTTGTATTTTGTCGTCCAGTTCAAGAAGCGGGATAACAAAATACACGGACGAAGCTTCTCCCTGTATTTCTTCACTAGCGCCATTTCTTTACTTGTCGTTAATGGCTATGTCTCTCTCAATCTTGCAACTGTTCGCCCATGTCTCTTTCTCTCTCGCTCTAGTTTTCTTCAATGGCGCCGTCTCTCTAGCTCCTCAATTCGTCGGTGCTGTCAGTCCTCAAGGTCTTCGCCATTTTTCTCCATCTTCGCCATTTTTCTTCGCTCTAATCCATGTCTCTTTCTCTCTCTCTCTCGCTCTAAATCAAGGGAAATGATACCATCTCCATCTACTTCGAGTGACTGGTACCATTCTCTTTCTCTCTCTCTTTAATTTTCTTCAATGGTACCATCTCCGTCTACTTGCCAGCTCTTAATTAGGCGGAATCCTATTGTCTGACTAGAGTTCATTTCAAAATTTTGTATTAATTAGGTTAATTTATATTTAGATTACTTGCATATCAATTTAGCTAATTAGGGCTAATTAGTGTTTTCAATTCTAGGTTAAATTAAAAAGTCATCTTGCAAAAGCATATCTAATCATGCGTCATCGCCAATTTTGCCTAATTCTCTTCTCCATGTGAGTCCATGGCGCTACCATTCCCTTCTCTCCAATCGCCAGCTGGTTTTGTTGTTTTATTCCTTTGTCTAGATTTTACATTGCTTCACCTGTACAATTTCATCTTTTCACTGGTACAATTTCATTCACAAGTTCTCGTTTTGGACAATATATCAAGAGATGAAAGAAATGGAACTCGCTGAAGACACTGACGACAAACATCTTCTCAATCTCAAAACAGAGGTACCATACATGATATATCCTAATTTTGGAATCTAATATGGTTTAATTTGGCATCAACTAAATCCAGAGTATGTAATTATTAAAATAATTACCAAAATGCCCCTAAATTGTTCCAAAATCTTCAATTAAAATCAAACTGGTTATTCCACTATGCTCCTTTCCGTACTGTTACCGTCAATACCGGCATTCATACTCAAATTCGAATCAGTACACTTCTTAAAGTGGTTCTTGTTTAGTGCAAGGTTGAATAATTTGATTTGAATGTTTTTTGCTAGTCAATTTGTCGTTGAATTTGAAAGTAGTAACTAGTAATCTGAAAACAAAGAGGATCCAATTTCAAACAGGCTAGAATAATGACTACTGACACCGAGTTAAAGAAATGGTCTTCAAACCAATTTCATACAAACAATATCACAAACATCTTGTGTGCAGGTTTGGAAAAGCTAAATAAATCAGCTTACACATTCTTATGATTTTGTAGGGTTGAAGAAGAAAGGTCGGGATTTGGTCACAGAGACTGATGCCCGCATAACACCTGGAGAAAATGGCTTCGTGAATAAAATTGCCGACAACTCGTGATTTAGGCATGTTTTTGCTTATTCTCAGTAGTCGTTAAAATCTCTGATGTAATTGTGCGACTTAAATTTTTATTTTGGTTTTTCTTATATATATTTAATATTGAACTTTTATAATGTCATTTGAATGAGATGTTCAATAAATTATGGATTAATTTTATAATATTATTTATTTTATAACTAACTCATAAATCATGGATTTCGAACTAAGAATCAAACAATAGATTTTGATATACATGATTTTGTAATCCAACTAATCAAACAACTAGTATGGATTGTAAAATACATGGATAAACAAATACATGTACATGATATATCCATGTATTCCAATATCCCTCAAATCAAACATGCCCATAATCAACGATGATATAGATATAGTAGTTTGGATGTTAAATGTTTTATTGGCTTCTTCAACTTTGAACCACGAAATTAGTCTTGATTATAATAATAATAATAATATAAGAAATGATTTTGTACTTCACTGAAATAAACGTCGGATGACCGCTAGTCTATGTTGCACGGATACGGGTAGCGTATCCGATACGATACGAATACGGCAATTTTTAAAAAATCACGGATACGGATACGGATACGGCTATATAATTATTAGTTTAGTATATTTATATTATATATAATTAATAAATAAGTAATAAATTAAATAATAAATTAATAATATTTTTAAATTAAATATTATGATAATAAATAACATCAATCAAACAATACAAGTATCATAAAACTATCATAAACTTGTTCTAAAAATAATTTAGAACTAATCTAGAAGTATCCTAGAAGTATCCTATATAATTTATTTAAAAATATTATGGACCAAAATATATAATGTGCCGAAGTATCCTAAATGGAGTATCCCAACCGTATCCTGGACGTATCTCCAGCCGTATCCTGCCGTATACCCGCGGTATCCAAAAAAAATATTAAAATATTAAAATATTCGGATACGCCACGTGACGTATCGGATACGTATCCGAGCCGTATCGCACCCGTATCCGTATCGGATACGTGTATCCTCATGATACTTCTGCATTTTTGAAGTATCCGCGTAACATAGCCGCTAGTGTAATTCATCCCGGAATTGTCTTTGTTTGGCCCATTCATGCACTCCGGAGTCGTCCTTCTCTACTGGTTGATAGCCCCAAAAAAAACAGTGTACTCTTTTTTTTTTTAAATTCACAAATAATTGCTCTTTTATAATACTTTTTTTTAATTAATTGTTCACAATTCATTGATAATTTGATCAACTTCTCAATGGAACGGAATATCTTCTATATAATAAGCTATCGATTTTTAAACGAAAATCAAATACATACTAATTTACATTTTACATAGGATAATATTAATTCGATAATATATCTTTATTTTTCAATAAGGATTCACATTTAATTCTTTATTATCTCGTTCTATTCGACATTCGAGGCACTTAAATATATGCTTTATGATATTTCTTAATCTTATATTTCATGTGCATGCATAATTGTTTTAAGAATTTGCAAGATGTGTACAAATTTGTTTGATGGTTTTTTTTTTCATGGCATTACATGGACTTTATAGATTTTATAAAATACTTTTTTTTTAAATAAAATTTTAGATGGACCAAAACTAAAATGGACCCAATAGAATTTAATTGGGGTCGCAAAAATCATTAAACAATTTCAATAGTAAATTTACCCTTTCTTTAATAATAAAGATAATTCTTAATCATAAATAATTCATGACAAATCAAATGGAACAAACTCGCCACAAAGCGCGGGTAATCTCTTAGTTAATTAGAATTAAAGAAAGGGTAAATTTGTCTAGAAAATACCAAAATTAACGTCTAAAACAAGGAAAATATAAAAAATTTCATGTTTCCTCAAAAAACATCGTGATTGAAAACTAATTCAATTTTTTTTTTTTTTTTGCAAAAATTCAAAAATAATCGAATATTCCAAAATTTTAGAACAGAGAAAACCTTGTGTAATGAAATATTAGTGTACATTTTTCAAAAAAAATTGACATGTAGCCTTCCCAAAAGCTAAGAATAGCTACCAAATTTCAAATTTGCAAATCTATCTATTCGTCAGAGGGGCTAGCGGAAGATAATGGTATTTCGCCAAAAGGTCTGGCAAAAATACTTAACCATGATTATTGCATGTTAACTTGAAAAAAAAAAGTTAATTAATCCACTTTCGCCGAGTCTTCTGGCAAAAGAGAAAAATAATATTTATTTTATTATCTTTTATAATTGTTTTCATTTTAAATTAGAAAAAAAAATGTTTGCACATTCGCCAGCCTAGTTGGCGGAAGTGCAAGTACAAACACCTGTACTGGAACTTTTCTGTAAGATTTTAGGAACCTATATATAAATATGTCATTACTTTTTATTGGTATGTCCAAATTGAATTATGTTTGTTTTGTTAGATATTTTATTGTGTAGGAATGATTGTGTGAAATTGGAGATATTTATCTTGAATTTCCAATTTATTTATATTTTTCTATTAATTATTGATTTATGAGAAAATTAGCATTACAAACTTTCTTGTGATGTTTAAAATTGTATAAAATTAGTTCTACATTATTTACCTGTTTGTGCATCTTTTTCATGTTTGAAAATTTGTCTGTATAATAAAAAATAAAAAGATAAAAGATATTTGGATAATTAGGTTAAATTGCTATGAAAAATATCTTTTTCATGTCATGTTTTGTAAAATAGATATGACTATTTTCTATATCTTTTAAATCGCCAAAAAAAATAACATGTTTAATATTAATCGTATCTAGTTTTAACGTCATAATTGATTATCACTCAATTTCATTTATTTTTCTATTTGTTATGATTTGTACAAGTTTATCTATCAATTTTTAGAATTTCATCTTTCTCACTTCTAAAAATCATAACAAATAGAAAAATAAATAAAATTGAGTGAAATAAGACCCTGAACAAATATATTGTTAAAGACCATAAAAAAATATATTTTCACGAGAAGGCTTGGCCAAAGTGGACTAATTGACGTTTTTTCATATTAACATGCAAAATTATGATTAAACATTTTCTCCATACCCTCAACCATTCTTTTTCGCCATCAAAAATTCACATTTTTCATTACGCTATTTTGTATTTTGAAGATCAATTAAAATAATCTTTTGAAGACAAATATGTGTGCAAAAACACTTCAGTTGTTGTTGGAACACCCATGAGCTCATAACTTGACACCGGAACAGGCCCGGTCTCGGTTATAGGTCCAAGAGGTTCGGGTTCCGGGTCCAAACTTTTAGAGGATCCAACATTTCAAAAAACATGATTTATCCAATTAAAAATAGGTTAAATTACAATAAAATTGTTAAAGATCATAAAAAAATATTGTGGTTTATTGGTAAAACAATTATCTCTCTTTTAAGAGGTCATGGGTTCAAATCCTACGAAATATAATTTTAGATTGTTTTTTTCCAAAAACAATGAAAATATGAAAAGAAAATTAGTCTAGACAAGATTTGAACCTTTAATTTACTGGAAAAAAAATTAGAACTTCAACCAATAAATCACACAATGAAAATATGAAAAAGAAATTAACCCAGGCGTGATTTGAACCTTGAATTTATTGGAAAAAAAATGGAGCATCCACAAATAAATCACAATTGACTAATACTTAATATTTCTTCAAATAAATGAATTATATACGATAAATTAATTATATACGGGATTCACTTCCAAACTATGTTTCGGATACTTGAATTTACTGAAAAAAAAATTAGAACTTCAACCAATAAATCACACAATGAAAATATGAAAAAGAAATTAACCCAGGCGTGATTTGAACCTTGAATTTATTGGAAAAAAAATGGAGCATCCACAAATAAATCACACAATTGACTAATACTTAATATTTCTTCAAATAAATTAATCATATACGATAAATTAATTATATACGGGATTCACTTCCAAACTATGTTTCGGATACTTGAATTTACTGAAAAAAAAATTAGAACTTCAACCAATAAATCACACAATGAAAATATGAAAAAGAAATTAACCTAGACGTGATTTGAACCTTGAATTTATTGGAAAAAAAAATAAAGCATCAACAAATAAATCACACAATCAATTATGATTAATACTTAATATTTCTTCAAATAAATTAATTATATACGGGATTCACTTTCAAACTAGACTTCCAATACTTGAAAAACTGAGACCGGACATGCACCTCAAAAATACTCAATTTTCAAAATTTTCTCACTGCAATATGTGATGGAAAATTACTCAATTTTCTATATGGAAAAACTGTACTATTGAATACTTTACTTGAAAAATACTCAATTTTCAAAAAAAATTCTCACTGCAAAATATGTGATGGAAAATTTTAGAATTTATCTAATATAATGAAAATTAATGTATAAAAAACAGCAAGAGCATTAAAAGCTATGATCGTCATTCATTGCTAAGTAAACACAAATTTATTATTACGCCGACAAATCTCAACCCTCGTGGAAAAGGAAATTAATTAAACATAACCGAATGAATACTTTATATTATGAACCGAAGGTTAATAACCTTCAACACAACTATGATCGTCATCATCATGCATGGTTCATTCATTTGTCCACCCCACAAAAAGAGAGACTGCAAGGCCATGCAATACACAGGCCACAAGCAAACTCTAACCAACACTACAAAAAAAATACTAACCGGCCCATGAGGCCATATTGATGCAAAACAGTAAAGAAACAAAATGGTGATTGTAAGAAAGTTATTCCATAAAGGTCACTCTCGCAGAGGGAGCTTTTTGCTATTTCAATGTTCTCAAAATAACTTGAAGAGAATGCCACCATGGGTAGCGAAGAACGGGGCAAAGACGAGGGACTCGACAGCCATGAGCTTGATGAGAATGTTGAGCGACGGTCCAGATGTGTCCTTGAGGGGGTCTCCAATGGTGTCGCCGATCACAGCTGCTTTGTGGCAGTCAGATCCCTTGGGGCCGAGAGTCCTTGCATGCTCGGACGCACCAGCCTAGTCCACAAAACAATTATTAACACACCAAATACCATATTTGATTCTATCGACACGCCAATTAATTATCTCCATTGAAAAGTTTACGATAGAATTATTGATGATTACCTCGATGTACTTCTTGGCGTTGTCCCAAGCACCACCAGTGTTAGATGCAGATATGGCAATCTGAAGGCAAAAAAGAATGATTATTAATATTAGAGAATAATAAACAAGGAAAGAATTAATATGTTCAGGAATAAAGAATGAATACAGACCTGGACTCCAGAAACAAGAGCACCGGCAAGGACACCAGAAAGGGTCTCGACACCGAAGAGAGTGCCGACAATAAGGGGGGTGAGCATGACAAGGGCACCAGGTGGGATCATCTCCTTGATGGAAGCATCGGTGGAGATCTTAACACAGGTTGCATAGTCGGGCTTGGCAGTGCCCTCCATGAGTCCAGGGATGGTGTTGAACTGGCGACGCACCTCCTCAACCATTTTCAAGGCCGCTTTACCCACACTCTTCATTGTCATTGCCGAGAACCAGTATGGGAGCATGGCCCCAACAAGTAGTCCGACGAAAACCTTTGGGCTTAGAACATTGACAGTTGAGACTCCTGCTCGGCTCACAAAGGCACCGAATAGGGCAAGAGAGACCAAAGCAGCAGATCCGATAGCAAAACCCTGAAAGATACAAAATTAATATTTTTACAGATATAGAAGGACATTAAATAAATAGTTTACTTTTTTTAATGTATACCTTGCCAATGGCAGCAGTGGTGTTACCAGCAGCGTCAAGAGCATCGGTGCGCTCTCTAATGCGGTGGCTCATTCCAGCCATCTCAGCAATACCACCAGCATTGTCACTGATGGGACCATAAGCATCGATGGCAAGGCCAGTGGCGATGGTGCTGAGCATGCCAAGAGCAGCAACTGCAATACCGTACATGGCAGCAAGACTGAAGCTCACGAAGATGCTCACTGCTATTGCGAAGATGGGGATAATCACTGACTTGTATCCCAAGGCAAGACCAAAGATAACATTGGTTGCGGCACCGGTTCTGCATGAATCAGCCACATCTTGTACCGGGCTGGAACAACAAACAAACATTTTTAGAAGGTGTTTATAGTAATAATTCCTTACAAGGACAAATATCGTGTACTTGCCTGTAAGCATTGCTGGTGTAGTATTCGGTGATGAATCCAATAACAAGTCCAGCCCAAAGGCCAATACAAACACATAAGAATAGACCCCTGAAAATTCCAATTAAACCTAATTAATTATTTAATCTTCCACAAAATAACCCAATATCTAACATACAGCAAAAAATAAAACTGACCAGTTAGTGACCTCCTTCTGGGTTCCAAAGCTGTAGATGGTGAACTTGGCAGGGACGGCAAGGAAGGTGACAAGAGCAATTCCACCGGTCATGAGCACGGTGGAGATAATGAGCTGATTCTTCAATGCAGGTTCAATATCTTTAACTGACTTGATTTCGAAGAAATCAGTTGCAAAGAGTGTGGTGATCAAGCAAACAATGATACCGACTGAGCTGACAAGCAAAGGGTAGCACATGCCGGTGAAGTCATGGTTGATTCCAAAGGACGAGATTGAAGCCACAACAAGGGCCGCACAGGACGCCTCAGCATAAGATCCGAACAAATCTGATCCCATACCCGCAATATCTCCCACATTGTCTCCCACATTATCAGCAATAACCTAAAAACCATAGATTCAAAAGTCCCAAAATTAACTACAATTAAATGGTGGTATAATATAGTAATGTGTGGGAAGAAGAGAAACATACAGCTGGGTTTCTGGGATCATCTTCGGGAATGTTGCGCTCAATCTTGCCGACAAGATCAGCACCGACATCAGCAGCCTTGGTGTAAATACCACCTCCAACTCTACCGAACAAAGCCATAGAGGATCCACCAAGACCGTATCCAGTAATGGACTCGAACAAACCCTCCCAATCCTCACCATAGTACACCTTGAATACATTAATGGTGATGTAAAGCACCAACAAACCGTTAGCAGCAAGCAAGAATCCCATCACGGCACCGGACCTGAACGCAACAATGAATGCCTTGCCGACACCCTTTCTTGCCTCGAGAGTAGTGCGGGCATTTGCATAGGTGGCAATTTTCATGCCGAGAAACCCGGAGATGAGAGAGGTGATGGCACCGAGAAGGAAGGAGATGGTGCTGAAAAGAGCGTTGGCTAGGGCCGGCTTGCAAGTGGTACCAGTGCTATAAGTGCAGGCTTGGCTCTTTGTGCTGAAGCCTTCGACTGAGCCAAGGAAGACAAAGATTAGTACTGCAAAGATCACCATGAATCCTCCAACATAGCGGTATTCTGTGAAGAGGAAGGAAGTTGCCCCTGTGAAAAGAATTAAGATTCATTCGTTAGATATGATGTATTTTGTTATTAATGATATACTTTCCGCAAAAAGTTCTATGATTAACTCTGTTTATGATTCAATTTTGTTCTGCTAGATAAAAGGAAAAAATTACAATATAGGAATTGGCATAATTTACAACCATACAAACATTTAATGTACAGTCGTCTTACTAATGATTTTTATTTACTAGAGCATTGCTATAATTAGTGGGCACAATCACATGCTACAGAACGGTTCAACAACACGTGTCCTAATCTAGTATTTACTATTTAGTAGTTAACCAATAATATTAATTCCAGTGTGAAACGCCAATCTTGACGAACTTCATGCATTAAAAAAGTAACAGTACAAAGAAATTCATGCTCATGCACGTAAATGAATAATCAGAGTACTTTCTATGCAACCAACACATATAATTTTTTGACAAATTATTGGATCGAAAATCTAGTTTAATTAGTAAAGTCAACTATCTTGAAATGCAAGATCCATTTCAAGATCAGAGACACATGTTAAATTACTGTCCAGGTCAATGGTCAGATCTGGAAATTCACATTAAAGGGTCTGACAGATTCTGAAGCTTCCACAAGTTGAATTGATTTTCAAAAATCTTTAAATGAAACATGCAACTGGTTGTTCATCACTAAATGAGAACGTAGGATTTGCAGATCTAGGAAAATCTTTTATGATTCTTAAAGTAGTCTGCAGAATTTAAAATTAAGACCCAGAAAAACAACAATAATTACCTATAGCAAGACACAATAAAGCCAATTGTAGAAATTATCAAAAGGTTCGAAAGAAAAAGGCAATATGACAGTAGGACCTTACTGTCACTAACTAAGACCAATCCCACAGTACAAGGTAAAGAAGTTTATGCTTCTCTTCACCTTATTTTTAATGTAATTCGCTCCAAGATCTTTTGAAGAGTAACAAGGATAAAGAACAAATAGATCATAAACACAATTTGTTTACTATTAGATCTCCTATTCCCTGAACTAGAAAAGCTCCTAAAGAAAAAAAAATCTGGGAAATGCTTGAAAAAATAAATGAACAAAAGTACGCAACATACAATATTTGTATCT
The DNA here is from genome assembly GCA_946800325.1 of Luzula sylvatica. Lineage (NCBI taxonomy): Eukaryota > Viridiplantae > Streptophyta > Magnoliopsida > Poales > Juncaceae > Luzula > Luzula sylvatica. The sequence goes on along the minus strand of OX326960.1, from coordinate 56,538,871 downwards.
AAATCTCTCCGGAATTCTAGATCTGAAACGAATTAGCTCTAAAGACGACACTACCTCTAAACGCAACACAATTTGCAAGAGAAAACATAGAGCACCAGATCTTAAATCTATTGATTCATGAAAAAGAAACAAATATATATAAGCTTACCTTCGGAGATAGCAAGCTGGATCTCAGCGCACTTAACCACAATATTATGATCATTAAGTCCTTCCTCCTCTTCGATCAAGTAATCTCCGACTCCATTCTTGTTCGCTCCGGCACCCTGCTTCTCAGGCGAGACCTTAACTTGCGAAACGATCCACCACTGAAGAAGCGAGAACACGATTCCGATTACCGAAGCCACGGGGATAATAATCTCCGTCATCAGTTCCGACAACACCGCCATGACTGAAATTCAAACCCTAACAAAAGCTCAGGGCAACGAAGGAGAGGTGTAATGGAGAGAGAAGAATGAGGTTGGGGTTGCGGCTGGAGGGGGTCTTTATATAGCAGCGATTTGGCTGGAGTAAGCAAGCAAGCAAGAGTGGTGTGAGGTGACGTGTAAGGGCGACCTTATTTAGTTATTTATCAAGGAACTCACTTCTCTCCAGTAAAATAATAACTGGAGATAATTTTGACCGTTAGGGGGACTATAATGGACGGGTCCACGAGAGGTAATGGAGAGGGTTTTGGTATGTGAGGAAGGCGGAGGGATTTAATTAAGGACCGACACCGAACTGGTTATTAAATATAGGGTTGTATTTGTAAAACGTGTGTGCAAAATTAACATACATGTCCTTTGAAAAAGTTCCATATTACTCATACAGTGGGTCTATAGTAACTTCATTATTTAAATAAAATAATAAATTATTTGTGATACATGCATAATAATGTGATCTTGTATTTTAAATATGTGAAGTCAATTAATTGGTATAATTTGACATTAAATTTCCCTAAAATTATATCTACTGGTCCTGAAAATATACATAAATTTTATTATATTAATGTGTACTACATTACCTACAAGGCTACAACTACGACAAGAGTTGAACTAAATTCACACTTCTTGATGGGCCCTGATAAAAATCACAAAACTGAGGGACCTATAAATATCTAATTCCAAGGACACGAATGTAATTTTACCCCTGAGGAGATAGCCAGAGACAAAACTGTGAGAAAGGCTTAGCGTGGTTCGAACGCGTGTTAATTATTTCAGCTATCGTGTCACTTTCTCATTGGCTCCAGTCCAATCAATACGCCATGTCAAATTAACCTATAATTGGGGTAATTGAACGGACGGCTGAGATGAGAGGAGAGTGGTAGGGCTGACGTAGGATTGATTGGGGTGAAGAGAGGATATATAATTTGGTGGAATTGTGTGCTTGTCTTATCCTCTCTTTTATCTCTCTCTTCTTTTTCACACAGACCAGAAAATATGGGATAAGCTTGCTTTGGATTCTTCACACCGTTCATTTTTTATATTATTTTATGTTTATCTACTTTTGGTCCTTATAATTATCATATTTTGATAAAGAGGCCTTTTAAATGTCTTTACATGATTCTATATTTTTTTTTCATGTTGTGATGATTTCGAGTAAAGGGAAAAGGTCTATCTTATCTTATGATTCTTATCTCATTGGAATGTTATATATCAGATCTGACGTGGAGTTGAGTTAGTAGTAATCCAAATATTTTTTATATTTTAATTTTTTTTATGAGTAACGTAAAATGAAAAAAATGGATTTGAGTTATTGACTATGAATGTAAGTTGATAATTAGCATGACAAAGTCTCATGATGGTATAGAATTAAGGATTTTTTTTTCAATTATTATACAAAATAAGAAGGGTATTTGTCAAATTTTTTTTAATTAATAATTAATATAATGTTTGAATAGGAAAATCAATTTTATTGACACATAAGAAATTTAATAATTAATTACAAATGCTCAATATATCCTTTTAAAAAAAAAAATTACTATAAAATCACCCATAAAAATATTTATTTATTAAAAGATGAAAAGGTCATTAAAATGTGGGGGGGGGGGGGAGGGGAATTAATGGCAACCTACATAATGAGTACGACTGACGACGAGTCGAGCCAAGTCGAATATATATTTTATTTATTTTATTTTATTCATGTAACAAATATTGATCGAATTTAAAATGTTGCTTGCATTTTTATCATTCGATCAGTAAATGTCACGTGACAAGTGAAAAATTTGAAAACAAACATAAAGTTTATATCGCGGTTATATGAAGAACTGGCGAGCTAATTGAATGCTCCGAGAATAACGAAAATTGGAAAATATAACTAGAACTCGTTTTTCGTTAACGATAGAGGGTGGGGATCGATGATAAATACGATGCGGTCGGACTGAGCTAATATAAATTCAAATCCAATTAAAATTCTTAATATCCACATAGGAAATCCAAATCAAAAAAGAAAATTAAGAACTACATGTGAATCCAAATTTATAAACTAATGGATTTCGAATTTTGCTATATAATTTATCAGATTCATATTCATATTGATTTTCAGATTCGTGTCTTGTTAAAACCAAACCAAATCCAATAAAATAACAGATTTTAAGAAGAAGAAGAAAAAAATAAATAATGCGGATCTATTTTATATGGAATTTATATAGTTAATAAAAGAAGATAACAGAGGAAATAATTAAAATCACCGTTGAAATATCAAAGGACCGTGATTAACATGAAAAACGAGTTTGACAGAATATTCCACAGTACTAATTATGATGCATTAGTGGGATGATAATTTAATTTTGTGAGTTCGAAATTCAAATTTGTTAACAAAAATGTACTGATTGAGGTGTAAACATTAGATTCCATTGGAGACCCAAAAGAGGATATTCGGTATATTCCTTATAATGCCTGTATGCTTGCAGTAGGGCTAGTTGTTATTTGTCGTGTATTTCCTGCTAATGCATCGAGGGAACGAAATGCATTAAATATGCAAAACATAATAACCATTTTTGACATTAAAACCCCAATTAAATTTGCAATTTTTAGATATATATATTTACCTTATATTGCATATATGATGTTTCTGAATAATTTCCAAAAGAAGGTCAATTAAAATTTTAAAATGTACAATGTGTTCGTGTAAGATTCAATGGCAATTTTGTCATATATTCGATTTTTTTTTTAAAAAAAATGGGTCCATGATAAGAAAATGGGTCTATCATAGCACTCCCCATTTGTAGGATATAACATTAAATTGACAGTTCAATATTAGGCGTAATTATAGACAAAATTATTCCTTCAGTGCAATTAATATTTCGTATATTAACAGTTTAATATTACTCAATGTGAATTAAGGGATGGACATTCGGTTGAACCGAATCGAACTAGATTCAAACCGAACCGAACCGAATAAAGTTTGAACTGATTTAAAACTAAACCGAAAAATTCGATTTGTTCGGTTGAACCGAATAAGAATGCTTATAATGATAAACTTCAAAATTTATTTAGCAAAAAAATATAAAACAAATCATATAATATATGATTATGTTATTTCTAATTTTACAATATAAACTTCTAATTTTTTTAAATGAACATAATAAAAAAATTAAAAGTACTATTAATTCGGTCGGTTCAGTTTAATCGGTTTTGAAAATACTAAAATCAAACCGAACCGAATAAACCGAAACAGTATCAAGTTTTGAACCAAATAAATCGAAAACCCGAACCGATTAAATCGAATTCGACCGGTTCGGTTCGGTTCTCAAATAAACCGAACCATTGTCCACCCATTCTGTTCAAAGACTAGGAAGAGGGCCATTGTTCATGGGCCATGGCTTATTTTGAGAATTCTTAAAAATATCATTTTTTTTTCTTTTTGATATTTAAAAAAAATCCTTTGAATAGTTCAAAAAACTTTCTCTAAACAATTTTTTCTTTGCAAATATTCTTTATAGGATTAAACCTAACTTTATAACGTTACATGATGTTAAATATTTATCTCTTTTATTTTCTTATTTAATAATTAAAAAATATTTAGTATTTTTATTAATTTTCAAAATTTCTATAAAAAAATTAACACATAATAATTTTAAAAATTAATAATAATTATATGTTATTTTTAGATAACTTAGATATTTCATTTATTATATATTTTTTATGAAAAACAAATATCAAATAATAATAAAAAGCGTCTTGAAAATATAGTGGTAGAAAAATATCTTTTTTTTTTATTTAAGGGTAGAAAAATATCTATATAACATTTTCATAATATTTAATGTATTTTTTAATATTTGCATGACTTTCTATTAATAATTAACTAATATGGTAATTATATACAAATTATCATTAGTTATTATGTTAATGTATATTATATTTGAATAAAAAACTAGTTGTTTTTTTCAATTTATATAGAAAACAACTTGTTAAAAATATATATTCTGCCAATATTTTAAAGGTGTTCTTAATATTGTCGATCATTTTATATTATTTTATGTTAGTTTGTCATGAAAGATCTATAACAAAATAAATATTAAAATTATATAAATATCATATATGGTCATTTTTTTCAAAACTTAGTTAGAAAAGTTATGGAAGTTTTTTAAATTAATAAAAAGCACCAAAATATATATTGTCATTTTTATTATTATTAAATATAAGTATAGAAGGATATTGTTCCAGAAAATATTTAAGATCATCCAAAATTAGTTTTAATATTATAGGGAATATTCGAAAAGAAAAATTTGTTTAGATGATTTTTTTTTTAGTATCCAAATGGTGGGAGTTTTTTTTATAAATATCCAAAAAAATCAAGTTTTTTTAAGGGGTGTGCTAGTGCATTCCGGAGAAAGTACACTCCGGAGCGTCGCATTCAACCACAATATGCCGCGTGACAAATCGTAGCCGTCAAAAAAATGGTGCGGTCAAATAGACGAGTGACCGTTTTTAACGGACAACGCCTAACATACGAGCAGAAATCAATATATCTTTCACCTTCAAATTTTAGGTAGTTGCTTTTAGAGCTTTTTACAATAAAAAAAAGGTATAAATAACAACAGATATTTTATTCATAGTATAGAAAAAACTATAAATAACAAATATTTTACATATCTTTAAGGAAAATTTACAAATAACCCCCTGATTTTTCTTGAATTTACAAAAAAAAAACCTTAACTTTTGAGAAACTCCAAAAAAAACCCTACATACAAGGTTTTCTTTTCAACTACCCCCCTATAGGGGTATTTCATCTTTAAATTTAATAAAAATAGTTACTACAAAATGAGCTGCTAAATTTAAAATAATTGTTAAAATTAAAATTAGCGGCAATATTATTTTAATCCTAATTTTAATGTTCATTCATTCATTATTCATTGTTAATTTGACAAGAAAAACTATTCAGTAACTATTTTTTTAATAACTATTTAACATTAAAATTAAATACTATAATAATATTAATTTGTCAAGATATTTTCAGGAATATTTTATATCATATTTTTATTTAATTTTTGTTTTCTATGATAAAATATATAATAAATAAAAGATTAAAATTATGTATATGACATATATTTTTTCAATTAGTATATGTTAAAAAATATTTATAGTGGTTTTAAATTAATAAAATAATACAAAAATATGTTTATTAAATTTAAAGATGAAAAATAGAGGGGGGTTGGTCCAAAAAAAATACAATATCATGAAATATCCCTATATGGGGGGTAATTGAAAAGAAAACCTTGTATGTATGTTTTTTTAGGAGTTTCTCAAAAGTTAGATTTTTTTTTGTAAATTCAAGAAAAGTTAGGGGTTTATTTGTAAATTTTCCTATCTTTAATCCATAGTATAGAAAAAATATAAATGATAGTAAAATTGTATGTATAAAAATAGAACTTTTTCATAGTACGGAAAACAACAAATCTTTAATCCATAATATAAAAATGATAAACTTTTTCATAGTACGGAAAACCGAACCGAACCGAATTAAATTTGAACCGATTTAAAACTAAACCGAATAAATCGAATTTCTTATTCGGTTTGTTCGGTTGAACCGAATAAGAATGCTTGTAATGATAAACTTCAAAATTTATTTAGCAAAAAAATATAAAAAGAAATCATATAATATATAATTATGTTATTTCTAATTTTACAATATAAACTTTTAATTTTTTTAAATGAACATAATAAAAAAATTAAAAATACTATTAATTCGGTCGGTTCAGTTTAATCGGTTTTGAAAATACCAAAATCAAACCGAACCGAATAAACCGAACAATATCAATTTTTGAACCGAATCGAACCGAATAAATTGAAAATCCGAACCGATTAAATCGAATTTGACCGGTTCGATTCGATTCTCAAATAAACTGAACCATTGTCCACCCATACCGTTCAAAGACCTGAAAGAGGGCCATTGTTCATGGGCCATGGCTTATTTTGAGAATTCTTAAAAATATCATTTTTTTTCTTTTTGATATTAAAACAAAATCCTTTGAATAGTTCAAAAAACTTTCTCTAAACAATTTTTTCTTTGCAAATATTCTTTATAGGATTAAACCTAACTTTATAACGTTACATGATGTTAAATATTTATCTCTTTTATTTTCTTATTTAATAATTAAAAAATATTTAGTATTTTTATTAATTTTCAAAATTTCTATAAAACAATTAACACATAATAATTTTAAAAATTAATAATAATTATATGTTATTTTTAGATAACTTAGATATTTCATTTATTATATATTTTTTATGAAAAACAAATATCATATAATAATAAAAAGCGTCTTGAAAATATATTGGTAGAAAAATATCTATATAACATTTTTCATTATATTTAATGTATTTTTTAATATTTGCATGACTTTCTATTAATAATTAACTAATATGGTAATTATATACAAATTATCATTAGTTATTATGTTAATGTATATTATATTTGAATAAAAAACTAGTTGTTTTTTTTCAATTTATATAGAAAACTACCTGTTAAAAATATATATTCTGCCAATATTTTAAAGGTGTTCTTAATATTGTCGATCATTTTATATTATTTTATGTTAGTTTGTCATGAAAGATCTATAACAAAAGAAATATTAAAATTATATAAATATCATATATGGTCATTTTTTTAAAAACTTAGTTAGAAAAGTTATGGAAGTTTTTTAAATTAATAAAAAACACCAAAATATATATTGTCATTTTTATTATTATTAAATATTAATATAGAAGGATATTGTGTTCCAGAAAATATTTAAGATCATCCAAAATTAGTTTTAATATTATAGGAAATATTTGAAAAGAAAATTTGTTTAGATGATTTTTTTTAGTATCCAAATGGTGGTAGTAGTTTTTAAATATCCAAAAAAATCAAGGGGTATAATGCTAGTGCATTCCGGAGAAAATGCACTCCGGAACTTCGCATTCAACCACAACATGCCGCGTGGCAAATCGTAGCCGTCAAAAAAATGGTGCGGTCAAATAGACGAGTGACCCTTTTTAACGGACATCCCCTAACATACGAGCAGAAATCAATATATCTTTCACCTTCAAAATTTCGGTAGTTGCTTTTAGAGCTTTTTACAATATAAAAAAAGTATAAATAACAAGAGATATTTTATTCATAGTATAGAAAAAACTATAAATAACAAATATTTTACATATCTATAAGGGAAATTTACAAATAACCCCCTAACTTTTCTTGAATTTACAAAAAAAATCCCTAACTTTTGAGAAACTCCAAAAAAACCCAACATACAAGGTTTTCTTTTCAATTACCCCCCTATAAGGGTATTTCATGCTATTGTAAAAAATTTGGACCAAAATACCCCTCTATTTTTCATCTTTAAATTTAATAAACATAATTTAGTATTATTTTATTAATTTAAAATCACTATAAATATTTTTTAACATATACTAATTTAAAAAAATTATATGTCATATACATAATTTTAATCTTTTATTTATTATATATTTTATCATAGAAAACTAAAATTAAATAAAAATATGATGTAAAATATTTCTGGAAATATCTTGACAAATTAATATTATTCTAGTATTTAATTTTAATGTTAAATAGTTATTAATAAAAATAGTTACTTAATAGTTTTTCTTGCCAAATAACAATGAATGAATGAACATTAAAATTAGGATTAAAATAATATTACCGTTAATTTTAATTTCAACAACTATTTTTATTTCAGCAGCTCGTTTTGTAGTAACTATTTATATGTCATATACAATGAATGAATGAATGAATGAATGAACATTAAAATTATGATACGAAAAGGGACCGGAGAAACGGTACAAAATCAATCCTCTTTTTAAAGTTCTCCATATTAAAATTTGTAAGAGTTATATATCTCTTTATATAGTTTTAAAATCTCATTAGGTGTTTTCATAATATTTGTGTTTGCTTCTTTGGTCTCTTTTATTAAAGCTCCTCCATTTATTTTGTTGGAACTTTATGTCCACTAAAATAAAATAGGATAAATGGATTAATACACATATATAGATGGCTCAAGGCCACTAATAGAAGATAGTAAATTGTGGATACAAATACGGGAAATTGGATAATATACCATATACGTGTATTATACAAATTCGACCGTTTATACCCCTATCCCCATAGGATAATAAAGTCTGTTTGACTTCATTTTAATCCTCTATTCTATTTTAAACATGAAAAATAAAAGTTTTTCTTCTCTTCCACATTCTTGCAATCCACTCTATTCCATTAGTAACTATTTCAACAAAATAAGAAAATTAAGTTTACTTTTTTTCCATTATTCCACATTATTTTACTTTTTACTTGTTAAATATACAACACAAACCCCCGTCCCTTGTTTTTCCAATCAACCCAACAAACCAAGTAAAAGCCACAAAAAAATGTTGAGAAGTTTTCCATAATAAGGATTTAAATGTACCGAAATTAGCTGGAACAAAGACATGTTAACAATGACATTTGTTTTTGGGGAGTTAATGAGTGCACATCATGTGCCAACTAATTGGTTTAGGGAACCCTTTCTCTTGTGGTTGGATTTGTTCATTGGACCATCTCTTCTGATGGGTGTAGTTTTCCTAATCATACTCTCTCAAATTTTACCCCCACCAAATTGGACAATTTCATTAGATGATTTTTACATTTATTTACCTGCACCTCTATTAAACATGATCTCTTGATTGTCCTTTAGAAGTTTCAAATAGAAGAAGTATTTACTTGAATTTTGTACTTGAAAGAGTTCCAAAGATATATTGTAATGAGGGTCCATGGCATATGCAAAATTCCATGTCCTTTTTGGGCCTTATTTGGGGAAGGTAGGAAAAACAAATGGAAAAGTTTTCATATCATGTGCCAAAATGCCAAAGGAATAACAAATCAATATATACTTTATTCATGTCTTCCATTGATGTGACATCCATGCACTTGCCTCATAAAAAACTCTCCTTAAAGTTCTTCAAAAAAAAAAAAAAAATCAAAACTCCTTAATTTTTCTGAACATATTAAAAACTCCTTAATTAAAATTTTGAGTCAATTGTTAGTGATGAAGAATTGCAGATTAAAATATTAAATAGATCCATCGACAGAAGAATTGAATCACCTCTTTTCCATCACCAAAACTAAAAAATACAAGGTTATTCACGTGATTTAATCACTAATTAATTGATCTGATATGTTGAAAATCAATTGATCTGATCTGAAATTATTATATTTCACATGTGGGTCACGATTAATTAAGAACAGCCAATTACTAATTGGCTCCAGCATATAATTTCAAAATGCACATGGAGAGAGTACCCATTTTACCTTGAAATATTTATGAACATGATTAGTTACACTTACATTAATACTAAATTGAGGTACAGAACAGACTCTCCTCATAGTCATGCATATGCATGGTGATGGTGGACCAATTTTGAAGTGGTTGAAATGCAAATTGCAAGCATGGAAGATTCTGAACGTTTACTTAATACAACTCAGTCTCGTCACATTCCAACTTGTCGGTGCCCATGGCCATGCATTTCACAACTTTTACCTACTTCGTGTCGCCTTCTCCATGCCGTAATCTCCGTAGCGAGTGCCGTTATACTTCGCATCCCGGTCATTATTATAATTTATATCATGGTTGCAAATAGCTCGTTGTAGCACCGTAATAACGCAATATCACGTTGTTTGGATGTCAAACGCTGCACGCTGCAGTTTTATTGTGCTTTTTAAACTCTCGATGAGTTTTTTGAATTGGACCGTGAAAAAACAATACATTAATTAAACCATAACTAAAAAGTAATTCATCTTTAAATATCCATGAACGAGATATTTCATGATATTTTTTTGTAATATTTATTTTTGTACGCTGCAAGAAAAATCATAAATACTACAGGAAGCTAAACAATATTTGCAAATAGCTTCCGTAACGAGTGCCATTTAATTTATAACATGGTTGCAAATAGCTCGTTGTAGCACTGTTATAGCGCGATATAGCATTGTTTTGATGCTAAACGCTGCACGCTGTAGTTTTATCGCGTTTTTTCTTCTTCTCGTTTTCTCTTGAAAAATGTTGATCTTCGAATATTCATGAACTAGATATTTCATAATATTATTTTATATTATATATCATGTTATTTTGTACGCTGCAAGAAAAATCATAGACGCTACAGGAAGGTAAACGATATTTGCAACATCAATTTGTACCGCATAGGGTTTATAGAAAACCTAGATTGAACTTGCAGGTGGTACATGCATAGTAATGCTCTTTTTGGCAATTCTCATGGAGAGAAAATGTTAAGAGCTAGATTCAGGCTCCACATGGTTGAGTTAAACCACCACTCAGGGGCCATGGCCAGGACAGAACTCAGAAGGGTCTCAAAATGAAAGAACCATATATTTGTCCAGAAATTCAGTAAATATTTTACTAATTCTATTCCTGACTATTTGATTATACAAATATATAAATATATAAATTGGTAGGTTAATGAAGTCTAACCTACTGGTTGAAGATAAATTATTCACCATAAAGTCTTGTCGTGTCGCGAATAATTAAGTAATCAAGAGGGGCATTGTATTCGATTCTAATTCTAATTACTTGAAAGGGATGGAAAAAACTTTTTTATATTTACAAAAGATTATGGTATTACGTGGATTTTAAGAAGGCGTACAACGGTACAATTGGCAATATGATTGAACTATCAACATCTTACGTGACCTTCCACCATATATTGGAATGATTAGTTTAAATCACTAATTCACTGACGTGGCTTCTTCTCTTTGGCTAGATAGGTGTTTTTACTACTAGACCCATTTCTAGATGGATGTTTTCCATTGGCTTCTTAGTCCTTAGTTTGCTATATTTATTTCTCTAAAAAGGCCTGTTCGACAAGTAAAATTATGATAAACTAGTTTTTTTTCCTGTGTAATTGTGCGGGACTCTTCCAATTTGTCATGATTTAATTTTCTCTAATATGAAATTAATTTTCCCTAATAAGAAATTGAATTATACGTTTTTTTGTCTGATTGTTCACACATATGTGTTATGGTGTATTTTTAACTCCTAACTTTTTTGGATATTGTAAAAAATATCTATCCTTTTGTAAACTCCAAAAAAACTTCTCCATCAAACTTTTATTACCAAATACGCCCCTATTTTTTTTTGACCGAAATACCCTTCAATTTTCGTATGTAATGATTAATTTCTTTTTTTTTGTTATTTCTTATTAATTTTAAGAAAATTCATAATCATTTCTTAACACGTAGAGCTTTAAAACAAATGAAATTATTACATATTGTGTTTATATAATTTTAATATTTTATTTATTATTCATGAAAAACTAACTTCATATAATAATATAATAAACAATAATAAATAAACACATTGAAAATATATTGATAAAATAATATATATTTAAACATCAAGTTTAATCAAATATATATACTGTATAAAATATTAAAATTATATAAATATAACATATAATAATAATATTTTTTTAATTATTATATTGTGATTATATAATTTTAATATTTCATTTGTTATTCATGAAAAACTAACATCATATAATAATAAAATAAACAATAATAAATACACACGTTGAACAAATATTGATAAAATAATATCTATTTAAACATCAAGTTTAATCAAATATATATAATTTTTGAATTATTAAAATTATATAAATATAACATATAATAATAATATTTTTTTAATTATTATATGCTGCAAAAAAATTAGGATTTTTTCAAATTAATAAAAAATAATAATTTTTTTTCAGTTACTACATATGTACATTTAACGGTTTTTTATAATATCCAAAAATTGAAGGAGTTTTTGAAAAAATTTCATATTTAATTGAGACAAAAATATAAATAAACTTGGTCCACGATGGACCAATGTTCATATAACTTTTAAATTAGTTGGTTTATATAAAACATGTTCAAATGAAAATCAAGCATTTTGGATCTTTTGATCAAGATCAAATGGACCATATTAAAATGATGATGTGGCTTTATATGGAAGTAAGAATTTCCTTAAAATTATATATATTAATATTAATAATAAACAAAATCACATATATATACTCCATATTCGTTGAATTAGCCTGATGACTCGTCAATAAGTCACATGCATCGTAATTCGTAGACAAATAAAGTGCAGGCGTTTAGAAACGGATCTTTGGGGGGGGGGGGGGAAATCATAAAACCAAGGTAGTATTCATTGAAGAAGATTGTTCGTTGAAAAAATAACAATTATAGTAAAATTGTTTATATTTCATAAAGAAAAGAGTAGTGTAGTGTATGCTAAATCCTATGTTTAGGAGTTGAGAGGTCTGAGTTTAAAATCCTTCAACAAAAATATTCCTAAGTGGCCGCCCTCCCTATAAAATCGTTCGAGCTCTGCCCCTGCACATGTTAACACATTTATACACGAAAAAAACATATACTACATTGTATATTTCTTACCGACAATACCAATACAGTCCCTAAAGAAAGGGTTAAACTTAGGATTTAAGGTGATCGTGTGAGATAGACTTGGTACCGGTCGGTTTCATGCATTCATCCCGCAACTCACCAATTGTATATAAGATATTTTTGGAAGCCCCGGCTAACACTTAATTGAGCGAATAAAATCTATACCAATAACCCTACTCGGCACATTGGGACCACTACATGCAAAACATGGCTCTTTGATCCAACTATTTTTTAATTTAGGTTAACGTGTTTATACACGAAAAAAACACTCCTTTATATATTTCTTACCGACAATACCAATACAGTTCTTAAAGAAAGGGTTAAACTTAAGATTTGAGGTGATTGTGTGAGATAGACTTTGTACCGGTCGGTTTCATACATTCATCTTGTAGCTCGCCAATTGTATATAAGATATTTTTAAAAACCCTACTCCGCACACTATGACCCACTACATGCAATTGTATATTAATTTGTTTAATTTTTGCGTACGATTTGGATTTAAGATTTTCGAAAGACCCGATAAAAACACTATTTCCATCCCATGATGAAATTACTAACTTGATCACTAATTCACTATTTTTCATTGGCTTCTTAGCCCTTGGTGATCCAAATATTCCCAACAAGAAAATACTATGGATCTGTATATTCATTATAAATAAGCCCAATCTCAGTCCCAATAAAGATCCACCAATGCTACATTCATTTCTATCACATAGAAATGAATATTATCCATTGGAGAATAATATTGGAACAAATTTTAGACAAATATTGGCAAAAAATAAGTATCTCGTAAAATTAGAAGGGAACAAGAAATATACAGAACGAGGCTAATTGATATGTAAAAAACACGTACACTAAGAAATCTGAATTTAAACTCAAGCTACAGAGCACACTTTTCCTGCACAAATATAGAACATAATAACCAAACTAAGATATTAGATATAATATCTACAAGATTAAGAAAATATAAATATAATAATATATTATAATAAAACCTTGTGTAGAGGTGGTACAACAAAGGCGGTCATCATCAACATAAGTCGCGTCAACACCCATCATCCACGATCCCACCGATGTATCATCATGCGCATATGCTTGTAACGATGCACTACACGCCAAAAATAAAATGTTTATTATACTTTAATAATGCACATAAATTATAAAAAATGAAATATATGCATTTATATACCTGTTTATGTCGATATACTTTGCCAAATTATTTGAAAGTATGAATAGAGAGGTCGAAGCATGCCGAAAGTATCTGATTTTTAATAGAAACGTATAAACACAAAATAATTTAATGAAATAATTAAGTTGAATTGAGATATAATATAAATACATTTTCGAGTCACCGAATTTCCACCATTCAGGTTCGTACCATTGTTTTCCCCTGAAACCAGCAAAACAAAAAAATCACAATCCTATTTTTAAGAAACAAACCGAAATATAAAATATTAATTAATTATTCGAAAGAGAAAAAAAAAAAAATACTCTTCGGTAATAACATCGCCGGATTTCATACAACCCATGTAAAGACCTTGACTATTGCGTTTGCTCTCGAGAATCTCAATCAATGCACCTAAATATTAAACAAATTAATAAATAATTCCAAATTAATTCAAATTATTTACTAATTAAATTGAACGAAACAAAAATACCTATGTCGATATTAATATCGTCATCAACTTTGACGTAGAATTCCGCGTCCCATGCTTGAATTGCGGCGCTGAAGAAATACTTTGCCTTTTTTGGCATTTCCTCTGTTGCTTCCTCATGGCTTTCCTAATTTGGTAATTTAAACATATTTTTACATTGATTTAATCTTCATTTTTAATGAATAAATAAAAACTTACAAGGATCAAAAAATCATTTGTTTTGCGGTTTTCCTCGTCAATAATACGATCTAAACTATCTCCTCGATTAGCACTGCAATTTTATTTCCAACAAGTATGTTAATTAAACTGTGGTATTTTATTTTATTCGTTAAGAGTAAATATCATTGAAATATAACCTGCGACCAATTACAAAGCGTATAACCACTCCCCTTTCCTCGAGCGTTTTCAACGCATCGCCTGCAAATTTCCAATAATTGCACAAATTTGAAATTATACAACGCAAAAAAATAATTTCGAATTAATTAATTAATTAATTACCTCTAGGCATCCAAGAGCCTCTGAATACATTTCGCTTGAGGTGACTTCCAAATCCGGTGTAAACTCCAATTACAGCAAGAAGTTTCTTCTTTTCTGACGAATTCGATGCATTTCCTCTCAAGAAACCTTGGCTTTTCGCGAGCGTCAAGTCCATCTCTGCCTCGACTATTCTCCTCCCAACATCACTGCAGGAATTGAAAGGGATCAGTGAATTCAGATTTTGAAGTTAGCGAAATGGATTTGAATTGTGGTTTCAGAAGATGAATTACTCGCAACCGAGAGTTTTTAGTTTATCATCCGTTGTCAGAACTTTAGGGATCTGAGAAAGAGATTAAGCAAAATCCAAAATTGTATCAGAAAATCCAAAATTGTGTACAGGGAGAGATGAGAGATCCGTACATTGTTCAAATTCTTCTCTAAAAGACTAGAGAGGATAATCCTATTCTGTGAATCCTGCCACAATCTGAAAATCCAGAAATTCAAACTTCAATTCTCAATCAAAATAAACAATTCAATTCCATATCCTTAATAATAAAATCATGATTGAAGAAAATTAAGTGAACTAACCGTCCGGCGATATAGAGCCAGGCAAGGCAAGACAAGAAGCCCATTATAAGCGGAGCCTTAGTCGAAGAAGAAGAAGAAGAAGAAGAAGAAGAAGAGCTAGAAGAAGGCTTCTTATGACGACGCTCTTTCCTCATGGCGCTCGCCAGCGTCTCTCTGACAGGGAGTTGGCCGCCGCTCATCTCCATTTCCAGATCTCTTGCCGGAGAAGGAAAGAGCACTGGATCGCAGATGTCCTGTGTGTTAATGGAGTGTTTGGTCTGGTCGAAATGTCCTGTGGCTGATACCAACTCTGTGGCCTGTGTAGCTATTGTCAAATAATAACGGATTCGGATTCTATTTGGTACGAAAAAAGAGGTCCGCTAATTTTATTAATTTTCTAAGCCCGGCCGGTCCTGTATATTTTACGGCCTTTCACAATTTTCATTGCAAGGCCTTAAACTTGAAAAAAACACATTAAATTTTTTTTTTTTTTTTTTTTTTTGAGTAAATTCGGAGAGGGCTCAAAGTCCCACTTCCAAACACAATCTTTTTTTTTTTTTTTTTTTTAATTTTTTTTTTTTTATTACAAACTCGTAGGCCACATACTTTATTTACTCATTTAACATTTAATCTATAATCCAGTGTCTCCGTCGGGAATCGAATCCCACACCTCTTGCTCCCTAGTCAAGAGGTGTGACCAACTAGGCTAACTCTAGTTGGCTCACACACACACACAAACACACATTAAATTTCATTTACCAGTTTCCTAGTTTATTTTGTATAAGGCAAAATTATAATAAAACACTTACATCATTCAATTTTGTTTTTCGAAACACTTAAAAAGAATTCCATATTCCATATATGCTTAAACTATGATGGTCTTTTTTACAACTTAATCCCTACATTACGTTACATTATGTTTCAATCATGCTCAGGTTTGCTACCTTGAAAATCCCCACCTAAATATCAAGTATTAAAGCATATAACCTATCTTATAAAAAAACGAGATTAATTCAAGAGGATCAAGAACATACATCACCATATTGAGATAAAAAAAACAGCAAGAATGAGATTAAGAATGCCATTGCAAGAATAAGTTAGAAATTGGAGGTCAATCGAGAAAATTGAGGGTGTCTTTTGCAACGTATGATGTCTTGTGTCGCGTCTCATGAATAGATTTTGACATTCAGCGATGATTACAACAGATGTGACGAGTCGGTTAAACCCTCCGCTCCATCGAGTGGGACCAAATTCATCTTCGCGCGACCAAACTGATTGTTCGAATACGAATATGATCACGATATTCGGTGTCCGAATACGAATACAGTATACGATACAAATACAGTCGATTTCCAATACGGTATCCGTTATCCTATACAAATATGATACCCGATTTCGGATATGGGTACAAATACGATATCCGGTACCCGATTTCGAATAAATACGATATCCGATATCCGATATCCGAATATTAATACGGTATTCGATGTCCGATACGAATACGGTATCCAATTTCGAATACATTATTTGTTATCCATTACGAATACGATATGATTTCGGATACGGATACGAATACGATATCTGGTACCCGATTTCGAATACGGATACGAATACGACATAAGGAATCCAATTTCGAATATGATATCAAATACAAATAAAATATTAAAATAATTGTAATTGTATGTGTATAAATGATGAATTGTACGAAATTTTATTAAACTTTACTAACTCGATGAATAACCTGCGGAGCCTCGGGGGGGTCCGGCCCGAAATGATGAATTGTATGTCAAAATTATAATTTGTTCTTTCTCAATGGTAAATAGAAAAAAAAAAATCATGATTCTGAATATATATGGAATCATATTAAAAATGAAGTGCATAATATGTATTGTTTATTGTATCATATAGAGTCGTTCATATAATTTTTCATTTTGAAGAATATATATGAATTTTGAGATTTTATAAGGACATAAATGAAATTATGTCCTCAAATTGTTAGTATATAATTTTTTGAAGAACTTTTTTGTAGTGAATAACCTAAAGATAATAAACAAAAGTAACTAACAAAATTATTTGTGTACTTTTTAACCTAAGCGACTCTTGTTGAAGGAAATGAGATAAACGGTGCTACAAGTAATGGAGAATATCTGAGTATTATTATTTATTTTTTTTATTTTTTTTGCGTAAAGAGTATTATTATTTCGTTAGGCATTAATTAATAATACTTAATAGTGAACACGTGTCTGTCTGTAATTGGCTAGTTGAGTTTGGAACCATTAAATTATTCGAATTCGCACTGTAAAGCTGCATTTGACCGTTCTAATGATATTATTTGTTTTAGAGGGGTATATATGTAAATATCCCTGGTCTATTTTTGTAAAAAGACAAAAAAGCAATCATCTGCATCTTTTGACTACGCATCTATCTTTTGAGGGAAGAAATATATCTCCTAGAATCACCCTAGTACAGTGGCGGATTTTGACAAGATTCGTTGGGGGGGCAAAATGAAAAAATGGTTCTGAAATTACACTGTCCGATTTTTTTGGGGGGGCAAACAGTAAATTTTACGCTGTTATACTGATAAAATACACTGAATCACTAGATATATATATTATTCGGCGAAAATTTTGGGGGGGCGACCGCCCCCCGCGGCCCTCACTAAGATCCGCCCCTGCCCTAGTAATACATTTTGGTGAAGTTTGAAATAAGAAAAAAATTATGATAAAGTAGCTCAAATTAGAGGCGGCAAATATTGATCCGATCCGAAAAAAACGATCCGACTCGTCTGAATTCGAACACGACCGGAATCGAAAAATGTTGAAAAGTCAAAGACTCGAAACCAAGACCGAACCGAAACCGAATGATCCAAACCCGAAATTCCAAACCAAATATTCTTAATCCGAAATCGATTTGAAACCGAATGACTCGAAATTCGAATGATAACCCGAACCAACCCGAAATTCTAATGATCCGAAACTCAGTGCTCACGACCCAAATGACTTGAAACTCACGAAACCACATAATCTTAAAATCCTAATCAAATATTTATTTATATGTTAATAGTTTTGAAACCAAGACTGATATTTTTGCTAACTTAGAGTCCAAACTAATATGTGATTCGTGATGTCAATTTTTTATATTTTTATTTCAATATTTTTTTTAAGTACATACAAATAACAATGGGCGTATTTGCCTAACGAAATATTCATTAAAAATGAAATCGTACAAAATCTTCAATTTTTTTTTTAAAAAAAAAACACAAAACATTTACATGAAACAGTGAAAAAGGGATGAATGAAACAAGTTCTTCTTCTTCTCCCATACACCAAAACTTTTCTTTTCTTTTTCCGGTAGATTTAATCTTGTTGGCCACCCATTCATTAATGATATTTTTGGAACGTAAGCATTACCCGGTCAATTTCTCACCCTTAGTTTTGAACTTTTAACATTATTTTGAGATGCTATAGAATTATAGAATTATAGATGTAATAAAATAAATATTTTGGAACGTAGTACAAAAATCGAAGGAATTGCAAAATGACCCACCCTCCCGCGGCCCCTCCCGCGGCCCGGTCCCCCCGAGGCCCGGTCCGGTCCCCTTTCGGGCCGGACCCTCCCCCCCCCGAGGCCCGGGCCCGGCCCCCTTTCGGACCGGACCCCCCCGAGGCCCGGCCCCACTTCGGGCCGGACCCCCCCGAGGCCCGGCCCCCTTTCGGGCCGGACCCCCTCCCGAGGCCCGGCCCCACTTCGGGCCGGACCCCCCCGAGGCCCGGCCCCCTTTCGGGCCGGACCCCCCTCCCGAGGCCCGGCCCCACTTCGGGCCGGACCCCCCCCCGAGGCCCGGCCCCCATTTCGTGGCCGAACCCCCTCCCCCCCTCCCGAGGCCCGGCCCCCTTTCGGGCCCACCCCCACCCCCCTCCGGAGGCCCGGCCCCCTTTCGGGCCCACCCCCCCTCCCGAGGTCCGACCCTCTTTTGGGCCGGACCCCCTCCTCCCGAGGCCCGCCCCCTTTTGGGCCGGACCCACCTCCTCGCGCGTACCTGCATATACAAGTAAAAAATTGCAACACATATAAATTACATATGTACACATGCACCTACACATAAACACTAACACACACACACACACACACACACACACCATACACTGTAACACACACACATACACCATACACAGTAACACACACATACACACACATACGCATAGCAACTAGCAAGAACTGTTCGGTTTGTTATTCATCCCCCAAAACCAGTAGTTGGCCTCTCCATTTCACTATTTGTTGGATCTTCGCATGGAGAAGAAACAATCTACAAACCTGTCAATACAAAAATGGACAAATAAATTAAGCCACTGAAAAGCCATAACTAAAAAGATATTGATCATTAAAAAACAATAACAGTAAAAGCTTAGTATTTTTTTTCTTTTAAAGCAATAACTGAAAAGCCATAACAAAAAAATTGTTTTTTCTTTTCAACAAAAAAATAATGTTGAAGGTGTTTTTTTTTTTTCAAAAATCGAGAAAAAATTTGGGTGTCATTCATAATTCAGGGGCATTTTTAGCTAAATACACAAAATTAGGATTGATAATAATAATAATAATAATAATAATAGGGTAATTAGCATGAACCCCTGAATTGTAAATTGCAAAATATCCCCATATAAAAAACAAGAAGATACAAACATTACATCAAAAAAGCAACAAGAGACAAGCAGAAGAGACAAGAAGGATAATCTTCAAACTTTCATAGCCTAGAGAAAATAGAGAGAGCGCGCAACAGAGAGAGAAGAGTGCTATCCTCTCTCTCTTTTCAAAATTCCAAACTTTCATATGCCTGAAATCAGAATAGAACCAGTACTTTACCTGTTTGTGCTTTGCTACTCAGTCTCGGCATTTCTAATCTGCTCGTTATCATCATCCTTCGTTGAATCCATCGAGGGGTAACTCCATTATCGGACCACAATTAGAAATTACGGAGAGAGAGGAAGAAGCTGCTTGACTCTCTCTCTCTCTCTCTGAGCTCTCGCTTTTGATTGAATCCATCTCGTTGTTGTCAATACTCTCTCTCTCTCTCTCTCTCTCTCTCTCTCTCTCTCTCTCTCTGAGCTCTCTTGAGAAATTAGATCTGAAAAGTGAAATGGCGAGAGAATGGAAGGGGTTGCTTATGCTTATAAATGGGAGCGGATACATGCGTCTAACGTTCGGATCCAGCTGTCCGTAATCCCAACGTTCGAATTTTCCAACTCTTATTCGACCGTTGGAGAAATTCGGATCTCGCAGCACACTAAACATTGGAATATATTTCATTATAAATGGGGCCGCTCTCTCCAGAATATTCTAATTTTGCTTCTAAAAGATTTCTAAAACTTTTTTTTTTCACTTCATTTCCTATTCAATTTTCCAGTACGTTCATGATTTAATGCTTAGTTTTCGCATGATTCAGGTACATCAGTGCAATCGAAATAAAATCGTGATGCTATTACAACTGGGTATTAGTTCTACATGAGGTATTGTCCTTCGATTCATCAACACATTTTGCCATTTTCTATATCGAATTAAATATTAGCAAGTTTATCTCTGACGAGACCGACTTCATCTAAAAATGCTAATGCAGGAATGCAATCGAAGCGAATTAGGGATCCAAGCTCGACATCATCTCAAGTTTGCCATACTCAATCAGGAATTATTATAAGCAAGGTAACTGAAAACTTATATTTTCGAAATAGGACTCTCATTCTCATACTCAATTGAAATTCCTAATCGTTTTCAACAGATTTGTGATGCAATCCAACTACAATTGATTTTCACACAGCAATATTTGAATTGAAATTAAGTAGCTATGTATTAAATTATTTTGATTAATTGCAGAGAATGGCTTAGCAGAGGATAATATGAGATCTCCTACTGATGAATTATTCAGCCAGTTTGCTCGGTATTATTTAGACAATTTAAAAAGGGGAGGGGTATTGCTGATATTCTCATATTTTGTAGGGTCATTCTCATATTTTGTAGAGCATGGCTTGAGCAATTTTGCGGCGATACAACTTGCAGTTACCGGTGGTACTGCCGGTACGACTGGTACGGAGAAAGTGGCATACTTTCGACTGCCTGAGCACAGATTGGGTTCAACTAGGACAATAAGAGGGTTCGATCAGAAAATGGCATGACTTTTATTACTAAAAGATCCTTGGTACAGTGAAGGTATTAATTAGTCCTCAATTTTAATTTTAATTTTGTAATATTAATATTACTCGTGTTTCTATTCCATTTCTGTAATTGAGGCATAATAATAACCAATTCTTAGAAGAAAAAAAGTTTCGAATTTGGACAAATGTTTCGTATTAAAGAACAGAAACCTTCTATGCAATCCCCAAAATTGGTACATAAAAGAACACGCGTTGGTACGACTGGTACGAAATCCAAAAGAATAGCTATTGGGGAATTTTTCATATTTACCCCTGCAAAATCTCAAAATTATTGATTTATTTTTTTGGTTATTTAGGATGCGATATTTCGAGTTATAGCTGCAATTCTTCACAGAGGGAAGTGATAGCGTCAGTACCAAAATGTGAGAAATCTCGATACCATCTTCATACCGCAGCTGAGCTTTCCATGTACATTCCCTAACTTTTTCTAAAAAAATTTCTGTTTGGTATGCACTGGTATTTATGCAAAGAGATCCATGAAGTTTTGTAATTAAATTGTTTGTTTGTGTAGGTGTGATGCTGAAGAACTCGAGGCGTCACTATGCAAATGAGTCTCGAGGAGATAAGTTCATCATAAAATTCTTTTTTAAATATATTTTATGTATATACTCACGATTATTTTCTTTTGTGTAAATTTCACAGGTTAGCATAGGGATAATATGATATTTAAAATTTTGAGAAGGGTAAATACAATACTTCTAAGAGGGTTAATTTAACATTTCAGACTTTTGAAAGGGTAAACACGATATTTTAGTATTATACAAGGACATATATGATATTTGCAGATTTTTAAAAGGATAAATAAAATATTTCAGATTTCGAAGAAGATACATATGACATTTCAGATTTTTACAAGGAATAAGGATATATATGATATTTTCAGATTTGAAAGGGCATATATCATATTTTGTATTTTTAGAAGGTAAATATGGCGATTTTGACTTTTTAATGTTAAATATGATATTTGAACCTTTGAGAAGGGTAAAGATGATATTTAAAATTTTGAAACATCATCTCCTTCTTCCCAGGTTAATAAAATCACAAATTATTGTATGGTGGTGGTATTAAAACCAGGACTTCAATTTCAGGCTTCGTGAGTCATAAAATGAATTTGGGGAACATAGTTCCCCGAAGCATATTATCGAACACCTTAAATGCACGGAACAATAGTCAATAGTGAAAATCTTAAATTAAAATAGTGAAAATTATTATATATTTTTTGTTTTATGCATAATATTGTTAATAGATACATATTATTTTTAAATAGTGAGAATCTTAAATTAAAATCATAAGAGCATGATGGACATTTTAAAAAATATAACAAAGTATTATGAGATTTGCCAAACAAAAAGTCATTAAAGTAAAAAGTATTTAAGAATTTTTGTGAGAATCTAAAACTATTCATAATATTCAGAAAAATATATTATGCCTCGTACTTTCAAGGATGTTTAAATAGGTAATTGAATCGACTCAAAGAGTCTAATTAATCTAATAAAATACATCCGATTGACACCTCAAGAATGTTTAAATGAGAGTGTGAACACCATATAAAATCTCAAAAGAAAATATAATGGTCAACAGTAAATTAAAGTAGGGATATTTCATCGTGAAACCCTAATTTTCTTGTAATATTTTTTTAACAAACGTTATGAATAATGATTATCCCGTTATCCGTATTGATATCCAGAAAAATTCATCTCCAATTTTCGATGAACTGGACTAAAAACAGAGGTGTATATTGATATACATATTTTTAACAATTCATGCAAGTTGTTTGATTTGTTGGATTTCAAATACATGTAAACAAAAAATATTTGTTTGATTCTTGATTGAAATTCATGATTTTTCAAGTTGATTATAGATTGAATTTGTTTGATATTTTTTTAAATACCTCCCATGAATAATATCTTAAAATTTCAATATTTGTATTAGTAAAGTATTAACTAAATAGAATTAAAGACAAATAAATTAAAATGCAACTTGCACAATCATCGTACAAAATATTTAACTAGAAAAATATCATAAATATGATTTGTGTTTAATACAACACTAGTACAAAATAAAATTAATATAAACAAAAATTACATAAAAGAAAATTGCAAAATATTAATCAATCAGTTAAACCCTAAAAACACCAATACTAATTAATCCATTTTTGGAAATGAAAATGTTTCAATAAAACTTATTGTGGAACACCTTAAATGCATGGCAAAATAGCAAGATCTCCGAAAACATATCGGTACCACCATTTCGTACAACCTCATGTTGGTACGGTAAGGTACCACTATGCAGTACCGGTACCTCTCAAAATTGCTCGATGCATACCTCTCAAAACTGGTACGGTACCTCTCAAACTTCTCTATACCGATACCTCTCAACATTCTTCTCCACAAATTTTCTCCAAATTATTTAACCCCAATCGAGACACTAATTGCAGCACGAAGTAGTAATATATACAAATTGAGACACTAATTGTTGGTTATATTTCAATAAAATAACCAAATAAATAATATAAATAAATAAATAATTAATTATTTAAATAAAATAATATGAATAAAATTTAAGACAAGCCTGGATGTAGCCGCGCGGTCATGCCACTGCTGTCCTAAAGACATATTAACACCCTCATGTGCAGGGTATTTTCGTTTCTCCATCTCCAAGGTTCTACACCTCGATAGCTCGTCTCGTATCCGTTCCGTAAGCACAGTCGAGAACGGATGTTCCTCACTTCGAAAGAAATGAAGCCGTACACCGAATTTTCCAACCGAGTTTATATTTGAATATTTTCATAATTGAAGAAAAGAATTATCACAAATTAGAGAGCCACTTATTTTTCATCTGTTGAGATGCAATGGAAGAATAGTTTCTAACTTTTCCTCATTGCTATTGTCTTATTATAAGGAGAGATAATTCATATTCGGTTTCCAACTTGGAATATAAATGAAATTAATGAGCCCATTAATACATACAAAACTGATATGTATTCATGCATTTGATTAAAATGTTCCATCTCCCTTTTAAATAAAACCTCCCTAGAATAAAATTACGATCATAATGAACATAATTTTATTTGTATAAATAATGGAGTTATTTTATCATATGAATAAATTTATGTTTTAAAATTTGTTAATATTATTTATAACAAATAATACAACACTAATTACAATAATTACCTCGAAATAGCACACAATTTAAATACATGTGAGTAATCGTCAGCAGCAAAGCCATGAGATACCTCTCTTTGCAATTGAAGTTTTAATTGAGTTTGTTGGTAGATGAAATTAGAGTATCTTTCTTTGGAATCAGTTTTGATTGTCCTGAGCCGAGTCACCCAATTAACCGTCATTATATTCTGCAACAAAAGTAGCATCAATAAAATCGTCACACAAAATAAACATCAAAATAAACAGGATATGTCCTTCATGAGCTTTTTCTTAACACGCACACCACCCCACCTGTTCAACGAAATGACTGAGCATGATTTATATGGTAACGAAGAGACTTGCGAGAAAGGAGAATTTCAACGAAACGAGACACTCCAGTTACGACGAGAGAGGAGACTAATGAACGGAGAGTAGAGGGAGGTCCTGTAGGTAGAAAAGAAGGCCAGTACATTAATCAACGAGAGCTCATGAATGTAATACGAGAAGGTCACGAAAATTAATCAACGACTACACTCTACAGCTTTGAGATCGGAAGAGACAAAGATAGAAAATGGCGGGTCTGGATAATTTTGTTGAACGGCAGATACAGGGAGAGCGAAATCCACTGATGAAATACAGAATTTTTATAAGGATGACGAAATACAGCGATAAGAGGGTTGAAATACATTATACCACCAAATCAAACAAAGGATTCTAGTCAAATCTTGTATTTCAAAATGCATCTCCACCAAAATCCCTCAAATCAAACATGTCCAGTATACTTGCCTCAAATCACCCAGCATGTCAGCGGGGCGGGTCGGGTTCAGATAAGGCTCTTCCATATCCGAATCCGAATTTGGACAAATGTTTCGTATTTTGGGCTGTTTTGGACTGTTTCGTATTAATTGATGGAAGACATATGAGGTTTCTCCATGTATTATCAAAAACTATTTTGCCTGTCGTTCCCCTAGTAAGGCGCACGCAAGACGTGAAGTACAATTCCGATAAAGCGTGGTTGGACAGTTTCATGGCCAACGTTGTCGGTAACAAACCACCATCCTATATCAGGTTCGTCCTCGAATTGTAAGCTCGGTCAAGGTGAGATTGAACCTCGGCAAGCAAGGGAACATGTCATTGATAAATGATAGGTTTATAAATTATACCTTTTACATAATTATTTTCACAAATTCAAATTAGAAAAAAGAAAAGTTAATATGAATGTCAAAATAAACAGAATATTCAAGTGAATATATCTGATGATTTTTTTGAAATAAATGCTGAAAAACAAATATTTGTTTTATAAAATTATATATTACTTTATTAATGTTGAATATATTAATTAATCCACATTTGTTCATATAATTGAATATGAAATAATCAATGTTTTAAGTTGTGATATGACGATCTGTAGCGCTATGTATCTGTAGCGCCTAAACTCCAATTTACATGTAATTAAATTATTATTATTGTGGCTATAGTGGCGATGTAACATCGTTATTTAGTATATTGCGGTACAGTGTTTTAGAAATATTTTTCGCTATGTACGCTATAACGGCAATTTTACGGCGTTATTTAAATTATTGGAAA
Source organism: Luzula sylvatica (assembly GCA_946800325.1). NCBI lineage: Eukaryota > Viridiplantae > Streptophyta > Magnoliopsida > Poales > Juncaceae > Luzula > Luzula sylvatica. The sequence continues at coordinate 56,512,324 of OX326960.1, read as the reverse complement.
TGGTTAAAAATTGAATATAATAGATATAACGTGAATCTAACAAATGACAATATTTCCACATTAATAATGTAAAATTATGTGAATTTTTAGAAGCACTCGAAATAATCGTAAAATAACACACATAAATGTCTAAAAAAATTATAACCACAAAATTAATGATCGATTAATAATTCAAATTATATCACACGTTGCATTTTATCTGTAGAAACGAACATAATAACACGACACGAGAAAATTATTTAAAAATAAGTGAAAAATAAAAATTTGGCATCGAAATAAAGAACAACAAAACGAATAACCCAGCGATCACAATTTCCTTTTGTTCCACTCACTGAAATTAAAGGACGTAAATTTCACATCAGTTAAGAAATAAATAAAAAATAGTTAGAAAATATTCGTATTTTTATCAAAGTGGATTACATGATATGAATTGACCAGCAATTAGCAATATCATCGCCATGTTTTGCAATTTTTTATTCGTTATTCTTGTTTTATTTATAGTAGATTTGGCCTCTATAGAATTAATAAAATCCTTTTGATGGAGACACTTAACTATCTTTATTCTTTATATATCAAAAAGTCAAATCCACTCCTTGATTATAAAATTTCAGATATTTTATTCCATGTTAGTCGGTAGACATTTTATCATGGTGTTTTAATGAGATATGCGATATAATTGGCTTGAAGGGTGGGTTTGTGCTCCTGAAATTTTTATTTAATAATATACATAAACTATAAAGAAAAGATAAATATATTATATAAATTAGAAAAATGGACATTTTATCTTTTGTTTTGCTCCATGTTTTCCGGATTGGTCAAAATAAAAGAAAGATTATTTTTATACAAACAACGTGTTAGATGCCAAAAAGTTGTATTAATAATTAGCTATATCCGGATCATTTTTTTATTTTATTTTTGACAAATTTACAAAAGACCTCTAACGATGTCTATATTGCAAAGTTCTTACATTATAAAAAAATACAAAAAGAAAAAGATCTCACCGTTGAATTCCCTACAATTTTTTTTATAATATGAACGTACACTTTTTAATATGTAATGTCACGAATTAACTTGTTTGATTATGTTTATTTTTCATGAAATTAGAATGTTAATACGATCATAATCGTTCTTCGTTCAGCTCGCGAATAATACACGGACAATTACGTATTACGAATAATATATATATATATATATATATTCTCATACATAACCTAATCAATAATTCATATATATTTTCATTTTTTAAAAACATGTATTATAATTTATACACGTATTGTCGAATAATATTTTTTTTGAAAAAAAAAAATAATAAAAAATTTAAATTTAAGGAAGTAATAAGACAACAAAAATGTAAATAAATATATTTCTCAATTATTTATGATTGAAAAATTGTACTCATATATTTTTTATATACCGAAATATTGTATTCGTACTATGGAAAATAAATCTAATTATAGACGAATAACCGAATTGTAGTATATTTCGTTTTATTTGACCGATTGAAAACGTTTAATTCGAATTATACACGAACGTATTACGTATCGTATTCTCGACGTATCACGAATGAATGATTATGAATACGACATTTTCATAATTTCCCAAAAATATAAGGGCATATTATAATTTTCAATAATGTAAGGATTTGCTTGCAATTTGTATTTGTTTATTTTGGCAAATTTCCTGCAGATCTGAGTATCTGTATTATAATTCGAAATTTTAGTAAGTCGGTCAAATTAATTCCCTCATCGAGGCCATGTTCTGTCTATTCTAGTGTCATGCAAATAAAATAAAATAAAATAAAACTCGAAGACATGTAAATATAATTTCTGCAAAGTGTGGACTAAATAAATTGGAAGACATGGTAACATTAAACATTGCCAGTTCTCATCGGATGTTTCGTTGATAGTGTTGTTGTATAATTTTTTTAATTATTCATAATCAGTTAGGTAACTTGTTTTCGCTTAAAAAATGATGAAATAATCTTTAGTTTACAAATTTTTAAGAATTCGTAATTTCTAATTTCAAAATCATAAATAGAAGCATAGAGAGGAAAATTTTACTTTGTCTCAATAACACATCACCAATATTTTTGATGTGATCATCATCATAGATCACACGATCATGTAAATCATCTCCCAAATAATTCTCAACATTTACAACATATCATTAACTGTTAGTTGATATGCTTCATATGAATTGCTATGTATCCGATTGTTAATTGATATACTTAACAAATTATAATTATATAATTAATTATTAATCGACTGTACCGTGAAAATTTTGGGAATGATTTGTATATTCTTCCAGCTGGCCAGTCCATCAAGAAAACTTTTTCAAGTACGGGAGACATAATATATGACCACTTCAACATATGTCATTTTTGCAACAACAAAAAAAACTGACATTTTATATATTTATAGATTATAAATATATAAAATGTATATAACATATGAAATATACATATTTCATATATTGTAATCTCAATATAAAAATAAATATATTTGTATATACTTTTTTTCCATTCCTAATTTTGTTTTTCCAGTTATTTTACCATAACTAATAAATAAAATAAAATGTTTAATGAATAAAAGTAAATTATTGCAAAACACTATGCACCGTCCACAACAAATAAATATTTTATAAAAAAAATACTATTATTTTAGGCCAAATTTCGTCTGTATCCCTTACAAAGCCCCACAATTTCACGTATACCCTTTGCAAAACGAGAAATATGATGAATACCCCTACAAAATCATTATAATTTCATGGATGTTATTTTTGTTAGATTTTTGTTAACTATCCATCAAAATTACCGCTAAATTTTTGCTTTTTCGATTTTATCCCTATGTAAATAAGGAATAAAATTTTCGTCGGAAAAATCGAAAAGACACAAAATTAGCAGTAATCTTACGGGATAGTTAACTGAAATCTAACAAAAAAAAATATTCATGAAATTTTAATAGTTTTGTAATAGTATTCATGATATTTCACGTGTGAAATTGTATGGTTTTGTAGGGGCACACATGAAATTCTGCCATCATTTTATTCTTAATATTTAATAGTTGGAAAATATACATTATAAAAGCATTGCTTGCTTAATTTACTATTTCACGGTTTTATCTACACGTTTTGAACTGGTTAGTGGTAACTTCACTACGACACGTTTGGGTTTTGGCCTCCAAACACTTGAAAATGAAACCCCGTTAACACAAGCTAAGCAAAGCAAAGCAAAGTCACTATAAAAACGACTCCATATGAGTTATGACAAATCCCCAAAGACTCGGTGTACCTCTGTACCGTCAATTCATTCTTCTGCAACAACACAAATATCTTCTGTGAAATCATTCACTGTGTATTCTGTGCACATAATATAAGGGTGAAATTAATCAGTGATATATTTCACAGAAAATATAAATTATAGGGAACAGAAGATATGGAAATATATTCCACGAATCATTATTGGAATCTTACTAAGAAAAAGATAGTTGGTCTGTAATTAATTGTCTTGTTAGCGTATTTGCATTCTCACCTTATCTAAAATAGTCTTTTGTCGCGTTTCTAATCCTTACGCAAATTAAATAAGAATTATTTACGTGTTTATCCTTCCAAAATTAAATAAAATTAAATATATTTTTTCATAAAATTTACTCATAATTTAAGTTATGATACATGGATATAATAATTTTTTCATAAAATTTAAGTTACGATACGTTGATTATATATAAATTGACAATTTTTTCGCATATGGATGCGATAAACGATTATGTACCCGAATACAAATACATATACATATTCGGATAAATTGACAATTTTTGTATTACATACTATTATTATGATACGACAACCGTTTGAGTATCAGAAATAAATTTGTCTAAAAGTAGGACCGCATCGAATAAACTAAACAATACCAGTTTTTTAACATAACCGAACCAAATAAATTGAAAAAGTGAACCGTTTAAACCGAATACGGAAACTGATTTATAATAAAAAAAAATGATAAAATAGCAACTATATTTTTAAATGAGTTATAATCTATGTTGCACGGATACGGGTACGGGTATCGTATCCGATACGGATACGACGATACGGCAATTTTCAAAAAATCACGGATACGGATACGGCTATATAATTATTATTTTAATATATTTATATTGTATATAATAAATAAATAAATAATAAATTAAATAATATTTTGAATTTAAATATCATGACAATAAATAAAATCAACATAACAATACAAGTATCATAAACGTATTCTAAATTTATTTTAGAAGTATCCTAGAATTAATTTAGAAGTATCCTAGAAGTATCCTATATAATTTATTTAAAAATATTATGGGCCAAAATATATAATGGGCCGAAGTATCCTAAATGGAGTATCACAGCCGTATCATAAACGTATCCCAGCCGTATCCTGCCGTATCCCCGCCATATCCGAAAAAAATAAATATCAAAATAATCGGATACGCCACGTGGCGTATCCGATACGTATCCGAGCCGTATCGTACCCGTATCCGTATCGGATACCCGTATCCTCAGGATACTTCTGCGTTTTTGAAGTATCCGCGTAACATAGGTTATAATCAAAAAATATTTCATGAAAAATAAACGTATTATACCTTTTAAACAATACATTTTATGTGGTATTAATTATTATATTTGAAACAAACAAAATTAATAATAAATATTGTATTATTTTTTAAACTAAAGACTGGTGTTATTTTTGGATACAGATACGCGCATTATAAGGTATTATAACTTTTCTCTATTTCAAACTACAACCTTTTTTTCAAATTTCGAGAATCCGACGAATTACCAATAATTTGAATGTATGTTCTTTTGTTATTTTTATTTGAAACATGTATATAAATAAAAAAAATCGATAATGTTATCACAATATTATTATTATATTATATTATAGAAAACGAGTAAAATTATTATTATATTATATTACTTTTGTCCAATTGAATGTATGTTCATTGTCTTCCCAATTTCATGTACCAAATAAAGAATAATATTGTTATTAGTATTTTTTATCATAGAAAATAATATTATTACGAATCTTATGATCTAAATCGAACTGTAATTCTAAGCAACCAAACACCCTTATATATTTTACTAATGACATGCACCGCCGCAACAAATAAACTATGTTTCATGGATACATATGGAATATCATATCCGATACGATGTAAAATAGGATGATACGTTAATTTTTCAAAAATGTTAGGATACAATAAAAATACGATGATACGGATACGATCGATTTTTTGAAGTATCCGTGCAACATAGCCAAATATAGCAAATAAATTAGTAAAGTAAAATAAATTTTCTCAAAAAAAAATTAGTAAAATAATAGTTATTTTATTCTTAATAATTAATTTATACATTATAAAAACATTGCTTAATTTACTTTTTCACGGTTTTATCTACACGGCCGTATCTCTTGTTAGTTAAGTTTTGAAAATGTTACTACAACACGTTTGGGTTTGTCTTTCATACACTTGAAAATGAAACTCCGTTAACACAAGCAATAGAAAGTCACTCATAAAACGACCGGTAATTTTACCGTGCGTCCTCATTTTCCCACCACGCCGTCTATATCATCAGTTAACAATTAATTGATGATTAATTAACAAAGTTATTAAAAAAAGACATCCAATTAACAGTTAATTGATATTGATTAAAAATTATTAACACGTGTAATTTAAGTATATATTAATTAATTGTTAGTAGATTGTTTTTTTGTTAATTATTTGTGTAATTAATTATTAATGGGAGATGTAGAGAATATTGTTGGGAAATAAGGGGCACCGTATATGACCTCTAAAACGACTACATACGACAAATCCGCAAAGACTCGGTGTACGGGTGTACCTCCGTACCGTCAATTCACCCAAATATATTCAGTGAAATCCTCCACTCTGTATTCTGTGCATATAAATTTATAATGTCAAGGGGAGACATTAATCAGTGATATATTTCACAGAAAATATAAATTATTGGGAATAGAAGATATTGAAATATATTCCTGGAATCATTCCTGGAATATTACTAACAAAAAAAGGTTTGGTTTATAATTAATTATTTTGTTAGCACATTTGCATTCTCACCTTTTAATTCTGTATATTTATGGAACCTGAGAAAGTTACAATTCTTTACTTATCTATATTATTCTTTGGTTTTACATGAACATGATAGAAATAGTCTTTTGTCGTGTTCATAATCCTCACGCAAATTAAATGAGTTGTATTTACACGTTTACCCTTCCAAAATTAAATATATACTAATTTATACTTTTTGAAAACCTACAATACCGTATTTATTGAAAATGTTCAATTATTCTTTAACAAAATGTTAATAATTTACACGCTATGTTGTACGGATAGGAGTATCGCCTCCGCCTCCGACACGATACGATACATGATATAATATTTTTCATAAAATTTAAGTTACAAATACGTTGATTATATAAAATATTTTTTTTATTATAATTTATATATTTAATATTTTTTAGGCATTAGATATAATATGTTTGATACATAAGATATTAAAACTTTGTTATTATTCAAACATCATGTTATAATTAAATATTTATTATATTTAATTATTTATTTATAAGTGTTACTTGTTTATTTTGATTTTATGTATACTATTTTTTTTTCCAAGTATATTTATTCATGTGTTCAAAATATCCACAAAATATTTGTTATTATTTTATAATAATCACATACCTCACACATAGTATCATGTATATATCAATATCAGTATCAGTATATAATACAATGTCGGATACAATATGATTTGATTTTGGAAGTATCTCCTCATCATGCATGATAATTTAGAGTTGTGATCTCAAATATTTGTGTAAGGGTATACCATTATTTTGAATTTTTAGAAGGGTAAAAGTGTAAATCCACATAAATAAACTCGGAGACCCAAATTTAATGTCCAAATTATCTTCGTAATTACGTCTTAATTCATTAATCATATCTCTCTCTCCTCTCTCTCTTCTTCTAAATAGACCAGCGTTAATTCTCTCTCTCTCTCTCTCTCTCTCTGTCTCCGTCTCCATTGCCAGCTTGGATTCTCCCAGCTCCGCACAACCCCCAACCGTTGGTCGCTCCAACATATTTAACCTCTCTACAACCTCCTCTCCACCTCTCTTCTCGTTCTCTTACTCTCTCTCTCTCTCTCTCTTCCTCCTCTAGCTCTTTGTCTGGGTATTTTCATTCTTTCTAGGAAGGGAGAGATTTTGAATAACATGGCGGTTGAGACTCAACCTCCGCGGAGATGGAAGTCGATCCGAGACCTCGTTCTTCAGAGCGTTCATGAGTACCAAGAACAACAGAAGCTTAAGAGGAAGTACGGCAGGAAACGTAGCCATTCGTATGGAGGTGAAGGCGGTGGATTGGCGGGGATTGGGATGAGTGGTGTGTCTGGTGATTTGGAGGAGGATGAGTTGGGTTGCAGCTGGGGCGACGAGGAAGAAGGGAATGTCGAATTGGTTCAGATTGGAGCTGAGAGGACCAAGAATGTTTTGATTTTGATGAGTGATACCGGCGGAGGACATCGTGCTTCTGCTGAAGCCATTCGCAGTGCGTTTCAGATCGAGTACGGCGATGAGTATAAGGTGAAATTTGAAATCTTTTTGTTTGTTTTGTTCCTTTTTTTTTTTGTGTGTTTGAATGAAATCCGGTTCATGTTTTGCGTATCTTCTTTGATTTTGGTTTTTAACTTTTGAAGGAAACACGGATTTGATCAATTTTAAAATTGGGGATAATTGTTGGATTACCTTTTCTTCAAATTCTCTTCTTTATTCCATTTTAGTAAAAGTTTGAACCTTTGGGTTTTCAATTTTCCAAATTTCAACACCACCAATTCATCTCCCCCTAGATCTTATTTGTTGCTTTTGCATCTTTTCTCAAGTTACCATTATCTAATCAATTGCCCAGTCAATAGAACTGATTTTAAATTCTAACGCCATTATCTCTAATAACTTTTGACTTTCTATTAGCAAATATCACCACCATGTAAATTTCTTTGTTAATTTCTCATTAATTCGTTGATTAAAACAGGTGTTTGTGAAGGATCTTTGCAAAGACCATGCAGGATGGCCATTGAACGACATGGAGAGATCATACAAATTCATGGTGAAACATGTCCAGCTTTGGAAAGTCGCCTTTCATGGCACCTCTCCTCGCTGGATCCACAATCTCTATCTCGCCGCCCTCGCTGCCTTCTATGCCAAGTATTTATCTAATTTCTCTCTCAAAATAAAAAATTTCAAAAATTAGATGATATATTCGGTCCCCAATTTAATTTAAACAATTAATGCTTGATATTTGCAGTACTTTTTTGAAATTATGTTGCTATCCGGCAGGTTGCTTCTTGCAAAAGAATGCGGTCATGTTCATGCCTAATAATTTGAAATAGCATTTATTTTTTCAAAATAATCCTTTTCCTTTTTACTATTAAAATTACTGTGCTAAAAGACAAATGAATATTTGCTAAAGAAAGCAACATAAAAAAATAGAAATACTGTTGCCGATATCGATTTCAATTTTTTCAAATAACTCCTCTTATTCGAAAACATTTACATAGAAGGACCCACGAGCACATGCCAATTGTCACTTTCTTTACAAAGTGGTCCATTTTGATAATTCACTAATGTTTATATGTTTCTTGACTAATGAAGGAAAGTGGAAGCGGGTTTGAAGAAATACAAACCGGATATAATTATAAGCGTGCATCCGTTAATGCAACACATTCCTTTATGGGTTCTCAAGTGGCAAGGCCTTCAAAACCGTGTCGTTTTCGTCACTGTCATTACCGATCTCAATACTTGCCACCCCACTTGGTAATTTTAATTTAACGAATTATTCTTTTGTTTTGTTTATTTATATACTTATGTGGTGAGAAACTATATTATGATTATTTATTCAGGTTTCACACTGGAGTAAATAGATGTTATTGCCCTTCAGAGGAAGTATCGAAAAGAGCTTTGCTTGAAGGATTAGAGCCTTCTCAATTTAGAGTATTCGGTTTACCAATTCGCCCTTCGTTTTGCCGTGCAGTCCTTGTCAAGGTAAACTCATAAATCATAAAAAAAATATTAAATATTAAATATACTGTTTCTTTGTGTGTGACATTAAAATTTGGTTAATAGGAGGAATTGAGAAAAGAGATGGAAATGGATGCGGATTTGCCGGCGGTGTTGTTAATGGGCGGCGGAGAAGGAATGGGACCCGTTAAGAAGACTGCTAAAGCTCTCGGAGACGCTTTATTTAATAATGAAGAAAATAAACCAATTGGCCAACTTATTGTTATTTGTGGAAGGAATAAAACTCTCAGCTCCTCTCTCGAAGCCCTAGATTGGAAAATACCCATCAAGGTATATAAAATATTTGAAAAATATATTTTGAGTTGAATTTATTTTAAAATAATTGGTTATTTTTTGGTTGTGTGATATAGATTAGAGGATTTGAAACGCAAATGGAGAAATGGATGGGTGCTTGTGACTGCATTATTACTAAGGTATTATTTTTTTTAATTTTTTTAATAAAATAATCCCTAAAATTAATTAATTTATTTATATAGGCGGGACCAGGGACAATAGCAGAGGCATTGATAAGAGGTTTACCGATTATCCTCAACGACTTTATTCCAGGACAGGTTAATATAATAACCCACATAATTCAATTACATATTTTAATACGGCACCGAATTAATTAATTGACACATAACAGGAAGTGGGAAACGTACCGTACGTGGTCGATAACGGAGCGGGTGTATTCTCCAAAAGCCCGAAAGAAACGGCTTCTTTAGTTGCGCGTTGGTTCGGAGCGGATTCGGAAGAATTGAAGAAATTGTCTGAAAATGCGCTGAAATTGGCTCAGCCCGAAGCCGTATTTGATATAGTTAGGGATATACATTCGCTGGCTAAAGAACAAGGCCCCTTGTCGAATATTAACTATCCTCTTACTTCGTCCTTTTACCAATTGCCCATGATGTGATTTTGATAAAAAAATAAATCAAAAAAATTGATTTGGATTTTGGGTTTGTGGATTTTGTATAGGGATTAGGGTTTCTTCTTCTTGTTGTTGGTTTTTGTTAATTCTTTGGGATGGGGACTCTGCAAGAGAGTAACTATTTATCTAGTGGGTATTTTTTCGGAGTTGGTTTATTTATGTATGTTGTTAATTGTGTGTTTATAATGTAATTTATGTTGTTCATGTTGTGTTGTTAAATATTATGTGTTGTAACTTGTAACTGGCTGATAATTGATATTTTTTCACATTTGAAAAAATTATCAAATTCATAATTTACCATTGAATACTAATGTGTAAATATTGTTCATGTTGTGCCATTGAATACTAATGTGTGGTAGAATTTAGACCATTGATTATTTATAATCATATTTTTTTAATTTAATTATCAATTATTTTACATTATATTTTCAGCATTCCTAAATTTATAAACATCTATCAAATAGTAATATTATTTTTAAAAATATAATTATAAAAAAATCATATGATATAAAATAATTTATATTTATGTTCATGCTAAATTAATTTGTTATATTATTTATTAAATTACTTTCAATATCATTGCATTTTGAATCAATAAAAAAAAATTAGTATTATATAATTAATAACGTCTTACTACATATATCGTGTGATTCATAATTTGTATATTTGGTATTGTTTGAAATATTGTGAACAGCAATGATATATAATATTTGTTGTTATTTTTTTCCGTAAATTGTGTTATACCTCATATATTATTATAAAATGACACTAATATAGGTGTTATTATTTGATTAAAAAAAGAGATTTTTTTTTATTGTAAAACATATACGTAATCATATATAAATGAGTTAAAATAATTTTATTATGAGATGATATTATCAATATTATCCTACAAATATATATACTTTATATGATAATAAAAAACATAATTAACATGCTCGCCGCATAACATAGCGCGAGTATCCTGTAGTTATTGATTCATGATTAAAACAAAATAGGTTGTGGGTTCGAGTCTCATTGGCACCAATGGATGGAGGACCATCGAGCCTTCTCCATTTACTCGTTTTTTTTTTTATTAAAACAAAATAGTATTCACACATCAACGAAGGAATAAAAGGTGACATAGTGATGATGCGATGGCATTTGGCACTTGCATAATGATATGGGGCTTGCGGATTATGAGATCAAAGTAGTTGCAACAAACACTTAGATTGGAAGCTTTGATGAAAGCAACATAATTCTATATTCTATACTATATTGAAATCGGAACAAGTACAAAGATATATATATATTTTTACATTATATCAATAGCTTTCAACAACTACTCTTTGTACACTTCCTAAAACTCTATTAGAACAAAACTGAAAATGAAAAATGAATTTACAAAACAACAAACCTAGCTCCACTAAATATTCCACTGACTAATTCACAAATTATTATTTTCTCACACACAATTCAGAAGTACCTCCATAAAACCACAAAATATCACATATATCCTTCCGAACCATGAAATATCAAATATCGTGAATACCCTCACGATAATATTGGAAATATCACCGATATCCCTCATTTTTTTATTTCGTAACGGTACACGCGATATTTTTAGAATTTGCAAGGGTAAGCAAGAAATTGCGCTATAAACAAAATACGCGAGTCTAAATAATCGGTGAAAGTGAACTACTGAATTATCCATCCATTGCTCTTCCTTTCACCATCTCCACAACATCAAATTATAAATCCACAATTAGTCTTTCTTTTTTTACTTCCATACTCCAAATCCTAAAATGGATGGTCCAATAAATTCCTGGTCCAGCCTAAATAAAAAACCTCCACTTTTCCCTTATACACAACACCCTTCTTTTCTATTCACAGATATCATACAAAAACCAACCATCCCGTCCAATCCGAGCCAGGTACGGAGCAATCCGTACCGGCCATACCGGTTCTATACCAGCACAATTCGGTGCCAGTTGGCGGTATCGTTAAGGATTTGACCCCCAAAGCACCTCGGTCAATACATCCGCAACCTCTATGGGTGAAATGGCTGCCTCTTTAACCCGTTTCAAAATCTCCAATTTTGCGTTTCTTTTCTCTCTCTGTCTAAGCCCTTCTCCAACCTCTACTTGAATCGAAAATCTCGCAACAGCACTTGCAAATGGCCGCAACTCAAGATAGCTCGTTTGCTTTTGTTTCCAGAGATTATGTACATGAATCCACTTATTACATCCTCCATTTTCGTCCTCGGAGGAATCGCAACCGTCCATTTCGACGAAAGCTCCGCCAAGATCGGATGTTTGGAGACAGAGTAATCTCTTGATCAAGCCCTCGGCGAGCATTGCTTCTATGGCCACTTTTCGCCCAAAGTAACCGATTCTCAGTGTAAAATCGAATGCGAGGACACGAACCTCTAAATTCGGAGAAGAAAGAAGGGAAACCAGTCTTTGTAACTCGCCTCGTGAAAGGAGTTCGTCTATTAATGGACTTCTGATTGTGGTTATTAAGCCATCAAGAGCTCTTAGAGTAGAAGGAGAGGCAATTGAGACTAATGATTCTATTGTGGGGCCCATCAAAACGGGACCAACAAACACGTCCTTGTTGAATCTTACAAGGGCGAGTATGAACGAAGCACAATGGTCTCCTACCAGCTTAGAACTCGAAGGATCAGAAAGGGTTGACTCCACAATGGAAAAAGCTCCTGATTTTAGAAGAGTGTCCTGAAATCCTCGGTTAAAACCCTCGCCAGCACGAGTTTCCAACGCCATTAACAAAGCCACGCGCTCATCATCGGAAAATTCAAACCTCAAAGCAGAAACAAGACGATCAAGTGTTTCCCTATCGACCCAAGACTGGATCTCAGACGCAATCGCACCAGCCACACGTGAAACCATGCCGTGATATTCCGATTTAGGCCGTCGAAAAATCAAGTTTACAAGAGAACCCACAAACGATTGATTTGGGGAAGAAGGGGCAGACAGAGAAAGAGACCTCAACTCAGCCAATTTTTTACGAAGTGGGTTTAGAAGTGGGTCGCCGGAGAAAAGATCATCAGACCCAGTTTCCAGTTCCAAAAGAGCTTTCATCGAGAGAGAGCTAACACTCGCATCATCTGAAAAAGACGCAGTTTGCTCCACCTCCTCGGAAGCACGCTTAAGCGCCTGCAAAGCTTTGACAATCTCTCTGTCCTGATGTTGATGATATTGATGCGGAGTGTCCTCCTCCTCCATGGACGGAGGAGAGAGGAGGAAGGAAGGGCAATTTCGCGCGCGTGCCTATTTTGCACTTTGCAAGGACTAGGATGTAAAAAGTTTGTATTATCTGGTAGTTGTTTGCTATTATTTCGCGGTATATATAGTTGTCTTCCACAAATGGTTGTCACGTTTCTCGCACGAGAGTGACGAGATGCTGTAATAAATGGATTTTTATCGCGATATATTGATAAATACAGTAGTTCTTTAGTATTTTCCTTATTTACAGATCTGGATTATTTGTGGACTCGTCTGATCAATAATTATAAATACAAAATAATGACTTTTTCTTACTGAGTCCGACCAATATATAAAATATTAATAAAATTAAAATATCATGTTGGGTCAATTTATTATTTTACGTAATCAATCATATAATTGAGATTTGAGATGTATATTATTTATTTGACTCATTTTTTTATAAATATTAAAAAAAATTAATTAGCCAACTAGAGTTAGCCTAGTTGGTCACACCTCTTGGCTAGGGAGCGAGAGGTGTGGGATTCGATTCCCGACGGGGACACTGGATTATAGATTAAATGTTAAATGAGTGAATAGAGTGTGTGGCCTACGGATTTGTAATAAAAATAAAAAAAAAAAAAAGAGATTGTGTTTGAAAGGGAGACTTTGAGCCCTCTCCGAATTTACTCAAAAAAAAAAAAAAAAATTAATTATGTATATATATATCAAAAAACTAAGAAAAACCACTCATTCAAACAAAAAATCATTTGATAAACTCGAACACAATCATGTGTATTTTCTTTGCCAATTTTAGTTCATAAATACATTTCGAAATAACTATTTTAGTTCATAAATACATTTTGAAATTTGTCCGGAGTCACTCGTGTGTTATTTTTTAACTAAAGATGAATTCAATTTTTTTTTTTGTAATAACTCTAAATTTATTGTTTAATTGGATTTACTTGGAGTATGTGCAACTTTGTGACAATTCATGAAAATTTGGAGAAAATATCAATTATGAGATATACCTTCAAACTATCAAATTTGTCAACAAAAATAATTTATGTCGCTTGGATTAAAAATTATAATTTGATAATCCATTCAAACTCGTTGCTACTTAAAATGAGATGATATTGACTGTGGCTAAAAGGAGTAGCGATGATCAAGAACAAATCTCAAAAAATTATGAAAATTTGGAAAGAAACATTGCCGCCTAGGCAATAATATGGTTCATATAATTCTTAACTGGAAAGAAATCCAGGATTATAATGAACTGATATTATTTTCACATCGTATAACTATAAATAATATTATGATTTTGATTGTGCATATTATATATGTGAAGTTTTCCAACTATTTGATTATTAATCATGATTTAGATAATTTATATGATCGGACGGCTCTGCTAGTTAGTAGATAACAAATCAAATCATTTTTTGTCGACTCAAAATTAATCAGTCGACTATTCAGTTATAGCCGAAACTGTTGTAATAATAATTCACACACAACATATAATTAAAATTCACTAATCACATTTTTTTTTAAATGTACATACAACATGTAATTTACATACATCATATTATATATAGGGAAATTTTCAAAAAACCCCCTATCTTTTTGGAAACTCCAAAAAAACCCCTCTACCAAAGTTTTATTTTCAAATACCCCCCTATAGGGGTTAAATCTAACCATGGATGGTGTTAATTTTTTTTTTGGACCAAAATACCCTTCTATTTTCATATGTATATTTTTGTTATTTTTTCATTAATTTTATTAGTTTTAAGAAAATTCATAAATAATTTTTAACATATAATGATTTCACAAAAGTAAAATTATTAAATGTTGTGTTTGTATAATTTTAATATTTCATTTATTATTCACGAAAAACTAACATCAGATAATAATAAAATAAACACCTTGAAAATATAGTGATAGAAAAATATTTCTTTAAACATCTATTTTATTTTTATTTTCGTTCTTCTTTTATGTATGTTTTTAATAGATTCATTAATTTTTAAATATTTGCAAGGTGTTCTTTTAATATTATTGTTCATCTTATTATTATTTTATGTTATTATTTCAGTAAAAAAATATGAAAATTAAATATATATAATGTATGAAATATTAAAATTATATAAATGTAACATATGATAATTATTTTTTAAAAATTATTATAAGCTAAAAAAAATTAGGACTTTTTTAAAATTAATACAAATAATAAAAACATTATTTTAATTACTAAATATGTAAGAAGGGTATTTTGGTCATAAAAAAATATTTAACACCATCCATAGTTAATTTTAACCTCATAGGGGGGTATTTGAAAATAAAAGTTTGGTAGAGGATTTTTTTGGAGTTTCCAAAAAGATAGGGAATTTTTTAGAATATCCAAAAAAGATAGGATTTTTTTTGAAAATTTCCCTTATATTATACTAAGTTTTTCAACTATTTGATTTTCAATCATGGTTTAGAAAATTTATATGATTGGATGGGCTCAGTTTGTTAGAAGATAACAAATCGAATTATTTTTTTGTCATTTTTTTGTTGACTCGAAATTAATCAGTTGATTAGTCAGTTATAGTCGGCACTGTTGTAATAATAATTTACATACACACATAATTAAAATCCACTAATCACAAAAAATATTATTTTTTTAGTTAAGCAAGGGAGATGATGGTCAGTGGACGCACGGATCACACAAAAGTATAGGCCACATAAAAGAGGGTTCCTGATCTGGTTAAATTGCACAGGGGTCTGATATATATAAGAGGTCATATATCATGCCCCCTCAATTCCCCCACAATTTCCCTACACTGATTAATTTCATAATTAGTGTGGTGGATTAATGATTAATTCATAATTATTTATTTTTAAATATTTAAAATTAATCATTAATTGATATGGACCTTAATTACATATTAAAATTTTAATAATCAAGAATTAATCATTAATTCACCACACTAATTATGGAATTAGTTAGTGTGGGGAAATCTCAGGGGAATTGAGGGGGCAAAGTATAATTTTCCTATATATAATCTGTGTTTTTTTTTTGGTAAAGAGTCTTTATGTGATTTCTTGCAATAACGTAGTATTTAAAATATGTTAAATCAATTTCATGCTTGATAAAATTATGTTAAATCAATTTCTAATAACGCAGTATTTGTCTGTCAACAAATTGGTTTTAATGATGAAATTTCTTGCAAAATTTAAAATATATCGACGATACTTCGAATTATGAAAGAAGGGAAATATTTGAGAATTGTATTATTAGAAGTACCAAACTGGAAATATGTATAGCTTGAATTATGTGATTTATAAAGAGTCAGTGGTTTACACGGAAGATGGTCTCGAGTGTTTTGATTGTGGGCTAGACGGTGATGGCTACATACACAAATATTGACTTGTTATCATTGGACTTAATTTTGTCCTTTTTTTAATTGTCAATATATGACAATATTGTTTGTACCACCATGTAGAGAATTTAATAAACAATTCATATGAATGGTTACACACAATAACCCAAGAATCATGACACAAAAATTTAATATTTTATTGATCTTTCGTTGACGTGGTAGACTTCAAAAGAGCCGATTGTAACGTATATTCGAATATTAGGTTAGGAAAGCGTTATTTCTAGAGCTGATATTTCTGAATCTAGAGTAATTATCTAATTTTTTTTATCAAAATTCCCAAAATACATTTTTTAATCAAGGAAGGTATTTAGAATATTCTTATTATTGGACAATATCAAAGACGTAACACTTAAGTATGATTATTTACTTAAAACAAGATTGTTGTATTTTTTATATCGAGTTAGTTTAGATAGTATTATTAGATTTAGATTTGAGAAAGTTATTATTTTGTTGGTTTAATATTATTATTGTTTTGAATTTTATTTTTATAGATGAAGATAATTATATGTGTGTCATATGGTTATTTTTAAAATTAGTTGATATAGTTAAAGCTAAAGTAGATAATAAAATATATTTTTTCGATTTGTTATTTCATTCTTAAATTTAGAAAATAATCGTTGATTCTTAATTTGTTATGTTTTTGAAATTGAATATATGTATTAAGTCAAATAGATAAAATATGGATGGATCAATCCAAATCTTTAATTTTAATTATTTACATTGGTGTTAGTTTCTAAGTTATTAATTAAGATGAATATAATGAACAAATTAATAAATGAGAAAATTATAAATACATTCAACAATTAAAAAGGGTATTTTGAGAATTTCGATAAAATATTGATAATTGCTCTAGACTCAGAAATATCAGCTCTAGAAATAGCGCTTCCCATTATGTTAAGAGTATTTTGTGATTTTACATGGATGGAAAATTCAAAAATAATTCGATTTTCACAGATATTTCAAAATTAATCCAAACCCAGTTTTAAAAATCAAGTGGTATCGAATTTTGAAAATTCAATGAATTAATTAGGTTAAAAACATATTATGATGGATTTAATAAAAATAAAAATAAAAATGATCTGATTTATCAAATCCGGTATTTTTTTTTTCTTGGTACTAATTTGATGTCAAAGTTGTACTTTTTCATCCCATCGTCTTAGTGTATTAATTTTAAATTCTTGTGAGGTATTATTTGTTATCATGTTTATTCTTGTTGTTAGGAGTATTATAGTCTTTTTGTGAGATACTTTTTTTTTTATAAATATCTGTCATAAGACACATTTTTGTGTACATAATATTTGTATAAATTGGATACATATTAAAAAATAACATATTATCATAAAAAACTTAAAAAAATTAAGAATTTTTATTTGAATTAATTGTGATAAAATATTTATATATAGGGGAGTTCTATCATACACCATTTTGAAAGGATATTTTGGATATTTTAGCAATTAATTATATTTGTAAAAATGTATATCATAAAATTTATTTTTTATGAAGATTTGTGTTTAAATGAACAACAAAGAATTCCAATTTAATCAAACATTAATTGATAAATATACTTAAGATTTTATCTTAAATACTCATAAATAGATAATTACTCCAAATATTCTTGGAAATGAATGTATGATAAGGAAAAGTGTGTATGATAGAAACCCCTTATATATATTATGGGCCGCTTGGTTCGTGCTTTGGAGAATACCTTGGCATGAAGTATGCCAAAAAATATCATGCCAAGACATATCATTCCATGAATACTCTATAATCTTGTTTGGTTGGCACATTTATTTATTCCATGAAATACTCTAAAAATGTAAAAATTGGTTTATTTAAAGAAGGATGGAGCTACTTATTTTTGGAAAGAAAAATAAATTGTATTCCCTCCTCATGGGAATAAAGAAAAGCCACCAATTTTGGTGATAATCCTATTCCCACCATTTATGCCCCAGAGAATCGAGTATTTCATTATTTTATTACCTAGTGCGCAAACCAAACGTGGTAATGGAATTCATAAGAAAGTATGCCAAGACATTCCAATTTCAAAACTCCAACCAAACGTCCCCTTAGTGCATATTCAGTGTCAAAACATTACGACTCTAAATACTAATTTAAAATATTTTGTGTTGGACACAATTGTGTATATATATCAAATTCCAAATTTAAGAAATAAAGTAAATGACCCGAATTATAAAATCTGATCATTTTTTATTTTATTTTTTAAATTCAATTTAGGTTAGCTTTGAAATATCTCGGTTTTTCGAATTTTTAGTTTATATAAAGTCAAATGCATAAACATTCCTCGTATATGAAGAAGAAATTAGGAGACAAATAAAACACTAATCTAGTGAATATTGATCCCTATATACAACAGCATTACAAATAAGAACACATACCAAAGTATTCTTCTCCAAAACCAACAAACAAACAAAAACAAACAAAAAAAAATGCCCTTCGGCCTAAATACTCAACAAACCCTAAAATAAAACAACATAAATATTCGATTATTTTCCCGCAAACACAACCGCGACAAATTTCCTTCTTTTTTTTTTTTACTTAAAACAACGAGTTAAATTAAGAAACATTCAATAACTTCTTTGTGCAGATAAAGTGGTGAACTCTTTCCTTACTTTCCATAGCTGCTCTACAACTTCGCGCATGTTCGGCCTGTCCCGTCTATAGGGAGCCGCGCATTGAAAAGCCAGACTGAAAACCCTCTTCAATACGTGTCTCGGCACGTCTTCGCTCATCAACGGGTCCAATATCTCCTTCAATCTCCCCTCGTTCAACCTCGCAAACGCCTATCAAACAATACTTATTTAAAAAATTATATAAAAAATGCGTAAAAAATTAATAAATTAATTAAGTACCCATCGAATGGTGATTTTCTCTTCTTTGCTACGGCTCATTTCGACGGGGCGGCGCGAGGAGAAAATCTCGAGGAGCAAAATGCCGAACGAGAAAACGTCGCTTTTGGGAGAGAGATGGTAAGTTCGTAAATAGTCGGGGTCCACGTAGCCGGCGGTTCCTTTGATGTTCGTGCTGACATGTGTCTGTCCGTCTTGCGTGGGCCCCGTCCGTGCGAACCCGAAATCCGCGACCTTGGCCTGTAGCCTCTCGGTCAAGAGAATGTTCGTTGACTTCACGTCCCTGTGTATTATCGGCTTTTCTGAAAAATAATAAAAATATATATATGTGGAGGATTCATTAATAATTTTGATATTGTAAGGGATTGTGAATTGATGGGGGATTTGCATATTTATCTATCATATTTGCCCTTCTAAAAAATATCATGTTAACAATTTGGATATTTTTTATATTTTACTAGTTTTGAGAGGGGGTAAATACGATATTTTGGGTTTTTAGAAGGGTAAATATGTAAAACACCCCTTAATTGATTCGTTAATACCTGCATAATTATGGAGATAAGTTAAAGCATGAGCAATATCGATGGCTATTTCGAGGCGTTGACTGAAAGTCAAAATTCTCCCACGCTGTCCTGCCAATTTAAATCAGTAAAATTTATGGGAAATTTGCAAAAAGAAACCTCTAGTATCTCCAAATCGCAAAAAGAGTAATATTATGTTGAAATTATTACCATCTAAATGGTCTCTGAGCGATCCATTTGGTACATACTCTGCAATTATAATTCTTTCACTCGGGGTTTCTACATAACCCAATAGTTGTACCAAATTTTTATGCTCGATTTGAGTTAACAATGCAATTTCGTTACTAAATTCCGCTTTTAGCGATGCAAATTGTTCCTGCCAAAATTACCAAAATAAATAAATAAATGTTACATTTAAATTAATATAAAGTTATTTAAAATACCTTTCTGGCCCTTTTGATAGCGATGGTTTGGCCGTCAGGAAGTTCGGCCTTGTAGACCACGCCAAAACCACCTTCGCCAATTATATGATCCTTTGAGAAATTTTGAGTGAGTTTGGTGATTTGAGAGAGAGAGAGACTCAATGGCTCTTTTCTACTCGGTTGAGAAGAGAGAGAGATTCTGTATGGGCTTGGTGGCGCTCTTAACGGGCTTAATGTCGATCTAAACGGGCTTCCTAATGACCCACCTGGGCTTGCTGGACTTCCAAAGAATCTCCCTACACTCGGGTCTGGTGAACCGGGCCAGTGGCCTACAATCGAAGAAATGAATTAGTATGAAAATTGAAAAATAATTGTTTTATTTTATTTTGGTTTTACTTGAGTTTGAGTTTGAATCGTCGTCGTGAAGAGGGGTTTCGCTAGAATCTTTTCGCTTGGGATCGAAGCATGGGAAAATGTAGCCGTAGAGTAGAATGAGCGTATCGGGAAAAGCCATCAATGCATGATTGAATCCCAGCCCTACATTTGTATTATTGATTGGTTTTTCTTCGTTTATTTTTGCCTTGTTTGTTCCATTTAACATGATTTGGAAGTATAAACAGAATATTTCTTCATGGTTCACTAAGAAGAGCTGCTAAAAAGGAAATAAATTACACCATGATGCTAAAATTAGACAATAAGCAAACTCGTACATGCAAAACTATATGTATAGGTTAATTAAAGTAAATACTGAAATAGACAATCAGGAAGTACTAATTGATGCTTAGATTAGGTAATTCAGGTAGTTCAGAACATAATCCTGACAAAATTTCCACAAAAGGGAGCTTAGCACTACTGGAATTGGAAGGTATATTGCATAAATTAACTTCAAAAGCTTCCTTTTAGGTAATTCAGGTAAGTTCATGCCCTAATTTCAAATCAAACACAAATGAATCGGAAAGAAGGCACCAGTAGAGAAATTGGACTTAGTAGCCAACTGTATCAACTCCAAATACTAAAAAATAAAAATAGTTTCTACAAAATTACCTGCCGTGTATGATTCTTCTTCTGCTAATCAGTCTGCAAAATGGAACAAAACCAGATTATTCTCAGACAATCAAATAGACAAATTTCCTCACTGGAAAACAAGATCGAGGGAATTACGCACGAAGAACTCCCAAAAGATCCGAAGAGAGAAGATAGAGTAGAAAAGCAAGGTCTTGCAAGGTTGTTCGTCGAGGAAGAGAAGGAAAAGGTTGAAAGAGGAACCTCCGAGCGAATATAAAATATATAAAAGGTAGAGAGCAATATGAAGAGGTCCCCGAGCAGAAAATGTAATATCAGCACGTGCCTGTCACGCGGGCTCCATTTGCAGCGTCCGTCGTTTTTGGTGATGTCAGCTTTATGACTTGTAAGTCGTATCATTCGCGCGTTGGATTTTGGCGGATTATTAGCTGGTTACTGTCTCCGAGCTTTTGAGAAGTTTTCGAGATATTTACCCAAATCGATGTCACCGTAATCAGAGACGGATTTACTAGGAGCTGTTGCCTGTTGGTCCTTTGAAAATTTAATTTTCGAATCTATATTTTCTGTATTTATTTTTATGTCAATAACTTAACGAACTATGAGATTATTTATAATTTTTAAAAATATTTGGACCAAAATATAGTGTAAGGTTATATTAATCGTAATTATTTATCATGATTTAATCAATTATTGAAAATATCTTATTAATTTTTTTATTCAATAATTTGTCTATTAATTAATTATATATATATATATATATATATATATATATATATATATATGAGGAACACTAACTTACTTAATTGAATATCAAAATTATATTACTTAATCGTAATAGTAGTAAATCAGAAATTTAATGGCTTAAAATCATTGATCGTTCAATTTTTGAATGGATAACGATGAAAATAATAATTGAATAGTCTCAATTGGTCATCCATTGGAGAGAAAAAAAATCCTACCTACTAATGAATTTATTGATTGCTTGACTTGACTATCCACAAGATACGTGTGTGTGCGTGTGTGTGTGTATATATATATATATATATATATATATATATATATATATATATTTGTGGAATTGTAATATGTCATGATTTTAATTTGCTTTTCGATATGGTCTCGTATTGGCTTATTATCAAATTGGACATGGGACATGACATTTGCGAAATGACTTGTACTCCTAATAAATATTATCAAATAATGATAATTTGCCTCGATAACGCTACAAAATTTTCATCATGTGTTTTTAATGATTTTTGCTTGTCGGTCGGTTGGAATAAAAGTTAAACATCGTGTAGTTTTTATTTATGTATTGTGGTATTTTTGTTGGCTATTCTCCAGACATATTTTAAAATAAATAAATATTTTATTAGCGTGTGTAAATTTTTATTCTTCATTTCAATATAATTATTTTAAAATATAAATTTGAGGGTAATAACAAGAAATAAAAAAAATAATCATATTAGCTTGGATCTATAATATTTGTAGTAGAATTGAAAATAATACCATTTTATGCTAGGTCTTACATTTTTGTAAAATCATAATTTGATATGAGTTTGGAATTCTCATAATTATTCATTATTAAGACCTTGCTTTTTTTTAGTAAATTGAATGATTAAGACAGTTTAATGAGAAATTAGAATAGTCTGCCAATTATTAAATTTCAAATTACCACTTCAATAGTACCGCTTCAATAATACCTTCAAATTAATTCTAGTAGACCAATGTACTATTACATAACATATGTTAACCGTGTTAATCATTTATATCTTTCAAAACAATCAATGAAAAAGATTCCTCTCTTTTAGTTTTCTGCCGGTTATTAAATTTCAAATTACCACTTCAATAGTACCGCTTCAATAATACCTTCAAATTAATTCTAGTAGACCAATGTACTATTACATAACATATGTTAACCGTGTTAATCATTTATATCTTTCAAAACAATCAATGAAAAAGATTCCTCTCTTTTAGTTTTCTGCCGGTTATTAAATTTCAAATTACCACTTCAATAGTACCGCTTCAATAATACCTTCAAATTAATTCTAGTAGACCAATGTACTATTACATAACATATGTTAACCGTGTTAATCATTTATATCTTTCAAAACAATCAATGAAAAAGATTCCTCTCTTTTAGTTTTCTGCCGGTTATTAAATTTCAAATTACCACTTCAATAGTACCGCTTCAATAATACCTTCAAATTAATTCTAGTAGACCAATGTACTATTACATAACATATGTTAACCGTGTTAATCATTTATATCTTTCAAAACAATCAATGAAAAAGATTCCTCTCTTTTAGTTTTCTGCCGGTTATTAAATTTCAAATTACCACTTCAATAGTACCGCTTCAATAATACCTTCAAATTAATTCTAGTAGACCAATGTACTATTACATAACATATGTTAACCGTGTTAATCATTTATATCTTTCAAAACAATCAATGAAAAAGATTCCTCTCTTTTAGTTTTCTGCCGGTTATTAAATTTCAAATTACCACTTCAATCGTACCGCTTCAATAATACCTTCAAATTAATTCTAGTAGACCAATGTACTATTACATAACATATGTTAATCGTGTTAATCATTTATATCTTTCAAAACAATCAATGAAAAAGATTCCTCTCTTTTAGTTTTCTTGTTTAATTTACAGACTTTTTTATCCAAGTTGTTGACATTTTATTTTCGGAATTAGATAATTCAGCTCAGACGCTCAGTCAGTAACTATTTGGGCTCGAATATGTCAGGCTAAAGGCCTTTAATACTGCTCGAATTCGAGAACCGAGAATTGCAATACGGAGTATCATAAACCGAGAATCCAATTCCATTGATCGTAGAAAAAAGAAAAACCCTAACGACGAAACAGGGAGGTCCATAAACCCGCTGAACTGAACAGGAGTGTCCAGTCCAGTGTCCGCCATGGCTCTCCACCTCAAGCTCCGATCACGACATTCCCATATCCTCACCATCCGCCTCCTCTCCAGTTCCTCTTCCCCATTTCCTCCACCTCCGCCTCCTTCCACTTCCTCCGACGAGCCGTCACCGGAGTCTCAATCTCAATCTCAGCAGTCGTCTTTCTCGTCATTCTTCAGATCTTCTCCTTCTCCTCCTCGCCGCATCCCTTTCAATCCTCCTCCTCCTGCGACTTTGTCCGATACCACTTCTTCATCCTTTGACGACATTCGCAAAAAACTTTCCTCCTACCGTCAAAGCGCCCCTTCCTCCGCCACCTCCTCCTCCCCCAACATCTCTTTTCAAGAACTTTTGAGAAACAACCCGTCTGGTTCTGATTCGAAAGTCCTTCCTTTCAATTCCATCAGAGAGAGCTTACGCCAGCGCCCATCTCAAGGTCAAAATGACCCTCTCAATCTTAGTTCCCTCCAAGAGACACTCAGGAGCCATCTCGCAGAGGGCAACTCAGGCCAATCCTCGCTTTTTGGATCTGGCGGTTCTCTCCCCGATTCGATATTCGGCAGGGAGGCGAAGGGGTTGAAGAAGGAAGATGGAGACGATAACAGTTTGAAGACAGAGTTTCTGAAATCGTACACCGAGGCCGAATTGGGGGAGAAATTGAGGAAATTAAGGCCCGAGGAAAGCGAAAAGAAAGGGTTTTCTTTGACCGAGATGAATGAGAGGCTCGCAAAGCTGAGAAAACTCGAGAAAGACTCGACCATTTATGGTCTCTCGTCTAGTGATTTTAGAGAGTCACTCGTCAGTCTCACCCAAGACAATGATAAGAAGAAGAATTGTATGTTCTTTTCTCAATTTTGCAATGTTCAATCTTAATTTTAATTTTTATTATTATTATTATTTTCTTTCTTTGCAGTTCAGAGGCTCTCTATACTGGCAAACATTGGAGGATTGACAACACCAAGTTTCATGCTTAAACCCCCACAAGATGAATTGTTGGAGAAGGTACGTTTTTTTTATCGTTTTATTCGTGGCTTTAATTGCTGAATTTGTGAGAACTTTTTTAATTTTTTATTTTCGGCAGTTTTTTCATCCAGATCATATGTCCTCAGCTGAGAAGATGAAAATCGAGCTCAAGAGAGTCAGAGACGAGTTCAAAATGTCTGATTCAGACTGTGGTTCAGCTCGAGTTCAAGGTATAATCTTTATTATATTATTTTTGTAATTTTAATTTCTGTAAAAAAATTATCTGATTTTTTACGTTTGTATATTGCAGTGGCTCAGCTCACGACAAAAATCAAGCATTTGTCAGGTGCTCTGCATAAGAAGGTATAAACAAACAAAATCATAAATTTTTTAACAATATTCTAAATTATATATCAAAAACTTTATTATTGCGAATGAATACAGGATAAGCATTCGAAAAAGGGACTGCAAGAAATGGTTCAGAGAAGAAAGAAACTTCTGAAATATCTGAGACGAACAGATTGGGACTCGTATTGTCTCGTGTTATCCAAACTCGGTCTCCGCGACGTGCCCGAGTTTAAAGTTCCCGATTATAAAAAGACCCAATCCAAATCCAAGTCCAAGTCGAAGAAGAAGAAGAAGATGAAGGCTTAGATTTATTTTTCGTTTTTTTTTGGGACGCGTATTTTTTTTTTTTAAAATTTGTAGAATTTAACTTCTTTCTCCAGTGCCGAGAGAATATTTTTGCTTTTCGTTCGCAGTAATAATCAAGAGGACTGTTATAAATCGGTACAATACAGAATCGAATTGACAATTTCAGAATCAATAAATAATATTACTAGACGTGGAGTTGTCATTATCATGATATTCTATAACCAAATTGACAATTTCAGAATCGAACTTTAATGTCGAAATTGCTTTCCTCATCGACATTCTTTGCTCGGGATCGGGATGACAGCAAGAAAGACCAGCGAGGAGGAGTCGTTCCATTTCCTCCGAGTCGAACTCTTCTAACCTTGTATCCACTACTCGTAATAATTCATCCGATTTGTAAGACTTGTATACATATCTTGCCAAGCTCAATACATTGCCATTATCGTTGATTTCCATCGGCTTTTTCCCACACGCAATCTCAAGAGCAACAATGCCGAAACTATACGCATCAGACTCTTGACTCGCCTTAACTGCAATTAAAAGTTTTCAATCACGTCACAAAATAAACGTAGTTACGATAATATTATATTGCTTACGTGTAACATAAATTTCGGGTGCAATATATCCATATGTACCCGCGGGAGCTGTTGACTGCATGATGTTTCCGTGGTCAACGAGTCGTGCAATGCCGAAATCTCCGAGTTTAGCATTCAATTTCGAATCTAGCATCACATTGCTCGGCTTCACGTCTCGGTGGATAATACAATGACTATACCCCTGGCCCTCGTGAAGATAACTCAATGCCGAGGCCAACCCGATGGCGATATTATACCTCTCGGACCACTTGAGCTCCCTCGTAACATCATAAAGATGACGATCAAGACTTTGGTTCTGCATGTACGCGTACACGAGCAAAAGACGATCGTTTTCATCGCAGTATCCTATGAGGTGAACTAGATTTCGATGGTTTAAGCGACTGAGAATATCTAACTCGGCTTCGTAAGCTCGGTTTCCATGTAAAGGGCTGGTTCCTATAATCCTCTTTACAGCCACTTCGATATTCGGGTTAGTTAAGGTGCCCTTAAATACCTCGCCGGAGGCACCCCTACCAAGTGCCAATTCTCTAGAAAAACTTTGTGTCGCCGTAACCAATTCATCGTAAGTGAATTGCTTAGGCCCTACTAGTGATTTGTGTATGTTTTGGTATCTATTATTCCTTACACAGAAGTAATAACACGAGCCCAACAAACAAATCATGCCCAAAACAATTACAGAGGCAAATATAGGAACTATTACCTGATATACATTCAAAGTCTTTTCCTCTCGAGTTCCAACAGGAGGGCGAAGGGGCGGCGGAATAGGAGGCGGAGAGGGACTAAGAGACGAAGTAAAATTCCATGATAAAAGAGTATTATGCTGGAAATAACCCCCAGTTGCGGCTCCGATACCAATCGCTACCTCTCGAGGGAGATACTCTCTCAAGTCGACAATATAAGACAAGGACCAATTTTTGTTCAACTGAGGATAACTGAAAAACACGCTGAGATTATGAGTGTTTGAATCGTAGTTGATCCATGCATCGGACTTGTAACCGTTGCTCATGTTAAATTTAAGATCGGTACTGGCCGCAGAAACGGGTCTTTCTATGTCGATGCCTATATGATGCGCGCTAACATCGTATAACTCGGGGTTAAGATAAGTGTCAAATTCGACACCGACTGTATTAGGCACGATTGACGTGTTAAACACGCCGAAATATTGTGCGCCTGAGTTTGGTGGGATTATTGAAGGATATGGAGAGAGGAAGAAAATAATACCGTCTCCGCTTCCGTTGGACAAGTTCATCGGAGATAAAGTAAAAGAGAAGTGAGTCGAAAAGTTCGAAAGTGTACCGAAGGAGTCCCATAACGATACGGGTTGGGAGTATACAACCCGGCCCAGTATGAAATAAGGGGTTCCCGAGGTCGGTGTGAGCTCGACAGAACCATTTTCAGAAATGTACGCAGTGCCTTGGGTAATTATTTCGTTCGAGTTGTTGGTGAAACTTGGGAAATTAAATGAAAATGAGCATGTTATCGGTGCTCGAGAGAGAAAGAGTTGGATAAATATGAGCAAGCAAAGAGATGGAAATGAAGTCTTCGAGTTGCGAATGTCCATTCTTCGTTTTCTTCGATAAATTCGAGCAAATGATCATTGAATTTTATACTGTTCATAAGGGTTAACCAGTTCAATGTCGTGATTGAAAAGTTCAGAGAGGAAATTGTAATTGGTAAAGATTCATCTGAAAAGTTTTAATTAAATCATAGTAAACTCAAATGGCACTATTAGAGACCTGGTTTGATAGAGAAAATTAAGTTCACTGGAATATAGAAAAAGTTCATACGTGACAATAATTTATATGTGAATATTTTTTCTACGAAATGCCAATATATTTATCATAATTTTTTTTAATTAAATGTTAGTAAACTCAGATGGTGCTATCAAGGGCCTGGTGTTTATGGAGAAAATTAAGTTCATTACAAAAAATTATCTGGGGGCAATATCGTTAGCTATCCCGGCCTAGCTTATTCGAGTATTTTCTAATACATACCCAAAAAAGACCGTTAATTATTTTCATAAACGACTACTTGATTTTATTATTTTTAGAATGAAATCGACCCTCTTCAATTTTGAGAAAAATAATACATTTCTTTAAGTTATTTAGAAAATCTATCGTCGTTCTTTGTCGCCGAAAAAAATACTACCCATTTTAAGTATGAACGGACATTGAATTTTGTGTTATGAAATTTTCAAAACTTATATGAAAATAAGATAAATTCAACGGATAAAAGGTTGCAACTCGTATCCACCAATATCTTTTTGAAAGAAAAAAAATCATACCTAACTAGAATTACCGAAATATTTTTTAAAAAAAAAGAAAAAAATAAGAATACAAAATACATATAATAGTTAAATGTATTATTGACATGCCCATAAAAAAATGACTTAATCAATTCACTCCTTTCTGTTGTTGACGTTCCCGCCCAAAATTTATTTTTAATTAATATAGGTTGGGACCCGTTTTGCACGCGTATGATTAGTGTAGTGCCACGGGCACGGGTCGGGTCCCTAGCACAAACGGGTTGCACGGGCACGGGTCTAGACGGGCACGGGTGCACGGGTTTGACGGGTTGCACGGGCACGGGTTTGGACGGGTGCGTTTGGAGGGATGGGGAAAACCCGCCCTTAGACCCGGCGGGCGAGACGGGTCCCGGGCGGGACGGGCGGGTTGACGGGCGGACGGGTCCCGGGAGTGAACAGTGATTTCAAAAAAATATTCAAAAAAATAAATTTTAAAAATGTGAATAAAAATATAAAAATATTTGGTTAACAATTTTTATTCGAAATAAAAATATGCAACTAATTTTTTACAAGAAAAAAAATTTCAATATGAAAAAAAGTTGAAAAAAAGTTACTCTTCTCCTTTATTCCGGGCTTGAGACCGGATATGTTACTAATTTACCATGTTAAAAAAATAACATAGGCGGAGTTCTAACTTTTTTTTTTGTTAGTAAATATTTAGATGACGTATAATAATATTGAATAATTAGAAAAAAAAATTAAAGAGTGCATATATAATACCAAACCTATATTTGTATATTGCGCATTTGTTCAATATACCAATACGGATTTTCTCCATCGGGATCAAATTCATCATCCGTATCAACATCCGTGACGGCGGTACTAGTCTCTTCAACATTTGGATTTGGATATTCACTTGCGGGAGCTAACATAAGTTCGTTTCGATCATCCGCATCAATCCAATCTTTTAGGCATACAAGACGCTCGAAAACTTTTGGCCCCAACCGGCTCCTTTTATTGATAATTAAAAATAAGTGAAAATTTTAATAATTATGAAAATAAATAAGAATTAAAAAAATAAGTGAAAATTTTTATAATTAAATAGTGAACAGTGAACAGTGCATAGTGAACAGTGAACAGTGAATTGTGAACAGTGACGGGTCGGGCGGGTGCACGGGCGGGTCGGGTTGCACAGTGACGGGTTTGCCAAACGGGCGGGTTTACACGGGTTTAGTGGTAACCATTGGTTGAAACCCGCCCTTGGACCCGTACCCGTTGACCCGCCGGGTTTCAACCCGTTTGCCAAACGGGCGGGTCGGGCGGGTCAAAATCCCGGGCGGGTCGGGTCGGGCGGGACCCTTAAGGGTTTTGGCACTACACTACGTATGATACGTATCCTCAAACCACTTGGTCCTCTTCAATTGATCCTTGATTTCTTAGAAAAAAATATCACATTTAGACCCCAAAATGTATAATATAAGCCTTGAAAGGTACATAAAAATATAAAAAAAATATAAAAAAGTAAAAAAGATATATTAAGAGAAGATATATATACAAAAGATAAATAAATAAAGCGTGAAAAAATATTATATAATATACTTAAACCGTAAAGGTATAAAGGAACCAAAAAGTATAAATGTCCAGAATGAGAAGAAAAGATTTCTTTTATAAAAATGTATACAAGTATACAAAAAAGTATAAACCATAAAAAGAGAAGGATAAATGATAAAAAAAATTAATATAGCAAAAATATATCGAAAAAAATGTATTGAAAGATATAAAATAATCAACAAACACAAGTCTCAAATTTTTTATTTGAAGGTGAGGTTAACCTTTCGAAATTTTCCATTTAATAAGATTGTAAGTCAATTTCCATTTAATAAGATTGTAAGTCACAAGAATATACAATGAAGTCTCAAATTTCAAAAATTTCAAATAGTGAAGTATACTTGTTTGTAAGAAATGTGATGTCGAAAGTCACGACATCACTGAAAAGTTTGTAGTCACCTCTACAACAAGCAAGGGGCCAAAATATGTTCGAAAAATTTCATGCTTAATTAACAAAACACACAAAAAAAAATATTCGACATTCTGATTGCTTTCGATCGAGTAAAGCCATCCCAATTTTAATTTGTGCTGATTAGAAAGAAAAAAAATCGAAATTGTTTGGAAGAATCATTTCTCTTTTTTTAGTCTTGTGCAGATAAATAAATCGTTCCATCAATATTTTGCAGCACCAATTAATTGTAAACGTAGTCTTTGACTCTCCTACAAATTTGTTATATACTAATATACAGATACACAAACTTTGAGAACAATCCAACTCACAAGTCACAACATTACCCTAATAATTAATATACTAAACACAATTACAAATCGTTGAAACTTATCTAGCGACCAAGCACTGCAGAGTTTGTAACGGAATTAAAGCTAAAAATCTCCTCGGTAGAAGGATTTGGAGACGAACTCGACCCATTGTAACTGCAAGGTTGTCGATACGTAGGAACCGGCATCTTAGCTGGCAATTCAGGAAGAGGAGCGTCTGAATTAATCGCATTAATCACTTGCCTAATTGTGGGTCTTTGGGTGTAATCTGGGTGCGCACACCATAACCCCACTCCAATCATCCTCTCCATTTTGGTCTCTTCAAAATCCATGTTTAACCTCGGGTCTACTACATTTAATGGAGTGGCTGCACCGTAATTGTCCCACACCCATTGGATCAGCTCGGCTTCTCCGTCTTGATCATGATTTCGTTTCATTGGTTTTCGTCCACATAATATTTCTAGTGTTAATACTCCAAAGCTGAATATGTCTGTTTCTCTTGATGCTTTTCCTGTTACGAAAATGGTATATTAGTAATTAAGTGCGAGTTAATTAATAAATATATTCTTTACATTAATTATATATTCACTAAAAGTTCCAACAACTCAGCAACAAAACAAAACAGAAAGTCTTTAAATCTATTCATTGGATTAGTTTTGTTTGGTTACCAAACAAAACTAATAGCAGCCTTCAAGACTTAAGAATTCAAATTTGAAAAAAGAAAAAAAAAATTAAACAAAATAAAAACCATACCTGTCGAGCCATACTCTGGTGCGATATAACCAAAAGTCCCAGCCAAACGAGTCGTAAGCGACTCGTGATCATGATCCATCAATCGGGCCAACCCAAAATCCCCGAGTTTAGGATTAAACTCCGAATCGAGCATCACATTACTCGGTTTAATATCTCTATGCACCACACATTGTTCGCACTCCTCGTGCAAATAAAGCAGAGCCGAAGCCAAACCAGTGACGATCTTACACCTGTCAGTCCAACCCAATACACGATCATTATTATACAAATGCGTATCTAAACTCCCATTAGACATGTATTCGTATACTAATAAAAGATCCCCCCTTTCGTGACAAAACCCGATTAATTGCACCAAATTGCGGTGCCTTATTCGGCTAATAATCGTAACTTCTGAAATATATTCTTTTTTCCCTTTCTCCGAGCTCGATATTTTTTTAACCGCCACTTCGAGATTAGGGTTTGTTAAAACCCCTCTGTAAACCTCGCCAGATCCACCACCACCGAGTCTTCTCTCTTCAGAGAAGTTTTTCGTCGCGTTAATTAGTTCAGTGTAAGTGTATCTTCTTGGACCAGTTCCTTGGTTTAATGCGATAATTGATTGTTCGATAGCCACGGAGTATCTGCCAATCCTTTCGTGTCTATGAACTCTTCTTCTCCAACAAATTATAAAACACACAAAGGCTAACACGATTATGGCCACAGAGAATCCCACGATTAAACCCACAGCTAGACCGATTTTTTTCTTGTTTTCAGTAGTACTATTGGTATTGGTATTGGTTTTCTCGAGAGTCGAGGTAAAATTCCAGGATAAAATCCTGTGAGGTTGGGAGGAAATGGAATTACTGTTCATGGATGATGAGAACCCAATTGCCACCTCAGAAGGAAGGGTTTCTTTCAAATCGCAAATATGCGATACCGTCCAATTTTGCTTCGTACCAGTCGGGTAATTCACACTGACAGTAAAGTTTTTCGTGCTATATTTATAATTCACCACTGCAAAGGCTATAACTCCTTGGGTTATGCTAGAATTGAGGGACACGGTGGTAACTGAGAAATTATTGATTTCTGTGTCTAATTTAGCGAGATTCTGATTACTGGATTTGGGAGAAATACCAGAGGAATCGAATTCCACCGCAATGATCTTATCTGGCTGTATGGTGTCGAATGTACCGTTAAACAAACCAAGATACGTACCGTCAAATTTGGTCGGTACAATTGATGGGTACGGCGCGAGGAAGAAGGCGAGCCCGTCGGTACCGTTGGATTCATCGACAATGAAAGAGAAGGAAGTGGTGAAATCAGTGACATCGTTACTGCTACTCGAGTCCCAAACCGGTACAGGTTGGTAGTACACAGCTCGGCCAAAGGAATTGGATTGAGTGGCAGTAAGATGGATACCGTCGTCGGAGAACCCCGCTTGGCCTTGGTATTGAATGCCTCGAGAAGTTTGATTGAAGCTCGGATAAGTGAAAGAAATGGAGACCGTGAAAGGGGTTATTAGGGTTAGCACAAAAATTAACTTGATGGGTAGAAGAGGAGAAGCCATGAATGCGAATGGCTGGTTGTGGGAGGAGGAAGCAGCCATGAGAGAGAGAGAGAGAGAGAGAGAGAGAGATTAGGTGGTGAGCGGTGAATTTAATGAAGAGTTATTTAACTGTGAAGAAGACACGGTCTGCGTGTTTTTGAACAGGGCAGATCTTCTCCAGTAGTAAACTGCACCGGAGAAGAAGTCACAATGTCCCAAAAGTAATAGTTTACTACTTTTTCAAAAGAGTTCTTTACACGTGAACGGAAAACCATCGTGGGAAAATGAAAATGTCGTGTGGTTACTGTGTCAAATGTGGGAAAATGAAAATGTCGTGTGGTTACTGTGTCAAATGTGAATTAGGAACCGGATTACAACGTAGAGCAGTTTTTTTTTTTTTTTTTAAATTAATAATTTTGTCGTACGATTTTATAGAGAAATATTTTTGGTGTCCAATTAATTCACTTCCAAACTATGTTACGCGGATATTTTAAAAATGCAGAAGTATCATGTGGATACGCATATCCGATACGGATACGGGTGCAATACGGTTCGGATACGTATCGGATACGTCACGTGGCGTATTCGAATAAATTATATATTTTGGATACGTGCATGATACGGTTGAGATACTCCATTTAGGATACTTCGGCCCATTATATATTTTGGCCCAAAATATTTTTAAATAAATTATATAGGATACTTCTAGGATACTTCAAAATTAGTTCTAAAATATTTCTAGAACAAGTTTATGATAATTTTATGATACTTGTATTGTTTGGTTGATATTATTTATTGTCATGATATTTAATTTAAAAATATTATTAATTCATTATTTTATTTATTACTTATTTATTAATTATATATAATATAAATATATTAAACTAATAATTATATAGCCGTATTCGTATCCGTGATTTTTTGAAAATTGCCGTATCGCCGTATCATATCGTATCGTATCGGATACGCTACCCGTATCCGTATCCGTGCAACATAGCTTCCAAACGATCTCCATATATTTTGTTTGAAATTCATTCCAATGCAAATATTCGGAGTGTTGATCCAAATATCCTATGGTTTGATTATATCAAAACAACTGTCAAACGGGTTGCGTTAAGAACAACTTGTAGGAGAAATATGTACAACGTATTAAGGATGATCAAAAGAAACACAAGTGGAGGACCGCGAAGATCATTCAAGACTAAAAGAAGACACAAATCATCAAGAAAGGAAAGGCATCAAGACGATTTGAAGAATCCAAGATGTCGAAGCCTTCCGTGAGTTGGGATCACCAAAATAAACCCTAGGTATTCCAAAGAACATCTCATATTTATCAAGATCAAAAGATACATTCAAAACATGATGAAATGGAAAATGGTGAATCACCATACCAGATTATGGTTCGTTCGAACGAACGACACTGTGCGTTCAAACGAACCTAATTCTGGTAATGTGAGAAAATAAACACAATCAATAGTTCGTTCGAACGAACATTTATACGTTCGAACGAACCTTCATGGTTCGTTCAAGATTCCTAGAACGAACTGTGAACTAATCCATGTTCGTTCGAACGCATTAAACTTTTCGTTCGAACGAACCTTCATGGTTCGTTCCAGATTCATAGAACGAACTGTGAACTAATCCATGTTCGTTCGAACGAACTACTCAGTCAGTTCGAACGAACCCATTGTGTCTATGAACAATTCATTTGAAACGACTAGTTCAAACTGCAGTTCGTTCGACCACACTGTATTGTGCGTTCGAACGAACTATGCAATTTTGACACAGGATGAGTGGTTTCTATGAGTGATATAAATAGAACCCACTCATACCTTTCTCTCTCTAAGCTTTTAGAAAAATAATTCTCCATTCAAAAGAGAGAAACTCCTAGCCTTGATCTTCCAAGCTTTTGATAAATTGAGACTAAATCTAGATCCTTGATCTCCTTTCGAAATCTTCCATCAAATACGATTCCCAACTCACGTGACCGATCACGTTGTAGTTCGTGTTAGATACGTGTAATAGGCTAGCACTACGATTGTAAAGCCGCTATAGATCGATAGAAATACGTGTAAATCGATCTAAGCAAAACCTTGTACGAGTGATTTGGAAATTCAATCGAAAGCCGAAAATGGCGCAAGGCATTTCCGGAGACGTAGGTACTTGTATTTAATCGAATCGGTCGATTAAGCAAGTAGACGGTGAGTTAAAGCTACAAAGCAACCACCTACCGAACTCCGTTATCAATCTTCTTGTGTCAAATTCATACGGTATTTGCATCATTAAATTCATATCATTTAGTTTCCGCATCAATCACGAATTTGTATACCTTAGTTCGAAAATTGTATACTAGGTCTACCTATTCACCCCATCTAGGTTAGAATTAACCAACAATATTTAATTAACATGATAATTTAAACATATCATTAAATATTAACTAAAATTTATTCAAATTTATGAATTCGATCAAATATTAATTATGTATTAAGTTAATAGCTAATATATACTAGTTATTATTTTAATTAAATGTACTAATTAGAACATATATATTGGTTAATTCTAACCTAGAGGGGGGGTAAATTTGGTAATCTACCGTACAATTACTTTAGCTAATTACCTAATTTACTATGCGGAATTAATAATAATTTAAATAAATTAGATGATACCGTAAACACTTGAACACAAGATGTTTTTTAACGAAGTTCGGTAGGTGGTTGCTATGTAGCCTTAACTCACCCTTTACTCGCTTAATTGACCGACTCAATTAGTTGCGAGTACCTACGTCTCCGGGAATGCCTTGCGCCTCTTTTTGGCTTTCGATTGAATTCCAACTCACTCGATTACAAGGTTTCGCCTAGATCGATTTACACGCTTTCTATCGATCTATAGCTTAGGCTCTTTACAAGTAGTTGCACTAGCCTATTACAATTTTCACTAATCGAGCTACAACGTGATCGGTCACGTGAGTGGGAAACGATTAGTGGGGGATATTGAAAGTAGATCAATGATCTAAAGAGGGTTTCTCAAGCTATCAATGGATATAGATAATCACGGCTTTAGGATTTCTCTCTTTTGTACTGGAATGTGTGAAAGTGAAGAAGTGGGAGAGAAAGGTCCTTGAAGGATTCTATTTATACTCTCTATAGAAATCCTTCAGAAAACTGCAAGTCCGTTAGAACGCACAATGTTCGTTCTGAACGCACTTGTAGTTTGTACTAGCCGTTTCAAAATAACGTGCAAGTACATTTGTCAGTCCGTTTGAACGGACAAAGTCCGTTCAGAACGAACTCAATTATACATTGCCTTTTGTTTGTTCAGTGATGAAAGTCCGTTCAACGCACTTAAATTGTGGGTGAACGGATTCTAAGTGTCCGTTCGAACGTACATGTTTGTTCGTTCGAACGCACACAATCCTGTGACAAGGGTGGTTCAATCAAGAGATGGTATTTTGATATGTGGTAAGTCCGTTCTGAACGGACTTGGAGTTCGTTCAGAACGCAATTCTTCCTTGATTAAACTCTTTGTTATTTGAACATGATTTTACTTGAGATCTACTTGGTTTCTACCTATGGTTTATTTGTGGCGAATCCCACTCACGGAAGGCTTCGACATCTTGATTCTTGATATGCTTCACGGGCCTTCCTTCTAATCTTCTCTTGTTGTGCTTCTTGTGACTTCGAAGCTCTTCATCATCTTCGTGTCGTACCTGCGTTATCCTACACATTTTCTCGATGTAAACGTTAGTAATGACAGTGTTTTGAAATAATCAAACCATTAGGAAATTTGAACCAACAATATATAATGTTATGGTAAAATCCGAAAAAATATATCATATTTTGAATTAAAATTGCAACTGATTTTATTATCACGGTTTGATTTTTATCAACAAAAAACTAATCATCGGGATTTAAATAACCAGTGCCATCGGTACTTAAAAATCAATTCTGGATTATTTCTGGAATATTTCCAAAAAAAAAGTTATTTTTTAAATTTTTATCTTAAAAAAGATTACATGCAGAAATCTCCCTGCTTTAAACTGATGCACTGTAGCAAATTTCAATTTTTTATTTGTTTATTTAAAACTTTAGACATCTTGTTATTGAAAACTTAGAAATAATATTTAATTAAGAGTAATAAAACATATTAATTAGTATAATGTTATATCTTAATTCATGTAATACTATATATATTTATACTAGTAATAAATATAATATAATTATTATATATAACAATTTTGTATATTATTATAAAATTACATTGTATATTAATTATATTATAATGATATAGATATAATATATTGTATATTAATTGTATTATAATAACATATACAATTATATTATATTGAAAGATATAATATAATTATTATAAAATTATATCGTACATTAATTATTATAACATTATATAATACAACCATTATTATTATAATATTATTATTATTATAATGCAATAATAATTATTGCTACATAATTATATAATAATAAAATAATATATATGTATATAAAAATACTGCTATATTATTATAATATAATATTTCATCCATGTAATATTACTATAACAAGAGGGAGGCTAACCTACTTAATTAAGTATCAAAATTTTGGTACTTAATATTTTTTAACCATTGAATTTGTATTGAGATTTGTGTTTTTCCATGATGATCATGAAAGTAGGTTAGCCTTCCTCCATGTTTTTTAAATACCAAAAGTTTGTGTACATCATTAAATGCATAAATCTCAATACAAATTCAATGGTGAAAAAACATTAAATATACCAAAATTTTGGTACTTAATTAAGTAGGTTAGCCTTCCTCCTATAACAATAACATATATGATTTTATATTAATTATATAGATATAAACTAATATTATTCTAATATAATTATTGTATATTATTTAGTTGATATGTACAGTATTATATTAGTTATTTGGATATGATAATTATAATATAATAATTTTATTATTATATATTATTACAATAACACATACAATAATATATTAATTATATGAATTTAATAATTATTATATAATTACAATTGTTATAATTAATTTTTCATTATTTGTTCAATTTATCAAATCATATTTTATGTAGAATTTCCTTTTTTTTTTTTCTTTTCCTCCACCTTTAAATTTTCCAAATTAAGAGAATTATATTTTGAAATAGTTAAACATTTTATTTTTCTATTCTAGTATATTCCATAGATGCCGAAAACTATCTTAGAACACAAATTTAACATAAAAGACTGTCAGAATACGATGAACTATCAAGTAAAAAGGAAAATAATAAAATGTACAACATTAAAGGAAAAACACTTAAATAGGCAACAAGATTGAAAACTAATAAGAAAACTAATAAGAAATTGAATTGAATCCCTGCATGAGTTTATGATTGTTCATAAATCAATATTGAGTGAATCGAAACGAAGATACATGACATTATTTGTCCATTTCAGATTTTTGTGACAGATTCGTGACAAAATTAGGAGAAATCGAGATTTTCGATCAGACTAGAAGATATTGTTTGAAATGATAAATCTTCAAAATTATTACATATACAACATAAAATAGAAATACATAGAGAGAAGAAAATGACCATATTATAAAAGAAATGTCAATAGTAAAAAAAAAATGACAAAAAAAAATGACAAAATCAGTACTCATTTTTTAGAGAATGGGATTAGCACACTACCTTCTTAGTTATTTGACAAAATCAATTAGCAAAAGAGAAGAAGATTTGAGGCAAATCTGGCAAACAAAATCATTTACAAAAATGGACGAATTTGTTTAATTTAAAAGATTTGAGTACTAAATGTTAGTACATGCATCTATAAGATTTGTCACATTTGACACATGAACATAAACACCTAATATAAATGTGTGAGGGTTGTTTAGAATCAAGTGAAAAGATTTCAATAAAACCCTATTTTGGAGAAAAGAGAGAATTTCAAGAGAGAGAAGAATCGGGTACTAATATATCCCGATTTCTTCAACCAACGTGAAGGGATTTTGTGTGTGGATACGTGTAGAGAGCGGTGCCGGAGAAGTAGTTTTTGGACGCGATCACATCTCTCGCATGGGTTGCAAACCAGGACAACGAAGCCATAGAAACCGGATTAGTCCAATATAATATAAGGTATTGAATCTAATCTCTTCTTTCGGTTTGATTGAAAAACAAGGATCCTCGATTTGGAAATGGATAATTTTCATTCCGTCGCGTATTTAGTATAGCATGTTTCCTAACATAATATACAACTAAAAAATGTTATCTGAACATGCTCACTTTTGAAATAAATAATTTTTGTCCATAATATTTTACGTTTTAAGATAATACAATAAATTAATTTATTAATTATGGATATATTTTACGTATTTAGTATAGCAATCGCTTATTGTGATTGGTGTCTATTGTTTTTACATCAGATAAGAGTGGATTTTCTTTGTTTGTTTGTTTTTTTTTTTTTTTGATATATTTAGTCCGTAGGCCCCCTACCCTACCCCTAATCCCCTACCCTACTC
This sequence comes from Luzula sylvatica, assembly GCA_946800325.1. Classification (NCBI taxonomy): domain Eukaryota; kingdom Viridiplantae; phylum Streptophyta; class Magnoliopsida; order Poales; family Juncaceae; genus Luzula; species Luzula sylvatica. Next base: position 56,472,354 of record OX326960.1, on the reverse strand, counting down.
TACCGTACTAAGACTACCTAGTTTTTTTCCCTTGTTCCCGACCGGGTTCGAACCCCAGTCTCTTGTGTAGTAGCCCAGATACCATCCACGACGCTACATGCGCTGGTGGATTTTCTTTGTTGCCCCACAAAAAAAAGCCTCATGTGAAACAGCCTATGTGGCATCATTCCATTGGTTGATGGCTTAGTTTCATAAGCCAAAAAATGGGTTGACGGAAGCTCCGTTCGAAGAGTGAAAAAAAAGTTAGGACTTAATAAATTACAATGTAATTTTCATATAAACCCTTGCATTGTATTATTTTGCACATTGTTATTAAATAATTTATATCAATTATATGTTTAATTACAAATTTAATTGTAAAAATAATGATACATATAACTTATACATATTTTATTTTACGTATATGTATCGTCATTTTTATTCGAATTTAAAAGCGTTATTTTGTTTTTAAATATACACATGTTTATTTTAATTATACGTATCATCATCTTTATTCGATTTGAAATATATTATTTTATTTGTTAGTACATGGATATTTGAGTTTATTTATATGTATCATCTATGTTGCACGGATACAAATACATATGTATCCGACACAATATGAGTATGACGATACAACAATTTTCAAAAGATAGGATACGATGTGTTTATTATATATATACTATTTTATTATTTTATTAATTATAATTTATATATTTTTCATATGTTATATTTTGTAAATAAAATATATTAAAATTTTGTTATTATAGAAATAACTTCATACTAAGTAAATATTTATTATATATATTTATTTATTTATATGTATTACTCTTTTATTTTGATTTAATATATATATTATATCTTATATATAAAGTTAAGAAAATTGTTCACATGAGAATGAGCCATATAGGCTCAAATTAATTGAATTCACTAAATATTAATTAAGTAATTATTATTTGATTAAGTAGTCATTAATTGATCCAATAATTATAATTTGACCCAATAAATATTAATTGAATTGTCACTACTTGATTAAAAAAATACATCAATAGTTATTAATATGTACCAATGTTATAAATTGCGATATAGCGATCCGAGAATGAGCCACATAGGCTAAAAATAATTCAATTCACTAAATATTAATTAAGTAATTACTATTTGATTAAGTAGTCATTAATTGATCCAATAAAAATAATTTGATCCAATAAATATTAATTAAATTGTTACTATTTGATTAAAATATACATCAATAGTAATTAATATGTACCACTGTTATAAATTGCGATATAGCGGTCTGTTGCACTCAGACTGTAATTTATATACGATCGCCGATATTATGCGAACTTTTATTTTCAAATACCTCATATAGGGATTAAAACTAATCATAGTTGGTGTTATTTTTTTTTTATCAAAATACTTTTTTATTAACATATGTAGTAATTAAAAAAATTGTTATTGTTACTAATTTTAAAATAGGCCTAAAGAATTATTAGCATATAGTAATTAAATTGTTCTTATTATATATTATATGTAATATAACTTTAATATTTCATATATATATATGGGATATGATCAATGGCCAATACTATTGTTTGGCCAACGTCGGCCAACAACACCTATTTCACTAAATCTAAATATTAAAATCGAATTTTAACCGTATAGATATGATTTATATCATTTGAGAATGTTGTAGATTTAATTTCATGAAAAATAAAAACTTCTATCATACTTATCATAATATTTTAAAAAATTGAACGGTAGAAAATAGTTACAACAAGAATCATCATTAAATAAATTTTGAAATTCGATTTTTTTGGTTTGGATGTATTGTAAATCATATAGATAGGCTCAAGATGAATTTTTACTAAGTTTCAAGTTTTCTTTCATGGAAATCTATGAATTTACCGAAATGGACGGTTGTGAAGATATGTTATCGGTTTTGTTAGATACAAAAATCGAAATTGTATAAAATTTATTCTACATCATATCTAAATAATATAAAACATATCTATAGGGTTAAGATTCGATTATAATATTTAGATTTAGTGTAATAAGTGTTGTTGGCCGACGTTGGCCAAACAAGAGTGTTGGTCATTGATCATATATATATAGGGCTAGGTTCAATGGCCAACTCGGCCAACAACGTTTATTTCTCACAATATATACATAAAAATAAAAATCCAACCGCATAGATATGATATACACCACTTAAGAATGTTATAGATTTAATTTCATGAAAAATAATTATTTTTATCATCTCCATCACGATACGTAAAGATATTGACGGATGACAATATTTACGACATGATTCATCATGAAATCAATTTTAAAATTCGATTTTTTTTCATTGGATTTAATTTAAATTATATAGATAGACTTTAGATTAATTTTTACAATGTTTCGACTTTTCTTTCATCGAAATCCAAAAAAATACCGAAATAGACGGTTGTGAAAATAACTTATCGATTTTGTTAGATAGAAAAATGCAAACGAAACAAAATTTGTTCTACGACATATCTAAATGATATAGATTACATCTATACGGTTAAAATTTAATTTTCATGTATATATTGTGAGAAATAAACGTTGTTGGCCGAGTTGGCCAAATAAGGGTGTTGGCCATTGAACCTAGCCCATATATATATATATATATGAAAAACTAACATAAATTAATGATAAGATGAACAACATTATTATAAGAACACCTTGCAAATATTTAAGAAATAAAATATCATTAAACTATTAAAAAAATACATAAAGGGGAATGAAAATAAAAAACTAGATGTTTAAAGAGATATTTTTCTACCAATATATTCATTATTATTTGATGTTATTTTTTAATGAATAATAAATGAAATTTTAAAATTATATAAACACAACATGTAATATTTTTTTTTAAATCACTACACGTTAAAAAATGTATATGAATTTTCTTAAAATGAATAAAATTAATAAAAAATAACAAGAATATTTTTTATATTACTACATATGAAAATAGAAAAGTATTTTAACCAATATATTTTATATCATCCATGGTTAGTTTTAACCCTCATAGGAGGTATTCGAAAATAAAAATTTGATAGATGAGTTTTTTTTTGAATTTTCAAAAAGATGAGGATTTTTTACGATGTCAAAAAAGTTATGATTTTTTTTTTTTGAAAATTTCCCATAACCAAATATATTTCTCTCTCTTCATTATTTTCGGCGACCAATGGAATGAACCACCTATGCAGTTTCACATGAGATTTTCATTGTGGGACAACCGAGAAAATTCACTCATCAGATAAGATAATGATACATATTGAAATTAAGATAAATGAGTGTATAACTCATATACGAATATGTGGCTGACTTGATCTTATGTTTCGGTCTTTTCGTCCTTATTGTTTTGTCCAAACGATTGTCGTCTCGATTGTCTTGTTCATGGTTGCTGTCAAGGTCATATGTCTTTTTACATATATTATATTATATATTAGAATGTATTTGAAACCGTAATAAAAATTTGTGTATTTTAATTGATCGAAGGAAGAGTTTCAATTTCAATTCCTAAATTCATTTAATTTAATCGAATCGCTTATACATTAAAAACACATTGGATTTCTGATCACTTCGAGCATTGACGTAATAAAGCTTATATAATAATTGAATTGAATTGCTTATATATAACCAGATTCTCATAAAATCCAACTAATTAGCTTACCTTGCACAAAGGGAAGAGGAGTGTCCAAGTACCACTAAATTATATCCTTGGAAGAATCCCATAGAAAATGATTTGACACAGAAATATTTCTTTATTAACTTCTATTCCTTCTCCAACAAGACAAATAAATACAGAAATATTTGGACCCTCAAATCTTGGATGAATTGATAGCTCATAGAAAACATAAATTTACAAATAAAAAAACAAAAACAAAACTGTTTTTTCATGTTAAATGGGCCTTTTAAAAAGATGGAGGCCCAATCAATACATCTTATTATTTATCGTTACAAAAGACTCATCCAATAGAACCGAACTTGCACTCCATTCATTACAACGTTACTTTTTCGTTGCCAATTTTTCTTGCCAAAACTCATAACGCTATTTTATATGGTAACATGAAGAAAACCCATAAACACTTCTCTTTCCTAAGTTACCAAAACCAGATACCTCTCAAAGAGTTTCTTTCTCGTGTTTTTCGAAGCCAAAATCATATTCCTTGTGTAATAACTCGAGAAATTGGAGCATGAAAGATTCGAGTTGAAGTGATCGTTATTCGATTTGGAAGTATCTCGTCGAAAATCAGGATACGATACGAGCTATATATATCTTCGGTATTTTTGGGAAAGCTTCGATCTTTGAGAGTCGAAGGATTCTTTTATCGAGGTATTTTTCTTCGTTCTGTTAACTGTTTTTCTTATTAGACGCAGTAGGTTCTAAGTTCTAAGGCATACAAAAGGTTAATAAGTTTTTATTCGGGATTTTCTTTTCGTCCTTTTTGTTTGAAATTAAAATTTGAAGCTTTTAATTTGGAGGGGTCAAAACAAATTTAATGCAGATGTGAAATTCATAACTTATAAATTGCTTTTCTTTATTTCTCAATTTGGAGTATTACCAAATAAACCCCAAAAAAGGTTACCTATTTAACTTTGAAGTAAAAAAACATGAAATTTAAAATTTAAAATAACTATTAATATGGGTTCCAATTAAGATTTATTCTCTGACATCGTGCTGATATTTCAGTTCCTAATTATTAAGCAAATAAAATCGAGTCCACGTGAAATTACAGAGTGTAATCAGTAATGGACGAATAGACTAAATAGTCAAAAATTCACTTATTAATGCATAATCCATAAAATATGGAGGGACTACTTTACTTGAAAACTTGGAAAAAAATTTCCCAAAAATGCATGCATTTAATAGTTAATAAGTTATTTTATACAAATGAAGTAAACATCACTCTTGGAACCATATAATTTTTCTCGGGTCTTGGATTTAATTAATCATTTTAGAGAGAGAATAACTCAAGAGATTCCAATAGACTAATATAAAGTCAACTTATAGTTCACAAACCAGATGAGATCTACATATTAAACTTTTTAATCTCATTAATTATGATTATTATTTTATTTCGTAACATGAGCCTATCTTTCTCTTTAACTGACTCTCAAGTTTCTTCTTTCTCTCACCACAATAGTTTTTTTCGTCGATACTCGGTTTCTCAAGCTCTCATAGAAGACGATGACTTCTGAAAAGGTTCGTATATATTTCAAATTTATCGCAACATATATGAATGTAATTAACAAGATATATATATTACCAATTAATTTGGACAATCGGCAATAATTTGCTTTTGTTATATGAAGAAAGCTATAATGGCAGAGCAAGTCCTTTTCATGCTTAGGTTCATTTTTATTTCACTTGTTCTACATAGAAGCCTAAATTTGGTATTACTCATCATAATTAGCCACATCATCGATTTTGCATGACATGGCGTGTTTTCATTGGACGGGTCCATGGTGGACCGTCCCACCTAGCAATAACCTAGGTGCTACCAAGTATGAACCAACCTAAACGAAACCTCTCTCTAATCCTCACCCTTTTTCTCATGCATTCTCATACTACTATATATTTCTAATTATAATGCAGAGAATGAATTATTGATCTTGATTTCATATATTTTTTTGAAGGAAATGGAGCAATTCTCATACGATTGTAGGAAACCAGCTCTCCTGTTTATCTCTCTATCTGTCGGTATCGTGCTTCTCCTACATGTAAGCGGTGATCTGTCCGTGCCGGGTTTGCCTCTCGCGACGAACTATACGAGCCTAGTTGAGCAACTAACTTTCTCTCTTCAGTCTAGCTCTCTGCCCATGGAACCTCATCCAATGGCAATGAATATATCACGACCCGATCCTTCGGTCCAAGAATTATCTCAGGTATTTTATTCATCTACTAATTCCTGAATCGATAATTTTTTAATTTTTTTTAATTTGACATATGATTATGTGTGTAATTCAGAGGAAGGAGGAGAAGAAGGTCGATAAGAGGATAGAAGTAGAGAAGGAGCTTGATAGAGCACGAAGAGCGATTAGAGAATCGTCAATGAAAAATGGTAGCGATGTAAACGGGTCGACGTGGTTTGACGGCAAAGAGAATCGAGTAAATATCTATCGAAACAGAGCCGCATTTTTCCAGTATAATTCCAAACTCTCACCATATTTTTTTTTACTACACTCGTTAGCAAGAACCGTTCACATTTTAATCCTCTATTGAAGGAGTTACGAAGAAATGGAGAAACTGTTTAAAGTGTACGTGTACGAAGAAGGAGAGCCGCCGCTAATGCATCGAGGCCCATGCAAGAACATATACTCCACCGAGGGGAGGTTCATTGAGGGATTCGAACAGATGACTCCTGTCAGTGGGCCCAAAGATAAAGGGATAAGGGTGAAGGATCCGCAAAGAGCGCATGCATTCTTCTTGCCAATTAGCGTCACTTCGATCGAGAAGCTGGTCGAACGGATCCCGAACAGGTTTGATCGCGAACCATTTAAGCGAATCGTTGCTGATTATGTCAACGTGATTGCGTCCAAACACCGTTTCTGGAACCGGTCTGTCGGCACTGATCACTTCATGCTCTCTTGTCATGATTGGGTACGTTATAAATATTCAAAATGTTAGTTAGATCTGAATAATCATATTGATTCGTTTGTAATGTAAATATTTAGGCGCCAGATGTGTCTAAAGGTCATCGCGCGCTACAAGAAAACTCGATCCATGCACTCTGCAACGCAAACACTTCAGAAGGGTTTAAACCGTACAAGGACGTGAGCATCCCAGAAATAAATCTCGTAACCGGCGACATCCCAATCCAATTCCTCGACCCTCCACCCCCTCTCGCTTCTAGAAACTTCCTAGCCTTCTTTGCCGGTGGGGTCCACGGCCCAATTCGTCCGATCCTCCTCCAGCACTGGGAAGGCCAAGACCTCAACTACTTGCCAGTCTACAATTACCTCCCTCAAGGCCTAGATTACAATTCTTTCATGCTCCATTCTCGATTCTGTCTATGCCCTAGCGGGTACGAGGTGGCGAGTCCACGTATCGTCGAGGCGATATATGCCGAATGCATACCCGTTATTATATCGAAAAGTTACGCGTTGCCTTTCTTTGACGTGCTGAGATGGGAGGCCTTTTCCGTGTCCGTATCGGTGGAGGAGATTCTGAGGCTGAAAGAGTTGCTCGAGGGGATATCCGAGGAGGAGGTGGAGAGGTTGAGAGATGGAGTTAAGGAGGTGAAGAAACACTTTGTCTTTCACCAACCGCCTGAGAAGTTCGACGTGTTTCACATGATTTTGCACTCAGTTTGGCTCAGACGGCTTAATGTCAGGGTTTTGTAGTGTTTATTTAGGTTTAGGGGTTGTGTATGTAATCTCTTTCACAAATTTTCTGTAATCTTAGAAATCATAAATATATGAACAGGAGCAATATTCAAATTTATTTGTGAAAAATTCAAATTTGACAATCAAAATGCATTCGAATAACCATAGTAAAACATGTAAAATCATTATCGAGTACTAAATAACAAGGTTCGCACATGATAATCAAACATTCCATAACCACCAAAAAACTAGAAAAGAAATAAACAAGTTCGTTCATTCACCACGCTTAAACAAAACTAATCGAGCGATACAAAAAAACTAACCAGTTCAAGCAGTATCGGTAGCAGGGGTGTTAACGCCGGCCTCGGCGAGGAGAGTCGCGAGCCTCTGAGGAGTACAAACCTCGTACTTCACCTCTCCTTCCTTCCCCAAGCTAATCTCGGCCAATTCCAACTTCTCGAAAGTTAAACTCGTACTATCCATGGTCTTGCTCAGAACCTTGAGCGCGAGCTTCACGGCCTGATCTCTCGTCATTTCATCGTTGTAATCTTGTTTCAACATGGATTGAGCTGCCTGGTTGTTGGCCCCAATTGCGGCTGCTTTCCATCCCCCGTAGTTTCCACTTGGATCGCTCACGTAGAGTTGGAATCCGTAGCTGCGGTCCCAACCGCCGAAGAGGAAGGAGGCTCCGAAGGGACGAAGACCTCCAAATTGAGTGTATCCTTGCTTTGTGTCGCAGATTGATTGGACCAATTGCTCCACTGGGATTGGCTCCTACCAAAGAGATTTCAGGAAATCAAAATTTTGGCGAAAAGATTGCAAAGATGAGAGTTTTTTTGGAAGAGGTTCTTGAAATTAGACGAAGGTGTACCTGGTAGGCGAAGGTATAGCGCTGGGCCTGGAGGCGTGCAGTGTTGATCAGAATATTTGCGTCGGACATGATTCCGGCGACAGCGCAGGAAACGTGGTCATCGATCTTGTACATCTTTTCAGTCGATTTGGAGGTCTGAAGAAGCTTGGATGTCACCTTCTTCTCTCCAACGAGTACCACGCCGTCAGTGGCGAGGATTCCAATTGCCGATCCGGCGTTACCAATCGCCTCCATGGCATACTCCACCTGGTAGAGGCGACCTTCCGGAGAGAAGATCGTGGTTCTGCTATCATATCTACGCGACATTTTCAAAGATTTCTACGATTTTTCAGAGAGAACGAAGAAATGCTATAGTAAGCTTGCTTGCTTGCTTGCTTGCTTGGAGAGAAAGAGAAGAGTGGATCGACAGAGACGAGGGTTGAAGGACTTAAACGTGACTAAATGGTCCGGGTCGGGTTGACACTATGGCCCAAATAACGTCCGATACGCTGCCTTTTTCTTTATTGAACTAGCGGGTTCTGGGTCGAGTTATTATCGAATAAATGAATCAGGTCCGGTAATTTGGAGAAATCTGAGAATCAAAATCTCGGATTTACTGGAAAACAATTTTGGATTATTGATAAATCCGGGAATTAAAATATGAAGTGGAGAACTAGAATCGCCATGACCGTGGAAGTAGTACGCAGTACACAGTATTCCATTCCTCGTGGTATAGTATAGTTGCTAAACCCCCGTGTATCCCCCTAGATCGATCTTCCTCCTCAATCTTCCACCACCTCCGGCCGAGCGGACAACCCGATCCCGGTGATCTCCATGGACAGCAATCACATCGGAGGAGTATTAGGGGAACGAGACGGCGCCGTACAAGGAGAGATGGTTGCCTCGTCCCCTTCTTCTATCCCGTCTAGTGAGAATAACGTCTGGGCTGATGCTTCTCCTCTTATCGATGCCGCTTGCAATGGTAAAAGGTTCAATGATTAAATCACTCAATGTTAGCTTAATTTTGTTTAATTCCTAAACAATATCTCTGTCACTGTCACACTCTATCTATAATTACTCATTTGCTACAGATCTTCAGGATGGAGAACTTGTTCATGGAGAGAACTTCAGTCTCTTTGCTGCAATGTCAGCATTAGAGGTATGCAAGCAATTAGATCACTGGAATATAATTGCTTGATATCAATATTTTCTTTGATACTAGATAATGGATCCAAAGATGGATTCAGGAATGGAGAAGAGTGGATATTGCTCAATAGAAGAAGCCATTGAGGACGGTGTAGCTCCAGTTCCTCTCAGCTCAGACCCCACCATTAACATTCAACGCACTATCGACATCATCGATCACCTTTTTTCATGCGAAGTATGCGTCTTTTACATAAAAGACCCTCGCCTTTTCGTTTCTTATATGCAATTTCATCGATTATAAATCACAGGCAACTTGGCACAAGGGCGCTTTGCTGGCACAGACAGTATTTTCATGCATTTATCTTGTTAGGATTGAAAGAACTTCAACACAAGCTATATTGCATTCGTACTCTAGAATTATTCGTGCTACTTGTAACGCTCTCATTTCGGCTGTATATGATGCTCGTACTCACGAGGTATCTTTCAATATTAATTCATCTTTTTTTTTTGGGTTATTTTGTGTGATTTTTGGTTTATTTTTTAAAGGAAGAGGATTTATTTGTACTGTCATATGGATTGCCATTAAAAGACGAAATGGACGAAAAAAGCCTCTCGATTTTGAACTCAGTAGAAGAAACAATTTCTCGCCAATTGAGAGCTTGCAAGGCTCAAACCTCCAAAAAGAAACAATTCGAAGGTAAAAACAAATTGGGTTCTTTTCTTGTTTAGTTCGAAGAAACAATTCGAAATATTTTTGAATTTTCAGATATCGAATCGCTTCAGAATAATCCCGAACTAGAAGAAGAGTATTGCAGAGCTATCCTGTGTCGATTACGTTTTCGTAAGGTCTCAAATTCTTAATTTAATCATCACAAACCTTAATTAAATTAAATCCCCAATTTTATTGATATCTATTTATTTATTTTTAAAATTTGATTTTAGCATTTCTTCCATTTATTAACATCGATGCGAAAACCAGAAGGGAGAGGCCTCGATTTGGCTCGTAAACACATCGCTGCGTGCTTGTCAGAACTGGGTCTGATGCGCAAATCTCAAACCTTCCTTCAATCTCAGCCTCACATCTCGTTTCAAGAAAATCAAGAAGTGAATGCCACGACTGCATCTGGTTGCGGACCGGTTGGGTTCGACTCGAGTCTGAATACGAGATTGATGAGCCCGACGCCACCTCGTGCGGCTACAATTCTCGCGTGGCACGATGTATTAATTTGTTAAAAAAATGAATAATTGATTTTTGTACATGAATTATAATCAGGGGTTTGATTTGATTTTTCAGGCTTTGAGGTATTTTGAAAAACTTTTGCATGATTTGGATGTGATATGTGGTTTCTCTCATGATATAAATCTCGAACACATTCTTCAATTCGTTGTGAGATTTCAAAAATCAAAACCTGATCTTGTTTCTCGAGCTTATCTCCAAGTACGTATAAAACTTCTTCATTTTTAATTTTATTTTGATTATATTATGTAATGAACTTTTCTTTTTTACTCGAATTGGTTTAAATAGCTTTTATTGGTGAATTTTGGAAAGCTTTATGGGAAGCACTACTTCTATGAAGTTATTTCGAGAGCTATTTTATTACCAGATATTGCTAAAGAAAAAGAATTTCAAACCAATCAATTTGTAGTTCAGCTTAGTCAAGTAAACGCTCTCTTTCTCTCTCTATTATTCATTCATAAACCCTAAACCCTAAAGTTTGTAAGTTTTGTTAAATTTTGTGAGTCGTATAGTTATTGATGCAATTGTTGAAGATACTGTGTACAAACACTTCATGGCAAAGACGCAAACTTGGCAAAACTCTACAAGATTGGAGTGTTATCTCTATACAAGTAGGTTTCATTTTGTAAAATTACCATTATACCCTTCATATTTATTCTATTAATATTATCGACTTTTATAACACAGTTAGAGCTGGCCTATAAAAGAGACTTTGGAGATACATTAAATACTCCAGCAGAATTGGTAATTTAAAAAATAATAATCTAAAAAAAAGAGTAATTATTATTTTTATTTATTTGACTTTCTTGGGTGCAGAGTTTAGATGCGAAAGTGTCGAAGAGGCTGTTATTGTGGAGTGAAGAGCAGACATACTGGATAGCATCGCGTTTTCTCCAGTTGGGATTTGAACTGGAGATCTACGGTCCGTCTGAATACTGCATGGTGTACTGGTACATGTCCGCTATTTTCATCCAGCTCTTGGAAAAGATTCAATTACGCTCCATTGCCAACATTGATATTTGTAAGTTAACACTTATTTAAATTTAAATAATAATCCTTGTTTAGTTTTTTGTAATTGTATTTAATATTTTTTTATTTGGAATTGAATAGCAAGACAAAAAGGGAAAAAGAAAAAGGATAATCACAGAGACGTGATATTCACACCCTCTTGTATGTTGCTTCAGTGTTACATTTATCTCTCTGAAGGACTTGCAATGGTAAATTTAATTTATTTTTTGCGAATCTCATTTCTTTTTTATTATTATTTTTTTAATTTAGATCTTGGCCGCGTTACGCAACGAAGGGAATGCATTCAAGATGCCAAATACTTTCAACAGTGAAAATGAGGTATACAAATATTTGGAATTTACTAATTATATTATTTAATGTTTCATTTTTTATTTTATTTCTTTTATGTAGAGATTTACACAGCATTTTGAATTGCTTCAAAAAGCTCATATACCAGAGCAAGTTACCTACGCAACTTTCCACGAAACAACCTTCAGAGCACGCATTTCAGTACGTACCAAAACATCAAAGGACTAATTTGCAAAATATCCAATTCCAAATATTTCCTTTTTTTTCAGGAAGTGATGAAGTATGAGTATTTCAAAGAGATTCAGAGAATAGGAGTGTCGCTAAAAGGCAGTTTTGCAGGACAGCCCGAGAAAATGTTGGAATTACGACAAATAGAACAAGTTGCTGAGAGAAATAGAATCGCTCTGAATGTGATTAGTCAACTCGGAGCGGGGGATCCTTCTCTCAAGGTTTCGCTCGATTTTACTCATCATCCTTATTTTGCTGTTTTGCTGGTCAAACGATCCTAAATTTTTTTTTTCGGATTTGTAATCGTATCGTGCGTGAGATTTTTTTTATTTTCTTTTTTGCAAATTTTGAATTTTGATTATTTATTGTTGTTGTTGTATAAGTGGATTTTATTATGCCACGAATTGTTCTTTTTGTTTACCCAGCTTGTTGGTGTAAATGTAAAAATGTTGTATTTTGGCAAAAATATTTCTTTTTTATTATATTATTATTTAGTAGAGTCAACTCTCCACCGACCAAGTAAAGAGATAATGAGAATATTATTGTATGTGGGTCACCTAGATATTTATATTTTTCCACGTGATAGGTAACTTAGATACAGCACATAAATTAGGGCAAAAATATAAGATGTCTCTTTCTATTAGCCTACCATGAAAGGCAACTTTTATTGGAGTTTTTTTTGGAAAATTAGCTAATTTTTTTTGTATGTTGTAAAAATAAATTGACTTCTTAGATTCATTACTTTGGTTCCTACCGTGAGGAGTAAAGTTAACATCTTGCTCATAATAAGATTTTATTTTCAATATTAAATAATATATAAACGGGGAATTCTTCAAAAACCCCCTAATTTTTTTGGGATTTCTCAAAAATCTCGTAACTTTTAGATTATTTGAAAAAACCCCTATAAATTGAGTTTAATTTTTCAAAAACACTCTACTAGTGTTATCTTTTATTTTCCATCCAAATTATACTTTTTTGGACCAAAATACCCTCACGATTTATTTTATAATTAAATTTATTTTATTAACTAATAAATAAATAATATTTTACAATATAATATTTCATAATATTGTATGATGATATTTATTATACTATCCTATAATTTATTATATGATTTTTATATAAAATTGTTTCATGTAAAAATTAAAAATGTAATATGAAATAATATTTATTTAATAAAATAATACTTTATATATATTATAAATAGTAAAATAAAATAGCGAGTTGTAAAATATTATCATAAACTATTTTTTATTATAATAACGTGAAATATTTATCACGAAATATTTAATTTATTTATGTATTTATTAATTTATATTGAATAAAAAAAATTATAAAAAGAAAATCAAGAAGGGTATTTTTGTCCAAGAAAAATGAAAATTGGATGGAATGTTAAAGTTAACCTTTGTAGGGAATTTTTTAAGAATTAAATTCAATTTATAGGGGATTTTTCAAATAATCAAAAAGTTAGGGGGTTTTTGAGGAATCCAAAAAAGTTAGGGGATTTTTGAAGAATTCAATAAATAAATAATACTTCATGTAAAATATAAACAGAGGAGAAACAAAAGACGTATAGGTACTTAGGTAGTAAAATATAAAATAAATAAATATTATTTTGCGCAAAAGAAGTTACAGTTTGGGGGATTTTGCTTTGTTCTTTCATTTTTTATAAAACTAATCCACCAAAACATTTATTACAAATTAGAAAATCACGCCTTCCTTGATCAAGTCTATAGGTGAACAACCAGTGACGGATCTATTAAGGGACTAGGGAGGGCAGCTGTTCCCCCCCTAGATTTTTGAACCATAGTATATATATGTGATAATGTCAGTGTATTTTACGATATAACTGTAAAATTGTGTACTATCGCTCCTCCAAAAATTTTTGAAAATTTCGCATTATTGTCCTCCTAGATTATCACCCCCCAATTGATTTGGGACAAGATCCGCCACTGTGAACAACTATACTAACTACAAAATTCACTATTTTATTTTTTTACTAATTTTGGTCGTTGTAACGTTCACAAATACATAAATTATATGAAAATCAGGGGCGGAACTAGGATCACTTTACGAGGGGGACCAAGACAAAACCTATCAATGTTTTTAGGATTACAATTTACAATTCATAGGCAAAAAAAAATTAATTTTAGCAAAAATGTTAAATATTGTATCTATATTTGACAAATAGAGATAACTGTTTTTTGGATTAATTACACAAATATTTTATGAAAGAATCGGAATTTCAGGTTATTTTGATTTCATAAATTAGCGACCATAATAATTAAATACAAGATATGTGAAAATGAAAATGATAAGACTAATAATTTTGCATTGATATTGTAAAAAAAATAGACTAATAAAGATAATTAAAATCAATAAAGCAAAGCAAATGATTTGTAGGATGTTTGTATATTATTGCTTGTATGTCAATAATACAACATTCAAAACAAAATCTAATTCAAACCTAGCGGAACTGTCCTTCGCAACAAATCATCGTCCATTTTATTATAGAGTCTTCTCGTGACAATTTTTATTGTCGAGAAAGCACGTTTCGTAGTTTCCGTCAAAATTGAGGGAGTTAAAACAAGACTTAAAAACTTATCACAAAAAGAAAATCCTCGAGCCACTTTTCGCAAGTGCTCGGCTTAATTCAAAAATTAAAGACGAATCACACACTCGGGATTATTCATCACTTGGAACGAAACATTTTGTATGTGGAGGATAAAATGGGAACAAAATGATATATCCAGATAGACATGTTTTATAAAGACATTGAGAAAGAAATATAAGAAGGGCTTTGTTTTTAATTTAATAATGTTCAACTTTAGTTTGTATTGTTATTAAAATTCATATGACTGAAGTTGAATTGTCTATTTTTTTTAGTCTACAATATTTATAATAAAATTATAATTAATGATGGGGGCCAACCAAGTAATTGTACAAAGGTACAATTTTTGAGAATTCACGCGGGGCGGGCGTAGGGGTGTCAATGGTGTGGATATTGCCCGAATCGACCCGAACCGTATCCGAAAAAATATCGGATCCGAAAAAAAAAACAGGATCCATTCGGATCTGGGTCAGAACCATATCCATATTTTCGGATCCGGATTCGGATCTGGTACGTTATTTTCAGTCGGATCCGGATCCGAATAAATTTTGAAAATACCATGAAAAAAAATTAATTGGATTCTTGTTTTTACTGGATTCGGATCTAGTACGTTTTTTTTATTTAATTGGATTCTTGTTTTTACTTTGGATTTGTTTCATATTGTGAGAGATATACCATGCAAAAAAAATTAAAATCTTTTTTATTTTCCTCTAATTAATAATTACCACTGTAATCTTAAAAATAAATTGTATCCGTTTTATATAGAAATTTCTTTTTTTTATATTTCAATATCGTAATATCCGTTTTAATATCCGAATATAAATCGTATCCGTATCCGACAATATCCGAACCGTATCCGTATCCGACAATATCCGAACCGTATCCGTATCCGTTTAGTATCCGAACCGTATCCGGATCCGAGTAATTCCGTATCCGAATTCATATCCGAAAAAAAATATGGATATGAATCTGGTTCGACCACTATCCGAAACATATCCGAACCATTGACACCTCTAGAGCCATGGCACGTCCCCTCTAATTCCGCCACTGATGAAAATAACATACAAGAGTGAATGAAATGTTTAGTGAACATATTAGACTCCACTCTAGAAATTATATATGAAAAATATTTGGCTATATACATTGAAAACTAAGATATCAAAAAATATTAAACAATACTATGAACGCTGAGACTGAAAAAGAAAAAAATTCAAAGACTGGTGATAATGACAACCATTATGGTATAATAGCTGTAAGCAACCTGGGTTGTATATGAAAGAATAAAAGTTGATGAATACTTTAATTCGGTCCATGCATGCATCTTTGTGCAAATAAACAATGCAAAATGCATCATAACATTTTGCATTTGGAAAGTAGGAAACACTACAGAGTAGACGGACAGACTAGACCAACTTGTTTTTGTAGAGGCACAATTTCATGTATGCCCATACAAAAATTAAAATATCATGTATACCCGATAAATATTTTTAAAGAACGATAAATTCGGACAACAAAAAAATGGATTAAGACGTATCGTGATAGCAACATCATTCTACCACTTACAATGTCTCGTCGTATATTAAAATAGTCTAGTCGACAAAGGATATCGTTCGCTTAGAGTGTACCATCGCGTATTTAAGTCGTTCGAAATGTTTTTGCCCACTATTATGGTGGATTTAAGCTTGAAATCAATAGTTCGTAACTCTATTACAGGCAGTACAGATCCATTCGAGACATGAATTCCTATTGTGGGTCGAAAAAAACGACAAACAATTATGTCGATTGCTAGTTTGTTTGCATTATGACTTATAGATGTCCAGTCATAATTCGGTACACGAAAGTTTCACCTCATTGATTAACCATTTGGAGAGCCGTGGTTAATTGTGTAAGTCAACGATTTTTTGTACTAGGTTGAATTATTATCGTATCTTGGTCATTAATATAGTAAAATTAATAAATTTTACGAAGATCTAAACTCATCTCAAATTATTCTTACAAAACATTAATAATGTCTTATTTAATATTTATCGGCGAATTAAATAACGATATTGTAGCGTCGCTACAACGCACAATATGAAACTGACAAATAAGACACACTATCAAAATTTATTAAATAACAATGTTATATTATTGCTATAGCGATTGTCAGAACCCTACGAATCATATTATCGCAGTGCAAAATATTGATATTTATTATTTATGGATTAAAAATGACGACACAAGAAATTGTTAGAAATATTTTAAAACAAATAGATAAAATAATGATTTTTTGTGTGTAAAGTAAATGTCCTGCTTCTTTTTTTTGTAAGGGCAATCATGATATTTCCAAATTTTGCTGGGATAAATATGAAATATTTCAATTGGTCGGTTCAATGTTGGGTCTGCTTTTGATATTACCTGTACAAAAGCTGGATTCAGGAATCTTCCTGTACGGATCTCACAGTACTTCGAAAGTACGGATCTCAATTCCTGGAATTTGATTTCCGTCATTCTCATATACTAGTGATTTCAGTTCCCGGTTTTTCCACAAAGAGAATCTGATTCCCAATTTCTATCACATTGACTCTGTCCTAGTGCCTAGTCGTTGAGCACAAATCATATTAAACTAACCATTAACCGAACACTTTAATTCACACTGATCTTAATTTTTAACTTATTGCTTAAAAAAAAAAAAAATTATTGCTTAAAAAGTGAATTATTTTTAAAAGAATCTGACTATGACAATTATTAAATTTCATTACTAAAAACAAAATAAGTGGCAGAAAAAAGTCAAAAAGAAACAAAATTCCACTTCTAGAAAACCGAAAGAAGAAATAGTCAAAAATTCAAGGGGAAATGCATAAAATGTCCATTGTAATAATATTCAAAGAAGACGAACCTCCTTTGTCCACTTATTACTTATTAGTTATTCCTCTTTTAATTGGAATAATTAAAAAAGAGGTTATATATCATGTCCTTCAAATTCCCTCACAATTTTTTCACAATAGTAATTCATGATTAATTCGTAATTATTTATTTTTAATTATTTAGAATTAATCATCAATTGATATGGATCTTAATTACATATTAAAATTTTAATAATCATGAATTAATCGTTAATTCACCATACTAATTATAAAATTAATTAGTACGGGGGAATCTCAGGGAAAACAGGGGGACAAAGTATAATTTCCCATTAAAAAACTATATTATTCCGGTCAGTGGTCACCGACGGTGGCGTATGTGGAATAGCATAGAATAGAATAGAATACTGCGTCGTCAATAATACTGCTATTCCAACTCCGCCATATTCCTCTCTCTCTCTCTCTCTCTCTCTCTGGTTCTGGTGTCGCTGTCTTTATATCGTTGGGTAGGTCACTGATTGCGACGAGGAGCCGTCTATTACGGAATTTCTAGCTTATTATTACCAATTATTCTCTTTCTAATTCAGTTGTTTTATCTCTTTCTTCTTCGAAAGTGTTTTTGGAGATCTTGGTGAGTTCTTGTCCTGAAATTTCGATTCTTTACTTCACTGGCCCCTTTTCCTTTTTCTTTTCTAGATTTTAGTACGAATTTTGTTTCTTTTATGAAAAAAATACTGCTTAATCTTAATTAAATCTCACTTCTTTGTATTTAAATCGCTAATTGAGCTAAGAATTAATTATGTTTTTATATTATGATTGTTTGTGGAGTAGATAAGAGAAGAAAATGGCTGGAGGAGGAACGGAACCGAGCTTGAGAAAATATCTCGGCGCAATCAAGGACAGCACTACTGTTACCTTAGCCAAAGTTAACAGCGATTACAAGGTAAAAATATAAATTCTTACTTTATTTTGAAATATCCTCTTTTTTCTTTTTAATTTTTGAAATTAAATTGAATTACCAATTTTTTTTTGTGTGTTTAGGAATTGGATATTGCGATTGTGAAAGCAACGAACCATGTCGAACGCCCTGCCAAAGAAAAATATGTAAAAGGTACTTTGTCATTCTTATTTATATTAATTATATTCGTTGTATCTTGTTTATTTATTTAATATTTTTTTTCCTATTTTGCAGCCATTTTCGCTGCAATTTCATCATCGAGACCCAGAGCTGACGTGGCATATTGTATTCACGCCCTCGCAAGACGCCTTTCAAAAACACGCAATTGGGCCGTACGTGGCGTATTATATTTTGTGTTGTTTTTATTTAATTGCAAATTCGTGAAATATATTTTTGACTATATGCCAGGTGGCACTGAAGACGTTAATAGTGATTCATAGAGCTTTACACGAAGTGGACCCCACATTTCGCGAAGAGCTTATTAATTATGGAAGGACCCGTAGCCACATGTTAAACATGTCTCATTTCAAGGACGACTCCAGTGCCGAAGGTAATTTATCAAAAAAGCCCCTCTATTTTTGAAAAAATGTGCGTATTTTTAATGAGTTTTTTGATATTATTCAGCTTGGGATTATTCTGCGTGGGTGCGATGTTACGCGTTGTTTTTGGAAGAGAAGCTCGAATGTTTTCGTGTGATTAAATACGATGTTGAAACAGACCCTCCAGTACGTTATTGTTTAATGTTTATTTTTGTTAATTTATAAAATTGATATATAATTTTGTTTTTTTGTGTTGTTAAAGAGAACAAAGGAGTTGGATACTGTTGAGTTGCTCGATCAATTGCCAGTTTTACAACAAGTTTTATCTCGTTTAGTTAGTTGCATGGTAAAAAGTTAAATATTTTTTACATTTTTTTTATTTTGATTTTTATGGAATTATTTTTTAATATTGGGAAAAATTTCTGCAGCCACATGGAGCTGCATCGTACAACCTTATAATTCAACATGCACTCACAATGGTATGTTTTTTTTCACAATTAATTAATATCGATAATATGTAAGTTAATTAAATTTTATTTGCTAATTAATAAAAAAGGTTGCTTTGGAGAGCACCAAGATTTATACTGCAATTAGTGACGGTACAATTAATCTAGTTGACAAGGTATGTTAATTTCACTCTTTCCATAAATTTTGAATTTTGACTTGATTTTTGATTTTTGATATTTGAATATTGTAGTTTTTTGAGATGCAAAGAAACGATGCTATTAGGGCACTAGACATCTATAGAAGAGCAAATCAACAGGTATAATATTCATCCTAATTAATAATAGAAAAATCATATTTATTTCTATTAAGTTTTAATAATAATATATCATTTTAATTATTTTCAGGCAGAGAGACTTTCAGAATTTTATGAAGTGTGCAAGAGTGTTCATATCGGTCGTGGAGAGAAATTCTTAAAAATCGAACAGGTTCATAACTTCGTAATTAACAATTCAACATAATTTATATATTAATAATTTAATATATTTATTTAATAAAATAAAATATTAAATTCACAGCCTCCAGCTTCGTTTCTCGCAACCATGGAGGAATATGTCAAAGAAGCTCCTCGCTCTTCTACTGCCCGTCCTCTCGTAATAACAATAAATATGATTTTTTTTTTTCAAAAATACCCCTAACATTTCTGAATATTTTAACAAAAACCCTTGTATTTATAATTGATATTTCAGGCTATTGAAGACACACCAAGGATCGTGCTTCCAATAGAGTACAAGAAACCCGAAGAACCGCAACCCGAAACCGAAACCGAAACCGAACCTCAACCCGAACCCGAACCGGTTAAAGAACCCGAACCAGAGCCCGAACCGGTTAAGGAGGAACCCGAGCCCAAAAACGAGCCTATTGATTTACTCGTAATATTTCATTTTATTTTCACCTAAACTTATATTCAATAATTTTTAATCTAATTTATTTATTTATTGTGATTAATAATTAGGGATTTAACGAGCCAAGTCCTGCCGCGGCTGAATTAGAGAACCAAAACGCCTTGGCACTTGCCATTGTCCCCATTGGTACCATTTTAATTAATTCTTAATTTTTCTACATATTTTAATTGAACGAAAAAATAGCGATATTAATTAATTTGGAATATTTACTATTTTTGTAGATAATGTATCTGCACCACCAACTTATTTCGAACATGGAACAACCGGCTGGGAATTAGCTCTCGTCACTGCCTCAAGCTCAAACGAAAATGCTATTTCTTCAAGCAAATTGGTACTTTTCTTAACTTAATTAAAAATTAAAAAACTCAAATGTAATTAATAATTAATATTATTTATTTTTCAGGCTGGCGGCTTGGACAAGTTAATGCTAGACAGTTTATACGAAGACGCACACAGGGTTGCAAACCAAACCACGAGTTACAACCCGTGGGAAACGGGTCCGGTAATGCAGGCTCCCATAACCCACGACCCGTTTTACGCGTCGAATGGAGTATCGGCCCCTCATAACGTGCAAATGGCTGCCATGGCTCACCAACAACACGCTTTTATGATGGTTCAACAACAGCAAATGATGATGCAACAGCAACAAATGATGATGCAACGACAACAGCAGCAACAACAAGTGGGTATGAATTCGAACCCGTTTGGAAACCCGAACCCGTTTGGGCCACCTGGCGCGGTTCATAATAATGCTTACGGCATGCCTGTTCATTCGGCCAATGTTTATACGGGTCTTATTTAGATGGGTTTGGTGCAGTGACTCGCTGTATATGAAATGTTTGGAGGAAGTGCTGCGGAAGATCTGAGTTGTGATAGGATAATAGAGTTTAGAGATTGGTGAATTGGATTATTCGTATTCTTAGTTTTTGTTGTATTATGTATAAAATAAATATATATGAGATTGATTTCGGTGAGGGAAGAAGGGGACTTTATTTGATTATTTTGTGAACGTGATAATAATAATGCGAGATTCTTTATTCTTTTTAAGATTATTTATCTTCTTTTTTTGTATTTAAAAAAAATATTTTCACTCATGAATGACGATTTAAGAAAGGAAATTGCTTCCGTTGTGGCCGACAAGGATGAGGTACCGAACTTGTAAGAGCTTTGATTTACCTTTTCTTGATATTCAGAGAATAATTTACTCAAATGAAGATCAAGCTCCATTAATCCGAATCCGAATAGGTTTAAAGGCGTAATTCAATCTCTTTCAGGAAAAGAGTATCATCTAGGCCACAATCAAGGCTGGATTTTGATCCAACCATACTATTAAAGATATTAAAGATAACTGAAGTCGTGAATAAAATTATCATGATCATTCATTTGTAATGTCGAATTGAGCAAAGTCACGTGATTATCATTTTTGTTTTCACAACAAAAATATGAATTACTAATTATTTAAGATGCCATATGTGCAAACATTTGAAAGAAAACTTGATAAAATCTTGATGTATTTCACGAATCCTAATTTTGAAACATATTATGTAGAATTGAGAAATCAGCGAAAATCAAATATTACTTTTTTACAAGATATATTCTAACAAATTTGTAATTCGCTCAATATGTAACAATTTCATGTATTACATTCACATAAAAAGAAATATCGTTGCACATACCTGTGAACTTGTCATCGCAAAACAATACAAGGGTAACAACGACGGGATTTTGCAGTTTTCACCTTTTTTTGAGTTTTTCTCTAAGACGGTTAGTTCATACTCAGTGTTGCAGTTGAATTTACGAGGATCAAATTACTTGTGCCACACACAAATAGAATAACAGTACGAATTACCAAGAAAAGAAGAGAAAAAAACGATTAAAGTTAGACAAAAAAGCTCTTTATAATTATTATTTTCATATGTGTTTACATGTTCTTTGATCAAATGTTAAAGGTCCGAATAAGGATTAAATGTTTTATGTAAATTAAAAAATGTCTTTATCATGCTTAAATGATGAGATTCTTTTTTAAAAAATTAGTAACTCCAATACTTGTAAATATAAAACTAGGGGTAATTATATACATATCATTCTTAACTTTAAGAATAAAAAAATCATATTTGTCCTTCTAAAACAACAAATATCAAATTTATCCTCTAAAAAAAAAGTTATAATAATTTTACCCACCTAAAACTTAGAACATATCAGATTTGTTCCAATCACTGATATTTCGTTAAGTTTATCTGTTTAATCTTCTAAATATTAAATAACAATTAAGTTATAAATATACTTGGAATTGACTAAAATACTTCTCTTTTTATTTTTATACTCCCACAAGTTTTCTCTCTTCCTTCCTGTCATTTGCTTTCCTTTTTTCTTTCGTTCTTTATACAACTCCAAAATTTCTCTAATAAGTGATGGTGTTAACTTTTCTTAATTAATACTTAATTTGCTGAGATTCAAATTTGACAGCCTGATTGAAGGTATTTGGTTCACACACGGAGGGAGAGAGATTGGTTGAGTATGCTATAAAATCAGGCTGAAGTTTTGGTTTACTGGAGTTTGTTTTACTTCTGGTTAGCATAGGATGAGGATGAGGTGATGGAGATGAGGCAGTAGATGGGACAGAAGAAAGTACTGGAGATGGTTCCCCCACTGGAGAAGAAGGCAGTACTGAAGAAGATGAAGGTACTGGAGGGGATGGTAGTACCGGGGAGGAACCGGTGAGAGAAGGAGAGGAGAAGATGGTCCGAAGAGGAGAGTAGGTTGGATGATGAGTCTGCGGAAGATCTGCAGTAGTAATAGTATTAAATGGAAATTGATCTTCTAAAAAGACCACATGGCGAGAAATGCATACTTTGTGATCATTCAAGTTGAGGCATTTATAACCTTTATATGATGGAGCATAGCCAATGAATACACATGGTGAGGATCGGAACTGAAGTTTATGTGTGTTGTAGGGCCTGAGATGGGGAAAGCACAAACAACCAAGTGCCTTAAACATGGCGTAATTAGGTTTTCTGTCGAAGAGTAATTCATAAGGTGATTTTTGTGGTTGAGTGAGTGGTGGTATATTGTTAATGGAGATGACAGTAGATTGAAACACATCTGGCCAATAGGATGTAGGGAGATGAGACTGAGCAAGCACAGCAAGAGCATGCTCAGTAATGTGCCGATGTTTTCTTTCAGCATGTCCATTTTGCCGAGGGGTGTAGGGACAGGAGATTTGGAGCTTAATCTGGGGATACATCCTCTTGAGAAAGAAGAACTCAGATCCACCATCTACTTGCATGGTTTGAATGGAGGTGGATAGTGTATTCTCTACAAGGAGCTTAAATTTGCTAAACATGGTGGCCACCTCAGATTTATTATGCATAAAATAGATCCAGAGAAACTTAGAAAAATCATCAATAAACACCACATAGTATCTAAAGCCTTGGTGAGAAGTAACAGGAGAAGGCCCCCATACATCACAATGAATCAATTCCAGAGGTTTAGATGCAGTGAAAGAACTTAATTGAAAGGGTAAACATTTAGATTTAGCTATACAGCAATCAGTGCATACAGAAAAAGGAGAATTATTCATACGAATTTGGTTTCTATTTGCTAAAATAGAAATAACATTCATAGATGGACGACATAAACGTTTATGCCAGAGAGAATGAGATGCTTGAGCCAGAAGAGCTGTAGGAGAATTGTTGCTGGATAGAGAGTATAAGCCATTACTGGGGTGGATGGTGTGGAGGATTCGATTGGAGCCTCGTTCCTTAATTAAGCAAAGATTTGGTAAGAATTCAATAGATATATTATTGTCAAGAGTAAGTTGATTTATGCTAAGAAGATTTTTGGCTATATGAGGAACATAGAGAACATGAGTTAATTGAAGATTAGAGAGTAATTTGGTAGATCCAATATGAGAGATAGGCCAACTAGAGTTAGCCTAGTTGGTCACACCTCTTGGCTAGGGAGCGGGAGGTGTGGGGTTCGATTCCCGGCGAGGACACTGGATTGTGGATTAAATGTTAAATGAGTGAACTGAGTGTGTGGCCTACGAGTTTGTAATAAAAAAAAAATAGAAAAAAAGAAGAGATTGTATTTGGACGGGGGACTTTGAGCCCTCTCCGAATTTACTCAAAAAAAAAAAAATATGAGAGATAGACAAACCTTGACCGTTGCCAACAATCAGTTGCTCCTGTCCAGTGTAAGCAGCAGAGTTTGAGAGGTTGTTGAAATCCGGCGTGACATGATGCGATGCTCCAGAGTCGAGATACCACTCATGAGGAGTAGTGAATGCTGAATGAGAGGATGATGGTTGTGGCATGAATTGTGGAGTGGGAGCAGTAAAATAAGCTGATGGTCCAGGCGCATACTGAGAAGGTTTGAATTTGGTTGGTTTGAGAGATGGGTCACGAAGCCAGCAGGAGTTGATGTGATGACCCGGTTTGTGACAGTAATTGCACACAAGACCGGATTTAGATGATTTCATCCATGGTTTAGGTTTATGAGACTGATAGGTAAGTTGTTGAGGTGGAGGTGTAGGTAAAATAGGAGGATTTTTAGATTGAGAGATAAGAGCTGTAGCTTGATCAATCGTATGATCCTCAGACATGATCGATTCATGTCCCAGAAGTACCCCTTGAATAGAGGAGAATGTCAATTTGGAACCAGTAGACGTGATAGCGAGAACTGATTGGCGAAAATCAGGTCCCAGACCGCGCATGGTGGTCATAACAAGATCATCCTCAGGGACAGGTGAGCCAATAAATGCTAATTGATCAGCTAAGTTCTTGACTTTAAGGAAGTAATCAGAACATGAAAGAGATCCACGTTTCACATTCTGGAGTTTGGATCGCAAGTCATGAGCATGAGCAATGGAATAGGATGAGTAAGTCTTAACCAGACACGACCACGCTTGAGCTGATGTATTGCAGTGAAGTACTTGAGAGAGAGCTCGTTCTGTTAACGAACCAAGAATCCAGCCAAGGATGAGCTGATCTTGCTGTTGATACTCCAAGTCAGTAGGAGAAGAAGAGGTGATCTTGTCTGGATCATAATCTTGAGGATCATTAATAAATTTCATGAGATTATGGCCACGAAGAAAGGGTAGGATTTGCGATTTCCATAAGAGAAAATTGGATCCATCGAGTTTAATGGGGATAGAGTGAGGAAACGTGACGATCTTGGAGGAGAGAGACGATGCTGCAGTATCTTGAGTGGACATGGTGAATAAAGAGGGAGTCTTGAAATTCTTGAAGAAAAGAGAGGGTTGAGTGGAAGAAGAGAGTGAGGGAGAGAGGGAATGGTGGTTATAACAGTAATTTGAAGAGGAGAGGTTGTTTGAAAATAGAAAAAGTGGGAGGGACTAAATCGAATAAAGCGGAGCAGTTAACGGGTTAACGGGTTGATGATGCGAGAGGCAGTATTTGAGAAAAACGTAAATATGAAAGAGGTGCGGAATGACAAACCGAGAAGAATGATATATCGTATGAGAGAATTGGTGAAGAAACGCGAGGTTGACTGGAGATGACTGGAGACGACGTTGTACCAATACTGTACCGGTACAGAGTGGTACGAGAGAAAAGATAGTGATCTACACACGCTGCGGAATCGTGAAATCAAGAGAGTGCAGGCTGTTCACTGTGTAAAAGTCACTGATACCATGTTAACTTTTCTTAATTAATACTTAATTTGCTGTTTAGCTTTTGTAAAGAAGAAATGTAAAGAAGAAGATTAAGGAAGAAGATCTTAATTATTTTATTAGAAGAATTGAATTAGTTTTACATCAGAGAGTTTTATTTATATTACTCATTACTAACTAACTTCCTTAATTTCCGCTAATCCTGAGATCATGCTATTCATGCTTATCTTATCTTTAATCTAATTACATTGTTTAATTTAAAAGCCCACACCTATTACATACTATATTTTCTCAGCCCATATATTACATTTAAAAGCCCATACAGAAAATTAACTCATAAGAACTTAACTACTACTGGAGACCTGAAATAACGACCTGATCCTATCTCCATTATCTGCAATCACTGGAGAGATCATCATCTTCCTGAATCAGCTTCAACAGATGGATCTTGGCATAGTTTTTTGGAAATGCCAAGTAAAAAAACAACTGTTGATGTTTTTTTTTGAATGGATGGCAAATTGCCAACCTTAATGCTTGTATTAAAAGAAAGATGAATTTACAAGGTTAGAATTTGAAAAATCCTATATTTCGAGCCCTTAATTATGCCCTATCTAATCCAAGCTGACATGTCCTCTATTATATTAGTAACTCTAGTAGTCGGGGTTCTTTTTTTGTTTTGGAAGATGTGTAAATTGCGTTCTTTCCAAATATTCCAATTAGCCGCCATCCATAAAGTGTCTACCCGTTCCCGTTGACCCCGATCTAAGGAAGCTCTCATCAAGTTCCAAGTTTGTAATATTGGAGAGGTTGAAGAGAGACGCGGTAGGTTGATTATTTGTTCAAGTTGCCTCCAAATCGCTTGGGTGTATGAACAACTCACTAAGAGGTGCTCTCTTGTTTCGAAGTGCCGATTACAAAGGACACATTGTGGTTCGTGTGGCCAGCCCTTGCGTGCAAGAAGGTCGGCCGTATTGACCCTACGGTGTAGGACAAGCCATATGAAGAAGCGGACTTTTAAAGGAGCTTTTGTTTTTCACACTTGACTTTGCCACGGGTTTCCGTTTCGCACTCCCGGATCGATGAGAAAGTTATAGGCGGATTTTGTGGAAAAAAGGTGATTAGCCTCCCATTTCCAAATGGTTTCATTTCCAATTGGAGTCGTGAACAACTGTTGATGTTACACGACAATTTTTTTCAAAAGGGCTAACAATAGACTTTATACTTTTATATTAATAAAATATACTGAATCATTAGATATCTATACATTATATGTCAAAAATCTTGAAGGGATCAAGGCCCCTCTCTACCCTCCTCCGGAAACTTTCTTATATTCGCCCGTAGGGCAAATGAGTCGAGTTCGATCGAGCTGGACTCAGTTCGAACTCGACTCAAAATCGATGTAGGATCTTGAGCCAGAAAACTCGACTCGACTCGAAAGTGACTCGAAATTGGATTTGCATGCCATTGGACTTTTTACTATCAAAAGTATATGTTTAGAGATTGGTGAATTGATTTTTCATATTCTTAATTTTTGTCGTATTATATATATATATATATATATATATATATATGGTCTTTTTTGTGCAGTTCGTGATTATGAGATTGATTTCGGCGAGGGAAGAAGGGGACTTTATTTGATTATTTTGTGAACGTGATAATAATAATGCGAGATTCTTTATTCTTTTTTAAGATTATTTACCTTCTTTTTTGTATTTAAGAAAATTTATTTCACTCTTGAATGACAATTTAAGAAAGGAAATTGCTTCCGTTGTGGCCGACAAGGATGAGGTACCAACTTGCAAGGGCTTTCATTTATCTTGTCTCGATATTCAGAGAATAATTTACTCAAATGAAGATCAAGTTCGAGGGTTCAAATTGCGAGGAAAAATTGTGAGTTCGATTTTTATTGACATTAATAAATGTATTATTTAAAAAAAATTGGGCTGAAAGGTCAATTAAAATGAAAAAGTTTAAAGGCGTATGACCCATTCCCTCACTTTCAGGAAAAGAGGATATCATCTAGGCCACAATTAAGGCATCCACAGTCAACACTTTTATGTTTTCACAACAAAAAGATAAATTGGAGTCGTGAATAAATGTATCATTCAGCAGTCATGTGATTATCATTTATCATTTTTGTTTTCACAACAAAAACATGAATTATAAACTATTTAAGATGCCATACGTGCAAAAAATTGAAAGAAAACTTGATGTATTCTGTAAATCCAAATTTTGAAACCTGTTATGTAGAATTGAGAAATCAGGGAAAATCCAATATTTTGAAATCAAATTTTGAAACCCCTCGATATGCATGCACCAATACCACAAATGAACTATGTGTACCACTAGGACTCTGTGTATTGAGAACAGTTACGACAACAAACCATCAATTACGCTAACAAGCTGTCATGACCTAAGAATATACCGTTATTATGTACAAGATCAAAGACATAATTATAAATATTGTAATTATGTTTTTCGGTTCATGAATGAATCATGAACCGAGTCTAAATGATTATTAGTTGGGTTAGTCAGAGATCACACCACATCTTAGTGGTGTGAGTGGTTATCTATCTATATAATAGAGTGTAGTCAAGTTGGAGATAATCATTATGTAATTTGTGTATAATTTCTTAATTAAAGAGAAACCTTGTTAATTTCAAAAGTGTTTTCGTAAGGATTCGTGATCGAATCCTTACAATTGGTATCAGAGCGACGATTCTCCGACCGTCACCACGCCTATCCCCGTTTGTTCGAGCCACCAAGAATTCTCAACACCGCCACACCAAATCTGCATCAAAAACCGTGGTCTTAATCTGCATCAAAATTCCCGATTCCCGATTCGAACCTCGCAACACGCCGTTTGGTCACAACAGCACAACCAGAAATCGATTCGGACCCAATCCGATTCAATTTTGTCCGTCTCGGAGAAGAAGAGAAGCCACTGCACCATCAAATTTCTGGACCCAATCCGATTCAATTCTATATTTTGGTTCCAGTCGAAGTCGCAACACTCGCTGATTCATCGTCAAATTACCTCAGTTCAGACCTCGATCCAAAATCTTGCAGCATTCCTTCGCAGACCTCGATTCAGACCTCGTTCAGAGCTCGCCAAAATATCCAGAACTCGATTCAAATTCTGCAGAAAACCATCAACGAAATCTCGCGACCTCGATCCAGTCCTCGATTCAGACCTCGATCTAGAGCTCGTCTCCTCGCTCGTATCCTCTCTGATCCGAGCCTCTCTCTGCCTAACGAAACGACTCCCGTTACCCCGTATCTCTTCGAACCCGTGCCTCTCTCAGTTCTCGCAACCTTTGTCGCCAAGAACTGCAAGAAGGAACCAAGCCAGTCGTCGCAGCACACTCCGCCTCATCCTTTTCTCCACTCCAGCGACGTCGCATAATCCAAAACATCGCAAGGAGGAGGAGGAAGCTCCGCTCGTGCAGGAAGAAGGGTTAACGGATCTGAATTGAAGGCTAACGGATCCTGGTGGAGGTGATCCAACTAGGGTGAACTCGAGTTCCTGGATTGCTTGTTCCGGTTTTTCAATACAAAAACTGGGAAGGAAACTTACGACTCTGCTAAAAATCCAGGAAAGAAAGTCTGCAGCACACTTTCTAGTTCTGTTAAGAAGCTGGAATCCAAATCCGGAAATTCGAATTCCAAATCTGTGAAAAATCCAGAATTTGTAAACGGGTTGGATTTTTTCTAAGAAGGTTCCCAGGTTGTTGGAGCGATTTGAACCGGTATAATGAGTAATGAAATAGTATATTTGTTGGATATATCCATAATCATTGCATTGGTTAATTAAATTGGGGGAAGGAAACTATGAGGGAAGAAGTTGGTATTGGTGTGAAAAAGAAAATGCGGCTCATTATTGCAATGAGTGGTGTGTGATCAAAAGATTTTGTACAATCGTGATTTCTCTAGTTGTAATGTGAGTAATACGCTTTATTCATTATCTTGGGACGAGGGACAAGCTATTGCGAAGTACAATCGAGAAAAAGAAAATGAGGAGAGGAACAAGATTTTCAACCAAATAAAAGAGTTGCTTGATCAGTTGGACTTGGTGTGCATTAACAGTAAATGGAATTCTACTCATTCTTCTAACGAAGCTAAAAGTCTTGATGATAAATCGAATTGCGATGAAAACAAATTGGATTCAAATGAGTGGGAATGCGATTCGGTCGTGATTGAAGCGAATTTGGTTGAGTGTGAATATGATTTGGACGTGGTTGAAGCGGATAGGTTGAGCATGAATCGGATTCGGGCGTGACCGAATCGGATCCGGTTGAGTGTGAATCGGATTCGTGTGCGCGCAAATCGAATTCGGACAAGTTGAAATCAGAGGAAACAATCATAAATGGCGAAATGGTTATTCTTTCTAAAATGATCGAGTCGGGTACGATGCGATTAATAGGTAAAACCTATGCGGATCCGTATTTACATTTCAAGAGGGATAATTATCGAACTTGCGTGAATGGAGATTTGAGAGTATTGTGCGCAATTCAAGAAGGGTGGATATCTCCGTTTGAAACAAGAATCGATGTTGGCTTCGATGATGAGGGAAAAGGCCGCCTCTAAAACCGAATATAAGATTCGGTGCGGAATCTTCAAGGGTGGCGATTCGTGTTATATTGAAAAGGCCACCACCAAAATCGAATATAAGACTCGCATTTTGATCCTGGAGGGCAAAGATCTTTTAAGGATGCGGGATTGTCATGACCCAAGGATATACCGTTATTATGTACAAGATCAAAAACTTAATTATAAATATTGTAATTATGTTTTTCGGTTCATGAAACGAATCATGAATCGAGTCTAAATAATTATTAGTTGAGTTAGTGGGAGATCACAGTGTGAGTGGTTATCTATCTATATAATAGTGTGTAGTCAAGTTGGGATTATCATCTTTTTAATTTACATTTTTATAAAGGTCATAATATTTGAAACTTTGTAGAATATAAATGAAATTTCATACTTCTGGCAAGAGCGAGAAGTAACTTCTTATCTGTTGTTTGAAGACCGAAGTCGATGTTTTGAATCTTGTATGGGTAGCAATTTTGTGTAAGCAAAGAAAAATCTATCATAATTGAAAAAAGCCTCTACGAGTATCCACACAAAGAAAATCTTAAATGAAGATCTTTGTTGAAAACATATAAGACGGGTAAAAGATCCATGGTTGAAAGACAACCTTTCTTCGACTTCCATCGATGCTAGGCTTCCTTCGTCGTACCTTGTCAGAAACTAGTCGAAAGGTTCTAACGGTTCCACTAATCCTATTTGTATAATACTCTTAAACTTTTCATTTCTAATTTCTCCTCCTAATCCGAACGCGCTGTGTTGCAGGTTTTAATGAATGTTTCTAAATTTGAGCGTAAATCAAAGCTTAAAAAAAAAATTCAGAGAATAATTTTTTTACTATATTTATGTCTTTTATATAACAATTTATATTTTTTTGTGACGTGTGTCTGAAAATATACAAATACCATCAAAATTTAACAAATACAGTCAAATTGCAAAAGTCAAACTATCATGTGTCACATTCCTAATGATAATGTGCACACATAGAATGCACACTCCTGAAATATTTTAGTCGACCCCTTGCAAAAAAAAAATATATATATATAAGATAAGATATTCATATAATAATTTACTCGAATAAACTTCAAGCTCAACGGCTCAAAGCTCCAAAAATCATATCCTATCCTATCCTATATAGGTTTAAAGGCATATGCCCTATGTTGCACGGATACGGGTACGGATATCGTATCCGATACGATACGGATACGGCGATACGGCAATTTCAAAAAATACATGGATACGATACGTTTATATATATATTGAATTTTAGAAAATATAAATCATAACAAATTGAATACATGACTAGATGATAATCCATTGCAAAATCCTTACCTTTCTTATAAAAAAACAATACAAATAATATAATAAAAGCCCATTAACCAAAAGCCCACGGTAACTAAAAAGATAGAATGATATGCACCGGAACAACATAGTGATTTATCCCACCAAACCTATTGTACTTTGTAAACACATAATAACGCCTATAAATACAAGGGTGCTGTAATATCTAAAATTAGTCTAGCGACTCAAGGGTCGCTTGGAATACAGGCGGACGTATCCAGTTGATTCAATGCCGTATTTGGTTCGTATCCAGAACGTATCAGGAAAACAATTTAATATAAAATATTGAGATACGCCAGCTGGCGTGTTTGATACGTATCGGACGCGTATGGAATGCGTATCCGTATCCGATACGTATCCGACACGCCTACGGCTCTGTTTTTGCCGTATCGGAGCAACATAGCATATTAAAGCCAATTTAATATAATTCACTCACTTGTAGTTATAGGGAAAAAAAATATCATCGAGTCCACAATCAAGACTAGATTTTGGGCCAACCATACTATTAAAGCCAATATTCACAGTCCACACTTTTATGTTTTTACTACAAAAAGATAAACGAAGTCATGAATTATATTATCACGATTCATTCATTTGTAATGTCGAATTCAGTAAAGTTGCGTAATTATCATTTTTGTTTTCATAAGAAAAAACATGAATTATTAATTATTTAGGATCCCATGCGTGCAAAAAAAAAAATGAAAGAGAACTTGTTAAAAACTTGATGTATTTCATAAATCCAAATTTGAAACCTATTATGTAGAATTGAGAAATCAGAAAAAATCAAAATAAACTTTTTACAAGATAAATTCTAACAAATTTGTAGTTCCCTCGGAATTAAATCATTTCACGCATCGTATTTGAAAACAGCATTACCAGAATCACTGGAGACGTCCAGTGATTCCTCAAATGTCAGTAATCACGCGATAATGTATATCTCCATTAAAAGAAGACAGTTAATCAATGATGGATCCTTTGTAACACGACGCCATACATTTCATCTACAATTTCAATCTTTTTTTTTTTTTTTGAAATTGGGAGTGGATTGCCTCCCTAGATTATATTGAAAGAAAAATAAAAAGGAAGTGTTTTATTTACATTGGTGATTTACGATATGTAAAAACTGCAAATTTAAACAATCAAATACAATTGGTGATCCAAAGATCTACATCTATGAGAGCTCTATTTGTTGTTATTCCTACATTGGGCTCTTTGTCGTTGAAGATCTTGTTGTTTCGTGCTTTCCACACATTCCATAGCGTTGCTAGCCATAGGGAACTCCACCTTTGTTTGTCGTTATCCAGGACACATCGATTATTATTTGACCAGAATCTCCATTGTGTTGATGCCCATTCTGGCTGGGAGACTCCACACTGTCGAAGTACCGATTTCCATATTTGAACAACGAAGGGACAGTGTAGGAAGAGGTGCGCGTGGTCCTCCGTTGCGTTGTTGTTGCATAGCACACATTGTTCGCAGTTCGGCCACCCTCTACGCGAAAGTCGATCTTGTGTCCACAATTTTTTATCCATGAGGAGCTAGGCGAAGATTCGTACCTTGTTCGGCACCTTAAATTTCCAGAATTTAGTCGACCACTGTGTTCGAACACCCCGATTTGCCAGTAAGTTGTGTAGGCCTTTTACTGAAAAAACATCTTTTGTGTTTCCGGTCGGTGTAATGCCCCATGACACCCTGTCCACTGAATCTGTTAGCTCATTGAAGTTCTGGCGTGCTAGGTTGGAAAGTTCGTGAGTAGCTTCATGCGAGAGGTTGGCTTTAAGTGGGACATGTAGTATGCCTCGAGATATAGTTTCCGCGACTGTTGCATTGCGATGTGTGATGAATGATGCTAGATTTGGGTACCGTCTTGCTAGTATTTCTTCGCCCCACCATTTATCATGCCAGAAGTTTGTGTCTCTTCCATTATTCACTTCATGTGATATTCCTAAGTCTGCTAGGTGCTCAATTTTTGCCAAGTCTTTAACAAAAAAAGAAGAGTGTGCATTGGGAATGTCCGATAGTATTCTAGTTCTGCCGTATATTTTTTGAAACGTATTTTTCCACAATCCCTCTCCTGGTTGACGTAGCTTCCATATCCACTTTGTTAGAAGAGCCATATTTTGTAGTTTGAGGTCTATCACTCCAAGTCCACCGCAAGCTTTTGGTGTGCAAATTTTAGCCCAACTCGTTTGGTTTTTCCCGGCTCTGTAATGCTCATTTCCCTGCCATAGAAAGTTCCGCCGGAGTTGATCGATCTTTGTAAGGACCCATTGTGGGAGTAGGTTCGCTTGCATGAAGTATAATGGTTGTGAAGATAGTACGGAGTTTAACAAGGTTATTCTTCCGCCTATTGATAACAAACGCGCGCTCAATCCGTTAATTTTTTTACGTATGTTTTCTATTAGCCTTAGGTATTCCGCTTTTGACGGTTTTTTGATGGTTAAGGGTAGGCCCAGGTGAATGATGGGTAACTTTGATTCTTTGCATTGGAGGATATATTCAATTGAAGGACTTAACTCGTCCGGAATATTTATTAGCACGTATGTGCATTTTTCACTATTGAGTTTGAGGCCGGTGATATGGCATAGTGTATGTGTGATAAGGCTTAGCATTTGAATGCTATGTCGTGAGGCCTCCGTGACTAATATCGTGTCATCGGCGAATTGTAATCCTTGAATTGGTGAGAATAATGGTGAGCCCATATATCCAGAAACTTTTGTAATAATTTGTTGTAGTGCGTCGACCGCTAGCACGAAGAGTAACGGAGAGAGCGGGTCCCCCTGTCGTAGTCCGCACCCATGGAAAAAGAATTCACCCATGGTGCCATTTAGCTTGATTGATGAGCTCGAGGAGATAAGGATATTTTTTATCCAGGCGGTCCATATTGTTGGAAAACCCATAGATTGCATCGTGTTGAGGAGGTAATCCCAAGAGATAGTATCAAACGATTTATAGAAATCAAGTTTGTATAGTATTGCCGGTGTTTTGGTTGCTTTGTAGTTATTTAATAGTTCTCTAGTTGCCAGAAAAGATTCAAGGATAAATCTATTTTTAATGAAAGTTGTTTGGTTAAAACTTACCAGATTATTCATATGTGGTTGTAGGCGGTTTGCTAAGATTTTTGATATGATCTTGACCGGCGTATCCATAACGCTAATTGGTCTAAAATCCTTCAAAGTCGCCGCGTCATTTTTTTTGGGGATCAAGGTTATGTGTGCTTTATTTATTCTCCACAAGTCTAATTTGTTTTGCGAGAACGCCTCACAAAACCATATAAGGTCGTGTTTAACCGTTTCCCACATAATCTGAAAAAATTCCGCAGGGAAACCGTCCGGTCCGGAGGACTTTCCCTTGGCCATTTCAAATACTGCCGTTTTGATCTCGTCCAATTGAAATGGATGTCCAATATGACTTATGTTTGGCTGTGCTTGTATTAAATTTTGAAACCCTAATAGTGTGTTGTTATGTTGGCTATTAGGCCCTGCGAATATTGTTTTATAATAAGCCGTGAATGAATCTAAGATGGACTTTTGGTCCGTTGTACATTCACCATTTTCGAGTTGTAAAGTTGATATTGTATTTTTCCTTTTGTTTGAAGTAGCAACGGCATGAAAATTTTTTGTGTTATTATCACCCTTCTTAAGCCATCGGCATCGTGAATTTTGTTTCCATTTCGATTCTACATCGTTTGCGATCTTTTGCGCTTGCATTTTAATAGATGATCTCACGTTTTTTTCCACCCTGTTGAGGGGTCGATGCTCCTCTACCCTATCTAGTTGATCTATTATCCATTTGGAGTTTGCTAGATACGTGTTCTGGTTTGAGAATTTTTTGGTCGCCCAGTCTCGCAAAGCTAGTCTCACTCTATTTAGTTTGTATGCTATGTTCAATGCTGGATTCGCTGAAGTTGGTATTTCACCCCATGCCTCGGTTATAGTATGTTTGGCATCCTCATAATTCAGCCAATGTAGCTCCAATCTGAAGCGTTTTTTTGTTGTTGGCGAAGAATCTACAATTTCAATCTTGATCGTTAAATTAAAACTACCAGTCACATCTGAGCCGTTCATTCTCAACAGACAAGTACCAGATCTCATAAGGAATATGCTCACTGTACTGAATCAGGGGTAGTTATGTAATTTAGATGAAGGAATAGTTATGTAAGATAAAAACTCAATGTAATGCATCGTCTTCTTCAAGTGAAATAGAAAGAATGATTATTTGAATTCGTCTTCCTCTCTTTACTCTTAATTTCTTCAGTATTGAAATTTGTGAAGTATCATAGTTGAGCTAATATGTTGGTTTAAATTTGAAATTGGCTCACAAACTAGTCAAAGAAAGTATCGCACTCAAATACTCGGTGACATGACTTGCGTCGGATTTCAAAAAATAAGATTAATTAAGTATCGCACTTCATAGTTCAGCTGCACGCAGAACTCGAAGAGGCTAGGTACCATCCGCTTGAACTATCAAAGCGGTGGTAATTATTATTACATGAGTTTACATGTTCTTTGATGAAATGTTAAATGTCCAAATTTCAAAATGAATAGAGCAACCATTAAAGATTAAATGTTTTATTTTTAAGTTAGAAAGTTCATTGCTTATGCTTAAATAATGAAAGAACAATTCACTCTAATGAAGATCAAGTTCAGAGCTCCAATCCAATCCAAGCCCGTGGCCCATACACTCATTTATATTTATATTTATATTTATATCATAAGCAACACATTCATAACATAAAATGATAAAAGCCTACTTTAGATTTTTGAGAGTATAAAAATGATATATTTACTTTTGACAGGGCAATTATGATATTTCACATTTAAAAAATGATAAACATCTAAATCCGCTGGTACATTATCACAATCCCAAATCTCCATTACATCAACAAATGGAGGCGTGCCTGAACAATCTTTCCCTATCAACAAGGTAACAATAGAATGAACGGGTCATTTTAATGACTCGTTACATAGTTTAATAAACAAATATGGTCACAATGAAATCGAACTGGACGAACAATGACCCCCTTTCTTTCCCTTCCATTCCCACAATCCCACCCCTGCACTAATCTCCCTAATCAAGTAACCATCGCAACCCCGAAAGAACCAACCTTTTCACTCAAATCATCCATGGCGAGAGGCCTCCGCGGCGTGCGGGACGATCTTTCCGAACT
Source organism: Luzula sylvatica (assembly GCA_946800325.1). NCBI lineage: Eukaryota > Viridiplantae > Streptophyta > Magnoliopsida > Poales > Juncaceae > Luzula > Luzula sylvatica. The sequence continues at coordinate 56,435,151 of OX326960.1, read as the reverse complement.
GGGTCGCCAACTTCTCGACATAGCATGCTTCTTACACCCTCTTCTTTCCCCTGGTCACACCGATTCACCACCGCACACTCCTCGTCTCTCCCTTCGACGGCGATCGCCCTCTCCACTCCCTCCTTCTCCTCCTATACTATCCGGTATATTTTCTGACCTTGCCGAGATCGGCGGAGCCCTTAGAGGTGGATTGTCTAGACTTTCTGTCAATCTTCGCAACCCACCGGAAAACCCCACTGAGTCAGCGGCGATTGCCAGTTTGATGGCTCCACGGCCTCTGTCTCCGCCTAAGGAGGTTGTTGGTGTGTCGCAGGATTTGATTGAGTTTGTCGTTACACTCGCACGCTGCCCTGAATCATGGGTTGAATTCCCTGTCCCTACTGGAGATGGTAATTTTTAGTTCTAGAATCAAAACAATTGGAATTCTCAGAAAAAGAAAGAGATACTTTTGAAGAGATTGTTTCAAAAGATAATTTTTGTGCGCCAATTCGAGTACTAATTTCTTGTTGTTACTTGAAATTTCAGAGTTCAACATGACCTTTACTCAAAGAGATCATATAGCAGCCATGGAAAGACTCGCTCCAGAATTGGCCTCTTTAAGATCTAGACTTTGTCCTGATTTAATGCATGAAAATTCTTTTTGGAAGATATATTTCACGTTATTACATCCAAAGCTGGACCAACACGATTCAGAATTACTCTCGACTCAGCAAGTACTTTTCTTTCTCTCTTTTAATGCTTAAATGTTTCGATATTATTTAGTGATTTGATTTTGTATATATTTTAGATTGTGAATTCGATACGTTTAATGCTGAGAGGGACCGAAATTAAATCGGAATCGTCAGATTCCTCAGAGAAAGAAAACTCGGTCATAAAGAAAAAGAATCCATCGCAATCTTCAGTATCTTCAATTGCACATAGTTTCACGAAAATAAAATCTGAAAATAGCATGGATAACCAATGGATCTTCACTAAAACCCAATCCGAACGAAGCATGGACCAGTGGTCCGAAATACCCTCAGACGTGGATAATTACAATTACGTCCTCGAGAGTAGCAGCAGAAATGATTTGTCCTCCAGTGATGTGGAGAGAGGAGGAAAATTGCGTGGACACGGTGCGAACGTGTTGGTCCTGGACCAGTACATGGACTCGCTCTTGTCGTCAGATGGGAGGAATGTGGGTTCGTTGAGTTCGTCAGTGAAACGAGATAATGTGAGGCGAAAGAATTTTTCGCAAGATTGGAAGTCTGGCGAAGAATCCGAGTTTGAAATGGTCGATAGTTAATAATTAATTAATTAATAATAATAATAATGTGGTTAATGTGGTCCACTGCCTTGTTCAGTTTGTTTTCGTCAATGGTTTTATTTGTTTTTTTATTTTTTTTGTTTTGTAAATTATTTGGCGGTGTAATGTTTCTCGTCTGGATTATGATAAACCCTTAATATGTATGTATTTAAGAAGCCTTGTGCATAATAATAATCTTATATTCCTGTAATTCTGGTTAAATATATTTGCATTTATTTTGAAGAAGAGTAGTGCCTACTTTAATTAGATTGGAGTTTAGTTTTTTTACGAACAATTTAAAATTCCGGTACGAAAAAAAATTGGTTAGTGCCTAACCTAACAAAATTAGAATTATGGTTATAACCAAAGTCAGAGTTTGCGAGCTATACTTGCCCAAGCTTGGTTGCAAACTCAACGTGGCTCTTTCGGTACCAAGTTTTGAGCTAAAATTTCGAGCTCGACTCATAATTTCGAGCACGACTCATATATTATATTTAGCTTGTAGTCTTAAAGACTATATTTTCCTGCTATTTTCATTTGCACTTTTCTTATTGACGTGTTTTGAATGAATTATATATGAAGCTCAATTCACATCATGATCTGAGATCTTGATCTGATTATTCCTTCTGTGATGATCGTGATCTGAGGATCCTGATTTGATGATCCTGATATGTGGTTCCTAATCTGACGGTCGAGATCTGATGAACCTGATCTGACCCTGATCAAGATGTCAGTCAGATAATAATTATGTTATCAAGATAATCAGGATCGAATATAACAACAGCCAAAAGATAGTTTTGCCGTTACAGTAATTGCTGCCAAAAGATAATTTTGTTGCCGATTACATTAACCGCTGTCAAAAGTTAGTTTTGGTGGCGTCAAAGTAACCGCTGCCAAAAGATAGTTTTGGTGCCCTTAAAGTAACCGTTGCCAAAAGATAGTTTTGGTGACGATTAGAGTAACCGCAGCCAAAAGATAGTTTTGGTGCCTGTGGTAACGGCTGCCAAAAGAAAGTTTTGGTGACTTTACGGTTATGGCTGCCAAAAGAAAATTTTGGTGCCGACGAAAGTAACCGCGGCCAAAAATAATGTTTTGGTGCCGTTAAAGTAACGCTGCCAAAGATTGTTTTGGTGCCGTTAAATTAATCGCTGCGAAAAGAAAGTTTTTGTGCTGTTAACAACTGCTGCCAAAAGGTAGTTATTGTGCGACTTACCAGCCACTGCCAAAAGATAGTTCTGGTGCCGTCAACGTAACCGTTGCCAAAAAATAGTTTTGTTGTCGTCAAAGTAACCGCTGCCAAAAGATTGTTTTGTTGCCTATTACAGGAACCGCTGCCAAATGATAACTTTGATGCCGATTACAGAAACAGCTGCCAAAGATAGTTGTGGTGCCGTTACTGTTACGGCTGCCAAAAGATTGTTTTCGTGCCTATTAAAGTAAATGCGGCCAATAGATAGTTTTGGTGCCTTTAACAACTGCTGCCAAAATATAGTTATTGTGCCATTTAACAGCCGCTTCCAAAAGATAGTTTTGGTGTCCTTTACGCACTACCGCTGCCAAAAGGTAGTTTTCGTGCCTATTAGAGTAACCGCTGCCAAATGTTAGTTTTGGTGACTATTACAGTACCCGCTGCCAAAAGATAATATCGTGCCTATTACTCCAACCGCTGCCAAAAGATAGTTATGATGCCCATTACAGTAACAGCTGCAAAAAGGTTGTTTTGGTGCCTTAGGTTACCGCTTGCAAAAGATATTATTGGTGCCATTTAGTGTAACAGTTGCTAAAAGTTAGTTTTGGTGCCTATTAAAGTAAAATCTGCCAAAATATAGTTTTGGTGCCGATTAAGTAACAGCTGCCAAAAGGTAGTTTTGGTGCCTTTACTTAGCGCTGCCAAAAGTTAGTTTTGGTGCCATTTCTTAGCGTTGTCAAAAGTTAGTTTTGGTGCCATTCCTTTAATAAAAAATAAAAAATGTCAAATAAACTCATAAATTTTCAAGGGAAAAAATTATGCATTCCATAGATATGCACAAAAACAATACGTGCTACTTGATTTTTTTTAATTTTGATCAAATTTTATTTGAATTAATATCATGTGTCGTGTTTTTATTAGTGTCATGTGTCATGTGTCGTGCATTCCATAGATATGCATTTAAAATGCATATTAATATTTAATTGGAGTACATTAGTCGATTTCAATTTTCAAATAGTTACGAAGAAATAAAATATGTCTAGAAAATGTAATATCTTAACAAAATAGATACAAGATAACCAACTTTACCAAACAACATAAAATATAATGTCACACGTCACGACTCATAACCTACCAAAATACAGTCAAGATCAGTACTTGGACTGGTCCAACTTCATGTTACTGTATATGATGAAATAATTAGGTTAAGGTCAAGTTCGAATTTGTTTCTAGTTTAATTTTATCAAGCCGAGACTAGCTGGGCCTCGGCTCGATATGTTTTCGAGCTAGCCGGGTTCAATTCTATATGTTTTTTTAGTTAGCTTTGGCTCTGCTCGATTATCATTCAAACTAAAATCGATCGAGTTATTACCGAATTACACTATTGCAAAAAGAACAACGTAGCAATTATATAACTTGATATAACACAACTGAGTAATGATATGGCCAAACAAATGAACAATCTCACGATAAATTTGACACAAATGCCATAGTAAACGACATTAATTTTGTTACACAGTGAATTTTTGTTTCTTTTTAACCCCGGATGAGTATTTTAAGCCGGACAAAATAAATAAATTTAAAATCTTATAAAAAACTAAAATGATCGTTCAATATATTTTTGTTACTAACATGTGTGATATACATATTTTTACTGTTTAGATTTTCCCATGTATCATGTTGGATATATCGTGATTAATTCATATTTTTATTTTATGATTGCAATTTACGATTCATTATGATACAAATGGAAACATATTTGTTAACATTGTACGCTGCAAAAATGTTATGATGTTGTATCGTATGTTCTACACAATTCGCCACCAGAAAAATCAGAAACGCTGCAAAATACTGTTTGCAACATTATCGAATGATAAACGAGACGGATATGATCGTCATGAGCCGCACACTAATTTTGCGCCTCAAACCAAATAGACGAACATTGCTAATTATTTTATTTTATGACGATTCTGCTCCCTTCTAATCTCTAAAAATATAAAAATATTATCTATCATATTTATATCTTTACAAATTAAAATAAAAGTAACTTGCCAATAACATCTAATATTTTTATTAAATTAAATGAAAACATAACCGCTAGCAATAGATTCATAATTCATTTGGTTGAGTGTAATAGTCAAAAGTTACAAAAATTATATGTTAGATTTTGTGAATTCAAATTTCATCCACCGTGATTTCTCCTTCCCTCACTTTTTATACTGTTATGTGTTCCAGTGCTATCCGATTAAACGGATATGGGTCTATTTGCACGGATCCGAATCCAATTCGATAAATAACCCGTGACTGGGAGAGCAAACTTGTCGCGCGAATTCAGTAGTCACTGAGGCAAAAACACAAACACCTTGTAGGCAGAAGCCACAATTGATAAAAATGAAGAAGGTTCGTCTAAAATGGGTGAAGAACAAAGGTTTAGATCACATCATCGATCGAGAGACAGACACCAAGGCATGTTGTCTCTTGCTAGAGTACATCGGCCGCCTTGCTGCCAAGTCCACCTCTTCTTCTCCAGTAGTACCGGCGCGTAGTCTCGAGCAATTCCAAAAGCCACTTAACCTGACTATTCCGGTGCTCCGCTTCCTCCGCCGTTACCCTACTCTCTTCAAGGAATCTCCTCATCCTGTATACCCTTCTCTTCCTTCCTTCGCCCTGTCGGACCCTGGTTCTTTACTGCTGTCTCGTCTCTCTTCCACCGCTTCCTCCTCTGATTCACATCTCCGCCTTGCACGCTTGTTAATGCTGACTCAATCCCGGGCTCTACCTTTATCGGCGTTGTATTCTCTCCGTTACGACCTCGGTTTACCCGTTGATTTCTCCACTACATTTCCTACTAATCATGCAAACCTATTCAGCATCTCACGACGGAAATACGACGGGGTTCCGATTCTCGCCCTCTCGTCATTTCCATCCGAACTAGCCATATCAACTCTCCAACGCAAGCATTTGGAATCACCTTCATATCGTGACCTGAAAAAACCATTTTCTTCCATGGGGGCACCTCTAGCTTTTCCAATGAGGTTTCCTCGTGGCTACGGCGGCATGAACAAAGTCAAGGCATGGATGGAAGAGTTTCACCGATTACCATACATCTCTCCTTATTCCAATCCAACTGGAATCGACCCTGAAAGCGATTTAATGGAGAAGAGAAACGTGGGCGTTCTTCACGAGTTACTTAGCCTTACAATTCACAAGAAAACAAAGAGGACTTACATGAGGAAGCTTCGAAAAGAGCTCGTGCTTCCAGAAAGGTTCAGTAGGATCTTTACAAGATATCCTGGAATATTCTACTTTTCACTCAAGTGTAAAACGAGCACAGTTGTGCTGAGAGAAGGTTATGAAAGGGGAAAGCTCGTCGAGCAACACCCATTAGCGAGTTTGAGAGATAAAGTGAATTATGTGATGCGTACCGGTTTAATGTACCGCGGAAAAGGGATGAGCAAGTTGGTACTAGATGAAGATGTCGATCATGCTGATGATGATGCTTGTAATGATGACGACGATGATGATGTGGAGAATTATGAAATGGTGGTTTCTGATGGGGAATACGAGGATGAAGACGAAGAAGACGAAGACGAAGACGAAGACGATTGAAATTTATTTTTGACTAGATTTCAATTCTGTAAGTTTATATGATTATTTTATTTACCAGATTTTAGTTATCATATAGTTCAGATCAATTATTCAACATTACAAAATCTATTACTGAACACTCATTATCAATCACATAACATAAACAAGAAACTAAGCCTCGACATTAAAAGGGTAACGAGTCTGAGCACACAAAATCAAAGGAGTCTTCCTCGAAGCATTGGACCCAAAAGTCTCGCTCATGTCAAGCTCCTCGGGTCTCATTCCTTCTGGAAGCTTCCAGTCGAAATAGTACAACAATTTAGCAAAGACCAAGTCGACACTTGCGAGTCCAAAAGTCATTCCAGGACAAATCCTGCGTCCTGCCCCAAACGGCAAATACTCGAAGCACGATCCTTTGAAATCGAAATCAGTGTTTTCGAATCTCTCTGGTCTGAACCTCTCTGGTTCGTCCCAGTATAACGGGTCGTGACTAATGGCCCACGCGTTCACCAAAACGCGGGTCCCGGCTTGAATTGTGTGGCCAAGTATGTTGCTCGTCTCTTTGGAGACTCGCGGGATTAGTAACGGGACTGGTGGGTGGATTCTTAGGGTTTCTTTGAGTACTAGCTTCATGTAGTTGAGTTTGGTTAAATCGCTTTCTTCTAAATTGGGTTTTGATTTTAGGGTTTCTTTTAGGGTTTCACGAACCTCTTTTTGAGCCTTGGCTAAAATATTAGGGTTTTTTATTAGCTCTGACATGGCCCATTCGACTACACTTGCAGATGTCTCCGTACCTGCGATGAATAGGTCCTGTACCAAAATTAAGTTATTAATTAATCCATTCGTGACTTATAAGCATGATAAGATAATAACTTACCAAAATAACGGCTTTGACATTATCCATGGTCATTGGGATTTCTAATCCCGGATCTTCTTTCAACCTTAACAAAACATCGACTAAATCCTCCACTTGTTCCTCTGAAGATTCTTTCTCTCTCTTCTTCTCCAAATGATCCTTAATAATCTCATTAAAAGTATCGTCTAATTCTCGCCTCACTCTCTCCATCTTCGCCTTTGACCCGGTCAACACATCGAGAAACTTCAACGAAGGAAACGTATCTGAAAAAGTGAATAAAGACGCCAATTCGAGCGCGTCCTTTGCGACTTCTAGAAACCTGTCATGATTGTGTCCCTTTTTGCCAAATGCGGCTCTAGAAACTATATTATTCGTTAATTCGTAGAGCTTCGAAGTTAGGTTTATTGATCCCTTGTTGGACTTTTCTGAAATATTTTGAAGAAACTGCGAGATCTCTTCCTCTCTCACCGCCCCAAATGACCTGTTTAAAATCGTTAGTTTCTTTTGACTTAAAATTAATAATTAATTAAAGAAGAAAAAATAGTAATTAGGAAAATATAATTGTACCTAACTCTCTTGATACCGAGTAATTCCATATAACACAACTTTCTAAGTTGCTTCCAATACGGCCCATAAGGCGAAAACGCAATATCTGTACTGTCATACGCGATAATTCTGGCTGCGGCCATTTCAGGACGCGAAGCGAAATTAAGATCTTGAATTTTGAGGACTTCTTCCGCGGTTTCTTTAGAAGAGGCAACGACCATGTAGATCTGGCCGAGTTTTAATTGGATTAAGGGGCCGTGTTTGCGCGAAAGGTCGCGTAAGCGTCGAAACGGAAGATCTCCAGCTAATTGATGCATGTTTCCTATTATGGGGAGTCTTCGCGGGCCTGGTGGCGGGCTCGGTTGGTTGGATCTGGATTTGAAGTTGTTGAGGAGTACGAGGAGGAAGAGGAGAGTGAACAAAGTGGGGAGACAGAAGAGCTCGAACTCCATATCGTTCCTGGTTTGGAGGGCTCGTGTTTTGAGCAAAGCTACTTTAGCAATATTTTTGGAGTGAGTATTTATGGGGTATACTGGTGTGCATCCAAGGACAATAATATTTTAAGGAAAATTATGGTATGCCCTCCATTTCAGTCAACTTTTCGTGATGACGTCACCAATTAAAGTTGGGTGAAAAGTGTTCTCAATTTACACCCAAATGTTCTTTCAATTAAATTTGGAATTTAAATTTGATTATTTTAATTGAAATTTAATTCATTAGACCATTTATTATTTCAATTAGAAGTTAATTAATTAGAAATTAATTAGAGTCATTATTAATTGAAAAAAAAAATTTGGTGCAAATTGGAGACTCATTTCATCTAAATTGGTTTCATGATGTCACGATGATGGCTTCACGATTCTTTGGATGAAATTGGGGAACACAGTAGAATTCCTCGTATTTTAAAGTCTGATCGAAGTGTCAATGGATGGCCAAGTCTTTTATTGACAATTTAATTTTTTCTGTAGTTTTGCCACAACGGTCAAAGGCAGGCACTTGGCTTGTTATTTTGTTTATCATGTGTGGTTATAATGTTTTTGGATTTAATTTCTTAAAGGAAATTGACTTTCAGTGCCCTGTGACTGTGACTCTCTAGGCTGTGACTTTCAGTTCTTCTGTGGCCATGGATGGTATGCAATTGCCGTAGCGGTGAAATTCGCCAAATTATCGCAATTAGTATGTAGTCGGTAAAAAAAAACTGACCAAGATCGATATATGCTGGTATTTTAGTAATATATATATTTTTATTGTACTGAATTTGAATCGATTTTTTTTTGTTCTCTTGTTTGTAAGATTGTCTGGACATTATCAGCGTATTTTTTATTGTAATTGGAGAAATTATATCTTAATATAATCAGTTATTTATAGTAATATTTATGATTTTTGGATACTACAACAATAATTTGATTTACATATTATGATACTTTTTTTGTTCAAAAAACTTTGATATTTTTGGATACTACAACTTATACAATAGATCATACATATAAATATGTATGATTTACATATTATGATACTATAACATATTATTTGATTTACATATTTTGATTTTTGGATACTACAACATGTATTTGTATTTAAAAAATATATATCATAGATATAAAAAATATATGATACATCTAAAAAAATATAACAAACACAATATATCATAGATGTCAAAAAGATATAACACGTATTCTACTTTAAAAAAGATGTATCATACACAATGGCGGAATTTGCCCCCTAATGACGAGAGTAATTGGCCTAATTGAAACAAAATTTAGTATATGAAATGCCAGCAATTTTAGAAAATGAAAGCTTAAAAAAATATATTGATTGGTCAAAGAGTTCAGTTTTTTAGTATTTTAAAAAATTGTAATTGAATTGATAGTTGGGCTTCACAAATGATGGGTTAAGAAGAATAAGAAAAGGCCCGGTTTTTATAGAGAAACAAATATTAAAAAACTTTCCAAATTTAAGTGACGGGGTTGGATAAAAAATTTGCTCTCTCAAATATTCGAACTTGAATCACAAAGATATAACCACTGGACTACTAGAGCTTTGTCGCTCATAACTTGGTAATGTACACTTTATACTAATGAGACACGTGTCATCATGCAAAACATGCGAACATTCTTTTGGACGAAATTAAATCTGAAGGCATTGTTAATGAGGCGTTGAGCAAATTGTTTATGCTGATCGAATTATCGTCAACAAGGTCAATTATTTTCTTTTACTTTTAGATATATATTATCCAACATATCAAAGTTAATATTTTGATCCAGCATATGGGCATGTTTGATTTGAGGGATTTAGCTGGATATGTAGTTTGAAATCCAGGATATCATACAAATCCAGTGTTTGAGTTCATGGTGTAGTGCATTTTGGACTCAAAATTCCCGGATCTTGTCATACATCTTAAAAATCGGTATTTCATCTCGTCCATGTATTTCATCCCTAAACTGAACTCTGTCTAGCGCCAAGTTCACAACTCCCACTATTATTCTTTCTTCCTTCGCCCAGGCTATACATGCTCGCCAAGGAGATGAAGCTTAACCCGCTCGTCAGATCTGCATTGAAGAGTTGAAGCTCCCCCGCCTCTCCCCCCCTCACCATTTCAAACATGTGGAGTATTTCTGAGAGTGTCTCCTTCCTTTGCCTCTTGATGATTACTCGGATGTACTTCACATGTATCAAAATTGTGTGCTATTTCGAGGTAATTATTGTAATTAGTGTCTCAATTAGTATAGATTACTACTACATGTTGCGATTAGTGTCTTAATTAAGATGAAATAGTATCAATTAGGGTTAAATAATATTAATTATAGTTCAATTATTGTCTCGATTAGGGTTAAATAATATCATTAGAGTGAACAAATTGTCTCGATTACGGTTATAGGTGTTTGTTGCATTGATTAGGGTTTGTTAAGCTGGATTTAGTATTGTTAATTAGGCAATTATGTTGCTTACCTGAGCACTATTTTTTTCCTTTTAGGGGGTCAAATCGCAAAAGAAACCATCTTGACGTGTTATCGAGTGGAAGAGCTTATGTGGGGTAAAATTATGAGGATTGGGGTTAATTTGGAGAAAATGTCGGAGAAGAATGTCGAGAGGTGTTGGTACAGAGAAAAAGTTGGGAGGTACTGGTATAGAGAAGAATGTTGATAGGTGTCGGAGAAGAAACCATCTTTGCAAAAATTGTCGGAGAAGAATGTCGAGAGGTGCTGGTACAAAGAAAAAGTTGGGAGGTACCGGTACCATGTCCGTTTTGAGAGGTATGCATCGAACAGTTTTGAGAGGCACCGGCACCGGCACTGGATATATAGTGATACCTTACGTACCAGCATGAGGTTGTACGAAGAGGTAGTACCAATATGTTTTGGGCGTTTTACTATTTTTTCACGCATTTAAGGTGTTCGACAAGCTTTAGATATTTAGATAAGCATGTTCATTCTCAAAAAATGGAATAATTAGTATTGGTGTTTATAGGATTTAATAGACTGATTAATATTTTGCAATTTTTGTTTATATTAATTTTATTTCATACTTGTGTCATATTGAACAAGAATCATATTTATGATATTTTTCTAGTTAAACATTTTTTACAATGATTGTGCGAGTTGCATTTTAATTTAATTGTTTTTTTTATTATATGTAGTTAATATTTTACTAATACTAGTATTGAAATTTAATGATATTGTTTATGAGATATATTTAACAGAGGATCATCAAACAAATTCAATTTATAACCAATTTGAAAAATCATGGATTTTAATTGAAGATCACAAATATTTTTTGTTTACATGTATTTGAAATCCAACAAATCAAACAACTTGCATGGATTCTCAAATATATGGATGATCCAATACATGTATATGATATCGTCACCGCTGAAATTTCTAAACATAATGTTCTTTTTTTGCAGGATAAGAGAATAGGACAAGAGAAAGAGAGGCCGTATCAGAGAAAGCGAAAGGGGCGCACCGCCGGCGTATTAAGTAAACTTTGAACAAATCGATAAAAAATGGAAAAATGCTAATATGCCGCTACATGGACCGTATTAACTTTTAAGTAAACGAAAAAAAAAAGATTATTGGGTCGGTATTATATTTAATTATTGTTGCAAACTGGCAGCATTTGTTCCTAAATTACACTTGCACCTCATGTAGATTAATATTTCTGTTTATTTGTTTTACGTTTGGACATGTGGAAATGGGCATTCGGTTGAACCGAATCGAATAATACCAAACCGACTCGAACCAAACCGAACTAGATTCAAACGAAACCGAACCGAATAAAATTTGAACCGATTTAAAACCGAATTTCTTATTCGGTTGAACCGAATAAGAAGGTTTATAATGATAAAATTAAAATTATATCTAGCAAATAATATATAGAAACAAATCATATAATATACGAAAACCGAACCAAACCGAATAAACCGAACAATGTTAATTTTTGAACCGAACCGAACCGAACCGAACCGAATAAATCGAAAAAACGAGCCGATTAAATAAAATTCGACCGGTTCGGTCGGTTCCCAAATAATCCGTCAATTAGCATTGTCTCAGAAGATTTTTTAGTGACCGTCTGAACATACCGTCACTAAAGGCTAAGCGCACCGTCACTAAAAAATTTCAATGACATGACTTTCACCAAATATGACTTTTTTAGCTTTGAAGATATCCGTGACGAGATATTAGTGACAATAACCGTCACATAAACATTTATGTGGCGGTTTTTTCAGGTTTCAGTGACAGATGCACATCATCACTGAAACAAGATTTCTTTTTTTTTGAAGGAGGATCGACGATTTGTCTAGGCCTCGAATATATTTCATGAAATCAATTGTTACATTTTACAATATGCTGGGAGGTAAATATGATTATATAATCTATTTCTATCCTTCCAGTCTAAAGTTTAAGCGCAATAATGATATCCTAACCGACTACTCACAGTCACAATACTTCTACCAGACAATCGTATCTAGCAAGACTAGAAAACAAGATTTCTAGTAGTGAGCTCCTCTACCCCTAATGCAAGCAAAACCTTAAAATAATTACAATTATTGTTGTTCAATATAATATTTTTTAATATTATATCATGTTGTTTTGTGATATATTGATTTATTTTAAGATTTTATATGCAATAATATTTGTGTAATCTATTGCAATATAAATGATAAATAAAATAAGGCGTGTTGTAAAATAGGTATAACCTAATAAATATTATTTTGCAATATAATATTTTATTGTACTGTTATATTATGATGTTTCGTAAATTATTTTAAGATTGTACATAAAATATTATTTGACGATAAATTTGAAGTAAAATGTTTTATAAAATATAAAATATTATTTTGTGATAAATTTTAAGGTATTCTTTTGCCGTGAACTTTAAGATTGTATTAATATGAATAATTCGTATAAAATAAAATCACAAAATCAAATGATATGTTGTAAATTAGTATCATAAATCATAAAGTAATAAATAAAAAGTATTTTGCGATATAACATTTTACATACTATAATTTATTGTTTCGTGATACCATTTACGATGTCTATATTATGCAATATATTATGATACCAATAATATGTTACGTAATACAAAATAATAATTTATTTAATATAACCTCAAAAAATAAAGGGGATTTTTTCAACGAATAGGAAGGTTTTCATAATATTCCGAAAAATTAGAAAAATTCCCTAATTTTATTTAAAGTAATATTAACATGTTACCAGATAATATTTCAAATTAAAATAGTAAAACATATTATATACTCAAATTATCATCAATCCAGACTTTTGACTCAACCGAGTTCGAGTTTGGTTGGTCGACTCAGATCAGGGCCGGTCCCGAGTTTTGGAAGACCCGAGACCCATGTCGAGAACGGACCCCTTAAATATCATTTCAAAAAAAAAATAATAAACAATAAAAAAAAATCGTTCAACCATACAAAACGAAACAAAGAAAACACATTCTTTTAATCATGGTTCGAGGAATCGGCGATACCAACCAGGAATCGCCGATTTGAACTCGGAATCGGCAGGCACCGATACGATTTTACCCATTTTTGAACGGAATCGGCCGATTTGGTCTGAAAAGCGAGAAAAATCGACAAAAATCCGAGAAAAACGACAAAAATCAAGCTTACCCGTGACGAAGAAGAATCGCCATGGCTCCCGTGACGAAGAAGAGTCGTGGAGTGGAGGGCTCCAGCCTCTTTGTCGTGGAGGGCTCCCGTGACGAAGAAGAATCGCCATGGCTGTGGAGTGGAGGGCTCCAGTGCGTAGGGGTTGAATGCGTAGTCGCGTGCGTAGGGGTCGCGACGTAGGGGGTCGTCGTAGGGGTCGCGTGCGTAGGGGTTTAGGGTTTAGGGGTCGTCGTAGGGGTCGCTGGTGGGGCCGTCTGGTGGAAAGTAAAGAGAGAGAGAGAGAGAGAGAGAGAGAGAGAGAGAGTAGTGTGTGTGTGTGTGTGTGTGTTGTATGGGGTAGGATAATATAATCATATTGATGTGATATAAAGATGTTTTTTTTCCTTCTATATGTATCCTAACTTTCATTTGTAGTTCATCGAGAAGCTACATAAACTCAAAACAAATCTTGTAACAGATTGAATATTTCAGTATCAACTTCTTCTTCTTTCTCTGTGAATTTCTTTCATAATCATGTCAGGCAAAAACAAAGGCAAAGGCGTAGCGAAAGAAAAAGATATCGGGTGGATGCATTGCAGTGAAATTGGAGAAGACAAAAAATATGTAAAATGCAATTACTGTAAAAACAAGATATCGGGGGGCATATCACGAGGTAAAGAACATGTGGCTGGTATTAGAGGTAACTCTGCACCTTGTAGGGAAGTTCCACTAGATATAAGAAAAAAACTAAAAGAGCACATGCAGGGGCAAAAATTAGAAACTCAGATAAATAAAACTAAAAAAAAAGTTATAGCAGAGGAACTAACCCGAATTCGAGGAAGGGATAGCGATGCAGAATCAGATGATGATGAAGAATTGCAACGAGCCATACGTGAAATTGTCGAAGAGGGGAGACTGGGCGGTAGGGCCCCCGGTCAATCTAGTAGGGGAATGGGGCGCTCCTCATCAATGCGAGAACATGGATCGGCACCGAACAAGCGCAGTAATTTCGGATTTAAATGCCCAAATGATGGAATTAAGATCGGATTTAAATGCCCAAAATTTCAGAAAATGGTGGGCAATCATTGATAAAAGATGGAACAATCAGCTACACAGGGAGATACATGCAGCAGGTATATTTATTTTTAATATAAATATATATTGATGTATAATTTTGTAGGAAATTTGTAGGAAATTTTGTAGGGTACTTACAACCGGGAAAATTTTGTAGGAATTTTTTTAAATCCACAGCTCCATTACAACCGGGAAAATTACTGTGACGGGGAAGTAATACAGGGTACTTACAAAGTGATTGAAAAACTTCAAACATACATGGACCTTCAAATAAAGACTGATCAAGAGGTTATTATTATTTTTTAATTTCTTAGTCACAAAAAAACGTTAACTATACATTTTGTAGGTCGAGAATTATCGAAAAAAAGGAGGTCTTCTCATGAGTGCGAAGTATCGAAAAGCATCTCAAAAGGTGTCTCCTACTGAGTGGTGGTCTATTTACGGGATAAGTGTATGTCCTAATTTGGCTCCCATCGCTATCCGAATTTTGAGCCAAACCGTCACGGCTTCTAACTGCGAGAGAAACTGGACCACATTTTCCATCATTCACACGAAGACAGACCAGAAATAGGTTGAAAATGAAACGACTTGAAAATCTGGTCTTTTGCCATTACAACATGCGCCTTCGAAAACGGCGGTTACGAAGAGAAGAAAACAATGAGCAATTAATTGATTTAGATAAAATTTTCCACGATGAAGATCCATTACAGCCGTGGATTACAGAAACGGAACCTCCTGTGTTGGATGGCGGAGATGACATTTGGATGAACGAGGACACTGATAACTCCGGTGGGAGTGATAACGACGATGATGGTGGGGACGGTCGAAATGATGATATTCCCGATAACACTTACGTGCGTGATGATGACGATTATAATCCGTACGACCAATCTCGCGAATATGGTGCACGTGGAAACGTAAGTCAAACACCAAACTTTGGAAGATCGCAATCACAAAGAGGTGATTTTGGCGGAGGAAGCAGGCAAACGGCTTATTTTGGTGCCGTATATGGTGAAACAGAAACAAGCACAAACTCTAATACAGATATATATAATTCGTATTATGATAGCCAACAACAACAAGAAGATTTATCATCGGTCGACTCTGCGGTGGATAGTTTTTTTGGAACTATGGATTACGAAAATTTTTATCCGCACATTTATAATTATGATGATGACGAGATTATCGAACCAGCACGACATAGTTTTTGGCAGTAGATTTTTTTCATGTAATTTTTTTTATTACAAATAAATATTTACATTAGCTTTATTTATATCAAAATATTGTTTTTACATTTTTTTTTAATACTATGCCTTAAAAAAAAAAACCGATTCCTTGACCGATTCCGATTCCGATTCCATTCCGATTACTCCTCCAGGCCATTCTCCGATTCGATTTCCGATTCCGATTTTCAGAACCTTGCTTTTAATATCTTAAATTACAAAATATCATTATCATTTAAAAAATTCACAACAAGATTAATTATACAAACCGAGATTAAAAATTTAGATTACAAATACAAAAACAAGAAAAAGTTAATCAAACAAACTAATATGATATACGATCAAGAGAGCAAAAGAATTAATTGAAAAAAATATGAGTAATATGTTAGAATTGAAGTTTGTGTGGGATTTAAATTAGGGAAATTTTGGTATCTAGACCAAATAAGTTTGGTATTACCAAAAATAGACCAACTAGTTTCAAAATTTGAGAAATAACGCTCTCGACCTTTCAAAAGTCGAGAGATTGCTAAACTGCTCGACCTTTCAAAAATCGAGCGTTTTTATGCCTTAATTAACATAACTAATTATTTCAAAAAACCGCTCGACATTTCAAATGTCGAAAGCTTCTGCTCGACCTTTGAAAGGTTGAACGATTTCTCGATTTCTGCACCCCCCTCGGTAACCGGCCAGAATTTATACCCAACACCCAACTCCCACCCGCTCAACTACTGACATTTATTTTCTGAATTTTATGTGATGTAGTACTTTATTATTTTTTGAATTTTAAGCACAAAAAAAATCTCAAATAAATTAAAAAAAAAAAGTACAAAATTAGTTCTTGTATGTAGGATTTTTTTTTTTTTTTTTTTTTTGATTTTGTCAAAAGTTGGGATTTTTTTTTGTAAATTCAAGAAAAATTAGGAGGTTATTTGTAAATTTCCCTTGTTTCACTCCCCTTTCTTTATGTCACGCGAAGCATATTTTATTTTTGATTGCATTTCATTTCTAATAAATAAATAATATCATCAGATTCAAACAATCTCATTTTCCTTTTTCTTAAGTTTAATAAGATACATGCACATAAAATTTTGATATATTTCATTTCTTAACATCAAGAAATCCATGCTCTTAATAAATAATTTATATGGCTAATAACCTAATAATGAATGAATCATCAAATATTCAAATTTCATTCAGTAATTTTATTCTAGGCTAGTCATATTAACAAAATATAATAAAATTATACTATTTTTCTATTGCAAATGAGATTATTTTACCAACATAATTTTGTACTAATTTTGGAGATTTTTTACTTTTTTTTTAAAACATAATTTTGATAATTCTGGCTCTTTGATCTCTCCAAAATGAGCACAATTTTTTTATGAACATAAAAAAAAAAGTACAAAAGAACTAATTTTGTACTTTTTTTTTAAATTTATTTGAGATTTTTTTGTGCTTAAAATTCAAAAAATAATAAAGTACTACATCACATAAAATTCAGAAAATAAATGTCAGTATTTGAGCGGGTGGGAGTTGGGTGTTGGGTATAAATTCTGGCCGGTTACCGAGGGGGGTGCAGAAATCGAGAAATCGTTCAACCTTTCAAAGGTCGAGCAGAAGCTTTCGACATTTGAAATGTCGAGCGGTTTTTTGAAATAATTAGTTATGTTAATTAAGGTATAAAATGCTCGACTTTTGAAAGGTCGAGCAGTTTAGCAATCTCTCGACTTTTGAAAGGTCGAGAGTGTTATTTCTCAAATTTTGAAACTAGTTGGTCTATTTTTGGTAATACCAAACTTATTTGGTCTAGATACCAAAATTTCCCTTTAAATTACCGGCTAGAATTATGAATTGGGAGAGTTAGCCTCTGTCCCTCTGGGTAGTATTTTTTCGCTGCACTCAAAAGATTGAAGTTAGAAATCGACAGACTTACAGATTTTGTGAATTTATAAACATCATTCGATAACTGAATTATCTATATGACTCATATAGCATCACTTTCAAAGTTTGGTATTAAATCAAAAGTGCTTAATTAATAATTTTGAACCCTACAAATGAGCCTTAAATTACTGGCAACAATTCAAAGCACAAATTAGCACTATCAGACCCAATTTAAAGCCAACTACCCTGATTTAGTTCATAATTTAGATTTCATTCGAGTATTTGCTGAAGTTCTTAAATTCATTTAAACAAATATCGCAGAGAAATTCATCTAAACAAGCACAAAAGATCAAACTCAATATTACATCATTGCTAAATAAAAAGAAGGCAAAGAAATTCATTTAAACAAATATAGCAGAGAAACCCAATCTCTAGGGTTTATCTTAAATCGCAACTAAATCATTTGTAGGGTTAAATCGCAACTAAATCATTGTTAATTAAGCAAATCGCAACTAAAATCATTGTTAATTAAGCAAATCGCAACTAATACATGAACAAAGAGTAAAAAAAAAGTACCAATTTCTAGGGAGCTTCGATAGTTCGATTTTTGAGATGACTGCAGAGAAATCTGCCGGAGGCAGAGGAATCCGACGCGGATTGGCTTCAGGAGTCAGGAGGAGCAACGACGACGTTGGTTTGGCTTCAATTTCGACGGCTTCAAGCTCCAGACGGAGGTAGTGAAATCGCCTCTTTTCTAAAACGAAGAGAGAGAATGATACATTTGTTTATTTATGTTATTGGGTTTGGATCGGACTATAATGGGTTGCGGGTCCGTATATGGTCACGGATTTGGGTTTGTTTTAAGTTATTTAGTCCAATAATTAACTATTTTAGGGGGCGTTTGGTTGGAGCTTTCAAGAACGTCTTGGCATAAAGTATGCCAAGGAATTCAATGCCAAGGCATACTATTCCTTGGAATACTTGATTATCATGTTTGGTTAGAAATTTATTTATTCCATGGCATGTTAATTCATCACAAATGTAAAATTTTTAAACATTATATATTTGCAAAACTAACATATTTATACTAAATTTTTGTTATAAAATAAATAACTCATCGGTCGATCCAATATCGGCCCATATCGGCTCATATCGGCCCACGTATCGGTCGATCGATTTACTCAAGTGATACGGGGCATATCGTAACGGAGGGACACTGATTAGAGATATGAAACCGACATACCGGTCCATATCAGTGATATTTAGAACAGTGCTAACAATACGTACATACATATACATACTATTACAAAAATATGGACTCCTCAAAATATTAGATCCTAGACTCGGACCTCGCCCTCCAACCCTGACTCAGATCGATTCGTTAACAACCCTAATCCTTATTAATTATTGTAGTGTCCCTTTCCTTGCCGATTAGAATCAAACGACGTGGTATCTTCTTCTCGGTCCCTGCATAAGGCAAGCATAGCTGCACAAGCAGCAATCAGTATCCTTGCCCATAACCCCACCAATAAACAATAACAAATTGCAAATAAAATATCCACTGACAGGTAGGCCCCCAAGGATTTAATATCCAGCTAAGCAATTTTCGTACGCAAAAAATAAAAATAAACGAGCTGACAACTACGCCCTTCCCCCTTTCCTTCTTCCCCTTCTTCTTCCCTTCGATCTCGAGATCATCCAATAAGCAAGGTATAATAAAGATGCCGATTCTATATTCGGTCGTGGCGAGGGGCACGGTGGTGTTGGCGGAGTATAATACGACGCAAGGTAACGCCAACGCTATTGCCAGGAAGGTTCTTGAGAAGATCGCTGCTCAGGTCAGCACCGACGGCGACAGTCATCTGTCGTACTCGCAAGATCGCTATGCGTTTCATGCTAAGCGGACTGATGGAATCACTGTTCTTTGCATGGCTGATGATACTGCTGGACGTACGATCTTTTATTTCTCTTTTTGATGTTTGATTTCATAATTGAGGTTCATTTAATTGAGTCCTAATTGGACAATTCAAGGTCAATTTGGGCGTAATATTGAGACTTAATTGCATAATTCATTGCTAATTGGTGCAGACCATAACCAATCGTTTGTCATCGAAAACTAATTGAGGGTTAATAGTGTTATATAACTTATATTGCTTCTCGTTAAATCCGAATTACTCTTTGATTTGAGTATAATTGGCATGGTTTTTGTGTAGGGAGGATTCCTTTTGCATTCCTCGAAGAAATTCATGGGAGATTTGTGAAACAATATGGGCGTGCATGCCACACGGCTCTTGCTTACTCAATGAACGATGAGTTTTCTAGGGTTTTGAGCCAACAAATGGACTACTTCTCGAACGATCCTAGTGCTGATAGAATGAATCGCATCAAAGGTGAAATGTCTCAGGTAAGTAACGATATTATATCATTATTATATTTAATATTTATTATTTGATTCAAATGCTTAATTTCTTGGTTGATTTTTGCAGGTTAGGAATGTGATGATTGAAAATATCGACAAAGTTCTAGAGAGAGGAGAGAGACTGGAAGTGCTGGCAGATAAAACGGCAAACATGCAAGGAACGACAATGCGGTTCAAAAGACAAGCTCGCAGGTTCAGGAGCACTGTTTGGTGGCGAAATGTTAAACTCACGTAAGTTTTATCATAAATTAAAATAAATTTGAAAAAAAGAATTTTGTGTTTTATATGTTTTTTGTTTTTGATTGGATTGCAGAGCGGCGTTGATATTTCTTCTCTTGATTATAATTTACATCGTGCTTGTATTTGTTTGCCATGGATTCACGATTCCATCATGTAGGTGAATTTAATGCAACGAATTTCTCTCTGTGTTTGAGATACTATTATTATTGTTATTATAGATGATTTAAGTGTTAAGTTTGAACTGTTTGATTCTTTTTTTCGACTTGTATTTAACTGAAAATTATTGTATATTTGTTTGATTTGTTATTTTGAAGATTTCATGATTATTGTGTGTTATTTATGTTTGATTCTAACAAATCCATGTTATGGTGTTATTTTGAGGATTTCATGGCCTAAACGTGATTGTTCTTTTTGTTGATTGTTTTCAAGTTCATAAATGATATATTGATGTTAAAAAGTATATTTAGTACAAAAATGATATATACTAATAATGCTATTATATTTAGTTGATAATGAAAATATCTTGGTACAGAAACGAGACACCTAAAAAAAAATGTTTATTAGCATTCGAAATTGATATATTAACAATACACATAATTCATTAGCAACGGAAATTGAAAGACTAATACATGCGAAATCCTTGATTATCAAATTTTTCGCAAAAACTAACAAAATTGAAGACTAATACTTGCAAAATATTAAATTCTTTTTGTGTGCAAAATTGAAGGTTAACACGTGTAAAATTGTCAATTTTAATATGTTGAAGGCTTACATTCAAAATAGGTTTCAAAAAGTCAAAACATATGAAAATATTTAATTCATTTTAGTTTTTTCTCAAAAATAAAAAATTGAACTCTAACACAAGAAAATATATAATTTTCAAGTACTTTTAAAAAAATGTCATAATAGAAGCTAGCACATTCAAAATACTTGATTTTACGAAAATCGCAAAAATTCAAGTCTAACAAATACAAAATACTCAAATTTAATTTTTCCAGGCTAATATGCAAAATGCACAAATTTATTTTTGTTAATTAGGGTGTACCCTAATCAACAAGGACTCGCTTTTCACAAGGCCGGCACCAGCAATTTAAGGACCCGAATTGAGTTTTTTAAAAAGATCTTTCAAATTAATTATTAATGAAAACTAACATGACACGTGATTGTGTGTCTTATTTATTGGTTAAGGCTCTTATTTTTTTCACTCTAGGAATCAAGGTTCAATCTCGTTCGATCAATTTTTTCTCATATTTTCATTGTATTTTGAAGAAAAAAAAAATTAAAATTATACTTTGTAGTGATTCGAACCTATGATCTCTCACAAATTAAATAATTGTCCTACAAATAAATCACAAAAATTATTATGATTTATAATAATTTTATTATAACTATACTTATTTTTAACTAGGTTTTTCGAAAAAATTGGACTTCTTAAAATTTTGAATCCGAAATCCGGATGGGTCGGTTTTGTTCTCATGTAAATAAACACCCCCATTTATTAGGTTGTACAACCCATTGAATTGTGAATTGCTTTAAGTACATTAGAATATTCATTAACCTACTAAATTCTAATATTTATGACATAACTACACTGAGATACTTAAGTCTAACTACATTATTTACATGTTTTATCTTTCCAAAAAGACATTACATAGCTAATATGACAAGTGCAATCGTGTATCATTTTAAAATAACATTACATACTTAATTATTATTAGAAATTAGAAATTATAAGTCCGTGCCACTGCCACCTCATAGGTGTCACAACCACCACATCGGTTACCAACAGTTTTAAAGGGCATGTATTCAACGTCACAGAACCCTCAATTTCTTTTTTCTCGATAATGTCAACTACAATTAATCTAGATCTGAATTAAGTGGGCAAAACGAATCGGCCCTATGTAGGTAGGGGTGTTAATGATGTGGATATTGTCCGAACCGATCCGAACCGGATATGGTAGGTTATTTTCAGTCGGATCCGGATCCGAATAAATTCCGAAAATGGATATCCATATTATCAAAATCATGATCCATTTACAATAATATTTAGTGGACAATTCATTGTAATTCACAAGAATAACAAAGAGACAAGTATTTTATTGGAATGCATGCTAATATCCATTGGATATTCTTCAATATTTTTTTACCATACGTATGGCATTAATCATGTCCTTGTAACATACGGTACATCTCTACTTTCTCCTTTTCCAAGCTTTGTTTTTTCTTCCCACTCACGAAAATTTTCAAAACTGAAAACTCTTCTCAAAATAAAAAATTCTTGTGAAAATTCTCTCTTCAAGCATTTCGATCTGCCAATCGTTGTTCAAGGATACCGATCACCGGTAAGTATTTCTTTTTCTTAGTTTCTCCCTCTCTCTATTTTCTTGTTATAAGAATTTTCTTCAGATATTCTTTTGGAGATGACTCTTTATAAATTCTTCTTTTATTTTTCATTGTTTAATGATTTTTCATTGTATATATTTGTTTTCTTTTATAAAATTGATTTGGCAAACAAAATGTGTGCACAATATTTGTGTTCCAAATCCGAGTAATTATTTATATAATTTGAATTTTTAAAGCATGCATTTGATCCATTTCATAAAGTTAGAAATCATATACATTTGGCCACTTTATATTCTAAATTTGGTTCATTGTTGAAAATATTAGAAATGACAGTAACTTTTTTGAAAAATAAAAAATCACAGTAACTATTCAAAATCACATTGTATTATACATTATTTAATTATTTGTTATTTTTTTTCAGGTCCGGTGATCATTGCATGGCATCAACTTCTCAAAATCCTTCAACTAATGATGTTATACTTACTCAACCAAATAGAGATACATCTCTTTCACCCGAACCCGCTGCGAAAAAACAAAAGAAATTAACTTCTAAAGTTTGGAATTGGTTCGTTAAAGAAGATGTTAAAGAATTTGTAAATGGAAAAGAGGTTATGGTTTCAAAAACTGTTTGTAAAAAATGCGGACAAAAATTTAATGGTTGTAGTACGGCGGGAACTAGCCATTTAAGCAAACATTACCAGAAAAAATATTCAATCAAGAGTGGGCAAAAGGAGCTTAGTACGATGAAAAATTTGGAATCATTTACTTATGATGAAGATATAAATAAAAAAAAAATTGGTATTGGCAATAATTATGCACGAGTATCCATTTTCGATTGTGGAGCATAATTATTTTATAGAGTTTATTAAATCTCTCTGCCCTTCTTTTCCTATTCAAACACGTAGCAAGCAAGGAAGCAAGCAAGCAAGCTCGCAAGCAAGCAAGCCCGCAAGCGAGCAAGCCCGCAAGCGAGCAAGCAAGCAAGCAAACGAGCGAACGAGCGAGCGAGCCCGCAAGCAAGCAAGCAAGCGAGCAAGCAAGCCCGCAAGCAAGCCCGCAAGCGAGCAAGCAAGCCCGCAAGCGAGCAAGCGAGCCCGCAAGCGAGCCCGCAAGCGAACAAGCAAGCCCGCAAGCCCGCAAGCGAGCAAGCCCGCAAGCGAGCAAGCCCGCAAGCCCGCAAGCGAGCAAGCAAGCCCGTAAGCGAGCCTGCAAGCAAGCAAGCGAGCGAGCGAGCGAGCAAGTGAGCAAGCAAACAAGCAAGCGAGCGAGCTCTCGCTCGTTTGCAAGCGAGCCCGCAAGCAAGCGAGCGAGCGCGCAAGCAAGCGAGCAAGCCCGCAGGCAAGCAAGCGAGCAGGCAAGCAAGCGAGCGAGCAAGCGAGCGAGCGAGGAAGCAAGCGAGCGAGCAAACAAGCGAGCGAGCAAACGAGCCAGCAAGCCAGCAAGCCAGCAAGCAAGCCAGCAAGCAAACGAGCCATCCAGCAAGAAAGCAAGCCAGCAAGCCAGGATGGAGCAAGCAAACGAGCAAGCGAGCAAGCGAGCGAGCGAGCCAGCAAGCAAGCAAGCAAGCTTCCCTATTTTGAAACGCTGAATTATTGGGTGTTATATTGAGCTTTAAGAAAACCATTCAAGCCTAAAAATAGAAAATAAAACAAAGAAATTTCAATGGTATAACGAGAAAAATAAGTTTTTGTTGAGGAAAATGTACTAACTTATTACAGTATATTGGAGATCAATAAATAAAAACCATTAATTATATGTCTTGTTAGTAAGTTTCATTGTAGTTACTTACCTCTTGACTATTTCCTGAATTAGATTAAACTAGCGTGGTACCCGCGCATTTGCGTGGGTTCGTCGTAAAAAAAAAAAGATGTAAATCCTTATCTTGTTTGGTTTGTTGTCATATGAGTGCATATTTGTTCGATCTATTTTAAAAAGTGGCTTGATATATTCGCGGAAGTCCGCCCATAAATGGATAGTTGAGATTCGAGTAAGTTCTGCATTAAATGTGCATATTTGTTCCATGAATTTTAGCGAGTCGCATGATATATTCGTGGCTGTTTTCCCATAAATGGATACGTCAGATTTCAGCCAGTTGTGCATTAATATTTACATCACGAGACTAATAGAATTATTGCACATTACCATATCAAAGTTTATAAATAAAAGGACTGTTTAGGGATTTTACAAAACGAAAATAACTACTCTCGCCATTCTTTTCGTTGCCTAATTAAAACACTACAGACGGTCAATATAGATCACTTTACACACATAATTTTGATTGTTTTTTGTTTTCCCGAATTTTTCATTACTTCAAGCTCGTTCTGGATCGGTTATGCAAATAATTACGGATATGTCTAATAAAAACAAAATTTTGTCGTGTTTCATTAATTTTTTCCCTTACTTGATGAGAAGCTTCTTCGCAGCTTGTTGTGTGTGTGTGTGTGTGTGTGTGTGTGTGTGTGTTGGGGGAGGGTAGTTCTGCAACTTTTGATTAAATAAATTAAAAAAATAACATATTATATATACAAAAAAATATATATATTCCAGAAGAAATTCTGTTATAACGGACCATATTCCTCTATAACGGAAGTATATGCAATTTCAAAATCTCTTTTTACGGACCCTATTCCATTGTAACGGAACTCATTTAAGCGTTGTAACGGAACAGTTTCTGCCTTTTTTCTCTTTTAATTATCGTTTTATTGAGTTTTTAAATCCTATTTTTTCCTTTTAAACATCCCGGATGTATATATGCCAATGACTCCATGCATGTTCAAGGTTCTTCTCCATGTAAATGGAAATAATCATCGATTTTAAAACAAGATTTTCGCCATCCACAAATAATTTAATCCAAAATTGAAATATTCGAAAATGTTTCAAAGAATTGATTATGATCATTAAGGGATTATTTTGGACATTCAAACCCTAATCAATGAAATCACAAAGTAAATTTAAAATTTAAGCAAAATTTACTACAGTGGTTGAACAAGACTTTTTAGAAATACCGAGTATATGAAATCACACTGTTGATGCCTTGTTCAACCACTCTAATAAATGATTGTCCTCGCCCATCATTTATTTTGTCATCGACTCTAACACCCATGGAAGTAAAAGCAAACATTGAATTGTACATTCGTATGTTTTATTTGAAACTGTAAAATTTTCCGCGTTGGATGGACTCATCCTTCACAACAGCATAAATTGTACTTGTTTGCTCCTTCTCTCCAAGAACTTCTGCGCCTTTCATCGTACCTGAACAATGCATGACAGTATTCGCAAATGTATTCGGGTATACCAACATTACAAATTGGAACCGGTGGCTTCCCTGCAAAGTCGCACGGGAACGGAATTTTTTGAGTAAGCTTGTGCCTGAAGTATAAAGTAATTTAATTTTGTTTACCAGCCAATGATGTCGATGCTTGTTCGGATTCTCTTTTATGTTTTCTGACAAAATTTCTGGTACGATAGGAATAACATTCTGTTTCGCAAGCTGTTTTGGATGGATTTGTGTTCATCACTTTTTTCTGGTAAATTGTTCATGTCTGTTTTCTGATGAATTATATAAACATGTATTTCATATGAGTACCACTAATCGGAAAAATACAGAACCAATAGAATGAACTGAATATAATTTCATAATCTAGATTTGCAACTTCTTTTCAAACTCGAGCCGTCAATTCTTCACGAGGAGTCAGGAAGTCATAGATTTTTTTTTTCAAATTCAATGTAGTTTGTACTTTCTAGTAATTTCAAATTTGTCAATTGATTTTTTTTCCGTCGATTCTTGAGCGATTCAAGAGCGATTATTGAGCGATTCAAGAACTTGAGATATCACTGATGTGCTCTTGATTTTCCAGTGTTCTAGGACTAGATCATAGCCCCCTCGGGGTGTAGCGGGTCTAAGAAATTTCTTTTAGGTTGAGACTAGAATTTTGAATAAGCTCGACAGAGTAATTCAAAATCTCTATAACACCCTATATAATTTTCATCCTATATCATCAGCAATTCAATGATGGAAGTAATTCAATTGGCAATTGAAGAAGGAAAGCTTAATGAAAGAAAGATGAATTATGCTCAAGCATTAAAACAAGGAATTCAGGAAGATCTACAGCGGAATGTTGTGAAAAGAAAAAAGGATGGTTTCTAAGCCAGTATTCAATGAGAACATCTTCTTAAACAAATGCTATCGTTGTCTATCAAAGGATCATTTTAAAGCACAATGCAAGTCCCTACCGAGATGCTTAAAATGCAAGAGACTTGGCCATTTATACAAGTTTTGCAAATATAACTCTCATCCCCTTGAAACACTTGCAACAAACTTAATGAATTTACCCACACCCTTATTTTGGACCCAAGTTGGTGCAATTTCCTTGTGCCACGTCATCATTTTTTTTACCATTAGATTGTGATATGTGGCAACTTTTTTTTTAACCATTAGATTGTGTTATGTGGCAAAATTTAGACCATTGATTAATCATTGATTTTTTATAACAATTTTTCTTTGTAGCCATTTAAGTGTCCCTTATTTTACATCATGTTTAAAGGATTCTTAGAAAGCCACATCATCATATATTGATGATATGAACTATTATTATTTGTTAGGTTCATGTTAGATTAAGTTTATTCAATTGTTTATAATTTCACACAAGATTATATGATCAAATGTGAATGCAATGGAAGATGAAAAATTAATATATTAAATACTAATAACTTAATATGTAATGTTATAAATATACAACATATCGTAGTATTATTTTTGGAATCTTAATTTTAAAAATTCATCAAATATATTTGTTTCAATTTTCTCTTTATTTTGACATCCATATTAGTATAGTACATACATACCATTTTTAATTATTTTATGTACATAATTGAATTTCAAATATTAATATTTATTTTTATAAAATTATAACTACACTAATAACATATAATAATAAGTTGGTTATATTTATGTTTTTAATAAAAAAAATTAATAATTTTTTTCAAAAATAATAGAAATAAAAAAAGTTTATCTATCGAAATAATTTCTTAAATTTATAAACTCTTATAAAATAATAACGTTATTTTTAATAATATAAAATTAAAAAATCATATGATATAAAATAATTTATATTTATGTTTATGGTAAATTAAGTTTCTAATTATTTATTAAATTACTTTCACTATTAAGTTTGATATTATTTATAATTTTCATTGATTTTTGAACCGATAACAAATTATTAGCACTATTTAATAAAACATATGTTATTACGTAAGTTGTATGATTCATTATTTTCACAATTTATATAGTATGAAATATTGTGAACAATAATGATATAATATTTGTTGTTATGTTTTTTGTAAAATCATGATTTACCTCATATATTTTTATTATACAATGACATTAATATAAGTGTTATTATTTGATTAAAAAAAAAAATGAAATTTTTGGTCATGATAATGTAAAATAATTGTAAAACACATAATCATAGACAAATTAGTTCAATTACTTATAATGAAATAATATTATCAATATTATCATATTTATATATACTATGTCTCGCAATGACAAATATAATTAACTTCCTCGCTGCGTAGCGCGAGTATTATCCTAGTCCTAGTATAGTTCAAATTACAGCTCAAATCAGAACTCAGGCTCCACTACCTAATCCAGCAGTCAACCCTCCATTTAATTCTCAATCCAGCAGCCAAATTATCTCTCAATCCTTCTAGCTCCAAGCATCTAAACAATGTACTTGCTTCTAGCTCTCATCCATCTCATTATGCATGTCCGAATCTTCCTAGCTCTAAGCATCCAAACAATCTTCCTCATGCTCCATGTCTCAAACCTAAAAACAAATAATTTATTTCTCTGAACTTGGAGATAATGGAATTAATACACAAATAAACACAATATTTCTTAAAAGAGTACCATTGGAAATCTGCAATCATATTTCTCTTGGTAAATTGATTTCCAAGTTTGGAGTTATGATAGAAATGGGGTCTTATTCTATTGAGAAGAATATTGTGGATTAGCTAATGTTGAAGATAAAAGGGGGAAAATGCCAATATTCCAGAGGGGGTTTATACAAAAGGAGTTGATGAACAAATTATTGATATCATTATTTCTAAGGGTGAAAAGGCAACAAGGATTAATAAGAAAAAAGAAAAAGATAAAGGTCTGGAGAAAGAAAGTAGTGAAGGAATGACGAGTGAAAAGTAATGTTAAGAAGAATGCCGCATTTCATATGTAGCCCTACAAAATCCCATAATTTCACGTATATCCCTGCAAAACTGTGAAATTTTAGTAGTTTTGTAGGGGTACTCATGATATTTCACGTTTTTTCAGGGGTATACATGAAACTTGTGGCGTTTTGTAGGGTACATATGAAATTGGGCCTAAGAAGAATAATAATATGGATATTATGGTAATAGATAATAATCAGAAAAAGAAGGATATGCATATCCCTATACATTTACCTAAAATGATAATTAATTCATTCCATAGGAGAGAAAATCTATTATGCATAAAGGGGAAAATTTCAGTTATGTAGTGGATTTACTAAATTGGAAAGACTTGTTTGTAATTTCAAAAAAAGGAGAGGGGCTTATTGGAATTAATTATTAATTATGGGTCTAAAGGAAATTTTTTTTCTAAGGAAAGGGTGAAGGATTTTCATTATAAAGAAAAGTGGATTATTAAACCTATTAACAATTCATTTCAAAATCCTAACCCTAATTCTATTGAATATGGTGAAGAATCACAAATGCAGGAAGTAAGGGATATTGATTATGAAGTACATTCATGAAATATTGGAGTAGAGGAAGAAAATACAATTTTATTAAATGGGACATGTGTACCTGAATCCAGTGTTGACCTAGTAGTAAAAGAAAGGGGCTTGGAAGAACGTCATTGGATAGAATGAAGGTCTCATTGGCGAAGAGGAGGAGATTATTACGGAAAACCTAAAAAAAGGAGAAGATAAGGGTCAATTTAATCTGGTGATTGAAGTCAATAATAAAGCCAATAATAATAATAATAATAATAATAATAATAATAATAATAATAATAAGGATGATGCAGTGAATAATATTAAATCTAATAATAATATTAATACTAATATAAAGCTTAAAAAATGGAGAAGCAATCTACTAATGATCAAAGAAGTAGTTTGAGATTGAAATCTAAGCACACTGGATTTTATACCTCTCCAATTGAAAAAACACAAATTGTTAAATATAATCATATTGATAAAGGAGCTATTAAGAAGACTAAACCATTAAAGAAGAAGTTTGAGAAACAGGAGGAATTGATAATATGAAATAAAAAAAATTTGGACGAAAAGGATGTATATGAAATTTTACAAAGTCAAGGAAGAGTTATTAGTGATCCAACTAGGAAAACTATAATTGAATTAATGCGTGATTCTATAGTTGAAGGAAATGGAGTTTTAAGGGGTAATTAATGATTTATAAAAAGATTAAATTTATATCATGGAATGTAAGGGGTATGAATGATAAGGATAAAAGGGTATTAGTTAAGAATTATATTATTACTGAAAAACTAGATATAATTTGTTTTCAAGAGACAAAAATGGAGGATATAAATATGGAAATTGTTAAGGAAGTTTGTTGTAATAGATTAAAGAGTTTTCAATTTAAAAAATCTAATGGAGCTTCAGGCGGTATTTTATTGGCATGAAATGAGAATTATTTTAATTTTATTAATATGGATCTTGGATTATAATATTGAACTGTTACTATACAATGCAAATGGAATAATAATTTGTTGTTATTGACTGGTGTATATGGACCAGTAGATAAAACAGTTAAATTGGATTTTTTTTGAATGAGTTAAGAGATTTTGGAAATTATATTAATATTCCTTGGGATATTTTTGGGGATTTTAATATGGTTCTTAATAATGATGAAAGAGGAGGAATTGAAAGGGATCAAACGAATACCTGATATTTTATGGATTTTATTAATGATATGGAATTAAATAATTTGTCATTATCTGGAGGAAGATTTACATGGTCTAATAGTGTGGCTAAAGCAAGGCTGGATAGATTTATCTTTAATAAAGATTGGATTAAAGAATTTCCAAATTCAAGTCAATATTCCATTTCTCAAACTATCTCCCTATTATTTATCTGGCAACTTCAAATTTTTCTATATATAAGGGATTTAAATTTGAAAATACTTGGTTATTGAGTAAGGAGGCAGATTTAATTATTATTAATCATTTAAGGGCAACATTTTCAGATAATTTGGAGAAGTTTCATTCAAAAATGGAAGCTTTGGGGAAAAGATTACTAGATTGGAATCATCAAAAATCTGGTAATTATAAAATTTATTTGAAGAATTCTAATTATAAAATTTATTTGAGGAATTCTTTAAAAACCCTAAAATGGTTGGATGATTTATCTGAAACAAGAAATCTTAATTATATTAAAAAATTGATACAAAAAGTAAATAAAGAGAGATACAATAACATGGTTTTGGAGAATGAAATATATTGGAAACAAAGATCGAAATATATATGGCTAAAAGAGGAATATATATTTTATCAGAGTCATAAAGATAAAGCTAATGTGGTATTTAATTTTTATAAAAATCTAATGGGAAAATATCAGGAAAGTAAATCTGAGTTGGAAATTGGAGGGAAAATATATTTAAATATTATATATGGAATAATTCTATTAATATGGATTTTTTGGAAGAATATGTGAATTTGGAGGAACTAAAGGATGTAATTAAAAATTTGAAACATAATAAAGCTCCAAGACCTGATGGTTATAATGGGGATTTTAATAAAAATATTGGAATGATTTGAAAGAAGAATTATGCTTTCTATTAAATAATGAGGCTATATCAGGGTTATCAAAATATGATTCCTCTTATATTGCTTTAATTCCAAAAAAGGATAATGCCACATAAATCAAGGATTATAGGCCTATAAGTTTGGTTAGTTCTATTTAGAGAATATTTTCAAAGATCTTATCTAATAGGATGAAAAGAATTATTGGATCCCTAATTGATCCAAACCAGTTAGGATTTTTGGAAGGTAGAACTATACATGTGAATTATGCTTATGCCAGAGAAGTTTTGAGTAAGGCAAATAAATTAAAGATTGGATGATTAGTTTTTAAAGCAGATAATTAAAAGGCTTTTGACTCAGTTTCTTGGGATTTTTTGATAAAAATTCTAAAAGAAAGAGGTTTTGGTGAGAAATGGATTACCTGGATAGAGAACTCAGTTTTGGGGGGCTCTACAAGGATTTTACTACATGGGGTTCCCTAAAAGTTTGTTTATTTGAAGAGAGGATTAAAGTAAGGAGATCCAATTTCAACTTATCTATTTATATTGGTGATTGATGTGTTATCTAGAATAATTGAGGGGTTATGTGAAAATGGTTATTCGGAAAAGCCTATGAATGGAATTGTTTCTTCATTATTTTATGCTGATGATTCAATATTTTTTCTGAAACCTACTTTATTAAATATTAGAAGGCTTAAGCATATACTTAAAATATTTCGAAATGAATCAGGTTTAAATATAATATGGGAAAATCAAACACTACTGTAATAAATGTGGAGAAGGAAATTATGGAAATCCTATATAAGAAAATGGGTTGTGCTATTGGTTCCCTACCTATGACCTATTTAGGGTTACCTTTGCATTTTAAGAAACCGTCAAAGGAGGACATTAAAAAATTAATTGATAAGGTTAAAATTAAATTAGAGGAATGGACAAGGAGAATGCTTAATATTGGAGGAAGATTAATTTTGATTAATTCAATTTTGACATCAATTCATATATATTATCTCACTGTATTTAAATTCCCAAAATGGCTAATTAAAAGTATAGATCATAAATATAGAAGGAAATTTCTTATGGAGGAGAGTGAAAGAGAATGGGTATAATCTAATAAATTGGGCATGTTGCTGTATGCCAAAATAAAAAGGAGGATTAGGGATTTAAAATGTGGGTCTGTTCGAGGGATGAGGAGGTGAGGGAACAAGGTCGAGTGTGGGTCTGTGCGAGGGGTAAGGGGGTGAGGGTACAGCCGTACAGGGTCTAGTGTGGGTCCGTGTGCATGGGGTGAGGGGGATGAGGGTGGCGAGGGGAATATGGTCGGAGAGATGTGGGCTATTGTTATGTTATATTTTGTAATATTTTTTTTAATAGTAGCATTCGAAACAAAATGCAGTTATATGACCGTATTCCTGACACTTCACGCTAAATGCCGTCTTACGTAATACAATATCAGAATTAATCAGTTAATACCGTCTTTTATGCAAGTAATGCTGGCATATAGTCAAATGCCAAAAAACATGGGTCGCTGTATGCCAGTATTGTTGTAGTGGCAGATAAAATATTTTTTTGTGTCAGGATTTTTTAATAGTAGCATTCGAAACCAAATGCATTTATATGACCGTATTCCTGACACTTCACGCTAAATGCCGTCTTCTGTCGTACAATATCAGGATTAATCAGTTAATGCCGTCTTTTATGCAAGTAATGGTGGCATATAGTCAAATGCCAAAAAACATGTGTCGTTGTATGCCAGTATTGTTGTAGTATATGTTGATATGTCAGAATTATATTCTGATGTTTGGATTTAAGTGACAATATTATTCTATGCTGTAACATTTTCATGAATCATGAGATATTATTCTCACCAAAATAAATGTTAATTTTAAATTCTCGTATGATTTGTAAAATAACCTCATTTATTATATTATTTATTATCTGAAATATTTTTCATTATCTGTAAATAAAAGTCAATTAGATAATTGTTGTTATAATTAAATTAATGATTATATTTATTGTAAGAAAAAGGTATATAAATTAAATATAGTATAATAATATAATCCTAATTATAATTATAATTAAAAAATTTTAAAAAATTTCTTTTTTGAAGAAATTTGGCAATTGTTTCATATTGAAGAAATTTCTTTTTTCATATATTATTAAATTATAATTGTACTTAATTTAAATATTAGTTCATAAATGAAGTCTAAATGGTTGTAAATTATAATATAAATCATATTGAACATCTACTGAGGTTTTTTGCCCGTCAATTATATATATAATTCAAACAAAATTATGTCGGTTTCATATCGCTAATCGGCGCATGTCCGTTGCGATATGTCTCATATCGGTTAAGTAAATCGGTCGACCAATATATGGGTCAATATGGGCCGATATGGGCCGCTATCGACCGGATTGGACCGATTTGAACATGAATCACAATTTATTTGAACATTTAATTTTAATCCGGTCCACTATTTTACAATTCTTTCACATTTATTTTTTGACCGAGGTTCCACTTTGTTTCTCCGTCGGATTGGACCGACTGGACTGAAGTTCCACATTAATTTTTGAGAAAAATAAAAATTTGCATGTGTTAGTCTTCATTTACAATGTTTTAATATAACAACAACAAAATTTAGTATTTCTCTCGTGTTAGACTTCAATGTGACATTTTTTTAGGAAATAGTATAAATTATTTGATTGAAAGTGTTAGGTTTAACTTTTGGCATTTTTGCGGAATATTTGAAAAAAAATAGAAATTATATTGTTCTAGTCTTCACTTCAAGAGTTTTTTTAGGAGAACACGAACATTCACTACTTTTCTCAAGTTGGAGTTGAGCAATCCAGAAAACATGTTTTGAAAAAATTTGTTTGTAAAGTTTTTGTATCACAACTTTGAAGGAAATACAGTTTTGGATCAATGCTAAAATGGTACGTAGAAGGAAAAACGAACGTACGCGTTCGTGGGCATAAGAAACAGTTTTAGTAAAACTGATATAACTTTCAGATAACGACTCCAATTTGAATGGTTCAAATTGGGTTATATATATAATGAGATTATCTAGAACTTTCATGTAGAAATATATTTCATTTGAGCGAAGTATCAGTGTCGTTTTAATGAAATAACGAAAGGGTGCGACAGTTTGACATACAGTTAGTAAAACCGTCATAACTTTATCATCCGAACTCCAATTGGGCTGGTCCAAATTGGGTTGGAAATATTATAAGATTATCTACAACTTTCGTGAAGGTTTAAAGTCGGTTGGAACGATTTAACAATTTCGTTTCAACAGAATACTAAAAGGGTGTATGTAGTTTCTGTTTGAAAAGGTGTATAGTAGATATACATACCTTTTGGCCCATCCTTATCCTATGTTGAATAAATAGGATGTTTCTCTCTCTCTCTCTCTCTCTCTCTCTCTCTCTCTCTCTCTCTCTCTCTCTCTCTCTCTCTCTCTCTCAATTCAGACTATTCAGACCATTCAGACTATCCAGACAATTCAGATCAATTGAAGTCTAATTCGGTCCAGAAATTAGAGAGACTCTTATCACGTGTTGAAAGAGTGCGAAGAGAAAGAGAGAAAGAGAAAAGAGGAGAAAAGAGTTTTCTCCGTCTAGAGAATCGAAAGCAATCACGGAAGTTCGCCGGTGCATCGTCTAGGCAAGTGCATCCACGACCGAGGTGCTACGACTCACGGTGGATACGGGTAGAGGAGCGACACTTGTGACTCTTCGTTGTGATCAAACCGGAGAAGTAAGAGAGTGAAAGGCTGTGGAAGCGTGTGGACGTGGAACGCACGAAGACGACCGGAGGAGTGTCAAGACGGTGGGAGACGTGTGGTATGGGATGCACGGGCTAGTCACCAACGTGACACCGAAGAAGAGAAGGATGCGAGCGATCAACCCGTCGTGCGTGATCAATTTCACGCTGGTAATCGTCTATCCTCCTTTGCATCGTACCCTCGATATCGAAGCGTGATCTCGGGATTTGGGAACCGGACCGGGCCTTCATATCCGCTGCGTGGGCCCGGGGACGGGATAATTCCCTTCAGTCGTATCAGAGCGAACGCCATCGATTTGAGGGTCGAATCATAGTCCTATATTCGATATACGCATGTGTTATCAAAGTTTGTACCCGTTTGCATGATGCTAGATATTTAGAACGTCAATTTCGTTAAAATCACAAGTGGAATTCACTAGAGATCAATCAAAAGTTGATTAAGAGTATCTAGGAATGATCGTGAAATTTTTTTATGATTTATCGTTTTGGAAATGAGCGATAACGGAAGAAACGGCGAAATCTGCAGAAAATCAGCATTTCTGCCGCCCCGGGGGCCGTTTTTGGTGCGCCGGGCAAGGTTTTCTCGCGCCCCATTGTTCCCAGGGGAGTGAAGGGGTGCATAGGGGTCCCCAAGGGGTGCGGTGGTGCGGGGGGGGGGGGGGGGGGTGGGGTGCGTGTGGGGCTTGACGGTCACGCCCCAGGGTCATTTTTCCACGCCCCTGGACCAGTCTGCATGGCCCCTGGACGCTGTTTTTTTTTTGTTTTCGCGATAAATTTGGCTACTTAGGGTTTAGGGTTTAGGGTTTAGGGTTTAGGGTTTAGGGTTTAGGGTTTAGGGTTTAGGGTTTAGGGTTTAGGGTTTAGGGATTATATTTATTGTAAGAAAAAGGTATATAAATTAAATATAGTATAATAATATAATCCTAATTATAATTATAATTAAAAAATTTTAAAAAATTTCTTTTTTGAAGAAATTTGGCAATTGTTTCATATTGAAGAAATTTCTTTTTTCATATATTATTAAATTATAATTGTACTTAATTTAAATATTAGTTCATAAATGAAGTCTAAATGGTTGTAAATTATAATATAAATCATATTGAACATCTACTGAGGTTTTTTGCCCGTCAATTATATATATAATTCAAACAAAATTATGTCGGTTTCATATCGCTAATCGGCGCATGTCCGTTGCGATATGTCTCATATCGGTTAAGTAAATCGGTCGACCAATATATGGGTCAATATGGGCCGATATGGGCCGCTATCGACCGGATTGGACCGATTTGAACATGAATCACAATTTATTTGAACATTTAATTTTAATCCGGTCCACTATTTTACAATTCTTTCACATTTATTTTTTGACCGAGGTTCCACTTTGTTTCTCCGTCGGATTGGACCGACTGGACTGAAGTTCCACATTAATTTTTGAGAAAAATAAAAATTTGCATGTGTTAGTCTTCATTTACAATGTTTTAATATAACAACAACAAAATTTAGTATTTCTCTCGTGTTAGACTTCAATGTGACATTTTTTTAGGAAATAGTATAAATTATTTGATTGAAAGTGTTAGGTTTAACTTTTGGCATTTTTGCGGAATATTTGAAAAAAAATAGAAATTATATTGTTCTAGTCTTCACTTCAAGAGTTTTTTTAGGAGAACACGAACATTCACTACTTTTCTCAAGTTGGAGTTGAGCAATCCAGAAAACATGTTTTGAAAAAATTTGTTTGTAAAGTTTTTGTATCACAACTTTGAAGGAAATACAGTTTTGGATCAATGCTAAAATGGTACGTAGAAGGAAAAACGAACGTACGCGTTCGTGGGCATAAGAAACAGTTTTAGTAAAACTGATATAACTTTCAGATAACGACTCCAATTTGAATGGTTCAAATTGGGTTATATATATAATGAGATTATCTAGAACTTTCATGTAGAAATATATTTCATTTGAGCGAAGTATCAGTGTCGTTTTAATGAAATAACGAAAGGGTGCGACAGTTTGACATACAGTTAGTAAAACCGTCATAACTTTCTCATCCGAACTCCAATTGGGCTGGTCCAAATTGGGTTGGAAATATTATAAGATTATCTACAACTTTCGTGAAGGTTTAAAGTCGGTTGGAACGATTTAACAATTTCGTTTCAACAGAATACTAAAAGGGTGTATGTAGTTTCTGTTTGAAAAGGTGTATAGTAGATATACATACCTTTTGGCCCATCCTTATCCTATGTTGAATAAATAGGATGTTTCTCTCTCTCTCTCTCTCTCTCTCTCTCTCTCTCTCTCTCTCTCTCTCTCTCTCTCTCTCTCTCAATTCAGACTATTCAGACCATTCAGACTATCCAGACAATTCAGATCAATTGAAGTCTAATTCGGTCCAGAAATTAGAGAGACTCTTATCACGTGTTGAAAGAGTGCGAAGAGAAAGAGAGAAAGAGAAAAGAGGAGAAAAGAGTTTTCTCCGTCTAGAGAATCGAAAGCAATCACGGAAGTTCGCCGGTGCATCGTCTAGGCAAGTGCATCCACGACCGAGGTGCTACGACTCACGGTGGATACGGGTAGAGGAGCGACACTTGTGACTCTTCGTTGTGATCAAACCGGAGAAGTAAGAGAGTGAAAGGCTGTGGAAGCGTGTGGACGTGGAACGCACGAAGACGACCGGAGGAGTGTCAAGACGGTGGGAGACGTGTGGTATGGGATGCACGGGCTAGTCACCAACGTGACACCGAAGAAGAGAAGGATGCGAGCGATCAACCCGTCGTGCGTGATCAATTTCACGCTGGTAATCGTCTATCCTCCTTTGCATCGTACCCTCGATATCGAAGCGTGATCTCGGGATTTGGGAACCGGACCGGGCCTTCATATCCGCTGCGTGGGCCCGGGGACGGGATAATTCCCTTCAGTCGTATCAGAGCGAACGCCATCGATTTGAGGGTCGAATCATAGTCCTATATTCGATATACGCATGTGTTATCAAAGTTTGTACCCGTTTGCATGATGCTAGATATTTAGAACGTCAATTTCGTTAAAATCACAAGTGGAATTCACTAGAGATCAATCAAAAGTTGATTAAGAGTATCTAGGAATGATCGTGAAATTTTTTTATGATTTATCGTTTTGGAAATGAGCGATAACGGAAGAAACGGCGAAATCTGCAGAAAATCAGCATTTCTGCCGCCCCGGGGGCCGTTTTTGGTGCGCCGGGCAAGGTTTTCTCGCGCCCCATTGTTCCCAGGGGAGTGAAGGGGTGCATAGGGGTCCCCAAGGGGTGCGGTGGTGCCGGGGGGGGGGGGGGTGGGGTGCGTGTGGGGCTTGACGGTCACGCCCCAGGGTCATTTTTCCACGCCCCTGGACCAGTCTGCATGGCCCCTGGACGCTGTTTTTTTTTTGTTTTCGCGATAAATTTGGCTACGAAGCTCGAAAGTTTGAGTTCTTTATATCGATAGAATCGGCATCACTCGTACTAGCATATAAATAAGTAATTATTTAGAATAATTAGTCTCCCTAGTTAGTACATATGCATTTTGAAAATCTTGTGATAGTGATATAATATGATTATGTCACGAAATATGAAACATGAAAGTCATGATCCCTCATAATACTTAAGTCATGGAAATGCCTTCCATGTCCACAACCACCGAGTTTGGTGTTACGTTTCACGTGGGTTCAGGCTAAAGTCGGGCACGTGATATTGTAACTATCGAAAGGGTGGCAAGTGTTAAATAAGGACTTGTGAGGCCCAGGCTAAAGTCGACTCACTAGTAGTTTATTTGAACGATACGTTGGATATGGTTGTGACTTAACCGTCCAGGCCAATCGAATTGGAGTTCGGGGCATAGATAGAATGCACACACGGAACTGGGATTGTATATGATACGATCCATCACCGAAATTATATAAAGGTTCAAGAGTCATATTGGATATGATTGGATATTCATCCTACCTAAATAACATGATCCCACCCGATAGGCTAAAGTTACTTGTGGGAGGAACGTAAATATGGGTCTTGAGTGTTGTGGACTTGGAGTCCCGTATCGGTATGAGGGTTACCGATTAAATAAAATGACACTTTCATATCATCATCATATAAGCATATAGATTAAGTACGCACGGTTAGGAGGTTAATCTTCATCATCCATTTAGAATTATGTTTTCTAGCAACACCAAATATATCGATGAGATCGATATGATAGATGACTTTTGGGCCGGAATTACCGTAATTAGCCTCGATAGTCAAATAATAGTTCTTAGACTTAAAGGAACGTGTTGGACACGGAAATGGTAGATTCAGGGCTCGAGGCTTTGGCTTTAGAGAAAGCCGGGTTCGATAAAATTTAAGAAGGAATCGAACGATATTACGTGCCTTGCGGTGGCATGTATATGAAAGTAAAACACAACGCTCAAGAAAAAGTTTCAAGAGCTAGAGCGTGTTGAATGGTTCAATGCGGCTCAAAGAGTAGGTTAATTCTGAGACGCCTTATGGGTCTTTGATTAACATTCGTGTGTTGATGGTACGAGATTTGATCTTCGTGACCGAATATCATATGCATTCGATAGATAAATCGATCCCGGAGTTGCATGAGATGCGATGTAAATTTGAATAGGAGATGCTTGGAGTATCCGGGGAATCCAAAGCATAGAGATGCTTGGATGTCCTTGTAATTCAAAGGCGGGATCGAAAGAAATAAATGTCTAAGGGTATTTTTGGAAAATGTTTTCCAAACAGAAAGTTCGGACAAGGAGTTGTCCAAACTAATGACTCAAAGAACGGTGATATCCGAGGAGGATTAAACCTGGAAGTTGATTGCTTCTTTTGGCGTTGACGTCTTGGCCATATAAACGAGACACCCGTATCTAGATTCCATATGATGGATTGCTAGAATCATTCGAATTAGATTCGATTGATTAATGTGATACTTATTTATGAGACAAGATGACAAAGGGCGTCATTCTCCAAAGGTTGGAGAAAGATCCGACGAATTATTGGAAATTACATTAAGATGTAAAAGATCCGATAAATTCCGAGGCAAGAGGAGGCTATCGGTATTTTGTTACGTTTACGGATGGTTAAAGTAGATACAGTAATATCTGTTTAATGCGTGACGAAGCGGAGGCTTTTGAAAGGTACAAAGAGTTTCAAAAACAAAATACAAAATCGACTTAGCAAGAAAATCAAAGCCCTTTGATAGGATTGAGGAGGCAAGTATTTGAGCTACGCACTTCGATAGGATCGAAGAGGCGATATTTGAGTTATAAGTATTGATTATCATTCATGATTGTGGAATCGTTTCACGATTATCTTCATTTCGAAACATTGAGATGTATTTGAAAAGAGGAAATGAACGCATGTTAGACATGGTTCGATAAATGATAAGTCAAACTGATCTCCCAAAAATGTTTTGGGGATACGCCTTTGAGACAGCGGCACTAATGAATGGTTGCATATAAGATATGGACCATAAACCTTCTAATCGGTATAAAAGACGCCATATGAGATATGGATCGGAATGGTTTCGAAGTTGTCATTTGTACAGATTTGAGGATGTGAGTATATTTCGAAATTTGCTTCGGTAAAACACAATCCCAAATCTGAAAATTGTTCGTTTATCATATATCCTTAAGGAAACTAAAGGGTATTAGTTTAACGTCCCGACGAAAATGAGATTTTCGTGGCTTGAAGAGATGCCTTCTTGGAGGAGGCATTAATGCGCACAAGTTTGGAACTTTATGCCATTTATCTCTACGTGGGCTAGTGGGAGTAGAATAAATCTCAAAAGAGTTCGAGATCTGAAAATGAACATTGTACCGATGAAAGTTGACATGGCTTCATCAAGAGTTGATGAATGCAAGTCGAACACACAAAGGAATTTTTTTGTAGATCAAGTGGGCTATATCATAAGCCGGTAAATACGGATTTATCGTGGCTAATGATGATTCGATATCCTACAAGGATGCTATGAAAAGTAACGGTTCCACATGGCAAGGTGTCATGAAATCTGAGATTCGATCCGTGTAAATTATTAAGTTTAGAACTTGATTTCATTACTTTCCGGGTTAGACCCGTGAAATGTGAATGAGTTTTCAAGATGAGAACCGACACGTATAGGAATACGCATATAACAAAGCGAGGCTAGTTGCGAAAAGTTTCAAGTATTTCATAGTCGGACTATGAAGAAACGTTTTCGTTTGTTGCCATGCTTTCACATTCTCGAAATTCTGCTTACCATGGTCGCGTATTATGACTATGTGATGTGGCAAAATGGATGTCAAAACCGAATTTCTTGACATAAATTTTATGAAAGGATGTGTTCTTGACACAACCTTACGGTTTTGTCGATTCATAAGAATCGGGGATAGGACATGCACGCTTTAACGATCCATATGATGGATTAGAGAAAGCTTCTCGGAATTGGAATATTCGTTTTGACGAAGTTATAAACTGTTATAACATTGTCGGAACAAATGGAAATTTTGTGTACACATGAAGGTTAGTGGGAGCCGCGTTATATTTCTTGTAACGACAAAGGATTTAGGCGAGACCGCTTATGAATTAAGATTGAAGATCTAAAGGATAGATCTAAGAAGTTCCTCGTTCTATATTATAGCACATATATCGACATATTGTTGAAAATGGTTTTCAACATATAACTCCTTGGCGGAGTTAAATCGAAATGTCGAATGACAGAAATTTTCTACTGCTCGATGTGAGGCATCAAGCAGGGCGAAAAGTAATAATATGAATCTTTACATTTGATGTGAGGATATATTATATCTGCCATGATATGTATGTGGCTATACGTCGTACAAAAAAAGCGTCTAATTCACTGCCAATAAAATCCAAGGAAATCACACGAGTTTGAATGTAATGTGATTACGTGAGACTAACTCTTGTGAATGTATAATGGTTATGCATATATATACATAATGGTTATGTGTATTTAAACCCATTGGGATTTGTATTGATAGCGGTGAAGTTTATCCTTGAATACTTTGCGAAAGAATTCAGGATTTTATTTTATTTATAATGGTGTGGAGAACGTGTTGGTTATAAAGAGTTATAACAACGGCAGTTTCCAAATATTTAGCACGTCCAAATATGTAGCACAACTTTCGATCACAAAGTGTGTACATGTTTTGCTTAAACGAAAACACGGTTATGTGGAAAGGTTCCACACGACTAATGTTGGTTTAAATTTCCTAGGGTTTGATTATCTCAAAATAATGTCGATATCACTAATCTATATGTGGGAGTGACATTTATAGAAATAGAATACGTAACCCACAAAAGGATCAAAAGAAGAATCAAGACGTCGGAAGTCAAGACGGTGAAGAAACGATGACACGAAAACGCATGATCAAGTGAAGACATCAAGACATCGAAGATTCCGCAAGTTGGGGTATCACATAAATCACCAAAACAACTTATAGGTATCCCTAAACTTGTTTATGTATTATTAAGCTCAAGATTAGTCAAAGAAATATATTCGAAATCCATTAAAATGATGAAATAACAAAACATATTTTCAGAAGCATGTCGGTTATAACGAACCCCAGGTCAGTTATAACGGACATACATAAATATGGTTAAAAAGAGCATGTCAGTTATAACGGACTACATGTCCGTTGTAACGGACATCCTGTCAGTTATAACGGAACTCAGGTCAGTTATAACGGACTTACAGTAACCGTGTTAATAAGAGCATGTCCGTTATAACGGACCTCATGTCAGTTATAACGGAGTATGTCAGTTATAACGGACCTACACTCGGTTATAACGGACTTGTGAACTCACTTCAGAATAACCAATCATCCGTTGTAACGGAATCACCAATCCGTTGTAACGGACATATACTAACCGATATAACGGAAGAGTCTCAGTTATAACGGAACCATAGAATAAATCTGAAGTGAAGTCACAGTAAGATGTCGGTTATAACAGACCTAAACTCAGTTATAACGGACTATAGAATAAATCTGATCACAGTACGATGTCGGTTATAACGGACTTAAACTCCGTTGTAACGGAGTAGGTCGGTTATAACGGACTATGGAATTTTCAAATATATTGCCTGTAACGGCTAGTTTGACTTTGAGTCCGTTGTAACGGACCTCAGGTCAGTTATAACGGA
Organism: Luzula sylvatica; assembly: GCA_946800325.1. Taxonomy (NCBI): domain Eukaryota; kingdom Viridiplantae; phylum Streptophyta; class Magnoliopsida; order Poales; family Juncaceae; genus Luzula; species Luzula sylvatica. The sequence continues at coordinate 56,391,677 of OX326960.1, read as the reverse complement.
CTATGCAGAAAAAACATGTTAAGGGAAGGGTCTATGCGTTCTATAAATAGAACTCTTCCCTCATTCTCTCTCATCATCTCAACCAATATATTTTCCCAATCAAAAGAGAGAAATCCTAGCTTTAAATCTTGAGCTTAATCTTCTAAACATTCTTAGAGATTATTAGATCCCCTTTCATTCCATAAAATACGATTCCCCACTTGCGTGACCGATCACGTGTAGTTCGTATTAGACAATTGTAATAGGCTAGTGCAAAGATTGTAAAGCCCGCCATAGATCGATAGAAGCGTGTAAAACGATATATGCAAAACTTGTAATTGCTTGATTTGGGTATTCAGTCGAAAGCCGAAAAGGCGCAAGGCAACCCCGGAGACGTAGGTACTTGCAATCAATCGAGTCGGTCGATTGAGCGAGTAGACGGTGAGTTAAAGCTACAAAGCAACCACCTGCCGAACTCCGTAAACAAATATCTTGTGTTATTTGTTTTGGTATTGTATTCTTCCTCTAATTTATTTACGCTTCCGCACCAAATTGTAATTGTATTCCATTACCGCGAAAATTGGACCTTAGGACTTCCTATTCACCCCCCTCTAGGTCTAAATTAAACAACAATTGGTATCAGAGCAAAATACAAACCGTCTCTTTGAGTAAGTGACAAACTTGTATACAACCATGGCCTCAATCGGTAATAGGTACCAAATTACATACCCCGATAAATTAGATGGAAATAATTGGAATCTTTGGAAGCGATGCATGTTAAATGTTTTCACTTTCCAAAAATTGAGATCGGTGGTAGAAAAGGGTTTTGAGGTTTATACGGTAAGCACCTCCGAAACCGATCCCACAAGAAAATTATGCCACGGCACCGATCTCGATGTGACCGCCGACACATATGCTCAAAATCTTATTCTCACAAATATTGTCGGGTCACTTTCCATAATTGTGGATGGAGGTACCACATCTCATTCTATGTGGCGAGCGCTCCTAAACCGATTTGAAGGAAATGATAGAATGAAGATAACCAAATTAATGGGACTCGGACAATCATTTGATCTTTTCCGAATGACCGAGAATGAATCCATAGATGATATGTACTCACGAATGACGCATATCAAAAACGGATTCATCGCTCTAGGAGAAACACTAACAAATTCTCGAGTTGTAGGTAAGTTTATTCGAGCGATGCCGTCAAGTTGGGAAACTCTCCTCGTCACCTTGGAAACCATGATGGCTACCCAAGACATCACTCCGGAAATTCTCGTAAGTTATCTACGGAATTTCGAGGCACACATGAACCAATGAAGCAACAATATAGCAAGCACCTCATATTCCGAACATCAAGCCAAATTCGTTATCGACACGAACGAATACGAAAATGAAACGTCTTCGTTGACAAGGAGACACGAGAATTTAAAGGACCGGGAGCGCAAATTCAACGACGATCGAAAGCGCCAACACTTGAAACCGATGTGTTTTGAGTGCAAGAAAATGGGACACACAACCGACACGTGTTGGACCATATACCCCGAACACGCACCTTGGAACAAACGCGAAGACAATCCAAAAGGAAAAAGGGAGGTGAAAGATGTAAGCAAAACAAAGGCTCTATTTGTCGATTCGGATCCATGGGGAGAATCGGAGTGCTCAAACACATTCTCCGACTCGGAGTGCAATCTCGAGCACAAAATCGCCAATGTGACATTAATGGCGGAAATCGACTCTCCAAATGACGATGTGGTTGAACGGGCCATTCAAGCCTTGATCCTTCAACGAGCTTCACAAGAGGAACCGCAAGAAATCGAAATTCCGAGTGTCGCACCTCCTCAATACATTCCACATATCTCCGACATCGATGCTTCGCATGATTCCGATCATGAGGTACAACTAAACTCTAAATTTAAATCAATTTCGATAAAGGAAGATTCTAGCTCATCCGATGAATCGGAAATTGAGTTAGAAGTTGACTCCTACACGAGTCTAATGCGAGAAGTCAATCGACTTCGACAAAGTGAGATTGAAAAAGATAGCACAATTCAAAATCTCACGGCTAAGGTACCGTCTCTTGAGTTGTCGGTAAAGTCGCACAAAGCACAATTAACCGAATTTAACGGATTTTCAAAATGCGAATGTCAAGCCTTAAAAAGCGAGACTTCCTCTCTAAAAGTCGAAATTCAAAATTTGAAATTTGTGAATGAGTCTTTGAAGAGTACGTGTGTGTCTCTTGCACCATGCACTCCTTCATTGGACAAAGTCTTGGAGGGACAAAATCCCAATGATAAGACGGGTCTAGGATTTAAGAAGACTAACGGTCATAAACCCGTGTCTTCAAAATCTCAAGGTCAAAAAGGTAAACGGGAGTACAATGCTAATACGAATCGCGGAAATGCTTTCATGTACCGCGATTCAAATAAGGGTAAAAGTGCTAAAATTAACCAACCTAAAAATGTTAGAAACTATAATAGGGTTAATCATTATGCACCTCACTCGTCTTATAGAGATAACCATACGGGACGAACCGAATGGTTATACAAACGGGGATCAAATGGATACTTCTATAAGGTGAGTTCACCACATGCCGCTAATAACCAACAACGTACTCCCAAACATTTCACAAGCACACAACGATTTTATAAATCAACTAATAATTGTGATAAGTCGACAAAGACGATAACCCAACCGAAAGATTACTCAAACCACTTCAAATCTCACTTTGTCAAGAGTTCGGAAAACACAAATAAACCGACTCGCGCATTTTACAACTATTGTTGCAATATGGGACATATTTCCACGGGTTGTCCCCTTCGAAAACCGCAACCAAATTCCAATTGGTTGTGGCTTCGAAAAGATCGAAACATGGCTAGCACCTCCACCTCAAATGGGGTGTGTATGAAAGCAACTTAAGTCATGGACAATGCACTCCCTCATCCACGTGTAAACTTAGCCATAGTTTGAGGGGGGAGTGCTAATACAAGAATTCGCATCACTAAACTCGGGTTTAGTTGATTTGTTTATCCTGTACTCATTCGCAATAACAAAGTTTTCGATAAATTTTTTAGAATATTATGAATTTTTTTATGATTTTGTTTGTTTATACCTTTTTATGCAAAGCACCTCACAAATGCTTGATTTTTGTCGTGAGCTGAGCCACTGCAATATACAAACGTAAAATATCAGAAATTAAAATTACAAAAATAATATAATAAGGATTACAATAAACAATAATAATGTATCTGGATTCCAATTCAGATATTCGGTTCCGAAAATAAATACTATATTCGAATACAAATATATATACTTGATTTGTATACATATGCATATATCATATTCATATATTTAAACAATTCTTATAATTCATATATGCATCGTCATATTTATTTATTTTATTTTATTTTTGTGTTTATTGGTTGTTTATACCTTGAACTCGAGCTGAACCACAGTCTGAATCAGACATTTTGAACTCGTCTCTGACTCTCTTGAGCTCGATTTTCATATTCTCAGCTGAGGACATATGATCTGGATGAAAAAACTGCCGAAAATAAAAAATAAAAAAAATCTCACAAATTCGGCAATTAAAGCCACGAATAAAACATAAAAAAAGCGTACCTTCTCCAACAATTCATCTTGTGGGGGTTTAAGCATGGAACTTGGTGTTGTCAATCCTCCAATGTTTGCCAGTATAGAGAGCCTCTGAACTGCAAAGAAAGAAAATAATAATAATAAAAAAAATTAAAATTAAGATTGAACATTGCAAAATTGAGAAAAGAACATACAATTCTTCTTCTTATCATTGTCTTGGGTGGGACTGACGAGTGACTCTCTAAAATCACTAGATGAGAGACCATAAATGGTCGAGTCTTTCTCGAGTTTTCTCAGCTTTGCGAGCCTCTCATTCATCTCGGTCAAAGAAAACCTTTTCTTTTCACTTTCCTCAGGCCTTAATTTCCTCAATTTCTCCCCCAATTCGGCCTCCGTGTACGATTTCAGAAACTCTGTCCTCAAACTGTTATCGTCTCCATCTTCCTTCCTCAACCCCTTCGCCTCCCTGCCGAATATCGAATCGGGGAGAGAACCGCCAGATCCAAAAAGCGAGGATTGACCTGAGTTGCCCTCTGCGAGATGGCTCCTGAGTGTCTCTTGGAGGGAACTAAGATTAAGAGGGTCATTTTGACCTTGAGATGGGCGCTGGCGTAAGCTCTCTCTGATGGAATTGAAAGGAAGGACTTTGGAATCAGAACCAGACGGGTTGTTTCTCAAAAGTTCTTGAAAAGAGATGTTGGGGGAGAAGGAGGTGGCGGAGGAAGGGGCGCTTTGACGGTAGGACGAAAGTTTTTTGCGAATGTCTTCAAAGGATGAAGAAGTGGTATCCGACTACCCTCCCCTTTCATTCACGTTTAATCCTGATCTGATTCTTTTCTCGTTCTCCTTTCTTCTCGAATATGCCATGGAGACTCTTCTATTAGCCATTGCCGCACTGATATTTTCACTCTCACACAGAGAGAAGAGAGAGAGAGAGAAGAGTAAATGTTGTACTAGGGACTTGTAATGTCTTGGACAAAAAGAAAAATGACCTGTTCAATTTTGTTTCCGAAAATACCCTTTGCTAATTCAACGGTTGAGATTAAATTTTACAAAAAAATTAGAAAAAATTGTGGTGCATGGAAGAATAGCTCATATTTTGGGCATTAACTGATAGTTTTTTATACTATTTATCAATTCTTTAACAACAATTTTATCCCAATTAATATTTTTTATCTTTGAAACATCACTAACGAGCCCGGTACAATTCTTAGGCAATTCATCATTAGCAATGGGTGCAAGAACGATACCAATTACTAATAAACAAAATTTCCTAACAAAATCATCGTCAAATTCATTGCTTTTATGAATAGTATCCAACAATCCGTTAATGGTGAGTTTCTTTGTTATTGGATCATTGTAGGAGTGATACAAAAACAAATAATTCAATTGATTGATTTCCACTTCAATTCCTTCGTCCTTAACCCCATGTATACACGAAGCTATTTCGTCTGCATCCTCCACTGATTTGCAAAAATCCTCCCAAAGTGTTCCCAAATTCTTGCTGTCATGAACCGAATTATATTAGGTTGGTGATATATAAATTAATTAATTAATTTATATATCACTAACATGTATCTTAATTATTTTTGTATATATTTATTATGTTATTGGCTTTTAACTATCGTGACAAGGGTAGTTATGTAATTATTATTAAACTTAAGGGTGAGATTTGTAAATAGTTATTGGGAGGAGTGGGTAGTTAAAAGGGGAGTAGTGTGAGGAGAGAGAGATTAAGCATTAAGAATTGTAAACCACTTTCTCTTTCAATTAGTATTTTTAGCTCTTTCTATTTCTTCTTTTATTTAGCCATTTTTGTGTGATTTTGAGCTTTTACGAGTGTGTTTCTTGCGCGTTTTATCGAGGAACGTGACAATTGGTATCAGAGCGATCGATCTACGAGGCGCGAAATTTTCTTGAGCGGTTCTTGGATCGTGAATGAAACAAAAGAGCTTAGTAACACGAACAAGAACGATGGAGGAACTACGAGGTCAAATTAACGAGTTGCGAGATCAATCTCTTAAATCACGAGAAGAGACGGATCAAAGATTTACGAGCATCGAGGCGGGAATTAAAGAAAATACCAAATCAATCGAGAGTGTGTTAAAAGAATGTAAGTCCATGGAAGTAAGGTTGACGGAGATGCTAGAACAATACTTTGCGAGGTTCGAAAACACGAATCGGGATAAATCGGTTATCGAACCCGTTGCATCTAATGATCGAACCGACACCGCAATCCCAATCGGATCGGATCCGAATGCAAACAACGAAATCGATCCGGATCGAACCGATCTCGGAGAAAGGGGGGGTTCTTGGTCGAGGAGAGGAAGCGGTCGGAGGCGAGAGGGGTCGTGGGCAAGGTTCGGTTGGTCGCGGAGCCTTCTTAGGCAGCGGACGTGGGTGGGGAGCCGGGACGAGTGGGTCGGCCGCAATCATGGCGGGTGCGGATGGGGTAGGAGGTGGCCCGGTTGGTCGCGGGTCGGTCTTAGGCGGTGGACGCGGGTGGAGCCCCGGGGTGGATGGGTTGGTGCGGGGCGGACCCGTACCTATTGGATCGGGTGCGATCGGGGTTGGAGCGGGTGTAACCGGTCTTAGCAGATCGGGTTTCGCGGGTGCGGATACGGGTCAAGTCGCGACAAACACGGCGACCGTTAGGCACGGAGTTGGTGGATCGGGTTTTGTAGGGATGGGTGCGTATGGAGGTACCGAGACGTTTGGTGGGAACGGCGGGTACCGAGCGCCGGGCGTGGGAGCCGGTTTCGTCGAGACGATGGGATATGATGGCGGTCGCGGAGCGGGTCCGTGGGGGCGCGGGGTCGGAATACGGGGTCGTGGATCCGGGTTGAATGGTAATCGAGGATTTTACGAAGGCGGTAATCGGGGTGTTCACGATGGTGGAGGCCGCGGATTCATAGAAAACGACGTTCGTGAGTTTATTGCGGGTACACACGGCGGACATGTCGGAGCCGTTAACGGACACGGATCGAACGGGGTAATGGGTGGAGATAATGGCGGGTACGCTAATGGTGATTATACAAATGGGTATGTTGGTAACGGGTTTACGGGAGATGGTTATGGGGGTAATGGGTTGATGGGTGGGGGCTACGCGGGAAACCGCGTTCAACTACCGCGACAAGATTTTCCCCAATTCAACGGCACGAATCTCAAGGATTGGATATTTAAAGCCGAATTTTACTTCGATCTCTACCGAATCCCCGACGACCAACGCACGAAGATCGCGGTACTAAATTTCGATGGTGACGCTATAGAGTGGTACCGCGGTATTGTGATAAATACCCAACACCCACCATGGTCAATTCTAAAGGAAGAATTGATGGAACGATTTTTTTTAGGGAGTATCGCGGACTCGGCCGAGGAGTTTCGCGGTTTAAAACAAACCGGCAAGGTCGCCGATTACGTTCGAAAATTTGAGTCGTTCAAAAACCACTTCAAAATTGAAAACCCACTCATAACCGAGGAATTCTACATTAGGTCGTTCATCCTCGGGCTACGACATGATATCAAACCGATGGTGAGTGTGATTAATCCTACGAGGTTGAACGTAGCATACAACGTCGCTACGCAATATGAACTCTCGACCAATAGCCTCTCGGCTATTAGATCGGCCCAACCCACATCGACGATTCCGAAACGGGTCGATGAAATCGCAAGGACGGTGAAGAATACGACTAAGAAACCGTGGGTGAGTAACGACGTTTATGAACAAAGAAAAAAGAATGGCGAGTGTTTCACTTGCGGTGACCCGTGGGTGAGGGGCCATGAATGTCGTAATAAAGGATTATTCGTACTCGACGAGGAGGAAGAAATGAACGACGGAATGGTGACCGCAACCGATGCCGCTACGAACCCCGAAGGCCAACTCTTCATTTTGAAATCGAAGTACGGAAACTCTTTTTCCCGCGCGATAATTTTTAGGGGACGAATTGGCGAGAACGAGATTTTTGTGCTATTCGATAGTGGGTCATCACACACCTACGTGAACCCGAGATTTATGAAGGGAATCGAATGTCAAATCGTGAAGTCGAAGCCAACGGTGGGGAAGGTTGCAAATGGCGAGAAGATGAAATCTACTATGTCGTGTAACGCGTTGAAGTATGTGTTGGACGAGGTGGAGTTCGAGGACACGATGAAAGTAATGAATGTCGCGGGACACGATATCATTTTAGGTATGGATTGGCTAGAAAAGAAAGGGAAGATGAGCGTCAATTGGAAGGAAAAAATATTGGAGTTTGATATGGGCGGTAAACGAGTGAAGATTCGGGGTATTCCGAGTCAAGGGAGCGAATTGGATGCGTCGAGCAATGACTCGGAATTAGGAGAAGAAAGAATGGTAGTGGCTCATGTTTATTCGGTGTTAGCGAATGAAGTCGAGGGTATAGGAGACGGAGAATCGCGCGTACGCTAATCAAATTTCTTGAGGACAAGAAATCATTTAAGGGGGGAGTGATTGTCATGAACCGAATTATATTAGGTTGGTGATATATAAATTAATTAATTAATTTATATATCACTAACATGTATCTTAATTATTTTTGTATATATTTATTATGTTATTGGCTTGTAACTATCATGACCGTTTTGGCCCCCTGTTACGGTAGGCGAAAGATCATATCAAAGCATTGTGTTACGCACGTAACACAATCAATGGTCCCCTCAAGTGTGAAGAACCTAATACCCTACTCGTCGTGAGTCCATATATAATGACTAAACCATGTCATGGTCTCGCGGCTTTGGTCATATCCAATATATGTCACCTAGCATATATCTAAGTTCCCGATTCGACAAGCACCTTGTCCTATGATTAGCAAAACATAATCATCTCCTTGGCTAACGTACTAGTGTACGCGTTCAGTCTATTATCAGATAATACAAATGCTTCTCTCTTAAGCAAACCGACACGCGACTTGGGATGTTTAGAAATGAAACTTTAGGTGTGACAGTTTCGCTGCACATAATCACGTATTATGCCGACGTCCACACAAGCTCAAATCAGGGTTCATATAATCATATTACACAACCCGCACACAGTTTTCATATAAGGTGTATGCATATTAATTTATGTAAACAAAATTTTTAAAGGGATGCATTCATATGGATTAAGTATTTGGGTGATACAACGTTTACCTATGGGTATCTCCATACGCACAACCTGCGAGGACTATCGTATTAGATAACTACACTCTACTCTCTTCTTCCTCCTCTAGGTATCTCCATACCCATAGTCATCGCATGAAAATTACGCGCGACTAGAGAGAGCGGTTTTGTAAACGGGTCCGCACGTTGCTGCTAGTCTTAATCTTCATCAGGTTTGGAACATTTCCAATACCTACGATCACATCTTTTCACAAATTTTCATGGATCAAATGAAATTTTTCTGAGTATTGGCTAGAAGTGGTTGTGACCTCGGCATTTTTGGCTTGTACTATTGCGTTTCACGCAATACACAACCATAAATCCGATAACTCGTGACTACTCGAGTTTGGTCATGTATCCTTGATCCACACCGCTTCCTTTTGCGATTAATAACCGCAATATACCCGCCTCCGTAAATAGAATCATAAAATATTAGTTGTTGTTTAATTTAGACCTAGAGGGGGGGTGAATAGGAAGTCCTAAGGTCCAATTTTCGCGGGAATGGAATACAATTACAATTTGGTGCGGAAGCGTAAATAAATTAGAGGAAGAATACAATACCAAAACAAATAACACAAGATATTTGTTTACGGAGTTCGGTAGGTGGTTGCTTTGTAGCTTTAACTCACCGTCTACTCGCTCAATCGACCGACTTGATTGATTGCAAGTACCTACGTCTCCGGGGTTGCCTTGCGCCTTTTCGGCTTTCGATTGAATACCCAAATCAAGCAATTACAAGTTTAGCATAGATCGATTTACACTCTTCTATCGATCTATGGCGGGCTTTACAATCTTTGTACTAGCCTATTACAATTGTCTAATACGAACTACACGTGATCGGTCACGCAAGTGGGGAATCATATTTTATGGAATGAAAGGGGATCTAATAATCTCTAAGAATGTTTAGAAGATTAAGCTCAAGATTTAAAGCTAGGATTTCTCTCTTTTGATTGGGAAAATATATTGGTTGAGATGATGAGAGAGAATGAGGGAAGAGTTCTATTTATAAAACACATAGACCCTTCCCTTGACATGTTTTTTCTGCATAGTCCATTATAACTGACCTGAGGTCCGTTACAACGGACTCAAAGTCAAACTAGCCGTTATAGGCAATATATTCGAAAATTCCATAGTCCGTTATAAATGAGTTTAGGTCCGTTATAACCGACCTACTCCGTTACAACGGAGTTTAAGTCCGTTATAACCGACATCGTACTGTGATCAGATTTATTCTATAGTCCGTTATAACTGAGTTTAGGTCCGTTATAACCGACATCTTACTGTGACTTCACTTCAGATTTATTCTATGGTTCCGTTATAACAAAGACTCTTCCGTTATAACGGTTAGTATATGTCCGTTACAACGGATTGGTGATTCCGTTACAACGGATGATTGGTTATTCTGAAGTGAGTTCACAAGTCCGTTATAACCGAGTGTAGGTCCGTTATAACTGACATACTCCGTTATAACTGACAAGAGGTCCGTTATAACGGGCATGCTCTTATTAACACGGTTACTGTCAGTCCGTTATAACTGACCTGAGTTCCGTTATAACTGACAGGATGTTCGTTACAACGGACATGTAGTCCGTTATAACTGACATGCTCTTTTTAACCATATTTATGTATGTCCGTTATAACTGACCTGAGGTCCGTTATAACCGACATGCTTCTGAAAATCTGTTTTGTTATTTCATCATTTTAATGGATTTCGAATATATTTCTTTGACTAATCTTGAACTTAATAATACATAAACAAGTTTAGGGATACCTATAAGTTGTTTTGGTGATTTATGTGATACCCCAACTTGCGGAATCTTCGATGTCTTGATGTCTTCACTTGATCATGCGTTTTCGTGCCATCGTTTCTTCACCGTCTTGACTTCCGACGTCTTGATTCTTCTTTTGATCCTTTTGTGGGTTACGTATTCTATTTCTATAAATGTCACTCCCACATATAGATTAGTGATATCGACATTATTTTGAGATAATCAAACCCTAGGAAATTTGAACCAACAAACTCCCTCTTTTGATTCATTTCAAAATAATGTCGATTTGGAGAGTTGAATCGATTACCGAGTAACTTTCCATATGATTTTCTCTTCTCCCCCTTTTTGAAAAGGATCAAAAGGGAATAGAGCGTAATCATACGAGAAGCTCCCCCTACATACAAGCTCCCCCTAAATCGTTGCTTTTTGCAATTTTAGGCTTGTATATAGATGAATTTCGCAAATTGATGTTGGGTTTTTCTTTTTGTAAAGATATATGAAAAGATTTTTTAGTGTAAAATAGGTTTTAACAAAGATTCTCAACATTAGCGATGTATTCAAAAAATAACCGAGAACTTAATAAATTTTGAAACTCAAATGTAATTTTCAAGAGTATGCATACCTAGCTCGAGCCATGGACTCGAGTCTTGATCTAAAACGCACGACTCCTCGAGTGACACTTTTCAACATCCATTTACGTCGAGACATTAGCTCCCTTGATGGTACAAGGTGATGATGTTGAGTTTGGTACGCATATTTATTTAATGTTATTGCGTCTTTCCGATTCGTTTTCCATTTAGCATACCTACACGAAAAAGGGATTGCAAGAAATGGTTCAGAGAAGAAAGAAACTTCTGAAATATCTGAGACGAACATATTGGGACTCGTATTGTCTCGTGTTATCCAAACTCGGTCTCCGCGACGTGCCCGAGTTTTAAGTTCCCGATTATAAAAAGACCCAATCCAAGTCCAAGTCCAAGTCGAAGAAGAAGAAGATGAAGGCTTGGATTTATTTTTCGTTTTTTTTGGGACGCGTATTTTTTTTTTAAATTTGTAGAATTTAATTTCTCTCTCCAGTGCCGAGAGAATAATTTTTGCTTTTCGTTCGTAGTAATAATCAAGAGGACTGTAATAAATCGGTACAATGCAGAATCGAATTGACCATTTCAGAATCAATCAAAAATATTACTAGACGTGGAGTTGTCATTATCATGATATTATATAACCAAATTGATAATTTCGGAATCGAACTTTAACGTCGAAATTGCTTTCCTCATCGACATTCTTTGCTCGGGATCGTGATGACAGCAAGAAAGGCCAACGAGGAGGAGTCGTTCCATTTGCTCCGAGTCGAACTCTTGCAACCTTGTATCAAAGCAAAGATTAAATGTCTTGGGCACCTTTAAATGAAAAAATAAATGAAAGTTTTAATGATCATTAAAACATAAATTACATATAAAAGCAAAAATTAATATTAAACAAAACATGATTAAATGTCTTGGACACCTTTAATTAAAACATGAATTACATATAAAAGCAAAAATTAATATATCAAAGCAAAGAACATATTATACAACTTATGTATAATATCATTTATATTTTTATTTATTTTTTACACGACAAACAAATTATTTCTTCTTAAACATCTTTAATTAAATTTGCCTTTGAAAAGATTAATTGTGCCACCATTCTTTTCCTAAACAAATCCATATGCCTCTGAAAAAAATATAAATAAATTAAATACGCTTATTTTAAAAAATAATAAATCACATATATAACCTGAGAAAATTGACATCTAAGTCCTGTTCCGTCCCAATATTGCATGTATTTTATTGCAAGTATCTCACATGAATACCTACAATCTTTGTATGTTAATACAACTAGTGCAAAACATAATTGTGTTGTAATGATAAGACATGTATGTTATAAATACAGTTAATGCAAAATATTATATTATTACCCGTCTTTTTGTTCATGAAGATTATTAATAATTTTCACGGGCCAGTTCATTATATTAAGAGATTTCGTCCATTTTAAACATAGATTTTTAGATATTTTCAGTGCAGCCTTTATACATATTTGAATACCGGACCGCTGAATAAAAAAATGTTAAAAAGGAAAAAATAAAATCATACTAAGAGATACATATTATGAACTAATTTACCAAATCAATGGTCTCCTCGGCATATCCATAAGCACCTTTCTTCCTCTCATTTTGAAGAGAATCCAAGATAAACAGATTCGATATCCAATACAAATGAACCAAATTCAAATCCCACTTCAAAAAAAAATGAAGCAAGTTAACGTACCATTATCCTAGCACAAAAAAAAAGACTAGCAAAAATGAAGAAGACTAGCAAAAAAAGAGTGCAGTTAACGTACCAGATATACACTAATTTATATTTTGTACATTTAAAGAAGGCAATTGAAGAGTTTGCTTTGGAACTTGGGAAGGTTTAAAAACACTAGATACACTAATTTAAATAAAGAATCAGATTTAAATAAACTTCCTCGGATAAATAAAGAAGGCAGCTGAAAAGTTAACTTACCCAATTCATTTAAGAATTGAAATAAAAATAAAGGAGTAGTAACCCTACTTAAAAAAATAATTCAAAATATCATGCGATACGGCTATCCGATACGGATTCGGATACAATACGGCTCGAATACGTATCGGCTACGCAACGTGCCGTATTCGATTTAGTATTCGTATTTCGTATTCGTATTCGTCATTAGTTATTCGTAATTCTTAATTCTTGTATTAGTATTCGTGTTCGTGCTTATGTTCGTGTTCGTATTCGTATTGTTTTTCATTTTCATATTTCGTACTCGTATTGGAATTTCGTATTTGTATACGTAGTTCATTTTGGTGTAATGTAAATTACGAATCCATTTCCGAATAAGTTATTTGCATATGAATTGCACATGGGTCCCACATGGTGTCCATTATATTTTTACCATAAATATAATTTCGAGATTGATTCGGTATTTTGTATTTTGTTTCGGGATACGTAGCATTATTGTGTTATTTCACATGTATTGAATAGTTCATATCTTGTGATTTGTAATTGATGGTATTCAAATATTAGATATGACAAAAAAAAATTATAAAAACATAGTAAAATCAAGTTAACTCGCGCATTTAAACTTGTTAACTTTCATAATTTCCTTCAACTGAATTTTAGTTGTTTAAATAAATTAAATAAAGTTAATTTATTGACAATAAAAATGTCAACTTAGAAAAATGAATTGAATAACAGTTAGCTGATATTAAATTTTTTTTTTTACTTTGCTCCAAAATATACCATAACATGCTCTGTGTTCTAAGTTAATATATTTAATTAACATGATAACTAACACATGTTAGCTATTAATTTAATACGTAATCAATATTAGTTCGAATTCATAAATTTGAATCAATATTAATGAATATTTAATGATATGTTGTAATTATCACGTTAATTAAATGAAATAGTACAAATATGAAGAATACGGCATGTACATTTTGGAGTTTCATAACATTTTTTATTAAAAAAAAAATTACTTTGCTCCAAAATGTACCATAACAGCTCATGTTCTAAGTTAATATATTTAATTAACATGATAACTAACACATGTTAGATATTAATTTAATACGTAATTAACATTAGTTCGAATTCATAAATTTAAATCAATATTAATGAATATTTAATTATATGTTCTAATTATCACGTTAATTAAATGTAATAGTATAAATAGGGAGAATACGGCTGGTACATTTTGGACTTTCATAAAATTATATATATATTTTTTTAGAGCTGATATTAAAAAAAAAATTTACTTTGCTCCAAAATGTACCATAACATGCTTATGTTCTAAGTTAATATATTTAATTAACATGATAACTAACGTATGTTAACTATTAATTTAATACGTAATTAATATTAGATCGAATTCATAAATTTGAATCAATATTAATGAATATTTAATGATATGTTATAATTATCACGTTAATTAAATGTAATAGTAGAAATATGGAGAATACGGCAGGTACATTTTGGAGTTTCATAAAATTTCATATTAAAAAAAAAATTAATTTGCTCCAAAATGTACCATAACATGCTCTATGTTATAAGTTAATTTATTTAATTAACATGATAACTAACACATGTTAGCTATTAATTTAATACGTAATTAACATTAGTTCGAATTCATAAATTTGAATCAATATTAATGAATATTTAATGATATGTTCTAATTATCACGTTAATTAAATGCAATAGTACAAATATGGAAAATACAGTAGGTACAAATATGAAAAATACAGTAGGTACATTATATCTTTATGTTTATAAAACACTAGCAATGGTCCGCGCAACAATTGCGCGGGACTATATTTTTGTATAATTTGTTTAAATAAAATTTACGGGGATACATTTAATCTCAATTATATAATCGTGATATTTGTGCAAATATATTGATGTCAATAAATGTATTATAATTAATAAAAGTTCATGAAATTTGTCTATTATGGATATATGCATTATAATTAATAAGTGTTCATGGAATTAGTCCATAATTATAAATTCACATGAAATAAATAAGATATATCATCTTATAATTCAAAGAAAATTAAATTTTAAAACAAATAAAAGAAAACCGTGAATAATACACATAAAACCGAATATATATTTAAAATATCATTCATTAACATAAAAATATCAATTTGTTTTAAAAAAAAAACACAATTTTAAATTATACCAAACGAAATTAATAATTGAGTCATAGCACTACTACAAAAAATGCAATTAGGGACAAACGTGTTTAGTCCCTAAAACCCCGTTTGTAGTCGCTGTAGATCTTTAGGGACTATATGTAGTCGTTATGACTTTGTCATAACAGGCCCGACGCAGCAAATCAGGGTGACAAAAGTTTTTTTGCATTTAGTCCCTATAGGGCACCTTTCTTGGGACAAAATTAATTTCCAATTTTTTCCCCCGTTTTCTGGGGTGGTCCCTGAAGATGAACTTTCAGTGTTGAGTTATGGTCGTGGAAAATGTTCTTTATGAGACTAAATGTGGTTCCCAATTATTGTTGTTCTGTGACACCTTTCTTGCGACAAGATTAATTTCCTATTTTTGTTTCTGAATATTCACTTTATGGGACAAATGTTTGCTTCTGAAGATATACTAAATTTATTCGAGTTCATATTAATTATTTTGGGTAAAATACGGTTTAAATTGATTTATTCGAGTTCATATTAATTATTTGTTAATTTATAGATATCGTGTAGTATGAAAGACAAGCAATTATATGTGCTCGCATTATTGAAGCTCGAACTTATTCAGAAAAAAGTTCTTATTTTTGTCAATACTATCGATATGGCTTTTCGATTAAGGCTCTTCTTGGAGAAGGTACCGTTTATTTTTCGTCTTTTTCCTATTTATACATTAATGTAATTATCTTATTGTTAATAGTTTGGAATCAAGTCTGCAGTATTAAATGCTGAATTACTGCAAAATTCTCGCATCCATATTCTCGAGGTAACTTTTATTTTTATTTTTATTTTCATGAAATTTAACTGTTTAATGTTATTTGTTTGGTTCAGGAATTCAATGCAGGTTTGTTTGATTATTTAATCGCAAGAGATCAAGTCCACTCGAAAGAAAAGGAGCAAACAAATAATAATAATACTAATGACGATGAGAATAATAATAAGAAAAAAGAAAACAAATCGAAAAAACGCACGAAACAAAATATGGATTCTGAGATTAATAGGTGAATTCGGATGATTAATACAATGAAAGGAAAAGGCTTGTGCCGATAAGGTGTTTTCTATATTGTTTTTAATAGGTGAATTCAGATGATTAATAGGTGAATTCAGATGATTATTTACATATTTCTTGAAATTTAATTTAGTTCTATATTGTTTTTTCGATTAAGGTGAATTGGGTATCATACAATGAAAGGAAAAGGCTTGTGCCGATAAGGTGTTTTCTATATTGTTTTTAATAGGTGAATTCAGATGATTAATAGGTGAATTCAGATGATTATTTACATATTTCTTGAAATTTAATTTAGTTCTATATTGTTTTTTCGATTAAGGTGAATTGGGTATCATACAATGAAAGGAAAAGGCTTGTGCCGATAAGGTGTTTGCTGAGATTAATAGGTACATTTTTCTGATCATAAGGTGTTCGTCGAAATTACTTATTATTTCGTCGAAATTACTTATTTTTTTAAATTCAATTCAGTCATATATTGTTTTCTCGATTTAGGTGAATAGGCTATCATAAATTGAAAGGAAAATGCTTGTGCCGATGAGGAGAGGGTGTTGGATTCGCCGCTTTCGATGGAGAATTCGAGATTGTCGTCAGAGTATTCTTGGAGCGAGACTTGGAAGGGTCCGTCTATCATAGCAAAGGATGCAATTACGGCCCTCCTTACGAGTGGCAGGTTTATAAACATGCTCAAGAAAGTAAATTACATTTTGCACTCCATCATTTCTATATTTACAATTGTTTTGTTAATTTTACTTTTTTTTATTTATCATTGGACAGTTCATTGAATGTGTTTATGAAATATCAAGTGTTCATTTCAATGGACAACAAGGAGATTATTACATTCTTGTAAGTTTATTTGAATATAAATTATATTTTTCTATATTTGTAATCTTATAAATTATAATTATACTTTTTATTGTTTTGTAGGTAATGGACATATTATGACTGAGTTTGGGATGTTTGGAATTCTGTTGGACAAGCTTAATACTTCCCCTTTTTTTTTTGTTCTAACTAATTCAGTTCATTACTTAAATTACTTTTGATTTCTTGAATGTCAAGTAATTAAATTCCAATTAGAGTTTGTTACAAGAAATAATTGGAATTTATAATCGGGCTGATTATAAATTTCTCTCTAATTTTTGTTGCTGATTATATTTATTACAAGGAATAATTGAAATTTAATAAAGTCTCATACATAGTTTTTTTTTCAAATTCAGATGGGGCTATAATATATCTCAAGCCAAAACCTTGTGATGATAAGGTGTTCGATTAAATTCCTATTAGAAGTTTCTTCACTTTCTAGCCAAAACCTCGTGATGATAAGGTGTCCGACGAAATTCCTCTAAGATTTTTCTTCACTTTGAATCATGAGAGTCTAATGCATATTATAGATCAATGTGTAATTGAAATTTAATAATGTCTCATACACAGTTTTTTCAATTAAAAATACGCTGTGAGAAATATCAAACAAACATCTTGTGATGATAAGGTGTTCGATGAATTCCTCTAAAAAGTTAATTTATTGGAGGAGATATTTCGCTGCGAGAAAACAGTAAAATTTTATTTATTAATTTTAGAATTCTTAAGTTATGTAACTTGTATTTGATTTGTGAAGATTGTTTTTTTTAGGAATTTCATTTTTTATCTATGATGTTTTCATTAAATAGTGAGAATTTTGAAATCAAATGGCGTAATTGAAACAATACTTCTGGAAATTGTTGTATAAGGTAGTTTGTTATGATCACCGTGGTTTAATATGAATTTAGTTATTTTATGTTGTATATTAGGGTTACGAGAAATTGAACAAGTCAATTCTAACAAATTATCGTCTAAAAAAATGCATTTAATATCAATTGGGATATATGTGATATTTGCTTTTACTTAGGGATGAAAAGATAATTAGAGGGAAAATTCGCTCCAACATTCTCATCACATATTAGTTCCCATGAAGACTAAAATGATATATTAATTTCTACCTAAAAATTAATATTTGTCAAATTAATTATGATTAGTATTAAATTAATTTATTGGACTCACGATGTTAGGACAAAATATTAACGACTACATATTGTCTCCCAACCAATGGCGACCAAAATCTTATTTTAGAGACGGACTACGCCGGTCCCTAAAATATTTCTTGTTGAATTGAATTAAGACTTGTCTAAATTAATTACAATAGTATAAAATTAATGTATGACCTTATATATATCACGCAAGACTTTCCATATAATTTACAACAATCAACGGCCAACTTTCGTTCCAATTATTTTTCATTTTATAAGTAATCTATTTTGTGACAAACAATAGTCTCAAAATGTACGGACTTAAAATCTTAATCTTCTTCTGTGACAATTGTAGTGCCAAAACAAAATCTTTGTCCCAAGAAATATAACTGTTTTGGGACAAAGCAAAATGTGTTCCTAATAACCAACATACAGAGACTAAATATACTTAGTCACTAGGATTTTCGAAGCTAATGAGACTTTTTGTAGTAGTGTAGTTTCATACATGGATTATATATGGAGCCCCAATAACACAAAAATAACATACCTTGATGAGACGGCAAGAGATGATTAAGTATGTTGATTTATATTATTGATTGTCTCATTTCACGATTTAATTGATCGTTTAGTTGAATTGACACGTCAATTAACATTTGCTAATATGGACATATTATAAATTATTGATGTGTTAATTAAAGGTGACAATTAACATTTAATTGAGTCATTTAAAAATGTTAATCAATTCACTTTGTCAACTCGTCAAGAATATTGTGATGAGTTCGGAGACAAATTATATTTTTGTTGCGTACATAAATATAATTTGGGGTTCAATATAAACAAAATCTAAAAAAAAAAAAAGTTGACAAGTGTCATCTTTTTGCAACTTGTTCAAGATTAATACTATAGATAGATTTTTAAGTATGATGTTTATGGTTTTATTTGCAATTAGTATTTCTTTTGTGTATTTTTAAGTATGTTGTTTAACTTGTTATATACTTTTGAATTTCTGATTATATATAAATGATATTTGTCGCATGAAAATATACAAGAATTAATAATATTTAATACTTAACATTTTTATATTTCAAGAATATAGTAATTTCAAGAGTACCAAATCATAAAATGCCTGCATAATTTCATTTATATATTACGATATTTTATTTTATAAAAATATTGACAGTGAGAATATTATATTCACATTGAAAATTGTATGTACCCAAAACATAATATTGTTATATATCTATTAATATTGAAAATGGTATATTGCTACTAACAACTTGATAATGATATAATGAATATGAATATGAAAATTATATATTTCCTCTTAAATTAGTATGTTAACATTGAAATACGTATAATGTGAGGATTTAATTTTTATTGGTTTATGCAGAAATTTACTAACATTGAAATTAGTATGTTAACATAGAAAAGACCACACCTAGCAATAAATGATCATGCATGAAGTAAATGAGGCGTGCAAATGAAGAGAAGAAAGAGGCGTGCCAGTAATTGATGAGTAAATGAGGCGTGTAGTAATTGAAGAGAAGAAAGAATATTGAGCCAAGTGAAATTACTTTTATGTCCTTTTGTCCCATAATGGTAACCTGCTGAATAACATTTTTTACCTGCTGAATAGATCTAGCAGGTTTTCTTGTTTAATCTGGACCATTAGATTTATGAGAGTGGACGGTTAGGAAAGTTTTGGTGTATTGAAAAAAAACTCCCAAAATATATACTGAAAGCTTGCAACTCATTCAGAAATTACGCTGTGACGCTCTGGTCATTGATGCTAGGCTTCTCACCAGTCACTCATTATACACGCTAAGACAATTAGTAATTAAGTGTAGAAGATGGACGATCGCCTTCAAGCTCGCTTTCCTTGGTGATCATCGTTACCTGCTCACGATGCCCGAGGATATGTCAAGAGACGAGTTCATCCATCAGCACCTACCAACTCTTCTGGATGTGGGATATGTTGTATACCCCTGGGAGGTCTCTATAGACTCCTCCTTAGCGCAATTCCCATTTAAAGTGTGGATTAGACTACACAATGTACCAGTTCAGTCATTTTGCATCGAACAACTAGCGGTGCTGACCGGAGGCTTCGCCACAATTCTTTACCATGCGCCGTTGCACCACATTACATTTCTGGACTCCATTACACTCCTCATAGGGGTTACTGATCTAATACTCCTTCCGGACACATTGTGTGCCCATTCCAAAGCACCTACTAGGAGTCAACTAGTCTCGGTTCAATATCTTGGTATGATCAATAGAACCCCTTGATGCATCATTCCCAGCAGACCCAACACCCTCACCGGACGAATTCAGGCAATTCTGGGAGCTGCAAAAAGCAAAAAAAACTCTACAAGTACAACAAGCCGTCTCTAACCCTAACCCTACCCCTAACCAAATTAATGAAGTTCAGACTACTCAGAACTCTCCAACAGAACAGACCAAAAGAATGAAAGAAATGCAAGCAGTAGAACCAAACCCAGCAACGGGCTCTACATTGCACGCTCAGACCCCCCCTCAGAGCGATAACGATCCAATTCAGACACCACCAACCCTATTGAACAGCTTGCAAGCAGTCCCCACAGACTCCACCATCGCTCCTACAACGATTAGAGGCGACAACCGATGGCAGATCGACAACACTCAGCATCCATCAGTAGATGATCAAGGATGGATCACGGTACCGGTAAAAAGAATCTTCAAGCCACACCAAAACGCCGAAACTCAAGAGCTACCTATTGAACACTTCATTTCCATCAACAAGAAAATCACGCAGTATTTCAAGAAGATGACAGAGCCTCAATACCATGAGGAAAGAAGAAAGCTTGATCCTCTCTCTGAATTGGCCCCTATGGTACCACATCACATCAGAGATCCAAAGAGCTCTGAACTCACCATTCCAGATGATACTTCAGCCCAACTCACGCCATTAAAGAATCTGGATAAGCAACCGGTGGAAGATCGAGAATCGAACTCCGGAATTCCACAAGGAGGGCACGATGATGAGGAGGATGAAGGTAACATTCCATTATATTTAATCAGGAAAAAAATTAAAAAGAAAAATACTATGAATTCATCAAATTCAGACAATACATATAATAAACTACCAACTAAAGGACCTTTCTTTCTGAGAGAGAAAAAGATTCATGAAGCCATTTTCAAAAAACAATCCACCAAAGATCCTACTATTCTACCTAGCTCACAGACCCCTAAATCTAAGAAAACAATCACTATTTCTAAGAAATTAAAAAAGAAAATCTCTCAAAAAGAATCAATATTACAAGCTTTACAGCAAGATATGTCTAAACCCGAGGGATTAAGCCATGATCAGCTAGTAGAAATAGAAGCTTTCTGTGGATTATCTAATCATATTGTAATTAATGAAAATAATATGAATTAAGACCCATCATCACACAACTTACTTCATTTCATTGTTTTTTTTTTTTTTTTTTTTTTTTTTTTTTTGTAATAGTTAGTTGGATTGTTTCTATGATGATATACTACTTCACTCCTTTTACTTCAACTTCTTCTTTTTCAGTTGATCTACAACATATACTATATGAGAGCCTCAATACTGAGCAGATGAGTAGACAATTTCCAGACATTACCCCTGACGAATTTGTGGATTTCCAAGAAAGTCTGGGCATGAACGTGCAGGACTTAAACACCATCTTTGGCGAAGCATCAGTTCAGGCAGCAATGAACTCTTTATCAACTGAGCCTGCAACCGAAACTGAAAATCTAGGAGATTAATTTCAACTCAAACCTACCACCTTTGATTATTTTCTCTAAATTATCTTGCTTTAGTTTCAGACTATTATGTTTTGATGTAATGGACTTATTATTTTGGGTATTTTAGACTATTATTTAGTTATGCAGCTAATCAGTACTGCTATCTCGAACACTATACTTTTTTGAAGTAATACTGATATCTCATTGTGATTCAACCGAGTGATCATTTTGATATGTTTCTACCTCTGTTTTAGTGAATGATAACCATATCATGATTTTCTCAGTCATTATAATAAGTATGATTCTCTGGTACTCTCAAGGAAATTACTTAATGGTTATAAATACCCCTCCCCACAAAATCAAGATTTAAAGTATTTCCTCATTTACCAAAGAAGATTAAGATTTTGATTGAAAGAAACACTTAGATACTTCGACTCTATTAATCAATCCCACAAGTACAATCATTTAGCATGCCCCAGAGGATACCACAATTACGAGCTCTCTCTCTCTATATATATATATTACTTACTTGACCTACCCCAACATCCAACCAACTATAACATAATTAGACTAACTACTTAAAATACATTACTACCTAGATACAAATTAGAACATGCATACTAACTAGACCTATCTAGTGAGTATGCTCATTTTTTACAAGGTTAACATTCCCTATAGGTTATTTTGCATAACAATATTTATTTCATTATAATTATAATATATTATTTTATATATTTGAAAAAAAAAAAAATTTATTATATATATTCGTATATATAATATATATATTCGTATAATATAATATTTCATATATTTATTTAAAAAAAAAAAAAATGTTTTACTATATATATATTCTAAGCTCTATCCATTACTACTTAAAATATAAGTTTGCTCACTTCTAACACTTCTAATATCAACATCTACTTAGTACTGCACCTTTACTCTCCACATACGATATGATCTAATACCAACAAACTTACTTAAAGAGGGATCATGATTCCCTCACCAACTCTATTACTAACCTGGAACGTACGAGGATTAGGAGATAATTATAAATGTATGATTGTCAAGTCAGCAATCAAAGAAAGTAAGGCGGATATCATATGCATACAAGAAACGAAATGGGCAGACCCAGACTTCTTCCACCTAAGGAAAATCTGTCCATACAAATTCCAAAAAGTAGTTTATTCAAAAGCCAACAATGCAAAAGGAGGACTTCTCACCGCATGGAGCGGAAAGTGGACATTAATTCATTCCCAGGTACACCAGTTCTTCATTTTCACGGAGTTGAAAAATCTCTCCGATAAAACTATTATTTTAATAAATTCCTATGGCCCTACAATAAATGAACTTAAAACAACCTTTATTGATCTTCTATCGCAATACACGCTTACCAAATATATTCCACATATCATACTAGGAGATTTCAATATCATTAGATGGACATACGAAACAACATGTATCCCTCATTCACGTATCCATATGAACTCGTTCAACAAATACATCGCTGATAAAGGCCTCCATGAGCCCCCAATGCATGGAAGACAATTCACGTACTCGAACAAAAGAGAGATCCCAACCTTATCAAAATTAGATCGCATGTTACTCTCTTCACATTTTCATTCCCCGCTATTAAATATTTCACTAAACACAATCAACACTATTACATCAGACCATATACCACTACTTCTCTCCATACGTGATAAACGCCCAAAAACATCTAATTTTAGATTTGAGCGATTTTGGTTTTGAGACGAAGAATTCCACAACCTAGTTACTACAGCTTGGCAAACTCCCGTAGGAGATGTTGATCCTATAAAAGATTACTTACTACGACTCAATAAGGTCAAAGAATTGGTCTCTCTATGGGCTCACAACAAATATAGAAACATGGACTCAACGCTTAAAAGGTGTCCACAATGTATTGCCATTATCGACTCATTCGAAGAAAATCGATTACTAACTACCATGGAAAAAAATCTCAGAAATATCCTCAAAACAAAAGCTTACTCACTAAACATCATGCAAGAAGAGAAATGGCAGCAAAGATCATCATGTAAATGGGTCAAATTAGGAGATAGTAACACAAAATACTTTCATTCTATAGCATCGGGTCGTAAAACTAGAAACCATATTACACACATAAAAGAAAACGATCAAATTTATACAAATTCGACTCATATTAATACCATTTTTACTAATTACTTCCAAAACATCATTGGAGTAAAAGCACCCACTTCTCCGATATTTGATATTCCCAATATTCACTCTAACATACTAGCACTAACTGACCATGCTTGTCTAGTCTCAGAAATGGAAATTAAAACGGCAGTTTTCGATCTACAAAAAGGGAAAGCTTGTGGACCGGATGGAATTATTACTGAGTTTCTACAAGTATTCTGGACATTAATCAAACCACAACTAATCCTTCTCATTGCAAACTTTTTTGAATTAAAAATTGACCTTGGGGAAATTAATCGAGCTATTATCTCCTTAATACCAAAGAAACAATGCCCCTTGGATGTGTCTGATTTCAGACCCATAAGCATTATTTCAGCTCCAATTAAAATAATTTCGAAAATAATGGCCACAAGACTGCAGTCTTTTATGCCTGTCCTGATATCAAACTGCCAAACAGCTTTCATACAAGGTCGATCGATTCTTGACTCATTCACTTCCACAAGAGAAATTCTTTCTCACTATTATAAGAGGAAAATACCGTCAGTTTTGCTTAAAATCGACTTTCAAAAAGCATTTGATACCATCTCATGGAATTACCTATTATACATTTTAAAAGCAAAAGGTTTTGATGATAAATGGATTAAATGGGTATCACACATCCTCTCCTCCTCCAGTTCATCGATACTCACTAATGATATTCACGGCAAATACTTCCAACATAAG
Source organism: Luzula sylvatica (assembly GCA_946800325.1). NCBI lineage: Eukaryota > Viridiplantae > Streptophyta > Magnoliopsida > Poales > Juncaceae > Luzula > Luzula sylvatica. The sequence continues at coordinate 56,366,765 of OX326960.1, read as the reverse complement.
CGAGGGGTCAGACAGGGAGACCCTCTCTCGCCACTACTTTTTAATTTAGCCGTTGATGGATTACAAACAATTCTTCGAAATGTTGGGCCAAGTCTCTCCTCCCCTATTCACTTTGCCCCACAAACACTACAATACGCTGATGACACCATTATCATTGTCGAAGCCCACCCACATAACCTACGTGTCATTTCTCATACACTAACATCTTTCACTAAAATTTCCGGCTTACAAATTAATTGGAACAAATCTGGCTTCATCCCAATTGCAATACCGGAGGAAAATATTCCTCATTTAGCCTACATCTTAAATTGTGACAAAAAAGATCTCCCAATTAGCTACTTAGGTCTTCCACTTTCCATCAAGAAACCCTCACGATTAACTTTCCAACCACTAATTACAAAGCTGTCACAGAGATTGAATAAATGGCAAGGCCAAATGTTATCTTTAGGAGGAAGAATCACGCTAATAACTTCGGTGTTAGCTGCTCTGCCCACATACTACATGCAAGTTTTCCGATTCCCGATCAAAATCTTAAAAGAAATAAATTCTATTATCAGGAATTTCTTCTGGTCGGGATCCAATAAAACAACAAAAGGAAAATACTTAGTCAAATGGTCAAAAGTCTGCCTTCCAAAGAGACATGGAGGGTTAGGCATTTCCAATCTCCAAATACAAAATACTTCGCTCTTATTAAAGTGGCTTTTTAAAATAGATTTTCAAGAAAACTCTCTATGGACTCATTTCATCAAACAAATATATGGAGTGCCTCAAGCTAAATTACTACCTGGGATAGCTGGCAAATTCTCCTCTTACTTCGTTAAAGACCTACTAAAACTTCTCCCAGTATACAAATTTCTATCTCTCTCCAAGGATACTCAAAAAACCTTTTTTCAGAAACCTTTACCAGCATCACGATATTGTACTAAAGAGGTTTATAATTTTCTAATACACCTGGGAACTCTTTGCTCCTGGACAACCCAGCTCTTTAAGACAAAAACCCCACTCAAGATTAAAATTTTCATTTGGTTAACACTAAATAATAAAATTCTTACCCAAGAAAATCTAATGAAAAGAGGCTGGCATCATATCACAGCATGTGTACATTGTTTTGATCACTTCGAATCGACAACACACCTCTTCAACGAATGCACATACGCCAAAACATGTTTCGCTAATATTGGATTAGATAATTCCAATCAAACCTCCCTCATCGACACATGGCAATTCCTTCTCCGCAGCAAGCTGACGAAAACTGGAAAACGCTTAAAACTACAAAAATGGGTTGCTACCATGTGGTTTCTGTGGAAGGAAAGATATAATCGCATTTTCAAACATAAAGGGAAAACACCACTGTTACTAGCCGACAATATTAGAGAGCTAGTCAACTCCTGGAATTTAGCAAGACTGTAGTCTACCTTCAATTTTGGTTCAGCCTCGTTCAATGCAACACCGATTAGTACAAGCTCAACTATGAGAGTTTCCCCTACAACTCCCACGAAACAAACAATAGGAACATGTCTTTTATTTATCTTTATCAAAACTTTTGTAATAGCACTCAGTTTGTAACTACTGGCGCATAGCGCACTTTAATATAAAACTAGAGCTGTACGAACACGCTTCGTGTTCTAGGCTCTCTTTCAAAAAAATGCCCAAAATATATTCAAAGGCAACTATATCTTTCTTCAGGTAAAACTAACAATTTCTCATAGTAATCATTTTCTTTTTTAAATGACATCACACCTTTTGAAATACTTTCCTAACAAATATATTTGCATTAATACATTATATTTTGAAAAATGCTGATTTGGTATATTGTGAACATGTGCGGATACGCGAGTTTAACTATAACGCATGCCGACTTCCATTAATGTTGCATTGGGATGAAAAGAAGATGAACATAAGAGATTCTTACGCTAGTATACATGGTATGTATTTTGGAGATGTGGCGAAATCACTTAACCCTGCTTCGTGTGATAAAAATACATCTCAAGAGGATATATATATATATATATATATATATATATATATATATATATATATATATATATATATATATATATATATATATATATATATATATATATATATATATATATATATATATTGAACTATACACAAATAACATATCATATCTCCAGGAATTAAAAATATGTATAGATGTGTTATCTAACAAATTATCAAGCATGGAGGACACGAGACATGTGTGTAACCATTTTAATAACAATTTTTAAATATTATATATGTAATTAATGTGTTTCTTACAATATTTTTTTTGTTTTTGGATAGGAACAAAATACATCGCCTCTTTCTGATCATCAATATCACACACCACCTTTTGAGATCTATTTATTCCTAAGAACAACTTGTTCTTCAAATACGCCGATGCCCAACGCTACTTCGATTTGGATAGGAACAAATTATCAAGCAAGCAAGCAAGCAAGCAAGCAAGAGATAGGAAAGTTCTCCATATATTGTTATTGCCATGATTGAATGGTAATTAAGGCAATGATTATTTTCTTGTATTATTTTCTTGTATTAATAGGCTAGAGTTTTGTTCATCCCAACAAATACAAACAATTGTATTCTCTCTTTCTCCAGTATAGTAAAATAGTTTGAGTGCCGGCGGCTGTGGTTTTTTCCCTTCGGGGTTGTCACGTAAAAATACTTGTGTCTGTGTGTTGTTCTTGTGTGTGTTTGCGGCGACGATCCTAACAAGTGGTATCAGGGCAAAGGTTAAGGTTCGAGCAGACGAGAGATGGACGAGAACAAGGTTTCGGTATGCCGGTTCGATGGGCCAGACTTCGGTTACTGGAAGATGCAAGTAGAAGCGTTGCTATGCCAGAAGGACCTACAAGAGGCGCTATTCGAGACAAGGCTGGAAAGTATTATGGACGAAGGCAAGTGGAATAAGATGAACCGCAAGGTGCTAAGCTATATCCAATTATCGCTGGCCAAGAACGTGGCGTTCCACGTAGCGAAGGAGACGACGGCTTTCGGGGTCATGAAGGCGCTGTCCAACATGTACGAGAAACCATCTTCGCTGAACAAGCTGCACCTGGTGCACCATCTTTTCAATCTGCGAATGAAGGAGGGCGGATCTGTTGCGGAGCATCTAAATGATTTTCAGGTCATTTCAAACCAATTGGACTCTTTCAAATTTAACCTTGGTGATGAGATAAAGGCACTCATGCCACTGTCATCTCTGCGTCAAGGAGGATTTGAACTTTGAGGAAGTGCAGGACCGCATCCTGAATGACTACATTCGGCGAAAGGAGCGGAGCGAAGCCTCGGGTTCCTCGGGTTCGGCGTTGAATTTGGCGAGCCGGGGCCGTGAAGGTCAGAGGATCAACAACCGCGGACGAGCCAAGTCGAGAGGACGCAGCAAGTCAAGATCACGTGGCGAGTTGGAGTACTGGAATTGTGGCAAGAAAGGTCACATGTAGCAGGACTGCAAAGTCCCGAGAAAGGAGAAGGTGGAATTGAGTTCTGCAAATGTTGTCACCGAGCAAGACAGAGATGACGCTCTCGTTTTATGCGTCGACAACCCCGTTGAGTCCTGGGTTTTGGACTCGGGCGCATCCTTCCACTCAACCTCGCAGAAAGATAAGTTCTTAAATTTCAAGACGGGAGATTTAGGAAAGGTTCACCTAGCAGATGGAAAGCCTTTGAGCGTATCGGGCATATGTGATGTCTAGATAAAATCCAGCAACGGATTTAGATGGATCTTGTGAGGAGTTCGGTACATTCCCGGTCTGAAGAAGAATTTGATATCCGTCGGGCAGATGGATAGCGAAGGCTACAAGACGGTGTTCGGGAATGGGTCGTGGAAGATTGTAAGGGGGGCCATGGTGATAGCGAGAGGTACGAAGATGGGAACCCTCTAACTTACCGATAATAGAGGAGATTGTTTGGCGTTTTCAGGAGCAGCGACTGATCCGATGTTATGGCACAATCGGCTCGGGCACAATCAGCAGGCAAGTAAGGAAGCGAGCGAGCAAGCCAGCAAGCAAGCAAGTTTCCCTATTTTGAAATGCTGAATTATTTGGTGTTATATTGAGCTTTAAGAAAACCATTCAAGCCTAAAAATAGAAAATAAAACAAAGAAATTTCATTGGGATAACGAGCAAAATAAGTTTTTGTTGAGGAAAGTGTACTAACTTATTACAGTATATTGGAGATCAATAAATAAAAACCATTAATTATATGTCTTGTTAGTAAGTTTCATTGTAGTTACTTACCTCTTGACTATTTCCTGAATTAGATTAAACTAGCGTGGTACCCGCGCATTTGCGTGGGTTCGTCGTAAGAAAATAAGATGTAAATCCTTATCTTGTTTGGGTTGTTGTCATATGAGTGCATATTTGTTCGATCTATTTTAAAAAGTGGCTTGATATATTCGCGGAAGTCCGCCCATAAATGGATAGTTCAGATTCGAGTAAGTTCTGCATTAAATGTGCATATTTGTTCCATGAATTTTAGCGAGTCGCATGATATATTCGTGGCTGTTTTCCCATAAATGAATACGTCATATTTCAGCCAGTTGTGCATTCATATTTACATCACGAGACTAATAGAATTATTGCACATTACCATATCAAAGTTTATAAATAAAAGGACTGTTTAGGGATTTTACAAAACGAAAATAACTACTCTCGCCATTCTTTTCGTTGCCTAATTAAAACACTACAGACGGTCAATATAGGTCACTTTACCCACATAATTTTGATTGCTTTTTGTTTCCCCGAATTTTTCATTACTTCAAGCTCGTTCTGGATCGGTTCTGCAAATAATTACGGATATGTCTAATAAAAACAAAATTTTGTCGTGTTTCATTAATTTTTTTCCCTTACTTGTTAAGAAGCTTCTCCGCAGCTTGTTGTGTGTGTGTGCGTTGGGGGAGGGTAGTTCTGCAACTTTTGTTCAAGGTTCTTCTCCATGTAAATGGAAATAATCATCGATTTTAAAACAAGATTTTCGCCATCCACTAATAATTTAATCCAAAATTGAAATATTCGAAAATGTTTCAAAGAATTGATTATGATCATTAAGGGATTATTTTGGACATTCGAACCCTAATCAATGAAATCACAAAGTAAATTTTAAATTTAAGCAAAATTTACTACAGTGGTTGAACAAGACTTTTTAGAAATACCGAGTATATGAAATCACACTGTTGATGCCTTGTTCAACCACTCTAATAAATGATTGTCCTCGCCCATCATTTATTTTGTCATCGACTCTAACACCCAAGGAAGTAAAAGCAAACATTGAATTGTACATTCGTATGTTTTATTTGAAACCGTAAAAGTTTCCGCGTTGGATGGACTTACTAAATTTTCAAGAGTATTATGAGGCGGCGTCAACATAGGCAAATGGACTCATCCTTCACAACAGCATAAATTGTACTTGTTTGCTCTTTCTCTCCATGAACTTCTGCGCCTTTCATCGTACCCGAACAATGCATGACAGTATTCGCAAATGTATTCGGGTATACCTGTTATTTTAATCTCGCAAATTCACGATTTTTAGTGGAGGAAGAAATGAAGAACACTCGAATTTTATACAGTAATTTTTATTACAGATTCTCTCTTTTTATTAACCCTTTCTTTCTTTTTTTTTTTTTTACTTTTCTTCTTTTTTTCTACAACAAATGAATCACCTATTTATAGGGTTCATCCAAACAAAACTCTCCACATTAAACTCTCAAAAAACTCACATAATTTAATACTAAAAAACTCACAAAATTAAACTCTCAAAACCCCTCACAATGAAACTCAAAACTTACATAATAAAATAACTTAATTAAGTTTATTATTCAACACTCCGCCTTAAACTTAATTGCCTTCCATCCTTCATACCAATCATCGTCTTGTATTTGTCGAACAAAACCTTTGGAAGTGGTTTTGTGAATATATCCGCTGCTTGGTCATGACTACTAACATGACACATTTGCACGTCTTTGTCCTTCACGTGTTCCCGGATAAAATGAAAACGAGCGTCGATATGTTTGCTTCTCTCATGGTACACTGGATTCTTGGTCAACTCAATTGCGGATTTATTGTCGACTCGTATCTCGGTCGGCTCGTACTGCGGAAGTTTTAAGTCGTTTAGCAAGTTCCTTACCCAAACTGCATGACACACACATAGTGATGCCGCCACGTACTCCGCCTCGCATGTTGACAGCGTTACTATCGGTTGCTTCTTCGAGAGCCACGTGAAAGCTGTATCTCCGATGTAGAACACGTATCCAGATGTACTCTTTCGATCATCCACGTCACCACACCAATCACTATCGGAATACCCGACTAGCTTGAACTCTTCTGATTTGGAGTAGAATAAACCGAAAGATTCGGTTGCTCGAATGTATCGCAAAATCCTCTTTACCGCCTTCAAATGTGTATAGACCGGTTCCTCCATGAACCGGCTTGCAACTCCAACGCTATAAGAAATATCCGGCCTTGTGCACGTGAGATAGCGAAGACTTCCAATTAGACTTCGGTATCGGGTTGCATCTACTCGTTCTCCATCATCGAATTTCGAAAGCTTTGCACCAGGTTCCATCGGGGTCGATACAGGATTGCAATCCGCCATCTTGTTCTTTTTCAAAATTTCTTTCGTGTATGCTTCCTGTGATACAAAAATACCCGCGCTTCCTTGTCTAACTTCCAAACCAAGGAAGTACTTCATCAAACCTAAATCCGTCATCTCGAATTCCCGAGTCATCACGCTTTTGAATTCCTCAATCATCTTGGCATTATTTCCCATAAAAATCAAGTCATCAACGTAAAGAGCGACAAATAGCATATTACCTTCGCTCTTCTTCACGTATAGCGCATGCTCGTATGGACATTGCGTAAACCCATTCTTCTTGAAGTAAGTGTCGATTCGAGTGTTCCAAGCTCGTGGTGCCTGTTTTAACCCGTAAAGCGCCTTCTTCAATTTGAGCACCTTCTTCTCTTCTACTGGTTTCATGTACCCAAGTGGTTGTTCCACATACACCTCTTCTTCTAGCACACCATTCAAAAACGCCGACTTGACATCCATTTGGTAAACTGGCCATTCGAATTGAGCTGCTTGGGCAATGAGAAGGCGAATCGTCTCCATTCTTGTTACCGGGGCAAAAACTTCGTCGTAATCTATCCCCGCCTTTTGTCGGTAACCCTTAGCAACTAGCCTCGCCTTGTATCGCTCTATCTCACCTTGTGCATTCATCTTCTTTTTGTATACCCACTTTACTCCAATGGGTTGACTACCTTTTGGCAATTCGACCAACTCCCAAGTCTTGTTTCGCTCAATTGCTTGTATTTCTTCATCCATGGCTGCTTGCCACTTTTCATCTCGTACCGCCTCTTCAAACGTAATTGTTTCAGAATCTGTCAATAAACAAATTAGATGCACCTCACTTGTCGAGTCATACAAGTCTTGTATGCTTCGCATTTTTGGTTGTCTTGGTCCATCTTGATCATCGTTTGTGGGCTCGATTGTATCTACATTGGTTGTAATGACAGATGATTCTTCTTGCTCGAATATTACCTCCGTCGATTTTTCCCAATCCCATGAAGCAGACTCGTTTACGTACACATCTCGGCTGACCACCACCTTTTTCTCGATTGGATCGAATAGCTTGAAACCTTTTGTTTTCTCGTCATAGCCGATGAAGACGTACCTTTTGCTTTTATCATCGAGCTTGGTCCTTCTTTGATCCGGTACATGTGCATAAGTCACACTACCGAACACCTTTAAGTGAGACACTGTCGGTTTCAGTCCGCTCCATGCTTCTTGCGGTGTTTGATCTTCCAATTTCGCATGAGGACATCGGTTTTGCACATAGACAGCACACAATACCGCTTCTGCCCAAAATTCCTTCGGCATTTTCTTGCTCTTAATCATTGACCGGACCATGTCGAGAATGGTCCGATTCTTTCGCTCGGCCACACCGTTTTGTTGAGGCGAATACGGTGCAGTCAGGAATCGTTTGATGCCTTGTTCCTCGCATAAACTCGTAAATGAGGTGGACGTATACTCCCCTCCTCTGTCTGATCTGATTCCTTTTATGAATTTTCCTGTTGATTTTTCTACGAGCACTTTGAAGTTCTTGAAAGTTTTTAAAGCCTCTGATTTTTCTTTCAAAAAATAGACCCATGTTTTCCGAGTGTAATCATCAATGAACGTAATAAAGTACCTCTTTTCACTGAAAGATTTTGGAGTGATCGGTCCGCAAATATCGGTGTGAATAAGCTCGAGTGGTTCTTTTGCACGATATTCGGCCTGTTTCGGAAATGTGGTCCTCGTTTGCTTGCCGAGTAAACATCCTTCGCAAAATTCTATGCTATAGTCCATGTCAGGTAACCCATGGACCATATTCTTCTTGGCGAGTTCCTTTAGACCACCATAATGAAGATGACCAAACCTGAGATGCCACAGAGCCGATTTGTCTTCCATGTCGACTTGTAAACATTTTTCTTGCACATTTCGTAAGTTCAGCTTGTACATTCGATTTTTCGCCATTTCGACTCGTGCCACCAATCGCCCTTGATTATTTTTCAGTTGTAGTACTCGATTCTTCATGAATACCGAGTATCCCTTCTCCATCAGTTGCCCCATACTCAAAATATTGCTCTTTAGATCAGGTACGTAATAAACATCCTTGATTGAACCTTCCATACCATCATTTTGTAAATAATGAATTGTACCTTGACCTTTCACTTCAATCTTTGACGCATCTCCGAATGATACGTGCCCATCTTCAACTTCTCGCATCTCCCGAAATAGGTGCTTGTGCCCGCACATGTGGTTGCTTGCACCAGTGTCGAGGTACCAAATCGTGTCGCTATCGGTGTTCATATCATTGTGAGCCATCATGAGAACTCCTTCTTTGGCCTCATCTACAGTGACGAGATTTGTGTTCTCCTCCACTTTCTTCTCGGCGTAGCAATCTTTTGCGAAATGCCCAATTCTTCCGCAATTGAAACACTTGTTCGGGTTGCAGTTCTTCGCATAGTGACCATATTTACCACATTTAAAACACTCCACATTTGAGTGATTTGACTGACCGCTTCTTCCACGACCACGTCCATTACCTCGACCACGTCCTCCACATTTGTGTTCTCCTCCATTACCGCGTCCATTACCTCGACCTCCATGACCACGCCAATTTCCTCGAGAATTTTGAGTATACAACACCTTTTCGTCTTTGATAGACATCTTCGCGTGTAGTGCTTCTTCGAGCGACTCATTTTTCTTTTTTTTCTTGCGTTGCTCGTGTGCCTCTAGCGATCGAGCGAGATCATCGATAGTTAACTCTTCTAGGTTCTTCGATTCTTCTATAGCGCACACAACATTCTCAAAATCGCCTGTTAACGATCGCAAAATTTTCTCCACGACCCTCGAGTCATTTAGAGTTTCACCATTGCATTTGAGCTGATTTACCACGGCTTGCACCCGTGCGACGTAGTCGGATACACCTTCCGACTCCTTCATTTTCATACCCTCCAACTCGCCTCGTAAAGTTTGGAGTCTAACTTGCTTTACTCGATCAGCCCCCTTGAAGACTTTTTGCAACGTATCCCACGCTTCTTTGGCGTTTTTGGCGTTCGATATTTTTTCAAACTCTCCCTCATCGACTGCTTGGAATAATATGTATAACGCGGACTTATCTTTTTCTCGGTATTCTCCGGTTCTACGTAACCGTTCTCGATTACCTCCCATGCATCTTTGGACCCGAGTAGCGCTCGAATTTGGATGCTCCAATTGTTGTAGTTTGATTTCGTCAGTCGTGGTAGCGGAATATTTGCAAGCGACATTTTCCCAGTTGCCTTTGGCTCTGATACCAATTTGTTATTTTAATCTCGCAAATTCACGATTTTTAGTGGAGGAAGAAATGAAGAACACTCGAATTTTATTCAGTAATTTTTATTACAGATTCTCTCTTTTTATTAACCCTTTCTTTCTCTCTTTTTTTTTACTTTTCTTCTATCTTTTCTTCTTTTTTTTCTACAACAAATGAATCACCTATTTATAGGGTTCATCCAAACAAAACTCTCCACATTAAACTCTCAAAAAACTCACATAATTTAATACTAAAAAACTCACAAAATTGAACTCTCAAAACCCCTCACAATGAAACTCAAAACTTACATAATAAAATAACTTAATTAAGTTTATTATTCAACAATACCAACATTACAAATTGGAACCGGTGGCTTCCCTGCAAAGTCGCACGGGAACGAAATTTTTTGAGTAAGCTTGTGCCTGAAGTATAAAGTAATTTAATTTTGTTTACCAGCCAATGATGTCGATGCTTGTTCGGATTCTCTTTTATGTTTTCTGACAAAATTTCTGGTACGATAGGAATAACATTCTGTTTCGTAAGCTGTTTTGGATGGATTTGTGTTCATCATTTTTTTTCTGGTAAATTGTTCATGTCTGTTTTCTGATGAATTATATAAACATGTATTTCATATGAGTACCACTAATCGGAAAAATACAGAACCAATTTAGAGGAGTTTCATTCAAAAATGGAAGCTTTGGGGAAAAGATTATTAGATTGGAATCATCAAAAATCTGGTAATTATAAAATTTATTTGAGGAATTCTAATTATAAAATTTATTTGAGGAATTCTTTAAAAATCCTAAAATGGTTGGATGATTTATCTGAAACAAGAAATCTTAATTATATTCAAAAATGGATACAAAAAGTAAATAAAGAGAGATACAACAACATGGTTTTGGAGAATGAAATATATTGGAAACAAAGATCGAAATATTTATGGCTAAAAGAGGAAGATATATTTTATCAGAGTCATAAAGATAAAGCTAATGTGGTATTTAATTTTTATAAAAATCTAATGGGAAAATATCAGGAAAGTAAATCTGAGTTGGAAATTGGAGGGAAAATATATTTAAATATTATATATGGAATAATTCTATTAATATGGATCTTTTGGAAGAATATGTGAATTTGGAGGAAATGAAGGATGTAATTAAAAATTTGAAACATAATAAAGCTCCAAGACCAGATGGTTATAATGGGTATTTTAATAAAAAATATTGGAATGATTTGAAAGAAGAATTATGCTTTCTATTAAATAATGAGGCTAAATCAGGGTTATCAAAATATGATTCCTCTTATATAGCTTTAATTCCAAAAAAGGATAATGCCACATAAATCAAGGATTATAGGCCTATAATTTTGGTTCGTTCTATTTAGAGAATATTTTCAAAGATCTTATCTAATAGGATGAAAAGAATTATTGGATCCTCAATTGATCCAAACCAGTTAGGATTTTTGGAAGGTAGAACTATAAATGTGAATTATGCTTATGCCAGAGAAGTTTTGAGTAAGGCAAATAAATTAAAGATTGGATGATTAGTTTTTAAAGCAGATAATTAAAAGGCTTTTGACTCAGTTTCTTGGGATTTTTTGATAAAAATTCTAAAAGCAAGAGGTTTTGGTGAAAAATGGATTATCTGGATAGAGAACTCGGTTTTGGGGGGACTCTACAAGGATTTTACTAAATGGGGTTCCCTGAAAGTTTGTTTATTTGAAGAGAGGATTAAAGCAAGGAGATCCAATTTCAACTTATCTATTTATATTGGTGATTGATGTGTTATCTAGAATAATTGACGGGTTTAGTGAAAATGGTTATTTGGAGAAGCCTATGAATGGAATTGTTTCTTCATTATTTTATGCTGATGAATCAATATTTTTTCTGAAACCTACTTTATTAAATATTAGAAGGCTTAAGCATATACTTAAAATATTTCGAGATGAATCAGGTTTAAATATAATATGGGAAAATCAAACACTACTGTAATAAATGTGGAGAAGGAAATTATGGAAATCCTATATAAGGAAATGGGTTGTGCTATTGGTTCCCTACCTATGACCTATTTAGAGGAGGATATTAAAAAACCGTTAAAGGAGGATATTAAAAAACCTATTTATGGAAACACCTTTGCATTTTAACAAACCGTTAAAGGAGGATATTAAAAAATTAATTGATAAGGTTAAAATGAAATTACAGGGATGGACAGGGAGAATGCTTAATATTGGAGGAAGATTAATTTTGATTAATTCAATTTTGACATCAATTCATATATATTATCTCACTGTATTTAAATTCCCAAAATGGCTAATTAAAAGTATAGATCATAAATATAGAAGGAAATTTCTTATGGAGGAGAGTGAAAGAGAATGGGTATAATCTAATAAATTGGGCATCTTGTTGTATGCCAAAATAAAAAGGAGGATTAGGGATTTAAAATCTGGAGAATTTGAATAATGCTTTATTAATTAAATTGATGTGGAAACACTATCATTTCATAGAAGAAAACCTAAAATGGAATAATTTGGTGGGGGCAATTACAGTATTATGGTAATTTATTTTATGAGAAGGATACTAGAATTTCATATTTTTGGAAGGATGTAATAAAATTATTGGGATTATTTAGAGAAATTACCAAATTTATTAATGGAAATGGAAAGTTAATATTTTTGTGGAGAGATAATTGGAATGGAGAACCATTATGCAAAACCTATCCAGAGCTCTACTCTTTTACACAAAATTATGAACTAACACTAAATGAATATATGGAGAATTTAATGGATACATAAATTCATAACTTATTGAAGATTAGGGAACAAGTGTCCATTGAAACAGAATCTCAGATCCAATTACTATACCAGCATTCTCCTGCAATCCAATTGGTGCCAGATGAAGTGGATACGCTAATTTGGGCCGGTACCTCGGCAGAAAAATTCAAAATTAAATTATGTTATGAATTATTATCAGGAATGAATGGAGAGGATCTAAATCAAATCTGGAAAATAAAATTACCTGGTGAAATTACAATTGATAACAACAATTGCATAAGCTAATTTGGATTGCTGCTCAAAATAAGATTCTGACAATTGATAATCTTTAGAGAAGAGGATGGATTCTAGTAAATTGATGTATACTTTGTAAGAGTAATGCTGAATATGTTCATCATTTATCTAAAGAATGTCAACTTATTAAAAAAAATGTGTGGATAAAAGTAAAAGAGCTTTTAAACCTGAATTTGAGCACTGACCTGGATCCAATTCGGATAATCCTATGTTCCACTGCTGATCTGAAGCTTAAACAATTGATGGCGATTGTGATTTTTAGTATTTGGAAGGAGAGGTGTAGGAAGATTTTTGAGGAAAATTCAATCAATGAAATGAGAATTGCCGAATTGATACTACAAGAACGTAAATTTATTGAGAAGGTTCCTGAAAAGAGGGCTTTGCATGCTCTCCATGGTAGTGATGACGAGAATGTAGAAGAATAGGGGTCTCGAATGTGAAAAGGGGATATGAACGTGAGTACACTACATCAATACTGACATTTCGTCCATGTACCCGTCTCATACCATCCATTCTCCGAAGGATTTAACATATAGGATACGAAGCTGATTCAAATTACAATTGTTAACAACAATTGCATAACTAATAACAATGATGATTAAAACATTTATGTATGCTGAAAAATTATTCGCCAAATAAATAAGAATCTTTAGAACATAAATTGCTAATTCAGTCAAATTTATTCAAATTTCAAGCACAAAATTTTTAAAACATAGAAAAGGAATATGTACGAACCTCGAGAAGATCGATCTGGACAATTTTTGAAATGGATCTTGAGCTAAAAATCGAAAAAGAAAACCTGCAAGGTAATCAAAATATTCTAAGAACAATCAATCAAAACACTCTGGTTGTTTATACTAACGAAAACAGACCAAAACTAACCACAAGCTTCGAAAGAATAATACAAATGCAAAGAAATGAGAAATTAATCGGAATAGAAAATACTAACCTCAGAAATCATCAATTTTGTTAGAAGGTCGAATATGCAGGGCGCCAAAATTTCAAGAAATTTAGATATTGTCGAAGCCGACACTATATAAATGTCGCTGATTAGGATGGGGTACGGGTACGTGCTCGCGAGGTCTGTGACTTGTGAGTGTCGAGGGTCGAGTGTGGGTATGTTCGAGGGATGAGGAGGTGAGGGAACAAGGTCGAGTGTGGGTATGTGCGAGGGGTAAGGGGGTGAGGGTACAGCCGTACAGGGTCGAGTGTGGGTCTGTGTGCATGGGGTGAGGGGGATGAGGGTGGCGAGGGGAATAGGGTCGGAGATATGTGGGCTATTGTTATGTTATATTTCGTAATGTTTTTTTAATAGTAGCATTCGAAACAAAATGCAGTTATATGACCGTATTCCTGACACTTCACGCTAAATGCCGTCTTACGTAATACAATATCAGGATTAATCAGTTAATACCGTCTTTTATGCAAGTAATGGTGGCATATAGTCAAATGCCAAAAAACATGGGTCGTTGTATGCCAGTATTGTTGTAGTGACAGATAAAATATTTTTTTGTGTCAGGATTTTTTAATAGTAGCATTCGAAACCAAATGCATTTATATGACCGTATTCCTTACACTTCACGCTAAATGCCGTCTTCTGTAATACAATATCAGGATTAATCAGTTAATGCCGTATTTTATGCAAGTAATGGTGGCATATAGTCAAATGCCAAAAAACTTGTGTCGCTGTGTGCCAGTATTGTTGTAGTATATGTTGATATGTCAGAATTATATTCTGATATTTGGATTTAAGTGACAATATTATTCTATGATGTAACATTTTCATGAATCATGAGATATTATTCTCACCAAAATAAATGTTAATTTTAAATTCTCGTATGATTTGTAAAATAACCTCATTTATTATATTATTTATGATCTGAAATATTTTTATTTATCCGTAAATAAAACACAATTTGATCATTGTTGTTATAATTAGATTAATTGTTATATTTATTGTAAGAAAATGGTATATAAATTAAATATAGTATAATAATATAATCCTAATTATAATTATAATTAAAAACATTAAAAAAATTTCATTTTTGAAGAAATTTGGCAAGTGTTTCATAGTGAAGAAATTTCTTTTTTCATATATTATTAAATTATAATTGTACTTAATCTAAATATTAGTTCATAAATGAAGTCTAAATGGTTGTAAATTATAATATAAATCATATTGAACATCTACTGAGGTTTTTGGCCCATCAATTATATATATAATTCGAACAAAATTATGTCGGTTTCATATCGCTAATCGGCGCATGTCCGTTGCGATATGTCTCATATCGATTAAGTAAATCGGTCGACCAATATATGGGTCAATATGGGCCGATATGGGCCGATATCGACCGGATTGGACCGATTTTAACATGAATCACAATTTATTTGAACATTTAATTTTAGTCCGGTCCACTATTTTACAATTCTTTCACATTTATTTTTTGACCGAGGTTCCACTTTGTTTCTCCGTTGCGTGATTTTCTAATCATATCTCCTCTCCACCAATCGGATTGGACCGATTGGACTGAAGTTCCACATTAATTTTTGAGAAAAATAAAAATTTGCATGTGTTAGTCTTCATTTACAATGTTTTAATATAACAACAACAAAATTTAGTATTTCTCTCGTATTAGACTTCAATGTGACATATTTTTAGGAAATAGTATAAATTATTTGATTGAAGGTGTTAGGTTTAACTTTTGGCATTTTTGCGGAATATTTGAAAAAAAATAGAAATTATATTGTTCTAGTCTTCACTTCAAGAGTTTTTTTAGGAGAACACGAACATTCACTACTTTTCTCAAGTTGGAGTTGAGCAATCCAGAAAACATGTTTTGAAAAAATTTGTTTGTAAAGTTTTTGTATCACAACTTTTCACGAAATATTAGAAACATTACGAAATTTTAGAAACATTACGAAATTGTAGAAACATTACATAATTTAGTTTTCGCAATAGATAGTGTTGGCAATCTTTTTAGGAGTTGGAAATTCTAATTAACATTTTTTTGAGAAAACTTGAATCGAAAGTTTTACGTCTCAACTTTTCTTAAGATTGTAAAAACATTGTGAAAGTTCGTTTATTCGCAATTGGCAGCATGAGACATGTATTTAGGAGTTGAGCAATCAAGATAACCTTTTTTGAGAAAATTTGTATCGGAAGTTTTTACGTCACAACTTTTCACAAGATTGTGCATCAAAGATCATAACAGATTGCTTGTTTATGAATTTACAGTTATATTTCAAAATGGTAACTTTTTTCTTTTTTAGGTTTGTTGGGTTATCAACAAACTATGTTTGATGAAATGATTGAACAAACTATTTTACTTTCCAAATAACAATTTAAGAATAGTGTGATTAATAGTCTATTTTCGTCTGATTATTGGCAGGTTATAATAATGTATAAGAGCATTTTGATACTATTGCTGACATATGCATATTTCCATCAAGGTATGTTAATTGCATGTAGCTGGAAAATGAATTTTCCGAAGGAGTTTCTCAAATTATGTTTTCTCTGTAGGAATCAAGTTCAGGAGAGGTTTATTACCTCAGTTGTAAGGTGGTAGTAACTTCATAAGTATGTTACAATGGAATTGTGTAAATCCCAAGAACTTTTCATATACTTTACCTTATATGATACTTAAAATCTAAAATATCAAATCAGCCTTTCTCGAAATCTAAATATTTAAAAGTCAAAAACATCATGTTTACCCTTCTCGAGAAGTATCGAATATAATTTTACTATTCAAAAGTCAAAAACATCATGTTTACCCTGTACAAATTATAAATATCATATGTACCGTTTCATATTTTGAAATATCAAATATTAAAAAAAAATTATAATATTGTATGCATGTATTCATGCTTACATATATACATATCCATGCATGCATACATATATACATACATACACATGTAGTACAATACATTATTAAAGTGACTCGCGCACCACCATGAAACTCAACAAATCGAAACTGTGCAAACAAAAATGAGAAAAAAAAAGTATTACTATGTAATCTCATTCTCAAGAACGGACATATACAAATATCTCAATTACGAAATTTATCTATTATTTGTATAAATGAGAAACATTTCTAAACAACAGATAAATCGTTACAAATAACACAATTACAAAAAGCATAAAGCAATATATGATCTAACATAGAACACAATATTCATCCTCATTTCATTAGCGACTTATCATCATTATTGGTCAAACTCGGAGCAATTCTATCTGGAGACCCCTACCGTAAAGAATTTATATGATTCAATATTCTATTTACTAACTGTACAATCGGATTTTGAACATTGATACTACTAATGAATGATTGATATGATTTTAGGTGCAATTCGGATGATATTCCTCACAAGAAGATTGTGGAGCAAAAATCAGGATTTGATGGCATTCAGCATTCTGTCCATGACTTTCTATTGAATATGTTAATTAGCATGTAACTAAGGAAATAGATTAGTGTGTTATTTTATTTACTTTTATGTAAGATTTCTATTTCAGCAGGTCCTTGAATTTGGAAACTTATTCAAGGCACTTGGCTTTATATGTACCCTATTATTCATTGAATAAAAATCAAGTCAGAAAACTTACTCTCAATCTCGCCAATTTCTACATGGCATCAGAGCGAGGCTCTTCCCAAACCTAACCCTAATTACTGCCATCAATTTTTTATTCTCATACAACAACCTCTCGTTCATCTATCTTCTTCTATATGTCTTCCTCAAATTCCACATCTGAGGTTACGTCCAGATTTGAGCAGTCCTCATCCATCAATAATGACTTAACACCACCTCCTACTGGTCATAATAAAAACAAAATTTGAAACATAATAAAGCTCCAAGACCTCAGTTGTAAGGTGGTAGTAACTTCATAAGTATGTTACAATGGAATTGTGTAAATCCCAAGAACTTTTCATATACTTTACCTTATATGATACTTAAAATCTAAAATATCAAATCAGCCTTTCTCGAAATCTAAATATTTAAAAGTCAAAAACATCATGTTTACCCTTCCCGAGAAGTATCGAATATAATTTTACTATTCAAAAGTCAAAAACGTCATGTTTACCCTGAACAAATTATAAATATCATATGTACCGTTTCATATTTTGAAATATCAAATATTAAAAAAAAATTATAATATTGTATGCATGTATTCATGCTTACATATATACATACATATACATGCATGCATACATATATACATACATACATATGTAGTACAATACATTATTAAAGTGACTCGCGCACCACCTTGAAACTCAACAAATCGAAACTGTGTAAACAAAAATGAGAAAAAAAAAAGTATTACTATGTAATCTCATTCTCATTTCAAGAACGGACATATACAAATATCTCAATTACGAAATTTATCTATTATTTGTATAAATGAGAAACATTTCTAAACAACAGATAAATCGTTACAAATAACACAATTACAAAAAGCATAAAGCAATATATGATCTAACATAGAACACAATATTCATCCTCATTTCATTAGCGATTTATCATCAATATTGATCAAACTCGGAGCAATTCTATCTGGAGACCCCTACCGTAAAGAATTTTGGATCATACAACAGTCCATATCTGAGTTCCAGACTCGATTCGACATTACAAAATCTGAAATTATCGTAAATATATTTATATGTCATATATAACCCTGCAAAATCTTCAATTGTTTTACATAGTCCTATATAAACCCTATAAAATCACAAATTCTCATGTACACCATTATTATATCTTAAATTATCATCTACACCCCTTGAAAATACCAAATTTGTCAGTTAAATTATGTAAAATATATGTACTTAGTGTTATTATTTGCCCTTATAATATTGGAAAATGCTTCAAAAAACCATTAGATATCCGGAGTAGTAATGCTCGACAATATAAAATTTGAAATAATTTTTGTACCCATGTTAAACGTTGTAAATAGCAACCGTTATGAAATCGGAAACATAGCATATAAGCTTCTACAATAGCATATATTATCTTAGCTCTATAGAACCTGGAATTTTCATTTACGACCCAAATCTAGAAACCTCTGCATTATTAAAATTAAAATAACTCTAACGATATAAACTAAAAAAATTAGCCTTCAAATTCTAGAAATTGGGCAAAAACACTTAATATGATAGATATCACTGCAAATTATAAATATCAGGGATCCCAACAATTAAAAAAAGTACAATTTCTGGAAACAAAGAAAAACTGAAATTTAGAAGAAAAAAACTTTAAAACTTCTAGAAAAATGCTGAATATTCCAAAAACAACTTTCAAATGCTAAAAAGTAAAAAATTACCCTTACAATTGAAAATATGTGGAAAATCAACAATTTATTATCAAAACCTCTTAATACTTAATATCATGTATAAACCGTGCCAAATTGGAAATATCATGGATGTCCCTACAAACACTCAAAAGTACGAATTGTGTGCTTTGGACCGACTTATCAGCTTGTTATTACCCATTGAATTTCCTTCAAGGGATCGCCTATCACAGATGTTGGGTTACCACTGTAAGAAGATCTATTTTGAGCTTAGCCTATCCCCCTCGATGAAAATTAAGGATCACTGGATCCTTATATTTGATCATCTAGATCATTTCAATTCTTCTAGCTCGAGCTTGCAAGTTTTTTTTTTATTATTTATTGACCTGCAATAAAAGCTTGCAAAAACAAAATTTCTCCAAATAATCTTAGATGTTAACATAAACAATATAACCTGTTTATTGCCTAAATGGTCCATTGAAATATGTAGGAATGATTTCATATTCTGTCCTTGCTTTTGATTGAATTATACCTGTAAGTATAATCCTAGTTGCACAAAGCACTAAAAAAAAATACATGAGAACAAACAATATAATTCATTCCATTTATGTTAATTGACCCTTCATTTAATTTCTGTTATATTCACGCCCACATTTTGTGTTATTATTATTAGTATTATTATTATAATATAAGAACCAGTTACAACAGTACTACGATTTGTAAAACTATCCAGATTCAAATATTTAATATTTAAATGCACTATTAATAATAGATTTGGTCATATTTATTTTGTAACCCCCACAATTTATGTGGATTAAGCTTTTAACATTCCACAATCATATTAGTACTGATGAGCGGGTTTTTGGCATGTTTTAATATGTCGTTGTATTAAAACCCCGAACAATCAACAAAATTTATAATCTATGTTTGTACAGTGGCAAATGTATAGATTCGTTTCATGAGGAGTATATGCGTCAAATAATGAATCAAAACTAGACAAGAAATAGCAAAGAAAATTCACAGAAGATAGTCCGTTATAACGCAAATTAGGTCCGTTACAACGGACTTGAGTGAAAATTCTGGCGCTAAGTGTGAGATGAACGTCCATTACAACGGATGAAACTCCGTTATAACGCACTATACTTGTCCGTTATAACGAACAGTGGTTGCGTTGCAACGGATTGGTTAATCCGTTACAACGGACCGAGATGTCCGTTACAACGCACTTGTATTGATTCCTTTGAATAGAAATTCTGACTAGTCCGTTACAACGGAACTCTAGGTGCGTTACAACGGAGTTCTAACTAACTGAATGTGAGGTACAAACTGTCCAGTCCGTTGTAACGCAATGTGAGTTTCGTTATAACGGAAGTAGTTCTGGATTTCTGATTTGAGATTTTATTTGGGAGCAGTTTTATGGTTTGTTTTGGATTCAAATTTAGAAGTAATTAAACTAAGTAACAAGCACTAAGATCACACAAACAAACAAAGAAGATTTCGAAAGCAAAAGGTTCATTAAACCACGAATTCTTTACACAAATCCAATTCAATTAAAACTACAAGAATTACAAGAAAGGAAAGAAAACACCTAGAGAGATGAAGTGAGCTTCGAGTCTCGTCTTGGATGCCTTCCTCGTTGCTTTAAGATGATAGTGAGCTAGACACCTCGCACAACTCGTTCCTTTCGTACCAATCCACTCGCCAATCGAAGTGAGCTCCGTACCGGTTGAGTGAACTCGAGATTTGCAAGGTATCAATTAGAAGGAAGCTCCCAATCGAATTAGAGTAAGCTTGATTCCTTGCTTGCGTGAATTCGGATGAAGGAAGCTCCAACCAAACCCCCACAACTCGATCTTCGTCGAAGTGTAGACCAATTCACCGAATGAAGTGAGCTTCTATTCGGTGATCAATCTTAGAGAATTATCGTTCGATTTTGCAATTCTTGCGTGTTCTTGAAAGATTCTTGGACTTGCTGAGAGAGAGAGAGAGAGAGAGAGAGAGAGAGAGAGAGAGAGAGAGAGAGAGTGGGCATGAAAGTGCTCCGAAGAGCGGGGGAGGGGGGGATGCCCATAGGCCTTGGGGTCTTATTTATAGTGTCATTGGGGCTTTCCCATTGGCCGAGAGATGGGTGAGAGGATTGAGGGTAGTTGGGGGTGGTAGGTGAGGTAGGTGGGGCTATAGAGTGGCAATTGTGTGAGTGGTTTTCGAGTAGAGTTTGGTGCAATCTCTTATGTCGATGGTTATTTGCCTTCTCCTTCACACGTGTACCGAATTGGTCGGTATGATATATCGATTTTAACGGCGCGAGGAGACGAAGGCAACTACACTCTTGGATTGCCGAGAATTTCCCCCTAAAACCTGTTGTTAAGAAATAAAACACACTTAGTGAAGAAATATTCTTGTTATCTCAAATATGAACAATTGTATATATAAAGTTGTGATTCAAAAGGTCTAAAATCCCCAAATTAGATATCAAAAAGGTGCTTTATTTTCCTCTTATCAAGTACTGCATGTAGATATGAGTTTTAAATATGATACTAAAAGAAATTATAATATAAAGTAAAACAAGCCTGAAATTTGGTGTTTATGAAGATGATCATCTCTTTGAAATATGAACAGTTTGTTTACTCGAAATTCTCGCAGCCTCCGTCTTTCTAATCTCCGAAGTTGAATATTGGATGAATCTTCTAATTCATTATTTCATCTGTAAAATAATGTACTCCATTTTCTTTTTATCTTGAGGTCTCCGTCCAGATCTTGTCGTAACAGTATATCATTAAAACAATTTATGAGTGCTAACAATAACATACTAATTCCTTAAAAAAACAGTATCATAATATATGTAAATGCTAACCTTTGTCGTTACAAAAAATATAACGCGGCTCCCACTAACCTTCATGTGTACACAAAGTTTTCATTTGTTCCGATAATGTTACAACAGTTTATAACTTTGTCAAAACGAACAATCCAATTCCGAGAAGCTTTCTTTAATCCATCATATGGATCGTTAAAGCGTGCATATCCAATCCCCGATTCTTATGAATCGACAAAACCGAAAGGTTGTGTCAAATACACATCCTATCATAAAAATTTTGCAAAGAAATTCGGTTTTCACATCCATTTTGTCATATCGCATAATCATAATACACGACCATGACAACAAGAATTTCGAGAATATGAAAGCATGGCAACATGCGAAAACGTTTCTTCATTGTTCGACTATGAATTACATGAAACTCTTCGCTACAAGCCTCGCTTTACATATATGCTAATTCCTATCCATGTCAGGTTTTTCTCCTTGAAAACCTATTCACATTTGACGGGTCTAACCCCGAAAGTGACGAAATCAAGTTCCAAACTTGATAACTTGCACGGATTGAATCTCAGATTTCATGGCACCATGCCATGTGGAACCGTTATTCTCATAGCCTCCTTGTAGGATATCGAATCATCATATGATTTTGATCTATCATCATTAGCCACGATAAATCCGTATTTATCGGCTTATGACATAGCCTACTTGATCTATGAAAAATTCCTTTGTGTTTGACTCGCGTTCATCAACTCTTGATGAATTTATGTCAACTTTCATCGGCTCAATGTTCATTTTTCAGATCTCAAACTCTTTCGAAATTTATTCTACTCACACTAGCCCGCATAGAGATAAATAGCATAAAGTTCCAAACTTTTGCGCATTAAGTCCTCCTCCAAGAAGGCATCTCTTCGACCTACGAAAATCTCATTTTCGTCGGGACGTTAGAACTAATATCCTTTAGTTTCCTTAAGGATATATGATTAACGAACAATTTTCAGATTTGGGATTGAGTTTAACCGAAACAAATTTCGAAATATACTCACATCCTCAAATCTGCACAAATGACAACTTCGGAACTGTTCCGATCCATATCTCATATGGCGTCTTTTGTACCGATTAGAAGGTTTATGGTCCATATCTTATATGCAACCATTCATAAGTGCCGCTGCCTCAAGGGCGTATCCCCAAAATATTTTTGGGAGATCCGTTTGACTTATCATTTATCGAACCATGTCTAACATGCGTTCATTTCCTCTTTTTGAATACATCTCAATGTTCTGAAATGAAGATAATCGTGAAACGATTCCATAATCATAAATGATCATCAGTACTTATAACTCAAATATCGCCTCTTCGATCCTATCGAAGTGCGTAGCTCAAATACTCGCCTCCTCGATCCTATCAAAGGGCTTTGATTTTCTTGCTAAGTAGATATTGTATTTTGTTTTTTAAACTCTTTGAACCTTTAAAAAATCTCCGCTTCGGCACGCATTAAACAGATATTACCGTATCTACTTTAACCGTCCATAAACGTAACAAAATACCGAGAGCCTCCTCTTGCCTCGGAACTTATCGGAACATTTACATCTAAATGTAATTTCTAATAATTCGTTGGATCTTTCTCCAACCTTTGGAGAATGACGCCCTTTGTCGTCTTGCCTAATAAATAAGTATCGCATTAATCAATCGAATCTAATTCGAATGATTCTAGCAATCCATCATATGGAATCTAGATACGCGTATCTCGTTTATATGGCCAAGACGGCAATGCCAAAAGAAGCAATCAACTTCTAGGTTTAATCCTCCTCGGATTTCACCGTTCTTTGAGTCATTAGTTTGGACAACTCCTTGTCCGAACTTTCTGTTTGGAAAATATTTTCCCAAAATACCCTTAGACATTTATTTCTTTCGATCCTGCCTTTGAATTACAAGGACATCCACGCATCTCAATGCTCTGGATTCCCCGGATGCTACAAGCATCTCCTATTCAAATTTACATCGCATCTCATGCAACTTCGGGATCGACTTATCTATCGAATGCATATGATATTCGGTCACGAAGATCAAATCTCGCACCATCAACACACGAGTGTTAATCAAAGACCCATAAGGCATCTCAAAATTAACCTACTCTTTGAGCCGCATTGAACCATTCAACGCGCTCTATCTCTTGAAACTATTTCTTGAGCGTTGCGTTTTACTTTCATATACACCCGAATTCTCAAAATAATTTTGAGAAATTTGCGTCTATACATGCCACCACATGGTACGTAATATCGTTCGATTCCTTCTCAAAGTTTATCAAACCCGGATTTCTCTACAGCCAATGCCTCGAGCCCCGAATTTACCATCTACGTGTCCAACACGTCCCTTTAAGTTTAAGAACTATTCTTTAACTATCAAGGTTAATTACGGTAATTCCGACCCAAAAGCCATCTATCATATCGATCTTATCGATATTTTTGGTGTTGCTAGAAAATATGATTCTAATTGGATGATGAAGATTAAGCTCCTGATCGTGCGTACTTAATCTATATGCTTACATGATGAATAAATAAATGTGTTATTTTTATCGAATCGGTAACCCTCATACCGATACGGGACTCCAAGTCCATAACACCCAAGATCCATATTTCGCAATCCTCCCACAAGTTGCTTTGGCAGACGGGTGGGATCTCTCTATTTAGGTAGGATTATATCCAATTGCATCCAATGCGACTCCTGAACCTTTCTAGGATTTCGGTGATGGATCGTATCATATACAATCCCATTTCCGTGTGTACATCATATCTATGCCCCGAACTCCAATCAAGTCGGCTTTGGCCTTAACCATTATTGGCTTGAACGGTTAAGTCACAACCATACTCAACGTATCGTTCAAATAAACTACTAATAAGTCGGCTTTGGCCTTAACCCTTATCAGTCCTTATTTAACGCTTGCCACCCCGTTGATAGCTACAATAACCCATGTCGGCTTTGGCCTTAACCCATGTGAGACGTAGTACCGAACATTGTGGTTGTGAATATGGAAGTCATTTCCATGACTTAAGTATTATGAGGGATCATGATATTCATGTTTTGATATCGTGATATAATCATATTATATCACAATCACAAGATTTTTAAATGCATATGCACTAACTAGGGAGACTAATTATTCTAAATAATTACTTATTTATATGCTATTATGAGTGATGCCGATTCTATCGATATAAAGAACTCAAAATTTCGAGCTTCGTAGCCAAAGTTATCGCGAAAACAAAAAACAGCATCCAGGGGCCATGCAGACTGGTCCAGGGGCGTGGAAAAATGACCCTGGGGCGTGACTGTCAAGCCCCACACGCACCCCCGCACCACCGCACCCCTTGGGGACCCCTATGCACCCCCTTCACTCCCCTGGGGACGATGGGGCGCGATAAAACCCTCCCCGGGGCGCCAGAAACTGCCCCCGCGGCCACAAAAGTGCTGATTCTCTGCAGATTTTGCCGTTTCTTCCGTTTTCGCTTGTTTCCAAAACGATAAATCATGAAACCTTTTCACGATCATTCCTAGATACTCTCAATCAACTTTTGATTGATCTCTAGTGAATTCCACTTGTGATTTTAACGAAATTGACGTTCTAAATATCTAGCATCATGCAAACGGATACGAACTTTGATAACCCGTGCGTATATCGAATATACGACTATGATTTGACCCTCGAATCGATGGTGTTCATTCTGATACCACTGTTGGGGATTGATCTGACCCCGGGCCCGCACAGCGGATATGAAGGCCTGGTCCGTTCCCAAAACCCGAGATCACGTC
This sequence comes from Luzula sylvatica, assembly GCA_946800325.1. Taxonomy (NCBI): domain Eukaryota; kingdom Viridiplantae; phylum Streptophyta; class Magnoliopsida; order Poales; family Juncaceae; genus Luzula; species Luzula sylvatica. Next base: position 56,340,971 of record OX326960.1, on the reverse strand, counting down.
TCGACTTCGAGAGTACGATGCAAAGTAGGATAGACGATTACCAGCGTGAAATTGATCACGCACGACGGGTTGATCGCTCGCATCCTTTCCTTCTCCGGTGTCACGTTGGTGACTAACCCGTGCGTCCCATACCACACGTCTCCCACCGTCTTGACACGTCTCCGGTTGTCTTCGTGCGTCCCATGCCCACACGCTTCCACAGCCTTTTGCTCCATTACTTCTCCGGTTTTGATCACAAAACGAAGAGCCACAAAGTGCGAACTCCTCTACTCGTATCCACCGTGAGTCGTGGCACCTCGGTCGCGGATGCACCTGCTTAGACGATGCACCGGCGAACTTGCATGATCGCGTTTGATTCTCTAATCCGAGAAAACTCCTTTTCTCTTTCTCTCTTTCTCATCGCACTCTTTCAACTCTTTGATAGAATGAATTATCTGGATTGGACTTCAATTGACTTCAATTAACTGAATGGAGGAAAGAGAAACATCCTATACATACTAAATAGGATAAGGATGGGCCAAAAAGTATGTATAACTATTATACACCTTTTTCACACAGAAAACTGCACACACCCTTTCAGTATTCTGATGAAACGAAATTGTTAAATCGTTTAAACCGACTTCAAACCTTCACAAAAATTGTAGATCATCTTATTATCTTTCCAACCCAATTTGGCCCAGCCCAATTGGAGTTCGGATACGAAAGTTATGACGGTTTTACTAACTGTATGTCAAACTGTCGCACCCTTTCGGTATTCCATTAAAACGACACTGATACATCGCTCAAATGAAATATATTTCTACATGAAAGTTCTAGATAATCTTATTATCTATTTAACCCAATTTGAACCATTCATATTGGAGTCGTTATCTGAAAGTTATGTCAGTTTTACTAAAACTGTTTAAATTGATTTTCTGATTTTTCTTAATATAATCGTTTCTTATCAATTTAACTATGTATATCCAATATACATATGTGCATCTAATATACACATTATTTATGCCCACGAACGCGTGCGTTCGTTTATCCTTATGTGTACCATTTTATCGTTGATCCAAAACTGTATTTCCTTCATATAACACCTTCAAAAAACTCAATTATCATATTTTTCTAATAAATGCAAAAATTGATGTCTAAATCAAACAAAATACTTAATTTTCATGTTTTCCTAAAAAAAACTCCAAAATTGAAGACTAACACATGCGAGTTTCAATTTGTTTTTGAAAAAAATGAATATAAATGCAAAAAGTGAAGTCTAACACCTTCAAAACAAATAAATTATCATATTTTTCTAATAAATGCAAAAAATGATGTCTAAAACGAACAAAATACTTACTTTTCCTGTTTTGGTCACAAAACTATAAAAAATGAAGACTAGCACATGCGAATTTCAATTTGTTTTTTAAAAAGTTGAAAATAATTGCAAAAAGTGAAGTATAACACCTTCAAAAAACTCAATTATCATACTTTTTTAATAAATGCCAAAATTGATGTCTAAAATGAATAAAATACTTAATTTTCATGTTTTCCTAAAAAAACTCCAAAACTGAAGACTCGCACATGCGAATTTCAATTTATTTTCAAAAACAATTAAAATAAATGCAAAAAGTGACACCTTAAAAAAACTCAATTATCATATTTTCTAATATATACTAAAATTGATGTCTAAAACGAAACAAATACTTCATTTTCATGTTTTGGTAAAAAAAAACACCAAAATGAAGACTAACACATACGAATTTCAATTTGTTTTTCAAAAAATGGAAAATAAATGCAAAAAATGAAGTCTAACACCTTCGAAAAACTCAATTATCATATTTTTCAAATAAATGCTAAAATTGATGTCCAAAATGAACAAAATACTTAATTTTCATGTTTTTTCTCAAAAAAGTCCAAAATTTAAGACTAATACATGCGAATTTCTATTTGTTTTAAGAAAAATAGAAAATAAATTCGAAAAGTGAAATATAACACCTGAAAAAAACTCAATTATCATATTTTTCTAGTAAATGCAAAAAATGATGTCTAAAACGAACAAAATATTTAATTTTCATGTTTTGCTCAAAAAACTCTAAAATTGAAGACTAACACATGCGAATTTCCATTTGTTTTTTAAAAAATTTCTAATAAATGAAAAAGTGAAGTCTTTAACCTCCAAAAAAACTCAAGTATCATATTTTTCTAATAAATGTTAAAAATTGATGTCTAAAACGAACAAATTAAATAATTTTCATGTTTTGGTCAATAAAACTCAAAAAATGAAGACTAACACAGACGAATTTCAATTTATTTTTAAAAAAATTGAAAATAAATACAAAAAGTGAATTCTAACACCTTCAAAAAACTTAATTATCATATTTTTCTAATAAATGCTAAAATTGATGTCTAAAACGAACAAAATACTTAATTTTCGTGTTTTGTTTAAAAAACTACAAAAAATGAAGACTAACACATGCGAATTTAAATTTGTTATTTAAAAAATTGAAAATAATTGCAAAAAGTGAAGTATAACACCTTTAAAAAACTCAATTATCATACTTTACTAATAAATACAAAAAATGATGTCTAAAATGTACAAAATACTTAATTTTCATGTTTTCCTAAAAAAATTCCAAAATTGAAGACAAACACATGCGAATTTCAATTTGTTTCCATAAATAATGTTTATAAATGCAAAAAGTGACACCTTCAAAAAACTCAATTATCATATTTTCTAATAAATGCTAAAATTGATGTCTAAAAACAAATACTTCAATTTCATGTTTTGGAAAAAAATGAACTCCAAAAATGAAGAATAACGCATACGAATTTCAATATGTTTTTCAAAAAATTGAAAATAAATGCAAAAAATGAAGTCTAACACCTTCAAAAAACTCAATTATCATATTTTTCTAAAAAATGCTAAAATTGATGTTTAAAATGAACAAACTACTTAATTTTCATGTTTTGCTCAAAAAACTCCAAAATTTAAGACTAACACATGTGAATTTCAATTTGTTTTAAGAAAAATAGAAAATAAATGCAAAAAGTGAAATATAACACCTTAAAAAAACTCAATTATCATAATTTTCTAATAAATGCAAAAATGATGTCTAAAACGAACAAAATATTTAATTTTCATGTTTTCATAAAAAACTCCAAAATTGAAGACTAACACATGCAGATTTTCATTTGTTTTTTAAAAAAAATTTAAATAAATGCAAAAAGTGAAGTTTAAAACCTCCAAAAAATTCAATTATCATATTTTTCTAATAAATATGCTAAAATTGATGTCTAAAACGAGCAAAATAAATAATTTTCATGTTTTGGTCAATAAAACTCCAAAAATGAAGACTAACACATATGAATTTCAATTTGTTTTTAAAAATTGAAAATATATACAAAAAGTGAAGTCTACCTTCAAAAAACTCAATTATCATATTTTCTAATAAATGATAAAATTGATGTCTAAAATGAACAAAACACTTAATTTTCATGTTGTCGTCAAAAAAACCTCAAAATTGAAGACTAACACGTGTGAATTTCAATTTCTATATAAAAGTATATAAAATAAATGCTTTGTCACAGAAAATATTTTGGTGACCGTCCGAACATACCGTCACTAAAGGATAAGCGCACCGTCACTAAAAGTTTTCAGTGACAAGGCTGTCACAAAATATGATTTTTTTTAGCTTCGAATGTACCGTGACGAAATATTAGTGACGGTGGTTTTTTCAGCTTTCAGTGACAAATTCACATCGTCACTGAAAACAAGATTTCTAATAGTGAGCTCCTCTACCCTAAAGCAAGCAAAACCTTAAAATAATTTACAATTAATATTGTTCAATATAATATTTTTTTAATATTATATCATGATGTTTTGTGATATATTGATTTATTTTAAGATTGTATATGCAATAATCTTTGTGTAATCTATTGCAATATAAATGATAAATAAAATAAGGCGTGTTGTAAAATAGGTATCACCGTGAATAAATGAATATTATTTTGCAATATAATATTTTATTTTATTGTTAAATTATTATGTTTTGTAATTTATTTTAAGATTGTACATAAAATATTATTTGCGATAAACTTTAAGTAAAATGTTTTATAAAATATAAAACATTATTTCGTGATAAATTTAAGGTATTCTTTTGCCATGAACTTTAAGATTGTGTTAATATGAATAATTCGTATAAAATAAAATCACAAAATCAAATGGTACGTTGTAAATTAGTATCATAAATAATAAATTAATAAATAAAAAGTATTTTGCGTTATAACATTTTACATACTATATTGTATTGTTTCGTGATACCATTTACGATGTCTATATTAGAAATTAATGCAACAAATGGAATACTTTGTAAATTGTGCGGAAGAGTCAATGAATCGGCGGTACTTCCAAAAAGACATTACATAGCTAATATGGCAAGTGCAATCGTGTATCATTTTAAAATAACATTACATACTTAATTATTATTAGAAAATAGAAATTATAAGTCCGTGCCACTGCCACCTCATAGGTGTCACAACCACCACATCGGTTACCAACAGTTTTAAAGGGCATGTATTCAACGTCACAGAACCCTCAATTTTTTTTTTCTCGATAATGTCATCTACAATTAATCTAGGTCTGAATTAAGTGGACAAAACGAATCGGCCCTATATAGGTAGGGGTAGGGCTGGCAAAAAAAGCTCGAGTTCGACGTTCGTTCGAGTTCGGCTCGAAGATCGTTCGAAAATAACTCGTTCGAAAATTAGCTCGAAAAATTCGAGCCGAGCCGAGCCAGCTCGAGCCAACTTCGAGCCGAGCTCGAGCCGGATGATGTTCGGCTCGCGAGCCAGCTCGAGTTCGAAAATTTTGCACATATATCCTTAAAAAATAATTTAATCACATATATCCTTAAAAAATTACAAATACATCTTCATTTTAAATTTATGGTCCAACCCAATAACTCTAATAAGGCAGTAACTCTCTCCCATTTTGGAATCCCGCCTCTCTCTCTCTATATATATATATATATCGTGCAAACAGCAAACCTGACCCTAATCCTCCTGGCTGCGTCGTCACTCCTGTCTCCTCTCTCGCTACTCTCCGAGTCTGGTTGCGACAGCGGTAAGTCCCCCAACCCCTCTCCCTCTCATAGGTTTTCTTCTCGAGTCACTCCTGTCTCCTCGAGTAACGGCGAGTAACTCTCTCCCATTCTTGTTTTTCTCTTGATTTTATGGATAGATTTCAATTAGGGCACTTGTTTGATTGAATATGTTACTGTAGTGTAGGAGTCGAGTCCTAGTCGAGTCCTGAATCTGATTGGTACACGGTACTGACTTACTGAGACAATTTCGATTTATTTTTACAGGTGTTGGTAAGAGTTGTTTGCTACTGCGATTCTCGGACGATACGTTCACTACCAGTTTCATCACCACTATTGGAGTATTGGGTAACTAAAATTCTCATTCTCCACAATTCGAAAAACTTTCAGCATGTTAAACTCTCATTCTCCACAATTCTCATCCTCTCCTCTTTCTCAATTAATCATATACCAATTAGTTAATTATTGTTTAGTTTTCAGATTGTCGCGTTTTCAGATTGATTAATCATATACCAATTTTTATTTTTTTTGTAGAATGTCAAACGTTGGGGAATCCGCTAGCGCAATTAACACAAATGAATCTCCAACTCCCACTCCAATTAACGAGAATGAAAGCGAACCAATAATCGATGGAGCTTTTGGTTTGCGGGGGTGATTGATTGAGAAATAATATGAAAGCCGAGCTTCAAACAAATGAAGTAAGTAAAAATCTTGAAATAATTTTTTTTTGGAGTTTGCGAATCTGGTCACTGTTGCTGACTGGACAGAAATAATATTATTTTTTTTTTTTTTCAGTTTGCTTCGAAGGTGGAGGAAAATCTTGAAATTCCCATGCAAAACCTACGTATTAATTAAAAAGTAATTGCTCGGTACGTGAAATATTTAAAATCAAATTCATTTACATACAATTAGGGTTTTGATCATATTATTTCATTTTGTAGATTGAAATTCGACAACGAGGTAATTGCTTTCTTTTGCTCGAAAAGACCAATATGTCAATTTAGGGTTTTGTTTTATTATTTTAATGTTGAATTATGTATTATTTAGAATGTTTGTTCATTTGCTTGAAGTATGAATTATGTTTGTTTGTTGGAATATGTTAGTTTATTTGAGACTTGAACTAGGTTTGCTTATTTGGTAGTATGCTATGCGTTATGTTTTTTTTATGTTTGTGTTTTTTTGTGATTTTTATGAATTTTTGTGATTTTATGAATTTTTTTAATTTCTGTGATTTTTTTTGTCAACATAATTTTCGAGCCGGATCGAGCCGAGCCGAGCTAGCTCGAGATTTTTTCGAGCCGATCTCGAGCTGGACATTCGAGCTCGAACCCCTCTTACGAGTCGAGCCGAGCTGGCTCGAACGAGCCTCGAGCCGAGCTCAAGCTGCCCTGTGTGGATATTGTCCGAACCGATCCGAACCGTATCCGAAAATATATTCGGATCCGAAAAAAAAAACCCCGATCCATTCGGATCTGGATCAGAACCATATCCATATTTTCGGATTCGGATCCGGATCTGGTAGGTTATTTTCAGTCGGATCCGGATCCGGATCCGAATAAATTCCGAAAATGAATACCCATATTATCAAAATCATGATCCATTTACAATAATATTCAGTGGACAATTCATTGTAATTCACAAGAATAACAAAGAGACAAGTATTTTATTGGAATGCATGCTAATATCCATTGGATATTCTTCAATATCTTTTTCACCATACGTATGGCATTAATCATGTCCTTGTAACATACGGTACATCTCTACTTTCTCCTTTCCCAAGCTTTGTTTTTTCTTCCCTCTCACGAAAATTTTCAAAACTGAAAACTCTTCTCAAAATAAAAAATTCTTGTGAAAATTCTCTCTTCAAGCATTTCGATCTGCCAATCGTTGTTCAAGGATACCGATCACCGGTAAGTATTTCTTTTTCTTCGTTTCTCCCTCTCTCTATTTTCTTGTAAGAATTTTCTTCAGATATTCTTTTGGAGATGACTCTTTATAAATTCTTCTTTTATTTTTCATTGTTTAATGATTTTTCATTGTATATATTTGTTTTCTTTTATAAAATTGATTTGGCAAACAAAATGTGTGCACAATATTTGTGTTCCAAATCAGAGTAATTATTTATATAATTTGAATTTTTAAAGCATGCATTTGATCCATTTCATAAAGTTAGAAATCGTATACATTTGGCCACTTTATATTCTAAATTTGGTTCATTGTTGAAAATATTAAAAATCACAGTAACTTTTTTGTAAAATAAAAAATCACAGTAACTATTCAAAATCACATTGTATTATACATTATTTAATTATTTGTTAATTTGTTTTCAGGTCTGGTGATCATTTCATGGCATCAACTTCTCAAAATCCTTCAAATAATGATGTTATACTTACTCAACCAAATAGAGATACATCTCTTTCACCCGAACCCGCTGCGAAAAAACAAAAGAAATTAACTTCTAAAGTTTGGAATTGGTTCGTTAAATAAGATGTTAAAGAATTTGTAAATGGAAAAGAGTTTATGGTTTCAAAAGCTGTTTGTAAAAAATGCGGACAAAAATTTAATGGTTGTAGTACGGCGGGAACTAGCCATTTAAGCAAACATTACCAGAAAAAACATTCAATCAAGAGTGGGAAAAAGGAGCTTAGTACGATGAAAAATTTGGAATCATTTACTTATGATGAAGATATAAGTAAAAAAATTGGTATTGGCAATAATTATGCACGAGTATCCATTTTCGATTGTGGAGCATAATTATTTTATAGAGTTTATTAAATCTCTCTGCCCTTCTTTTCCTATTCAAACACGTAACACCTATAAGAAAGAAATACTCGAGATGTATTCAGAAGAAAATAATAAATTGTACAATTATTTAAGGTCAATTTCTTGCCGACTTAGCGGCACCATGGATCTTTGGACCTCGAGGCAAAACAAGAGTTACTTGTGTGTTACAATATATTTTATTGATGATAATTGGGGAATTCAAAAAATAATATTGAATTTCATGTGTTTGGAAGGAAGACACACGGGTGATAATTTTAGTGAGGCGGTATTGAAAAATTTATGTGATTGGAATGTTGATAGAAAATTGTTTTCATTTACACTAGATAACGATAGTGCGAATGGTGTTTGTGTTAAGAAAATGATTGAAAGGCTCAATGAAAGCAGAGCTCTTGTTTGTGGTGGAGAGTTATTTCATGTAAGATGTGCGGCACATATAATTAATTTAGTTGTTCAAGACGGGGTTAAAAAATAAAAAAGTGATTGATGGAATAAGAGAAATTGTATTGAAAATAAAGAACTCACCCTTATTGTTTTCGGAATTCCAAAAAAGAGCAATTGTGCAATCTACAAAATACGAAAGGACTTTCATCGGATGTGTGTAACCGATGGAACTCTACTTGCATGATGCTTAGAGATGATGGGAATTATTTCCGTCCCCGGGCCCGCACAGCGGATGTGTAGGCCCGGTCCGGTTCCCCTAATCCAAGATCACGCCATGACTTCGAAGGGTACGATGCAAATAAGAAGATTAGATTCATACCAGTGCAAAATTGATTGCACACGACGGGTTGATTACTAGTCTTCCTTCTCCTGTCACATTGGTGACAATCCGCACGTCCCACACCACGCGTCTTTCACCGCTCGTTGACCGTCCTTTCTCTCCCTCGAGTTGATCACAACCGAAGAGCCACAAGTGTCGATCCTCTACTTGTATCCACCGTGAGTCGGAGTTCTCCGGTCGCGGGTGCAACTGCCTAGACGCTGCACCGGCGAACTTGCTTGATTGGTTGATTCTCTATGTCGGAACTCCTTTTCTCGGTTCTCTCTCTTTACACCCTTTCACTCACTAGAAAGATGTCTCTCTATATTTCTGGTATATTCTGAATAATACGAATGATTCAACTAAATGAAAAACGATAAGAGATAAGAGAGAATTATCCTATTTATATCATATAGGATTAGGATTGGCCAAAAGACATGTATATCCAATATACACTCTTTCACACAGAAAGTTGCATGAACCTGTTCAGTATTCTGTCCATACGAAATTGGTAAATTCCTCTGACAGAAAATCAACCTACACGAAAGTTGTAGATAATCTTATTATCTACCCAACCAAATTTGTCCTGGACCAATTGGAGTTCGTATGCAAAAGTTATGACTGTTTTACTAACTGTATGTCATACTGTTGCACCCTTTCGTTATTTCATAGAAACGACACTGATACTTCGTTCATATGAAATATATTTCAACATGAAGGTTGTAGATAATCTTATTATCTATCTAACCCAATTTGAACCATTCAAATTGGATTTTCCTACTGAAAGATATTACCACGAACGTACGCTTACATTCGTTTAACCTTGTGTACACTTTTACGGTTGATCCGAAACTGTATTTCCTTCAGTCCCCCACTCAATTTCATATCTACTTAAAATGTACTCATGTATATCCAATATGCACGAATTTAGAGAATATAGCTCGCGTATCAAATACCAAGCTACGCACATCTTATGTGCCAACTTTACAATCAAGCCCGACTTAGTACGACTCGTTGTGTGACCATGTAGGTTCGGTTAACGATGGCAGTAGGCTGTTTCCAAAGCACTACAAGCCCATGAGCAGGATCTAGTCACTCCATCATGGCTACCCATGTTAACACGAAGAATGATTGTGATCATTGTGCCTATCTCGAATAGCGGTTATTAGTTCTTTTGTTAGCGATATCTGTTAATCAAAAGGCATGGTGGTAGTCATCTTTATATTTTGATTAACTATACTTATTCCTCGATTCCGAACTGATTTAACAAATTCAATCGATATTAACCGTTAATATCATTGACCATGGCCATGGTTTTCGTTAATCAATTCATCGAGTGGCCTAAGAGATATCTCTTCCTTTCGGAATAAACAATTCCTATCTTGGAGACTCATATTGAATTTCGTGTTTCGGACAATACCCAATGATGACCGTTTTAGCTCCCTGTTACGGTGAGCGTAAAGTCATATCAAAGTATTGTGTTACGCACGTAACGCAATCGATGGTCCCCTCAAGTATGAAGAACCTAATACCCTACTCGTCGCGAGTCCATCCATAATGACTAAACCATGTCATGGTCTCGCGGATTCGGTCATATCCAATATATGTCACCTAGCATATATCTACGTTCCCGATTCGACAAACACATTTGTCCTATGATTATCAAAACATAATCATCTCCTCGGCTAACGTACTAGTGTACATGTTCAGTCTATTATCTGATAATGTAAATGCTTCACTCTTAAGCAAACTGAATCATGACTAGGGATGTTTAGAAATGAAACTTTAAGTGTGACGGTTTTGCTGCACATAATCATCAATTATGTCGACGTCTACACAAGTTCAAATCAGGGTTCATGTAATCAAATTACACAACCCGCACACAGTTTTCATATAAGGTAAATGCAAATGAAAAAATTTTAAATCTCGAAATTGCATTAATATAAGATAAGTTTGGGGTGATACAACGTTTACTAATCTATTAGACTAATCTCGTCCTACGAAACTATCGTTTTAGATAACTAACTACTCTCTTCCTCCTCTAGGTATCTCAAACCTATAGCTTTCGCATGGTAATCGTGCTTAGCTTTCGAGAGTGGCTTAGTAAACAGGTCCGCAACATTCCTGTCAGTATCAATCTTTTCTATGATCACATCCTTTCGTTTTAAAATCTCACGGATCAAGTGAAATTTTCTGAGTACGTGTTTGGAGCGATGATGTGCCCTCGGTTCCTTGGACTGTGCTATCGCTCCCGTATTGTCGCAATACGCAATCACAGGTTCCGAGATACTCGGGACTACTCCAAGTTCCGACACAAATTTCTTGATCCAAACCGCCTCCTTTGCTGCTTCCGAAGCCGCAATATACTCCGATTCAGTTGTAGAGTCTGCTATCGTGGGTTGTTTGGAACTCTTCCATACTACCGCTCCACCATTTAGACAAAACACGTATCCACTTTGTGATCGAAAGCCATCGATACATGTTTGGAAACTGGCGTCGGTATATCCATTAATAACCAACCATGATGTCTTTCCACCATAAATTAGAAATTGATCCTTAGTTCTTCATAAGTACTTAAGGATATTCTTAACCGCGATCCAATGCATATCCCCTGGATTAGATTGGTAACGCGAAACGACGCTCAATGCATACGACACATCGGGGCGCGTACAAATCATGGCATACATAATAGATCCAACCGCCGAAGCGTATGGAACAATACTCATCGCATTCTTATCCTTACTCGATGTCGGACATTGAGCTTTAGAATACGATATGCCACTCGACATTAGAAGAAGTCCTTTCTTCGAATCTTGCATTGAAAATTGTTTCAACACTTTGTCGATGTACGTGTTTTGACTCAAGCCGAGTAACTTCTTGGATCTATCTCTATAAATCCTCACGCCTAATATATTAGCGGCCTCACCTAAATCTTTCATAGCGAAACGAGTATTTAAATACTTCTTAACATCCGTAAGCATCGGTATGTCGTTTCCTATGATCAAGATGTCGTCTACATATAGTACAAGAAATACTACGCGGCTCCCACTAACCTTCTTGTATACGCAAGGTTCCTCTACATCTTTCACGAAGTTATATTCGCTTATAACTTCATCGAAATGTATATTCCAACTCCGAGAAGCTTGCTTCAATCCATAAATGGATCGTTGCAACTTGCACACTTTATCCGGACTCTTTGAATCGACAAAACCCTCGGGCTGTGTCATGTACACATCCTCTTCTAAGTTCCCGTTAAGGAATGCGGTTTTGACATCCATTTGCCAAATCTCGTAGTCATAATACGCAGAGAGAGAAAGTAAGATCCGTATGGATTTAAGCATTGCTACGGGAGAAAACGTTTCTTCATAGTCTACACCATGAATTTGTTTGAAACCTTTCGCCACAAGCCGTGCTTTATAAGTGTTTGCATTCCCATCCATGTCGGTCTTCTTCTTGAAGACCCACTTACATCCCACTGGTTTAACCCCGGGAGGTGGATCAATCAAGTTCCAAACTTGATTATCGTACATGGATTGAATCTCGGATTTCATGGCAGTTTGCCACCTTTTGGAATCCTCGCTTTCCATAGCCTCGAGATCAGATGTCGGTTCATCATCTATGAATTCGACTTCATCGTCATTTGCCACGATAAAACCATATCGTATAGGCTCTTGACGAATCCTACCCGATCTACGAATTGCGCCTTGCTTGATCGGTTGATTCTCTATGCCGGAAAACTCCTTTTCTCGGTTCTCTCTATTTACACCCTTTCACTCACTAGAAAGATGTCTCTTTATATTTCTGGTATATTCTGAATAATACGAATGATTCAACTGAATGAAAAACGATAAGAGATAAGAGAGAATTATCCTATTTATATCATATAGGATTAGGATCGGCCAAAAGACATGTATATCCAATATACACTTTTTCACACAGAAAGTTGCATGAACCTGTTCAGTATTCTGTCCATACGAAATTGGTAAATTCCTCTGACAGAAAATCAACCTACACGAAAGTTGTAGATAATCTTATTATTTACCCAACCCAGTTTGGCCTTGTCCAATTGGAGTTCATATGCAAACGTTATGACTGTTTTACTAACTGTATGTCATACTGTTGCACCATTTCGGTATTTCATAGAAACGACACTGATACTTCGTTCATATGAAATATATTTCAACATGAAGGTTGTAGATAATCTTATTATCTATCTAATACAATTTGAACCATTCAAATTGGATTTTCCTACTGAAAGATATGACCACGAACGTATGCTTACATTCGTTTATCCTTGTGTACACTTTTACGGTTGATCCGAAACTGTATTTCCTTCAAGAGATGCATTGTATTTTCGAGAAGCATTAGAGAGAATGAATTTTATTGATCCTTCAAGGTACCCAAATTTTCTTACTAATCAAGAATGGAATGAGGTGGATAATATATATAATTGTTTAAAATATTTTTACGCCATTACCGAGCTTCTTTCATGTACATTGTATCCAACTTCTAATTTATTTTTCAAATCATTTGTGATATTAAAATAAAGATCGAATCATGGTGTGAGATTGAGGATCCAATCATAAAGAAAATGGCCATGTCAATGAAAAATAAATTCGACAAATATTGGTACCAATCAAATACCGCGTTAGCTATTGCTTATTTTTTGGATCCCCAATATAAGATGGGGTTGACTGAATATTATTATCCAAAAGTTTTTGGTAACGGTGGTACAAAAGAAATTGAAGAGTTAAATAGAATGATAAAGAAAATACATTTCGAGTATTCATCAAAATTTAAAAATAGTGTGGATCAAATAAGATCAAATCGATGAATTTGGCATTCCCGGTAGTAATTTGGGATTAGGAATTGAAAATGATGATTTGGATAATGATTTAGTCAAGTTTTTGGAGGCGAGAAGCCAACCAACTTCTTTCAAATCCGATTTGGATAATTATATGGAAAGAATTCCGTGTTCTAACAAAAAAAGATTTGATATTCTTTCTTGGTGGAAAACGGAAGGAAGAGAATATCCTATTCTTTCAAGAATTACACGCGATGTGTTGGCTATACCGGTTTCTTCGGTTGCATCGGAGTCGGCTTTTAGTACGGGTGGTCGTGTAATTGATCCGTATAGGAGTCGATTGGATTCGGCGACCGGCGAAGCGTTAATTTGCATTCAAGATTGGGTGAAAGCCGGTAAAAAAAGTAATATATTAATTCATATTTCCATATACATTTTGATATATTTACTTATTTGATATTAATTGCTAATTGATTTATTAGACGAATTACCCTCGGTTTTTGATGGCTTTAAAGAGTATGACGATCAACTTAATTAGTAGGTACTGGAAATAGTGACATTATCATTTTGATAGTAATGTGTTTTTTGTGTGTTTTTAGCATGTTCTACAAATTATCTATATTCGGTATGTATTAATGATGTTTAGAAGTTATTTGATGATTTTGTGTTATGTATCAAACTAGACATAATTTTTTAGTAGTAATAGTTACTGACTTCCCAAAATCGCAGTAACTATTGAAGTTTAGAGAATTCATATGTTTTTTATATAATTGGTTTCTTGTTTTTACTTTGGATTTGTTTCACATTGTCAGAGATACACCATGCAGAAAAAATTAAATTCTTTTTTATTTTTCTCTAATTAAAAATTATGAAACAATTACCACTCTAATCTTAAAAATAAACCGTATCCGTTTTAAATAGAAATCTTTTTTTTTAATATTTCGATATCGTAGTATCCGTTTTAATATCCGAATATAAACCGTATCCGTATCAGTATCCGACAATATCCGAACCGTATCCGTATTCGTTTAGTATCCAAATCGTATCTAGATCTGAGTAATTCCGTATCCGAATCCGTATCCGAAAAAAAATATGGATATGGATCTGGTACGACCACTATCCGAACCGTATCCGAACCATTGACACCCCTATATATAGGTTTTTGGGGCTTTTTTTTTCCTTAGTGTAATTGTTAGGGCCAAAAAAATTGGATCACTATTTTTTGACATACTTTCGCATTATGATTGACAGCATAATGATAATATATAAAGTGTGGATTGAATTAAGTTAAATTAGTTCTATAGTATGAATACAATATATAACATATGATCAATATCTTACTGTGAAAACTTGTTGCGAGAGAATGTTGTGTAGAATTACTCCTATCTTTTCAATTAACTAGACTGGGTGCTCCATGGATTAACGTTGGACATGATTTTGTGCTGAGGAAGTGGTACGTGGTGATTAACGGATGGATCACATATATAACCAGCGCTTGTAGCGCCATGGTTGGTATCTGGGCTGCTACACGGATGACTTGGGTTCGAACCCGGTCAGGGACCAAGGAAAAAAACTAGGTAGTCTTAGTAGGGTAGATTAGGTAGGGGATAGGGGTAGGGTAGGGGGCCTACGGGCATATATCTCAAAAAAAAAAAAAAAAAAAAAAACGGATGGATCACATCACTTATGACGTGATCGAGGGTTTAATTGAGGAAGTCTTGGGGAAGAGTTATAATTTCTCATAGTTTTATAGCCTGGTGGTTAAGTGATTGGTACAGAATACCAAGATCATGGGTTCATATCGCATTGCCATATATTATGTTTCCTGAACTTGAAAATTTTTGCTGATGAGTTGACGATTCGACATAAATCGGAAGGATATGCATCCCTAAAATTTGCACGGTGCAGTCGATTAAAAGTTAATTATAGAAATGAAATTTGTTAAGTATATCAATTAACAATCAGGTATATATCAATTAATATGAAAATGCATATCAATTAACAGTTAATGATATGTTGTTAAAGTACTGGAGATTATTTGGGAGATGGTTTGCGGGGGCTTGTGAAATGATCAGTGGCGGATTTAGGGAGGCGAGCGGGAGGCCCGGCCCCCCCTATGAAATAAAAAACCGATGTGTTAGCGCGAAAATAAGGTGATTTCGCTTGTTTGGAAAATAATAAATATGATAAAGTTGTTTGTATGTCACAAAGATTATAGTAGTATAGTGGTAAAATTGATGTTTGAGATATGGAAGGTCTTAAGTTCAATACCCTCAAGCCAATTTTGATTTTTTTTTATTTCGGCCCCCCCCTATAAAATTCGGCCCCCCCTATATATTAATCCTGGATCCGTCCCTGGAAATGATGATGTCTGTTGACTACATCAAGGATGTTGATGATATGCCATGAGGACAAAGTAAAAATTTCTCAAATAAAATATGAAATAAAAAATATCGATGTTGGTAAATGATGATTATCCATTTATTTAATTAATCGTTTAAACTCTTTTCTTTGTGCTATATAGTTTTGTAAGTTTTGAAAATTCATTATTCAATTCCAAATTGAGTGATTCAAATTTCTAAATTCATATTTTGAAGAATAAAATTTCATTATGAATTTCAATATCCATTTCTTAATTTTGAATTTATAATTGATGGTTTCATATTATAATTGATATTATTAAATTCTGGAAATATTATTTCATCAAAATATTTTTTCTTAGGATATTATTTTTCCAGTTTGGTTAGAGTTTTATTGAACCCAAAAACTGTTTCATTGTTTTTTTTTTCAATTCCAATTCCAATTATTATTATTATTATATTTAATATGTTTTGAGTTTTATTGGGCTCTAAAGTCTACTTTGAATTTCATGTGTTATAATTATGTTTGAGATTGTGTTTAAGGGCTTCTATTCTTTTTTCTGACTATGTTCATAGAAAACAAGTTCTTAGAAAAATATCGGAAACAAATTAAATAAAGCAGAACAATATTAGGAGATGCATTATAATTTATTACAAAGTTATATGCACAAATTGATGTGTTCATGGGACCGGTCCTGTGCTTAGCCAATTGTGGCAATTAGTACAGGTCCGATTTTAAAAGACAAAAATGCCGGGCCGGCCCGGAGTGTTCATCATCGAATCACAACAGGCCACGTGCCCAAATACGAAAAAGAAAAATGTACGAATCAAAGAGATATATATGACACCAAAGACCGTGTCGCAAAAAGTGTTTTACTCATCTTTCTGTTAATCTCCTGTTTCTCATCTCTCTGAAAATCACTGTTTCTCTCTCGGTCATAATAAACCTGTTTCTTACCTCTCTGTTAGTCAGCTATTTCTCGGTCATAACAAACCGCGCTTGCAATGCAACAACCATTCTTAAAATAGTTAAAACTCTTAAACCCTCTGTGACTTTTTAAATTTGTTGTTTGAATCTTTGATTTCTCCTAACAAATCTGTGTTCTTTTCTTGTATAAATACATCTAAAAGTAAGAGGTAATAATTACATTTGATTTCAATCTTTCCAACACTTGGCTTCTTTAAAGTTTCGAATTTGTGTTTCAAATATTTGAATTTGTTCCTCTCAAATTTTTTTTGTATTCCTTACCTTTTGGTACAAAGATGCCGACTTATTATAACGGCAAATTGGTCACTGGATTCCTTTCGAGGTATAATTTCTTCCTTGATTCCTTGTATTTCTTGATCATAATTGTAAAACAAATACATAATCATAAATAAATTTATTATCCTTACACATCTCGCAGTCTTTTCGAAAATAGTCAAAACGAGAAAATCAGATATGGATTCGCCAGCGGTATAGGCAACAGGGAGTCTATGGAAGATTTTCATGATAATCAGTGGGGAACAATTTATGATGAAGCTGGCGGTTTTTTTGGCGTGTTTGATGGTAAACAAGCACCTTCCTTCCAAAATCTCATCAATTTTAGTATTTGAATCAATCAATTAACAAAAAATAAAATAAAATTTTGAAAGGTCATGGTGGGACCCGTGCAGCAGAGTTCGTGATGCAGAATCTCATGAACAATATAATGGACCATCCCAGCTTCGTTAGCGACACCAAGTCCGCGATAGGTAAACAACACGTCATATTCAATTCTTTCTTCTCCTTGGTTTTATTTGATCTGAAATGGCGAAAATGAAAAATACTCTTTTCGTTTATTAATAATTAATGAACATGTAGCTGATGGATATAAGAACACGGACTCGGAGTTCCTCAGAGTCGAGGAGGATAATCCGAGCGGTTCTGGTTCAACTGCCACCACTGCCTTACTATTCGGTAACCGTCTTTTCGTGGCCAATGTCGGGGACTCCCGAGCTGTCATTTGCAGGGGCGGGTCTGGTAATTTCTCATTTGTATATATTTACTTTGTGTTAATGATTAATTTATGATTAATTGCTCGACTTTGAAAATTATGTATTTTGTTTTGTGTAGCAATTGCTGTGACGAGGGATCACAAACCTGACCAACCAGACGAGAGGAAGAGGATCGAGGACACGGGAGGCTATCTTTTGTGGGCTGGGACATGGCGTGTTAAAGGTATCCTGGCGGTGTCTCGTGCTTTTGGCGATAGAGTTCTGAAGGATTGCGTCATTGCTGATCCTGACATCCATGTTGGATTTTCTTTATTTCATTTCATTTGGTTTGATCTTCTTTTAATTTTTTCGTTTTCTAATACTGAATTCTTTGTTGTGTTTATAATATAATAGGAAGTAGCGGTCGACGACTCGCTGGAGTTTCTCATCCTCGCAAATGATGGACTTTGGGATGTTATTTCTAATGAGGTATAATTTTTGATATTTTAAGTTCTCACGGATAATTTGATAATTGTTTCCGTGGATTATCGTTGTCTTTTATTTTTTAAATTTTAGGAGGCAGTGGAATTGGCGAGGAACTATGAAGATCCGGAGTATGCGGCGATATTGCTTCATCACGAAGCATCAACAAGGGGAAGTGGTGATAACATCACCATAGTTATCGTGCGTTTCTCACGTTCTCGTCCTGAAAGGGACGGGAGGACCAGATGTCCGACCCCTCCTCCGGAGTTTTTTAGGGACCCGGAGACCCTGATGGGGAGGTAAATCACTTATCTCTTACTTCGGGTCATCAAAATTGTGCTTCTATTGTTTGTCACGTTGATAAGTTGTATCAGTTAGTTAGGGTTATTATAAGGTGATCTGGCCAAGCTATTTTTTGAGTTTGGAGCCGTCGGATTACCTGATTATGTTTCCACACGTTAAGACTAATTGTAAATGCTTATCACATTTTTTTATTTTATTAAAATTTTCAATTTTATTTTCAGATTTAACCATAGTGTTGATTGGTAGTCTCGTTTTGTCTTGTCACACAATTTTGCAGTCTTGTTTTGTCTGTCGTGACAATTATAATATGTTTTGAGATTTAACCATAGTGTTGAATTATTGACTAATAATTATTTTTTATAATCGTGATTTTTTTGTACATAATTATTTTACGTTCAGTTTTGAATATTTTTGGAAAGTTACGCCATCTTACATTATTAACACAAATTATTACCAGTCATTATGTTAATGTTTAATTTGCTCATCATTTCATTGAAAGTTACATGATCAGATGAAATATGAAAAGTGTAAGTATCTCAAATACTAATAAATTAATATATAATCTTATAAAACATAAATCATCAATATCAATATCAATGTTTTAAATCGTAAAAAAGTGCAAAAAGTGCAAAAAAGTGATCAAATGGAATACTTCACTTTAGCATGTATATGCCCCGTAAAACGCGTCCTCTCGTTTAGTCTGTTAGCCCTCCAATTTTATTTACCCTGCACTTGGTAGCGCGCGGCGCGCGGGACTGCAAAAATTATGGAGTGCACTAGCAATCAACCCCAATATTTATAATAAATAGTATTTGATATGCATTCAATTTTTATGGTGTTAAATTAAAATAGATAAATTTAACAGATTAATGCATAATTATGTTACTAGTACATATCATAACTAAGGAGGGGTATTTTGGAAAAAATATTGATACTCACTCTAGACGAATTAGCTTTAGAAATAAGGCAATCCTAATAAAATTTACAAAAACTCATTAAAATGAAAGATAATGATCTACCAATCAAAACACAAATACATGCTAAAGTGAAGTATTTCGTTTGACTAACATGTGTAATTTTTAATTTTTTCAATATTTTTGCAAAAACGATAAAAATGGAGTCAAACACCTGCTGAAAAAAATTATCATATTTTTCTAAAAAATACAAAATTTTAAATCTAAAACAATCAAAATACTCAATCTTCATGTTTTCTCAAAAACCTCTATAAATTGTTGTTTAATCTAGATCTAAATGGGGTGAATAGGTAATCTTAAGATCTAATTTCCGCGCTAATGGAATGCAAGTAGTATATTATGCGGAAGCGTATATAATTTAAAGTGTAGAAAGATGTTACCACACAAGTTGACACAAGATATTTGTGACGGAGTTCGGTAGGTAGTTGATATATAGTTTTAACTCATCATTTACTTTCTCAATCGACCGACTCGATTGTTCACAAGTACATACATTTCCAGAGATGCCTTGCACCGTGTAGGCTCTCTATTGAATTCCCGAATCAAAGATTACAAGGTTTGCTGAGATCGATTTACACGTTTCTATTGATTTATGACGGGCTTTGCAATTTAGAACTAGCCTATTACAATCTACAAATCGAACTCTACATAATCAACACGCGAGTTGGGAATCATCCGTAGTGGAGAATCGAAAGATCCATCTTAGATCACGGTTTGATTTAGAGCAATGAAACTCAAGATCTAATGGATACGTTTTCTCTCTTTGATATTGTGTTAAAATTATGGAAGATATAGAGAGAGAGAGAGAAATAAGGGAGGGATCATTCTATTTATAGACCACATAGTCCCTCCCACATTTATCAGTATTTCTGTATATTCCGTTCGAACGGAATAGATTTTCCGTTCAAACAAAGCATAAGTCAAACTAGCCGTTACAAACTAATAGTTCGAAATCTGGCACTTCCGTTCAAATACAATAATGTTCCGTTCGAACGGAAGAAGCACAGTGATTCACTTGACTTTGCACTACCTTCCGTTTGAACGTTGAGCGTTCCGTTCACACGGAATGTTGGCTTCCATTCGAACGGATTGGTGATTTGGTTCGAACGGAGGCTCTGTTGATTTTGCTTTTGCAAAGTCGGGCTTTGGAATAGTTTGTTTTCCTTCGAACGAAGTGGTGATTCCGGTCGAACAAAAGTAGTCATGTTTCCAGATTTTACAAACTTCCCGTTTCGAACAAATTTACTTTTTAAAATTGAGCTTAATAATTCTAAATTTAGTCTAGGGATATCTATGGGTTATTTTTGTGATTGTATGATATTCCAACTCGCGAAAGTCTTCGACGACTTGATTTTAGACTTGAGCGAAGATTTTCGTCTTTTTTCTTTGACCATCGTCTTGATTCTTTAACTTCTTGAATCTTCTTTGACCGAATACAATTTAAGAAGATTTTTTGTTTTTCAAAAACATCGTAATTGAGGACTAACACGTGCAAATTTCTTGTGCAAAAACATTCGGCAAAAATGCAAAATATTGAAGTCTAACACCTTAAAAAATCAATTTTCTTATTTTTCTAAAAAAAATGTCAAATTTGATGTCCAAAACTAGTAAAATACATTTTCATGTTTTCCTCAAAATACCTTCGTAATTGAGGACTAACACAATCAAATTTATTGTTCAAAAATTTCAAGAAGATGCAAAAAGTGAAGTCTTAACACCTTAAAAAATTATAATATTCTTATAAAAATGCCTAAATTGATGTCTAAAACGAGCTAAAGACACAATATTCATGTTTTTCAAGAAAAGTTGAAAAAATGATAAAAGTGAAGTCAACACCTTAAAAAATCAATTATCATATTTTTCAAAAAATTGCCAAATCTTAAGTCTAAAACGATCAAACCACTCAGTTTTCATGTTTTCCTTAAAAAGAACTCCTAATGGAAGACTAACAAAAATAAATTTCTATTTGTTCAAAAATTTCGGAAAAATGCGAAAAGTGAAGTCTAACTCCTTAAAAATATATTTTTTTTTCTCGAAAATGTCAAAATTTTCTAAAAATGCGTATAAATAATTAGGATTGTGTTGTGTAGTTGTGTCGAAATTATAATTATGATTGTGAATTTTGTATGAAAATTAATATGATTATGAGTATAATTATAATTTATAGTAATTCTTTAGATAATTATAATTATCAAAATTAATCTAATATTTAATTAAGTACATTTAACATGTATGTATGAAATATGTATTACTTACATATATAAATAATTATATTTATTAATAATAATTGAATTTAGTACAGACTTTCAGCGACGGGCCGTCGGTGATAGCTTCAGCGACGGCCCGTCGCTGAAAGTGGCATCAGCGACGGTTTTTTAGCGACGGTTGGCCGTCGGTAATACTTTTAGCGACGGTTTTTTGGACTTTTAACGACGGTTTTTACCGTCGCTGATACTCCAATCTGTTGTAGTGAAATTGATGTCTAAAACAAGCAAATACTTCATTTTCATGTTTTCCAAAAAAACTCCGTAATTGAAGACTGACACAAAAGAAATTCAATTTTTTTTCAAAAATTTTAGAAAAATGCCAAAAGTGAAGTGTAACACCTTAAATAAATAAATTTATAAATATTTTCTAAAAATGCGAAAAGTGACGTCTAAAATGAGCAAAAACTCAATATTCATGTTTCTCAAAAAAGACCTTAATTCAAGACTAACACTGATGGGGAATATCCTCGACCCCGGGCCCGCGCAGCGGAATGAAGGCCCGGTCCGATTCCCCGATTCCCGAGATCACGCCATGACTTCGAGGGTACGATGCGAATAGAAGGATAGATCTATACCAGCGTGAAATTGATCACGCACGAAGGGTTGATCGCCGCCTTCTATCTCCTGTCACGTTGGTGACAATCCGCGCGTCCCATACCACGCGTCTTTCACCGTTCGTTGACCGTCTTCTCACTCCTTGAGTCGATCACAATCCAAGAGCCACAATTGTCGCTCCTCTACTTGTATCCACCGTGAGTCGCAAGACGTCGGTCGCGGATGCACCTGCCTAGACGATGCACCGGCGAACTTGCTCGATCTAATCGATTCTCTATTACTCGAGAAACTCCTTTCTCGATTTCTCTCTCTTCGCACCCTTTCACTCACTAAAGATCAAATCTGAATTTGCTCTTTTTCTTGTGTATATTGGGCAGAATAATCACTTGCTTAGAATGATTCAACTGATTGAATTGCTTAGTGAAGATTAGAGAGAAAATCCTATTTATACCTAAATAGGATAAGGATTAGCCAAAAGGCATGTATATCCAATATACACCCTTTCACACAGAAAACTGTATGAACCTGTTCAGTATTCTGTCCAGACGAAATTGATAAATTTCTCTGACAGAAAATCAACCAACACGAAAGTTGTAGATAATCTTATTATCTACACAACCCAATTTGGCCCAGCCCAATTGGAGTTCGTATGCAAAAGTTATGACTGTTTTACTAACTGTATGTCATACTGTTGCACTCTTTCGGTATTTCACAGAAACGACACTTATACTTCGTTCATATGAAATATATTTCTATATGAAGGTTGTAGATAATCTCATTATCTATCTAACCCAATTTGAACCATTCTAATTGGATTTTCCCACTGAAAGTTATGGCCACGAATGTACGACTACATTCGTTTATCCTTGTGTACACTTTTACGGTTGATCCGAAACTGTATTTCTTTCAAACACATGCAAATATCTATTTAATCATAGCAAATTGAAAAAAAATACAAAAAGTGAAGTTAACACTAACAAAAAGATCAATCAACATATCTTCTTTAAAAATGCCAAAATGTATATCTAACAAGAGCAAACTACTAAGATTCATGTTTTCCTAAAAATAAATCGTAATTGAAGACTAACACAAGCAAATTTCTATTTCTTTTTCAAAAAAATTGCAACAAAACAAAAATGTAAGTCTAACACCTTAAAAAAAATCAATTTCCTATTATTATAAAAAAATACTAAAATTGATGTCTGACCTAGAAAAATACTCAATTTTCGGGTTTTTCTAAAAAACACTAAGTAAGCTTTCCATTTTTGCAACAATTTCGAAAAAATGCAAAGAGTGGCGCCTAACATCTTCAAAAAAATAAATTTATAATATTTTTCTAAAATAATACAAAAATTAATGTCTAAAACGAGTAAAATACTCACAAAAATTCATAATTGAGGACTAAGACAAGCAAAATTCTATTGTTTTCAAAGATTTTACAAAAATGCAAGAAGTGAAGTCTGACTCCTTTAGAAAAATCAATAATCTTTTTTTTCTTGAAAATGAAAAAATTTATGTCTCAAACGACTAGAATACTGGGTTTTCATGTTTTTTCTCAAAAAATAATGTAATTGAAGATTACTATATGCAAATTTCTATTTTTTTTTTAAATTGTAAAATTGCAAAAGTGAAGTCTAACACCTGCAAAAAAATCAATTATCATATTTTTCTAAAAAAATGCAAAAAAAATCTCCGAAACAAGCAAAATACTCAACTTTCATGTTTTTTTCTAAAAAAACTCCGTAATTGACGACTAACACAAGCAAATTTCTATTTTTCTCAAAAAAATTGAGAAGATGCAAAAACTGAAGTTTAACACACCTACCAAAAAAATCTATCATATTTTTCTAGAATTGTCAAAAATTTATGTTTCAAACGAGCATAAGGCTCAACTTTATGTTTTCTAAAAAAACACCGTAATTGAAGACTAAGAAATGCAATTTTCTTTTATTTTCAAAAAAAATGTAAAAGATGAAGAAAAATCATTGATCTTATTTACTAAAAATGCCAAAATTGATGTCTCAAAAGAGAAAAATACTAAGATTCATGTTTTCCTAAAAAAAATGTTGTAATTGAAGATTAACACATGTAAATTTCTATTTTATTCAAAAATTTCGAAAAAAGAAAAGAAGTCTAACACCTTCAAAAAAATCAATTTTCATATTTGTTTTATAAAAAATACAAAAATTGATGTCTAAAATGAACAAAATACTCAATTTTCATATTTTCCTCAAAAACACCGTAATCAAAGATTAACACATACAAATTTCTTATATTTTTCATAAAAATGTAGAATGTGCAAAATGTGAAGTCTAGCACTTATAAAAAAATTGATTATCGTAGTTTTCTAAAAATGACCAAATTTATGTCTAAAAAGAGAAAAATGTTGAGATTCATATTTTCATCAGAAAAACATTGTATTTAAAGTCTAACACAGGCAAGTTTATATTTTTTCCAAAATTTATATTTCATCAGAAAAATACGCAAATAGTGAAGTCTAATACCTTAAAAAACAATGTTCATATTTTTTTTTCTATAAATTGCAAAAAAAATGATGTATAAAACGAACAAAATACTAAATTTTCAATTTTTCCTAAGAAAACGTCGTAATTGACTAACACATGCAAATTTTTAGGATAAATATGATATTTTTGTGATTTCAAAAGGGTAAAACCGTAAAATGTAAATCCTCTTTTCTAAAATTTGGCGCCAAAATTTCTCCGACGTCCAGTTGATCTAAACCCTAAGAAGCTCTGGCAATGGCGGAGAAATCAGTGCGCCTCCAGCTAGAAGAGATCCAGACTTCGACGGATCGATCCTATGGATACGGTCTTCTCATCCACCTTCACCGGCTCTCAGCTGATGATGCATCGATTATGGAGTCCATTGCACTTTTCTCGCCTCCTCTTATCCCTACAATCCTCAGTGACTCTCGTAGCACTGACGAAGAGATGTAATTAATTTTTTTCGTTACCTTCAAATGTTAACCTTTGATTTGAGAATTGTAGAACGAAACTATGTATTAAAAATTATGGTTGAGATAAATCGTTTCAATTTTTTGAAATAGTGCTATTCTGGCTATCAAATGCCTTGGTTTCACGTTGTATCATCCTTCTCTGGCAATCACCCTCTCAGGTTTCTCTTTCTTCTATAATCATGCTATTTCTTTTTTCTATTTCATTCTCTTTAATTCAGTATTTCTTATTTTTTCTAAATCTCGCTCTGTATTTTAGATGCGATCGTTCAATTGGCACTGGATTCACTCATAAAATTGATCAATTCTACTCTAGTAAAGGTAATCAAACTCATTTGACTTCAATTTTTTTTACCTCTCAAATTTTCTCTCTTTCTATATTCTCCATTTCATGCAGACCGTTTGTAATTTGGGAGTATGGTGCTTATCAGTTCAGCAATTAAAAACTTCATTAATCAAATCGCGAACTAATTCTTTGATTCACACAATTACATATGCACTGGACAATCCATTTGGCTCCTTATCCGTTACATGCGAAGCAATTCAGGTTCTTTAAATTTCAATTCAACCACTTGCTCCTTTTCTTTATGTTTGATTATCTTTAATTGATTGTAAATTCAAATATAAATAGGCTTTGACAAAACTCTCAACACAAATTCCTGAAGAAATGAAGAAATTATCGAATGTGTGGGGCCCATCTATATACAAAAGGCTTTTAAGCAATAATAAAACCGAACGTGACATGTCAGAAAGGTGTCTTCACAAACTTTCTTCTCTTATTTTACCTCCTCAAATTCTTCTTTCTAAGGAAGTGGCATCAGATCTAAAGAGGAATATTCTTGGGTGTATGGTGGACATGGTCCACGATGATCAGAAGAAAATACAAGCAATACAAGCATGGGGTTGGTTTATCTCTCTGCTAGGTTTTGAATATTCTGAAAATATTCATATAATCAACAAAATGTTGAAAATTCTCGAAAAAACATTCACAGATCATGATCCACAAATCCAAATCGCTACTCTTGTAAGCCAATTATCTTCTTTCATTTCATTTCATTGATATATTTATGCAAGTTAATAAAATAATAAGTTTCACAGGCTTCATGGAGACATTTGATCGATGCAATTCAGTCTCAGATTATAAATTATCCAAGTAAAATACCTTCAGAGGAAACACTCAGACCTTTAATTAAAAAGATAAAATTAATTTTGATTCCATTAAAAGGATTAATGTCGAGTAAATGTGGTTTATCAGTGCACACCAGTTCGCTTAACGTGTGGATTTATCTTCTTCACAAGCTCGATTCTTTAATTAATCAACCTTTAATACTAGATATTGCTTTTGGGTCTATATTAGAGACGATTTTCTCAATTGGACCTGAGATGCCTCTCTGGAAATCTTGCATAGACCTGGTTCACGAGTATATTTTATTAAATATTAAAGAAAAAGGAGTAAAGAAAGATGATTTATTGGTTGAATATAGTATAAAATGGTTGCGTTGGGACGCAACTCTTTTGGATTTTCATTTGAAAATAATTGGTTTTATTATTAATGTAGAAAAATCAAAGGATAAAAGTATTGATAATAATATTAATAGAGAATTGGCCATTAAAGCTGGGTTAAAGATATTTAAATCATTACTTCAAGGTGTTAATAATGAAATGAAATTATTAAAGTATACTGCAAATATAATATATACTTGTATTAAAAGTATATTGAAGTTTATTAAAGAGTTATTCCAGGCTAATTGGTCCCACGACTCTTTAGAAGTTTGTTTAGAATTTATTAGAGAGGTTTGGGAGGAATTGGAGACCGTCAATAAATATACAAATCATGGTTTAAAGAGTGTATTTTCTGAAGGTTTAAGCGAAATGGTAACTGAAGTTATTAACAAGAATAATTATTCTCAGAATAATAATGCTATTATTTCTTTCATTGGCGAAATAATTATTCCAATTTTGCAAAATAGTACAATTTGGGGGATTAATGAAGAAGGTTTGGATAACAGTCCTATCAGGAATTGCCTCGTGCTAATGAGCAGGTACTAATTAATATTCTATTCAAATTAAATTTACCCAAATATCTTTAAAAAGTATGTTATTCATAATTATTATTTCCCAATTTTTATTTATTTAGGTTTTTTGTGTTGGTGGTTTTGAATCTGAATTCGAATTCTCAAGCTGAGTACGTAATTACAAATAGGTACTTCTTTTATCATTAATTTCTTCAGTAAAACAATTTAATAATTGATCATGATAATAAATATATTTAATTTCAGGGTTTTTGGGGCTCTTGCTGGTTTTATTGCGCGGTTTGTATTGAGGAACGACATACTTTTGTTTTTTGAGGTTCGTATTTATATATCTATTTCTTCGCTAAATAAATATTATTTATTTATTTGTTTGTTTTGCAGTTGATTTCTGATCCACTGGTTCAGTTTATGTTATCATGCACTAGCATGTACGGGAATTCGAATCAATCAGTCTTTCCAAATCTCGAAATATTTTGGTCACGAGCTTTAGACTGTTTAAAGAGAAACCAGATTTTATTCGATTCTTCCTTCTTCGAAGCACATTCATCTCTCTTTCAAACAGCTCTGAACCATCCACATTTACCAATCTCATACTCGACTTCAATTTTTCTTAAATTATCACC
This sequence comes from Luzula sylvatica, assembly GCA_946800325.1. Lineage (NCBI taxonomy): Eukaryota > Viridiplantae > Streptophyta > Magnoliopsida > Poales > Juncaceae > Luzula > Luzula sylvatica. The sequence goes on along the minus strand of OX326960.1, from coordinate 56,313,017 downwards.
AAATAATTCAGGATGTTTTGAAAATTTTGATGTTTTATCAAAACTGAATAAGTGTCATTCAAGAAATAAGGCAATTGAGGGAACGGATGAAAAAATTCGGTTTGTGAATGTTTCTACTGGTTTGAAAAGAAAAAGATTGAAAATTACAAAGTACACCGCAAAGGCCAAGGGGTTTGAGGTACGCGAGAATTGTGGCAACCTAATTGGTTCTGGTTCTAAGAATCTTTTGGGAGTTAGTTCAAAACGTGAACTCGAGAGGAACAAAATGAGGAAACCCGAGCTCATATTACAAATGCTTAAAAGAAAATAGTTCCTTGTCAGTGAAAATTGTTGTATTAATTTGAGCAATATTTTTTATTTTAATGTTACCCAACAAGCGATCGTTTGTCGCTAATGGTGTTGTTTTTTTTAATATGATGACAATGGGACTATTATGGCCCAGTGGTTGGGTGTGTGAAACACAAAAATCATATGTTGTGAGAGGTTATGGGTTCGAGTCTCATTGACATCAATGGATGAAGGACTATCGAGTTTTATCCATTCACTCTTTTTTTATGATGACAATGGGATTTGAATCCATAACATTTTCCAAAAGAGAAACATCACATAAGAGGATCATTTTCTCTCCTAAATTGTCCTACCAAATAGAGTATATTCTGAAGAGAAGTCTAGGCCACGAATCGTGACAATTATGGATTTTTTTTTTATATTGATGCCGTCGGGACTCGAATTCATAACCTTTACAATATAATGGTTTATTGTGTGAATCATTCAACCATCTAAACTATGAGGTCATTGGCAAAATAGAGTATATTCATTCTCAGACTTGAGATAATCATGAATTCTTCGTCCATAAGAGGATCATCATTTTTTTAGAGGAAACCCGTGATAAAAGGATCATCATTAGGTCAACAAATGTATGAAGATAAGATGAGTTTTGTTCCATTCTTATCAAGATAAGATGAGATTTGTTCCGGTCTTATTAGGAAGAAATATCTCTAAGATCTCGTGACGGATTAAGATTGAAGTAAAAGAAATTAACATTCATTGTTAATACTAATTGAATTTGTTCCCTTAGGGCATGTTTGGAGAAAATCAACCTTTAATATGCAGATCTTCATTTCAAGACAGTATTAGTTCAAATTTTAATGTTTGGATTCATGAAAATAAAATTACTGAACTTATAATTTTTATGTTTGGATTGATGTAATTGAATTATGAAAAAGATTTACATGTACTAAAATTTTCAAATAAATTTCACCATTGGCTTAATTTGACATAAATTTTTTATTTAACCAAGAAACCAATAATCATCCAAAAAGTAACATAATAAATAAATTATACTATCACATCACAATCCAAAAAAAAAGTAAGGTCCCCCAACATGATCTTAAGATAAAAATTGCTCATATGTTTTGACCACCTAAAATTTGAGTTTCAATTATTTTCGATATTTTCCGTAGTATTCTCCATCTACAAAAAAAAAAAAAAAAAAATACAATATTAAGACTTTTCGGAGAAAAAAAATTAAATAATAAAAATTAAAGACAAAATTATGACATATGCATATTGACTAGGACAATAAATATTACTTATGAATTTCAAATAACTTGCAAATATATATAAAACAAGTCGAAACAAATAGTTACCAAAAAAAATAAAGCAAGAACCTTGAAGATATTAAGAACAAACAACAAGAGGATATAAACTATGCCTAAGTAATATGTTTTACAAGGCATGAAATATTAAGAACAAACAAACAAACAAAGAGCACAAACAAACTTATGTTGTTTTACAAGGCATGAAATATGCTTGAGTAATACTCAGATCTTGAGGATATTAAGGACAAACAAACAAAGAGGAAGGTGTTATTTTCCCGCCAATTTTTTTTTCATGTAGGTGGGACTCTCGTAGATTTGAGTTGAAGTCGACTTACGATAGTGGAGAGATCCTCGATAGTAAAAACTACATGAATTTAATTAAATACATCAAATCAAACGAAAAATGACAAATTCTTGCATATGCACCTACTAAATGCCATATTTACAGCCATCCAAACAGATCCTAAAAGAAGACAGGCAGAAACAAATATAGACAAGCCGTTGGGATTATAGTTTATAAATTTGGCATTTTGACTTTAAACACAAAGATCCATTAATTTATAACATTTATTGATTTTTTTGTGATAATAAATGGAAAAGACTTATATGTCTCACAACGTATAATTTTTATGTTTCACACTCAACCAACTGAGCTAGCACCATAAGTTGGAATATAATTGAAAAAGACATTCAAATTATAAGCCTCAATCATTATTCTCTGATTAATTGATGTTGATCCCTTATATATTATAGATTGCAAGTCAACACAAGTGATATCTTCGCAATTATTTGAGATTTAATTAGTATAAATCATTCTTGACACGGAAACATAATAAACCAATTGTTTCTTTATTCTATTTTATCAAAAAATAATGTTTCTTTATTCTATCATGTATATTTTTTTTTTTGTTGAATGGAGAAAATTCTACAAATTTCATTCAATACAATTTGAACTTTTTATCTTTTGATTGTCAATATTTTGGTTGTTTTTCCTGAAGATAAAGCAGTGCAGTCATGGTAAGGATGGATGAGAAGGTGCATGTGGTCCGAGTTGGATGACATGTGAAGGCTTAAATTCACTTTCGTCCCTATCGAAAAGGCAAAGATTGCCTTGCCTATGTTTCAGTCATTCATGGCCCTTCTGTTGTCTACATTTAGTCAAGACACTCTCTCCCTCTCGTAACCAATCTCCTTTCTCTGGACTTGCTGTTCCATGATATTTTGTAAACATATCTACCAATTTTATATGGTTTTGTATAATTCTATTAAAAAAATTGATTAGCTAATTCTGTATCCGTTCGGCAACACATGAAATAACGGAAGAGTGAAAAAAAATTAATTCTATTTTATCCTAAGAATGTTCGAAAAATTAAATAATGTGAAAATAAAAATTAAACTAATATTTTTTATTGGAAAGGATGAAAGAGAAGAAGAGAAAAAATATTTTATTACGTTTTCTTCTACTCTTCCATCTCCCTCAGGAAATAAAGTTAAACCATTATATTACATTTTTTTCCTAGTTTGTTCGACGGAATAAAATAATTTCTTCTACTATTTTTCATTATTCCAATATAATTTCATACTATTTTTCATTATTCCACTATAATTTCATGTTGCCGAACGGGCCCATGAAATTTAAAATTTATGTTGTTTGACAAATGAACTACTGTTTTTTTTTTTTAATTTAGTATTTTCTAAAGAAAATTTTCAATCTACAAGGTAAATCCAACTAGTAATATCAAGAAAATAAATTAGCTAGATTATTTGCAAACTAGTTAACATCAAGTAGTCCTAGTTTTGTTTTGGTTGAGGACAAAAGTGGATGGATATGATTTGTATCTTGCTTGAAGATTTATCTGGCGTGCTGCAAAGCATGAATCAACAATTCCACCATTGCGTGGCGTGTCGTCGCGTAGCAAATATTGGTATGTCCTTTTCACACGATGATCTACGTGGATCCAACTTAGTTCATCCCCCACCACAACAGAATTCTTCGGATACATTTCTCCTTTTTATGTGCCAATAATTTGTGTTGTCTGGTATAAGCTTATATTGCTCTTGAGAATATTTCAATTACTTCATTAAACCTAGAAGATTTTTTCTCCCATCCAATTTCATAAAAGAAAACTCACCCATTTATGTTAGTAAAAATATCTAAAATATATGAAATGAAGTAAAATATTATAACAATATTCTAGGTCGTACAAGAGCTTCACTGCAAGCAGCAAACAAATTCAAAAGCATAATCGAACACGAGTATAAAGTAGGAGGCCTTCTACCATGTCCTCATATTTCATCCACTAAATAAATTGTAAGGTTGTCGATTAAATGGGAGATCCAATTTGTATCCAAAATGTCCTCCAATTAATTTTGTATTTTAATTTAATTATTTTAATTGAAAATTAATTCATTGAACGATCGATTAATTTAATTAGAAGTTAATTAATTGGACTTTTAATTGTATTTTATTTATGTGTTAATTGAATGCTTAATTAATTGGATACAAATTTGATGGGTGAATTGGTAAGCATGACAAAATGATGTCACGTTGATCCATCACGATTTGATAAAGGCCCGTAGGCTGGCCCGAAGGCCCCCTCCCCCCTAATTCTACCCATACAGGCTACCCTTAATTAGATCCTTGTCTCGACCGGGGTTTGAGCCCTGGTCACATATGGGATAGCCAAGATACCATCCAGTTGTCCCATCATACTGGTGAATAGTAAAAAATTTCATAAAGTAAATTGGTAGTGGACATGAATAGTCACATCTTGCAATCTATTTTATTTTTATTTTGTAAGTTTTTTAGTATTTATTTGTTTTGTAACAGGTAATTTCAATATTATACTCGACCAACTATAAATTTTGTACGACTCATTTCTACTCAATGAATCATGCTATAAGAATATTCAAACCCTATTAATAAAAAAAATATCTAAAAGATTATAAATATGATAAAATAAATTATTTTATGCTATTTTTCATATTAATATAGTATATATTCTTTGAATATTATAAATCCTTTTTTGTTATTAGGATATTTTTTGGATAATAAAGATTATATATGGACATTATGTGTTTACAAATTAAAATTATATAGCATAAATTGTGTTTAAAACAACAAGTACGTCCTTTTCGCAATTATCATCCCAACAATGTTAGTTTTCTCATATAATTACTTGACTTGTCATTGCGTACTACTAATATTTTTTCCAACATTTAATGTCATTTTAAAAATCAATCTAGTCTGTAATTTATTACTAGAGCACAATTATCGGAGCGCAACCATCCTTCTTTTAATGTTTCATAATGTGAATAATTCATTTTACAACGTATGTAAGCCATAAAATAAATTCCTACTTTTGCAGGTAGTTTATCGTAGGAGTCGTTTGACAAGTGAAATTTTCTCTGTGGAACTGGATTACGAGGTGGAGTAAAAAATTCTGAAATTAGTAATTTCACAATTTGTTTGAATTTGTAAATTATAAAATGTTGGAAAATATAATTTTTTGTTTGTTTGTTTATAAAATTTTAGAATTTAGTTATTGAAAATGTAAAAATAATATTTCATTAAAATTGATAAAAATAATAATATTATTGTAATTAAATGAAAATGCTCCAATTTGACATTCCAACTTTTATTCAATTAAAATTTAAAAAAATATGAAATAACGAAATGCTCTATCTTCTAATTATTTTTCTAATTTTATGTGCCAATTTTTTTTTTTTTGCATTATTGGAATATTTAGATTCAATTCAATCTTTAATTTCATGTCACCAAACACCTACTGACACAATTTGTGATTCTTTCAAAAAGTACATTAACAGAAAGAAAAATATAAAAGTAATCACAAAACAAACATACTATCCAATTAGTACTAATAATATTTATTATTTATTAGCACATTAAAAAAAACTCTTGATTTATTTTTCTCATGAAATATCCATAGGCTATTTATTGATTTTATTTTCTTTACATGAAGTACATGATATTAATATATAATCAAATATAAATTGGATAATTGAATATTCCGATAAGAATATCCTCACAAAAATAATAATCAACCAACGGTAACTTAAGAAACTAAAAGTCTAAAACGCTCAAAATCAGCCAATAAAAAAATTCAAAACAACTAATTGTTATCTAAATCAAATAAATAAGACTACTTAACCTGGATAAGCTACTGTTAATCTTACTTTGAGATTATGTAGTAGCTGTAGGCCACCACATTTAAGTTATATTTTATCTCTAAAGCTAAATTGTTTCTTAACTATTACTCTATTTTTATTTTTTTAATATAATTTGAAATAATAATAAGACTACAAATACCAATCATAAATATGATACAAATACATATTAATTTATGATTGATATTTGTGACCTTATCACTATTATTATTCTGTAATTAATTCGAGAACATTTTGCTCTCCTTCGAAAGAATAATTTTTTTTTTTTTTTTTTTTGCAAAAAATAATTGTTATCTAAATCCTGCACGTTCAAAACCTGACTAAGGACTCTTATCCAACGTGTCAGTCTCGCCTCTTTGAACTAGGATTTTGGATCCGTTAAACAAATTAAACCCGACCCGTTAACACGACGACAAAGGGTAATTTTACACGCAGTGGGAGAGAGAGAGAGAGAGAGAGAGAGAAAGAGAGAGGGTAGTTTTACCGCCATGGTAACGAGCTGCAAGCACAAATCAACAATTCCCCCATTGCGTGGCGGGCCGTCGCGTAGCAAATATCGGTCTGTCCTTTTCACACGATGATCTACGTGGATCCAACTTAGTTCATCCCGCCCACCACAACAGAAATCACATTTCTCTTTCTTTTCCGTGCCAATAATTTATGTTGTCTCGTAGCTTAATTTGCTCTTGAGATGTAATCAAAAAAAAAAAAAAAAAAATTTGCTCTTGAGAATATTTCAATTACTTCATTAAACCTACAAGATTTTTTTCTCCCATCCAATTTCATGAGAGACAGCTCACCCATCTATGTTAAAAGTAAAAATATCTAAGAAGTAAATGATATGAAAAATAATATAATATTATAATACAAAATAGTAGGCGAATGATATTCGGAAAATTGTGCGACCTGGTCATAAAAGAGCTTCACCGCTAGCCGAAAACAAATTCAAACCAATAATCCAACAACGAGTATAAACTGAATTGGTAGGAAAAGTTCTCTAGTATTTATTTGTTTAGTAAATACTAGAGAATATTCAAGTCTAGGTATTTTATCAAAAAGAAAATATACAAAATAGTATAAAAAAAAAAGAGTTATATGATAGATCAATTTTTTTATCATGGATCTTTTTTTTAAAAATTATTTTAAAATATTTTACGTATTTATCAATTAATTATACAAAATTTACGTTTTGCATAATATTAAATAATAAATATGCAATTGAATCTTACAAAAAAAAATCATTAGTTAACAAATATTCGAAATATTTTTTTTGAAAATAAATCTATCATAAGAAAATGGGTCTATCATATAACTCCCCCCAATTAGGAGTTCTATGATAGACTCATTTTCTTATCATGATTTTTTTATCATGGACCCATTTTCAAAAAATATTTTAAGATGTTTTAGATATTTATCAATTAATTAATACAAAATTTATGTTTTGCATAATATTAAATTATAAATGTACAATTGAATTTTACAAAAAAAAATCATTAGTTAACAAATATTTGAATTTTTTTTTTTGAAAATGAATTCATGATAAAAAAATGAGTCTATCATAGAACTCCCTTTAATAATATTATTTATTATTTATTAGCACATTAAATATTTTTCTCCTGAAATATCCATAGGTTATTTATTGATTTTTTACAAGATATAATCAAAGAGTAATGACAGGGACCACGAATTAGAGACCACGAATTGCCCACACCTGCCACGTGACAGCTGCCGATTGGCTGCATCTTTTGCACAACTTTAATGCAGCCAATCGACAGCTGCCACGTGGCAGGTGTGGACAATTCGTGGTCTCTAATTCTTGATCCCTATCATTACTCATAATAAAATATAAATTGGATAATTGAATATTCCGAAAAGAATATCCTCAGAAAAATAAATAATAATCAACTAGCGGTAACTTAAGCGCTAAAATCAACCAATAAAAAATTCAAAACAACTAATTATTATCTAAATCCTCCACGTCAAAGCCTGACTAATGACTCTTATCCAACGTGTCATTCTCGTCCCTTTGAACTCGGATTTTGGATCTATCCAAATAGCCGAACGAAACACAACCCATTAACCCGTGCAGTTCGTCTCTTCCGAAGTCTCGAGCCAATTATCTCTCTCCTCGGAACTAGCAGGACAGAGAACCAGATCATAATAACACGACAAAGTGTAATTTTACGCCCAGTGGGAGAGAGAGAAAGAGAGAGAGGGTAGTTTTACCGCCATGGTAACGAGCTGCTCCGCTCGTAGTTGTATAAATACACTCCCTCTTTTCTCCTCTAAATCCAAGTTTTCGGTTTTCTCTTCAAAGAGAAAGAAATCATTATCTTGGTATCATTCATTTCATCATTTCATCTTTATCCAAGTTTTGTATTGGGTTTTCTTTCATTGATCTTTTCTTCTTTCTCATTTGATTTAGCTTCCCCCGGCCTTCTCGGATTGGTCGCCCCCCGTCCATTCTTGCAAGCAAGGTAACTTGAATGATTCAACGAACCTAGTTCTTATCCATTTCATTACAAAGTTGAGTCTTTAGCATCGACTAATCATGGGTTTGCTGTGATGTTTTACAGGGTTTTGGTTTATTAGAGAAAGAAGAAGAAGAAGAGAAGAAGAGGGAAGAAGAGAAAGCAGATAATATGACGATCACTACTTCGATTAAGATCTCTGATAGGAAACTACTGGTGCGGGGACGCACTCTGCTCTCCAATGTACCGGATTCGGTTTTCTCCACCTCAGCTGTCAGCTCCGGTCCAGTGGACGGCGTATTTCTTGGTGCTGAGTTTGAGGACCCTAATTGCCGGCATGTGGTCTCTCTTGGCACTCTCATGTAAGCAATTCAGCCACAAATCAACCATATTATAGGATTTGTGCTGATCAATTTATCTGAATTTCCTTGCAATCGTCAATCTTAAATAGATGGGCTTTGATTTGATATTCATAGGGACGTGAGGTTTGTAGCATGCTTCCGATTCAAGCTATGGTGGATGGCACAAAAGATGGGCTCGAAGGGGTGTGAAATCCCTCACGAGACCCAATTCCTTCTCCTCGAATCCAAACCAAATCAAGACGAAAACCAAGAGGACGTATTCTACACCGTCTTTCTACCTCTGACAGACGGGCCCTTCCGAGCCTCTCTCCAAGGAAACTCTGACGACAATCTCGAACTCTGCATCGAAAGCGGCGACTCCAACACCCTCTCCTCCTCCTCCACTCACGCTTTATTCATCGGGACCACCAAAAACTCCGACCCGTTCGAGGCCATAACGGGTGCGGTTACAGCCGTCAAATCCCATTTAAAAACTTTCCGTACCCGAACCGATAAGAAACTCCCAGGCATAGTCGATTATTTCGGTTGGTGTACTTGGGACGCTTTCTACCAAGACGTGACTCAAGAAGGAGTCGAATCTGGTTTACATTCTCTCTCTGACGGTGGGACCCCACCTCGTTTCGTCATCATTGATGATGGGTGGCAATCAACCGAACCCGACCAATCAGGACCCGAACACGCAACTCCTCTCTCCAGACTAACGGATTTAAAAGAAAATAAAAAATTCCAAACCAAGGAGAATCCTTCTATAGGTATAAAATCGATCGTACAGACCGCGAAAGAAAAATATGGGTTGAAATACGTGTACGTGTGGCACGCTATAACCGGCTATTGGGGAGGCGTCAGACCCGGAGTAGTCGGCATGGAATCATACGGGTCCCAAATGCAGTACCCGAAAGTCTCACCAAGCGTCCTCACAAACGAACCGGGTATGAAAACCGACGTCCTCACGATCCAAGGGCTAGGATTAGTCGATCCAAAGAACGTGTACGAGTTCTACAACGAATTGCACGCGTATTTATCTACATGTGGCGTCGACGGAGTGAAAGTGGACGTGCAGTGCATATTGGAGACGCTCGGATCTGGATTGGGCGGACGAGTACGGATCACGAAGCAGTTTCATCAAGCGTTGGACGCATCCGTCTCGAAAAATTTCCCTGACAATGGGATCATCGCTTGCATGAGCCATAACACTGACGCATTGTACTGTTCGAAGCAAACGGCAATAGTTAGAGCCTCTGACGATTTCTACCCTCGAGACCCTGTTTCGCACACGATACATATTGCTTCGGTAGCGTATAACAGTATATTCCTCGGAGAATTCATGCTTCCAGATTGGGACATGTTTCATTCGCTCCACCCTGCCGCGGACTATCACGGCTCGGCCCGTGCCATAAGTGGTGGACCCATATATGTCAGGTAAATTTATTTAATTACGTTAATTATTTGTGTGGTAAAATTATTAATTTATTTATCTATGTTTGTAAATTAGTGATAAACCTGGAAAGCACAACTTCGAGTTGTTGAGGAAAATGGTTTTACCTGACGGATCCATTCTGCGTGCCCGTTTACCTGGTAGACCCACTAAAGACTGCCTTTTCACTGACCCTACTCGTGATGGTGTTAGGTAAGTGTAATTCATAATCTCTTAATTTTTCTAATTGGTTTCTATTATGGTTCATAATGTTTTGTTATTTTGTGTGTGTATAGTTTGTTGAAGATATGGAACATGAACAAGTACACGGGTGTACTTGGAGTGTATAACTGCCAAGGGGCGGCGTGGAGTTCGGTGGAGAAGAAGAATATATTTCACCAAACTGGCGCCGCGGCTCTCACTTGTGCGGTGAAGGGAAATGATGTTCATCTCATTTCAGAAGCCTCGACTGATTCAGATTGGAATGGAGATTGTGCCGCGTATCGGTACGGTACTGCTGACATCATTGTATTGTCCCGTGAGACTTCCCTGCCAGTTTCGTTGAAGGTTTTAGAGCACGATATATTTACCGTCTCGCCGATCAAGGATTTGGGTTTGGGATATAGATTTGCGCCTCTTGGTTTGGTTGATATGTATAATGGAGGTGCAGCGATTGAAAGCCTCGAATACCATCTTTTAGGGGGAGTTAAGTTGTTAGAAGTTGGTTCCGATTTGGTCGCACGAGAAAATGGGAATTCCTTTCCTGGATTTGAAGGTGTTGGTATGGTTTGTATGGAAGTGAAGGGTTGTGGGAGATTTGGAGCTTATTCTTCGGTTGAACCTAGGAAATGCACATTGGGTTCGAGTGAGATCGAGTTTGGTTATGATTCTTCGAGCGGATTGGTGGCGATTCAATTGGAGGACTTGCCAAAGGATAGAGTCCACAAAGTAGTTATTGAGTTGTGATTTGTTTGATGTTATTGCATTTATTTAGGGAGGTTTGCGTGTATTCGTTAGGTTTGCGTGCCGTTGTGAAATTATTGTGTCAAAAAAAATAAGATGAATTTTTCTCGTCTCTTATTAGGAAGATCCCTAACTAATCAAGCCATTGATGCCTTGTCAATGATTATATATTCTAGTTGGCACGAGATAGTAAGTTCATATTTTATTGTCATTTTTCTTTGTGTTAACGAAATATGAAAAACAATGTATCCGTGAGACTTGGAAAAGAGAATAAAATAAAATTATTAAATTAAGCCTCCTGAGTTCTAACTGGTACTTTATATGAATGAAAATGTTGGACATATTCCAATTTTCCTCCTACATTCTTGATGACGTGAACATAATACATTTTGGTGAAATGCAAGGACAAATTATGTATATAATTCTTTTCCACCAAATCATACATGGGCGAATTACCTTATTTCCAGTATAAGCTGGAAACAAGAAGAACTATAACCTAACTAAAAGCAAAAAATAAAATAAAAGTGGCAAGGTAGTTTACCAGAATGGAAAAGGGGAGAAAGGGCACAACTTACCATATATGCATGTGGAGTATATTAATTGATCATGAATCACACTTGAAAACTTACTTACAAAGTTGTGTAACTAGGTAGAGTCCCACCATGCATTCCCACAGCTATCTTGAACTATTTAACAGAATGCCTGCCTAGCTTCACGAATCTAAATTCAACATACGCCACAGTTCAAGAAAGCTGTGGAAATGGATGAAGAGTCTCTCTGAAGAGGGTGTGACTGTGACTGTGAGGGGAGAGACGAGAGGTAGCTAGGGGGACTATCTTATAGTACTAGAGCTAGCTAGTCTAGACTCTAGACTCTAGATCGATCTTTATGATTTAATTGCAGTACCTACTGTGTCTGTGTGGGTACATTCCCATAATTTTTACTTGTGGACCTCATCATAAAAATTATAAATCTAGATTTAATATTTATACATGTTACTTAACTGTTTTATTACTGTGTACACTTAAGCTGGCCAATTTATATACATGCATGCAACTTAAAATTAACCCTGTTTTAATAATTAACTTCAGGTTCATGTCTAGAACAAATAATCACTAAAAGACACTGAAAATTTGGCACCTGGTCTGTGTACTATGTAGCAAAACTAGATCTACCAGTTAATCTTTTGGAACCGTACAACATATATATATAATATATATAACAAGTAATTATGTGATTGTTATAATATGACTCCAATCTTAATGATTTGAATCCTTATATGCCATACAAGTAATCCTTCATTATTGAAAACAGGTCATTTCACTGCCAGAATTAAAGTTACCAGATTCAGAGACCTCAAAATGTTCATAAATTAAACGTGCCCTTTCATCTAATTAACCAGCCAGTTATTAATTAATGACCTATATTTCAATTAGTGCATGTCCTTTTAAGGCTCCACTTCCCATGCTCTCTCTCTCTCAGGCCAAAAAAGACTATTGGACTCTCAAATGAATCCACATGGCAAATTGCTGGTGTCAAAGCCAGCCTGTTTTGGTGAACCTCCCCCCTTTCTTTCAGCTGAATTACCTGAGAAAAGATCTGGCCTTTTGTCAGGGAGAGTGCTGTTTTTTTTTTCTTTCATTTTATTTCCTCTCAGATCTTCTTTCTATATACCATCATATGATTTGTCGATTCTTCATGGGTCGCTATCTCATGAAGACTTTTGTTATTAAAAAGATGACGTTTATGGACGGAAATTAGAATTGTAGATCTAATTGATCCAAATCACTGTAAATTCAGGTCCAGGTCTGGTCTTCATTTTTTAATCGCGATGTTTTCTATGTGGATATATGTTTAGCATTAGCAGGATATGAAATAATATTTCAAAAATTAAAAGTTCAGAGTCGTTTCCAAAGAGTTGAGGTAAATATAAGGTTTTTAAGCATGGAATCAGACTTGGACTCGGCCAGTCAAATCGACTGAAAAATCGATTTTTTTGGTAAAACATTGATATAAAAATAGAAAAAATATAATAAAATATTTTAAAAATTGACAAACATTGTAAGAACAAATTCAACTAATACGAATTCAAATTAGTACTTAAAAATAATACATGCTTACGAAATCGGATCATAGAGTCGAATTTTTCAATACTATTTATTGTTAAATATAGATAAAATTGTAAAAATAGGTTTAAAATAAAAAATATATTAAAAGAATATTTTAGAATATTATTTTAATAAATAAATTCATGTGAGTTTTGTAATATTTTATGATAGAATAATATATAAATATATAAGGAGAATTTTGTTATATAAATTAGATAAGTTTCCAAATAACCAAAATAGCCAACAAAGTTTGATATTTTATGAAATAACACTCTCAATTTTTCAAAAATCAAAATGGACAACATTTGAAAATTCGAGCACTTTTAAGTCTGAAAATTTTAATTAGCAAATCTCTTAATTTTTCAAATGTCGAGAGAAACTTTTTAATAATTTTGTATGTTATAGGATTCCAATTTGCACCCGTATTATTATTCATACATTATACACATTAAAAAAAAATTGAATAATAAATATATTTTGAAACAATTTGATATATAATATTTGGAAAAAATATACAAATATAAAAGATTGTATATAATATCCTATATATACAATTTGGAACATAATATTCGACAAAATTAATAACATAACATTAAAAAATATAAAAAATTAATACCATATAATGTTCGAAAATATAATTGAGTTTAGCTCAATGTCCAATTCATTCGTGGCACAATAGGTTGCACCTAAGTTCAATTATTCTCATTCATGAAATGTACAATAAAACAAAAACAAATATTCCAACCATGTTCTGGCTTTGTGTGCTATGAAACCCACAATAGATATATTCGTAAGTACCCGTTCGGCAACACATGGATTAATGGAAGAGTGGAAGAGTGGAAGAAAACTAATTCTATTTTATTCCAAGGATGTTCGGTAGATTAAATTTTGGAAGAGTGGAAGTAAAAATGAAATTAATATTTTTTATTGGGAAAGATGAGAGAGAAGAAGAGAAAAAATCTTCTATTCCATCTTCTTCCACTCTTCCACCTCCTCCATGGAATAGAGTTAAACCACTTTATTCCATTTTCTTTCAACCTTGTTCGGCAGAATAAAATGATTTCTTCCACTATCTTCCACTATTCCACTCTAATTCCATGTTGCCGAACAAGCCTTTATGATTTGTTATTATTTATTTGTTTGATAAATTAATTTTGCACGTATTCTTTTCTTGTTTTTGTTTTTTATCATTAATTTATAAGTTTTCTATAATAAGTCATCTTTCTCTATCAAAAGATATTAATATTTTCGATTATTATATTATATATATTTTGTCGAATATTATGTTACAAATTGTATATATCGGATATTATATACATCTTTTGTATTTGTATTTTTTTTTCAAATATATATATACACACACACACACACACACACACACACACACACACACACACACACACACATGTTTTCTAAGGAGAATCCAAAAAAAGAATTCAAAAAAAATTCACGCAGGCAAAATATACTAATAAAATTAACAAAATATACTATTTAAATGAACAAAATATATTGTTGAATCCAACATGTTAACATGGCTAAAATTAAAAATAAAATAATATATTTTCAACAGTATATTTTGCTAATTTTTTGGATTTTTTGTGGATTTTTTTTAGCATATATATACAGGTTTGCTAAGGAGAATCCAAAAAAAAAAATCCACGCTTGCAAAATATACTGATGAAACTAACAAGATATACTATTCAAATTAACAAAATATACTGATAGATCAAATATGTTAACATAGTTAAAATTGAGAATAAAATAATGCATTTTCAATATTATATTTTGATAATTTTAATAGTATATTTTGATCTTTGAATTATTTTTTGAATTATTTTTATGAATTCTTGTTAGTATTCATATATATTTTGGTCTTTGAATCAAATATGCTAACCTACTTAAGTCCCACCCCTTTGGTACCTAAGCCAGTATTAAGTGTCGCATGGCATCAAAATCCATACTGAAGAAAACACGGTACGGTAATGTTTATCTAGTTGTTTGTTCTTTCCGTCTTGTGATAACTGATTCCTCCATCTTTGTTCCTTCCATGTTTGTTCGAACCAGAGCAGTGAAGTGTAAGGTTTGAAGCCGAATCCTTACTTCAATTTCACAATCTCAACAATTAACAACAATTTGTAATTCAATTTGAAAGAAACAAGATAGAATTGATATTGTATATGGATGGGCGAAATGCCAGATCCATAAGTTCTTACAGCAAGAACTATGATTACAAATCAATCTCACATATTGAATTCTCTCTCTCTCCCTAACCATGTCCTTAAGTACCCAAATATTTCCTAATCTGGATTCATACAGACTCGGAGTAGATCGGATTCATACACCAAAGAAGAAAAACACTCTTTATTGGAAATTGGTAATTTTGCAAATTGATCCCTCCACTATTTAATATTCTCTCACACCCCTCGGGTCATGACATGTAGGTCGCCCGCCTCTCCTAGCAATGGCGCCGCGAAGAAAAATCGAGGGAGGCGAGATGATAAAGCGATCTGTGAGGCCCGAAACCCTTCTTCCAGTGATGTTGTAGGCGCCCCTTCCTTCTTCAAGCGTTGAGGTAATACTAAACCTAGTTCCTTCTTCAAGCATTGAGGAAAGCCTTACTCAGCGACACACTAACGCGAATAACCCTTCTTCTATAGTTGAAACGAGAGAAAGACAAAATTTCCCCGCCTTTCTCACTGAGAAAACACTTGCACGGCTCATCATTCCTTCTTCTACTATTGTGGTGAGAAAACCCAAATTGATTTCAGTTCAAATTTCTCAATTTCAGTTATATTTGTCGATTTTAGTAATAATTGTTCAACTTCAGTTCTAATTTATTGATTTCAGAACCAATATATCCCAATTTACTCCAAAATCACATATAAAGCCTCAATTAGTAATTACACCAATTTATCCCCAAATCGCTCAATTACACAAAATCAAATCGTAAACCCTAAAGTCTAAACCTTGCGTGTCATCATGATAAATGTCATAAAAGGCATACTGTCAAAAATATCTATTTACACATAAAACTTTCTTCTTACTATTGATTTCAGAATATGGAACAAGCTTAGGATTAGATAAACTCGAAGCTGGAATTCATCTTCGTAAGTCATATTTTTATTCATCTATATCAAAAACTTTTTTTTTTACATTTTACTCAAGTGCGATATCAGTTACTTTTTTGAAAATCAAGTTCCTATGTAAATTAGTGTATTTTTCACACATACCCCTCTAGTTTTCCACAATACCAAGTGATTCTGAACAATCATTTTTTCATTGCAGGATGCAACTTTTGGTACATCTATGAAGACGGGTGGGGTGATATCCACACGCTTGAGGACATTCTTTAATTTTTGTACTATGTATGTATAATTGTATATAGGTTTAATTCATCAGATAATTGATCATATAAATATTTGTATGTATACAATTAGGAATTATGTATGTCCGTGTATAGGTGTAGTTGGTCATGTAATTATTTTGTATGTGTACAATTAGGGAATGTAATTATAGGTGTAGTTGGTCTATGTAATTATTTTGTATGTATACAATTAGGGAACGTAATTATAGGTGTAGTTGGTCATGTAATTATGTATCTATGTATATAGGTCGTCATGTAATTATGTATCTATACAATTAGAGAACTGAGATATGCATATGCATTATGTATGTAGTTTTGAGTTGCGAATAATTTTGAAAATTTTCTAATGCTTTTCAGAACCAAATGCATGCATGTAATCATTTTGTATCTACGGCTCGGTACCATACTAATTAACTATAACAATTCTCGCGGATGAATGCATTCATGCAATTATACCTAAAAAAGGAACTCAATAGTTATTTGTGACCAGTGTTCAGAATCGCTTGATAAAGAACTAGCATTACCCCGCGCAATTGCGCGGGGCTGTTCGGGTTTATAAGTAATGTAGTTGAAAAAAATTGTTGTTCGTTTTGTGTATGTGACTTTCTTTTTGTAATCATTATTATATGTGTAATTTAGTGTGTTGTGTGCGAGTGAAATTTTGTAGCAAAAATCGTTTGAAAATTTTAAGAGCCGGATTTCTTGAATAATTCAAACGGTTATTGCTAAAAAAATTGTCTATATTTTATACTTCATAAGTAAAATAAGGAAAAAGAACGAATGAGTCGTCATGAAATTTATTAAGAACATAATAGTTCAGAAAACATTGCTGAAAAAAAGAGTGTTTTTAATTTCACAAATCTTTAATTTCGCTACATATTTAGCACAAATATTTTTCGTCCTTTGTGTGGTCAGCCAACAACAAAGTTTGACGATGTCATCGCTAACCGTTTCGTTTGAATCTTTAATTTAAATTATGTCATGATTATTCGCACATCCATGATTTGGTATATTTTTAACCCCCTAATTTTTTTTGGATATTATAAAAAATTCTCTATCTTTTCGTAAACTCCCAAAAAAAAAAACTCTTTACCAAACTTTTATTTTAAAATACTCCTAATGGATGATGTTAATTTTTTTTTTCCAAAATACCCTCCAAATCTCATATGTAATAATTAAAACTTATTTTTGTTATTTTTTATTAATTGTAAGAAAATTCATAAACACTTCTTAACACGTAGTGATTTAAAAAAATTTAAATTATTACATATTTTGTTTATATAATTTTAATATTACATTCTTTATTCATAAAAAAACTAACATTAAATGATAATAAGTAAACACCTTGCAAATATATTCATAGAAAATATCTATTTAAACATCTATTTTTTATTTTAGTTTTCTTTTTATGTATTTTTTAATAGTTTTGTGATATTTTATTTTTAAATATTTGCAAGCTGTTCTTTTATTAATATTGTTCAACTTATTATAATTTTATTTTAGTTTTTCAAGAAAAATAATAAAGGACCAAAATGTAAATTTTAAAACTTCGGAGGACAAAAATGCAAATATAAAGGACCAAAATGTGAAAAAAGGACAAAAATATAATTTTTTTTTTAAAATATGACCAATTTGAGGCCCCTGGACTAAAATGTAAATTTCAAAACTTCGAAGGGCCAAAATGCAAATATTAAGGACCAAAATGAGGAAAAAAAGGACCAAAATGTAATTTTTTTTCGAAAAAAGGACCAATTTGTAAATAAAAAAGGACCAAAATGTAAAAAAATTTCGAAAAAAGGACCAATTTGTAAATCTAAAAGGACCAAAATGTAAAAAAAATAAATTTTTTTTACAAATAGGCCCCTGGTGACGTGGCTGCACCAGGCAAGAAAAATAATAAAGGACCAAAATGTAAATTTTAAAACTTCGAAGGACCAAAATGCAAATATAAAGGACCGAAATGTGATAAAAAGGACCAAAATGTAATTATTTTTAAAAAACAGGACCAATTTGATGCCCCTGGACCAAAATGTGAATATTAAAATTTCGAAGGACCAAAATGCAAATATAAAGGACCAAAATGTAAAAAAGGACCAAAATGTAAATTTTTTTTTAAAAAAAGGACCAATATCTAAATAAAAAAGGACCAAAATGTAAAAAAAATATTTGTTTTTACATATAGGCCCCTGGTGACGTGGCTGCCTGGACTAAAATGTAAATTTCAAAACTTCGAAGGGCCAAAATGCAAATATAAAGGACCAAAATGTAAAAAAAAGGACCAAAATGCAAATATAAAGGACCGAAATGTGATAAAGAAGGACCAAAATGTAATTTTTTTTAAAAAACAGAACCAATTTGAGGCCCCTGGACTAAAATGTAAATTTCAAAACTTCGAAGGGCCAAAATGCAAATATAAAGGACCAAAATGTAAAAAAAAAGGACAAAAATGTAATTTTTTTTCTCGAAAAAAGGACCAATTTGTAAATGAAAAAGGACCAAAATATAAAAAAAATATTTTTTTTTTACGAATAGGCCCCTGGTGACGTGGCTGCACCAGGAGGCAGCAAATCCCTTTGCATTAGTATATAGATAGATTACTTGAGCCCGAATCTGCAATTTTAAAATGGCATCTACAACAAAACATTAATTGTATATAATAAATATATTGGAGAAATAATGCATGAAAGTATATATATTTACCATAATTGTATATTTATACTTTCATTGTATTGCGTTGTATATTTGTACTTCACTGTTTTTCAGAAATTCAACAAACAAGAATGCTAGAGTCACATAAATAAAATACCGAAATCATCCCGAATTGCAAATTTACATGTAAAGAGCATGTGGGGCCAACCTAAATAATTACTTTATTTAGCAAATCGGGGGTGTTTCTGTGATTTGATTATGGGTTTGTAGTGTTTTTGATTCAAACAAATGGCAATTTAATATCCTTGTCTGATATCCAATGTGGCTCTGCGGCACGTTCAAAAACTTCATCATTTGACTCTTCTCAGCTAGCCCCAATGTCTCGACTTTGAAAATACCCACTCTCGAATCAGGTTCCTGGAGGGATCCTAATTGTATTCTTGTAGTAAAAGGTGCTCTCTATGTAAATCTTGATACATACTGAAATTGAGCAACCATATAATCGAGTAAAATAGAGACGGAGGCGAAACCCAGTGGTGTTATGCAACCCGCAACATAAAACACTCAAGCAACCAGCAGGATATTTTATTTCCAAATTTTCCATTAATATGCATTAGTTATGAAGGGAATCGATCCGATCCCGGGCCCGTGCAGCGGATATGAAGGCCCGGTCCGGTTCCCAAATCCTGAGATCACGCCTCGACTTCGAGAGTACGATGCAAAGTAGGATAGACGATTACCAGCGTGAAATTGATCACGCACGACGGTTTGATCGCTCGCATCCTTCTCTTCTCCAGTGTCACGTTGGTGACTAGCCCGTGCGTCCCATACCACACGCCTCCCACCGTTTGGACTCCATGAACGTCTCCAGTTTGATCACAACTAAGAGCCACATGTGTCGTCCCTCTACTCGTATCCACCGTTAGTCATAGCACCTCGGTCGCAGATGCACCTGCCTAGACGATGTACCGGCGAACTTGCTTGATAGCGTTTGATTCTCTAATCCGAGAAAACCCCTTTTCTCTTTTCTCTCTTTCTCATCATACCCTTTCAACTATTAATGGTGTTCTTTCGAATGATCATCTCAATTAGTCTAATCTGAATTAGATTCATGATTAACTCTTTAATTGACTTTGATTCACTTCGATTGACTTCGATTGATCACTTAGATCAGAGAGAAAACCGCTTTTCTCTTTTCTCTCTTTCTCATCATACCCTTTCAACTATTAATGGTGTTCTTTCGAATGATCATCTCAATTAGTCTAATCTGAATTAGATTCATGATTAACTCTTTAATTGACTTTGATTCACTTCGATTGACTTCGATTGATCACTTAGATCAGAGAGAAACATCATATATATAATACATAGGATAATGATGGGCCAAACGTTATGTATATCTATTATACACATTTTCAAACAGAAAACTGCATACACCCTTTCAGTATTCCGTTGAAACGAAATTGTTAAATCGTTCCAAGTGACTTCAAACCTTCATGAAAGTTGTAGATAATCTTATTATATTTCCAACCCAATTTGGCTCAGCCCAATTGGAGTTCGGATGCGAAAGTTATGATGGTTTTACTAACTGTATGTCAAACTGTCGCACCCTTTCGGTATTCCATTAAAACAACACTGATGTATCGCTCAAACTGTCGCACCCTTTTAATCTATCACTTCTTCTTAACATCTTACTTGTATTTTCTTGATTTTTTTCTTCAATTGGATCCTGAGATATATTGACATTTTCAGGTATGGAGATTAATGAATGGACTTCCTTATTTACCCTTGTTTTTGTTTCAGGTGATATCATTATGGGTTTTTCTGGTGAGTTTTCCTGAATTTCCTCCATTGTTTCTATTACTGGGCACTCCATTTCTGGAAGGGGCATTTGATCAAACACCTTGTCAGCCTGATCAGGTATTAAGCATTTTTCCTTAATTTGGCTTATAATACTATTGCTACCTGTTAATGAATTATAAATCTCATCATTCATATTATTAGGGTTATCCTTCTTCTCTGGGGAGATCTGAGATTCAAGGTATATCACTAATTCTTTGCAGTTATTTTCTATGCCTCTTAAGTCATTGATGATTCTCCATTCAGAAATGTTCTCCTTTATCACCTTTGAATTTTTTTCTATTGGTTTCCATTCCTTTTCAGGAATTTTCCATTTGAAGGAGTTGAAGGCTTGGAATGAGAAAGATTCATGACCATTTTCGACCTAAATTATCTTATTAATTTTCCCCTGATTTTTGAGGGATGATATTACTATCACAACCTCCTTCATCTTGGTTATTCCTCTAATACTCTTAATTTGTTTAATCTTTCCAATTGATATCATTAAGAAACTCAAATCAATTATATTGCAAAGAGTGTCTGGGACTCTTCTCAAGCATACTTCTTTGGATTCCCAAGCTGCTGGGTCTTTCTCTTCATTTGAAATCCCTGAATTTGAATTAATGTATATTATTTCTTTCTCAATTCTATTTGAGTTTGAAAGATTGTTTCCATAGAACTCCTTTGGTTTGTAATAATTCTCTTTCTGTTTTTGAGTATTGGTGCAGAATTCATGTATATTATTGTTTCCATAGAACTTACCAAATTCTATTGTTATTTTTAAGTTGTAAATTTAAAAATATCATATTATTTAAATTTTAATTATGGTTTTGCTTAACTACATTTCAATGCTATTTTTTTAATTATTTCAATGTTAAAATGTGATATTGTGTATTGTATTTTAAATCAATAAAAAAATATTAATAATATATAACTAACAGTGTGTCGTGAGTACATGGGTTGTAGCTAGGGTTCATTGTTTTTATATTTGATCACATGAACTATTTGTAAACAATCATATAATTTTTGTTGTGATGTTTTTTTCGTCAAATTGTGTTGTACCTCATATATTGTTATATAATTGTACAGTGGTACTAGTATATGTACTAATATTCGATAACACAATGAGCTGTTTTCTATCGTAACATAAAATAATCGTAAAATATATGCATGATTATATACAAATGAGTTTTAATAAATATGCTGGGATTAATATAGTACGAAATAATTTAATTTTGATACAACATTATTATTTCGAAAGTGCTTAATGCTTAATGAGGCATTAATGCGAACGCTACAATGGATAGGAAGAAAATACGATCTTTCATGGTTTGAATCTCGCAAAACGACTTGAACATGCATAAAACAAAGTTGACAACTAACCAAACCGGCACATAAGTCATCATTTCTATAGATAAAACAAAAAAGTATGAAGATAAAACAAAAAGTATGAGTTCTGCAATGGGATTCGGCTCCATAGCCATCATTGGCGACGCAAAAATGATTAGTGTGAATAGAGTTATCATTATTAGCACATAAATGCGGGCTTGGATTGGATGGTCATCTCCTGCCGTCACGTCAACGCAAAATTGAATCATTTATATAATCCATTTACTAGATGATTTGAGATTTTTCTTTTATATATTCTCTACCTCCACAAGCACAAGCATTATATAGGAAGATATTTCAATTCCCATTTGATAAATGCATTTTGCATTCCTTTTAGCAGACGTATTAAGTATTGCATCTTCAGAATTGTAACATTCCCATGTCATATTAAAAGTAATCCGGCTCTTGACTCGAATCTATAGAAATATGGTTTGTATCTAGATAATCCCAATACACACACGTGCGTGCGTGCGTGCGTGCGTGCGTGCGTGCGTGCGTGCGTGCGTCTAATTTAGATATCTATCTAAAAAAGAAATTGTAAATGATAAAATCAACTAATGAATTCTTACTTTTATCATAAAAAAATTATGAATCAAAATGAAGAAAAGTCTGATTTGTATATGAATATTCATATATTCTAGAACAGTTGATTCATTTTTTTCTTAAAAAATCGAAACCCCACGATTTTTAAGTCATATATTTCTTTTTTTTCTTTTATTTCTTCATCAAAATATTCACATAATTCTTTTTATTTTTGTAAATTCTTGACGCTCTGCCTCATCTAAAAAACTTGATTTTTTTTTCGCATCTTTCAACTTTGGCTTTTAAAATCATAAAAATTAATATTTGGTATTAAAATAAAAAAACATAATTGTCAGTAGTATCCTAGTACCTATTCATACTGTATGATATCTCTTGACATTCTATACTACCCTTCTGGCTTTTCATACTCTACGTACATAAATATAATAAATATTGAGTTTATATTTTCATTTTCATTAGGGGGACCAATTAGGCGCCCATCACTGGGCTGTGATCACAAATTGCAAAAAAAATCCTGATTGTGATCACATGGCCATGCATGTGCTTGCCAACGAGGCATAAATGGTGAGCTCAAAGCTGCAAAGTCTCTCCACCATATATTATCTCCTTCATTCATTTCATTTCCTATCTTTGCCCTCACATAATTAACTACAATTTAGCACCAATTCAACAGATGAATTAAATTCGAAGAGTTGTTGCAACGGAAATTACTGAATTATCATCTCATTTAGCATATCTAGAAGTGGTCCAAAAGAAAAAGAAGAAGATACATAGGGGGAGAAAGCTTGAAAAAGAGCACTGCTTTTCCAGCTACTCTTCCCTAACTAATACCATAACCTTACAGTATTACTCCATACTCCATTAATATGGATCTCGATCATATGCATTGATCGCTATGCTTCATTAATCCTATAAATACATATTACATACAATGGAGGAAAAAATAATGTGGTAGCTCAAGTTCCGTGTTATCCCTTTCCACAGCTTTCTTGAACTTCTCGCCGATCCCTCAAGTCGTCCACGAAGCTCAAGAATGCTGGGGGAAGAAATAGCATGTATGGACTGATCCTCAAGATTACAATAATTCATAATTTTCTGTTTTTTCTGTTGCTTTTTTTCTTTTGTTTGTTATTTTTTTCTAATTAGGTCATTAGTTCTTTACGGAGGCCTCGGCCCATTTTAGATTAATGGGCCTAAGAGTAGGCCCTGTCGTAAGCAATACAAAATTAGATTATCAGTAAATTAAGATTTGCTTACCAGGTAGCAAAAGTTAGTTGGTGAGAAAGAGAAAGGGAAGGAAAGGGGGGAGCCACAAGCTGGAAGGCACAGGCTGAGGATTGGCCGGATTCATATCCTGTCACTTCCCCTTTATTCACGTTATTCCATTCCAATGCCATGCTAGAATTCAGAATGAAATTACTTTGCTTTACTCTCCATTTACTCTTCCTCCTCTCTGTCTTCTTTCTTTTTCTCTCAGGTCAAAATTTTACATGCAAGCAAACAAGAAAAAATCCAGTAAAAAATCACTCTTCAAGGAATCCATGAAACTTTCTAGGAGACAGATTGAACTTGCATACACAAACAATGGGTTTCTCTATGGCCTCTTTTTGTTGTATTTATGATATGGTCAAGTTATATTTTTTTATTTTTATTTTTTGAGGGAGAATTCGATATCACGAATCGTGTTTATTTTTGTATTTAATTTGCATATGATGTCTATTAAATTCGGACCCACAATCTCTCACAACATATAATATTTTATATCAAATACTTAATTATCCGGGGATATGTGGTCAATATTGGTTGTCAAATTATACTCTTGTTTAAAAAAAATATCCAAATTATTTTCATATTTTTTATTTTTTTTTTATTTTTGAGATAGTAGACTCACTTTTTCATAGAACTATGAGATTACCCGCGCTTCGCAGCGGTTTTGTTTCATTTGTTTTACCATACACATAATATATAGTTATGATTTTTTGGGATCAAATATAAGACTTTATGAAAATAAATATCATATTGATTAAAAAAGTTTGATGAAGACAAAATTATTAAACTATTTTATGACACGTTGCGAAATATTTATTTAGTATTTTAATACAACACATAAAAAAAAAAAATGTCACTATAAAATAATAAAACAACATGCGTGAACATAAACAAAAATCAAAATCATATGATATTTTAAATTTTTCATATCTAAAATTAAGAATAATAACATTGTAAAAGTTAAAAAAAATTATTTATGTCTGATAAATTTTATGTTTCATGTTTATTATTGAAAAATATTATATAAGTTAAAGAAATTATTTGTGTTTAGTAAATAAATATCTTTCATTATTTTTTTTTAAAGATTAACATGAAATTGTTTTAAGTACAAATACAAATATAACATAATTGTTTTAAAAATAATAATAATAATTAGGATGTGCAATTTTTTTCAATTATATTTTTAAAAATAATAATAATTAGGATTACAAGTCATTAATGTAATTATATATTTTTTTATATTTTTTTACATAATTGTTTTCATAATTTTTAGTTAGGGAAAAATATTGAATATATGATAATAACATACTTAGTAGTATGTGCAATTTTTTTCAATTATAGTTTTAGAAATAATAATAAGTAGTCTTACAAGTCATTAATGTAATTATATTTATTTTTATATATTTTTTTGCATAATTGTTTTCATAATTTTAAGTTAAAGAAAAATATTAAATATATGATAATATGGATCTCAAAATAAAGATAAAATTACAGCGAATATATTTCTTAATTTTTTTAAATTATATTATGAAAATACTAACAATATTTGTTGTATGTTTTATGATATTATATATCAATTTATTAATGTTAAATATTTAAACTTTTCACATTCTATTTGTATTCACAATTGATCATGTAACATATTGTGAGAAAATTCAAAATCAAATACAACTGGTCCAACATGAGCCTAACAAATAATATTTTGACACGTCATCGGTGTAAGATGATGTGGCCTTCTAAAATTGTTTAAAACTATGTGTAAAATAAGGGACACATAAATATCTACAAATAAAACATAATCACACAAAATCAAAGATTAATCTATGGTTCATATGTTGCCACATATCCTAATCTAATGGTTGAAATAATTGTGATGATGTGGCACGGGTTGCGATGAGGTGGCATGAGGAGATTGCATAAAGATGGGTCCAAAATAAGGGGTTGGTGAATTGGATTTTTCATAGTAGGTTCAATATTTTTATTGATATGTTTTATACCCAACATCAGTGATAATTAATAAAATGAAAGTTATTATCAACGCCGTTAGTTTCCATTCTAAAGAAATGTTTACATTGTGCAAGAATCAATTTAAACCGGAATTGTGGGTTTATCGAGAATAGTTGTTTAGTTCGCAAATAATACTCGTATATTTCATGAACAATTATGTATCATAAATAATATATGTAAATTCTTCAATAAAAAATAAATAATAAATGTATTGATAAGTCCGTGCCCGAACCTGATTAACAATTCACATAATTTATAAAAAAATAAAAAAAAGATGAATTTTTATAAAAAGTAAAAAAAATATCATTAAAATAAACAATACAAACTTCCATTTCACATAAATATTAAGGCAAGAAATATCAATCTATGATTTTGAATTAAAATAAATATTAGTTAGTAACTCAAATGTTTGTCAATAAAAATCCTAGTAGGCTTTTTCTAAACAAAAGATTTGCAATTATATATTGTTATATAACAAATTATCGTGTCGGTATTGTATAAAATAAGTCTAGTTTTACATGAATATCCGAATTGACTAATTAGGAGTGTATTCATTTTAGTTGATCAAATATTTGAACGATTTGAAAAATATGGTATTTGAATTATACAGGAACTTAGTTTGCTTCGTCTAACAAGAAGGACCAAATATGGCGATATTGCAAAAGTTAATGACTTAATTAAGAGCGATTTCAATTTTTGTAACTAAATGACCATTATACTTCTATTTGTGATGATTGATACTTATTATATTTATCTATTAATGTTATTATTTTTCATAAATTGTGCAAACAAAATCTTTCATATATAAAAAATATATTATTGTTCTTAATTTTTTTCATCATAAAAAATCACCCAAATTGTAACATATCATGTATATACATATGAAAACTAAAGTATACTTGGTTCTTCATAATATTAGATTTTTGTTGTTGTTGTTGCATGATTCATGAAAGATAGAAACAATAATAAAATAAGTATAATAAATATCAATTATCATAAATAGAAATATAATAATCATTTGATAAAATAATTTTGAAATTACTCTTAATTAAGTCGTGTTAGATGTTGCGATAGCATTACTAGGGGAATATATGGCATGGTCTTTCTAAATTCACATGATTGATTAAATCCAAATCATTATGTTACATTTTAGTTTGAAAATAGAATAAGTTCAAATTTGTAAACAAAAAATGTTAGTCTTTCCGCGGCCAATAAGAGGGTTACATGACATTTTTTATGATGTTGTGTATTGTGTTA
Organism: Luzula sylvatica; assembly: GCA_946800325.1. Classification (NCBI taxonomy): domain Eukaryota; kingdom Viridiplantae; phylum Streptophyta; class Magnoliopsida; order Poales; family Juncaceae; genus Luzula; species Luzula sylvatica. The sequence goes on along the minus strand of OX326960.1, from coordinate 56,285,593 downwards.
CTAAAAAATATATTAAAAAAATATAATATATATATACGGTCATGTATTAAAATTCATAATATGTATAAAATTATACTAAATATATATATACTGATTTTTTCTCAAAAGTGTATATATAATTCTATTAGAAACGTATAATAGGTAGCGTAATACTCAGTATTGAATACAAATTCTTTTTGGTCTCGACGCCCTTATCATTTCATCCTAGATTTGTTTCTCATGACCTTGTGCAAAATATTGTCATACAAAAGGTATATCACCTATTTAAAATTCTATAATTCAAAAAGAAATATTGCAATTAAAAATATATATATTAAAAATTTCAAAATACATATTGTTATTCAACAAATATATATTAAAACATATATCACACATTTTCAAAGAGGTCCAACGATACATCTAAAAGAAATATATTATACATCTAAAAATTATATAAGAATTGCTTGCTAGTACAGTTTTTCATTTGTTTTTCTAAATAATATCATTAGCTGCAAATTGGTTCAATACAGCAAGTTACATTACTCAAGGATACAATTAAACACAGCATGACTAATAAATTCATGTGATTATTGGACCAAACATGGTGATCAAATTTATGATTTGGATATGTTTGATTAGAAGAACAAAACCAAATTGAAGGTCTTAATTAATTATGAGTGTCTATAGTTTGATCTAGACATATACATAGTCCAAACATGAGAACTGTTTGTGAGTAGGAATTCTTGTCAGTGCTGCACAGCCTTTGATCGATTAACCACATGAACACACAAAAGGAACAGATTGAATTTGAAAGGGTTGAAATGAAATTTCACTGAATTACGTACCAAACCTGTGTTTGTACCGGATTTCTATATCTATTTTTGGAAATTTTCATGACCCCTCCTCACGTACCAGTGAAATGAGAGAACATACAACAAAGTTTTAATTCGAGAATAATTTCTCCTTTTTTGCAGGAAACGGAAACAAAAAGACACACTGAAAGAAAAGCATTGATTTGAAATTTCATCATTTCATAACCCAGCTTTTCTTTGATCGTGGAATTAATATGTGTACCATTGTATTATATATAAATCAAAAGAAAATATTACGGTACTGATGAGATTTTTATCATGATTAATTTGGCACAAAAATAAGCTTAATTAGTTCTTTGAGCTGTCATAAATCTTGAGAAATTTGGTTTAAGAAAAAAATTAAATTTGTGCGAGCTTGTTTTTTGCGTAATTTAAGTCATTCTTTAGGTTATTTTCTTTAGTGAATTTACTTATTGCTTGGATAAGATTAATAGTTCTCGTCATGAATTCAGTTATTTCGCCATTGGAATTACCTAAGCTATAATATAGAAACACGGAAAAGAATTATCAATTTATACCTCAATAATTGGCAATATTAAAGAGCATAAAAACAAACAAAAAAGAACAAAAATTTCATCCCAAGTAACCAATCCGATGAGAGATTTAGGGTTTCGAGTTCTGCACGGATTTTGAAATTTCTGTAAAATTTCCATGCAGAAATCAAGGAAAAAAAGTGGAATTAAATGATTAATCAACAACTCTTACGCAGCAGGAAACACGAAAATCGCAAAAACTTCAACTTGGCCTCTCTCTGCAATTTCCCACAGCTTTATTGAACTGCACGAAAACACAGTAATTCTCCATTAATTGATCCTCTCGTAAAGGGGACGTAAATGCAGTTCAAGAAAGCTGTGGAAGACGACAGAGACGGCCATAAATTCATAGAAGACGAAGGAAGAAGATAGGGTAAAATTAAAATTAAATTTGAATGGGATTTTTGGTTTGGGATTTTGAGTGGTGGAGAAGGGATATTTATAGTGTTGAGAGCTGTAAAGAGGATAGGAGAAGAAGAAAGGGTAAGAGAGAGATTAATCAGTCTTTTAAGGACCCAATCCCGAGAAGAATATAGGCCTGAACAGAAATCAAACCTTTTCTTTTCTTTTCTCCTCAACTTTTGCCTCTCTCTTCCCCTCTCTATCTCTGGTGACATTTGTTAGAGTTCCCCAAGTTACCTCCTTTTTGGTGTTGGTTTGTTGGATGGGTGGACCAATGTTGTACATTCTTGTAATAAATGTTTATATTTTAATATTTTATCTAGAAAATTCGTAAAGAAGATGAATACTTTATTAGTCGTTCTTTTAGAAATGTACTTGTTGATGTTTTCAATCTTGGTATAGAAATATTTTTTTTAGGATTTAGTAATTTTTAGTATTAACAAATGGATTTTTTTTTCAGAAATAAATTTTTTTTGTCAAAAGTTAACTGATGAAAAGAAAATTGGTTAGAATTTTCTAATTGTATCGTATATTGCTAATAAAAGAAAAATATTTATTAAATGCATGTATGATGAATTTTCCACGCTGAAAAAGATAATTGAGAAAATATTTACTTCATAGATATATATGCCGGTGCATAATAAAAAATATAATGATATAAAATAAATATTAATACGTGGTTATGGACACAATAATTCACACACCATATAAAATCAAACTATACTTACAAAAATGAATATATTTTAGTCAAGCATCAAAATGTTTGATTTTTTCTTCTCCAAAAGTCCAATTTTATGCATATCATATTTTGCATTCATAAGAATCATATCTTTTTTCCTAGTTTATTATATCAGAACCTTTTTTCCCGAATCTTTTTTCGAATATGGTTTCCCGAATCTTTTTTCCTGGGTTTCCTTAGGTTTTCTTTTCCCAGTTCTCTAACAATTCAGAATAAAAAACACAGGAATTTAATTCATTCCTTTGCTCCAAACCAAGAAACACAGTTTATTATATCAGAACCTGGTTTCCAAAGCCGAGAATTCAAATAACAGACTTGGACTTCCAGTTACATACTGTTTCATGAATACAAAGGAGGTGTTTTATTTCGACGTGTTGCAACTCATTTAACGAGTTTAAGGTCATTGATTCAATAAACGAATCTGTCAACCTATATCACTGTTTTTAATACAAACTCGACTTGTAATGGTGATATTCTAAATAACCTACGAGCCTTAAGCAAAAAAATAAAATAAAATAAAGAATCATATCTTTATAATATATTAACACTTTTAATAACAAAGTTATATATAATATAATACTAAATCTTTTAGATAAAATAAATATGTATGAGTACAAAACTCCGACTGTCCATAAAATTTAGAATTTATCTTTAAAAAAGCTAATACGACTTTAGTGTAAGAATCCAGATTTTTTGCAACCAAGAGAGGGGACATAACCAATATTTAAACACCATGATGTGAAATTTTAATGCTACAAAAATAAAATAAAATGTGGACCATGTTGGTTTTGGAGGTGTTTACTCGGGTCCACATTAACAAATCCCACTCATCTCATTGAATAATTTTAATTATCCATATTTATCTAACTAAGAAATTGGAGACAAATCAATGAAGTATGTATTTTGAATTTCAAAATTAAAACCGCAGTGAATAACAGAAAGCTGCAATGGATAATTGTAGAGGAGGAGCCACCATTGCTTAGGAAAGTCTGTTTCTTCGCCATTACTTCTGCTCTGCTTGGAAGGGGAGCACGAAGCTTGAGACGGCCATGGTGGGAAAGCCGAGAACGGCGTTGTCAGTACGCTGTCAGAACGGAACAGCCTCGGGGAAACGCCGCGTTTGGCAGCGCGACGCGAGGACCAGTGCACACGAGTTTTGGAGGGCCTTGATTCGTCCACGTATGGCTCCTGTCCGGATCCTACGGTGATTTGTACCCACACTTGGGAAACACCCTCTCTGACACCACAATATTTAATTCATTGCATATTTGCATCCTTTCGTATATGACCCTGTAAAAATACCTATTTGTACATTAGATTTCTTTTGTAATTATTTAATATTATAGGTATGTTACCGTAATTTTACTTTGGGCCGTTGGCCCAATGGATATAGCAATATTTCGACCCAATTTGGCTGCCCTAAACTAAACCCCAGAAAACCCCTCTGGCGATTCTCGTTCTCCGCCGCCGTGCCTCTTCGCCGTTAACTGCTTTGACAATATTATAGTGATACTGTTTGCCGATGCCGAGGCCGGAGTTGCAGAATCCGCCGGAGATTTTTTACAATGAGTCGGAGGCTCGCAAGTACACCACGTCTTCTCGAATCATAGAGATTCAAGTATGATTTTTTCATCTTTTTGTATTGCTATTATCAGTTTTGTATTTGAATTCAATTGATTGATTTCGTCAGGCTAGGATATCGGAGAGGGCTTTTGAGCTCCTGAACCTTCCTAATGATGGAGTTCCAAAGCTTTTGCTTGATATAGGTTTGTAAATTGATCATTCGATGCATATTTTCTCATCAATTTGTTCATAGTGTGATTATTGAGCATATGTTTTGCCCTGATATGATTCAAATTAGGGTGTGGATCTGGACTTAGTGGCGAGACATTATCTGAAAATGGGCATCACTGGATTGGATATGATGTTTCACCATCAATGCTTGGTTCGTAAATCCCGTGTATTTTACACGCTAGTACTTCAATTATTGAACTATGCTTTTGTTATTAACTATTTTTTGTTATTAAATAGATGTTGCTTTGGACCGCGAAGCTGAAGGTGATCTTATTCTCGGTGATATGGGCCAGGTAGATAATAGTATATTCATTATATTATTAAATATCCCTTAATAAATATCTAATTTTATTTTATCTAGGGTTTGGGCTTGAGACCTGGAGTCATTGACGGTGCAATCAGTATTTCTGCAGTACAGGTCAGCACTTAAAAAAATAAAATAAAATTCGTGCATTATTTATATATTAATGGATTGTTACGATATTTTGAACAGTGGTTATGTTATTCTGACAAGTCCTCTCATGATCCTAGAATGAGACTCAAGTAAGTTTTTTTTATATTCTACTATATTATATTCCCTTAATGTTTTTTTTATCGTGCATACTTTTTTGACAATAGGGCATTCTTTGGGACATTATATAAATGCTTAGCAAGAGGAGCAAGGGCCGTTTTGCAAATTTACGCAGAAAACATGCACCAAAGTGAAATGATCATGACTTATGCCATGCGTGCCGGTTTTTCCGGAGGCGTCGTTGTAGATTGGCCCCACAGGTAAAAAATAATTCATCCCATATTAAACTAATTTAATTAATTCAATTTAATCGAAACCTACTTTTGTTTGTTTTGTATTAACGAACACAGTTCAAAAGCAAGGAAAGAATATCTTGTTCTGACGTGCGGGCCCTCTTTGATGCAACATTCTCTTCCAAAAGGCAAGGGCGAAGACGGCGCGATGTGCAGCGACGAAGACGATTCTGACGAGGAGGAAAATCAGACTGTAAGTTTGTGACATTTGCGATCAGGCCCGTTTATTTATATATTTTTTGCGTAGGGGTCTGAAACGAGATTGTGTGAATTTTAGGTTGGTGTATACGAGAGGAATAGGCTGAGGAAAAAGTCGAAGATGAATAACAAGAATGCGAAGGGGAGGCAATGGGTGTTGAAGAAGAAAGAACAGATGAGACGAAAAGGAAATCAAGTTCCTCATGATTCTAAGTACACCGCGAGGAAACGAAAAGCTCACTTTTGATTCTTATTTATGTAATTTATTTATGGTATCCGTGTTTTGTAATTTATTACTATTTTTTTTGGTCTCCGTGTTTTGTAGTTTGTGATTTATTATAAAAAAATTTGGTGTTTTTCTTAGATCTTCACTCCGAGCTACGTACACATTCAATGAGAAAATAAGTACTGTAGGATAACGTTCATTTTGTATTGTGATATTCTTTTCTGATTTTACATTTTACGTAAGCACTATAATAATATAATGTTTTGAATTATAGACTTATTACGGTTTCAGAAAATAAAACGTAACATCATCATTTATGTTCTCGTGTTTTATAGGTCGGGTTCAGTATTCATGTCCTCGTCTCTTCGAGATCTGTATGCGATACCTTGTTGCGAGATTATCTTCTTGGCTAGTTTCTTCAGCGTGATGTCGGCTCAGGGTAGCCTATCCTTTGCCCACAGCCTTCTGCTCCAATTTCTTCAGATCTCGAGAGACGAGAAGGCCTGCATCTTGTCCTGTGTTCCACCTTTTTGTCATTCTGCCAAAATTTGAGATCTGCAAATGCTCGCTCATCGCCATGGAACTCAGCGTCAAGATTTGTTGATCTTTTCACAATTTTTAGCGTCAATTTGGAGATAAAACATAGTAAGTATTTGTTTTATCTTGTTCTTGAACTCTTTAGATCCTGAAAATTTAAGTTTTTTTTTGTTATTTTGATAATATTTGTTCCATAATTTGACGAATTTAATCAAAAATTTCGATCATTTTTGCTAAATTAATGAAATTCATCCTTTTTTGCTCACATATGTCTTGCATTTAAGATTTGAGGAATCTTTTTTATATACTATTTTGTTCTTTAAACAATGTTATCTCGGTTTTTTGTTATATCTTTTTGTTTTAAAAACAATATTATGTTGTTATTTTTATACCTCAATTCACGATGAATCTAACTAATTTATATTCATGTATTTTTTAGGTATTATATCAACTGAAAAACATAATAAAATAAAATAAGTAGTCGATGAACATGATCTCTCAAGTTATTTAGCTCTCTTTTTTTCTTGAAAAAAATAATTCTATTTTCAAGTTTTTATGAAAAATTGAAAATCATATTGATTGTTGCAAAAATTGAATATGGAAGATCATTAAAAATAACTTATATTTGTTATTTGTTATATTTTCTTTTTTCTTTAATCAATTACTCTTGTTGTTCTTCTTATACCCATATTGTGAACTGAACATATTTATTTTTATGTATTTGTTAAGCATCACTAAAGAACATAATAATGACGACTTAAGTAATTTAACATTTTTTATGCTTATATATTTTTTTGTACCTAGTTGTTGTATATTATACTTGTAGGAGGGATAGTTGCGAATATTTAGTTTTAAGATATGATTGTGCGGACACAATAGTCCTCCAGTTCTTCCCGTTGGAATGTGATTAGATTCTATAGACGAATGCCTTAAAATGTACACAGCTTATGTTGTTTGTCAAGGCTTTGAAGTTCTAAAAGCTAGTTTGCACTGTGGAGCAATTGGTAGGCGATGATGTCGATAGGTAACGTTCTCACTTGCAACAAGGCCCGCAAGTATATATATTCTTCGATGTAAGACTATCAAACCAATTCGAAAAGGCCGGTTCTCAGAACTGGATGCCAAGCCAGAGCTGATTTGAAATTCAATTCAAATGAAAAATGGGAATTGGTCGAAGACCATGAACTTTTTCCTGATTACTTTTACTTTTTTATTTTTTATACCTTTCTAAATAATTACGTACAAGATACGATATACCCGATTATTCTAACCGATCAATATTAGAAAAATAAAAAATTACAATTTTAATAAAATATAATAATACATAAATAAATAATAAATATAAAAAATCAATAATTAGTCAAATTTTGTCAAATATATAATGGTTCTCTAATGCATGATAAATGAGTATGAGGTATTGGGTTAATCTTTATGTTTAATTGCACTATGGATGGTAAAGCATGAATCAATGACCTTGATTAACCAAGATGCCGCGGGTCCACTGTGAACCAGTCCATTAATAATATGCCACGTCATGGAATAAAATGACACGGCATTTCGTGAGTGGTTCGGTTCATAGATATATCCATGCCGCATCATAATTCCTCCTGTGTAGAGTAATCCCAGTTCAGTGTTCGCAATCGTCTGAGGAGCGTGTCAATGGCGGCGGTACTTCCCAGCTCATCGCTTCCTCTTCTAAGGTACACTCCAGCAACGCAATTCATCTCCGCTTCTAATGTCGTCGGATTCTCTTCTCCCAGCCGTAAAGAGATGAAGAGGCCAACATTTCGTGTCTGTGGAAAACCCGAACAAGTGGAAGAGGGAGAAACCAATGAAGATTTGTTTACCGATACCCTCGTCTCTCCTTTCGCGGTATTTAATTTTCTTCTTGTCTTCGTCAATTTATGACTTGAATGAAGTGAAAATATAGAAAAGAATTTATCTTTAGAGCCTAATTCTCCCAATTTATCGAAAATCGAAACTGTATTTCTCTCAATTTGCATTAATGAAGATTGCAATTGTTGGTTCTTCGAACAAAATTGAAACCTTTTTCAGTACGACTTTTGAATTTATAATGTTTCATATTTGTTCTAAAAAACAGGATGATTCGGAGTATTTATGGAAAGTAGCTGGCGGAACGTTGGGCGGTGCATCGGCAATAAAATACGGAAGCATTATTTTCCCTGAAATTACAAGGCCTAGTATAATCAAAGGTCTTTTAATGATTTCATTGCCTATGCTCGTCGCAGCTCTCATCTTACTCAAGGAGAGTTTTGCGGGCAGCAAAGAAGAAGATTTATTGTAAGTTAATAATTCTAGCCGAAATTTTCATGATATTTTCTCGATTTCTCGAATTCTCGGATGTAATATAGAATGTTTCAACTTTGAAAAGTATGTTCTCTTTTGTCTTGTAAAAAAATCAACCTGCAAAGACTTCTGATTAAATAGATAATATTTGATTCTGATTTTGATAGAACTGGTCTCCTTTTTGTACTTCAATAATAATATATGAGTTGATCTTTCTACAAATTCAAAGTATCCTACCAATTTCACCCCTTGAATCAAAGATCAAAGAAAAATAAACTATTAGGAGGACCAGCTCCATCAAGGACCTAGAAAATGAGAACAGCCCCACGTCTTCGAGTTCTTTGATTTGAGATGTTTCACTGTCAACTATTTTTTTAATTTCTTTTTCCATAAAATCAAATTGATTTTTCCATTGAGTTGAAATTTCAATTGAATCTCTATCAATTCAAAAAAATAATATTTTTGTCTCGATTTAAAAGAAGTGAATTACGTTTGCATTTTAAAAAGATCCGTACGCGTTTAACCTTTTCCTTCCTTTTAAATTTGAAATCGATCTTTTGTTAAAAAAATATAAATCTATCTAATACCCTTCTCTCTCTCTCTCTCTCTCTCTCTCTCTCTCTCTCTCTCTCTCCCTTGCTTGCTCTTTCTCTGACCCTCTCTCATGGAAGCCCTGCTCTGGTTCTCGATTTTCTTTATATGTGGGCTCATTAACACTTACCTTTTTTTCTCTTTCTCCCTTAAAAAGTTTGTTGCAAAACTTTACTCTCTCTTCTCTCTTACTCCTCCAAGAAAACCCATTAAAAATCCTACTGAAAATGAAGAAATTGCAAAGAACGAAGAAAGAGCACTGAACACACCAATATCTAGCATTGATAATTTTGATCTCGAGACACTCTTCTCGATCTTTGATCTTAATGGCGATGGATTCATCACTTTGAAAGAACTACAAGAGTCTTTTACGAGACTTGGTCTCTCAAGCAAAACCGAAGAGGCACTAAACATAATTCGAAGAGTTGACACGAATAAAGATGGTCTCATCGACCTCGAGGAGTTTGGAGAGCTATATGAATTGATTCTTAGTGGTGATAGTGACGATGAAGAAAATGAGGGTTGCATCGAAAAAGTGATTGAAAATGAAGAAGAAAAAGAGAGTGAAATGAAGGAAGTTTTTGATATATTTGACAAGGATAAAGATGGTTTTATTAGTCCAGAGGAGTTAAAAGAAATTTTCTCCTTGCTTGGATTGAAAAAAGGGGCAAGAATTGAAGATTGTATGGAGATGATACATATTGTCGATCAAGATGGAGATGGCTCCGTGAATTTTGACGAATTCAAGAAAATGATGGCGTTAATTTGATGATCCAAAAAGTCATTGTTGAGCAAAGAAATTAATTTGATGAGCCTGTAAGAAAAGTAACTTCCTTGCTCTGGATTTTTTGGTTTGGCTTTCAATTTTGTTCTTGTTTGTATTTAGAATGTAAAGTCTTCATAAGAAAACATAATTTATCAGGGTAATGTATGACTTTTTACTGTAATATGTTTGAAATTACATTGCACAGATCCGGATATGGGTATCCGATACAATACAAATACATGGACTGCACATATACTAGTATCGTATCCGGCACGATATGAATACGAGAATACGACAATTTCCAAAAAACTTAGAACACAATACGTCTATTATATATAATACTTTTAGTATTTTATTAATTATAATTTATATATGTACTACTTTTTATGTACTAGATATATAAATTTGTTACTATTGAAACATTATGTTATAAATTAAATGTATATTATATTATATTTTGTTATTTACTTATATACATTGCTCATTATTTTTTATTTCAAATTTAATAGTTTGGCTTTTCGAGTATATTTATTCGTAGATTAGAAATATCCAACAAATATCCATGAACTATTTGAGAAGTATAAAATATTCGGATAAGTCACACCAAGTATCCAATTCATATCCGGCAAGATACTACTTGATTTATGAAGTATTGGAAGTATTGGCACAAAAGTTTTAAACCAATAAATTATTTGACTTCTTGAATAGCTTGATAATAGTAATTGGACAAAACTTCAGATATCCCACAATAAATCGAAAATCAATGATAAATTGATAACATATAAAAAAATAACTCAGTTTACTACACAAATTTGCCAATCTCATTGCTTTTGATTTCAAAACTTCAATAGAGCTTCAAATCAGGACCGATAAAAAATTAAGAGAAACAGAAAATTTTAACTACAGATTATCTCTTAGCCACTTAAGCGCCCCGTTTGCAACCGACCTGCAGATTATCAAAAGAATTACAAATTAACAAATAATCAGTATTATAAATCAATTTCTTTTACTACATAAAGCATTGCTAAAAAATACCCTGCAAAATCTTTGACTTGTTCCCACAAGTCATTCTTCTCTTCCGGTTGATCCGAGTCTTCATCCGTCTCTTCAGGCTTGACACTCTTTTCACTCCCCGTTCTTTTAACTGCATCAAAATAATCGTATAAATAAAAAAATGTTCAAACTCACTTGAAAAAAAAAAAAAATCAACACAAACCAACCTTGTGTCTTGAAACTTGTACGAGTCACGGTAGCTCCACTCAACGACGCCAGTTCTTCCAGCAATTCTTTTTCGCGTCCACTAAGAAAAAACAAATCTCATATAAAAAATGCATCATATATATAATATACACAAATAATTTTGATTTTTAACCGACCTGATACGACTTGGAATCGTGACCTTGATAGTGAAAAGATGGTCGCCTCTAATATTCGGTTTATTCAATTTCGGCACACCTTGCTTCGCTAGAACCAACACGTCACTCGGCTGAGTACCTGCCGGTACTCGAAGCTCCGTGGGCCCCTCTACTGTGTTTACTTTAATTGTCGTGCCGAGAATCGCTTCGATGTAATTAATCGAAACGTTTGAATATAAATTAATTCCGTCCCTTTTTATGTCTGGTAACTCTTCTATATCCAGCATTACGTATAAATCCCCAGGCGGTCCCCTGTTATTTTTGGAAGGGTAAATATGATATTTTGGATTATTAGAAGGATAAATATATAAAGTGTAAATTCCCCATAGTACGATGTGAAAATTACATACATACCCTCTGGGACCCGCATCACCTTCGCCTCTGACGCGGAGCGTACTGCCTTTGCTAACGCCAGGTGGAATTTTGACTTTGATATCTTTTCTCACTCTTACTCTCCCTTCTCCAGAGCACTTTTTACAATATTCAGATATCGTCTCCCCTTCTCCAGAGCATGTTGGACATATCGATACCTAAAACAAAAGTAATTTAATTTAATATTATAATTTAATGCGAGTATGAAATGGATATTTTTGTACCTGAGAGAATAAACCGAATGGGGTTTGTTCGGTTCTCATGACTTGGCCTCTTCCACCACAAGTATTGCATACTCTCATTTTCGAACCAATTTTTGAGCCGGTACCGGTACAAGAATCGCAAGTTTCCAAATGGGATAGTACAATTTCTTTCTCTGCTCCAAATATCGACTCAGAAAACTCCAAAACCACATCATATCTGAGCAAATATTATCAAATCATTCGAAAAGGAAATACAAAATAACGTTTGAATTTTGAAAAAAATAAATAAACTAACCTGATATCTTCACCCTGCATTGCTCGTTTGCGAGTTCTGAAATTACCCTGGTCCATGCCAGAAAAGCCGCCCATGCTTGCGCCAAAAAAGGTCTCGAATAAATCAAATGGATTTGTCTGCAATTAATATATCTGTTAATTAAACCAAGATTTCTTGTAGAAATACCGAAATGTATAATAATTAGCGATATAATTTTGTATTACTGTTGTATATGCTCCACCAGCACCACCAACTGCGCTCTTAACGCCAGCTTCGCCATATTGATCGTACAAAGCCCTCTTTTGATCATCTGATAAAACCTGTAAATAATGATAATTATTACTTAAATTAAGTAATAATTATGGAAAATTGGTGGTATTATAGATAAACTTACCTCATAAGCAGTGCTTATCTCCTTGAATTTTTCAGTAGCTCCGGGTTCTTTATTCACATCGGGGTGATACTGCATTGAGGAGAATAAAATCAATAGTCTTGAGATACTTCACGAGCTTGATTTTGTTGAATCTAATACTTGAATTGAGAGAAAAATATCTAATTAGATGATAGAAGAGAACCTGGCGAGCCAATTTACGATAAGCAGCCTTGATCTCCTTGACGCTGGCCGAACGGGAGACGCCGAGAGTGGAGTAATAATCAGCAGCCGCGAAGACTGTGACTGTCCGTCTCCGACGACTGTTTCTTCTGTTGGAGTGGCGGAGAGAAAGCGAGTGGTCGGAGAGAAAGGAAGGGGATGAGAAGTGGATGGAAGTGCTGGTGGAGAAGTCGAGATTGCTGGCGGAGGAGGGGGAGAGGAAGCGGCGGGATGCGGGTTGAGAAGGCGCGAACGAGATAGAGGACAGTGAGAGCGCCATGCGTGCTTGTTGTTTTGCTCCTCCTTGGCGGAGTCGTTAAGGTCTGGTCTGGATGGAGCCAGGTGAGAGGAGCTGGTTCTAGAACCACACGGATTGGGCTGCAATGGAAAATGTGACAACAATGCAAAAATTTAATACAAAGGTAAAATATTTTTGAAGAAAAATAGTAAATTTTATTTTCGTTCTTTCATTTTTAGGAATGACTTGCATGTAAAAAATGTACAATGAACGATATTTTTGGCCCATATCATTTCGGCCTTCACAACATTCAACATATATGATATGATATGCAATATTTGAAAATAAGTAAAAGTAATAATATAAACAACAAATAATAATTTGAGTCATTTGATTAAAATATGAGATATAACTTAGGATAAGATGTGTTAAAGCTTGAAGCGGTTAGACATTCACTCATTTTTAGACATTCACCGACGTTTTAAAGAGGAAAGAAGTTCACGACTTTTCAAATCAATTTCTTGAAAAATAGATTTATATGACTAGTGATATTTGAGAATTATAATCGTTATCGTTTGGAGGTTTTACTATCATAAACGGTAACGATTTGCTCCTCCTTGTCAAAATCTTATTTCAAGAATCAGTCCTCGGTGCTTCCATCCTTGAATTTAGACTAGTAACTATCATCCTTGTTGGATTAGATTTGGCATTAACTTAGTTTTGTATGTGACATATTTTTGTTGGGAAATCGTCGGCCCCACGTTTCGGGCAACGGATGAGGGACGCGAAGATTTTTTCCTAATTTCGATGATCCCGTCATCGATCCGAACGTGCGAATCATGAAAGAAATAATAGACAATCATACCGCACCAAATTGATGGTAGGCGAATGGTTGTCGCGCTTATTCTTCCTTCTTCTTCTTCTCCACTCCAACCGTCTCTTGTGCGTCTCACGTCACATATCTTGATACCGTCGAGCTTTCCATCGTGCTCCCACTCCGGCAACGCGTGCGTTCCATTCCCACGCGACTCGACATCGTTTTGAACACGCTCTTCATCTTTTGGGTAAACCGAAATGATTTCGATGAAACCATAATTCTAGTTTGATCAGAAACGAGAGTCACAAACGTGAACTTCTCTACTCGTATTCACCGTGAGTTGTAATCTTTTGGTCACACACACAACTTCCTAGACGAAGCGTGTGTGAACTTGCTTGATCTCGATTCGGTATTCTCTAATGGAGAAAACATTTTTCTCCTCTTTCTCTCTTTCTCTTGTTCCAACTATTGGACACACTTGTTTGAATGAATCTGGACTGATTGGTCTGATAGAGGAGAGAGAAACATCATATTTATACTTAATATGATAATGATTGGGTAAAAAATCGTGTATATCCAATATACACATTCAACAGTATGTTCGTTCGAACGAACTGCCCTAGTCCGTTCCAATGAACCACTCTCTGGAATGAGTGTGTATAAAACACTTTTATATTCGATGTGGTCCGTTCGAACGGAACATATGGTTCGTTCGAACGAACCATTCTCTGTCTCATTTCTGTGTTAATTCCAAATCACATTCGTAGTAGTCCGTTCAAATGGACCCCAAGGTTCGTTCGAACGAACCACTCTCTGGAACTTAACTTTGCATAATTCTATTATGCACTTTATTAAATCCATGAACATTCATGCTCATATATCCTTATATGTACACTTTTACCGTTGATCCAAAACTGTATTTCCTTCAGTCTCCCACTCAGTTTCAGATATAACTAAAATGTACTCCCACGTATATCACATATACATGATGCTTAGAGAATCTAGCTTACGTATCTTACACGCTTAAGCTTTGCACTTCCTATGTGCAAAAATCTTATGAATCAAACCCGACAGAGTACAACTCGTTGTGTGACCGTGTAGGTTCGTATAACGATGACAATAAGGATTGACTAAGCCTTACAAGCTCATGAGCGGGTTCTAGTAACTCCATCATAGCTACCCATATTAAAACAAAAAATGATTGTGATCATTATTCCTATCTCGGATAGTGGTTACTAGTTCTCTTGTTATCAATATCCGTCAATCAAAAGACATGGTGGTAGTCATCCTTATATTTTGACCGACTATACTAATTCCCGATACCAAACCGAATTAACAAATAAAATCAATAGTAACACTTAATATCATTGACTTTGTGCAAAGATTTCGTTAATCGATTCATCGAGAGGACTAAGGGATATCTCTTTCTCACGAAAGTAACAATTTCTCACGAAATTAACAAATACAAATGATCTAAAAACATGTTATTTGAACTCCTCAAAACGTACAAAGATTGTTATGAATCGAAAAGAAAACTTTCTTAGTGTTTGTAAAATTTGATGAAAAGTTATACAGTAAAAGATACGATACAAATGATCTAAAAACACGTTATTTGAACTCCTCAAAGCATAAAAAAATTGCTATGAATCGAAAAGAGAACTTTCTTAGTGTTTGTACAAATTGGTGAAAAGTTATGTAGTAAAAGATTCGATCCAAACCATCTCAAAACACGTTATTTGGACTCCCCAGAGAGTTAAAAGATTGTTATGAATCGAAAAACAAACTTTCTTAGTGTTTATTAAATTTGGTGAAAAATTATATAGCAAAAGATACGATACAAATGATCTAATAACATGTTATTTGAACTCCTCAAAACGTACAAAGATTGGTATGAATCAAAAAGAAAACTTTCTTAGTGTTTGTACATTTTGGTGAAAAGTTACGTAGTACAAGATTCGATCCAAACCATCTCAAAACAAGTTATTTGGACTCCTCGGAGAGTTAAAAGGCTGTTATGAATCGAAAAATAAACTGTCTTAGTGTTTGTAAAATTTGGTGAAAAGTTATGTAGTAAAACATACGATGCAAATGATCTAAAAACGTGTTATTTGAACTACTCAAAACGTACAAGGATTGCTATGAATCGAAAAGAAAATTTTCTAAGTGTTTGTACAATTTGGTGAAAAGTTACATAGTAAAATATTCGATCCAAACCATTTCAAAACACGTTACTTGGATTCCTCATAGAGTTAAAACATTGTTATGAATAGGAAAACAAACTTTCATAGTGTTTGCAAAATTTTGTGAAACGTTATGTCGTAAAAGATATGAACGAATGATCTAAAAACACGTTATTTGAACTCCTCAAAGCGTAAGAAAATTGCTATGAATCGAAAAGAGAACTTTCTTAGTGTTTGTACAAATTGGTGAAAAGTTACATAGTAGAAGATTTGATTCAAACCATCTCAAAACATGTTATTTGGACTCCTCGGAGAGTTAAAGATTGGAATGAATCGAAAAACAAACTTTCTTAGTGTCTGTAAAATTTGATGAAAAGTTATGTAGTACAAGATACGATACAAATAATCTAAAAACATGTTATTTGACCTCCTCAAAACGTACAAAGATTGCTATGAATCGAAAAGAAAACTTTCTTAGTGTTTGTACAATTTGGTGAAAATTACATAGTAAAAGATTCGATTTAAACCATCTCAAAACACGTTATTTGGACTCCTCAGAGAGTTAAGATATTGTTATGAATCGAAAAACAAACTTTCTTAGTGTTTGCAAAATTTGGCGAAAAGTTATGTAGTAAAAGATACGATACAAATGATCTAAAAACATGTTATTTGAACTCCTCAAAACGTACAAAGATAGCTATGAATCGAAAAGAAAACTTTCTTAGTGTTTGTAAAATTTGGTGAAAAGTTATACAGTAAAAGGTACAATACAAAAGATCTAAAAACACGTTATTTGAACTCCTCAAAGCATAAAAAGATTGCTATGAATCGAAAAGAGAACTTTCTTAGTGTTTGTACAAATTGGTGAAAAGTTATGTAGTAAAAGATTCGATCCAAACCATCTCAAAACACATTATTCGGACTCCTCAGAGATCTAAAAGATTGTTATGAATCGAAAAACAAAATTTCTTAGTGTTTGTAAAATTTGGGGAAAAGTTATGTAGTAAAAGATACGATAAAATGATCTAAAAACATATTATTTGAACTCCTCAAAACGTACAAGGATTGCTATGAATCGAAAAGAAAACTTTCTTAGTGTTTGTACAATTTGGTGCAAACTTACGTAGTAGAAGATTCCATCCAAACCATCTCAAAACACGTTATTTGGACTTCTTAGAGAGTAAGGACATTGTTATGAATCGAAAAACAAACTTTCTTAGTGTTTGCGAAATTTGGTGAAAAGTTATGTAATAAAAGATACGATACAAATGATCTAAAAACATGTTATTTGAACTCCTCAAAACGTACAAAGATAGCTATGAATCGAAACGAAAACTTTTTAGTGTTTGTAAAATTTGGTGAAAAGTTATATAGTAAAAGATACGATACAAATGATCTAGAAACACGTTATTTTAACTCCTCAAAGCGTAAAAAGATTGCTATGAATCGAAAAGAGAACTTTCTTAGTGTTTGTACAAATTAATGAAAACTTACGTATTAAAAGCTTCGATCCAAACCATATCAAAACACGTTATTTGGACTTTTCAGAGAGTTAGAAGATTGTGATGAATCGAAAAACAAACTTTCTTAGTGTTTGTAAAATTTGGTGAAAAGTTATGTAGTAAAAGATACGATACAAATGATCTAAAAACAATATATTTGACCTCCTCAAAACGTACAAAGATTGCTATGAATCGAAAAGAAAACTTTCTTAGTGTTTGTACAATTTGGTGAAAAGTTACGTAGTAAAAGATTTTATCCAAACCATCTCAAAATACGTTATTTGGACTCCTCAGAGAGTAAGGACATTGTTATGAATCGAAAAACAAACTTTATTAGTGTTTGCAAAATTTGGTGAAAAGTTTTGTAGTAAAAGATACGATACAAATGATCTAAAAACATGTTATTTGAACTCCTCAAAACGTACAAAGATTGCTATGAATCAAAAAGAAAACTTTCTTAGTATTTGTAAAATTTTGTGAAAAGCTATATGTAAAAGATATGATACAAATGATCTAGAAACACGTTATTTGAACTCCTCAAAGCCTAAAAAGATTGCTATGAATCGAAAAGAGAAATTTCTTAGTGTTTGTAAAATTTGGTTAAAAGTTATGTAGTATACGAAACAAATGATCTAAAAACATGTTATTTGAACTCCTCAAAACTTACAAAGATTGCTATGATTCGAAAAGAAAACTTTCTTAGTGTTTGTACAATTTGGTGAAAAGTTACGTAGTAAAAGATTCAATCCAAACCATCTCAAGACACGTTATTTGGACTCCTCAGAGAGTTAAAACATTGTGATGAATAGAAAAACAAACTTTCTTAGTGTTTGCAAAATTTTGTTAAACGTTATGTCGTAAAAGATATGATACAAATGATCTAAAACACATTATTTGAACTCCTCAAAGCGTAAAAATATTGCTATGAATCGAAAAGAGAACTTTTTTAGTGTTTGTACAAATTGGTGATAAGTTACGTAGTAAAAGATTCGATCCTAACCATCTCAAAACACGTTATTTGTACTCCTCAGAGAGTTAAAAGATTGGTATGAATCGAAAAACAAATTTTCTTAGTGTTTGTAAAATTTAATGAAAAGTTATGTAGTACAAGATACGATACAAATGATCTAAAAACATGTTATTTGGACTGCTCAAAACGTACAAAGATTGTTATGAATCGAAAAGAAAACTTTCTTAGTGTTTGTACAATTTGGTACAAAGTTAGGTAGTAAAAGATTCGATCGAAACCATCTCAAAACACGTTATTTGGACTCCTCAGAGAGTTAAGATATTGATATGAATCGAAAAACAAACTTTCTTAGTGTTTGCATAATTTGGTGAAAAGTTATGTAGTAAAAGATATGATACAAATGATATAAAAACTTGTTATTTGAACTCCTCAAAACGTACAAAGATTGCTATAAATCGAAAAGAAAACTTCCTTAGTGTTTGTAAAATTTGGTGAAAACTTATACAGTAAAAGATACGATACAAAAGATCTAAAAACACGTTATTTGAACTCCTCAAAGCATAAAAAGAATACTATGAATCAAAAAGAGAACTTTCTTAGTGTTTGTACAAATTGGTGAAAAGTTACATAGTAAAAGATTCGATCCAAACCATCTCAAAACACGTTATTTGGACTCCTCAGAGAGTTAAAAGATTGTTATGAATCGAAAAACAAACTTTCTTAGTGTTTGTAAAATTTGGTGAAAAGTTATGTAGTAAAAGATACGATACAAATGATCTAAAAACATGTTATTTGAACTCCTCAAAATGTACAAACATTGCTATGAATCGAAAAGAAAACATTTTTAGTGTTTGTAAAATTTGGTAAAAAGTTATACAGCAAAAGATACGATACAAAAGATCTAAAAACACGTTATTTGAACTACTCAAAGCATAAAAAGATTGCTATGAATCGAAAAGAGAACTTTCTTAGTGTTTGTATAAATTGGTTAAAAGTTACATAGTAAAAGATTCGATCGAAACCATCTCAAAACACGTTATTTGGACTTCTCAGAGAGTTAAGATATTGTTATGAATCGAAAAACAAACCTTCTTAGTGTTTGCATTATTTGGTGAAAAGTTATGTTGTAAAAGATATGATACAAATGATATGAAAACTTGTTATTTGAACTCCTCAAAACGTACAAAGATTGCTATGAATCGAAAAGAAAACTTCCTTAGTGTTTGTAAAATTTGGTGAAAAGTTATACAGTAAAAGATACGATACAAAAGATCTAAAAACACGTTATTTGAACTCCTCAAAGCATAAAAAGATTAATATGAATCGAAAAGAGAACTTTCTTAGTGTTTGTACAAATTGGTGAAAAGTTACATAGTAAAAGATTCGATCCAAACCATCTCAAAACACGTTATTTGGACTCCTCAGAGAGTTAAAAGATTGTTATTAATCGAAAAACAAACTTTCTTAGTGTTTGTAAAATTTGGTGAAAAGTTATGTACTAAAAGATACGATACAAATGATCTAAAAACATGTTGTTTGAACTCCTCAAAACGTACAAGGATTGCTATGAATCGAAAAGAAAACGTTCTTAGTGTTTGTACTATTTGGTGAAAATTTACGTAGTATAAGATTCGATCCAAACCATTTCAAAATACGTCATTTTGACTCCTCAGAGAGTTAAAATATTGTTATGAATAGAAAAACAAACTTTCTTCGCATTTGCAAAATTTTGTGAAACGTTATGTCGTAAAAGATACGATACAAATGATCTAAAAACACGTTATTTGAACTCCTCAATGCGTAAAAAGATTGCTATGAATCGAAAAGAGAACTTTATTAGTGTTTGTACAAATTGGTGAAAAGTTACGTTGTAAAATATTAGATCCAAACCATCTCAAAACAAGTTATTTGGACTCCTCAGAGAGTTAAAAGATTGGTATGAATCAAAAAACAATCTTTCTTACTGTTTGTATAATTTGATGAAAAGTTATGTAGTACAAGATACGATACAAATGATCTAAAAGCATGTTATTTGAACTCCTAAAAACGTACAAAGATTACTATGAATCGAAAAGAAAATTTTCTTAGTGTTTGTACAATTTGGTGAAAAATTACGTACTAAAAGATTCGATCAAAACCAACCAAAAACACGTTATTTGGACTCCACACAGAGTTAAAAGATTGTTATGAATCGAAAAACAAACTTTCTTAGTGTTTGTAAAATTTGGTGAAAAGTTATGTAGTAAAAGATACGATGCAAATGAACTAAAAACATGTTATTTGAACTTCTAAAAACGAACAAAGATTGCTATGAATCGAAAAGAGAACTTTTCTAGTGTTTGTACAAATTGGTGAAAAGTTACGTAGTAAAAGATTCGATCCAAACCATCTCAAAACATGTTATTTGGACTCCTCAGAGAGTTAAAAGATTGGTATGAATCGAAAAACAAACTTTCTTAGTGTATGTAAAATTAGAAGAAAAGTTATGTAGTACAAGATACGATACAAATGATCTAAAAACATGTTATTTGAA
Organism: Luzula sylvatica; assembly: GCA_946800325.1. Taxonomy (NCBI): domain Eukaryota; kingdom Viridiplantae; phylum Streptophyta; class Magnoliopsida; order Poales; family Juncaceae; genus Luzula; species Luzula sylvatica. Next base: position 56,264,749 of record OX326960.1, on the reverse strand, counting down.
CTCCTCAAAGCGTACAAAGATTGCTACGAATCAAAAAGAAAATTTTCTTAGTGTTTGTACAATTTGGTGCAAAGTTACGTAGTAAAAGATTTGATCCAAACCATCTCAAAACACGTTATTTGGACTCCTCAGAGAGTTAAGACATTGTTATGAATCGAAAAACAAACTTTCTTAGTGTTTGCAAAATTTGGGGAAAAGTTACGTAGTAAAAGATATGATACAAATGATCTAAAAACATGTTATTTGAACTCCTCGAAATGTACAAACATTGCTATGAATCGAAAAGAAAACATTCTTAGTGTTTGTAAAATTTAGTGAAAATTTATACAGTAAAAGATACGATACAAAAGATCTAAAAACACGTTAGTTGAACTACTCAAAGCATAAAAAGATTGCTATGAATCGAAAAGAGAACATTCTTAGTGTTTGTACAAATTGGTTAAAAGTTACGTAGTAAAATATTCGATCGAAACCATCTCAAAACTCGTTATCTGGACTCCTCAGAGAGTTAAAAGATTGTGATGAATCGAAAAATAAACTTTCTTAGTGTTTGTAAAATTTGATGAAGAGTTATGTAGTAAAAGATACGATACAAATGATTTAAAAACATGTTATTTGAACTCCTCAAAATGTACAAAGATTGCTAAGAATCGAAAAACAAACTTTCTTAGTGTTTGTAAAATTTGGTTAAAAGTTATATAGTAAAAGATACGATACAAATGATCTAAAAACATGTTATTTGAACTCCTCAAAACGTACAAAGATTACTATGAATCGAAAAGAAAACTTTCTTAGTGTTTGTACAAATTGGTGAAAAGTTACGTAGTAAAAGATTCGATCCAATCCATCTCAAAACACGTTATTTGGACGCCTCAGAGAGTTAAAAGATTGTTATGAATCGAAAAACAAACTTTCTTTGTGTTTGTAAAATTTGGTTAAAAGTTATGTCATAAAAGATACGATACAAATGATCTAAAAACATGTTATTTGAACTCCTCAAAACGTACAAATATTGCTATGAATCGAAAATAAAACTTTCTTAGTGTTCGTACAATTTGGTGAAAAGTTACGTAGTAAAAGATTCGACCCAAACCATCTCAAAACACGTTATTTCGACTCCTCGGAGAGTTAAAAGTTTGTAATAAATCGAAAAACAAACTTTCTTAGTGCTTGTAAAATTTGGTGAAAAGTTATGTAGTAAAAGATACGATGCAAATGATCTAAAAACATGTTATTTGAACTCCTCAAAACGTACATGGATTGCTATGAATCGAAAAGAAAACTTTCTGAGTGTTTGTACAATTTGGTGAAAAGTTATGTAGTAAAAGATTCGATCCAAACCATCTCAAAACACGCTATTTGGACTCCTAAGAGAGTTAAAACATTGTTATGAATCGAGAAACAAACTTTCTTAGTGTTTGCAAAATTTGGTGAAACGTTATGTAGTAAATGATACGATACAAATGATCTAAAAACAAGTTATTTGAACTCCTCAAAACGTACAAAGATTGCTATGAATCGAAAAGAAAACTTTCTTAGTGTTTGTAAAATTTGGTGAAAATTTATATAGTAAAGATACGATACAAATAATCTAAAAACACGTTATTTGAACTCCTCAAAGCGTAAAAAGATTGCTTTTAATCGAAAAGAGAAGTTTCTTAGTGTTTGTAGAAATTGGTGAAAAGTTACGTAGTAAAAGATACGATCCAAACCATCTCAAAACACATTATCTGGACTCCTCAGAGAGTTGAAAGATTGTTTTGAATCGAAAAACACACAATCTTAGTGTTTGTAAAATTTGATGAAAAGTTGTGTAGTAAAAGATATGATACAAATGATCTAAAAACATGTTATTTGAACTCCTCAAAACGTACAAAGATTGCTATGAATCGAAAAGAAAACTTTCTTAGTGTTTGTACAATTTGGTGAAAAGTTACATAGTAAAAGATTCGATCCAAACCATCTCAAAACATGTCATTTGGACTCCTCAGAGAGTTAAAACATTGTTATGAATCGAAAAATAAACTTACTTAGTGTTTGTAAAATTATGTGAAAAGTTATGTAGTAAAAGATACGATACAAATTATCTAAAAACATGTTATTTGAACTCCTCAGAACGTACATAGATGACTATCAATCGAAAAGAAAACTTCCTGAGTGTTTGTACAATATGGTGAAAAGTTACGTATTAAAATATTCGATCCAAACCATCTCAAAAAAAACGTTATTTGGACTCCTCAGATAGTTAAAACATTGTTTTGAATCGAAAAACAAACTTTCTTAGTGTTTGTACAATTTGGTGAAAAGTTATGTAGTAAAAGATACGATACAAATGATCTAAAAACATGTTATTGGAACTCCTCAAAACGTACAAAAATTGCTGTGAATCGGAAAGAAAACATTCTTAGTGTTTGTAAAATTTGCTGAAAAATTATATAGTAAAAGATATGACACAAATGATCTAAAAACACGTTAGTTGAACTCCTCAAAGCGTAAAATGATTGCTATGAATCGAAAAGAGAACTTTCTTAGTGTTTGTACAAATTAGTGAAAAGTTACGTAGTAAAAGATTCGATCCAAACCATCTCAAAATACGCTATTTGGACTCCTCGGAGAGTTAAAAACATTCTTTTAAATCGAAAATAAAACTTTCTTAGTGTTTGTAACATTTGGTAAAAAGTTATGTTGTAAAAGATACGATACAAATGATCTAAAAACATGTTATTTGAACTCCTCAAAACGTACAAAGAGTACTATGAATCGAAAAGAAAACTTTCATAGCGTTTGTATAAATTGGTGAAAAGTTACGTAGTAAAAGATTCGATCCAATCCATCTCAAAACACGTTATTTGGACTCCTCAGAGAGTTAAAAGATTGTTATGAATCGAAAAACAAACTTTCTTAGTGCTTGTAAAATTTGGAGAAAAGTTATGTCATAAAAGATACGATACAAATGATCTAAAAACATGTTATTTGAACTCCTCAAAACGTACAAATATTGCTATGAATTGAAAATAAAACTTTCTTAGTCTTTGTACAATTTGGTGAAAAGTTACGTAGTAAAAGATTCGACCCAAACAATCTCAAAACACGTTATTTGGATTCCTCGGAGAGTTAAAAGTTTGTAATGAATCGAAAAACAAACTTTCTTAGTGCTTGTAAGATTTGGTGAAAAGTTATGTAGTAAAAGATACGATGCAAATGATGTAAAAATATGTTATTTGAACTCCTCAAAACGTACATGGATTGCTATGAATCGAAAAGAAAACTTTCTGAGTGTTTGTACAATTTGGTGAAAAGTTATGTAGTAAAAGATTCGATCCAAACCATCTCAAAACACATTATTTGGACTCCTAAGAGAGTCAAAACATTGTTATGAATCGAGAAACAAACTTTCTTAGTGTTTGCAAAATTTGGTGAAACGTTATGTAGTAAATGATACGATACAAATGATCTAAAAACATGTTATTTGAACTCCTCAAAACGTACAAAGATTGCTATGAATCGAAAAGAAAACTTTCTTAGTGTTTGTAAAATTTGGTGAAAAGTTATATAGTAAAAGATACGATACAAATGATCTAAAATCACATTATTTGAACTCCACAAAGCGTAAAAATATTGCGAAGAATCGAAAAGAAAACTTTCTTAGTGTTTGTACATTTTGGTGAAAAGTTACATAGTAAAAGATTCGATCCAAACCATCTCAAAACACGTTATTTGGACTAATCAGAGAGTTAAAACATTGTTATGAATCGAAAAACAAACAATCTTAGTGTTTGTAAAATTTGATGAAAAGTTGTGTAGTAAAAGATACGACACAAATGATCAAAAAACATGTTATTTGAACTCCTCAAAACGTACAAATATTGCTATGAATCGAAATGAAAAGTTTCTTAGTGTTTGTACAATTTGGTGAAAAGTGACGTAATAAAAGATTCGATCCAAACCATCTCAAAACACGTCATTTGGACTCCTCAGAGAGTTAAAACATTGTTATGAATCGAAAAACAAACTTTCTTAGTGTTTGTGAAATTTGGTGAAAAGTTATGCAGTAAAAGATACGATACAAATGATCTAAAAACATGTTATTTTAACTCCTCAAAATGTACATAGATGACTATGAATCGAAAAGAAAACTTTCTGAGTGTTTGTACAATATGGTGAAAAGTTACGTATTAAAATATTCGATCCAAACAATCTCAAAAAAACGTTATTTGGACTCCTCAGATAGTTAAAACATTGTTTTCAATCGAAAAACAAACTTTCTTAGTGTTTGTACAATTTGGTGAAAAGTTATGTAGTAAATGATACGATACAAATGATCTAAAAACATGTTATTGGAACTCCTCAAGACGTACAAAGATTGCTCGGAAAGAAAACATTCTTAGTGTTTGTAAAATTTGCTGAAAAGTTATATAGTAAAAGATATGACACAAATGATCTAAAAACACGTTATTTGAACTCCTCAAAGCATAAAATGATTGCTATGAATCGAAAAGAGAACTTTCTTAGTGTTTGTACAAATTGGTGAAAAGTTACGTAGTAAAGATTCGATCCAAACCATCTCAAAACACGCTATTTGGACTCCTCGGAGAGTTAAAAACATTCTTTTAAACAGAAAAACAAACTTTCTTAGTGTTTGTAAAATTTGGTAAAAAGTTATGTTGTAAAAGATACGATACAAATGATCTAAAAACTTGTTATTTGAACTCCTCAAAACGTACAAAGATTACTACGAATCGAATAGAAAACTTTCTTAGTGTTGTTACGAATTGGTGAAAAGTTACGTATTAAAATATTCGATCCAAACCATCTAAAAAAACGTTATTTGGACTCCTCAGATAGTTAAAACATTGTTTTGAATCGAAAAACAAAATTTCTTAGTGTTTGTACAATTTGGTGAAAAGTTATGTAGTAAAAGATACGATACAAATGATCTAAAAACATGTTATTGGAACTCCTCAAAACGTACAAAGATTGCTGTGAATCGGAAAGAAAACATTCTTAGTGTTTGTAAAATTTGCTGAAAAAATATATAGTAAAAGATATGACACAAATGATCTAAAAACACGTTATTTGAACTCCTCAAAGCGTAAAATGATTGCTATGAATCGAAAAGAGAACTTTCTTAGTGTTTGTACAAATTGGTGAAAAGTTACGTAGTAAAAGATTCGATCCAAACCATCTCAAAACACGCTATTTGGACTCCTCGGAGAGTTTAAAACTTTCTTTTGAATCGAAAAACAAACTTTCTTAGTGTTTGTGAATTTTTCTGAAAAGTTATATCATAAAAGATACAATACAAATGATCTAAAAACATGTGATTTGAACTCCTCAAAACGTACAAATATTCCTATGAATCGAAAAGAAAACTTTCTTAGTGTTTGTACAATTTGGTGAAAAGTTACGTAGTAAAAAATTCGATCAAAACCATCTCAAAACATGTTATTTGGACTCATCAGAGAGTTAAAAGATTGTTGTGAATCGAAAAATAAACATTCTTAGTGTGTGTAAAATTTGGTGAAAAGTTATGTAGTAAAAGATACGATGCAAATGATCTAAAAACATGTTATTTGAACTCCTCAAAACGTACATGTATTGCTATGAATCGAAAAGAAAACTTTCTGAGTGTTTGTACAATTTGGTGAAAAGTTATTTAGTAAAAGATTCGATCCAAACCATCTCAAAACACGTTATTTGGACTCCTAAGAGAGTTAAAACATTGTTATGAATCGAAAAACAAACTTTCTTAGTGGTTGCAAAATTTGGTGAAACGTTATGTAGTAAATGATACGATACAAATGATCTAAAAACATGTTATTTGAACTCCTCAAAACGTACAAAGATTGGTATGAATCGAAAAGAAAACTTTCTTAGTGTTTGTAAAATTTGGGAAAAAGTTATATAATAAAAGATACGATACAAATGATCTAAAAACACGTTATTTGAATTCCTCAAAGTGTAAAAAGATTGTTTTGAATCGAAAAGAGAACTTTCTTAGTGTTGGTAGAAATTGGTGAAAAGTTACGTAATAAAAGATTCGATCCAAACCATCTCAAAACACGTTATCTGGACTCCTCAGAGAGTTGAAAGATTGTTATGAATCGAAAAACAAACAATCTTAGTGTTTATAAAATTTGATGAAAAGTTGTGTAGTAAAATATACGATACAAATGATCTAAAAACATGTTATTTGAATTCCTCAAAACGTACAAAAATTGGTATGAAAGGATAAATATGATATTTTAATTTTTAGAAAGGTAAATATATAATTTTATATTTAAGAAAGGGTAAATATGTAAATCCCCCTAATTTAAGATAGAAAGAGTTTTAAAAAAACATCAACGTACCCAAAAATATTGCATCACACAGATATAAATACTAAGTAAAATTCTACTCAAATAAAATTCTTTGTTTGAAACCATTCCAAGAATGGAAAAACATAATTCCAGAATTTCATTTGTATACAAATTACAAAAAATATAATTCTCTTGAAATCAAGGAATGTCAAGGTGGAGCATTTCATTAACACGCTAACCCAAATTAATTATATTATATTTATATTAAAAATAATTATTATATTATTATATGGATAAAATATAATATTGTAATAATATAACCATACATTTTATATTATTATAATAATATATGTTATTATTATTATAATATCATTAATATAATATTATTATTTTCACTATAATATAATTACAACATAATTTCTAATATTATAATAATTATATTTATTATAATAAAATATTATATCTATATAATTAATATAATATTTTATATTGTTGTAATAATATATAATTAGATTAGATTACATATTATTGTAATAATATATAATTCGATTAAATTACATATTATTTTAATATAGTAAGTATACTATAAATTGCTACATGATTGCTAATATTATAATAATAAAATAATTGGATCAACATTATTATATCCATATAATTCACATAATATTACATATATTATTTTAATAATATATAATAAATATATTGTACTTAATATATTGTTATATATTATTATAATTATATATAATAATTATATTATATTATATATTATTGTAATGATAATAATATATTATAAATTTCTACATGATTTCTAATATTATATTAATTATAGTATAATCGTATAATAATAAAATAATTGTATTGTAATCATTATTTCCATATAATTAGCTTAATATTATATATATTATTCTAATAATATGTAATAATAATTATACTATTAAATATATTATTGTAATAATATATAATAATCGTATATATTATATATTATTATTATATTGGAATATATTAAATTATATTATATTATATTATATTACTTTATATATCATTATAATAATATTATAAATGGATAAAAAATAATGTTATAATAATAATATAATGGTACATTTATTATATTTGATTATTAAGAAAGATACTTAATAAAAAAAATTATCAGTTTTAATGAAACGTTTTTTGTACTATTTCAATAACAAAATTCCAAAATTTTCTAAACAACCAAACAGAGAATTATATTTTGCAGGATCTTATAATTTAGACATCCAAACGAACTGTGAAATTACTAATTCCAGAACTTTTTTCTCCTCCACCTTATAGTCCGATTCCACCTTATAGTGAAAATAATAATATTATAATAATGATATTAAAATAATAATAAAATATATTAAAATAATAATAAAATATATTATTATAATAATATAAAATGTATGGTTATATTATCACAATATTATATTTTATCCATATAATAATATAATAATTATTTTTAATATAAATATAATATAATTAATTTGGGTTAGTGTGTTAATGAAATGCTCCACCTTGACATTCTTTGATTTGAAGAGAATTATATTTCTTTGAATTTGTAGACAAATGAAATTCTGGAATTATGTTTTTCCATTCTTGGAATGGTTCCAAACAAAAAATTTCATTGGAGTGGATTTTTAAGATCCGACTCCCTCCTTAATTCCATCTCCCAAACGAGTGTTTTTATTTCATATAATTGAGTAGAGTTTTACTGGATTTATATCTGTGTGATGTAATATTTTTGGGTACGTTGATTTTTTTAAAAACTCTTTCTATCTTAAATTAGGGGAATTTACATATTTACCTTTTCTTAAATTTAAAATTATATATTTACCTTTCTTAAAATTAAAATATCATATTTATCCTTTCATAAATCTAAAATATCATATTTACTCAAAAATTAAAAACCATATATAACAATATGTATCCTTCTAAAAATCCAAAATATCATATTTATCTTTTTTGTAAATAAAAATATATTATTTACCCATAGAATATAACAATGTAATCTCATATATAACAATATAAACACAAAAAATACATGAATAAAATTCCAAAAAATAATCATTCTACCAATCTCAAATGACAAAAACAAAAATGTAAAGAATATAGCTTCATTGCAAAATATAACCATCACTAAAAATATATTAAATTGTAGGGCATGATTTCTTCTTTTCGAGTGAGTAAGGGTACGTATGTTATTTTTACTATTGAGAGGTAAATATGATTTATTTTTATTTTTTTAAAGAGGGTAAATGTTATATTTTGGAATTTTAGAAGAGTAAATATGCAAAGGGTAAAATAGTAATTTTAAATGTTGATCGTTGACATTAACAGAGAAATTGGATGGTTTTTAATTTTTCGGCAAATATGATACTTTGGATTTATGAAAGAATAAATATGATATTTTAATCTTAAAAAGAATAAATATGTAATTTTAAATTTAACAAAGGATAAATATGTAAATCCTCCTTAAATTAAATCTATCCTTTTTTTCTTTCTTCCTCGACTTCTTTTATTTCATTCTCTAATTTGAGTAATTTCTCCTAAATTGAAATTAATTTCCTGATATAAATTAATAATTCTTAATTACGTGTTAAGTGTTAATTGAACGTGTTTATTAGGATAGAGAGGATATGTGGTAGTGCCAGAGTGCGCCCCAGCGAGAGAGATCGCACAATAAAAGATCGCCAGCGCAAGGGATGGCTCGCACGTAACGGATGATGGCAGAGAAACGGGCGTTTCCCCTCCTCCCTCGTCCCTCCACCATTACCAAACCAATAGAAAGGAAAAGGTAACAGTTACTCCTCGTGGTTGGCCAAACTCCAATTTGGCCCCTCAAATCCCCAAAAGCAAAAGGCGAGGGCCTAAGCTAAAAGCTTCTTTTCCCCATAGCGCATATACCCGCCATCATGGCAGTGATGACTCTCACTCTCAGTCTCTCTCTCTCTCTATCCACTTACACTTCTTCCTTCCCTTCTACTACTCTTCTCCTTTCATTATTCAACAATTATTCCTTTCTCCTCTCCCTTCCTTTTCCTCCGCTCCTTTTCATTCACCACATATGCTTCTCCTTTCTCTTACCCAATAGGGATCGACCTGTTCATTGTTCTCTTCTCTAGATGGAAAAGGGTTGTGGGTGCTGGTCCGCCGTGACACGTGGGGTCCGAGGAGCTTGTAGGTACACAACTCCGGCTTCTACAAGGGAGTCTTCGGCTAATACACTTCCCAAGGCCAGTTTGGTCTACGATGCAGGTTTGTTTGTCCTTCTTTCACCAACAATCCATAATGATAAATAATCATCATCAAATCAACTAGACAAAAAGAGTGGGGCTTACAATTAGCACTATTAATATGCGAATTATCATTTCACATTTTTTTTCTGAACACAGCAACAGAGACGAGATACCTAAATGCCAGCAATCGAGACCTTGCAAGCATTCTAGATGCAAACTTCGACCCTGAAAGCATCACAAATCCAGAAAAAGAAAAGAAATCTATGCACAATCTCCTCCAATTCACTTTCCAGGAACTCAAATCCGCTACGGGTAACTTCAGACCTGATAGCATTCTCGGCGAAGGAGGATTTGGGTATGTTTTCAAAGGCTGGATAGAAGTTAACAGCACGGCTCCAGCGAAACCAGGAACTGGAGTCACGGTCGCTGTGAAAAGCCTTAAACAAGACGCTCTCCAAGGTCACAGAGAATGGGTCGTAAGTATCCACTCGCACATTAAAATATTCTTTTACTTACAAAATTATTTGGGACAAATTTGTAAGTTTTATATTTTCAGGCCGAAGTTAACTTCTTGGGGCAACTTCATCATCATAATCTTGTAAAGCTTATAGGATACTGCATTGAAGATGACCAGAGACTATTAGTCTATGAATTTATGGCTCGTGGAAGCCTCGAAAACCATCTTTTCAGAAGTATATATTGTTAATATATTTGCGAATAGCACCTGACAATTTTTTAAATTTGAGAACTGATTCTTTTTAATAATTTTATTAATTTATGAAGGAGCATTTCCATTGTCGTGGTCGAGTAGAATGAAGATTGCAATAGGTGCAGCCAGGGGACTAGCATTTCTTCACGGTGGATCTGAACCGGTTATTTATAGAGACTTCAAAACCTCAAATGTTCTTCTCGATGCAGTATGTTACTTTGTTTTCTAATTAACATTTTTTTTTTTTGAGAAGTTTTGTAGTTCTTAGTGTTTAATATTGATTTTTTGTTTTGCTTTTGAAGGAATATAATGCGAAACTCTCAGATTTTGGGCTGGCAAAAGCTGGGCCGCAAGGAGATATGACTCATGTTTCTACTCGAGTAGTCGGTACTTACGGTTATGCAGCACCAGAGTATGTAATGACAGGTCAGCTTCCCAATCCGTAATGTAATAATAATTAATTCAAATGTATACTCAATAATTAAATGTGAGATATTTTCATTCAGGTCACTTGACATCTAAGAGTGACGTGTACAGCTTCGGAGTTGTACTGCTCGAGATTCTCACAGGTAGGAGATCAATGGACAAGAAGCGGCCAAGTGGCGAACAGAATCTTGTAGCTTGGGCTCGGCCATACATGAGCGACAATCGAAAGCTCTTTCAATTAGTTGACCCTCGTTTGGAGCTAAATTACTCGATAAAAGGAGTGCAAAAGGTTGCTTATATTGCGTATTGTTGTCTGTGTCGTGATCCTAAATCTAGGCCCTCAATGGATGAGGTTGTTAAGTTGTTATTGCCTTTGGTAGAGTTGAAGGATTTGGCGGTTTTGTCGTTTCGGCCTCGGTCCATTCAAAAAGGTAAGAGGAATTTAGCAATAATGCAATTGTTGATTAGCATGTGCCTATAAATTCCGATTGATTGAAAGACGTGCTAATTTTTCTCTTTTCTTTTTCCTTTTTGTCTTTTGCAGCAAAGCATCGTCGTTGACGCCTTGAATGCCAATTTGTGATGTTGAATTTGATATAATTGTGTAAAATTGTTTTGATTTTGAAGTCGTTGGTAGAAGTAAGATATTTCACACCCTGAACATTATGCTTGTGTACTATTGTGGGGTTGTAATACTAATTATCCTTCTCGGAGAAGGTACTATTCTGTGTTAACTTAAAATCTGTAAATTCCCTTCGAGTTTTTGTCATGAAAGTGATAACTATGGTCATCGTTTTCATATCAGGCCAATGTTCTACTTTTTTATTTGGATAACATCAGAATTGATTTAGTTGGGAACAAAGTTGGTTCTGAACTACAGAAATTAATTAGCAAGAAAATATTGGCTATACAAAAAAATTATCGAAAATCCAATTCGAAATGATTTATTAATGTTCTCTCGTCTCGAGGATTTCATTTTTTACATCTTAAGGGTTAAATTTCCTCAAATTAACATGTAAAATTATTTAATCGTCTTTCATACTAGCATTTTGAAACGGAAAGAGATTACGTGCATATGCAAAATAAAGTGGCTCAAACAAAAATTTTGAGTTATACTAGTAACTTCGGTTTGTTTTTCTGAATTCTGTCTAGGTACCTTGAATGCTTCTTGAAATCACTTAAATATCAAAACCCTCCCGAGTTTGGTCAATCAAATCTCCCATTGAATCTGGGACAGCATTCATCCAGTTTTCTGGGTTCGGGGCCAATCTTTTCCAGGCTTCCCTCTGCGCGCTACTAAGATCCAATTATATAATTCTTCGGTAATACAATTGAAAGTCTTTTCATTCTGCTCAATCTGCTCACGGATGCTTCCTTCAGCCCATTTGTAATATTTCTGCCCTCGGGACCTGAGACGCGTCAAAAGATCAATAAGATCAGGAATAGACGTACCAGAGCTGACCCTTCTATCACAAACGCACTGGCAATAAATATGTTTTTTGAAATAAATTCATTGACATAAAATACAGTAAAAAAATACATAATATAACAACTTGTGATTTTTATAAAGAATTTTACATATTTCCTTTAGAAATAACTTAGGGGTGTCAACTGTTCGGATACGGTCCGGATATTAAACGGATACGGATACGGTTCGGATATTGTCGGATATGGATCTTGTTCGGATATTAAAACGGATACTATGATATAATAATATTCTTAAAATTCAAATCTTGATTATTTTATAATTTTAAAACAAATTATATATATACACATATATATAAACGATTATTGATTATTATGTATTATTGTGAATTAAAATATAATAATTGACTATTATGTATTACTATAATTTTGATCATCATTACAACAAAACGGATACCCGTTTACAAATTTTATTCAGATCCGGATAGTATCCGGATCCATCAAAATTTTAGCTCCTAGATCCGGATCCATACTCGTAAAAATGGATACGTTTCTGGATCCGGTGGTCCGGTTTCCACCGGATCCGGATATTTTTCGGATATGGTTCGGGACGGTTCGGGCAATATCCGCCTCATTGACACCCCTAAAATAACTGATGTCTGCTAGACGATCTTCCCAAGCAGGTATCACAGGTAGAGAGTTTGCACCTCCTTCTCTTCTATCAACATTGGGTGCAATATCTGTAATAATAATACAATTAATTTATGAAACCACGAAAGAGAAATTCTAAAATTACATAAGTATAAAAATACGTGCTAGTTAGTATTGTCGTCGAGAGTACTAGAAAAAAGAACAGCAGAAAAAAGAAAAAAGAAGATCCCACTCTTCCAAATATATTAGAGTGGAAGTAAATGTTGTTATTAACTTATATTGCTACTGTCGGTATCAATAACATCAATGATGTTTTACCCATAGTGACTCCTATTGTTAGTAGTCGAATTTAGTTTGGCTTTTCTTAGCTAAAATGTGTTTTCTTTGGCTTATTTTGATTTATTTTTTCATTTAAAAAAAAATTTGTACTAAACTATTCCGACTTTCCACGGCAACGCTACTACCATCTCAAGTAACCCAACAGTACTACGTTACTACTGCAGCTACTAGATATAATATACGATCATTTACTAATAAAATAAAATAAAAAAACAAAGTTTTACCTAAGGGCTCTACGCAATGCATTCGACACCAGGTCTTCAGGTTAGGGGAGCCAGCAATAACCACACAATTTGGTACCCTTACGAGCAAATCAAGAAAGAGGTGAGGGCAGTGAACAATTGTCAAGGTTTCTAGGCAGGTAAGGTTTCCAAGCCCTTCTATGTGCATCATATTCTGGCAATTCACGACTTCCATCTCTATAAATACGGATGGTTCACAAGGTGAAACATCGAATGAAAGCATGCTATGGCATCCATGAACTACGACCGACTCTAATAACGGTGGTAGGCCAACGTCAACTCCCTCTGTTTGTAACCCAACAAAATTTGGCATTGGAAATTCTTGCACTTGAAATAACTCTAAAAGATCACTTTCTCGCACATCAAAAATTTGCGACGACGATCTCTTAACTGCCTCTTCAACAAGAATTTGTTTTGTTACAACTCCTCTTGGTTTTGATGAAATCTGTAGTAGAGGACAATCGCACAAAACCAAGTTGTTCAGAAAGCGAAGATCGCAGAGTCCCATCAATGATTCAAGATTCAAACAACCCCTGATCTCCAGCGTCCTCAGTTTACTCAGACCACTGTGAATATAAAGATGGCCGGAGAATGTGCAAGAAATAATCTGGAGTGATATTAAAGTGGGTGGCAGCCACTTCTCCGTCCTCATAAGCATCTCTTGACTGAGTTCGACACAGTTCTCTAAACATAAATGTTCAAGGCACGAAAAATTCAGAACGCCATGCTTCACATCTGGGATCCTCAAAGTTTTGCTCGTAGCAACCTATTAGAGTACAATGAAAGAACTCAACTCATAAAGATTATATCATTATACAATGTAAGTGCACACAAGTACTTGAAAAAACAATATATAAACATAAGTACTCCATCTTATGAGAAAGAACTAGTTGTATCGTACCTTGACATAGTTAAGTTGTTGCTTCTTGCACCATTCTTTCAGCTTCGGGCAATCCATTATCAATACTGAGGTCAATAATCCAACGTATCTCTCTTGTGGCGAGATTTGGAGATTTGGACACCGTATGAACCGTAGGCTTTTAAGAGCATTTAGATTATGAAGCTCCGTAATTGAAGTGAGATTGAAGCAGTCTTCTAGAAATAGCCTCTGGAGGTTATGGTGCGAGATCTCAAGTTCACTTAAACCACATTTATAGATCTCCAACTCTTCGAGCATACGAAACCTCGGGATTCTCCTAAGCTTGGGGCAGTGCTTCACTATAACACTTCTTAGCTTTGGGAAATCTTCATCCAACAACTCATGCCCATACTCCAATTCAGGCATATCTTGTAATTCCAAGAACTCCAGAGATGGAAACAGTACTTTCGTACTTTTTATCACCCAGTCATGTGAACATTGAAAAGAACCATGGGCCAACCTCCTTATTTTAAATAAACCGGTCAAAATAAGAGCATTTAAGCTAGGTAACCTACCAAGCAAACGAAGGAAGGAACCATTTTCAATATATGGCTCAAGGAGAAGAATTGTGGTCACTTCATATAAGGATGGGTTGCTCCATTCTGGGTATCCGATGCCGTAAGAACCATCTATGGTTAACTTTACGAGCTTTGCATAATTTTGTACATTATGCAGCAAGTTTTTTGAACTAGTATACATGCCACACATGTACTTTTGAGTGTACAACTTCTTCTCAAAGAGAGCACCAAATTGATCTGAAGACCTATCCATGGACATAATATCAACAATAGATTTAAGATCAAAACTCTTAAATATGTTCGCTTGGCGAATTGTGACTTTGGGATTGTCACCGCCTAGTGAAAGTTTTCCTCCAAGGCTTGCCAAGCACATCAACATCGGATGGTGCCACTTAATTTCCCTTACTTGCATTGGTGGCTCGGGTGCAACAAATGCTATTGGAATAGAAAGGTGGATATTTAACGACTTTTGGTTTATCAGTCCCTTAAAGCTATTTTGCGGATCTTGGATCTCCCAGCAACCTTCCAAATCTAATAGTTCCAAATTGCAAAGAGAACATATTGACTCCGGGAATTTTTTTATGGGAGTAAAACGAAGATCAAGGATTTGTAGATTAATGAGTTTACCGATGCCAATCGGCAAAGCACTGATCTTGTTGCATGACACTAAGCGGAATACATGTAGGTTGACAAGATTCCCTATGCCCGCGGGTAAATATGCAATATAATCACATGCCTCCAAATGTAAGGTATGTAAACTACCGATTTGACATATCAACTCAGGGAGCTCTTTAATTTTAGAATTTGAGAGGTAAAGACATCGCAAATTGATTAGTTTACGCATAGTGATGGGTAAGCCCCTTAGGCGAGAGCAGGATTTTATTATGAGTGTCTCTAGGTTGTATAAGAGACCTACAGATTCTGGCAAATTCTCAACACGATCACCACCAATACCAAGATAGCGCAGGTGTTTTAGATTGGAAAATAGAGATGCTAACGTGTTCTCATTAGCATCTTTCAAATCGAGTGCACGAAGACGGCTCGTATTTTGGTATGCATAAAACGAATTCAAAATTGGCTCGAAAGAACTACTGAACAATGTACGTAAAGATCTTTGCTTTTTATAAACGACCACCTTATTAATGTTTTCTAGGTACAAATGATGAATTCCTTCATCTATTTCCAATGCCTCGTCATCAACAACAGAAGAAAACTCTCCTGCTGTTATAGATCGGGCGAGATCGTGAATCATATCATGAATTTTAAACCACCCACCATCCAAAATTTCAAAGAATGATCTCATGTGCAACTCATTGAAGCAATCAGTGCCTACATCCTCTGGACGCTTTTTGCCATCAGTTTGGACATAACCATGAGCCATCCACATATAGACTACATGGTCTTTGAATAGGCGAGATCCTTTGGGAAACAAGGAACAATATAAGAAACATGGTTTAAGCCTTGGGGGTAGAAGGTGGTAGCTTAACTTGAGAGCAGGAAAGATTTCCTCATTTTCATCGACTTTCCACAACTCGCTCTCCAAGATATCCCACCATCTATCTTCATCGATCTCATAACTAAGCAAGATTCCAATTGATTTCACAGCTAATGGTAATCGACCACATTTTATTACAATTTTTCTACCAACTTGCACAAAACTAGATTCCTCGTCACTTTCTTGACCACCAAAAGCATAGTGCTGAAATAGTAACCAGCAATCATCTTCAGGTAGATACCCGAGACTGTGTGGTGCCAAGGTCCCCATGGAACATGCTACAGATTTATTTCTTGTAGTGATTATGATTCTTGCCCTTTCTGCGTATTTTAATGAGCCGAGCAATGTTTCCCAGTGTCCCCATTTCACATCCCACACATTATCGAGTACTAAGAATAGGTTATGGTTTTTCAACAATTTTATCAATTCATCTTGGGCTGCGCTTAGTCCCACAAATTTCCCACGAGGTTGACCAGTAATGGACTCGATAATCTCCGTTGTGATCTTCACAATATCAAACTCTGGAGACACATAAACCCAACCCATTCGATCAAATTTTTTTTGAATTACAGGATCATTGTAGACCATCTTGGCAAGAGTTGTCTTACCTAAACCCCCCATCCCCACAATAGGGAGAATTCTGATATTCTCATCTCCAACATTACCTTCACAACCACCACCATAAATCAAAGAATTGATGATATTTCTCTTCTCATTTAGCCTACCAAAAATGCCAGATTCATTTATTAAATAGCTGGTTGGAAGCATATTCACAGTATCCTTCCTCCACCTCTCGCCATCTTCATTACTAATTCGAAACGCCTCGCGGTCTTTAGAGATCTCGTCAAGCAAGATCTGTATCTTCTTGATCCTACTAATAATCTGATTGCGAAAAGCAACATTTTCCGAGAAAAGAGGACGAGAAGTAAAAGGCACTAAAGAATTGCTAACTACCTGGTCAAATTCCGGATCCGCTACTTGCTTGCCTTTATCGGTGCTTACGGCGGTGTTATTTGCTTCGATCTGACAGCGGAGCAGTTCGTAGCGGCACTCGTCGAGGATATCCTCGGCATCGTAGATGACACCTCTGAGTTCCTTGAGCCAGAGCTCGAACGATGAATCTCGTACCTCAATTTTCTCAGCATCACTGAGCGCAGCATTAATACGTCCAACGGTTCTCCCAAGCTTATTGCACTCTTCGCCTAATTCATCAACTCCACAGCCTTGCTCTGACGATGACGAAGAACTCCTGACAAAGGTCAGTAGATCGCTGACCGTCGAGAGGACGGAAAGGGCAAAACCGCTCAACATCTTTTTAACTTCCAAATGATTTGATTATTCTCAAATCAGAAAGGCGTAATTCAAAAAAAATCAGACGGATAGATATTTTCCAGTTAGCCGAGCAACAAGTGGGGAGACTAATTTCTTATTCCAGATCTTCTGTCTTGTTTGACTGAAAAGTGACAATGAAGCCATTTTGGCATTATACTAGAAGATCCGATTAGTATTTTACTGAATTTCTCTTGCCTCTTTGGCATTCCAATCGTCACAAAAGTTAAGAAAGAATTTTATTAAAAAGACCCATGTATTATTATACATAAATTGCAAATAGAGTCCAGAGTCCCTAGTCCCTACCTCATTGATAATTGCAAAAACAAAACAAAAAATTCGGATAAATACAAAGAAATTTTTTGCTGCTGGACTCCATATAACATTTTAATAATTTGATTAATTTATATTTTTATATAATATATGGAGAAATTTCATCTATCAATGGCAATGAAAATTGAACTCATAACTAGGAGTATACTCGCGCTACGCAGCGAGAATATTAATTATGTTTTTACTTTTTATTATAATATAAAGTACATATAAATATAATAACATTGATCATACCGCTTCATAATATAATTATATTTACTAATTTGTTGATTATTTATATGTTTTACAATTATTTTAAATTATGATGAAAAAAATTCATTTTCTTAATCAAATAATAATACTTATATTAATGTCATTGTATAATAATAATACATAAGGTATAACATGATTTTAAAAAAAAATAACAACAAATATTACATCATTGTTGTTCACAATGTTTCATACAATATAAAATATAAAATTAA
The DNA here is from genome assembly GCA_946800325.1 of Luzula sylvatica. NCBI lineage: Eukaryota > Viridiplantae > Streptophyta > Magnoliopsida > Poales > Juncaceae > Luzula > Luzula sylvatica. Next base: position 56,246,349 of record OX326960.1, on the reverse strand, counting down.
TGAATCATACAACATAAATAATTTTATATCATATGATTTTTTATAAAAGTAACATATCATTATTATATAGTACTAACAATTTGTTATTGATTAAAAATGCAATTTTTTTTTTTTTTTTTTTGTTGCAAAAATGCCCGTAGGCTATATACATGACACTTATCATAGTTAGTTACATTAGCATAATTGAACATGTCAAAAAATAAAAACGCCCTTAAACTAAGGAGCTAGGAAATAATCTAAGTCCGAAATGTTTTGACCAAAATAAGTTCGTTGATCAAGACGGGCCCTCCTCGCAATCCGATCGGCTTGTGTGTTCTCCTCCCTCATCACGTGTCGAAACGCCCAACCCTCAAATTTGGTAATACGCTCTCCATTCAATCTCAATGGACTGATTACGAATAGCTTGAACAAGCGTTGAGCTATCCGAATATATATCACAAACAACAATATTCATTTCATGAAGCCTTCGCAAAGCCGCATGACAAGCTAGAATTTCCGCATGAAGCGGAGAGCTAGCGGTAGTTGCCCTCCCTTCGAAATAAGTCATCGCTCCATTTTGCGAAATAATGAAACCTAACCCCGCTCCATCGGTCGACCACGACCCATCGAAAAAGCATTTCGAGGCGCAATTGGAAGGAGGTGAGCAATTAATCGGTTCTTGCCGGAAAAAAAGAGGATCAATCGCTTTCCCGATATTCGTCGCCATTTGAATCATTTGCATAGGACTATGGTTTTTGTTTTTGAATATTTTTTCACATCGACATTTCCAAATTGTCCATAATAAATTGGCGAAAAAACCGAATTGTTCGGTAGTAAGAGATAAACCGAAATTTAAGCAAATTTCCCCAAAATCGACATTGAGTGCTTCGGTACGCATCGCTAGGGTAGATATAAACCAAGTCACTTTAGAGTTAGGGCATGAAAACGCCATATGAAGTGTATCCTCATGATTCATACCACATCGCGGACAATTCGGGTTAAAAGTAGGTATTCGGCGATGAAGATTTTCTTTAGTTGGGAGTGCATTTTAACGGCTCTCCTTAGAAAAATTGCAACACGAGGTGTAAACGTTGGGTTGGACCAAATGATTAAAAATGCAATGAAAATTATAAATAATATATCAAACTCAATAGTGAAAGTAATTTAATAAATAATATAAAAAATAATTTAGCATAAACATAAATAATTTTATATCATATGATTTTTTAAAATTTTATATCATATGATTTTTTAAAATTTTATATTTTAAAAAATAACATTATTATATTATTTGTTAAGTGTTTATAAATTTAAGAAATTATTTCGATGGATAAACTTGTTTTTATTTCTATTATTTTTCAAAAGTATTAATATTAAATTTGTTTGACCATAATTTTTAAAAATAAATATTAATATTTAAAATTCTATTATGTAAATAAATAATTAAAATTTTATTTTGTAGAAATACACTTTTTGCATTGCATTTTTTACATTCTATTTTTACAAATTAAAATTATGGAAAATGGTATGTATGAATTATGTTAATATGGATGTCAAAATAAAGAGAAAATTGAAACGAATATATTTGATGAATTTTTAAAATGAAAATTCTAAAAATAATACTACTATGTGTTGTATGTTTATAATATCACATATTAAGTTATTAGTATTACATATATAAACTTTTCATCTTCCATTGCATTCACATTTGATCATGTAATCTTATGTGAAATGATAAACAATTGAATAAACTTAGTTTAACATAAATCTAACCAATAATAATAATTCACATCATTAATATATGATGATGTGGCTTTCTAAGAATCCTTGAAACATAGTGTAAAATAAGGGACACTTAAATAACTACAAAGAAAAAATGTGTATAAAAAATCAATGGTCTAAATTTTGCCACATATCATAATCTAATGGCTAAAAAAATGATTAAAATGTGATGATATGGCACAAAGAAATTGCACAAAGTTGGGTCCAAAATAAGGGTGGTGGTAAATTTCTCACGACATATGGTTGTTTGTGTCTCACACTCAACATATGATTAATTTATATTTCTTCTCTAGGAATTTTTTAATTCAAATTTTCTAGCTAAAGAATGTTAGATTAAAGATAGTTTTTATTTCTTCGTGAAGAATAAATTAGTAGAAACGTGTATTCGATCTAGAAAAAAATATCATTCATATATATGTTTTTGTTTGGCATGACAAACATTGTCATTTTTTCTCTTTTTATCATAAATCTTGAGAAAAAAAATTCATTTCAAATTTAATGACTTGAAAAGAGAAAAGAAGAAAAGGAAGTACGAGTTGAAAAATTATCGACTAAGAATTCTAACGATGAGAGACTTGCTTTTGTATTTTTAAAAGACAAGAATCGTTTGGCAATTACCCGTGAAGCATGAATTCTTTTACAATTTAGGAATAACGTAAAGTTTTTTGGCATAAATTATTTATAATACATGGAGAGGGAAGAAGCGTCATTGACGCCAAATCATTATTTAAAAATATATGTTATAATTTACACATTTATCACACGTTTAAAAAGTGTTTGGCACATTTAAAAAAGATACATGTCACGTCTAAAAATATATTCCACATTTTTACAACAATATATTTCAAAAATGTAAACCAAAAAATATGTGTGCTTAAAAAACATTATAGTTAAAACAACAATAAAAATTAAAAAAATGAGAGAGAGAGAGAGAGAGAGAGAGAGAGAGAGAGAGAGAGAAGCAGCTTACATGTCCGATATAATAATCAGACCCGGTCCAGGAACAAGCCCAGCAAGCCTCTGGCCTAGGGCAACAATGGGCTAGGACGCATCATATATATAAAACTATGATTTATATATATATTGAGCATGTGTATTTTTTAGCCCAAATACTTGGGTATTGATTAAAAACTGAAAATTTAAGGGAACCAAAAGGGAACAAAGCCCAATTTTTATCAAGCCATTTATGGCATTTAAAGCCTATATTTAATGAGAAAAATATAAAATGTCAAAGTTAATTTCTCATATTTCTCTTTTTGTGTCATTTTTTTTAAGAGGTTATATATGCAGCACCTGAAAGCCGGAATTTCTTTGACGATGATGTCAATTGGGCCATACTGTATGGAAGGGCTTTTTGGGCGGAGTGTGATAAGCCAGGGAAGCAGCCATGCAAATTGAACGCGAGATCCAATTGACCGGATCCAGCCCATGGCCCATGCACGGTTCTGCTGCGTTCATTTATGGAGAGCAGGGCTATGAAACCATCATACCCTATACTGTCGTATCAGCAGTTAATGGAGTTAATGGATTTATACGGCTCCTTCGCCATTTTATCTTTGAAATCAAATCTCATTTCTCTGTTTCGGCATTGCTCATTCATTCGTCTTGGAAACAAAACTCATTTCTCTTGGAAACAAAGCTCATTCCTCATGTCTGCAATGAAGGTTTACTCCCGGCCAACCGGTTGTACCAGAAGGAGGGAGAAGGAGCTGGAAGTGTGTTGTTATATCAAGATTGAAGAGCCATTGCCCGAGAACTTTAACATTGGTAGTGTTATCAGGTATGTATCCACAATGACGAACTGTCCAATAGAAGATTTCGACAGCGATTTATGTGGAGTTAATAGTTATCTGCTGCATTTCCCATCTCGCTCCGTACGTGACACATTTGTGGGTTCGGAACTCCGTGCTTGTATTCTTGGGTGCTGGGTAAATTTCACCCCGTGGATGGCTTGCAATGGTGCAGAAACCTTCTCGTATGGTAAAAAGGTGAATCTCCTAATTTTGGTAAAGTTGGATTTTAGTACTCCGTGGTTAATGGAAATTATGGATTGAAATCATAAACAGGTGTGGATAAAGATTTTCAATTTGCCGGAGCATCATTACTCTCTCGAAAATGCATAAGAACTTGTAGTTGGGTTCGGTCGAGTTTCGGAGGTTGATACTGGCAGAAGGCATGTTGATTTGAGTTCTTTTGGTATGCTAATTGACTGTGTAGATCTGAAATCAATCCCGCCGTCAATTACGTATTATTATGATAATTGTTTCCGTAGGGAGGTCTTCATAGAAATCGAATTCGAGATGGACCTAAGTCTGTATGTGCAGAGCGGTATAGTGTTTGACGACAATTTGACTTATGCAGAGAGGCTGGAGTGTGCTAGAGAAACAAAACGTGGAAATTATGCGAAAACAATGGATCCACAACTCTAGGATGGCACTAGCAAATTAGTATGTTAGATTGATGTAATGTTTTGAATTTCAGAAACAAGAAATGTTTTGAAATTGTGTAATTTTGTTGCTTTGTAATCTTATTTAGCACGTTCGAATTAGTATGTTCGAATTAGTATGTTATGAATGGGTTATAAATTGTGTAATTTATGGTAAATTTGGTAATGTATGTTAATTTGTGTAATATGTTTGACGACATTTTGCATCAACTTGCAGTCAATATTAAGCCCCTATTTTTTTGTGTTTTTAATATTGTCAAGTGTGATGTATAAAATTCGAAATATGGGTGTTAAGAGTTTGAAATAGAGTAAACTAAGTACAAACATATTTGATAATAAATTTAGAATTACTCATGAAAATATAAAATCGAAAGATAAATTTAACATCAAAACAAGTACTGTCATACATACCACACGGAATAACATAAACAAAACACAAATCGTTACAATTCATCAAAAGCAGTAGTTAGTTCGTTATGCATTGACTAAATATGTAATTAATACGTTACAATTCATCAAACATTTGGTGGGAATGCATTCGGATAGAAAGTCGCGGCAATGAGATTGTAAAAAACCCTCCCTCTGTCACCAATTACGTCGTCCTTCGAGAATCCCAGTGGCCTCCGGTTAATTAGGCAATCGATGACCTTCAAGCAATAAATACCACAGTCCACATCGTATCCTTGTCTGGGGCCATTCAATTTGACAATTTCCCACTCGAGAATGTCGGTCCTCTTCAATCTGGTACTTTGGAATGGTTTCCACAGCCTCGTCAAATGCTCGACCATCCGGTAGTACTTGTCTTCGTACGTTGTGGAGCTGTACCATTTGACTTTGAAGTCAAAGAAATCGAAGAAAGCCAGGAAAAAATGACGTTCGGACTTGAGTGGTATGAATAGGTATCTCCGACGTAATAAGGATTCTGGCTTGAGGGCTTCGAAAGGCGCGTCCTCTAGTTGCCGGTCGGTGAGATGGGGAATCGCGTGCTGAAATGGGATAAGTTAATTTTAGTAAAAAGACATTATTAAGGAATAAAAATGTCAAATTTTTGTGTACCGCATGCATTATCCGGACAAAATTCCATCGTGCTGCCTCCAATTGCACGAACCGATGCATGATGTACAAAAGTGTGTCCACCATCTGGTAATGAAACAAAGTCAACAAGTTGCTGCATTAATATACCGAGTATGGAAGGAAAAGAGCTTACAGAAACTGAGATTTCTCGACTGTAAATGAGGTCGAGTGCATCCCCGTGAGTAACTGAAAAACCTCCGTGGTTGAATTCGTACATTTCATGCTTCTTCATCAATCCCTTGAACCATGCATATATCGCCCTATTCATATAGGATGGTATGAAATTCCGGCTAGCGTAATTAACATCACACCCCCTCTGGTTAAACGGCGCAGTTTCCACCATAGGAAAATCGAGATCCCCATGGAGAAGCTCGTCTTGGCCAAAAGGGCTAGAACAGTATTGGCGGGATACAACCACCCTCAATGGGGACTGAATTTCTGGTACAGTCGAACCGGAACTGGCTGAAAGGTCAGAGGGGTGCGAGGTATTGAAGGATTTCCCTGTGGAAAACAATTACGATTCAGTACTTATATCTTGTTAGGAGTAGAGTGAATTGAAAATCAATTTTGACTTACTTGGATTATTCCTCATCTGGCGCATCTGACTTAACTTCTGAATGTGTGCCGGGATATGGGTTCTCATGTTACGTACGGTGGGGTCGTTGCCAATTGAATCCTCAACAGATCTCTTGGGCCTATTAATTGGTGGCCGTTCTTCCGGAGAAGCTGAGAAATTGACTGATAATAAATGATTCGTTAGCAATTGATATTGACAGAAATGAATGTGACAAATGAAACAATGAATTACTCATCCTAATTGGAGAGCCCGATTGTACGTTGGGTCCCGACGTATCATAGTTAGGAGTTTTCCATGGATTTAATGGTGTTGTGTTTGATGGAGTGGCCGTTCTCGCCTGAACTGACGAAGAAGAAGAAGACAACCGTGCTGTCGGTGCCTTGACAGATGCACTTGCTGGTTGGAACCCCGTATCGATGTTGAGGTTCCTTATGACGTTTCTGACCGATTGGATTGACTTGGCAGACGCACTTGCTGGTTGTATTCCCGAATTATCGGACGACCTCTTGATTCCTTCGGTGTCTACATATGATTATGGTGGTAGCGTAAATTTATGGGACCGTCAATGCTGTATGAATTTTGAGTGTAATTAACTAATACTACCTTTGATAGGATCTGAGTGCTCGGTGGGTTTATGTTGAGTGGATCCGGGGGTTGGTTGGGTCAGTGGCACGTCATCTAGTAATATATCGTCTTCTTCGGCATGGTTGGGTGGATCTTCAGCATGGAATGGAGACTGCACCGGGGAGAAATGCTGTTCATCCACGTGACAGGTTGTTGAATCTGGGTGTTGATTCATTTCCGGTGAGTGATGGGTGGGTGTGCCTTGATTGACGAAAGGTGAACGGAAGAATCTGCCTCTTTTGGTGCTTCCGCGTGGGAACAACTCGTATCTCCGTTCATCCCATTTCGATGGACTGATGTAGCTGTCCGCATCAATTACCTCGTTTTGTGCCGCGTCTGAAAAGTGAGTTAGATGGTAATTTAGCAGTAGTGTAAAGAATTTGGAAATGGAAATCACCTTTTTGAATGTTGTCTGTAACCGGAGAGTCGCTTGTCGGCAGAATCGGCTCCTGGCCGCCTCGTGAGGACTCACCGTCAATTAAATTCTTTCCTCGTCGCGTAGTGCCGCGTTGGAAGCCAGCATATTCCATGTCCTCTGTATTAGGAGTATCCGTCTTGGGGGGTGGGTTTAAATTATGTTCGTCCAATTTGTCAAATTTGTAGTGTGGGCCTGTGGTAAAAATTCAGACAAGAGTCGATATACAAAACATGAATTATCTAATTCGGGATTACCTTGTAGTGATTGGGTTTTTTTTTGACGTGGCCTTGTTGCCCCTCCGGTTCTAGCGGCTGTAATTAAATGATGTATTTTAATAGTATATAAATAGAAAACATAAGTTAAATGGGAAACGAAACATGTACCTCTTGTTGGTTGTCTGCGCGGCACATGACAGTTTGTCCTACTGGTACGCCCATCTCTTGTTGGCAAGTTTGTGGACGCGCGCGTTGAACCAAATACCGATTGGTAGCCAGCGAATGCCTGATCCTTTTCTTCTTGGAAAATCCACATCTCAGCGATCTGCGGTGTCAAGGGCCCCTCGTCAATCTCATTATCCTGTAGTGATTCTAGGTGTTCGAAGAAGGTCTTCTTGTCCACATCCGACTCGTATTTCCAGTTGAGTACTCTAGGAGAATGCGTAGTACCATGGGATAGATGAAATGGGGACGTCTTTTCATGGAACCAGACCTGACCATGAATCAAAATTAGTGCCTTAATTGAATTAAATTGAAGGGGACTCGGATTGACGGCGATGGAAGTGGTGCATGAGGGTATTTGCGTCCCCCTTGACTAAACGAAGGGCACGTTCAGCTTGAACAAGGTTCCGGCAATTCCTTTCGTTGAAAGAACAATTTTCGACTCCCCCCGACATCGCGAAAACAGGTTTCAGAGACTGGTTCTGCGGGACGCCAGCCCTGTCGTTCAATTGGAGTTGCGCTTTCACAAATTCTGGCAATTTCCGATGGCATCTGAAAAATCTGACGCTCTTTGGAACTAATTTATGGTTGTGTTCAAGTTCGAGTTGCGTTAGTTTCCATTTATCATTAAGCATGTTGTCGGTAATAACAAAACGGGCAGCACAGTCTGTCGCATGTTCACCTCGTTTCCTTTGCTCGAAACCGGCGGGTGGCCGGCATTTGCTGTTGCTCCCCGGCTTTCTAGCCCTACTGCACGTGAAAGTTGCCTTGTAGGGTTGGCCTTCGAATCTGTATATTGTTCTGCGGCGTGTTGCGAAGCCCAATCGGAGAGCATACAGATTGTAAAAGGCAAATGCCTCATTCCTCGATTCGAAGGACGTGTCAATTTGGGGTTCGAAAATCGGATCAGTGTCGGATAGCTGGCTCCCGGGATGTACAGTTTTGAGGGGGGCGTCATGCATGATTTGCGAGTCGTCATGTAGTGGTGGTTCCGGGTCGATTGCAGGGTCAATTCCAGGCAAAACCTCGTCGTCGTCGTCGTCAATTCCGGTGGAGTTAACCCCTTCATATGAATCAGGTGTAGAGTCAATTCCGTCAATGTGAACTCCATGCACATCGTCAAATCCATCGCCCGAATCAGGTGGAGAGTCAATCGCGAACCCGGGGGGCCTGTCGTCGAGGAGTTCACCTGTAGTACATGTTTGTGCTGAACAATAGAAATGCAATTTTGTAAGGAGTAAAAATGGCGGGAGAAGATTGTATTTTTACCTGACATTACTCCGTGCACATCGTCAATTCCATCGCCTGAATCAGGTGGAGAGTCAATCGCGAACCCGGGGGGCCTGTCGTCGTGGAGTTCACCTGTAGTACATAAGAAATGCAATTTTGTAAGGAGTAAAAATGGCGGGAGAAGATTGTAATTCTACCTGACATTGCGGGATAAGAGTCGAAATGGGTGGAGAAATGGCTGGGGAAGAAGGAGGGAGAGCTTAGAGAGGTTTTCAAATTTGAATTATCGGGACTACGCAATGCCTCGTATTCTGCCTGAGAACGTGCGTAGGGCACAGGTGTAGGTCGGAGGTGAGAGGGGACATGTCGAAGGACGGTTAGAGAGGACGGTTGGAAAGGACGTGTGGCACTAAGGTACCGTGTGAAGATGTCAATTGGGCGTGGAGCACCATCTGGATTGACACCTGGACAGTCAATCCCACTCCATCGTTGATGAAAAAGTGGCTCCCGGGGGCAGAGTATATTTTCCCTTTTTTTAACGGTCTCAATAGAGGCTGTTGGTCTCCTCCTTCACGCAAGGTAATGTTTTTTCTCCTCTTCATTTTTTTTTTTTTGCTCTTTATTTTGCCTCTAATTTGTCTTTTGTTCTTTATCTTTTTTTGCTTCTAATGAATGAAAATATTTTGTTTGTTCATTCTCTAATTTATTTCTTTTGCAATGTATACAAGGTGTTCGTTGATATTTCCATTAGAAAAAAAAACTAGAAAAACAAGAAGAAATTATATTTTTTCTTTCTCTAATACCAATTAAAAAAGGTATTCTATTCAATTATCTACTCATTGAGATATTTATTTTATTATCAAATAACTTGTTTTATTTTATCATGTAGAACAAATTGAGATGACGAATGAAAAACGCAAGCAAAATTCCGGAGCTCAATTGAAAAATATTTTTGGATAAATTAACGTACGATGAGTTGATTGAAGAATTTGTCTCGAAAAATGCAAGAAGAAATGTATTTTCTTAAATTTTTTGTTGTTTGTTTTCGTTTTGTTGAGTATATTAAAAGTACTTCTTGTGCATTTTCGATAATAAAAATGTGTAAGGTTAAGATTTTCTAATTTATTTTTTAGAGAACTCAATTATTGTTAAGTATTTTTGCGTATTTTTTTCAATAAATTGTTAGGGCATCATTTTATATAACATTAAGGTTCTTTGAATAGTTTGGGCTAGGGCAACGAAATTGTCGGGACCGGCCCTGGTAATAATGTATCTATTAGAATCAGTGTTCTGGAAATCGGCCTTGGCGGCCGATTAATCGGTAGTCGAGGGTCCGCCGTCGAGATAAACTCTTGGCGTTTTGTGCTTGGCGGATTTCCGCCAAGCGGCCGCCAAGGGTCCGCCAAGACCGCCAAGCCACCGCCGAGCCGATTTTTAGATGTGTACAATTTTTTTTTTTTTTGCAATTTTTTGCAATTTTTTTTTTTTTTTTTTTTTTTAATTTTTTTTTGAATTGCCAACGGGTCCATAGTCTAGTTGGTTGAATGTGAAGCACAAAAAATCATATATTATGAGAGGTTGTGGGATACTATTCAAAATAATGATCGTTTTTGTTATGGATTGCCAATGGATTTTCATTGACATCAAAAAAATTAGACATCAATAATGAAAACGATCGTTTGTCGGATACTATTCAAAAAAATATATTTGGACTAAATTTTTTCATATTTTTAATATATATATATATTATTATTTGAGTTTATGTTAGTTTAGTGACGTAGTGTATTTTGTTACTTAAATTATTTAAAACTTATTAAAAAAACTGTGATTTGTAATTTTGTTTAATTAATTTAAATATTAAATATAAAAAAATAAAAATCCGCCGAGATCCGCCGAGATTCCCGATTAATCCCGATTAATCATCCTTGGCTCTTGATGGTCGTCTGCCGACCAGCGAGCGCCGAGCGATTTCTGGAACATTGATTAGAATATACACGGTTATGTAAAATTGTTTTGTAATTTTGGAGATTAGTAGAGACGGAATCAGACGTGGTGTGGAAATTTTCAATATCTTTAATCATATAAAATTATTATATATGCCCGCAAACGCACGGATATCAGCGTACTAACTTGACACCGAGAAAGGAGGGACGAGCTTTTAATTGCCATAGCAATTCTTGTTGTATTATTTTCTTGAGTGGTGATAGACATCCTCCTTAGAATCCCCTAGCACAATTGATGTGTTGGCAATAACATTAAATTTGACCCAATGGATCGATTCACCATTTACCACATGTGAAACGTGTGAAATTTAATTAAAATATAATAAAATAAATAAGTTAGGTTTATCATCTGGTAAACCTAATATGTAAAATTTACTATTATTAAAAGTATTAAATGTTTTTTTGCCAACACATCAAGATTTCTGGGGGATTTTAGAGGGGACAAGTATAATTTTTCTTTGTATAATACTATTAAAATTTTAAAACATTAATATTGTGATGGTTATGGAATATTAAGAGTGAAGATTCAAAAGAGAGTTACAAAATTAAAATAGGAGATTTAATACAAAATCAATAAGGAGGTTATGGAGGAAATTAAGCTTAAACCATTACTATAGATTCATGAATGTATTTGCAAAAAAAAAAAAAAAAAAAAAAAAAAGATTCATGAATGAATATTAGTCACAGAAAGTGTCTATTCAAAGACAGAGATTAATCCCAAAACCAGTTTAGGGATAAACAAGAAAATTGGGGGGAAAAATCGGACATCAATTCTGTCCCAAATAAATACCTTATAGGGACGAAATCTCATAAAAAAATAGTCTAAATATCTTTTGCGACGGCTCTGTGACCGTCAACAAATAAGGATCAATTTTGGTTCCTAAACAGCTTCAGGGACTAATTTCAGTGTTTTAGGGACCAACGAAATTTGTCCCAAAATTCATTTTTTGTAATAGTGCATTGAATTTATCTTCTTGATATACCATTCATGCTGAAGTAAAAATATTTGTAGTATATGTATTGTTAATTCCTCGCATCAAACAACACACATGGTTCATGAAATACATGCATTATAATATTCGTATAAATCAAATTTATTCAAGACGAATCAAACAACAATTTTGTATTTACACGATTTCATAATTCCTCACATCAAACAACGTCGTTTATAACATTAATAATATTCGTATAATCTAGAAATACCTTTTGCTTCAAAATACCACAAATCAAAATCAAGCATGCTCTAGTTAATGTATTTAGTAGATGCTTTTTTAAAAACATTAATACAAGAACAAGACAATATTCCTTCTTAACCCCTCATTATGCATCTTACTACAAAAAGAACTACCATTACATACAAACGAAACCCTAATGAAGAGGAGGACACTGGAAACCAGGAGGAGGGTATTTCCCACAAGTTATAAGCAACTCCAAAGCGATAGGGAGATAAAGCTTTATATTAAGCAGTTTTGCCCTTATAATTGTGCAGAGACAAAGAGCTGCATCAAGATCGGCTATTCCTTGTATAAGTGGACAACACTTATCTTTCGCTTCTCGACCAATCCCTATATGTATCAATCCTCCTAGCACATCCACACAAGCATTTAACTTTAAAGCGTCTATTGGACAATACGCTGGTCCTGGTGGTCCTGGTGTCGGTGGTCTCGGTGTAGGCAATGGTGTAGGGGTTGGTGGTCTTGGTGTAGGTGTGGGCGGTGTAGGAGTCGGAGTTGGGGGCGTATATGGGGGCGTATATGGCGGTGAATAAGGCGGTGTAGGAGTCGGAGTTGGGGGCGTATATGGGGGCGTATATGGCGGTGAATAAGGCGGTGTAGGAGTCGGAGTTGGGGGCGTATATGGGGGCGTATATGGCGGTGAATAAGGCGGTGTTGGTGGAACGGGTGTAGGAAAAGGTGGAGGGCAAGGGGTTCTGGGTTTAGGATTATGGTGATGGTGATGGTGATGTCTTGGTGGAGATGGACATGATGGACAACAATTATCGCACGAGAGTGATACGTACGAGATGGACAGAAGGAGAAGAAGAAGAAATAGAGGAGATCCCCCAGCCATTACTGTGATGGATGGATTGTGATTTCAGGGTTGAGGAGCTTGATCTGTGCAGTGGTCCTTTTATAGACTTGTGACCTTGTGGTTAATTGACCTAGGTTTACATGCATAAGATGAACGATGATTAGTCCTTTAGAGTAGCCACGTAAGGGTGCGGAACAGTGCATGGTTTTTGGATTCTGCGATGAATATGGATTTGGTGTTGGTATGTTTTTAGCATTATGTATCGTAACACGCACTCTTAGGGATAATGTTTTGGCTTGAGGTTGAGAAATGGAAAGAGAAGAACGCATTATCCCAAGGGAGAGAGATTTGTCTTCTAATTTGAGTCATCACTGTCTTGTTCAGCCCGTGAAATGAGAGGAATCAATTTTGAAAGAATAATAAACGACTCATTTTTCGAAGAGAGTTCATTATAAAGATGGATACAAACCGTGGGAATTTTTACAAATCAATACGATTATATATCTCTTTCTCTATACAAGCCATCAAAAATTCCAAACAGGTTTTAACAAATTATCATCAAACCCTGCACAGGAAAATGCGTGATTTGGTCACTCTACAATTGTGAAAACTATACACAATACAATCATAAAAAAAATGAAAATAAGCACAAAGAACCCCCCCAAAAAGAAATCATTGTTTAAACTCCTTGCCAAGTTGGATCCATTCCCACCACAAGAACAGAACCGACAAAATAATCATAACACCCGCTATACCAAGAGATAAAAGTCCCACCAATATCCCTGCTTTATCCCTCCTCGTTTTCACCTTCGAGCTAGAAGGAGAGGAGGAAGGCGGTGGTGTCGGAGGAGTATCACCTAAATCCATCAAAAGCAACATTTTAATATAATTCAAATAACTCGATAATAATCTTACAAACCTTGATAGATACGTATCGCAGAAATTAACGGTCCGTACGTGCCCTCTTCAGGAATACAACAAGTCCCTCGTCCGTTCCAAATAAAATGAATGTCAATGAGTCCATTAACGACGCTCATGTTGTGATACGTTAGAATTACGGCTGTATCTGGCGACCCATCCGCTCGATCCATAATATTAAAGTCCTTCGTCTCATTTTCCTTAATACACACTCAATATTAGCATAATACACACACCAAAACACCTTTTAGCAATATTGAAATTAATTACCAGAACTTTAATATTAAAATAACGTTTCCCGAGGCCTTTCCAAGAAGTATTGTCTCCGATTACTATTTCGGCGAAATGAAGCTCGACGGTGTAATTGTCTGCATTTGGTAAATCGACAACGTAATAACTCAATTCGCCCTGCGATCTTCTCGCGGTTTGGTATAGCGGGATATACCCCGAATCCGTTCCTGATATGAAATGTAGAGTAGATGTTGTGTAATCGTAGGTATTGTTGTATTGCGGATAGGAGGCGATGTTGCTGAGAACCCAGAGGTTTTTGGTATCGAAATTTAGATCGGTTGGTGCGAGGGAATACGTGTCGTTGTTGTAATAAGAGATGCTTTTTGATTTTTCTACGTTGCCTCCGCATTTTATCGCGATGGTATCCGTGCCTGTTAAAATTAAGAAGCGTAAATTCGGTTGTATGCTGCCAAATTTTGCATATACCATTTACAAATTGTGAAATATCATGAATACCCTTACAGAATCTGAGAAGTATTTGCTAATACTCCTAATTTTCGAAAAGATGGCAAACGTACCCCTTTTTCTTGTTAAGCATGTATAGATAAATGTAATATCCAATTGAAAATAAGAAGATCCGAATGTGAATTCGAATCCAATATGAAAATCATCATCCGCATGCAAATTTAAACCCACTAACAAGCTCATTTTAAATTGGATTTTGGATCTAATTATCTAGATTTGAAATTTCTTTATTGATGAGTAAATAAAATAATAATTCCAATATAAGCAACCAAATTGTACATCGAATAATTTATCCATGTATGATTTCACGTTTTTATCTTATTTTCTGCATTGTAATGATTATATAATACACCAAAATAATATTCAAATGCTTTTAGCTTTTATTGTGGATCTAAAGACGATCTAATTGCTAAAACTATACTGGTAGATGGTAATTTTATTGATACGGGTTTCGGGTAGGATCTCACTAAATCCAATAAGCTAATGGGTATTCTCGTAAATTCATATGCAGATCCATTTCATTATCGAGCATATTTTTACAATTCACATGTGATTCATATATACGTATTCAGATCGGCTTATCGGATTTTGGGCATCCACTGACAGCCCTAATGGTAATTAATCAAAGGGTAAGATATTTTTGTATTCTGTAGGGGTGTCCACGATATTTCCTATTTTGTAGGGGTATAATTGATATTTTGAGAATTCACAAGGGTACATGAAATTACGCCTTACTATGCGAAGTAATGAATGTAAAAAAGAGTATTTGAGAAAGTTGGTCAGAGATGCACACTTACTAGTAAACTTTCTGATATTATTTCCTGGCGATTTATTTTTGATGCTATCTAAAATTTGCGAGACTTTACTGCATCATGCAAGAAGACAAAATTAAAAACAAATAATAATAATATCATAACAATATCTTTGATTCGTCCTTGGAGATCTAACCCTACTCCATTTCATCACAAAATGCAAATAAATAAGAATCGAAATGAAAATATAAAAAAGGCGTGTACCTGTTAGAGCTGCCACTTGGTTGAATTGGAGTTCCCAAGTAATTACTGTAGAAAATAATACACGTGTCAAAATATGATAAACACAAGGTTTTCAATAAGTAGTATAATAATTAACAATAACATCATACATGTGCAAATTTGGATAATTAGAAAGATTTCCCGTTATATAGTTGTTATATGAGACATCTCTGCAAAATTTGGCGAAGAAAAAAATATCAATTAATTCTTTTACGCAAAATCAAAGAGAAGGAAAAAAGATCAATTATTTCTGAACTTACAAGTCCACAAGGTTTTCGGTGAAAAGATCAGATAGATTGCCGGAAATATTATTATTTCCTCCTCCAAGATATCTATAACAAGTTGAAAGTTTGATTTTTATATAATGCAACAAAAAGAATATGAAGAATTCATTAATTATGCCTAGAGGGTAGAATAGAGAACTTTCTGAATCATGAACATTACTTACAATTGTCTCAACGCAGGAAATTTATCTTGAAAAGTTTCTCTTTCTACACCACGAGGTGTCATTCTGGCACTCAGACTGTTGAAGCTCAAATCACTGTAAAATTCAACAAATTCACGATGTTACAATTATTATTTTGTTCTTATTAAAATGTCTCAAATTAAGTTAAAACGGTAGGAAAATGAAATAATGGGATTAAGGAGAACATACAGATACGTCAGCTTCGGAAGCGTCGAAATATTAAAATTATCTCCCTTGAGTGAACAGTTTCTTAGAGACCTATTTTCAAATCATAGTGAATTGATCGGTTATTCTTGCACCTTTATTAATGAAATAAAATGATTAAATTTTCTATAAATCGCATTAAAAAATGTAAACATACAGAGTTTTCAGGTTTGTCATGTTGTTGAATATTGAAAAATCAAAACTAGGTTGCGACGATGAGCTGCTAGCAGCTGAGCTGACGGGACCCTCATCATTAAGATCACCAATTATCCTGTACAAAAATCAGAACAAATGTTACAAAATATATATATGTATCAATAAAGATTAATTTAAAAAAATTACAATATAGTGAGCGATGACAGTCCTCGAAAACTTGTAGGAATTGGTCCTTCGATATCAGTCCCATAAATTCGTCTGAAATCCAAATCGACAATTAATTTTAGAAACTCGCGATGAATGAAAAAAATGTTGTGAATTTTTTCTTTCTTACAGATCCGTAAGATTTCTGGAGTTTTCAATGTGGAAGTTTGAGAGATTTCCAGTCAGAGGGTTATCAAAAGCATGCCTGTTATAATGTTAAGAGATAAATCCATCTTAATAATAAGTAAATTAAATTAAATTTGCATTATGTTTTTAACCACGCACAAATATTCGAGTGCTGGAAAAGATCCAATCGAGTCGATATTTCCGCTCGCTCCGCTGCTGTCAAAGTACCTAATCGCGCAACCCATAATAACTATATTAATTCAATTGCATTTGATCGATAAATTTTAGAAGGAAAATAAGAAAAAAGGAACTTACAATTCCTTGAGAAATGTCAAGCTTCCGATGGCCTGAAGGGAACTAAAGTTGTTCGAGCCAAAGTTACTGCGTATTTAATATAAGAAAAGATGATCAAATTTTTTTTACCTGAAAAACTAACATTAAGAAAAATAAGAATGGATTGCTTACAGATAAGTTAGGTTCACAAGCTTCTCAAAACTTGGCACACTTCCATTAAATAAGTTGATGCTCAAATTCCTACAAAGAGAGAGAGAGTCAAGAGAAGAGAGAGGAGGGGGGGCCGAATGAGAAAGAAATATATAATTTGTGGAAGAGAATCACAAGTATTGCAAATGGTTGAGAGAGCTGACGTGCGACACCGAGCCTGATAACAAATTTTTACTGAGATCTCTGCAAGATTAAGATAAAAGATTTTATAACCCTCTATGTTAAGAAACATTATCAAAGATCAGTGGATTTTATAACACTGCATGTAGTATGATCTTATGAACATTTTTTTTTTTTTGAATTGCTTACAGGAAAGTCAGATTTGTAAGATTTTGAATCCCATCAATGGAGCCATTCAGATTGCACGCGCTCAAGCTCCTAAATTAAGAAAACACAAAAAGGGGCCAAGTCGTAAGGAAGATATCAATTCACGAATTGCATTAATTAAATAACATAGTAGCGCCAAATTTCATAAAATTAAAACATGATCTTGGTAGAATTATTAACGAACGAGCAACAAAGTAATGGTAGTAGCAATTTGCCTGATTAAATTAAAAGCAACATAAATTGTTCCTTTCAAACGGAATTAATAGCAACTCACAGGTTTGTCAGGCTTGTTAAATTGAAAAGAGCAGGCTCAATCTCAGCATGAATGTCTTGTTCGCTTAGATCCCTGTAAAGAAAAAGTAATTCTAATTGCAGCCTTATTCAACCCTAAAAGAAGAACAAAAGAGAAGCTGAAAAAAGTACAAGGAGACTATGTTGCAGGAGCCAGGCGTGCTTCCTGAAGAGCACGTACATTTCAGATGCCGCCATGAGCTTCCATTAGTTCCATTGGTGTTGCAAGGATCGTGGCCGTAATCATGATTTATCTTCCAATCACTGATATCCCACGCATCGTAAATAGCTTTAATGGCGCTCACTGGAAAAATAATTAAAATAAGCATGTAAAAAGCACAAATCGATAAAAGAGATAAGAAGAAGACCTTCATCTGGTTCCGTGACGTTATGATTTCCTACCATATCAGCAGCAAAAGAGAGAAGAAAGAGAGAGGAAGCGAACAAGGAAGAGAGGAGGAGCAGCAGGAGAGAAGACTCCATGTTTTTGTAGTGGCGATTGAGGCGGGCGAGGAGGAGGAGGAGAGGATTGGGGATAGCACGAGACGAGGGGTTGACTTGGGGAAGATTGACGGAGTACGATGGTGGATAATTGGGGAAGGAGATGAAGCATCGCTTGTCAAATTGAAGTGGGCAAAGCCGAAAAACAAAAGGAAAGGGATTTCGGTGGAGAAAGTCGAGGCGAAGACTAGGTCGTTGGCAAGAAGATTCCTCCCGACAGCCTAGTTACTTCGGACCTCGGATTGGATTGGATTGGGTTGGATCGGATCGTAAGATAGATTTACATAATAAATTGGGAGAAAGATATTCTTTAACAACTAATTTTAATATTTATTCTCTTTTATTAAATAACCTCGATTTGAATCAATTTACCGTCAAATTGACTCGATTTTATCTATACGTAAAACGTAAGGTTACGGAATAGTGAGTTATAGTTTTAGTGTTTTTCTCGTAAAATTATGATAAAATAAAATAAAAACGATTACTAAAAAAATTATAACAATTATAGTTTAAATTCAAAAATAAAACAAAAATTAGACCTAATTCAGCACAAATTCAACAAATAGAACGTAATTAAGACATGATTCATATATAATTCAACAAAATTCAACAAATACAATCATATTCAGAAACACAACACTAATTCAACTTTAATTCGCACTAATTCAGCAAATACATTCCTAATTCAGTCATAATTCAGTTATAATAGGATAGTGTTTTTGTCAAATCGAAAGCAAGAAAAATTTAGAAAACCCAAAAAAGAAACATTTTATTTCTTAGGCCAAATAATTCTATGTAAAAGGCCAAAAAAACAATATAAAAAATGTTTTCCTTGTTAAAAAATGTCAAAAACTTTTTAAAAATGATTGATTGTTTTCTTCAACCGTTTTTCATTTTATCGTATTACCCTGATTTTTACAATGCTGATTCGACCCTAGGCAGTGTTCTGGAAATCGGCCTTAGCGGCCGATTAATCACCGATTAATCGGTAGTCGAGGGTCCGCCGTAGAGATAAACCCTTGGCGTTTTGTGCTTGGCGGATTTCCGCCAAGCGGCCGCCAAGGGTCCGCCAAGACCGCCAAGACACCGCCGAGCCGATTTTTAGATGTGTATTTTTTTTTATTTTTTTTTTTTTTAAATTTTTTTTGAATTGCCAACGGGTCCATAGTCTAGTTGGTTGAATGTGAAGCACAAAAAATCATATATTATGAGAGGTTGTGGGATACTATTCAAAATAATAATCGTTTTTTTTATGGATTGCCAATGAATTCTCATTGACATAAAAAAAAAATTAGACATCAATAATGAAAACGATCGTTTTCGGGTACTATTCAAAAAAAAATATTCGGACTAAATTTTTTCATATTTTTAATATTATTTATATATATATATATATATATTATTATTATTTGAGTTTATGTTAGTTTAGTGACGTAGTGTATTTTGTTACTTAAATTATTTAAAACTTATTAAAAAAACTGTGATTTGTAATTTTGTTTAATTAATTTAAATATTAAATATAAAAAAATAAAAATCCGCCGAGATTCCCGATTAATCATCCTTGGCGCTTGATGGTCGTCTGCCGACCAGCGAGCGCCGAGCGATTTCTGGAACATTGACCCTAGGTCTTGAAGATAGGAATGTCAATGGGACGGATAAAATCCGAATCCGCGGGTACCCGACCCGAACGGAACAGGTGATACCCGAAAAATACCTGCGTGTCAAGTATTACCCGAAAAAATATCCGTTTCGGATCCGGAACGGGTGCAGGGTTAAATTTGTACCCATATATTACTCGTTACCTGAAAATTATCCGACCCAAGCTGTACCCCGAAAAATTCGATTTTGAATATTTTATGACTTAATTATTTGAGTTGTAATATTTTGATTATTAATGTATTTGAACATGTTGCTTGCTCTATGTATTTTTAATTGTTGGTGATTTGACGTATTTATAAAATAATTTTTCATAACATTTTGTTTGTGATTTTTGTGGATTTTAGTGTGTCAACAAATATTTTATATGATTTTTAAAAAATATATGTTTGTAAGAATTTCTAAAAGAAGTAGTCAAAGAAAAGACTGTTAAGAATTTTATAAAAATATTAAAATATATGTTTGTAAGATTCTTTTTAAAAAGTACTGAAGATAATTAAAATATTTTTCTGTAAGAATTTTTTTAAAGAGTATTCAAAAAAGAATTAAGAATTATTAAAAGAGTATTAAAAAATTTGCTTGTGAGATTTTTTTCCAAAGAGCATTAAAATAAAGAAAAAAAGCTCACTTTTGCCCCCCGAAGTGTTCCAAAAAGTGCAACTTGCCCCCCAAACTCTAATTTTGTTCATTTTGCCCCCTGAACTCTCATTTTTGCTCACTTTTGCCCCCTCCATCAGTTAAGTGCCCAGTCAGCAGTTAAGTGATGACGTGGCTGTGATGACTTGGCAATTTTTGATGAGTTTGTTGCTGACGTGGCAAAATTTATAATATAAAACTCAAACCCGTTAATCTATTATTTATACATCCATTAACTTATTTAATTACAATCATTAAACCCTAACTCAAAATTAAAACCAAACCCAATAACCCGCTATTTGAGTCCCTTTCTCACCCCACCCGGTCTCTCTCTCTCTCTCTCTCGCTCGCTCTCGCACAGCCCCATTCTCCATTGTAGAAATTGACGAAGAAGCTCTGCCTCTCACCCATCTCTCTCTCGCACAGCTCCATTGAAGACACCCCGTCGCTCTCTGGGCGCTCGCTCCACTCATCTCTCTCGCGCTCTCGCTGCACTCATCTCTCTCTCGCGCTCTCGCTCTCTCCGGACGCTCTCGCCTCTTGAGGTAAGCTCCACTCTCTCTCTCTCTCTCTCTCTCTCTCTCTAATTATGGGTTAATTTTGAGCCAAAATTAGATTATTTTCAGCCAAAATTAGGGTTAATTTTCAGCAAATTAGGGTTTTTTCAGTCTAATTATGGTTAATTTCAGCAAAAGATGGTTAATTTCAGTAAATTAGGGTTAATTTCAGCAATTTTCAGCCAAAAAACAGCAAATTAGGGTTAAATTCAGCCCAAAAACAGCAAATTATGGTTAATTTGAGCAATTTTCAGCAAATTAGGGTTTTTTTTGTCCAATTTCAGCAAATTAGGGTTTTGTTTCTCAAGTCTCGCCCCGTATTGACAGCTGGCATCAGTCGTGTGGAGGAGGTGGAGGAAGATATCGATCCCTCTGTAGGCCGTGCCTCTGTTTCCGAACCCTGCGGCCTTATAGGTAACGAATCACTAATATTACACATCTTTGTTTTGTTTTTAATCGTTAATGTTAATCTATTATTTATTCGCAGCACTAGCAAGTAGTTCTGATATAATGAAAAAAGTTGACGAATTCAAGCGACTAACAGTGAAGTTCTAGCGACTATTCTGGCGGAGCTCGACTGGATTTTTACGACTGGCGTTTGAGATATTTGTGGTCATGGATGTAAAATGAAGTTTATGTGGTAATTTTGCAGATTTTTGTGGTAATCTTGCAGATTTTTGTGGTTATTTTGTAGATGTTATGTGGTACTTTTTCAGATTTTTATGTGTCGATCTTAGGTGCTGGATTTTATGTTGATTTTTATATGTATTCTTGGAATGATATTCTTGTATGTACTGGGGGTTTATGTTAATTGCGGTGAATTGTGATGCATGTAATGAAGTCGAAATTTACATAAAATACAGAAAACATATAAAAAGTCGAAATTTTCTTTTTGTTTGCATATTGGTTGGTATTTTACACATAAGCCCTCGAAAATCCCAAACAAAAAGTATGAAAACTGAAATTATCCCGTCATATTCCTGACCCAACCCCCCTCCCCCCACAGACCCCCCACAGCACCCACCAGACCCCCCTGACCCTGCCCACCATGCCCCCCAGACCCCACGCCCCACGCCCCACGCCTCTGACCCAACCCCCCTCCCCCCAACGCCCCACGCCCCACGCCCCACGCTCTGACCCAACCCCCCTCCCCCCCACGCCCCTGAGGCGCCGTTCATTTTACCATCAATCTTCTTCAGATCGATTCCTCTCATCAAGTTCATCTTTCTCGAGTGGATCTTCAGGATATCACATTGCGACTAAAAAACAAAAAATACAAAAAATTTGTTGAAATTACAAAAAAAATGAAATTTGTTGATGAACATATATATACCTATTGATGATGAACCCTCCATGCGAAATCGCTGAAAATCCTGAAATTTGTTGAAATTTTGCTGAAATTTCACAAAAATAACCCTGAAATTGCACAAAAAAAACCCTAATTTGCTGAAATTAACCAATATTTGACTGAAATTGACCCTAATTTACTGAAATTAATTGAAATTGCACAAAAAACCCTAATTTCAGCAAATTAGGGTAAAAAAACCCTAATTTCAGCAAAAAAAACACTAATTTCAGACCCTAATTTGGTGAAAATAAAATCCTAATTTGAACAAAAAACCCTAATTTACTGAAAATAACCTTAATTTCCTGAAATTAACCCTAATTTGCTGAAATTAACCATAATTCGACTGAAAATAACTTTAATTTTCTGAAATTAAAATTAATTGAAATTGCACAAACAAAACCCTAATTTCACTAAATCGAGAGAAATAAAGGTTATTTTCACCTGAAACTAAAGAGAGAGAGAAAGAGCGAGAGAGAGGTTACCTGAGCAAGAGGTCAACAACGAGCGAGCGAGCGAGCAGCGAGAGAGCAGAGAGAGCAGAGAGAGTCAGGTGAGCGTCGAGAGAGAGAGAACACGTCGAGAGAGCGAGAGAGCCAACAATGGCGGGCGTTAGCGTGCAGAGAGAGAGAGAGAGAGAGAGAGAGAGAGAGAGAGAGAGAGAGAGAGAGGGGGGATCGGGTTGAGAGAGAGTGGGTTAAATGGATTAAATGGGTTTGGGTTTTGGGTTAATGGATTTGGGTTAATTATTTGTTAAATGGGTTTGGGTTTAATTTCTGTGTAATATTATATACAAAAATTTGCCACGTCATCATTAAAATAATCTAAAAATTGCCACGTCACACTGCCATGTCATCAGTTAACTGCTGACTGTGCAGTTAACTGATGGAAGGGGCAAAAGTGAGCAAAAATGAGAGTTCAGGGGGCAAAATGAACAAAATTAGAGTTCGGAGGGCAAGTTGCATTTTTTGGAACACTTCAGGGGGCAAAAGTGAGCTTTTTTCTAAAATAAAATAAGAATTATTAAAAGAGTATTAAATATTTCTTTGTAAGAATGTCTTAAAATAGTACTACAAAAATTGTAAGAATTTTTAAAAGAATATTATAAAGGGAAATTAAAAAAAAAAACTAACTTTTTTTTGAAATTTTAAAAAACCTCTCATCTGTTTGGATGTTCCAAAAATCCCTGAAAACAAAGTTTCATCTTAAAAAAGAAACCCTATGGTGGTTAAGTTAACATTTTGATGGTGTTAAATTTTTCTTGGACAAAATTACCTCTTTCTATTTCATATTTTTAATTTTACTAAGCTATTATTTCATTAATTTTAAAAATCTTCATAAATATTTTATTAATCTTCATATTTTCGATTTCACAAGGGAGGGGCGGCAGGCCTCCCCCCTGGATCCACCCCTCTGCTTATTACCTTCGCAAAATTATGAAAAGGAAACATTTAAAGTATAAAAATGGGGAAGTTCTCATACTTGTCATGAAAAATACTCTCTAATGAAATCAAAATTTACTACAAATAAATAAGTATACAACTTGCTAATACAAGGGTGATAACAATAGTATTACTATGAATTTAGCAAATAAAGAAAAAACAGGAAATAACACAAAATTCCACTCTCATTCATTATGCCAGAAAAAGAATAATAATACAAAGTAAAATAAATAAAGCTACATGCAAATTAGCCGTACAAAACTTGCCACTGAAATTAAGAACAAAAAAAGGTTTAAATGAATGAATGAATTACTTAAACTTAGTAATTAAATAATATAGAAATAAAAAACAAACCAGATTCAAATGATTTAATTTAATCCTCTTCCATAGGCACTTCAGGAATATCCCATCTATCTTCCTCTATCGGCTTGTTTAACACTGATACTGAAGGTAAAATACTCGTTAAGGAATAAAATATTATTTTTCTCTTCAGGGGCAAAAATAAAATTTCGCTTATAATAATAATGATGCTAATGCAATATTGATAAATAAAAAGGTATATTGAAAGAAAGGATATAGATTGACATGGGATCATCCTCCTTCTCTCCCCTATTGCGACTATTTTTCATCTCCCTCTTTATTTCTGGTGTAACCTATCCCAAGTAAAAAACAGAACATATAAATTTCAACAAAACCCATATAAAACAAATAAATTAATTTTAAAAAGAGAAAAGAAAATAAAAGGATGTACCAAATAATGCTTTTGGTATTGCATTAACCTCTCAAGTCTATCCTTATCTTTCTTCTCTAATTCATTCTTATACCTAGCGATACAGAAAGTACAAAAATACTTAGGGTTCCAATTTCCTCAATCTATTATATTTAAACATGTAAATATGAAATGAAATGAAATTAAATTAAATGAACCTTTGAACGAAAGAAAGAAGGGACTGATGCCAAATAACAGGCATTAATCTCTCATCATCGATAAATCTCATGAAATGTTCGAGCACCGCATCGAGAACTCTATATGGCAAAGCATATTTCTTGTCCAGAAATAATTTTATGAAATAACTGCATTATAAAATGAATAATCTAGCTTTACACAAATATATATTAAGTTGCGTTGATTATTATTAATAATATAGTTTTTTCTCTAACCTCGTGGTGCCACAATATTCCATATCAGCTAGTTTCATCAACGCAGCACTGTTGTTATAAAATACAGCATAAATAATTTAAATATTGTAATTAATTAGTAATTAAGAAAATATTTTTTTAATTTATTTCACCTACCTAGAGTGGAGAGGAGGAATGGTAACTTTTTGAATAATGCTCCCAATAATAACCGCTTCGCGTAAATTGCATGTCCCAGACTGCAAAACATTTGAAATTCACATTTAATATTTTTACAAACCCTAAAAACCCTAACATACAGAAAACCTTACCTCGCATAAAGGAAATAAAATCCCCTTAAAAAAGGCTGCGGGTTTGTAAAGAGCCTTCTTTAAAGATTGATACAGCGCGAAATGAAGCCGTTTATTCTTCCTGATATCATCTCTGACGCGCGGCAGCAAAACATGAGAATAGAAAATCTGAGCTCGTTTCGCGTTCAAATTGGAGGAGAATATTCTCGTAGCTTGATACATTGCATTGGGAGACCAATGCTCTGGTTCCGTCAAGTACAACACGTCTTGCCACAGCTCTAACGCGGGAATGTGTTTGAACGCTTTTGGAATCTTGCCGTTTGTGTACCGGTTTAGATATTTACCCACCCTGAAATATTTTTTTTCTTATTTTATTTATAGAGAGAGAGAGAGAGAGAGAGAGAGAGAGAGAGAGAGAGAGAGTTTGGTACCCTTTATAGAGATCGATAATTCCAGTGTCTAATTTAGGAACAGGTCGAGTTTCTGAAATTAAACGAATGAGAATTATTATTTTGATGGTACAAAAACTGGGAAATTCAAAGTTTGAAGTTTACCGGTGGTGACCTCAGCATCTTTTTCTTTGATTTTTTGAATGATTAAATCGGCCAGAGTAAGTTGCGGTCCAGATTCTTTTTGAATAAATGCAGCCAAAACCCTCTCATCCTCTTTATCGATTTCCAACTATCCAAATAGTAAAAGAAACGATTATACTCACGTTATTTTTTTATTTATAAAGGTGAGAACAAAGGGCAGAGAAGTAATTTTACATTGCCGCCGTCATACTGGCTTAGGGTATCAGAGAAGCCATCAAAGCCATCAATATCATCTTCTTCATCTTCGTCACTCTCTGCTCTGATTGAAGGAGAAGCAGATACATCCTTAAATGAAGCTGTTAATTTATTATCTTTGTTTTCTTCTTCGCGGATTTCCTTTTGTTGCTTCAGAGCTTCTTTTAGGATCTTCGTACTCAAATCAGATGATATCATCTAAATGAATCAACAAAGTACAAAAATTAGATACCAAATTGGTTTAATCATACACTGAATAGCACTTATATGCAATCAAACAGCTGAAATAGAGAAAAAAATTACAATTAAAAAAAGATTTGGAAAGAAGAAAGGTACCTTTTGTTCGGCTTGGTGTTGCTTGGGCGCACGAGCTCGTTTCTTGGAAGAGGCGACGGAGACGGAGTCTATATCGGCATCTAAGGATTGTTTATGCTTGCTCGGAGCTTGTTGCATCGACTTTCGCTTCTTTCCGGCCATGGTTGAAGCGCTCTGTGAGAGGAGATGCGAAGAAGAAGAAGCAGACAGCAACTAAAACCCTAACTAAGAGACGAGAATGTTTTAGGGTTTCTTATGGACTCGAACCCTCTCTCCAGTTATAAGTTACTGGAGACGTCCATTTACTGTTGGGCTGGGCTCTGGAGAGAAGTTTTTTTTTTTTTTTTTTTTTTTTGAAATAAACCTGTTGGTAGGAGAGTAAAGTTGTTCCGAGTCGCAATTCCTATATTCTGGGCTTTGGTACAAATAAATTAGGGGTACGTTACTTAAAAAAAATATATATAAAATATCAAATTTGTCTCTCTGAATATATAATATCAAATTTATTCTTTCAAAGTCCATTTTTTTTTATCAAACTTGTCTTTCAAAAATAGAAACATGTCAATCTTTATCCATTTAAAATGTATGTAATATCAAATATATCCAAATTATTAAATGGTGGTGATATTTTAAGAACGATATTTGAGAATTAAGAGCAGTTTTTAAGAAAAATTAAAATATGACTATTTTGTCCCCATTATTTATTACATATCTTTGAAAATTATATTCTAAACATGATTGAATGTTGTTTTTAAATAATTAATTTCATAAACTTAGTAATATACATACTTTTTTATTTACTTTATTACAAATATATATAACTCTACAAATAAATGTATGTATTTCTTAACATATAATAAACAAGTGAATGGAAGGAAAAATAACTTCTTTTGGAAATAACTTATAATATAACTTTCAAATATATGCATTAAATATTAGAAGCAAAATAAGTCATATTTTATTTTTTTCTCAAAATTTGCTCTCAACCCCCAAATATCATTCTTGAAATATCATCACCCATTATTAAATGATCGTTAAATTGAAGCTGATTTATACTTTTAAATTTAATTAAATCTTTGAACAAAATTATTTGATCAAAATACCTCTCTACTTGGCCTCTCCTATCGGATCACTTACATAACTCATTCTCACTAGTTCATCAGAACATTTCGCTTTCCTTCTTTAAAGCTAGACTTTCTTCCAATCTAACCATCTTAATAATCAAATATGGAAGCATTATACATTTATACTCACTTCTTGTACGGCTCCTAGATCTGCTTCCAATCATGTACTTTCTTCCTCTTCTACCCATTTTTCTCCTTTCCGATGTCATTTCTTCTCAAAACAAAAAAACTCTGAAGCCCACGATTTACTAAAAATACAATGGATTAGGGATGAATTGTTCCAATCTGGATTGGAAAATTTGACTGATCTTTCAATATTGAGATCATGTTTTATTTTGACGTTTTATTTGGATATTAAATTTTAATTTTGACAGTTTGATATTTTATGTGAAATTATATTTTATTTTTCTTCATAGAAATTTCAAAGACTACTAAAAATGTTTGTACGGGGGAGTTCTATGGAGAGTTCTATGATAGTTTTTTTTTTTTTTATCGTGAACCCATTTTAAAAAAATATATATTTCGAATATTTATTAAATAACGATTTTTTTGTAAGATTCTAGTGTATAGTTATCATTTAATGTTATCCAAAACATAAATTGTGTATAATTAATTAATAAATAAATAAAATTCTTAAAATAATTTTTTGAAATATAATCCATGACAAAAAATATTCATCATAGAACTTCTCATCCTTCATCGACCTTACCATATTTTCAACATAAACTCCAAGTCTCCAACTTGACCCCAATTATGCGTGATTGACCTGAATCCGTCACAATTAACCGCATAATCGATCGAATTTAGGAGGAAGGGAGATGATAACGATGAGAGTTACCTTCTCGAAATGCCAAAGAAAGAGAGATGATGGTCTGGTACCATAGTTTTCGATTAATTTTGATACAACTGGGAATTTTTTTTTGCAAAAATGCCCGTAGGCTATATACATGACACTTATCATAGTTAGTTACATTAGCATAATTGAACATGTCAAAAATAAAAACGTCCTTAAACTAAGGAGCTAGGAAATAATCTAAGTCCGAAATGTTTTGACCAAAATAAGTTCGTTGATCAAGACGGGCCCTCCTCGCAATCCGATCGGCTTGTGTGTTCTCCTCCCTCATTACGTGTCGAAACGCCCAACCCTCATACTCTTCGGCTAAGCCGCGACATTCTTGAATTTGATAATACGCTCTCCATTCAATCTCAATGGACCGATTACGAATAGCTTGAACAAGTGTTGAGCTATCCGAATATATATCACAAACAACAATATTCATTTCGTGAAGCTTTCGCAAAGCCGCATGACAAGCTAGAATTTCCGCATGAAGCGGAGAGCTAGCGGTAGTTGCCCTCCCTTCGAAATAAATCATCGCTCCATTTTGCAAAATAATGAAACCTAACCCCGCTCCATCGGTCGACCACGACCCATCGAAAAAGCATTTCGAGGCGCAATTGGAAGGAGGTGAGCAATTAATCGGTTCTTGCCGAAAAAAGAGAGGATCAATCGCTTTCCCGATATTCGTCGCCATTTGAATTATTTGCATAGGACTATGGTTTTTGTTTTTGAATATTTTTTCACACCGACATTTCCAAATTGTCCACAATAAATTGGCGAAAAAACCGAATTGTTCGGTAGTAAGGGATAAACCGAAATTTAAGCAAATTTCCTCAAAATCGCCATTGAGTGCTTCGGTACGAATCGCTAGGGTAGATATAAACCAAGTCACTTTAGAGTTAGGGCATGAAAATGCCATATGAAGTGTATCCTCATGATTCATATCACATCGCGGACAATTCGGGTTAAAAGTAGGTATTCGGCGATGAAGATTTTCTTTAGTTGGGAGTGCATTTTGAACGGCTCTCCATAGAAAAAGTGCAACACGGGGTGTAATCGTTGGGTTGGACCAAATGAAATTCCAAATCGTTGGTATATTCGGGAAGCGAGTTGGAGTCGAGGGCACGAGGTTTAGGTATGCATTTTTCGCCGAGAATTTTCCGTTTGTTTCCTTCGTCCAAATTAATCGGTCCGTTAATTGTATCGACGAAGGGGAAAGTTGGGAAGTCAAAATAATGTGTAGAGCTTTAGTTGCGCCGAGAAGGTCGACTAGCCGATCCGTTCTCCAACAAATATCTTCTCGATTAATCAATTCCGCCACCTTAATATTACTTATCATCCTAGTGGTTGGGATATCGTCTTCCCAACCAACATATCATGGTTCACCAAACGCCGCGCAATAATTACCATTGCCTATTAACCAACGTATATTTTGCCGAAAAAATAAACATTGATCACATAGTTGTTGCCAAAACTTAGTGGATCGAGATTTACGCTTAGTTGACCAAATGGAGCTCGGTGGGAAATATTTAGCTTTAATGATACGCACCCATGGTTTCGAGTTTTGTGTTAACAAAGTCCAAATTTTTTTTTGCATGAGCGCTTGATTCACCTTTGCGATATCGCGGATCCCAAGTCCCCCCTCATTCTTTGGTCGGACCATGGTCTTCCATGAGCAAAACGCAAGGAAGCGGCCCTCACGTTTACCCCACCAAAAACGTCTCGTTAGTTGCGTTATTTTTTTAAGGATTGATTTTGGTAAAATTTCCGTAATCATGGAGAAAATTGGTATTGCTTGTAGTACCGATTTAATGAGGACGAGACGACCCGCATGAGATAACATGTGCATTTTCCAACCCGCCAACTTGGATTGGATTTGTGCCAACACCGGGTTTGGGTCCATGGATCCATTCGCCTTGATTGTTATACCAAGATATCGTTCTTTTGGCTCCGCAAGTGACCCACCAATTAACTCAATAATTCCATTTTGTAAATCCGGTTGTACCTTTTTGTTAAACCATAATTTAGATTTCGTTGGGTTTAGGTATTGACCGGATACTAATTCGAAAGATTGGAGTGCCTCTCGAATCCTAGAAGCCTCAACTATCGATGCGTGCGCGAATATGGTTAGATCGTCGGCGTACAAGGAGTGGTTAATTATTGGCGCGGAAAAAGCAAGCTTTACTCCTTGGAGATAATTGGAATTTATAGCATAATTTAGGGAACGGGAAAGAAGATCCATACCGAGTATAAAAAGGTACGGAGATAAAGGGCAACCTTGACGTAAGCCCCTTTCCGGTACGTAGAAACCATCGGTTCTTCCATTGAAAACTATGGAGAATTTCACGCTCCTCATGCAAGTATTTATTAATCGAACAATATTTGGAGGGAAGTTATACACGTGGAGCATCTCGCAAATAAAATCCCAACTCATTATATCGAAAGCTTTCGAGAGATCAGCTTTAAGCGCAAAAGCCGGAGA
Source organism: Luzula sylvatica (assembly GCA_946800325.1). NCBI lineage: Eukaryota > Viridiplantae > Streptophyta > Magnoliopsida > Poales > Juncaceae > Luzula > Luzula sylvatica. The sequence continues at coordinate 56,215,651 of OX326960.1, read as the reverse complement.
ATTAAAATTTTGTTGACTAAAAGTGTGGAGGACCTCCTTGAGAATGATAATATTATCCGATATTAGGCGTTGAGGTAGGAAATCATTTTATTCATCGGAGATAATTACCATGAGACTCGGTCTAATTCTATTTACTAAGATCTTTGCAATGATCTTATAAATATTATTTAACACACTTATAGGGCGATAGTCATTTATGGATTGAGGGTCCGGGTTTTTTGGAATAATTACTAGGTTAGAAGCACCTAGGTCATTCGAAAGGATTCCGGTGGAGAAGAAAGATTGGACCGTTTGGGTGATAGGGTGCAAGAGCGATGGTAGAAAAGACTTTATAAACCGCCCCGAAATTCCGTCCGGTCCCGGACTCTTATCCGAACCAAGCTCGGAAATTACGGCCATAATTTCTTCACTACTAGGGATCTTACACATAGCGATATGACTAGAGTCGTTTACCCGTGGAATCGAAGAAAGGAAATTTGCGCTATATATTTCCTCTAGTTTACGAACCGGTTGAAATTTAGAAATGTTGCGGTAGTGATGGATAAATGTACGCCAAATTTCGTCTTCATCCCCAATCCAAATCCCGTCTTCACCGCGAATAGAGTGGATCGTATTCCTCCGTCTTTTAATTGAGGTTAATTGGTGGAAATAACGTGTGTTCCGATCACCACCAATTATCCAATTGGTTCTAGCTCGTTGGTGCCAAAACACCTCGAGTTGGGAGAGAGCAAGTTCGTGTTCGGCATGAATCGTTTTTTGCGCCACCAAAGTTTCCTCCGACTTTGGGAGACTTTGGAGTTCAAGCATTTTTTTCTCAAGCATCTCGAGTTTTGACGTTGGTGCGGGGATTTTTCGACGTCATTCGAGAAGTCCTTTTCGAATAGCTACGCGGGTATCATGCCATGATAAGTTATTTTGCGAAATTAAATCGACACATTTTTCTTTAAACCCGGGCTCTTGGAGCCACCAATGCTCGATTCTAAATGGTCTTCTCGTGTTTGGGTTTGGCGGGTTGGTACGTAGGAGAATTGGGTGGTGGTCGCTATGAAATCTTGGTAAATGAAACACACTTGCATCGGGATAATTTTCGTTCATGGCTACATTGATAAGGCAACGATCTAGTCTTTGTCGAATGTAGTTCCCCTTAAAACGTCTATTCGTCCAAGTGTATGCCGGTCCATTACACCCCAAATCAATTAAACCGTTCCGGTTGATAAAATTTGCAAATCGCCGATTATTTGAGTTAAAATTCGATGTACCCCCTTCTTTTTCACTTGAAGCGGCAATTGCATTTAATTCCCCTATAATGCAAACCAGGATATTTGGGTCAATTAAACCCGGCTTCGATATTCTCCCATATGAGAGGGTTATTGGTTTTATGAGGATCACCATACACGCAAAGGAATTTCCATGGTTTGTGGGTTTTTTGGTCTATAATAGAGACGAAGATATAATAAAAACATTTCGCTAATATTTGAATATGTACATTGTCTTTCCATAACAACCATAATCCACCCGCGGTACAAATTGAAGGAACTACTTCGATATTAGGAAAATTTAAATTTTTTACACGATTCGAACTATTTACAAGGTTACATCTCGTCTCCGAAATAAATGTAATACTAGACTTAGTACTATGGAGGTACCGGTGAAGCATTGAAATTGTTGCGCGGCCTCCACTCCCGCAACAATTCCATGATAAAATCTCCATTACTTAGCGGGCGACGAAACAAGGTCCGTCGCCGTTTTAACCCGTTGGGAAGAGGGTGCTAATTGTTGGGTTGTCATCAACTCATGTCCGGTTGGAGGAGTCGAATCGTCGTTCCTATGCGGTGGTCCCTCCGGTGCACTTGCGTTGGAGGATTCATCTCGGCCCAAAGATGAAGTGGCCATATGGCGAAAGTCATCTCGGTTTATTTCCACCCCTCTCGAGTGAGCTAAAATCGGCCTCTTGGATTTGTGAGTATGGTTAGAAGATGTGTTCACGGATTCGGATTGGCACGGAACAAAGACGGCTTCGTTGATCCAACGACCTAGCCGTTTTTTCGCGAGCTCACGCGCATTCTCATTGCTCATACTCCCGACTCGGCTAAGGGCCACACAACCCAAGGTGGAGTGGCCGATCAACCCACAAAAGCCACAAATTCGTGGTATTTTTTCGTAAACGATGTAGACACGGGTTGTTGTGGAATTGGAAGTCGATATTAGTATGGAATCTTTTAGAGGAGATTCAAAGCTAATAGACAATCTTACTTTGGTGCATTTTTGGCCATTGACGAGAATTTGGCGGGGAGAAGATAGAGGTATCCCTATAGTTGCGGCACATTGTAAGATAGCTTCTTCATGCAACACGTCAAGAGGTAGGTGGTGTAGTTGTACCCAAGTTTCCACTCGAGTCAACTTCTCGGTTATCATCTCGCCTTCACTAAAAACCCTTTTTATCGCCACCAATTCATTTCGTATAACACATGGCCCCTTAATCAACACCCGTTCTAGCTCTTCTTCGGTTGTGAATTGAACCAAAAATTTACCATCGCCTTGTGCGGTAAATTCGGTTTCATTATCCACATTCCAAACACGCAAAAGTGATGGAACTAAGGAATTTTCATTGATGATTCGGCTCGAGATTACTTTGAGAAGGATACTAAGGTTCCAATCTCTCGGAGGGAGTATGGACGTGTTTAATTTCAGAGATGGTGCGAGAAGGTTGTTGTGAATGTGAACGTCGGATAAGCGTTGAATCAAGTCTTCGTCGTTGTCGAGTTGTGGTTCCATAGCATGGATAAAGGGTTGAGAAAGAGTGGTAGAATTCGGTGTTCTATGCGAGCCGAGAGATGAAGAAATGGATAAAGGAGTAGAGTGAGAAGGGGTGGGAGTGCAAGGGCTAGAGCTAGAGATGAGGTATAATAGACCCCGAGTAAAACCGAAATAATAACCTCCCCTTGATGGAGTAGGCCCACCTAATAAACTCCTTTCGGTTACTTTTTTAACCGCTTCATAGTTATATATGGGACAGCCTTTAAAACCGAAATGTTTAACTTCAATTTTTAAAATAATGACCCATTTAACTTCAGTTTTTAAAATTGCAGCCCCTAAAACCGAAGCAGCCCAAGCCCAACTCGAGGCTAAAATCTGTCCAGAAAATAAAAATCGGCCCAAAATCGGCCAAAAATCTTTAGGACCAATCAGCTCGGTTGGTTGACAAACCGAGAGGTGAGGACTGAAATTAACCGAGCTTAGATGGCTTTCGTACCGGTTAAGACCGATAGGCGTGTAAGGAAGCGGTACCAAAACACAATTATGAACACTCCCACATATTACAATAAATGAAAGAATATACAACCATATCAAATAGTTAGAGTTAGAAGAACCTTCACGAGCACTTCCTTGGCATTTGTTAGCTTGCTTTAGATTGCTTCGTGATCTTCTCATCATAGGGCCACCTCTCGCACACCCTTGTACCTCGTCATTACTCGCAACTTGAAAGAAACTCGAATCTCTTTGCCCGGCGCAATCGTCAAGTTTCGTCACACGTAACGGACCTCTTAGATTTGTTGCGTCGACTCGAAAGTTTCTGTGCCTCCCCTGTTCGTGTGTAACTCTTTGATTCGTCTTTCTCTGGATGGCGCCTTCGCGGATTAGCCGAGTCTCGCACCTCCTTAGGACCCCTTCTCGGATTTACTCCAAGGCGCTTGAAAACTTGTGGTGGTGGTGGAGTAGGTGAATATTTAGGGGGTGGTGTATCTCGGTTATTAGGAGGAAACCGCGGATTAGCATCGAATGGGTCCGGTGGAGATACCGAGCCATCAATCCCGATCAATGAAACTCGTACCACACTCCAGTACCAACCATATGCAACATGAACTCTTGATGGTATGTTTGTAAGCGAAGCTACTTTGACGGCGCATCGAATGGAAGACTTGTCCTCTCCGGTTCGGTTCGATTGGTCAATACCGGTTAATTGCCCGAAAGTGCCGATCACTTGCTCGAAGTAAGATACATCCCAAAACTCGAGTGGAAAATCGTAGAGTTCGATGTAGACGTTCCAAAGTAGTTCGAATCGGTTCGTCATTTGATGAGGGGCAATTTCGCGGATATGTAATTGGAAGTTGGAATTCCAATAAGGTTCGTCGTTGAGAGCCAACCGAGCCAGATCCATATCGGGAAGTAAAAGGATAAATGAGTTATTAGTAAACACCGATAATTTGAGGTTTGAGACCAATTGATCGTACCTTCTTGCAAACGCACGAAGTATTTGATCGGCCGGTATAATTGGCGACGACGAAGAGCTTGCAAGGTGTATTGATCGCGTGAGTTGCTCCCGAAGAACATTAGTCTGCCCTTGTAACGAGAGGTAAAGGGAATGGGCCGAGTATGCGGTTGGAGGAAAAGTTACAAATTCAATATTTGGATCCATGAAGAACAGTGGCAAGCAAGAGAGAAAATTGGGGGCAGAATTGAACAATTAAACGCACCGAACGTGCACGATCACTGTCAGTATGTTGTTTTTGATGGAGAAAAATTGATCCAAAGTACCTCGCAGATCGATTTGGTGGAGAAAAATTGATCCAAAGTACCTCACACGATCACTGTCACTAGTCATTTGGAAGAATCATCAAATTGATGGAAGAAGAGGCATGGTAGGGTTGTTGATGAGTACTGCTGACTCGAAAAGCTCCGAGGAACCGGTGCCGGTCGGGATCTAGGGTTTCTTGGAACAGCTTGTTAGTACCTTATCGCCTTCGAGGGTTTGTTGGACAGAAATGGAGTCTAGATCAGTCAAGGACTGAGTTGAGAGGGGTTCGTTGTCGCCTGCTAGGTCGCCGGTGAGTCGAGATCGAGATTTTCGTCGGATTTCTGATCGTCGTTGTAACGGATCTTTATCGCCTGCTTAACGGGTCCTCAGCGGTTTTTAATAAGATCCAATAGTTAATCGCACGTGTTCGCTCCCACTTTTGTAATAAGATACAACTGGGATTTGGAAGGATATATTTGATATTAGTTTTTATAGAGAGATAAATTTGATGTTAAATTTTTTTGTAGGGACACGTGCGGAATTACCCCAATAAAATAAGGAAAAGAAAAATTTTACTTTCTCAAAGATTTCATCACCACATCTACCCTATCCTAATTTAGAGGACTTGATAGTGTATTCAAATCTCTCTCGATACATGTCGTAATATATTGAGAGGACTTGATAGTGTATTTTCACTTGTTTACCATGTGTTTGTGAAAATGACATGCGTGTAAATTAAGGAAATGACAATAATATATTAAGCAAAGAGGCCTTCTATTATGTCCCCATATTTTATCACCAAAATCATGATGTCATCATCATGACATCATGATTTTGGTTTGGGAGAAATTGATTTTCAATTTGCATCCGAAATCTTCTTTCAATGAATAACGACTCTAATTAATTTTTAATTAATTATCTTATAATTGAACTAATCAATGATGTAATGAATTAAATTTCAATTAAAATTATCAAATTTTGGGTTAAAATTTAATTGGAGATCCATTGTGATGCAAATTGGGGACATGAAGGAGTAACCATGACAAAGTGATGTCATGCTTACCATGGTTCGTAATATCGGCCGATATTCTCGAACTCGGTGGCCACCGAGCCAATTTTGCCCCGATAAAATCGGATCCGAGTCACCGATTTTTTTTTTTTTTTTTTTTTTTTTTTTTAAGAAAGTTGTCTAAGCATCGAATGGAAATGATTGAGGAAGGTAACTGTTGGGATCTAGTTGTTTTTTGTTTGATAAATTAGAGAGGAGGATGAAGAAGAAATGAAGTTAAGTATAACAATGGAAGATTAAGTTGGGGAAGATGAAATGATGAATGAGTGAGATTTTGGTTCTTGTGGAGGATATGATGAAAAAAGTCAAGTATGATTTTATGTGAACAATATTCATAGATTGTTGTGTATAAATGATTAAATTGTTATTACTTATTGTTATATATAAATTTAAAACACACATTGCATGATTAATTAATAACATCTCAAAAAAACCCATATAAAACCATGTTATTTATTTTTATTAAATATTATTCTATCATTAAACATTAAATTTTCAACACAAAGTTATTTATTTTCAGTTTTTTTTTCAATCATTTTGTTTAGAAATCATCTATGATCCGATTCGAACTTTCAAAACTACGTTATTTATTATGTTATGTTTTAATTTGAGTTTTTATTAGTTGAATTTGTTCTTATAATGTATGTCAATTTTAAAAATATTTATTTTGTGTTTTTCTATTTTTTCGATTTTTTTTATCAACAGTCCGATTTTTTTTTTTCAAATCGTCCCTTCGACTCAATGATGAACATTTTCGACAATACAAATTTACAAATGTATTTTCTTCCTCATGATCAATATGAGGATGATAATTATACAATGTAACCCGTTCGTCACGGTTTTTGGCAGTAGAAATTTTTAATGTACTGATTTTGTCATGTAATGTTGGTTATGTAATGTAATTTTTTTAATGTAGTAATTTGGATTTTATGAGTTGAATTTGTGTGTATCGTGTTTATGAATGTTTATCTATTTTTAATATAATTATTTTTATTTTTTTTCTATTTTTTCCGATTTTTTTACTCACAATCCGATTTTTTTTTTTGACTCGGCCGAGTCTTGTCCGAGTCGACCGAGTCCCGAGTCTCCGGAGCCAACCGAGTCCGATTCCGAGTCCGATATTCAGAACCATGATGCTTACTCCATCATGATTTTGACGGTGAATTTGGGGAGAGAAATATAATTTTCCTTAAACAAATTGCAATAATGTTTTTGCTATTATTACACTTTTGTTATTATCATTATACACTTTAATTAGTATGAATATATTGCAAAAATGTGTTTACCGCGAGGAACTCCTCTGGTTAAGGTTAGGAGTGTTAGTTTTGATTGATGCTCAATTGGGCATGCATTTAATAGTTTTTTATTAAATGCTAAATTGATGTTAATTGAGTTTTATTTAAATGATTAATTGACATTTAATTGAGTATGCATCGCATTATCTTGTTGTTATTATCATGATTACGAAATAGACCAATTTTATTCTAATTCAACGATATAGCACCCAATTTGCAAACAATCAGACAAAAATCACCCCAAAGTATCCCCGAGAATGAACCGAAAATTATTTGCAAGAATATTCAATTCTTGTTGGATGTTTTCGAGAACACAAATGGTGAACATGTCAAGACGGGCAAGAGAAAAGAGGTGCGACAATGAAGATGAAGCAACTATCGCGACCAAGTCGAGACGGGCGAGAGATTTCCATCCGTAGTTGTGGGTCGCTGCTGATGAGAACGAGCAAATCAGGTAATTAATTAATTAATTAATTAATTAATGTTATTTGTTTCAAAGAATGTTTTGCAAGGTAAAATATGAAATAACAAATCATGTAATGAATTACTTCTCAATTTAATAAATTAATGTTTTTGGTTTGGAAAAATATTTTGCAAGGTAAAGATGGATTTTTTTATCGTTTTGTTTGTTAAAGGTCGGAGTAAATTGAATAACCAAATTGAGAGTTGGGACACGAGATTCGAGACCGGTACGAAAGCGAATTTGTTATTGGCAATCAGGTAATATTTAGTAATAATCGAATCATTATTTAATTAATTACTGTTATTTGTTTGGAACAATCGTATGGATTTGCAATTGGTTTGCAATTGCATGGTATGGAACTACGAAATTGCAGGGCATGGAACTTTATCGTATGATACAAGAATCTGATGCGGATGATAATGGATTTGTGAGTTCCGAAGAATTCGAGAAGTTGATGGCGGTGCAGAAGGGGACGATGCTGATGAGTTAGAATTTGGAGCATGCTTTCGAGTGATTGATGTTGATCAGAATGATGCGGTGTAAACAAAGTAGATTTTAAAATGTCAAGGTACCGAAAGGTCTAGGCAAGGTGGCTTTGGTCGCACTGCGTCGAAAGGATGATCAATGGGCTTTGGTCGCACGGCGTCGAAAGGTGTATTTTTGTTAATAATTATGTTAATTAATCCCCAATTAATAATTAATTAGTGATATAGAAGACGTGGGAAAATAAGAGGGTATGATATAATTATCCAAAAAAATGCATGTAGCAGCACCCAGCTATAAAAAATTATATTTTCAAATAAAAAACGTACGTACGTTTTAGATGTTGGACAATAAAATCCATTCTAAACATTTAAAAAATATATATTAGAAAAACTTAGTTAATTATTTTATCAATAATTGAGATTTTATTTTTTTGGGAATGTTAAAAATCAATGATGTAAATTGAAGTAGTTAGTTGTAAATTGATTGTCTTTACTAATGAATGGTTTGTAGTGATTAGGTTAGTCAAAGCAGTTTCGAAGAACATATGTATACGCGCAATGTACTTGAATTGTAATCAATCAATCCATTATTAATAAAGAGTACGATTATGTTTTAGTCTTTACTCTCCAAAATTAACATTTCTCCCTTATTCTCTAAAGTTAACATTTCTTTCTTATTCTCTAAATATAAAATTAACACTTCTTCCTTTCCAGTCTCGTATATCAAGAATGGCCTCCTCGAGTGGTGCTCGCGACATGTCCAAATTACGCACATACGAGACTATTCATCGATTCAAAATCAGTTATTCCGAAATACAGAACACATTGATTGGCACAAATATCAGATGCCCCAAATTTAAATTAGGGGGTTATGAATGGGCAATCTTTTTCTACATTCTTGGGATCGATGTAGATTGCTGTATTATTCCCTATCTCGAGCTTCTAGGTGATCACGAAGAGCCTCCGAAAGTCTCACTCGGTATAAGTTATTTCGTGAAAGATGAAACGCAAATTAACATACACAAAAAGAATAGTAGTGTATTTAGAAGAAATTCGGCAAAGTGTACTTGGAGACATGATAACATTCTAAGCTGCCACACCTTGAAGGAATACTATACGCCGGACGGCTTTGTCGAAGTTGTTTGCAATATTAGCGTTGATGATTGTTGAAGGATTTTCAAAATAAATTTTAATAAATATTGCTTTCAAAGATTGTATTTCAGAAAATCACCAAATATTTATTCGACTTGTATTTTTTATGATATTTGAATTATATAATTATTATGTCATAATTGTCAAAATATATATATGATATTACGTGTTATTTTATAAATAAAAACAAATTATGTGTCATAAAATAATGTGGTAAGAACATGCATAACTACATTAGTGCGGTTTTGTATCGTGATATAACATGACATGCAATTTACAATTGTGTGATGAGATGTCATGATATGGTGAAAACTTAACGTTCATATTTATTTACGCATGAATGGATGCGTGTCGTAATATTGCAGGTTTAGTTTTATTATACATATGGCATGATACGGAAATATAAGACAGGAAAATAGAGAAAAATAAAAAATATTAATAATTTCCATGTTAATTTTAATACATATTTACTTCACACGAATTACTGTCAAATTTGTACGTGACACAAAGGTGTTTTTTTTGTTGCACTTGAGGATATCATGAAACTATTTAAACTAGGATAATAGTTGCAATAAGCGACGAGCATGATAATCATGTTTTACGTTTTATTTCGAAATAATAATTTTTATGATAATGATAAAATTATTATATTAAAATATAATTGTTTAACATTATATTAATCTCAATCATGTTATGTTATAGAGCTAATTATAATAATTTATCTTTTCTCGAAGAGACAATCATCCGGTGTCCATAAAATGTCACGCAATATTTTTATTGGTTCTTTTTTTTTTTTTTTTGAGAAGTTGACTTTTGTAAAGTCCAATTTGTAAAAAGAACTACAGTTTTGTCAATTGTGCAAAAATAATGTTTTCGTCATGTTGTGTGGCGAAAGGGTATGATATTTCGACAGTTTCTATGACGAAATAACTCGGATCCTAAATTTGCTCTTAATCTGAGGATTAAAAAATTGTAAGCTCTTTCGTCGGAGGGTCTAGCGAAGAGTGCTTGCAACGTCTGTGACAAAAATGAAAAACTCTGCAAATTAAGACTTAAAACGCTACTCCAAAAAACCTTGCATTTTGCCACTGCAAGAGGCCACCACGAGGCAATGCGAAAAAAGAAGATCAAAATTAGTTGATTTTTGGTCGAATCTAACTTCTTCATTGACTTTTATGTTCATCTTTGCTCATCAAATTGTTTCACTGTTGAGAGAGTCTGGTTTTGATATCAATCTCAAGAATTACCATGGCCAGATAAAAGAACTGTCCGAATCAAAAATAAGTTCGAAGAACAGTACTTTTTCTCATTTATGCATCAATAATTTTAGTTATTAAGATTTATTTTTATTTATCGCACACCGCTCTAAAGGAAGCTTGCTAGTATGGCATTGGGAAGTGGTTCAGACTTTGATGTTGTTTCAAGCCAATGTAATTAAAATCATAATTCTCGATTTTATACTTCGAATTATTAATTATTGTCAATAAAATCTTAACCTTTTTGTTTGTTTTGTTAGATTCACAGTAGATACTGTTTGACTGCTTGAACGAGAGCATTAGCATTTATGTTATAGATGATTGTCTCATAAGCAAGGTAATTATCAAATTTTATTATTTCATGTTATTTTATTTATTAATTATATAATTTCATGTAATATTACTTAATTATGTGCGGGATGAATTTCATCTTGCAATGTTCAAGAACAAGGGATGGGAATCTTTTCACTAATTGTGTATTATAAATTATACTTTGCCTTTTATTTTTAAATTTAAACGAATAATAAGTAATAAGTAATTTATATAATTTACTAAAATTTTCAGAATGCATATTTTTACTTGTTTGATGGGAGGCAAATGGGTATGATTGATTTAGCCCTCAAGATGTAATAAAATAATTTTAAGTTTCATTTATTTATTGTAACTATTACTTTATTTTAGTTTATCCCAATTAGTCATATATTTTAAACAGAATGTTTTCAGTTTATGATTTCCATGGAACATGATTTATAGAGAAGAATGTGTTGCAGGGTAAAAATGAAGGAGACTTCTATCATAGTGTCTTTTGTTCTTATCATACATCTTTTTGCAATTGCAGGGACAAGATTAAAAGATCGAGGATAATTTAATTGAACAACTAAAAAGAATATTAAAAATAAAAATGACCTGAAAGGTTTGCAGAGACATTGTCTCCAAAAATGTAAAAAATAAAAATCCAGCAAGAGATTTGCTTGTTTGAAACTATTTCAATTTTTTGTTGCCAGCATAAATGTATGTTATATGAGTAAAAACAATATTACATAAATATTTTTTTTGGAAAAGATGCAAAAAAGCATGACAAATGTAGCGAGGTAAGTCGCACGTTATAAAAACATTCTCGATGACATCATTTTTTATTAATTAACATATTTAATTGATGTGTACTTAATAAAGACTACCGAATCAACATTTGAAGAATATTAATTACGAAATGTTAATTTGGATGGAGGTTAATTCGAACTTGTTAATTAAAATGAGATTTAATTATTTCTAACTTAAATTGTTTATTACCGGATGACGTGATATTTTTGTGAAATGGTGTATACATATTGTGACCCGACCCGAAAAAAATTTGACTCGTCCGAACCCGAATCTGATCCGAACAAAAAATGTTGAAAAGTCAACGATCCGAAACTGAAACTGAACCGAAATCAAATGATTCGAAACCGACTCGAAACCGAATGATCGAAAATTCGAACGATCCGAAACCCGAACATCCGAAACTCACAATCCGAATTATCCGAAATTCACGACCCGAATGACCTGAAACTCACGTCACGACCCGAATGATCTGAAATTCACAAATCGAATGATCTTTAAAATTCGAATGACCCAAAAACTACATTTTCAAAAAACTGAATTATTCAAAATCAAATTTTGTGAAATCCGAATGATTCGAAAATCGAAACGATCCGAAAACCCGAACCCGAAATGATCCGTCCCGAATCCGATCATAACATTATCCTGATAGATATTTATGTGTCACTTATTTCACACATAGTTTTAAGCAATTTTAGAAGGTCACATCACCTTACACTAATGGCGTGGCAAAATATTATTTGTTAGGTTCATGTTGGACCAATTGTATTTGATTTTGAATTTTTTCACAATATGATACATGATCAATTGTGAATAAAAATAGAATGTGAATAGTTTAAATATCTAACATTAATAAATTAATAAATCAATACATAATATAATAAAACATACAACAAATATTGTTAGATTTTCATAATATAATTTAAAAAAATTAAGAAATATATTCGGTGGAATTTTATCTTTATTTTGAGATCCATATTATCATATATTTAATATTTTTTTCTAACTTAAAATTATGAAAACAATTGTGTAAAAAAAGATATAAAAATAAATATAATTGCATTAATGACTTGTAAGACTAATTATTATTATTTTTAAAACTATAATTGAAAAAAAATTGCACATACTACTAAGTATGTTATTATAATATATTCAATATTTTTCTCTAACTTAAAATTATGAAAACAATTATGTAAAAAAGAGATAAAAATACATATAATTATATTATTGACTTGTAATCCTTATTATTATTATTTTTTAAAATTTAATAGAGAAAAATTTGCACATCCTAATTATTATTATTATTTTTAAAACAATTATGTTATATTTGTATTTGTACTTAAAACAGTTTCATGTTAATCTTTTAAAAAAAATTAATGAAAGATATTTATTTACTAAACACAAATAATTTTTTAACTTATATAATATTTTTCAATAATAAACATGAAACTTAAAATTTATCACACAGAAATAATTTTTTTTAACTTTTACAATGTTATTATTCTTGATTTTAGATATGAAAATTTAAAATATCATATGGTTTTTATTTTTGTTTATGTCCACCCATGTTGTTTTATTATTTTATAGTGACATTTATTCTTTTTTGTATGTGTTACAATATTATAGTGCTAAATAAATATTTCGCAATGTGTCATATTAAAAAATAGTATGATAATTTTGTCATCATCAAACTTTCTTAATCAATATGATATTTATTTTCATAAAGTCTTATATTTGATCCCGAAAAATCATTACTATATATTATGTGTATATATTACGTGTATGATAAAACAAATGAAACAAAACCGCCGCGAAGCGCGGGTAATCTCCTAGCTCAAACACGCAAAGTCTTATTCTAAGATTTATAGATTTATTTTCCGTTTACTCTACATGAACAACACGTTCATGATTATTGTATATAACTTTTTCTTATTTCAATATATCAAAAAGCTACGCCTTTTTTATTCAAAAAAAAAAAAAATACAGAATCACGAGTGTTTAATTGAATATACACAAATATGTTGGATCCATCCAGTACCGTCTAACTGGAGAGAAGGAACTATTAGTTCTTCACCTTGATTAGGATCTTCCAGAATAAAATGCTATAAGAAGATCCAAATCCGCTAGCCATATTCTTCTCTCTTGATAGGGGTTACGGGTTAACGGGTTACAATACAAGAAGTGAAGGAGATCCGCTAGCCATATTCCCGGTTTCTATTACCTGGGAATGGAATTCTAAGGCATATCATAATTCATTATGACATACAACGAAAAATCAAATTCAGTATTGAAAGATTCTGTGAAAGCATTTGTTGGAGCTTTACGGAGAAGAGGATATTACATATGTTGAGATACTTTATTTAGCCTAGTAGCCTATTGTATTGGTATTTGAAGTTTAATTATGTATGTGTGAGTTTTTTCTTTTTTTTTCTTTTTGTATTTTTGGTCTTGGATTTTAGGGTTTTTTCACATCCTTTTAGAGACTGTAAAAATCAATGTTTAATTAAATAATAAAAATGTGATTTATGAGCCCACTCTGATTTGATCCAAAAAAAAAAAATCGAGAGTCTTAATGATCATTAAAACACGAGTCACATATAAAGCAACAAAACCAATATTAATAAATCAAAACAAAAATTGTATTATACAAGGTATGTATTAATATGTAGAGCTGGCAAAATATGATCGACTTGGAAAAATGATCATATTCGTCTGAATCTGAACCCGATCCCAATCATAAAATTTCAACGATTTGAATCCGAAACTGAACATAAGCCGAATGACCTGAATCAGAAATGAAATCGAAACCGAATGATCTGATCCCAAATCGATTCGAAATCGAATGACCCAAATCCGAAATCGATCCGAAACTAAATAATTCAAAAACAGGAAAAAACGAAATCGAACGATCCGATAACCGAAACGATCCGAATCCGAAATGATTTGACCCGAACCTGACCTGATCGATTGCCACCTCTAGTAATATATACTATCATTTATACTTTCATTTTTACATTTTTTATTTAATTTGTCTTTGAAAAAATTACTCGTGTCATCATTTTTTGCTAAACAAATCCATATACTTCTTGGAAAAAAATATATATATATATATAAATTAAAGTTGCCCATTTTTTAAAATAATAATAATAACAACAACAACAAATCCATATACTTCTTAAAATATTTTATATTGATGGGTGCATACGGTATACGGAGTAGATTCTGAAAGAAGAGAAATTGTTAAACGGGCTTGGTTTAGCCCAAGGAAATAAGTTTTCCATATTTCGTTGGGCTCACTTCAATTTAAACAATCACTTCTTTCTAGTTGTCCCCCATTCATATTCTTCTCTCTTGATAGGGGTTACGGGTTAACGGGTTACAATACAAGAAGTGATGAAGATCCGATCCAACAACACGCTAGTCGAAAATAGATGCTGGCTCTAAGATTAGCAATGCACCAATTAACGGTTAAAGAAAGAAAATGGAGATCAAGAATTGAGAGAGAGTAAACGATCAGCTTGCTTAGAGAGAGATAGAGAGAGAAGACGATCATCTTGCTTAGAGATAGAGATAGAGAGAGAAGACGATCATCTTGGCTCTTGCTTAGAGAGAGAAGACAATCAACCATACCATAAAAGAAAATGGCGATCAAATTCTGATTGAGGAGAGTGAAAGTGATAATGGCGATCAAAGTCTGATTGAGGAGAGTGAGAGAAATAAGATGGCAAGATTTAGAGAAAAGGCAAGAAAGATAAAAAGGTGGCTGTTGAGAGGAAAAGGATGTTGCGGCTGTCCACGCACTGATGACACAGGTTATCCTGAGCCTCACGAGAGGGACGCATCTCCTAATATGAACATGGTGATTCATTATTTTGATTTGATTCTTTCTTTTTAATGTTTATCAATTGACTAAATTAATGTTCTGATTCTGAATTGAACTAAATTTAACTCTTTGTTTTTGTTTTGAATGCTCGATGAATATGATTCAAAAAACAGATGATATCTATTAAAATGGAGGGCCAAGTGCATAACATCCTACCTGGATGGATCTACCCCCCTCCCTGTCCAGAGGTACTAATCTCATTTCTC
Organism: Luzula sylvatica; assembly: GCA_946800325.1. NCBI lineage: Eukaryota > Viridiplantae > Streptophyta > Magnoliopsida > Poales > Juncaceae > Luzula > Luzula sylvatica. Next base: position 56,200,228 of record OX326960.1, on the reverse strand, counting down.
ATTCTTCTTTGAATTTTCGGATTGTCTTTTTTTCTTTTCTTTTTGTTTTAAGTTTTGAGTTTTAACTTGATAAATTGCAATGAAGCTCCCTCCCTCAACTATCAATTATGTGGGGGTTTCTTTGTATATTTGCCCAGCTAAGACAAAACTCACAAAATCTAGGAATTGTTTTCTTTACTTACATTACTTGTATCGATCATATGCTTTGTTCACATCTTAGTATCCTGTTTGATCAATCCACTCGTAATATAGAATTGCAAAGAGGCTCGTTCATTTAAAAAAAACAATCTAGGAACTTTTGCTTTTTATAAATCTTGATTCTAGACAATTCAGGGGCTTGTTCGTAATTTTTCTAAACACAGCCTAATTGTGCAACTTTCCATACAATAATTAGCAATCGGCAAATGATGAAGTGAAATGAAGTACAACATTTTATTTTCCTTGTCTTTTTTTTTGCTCAACAGGACCGACCTGAACAACCAGCACAACTCTATGAATCGGCACCGCCACCCTCACCGGCAGCTGGACCAGTACGGATACCGATGTCGTCACCGCCTGACGTATGGGTACCGCCATGGGTACCGACACATTTTTTCTCGGTACTTTTCTCATCCTCCTTTTCCTGCTTCTCTGCATTTTTGGATCACCTTATTTTTGTTTTTGTTTGAAGTTTTAACAAAACCAGAAAGTAATTGATAAATGAAGATCCTTGATGTAGGGGTTTCTATGTATATTTGCCCTAAGACAATACAGGGGCTTGCTTTGTTCTTAGTTTATGTTTATCAATGGACACATAAATCATAATATCCAATTGCAAAGAAACTCCTTCATTTTAAAAAAACAATCTAGGAACTTTTGTTTTTTGTAAATCTTGATACTTGACAATACAGGGGCTCGTTCGTAATTTTTCTAAACACAGTGTAATTATTCAACTTTCCGTGCAATAATTAGCAATTGGCATATTATGAAGTGAAGTGAAGTACAACACTTTAATTTCCTTTTCGCTTTTTTTTTCTCAGGAGTCCGGACGATCTATACTTCAATTGGGACGGCCATCCTCACCGGCAGCTGAACCAGTACCGGTTGCGGTATCGGCACCGCCAGCCTCCGCCGTATCGGTTCCGGTATGCCTACCGCTAGTCTTTCCAGCGGTACTTTTCTCATTCTTCTTTTCCTGCTTCTCTGAATTTTTGGATCGTCCTTTTTTTTGTTTTTGTTTTAAGTTTTAGCAAAACCAGAAATTGATTGATAAATGAAGCACCCTGACCTAATTGCAGTGAAGGTCCTTGAACTATGTAGGGGTTTCTTTGTATATTTGCCCTAAGACAATACAGGGGCTTGCTTTGTTCTTAGTTTATGTTTATCGATGGACTCATAAATCATAATATCCAATTGCAAAGAAACTCCTACATTTTGAAAAAATAATCTAGGAACTTGTTATTTTTGTAAATCTTGGTTCTTGACAATACAGAGGCTTGTTCGTAATTTTTCTAAACACAGTGTAATTGTGTAACATTCCGTACAATAATTAGCAATTGGCATATTATGAAATGAAGTGAAGTACAACATTTTAATTTCCTTTTCACTTTTTTTTTTCTCAACAGAACCTACCTCCACCTTTTTCTCAATGGGAAGCTGAACCAGTACCGATACCGGTATCGGTACCGCCAGCCTCTGCCATACCGGTACTGGTATCGGCACCGCCAGTCTCCGCCGTACCGGTTCCGGTATCGGCACGCTCCTCCTCCGCCGTACCGGTTCCGGTATCGGCACGCTCCTCCTCTGCCGTACCGGTTCCGGTATCGGCACGCTCCTCCTCCGCCGTACCGGTTCCGGTATCGGCACGCTCCTCCTCCGCCGTAAATATTCCGGTATCGGCACGCTCCTCCTCCGCCGTAAATATTCCGGTATCGGCACGCTCCTCCACCGCCGTACCGGTTCCGGTATCGGCACCCCCACCCTCCGTTGTACCGGTACCGGTATCGGCACCTCCAGCCTCCGCCGTACCGGTTCCGGTATCGGCACCGGCATCCTCTGCCGTACTGGTTCCGGTACCGGCACCTCCAGCCTCCGCTGTACCGGTACAGGTATCGGCACCTCCAGCCTCCGCCGTACCGGTTCCGGTATCGTCACAGGCATCCTCTGCCGTACCGGTACCTGAGTTGCCAATAGATGAGTTTGAGCAAGGGGTAGACGATCTGTTGGACTACGCACTCTGGTTTTTGGGTGGCGCAGTTTCTGCGTTATTTTATTTATTTTAGTATTAGAGGAGGCTTATCCGTTGATTAAGTGAAACTCGAATTGATTTTGGATTTGCGTTGCTTTGATAAGTTATTTTTGTTTTTGGTTTTTGGTTGGCGCAGTATTAGAAGAAATTAAACAAGCTATAATCTTCTTATATGAGATTATATGAGAGAATGCTAATTATTAAAAGAAATTAAACAAGCTATAATCTTCTTATATGAGATTATATGAGAGAATGCTAATTATTAAAAGAAATTAAACAAGCTATAATCTTCTTATATGAGATTATATGAGATAATGATAATTATTGAAGAAATCCTGATTACAAAAATATCTTAATTAACTGTTTTGGGCTTGTTTGGACGTACCAGCAATTTCTGGTATAGGAATAATTATTCCTACGAATTAGGATTGTGAAATTACTGTGTATAAAATCTAGAAACGAATTAAATTGTAGTTGTTTGGATGCAAATAAGTAAATGATAGAAATATCAATATATCATATATTTCACTACACATTATAATGATATAGTAATTAAAATGATACAACTAATCACCATATAAAAACTTAGCTAACAATCATTTGTCAAAATATTACAACTTCATTTTCATGTACTAAAAAAATATCACAACTTATTTTGTCACAATTTTTTTGATAACACAGTGTTAGTTTAATCGAAAGATATAGAGACTAATATTGTTAAATTTAGATGCATAGGAATATCATAACAAAACTAATAATGTCTTGTCATGGGATACTAATAATGGTCCAAATTACTAATATGGTTAAAATTTAGTCTATCATGTTATGATTTAAAAACTACTAATTTGTTAAATACAATTATTTCGTAATTAATATATTGCCCAAATTATATAAAAAAAATGAACAAAAAAAATAAATATAATAAAAATGAAAAGTATATTTTATTCTTTTGGGAAGCATTTATGAACGTAATATTTCATTTTTTTTCCTTCCACCTATTATTAAATTTATATGATTTGTTGTCTTTCTGGTTAATATTTAAGAACATACAATTCTCTCCATTCTTGATATATATAGCAGATATTTCCATACTTTTGGGCTAAAAAATTATATAAAAGTGCCATTTAAATTAAAAACTAATTATTTTACAAAATAAAAAATATGGCATTGTTATAGAATATATTTAAAATGGAAAATAATCACTTGTTTGTTTTATCTTCTTCAGATTTGAACAAGAACTCATCAATCACAATAATCATCATTATCATCAGACTTCTCTAAAATCCCAACTATCATCACATCACGAATTAAATATTTAAAAACAAATACATTTATATTAATTGTTTATTATTGCAAACAAATCCAAAAAAATAAATTGAAATATTAAATCAATACCTCTTCAACAGCTTGACTGAAATTCCGAGCCTCTCCACTAAATTCTTCTTCTAGTTGCCTTGCCAACATTTCAGCAGATTCGACTTGGTTAATATTTTCATTATTACCCTCTAGTTCTAGATTATTGCAGTTTGGTCCTTTTAGAATATTACAGTCCGAGTCAGACCCTTCTCCTTCGTCGCTCGAGTTATTAATCACCGTCAAATCTAATATAGTACTATTATTTATGTGTTTCCTTTTTTTCTTTTCATTAAATCACTTTCGTTCGGCATCCCTCCAGATGTCCTAGACTGCTAATTTAACAATTAAAGAAAAAAACATAAAATTTGAAAAAGATCAATTTTGAAGAAAGTAATGAATATAGTAAGAAAATAAAATATATATCTTACTGGTAGAGAATAATTCGACCCTTTTCTTTTCCTTTACTTGAACTATTCACGCCTACATTGTGTTCGCTAAATTGTTCGACAGAAAAATTTCACCAGATTATTAAACAATAAATCTTATAACATTATAAAGATAAATATATTCATTCCACATTTGCACCAGCGGAACTTTTTTTGGGGCATTAAATGAAGAACTTCCTTCATTATTATTAAACCCCTATTTGCCCTGAAATCTGGACACATTAACCAGTTTATCATGAACTCGTACTCGCAATCAATAATAATTTAAGTATTTAAATCATTAAACCCACATCGACAAAGTTTAATTTTCATAAATATCCTTACTTAGTATCTGAAATTGCGAAGAAATTGATAATTATAATTGTTCCAACACAAGTTTCAGTTATTAATTTCTTTATCCAAGCAAAATCCGCACAAACGAAACGACATCCTTGATATAAAACTTCAATTAAAAAATGAAAAGAAATACAAAAAGATTTCAAATATCCAAAAATTGTGTAAAACAAAAAAAAAAAATCAAAAATCGAGATTGAAAGAGAGAGAATACATACAATGGCTCCAATTCGAAGAAAAGGTTGAGCAATAAGAGAGGAGGCAAAATTCGATCTTTGTCTAGATGATAGAGTACCCACTGATTCGATCGGAAAGGGCAAACTTTGTGGAACCTAGAAAGAAACGTAAAGAGAGGACACGACACTTTGTCTAATAAGTAGAAGCATATCCTCATCCTCTACGGAAATGCGGAAAAAATAGGCGGAGAAGGAGGATTGTGTCTTGAGAAACGTGGATGGTGGTTCACTGAAAAGAAGGAGAAGGGACGTCGATAAGTACCGTCTGAGTCTGAAGAGGTGAAGATGCGCTGACAAGTGAGGGCGCACAGTAACGAGGATTAAAAGTGGATTATTATAATTTACTAGGAGAATACTCGCGCTACGCGGCGAGCATGTAAATTATGTTTTCATTATAACACAATTATATATTTGTACGATAATATTAATAATATCATCTTAAAATAAAATTATTTGAATTCATTTATCAATGATCATTCATATGTTTTATAATTATATTACATGACGATAACCAAAAATCTCATTTTTCTAATCAAATAATAATACTTATATTAATGTCATTACATAATAATATATACGAATAATATATAATACAATTTTAAGAAAAACTTGACAACATATATTATATCATTTTTCACAATATTTCATACAATATCAAATATTAAAATAATGAATCATACAACATATGTAGTAACACATTATTAATTATATAGTAGTAATAATTTTTATTGATTCAAAATGCAATGAAAAATATAAAATAATATAAAACTTAATAGTGAAAGTAATTTAATTAATGAAACCAAATTTAATTTATAATAATATATATACAATTTTTTTCATATTATATGATTTTTTTATATTTTGTAAAATATCAATACAATTTGATAGGTGTTTATAAATTTAAAAAGTTATTTAGATGGCTAATTTTTTTTAATTCTATTTTTTTTGAAAAAAATTTGTTTGCATAAAAATACAAATATAATCTACATAGCGTTATATGATATTCTTATTGTTATAATTTTTAAAAAATAAATAATTGTACTTAAAAATTCTATTATGTTAATAAAATTCTTAAAATATACATTATGTAAATATGTATTATTTTGCATTGTATTTTCTTACATAATACCAATTGAAATTATGAAAAATGTATGTATGAACTATGTTAATATGGATGTCAAAATAAAGAGAAAAATCAAAGGAATATATTTGATGGGTTTATAAATTAAATTTCCAAAATAATGCTAATATATGTTGTATTTTTTATAATATTACATATTAAATTATTAATATTGCATATACAAACTTTTCATATTCTATTGCATTCACATTTGATCATGTAATCTTATGTGAAATATTAAACAATTGATTAGACTTGGTCTAATATGATTATAACCAATAATATTAGTCCACGTCATTGATGTATGATGATGTGGCTTTCCAAGGATGATTAAAACATGGTGTAAAATAATGACACATAAATGACTACACAAAATATGATCTTCAAAAAATCTAAAAAATAAATCAATGGTTTAGATCAAAACACATTACTAAAAAGTCTATATGATGAATAAATATCACAAAATCTAATGGTCAATAATCATGAATAACCATGATGATGTGGCTTCATGACGAGACTCAAAGATAGGTGAAAAATAAGGGGTGGGTAAATTAGTTATTCTTTTTCTCCTCCTTACATTTGTATATTTCGATTCAATTACCTAGCAATACAAAGCATGTAGCAGTCCTGGCCCAACGGGCCATTGTGATTTTACTCGACAGGGCCAGAACCGTCAGGGCCGAACCGACCTCATCCCATAGTCCACCGCCAGGAGCTCATATCATATCTAGCCATCTTTTCTACACACTCATATAAACCTAGCTACCACAGTGTTCCCCCGATATTTCGTCTCCCTCTCATTGCCCGTCAAGAGTCAAAAACCTTACTCCAAAACCCTAGAAAGTACTCGCTAGGTTCGGCCATGTGGAACGGCGCAGGGGCGTCGTCGGCTCCACCGCCTCCGGGGACGACAGCAGGCCAGTCCGCTCCGGCGGCGCAGCCTTCGTATGGATCTTCTTCGGCGGACCAGGAGGCTCAGCTGGTGGAGAAGGCAAGGAAGTGGCACCAGCTCAACTCTAAGAGATATGGAGATAAGAGGAAGTTTGGGTTCGTGGAAGCGCAGAAGGAGGATATGCCTCCTGAGCATGTCCGCAAAATCATCAGGTAATATTAGTTTTAACATTTCGATTGAGATGTTTGTAGGGTTTTGGCTTGATCTGTTTTTTTTGTTCGTGACCTGACTTCTGTTCGAGGTTTCCATTGAAATTCTAGGGTTTTTAGGGTTTTAGCTTAGATCTGTAAATGCTGATCGTGCACTTTGTTTTGTCTTGTCTGGCTTCTTCGACTTCATGCTCCTGTTGTTAGGGTTTCTAATGGTTTTTTTTGCCGAGCTTCTGCTATCTCTACTTGCTTTGTGGGTTATAAATGAGAGAAATTAGTTATTGATTTAGCTTTTGGTAGATTGCGAGGTGGATCGAGAGAACCATTTCGAGCTTATGGATTTCCATTTTACATTCTATTTCATGCTTTATGTATTTCACTAGACTTGATTATTAGTCGGTTATAAAACTAGTGATGATTCATGGAATCATGGTCCTTAAATTAGAAGAATACAACCAGCTAACTCTTTAATATAAGATAACGAGTCATGTCCACATCCTTTTTTTTGTTTTAAGTTCATTTTTCCAATCATGCCTTTTTTGTTCTCATTTGCAGAGATCACGGCGACATGTCCTCGAAGAAATTCCGTCACGATAAGCGCGTATACCTCGGTGCATTGAAGTTCGTTCCTCATGCAGTATATAAACTTCTCGAAAACATGCCAATGCCGTGGGAACAAGTTCGCAATGTCAAAGTCTTGTATCACATCACTGGCGCAATCACATTTGTAAACGAGATTCCATTGGTAGTCGAACCCATCTATCTAGCACAGGCAAGTCATCATCATCATTTTCCTTTTTATATTATTTCATCTTAACATGAAAACTTAAATACTTAACTCGTTATTATTATGATTTATGTAGTGGGGTACGATGTGGATTATGATGAGAAGAGAGAAGAGAGACAGGAGACACTTTAAAAGAATGAGATTCCCTCCATTTGACGACGAAGAGCCTCCACTTGATTATGCTGATAATTTACTGGACGTGGAGCCACTGGAGGCGATACAACTCGAGCTGGACGAAGAAGAAGATTCTGCTGTATACACTTGGTTTTACGACCATAAACCTCTCGTCAAAACCAAGCTCATTAATGGCCCTAGCTATAGAAAATGGCATCTCTCTCTCCCTATCATGGCTACTCTCTACCGCCTTGCTGGCCAACTCCTCTCTGACTTGACTGATCGCAATTATTTCTATCTATTCGATAACGAGTCGTTCTTCACCGCCAAAGCCCTCAACATGTGCATACCTGGTAAATATACATTTCACCTTTTGCTTAAATTTTACAAGAATATTTGTTTATAAATATATATTTTTTAATGTTCTGACAGGTGGGCCTAAGTTTGAGCCGTTGTACCGTGACATGGAGAAAGGAGACGAGGACTGGAATGAATTCAACGACATAAACAAGCTAATAATTCGACAACCACTCCGAACAGAATACAAAATCGCGTTTCCTCATCTATACAACAACAGACCGAGAAAAGTGAGGCTCGGAATCTACCACACACCAATGATAATGTACATAAAAACGGAAGATCCGGATCTTCCAGCATTCTATTACGACCCGTTAATAAACCCGATTACATCCGGTAACAAGTCTGACAGAAAACGAGTGTTCGAAGAGGACGACGACGACGAGGAGTTCTCTCTTCCTGATGGCGTGGACCCGTTACTCGGCGAAACCCAACTTTATACCGACACCACCGCTGCGGGTATTGCTTTGTTGTTCGCACCGAGACCGTTCAATATGAGATCTGGTAGAATGAGACGCGCCGAAGATATTCCTCTCGTTTCTGAGTGGTTCAAGGAGCATTGGTATTTATTTTTATTTTCATTGATCTTTTTATTTTCTTAAAAGTAATATTGATGTTATTTTTATTTTGCAGTCCACCGTCGTATCCGGTGAAAGTACGAGTGAGTTACCAGAAGTTATTGAAATGTTATGTGCTAAACGAGTTGCATCACAGACCACCCAAAGCTCAGAAAAAGAAGCAACTATTTCGCTCTCTGCAAGCGACTAAATTCTTTCAAACGACAGAACTCGATTGGGCCGAAGCGGGGCTTCAGGTCTGCAAGCAAGGTTACAACATGCTCAACTTACTAATCCACAGAAAGAATCTGAATTACCTCCATTTGGATTACAACTTCAATTTGAAGCCGGTGAAGACTCTGACGACGAAAGAAAGGAAGAAATCCCGTTTCGGAAATGCGTTCCATTTGTGCCGTGAAATACTTCGTTTAACGAAATTGGTCGTGGATGCGAATATCCAGTTTCGTTTAGGGAACGTAGATGCGTTCCAATTGGCTGATGGTTTGCAGTACATTTTCTCCCATGTGGGTCAATTGACCGGTATGTACCGGTACAAGTACCGATTAATGAGACAGATAAGAATGTGCAAGGATTTGAAACACTTGATTTATTACCGGTTCAATACGGGTCCGGTTGGGAAAGGACCGGGTTGTGGATTCTGGGCGCCTATGTGGCGAGTTTGGCTTTTCTTCCTTCGGGGCATCGTGCCCTTGTTGGAAAGATGGTTAGGTAATTTATTGGCGAGACAGTTTGAAGGAAGGCATTCTAAAGGAGTTGCCAAGACTGTTACGAAGCAACGTGTTGAGAGTCATTTCGATTTGGAGCTTCGAGCTGCTGTTATGCATGATGTTCTCGATGCCATGCCAGGTCAGCATAAAAAACAAAACTTATTTTTTATATACATTACGTTAGTCCTCTAATATGTTTTGATTTTGGGCTGTTTTCAGAGGGGATCAAGCAGAACAAGGCGAGAACAATATTACAGCATCTAAGTGAAGCGTGGCGGTGCTGGAAAGCGAATATTCCATGGAAGGTTCCGGGTCTACCCGTACCAATCGAGAACATGATTCTTCGGTACGTGAAATCCAAAGCTGATTGGTGGACAAACGTTGCCCATTACAATCGTGAACGTATTCGTCGTGGTGCAACCGTCGACAAGACAGTGTGCCGAAAGAATTTAGGACGACTCACTCGTTTATGGCTCAAGGCCGAACAGGAGAGGCAGCATAATTATTTGAAGGACGGTCCGTACGTGACTCCCGAAGAAGCAGTTGCTATTTACACCACGACTGTTCACTGGCTCGAATCAAGGAAATTCTCTCCTATCCCGTTTCCTCCATTGTCGTACAAACACGATACCAAGCTTCTTATACTGGCTCTCGAAAGGCTTAAAGAATCTTACAGCGTTGCGGTTCGGTTGAACCAGTTGCAACGAGAAGAGCTCGGTCTGATCGAGCAAGCTTATGATAATCCCCACGAGGCCTTGTCGAGGATCAAAAGGCATCTTCTGACTCAACGTGCTTTCAAAGAAGTAATTTTTTTAACTTTTTAATCTAATTGACATTCATGTAATTAAAATCTGAAATTAATGTTTTTTTACAGGTTGGAATCGAGTTCATGGACTTGTACAGCTACTTGATCCCAGTATATGAAATCGAGCCTCTGGAGAAGATCACTGACGCGTATCTCGACCAGTATCTCTGGTACGAAGGTGACAAGAGGCATCTCTTCCCTAACTGGGTCAAACCGGCTGATTCAGAGCCGCCACCTCTCCTCGTCTACAAGTGGTGCCAAGGGATCAACAATCTACTAGACGTTTGGGATACTGGCGATGGCCAATGCGTAGTGATGCTTCAAACCAAATTCGAGAAGTTCTTCGATAAACTGGATCTCACGTTATTAAACAGGCTTTTGCGATTGGTCCTAGATCACAACATTGCGGACTACGTGACTGCGAAAAATAACGTGGTTTTGTCATACAAGGACATGAGCCACACAAACTCGTATGGTCTCATCAGAGGACTCCAGTTTGCATCGTTCGTGGTGCAGTACTACGGACTTGTGCTCGATCTGTTGCTTCTCGGTCTGACGAGAGCGAGCGAGATTGCTGGGCCGCCACAAATGCCAAACGAGTTCATCACTTTTGCGAATACCAACATCGAGACGAGACATCCTATTAGGTTGTACTCGCGGTACATAGACAAAGTACACATTTTGTTCAGGTTCACTCATGAGGATGCGAGGGATTTAATCCAGCGGTACTTGACCGAACATCCAGATCCGAATAACGAGAACATGGTTGGTTATAATAACAAGAAGTGCTGGCCTAGAGATGCTAGAATGCGACTCATGAAACACGATGGTAATTTATTTTTTTCCTTTTATCTGTATTATTTGTTTTGCTAAATTAATTTTTTTGGCATGTAGTTAATCTTGGGAGAAGTGTGTTTTGGGATATGAAGAATCGTCTTCCTAGGAGTATCACAACGTTGGAGTGGGAAAACAGCTTTGTTTCTGTGTACAGCAAAGACAATCCTAATCTTCTTTTCAGCATGTATGTTTTTCCTTTCTCTTCACTTTTAATCTATTTAACAAAATTTTAAACTCATGTTGTAAAACTTGTGATTTTTAGGTGTGGGTTTGAGATCCGAGTTTTGCCGAAGATAAGAATGACGCAAGAGGCATTCAGCAACACAAAGGACGGTGTGTGGACCTTGCAGAACGAGCAGACGAAAGAAAGGACCGCAATTGCATTCTTACGTGTTGACGATGAGCACATGAAGATCTTTGAAAACCGTGTCAGACAAATCCTCATGTCCTCTGGTTCGACCACCTTTACCAAGATCGTCAACAAGTGGAACACTTGCCTTATCGGTCTCATGACCTACTTCCGCGAAGCCACCGTCCACACTCAAGAGCTATTGGATCTACTCGTCAAGTGTGAAAACAAGATCCAAACCCGTATTAAAATCGGGTTGAACTCCAAAATGCCTAGCAGGTTTCCACCTGTTATTTTCTACACCCCAAAGGAAATTGGTGGTCTGGGTATGTTATCCATGGGTCACATTTTAATCCCTCAGAGCGACTTGCGGTACAGCAAGCAAACCGATGTTGGTGTGACCCATTTCCGAAGCGGTATGAGTCATGACGAGGACCAACTCATCCCGAATCTTTACCGGTATATTCAACCATGGGAGAGCGAATTCATCGACTCGCAACGTGTTTGGGCCGAGTACGCTTTGAAGAGACAAGAAGCTCAGTCTCAGAATCGGCGTTTAACTCTCGAAGATCTCGAGGATTCTTGGGATCGAGGTATTCCTCGAATCAATACTCTCTTCCAAAAGGATCGTCACACACTTGCTTATGACAAGGGATGGAGAGTTCGTACCGATTTTAAACAGTACCAAGTTCTGAAACAGAACCCGTTTTGGTGGACCCATCAACGACACGATGGTAAATTATGGAATTTGAATAATTACCGAACTGATGTTATTCAAGCCCTTGGAGGAGTCGAGGGTATTTTGGAACACACGTTGTTTAAGGGCACGTATTTCCCTACTTGGGAAGGTCTTTTCTGGGAAAAAGCGTCAGGTTTCGAGGAGTCGATGAAGTACAAAAAATTGACGAATGCGCAACGATCTGGTTTGAACCAGATCCCAAATCGTAGGTTCACTCTATGGTGGTCTCCTACGATTAATCGTGCGAATGTCTATGTTGGTTTCCAAGTCCAGCTCGATCTAACCGGAATATTCATGCACGGGAAAATCCCAACTCTGAAGATCTCTTTGATCCAGATCTTCCGTGCCCATCTGTGGCAGAAGATCCACGAGTCTGTTGTGATGGATCTCTGCCAAGTGTTGGATCAAGAATTAGACGCACTGGAAATTGAAACCGTGCAAAAGGAGACGATTCATCCGAGGAAGAGTTACAAGATGAATAGTTCTTGCGCGGATATTCTTCTCTTCGCGGCGCATCGATGGCCCATGTCGAAGCCGAGTCTGGTTGCCGAGTCGAAAGACGTGTTTGACCAGAAAGCAAGTAATAAGTATTGGATCGACGTGCAGCTTCGTTGGGGCGATTATGATTCCCATGATATTGAGCGGTATACGAGGGCGAAATTCATGGATTACACCACTGATAATATGTCTATCTATCCGTCTCCCACTGGTAATGTTTTTATTAATTTCTTGTTTTTATTAGTTTATTGTGTAAATTTTTATGAATTTTTACTTTTAGGTGTTATGATTGGTCTTGATTTGGCTTATAACTTGCATTCTGCTTTTGGAAACTGGTTTCCTGGGTCTAAACCACTTCTTGCTCAAGCCATGAACAAGATCATGAAGGTACATAATTTTTCAATTACTTACAATTTCACAGTCAAATGTAATTAAATTTACCTTTTGTTTTGGACAGTCAAATCCAGCTTTGTACGTATTGAGAGAGAGAATCAGAAAGGGTTTACAACTGTACTCATCCGAACCCACAGAGCCATATCTCTCGTCTCAGAACTACGGTGAAATCTTCAGCAATCAAATCATATGGTTCGTGGACGACACTAACGTGTACCGAGTCACAATCCACAAGACCTTCGAAGGAAATCTTACAACCAAGCCCATCAATGGTGCTATTTTCATTTTCAACCCTCGTACCGGGCAACTCTTCTTGAAGGTAACCTTACGACATATTCTTCAAATTTGATTGACTAAATTGTTGACATTTATTTATCATGCAGGTTATTCATACGAGTGTGTGGGCAGGACAAAAGCGTCTCGGTCAATTAGCCAAGTGGAAGACCGCAGAAGAAGTTGCGGCTCTTGTTCGTTCTCTCCCAGTGGAAGAGCAGCCCAAACAAATCATTGTGACTCGAAAGGGAATGCTTGATCCACTAGAGGTCCACTTGCTCGATTTCCCAAACATCGTCATCAAAGGAAGCGAGCTTCAATTGCCATTCCAAGCCTGCTTAAAAATCGAAAAATTCGGGGATCTCATTCTCAAGGCAACCGAACCGCAAATGCTTCTTTTCAATTTATACGATGATTGGCTGAGGAGCATTTCGTCCTACACCGCTTTCTCTCGTCTCATTCTGATTCTGCGGTCTCTTCACGTCAACAATGAGAAGGCCAAGATGCTTCTCAGACCTGACAAGACTATCGTGACCGAGCCGAACCATATCTGGCCTAGTCTCACTGACGATCAGTGGATGAAGGTCGAAGTTGCTTTGAGAGATCTCATTTTGTCTGATTATGCAAAGAAGAATAACGTGAACACGTCTGCATTGACCCAGTCTGAGATACGTGATATTATTCTCGGTGCTGAGATCGCTCCTCCTTCTCAGCAGAGGCAACAAATCGCTGAAATCGAGAAACAGGTAGTTATTTTATTTCCTCGTATTATTTATTTTATTTTATTAATGTAACTAATATTCTGATATTTCTGTGTTTAATAGGCTAAGGAAGCGAGCCAGTTGACTGCAGTTACGACAAAGACCACGAATGTACACGGTGACGAACTTATTGTTACCACTACAAGTCCGTATGAGCAAGCAGCGTTTGGTTCCAAAACAGATTGGCGCGTCAGAGCCATTTCTGCCACCAATTTATATCTCCGTGTAAACCATATTTACGTCAACTCTGACGACATCAAGGTACCCAAATAACTCCTTTAATTTCCCAAGTTCTATAAATTTGATGAATTATACAATGTTATAATGTGAATAAATAACAGGAGACTGGGTACACATACATCATGCCGAAGAACGTACTGAAGAAATTCATCTGCGTGGCAGATCTGAGGACCCAGATTGCTGGATACTTATACGGTGTGAGCCCCCAAGATAACCCTCAAGTGAAGGAGATTCGGTGCATCACAATGGTTCCTCAATGGGGAACGCATCAACAAGTCCATCTCCCTTCATCTCTTCCAGAACACGAGTTCCTCCAAGATTTGGAGCCTCTCGGCTGGATGCACACTCAACCGAACGAACTTCCCCAACTCTCTCCTCAGGTAATAATACAAATACCATTTTCTAAATTTTAATTTTTTGGCTGAACGAAATGTTTTGTGATGTAGGATTTGACGAGCCATGCGAGGATATTAGAGAGCAACAAGCAGTGGGACGGAGAGAAGTGTATTATTCTGACATGCAGTTTTACTCCTGGATCGTGTTCGTTGACGGCGTATAAGCTGACGCCAAGCGGATACGAGTGGGGCCGTCTGAACAAGGATACGGGAAGCAATCCGCATGGATATCTTCCGACGCATTACGAGAAGGTTCAGATGCTTCTCAGCGACCGCTTCCTCGGTTTCTACATGGTAAAAATATTTCATCATCTTTTAATACTTTTTATCTTTTAGAGAGGAATATTAAAATGTGGTTTGTGTGGTGATAGGTTCCGGATAATGGGCCGTGGAATTACAACTTCATGGGGGTGAAGCATACGGCAAGCATGAAGTACAATGTGAAGTTGGGGACGCCGAAGGACTATTATCACGAGGATCATAGGCCCACGCATTTCCTCGAGTTCAGCAATCTGGAGGAGCGCGAGACTGCCGAGGCTGATAGGGAGAATACTTTTGTCTAAGAGTAACATGGCCTGTTTCTTGAGAGCGGAGCTGTACATAAGACTGATGTTTATTTACTGTGATGTTTTTTGTATGGGGGAATTTGGACTTATTTTGGGTAAGGTTAAACTTGTGGTAATGTACAATACATTAGGTTTGTAATATTTTTGTGCTTGAATTTACTGCTCAACACTTGGCAAGCAGTGCCTTTGTATGCAATTTCACTGTTTTAGATAATTTTTCTGAGAGATTGATAAATTTCATCTTTTTTTGATGTGGTGCTATTTTTTCGTTAAATTATTCGATCGAAGTTGTAATAATAAGTAACAAAAGTCCAAGTACTGCATGATCTTTGAAGCAGATTTGCTCCCCTAAAGATCTGTGGTTTTGTCCATGCTCCCCTTGCTTGAGAGTCTGACTTTGATAGAAGCGGGAAGACGTCGAATATACTCTCAAAGAGCTTTATTACCTAGGGATTGAAATAGAAATGATTGATACGTCTACTTATTCTGAAGTGCTGGATGTGCATAATGCTGAAGAATGTCTTATTTTTTTTTTGAAGACAATGCTGAAGAATGTCAAATACTCGGTCTGTGTGTGCTGATTTTTCAGTCAAGCTGCATAATATGCTTCTGTTTGGAAATTGAAATCGAAATCTGGCCAAATATTACCGTCTCCTGGGGTAAAATCTGCAATTAACGTCACATATGTTCTCTCATTTATAAGGTATACATCAGTATGTCAAATATCTTTGCCGGATATTTTAAAGATGATGCACAATTATATTTGTTTTTTTTTCTCGAAAAGATTGCCCGAGGCGGGTAAATCCCACACTCTAAGGCTTTTATAAACAATAAAATATAGTTCGGTTACAACTTGATTCACACAAAATAGAATAAAAAGAAAACAAGACGTGATCTCTAAAATTCGCGTTTACACACACTCAAATTGGCACCCCCCCACTCTTAATTCTCGTTGTAGTTTACTTCTCCCTTTCTTTTCTATTCTCCCAATTGGACCACTCAGATTTCGCTTGGAATGCTATCGTTATCGGGTCTGATATTCCTCTCTAAATATCCTATTACATCTTTCATTCCAAATATTAAATATTAATATTGTTCCTTTCCCAGTTAAGGATCTTAATTGAAAATGAGCATTCATTTCATCGGGAAATCCTAAATCTTTCCAATGTTCCCATGCAATCTTTCCAATGTTCCCATGCCTCTCGTGCGAAGATACATTCATTTACCAAGTGATTCGTATTTTCTTGTTCTTTTGCACATAATACACATCTATTCGGTAAGCACCAACCCCTAGAATATGAATATTTGTTGATCACATATTTTATATCCAAAATCCTGACCCAATTAAAAGTCGTACAAATTTGAATTGTACGGGAAATTTTATCGTACAATATTATTGAATAACTGACCATAGTCGTAAAAAGTTCCTGCAATAATAATCAGAAAAGAAGTATGAATATCTTATCAAACCAAAATCATACAAATTCAGTTTCAAGACGAACCCACCCTTTTAAGATATCTACAAAATTCGTTTCCTATAAACCTCAAGCAAACAAAAAACATTCCACTCAACCAACCAACCAATCAATTCAACTATCTATCTACAAATTTCAACTAACACAAATACAAATCAAAATCAATTCGCCAAAAAAAACACAAATAAATTCAATTTCCATCATATTCGAGCCCTCCTCACATGGCCATCCCATCAGGAGGTGACCTTACCTGATAACTCAAAGTGACCTCCTCTTGCTGCTTATACTCGTACAACTCATCCAAATCAACCTTGGTCAAATCCTTCGATTCGCCCTTAAGCGTAGCCAACACATCAATCATACTCGGTCTCCTCTCCGCCTCCTTTTGCGCACACACAAGCCCAACGAGCACCACTCTCTTAACCTCCGAATCAGAAAACTTCCCGTTCAATTTCGGATCGACAATTTCATCGAATCTCTTCTCCCTCGCCAAAGAAAAAGCCCATTCTTGAATCGACGATGCCCCCTCTGACGCCTCGGCCGGCTTTCTCCCACTTGCGATCTCTAGTAGTAGCACGCCGAAGCTGTACACATCGCAACTCTGAGTGGCTTTTTCTTGAGTGATGTATTCTGGTGCGAGATAAGACGGTGCGCTTTTGATAGATCGGGTAATCACCGTGCTGATGTCAGGAATCAGCCTTGAGAATCCAAAATCAGAGACGTAGGCCTCGAAATCCGTGTCGAGTAGGATGTTATTTGACTTTATGTCTGTGTGGACTATGCGTGGTGTTGCATTGTGATGCAGATAACTACATTAAGAAGAAAATATAAGTCAAGATAAATTGATCAGCGAAAATTAACATGAAAATCAGGATTGGGGATGCTTACGCGATGCCTTCAGCAGATTCGATTGCAATTGACATTCTTCTGCGCCAGTCGAGAAGACGCTCTGACGTGTGGGTCCCATGAAGATGCGAGTAAAGACTTAAATTAGGCATGTAATCGTAGATCAACAGTCTCTCCTGTCCTTCTGCGCAGTATCCGAGGAAGCTGAGAAGATTCTTGTGTCTTACTCCGCCCACGACCTCCACATCAGCTGCGAAATCGTGCTCAGATCGATTGCTCAGAACTTTTAGTCGTTTAACAACAATCTAAATGCGAGAAAGATTGATCTCGTCAAGAAAGAAGAAAAGACGAGCAAGAACAATGCTTGAAAGAATTGAGAAATAATACCTGATGGCCATCCCATAACTGGCCCCAATACACGCTCCCAAAAGGGCCTTCACCAATTTTGTTGTCGTAATTGAAACTATTAGTCGCGGCATGCAATTCCTTCAAAGAAAACACCCATCTAATCGAGCTGCTCCCTTCTTCACTCCTACACAAAACCGACAAAAATAAATTACCAAAAATTCAATTCTTTCATACATATATATTTTGACCATACTTGTAGCGATCAGAGTTCTTGCCACAACGGACGATCCATAAAAGAAGCCTGGATATTCTACGATGAAAATGCATAGCTTCTTCTTGAAACAAAGAAAGAAAATTAAATACAAGATGAATTCTTTTGGGTTTCTTCTGGAATGAAATTCAACAAGCAAGAGAAGAGAATAAATGAGTATTAAATTAAAATAAAAAAGATCTTTGAACAATGGAAAGAAAGAGAGATGCAGGAGAAGAAGAGTTCTGAACAGCTTTGCAAGGTAGCTTTCGGTGAGGGCTTTTTGACTGGTATTTAAAATCTTTGCATATTTTCTCTTTAAACCCTTAGAAAAGTAAAATTTTAAATTTACATCCTTACTGGTCTACAGTCACATGTTTCAAATAAAAATATTAATTTATAGGGTAGATTGTGTTAAATGTACAATTAGCTATGTTGCATGCTACGAGTAGCATGATATGTATCGGCGATACGATAATTTATAAAGAATTTGGTATATGATACAAACAAGATTAGCATAATCAGAATTTACCTTGAATCGTTGAGGAATATAATCGATTCGGATCGTAAAATCGTATTTTGAATCGTAAAATTCTACGAACAATAAACATTAACTAGAAAACTTATCTAAAGAACCCGATTTTCTAAATAAAACGATATAACTTAATTAATAGAGTATATATATTTTTTATTTAAATCATTGTAATCATATACAATACATTATAAATAGACAAATAAATAAATTATTCGTAGTTACGCAAATGTTAATGAAAACCAACCAACATATTAAGGATTAATCGAACTAGTACTATGTTATCAAAATAAAAATTTGAATTAATCAAATTAAGATAAAATTAAACAAATAATATACACAAAAATAAGTTCATTATAGATAAAATACAAAAATATGTGGAAACATACAAGTTATTTTATTTTTGCAATATTATTCTACATTGTAATATGTCAATATTTTATTGTTTTGTGAATTATAACATTAAAATTGTAAAATCATAAATATATGACATTCTACTAGATTCTACATGTTGAATCGAAATTCTATCAGGATTCCACCAAATTATGATTATATGTCCGATTCGAATTGTTTTGTCAAGTTAGAGTGATAGACTTGAATTGAAATTTTAACAACTATGGATACAAATACAACGATACGGGTACGGTCAATTTTTTTTTGAAGCACATACAATTAGTTTTGATGGTTTCGAAAAAGTACAAAGCAAAATAAAAGAATTATAAATCACGAGAAAATATTATTGATATATTCAATTAATTCAAAATGTTTGGGACACTTAAAAATAAAAACAACATATATGTATGTGTATATGTTAGCATAATATATTAATATTATAGAGGAAAACCTATTATATATAATAATTAAATAATAAAGAACATCCCCAGGACCAATGCAATTCGATTTTTTAATATTTATTTTTGTTGAGTTCTTGGTTGGTTTGTGAGATATTTTTAATGCATATAATTTGTGTTGCTCGAATACGGATATAAGAAACGTAATCAATACAATACAAGTACGATAATTTTTTTTGACGAATTTAAAATACCGATACTGATACGACAATTCAGGTATGGTGAAAATTTTAAAGTAAACAACATATAACATAAACTTGAGAAAATAACAAACAGAATATCCATTTCCTCTTTCTTTTTCTCAATTTCCCTCCGTAATTCCTAAACAATAGAAAGGAAAACAAGAATATAAAAAGCTATTTTTTTACTTCACACTTTTATATAGCTAACCATAATACAACACAATTGTTTTTCCTTTATATTTTTTATTTATTTCAATGATTCGACAGTTATATTTTGTGATCATTATATGTTTTTATTTTTTATACGACGTCAATTAAATTTGAACCATAACCTCTTACATATATG
Source organism: Luzula sylvatica (assembly GCA_946800325.1). NCBI lineage: Eukaryota > Viridiplantae > Streptophyta > Magnoliopsida > Poales > Juncaceae > Luzula > Luzula sylvatica. The sequence continues at coordinate 56,180,180 of OX326960.1, read as the reverse complement.
ATTTTTCATTTTTGTACCAAATATTCAAACAACTCATTTATTTTATTTTACCGAAATGAATTGGGCGGGTTTTTTGGAAGATTCTTACACTACTACAAAAAATACAGTTATGGACAAACGTGTTTAGTCCCTAAAACACGATTTGGAATCGCTGTAGATCATTAGGGACTACATTTAGTCGTTAAGATTTTGTCCTAACATCGCCGACGTAATAAATCACTGCGACAATAATTTTTTTGATTTTGGTCCCTATAAGCGCATTTTTTTGCGACAAGACTAATTTTCGATTTTTCCCCTCATTTTCTTAGGTAGTCCCTGAGGATTAACTTTCTGTGACAAGTTATAGTCGTGGAAAATATGTTTTATGTGACTAACTTTCGTACCCAACTATGATTGTTCTATGACTAAACTTTGTCTCTGAATATTTCATTTATGTGACAAATTTTAGTATCTGAATATATAATTTATTTGACTAAATTTTGTCCCTGATTATGTTCTTTCTGTGACTAGTTCTTGCCTCTGAATACTTATTTTATGTGACAAACTTTATTTTCTAAATATATTATTTTATATAGTTTCTGGTATGATATTAGTGTCTAAATATACCTTTATGAGACTAAATTTTGTGTCAAAAATAACTTTAGTCGCAACACATATTATATTAATAAAATATGAATAATATTTTCGCCATTTAAATAAAATTAAAATATCTCTAAAAAACACATGATCTTTTTATTGTTACGACAGTGACTCGAGTACTACAAAACAATATACACAAAAATGTCAAAGAAACAAAAAAATACAAAATCTTCAACATTGCAATAGATGGCATGCTTCTTTTGCTGTCCTTTAATCCCAACCCCTCCACCTGCATTGCAATAGATTCAAGATTCTCTTGTTGTTTCGCTTCAATCGACTTTTCTATTGATTGACGAATCTGAATAAGCAAAATGGATAAAAAAAACATGATGAATATTATGATCAAAATTGCAAAATAATATACATTGCAATATAAACAACTTAATGAAGAAACTAACCATATGGTTACCTTTTTGCACTAAAAAAGTCAAGGGCTTCTAAATTGTGTATCCTATATCACTACAGAAACAATTATTTACAGTCACATAAAGAATACACATGCAAAATTACAAAGCCAGTCATAAATGCTAGATGATGTTTTACCTCGTACTCAATTAAATCATTCTTGATTAACTCTTATTTTAATGTGATTTTACCTTTGCAATGGCTGCTGCGATAGTTGTTTTAATGTGGTATGTGACCAATTGTGCCAACATTCACATAGAATCTCTAATAAAATAAAAAAGAAATCATTTGGTTAATTATCAAAAAGAACAAGCTTCTACATACATGCATGTTGGTTGCAATCGAAGAAGAATGCAACACGAGTTCATGCTATCATACATCTCTGTTGAAATTCACAAAATTAATTATCACTCCTTCTCCTAATCCCATCGCTCCCTGCACTTTTAAGAAATAAACTGACAAATTAAAAAACCTTGAAATTAATTATTAACCTCTTGCCCCGCAAAAGGACAAAAAATAAACATTTATTTCAAATCAAAATAAAATATAACACTTAATTCTACCACTCACCCATGTACCGCTTGGGGCGTCCAATAATACTCTATCCACACTTTTCATTCCGAAAATCTTTCGCAACTATAATACCAACAAAAAAACATAGAAAAAAGTATTTTACCGAAAATCTTTCGCAACTATAACACGAACAAAAAAGTATAGAAATAGTATTTTATAGTACTATTATTACTTTTATGGAACCAAAATAATATAAAATTGAAATATAAGTTGAAAAATTTTACCTCGTTGCCATCGTAATTGCATACAATTGCATTTGTGACGACCATTATGTGTATATTTCCGAGCAAACCACGAACCCTCTTTTCATTTATCTCTCTCGCATAACTAATCCTAAATAATAATAATAATAAAAATAATAATGTATTATTCTTAGATTATACTATTTTATAATTTTATGAAATATGAATATAAACAAGTTAAAGTTACCGGTGTTCTTCATAAGAGAAGAAATATATGTCGTTTTACCACCAGGGGAAGCTCTGTAAATATACAAATCTTACTCCATAGCAACGACACATTATCTCTCTCCTGAGGGGCAAGTACCATGACGGGTAAGAATGAACTCCCTCCTTGTTTCTACATAAATAATAAAGAAATTAATTAATTAATTTGTTTTTATCAAAAAATGGATTGAAAATAAAATAAATAAGTAAATAACATAAAATATAATGGCCAACCATTATTCAATTTGATTATATTCTTGCAGTAATGCATATAAGCTCTTAATTAGAGGTGTATTGATTAAATATCTGAGCTCAATTTGGTTTTTGAAATACATATATATACCTCTAATTTATCAACTTAATTAGAGTTGCTGGTCTGGAGGTATATATATATTCTTGTCTGGTCTGGAGGTACATATACCAAATTAGAGGTATATATCCTTGAAATTATATTCTTAATTAGAGGTATATATCCTTGAAATTAGGATATATACACCTCATTTAGCTCTTAATTATATTTGCTGGTCTGGAGGAATTTCTAATAAATATAATTTCAAGGATTATTAAGTAAACAAAATGCACTATCATTTATCAACTATACAATATTACTGTTTATGAACTAAAAAACAATTATATAAATTTAAAGGGAAAGAAGGTTATTTTGAAAAGTTACTAATTAGAATGTACTAGAGTTAATATATAGCAAAACTTTTAAAACTTATGTACTAAAAAAATGATCAACCGATTTGAAACTAAAGCAAAAAATAAGGACAAATACTTAACAAAGCAGAAATTTCTTCGTAACAAATTTAATTATGTATAATTCGAATACATAATGAGAATAATCAAAGGTAACAAGGTTAGAAAATACACAAAATAAAGGATAAAAATACCCCGTCTTGGATCTTAGTCTTCACACTGTCGATGGTGTCAGAACTCTCGACCTCGAGGGTGATGGTCTTGCCGGTTAGGGTTTTCACAAAGATCTGCATTTTGATCTCTCTCACGAAAGAACAACAATGGTGTGGAATTGTTCGTACTTCCGCTGCAGGGTTTAAGGGGGGTTATATAGAGAGTTTTTAAGGTTTCTTGGTTCATAGGTTTTCTATTTTATGGCAAATGTCAGATTTGTCCCTAAGCAAAGTTACGGAATTTCCTTTAATAAAACGGTAATATAGGCAATGTAAAATATTTTTTTACGAATGAAAGTAATGTGGTGAAAATATAAAAATTGCGATTTTTAATATTTTTTTTCACTGATTTAGTATTTTCTTATATTATTTTATGTTTTATGCAAGAGTGGAAACTTTCTTTCAAGTACAGAAGTACTTGGAGAAGTCCATGTTTACAAATGGGGTTATATATGCCGTCCCAATAACTCACTTAAGCATCTTTGATGAAATGGTAAAAGATGTTTAGTTGAGTAGATTAGTATTATTAATTGAATGAACTAACAAGTTAATCGACCGTTTAATTTAATTGAAATGTCAATTAACATGTATTAGTATTAACATATTAAAATAAATTGAAATGTCAATTAAATGTGTTTTTTTTGAAAAAAAAAAGAAAAAAGAAAGAAAAGAAATTGATGCCCTTTGTGAATAAGAAAAAAATAGTTCTAAAATATTTACTTGTTAAAAGTCAATTGTTTTTTATTAACAAAAATTATTATTTATGGGAGTTATGCAGATGACCTCATATGCCAGATGGTCGGAGAAATTATGGAATTATTATTTTAAGAAATGTAACAATGATGGTAAAAATGATAAATAGATTGAATTGTTAGACAAACTTTGTTAATTATTTTGTCAATAACTGAGATTATCTAGGTACGTCAAAAACCAACGATGTAGATTGAAGCAGTTAATTGTAAATTGATTGTCTATAATTTGTTTATTAATGAATGATTCGTAGTGATTGGGTTAGTCATAGTAGTTTCTAAGAACACACACGCGCAAATAGGCGGTTATTACGTCGCTCTCACCAGCAAATAGGCGGCTACCTACCGGGGAACTCTCCACTGCAGGCATGGGAGACACATGCCAACACACTACCAAAAAACGAGCGATCAAAGTGGATCTTTGGATGGCGACCAATTGGAACTTATGGAAAGAGCGCAATCGACGTATTTTTCAGCGAAAAAAGCAACTTCCGAACATGATTTCGCAGCAAGCGCTACAAGACGCCAAATTGTGGCTCACTCTGCCCAACTAAATAGAGATAGGGGGTTAGGTAGTTAGGACGGTTTCTTTACTTTAAATTCGTTTTCCAATCAGAGTCTTACCACTCTATCACTATTGTAATTCCTACTGTTGTGTTATATGAAAAACTTCAAGGGATAGCAATTTGCTAACCTTATTTCAAAAAAGAACACACACGCGCAATGTAGTTGCAATTGTAATCAATCAATCCATTATTAATAAAGAGTACAATCCGTATTCTTTAAAATCAACACTTCTTTCGTATTCTCTAAAATTAACACTTCTTCCTGTCAAGAATGGCCTCCTTAAATTCTGATCCCGACATGTCCAAATTACGCACATATGAGACAGCTCATCAATTCAAAATCAACTATTCCGAACTTTACGATGCAAAGCTTGGCACATATATCACAACCCCCAATTTTAAATTAGGGGGTTATGAATGGACAATATTTTTCTACGTTGGCAAGAACGATCAAGGAGGCTATATGGTTCCCTTTCTTCAGCTTCTAGATGATCAAGAGGAGCCTCTGAAAGTCTCATTCAGTATAGGTTCTCTCCATAAGAAGGATGAAAGACAAGCTACGATACATAAAAAGAATCGGAAATTTGGAGGAAATTCGGGAAAGTATTTTTGGGCACATGATAACATTATAACCTGGAGGACCATGGCGAGATACTCTGTGACAAATGGCTTTGCACAAGTTTTTTGCGATATTAGCGTTGATGATTGTTGAAGGGTTTTCAAAATAAATTTTATTTTAAAAAAATGACTTGTTTTCAAAGATTTAATTTTATAAAATTAGCAAATATTTATTAGGCTTGTATCTTTATGATATTTGAATGATATAATTATTATGTCATAATTGTCAATATATATATATATATATATATATGGCTAGGTTCAATGGCCAACACCCTTGTTTGGCCAACTCGGCGAACAACGTTTATTTCTCACAATATATACATGAAAATTAAATTTTAACCGTATAGATGTAATCTATATCATTTAGATATGTCGTAGAACAAATTTTGTTTCGTTTGCATTTTTCTATCTAACAAAATCGATAAGTTATTTTCACAACCGTCTATTTCGGTATTTTTTTGGATTTCGATGAAAGAAAAGTCGAAACATTGTAAAAATTAATCTAAAGTCTATCTATATAATTTAAATTAAATCCAATGAAAAAAATTCGAATTTTAAAATTGATTTCATGATGAATCATGTCGTAAATATTGTCATCCGTCAATATCTTTACGTATCGTGATGGAGATGATAAAAATAATTATTTTTCATGAAATTAAATCTATAACATTCTTAAGTGGTGTATATCACATTTATGCGGTTGGATTTTTATTTTCATGTATATATTGTGAGAAATAAACGTTGTTGGCCGAGTTGGCCAAACAAGGGTGTTGACCATTGAACCTAGCCTATATATATATATATATATATATATATATGCTAACAAGAATCCATAAAAAAAATCCAAAAAAAAAATCCAAAAACCAAAATATATTATTGAAATTAGCAAAATATATTCTTGTATTTATCAAAATATACTATTGAAAATGTATTATTTTATTTTCAATTTTAACTATGTTAACATATTGAATTCATCAGTATATTTTGCTAATTTGAATAATATATTTTGCTAGTTTCATCAGTATATTTTGCACGCGTGGATTCTTTTTTGATTCTCCTTAGCAAACCTGTATATATATATATATATATATATATATATATATATATATATATGATGGCTAAAATACTTAATTAAGTATCATGAGTTTAGTACTTAAGATTTTTTGACCATTGAATTTGCTTTGAGATTTGTGCATTTAATGATTAACATAAACAGATATGACAATCATTAATGATGAATATATATAGCATTAAAAAAACACAAATCTCAAAACAAATCCAATGGTCCAAAAATCTTAAGTACCTAATAAATGATACTTAATTGAGTATCTTAACCATTATATATATATATATATATATATATATATATATATATATATATGAGAGAAACTAAGATACTTAATTAAGTACCAACCTATTGGTACTTAAAACTTTTTCACCCTTAGATCTCTTCAAGATGCGTGCTAAGAAATAAACGGCACGCTCAGGTTAATATATCCGTTTACTCATTTTCCGTCTCATTTTAACCTTCCTCTTGATCCTATGTGGGAACCATGAACCATGGCGGTAATTGCTGCTCTCTTGTCGATGGCGGCAGAGATGATTTACTCGACACTATCCATCCATGGCGATAAGTGGAGCTCTATGCCAACAAGAATCCGGGGGAACCATGAACCGTAGGAACCATGAGCCATGGCTAGGTCAGAGGAAAACCTTACTCAGTGACGCACATAGGATAAAAACGAGGAAACCCAAATCGATAAGTGTAGCTCTGTGCCAAGAAGAGGCGTACATATCCTCAGCAATGGTTTTCCATGCTTTCGGCTCTCACTACCCACCTCCATTTCACTTAAGTACACCATTAACAAGATGATTAGAAGGGAAAGAGAGATGGATGGGGTCGTACGAAAAAGAGGCGGAGCTCTATGCCAAAAGAACCCTACATATCCTCAATAAGTGTAGCATCAATCGCCCCTTCCTTCCTTCTCAAATCGAGGTTAATCTTGCTCAATATTTACTCTATACTTTGAGAGTATATGATTTATTTTGATGATATGTTTATGTCGTTAGACGTTGATTTGTTATGTTATATTATGACTTTCATATGTAATTTTTTGTTTTGAACATTCATTAATGTTTTATTTGAATTTCAAAGATTGAATAATTATATTTTTGTTTGTTTTATGTTTGAACTTGAATTATAATTGTTACACTTTTTAAAAGATATAGTATTATACATGATAAATTATTATCCATTTTAGTAATTGATTCTTATTTTCTTTTAACCGTTTAATCATTTTTTTTAACTGGTAAAAGAGTAACCCACTGTTCCGTTCTGTTTAACGTGTTTCACAACATTGGTAACAATTCGATATTGAGCTCGGGCAATCAAACAACAAGTTCGTTCTTAAATCTAGCCAATGGAAACATGCCACATCGTTTAGTTCGCTGAAAAGTTTCGTTATCATTGGCTGGATTCCGGCTCATCTTATAATGTTTTATAAAACTCATTTTACCAAATAATTAACCAAATAACTAATTGAATAATTGCTGATCTTATATTGTCCTCAGTTGTATTTGTAAGGTCCACAAATCAGTATAGTCGTGGGAGGCAACTCAGGAGTATTTAGCCACTAATGACAACTAGAACCAGATTACTTTTATATAAACAATAATCTAATTTGATTTTTCTTTATTAAAAGAACAAAGAATTATACTTTGTCATTAGTATTAGTCTCTAATAAGCTGGCTAACATGTTTGCTTTGAACTTTTTAAGAATTGATAAAGTCTCAAGGCTTGTTGGATGCACTTGGGTCAAAATTGGGCCTTATTTCTTGATTCTTATCTTCAAAAGTTATCCTTCTATTTGTACTAACCTGCTCCGCATATACTTCAAAAATCAAAATATATCATGTCGGATATCGATACTCGTCGGATACTCTTCGGATACGTATCGAATATTTCACGTGACGTATCTGAATATTTTATTTCAAAATAATAACGGATATTTCTCGGATACTTTCGGATACTTGTCAGATATTTCTAACGTATACAAAATATACTTGTAAAATAAAAATAAAAATTTGAAATCGAAATATATGAATAATACATATAAGTAATAACTAAATAAAATAAATATTTACTTAATAATAAGTTATTTCTGTAAAAACAAATTTGTAGAATATTTTATGTCAAATATACATAATATAAAAATATTAAATATATAAATTATCATTAATAAAATAATAAAATAATATATAATGGTCATATCGTATCATAATTTTTGAAACGGTCGTATCGCCGTATACGTATTCTGTCGGATACGATATCCGTGATATCCGTATCCGTATCCGTGCAACACAGATACTAACTTCATTAATTTTGTACTGGTTGATTAAATCTCCACACAATAATGACAGTCTTCAGTCGATCTACTCTGTCAAAAGAAAATTAGGTCCTATTAATTCCTCTTTATATGTTACATCTAATTATGATTTAACTTCTATGAACAAAACCCAAAAAATAAAAGTAGAGTTATTTGGCCTGAAATTACAATTCTTATCCCAATATAGATTAAGCAACAAATAACTAATATAATATAATCATAATATCCTGATCCATTTATATAGTAATAGTAATAAATAACTACCAATAATATATTGCTCTTGCTTAGCCAATTATCTTGATCCGCCTAACTGAATTCACAAAATTCCTGAAATAAGCCAGCACGTTCAATTGATAAGAACAAAATGTTGCAACCAAATTTAATTCTAACTATATATGTACTTGGTTCAACCATCTGTATAAATATTCAAATTGATTTTATGTGACCAGGCCAGGTCATGTGATTTTGGAGGCATTTCATGATAATTAGTTTGAAACATAATTTAAAAATAAATAATTCTAAATTTAACATGATAATTTTGTAAATATAAAGATAATTAACATATAGTCAAATAATGAAAAATCCCAATACTTTATATTAAAAATTTGATAAATTATTTCATAAAAAAGTTTAGATGATTAAATAAATAATAACAAATTCTTAAATACCTCTAGTAAAAGTTTAACATGTGTTCAAGTTTTAATTTTGGTAATACTTGTAAATAATATTGGAAAGCCTTAATTTTATAGAGATCGCCTACTGTATGTGACATGATATTATATATGCGATAAATAATTAAATGAATTCAGTTTAATACATGAAGTATTATATGATTATGTATTAAATAAATAAATAGTAAATGAATAATAATCATATTTAGCACATGAAGAAATCTAATTTTATACTTGTTTTATTTTATTTGTTTGATTTACCACTAATTCGTAATTACTAATACATTAATTATGTGTGAGAATTTGGAAGGGACATGTATAATTTGGAGCACATTTTCTATTTTCCTTTTGCGTATAAATTTGTACGTTTTGGTACTATGAGGGTTCGAAAGGGCTTTTCTTTTGGATTTTATTTCGAACTTGGATTGTTGAAAACAATATTCTCTAGTTGATTTGACACCGAAAACAAATATTTTCTTATTTTCAAACTCGATGCAAAGAATGCAAAATAAAATCTTCATTTATACAAATTCAGATATGAAGATGTTATTTTTGCTGAACATGTTTGTCGTTACTTTTTTTTTTTTTCAATTTAAAAGAAATAAAAAACAGCACTTACTCCCACGGAACATCTCCGACGAGCATCCAATCTCCATCTTCATCCTCATATGCAACTTGGTGGTGACGACGACGATGATGGCTACTAGAATTCATGTTATCATCTGCACGAGAGTAAATCCATTATCGACTATTTTACGATGAACAACAAGGCTTAGTTCTTGAACTTTGATCACGAATCTCGATTAGTTACCTTGAAGCTTATATGGAAATATACGAACAAGAGTGGCGAAAAGATCATCATAGGAGTGATGAACCGAAAGATCGATCTTCCTCCCGACGAAGACTCCTTCCATGTTTACCTTCACATAGCAGCATGCACTCTCCTCAGTGTGATAATTGCCGCTTTTTGTCAACGACGATTTCACTGGTGGCCACCCTACAATTTCCTTCGTCCTAAAAAAAGAACTCACGACTTCTCGATTATCTCCATCATCGCAATCACTCTCGGCATCTTCAGAGAGAGGAGGGGATACTCTCTTCTGAATTGCCTCGTTTAGTCTTCTCTTCTTCACGCCATTCATATCAACTGTATCCATTTTTGTGGTATTATTCGGGAGGCCAAGTCCTAGCTCCAATTCCATGGCAGAACAACTCATAAATGCAAGAGTTTGAAATGACAAGTCTTGTTGTGCACGCATGTCGTGTTATATATATTCTTAGTGGACCTGAGATATAGAGAGAGAGAGAGGGAGAGGGAGAGAGATTGAGGGGACAAGGTGTAGTTATTGTAGGGGACCTGAGAGAGAGAAAGTTGCCTAATGCCGATGGAAATAACCATTTTTGAGTCCTAGAGACACGGTCCTTTTCCTTTGCTTAGTTTATGTCCTTTCTTTAATTTATGTTGGCAATGACTTGAATGATATGATGTGCCAAAGATTAATCATACTTATTTGTGACCTAGAAATTTATTTGTCTATGTTTTTTGTGTTTAACTAAACTTAGCTCTTCTTTATTCTCTCTTCCACGGGCCACTTGTTGATCTTGGTTTTTTGGGATGGTTGATAGGTACTCACCAGCAACCTAATTCGATTTTCTTTATCGAAAAAAACAACCTAATTATTCGACTTTTAGTGAAGAGATGTAAAACCTAATTCTAGAAGTAATATATATGGAACTTAAGTGTTGGTTAATTCTTTTGTTGTATGTTTTTTTTTTCATATTTTTAGTGATAATATTTCACCCACCAATTATTGACGATGTCATCATTTTTATTAGCATATATAATTAATATATAATTAACATGTAAGACACAATTAATATATTAATTAACATTTGAAGTAGTAAATATGTCTTGTTCTCATATTTCCCCACCAATTATTGACGATTCCATCATTTTTACTAACATAGATAATTAACATGTATCACATAATCAATATATAATCGATACATGAAGTAATAAATACGTGCTAATTAATATAATTGGCATGTTAATTAATATGAATATGTTAATTATTCATGTTAATTTGCCCAATTTATGCTTATGTATTAGTCTCCTCCTTTTGCTCCCCTTAAGATCCAAGATCTAGTTGGGTTCGACTGTCTTATCGGTACAAAATTGTATCGGTACAAAGAAATTTGGCTAAATATACCCACCACCTTCCTTCTCCTCCTTTCAAGGCTAATTTGGCGGCGATAGATCGAGGATCACCGTGACATTATACATAGATTAGGGCTCATACATGAATGTGAAAATCGGGTTAAGGTTATTGTCAAGGACTTTGACAGATGACCGTTCACGGTGTAGGAGAGCAAGGCAGTAATCGTCGACGACGGCAATTGACGGGATTGGTGGCTAAATATGATTACACTTATCTAATTCTAATTTTTAACATTTTCTTTTCTTGGTATTTAGCCACGTGTCATGAGACGTGAACCAAATATTTTTTTAATGATTATAAGAAAAAATGTAATAGTATTTTTAAATAATTATAGGCAACAGATTTATCTGTTTGTATTAAAAAAAAAAAATCTCATTTGCAAAACCTAATTAATCCATGTCAATTTTTTTGATCATAAATGATGAATATTTATGTGTCCTTCATTTATTAATGTCAATTAATTGATTTGAAATTAAATAAATCATTTGATAATAGTTTTTTTTCATGAAAATCTCTCTCAAAGCTCATATATATATATATATATATATATATTATATACCAAACGAAAATTTATTTTATATCTGTTTTGTTTAACACATAATCTGAAAGACATATTAATGTGTGGATGATATTTATGCCGAGTCACATCGAACCCAAAATGAAGTAATGTATAAGGGGATTGCTATTGCACTTTCTCCAGTTATTTTCATGTCTAGGCAAGGCAAACGAGGATCCAAATCCATGTGATGTTTCCTTATTAATCTGAAACCTTGAGGATTATGATTCAGAAAGTTAAACCCTAGTTTGAGATCTAGATTTGAATGGGACCATATCTACTTTGAATTTAATTAAGCGACAAACGTGAATTATAAGTCAAGGTGGCCCTCACCATCCATTTCATGATTTTTCTCCTATCTAGTTTCACATCTTAGGCTCATATTAAGGGGAGCACGTTTCTTAATCAAATGTGGAAAACAAGGTGATTAAAACATTCAATCGACATAGTTTTCAAAACTAACCCATTATTTATGTTTCATTTATATTTGAACATCCACATAAATTGATGTAATACTAGACAAACATGATGCTAATTAACATAAACACATATAAACTCCACAAATTTGTATTATTATGATTTACAATTCTAATTATTAATTTTTTTTTTAATCTTAATCATTGATTTTTTTTCTTTTTGTTCATCCGTTCAAATATTGTGTGATTTGATGGAATACTCTACTATCCCTCCTAATTTCTCTATGGAAATCATGATGACATCACCAATCTTAATTAACAATCCAATTAACAAGATAAATTAATGATTAATTAATGATTAATAAAAAATAATATATAATTAGACTTTTCATCAATTAATAGTTAATTAAGAATATTTAAAAACTAATAATTATGAATTAATTATTAATCCATAATTGTTAATTAGGGTCTTAATTAAAAACCGCTAGGTCATCAATATTTTCATGAAAAAACTGAAATACATAGCAGAAAATCTCTGATGAAATTATGGGGTTCATTTCCTAAACCTATAATAAATGTATTTTTTGATTTTTTTTTTCCAATATATATAATTCGGCCCTCTATGTTTGAAGGCCGATTTCATGGAGAACTTTTATAGAAGAATCATTACAAATTTTGAGTTATTTTATACGACATGATTTCGCAGTATGATATTGATTTTACGTTGAATATTTTATTCACGCTACAAAATTAATTGAACTTAATTCAATCCACATCTTACACCTCACAATTCTGCTGTCAATCGTGCCGTGAGAACGTGTTGCGTAAAATTACTCAAAAATGTCCTCCATTTTTTTTGTATTAGTGTTGTGTGTGGTGACATCATAGTGAGCTAACTAAAATTAAAATCTCCCTAATTAGATAATGACCTAACGAAGATCTCATCTAACTGTCCCACCGATTCAGGACGATCCAAATTCCAACAAACACAATTTGCATGATTCTTTACTCCCTTCCATGTCTTATTGTTAATTCCCCCATAATCCATCCTATACTGACAGCTTGCTCTCCCCATGCATTGTCATTAACTTGCGTATTTTATTTTTATTTTATTTTATTTTACCTCCAAAAGATATAGTTAATTATGAACCGTGTTTAATTAGTTTTATAAACAGTGGAGCTTGTCTTAATGGGGTACATATCTCCTAGACAATGTCGATCTGTCTAATGTCTTCTTTCCCCATGCACCCCCACGTACGTCATCTCCATGTCACACGATTCTCATGGAGCCTCCATGTTTTCTTTCTTTATTGCTTCCATGATCATACTCATCAAGTTCAAATTTATACACATTTTTTTTCTTCATATATTAGTTAATCATGAACTGTACTTGAATAACTTCACTGAAGATCGACCACTAATTTCCTCAGATTCCTATTTAAGATGTTAGGATTTCAAAAAATTTGGTCTCTTTGCTTTACAAAACTTTGATAGCAAACACACCCATAAGGGAGCCGAGATGAATGGACACAACAGTCAACATGTCCTTTTACATCCACTAAGAACACCTTTTTCCAACCCATAATATTCTTAAAAATGGAGGACCAATATTTGTTCAAAATCAACACATAATCCCAACAACAAATAACCAAAACTTTATATTCTTTTTGATAATAACCAAAAAGTTATTTATTCCTCTATTTTAGCACTATTGGGCCTTCCTCTTAATTCTTTCTTATCAGAAATATATTGTATTGGGCTTATTAAATGGGCTTCATAAATATCGGTATAATATCACTAGTTCTGTTCTGAATATATCTTTCCGTCGAGATAATCCACAATCCATCCTTACTTCGCCTCAGTCATGGCGTCTTCATTGACCTCCCTCCACCTTCCCGCCAAGCCTCCATCTTTTCCTCCTCACCTTCATCTCAGCCGGCCCTCCTTCTTCTCCGCAGCGTACTCCTCGTTTTCTGTGAATCTTCACAGGCTTTCCCATATCTGTCTCGCCACACCGGATTCTTCCCAACCGGCTCCCCCTGTTGCCTCCGAGGCGGAGATAGATATGTTCCCGGGCCGAGACGGTGTTTTCTCTGCTCGGCTTCCGACCGTCGTCATCCTCTGGGATCTCGACAATAAACCGCCACAAGGGCCCCCTTTCGAAGCTGCTGCTGCGCTCAAACGGACCTCGGCTTTACTCGGAGAAGTACGAGATTTCTCTGCCTACGCGAACAGGCACGCGTTCGCCCACGTGCCGGAATGGGTAAGGTCGGAGAGGAACGACCGGCGTAAGCTCGATTATCTGGAGAAGAAAGGTTTGGTCACCCCTGATGAAGCTTATAGCTGCGGCATGTGTGGGAGAAAGTTCAAGACCAGACCAGAGCTCAAGCGGCATTTCAAGCAGTTACATGAGAGAGAAAGAACGAAGAAGGTCAATCGCATGAGGTCCCTCAAGGGCAAGAAGAAAGACAAGTATTCATCTTTTTACTTGTTACTTCCTTGTGGTAGTTAATCATTTAATTGACAATATGGCATCTTAATAGGTTTCGTGAACGGTACATTAATGGAAACGAAAAGTACGAAAACTCAGCAAGAGAACTCTTGACTCCAAAATCTGGGTATGGGCTCGCTTCTGAACTGAGACGTGCTGGTGTAAACGTTCGAACAGTACAAGACAAACCACAGGCTGCAGATATAGCTTTAAAGAAACGTGTCAGAGAATCTCTCTCGAGAGGAGTGGATTGGATGGTATTAATCTCCGACGACTCGGATTTCATAGAGACGATTAGAATGGCCCGCGAGGCAGAGTTGAGAACAGTCGTGATTGGAGAAGGGAAGAGGGCTCTTGGAAGAGAAGCTGATATATGGTTGCCGTGGGGCAATGTCGAGAATGGTGATGTCACTGAAGGGGTGCTGAAGTCAGCAATGGAGGGTGCTGAGTTTGTACGTGACGAGGACGATGAGGACGAGGATGAGGATGAGGATGATGAAGACGGTTTTTTTACGAGTACCTTGGTGTTTGGTGACGACGAGGATGATGTTTTCATGGGTGATGATTTTGACGACGTGTTTGAGGAAATTATGGGTGGGAAACCAAAAGGGAGGGGAGGGAGAGGCAAAGGGAAAGGGAAAGGAAAAGGAAGAAGGAGAGGGAGTGTGGAGGAGATCGGTTTTGAGATGGAAATAGATGAAGTTGCTTTGAGTAGCATGTTTGGTTCTTTCGCAATTGGGGGCGATATGTCTTGGGATAGTGACGATGACGATGATGATGATTTCGACGACGATGATGAAGTGGATATTTGGTCCTTTTAGATGTGTAGCAATACTATTGTTTGAATTGTACATGGCTTAAATTCATTATTTATTTTAGCTTTTGTAGTATGGTTTAAGTCGATCATGAAACGAATTTTATGTTCTCTACTTCTCCGGAATCATATTCATCTGGAGCTGGTCGGAGCTTTGCTATTTCAGAATCAAAATGTATTGGAGGTGAACCATAAATTCATTGTGCATTTTGTAAAATCCAGTTGAAGTTTTTAATATGGGGCTTTGGGCTTACATTCAACATCGGTCGTTCTTTTCGAGGGCTTGTATTTCAAATGGGGCATATGTAAGGGCGTAAACGGTTCGGATAGTGGTCATACCAGATTCGTATCCATATTTTTTCGGATACGGAACTACTCGGATCCGGATACGGTTCGGATATTGTCGGATACGAATAGGGATACGGATCATATTTGGATATTAAAACGGATATTATGATGTGATAATATATTTTATTTTTAAAACTCAAGTATCGTTTATTTTTAATTAGTAATTATTTTATAAACTTGAATTTTTACTTTTAAAATTGTAATAAAAATTATTTTCAACATAGTTTTCAGTTATCTTACACGCTTACGATTATTGTATCCGGTACGATAATATATATAAGGGGAATTGAATACATGATAAATGTGAAAAAGAATAAAAGCCCATATTTAACACAGGCCCATCATTGAGCAAAATTTGTTTCTGACCGGAACAATGAGAAGTTGAATTGTCCCACCTAATTTATACTTAACGTGGGTATGGGGGAATGAAATTGTACATTGAATGTATTGCTGGAGTTTTTGCGTAAAGTCGTGCATGAGATCTTTGGTCTTAAATGCACATTAAATCTCAGTATAACTAATAGAAAATTATTGTATTTTTATGAAAACAGGTATCCGTTTTGACGTAAAATATGAATCCGGAAAATATCCGGATTCGTAATCGGATTCGATTGGGTGTCTTATATCCGGTTTCGGATCCGGATCAGAACCGGATCTGAACGGATTCGGATATTTTTATTCGAATATGGATAATTTTTCGGATATGATGCCGGTCGGTTCGGATAATATCCGACACATTTACATATACCAAGTATAATATTGTAACACATGATTATATTACCTTCAGTTGGTCAGTTTTTATAGGGCTAAAATTTTAGTTCATGTGTCACTAGTTCGATAATGATTCGTTCGAAATTAATCAAGTCGAGCCACGATAGCTCAAGAACTTATCTAGTCGAGCTTGAGCCGGGGACTCGGCTAAACTCGAATTAAAGTCGAAACAAATTTGAACTGGACTTTCAAACATAAATTGAAACCTGTATTGAAATTAATCCATCCCGAATTTGAATTTAATAAATTTTTTTCATACGAAAGTAATCAATAAAAAATATGTTGTCTTCAATTGGAAAATTACCACAAGAGAACTTAACGTCGAGTTACAAATGCGCACAAACCTCTACTACCATGAGCCACAACATCCTCCATCTGACGACGTTTTCAGAGTTGAAATTGAGAGAAATTAAAATATTAATAATTAATGAGTTTTTTGCAAAATTTGTGTTGGAATACTATGTACCTAGACCCGCTCTTCATATTCATTGATGATGCGTTTACAACATTCCCATGAGCCACAACATCCTCGATCTGGCATGACCCAAATGGTTGTACCTCGTGAGTTGTGACGTCCTCGGAACTGAAATTGACAGAATTAATATATTCATAATTAACGGGTTTTTTGCAAATTTTGTGTTGAAATACTATGTAACTGGACCCGCTCTTCATATTGATTGACGACGTGTGCACCACACTCCCATGAGCCACAACATTCTCCATCTGGCACGATCCCAATGGTTGTACCTCGTGACGTTCTCGGAACTGAAATTGACATAAATTAAAATGTTAATAATTAATAAGTACTAGTAGACATAATCAGTTCAATTGAGTTCAGAATCAACCGAAAAAAATCGAATTTACAAAAAGCAAAAAAACTCACCGTGTAAAAACTCATTACTGTCCACCAATCTCCTCTTGTGGAAGATTTTGCCTAAAGTTGTTGGGTATCGGCGTCGCTATTGAACTCCACGCAGCGGAATGAAGAGTCCGGTCCCGATCCCGAGGACCACGTCGACGACTCGAAAGTACGAATCATGAAATGCAACTATCTATGAATACAACTCTTATATACATAGAAACATACCGCGTAAAATTGATCACGGGGATAGGTTGTTCACGTAGTTGCTGCTAGATTGCTTCGATTCCGGTAACACGCACGTCCCCACCCCCGCGCGATTCGACACCTAGATCGATGCTCCGATTTGTCGTATACAATCGGAATTTCTCCTGTTCGTCTTCGACCTTGCTCAACCTTGATCACCACAGAAAATCTCAAGTGAGATTTCTCTACTCGTATCCACCTCGAGTTAAACGTCTTTCGATTGCGACAAATTCCCCTAAAATTTGTCACAATCTTGCTCAAACAAAATCTCTCCAATGGAGCTTTCTCTCTTTCTCTTTTCTTGTCTCACAAGAATATTAGATCTGGAAAAAAAATGATTCAGTCCAGAGAGAAGAAAAGATCAATATCTTATATTAAATCCCTCCATTAATGCCATGATTAATGAGTATCAAAAACTGCAAATCCAGAATTTGGATCACAGTCCGTCATGACGCAAAATATGGTGCGTCGTGACGGACGTGTCACGAGTACTGGATCTAGTTATTACACTTGTGCTCCGTCATGACGGACAGGACAATCCGTCATGACGCACACAATAGTACGTCACGACGCTATACTTACAGATTGGTCAGTACATGATTACACTAGTCTGCGTCATGACGGACCATATGGTGCGTCATGACGGACTATGTAATTTCTGTCAGATTTGCATAATCTTATTCTGCATCCAATCGTTTCGACGGACGCGTACGTTCATCTACCCTCATGTGTACAATCCACTAGTTGATATGTAATTGTATTTTCTTCAGTCTCTCACTTTGTTCAAGATCCAACTAAAGAAAGTACTAGTGCACATCACATGTACCCATACCCTTAGAAATTTAAATTCAAGCCCGAAATAAGACAAGTCTATGTGTGACTGCGTAGGTTCGTATCAAACAATGGTAGTAACTTATGCCCATGTTTACAGACTCATGAGAGGGATCTAGGATGAAATCAATCATAACTTTCCCACGTTGAAAACGAAAATGATTGTGACTATTTATACCTATCTCGAACGGTGGTGTTTAGTTCTCTTGTTCGCGCTATTCGTCAATCAAAAGTCACGGTAATAGTCATCCTTATAGTTTTATTGACTAAACTTATGTCTCGATACCGAATTGAATCAACAAACACAATCGATATTAACTATTAATATCATTGACTCTTGCCAGAGATTTCGTTGATCAATTCATCAATAGGTCTAAGGGATATCTCTTTCTCTCGAATGGAACAATTTCTATCTTGATGACTCACATAAAATTTCGTGCTTCAGATAATACCCGATTATAATTCCATGACCATCCTGTTACAGATAGTTGAAGACTATATCTAAGTATCATGTTACGCACGAAACATGATCCATGATCATCTCAAGTGTGAAGAACTAAGACCCCATTCGTTATGATTCCATCTACAATGACTAAACCATGTTATGGTATCGCAATTTTTGTCAAATCACAATATGCATAACCTAATGCATATCCATATTCCCGATTCGACAAACTTTTTGTCCTATGATTAGTAAAACATAATCATTTCCTCGGCGAATTGCTGGTTGACACGTTAGTCTATTATCTTATAATAGACATACTTATCACATAAATATCCTAATCGCGACTAGGGACGTTTTTGAAATATAACTTTTAAAATGTGAGGGTACTACTTAACATAATCACTTATTATGTAGACGCTCACACAAGTCATAATCAAGGTTCGTGTAATCAAATTACACAACCACGCACAAGTTTTCATATAAGAGATAAATGCAAATAAAATATAATTTTTTTGAAATGCATTAATATATAATAAGTCTTGGGTGATACATCGTTTACAACTAATAACTCATCATAGCTATGAAGGAAATACAATTTTGGATTAACGGTAAAATGATACGTAGAAGGACAAACGAACGTACGCGTTTGTGGGCATAAGAAAAACTGACACACTGTTGTCCGTCATGACGTACTAGTCACGATTACTGATATAGCCGTTATCTCTATAGTCCGTCATGACTGACTATACAGTCCGTCATGAGGCACCTCAGTCATGACTGACATACAGTCCGTCATGACTTATACTCACATATTGGTATACAGAATTCTCTTTGGTCTGTCACGACGAACCAAGCAGTCTGTCATGACGGACTGTGTATAATCTGTGTAATCATTCAGAAAACCCTCTGGTCCGTCATGACGGACCACCGGTCGGTCACGACGGACTATGTGTTATCTGTCAGATTTGCACAATCTTATTGTGCATCCAATCGTATCGACGAACGCGTATATTCATCTACCCTCATGTGTACAATATACTAGTTGAACTATAACTGTATTTCCGCCAAAGTCGGGCACATTGTATGTATCGATAAGTCCAGTCAGTTAGCGTTAATTGAGGACCAATGTGGCTTCAGGCCAAAGTCGGGCATGTCGGAAGTTCGATTGAACGATATGTAAGATATGGTTATGACTTAACCGTTCATGCCAATCTGATTGGAGTTCGGGACATAAATAGGATGCATACACGGCATTCAGATTGTATTTGATATGATTCGATACCGAAATCATATAAAGGATCGAGAGTCGCATTGGATTAGGGATGTCAATGGCTTGGTCATACCCGTGCCCGACGGGTACCTGACCCGGATGGGTCGGGTAAT
The DNA here is from genome assembly GCA_946800325.1 of Luzula sylvatica. Taxonomy (NCBI): domain Eukaryota; kingdom Viridiplantae; phylum Streptophyta; class Magnoliopsida; order Poales; family Juncaceae; genus Luzula; species Luzula sylvatica. Next base: position 56,159,834 of record OX326960.1, on the reverse strand, counting down.
ACCGTTTAAGCGTACCCGCGGGTCGGGTACTGTTGGTTCAAATTTCCTAATAGTTTGATTATTTCAAAACACTGTTATTACTAACGTATACATCGAGAAAGTGTGTAGGATAACACAGGTACGACACGAAGATGATGAAGAGCTTCGAATGAAAGAAAATATGGCTTAAGAATTAACTTGGAAGAATTTATATAAATAGGCAAATCTGCAGTCATAATTGGACCCGTTCAGAATTATGGGTTTTAACCTAATTTCAGATAATTATGATTTAATCTAATTTCGGGCCCATTCAGATAATTAAGGTTTTAACCTAATTTCGGCCCAATCCAAAAGCTAGGGTTTTAACCTAATTTTTGCCTATATATATATTCTGATTTCAACTTTCTCTCTCTTCGAGGCTGCCATTTTTCTGACCTAATTTTGGCCGCCGAAATTCTTCTTTCTCCCACAGAATTTCAAAGTGAGATCGAGAGAGAAATAGAAGAGAGATCTGAGCAATTTGTTGAGAGACATAATCGTGACGTCGACTAGAAAGGCGTTGACGGTTCCGATCGGACGAATATCAAGGTGGACACGAGTAGAGGGATTGCACGAGCAATCCTTGGAGAAGGTTCAACAGATTGGAGAAGAAGACATCACGTACTAACTTGTACGAGGTAAAATTCTGATTACTTTTCCTTTTTCGGTGTTTTTCGAGTGTGATCCAGGGTAGAATTAGGTTACGCATGCGTGAATAATTCCGCTGCATACTCTAATAATCGTATGTGTAATCCTACAGTGGTATCAGAGCAATCGCTCGTTAAAACCATCGAAAATTAGATTTTCAGATTTTCAGATTAGAATTTTATAATTTGAGAAATTTTAGAATTTTTGGGCTAAATTGCATAAATTACATAATTAAAATTCTGTTGAAAATTGGATTTTCAGAAAATTAGATTTTCAGAATATATTGTAATTGATGATACAGATTAGATCTGTTTAAAATTGTATTTTCAGAAAAAATTAGATTTTCAGAATAAAATTGGAAATTCAGAAAAATTAGATTTTCAGAATATATTTTGTATTTAAAACAGATTAGATCTGTTGAAAATTGGATTTTTAGAATATATTGTAATAAAGACATATTGGATATGTTGAAAAATGAATCTGTTAAATATATTTTAATAAATACAGTTTTTCAAAAAAAAAAAAAACAAAAAAAAAAAGTTGAAATTTTTTTTTCTGACGTTTCTCGATCGAACTTGGAGTTGCGATCGTACGAACAAAATTCTGGACAACAAAATTTTTTTTCTGTCAAAAATGCCCAATAATTTAAAATTTTCAATTTATAAATTCAATTCGGTATAGCATATAGCCTAAAACGGGGATGATTGTTTGTGAATGTTTGTATGTGTGTTGTGATTGTTTGTATGTGTATTGTGATTGTTTGTATGTATGTTGTGTGGGGGCCAGTGAGCTTTCCAAATTGTAAACTATTTTAATATGGGGATCGGTGAGTCTTCCAAGTTGTAGTAGAATAGGTTTAGTTTTGCAAAAGGAACCTTCAAAACAAGAGGACACGACGATTGGATCTTCAAGAAAAGACGACACAACACGAAGATTGGATCTCCAAGAAAAGACGACACAACACGAAGATTGGATCTTCAAGAACAGCACAAGATCATCTTGGGTTTTAGGGTTGGGAATTTAGGGTTTTATGATTGCTCATAAAACTAAAAGGCCTATATGCTATACCGTACAATTTTTTGTTTTGTTTTTGTTTTTATGCATGAATAAAATAAAAGTTAAATAAATGATTTTAAGAAAAGAAAATCCTCCCACGTAATTATCAAGTAACTTGCCTCCCTAAATGGAACCTTCGAAACTAGTATTTGTTTATTTGTGTTGCATGGCCATAGTCTGACACAGATTCTCACATACGTAGCATTGAAGGCATGCATTGGTTAGGAGTTGACGTGTTGCATGGCTTTAGTCTGGCATGTCAATTCGCTAATTGAATGATACTCCATTTATGGTTTGGACTTGACCAATTAGCTAGCTAGGCTAGTATTTGGGGCAAGGAGTGAGGTACACATACTCTAGTTTTGAGTTGGACTCAATACTGGACCTCGCGAATAAAGCAAGAATCGTCTTAGAGATGATTGGACACCGTCCTACCCGACGTGACATATTTTCTAAGTTGTTGGCCATAGTCACCTTAGAAATACGTTAAATAGGGATCTTGTCCATTATGAGATTTCAGGTATCAAATCTCCGTTTCAATGGTGGGGGCTATTTGAAATGATAAAATAATGGGTATTTCAAGTTGTTTAAAAATGAATTTAATATATGAAAGGCCACGTTATTAATTACCTTATTTTTCGAAAATTGTAGATTTAATGGCTTTACCAAGTAATAACCGCTTTAGTTTGCGTTCCATTTTGGAAAGGGAACGAATGAACGAAAAGAACTTTCTCGACTGGCAGAGGAATCTGGGATTCGTTCTGAAACAGGAAGGAAAGGCACACGTCTTGGAGACGCCTATCCCTCCTGTGCCAGGGGATGACGCAACTGGGGATGCCATATTCGAATATCAGGCCATGATGGATGATTCGAATGATGTAACATGCCTCATGTTGGCTACTATGACTCCTGAATATCAAATCCAGTTTGAGAAACAGGATGCATTCGAGATTATGAAACAGCTCAGGGAGATGTTTCAGGTTCAAGCAAGGGTGGAGAAGTATCAAGCTCTTGGCAATGCGACGCAATGCAAGATGCAAGAGGGTACGCCTGTTAGCTCGCACCTTCTTAAGATGAAAGGATATTTCGATCATCTTGAGAGGCTTGGCATCAAATTCGAGGCAGAGTTACAAACTGATTTGATCATGTTGTCACTGCCATCGAGTTATGATTCGTTCATTTCGCATTTCCACATGTCAGACATGCAAAGGACCATTCCCCAGCTTTTCGGCATGCTCAGAACATTCGAAAGCGACCAGAAACCACGGTACATGAAGTCTAGGACTTCGGAGGTATTGGTGGTTCAAGGGAAGAGTCCAAACAATGGGAACAAGAACAAGAAGAGGAAGGCAAAGGGCAACAAGGTTGCGCCTAAGCCCGTGAGCAAGAAAGCCAAGGATGACAAGAAGTGTTTCCACTGTCTCAAGGAGGGGCATTGGAAGCGTGATTGCGAGATCTTCCTGAGGGAGAGCAAGCAAAAGACCGCTTCCTCGGACACACCGGCATCAAGTATTTCCGTTATCGATTCATATATTTTTACTTTATCATCATGGGTGTTGGACACTGGATGTGGGACTCATATTTGTAATAATATGCAGGGCCTAAGAAGTAGAAGATCGTTGATTCGGGGCGAAGTCGATTTACGCGTCGGGAATGGAGCTCGAGTAGCAGCATTAGCCGAAGGGACGTATGATTTAACTTTGCCAAATGGACTTATTTTAGTTTTGAATAATTGTTGTTATGTACCTACTTTGAGTAGGAATATTATTTCTGTTTCGAGACTTATTGCGGATGGATATGAATTAGTTATTGGTACTAATGATTGTTTTATTCGCAAGAATGCTATTTTCTTTAGTAATGTTCTAGTTGAAAATGGTTTATATGTCTTGGATTTAGAAAATAACAACAATAATCAGTCCATTTATAACATAAATACCACTCAAACAAATGAAACATACTCATGGCATTGTCGTCTCGGACACATAAACGAGAAACGCATTGCTAGACTCCAAAAGGATGGAGTACTAGATTCTTTTGATTTAAAGTCAATAGAAAATTGCGAATCTTGTTTGATGGGTAAGATGACAAAGACACCTTTTTCCAAGAAAGGAGAAAGATCGAAAGATGTGTTGGCCCTCATACATTCCGATGTATGTGGACCGATGAGTGTCGAGGCTAGAAATGGGTATCGCTACTTCGTGACTTTTACTGACGATTATAGTAGATATGGATATCTATACTTAATGCGTCACAAAAGTGAAACTTTTGAGAAATTCAAAGAGTTTCAACACGAGGTAGAACTTCAACTGGGCAAGAAAGTAAAAGCCATTCGATCGGATCGAGGTGGCGAATACTTGAGCTATGAGTTTGAGGACTATCTTCGAGATTGTGGTATAGTATCACAATGGACTCCACCCGGTACACCCCAATGGAATGGAGTGTCCGAGAGGAGAAATCGGACTTTGTTAGACATGGTTCGCTCGATGATGAGTCGAACATATTTGCCAAAGTCATTTTGGGGTTTCGCGCTTCAAACGGCCGCTCATATACTGAATAGAGTTCCGTCCAAATCGGTTGAAAAGACACCATATGAGTTATGGCATGGCAAGGTGCCATCATTGTCTTATCTTAAGATTTGGGGTTGCGAGGCATACGTCAAAAGGTTATTGACGGAAAAACTCGAGCCAAGATCAGACAAGTGTTTATTTGTGGGGTATCCTCAAGAAACAAGAGGATACTACTTTTACTTGCCGAGTGAAAACAAGGTTTTCGTGGCTCGACGTGGACACTTCTTAGAGAAGGAATTCCTAGATCGTCAAGCCAGTGGGAGTAAAATTGATCTCGAAGAAATTCGAGAACCACAACGTGAACAGGTTGATTTGGAACAAGATTCTGAGTTACCATTGGATGGTGAACCAGAATCTAATACACAATCTCTACGTAGATCTGGTAGGATTCGTCAAAAACCTGAGAGATATGGATTTCTCATTAGTAATGACGATGATGAGTTGACTCTAGATGATGAGCCAACCTCCTATAAAGGTGCTATGTCTAGTTTGGATTCCTCGAAATGGCATGACGCCATGAAAACCGAGATCCAGTCCATGTATGATAATAAGGTTTGGAATCTTATTGATCTACCTAATGGTGCTAAGACCGTTGGGTGCAAATGGGTTTTCAAGAAGAAAACCGACATGGATGGTAATGTACACACTTTTAAAGCAAGACTGGTGGCGAAAGGTTTCAAGCAAATTCATGGTATAGACTATGATGAAACGTTTTCTCCAGTAGCCATGTTTAAAAGTATTCGCATTCTTTTAGCGATAGCTGCATATCACGATTATGAGATATGGCAGATGGATGTCAAAACCGCTTTCCTTAACGGGAACCTTACCGAGGATGTGTATATGACACAACCCGAGGGTTTTGTCGATCCAAAGAATACGAATAAAGTGTGCAAGCTTATGAGATCCATTTATGGATTAAAACAAGCATCTCGTGCGTGGAACATACGATTCGATGAGGTTATCGCAAAGTATGGTTTCATTCAAAATATCGAGGAACCTTGTGTATACAAGAAATTCAGTGGGAGTTCGGTTGTATTCCTCATCTTGTACGTGGACGACATCTTACTCATTGGAAATGACATCCCGATGCTTAACCAGGTTAAGGCATATTTGGGTAGTCAATTCGCAATGAAGGACTTAGGAGAAGCTGCCTATATTTTAGGTGTGAAGATCTATAGAGATAGATCGAGGAGACTTCTCGGACTAAGTCAAAGTACATATATTGACAAAGTGATAACTAGGTTTCACATGGAGCAATCCAAGAAAGGATTTCTGCCAATGTCACATGGCATCACTCTCACTAAGGCTCAGTGTCCTTCAACGGACGCTGAACGTGAGCGAATGAGTCGGATCCCATACGCTTCGGCTATAGGATCGATCATGTATGCCATGATATGTACTAGACCAGATGTCGCATATGCGTTGAGTGTGACTTCCCGCTATCAGTATGATCCCGGGGAAGCTCACTGGTCCGCAGTCAAGAGCGTTCTTAAGTATCTCAGGAATACTAAAGATATGTTTTTTGTCTATGGTGGTTCGGAAAGAGATCTGATTATCCAAGGATATACAGATGCTAGTTTCCAAACTTGCCCGGACGATTTCCAATCTCAAAGTGGTTACGTCTTTACGCTCAATGGGGGAGCTGTTGTTTGGAAAAGCTCCAAACAGAAGACGGTGGCTGATTCTACAACTGAAGCGGAATACATCGCGGCTTCAGAAGCCGCAAAGGAGGCGTTATGCCAAGTATCTCGGGTCCCATGGATGTCTATTGTGACAATAACGGAGCAATAGCACAATCTAAGGAACCGCGAGCGCATCATCGGTCCAAACATGTACTCCGACGTTACCATTTGATTCGTGAGATTACGAAGAGAGGTGACGTGAAAATAATGAAGATACCTACTGAGGATAACGTGGCCGATCCATTTACGAAGCCACTATCACGTGCCAAGCATGAGCAGCATGCTAGGGCGATAGGATTGGGATATCTATCGCAGTGTTAGATTGGGTGTTTTATTTATGTTTCTTATTGTATAAGGGGATTTGATCTGCCTAGTGCAAGTGGGAGAACATTTATTATGCCCTAGGCGTGTTATTGGGATTGTATTTGTTTATGAGACAGATATTTATATTATTATTCATCATATGATTCTTACCTTCATATTTCAAAAATTTTAAATAACAAGAAAGTGTGTGAGAGGTTATTCGATTATAATAATCGGATAGACCTTGAATTTTATTCTAGTTTAGTGCATCGAGTCAGTTGAGAATAATATGTTGCATGGCCTTAGTCTGGCATATTGATTCGTCAATTGAATGATAGTAAAACCACTAAACGGGATGAATATAATTCTAAAACGTCCCTCGTGTATAAAGTTGTTCATAGATTTGAACCAGGTAGTCCATTCACTGAATGGAGACTTTTACATACACCGGCATATTCGTAGATGAGATGATCAGGTTTTACTGATCTGAGACGGTAGCGTCGATTCTAGAATATGGATATACGCGGTGTCGTATATTGGACTGACCACTATATGAGTTTGTGACATGGTTAGAGTCATTGGAGACAAACTCATATCCAGATAGTGCGTTTTAGTGTTTCATACTTGAGTGATCTCACGGATACCTAGTATGTGAAAAGACAATGCTTTGATGTAATTAACCCTACGCGTAACTGTGTAGCAGAGATTATTATTGAGTATTGTTTTTAGCATAGGCAAAGGATGTGAGGTTGCAAGATAGGAATTGTTCCTTTCTAGCCTTGAAAAAGGATAGAGGGAGATATCTCTCGGGCCCCTCGATTGAATTGAGATTGATGAAATGCTTGGCCAAGCTCGATGGAACTCAATAGAGTTCGCATTGTTATTATCAATCTAATTCTTATTGAGAAAGAGTATATCTGATCAAAAGAAAAGAGGATGACTTGAAGTTTTAGGCTTCACCGTGACTCTTTTGATCGGAAGATATCGCGAACAAGAGGACTATTAACAATTATCTGAGCTAGGTATGAAGATGTACTGCATCTTCGTAAAGGTGTTCTCCACCTTTTTCGTGCTAATTCTGGGTAGGTATTAACGGCAGTCTAGTGCTCGCAATACCTTGTGGATTGTTGTCATATACACTACCAGTCCTAGACGAACCTACAACGGTCACACCAAGATTTCGTAACATATCGGATTCTCAAGATAATGCTCACCAATACGTTTGTTGGACAAATAAAATGAAATCACGTGTGATTAGATCTCACGACATATGTTGGACATATGTCCAAGTTGATTAAGTCTTAATCCAAGAGGGAGTTTGAAAGAAAATATGGCTTAAGAATTAACTTGGAAGAATTTATATAAATAGGCAAATCTGCAGTCAAAATTGGACCCGTTCAGAATTATGGGTTTTAACCTAATTTCAGATAATTATGATTTAATCTAATTTCGGGCCCATTCAGATAATTAAGGTTTTAACCTAATTTCGGCCCAATCCGAAAGCTAGGGTTTTAACCTAATTTTTGCCTATATATATATTCTGATTTCAACTTTCTCTCTCTTCGAGGCTGCCATTTTTCTGACCTAATTTTGGCCGCCGAAATTCTTCTTTCTCCCACAGAATTTCAAAGTGAGATCGAGAGAGAAATAGAAGAGAGATCTGAGCAATTTGTTGAGAGACATAATCGTGACGTCGACTAGAACGGCGTTGACGGTTCCGATCGGACGAATATCAAGGTGGACACGAGTAGAGGGACTGCACGAGCAATCTTTGGAGAAGGTTCAACAGATTGGAGAAGAAGACATCACGTACTAACTTGTACGAGGTAAAATTCTGATTACTTTTCCTTTTTCGGTGTTTTTCGAGTGTGATCCAGGGTAGAATTAGGTTACGCATGCGTGAATAATTCCGCTGCATACTCTAATAATCGTATGCGTAATCCTACATCGAAGTCACAAGAAGCACAAGAAAAGAAGATTAGAAGGAAGGCTCTTGAAGCACATCAAGAATCAAGATGTCGAAGCCTTCCGTGAGTGGGAATCACCACAAATAAACCATAGGTAAAAACCGAGTAGACCTCGAGTACAATCATGTTCAAATAACAAAGAGTTCAATTCAGTGTCAACGTTCGTTAGAACGAACTGCAAGTTCGTGCCGAACGAATTGCAAGTTCGTTCTGAACGAACTTGGGACATATCTAAAAATCCCACACTTAATTGAACCAACCCCATTACAGTAGTGTGTGTGCGTTCGAACGAACAAAGTATTCGTTCGAACGAACCCACAGTTCGTTCACTCACAAAGTTAGTGCGTTGGACGAATATAAATACTGGAATTGGATAAAAACAATGTATGATTGAGTTCGTTCGAACGAACACATTGTTCGTTCGATCGGACAGTCAAAAGTACAATTGCGTTATTTGAAACGGCTAGTTCAAATTACTGTTCGTTCAGAACGAAATAGTGTGCGTTCGAACGAACTACTAATTTCCTGTAGGGTTTCTATAGAGAGTATAAATAGAAACCTTCAAGGAGTCTTCTCTCACTTGTTCATTCTTACACTTTCAATACACATTCAATACAATTGAGAGAAAACCCTAAAAGCCGTGATAAGCTATATCCATTGAGTGCTTTGAGAAACCTTTCTAGATCATTGATCTAAGTTATATATTCCTCCATTAATCGTTTCCCACTCACGTGACCGATCACGTTGTAGTTCGATTAGTGAAAAGTGTAGTAGGCTAGTGCAATAAACTTGTAAGAGACCTAGCTATAGATCGATAGAAAGCGTGTAAATCGATCTAGGCAAACCTTGTAATCGAGTGAGTTGGAATTCAATCGAACGCCAAAAAGAGGCACAAGGCATTTCCGGAGACGTAGGTACTCGCAACTAATTGAGTCGGTCAATTAAGCGAGTAAAGGGTGAGTTAAAGCTACATAGCAACCACCTACCGAACTTCGTTAAAAACATCTTGTGTTCAAGTGTTTACGGTATCATCTATTTCATTTAAATTATCATTTATTCCGCATAGTAAATTAGGTAATTAGATATAGTAATTGTACGGTAGATTACCGAATTTACCCCCCCTCTAGGTTAGAATTAACCAACAATTGATATCAGAGCAAGGTACTAACCATCTTTTAGAGTATTAGGGATAACTTGTACTTAACGATCAAATGGCCGAATTTAACCCAATCGTACAAAATTCATCAACAAATCCGATAAATACCGTCCCCAAATCAAACATCTCAAACTTCATAAACAAGTCATGTTGGATGCTCCATCCCGAAAATTCCCTTTGGTCCAAAAGGCATGATGACCAAAAGAATCGGGAAAGGCTAGAACCTCGACACGAAAAGAGACACGAGGACAAGGGCCGAGAAGATCACCAAAAATACAAAGGTAAGGAGTACAAAATGAAAAAGGCTTACAAATCAAATGTTGATTGTAGGTGGGGAGAAACTGACGGATCAAGCTCGTCGTCCGATTCGGATGGTCCATCACACCGACACACCGCAAACCTAGCCCTTATGGTAATGATCGACTCTCCAACAATGAGCGCGGTGGAAGCGGCAATTCAAATTCTTCGAATTGAACGAGGTCCAATCCCGACATCTCACACCCCCGTGGCCGTCAACGTCAAACCTTCTACTCCTACTCCAAATTCGACACATGACCAAGGTCATGAGGTACGTATCGACTCTATAATTAACGTAGAATCATTAGATCGATCTCAATATTCACCCTCGCTAAAATTAGAAATTGAGTCATGTGACGAGTTCTTGAGGGATGATGGGAACTCTCAACGAAATAGGGGTAAACTTGAGAACTCGACACAAGCTCTCAATGATAAGATAGCTTCTCTTGAACTATCCATTTTGGCATTTAAATCTAAAATAAATGAATTTAAAGGTTTTTCAAAATGTGAGTGTCAAGCTTTAAAAGGCGAGATCTCTCATTTAAAAGTCGAACTTCAAAATTTTAAAATTGAAAATGATTCCTTGAAGAAGGCTTGTGCATCCATTGCATCGAGTTCTCCTCCATTGGATGAAATTTTGAAATCGTCATTCATGGGACAAAAGCCCGATGACAAATCCGGTTTAGGATATAAGAAGAATAATGGTAATAAACCCGATTCTTCCAAATCCAAAAATCAAAAATCAAAATGGGAGAACAATCGAGTTAGTAGTCATGGAAATGCTTTCATGTACCACGATTACAACAAAGGTAAAAATGTGAAAAAGGAACAACCTAAACGTGTTAATCATAATTATAGGAATAATCACTTCACACAAAATTCACAACATAGACGTAACAATTTGGGAAGAACCGATTGCTTGTTCAAACGGGGATCAAATGGTTATTTTTATGAAGTGACTAACTACCCCGAGGCTTCGTATCAAAAAGGGGCTCCCAAACACTACACCAACACACAAAAACATTTTCAACCGAACCGATTTAAATCAAACAAATTTCAATCAAATCAATTTCATCAAATGCCAAAATCGATAATTCCTCGAAGAAGTGACTCAAATCAACTCTACAACTATTTTGTTAAGAGTTCCACAACCACACATAGTCCAACCGTGGCCTTTTGTAATTATTGTTGCAAAATTGGTCACATTTCAACAAGTTGTGATCTTCGCAATCCAAAATTGACATCTAACGTCGTTTGGATGCGCAAAGATCGTCACACGATGGGTCCCTCTACCTCATATGGTATTGGACCCCCTAGGGCTTAAGCCCGAATGTGACACTATACTCCCTCATATACCATACCATAGGCCAAATATTGAGGGGGAGTATAGTACATAAGAATTCATATTAGTTTAATTTCAATTTGTGGTTTAACTAATATGAATTTCTTGTATATGGGCTTAACCTCCAAAACAAAGTCATCAAAGTGGTGTCTTGATAGTGGTTGTTCGAGACACATGACTTGGGATCGAGAGATGTTTAAATCTCTTGAACCATTCAAGGGAGGAGACGTTACCTTCGGAGGAAATCAAAAAGGTAAAATTGTCGGTATCGGTTCCATAGGTACCTCAAATTGGACCGTAGAAAACGTCTATCTTGTACTTGGACTTAAACATAATCTAATTAGCATAAGCCAATTATGTGATGCCGGATATTGTGTAAAATTCGATCAAATCTCATGTTTGATTGATCGAATGAAAGATAATACCACGGTATGCAAAGGAACCCGACACGAAAATCTATACTACTTCAATTTTGAATCTTTCGTGCCGGGAATTCATTGTCTCACCGTATCGGAATCGGTATCTCGATTATGGCATAGACGATTAGGCCACATTTGTATGAAAACTATCTATAGGTTGTCCAAAAAGGAATTAGTTAGAGGATTGCCATCTCATAAACTCGAATTAGAAGGATTATGTGATGCGTGTGAAAAGGGTAAGCACACGAGGTCATCCGGGTTCAAATCGAAGAACATGGTCACCACACTTCGACCTCTCCAACTCATCCATCTTGATCTTTGCGGCCCACTAAGCGTCTCGAGCATAGGTAATAAAATGTATATGTTTGTAATTGTGGATGATTACTCACGTTTCACATGGGTATATTATTTACTCCATAAAAGTGAAACGTGCGACAACTTCATCAAATTTTGCACACTTGTTGAAAATAAAAAAGACACCTCAATTGTCACCGTTCGAAGTGACAATGGAGGTGAATTTAGAAATGCGAAATTTGATGAATTTTGTCATAAAAAGGGATATATATGCGAATTTTCCGCTTCTCGCACACCTCAACAAAATGGTGTGGTTGAACGTAAAAATCGAAGGTTAATTGAACTTGCTCGTACCATGCTAAATGAGCACCCTTCTCCAAAATAACTATGGGCCGAAGCCGTTAACACCGCATGTCACGTGGTTAATCGACTTAGCTTAAAGCCTATTTTGAAGAAAACGCCATATGAGCTATGGTATGGGGGAAATCCAAACGTCTCATATATGAGAGTGTTTGGATGCAAATGCTATATCTTGGACGAATTGAGTAATCGAGACAAACTCGATCCAAAATCCATAGAAGGAATTTTTGTCGGTTACTCAAACACAAGTAAAGCATACCGGGTTTTCATAAGATCCAATCGAGTCATATGTGAATCCGTTCACGTGCATTTTGATGAAACTAAGAAAGAGACCGAGAAAGGTAGCTCAAGTGTAGGTGAAGTCAACGAAACAATCGCTAAATCACCGAAAGAACAAACCGAAGTCGAGTATCAATACATCGACATCACCCTTAATGAACCTCGAGTAGACAACAATGACCCTCAAGAAGAGGAAGATGAAGAAGAAGAAATCGAAGCTCCCTACCAAATCCCCGAGGTTCTTCGAGAAGTAGCGGCTCATCCTCTCACCAATGTTGTTGGAAATCCCCGAGACGGTGTGCAAACTCGGTCTCGCGTCCACAACTATATCGCTCATTGCGCATATATTTCTCATATCGAGCCAAAATCGTTCAAGGAAGCAAATCTAGATGAAGATTGGATTATCGCAATACAAGAAGAACTAGAGCAATTCGAGAGAAATCAAGTTTGGACATTGGTTCCGAGACCTATAACTCGATCGATCATAGGGACTCGATGGATTTATCGAAATAAACTCGATGAACACGGAAATGTGGTACGAAATAAGGCGAGACTCGTCGCTCAAGGATTCAAACAACAAGAAGGAATCGAGTTTGAAGAAACCTTCGCCCCAGTCGCTCGCCTAGAAGCAATACGACTCCTCTTAGCTTACGCCGCTATCGAGGGGTTTACGCTCTTCCAAATGGACGTTAAGAGAGCGTTTCTCAACGGTGAAATCGAGGAAGAAGTCTACGTCGAACAACCACCGGGATTCAAGGATCCCAAATTCCCCGATTACGTGTGCAAACTCTCCAAAGCTCTATATGGATTAAAACAAGCTCCTCGAGCATGGTACGATCGCCTCTCCTCGTTTCTCACCACGAATGGGTTCGTTCGAGGTATAATCGACACCATGCTCTTCACACGTAAAAAGGGAGTATCTATTCTACTTGTTCAAATTTACGTAGATGATATCATCTTTGGATCTAGTAACTCGGCACTTGCCGAAGAATTTTCTGTTCTTATGCAAAGTGAGTTTGCCATGAGCATGATGGGAGAGCTCAAATTCTTCCTAGGCCTTCAAGTCAAACAATCTTCCGAAGGGATCTTCGTAAATCAATCCAAGTATACTCGTGAACTACTCAAGAGATTCGAGTTGGATCAAACCAAAACGTGTGATACTCCAATGGCCAAGGAATCAAAATTGGATGCAGACGAAGATGGTGAGTCTTTCGACATCACAACATATCGAGGAATGATCGGGAGCCTTCTCTATCTCACAGCTAGTCGACCCGACATTATGTTCGCTGTATGCTTGTGCGTTCGATTTCAAGCAAACCCCAAGGTATCGCATTATAATGCCGTCAAACGTATATTTCGTTACTTGAAAGGTACAATCGAACTTGGGATTTGGTATGGGCATAGTGGAAATCTAAACCTGATAGGGTACACGGATGCGCATTTTGCCGGTTCCCGAGTTGACCGTAAAAGCACGAGTGGAACGTGCCAATTCCTAGGCGGATCACTTGTCTCATGGTCAAGCCGAAAACAACACTCCGTGGCCTTATCAACGGCCGAGGCCGAATATGTGGCGGCCGGAAGTTGCTGTGCACAACTACTGTGGTTGAATCAAACTCTCAGAGACTACGGTTTAAACTTCCGCAAAATCCCCATATTATGCGACAACAATAGCGCAATATGCATTTCGAAAAACCCCGTCCACCATTCGCGAACCAAGCACATCGACATACGTCACCATTTCATTCGGGATCATGTGGAAAAAGGTGATGTCAGACTCGAATGGATAGATACGCACGATCAAATTGCTGACATTTTCACCAAGCCTTTGCCATTTGCGTCATTCTCCACTCTACGACTAAAGCTAGGTATGCTATCTCTCAAAAATTAAATTCTCGCATAATTGGTAGATATCGATGTCATACCATTCAACATGTGCAAACATGATTGTCCATATACAAACTATATATTTTTTTTGGTCCTAGTAAAATCACTTTTGGACCATTTATTGGTCTCATCACAGAACCAAGTGCGTTCGAACGAACCAAAATGTTTGTTCGGAACGCACTCACATCACTAATCCGCTTGCAAAATGTGATTTTTTTTACGAGCCCATACATTCCTACAAATTCATTTATTGAGGGGGAGCTCGTATTTAGGGGGAGCCTTCCGTGTTCGAAGTCTCATTGGCCCTTTTGATCACTTTCAAAATGGGGGAGAAACGATCGTACGGAAAGTTCTCCATAAAATGCCGAAACTCTCCAAATCGACGGTGTTTTGAAATTAATCAAAAGGGGGAGTTTGTTGGTTCAAATTTCCTAATAGTTTGATTATTTCAAAACACTGTCATTACTAACGTATACATCGAGAAAGTGTGTAGGATAACACAGGTACGACACGAAGATGATGAAGAGCTTCGAAGTCACAAGAAGCACAAGAAAAGAAGATTAGAAGGAAGGCTCTTGAAGCACATCAAGAATCAAGATGTCGAAGCCTTCCGTGAGTGGGAATCACCACAAATAAACCATAGGTAAAAACCGAGTAGACCTCGAGTACAATCATGTTCAAATAACAAAGAGTTCAATTCAGTGTCAACGTTCGTTAGAACGAACTCCAGGTTCGTTCTGAACGAACTCCAGGTTCGTTCTGAACGAACTCCAGGTTCGTTCTGAACGAACTCCAGGTTCGTTCTGAACGAACTCCAGGTTCGTTCTGAACGAACTCCAGGTTCGTTCTGAACGAACTCCAGGTTCGTTCTGAACGAACTTGGGACATATCTAAAAATCCCACACTTAATTGAACCAACCCCATTACAGTAGTGTGTGTGCGTTCGAACGAACAAAGTATTCGTTCGAACGAACCCACAGTTCGTTCACTCACAAAGTTAGTGCGTTGGACGAATATAAATACCGGAATTGGATAAAAACAATGTATGATTGAGTTCGTTCGAACGAACACATTGTTCGTTCGAACGGACAGTCAAAAGTACAATTGCGTTATTTGAAACGGCTAGTTCAAATTACTGTTCGTTCAGAACGAAATAGTGTGCGTTCGAACGAACTACTAATTTCCTGTAGGGTTTCTATAGAGAGTATAAATAGAAACCTTCAAGGAGTCTTCTCTCACTTGTTCATTCTTACACTTTCAATACACATTCAATACAATTGAGAGAAAACCCTAAAAGCCGTGATAAGCTATATCCATTGAGTGCTTTGAGAAACCTTTCTAGATCATTGATCTAAGTTATATATTCCTCCATTAATCGTTTCCCACTCACGTGACCGATCACGTTGTAGTTCGATTAGTGAAAAGTGTAGTAGGCTAGTGCAATAAACTTGTAAGAGACCTAGCTATAGATCGATAGAAAGCGTGTAAATCGATCTAGGCAAACCTTGTAATCGAGTGAGTTGAAATTCAATCGAACGCCAAAAAGAGGCACAAGGCATTCCCGGAGACGTAGGTACTCGCAACTAATTGAGTCGGTCAATTAAGCGAGTAAAGGGTGAGTTAAAGCTACATAGCAACCACCTACCGAACTTCGTTAAAAACATCTTGTGTTCAAGTGTTTACGGTATCATCTATTTCATTTAAATTATCATTTATTCCGCATAGTAAATTAGGTAATTAGATATAGTAATTGTACGGTAGATTACCGAATTTACCCCCCCTCTAGGTTAGAATTAACCAACAATTGGTATCAGAGCAAGGTACTAACCATCTTTTAGAGTATTAGGGATAACTTGTACTTAAAGATCAAATGACCGAATTTAACCCAATCGTACAAAATTCATCAACAAATCCGATAAATACCGTCCCCAAATCAAACATCTCAAACTTCATAAACAAGTCATGTTGGATGCTCCATCCCGAATATTTATACATTTTTTTTTCTGATTGTGTTCTGTTTTTACGTTTTTTTAGTGTTTTTTCTTTATGTTTTATTGTTTTTTAATATTTTATTGTTTTTCTGTTTTTTTTACTGTTTTTCCGTTCTTTCACTATTATTTTTTTGCTTTTTTAATTGTTTTTTTAATTGTTTTTTTAATTTGTTTTTTTATTGATTTAGACTGTTTTTTATAAACTGTTTTTGCAATGTATCGGATACTCCATCTCCACGTAACGTATCCGAATATTTTATTTTAAAATAATAACGGATACTTCTCAGATACTTCCGGATACTTGTCGGATACTTCTAACGTATAAATATATGTACTTCAAAACTAAAAATAAAAATTTCAAATCGAAATAAATAAGTCATACATATAAGTAAATAAGTAAATATAATAAACATTTACTTAATTAGAAGTTATCTATGTAAAAACAAATTTTTAATATATTTTAGGTCAAATACATAATATATATAAATATTAAATATATAAATTGTAATTAGTAAATAATGAAATATTATATATAATTGCCGTATCGTATTCTATGTTTTTTTGAAAATTGCCGTATCCCAGTATTCGTATCGTGTCTGATACGATATCCGTATTCGTATCCGTGCAAAAATAGATCCTACCTAAATAGCGAGATCTCATTTGTCGGAGGATCGTGAAATATGGATCTTGAGATGTTATCGAATTTGGAATTCCGAATCGGTATGAGATTATCGATTTGATAAAAATAACATATTTCATATAAATCAATTATATAAGCATATAAATTAAGTACGAACGGTTAGTGGTCAATTTTCATATTTCATGTAAATTGATCGACTCGGTAACGAGGCCTTTTCCAAAGGCATCCATGATATTAACAGGTTAAATGTGAAGAATAGTTTTGAGTGATTAATATCGCAACCGAGTTGTAATATATACTAGGAGAATACTCGCGCTACGCGGCGAGAATGTTAATTATGTTTTTCATTGTAATACAAAGTACATATAAATATGATAATAATGATAATATCATTTCATAATATAATTATTTGAACTAATTTGTCCATGATTATGTATATGTTTTACAATTATTTTACATCATGAAGACAAAAAATTCCATTTTCTTAATCAGATAATAGCACTTGTATTAATGTCATTGTATAATAATAATATATAACATGATTTTACAAAAAAACATAACAACAAATATTATATCATTGTTATTCACAATATTTCATACAATATCAAATATAAAAATAATGAATCATACAACATACGTAATAATATATTATTAATTATATATTACTAATAATTTGTTATTCATTCAAAATGCAATGAAAATAATAAATAATGCCAAACTTAATATTGCAAGTGATTTAATAAATAATATAAAAAAATAATTTATGATAAACATAAATATAAATTATTTTAACGCATATGATTTTTTTTTTCATTTTATAGTTTTAAAAATAACATTATTATTTGATAAGTGTTTATAAATTTAATAAATTATTTCGATGGATAAACTTTTTTTTTTATTTCTATTATTTTTCGAAAAAATTAATATTAAATTTGTTTGATCGAAAACACAAATATATTCAACTTTGTATTATATGGTATTAGTATAGTTATAATTTTTTAAAAATAAATATTAATATTTAAAATTTCTATTATGTAACTAAAATTTTATTTTGTAAAAATGCACTTTTTTCATTGTATTTTACATAATATGTTTACAAATTCAAATTATGGAGAATGGTATGTACGAATTATGCTAATATGAATGTCAAAATAAAGAGAAAGTTAAAACGAATATATTTCATGAATTTTTAAAATTAAAATTCTAAAATTAATACTACTATGTGTTGTATGTTTATAATATTACATATTAAGTTATTAGTATTTCATATATAAACTTTTCATCTTCCATTTTCTATTATGTAAGTAAAATAATTAAAATTTTATTTTCTAAAAGTGCACTTTTTGCATTGTATTTTTTACATAATATGTTTACAAATTCAAATTATCGAAAATGGTATGTACGAACTATGCTAATATGGATGTCAAAATAAAGAGAAAATTAAAACGAATATATTTGATGAATTTTTAAAATTAAAATTCTAAAATTAATACTACTATATGTTGTATGTTTATAATATTACATATTAAGTTATTAGTATTTCATATATAAACTTTTCATCTTCCATTGTATTCACATTTGATCGTGTAATTTTGTGTGAAATGATAACAATTGAATAGACTTAGTCTAGTACGAACCTAACCAATAATATTAGTCCACGTCATTAATGTATGATCATGTGGCTTTCCAAGGATGCTTAAAACATGGTGTAAAATAATGACACATAAATGACTACACAAAATATGATCTTCAAAAAATCTAAAAAATAAATCAATGATTTAGATCAAAACACATCACTAAAAAGTCTATAGGATGAATCAATATCACAAAATCTAATGGTCAATAATCACGAATAGCCATGATGATGTGGCTTAATGAGGAGGCTCAAAGATAGATGAAAAATAAGGGGGTGGGTAAATTTTAGCTGACTGGAGTTGTAATTTGTAAACAAGGATTTTTTTTGTCATTAACAATTATTTATATTTTTTAACCAACATTTTAAAAGATACTATATTTATTACATAAATTAATATTGTAACGGATGTCCGCAATAAAATCATATTATTTATATTTTTTAACCAGCATTTTAAAAGATACTATATTTATTACATAAATTAATATTGTAACGGATGTCCGCAATAAAATCATAGCGTCGTAATTATATCCGCAATCGCAATCCGTTACAAAAAATATCCGATCGCAACGGACCGCAATATATATATATATACCACTGATATGATATATCGGTCATATCGCATATGACGATTGATCTGCAAACGACATGCGATATTCGGATAAATATAAAAACTATATTAATAAGGACATAACGAGAAAACAACCAATTAATTTTCCACAACTTTAGTAAATCGGATAACAATGGGGTCATGATCGGACGAGCGACCTTTTGTCCGGACGCAACAAAGAAAACGAAAGGCAGAGAGAGAGAGAGAAGTAACATCCACGTCAGTATTCATCAACTATTCTCGTCACGACACATGGCCGCCGCTCTTTAGTATATGTCGGCGGACTTGAGCGGTTGGCTTGATTACCTTTGATGTCACTTCTTCCACGTGTTGCTCTCTCCTGCATGTATCTCCCATCTACTAGGAAATTCATGCTTTAGCCCTCCATTAATAGAATATTACAAATACAAATGTTAAATGTTTGTAATTATTTTTTTATTTTTTTTTTACAAAAAAAACCTTAGACATATATACATTGACACATTAAATATAATTTTCGTACAATACCACATGTCGAGAAAATAGACGGCTTTAAACATTTTAAGCATATAACACTTAATTCTATAATCTATTACATAAATTCTAATACAAGAAAAATTTCTCGAAATAATTTTTTTTCACAATTTTCTTCATAGATACGACATCGATAGACAATACTTAAACCTCGGTTTTTTGAAGACTCCAATGAGACAATAATTGTGAATCGAGGAAAAAATTCTTGATCAAGTTTTGTGTAGGAAATGAGAATGAATCAGTTAAAACGAGTGAAACGGTGAGAGCGAATCTTTTTCTCATTCTCAGCCATTCTTGAATCCTTAAAACGGGCCAAATTTGCGCGATCATACTTGTCCAATCCATGGGACCAAATTTTCTCAATCTCGGATATAATTCGAATCCCCATCTCGGATATAACCTTATCCCTATCTCGAATATACTGGAAGCCAAATTGAAGAGCTTTGAAGAACCGATTCGAAATTTGTCGCAATTCAAGTTAAATTGGGCATAAAAAGCTCCGGCGATGAAGCGTCGGCAGGGGACTAGACGCTGAATCTAACCGTTTCTTTTCTCCTCAGCAGCGAAGTACCCACGAATGTTAAATGTTTGTAATTATTAAACGGGGATAATGAATGGAAATAGTTTTATTAGGTTTTGGTTTTTGACTTTGGAATAATGTATGAGATTTGCGGAATTGACTAAACATGAATTAAGGAGGGGATGTACAGTGGAATGGTGGAATTAAAGGTCCAAATATTACGATGGAATGGACAAAAATATGAAATATCACTTTCTTCAAAGGAGATACAGTACAGGAAACTAACCTAATTAATTCAACCAAACACTACTAATCATATTCACCAACTATAATTGAATTTTTCAAGGAACAAACAAATTGGGGAGTACTATGATAACCTATTTTTTTTTTATCATTGACTCATTTTTTTAAAAAAAAAATTCGAATATTTATTAAATAACGATTTTTTTTCTAAAATTCTAGTGTATATTTATCATTTAATATTATCCAAAAAATAAATTTTGTATAATTAATTAATAAATAGTTAAAATTTTTAAAATAATTTTTTGAAAAAGGATTCATGATAAGAAAATAGATCTATCATAGAACTTCCCAAACAAATTATAGTCCATATGTAATTTTTCAATTAAACCCTTCGGATATTTTCGCTCACATTATTCTGATCAGCACAATGAATGTTATCCAATGTTACAGATATCGCATATTATTTACGGATCGATCGGCAGCCGAATAAACATATTTTGTACTTTATAATATTAAATAAATTTTTAAAATATTTATTTATATTAAATTCCTGAAATTAATTCAAATTATACATTATTACATCCAAAATTCAGTAATAACATATAAATATTTATGTTAAATTGAAGATAAATTTGAAATTATAACATAAAATTTATAAATAATAAAATAAATTAAACATTCTTGTAGGAAAGAATGCTTTGAAGCTGGTGCAGTGGTGAAGATGAATTTTGCAATCCTAGTTAACGGTGAAGAGGACAAATGAAAACTTTGCAACGCAAAGAGGAGAGAAAAATAACTTCGGCCGACGAGTACAAGTGGAAAAAAATATGAAATAATAAGCTGGATCCAAATTTTAATACCTAAATTTAAGGTTTTTTTGAAGAAATATTTTCAAAATTTGTAATTTTGAAAAATTTCCAATTAAATTTGTTTCCTATTGGGACATAACATTAATTATTTAAATTAGAAGATCGAAAAATATCCTTCTTAATTGTGTAAGAATTAGAAAAATAAAATTATCATAAATTTAAAAGAGGATTCAAATCCAAACAGATTCATACGGTCCTTATCGATCCATATTGATGTATATGTTAGTCGGCCGATTTACTCGATCGATGTGTCTCCGATCATGAATCGATTAACGATACGTGTGACCGATATTCAAAACATCCGTGTTATCCAATATCTATATCTTTGTTTCATTTAGTAATTTTTAAAAGTGAAAAAGTTCAAAAAAATAATTTTATTCGTTAACGAGCTATAAATTCTACAATTGTATGCAGTTTTATATTTCGCGTTCAACTAATTAGACTAAAGCAGTATACGACAATTGTCAAGCAAATGGATGGTCATTTAAAAAATATATTATCCTACGAATTCAACTTCAATGCTAACATGCCCATACACCCTTCAAGCATAATATCTGGAGGCCTGTACATTGTACTCAAAATTTTCTAGTCATAACGGATTGAAATTCAAATCTTTATATATAGGGGGTACACAAGCAAAAAAATAAAATAAAATAGAAACTTCGTGGGTCGGTCATTCGTTTCATGACTCTCTTATACCACCAAAACATTTAACCGACCAAGGGCTTCTATGATTCTTACTATGGAGAGCAAGGGCCAAGAAACCCAAGTCCCCCAACATGATCAAGAAAACCCTAACCCTACACCTCCATCCATGAGTTCTCTATCTTCATCTTCACCACCACCGGCACGACGTCCTTCGAGGCAGCAAAGGCCGCCTAAGCAATACAGAGGGGTCCGCATGCGCAAGTGGGGCAAGTGGGTCGCGGAGATAAGAGAGCCGAATAAAAGGTCTCGCATATGGCTCGGATCATATACAACTGATGTAGCGGCTGCGCGGGCATATGATACGGCCGTGTTTTGTCTCAGAGGTCGATCGGCACGTCTCAACTTTCCCGAGGATCTCGAGGCAGAAATGGTCTCGAGTGGCGGAGAAGGAGAAACTTTGTCAGCAGATGTGATAAGGAAGAAGGCAAGTGAAGTGGGTGCAAGAGTCGATGCTCTCATCTCGCAACAGAGAGAGATCAAGCAGAGAACCACGAAGAATCCTGATCTTAATCAACCGCCTAGCCCTGACGGCTCCGAAGAGGATTAAGTCATGACTCGTGTCTCGGTTGTTCCGAGTTGTGTGGTACTGATGGTTAGTAGTATTTTAGATCCTTTGTTTCTTCATGTTTTCCTGACAAAACCATGATTTGCATGAGAACATGTCTAGTTAGTATAAGTACTAAGTAGTATGTAAAATTCTTCTAGTATGTATGCTTGAGAACTCGAGGAGCAAGAACCCTTTCTCAAAGTTAGAGTTGTGTCGAGTCGATTAAAGATCAGACGATTCTGAAAGTAAATGTTTTAATCTATGTATTTGTTTGTGTTGTAATTTGAGATAGAAACATGAGAATTATTGTTTTAAAATCTATGAAGTATTGTTTGGTGCTGGCCCTGTTAGGGTTTTGGTTGGTTGGACAACCCTACCTCCTTGAGTTGTTCGACTGTTTAAAAATTGGTAGAAAGTGCCAAATTAAGGGGAGCTGTACGTGGGGGTGGTGTGTGGGGATAACGTGATGGTGTGCTTGTGGAAGAGGAGATATAATGATTTGAGAGAAAAAGAATGAGGAAGTCACCATCAATGGCGAGCTACTTAGTCCGTGGAGGTGTGCGGTGGCGGATTTTGAAAGTAGTATTTGAATTATCTAAAAATAATAAAACAAAATATATGATTCTATACTTGTACCAAATTATTATTCAATTATGATTAATTATATCATGTTCCTCAAAAAAAAAAAACATTTCATTAACGATTAATTGATATTGATTATTTTACAATTATACCAATTAACTATTAATAGAGGGTAATTGGTGAACTAGGACCGAAGGTAATGAAGGTATGTGATTATTCTCGATGAGATGTGGATGAGATGTACATCGTATAGTTCAATCTAATTCGAAATCGAAAAGAATATGTGTTGATTAATAATAAATTATTAATATCATATTGGATGTAATCCTTGATGAGAAAAGTACGATCAACCTGTAATTCTTTGAAAAACTCGATTTGATTGAATGTACTTGAAATTGCAAAATTACAAATCAGTAAGTGATTCTAGTTCCGCGATGTTTAAAATTAGCTCTCAATTGGAAAAAACATTACTAACAGATAGGGATGTTCGTTCGGCCGGTTCGATTCAAATCGAACCAAATAAGGTCAACTCGATTTAAATCGAATCGAATAAAATTCAAACCGAACCAACCGTTTTAACTTTTGAACCGATTAAAAACTAAACCGAGTAAACCAAATTGTCATTTGGTTTATTCGGTTGAACGAATAAGAAACATTATAATTTAAAATTAAAAAAAATTAATAAAACAAATTAATACTTTATTTATCAAAAATATAAATAAATATTATAAAATATAATTATATTAATTTATAAAATGATTATATCATTTTTGTATATTTTAATTCTAATATATTAAAAATATATAAAAAATGGGATGTTAATCGGTCGGTTCGGATTTATCGGTTTTCAGAACTCCAAAACCGAACCGAACCGAATAATTCGAACAATATCATTTCTTAACCGAACCAAACCAAATAAACTGAAAAATCGAACTAATTAAACCAAATTCGACTGGTTCGGTTCGGTCCGAATAAATCGAATCATTTGAACACTCTTACTAACATAGACATGTTAGAGAGAACGTTCTCTACTTTTCATGTCTCGAATATGCTCTTGCAGCAGCAATATCGTGAACGAGGTTTCAAGAAATATTCACTTAATATCATGTCTCCTAGTAACAGAGCAAAATAACGAGCTTTAGTGAAAAATCATAAATTTCGTCCAACTGGTTTTGCTCTATTCTTCGAAGTGAATGCTGCCACTTTCAAAAATCATGGCCGTGATCGTGTTCGTGGTCATAAAGCAACAACAACAACAACAACAACAACACATACATATACATACATTACGGAATTAAAATAATAATACATAAATATTGCGGAAGCATAAAATATATTAATACGAAACTCAGATAACGTAGGCGTTCTCACTCACGAAGAACCCGCAACTCCCGATATTAGACCTTCGATACCTGAACTAAAAATATGTAAATCGAAAAGATTAGTCACGGAAGTAACCAAGTGAGTGAAATCTCGTTAAAAATAGTTATAATAAAAATAACTACTTATCAAATGAGTTCATAAAATAATATCGTATAACTTCAAATCGTATCTTTTTCCAAATATATATCAAAATACTTTCCCCGGTTTTCGAAATCAAAATCACTTACCTTCATATATAATCATAATCATAATCATACCAAAATATATACCGGGATGAGGGCGCTAATAACTTTCGACTGAAGTGCCAACCCGAGCTGATAGCGAATCACACTTGGGCTGGAACAAAACATAAGGGGAACACATCCACCCGACGACTACTGGATATCCATGCGCCACAGCCAAATCCCTCATGGGTCTGGACTTTGCACTACATCAAGTTAGCTATGCCTTTCTCTCAAGAGAGTCTGTCAAGAGAGTCTCCCAGAGACCCTTTCTAAAATCGCAAGTCCCAGCTTACGTTTTAGACTTATTCAAATCATACATATAGAAAGCCTCCCGAAGACTCTCACTAAAATCGTAAGCCCGGATTACGTTTTATCCAAATAAAATTCTACACATATATAGTCTTTATAAAATCCTTCTCATAATATAAAATTGTAACTATATTATTTACTAAGTAACTTTCATAAAACGAAACACGCTTTTTAGCGCAAATCATTTCTGAAAACAAATTCGAAATATACCTTCTATATTGGAATGAATATCCAAATTCAAAATCATAATTTCACAAATCATTAAAAATCATAAATCGTTGTACCTGTTATTCAAAATCAGTTCCAAATATATCACTAATATCAAGTTCGAATCGTAATTCAAAATCATTATCCAAATCCATTTTATTTATCAAATCCTCAAAGTATATATATATATATATATATATATATATATCATCAATTATCATAGTTATATTCAAAATCAGTTTCTCGAAATATCACTATATCATAAACGAAATAATATATGTTTTCGTAATTCAATACGCTTTTTGGAACAAAATCCGTTTTTAATCAAAATAGGTATAAATATGGTGAAAGGGGAGAATAACACTCACGATATTGTAAACAAAATAATTTCTAATTTCATATCATAACACGGTTTTTGGAACAAAACTCGTTTTAACGAAAAATATCAAAATAACTATAATATACCATTTTTAATTAGAGAAAAGTGAGAATTGCACTCACAGATGGATCGAACTCGATCGACGTCAAGATGGAATCGAAAACCTAGCTCGGGAATCGAAAACGAATAATGACCGATAAAGAGCAGAAAACTCGAAACTCAATTGAAATACCTCAGAGTTCCTTTCTCTCTAGCACTAACTGACCACATCTACTAAATCACAGTTTACTTGAATTGATCTCCACTAACTATAAAATTTTCCTGTACCTTTCTCAACGAAATGAAATGGAATAGAACTGAAAAGAGAGGATATGCTTTACCCTTCTGCATTCACCTTCGGAATGAATGCAAGGTTTTTATGCATATTTAGCACCGCCTAATATAAACAAACTCGGCCCAATAGAAAGATTGGCACATTATATCTATAACCCCCAAATATATATATATTACTTGTTCGGATATAACCCTTACAAATAAGTCCTTGTAAGTTTTATTTTCAAAATTATTCTCAAATTAAAATTACAATCAAAACCTTATAAAAATTCTACTATCATCAATTTTATTCTTTTGATACCGAAAGGGGTTTGATAATTTGTGAATGTATCTTCATGAAAACTCAAATATAATTAATACAATTTCCGATTCCGAAATAATTAAATATTTAACAACTAATTTTCGATTCAAAATATTTTTGTAAAGAATCACGACAAATGTCAAAACTCTATTTTTGATATTTATTACACATACCACGAGTTTAACCCCGGAAGGTGGATCAATCAAGTTCCAAACTTGATTATCGTATATGGATCGGATCTCGGATTTCATGGCATCAAGTCATTTTTTGGAATCATCACTCCTCATAGCCTCTTTATAGGATGTCGGCTCATCACCTATGAGTTCGACTTCATCATCATTAGCCACGATGAATCCATATCGTTCCGGCTCTTGACGTGTCCTATTAGATCTACAAAGAGTGCCTTGTGCGCTTGACTCGGGTTCATCAATTATTGACGGACTTGGGTCAATATTTATCGGTTCAATATTCATTTCCGGATCTCAAATTTCTTCCATGTATATTCCATCCTCATTAGCCCACTAGGAGATAAAATCCTCCTCTTAGAAGATACCTCTTCAAGCTACAAAAATCTTATTTTCGACGGAACTATAGAAATAATATCCATTAGTTTCCTTAGGATACCCGACAAACAAACATTTTTCAAATTTGTGTTCGAGTTTATCCGACATTAACTTTCGGGCATAAGGCTCATAACCCCAAATCTTCACAAAAGATAACCTTGGAGGTTTTCCATACCACATCTCATATGATGTCTTTTGTACTGATTTAGAAGGTAAGTGGTTTATTAGAAAATCCGCGGTCTCAAGATCATATCCCTAAAACGATTTTGGGAGATCCGCTTGACTCATCATTGATCGAATCATGTCCAACAAGCTTCGATACCTCCTCTCGAATACATCATTTCATTGAGGTGTTCCGGATGGAGTCAATTGTGAAAACCATTCCACAATCGTTTAAATAATTTTCAAACTCATAACTCAAATACTCGCCTCCTCGATCTGATCAAATGGCCTTGATTTTCTTTCCTACTTGATTTTGTATCTCATTCTGAAATTCTTTGAACTTTTCAAAGGATTATGTTTTGTGATGCATTAAATAGATATATCCATATCTACTATAATCGTCGGTAAACATGATGAAACACCGATATCCTCCTCTTGCCTCAATGCTCATTGATCCACATACATTGAAATGTATCATGAGTTTCAACAAGTTGTTGGACATTTCTCCCACTTTGGAGAATAGCGCCTTCGTCATCTTACCGAGTAAACAAGACTTCGACATCTTGATTTCTTCACTTGGTCGAATACTTTCGTCTTGATTAATCATCACTTGAATATTGATTCTTCACTTTGATGATCTTCTTGAGGATGATCTCCTTCTTTCTTCAAAATAACCACTACTTCAATATTGATTTTTCACTTGATGATCTCGTTTACGGGATATCTCATACAATTGTCACTTAAACAAATTGATTAGTAGTATCGACATTATTTTGAGATAATCAAACAACTGAAAATTTGAACCTACATGTATAATCTTATTATACACTTATTAATTCTCACGAACGCGGACGTTCCTCTATCCTTATAAGTACACTTTTACCGTTGATAAAAAAAATTGTGTTTTCCTTCATGTGGTGCTACTCGCACATCTACTACATATATAAAACTTCTTAATCAAAACTATTTTGCTTCGAACCATCCACAAGTTATTACGCGATTTGGAAATTATTTATGATTATTAGTTGCCCTTAATATAGTCATCAGCGTTACCCACATATTCTATGTCTAAATAATTAATTCAAACTATATAATTATTTTTATTTTATATAATGAACTCCTAAATCATAATACCATGATTTCAATTTGACTAATACATGTGTATGTCACAATAAATAAATAATTATTAACGTAATAACTAATGACTATTTCGGAGCAATATAAATAATAGCTCTTCTAAAACAATCAAAACTACTCTTCCGAAGCGATTGAAATAGGGATTTTTCGGAGTCATTGATCATATTCATGATCATAATATCTAATATTGTAATAACATACATGTCAAAAGATAATCCAAAACTGTTTTGAATTAAATGATCATAATACCTCGATCAACAAAGTTGTCATCTTTATTGATTTTTTTTTCCTCTTAAAAAAGTTTGATAAAATTTATTGTTCAATATGAACAATCATGTCAAGTCTCGTCACGAAATATATATTTCGAATCCTCGGTAATTACATGATTTTTTTTCGTAGTATTCTTATTACGATAACCATTTTCAAAATATCAATTCTAATTTTGAGATTGAGCATTTTACGAAACAATACACTTATAGGAATAAGTCGAATCGATCTATTATATTTCTAGATGAAAATAGTTGTTATTTGGAATATTTCCTAATTAGTTAGACTACACTAACAAAATTTGAGTAAACTCTGGTTGAGATTCGAATAATGAGAAAAAAAACCATGCCAAACTTGACGCATTAAATCATTTCTCATATAATAACAACTAGAAGATTATCCACGTTTCGCGACGGTTTTGTTTCATTTGTTTTGCCATACATATAATATATACACATAATATATAGTTATGATTTTTCGGGATCAAACATAAGATTTTGTGAAAATAAAAATCACATTGATTAAGGAAATTTGATGATGACAAAATTATTGTAATATTTTTGAATTCGACACAATGCGAAATATTTATTTAGTACATTAATGCAACACATACAAAAAAGAATAAATGACACCATGAGATAATAAAATAACATGCGTGAACATAAATAAAAAGCAAAATCATATGATATTTTAAATTTTCATATATAAAAATAAGAATAATAACATTGTAAAAGTTCAAAAAAAGAT
Organism: Luzula sylvatica; assembly: GCA_946800325.1. NCBI lineage: Eukaryota > Viridiplantae > Streptophyta > Magnoliopsida > Poales > Juncaceae > Luzula > Luzula sylvatica. The sequence continues at coordinate 56,130,694 of OX326960.1, read as the reverse complement.
CTGTGTCTGGTAAATTTTATGTTTCATTTTTATTTTGAAAAATATTATATAAGTTAAAGATATTATTTGTGTTTAGTAAATAAATATCTTTCATTATTATTTTTTTTTTTTTAATGATTAGCGTGAAATTGTTTTAAGTAAAAATACAAATATAGCATACTTAGTAGTATGTGCAATTTTTTTCAATTATAGTTTTAAAAATAATTATTATTTGGCTTACAAGTCATTAATGTAATTATATTTATTTTTGTATATTTTTTACATAATTATTTTCAAAATTTTAAGTTAGAGAAAAATATTGAATGTATGATAATATGGATCTCAAAATAAAGATAAAATTCAAGTGAATATATTTCTTAATTTTTTTAAATTATATACAACCGGTGCAACTGGTGCAAATTAAATACAACTGGTGCAACATGAACCTAATGAATAATATTTTGACACATCATCAGTAAGGTGATGTGGCCTTCTAAAATTGTTTAAAACCATGTGTAAAATAAAGGACACATAAATATCTACAAATAAAACATAATCACACAAAATCAAAGGTTAATTCATGGTTCATGTATTGTCACATGTCATAATCTAATGATTAAAATAATTGTGATGATGTGGTATGAGAAGATTGAATAAAAATAGATCCAAAATAAGAGGGTTGGTAAATTACTACGAGGGATGAAAAATCAAGTAATGAAAATTTTTGGGTATATAAAAAAAATCAGAATAATAACAACATAATTCCATGAAAAGAAACAAATTACATGCTTATAGAAGACGAAAAAATCACAATTTTTTTTTAGAGATTGTCAGAAATCATAATAGAAAATTTTTGAGAAAAAAAAATGATAAATGGATGAGAGCGGTAATTTTACTTTAGACATTTAGTATCATTTTTATTCGAAACACTAACAAGCAAAAAGACAATTATAAAACCTACTAGAATGAAATTCTATATTCATAGAAAATTGATAGATAAGACCTTATTTAATATAAACAAAATTCTATATTCATAGAAAATGTCACTCAAGAAAACAAATCTCCAATAACAATAAAAAACAAATGAAAAGCGAAAGAGAGCATATATGGTGCCCCACAAAAGTGGGTTAAACATCCTCGATGACGTGGCATGTTAAGCGAATTAATGGTTAATTGAAGATGAAAAATTAATTTTAATTAAATATAGTAGGTACGAATCAATTAACAAACACCCTAATTAACAAATAATTAATTTTAATTAAGATTATCATAGATACTTGTGGGTTAACAGAAATTTAACACACATGTGATGACGTCAGCGAGGATATATAACCCACTTTTTGGGGGAGGAGTATAATTTCCCAAAGCGAAAACCATTGCACACTAAGTAAACAATATTTTCTACTTGAATTTCAAAAGCATTGTGCTGATAACGCGTTATAAATGAAGATAAAATAACTTGAGAAATTGGAGGGATAAATCTCTATTATTATATTGAAATTGATTTTTCAAATGATCACACAAAACATATTTATATAGAGAACACAACACCATTTGATTCAATATAAATATTCAAATGTGTACCTTCTCATGTTTGCACGTGTTCATTACTATTGAACTTTTCACATTCATGCATGATTATACACAAAACATATTAAGTTATAACTAATACAAATGTTATATTATAATTAATACATTCATATTCATAACGAGGATTTTTTGTCCTATTGAGTTTTACCTAATAAGGTTTAACGAGACAATTTTTCTATGCGTACAAAATGAATACATTCAAGGTGGAGTGTTATGAATATGAATGTGTTAATTATGATTTAATATGTTATGAGTAGCCAATGGGCCCATAAGTAGGGGTGTTGATGGGACATATATTGCCTGAACCGATCCGAACCGTATCCGAAAAAACATATCCGGACCCTAACGGATCCGGACCAGAACTGTATTCGTTTTCACGGGTATGGATCCGTATCTAGGAGTTAATTTTTTTGATGGATCCGGATACTATTCGGATCCGAATACAATTTATTAACCGATACTCGTTTTATTGAAATCATTATCTCATTCATAATAATATATAGTCAATAGACAACAACTATAATTTAATTTATAATAATACTTTTAAATCAATTAAAATTTAATATTATTTTTTTATTATTTATTTTAAATTATAAAATAATCAAGAATTAAGTTTTAAAAATAATATTACATTTACATCAAGTATCCGTTTTATTATCTGAATATGATCCGTATCCGACAATATCCGAACCATATCCGTATATGTTTAATATACAAACCCTATCCGGATTCGGGTAGTTCCGTATCTGAAAAAAATATGGATACATATATGGTATGAGCACTATCCGAATCGTATCCGAACCGTGGACATCTCTACCCATAGCTCAGCTGATTGAGTGTGAGACACAAAAAATCATATATTGTGAGAGGTAAAAGGTTCAAGTTTTATTAACATCAATTAATGGAAGACCAAAACAAGTCTTGTTCGTTTATTCTAAAAATAATTATATGTTGTGATATATAAATGTGAAATATTAGATATTCATGCATATGCAAACATGAGAATATGCACACTAAAACATGTTCATTGGATCAAAATACATGTTCATTGGATCAAAATGTATTATTGTTTTTATATAAAAATACTTTGTGTTGATCATTTGGGAAAAACAATTTCAGTACAATAATAAATATTTACCCCTTCGTAATATTTTAGTTATTATCTTTCATTCGAACAAATATTAGTTAATTTGAAATAATATTATCATTGTTGTCACGAAAATAATACTTAAAACATAATTATAGGATCGATTGGTTTGGACTTTCGCCACAAATGGGGTGTTCTCGGTCAAAAGCGCATACCGTCAATACAAAGTATTAACTCTATTCCCACACCCACATCCACCCGAATCCGAAAACATTTGGACCAAAATTTGGCGCAATAAGGTTATCTCTCCTCGTGTGGCCGTATTTTTTGCCGGATTTGCTTAAATGCAATAATGCATTACCAATTAACATGAATTTTCATCGACGCATTAACTTCATTACCACAACATGTAAACGATGCTTAAATGAAGATGCAGACACCTTACATATGGCATTTTAATGACCACAATCGAAAATAGTTTGGTTCGTGTCTCCTCTTAGCTTGCGAGTCAACAATGTTAGTGGTGATTACAAAAAAGTGCTCTTCCATCTAAGCCAAAACTTAAATGAGACTCAATTTGGTATTTTCGTCAATATTTTATGGGCTATTTGGAAAAGTAGATGTGAATTTATGTTCCAAAATGTCTGTGTCAAGCTCTCTTGATCAATTAAGTAAAAACACACTCGAATAATATCAAATCACTAGATTGAATCAAGAAAACAAGATCTATTACTCCATTAGAGTGGCTTGTTAACCAACTCTAGATCTTACACTCTGATTACAGATATAGAATGAATGATAAAACTGTCTAATGAAGGGAATTCACCCATCCCCGGGCCCGCGCAGCGGATATGAAGGCCCGGTCCGGTTCCCTAAATCCAAGATCACGCCATGACTTCGAGGGTACGATGCAAAGTAGGATAGACGATTACCAGCGTGAAATTGATCACGCACGACGGGTTGATCGCTCGCATCCTTCTTTTCCTTCGGTGTCACGTTGGTGACTAGCCCGTACGTCCCATACCGCACGTCTCCCACCGTCTTGACACGCCTCGGGTTGTCTTCGTGCGTTCCATGCCCGCATGATTCCACAGCCCGTTACTCGATTCGCTCGTTTCCGTCTCCGGCAGATTTCGTTCCTCCGAATCGATCACAACCGAAAGAGCCCCAGATGTTGCTCCTCTACTTGTATCCACCTTGACTCGTAAGACGTCGGTCGCGGGTGCAACTGCCTAGACGATGCACCGACGAACTTGCTCGATTGATTGATTCTCTATACCGGAAAACACCTTTTCACGGTTTCTCTCTCTTTACACCCTTTCTCTCTCTAGAAAGTTGTCTCACAATTCTCTGGAATATTCTGAATTAATTAACTGAATGAACCACACCAGATGAGAGAGAAAAATCCTATTTATATCATATAGGATTAGGATTGGCCAAAAGACATGTATATCTAATATACACTCTTTCACACAGAAAGTTGCATGTATCTGTCCAGTATTCTGTCCATACGAAATTGGTAAATTTCTCTGACAGAAAATCACACAACACGAAAGTTGTAGATAATCTTATTATCTACACGACCCAATTTGGCCTGGCCCAATTGGAGTTCGTATACAAAAGTTATGACTGTTTTACTAACTGTATGTCATATTATTGCAGCCTTTCGGTATTTCATAGAAACGACACTGATACTTCGTTCGTATGAAATATATTTCTATATGAAGGTTGTAGATAATCTTATTATCTATCTAACCCAATTTGAATCATTCAAATTGGATTTTCCTACTGAAAGATATGACCACGAATGTACGCTTACATTCGTTTATCCTTGTGTACACTTTTACGATTGATCCTGAAACTGTATTTCCTTCATCTAATTCTTTGCATTTCCTTTTATACCCGTCCTAACCACCTCTGCCCTACTCTGGCCCACACAAGAAATAACAACCTAATAATTAAGCAAATACTCTCGGTGCTTGGTACACCACTGCAACAACTCACATGACTAGCACGTGAGTAGAATTCATGCACCCGCGCCTTTTATTGAATTAAAAAAAGAAGCAACTTTGCATAAAGGCCCTCCACTATATTTATATAATGTCATTGACAATATCCCCTCCTTAAAAAAACCTTGACTCAAGGTTTAAAAGCGGGAAATTGCTTCACCAATTCGTCGTAGTCTTCCTACATTTTAGCGAAGTGTGGAAATTGGTGTTGTACCACCACTCAGCTTGGGCCACCCAAGAGCTCCATTTATTTTTCGCATTCGCATATCATACACCTCAAATACGCATCGAGACATTGATTCACTCGTTCGGTTTTGCCCGTCCGTTTGAGGATGATACGAAGTATTCAATTGGAGTTTGGTACCATGAAGAGAAAACAATTCCCTCCAAAATGCGCTTGTAAAGATTTTGTCTCGATCACTTACTATCGCCTTTGGAACCCCGTGTAGTTTGCACACATTATAAAAAAAACTCTCGCCACTTGTTGAGCCGAGAAGGGGTGAACGAGTATCATCATGAAATGCACGCATTTGGTTAGGCGATCCACGACTACCAATATCGTGTCTTTCCCATGAGATCTTGGAAGCTTCTCGATGAAGTCCATACTCACACACTCTCATGCTTCGTTCGGTATCCTCAAGGGTTGTAATAAACCCGGATATGCCACGTGTTTGCCCTTGTTACGTTGACAACAATCGCACGTATGAACATACTCGCGTATCTCCCTTTTCATTCCGACCCAAAAGAAATGTCGCTTATGTTGGGTACCGGCGTCGCTACCAAGTCCCGCGCAGCGGAAAGAGAGACCCGGTCCGACCCGATCCCGTGGACCACGTCGACGACTCGAGGGTACGAATCCTGAAATGCAACTACTTATATATAACTATTATATATAAATATTCATACCGCGTGAAATTGATCACGGAGACGGGTTGATTCTTGCAAAGTTGTTGTCTTTGCTTCGATCCCGGTAACGCGCACGTCCCACGCCCGCGCGATTCGACACCTTGCTCGAAGCTCCGATTTGTGGTATACAATCGGATTATCTCCGGTTCATCTCCGACCTTGCTCTCGATCGATCACCACAAAGGTTTCAGATGAAACCTCTCTACCTGTATCCACCTCGAGCTAACGTCTCTCGGTTGTAACAAATTCTCCTAAAATTTGTCACAAATTTTCTTGAAAACTTAATCTCTGATGGAGCTGTTTCTCTTTTTTTCTTGTCCAACAAGTTATAATCTCAGAATAATATTCAGTGTAAAGAGAAGAAGAAAGGATGAATATCTTATATTAAATCCCTCCATTAATACCATGATTAATGAGTATCAAATAAAACTGCCAACTCAGAATTCGGACTACAGTCCGTCATGACGCACTATAGTCCGTCACGACGGACGTATCACATTTACTGAGATAGCCGTTACCACTTAGCTTCGTCATGACGGACCAATATGTCCGTTGTGATGGAGCTCCGTCATGACGCACAAACCAGTGCGTCACGACGGTATACTCACAGATTGGTCTGCACAAGAATACACTATGGTCCGTCACGACGGACCATACTGTCCGTCCTGACGGACTATGTTATTTCTGTCAGATTTGCATAATCTCATTATGCATCCAATCATTTCGATGAACGCGTATGTTCATCTATCCTCATGAGTACAATCTACTAGTTGACTGTATTTCCTTCAGCTTCACCCTTTGATAAGTCCCCAACATGCCGGAATGTCCACCTTCGGCCGAATCGTGTAAGGCCGCAATAATTTCTGCTTTAAGATCCGCACCCACACTACAACATAATTGGGCTATTGGGGCAGCCAAAACTGACCCAACAAGACCTCAAAACCGCCCCTATACCTTATTGAAACGGTCAGATGACCCTAAGAAGACGTCCCTAATGGTCGCGACCCTGACAGGGGCGGGCCGACCCTATAATGCTTTTGGGGCGGGCAGTAGTGGGGCGGACCGACCCTATAGGGACGGTCTGTGCGTCATGTCAGACAGTACAATGTTTTCTCGAGAGCTGTTATAGCGTCACGACGCTTGGGTTGGTCCATCATGACGCTATACAACTCAAGACACAATTTCTCTTATGTTCGTCATGACGGTGCTTACAGTGCGTCACGACGCATTGTAAGATAAAACTAAGTACACCTTTAGGTGCGTCATGACTGTGCTTATTTTGCGTCATGACGAACCATGACTCAAGGCAGTTTTTACTTTGGTTTTATTGTTTTGAATATTTCCAACTTATTTTCTTGAGTTTAATTTTTCCAAAGGCAAGTTTAGGGATACCTATTGGTTATTTGAGGTGATGATTCGATATCCCAACTTGCGGAATCTTCAACTTGATGTTCGATGTCTTGATTCTTTATTTCTTTTGATCGTCCTTGTGCGTCTTGCTTCATCTTTTGATCCTTTTGCGGGCTACGTCCTTTATCTCTATAATTGTCACTTACGCAAATTGATTAGTAGTATCAACATTATTTTGAGATAATCAAACCCTAGGAAATTTGAACCAACATTGGGTTCCTTAAAAATCCCCTGAAATTTGTTGAGAATTCGGTCCAGACCCGCACTTCCAGTAACAGACCCGTTAAGAGCCTCTATTGCTTGTGCAGAACCGGTATTTGGAATACCGATCTCTTCATGACTCTTTTTCTCTGGAACCGTGAAAATGCTTTTAGAATAATTTTCCAGTTTTCTCTTCTTCTCTGCCTTTTCTTTCTCGCTTGTCAATTCCCGACTTGCATTAACTGGGAACCTGAATGCTGACATTGCTTTTCATGGATACTACATAACTCGGACCCCTCTTTTGGGTTTTCCATACTAGAAACTAGCTCCCGATTATGGATAGTCGCGATCCACCCGACCTGGTTCTTACTGATCCCAGAACCCAATTCCTTCCCTTCAATTAAGAATATTGACTTAGTTTCTTTCTGAAATCCCAATTCCGCCTTCATCAATAGCTCTTCACCATTAGAGAAGCACTTGCCCTCCCTCTTCTCATAGTTAAACTCCACCGCCCCATGTTTACCCATCCAATCGACACCAAGTACCATGTTTACCGTACCTAGTTCTAAGATTCGAGTGTCAAACACGAATTTACTCCCTTGAATATCCCAATCGAATCCATAGCAAATAGAATCACAAGCTAATTTCGAGCCATTTGCCACCGTAATTGCCAATGGTGTGGTTAGCAATGGAGTGAGACCCAATATCTTGGCAAACTGCGGATCTAGAAATGTGTGCGATGACCCACTATCAATGAGAATGGAGAATAATTTCCCCTTTGCTCGCCCGTTAACCTTGATAGTTCGATAACCCTAATTCACTCCAATAACCTCAGTGAAAATCTCCATGAACTCCGATTATGCGTCCTTTTCCTCCGATTGCATTGAGTCTATCTCTTGAGCTCTCAACTCATCCTCCCAATCGTAATCAACTCCTTCAATTGCGATAATGGTGTTCATATTACGATTTTGAGGTCGTGATTTACACTTATGCCCAACGGTCCACTTCGCATCACATCTATAACATTCATTACGAGCGCGCTTTTCTTCTTTCAACGCTTCCCACGTTTTACCTGCAAGCCTTGGAGGATAAGAATTTTCACCACTGAGTTTCCCTCTTTCTCCTTCTCTATCGGTTTTCCCCTCTTATGGTCATTCAATCCTTCCTCTTGGTGAATCATGTTCTCATAAGCCTCGATTAAGTTCCTCGGTCTTGTAACTACTACGGCAGACCTCAACTCCCTATTCAACCCCGCCATGAATCACATTAGAAAATACTCATCATCAAGAGTATGATAGCACCTCATCATCAAACCCCTCATCAAATCGAACTCCTTCAAATACTCTTCTGCCGATCCATTTTGCCTTAGCAGGTGGAATTCTCCCGGCAAGCCTAGCAAGAGCTTGCTGTCGAATCTCCTCACCAAGTCGCCTGCAAATTGATGCCACGGTGGTTGATTTTCTGTCAATTGATAAGAAAAATAATAGTCCTTGACAGCTCCAGTCAAACAGATGAAGGAAATACAGTTTTGGATCAATGCTAAAATGGTGCGTAGAAGGAAAAACGAACATACGCGTTCGTGGGCATAAGAAACAGTTTTAGTAAAACTGATATAACTTTCAGATAACGACTCCAATTCGAATGGTTCAAATTGGATTAGATAGATAATGAGATCATCTAGAACTTTCATGTAGAAATATATTTCATTTGAGCGAAGTATCAGTGTCGTTTTAATGAAATACCGAAAGGGTGCGATAGTTTGACATACAGTTAGTAAAACCATCATAGCTTTTGTATCCGAACTCCACTTGGGCTGGGCCAAATTGGGTTGGAAAGATAATAAGATTATCTAGAACTTTCGTGAAGGTTTAAAGTCGGTTGGAGCGATTTAACAATTTCGTTTCAACAGAATACTGAAAGGGTGTATGCAGTTTCTGTTTGAAAAGATGTATAATAGATATACATACATTTTGGCCCATCCTTATCCTATGTTGAATAAATTGGATGTTTCTCTCTCTCTCTCTCTCTCTCTCTCTCTCTCTCTCTCTCTCTCTCTCAATTCAGACTATACAGACAATTCAGATCAATTGAAGTCTAATTCGGTCCAGAAATTAGAGAGACTCTTATCACGTGTTGAAAGAGTGCGAAGAGAAAGAGAGAAAGAGAAAAAAAGGAGAAAAGAGTTTTCTCCGTCTAGAGAATCGAAAGCAATAATGCAAGTTCGCAGGTGCATCCGCGATCGAGGTGCTATGACTCACGGTGGATACGGGTAGAGGAGTTCGCACTTTGTGGCTCTTCGTTTGTGATCAAACCGGAGAAGTAAGAGAGTGAAAGGATGTGGAAGCGTGTGGACGTGGGATGCACGAAGACAACCGGAGGCGTGTCAAAACGGTGGGAGACGTGTGGTATGGGATGCACGGGCTAGTCACCAACGTGACACCGAGGAAGAGAAGGCTGCGAGCGATCAACCCGTCGTGCGTGATCAATTTCACGCTAGTAATCGTCTATCCTACTTTGCATCGTACCCTCGATATCGAAGCGTGATCTCGGGATTTGGGAACCGGACCGGGCCTTCATATCCGCTGCACGGGCCCGGGGACGGGATAATTCCCTTCAATAGAGGACTGTGATTTCCACCTTTTGCCACTCGGCTATAGCGCATACCCTGAAAAACCCCTCACACTTCTTGAGACATACACGCGGATTCTTTCCATCGAAGTACGTCAATTCGACACGAGATTTAGGCATAAATTCAGTATTTGTTCGTCCTCTAACTCCTCCTTGCCCTCTCCTGCAAAATTCATCATCTCCCCCTTGCCTACTCATACTTCCTTCGGCATCATGTCTTAGGGGCTGCTTTTCCGGATCTGGATCTCGCACTTGAGCTTGCACCGATCCGGCATCCATGGATAGGGATGTCAATGGGCCGGGTAGAAACCCGAACCCGCGGGTACCTGATGAGCGGGTTTTTGCTATGGCAAAATTATCGTTGTATTCGAAAACCCGATTCAATCAACAAGTTTGGAATTAATGTGTATAGTGGAAATATTCAAGTTCGTTCCACGAGGAGTATATGCATCGAATAATGAATCAAAACGAGCCAAAAAGGCAGAAACTGTTCCAAAAAGAGAATTAAGGGCAGAAACTTAATCAAAACGAGTTAATTAAGGGCTGAAATGCAAGTAAAAAAGAGAACAAAAATATCACACAAAGAGAGCACAAGATCGAATGCAAGAAACAAGATTTAGAACAAAGATTTTTAGATTAAAACAAGTTTTCTTTACACAACTTCAAACTACATTCATCATACAAGAAATTCAAGATAGAAAGGAATACACCTAGATCGAGTAAAGAAAGCATCAACGCGTCAAGAAGAGCCTCTTATCCTCGCCTAGTGTCGTCGCTCGATTCTCGAACCGCTTGAAAGCTAGGACGATTCAAGCGCTTCTCGCTCTAAGTAGCCGACTCTCCCGGATGAAGAAAGCTCCGAGTCCGTTCGAGTGAAGAAAGAGAAACACGAACACGAATCAACCGAAGAAGGAGAGGTTTACCGGATGAAGAAAGCTCCGAGTCCGGTAATGGAGGAAGCTCCACTCTCAATACCGATGATGTCCGGATGAAGAAAGCTCCGAGTCCGGTTGTGACGTGTATCTTCTACGACTTGCTTCGATGAGGGCACTTCACCGGATGAAGAAAGCTTCGAGTCCGGTGATGGATCAAGCTCCTTAGACCCAAATGGTCTGCTCACATCAAGAAGGAGCAAGCTCCGATGCTTGGCGAACAATCACATGAGAATTCGAGTAGAATCTTGAACCGTTCTTGACGTTCTTGAAAGTTCTTGGAAGTGCTTGAGAGAGAGAGAGAAGAAAGGGGTGTGAAGAAGAAGCAATCTCTGCCCAAGGGCCTTGGGGTCTTATTTATAGTGCCCTTGAAGCTCTCCCATTGGCCAAGAGTTGGATGAGAGGATTGAGGGTAGTTTGGGGATTATATGTGAGGTAGGTGGGCTGGATAGTGGCTATGGTGTGAGTGGTTTTCGTGTAGAGTTTGGTGTAGACTCTTATGTTGAAGATTATTTGCTTCCTCCTTCATACGTGTACCGAAATGATCGGTATGATATACCGATTTCATCGGCTCGAGGAGAGGAAGACAACTACACTCTTGAAATGCCAAAAACTTTCCCCCAAAAACATGAAATTATCAACAAAACACACTTAGTGAAGAATTATTCTTGTAGTCTCAAATATGAACAATTTTATACACAAAGTTGAGATTTGAAAGGGCTAAAATCCCTAAATTAGATATCAAAAAGCTGCTTTATTTTTCTCTTATCAAATACCCCCATACTTAAACCCTTGATCGTCCTCGATCATGATGAGCATAAAATCAAGCACAAAAAGAGAGATGCATGTATAAGATTTTATTGAAAGTGTATTCATCGATTTCAAAACTCAATTCTCACAAGATAAAATTGTTCATTCTTATTATAATCACTAGTATCGAAAGAGATAAGTTTGAGTTATATTAGAATCTATTTTCAATGATATTTCACAAATTCAAGAGTTTAAAGAGCAATTGATCTCAACCGATAAAGATGATTAAACACCACATTTCAAATCTTTTCACGCCACTATTTACAAGGATTATCATGAAAAAGCATTAGTGAAAACCCCTCGTTCCGTTTTGCAAAAAATGTTTCTTTAATGTAAATTGTCACTTTTTAAATCATTCGGTACGCGAGTACTTGGTTCCTCTTTGATTTCTACTAAATTTCCCCAAATTGCGCTCGATTTAAGACTTTATTTAATTCTTATCTTATCTTTTCTTTTCTTTTTTCTTTTTTCTTTTCTTTTTCTCTCTTTTTTCTTCTTTCTTTTCTTTGTTTGTGGTGCTTAGATGGTCCCCATGTTGTTCTTTAGCCGACCAATGGTTACGGTTCGACCAAGACCGCTTAATCAAACCCCATGGATCCGTGTGATCTTTAGCCGACCAATGGTTACGGTTCGACCAAGACCGCTTAATCAACCACACGGACTCAACAATCTAAGCATTGAGCGCAATTTAGTTCCCTTAATATAAACTCAAATCCCCATGAACGATTGGGATCCCTTAAGTGCAATTGATCAATTTTTAGATTTAAGCAAAACTTACTAAAGTGGTTGAAACAAACCTTTTTAGAAGTTCCGAGTAAATTATGGGTTCAATTTTCGAAAATGGTATGTCATGTAAATCAAGGATTGATCAATTTGTCAAAAACTTATGAATTTAGTGAACTCATTGGTTAGGGTTTGAATCCCCAAAAGAATCTCTTCAAGATCTCAATCAATTCCTTCAAATATTTTGTGAAAATTTCAATTTGAGAGTAAAATGATGGTGGTTTCGTGAAAATTTGTTTAAAAATCGATGATTTATTCAATGAGGTGGAGAAAAACCTTAAAATGCACAAAATCCCTGGCTTGTGTAATTTCAATGCTCAACAATTCATAAAAAAAATATATATATATTTTTCTTCTTTAAAAGGGATTTTTTCGTTTCAAATTTTTTATTTTATCAAAGATTGTGTGTATACCCCTCCATACTTATTCCTTCGCTTGTCCCCAAGCGATAAAATAGAGAAAAATTAAAAGAAGTTAAGGAGAGACACAACCTTTGATGCGTGGTGCTTGATCGTCGTCGACTTGTTGTTCCTCCGTCCATCTTGTTTCTAATTTTGTGTGATGCCCGATGCATTTTCCATTCATCTTGAACGCTTCATTCGTTTTGTCGCTTCGAATCTCCACAACTCCAAATGGTGTGACATTGGTCACCACAAATGGGTCGATCCAACGCGACATTTGCTTCCTTTTGGAGTTGAACGTCTAGACCACCGATTCCGAATTCGCATCCTTTGCCGGTGTTGCCTTCAAGCATCTTGTCGCGTATCTCGTGTTTTGATCACACCTTTGCGGAATACTTGATCGGGAACTCATGAAGGTTGATCGAGGAGATTCGGAGGAAACGCATCATATGTCGTTCTAGGAGAAGAAAGCGTCTTGATCACGTTGATTTTGACCTTATCGATTTTTATCCCTTCTCTTAAGATTAGATGTCCTAATATGACTTCATTGCTCACTAAAGAGTGGCATTTTCAAAAATTCGAAACAAGATTAGCTTGTAATGAGAGAAAATGGAAAGCACAAACCTTTGGATGTGATGGAGAATTGAAATTCTTGGTTTATCTTGGAATGTACCAATTGAGCTTGAGCATGTAGTCCTTGCACCGTTTGGTACGAGGGTTTGCCTCCCTCGCTAGTGCTCTCGTTTACGGTCTCGAGCTCGACCATGCCGATGTTATCCTCCTTTAAAATTAAACGAAGCGCTAACAAGGATCGCTACCTTTCGACCGCCTCGAAATACTCCCTTTGAGATGTTGGAGATGAGAGAAATCGGCGCTTGTATCACTTGTTTTGCATACGTCGAAAGTGGCGTAAAGATAATCGTCACCTCACTTCGGATTTTTCGAATTGCTTCATCGCTTGGAATTTGATGAAGAGGAGTTGTGAGAGGCGTGAGTGTCTCAAATGTATTTGACTTCCTTGATAAATCTACACAAGGTGAATTTTTATCATGAGAAGCATCATAGTTCTTAAATGAGTTAAAATTGATGATATATGGAAATAATTCACCTTGGAGAATTGTAGATTTCTCTTCTTGCTCGTTTGATAATTGATCGTTTTCATCGATTGGAGTGAGTTGAACCGTCTTTTGGAGAGTCGAATCCGTTGACACCTTTTCTTCTTCAATGGTCGTTCTTGTTCCAATGCTTTCATCGAATCCCCCCATACTTGAACTCTTGTCGTTTTCAATCTCCACGTTCTCCTCATTTGAATACTCTAACTCGAGGCGAGTCAATATTTGATCTAAATCATTGAACGAGGATTGAATATTTCCGAGTCGTCGAGAGGTGGTTTTAATCTCATGCGAGAGATCGCTTATCTCTTGCTTGAATTCTTGTTTCAGCAACTCTTGAGATTGAACTTGATTCTTCATCATTGCCATCATTTCCTCCATCATTCTTTTTAATTCTTGGTTTGGATCTTCGTTTTGGGATTGAAATGGATGATCTTGGTATTCAAGTTCATGTTGACATTCGAGTTTGTTTTGAGAAGGTTCGTATATGGGGATTGATAAAGGGTCTCGGTGTGTGACTCATCGTATTGATTTGAGGTGGAACATGAGAGCCAACTGAGCCTTCTTCGAGCTTCGTTTTCTTTTCTTTCTTCCCATTCTTCGATATCTTGATTGATCATTTCTTTAAGCGTCATGTTTTTTGGATATCTTTTTGGAGTTCTTTCTTGAGTTAGCAATTCTCCAAACGTTCTTGGTCTTTCTTGATGATCCATCTTGCTCTACTCTGTGTACCTTGCAAGAATTGAAAATTTTCAAAATTAGTGAAATATCAAGTTCAAATGTATCAACTCTATTAAAATTATCACTCGAGATTGCAAGTTTGGTTCAAAATTTGACTTAAACACTACTCCCCGACAGCGGCGCCATTTGATGAGCGGGTTTTTGCTATGGAAAAATTATCGTTGTATTCGAAAACCCGATTCAATCAACAAGTTTGGAATTAATGTGTAGTGGAAATATTCAAGTTCGTTCCACGAGGAGTATATGCGTCGAATAATGAATCAAAACGAGCCAAAAAGGTAGAAACTTTTCCAAAAAGAGAATTAAGGGCAGAAACTTTTCCAAAATAGGCAGAAACTTAATCAAAACGAGTTAATTAAGGGCTGAAATGCAAGTAAAAAAGGGAACAAAAAGAGAACAAAAATATCACACAAAGAGAGCACAAGATCGAATGCAAGAAACAAGATTTAGAACAAAGATTTTTAGATTAAAACAAGTTTTCTTTACACAACTTCAAACTACATTCATCATACACGAAATTCAAGATAGAAAGGAATACACCTAGATCGAGTAAAGAAAGCATCAACGCATCAAGAAGAGCCTCTTATCCTCGCCTAGTGTCGTCGCTCGATTCTCGAACCGCTTGAAAGCTAGGACGATTCAAGCGCTTCTCGCTCTAAGTAGCCGACTCCCCCGGATGAAGAAAGCTCCGAGTCCGTTCGAGTGAAGAAAGAGAAACATGAACACGAATCAACCGAAGAAGGAGAGGTTTACCGGATGAAGAAAGCTCCGAGTCCGGTAATGGAGGAAGCTCCACTCTCAACCCCGATGATGTCCGGATGAAGAAAGCTCCGAGTCCGGTTGTGACGTGTATCTTCTACGACTCGCTTCGATGATGGCACTTCACCGGATGAAGAAAGCTTCGAGTCCGGTGATGGATGAAGCTCCTTAGACCCAAATGGTGTGCTCACATCAAGAAGGAGCAAGCTCCGATGCTTGGCGAACAATCACACGAGAATTCGAGTAGAATCTTGAACCGTTCTTGACGTTCTTGAAAGTTCTTGGAAGTGCTTGAGAGAGAGAGAGAAGAAAGGGGTGTGAAGAAGAAGCAATCTCTGCCCAATGGCCTTGGGGTCTTATTTATAGTGCCCTTGAAGCTCTCCCATTGGCCAAGAGTTGGATGAGAGGATTGATGGTAGTTTGGGGATTATATGTGAGGTAGGTGGGCTGGATAGTGGCTATGTTGTGAGTTTGGTGTAGACTCTTATGTTGAAGATTATTTGCTATTTCGTGTAGACTGGATAGTGGCTGGATAGTGGCTATTTCGTGTAGAGTTTGGTGTAGACTCTTATGTTGAAGATTATTTGCCTCCTCCCTCATACGTGTACCGAAATGATCGGTATGATATACCGATTTCATCGGCTCGAGGAGAGGAAGGCAACTACACTCTTGAAATGCCAAAAACTTGCCCCCAAAAACCTGAAATTATCAACAAAATACACTTAGTGAAGAATTATTCTTGTAGTCTTAAATATGAACAATTTTATACACAAAATTGAGATTTGAAAGGGCTAAAATC
This sequence comes from Luzula sylvatica, assembly GCA_946800325.1. Lineage (NCBI taxonomy): Eukaryota > Viridiplantae > Streptophyta > Magnoliopsida > Poales > Juncaceae > Luzula > Luzula sylvatica. Next base: position 56,114,547 of record OX326960.1, on the reverse strand, counting down.
CCTAAATTAGATATCAAAAAGCTGCTTTATTTTCCTCTTATCAGTACCCGACCCGAACGGGGCGGGTAATACCCGAAAAAAATACCTGCGGGTCGGGTAATACCCGAAAACAAAATACCCGCTCCGGGTTCGGGTACAGGAGAATTTTTTTACCCGCGGGTATACCCGTTACCCGAACCCGAACCCGAACCCGAAAAATACCCGAAAAATACCCGAAAATATCCCATAATATGAAAATTTTAGATGTTTTATGATTAATTATTTGTAATCTTTGGATTTTTAATGTATTGGTACAACTTTCTTGTTTTATGTATTATAAATTGTTGCTAATTTTATGTATTTGTATAATAATTTTTAATTTTTTAATTTTTTTAGATTTTTTATTAATAATTTTCGGGTAACGGGTTCGGGTTCGGGTATACCCGTTACCCGCGGGTTCGGGTTCGGATATGATTTTTTATCCGCGGGTATTTTGGGTTCGGGTTCGGGTAATACCCGAAAATTCGGGTTCGGATATGGGGAAGGCTTACCCGAACCCGACCCGCCCCGTTGACATCCCTATCCATGGATGAACTCGTGGTATTGTTCTTTTTTACTAATTGCATAAGCATACCTCTTATCTTCTGAAATTGCACATCTGAACTCGTTTTCATCTCTTCACAGTGAACCCGAAGATGAGCGAGCTCATTCGAGATTTGCTCCACCTTCTCTTCGTTCTGTGATGTTCTTGCTTCTACGCCTCGCAACTCGTCACCTTCACTGCCTAGCTTCTTCCCCATTGATTTGCAGCCTCGATCTTGGATCTCGAAGCTCTGATACCAATTGTCAAGCTCTTTTGATCAATTAAGAAAAAACACACTCGAGTAATATCAAATCACTATATTGATTCAAGAAAACAAGATCTATTACTCCATTAGAGTGGCTTGTTAACCAACTCTAGCTCTTACACTCTTATTACAGATATAGATTGAATGCTAAAACTATCTAACTCTTTGCATTTCCTTTTATACCCCTCCTAACCACCTCTGCCCTATTCTGGCCCACACAAGAAATAACAACCTAATAATTAAGCAAATACTCTCGGTGCTTGGTACACCACTACAACAACTCACATGACTAGCACGTGAGTAGGATTCATGCACCCGCATCTTTTATTGAATTCAAAAAGAAGGAACTTTGCATAAAGGTCCTCCACTATATTTATATAATGTCATAATTCTTGGATCATGATAGTCCGACACACCCCTTCGACAATAAATCGCATGGTTTTGATATCACAAAAGCAAATAATCCGTTTCAAGAAATAAACATTGTTGAACCCAACAACGGTTTCATAGGAGACAAGGAGTTCACATGCCATGTGGACGGCTCATTGGACCATCGATGTGCGCGATTAGGGTTTATAGTCACAAAGGGTGCGAATGTCACATTTTGTGTGGGTATACCTTCTCAAGCCATCTCTTCTCTTCATGCCGAATTGAAGGCGTGTATGGTAGCTCTCCATTATCTTAAATTGTCACAAATTAAGTCTTGTGCGATTTTGTGTGACAATATTTCACTCATTCAAGCCATGAAAGATATCACTGATGACATGGATTGGAGAGTTTATTTCCAACTTCAAGATTGTCGCGCAATGGCTTAGGATGAGGATGGTTGTCGTTTCTATCATGTATCAAGACGGGACAAACATGAGAACATATGTGCTAACACGACAAGCGCAAATTGACAAAGTTTCTGTTCGTGAAAATGGATTTCCGCATTGAAGGCTCGAAACTAATTTAGAAGCCGATTTATTTTAGTTATATATTTATACGTAATTTTAACATTATGTAATGTTAATTTGTTTAATATAGTCCAAGGACACTTATTTTTTTTAAGAAAAAAACATAATTATAGACACGTTAATGCGTTATCCTAGTAAACAATGAAAAGACAACAAGTAATTAATTAAGTATGAGTTGTTGAGGGGATAAACTGTATTGAGACCCTTGTAAATTTTATACAAGCTGAATACAGGGAAGGTCATCACGGGACGTATAATCTCCCATGCGCAGCCTTTCCCATTGTATCGTAGCCGTATATCGTCGACTCAGGCTACATCTTCTCTCTCCTTCCTCCTCTCTCTCCCTTTCGTCTCTGTCCGAATTCTACGAATCTACGATTTCAAAACAAACACCCGAGAAAATCTGTCCCTTTTACTTCCCTCCCAAAGGGCAAAAGCTTCTCTCTTCGCGGCATTTCATGTTGTAGCTACGAGTTGTTGGGTTATGTGAATGGTGGTTGTTTCGGCGGAGGAAGGACAGTGATTAGGGTTCAGAGAAGAAATGGGATCGAAGGCCGCTTCATCGTCGGCTTCTGGTAGCAAATCGCAGGGGTCTAGTGGGTTAAAGGTGCCTTTCTTTTACTCAGATCTTCTTTTCGTTGACCATTCCTTACTTTGTTTGGTTCATTATTTTCCTAATTTGTTAAGTATGATACCGAACTGCATTGTTGCTTTCGGTGTTTATCTTTATGAAATTTACAATCATTAGCAATAATATGATAGGATATTGCATTCTCAAGTTGTTTGGAAGTGGGACTTTGAGCCCTCTCCGAATTTACTCAAAAAAAAAAAAAATTGCATTCTCAAGTTTGTTTGCAAATAAGGCCTCATAATTTTACTTTCAAAAGCCTAACTAAGCAGCATTTCATGCATAGATTTTCAGAGTTATCAATGTAAAACGAATTTGATCTCATTTTGTTGATTTTCTTCTTGAAATTTTCAGACAAGTTGTAGCAAAGAAGGAACTTCTTCTTCACGAGAAATTTTATCTGTAATCGATTCTCTGAAGAAGCAAATCACTGCTGATCGATTTTCTTCAGTGAAGGTTCTTTAATCAATTGATGATATCGTTTAATCTTTACGATTCAAAACTGTTACTGAAACAAAATTCACAAATTTATTCATTCAGGAAAAGATCGAAGCAAACAGGCAAAAACTGAGAACATTCACACAACAAACATACAATCTATCCAAACTGAGAAAATCCAACGCAGCAAAAACCACCGATTCAGATCCAAACTTACTAACAAAAAGACAAAACGAAGCGATATTCAATTTCAACACTCTCGATCTCGCCAACGGCGACAAAGACAACGCGGATGAGACCTCTTGCGCCTCTTCAACCGTGCTCTTGGCAGGGAATTTAAATTTCGGAGCAAAAAATGCAATTAAACCCATTAAATTTCCTGATGTTTCTAATATACCCGCGTACACTACCTGGATCTTTCTCGACAGGTACTTTCAGAATTATATTTTTGATGATTTATTTCGTATTAATTATTTTTTTGGAAATGATTAATAGGAATCAAAGAATGTCAGAGGATCAATCTGTAGTGGGACGAAGAAGGATTTATTATGATCGAAATTCTGAAGGAGAAGCTTTGATTTGCAGCGATAGTGAAGACGAATTAGTCGATGATGAGGAAGAGAAGAAAGAATTTAAACAAACCGAAGATTATATTATTCGGTTCGAACTTTTCATTCTTGAAATAAATCCTTTTCTAGTGCTCAAAAATCCTATTTAAAAAAAAGGATTTATTTTTAAAATAATTTAGGATGACAATTCAAGAATCAGGCTTGTCAGAGACGTCTCTTGATTTATTGGCAAAATGCTTCAATAGAACTCCTGATGATATCAAGGCGAGTTTACAATTATAACAGTTTATCGATATTTTCAAAAAAAATTGTTTGTTTTATTTTTAATTTGATTTGAATTTGTAGGCGAGGTATGAAGTGTTAGTACCGAAGGAGAAAATTGAGGAGTCTATGAAGAAGGAAATAAAATTTGAGATAAAATTAGAGGATGCGATTCTAGAGAAAGATCTCGATGCAGCACTAGATTCTTTCGATAATTTATTCTGTAGACGATGCCTCGTAAGCATAACTTGCAAAAAAAATAATTTATTTTTTGGTACTCTCTTTTTTAATTTTTGTTGGTTTCTTTTTTGTGCTAGGTTTTTGATTGTAGACTTCATGGTTGTTCTCAAGACTTAGTGTTTCCTGTAAGTTGGTTAGTAATTTAGGGGTTAAATAATTATAACTTAATTATTTTTTTATTTTCTCTTTGGCTTGTTTGTTTGTTTGTTTGGTTTATTTTATTTTATTTTATTGAATGCCAGGTGGAAAAACAACAGCCATCGAGCAACCTAGATGCTGACTCACCTTGCGGGTCCCACTGCCATAAACTGGTATATAATAATAGTATTATCCAATGTTCATTTTTATAATATTATAATTAAACCTTTTTTTTTGGTTTTTTAGATTTTGAAAAATGACGCAATTTCTGACGCACGCGAAGAGGTGGGAGTCCAAGGGAAGAAAAAGAAATTAACAAAAAAGAAAATAATGGCACGGCATTCAAAGCATCCACCACAAAGCGAGAGCTCTTCAAGTGCCAAAGTGATCTCAGAGAGCAACACCACTAGTTCTAGCACTAAACCCTCCAATGAAAATATTGACCAAATATTAAATAATAATAATAATAATAATAACAAAAGAGCTGCTGATAGGGTTCTTGCATCCATAAGAAAAAGACAAAAAGAAGCCACGGAGTTCGATAACAATACTACTAATAGTGATAAAGATTGTGTTTCGAGAATTTCAAAGAAGAAAAAATGTTCGACTCAAAAAGGAAACGAGAGCTTCGAAACGAACAAAGATTCTTTTTTCGAAAACTCGAAAAAAGAAGATTTTTACGGCGAGAGTTCGTGCAAGCAACTCGAAACGGGTTGGAAGCCTATCGAACAAGGCTTATTCGTCAAGGGTCTCGAAATATTCGGACGCAACAGGCAAATAACATTTCATTTCATATCCATAATTTTATAATTACATTTAAATAACTTATTTTTATTTGGTCTTTTTCAGTTGTTTAATAGCAAGAAACATGTTAAACGGGATGAAAACATGCAGAGACGTGCATCAATACATGACGTTCAACGAAAACAACGGACCGGACGGGGCCCACAACAGCGTAAGCAATCTCGTCAAAGGCCATTTAATGGGCATCGAGATGCGTGCGAGATCGAGATACGTACGGAGACGAGGAAGAGTCCGTAGATTAAAATACACGTGGAAATCTACGGGATATCATTCGATAAGGAAGAAAACGACGGAGAAGAAGGATCAACCGTACAAGCAGTACAATCCGTGCGGGTGCCAGTCGGCTTGTGGGAAACTATGTCCGTGTCATTTGAACGGCACGTGTTGCGAGAAATATTGCGGGTAAAAATAAGTAATATTAATGTTTTGTCGCGTTGTGAAATTGTGATTGGTTGGCGAGTAAATGATTTGTGTGTTTTGGTAGGTGTGCGAAGATATGCAAGAATAGATTTAGGGGGTGTCATTGTGCGAAGTCGCAGTGTAGGAGTAGGCAGTGTCCGTGCTTCGCGGCGGATAGAGAATGCGATCCTGATGTTTGTAGGAATTGTTGGGTCGGGTATGTTTCTCACTTTTATTTTTTTTTATTTTTTTTATTGGATGCTTTTTTATTCTTTGTGAAGGTGTGGAGATGGTACTTTGGGAGTTCCGAATCAAAGAGGAGATAATTATGAGTGTCGTAATATGAAACTTCTTCTCAAACAACAACAAAGAGTATTTAATCAATTGATTAAGCATATTATATTATATATATTATTTTGTATTTTTGACTTTTTTTTTCGTAATAGGTTTTACTTGGACGATCCGATGTATCTGGTTGGGGAGCATTTCTCAAGGTACTTCTTTATTTATTTTTTTCGATTTTCATTCTCAATATCGTCTTAGATATTAAGCAATTTATTTTACAATTTATCCGGTTATTTTTTATACGATTTACAGAATAGTGTTGGTAAACACGAATATCTAGGAGAATACACAGGAGAATTAATATCCCATCGAGAAGCAGATAAACGCGGAAAGATTTATGACCGTGAAAACTCCTCCTTTCTTTTCAACTTGAATGACCAGGCACAAATTCATACCACTCGTTAACATAATTCATTTAATAACGAACACAATTATTTTGGGCTAACAATATTTTTTTCGTTAAGTATAGTTTGTACTTGACGCGTACCGAATGGGAGACAAGTTGAAATTCGCGAACCACTCTCCCGATCCAAATTGCTACGCGAAAGTGATAATGGTTGCGGGGGATCACAGAGTGGGGATATTTGCGAAAGAAAGAATAGGTGCAGGAGAGGAATTATTTTATGATTATCGTTACGAACCGGATCGGGCCCCGGTTTGGGCCCGTAAGCCCGAGTTGATTTCGGGCTTGAAGGATGATTCTCATCCTTCGACTAGTGGTCGTGCTAAAAAGGTGGCTTAGTTTGGAAAATTGATGTTGACTCTCATTCATTCTTTTGGTTTTGAGGTGAACAAATGAATACTAATCCTGATTTTGAAAATTGAAATTGGAAGTGATAGGATTATTATAGAGTTTGTCGCGCTGTACCGGGAATCTAGGACTTGTTATATTTGTTTATGATTTTCTAAATTTGTAAGAGATAATTGTACTTTTTATGTTTTAATTGAAACCGTTTGGTTGAATTGAATCCTTAAAAGTTAAAACTAACTAGAACGAGAAAAATTGGTTGAGAAGATAAAATTATAAAGTTGCTACGACACTGAATAATTGAAAACGAAATAAAAGTGTTTTTAAGTACCGCATCATAAGTTTATTTTTGTAGTTTTATTGGATATTTTTGAGTCTTAATAGCATTGTTTTTTGAATGTTTTTTTTTTTTTTGCAAAAGTGGAATTAATAAAATAAAAAAGCGACCAACTTAAAAATAAAATAAAAATGTTAACTAGGTAGATTTAGAAGGACATTATGAGATCAACTAACTTCTCAGTGGCTGCATGGGAGGATCCATCCTTCTTGATGCAATCAGAAGCTTCATTTTTCAGAACCTTCATTCTCTCTCTCATCTCATCACCTTCTCTCTCATTCATCAACCTTCTGATTGCCTTTTCGATGTTTTCTCTCTCTAACTTACCCTCCAACTCGATACCCACCTTCCAAACATACGTAATGTATCTCGTGTTTCCCATTTGGTCTGCAAAATACGGCTTGCATATCATTGGAACTCCTTCACATATAGCCTCAAGTGTCGAATTCCAACCAGCATGTGTCCAAAACCCTCCCACTGCAACGTGGGCCAACACCTCTTTTTGCGGGGCCCACTCAACGATTCTTCCTCTGCCACGTGTCGCTTCTTCGAATCCATCAGGTAAGTTAATAGTGTCTGTACCGTTTATCAAACCAGCTCGAATCACCCAAACGAAAGGCTGGTCACTATTAGCCAAGCCCCAAGCAGTCTCGACAAAATCCTCATAATTCATCGCAGCTAAGCTCCCGAAACTCACATACAAAACCGAGTTGGAAGATTGCGTGTCTAGCCAATCTAAGCAACTTTGGTCTTGAGATTGCAAATTTTTTTCCAGTTTTGGTGTTATCTTGTGAAGAGGGCCGATTGGGAAAATAGGAACGGAAAGTTCTCGTCCTACCCTCTCAATTTCAGCACTTTCAATGGCATTGAAAGTGTTTATTATAAGGCCCGAAGAGTTTTTTACCCCCTCCATGTCTAGTTGTAGGAATGTGGAGATATCGTTGATGTCGCTTTTACCCAAGCGTACCAAGTCCCTTACGCGCAAAGGAGGAAGTTCTTTCACCAGTTCGTTCCTCCGCAAATCTAAAAGATCATACAAAAATGTTGAAATTAAATGATAATTGTTCGCGACGGATGTTTCTTTTTTGTTTATTTCAACTACACATTTAACGGCGATGCTAATGTTTTTCGTAAGTATGAACGAAAATAATAGTTCAGACTGGTCATCTCTATCGGCATTCATATTGTTATTTAGATAGAAACCCTTCCTCGTAGAGGGTCCCAATACATTCTACGGTGTTAATTTCGTCTATTACAACAACATTTAAGGTACTTGTTTTTTCATCTTCATTTGAAAAATATTTTATAGTATATAATTAGTCTAATTGGGCTTTTCGATCGGTTTCATTCTCTTACGGATATGGCTCGGATAGTTCAAGATACGTCATGATACAACTTGAGATACTTTCAGAATAAAGCTAAGATATTCAATTTAAGATATTTTGGTCAATTATATATTCGGGTCCATAATATTTTTTTATACAAATCTATAAAATATTTTTAAGATATTTCTGAATTAGTTTCCAGATATTTCTAGAATATGTTTATGATATTTTTATGATATTTCAATGATAGTTATATTTCAAGATATTTTCTTATACAAATCTATAAATATATTAAAATAATAACTATATAATTGTAAACGTATCCTAGATGTTTTGAAAATTATCATATCACCATATCCATATCGTATCGGATACGATAACGGTACCGGATCAACATAGCTGATATGGCCTATGAAACCAGTCTATTATGATAGTAGAGATTGTTGTTCAAAGCTCACTGATACTATAGAATGAAGAACTTTCTTTGTTACTTGAAAATTCCTTAATTGAGGAAACTCAAAAAATAACTGATATATTTTTTTTAAATTAATAAACTCTTTATATTCAACATTAATTCATTTCCACTAATAATAATTATACCTAATAATGGGCCAGTTGATTGAGTATTTGATACAAAAATACAATACATTATAAGAGGTTATGAGTTCAAGTCTCATTGACATCAATGAATAAAATACAAACGAATTTTCTTCATTATTTAAAAAAAAAAAAAAACTATACCTAATAAATATTTAATTTCAACAATCAAAATATGTACTAACCTTGAATAGGTAGATAACCCTTCTCGATCAGAAGCGGAAATGTCATGAACCAACTAGTACTAGCGGCATTACCGGTCCTGAGCACTATCGTGGGAACTCCTTGCCGCTTTCCGATTGCTTGCATCTTGTACAAGTGCATGTCTACAATCAAGCATCTCACGTTTTCTCTACCCTCTGATAACGCCTTCTCGAGACAGACAGAGAAAGATTCTTCGTACCTATCATTCATTCGCATCATATGGTGCGGGGTATCATCCACGTTGAATGGAGTAGAGACCCCATTCTCTTCGACCAAGATAAAATCGTACAAAGGGTACTTTGCGGGATCAAGGGATTTGAATTGATCGTAAAAAATAGTGATTAAAAAGCCGAGAGAACGGAGCAACGCAGCGAGTTCCATCATTGGATTGATATGACCTTGGAACGGCACCGGAAACAGAAAGATTCGACGACCCATTTGGGTGATATCGGACATGATTTGAGCTGAATTTTTTTGTTTGAGATGAATATGAGGACGGTTGTAATGATCCTGTTGGAGAGAAGATCGAAAACGGAGCCTAATGGGTAGGTGTGGAAATTAGATGGGCATTCAACGTGATCATGTGAACATATACAACTTGGTCATATTTTTATGTTAAATATATATTAAATGTTTCCATCCAAATTCATCTTGCCTTCTTATGACAAGGAAGGAGATAACTTTTAGTCCATGTCCTTGTTCAAGGTGCCTTCTGGTGAAAATCTATAGCAAACTAAAGTATTCAAGCTCTGAGCTAGTCAACTAGATGTGTGGTTCAGTCCTCGATATTCACCAGCAACAATAAATATGAGTAGAGGGCATATATGTTGTCCCACAAAAGTTCAAATAAAAATCTTCGATGATGTCAAGGAGTTTATTGGAATAATGATTAATCGAGTTAAAAAATTAATTTCAATTCAATATTATAAGTACGGACCAATTAACAAACAAACAAATTAATTTTAGTTAAGATTATAATATATACGGACCGAATAACATAAAACGTGATGATGTCATCGATGATCTTTACCTCACTTTTGCAGGAAAGAACATAATTTCTCATGAGTATTATCGGAAAAAAAAAAGAGCAAAAAATATGAGTAGGGATGCATTTTTTTTACCCCCCCCTCCCCCCCCCCCCCCCCCCCCACACACACACACACACACACACCCCCCACCACCACACACACACACACACGAGGCCTAATAGAGTGGCTAAAATTTTAAAACTTTAATTTTGAAACTTTTAATTATTATTTGATTTGATTTGATATTTTAATTTATAATTTGACTATTTTCATTTGTGATTTTTTTATTAATTAATATGTGAAATCATAAATTAAAATGTTTAAATTATAATCATGTCAACAAAATTTATGGAGAAGAGGAATGAGGATATCCAACTTTGTTCAATAAATAATATTATGTTCGTGAAATCTAATTATTAATATTAATATCATGATTTTCATACATTACCGGAAACTATTTAATTTTTTTTTTGTTCAATTCATATATATGCAATTTTATGTACACGCTATCAATAGAAAAACAAACGACACGTGACACTTTAACAATTCCAGATATTATTCGAGATAATCCGTTTTGTTTACAACTTTATCTCATGCATAACCATTACAATTTTTTAGCTTTATGTTGGATATGAAATCATATTAATGATAAGATATTATATAAAAGAATATATTTTCTGTTTAAAAATAAATAAATAAAATAAACGAATACTTGAGTTAAAGTCAACTGCCCTGCTTAGTGCTTGGTCCATAACAATGTTACAGATATCGTACATCGCTTACAGATCGGTCAGTCACTGATAAGAGATATGACCGACATAACGGATTCATAACGAAAAATATCAGTGATATAGCGATCCTGTACTTTTTAATATTAATATATTAAATTGATTATTATAACATTAATTTATATTAAATTTTTTAAACTAATTTAAATTTTACATGATTAATATTTAAAATTCAACAATACAACATAAATTTGAACTTAAATTAAAGATACATTTAAAATTATAACATAAAATTTATAAATAATACAATACACTAAACTACGAAATCGTGTTCATTAACCATCGGTGTAGATGCGAATGACCCCAATGAAAGAAAAAGGAATGAGGCTTGAGGTCAAATCCTAACTGATGTGGGTTTTTTATCGCGAAAGCTGAAGTTAGAAGAAGCAAAAATACACTCTCACGCTGTATTAGAGAAAGAAAGAAAGATATGGAAATAATTGAGCCAAAAATATTAATGAAAATATTATTAAAAGATGGGCCAGCCAAAAATAATATTCAAAACAAATTATGTTTTAAATCCAAATCGGTTCAAACCAGTCCAATATCGGCCCATATCGGTTTATGTATCGGTCGACCGATTTACTCAACCGATACGGGACATATCGTAACGAATATGCACTGATTAGAAATATGAAAACCGACATACCGGTCCGTATCAGTGATATTTAGAACACTGGTCTATAGTCACTATCGACTCACATTATCACACATGATATATCAAGTTTTTATTTTGTGACTAAATTGGGGATTTATAATGTTATTTATCAAGTAGTTCTATTTCCGTATTAATAAACCACGACTTCAATTGAAGTCAACAGACCCATTAAACAAGACTAATTGCGTACATCATTATTTTACTAATCATTAATTATCAATATATAATAATATGTTTTATGTAATAACTAGTAGGTAGGTCTGTGTGTGTGTGTGTGTGTGTGTGTGTGTGTGTGTGTGTTTAGGGATGTTGTGAGGTGGGTAATGCCGTCTCCATGGGGGCCATCCGAATGGGACGATTACTTGCCCTGCATGGTGGAAATGGGATGAAATGTGATGGGTACATAGATAGGTAGCCTGACTTCAACGGGTTATCCCCTGTGTTGCACGGATACGCCGATACGGCGATACGGCGACGCGTATCGGATACGGCGATACGGCAATTTAACATATGATTTAGGATATAATACGGATACGGCGATACGGCTAAATTCGGTTTTTTGGAGTATCCGCGCAACATAGGTTATCCCGTCTCATGCCTCGGGAGCCTCAAATATAAAATCACAAATATATTCATGATATTTATTATTTTTTATGTTTTGGGGTTTGACCAATATTTGTATGGCCAAATTCACATGTATCCCTACAAAGCTTCACAATTTCACGTATATCCCTACAAAATGTGAAATATCACGAATACCCCTACAAATTTTTCATAATTTCATGAATGCTTTTTTTGCTAGATTTCTGTTAACTATCCGTTAAGATTACCATTGATTTTTTATTTTTTTTATTTTACCTCCTATGTAAATAAGGAATAAAATTTATGTTGGAGAAATCGAAAAAACACAAATTAACGATAATTTTAAGGAATAGTTAACCAAAATATAACAAAAAAGGCATTCATGAAATTTTAGTAGTTTTGTAGTGATATTCATGATATTTCATATTTTACAGGGATATATGTGAAATTGTGGGGTTTTGTAAGGGTACTTATGAAATTTGTCCTATTTGTATTAAGTTTGCATGTTATTACGAAGAATTTTTTTTGGATATTGGCTCCTCAAAGTTTTGCTTGGATCACTTAACCCCTCGAACTTTATTTCGGTTCGTTTAATCTCCTTAACTTTTCATTTAGTTTGAAAATTTTCTTCATTCCGTTAACTAATGAATTGACCGTTGAATTAATTACGTGGCTATTGTTATGACATAAAGACTTTTTTGGAAATCTAAATAATTAGGAAATTGAAAAAAGTGAGATAGGTTAATTCGTTATATTTTTATTACCATGATTGAATGATAACTAAGACAACGATTATTTTCTTGTATTTGGTATGACTTGGCTATAAATAGAGGGGTTAAGTTAGATGTTCATTCATTCCAACAAATATCAATAATTGTATTATCTTTTCTCCGAATAGAGTAAAATAGTTTGAGCCCCGACAGCCATGATTTTTTCTCTTCGGAGTTTCTACGTAAAAATATATGTGTTCGTGTGTTATTCATTCTTGCTTGTCTGCGGTACCGATCCTAACATCTATCAAATAATCACATGACCTGACATAATTCGATGACGTGACAACTATATATCTAAAAATTCTTTTAAAGAATACATTTTAGTTTATTTGGCATTCTTTTATTTATTTCGATTACTAAAATTAATACAAATGTTAAGTTGTATGATATGTTTTATTTGAGTTTATATTTTTAAATATCAAATAATACAAATTTTAGATTTTCTATAATAATTTGACAGGAGCATGAGGATCCTCCCGGGACGAGGATCCCGCATATTGGAGATGAAACATAATTTTTTTCATGAATTAAAAGAGGGTCGGGACGGGAGTTCCCCACGAGAGGCGGGACGAGGATGGGAAAATATTAATACTATCTCAAGAGTAAATATATTTTTTTAAATATGAAATTATTACAAAATAAATTCAAAAAGTTTACATGAGTAATAATTTTCTCTTCAATATTTCTTTTTCCCATTTTTTGAACAAATACCTCAATTACAATTGTATAATCTGAATTTTCGACAAAACTTAATTAGGCAAACGAGGCCTAATTGATTGTATTAATTAACCTACCCTATTTTTTCACAACTACGTTTCCAATTTTATCTCTCATGTTCGATGTCTAATATCTATTTGTCCAAAATATGATTTCTTTCACAGCTTTTCTTGTTACTAGCCTCAGCATGTGCGCACACATGCTCACACTTTTTATAACAATTAATTTTGGCTAGTACCATTTCATTTTTTCATTCATGTTTCTGAAAGAAAAAGAAAAAGAAATATTTATTGTTTGGTTTTCAAAATAAATGTCATTTTTCATTTAATAAATAACAATGTATTAATTTACATGTATTTTCTTATGTTTGATAGTGTTATATAGCGTTTAATGTTGAAAATTATTTTTTATGTCTTGTCATTTTTCATAAAAAAAAATATGTTTACATTTTCATCATCACTTATATTTTGAACGTCAAAACATAATTTTCAATTCAATAATGTACTTTAAATATTACAACATAGAATAATTCTTAGCATTTTTTACTCCAATATACTTTTTTCTGGATTAATATATTATTTTTAATATTAATATATGTTTGCAGTGCTATTATAATGTTTTAGTGACAATATACCGATTTGTATATTAATATTCGTTAATATGCATTTACAATGTTAAGCCGATACACTTTTTTGTTCAACATTTTTTTTATTGCCCATGCATTATTTTTCATTCTAAATGATAGTAAATCATTTCTCAGTTGAAATATAATATTTTTTTTCGTATCAATACCTTGTTCTCGATATATCATTTCGACGTCAACATAACATTTTATAACAATATAAATGTCTGATTTCATGCAATAAATAATTTCTTTTCAAGTATATATGAAGTCGATTTGTAAAAATGAAAGTGGTAATATTTTTTCTCATTTTCAAAAATCTTGTTTATTTTTTTAAAATAGATTATATACCAAATCATGTTTGTGGCCAATATTATTTTGAAAACAAAATAGTAAAAAAAAATATATACAAATGTATAAAAGTTTCATCTTAACTTTTAGGTATATCCTGAATTATTATCTTTATACTGAGGGACTACTTAATTAAGTACTAACATTTTGGTACTCAATGATTTTTCATCATTGGATTTGTATTGAGATTTGTGAATTTAATGATGTGCACAAACTTTCATGACCATCATGAAAAAACACAAATTTCAATGAAAATTCAATGATGGAAAAAACATTAAGTTCCAAAATGTTGATAATTAATTAAGTAGTTTAGTCTCCCTCCTTTATACTTTTGATTAGTCAAAATTAGATAATTTAGTTAAATTTTGTTCATTTAATGTTTAAATTTTGTCTTTATCATATTTATCCATCTAACCAAGAAGAGTCGAAACTTACACAACAAAACAATATTCTCACTCATTTCAATGTATCAAATTAAAATATCAAATATTCATTCGTACGGTACGTTCACACATCATTTCATATCTTCTTTTTTCTCGTGACTACACCACCAACAATGGCTTCCTGTTTTCAGTGAAACCCACATGCTCAATTTGCAAAAACAAATCAATTACCCTCCGGTCTTCTCTTCAACCTTCTCTTTTGTCCACAGATCTTCACCCTCCCTTCCAAATACAGAATCTTCCAAACAAATGCCCTCATTGCTATTTGGACAATTGTCATTAACAAAATTTGTTG
Organism: Luzula sylvatica; assembly: GCA_946800325.1. Classification (NCBI taxonomy): domain Eukaryota; kingdom Viridiplantae; phylum Streptophyta; class Magnoliopsida; order Poales; family Juncaceae; genus Luzula; species Luzula sylvatica. The sequence continues at coordinate 56,099,474 of OX326960.1, read as the reverse complement.
TTCAAATTATATCATTATGTTCAATATTTGTCATTAAATTTTCTTCAAATTTAACATTAAATTTTTAATTATTCTGGTATTGACTAAACTTTTCATTTCTCCAATAAAATCACTTTGCAAATCTTATTTGCTCAACTTTTTTTAAAGTGATCATAGAGCACGCAACGTGCTCGTCCGGTTCAATATTTAGTTCTTCAACTTCTAATTATCCATATAAGTATTGGATACTTAGATCTTTAGTCATTGTATTGATATTTAGATAAACTTTTAATTGTCTATTAAATTTGGATTGTCACGGAACTTTCGATTTACGTAATTTAATAAATTTGTTACTAAATTTAATACATCATTGTATTAAATCTCGATCATTTATTTGTTAATGGTTGAATATTAGTTATTTAGATTTTAACCATCCAAAATTTGTTACTAAATTTATCACTCCTCACCCAAATTATACCAATTTGTCAAATTTAGACACTCAAATTTAAATTGTCGAAATTAGTTTTTGTCGTTGTTGTCGATCAATTTTTAATTTAAAATAATTAAATAACTCATCTTAAAATATATAGGTTACTGACACAATTTAATTGATCTTCATACTATCATTAAATTGTTATTTAATTTAATTTATTTGTAAAAAATATCAAATTTCATCATTCAATCTTTAATTACTCTAATCACTCTTCTTCTACTAATTTTGTATTTGTTCTAGTCAGATCACTCTGTCAAATTTAAATGGGACAATGATTATTTAATCCAAGGCGATTTCTTCAAAATAACCATATGTTTCAAGTCTTTTCAAAAAATAACTACGCTTTGAAGTTAATGTAGAAAGTAACAAAAAACGGAGTCACATACTCCGCCAATATTTAATACAACGTAATTACAAAACTTTACACGTTAATTGTTCATTAAAAGTCGGGTTAATTGAGGGAAGGGAATAAAAAATGAACATAGTTCACATTATGATATAGTTCATATTATAACATTACGCACGCTACTAAATTAATTAATTAATTAATTAGTAGATTGATAAACATATTTTAAGACTATGCATATTTAATTAAATTTAACTATTCGTATCAAATATTATTTTCGTATTTGAAATCATATATCTGACATCATATTCGTATCCGAAATCGATAATCGGTATCTGGTATCGTATCCGAAATCGGATATCGGTATCAGTTATCGTATCCGAAATCGGATAGCAGTATCCGGTATGATGTCCAAAATCAGATGTCGGTATCCGATATGATGTCCGAAATCAGATATCGGTATCCGGTATCTTATCCGAAATTGGATATCGTATTTGTATTCGAAATTGAATATCGGATACCGGATATCGTATTTGTATTTGATATCAAATATCGATATCTGATTTCAGATACGAATACGAATACGATATCCGATTTGTATTTGGATATAATATTTAGTATTAGATATGAATACAATACTAAGTATTATATTTAAGTATTCGTATCCGAAATATAATATCAAATATCTGGTAGTGTATTCACGTATTCGAAATAGGATATTGTATTCGTATCCGAAATCGGATATAGGTATTCGGTATCGAATACAAATACGATATCCGGTATCCTACATCCGATTTCGAATACCAATACGATATCCAATTTCTGACATCATATCGGATGCCGATATCTGATTTCGGACATCATACCGAATATCGATATCTGATTTCGGATACGATAACGGATACCGATATCCGATTTCGGATATGATACCGGATCGGTTACCGATTTCGGATACGAATATGATGTCCGATGTACGATTTCAAATACGAAAATAATATTCGATACAAATAGTTAAATTTAATTAAATATGCATAGTTTTAAAACATGTTTATCAATCTACTAATTAATTAATTAATATAGTAGCATGTGTAATGTTATAATATGAACTATGTTTTTTTTTTTCCATTCCCTCAATTAACTCAACTTTTAATGAACAATTAAAATGTAAAGTTTTGCAATTCCGTTGTATTAAATATTGGTGGAGTATGGGACTCCGCTTTTGGTTACTTTCTACATTAACTTCAAAGCGTAGTTATTTTTTGTAAAAACTTGAAACATATGGTTATTTTGAAGAAAGTGCCTTAATCTAATTAGTTTATTATCTTTCAATTATATCGAAGTTGTCAGTTTAGCTTACGAAATGTTAAAATTATTTATTGTGTCAAATCTTTGTCAATCAATTTTTAATCAAACTTAGAAAATTATTTTTAAATTACTCTCATTTAATTATTACAATGCATTAAATTACTCTCAGATCAAATAGACGAGTAATATTTGAGTCTAAAACAATTATCACAACTCATGAAATATTTTTTGTAAGTATAATATTACTAAAAATCACTTATCTATTTGTAAACTGGTTATTAACCCTAAGCCTTTATTTTTCATAGTTCCCACTAATAATTTACGTATTCATTAATTGTTTCATTGTTACCTTTAAATTAGATGGACCGACCTGTTAAAATACAAATTTAATCTTTTATTTTTGTAAGTTATCACTCAATTTATAATCAATCGCAATTCACATGTTATATAATTAAAATTTTATTTCCTTCCAATTAAATGAATTTGTCAAAATATAAAAAAAAAAAACGAGTAAATAGAGAAGGCTCGGTAGTCCTCCATCCATTGGTGCCAATGAGACTCGAACCCACAACCTCTTACAACATATGATTTCTTGTGTCTCACACACAATCACTAGGCCACAAGCCCATTGACAATTTTTTGTCAAAATATAAGATACTATAATTCAACTATTAAAATAATGTCATCCATTATTTAATACTAACTGAATATTTGTAATTAAATGTACATAGTACTCAATTTGGGTTGGTAATAATTTTGTTTCATTTGTTTACGGAAGTTCATAAATCTCCCAAGTAATTCAAGTAGTGTACAAGTTGGAGAAAAAACACACCAAACAGAGTGTACGTCATCTACAAAAAAACATGTTTACACAAAATAGTAAAAAGAAAAAAAAAATAATAAACAAGATGTTGTACCCAATGTTTCAGAAATCGCTCGGCGCTCGCTAGTCGGTAGACGATCATCAAGCGACAAGGATGATTAATCGGGATTAATCGAGAATCTCGGCGGACCTTGGCGGATTTTTATTTTTTATATTTAATATTTAAATTAATTAAACAAAATTACAAATCACAATTTTTTTAATAAGTTTTGAATAATTTAAGTAACAAAATACACTACGCCACTAAACTAACATAAACTCAAATAATAATAATAATTTATATATATATAAATAATTCTAAAAATATGAAACAATTTAGTCCAAATTTATTTTTTTGAATAGTATCTGACAAACGATCATTTTCGTTATTGATGCCTAATTTTTTTGATGTCAATGGGGATCCATTGGCAATCCATAACGAAAACGATCGTTATTTTGAATAGTATCCCACAACCTCTCATAATATATAATTTTTTGTGCTTCACATTCAACCAACTAGGCTATGGACCCGTTGGCAATTAAAAAAAAAAAAAAAAACACTTCTAAAAATCGGCTCGGCGGTGGCTTGGCGGTCTTGGCGGACCCTTGGCGGCCGCTTGGCGGATTCCGCCAAATACAAAACGTCAAGGGGTTATCTCGACGACGGACCATCGAGGAGCGATTAATCACCGATTAATCGGCCGCCAAGACTGATTTCTGGAACAATGGTTGTACCACCGTACCAGCAGCTGGTACAACATAAAAAAATTGAAAAATAAATCAATATTTCTAAATTCTAATGCATAGCCAAAATGATAATTTGCAATTGAATCTATAAACTTCTATTATGTATATTTTGATCAATGACATGCACTCAACACAATTTGTATTTGAATATTTTGCGACAAAGCCCCTGTCAAAAACGAAATTCCCGATAATCATTCTTTAGATTGATTCATAAAGCCAGTTATTAATCAATTCACAATTTGTTTTGTCCTAATTGGCTCAAATCTAATAGATATGTTAAAATATCAAATTTAGGGCACAATTATTTAAATTGTTGCAATTAATTGATATAATTTAGAAATAGAAAACCAAAAAGTACCAAATAGGGAGGCAATCACTACAAATAGGGATGAATCTATACCTTATATTAAAAGAGCGAATATGAATGAGGACAAAAAAAATTTCAGCAACTAGCCACTAGAGAATTGACACGTGTTCATCATAAGTACAAGGTAATTTTTTAGTGCATATGGGTGCATGGTGCTGGTGCATGGTGCTCGTGCAAGGTTTAGGTAAATTATAAATATACTCACTTCCATGAATATATTAAATGCAAAAAGCTCACATCAACTATGTTGCACGAATACGGATACGGATATCGTATTCGATACGATATGGATACGACGATACGGAAATTTTCAAAAAATCACGTATACGAATACGAATATATAATTATTATTTTAATATATTTATATTATATATAATTAATAAAAAAATTAAATAATAAATCAATTATATTTTTAAATTAAACATCATGACAATAAATAATATCAACTAAACGATACAAGTATCATAAAAGCATCATAAATTTGTTCTAGAAATATCCTAAAACTAATCTAGAAATATCCGAGAAATATCGTATACAATTTATTTAAAAATATGAGGGACCAAACTATATAATGGGCGGAAGTATCCTAAATGGTATATCTCAGCTTTATCATAAACGTATCACCAGCCGTATCCTGCCGTATCTTGTCGTATCCCCGCCGTATCCGAAAAAAATAAATATTAAAATATTCGGATACGCCACGTGGCGTATCCGATTCGTATCCGAGCCGTATCACACGCGTATACGTATCGGATACGCGTATCCTCAAGATATATGTACCTTATATTAAAACAGCGAATATCGAATGAGGACAAAAAGCTTTTCCAGCAACTAGCCACTAGAGGATTGACACGTGTTCATCTTAAGTACAAGGTAATTTGTTAGTGCATATGGGTGCATGGAGCGGTGCATGGTGCTGGTGCACGGTATATGTAAATTATAAATATACTCACTTCCATCAATATATTAAATGCAAGAAGCTCACACAGCTATGTTGCACGAATATGGCGATACGATATCGATACGGCGATACGATAATTTACAAAAATTCACGGATACGGATACGACTATATAATTATTATTTTAATATATTTATATTATATATAATTAATAAAAAAAATTAAATAATGAATCAATAGTATTTTTAAATTAAATATCATGACAATAAATAATATCAACTAAACTATACAAGTACCATAAAAGCATTATAAATTTGTTCTAGAAATATCCTAAAACTCATCTAAAAGTATCCTAGAAATATCGTATACAATTTATTTAAAAATATGATCGGCCAAACTATATAATGGGCGGAAGTATCCTAAATGGCGTATCTCAGCCGTATCCTAGACGTATCCCCAGCCGTATCCTGCTGTATCATATCGTATCCCCGCCGTATCCGAAAAAAATAAATATTAAAATATTCGGATACTCCACGTGGCGTATCCGATACATATCCGAGCCGTATCGCACCTGTATCCGTATCGGATACGCGCATCCTCGGGATACTTCGGCATTTTTGAAGTATCCGCGTAACATAGCACATCAGTGATTTTGGAAATCATGATGCAACAAGCTCGTGTATATTGTGAGTCAAAACGGTAATCAGATGGTTCAGTTCATGTTCGATCGAGTCATTTCGGTTTGCGATTCATTTCGATTTGCGAATCATTCGAGTTGCGGGTCATTCGGTTTGCGAATTATTCGGTTGCATGTCGTATCAATTTTCGAGTCATTTGGTTCCCGATAGTTTCGATTTTCGGGTCATTTCAGTTTTCGAGTAATTCGGTTCCATATCGTTTTTATTTTCGGATTTTTTAGTTTCGGATCGTTTCAATTTCGGATCATTCAGTTCCGAATCGTTCGGTTCATGGCCGTTTTGTTTTAGAGTCGTTCGGGTTACGAGATATTTAATTTTCTGATTTTTGAAAATTTACTTTTCGAGCCATGCGGATTCTCGAATTATTATGATACATATCAATTTAAAATTTGGTAAAATAAATATATCATTTTGGTGATTAGTATTATCGTCATCACATTTACACGTATAGTGTGTTTGTATACGATTTATTATAGTGTCAATTCGCGCATTCAATTACTAATATACATCATTTTCAGCATGATTATACGATTATGTTAATAGACACATTGTAACAATAATATATAATATTTATACGATTATGTTATTTGACACGTTGTAGCAATAATATATAATATTTTTTTATAATATATCTTTCATGTCATACATGTTTCCGAAAATTGGGGTTTAGTTATTAAGGCTTATGGTCAGTTTGGTTTTGGGTCATGTCAAGTTTCAGGTCGTTCGGATTTCGGATCATTCGGTTTTGATTCAATTTCGAATTCTGTTCATTCGGTTTCGATAAGATTTTGGATTCAGATCATTCCATTCTGGTTCGAATTCGAATTCGGGTCATTTTGTTTTGACTTGGTTTCTTGTTTGGGTAATTCAGTTTCGAGTCGATTTCGTTTAGAGTCTTAGATTTTTCAACATTTTCGATTATGTTCATGTTCGTATTTGGATAGACCGGATCGTTTTATTTGGATTGGATTATATTTTGAGTACACAATTTAATAATTATTCTTAAAATTAGTTCATCAAGTGCCAACATTAATAAAATTAACACTTGAATAATCAAATTGCGTAAATTAAAAATATTTTATATTAGAGGGATATAATTTGAATAAATTAAAATTTTATTGACAATAGATGATACTTAATTCATACAATTATATTATAATTCATGTGAGTATAATTTGACATAATCATATAATTAAAAAAAAAATCAAATAACTAATTGGAACAAATAAATATATAGTACAAATTTAATAGTATCTTAGTTTGCATAAATAAGAAAATTATCTGTTAAACGACTAAAGAATTTTCATAACAAAATACAAAATTATTGTTTTTCCTAAACAAAATACAAAATTTAATGTTTTTTTAGGTTAGTCACGTGCGTAGCACGTATTGAGGACTAGTTCTATGTAAAACGTGGAACATGATTTGTAAGTACGTGAAGAGCTTGACATGAAACTTGTTCAACTAACTATTAATTGAATGAGATAACTATTATGTAGACGTGTCAATTCTTGAATGATCATGTGTGGACAAAAGTTTTTTTGTCCTATTCTCACATTCGCTCTTTTAATATAAGGATAAGGATAGATTATTGTCGGACTCTTATTATTTCTGGCCAAAATCATTTTTAATTGATTGAATCAATAATTCGTTTAATATTTTTTGACACGTGGTTGATCGAAAATAAATTTGTATTAGTGTTAGTTTTGAATTTTCTTTTCCGTATACGATCGTGTCGAATGGTCAAAATTATATTTCTTCCTTCCACACCCTCAAATTTTTCTTTGATGAAGCCACTATTTCAGTTAATCCAATCGTTTTTGTTTAACCGGGAGTATAATTAATGGATTTGGATGAATTAGAACTAGCTTTATCCCCGTGCAATTGCGCGGGACAACATATCTAATTTTTTTTAATGTTTTTTATATAATTATTTAAATAAAATTAACGCGTGTGCGAATTAACGCGCGTGTGTTTAAACTAAATTAATCTAATCATGACATATTTGCAAATATCATGATGTCAATAAATGCATAAGTTTAATGAAATTAGTCTATCACGAATATTATTTTCTGATATAATTTGTATAAATAGCATTTGTTCATGTGCTTTTAAAATCGATTAATATAATCATGACATATTCGCAAATATATTTGATGTCAATATATGCATTATAGTTACGGTTCATTAAAGTATCGCAACGTGTCATATGGATACAATGGACAAATGACAAATTTATATAAAAACTCGCATAAATTTGAGGTTACAAAATTTCATATATACCCGTACAAAATGTGCAAATACAAAAAAAAATTGAAAAACAAAAAAAATACCAAAATGTAAAAATGGAAAAAATTGGGTAAAAAGAAAAATTTCAAAAAAAAATTGAACTTAAAAAATTGCATATATAACCCTGCCCAATGAGCAAATTAAAAAAAAAAAATGGAAAATAGGAAAAAAGGATCAAAATGTAAAAAAAAAACCAAAATGTAAAAAAGGATCAAAATGCAAAAAAGGACCAAAATGTAAAATAGGGAAAAAGCATTAAAATATAAAAAATGACCAAAATGTAAAAACATGATCAAAATGTAAAAAATGACCAAAATGTAAAATAAGAAAAAATGATCAAAATATAAAAAGAACCAAAATATAAATATAAAAAATGTAAAATAGGAAAAAAATGACCAAAATGTAAAATAGAAAAGAAAGATTAAAATGTAAAGAATGACAAAAATGTAAATATAAAAAAATAGGGGGTAAAAGCCAAAGCTACCCCTACCACGTGTCATCACAAGGTGGAGGGATAGCATTATAGTAACTATAATTAGAATTAGCATATTTGAGTCAATTAACATTTATTTTAAATATTTAATTCGCTTAATTATGATTTGAATTAATGGATGATGACATCATCGAGGGTAAAATTGAGGGTACGGTGATGCTAAATATATGTCCTCAAATAATTATATAGAAAATTCAGTATTTCGGATAACACAAATTTCTAGTTTGTAAGTAGTAAAATATTTTAATTGGTTTGCTTTGGCAATCCGTTATTCAAAACTAAATTGAGTACTTAAATAATGTCTATAATGTCCATCAATATATGATATTAATTAATAATATGTATAAAGTAAACAAAAATATTTTTTTCTGGTCAAGCCACGTCATCAAGTGTTTCTCAACCTTTGGATCAGATTTTATCAAGATCTAACGATCCTCAATTAAATAGACTAGGATTTCATGGACCAAAATGCATCAATGTTCTATGAATCACATGAGCCAAGTCTATCCATCTTATTTTTCAATCCCATATAATCTTTTTTCCATCTCTCCTCATTTCCGCTGTATCAAAAAAAAAGAAAAAGAAAAAACCTAGCGAGGGATGAGGCGAAATCGGAACGAAAACCCTAGCGACGCGACGCCACGAAGCCGAGCGCATAACGACGAGGGAGTGCTACCATCGGAGAGAAGAAGTCTGGTTTCGAATACAAGAGCGTCGTCACTGGAATCTAGCCGCCAGGACAAGAATCAAGAAAGAAACCCTAGCAGCAAGAAGCAGATTGACGAAGAAACCTAAAAAACGTCAAGAGAAAGAAGAAGTCTTCGCCTTAGAACTAGAGGCAATTTTTTGAAATTTTTTCTTCTAAGTTCAACTCTTCATGGTAATTTTTCTGTTATTTATCATTGATTACGCCATTTTTAAATATTAACTTTTAGTTTATAGGTTTTTAAAGGTACTTTTCTGTTATGGGAATGGCTTTGGTACTCACTGCAGGTTTATATGAGGCTGCAATATATATGTGGAATTCGATTTGTGCCGCTGCTTAACGATTCGCCGCGAGTCTCGCATCTGACAATCCGGCATGGCAGACGGGGCGGTGAAAAGAGTATGGTTCTGTTTTGTATGGGCGTGACGCAGATAATTGCAGACATTGATTCGCAGCAAGGTTGTGTTTTCTTCTTTATTTTTTCCTGAAATACGGAATTAATCGATTGTAATTTCTTGAGCCTCGACAATAATTATGTGTACCTCAATTGTATTGGACAATGCCTAACCGTGGGTTCAATTAGTATATTTCTTTATTTAATCAATCGATTTTATTTTTTATTAATGTATCTTTATTTTAATAGGTACGTATGCTCATGCTTTTGTATGCTGGTTTGTTTCTGATCAAGGACGGTTCTTTTCATGTTCTATTAATGTACACATTTTGTTCTTAATTTGATACTTTATTTTGAAGTATGTAATTTATATGCATCATTTCTATTTTCCAGTAATGGAGCGAGGAAGCAGATGAGAGAAAAGCTTCCCGATGCAAACAATTCGACATTGAATGCTCTCCTCTGTCATATTGTAGGTATCGATTGAATAATTTATTATTGACGAATTAATTAGAGTGTGGTTGTTTTGTATAAGAACGCAATGAAATCGAAATTGAAGGTAATTTTAATTTTAATTTCAATTTGTTTCTTTTGTAGGAACTGATCGAAGAAGAGAAGCAGAAGTGGATCGATGAAGCAGCATGAGGTATAGGTTGAATAATTTATAGTTGGCAAATCGAAAAGTTTGTTGCTATATTATTATATATATAAATACGCAATTAAATTGTAATCAAAGTGAATTTTAATTTTATTTTGTCTGTTTTCTGAGAGTTCAGCGAGGAAAAGAGGCAGGAAGAAAATGTGAAAGCAGATTTACGACACTGATAAAACCAAACACGACATGTGGTCATTACGATCCCAGGCATTTATGATCGAAGAAGAAATGGATCGAGGAAGCGGCACGAGGCAGAGATTGAATAATTTATATCAATAAGTTTGTTGTTATTTTATATAAATACGCACTGAAATTGTAATTGAAGTGAGTTTTAATTTCCATTTCTCGGTTTTCTAGGAGTTCAGTGAGGAGAAGAGGCAGGAATAAAATGATAAAACTGATTCACCACACCGATGAAACCAGACACGACATCTGGTCATTAAGAGCACAAATATTTGAAGAAATTTCAAAAATGCCCTTCTTATTTGACCAGGTTGTTAAAAGATAGCTTGATATGTCGAAGTTGATTTCAAACAAGGTGCATCTGGTACGTGACTGACTCCACCAGAAGTCTCTGAAAAACACGTTTATTAAAGCATTGGTATCGAGAACGTGCAGGCCATGATTAAAGCTAAGATTCTGGGGTTTTTTTTATTTTATGCCCCCCTTTTGTTTTAATAACAATTATGCGTTACTAATTAATTTATTTATATGTTGATTTATCAGGAATATACACACGGAGAACAAGATTTCAAGGTAAAGAGATTCTCGGTGCGGTACTTGGTATTTTCTGCACTTTTAGGGATATATATATATATATATATATATATATATATATATATATATATATATATATATATATATATATATATATATATTTGTTAATTTTATGATTTATGTGAATTTCTTTCGAGGACCATTTTTTTTAAATTCTCTTGCCATCGCCATTGTATCATTATTATCATCTCATCATCATGATTGCATCATCATAGTGATCATTATATCATCATCATCATCATATCATCATCTTATCATGATCATCATCGTATGATTTGCGCCTTGACTAATTGTAAAATAAACAAAATCAAGATGACAAATAATGTGTCCTGTTTATAAAACTTGCGACATAGTTCACGACTATTCAATGCAAATAAATGATAAAAATGAACTTTCATAGTATCCCAACCTAATTATTTTCTAATGGCCCTTTCTGAATTGTTAGAATAAAAAGAGAACATGTTTCACTGACAAGAAATTATTTTTTCTTCGCTGCTTTTCATGTCTTGATATGCATACAAAACATTGTTACCAAAGTTTAACAAAAATAAAATAAAGATGCACAAGGAAACTGATCTCACTGCAAATTTTGTAGAATTTAAAACATCGCAAAAGCAAGTTCGTATAAAATATAAATAAGCAACTACAAGTACACGAACATAATACAAATGCCAAGTACACAAACATAATACAAATGAAAATGTGAATACGAAAGGCATTCACCAAATGCGAATAAGAAATGAATATACAAAATACAAAAAAAGAAACACGAACACCATGTGCAACTAATGTACACCTTACAATTATTTAGATGTGAATTGAAATTTGTAATTATTAGTGAACCAGAACAAATGGCAATTCGCTCCACTGAAAAGTCCCCGCGCAACTGCGCGAACACGAATACCATGTGCAACTAATGTACACCTTACAATTATTTAGATGTGAATTGAAATTTGTAATTATTAGTGAACCAGAACAAATGGCAATTCGCTCCACTGAAAAGTCCCCGCGCAACTGCGCGGGGGAAGAAGCTAGTTTTCTTTTATGTTTTAGAAACTTTTCAACTTCTCGCAACAATAGCGTCAACAACGACTACACCGGATGAATTCTTCAATTTAAACAAAACTAGGAGAATACTCGCGCTACGCGGCGAGAATGTTTATTATGTTTTTCATTGTAATATAAAGTACTTATAAATATGATGATATTGATAATATCACTTCATAATATAATTATTTGAAATAATTTGTCTATGATTATGTATAAGTTTTTCAATTATTTTGTATTTTGATGACAAAAAATTTCATTTTCTTAATCCAGTAATAACACTTATATTAATGTGATTGTATAATAATAATATATGAGGTATAACATGATTTTACAAAAAAATATAACAACAAATATTATATCATTGTTGTTCACAATATTTCATATAATATCAAATGTAGAAAATAATAAATCATACAACATACGTAGTAACATATCATTATTTATCAAGTATTAATAATTTGTTATTTCTTCGAAATGCAATGAAAATTATAAATAATATCAAATTTAATAGTGAAAGTAATTTAATAAAAAATATAAAAATTAATTTAGCATAACATAAATATAAATTATTTTATGTCATATGATTTTTGTTAATTTTATATTTTAAAAATAATATTACTATTTTGTAAGTGTTTATAAATTTAAGAAATTTTTTCGATGGATAAGCTTTTTTTATTTCTATTATTTTTCAAAGAAAATAATATTAAATTTGTTTGATTAAAAACACGAATATAATCAACTTAGTTTTATATGATATTATTATAGTTGTAATTTCTAAAAATAAATATTAATTAAAATTCTATTATGTAAATAAAATAATTAAAATTATATTTTGTAAAAATGCATTTTTTTGCATTGTATTTTTTACATATTATTTTTACAAATTCAAATTATGGAAAATTGTATGTATGAACTATGCTAATATGGATGTCAAAATAAAGTGAAAATTAAAACGAATAATTTGATGAATTTTTTAAAGTAAAATTCTAAAAATAATACTTCTATATGTTATATCTTTATAATATTGGTTATTAAGTTATTAGTATTTCATATTTTAACTGTTCATCTTCCATTGCATTCACATTTGATCATGTAAACTTATGTGAAATGATAAATAATTGAATAAACTTAGTCTAACATGAACCTAACCAATAACAATTGTCCACATCATTAATATATGATGATGTGGATTTCTAAAAATCCTTAAAACATAGTGTAAAATAAGGAACACTTAAATGACTACAAAGAAAAAATGTTCATAAAAAATCAATGATTAATCAATGGTCTAAATTTGGCACTTATCATTATCAATGGTAAAATGAAAGTGATGATGTTAAAAAAAAAATGATGATGTGGCACAAGGAAATTGCACAAAGTTTGGTCCAAAATAAGGGTGTGGATAAATTCTACAATTACTTTCATAAATTTTGAATTGTTGCAGAGCATATTATTAAGTAGAAAAACATCACACCAATAATATTGAAAAAATAATTAAATTCTAAATTTGCATCATCCGAGTGATTCATTTCTTCGCTAACTTCCCATCAACTTGTTTTTCTCCGTAATGAGATCGCTTTTCAACAAATCTTAGCTGAAACTTCATTTCGATTTGTAATTCTCATTTTTGAGATCGAATAAAATTGCCCATTATTTTTTTCTTTTTTTTCTCATTTTCGACATATAAATTCTTATAGGCGACCTGATTATAACTAAAATTAAGAAATAGTTAGAAAGATAATATGAAATCGGCCAACTTATTAATGGTAACATAGGAGGACCCATCTTCCTTGATGCAATTAGATGCTTGGTCTCTCAGAACCCTCATCCTGTCTCTCATCTCATTGCCTTCTTTATCTGTCATTAACCCTCTAATTGCTTTTTCAATAGTTCCTCTCTCTAAATTTCCCTCCAATTCAATACCTACCTTCCAAACATGAGTCATATATCTCGTATTTCCCATTTGGTCAGAAAATAATGGCTTACACAACATTGGAACTCCTTCAGAGATAGCCTCGAGTGTCGAATTCCAACCAGCATGCGTCCAAAATCCCCCCACCGCCTTGTGGGCCAGCACCTGTTTTTGTGGGGCCCAACGGATAGTTCTTCCTCTCCCGTGTATCGCTGCTTCGAAACCATCAGGAAGGTTAATAGTATCCGCACCGATTACCAATCCTGGTCGAAGAACCCAAAGGAAAGATTGGCCACTATTAGCCAAGCCCCAAGCGGTCTCTACGAACTCCTCGTAATTCATCGAAGCTAAACTACCAAAACTAACATATAAAACCGAATCGGGGGATTGTGTGTCTAGCCAATCTAAGCAAATTTGGTCATTAGTTGGCATATTATTTTCCAATTTTGGAGTGACCTTATGAAGAGGGCCAATAGGGAATATAGGAACATCGAGTTCTTGTCGAAGCATCTCGATTTCAGCACTCTCTAGGGCATGAAACGTGTTAACGATAATCCCTGAAGAGTTCCTTAGAGCCTGAGTATCTAGTTTTAGAAACGTGGAAATGTCGTTTATACTACTTTTGCCTAAACGGAACAAGTCTTTTACCCGCAGGGGCGGAAGCTCTTTCACCGGCTCGTACCACTTTGATTCTAGAAATCATTATCAAAAATTAAATTATGTTAAAACAAGTACTTTATGATGAAATAGAATATAGATCATGTTGTGAAATATTCACTAATTAACCTTGTGCTTGTAGAAAACCCTTTTCGACTAGAAGTGGATATGCAATGACCCAATTAGTACTGGCTGCACTGCCAGTCCTAAACACGAGCGTTGCAACTCCCGATTGCTTCGCGGCGGCTTGCATTTTGTACCAGTTCATGTCGTGAACCAAACATGCCACGCGTTCTTTACTCTCTGCCATAACTTTTGCGAGACATGCACGGAAAGATCCTTCGTACCTATTGTTCAATCCTATTATCTGGCTGGCGAGGTCATCCAAGTTGAATGAATCCGAGACGCCACTCTCTTCCACCAAGATGAAATCGTAGAAATTAGGATACTTTGTGGGATCAAGAGAGTTAAATTGAGTGTGGAAGATTGTGATTGAGAAGCCTAAAGAATGAAGTAACGAAGCGAGCTCCATCATCGGGTTGATGTGGCCTTGATATGGCAAGGGGAATAGTACTATTCGACGATCCATTATCGTTCTCTCGGACATGATTATTTGGACTTGTTGATCAAGTTCAAGCTTCTGTGGAAAGCTTGGGAGATTAAGTCGTCCGTGATTTTCATCAGCTCCAATAATGAATAGGATAACTGTTAACAACAGAGCCAAAGCCACCTAATACATATAATAACTTGCATGGTAACCACCCCATCTTTTGCGCCCACCGAATTCTTTTGGAGGCTTCTACCGTGACCTCTCGTTTCATCCACACTTTCATGATACAAATTTCAAGACAATTAATTCTTAATTACATTCCTGTCAATTAACGGTTAATTCATATTTATTAATAATTGAATATTTCTAATTAATCTTTAATTTATTGCGATCTTAATTATGTATTAAATTTTTAATAATTATGAATTAATTGTTAATTAACTTTGTTAATGATGAATTAATTGAGAAATCATGAAAGTGTGGGGGAAATGGATGGGGAAGAGTATAATATTCCATTCTTTTGATGCCCCCCACGTGATCTGTCTTGATGCATCAATCGAGGGAAGTTAGTAGGAATTAATTGAATTGATTAGCTATCAAATCAAGTTTAATTGGATCGATTCAATCAATGAATCTAATGAATCTAATTAAATTTTCTCGATTGACGCATCAAAGAATTAATTGAGGGTGTGTGTGGGGACATATATTTTCCCATTCTTTTGACTTTTAGTGTAACATTTTTTTGCGAGTAATAAAATCTGTAGTTGAGGAAATAACTATGGAGTAAAAAATGTTTTATTAAATGATATTTTTGGCTCCATTGATGAACATACATCATGTACTTCGCAGGACGAAATCAAATTGGATTTGTCATCCGCCAAACTATTTCAGATTTTATTTGGGTACGGTAACATTATGGGTCCAATAAAATACATAACAGACATACTAAAAAATATAACATAAATAAAAATGAATATATCAAATTTATAAGAACAATTAATAATGGATGGGAATATGTATATGAAAATCCGAGATGTTAAAGAAACTATAATGTTAAAAAAAATATAATAATCACATATAATTGTGTATGAATGACGCTATTACAAGATCTAACATTGCTAAATTGAGAGCGATTTCAATTTTTTTAATTAAATAACTACTATATCTCTATTTATGATGATTGATATTTATTATACTTATATACTTATTATTTATATGTTTCATGAATAATGCAAAAATATTTTTCTTAATATTATAAAAAAACAAATCTAATCAATATATATTAATTTTCATATTTAAATATATATGACATGTTATAATTTAATTGTCTTTTTATGATGAAAAAATTAAGAATAAAAATATTTTTATATATGAAAGATTTTATTTACATAGTTTATGGAAAGTGGTAAAATAATATATAAATGTAAAAAATATCAATTATCAATTCATCATTAACAGGGGTATAACGGTCATTTGATAAAACAAAATTGAAATCGCTCTCAGTTTAGTCATGTTGGCTCTTGCAATAGCGCCACCCTTGTATATTTGTAAATTTAAAAATATAAAATTGACATGCAACGTTTATACGGCAATTGACGTTGAAATTATTTTTTCTCTAATTAATAACCATTGCAAAAAGATTCATTACAATTTAAATCTAGAAAGATAATATGAGATCAACCAACTCATTAATGGCTACAGAAGAGGAGCCATCTTGCTTGATGCAATCGGATGCTTTAATTTTAAGGTCCCTAATTCTCTCTCTCATCTCAATGCCTTCTCTATCACTCATCAAAATTTTGATCGTATTTGCAATCTCTTTTCTCTCTAATTTACCCTCCAATTCGATACCCACCTTCCAAACATGTGTCACGTATCTAGTATTTGCCATTTGGTCCGCAAAGTACGGCCTACAGATCATCGGAACTCCTTCCGATATAGCCTCGAGTGTTGAATTCCAGCCAACATGTGTCCAAAAACCCCCAACTGCCTTGTGGGCCAGTA
Source organism: Luzula sylvatica (assembly GCA_946800325.1). NCBI lineage: Eukaryota > Viridiplantae > Streptophyta > Magnoliopsida > Poales > Juncaceae > Luzula > Luzula sylvatica. Next base: position 56,082,294 of record OX326960.1, on the reverse strand, counting down.
CCTCTATTTGTGGGGCCCAACTAACGATCATGCCCGTGCCCCGTGTTGCTTCTTCGAAACCTTGAGGAAGGTTAATAGTGTCGGTGCCACTTACCGAACCGGGTCGAATCATCCAGAGGAAAGGTTGTCCGCTATTGGCCAAGCCCCAAGCTGTCTCGACAAACTCCTCGTAATTCATCGAAGCTAAAGTTCCGGAACTAACATACAAAACCGAGTCGACTAATTGCGTGTCTAACCAACGCAAGCAACTGAGATCTTGAGGAAGCAATCTATTTCGTTCACGGGAACTAAGCATATGAAGAGGTCCAATGGCGAACACTGGAACAAAGAAATCTTGCCGGAGCTTCTCTATCTCAGTACTCTCTATGGCGTCGAAGGTGTTCATTATGATCCCTGAAGAGTTCCTTGCGGCTTCAGTATCTCGTGCTGACCTCGTGGTAACATCGTCTAGGTGGCTTTTGTCGATGCGGTACAAGTCTCTCACTCGCAGAGGTGGAAGCTCTGTTACTGGCTCATCCATCCTTGATTCTGGAAGTTCGAATTAATCGGTTACAAAAAAAGTTATAATACGATGGATTTATCACAATACGTATGTATCGACGACGATTCAATGTATCACAATACATAAATTTAATGCAAAATTTGGCAACTATCTAGGGAAGTACTTGTACTTGGTACTGACCTTGCATTGGTATATAGCCCTTCTCCAATAGAAGTGGAAAAATTGCAAACCAACTCGTAGCCGCAGCACTACCGGTCCTAATCACCAGTGTTGCAACCCCGAGCTGCTTTGCGACAGCTTGCATACTGTACAAGTGCATGTCAGTGATCAAACACGCCACATTCTCATCTGAGACAGTCTTCACGAGACAATTGCGAAACGACTTTTGGCATTTCTCATTGTCATTGAATGCTACAATCTGTGAAGGTATGCCGTGTGCGCTAAATTGATTGAAGATGCCATCGTCTTCTACAGAGGCGAAATTGTAATACGGGTATTTGGTAACATCGATGGAGTTAAATCGCGTATGATAAATGGTGATGGAGAAACCACGCGAGTGAAGCAAGGAGGCGAGTTCGAGCATCGGGTTGATGTGGCCATGGAACGGCAAAGGGAATAGTACAACACGCCGAGACATTTTCTTGTTATCTGAGATGGTTTATCTTGAATTTGATTGTTGGTTTGCTTGGATTCAGATATTATTGACAATATTTTGTCGATCACAAAAGATATCAAGATATGGATTCGATCTGTAACGGATACAAGTGTTAGGATTTATGACGGACAGAGAAAAATATACGGATTAAAAGATGAAAGAAACATGATGGACTACTGAAATTGAATTGGATTTGTGTCATGCATGACATAATCTACTTTGTCTTCATTAATGGAAAATATAGCATGTACGGTGTACCTCGTTGGAAGAAATAAAATTGGATTTGTCATCACCCAAAATAATTCAGATCTTGTTATGAAAGGAAAATTATATGCTCCCTCCGAATTCTCTCACTTTTACAGTAAATGATAATATGATTGAGTAAGTTTTGAAAAAAAATCTCTAGTTGAGTAAGTTTGTTTGTTTTTTTTTTTTTTTTTTTTTTTTAATCTTAGGGTGAAATGGGCTGCACGATACACTGATATCACACGCAAGAAAATTTGTCGAGATACAAATATTAGTCAGTTTTAAATATAAATCATATATCGAATAGTATTCGTAATAATAATAATAATAATAATAATAATAATAATAATAATAATAATTAAAAAACTTAATCAACTAGAGATTTTTTGAAACTCTCAGAACAATTTAGCTGTACATAGAGATTTTTTTTCCAAATTACAAACTTAATCAACTGCATTGTTAACTGGATGTGATTAACCATAATAACAGGTAAATTAAAGGAGTGCATTTAAACTAATCAATTAAGTCATGACAAAAGTGTACCATAAATGATAAATGGACCGAATTATTTGTAAATTGATTGTCTAGAATTTGTTTACTAATGAATGGCCCGTAGTGATTGGATTAGTCATAGTAGTTTCGAAAAACATATATACGCGCAATGTACTTGCAATTGTAATCAATCAATCATTATTAATAAAGAGTACAATTTTGTTTTAGTCCTTGTTCTCTAAAATTAACACTTCTTTATTTTCTAAAATTAACACTTTTTCCTGCCTAGTCGCTCAAAAACTTATATTTTAAGGAAGTCTCATCCATCAAGAATGGCATCCTTAAGCGGTGCTCACGACATGTGCATATTACGCAAAATCTGGACTGCTCATCAATTCAAAATCGGGTTCGGGGATGTTGATTCGCGCGAAACACCGAACTTTATGTTTCGCAAATCACGACCGTTCATCCATGCAAATCATAAATTTGATAAAGTAATGAATTTGATGAATAAGGAAGGAGAAGAGGTGATCATCCAAATAATATTGTGTTTCAATTTAAAACCAAACAGAATATTGATTCTCAGTTAATTCTCAGTTTATCAAGTTTATGATTTACATAAATGAAATTTGTAAAATACAGAATTCGGTGTTTCGCGCGAAACACCATCCCCAAACCCCTTCAAAATCAGCTATTCCAAATTTCACGATGCAATGGTTGGCGCATATATCAAACCCCCCAATTTAACTAATTTTAAATTAGGGGGTTATGAATGGACAATCCTTTTCTACGTTGATAAGGACGATCAAGGAGGCTATATTGTTCCCTTTCTTCAGCTTCTAGGTGATCACGAGGAGCCTCTCAAAGTCTCATTTGGTATAAGTTGTCTGGAGAAGGATGAAACACAAATTGAGATACATAAAACTAAAAGGAAATTTGGAGGAAATCTGAGAAAGTATATTTGGGGACATAATAACATTATCAGGCTTGTTAAGGAGAATCCAAAAAAAAAATTCAAAAAGAATCCACACGTGCAAAATATACTGATGAAACTAGCAAAATCTACTATTCAAATTAGCAAAATTAAAATTAATGCCATTTAACCATTTTTATTAACAACTATTGATAATTAAAATTAAATGCTAGAATAATATTACATTATCAAGATATTTTTTATATCGTTTTTTTTAATGCTAGTTTTGTATGATAAAGTATATAATAAATAAAAGATTAAAATTATGTATATGACATATAGTTTATTGAAAGTAGTATGTGTTAAAAAATATTTATGGCCATTTTTAATTAATAAAATAATAAAAAAAATGTTTAATAAATTTAAATATAAAAAATAGAGGGATATTTTGATCCAAAAATTGTGACACCATGAAATACCCTATAGGGGAGTAATTGAAAACCAAAACTTGTTTGGAAGGAGATTTTTGGAGTTTCCCAAAATTGAAGGAGTTTCTTACAAATTCAAGATAAGTTAGGATGTTATTTGAAAATTTCCCTTAAAAAATACACATTACCAACAGATCCGGCCCATAATGAGTACAGCCCGCCCGCCAATCACTATGACTAACACAGTAATGGTGTCGTAATGTATCCGTAACTAAAGCGTAAGGTCTCATCTCAATCATCATCTCCAGGCCCATCCAATTGCTACAAGATTCGTGCAACGAAGCACCACCACACGCTACAACTAACCGGCGGGACTTGCATGGTAGAGAACCCGAAGAATCGCCTCTTCCTCATGTCAATTCGTTCATCTTTTTGATTAATTGGGATTCTGGAGATTCTTCCCTTCCATCAATGGAAGCCGAGATCGACCGACTACCAATCCACATCGTTGCCTATATCTTCTTTCTCCTCCCTTCCTTCAAGGACTTAGCACAGTAATATCTCTACCACTAACCGCTATGTTATTTTTAATGTATTGGTGCAGATTAGCGTTTCTTGATTATTATTGGGTTAATTTTTGGGTTGAAGGGCGAGTGGGGTGTGTCAGAAATGGAGAAGGGCGGTGCAGGAATCACTTGCAGGGAGGAAAAGGCTGAGTTTTGCGGATCAGAGAATGGATGACGAGTCCATGGCTCGCTTTGTTCGTGATTCTCACAACCTCAAGGAGCTCAACATGTGAGTATTTTTCCCTTTCGGTTTTGCCTTAATTTGATTTGTTTATTTAAAAATAAATATGATATTTTTCTGAATAAGTTCGCGGAGCTGTTGGGCTTGTCAGATAACTGACGAAGGGCTATACAGAATTGCGTCTGCGAGATGTGTTGGAAATTTGACGTCTATTTCCTTGTGGGGAATGGCTGGAATTACCGATAGCGGCGTCATTCATCTGGTTAGAATTTATTTCGCGCTCAAATTATTCATCGATTGTTTAATTACTTAATCTTGTTTTATCTTATGTAGGTTTCGAGAACTTATTCTTTACAACACCTAAATATTGGTGGAACTTTTCTTACCGATGAATCTTTATATGCAATTGCAAATAATTGCAACAATCTGAAAGTAAGTCTATTTAGATCTTTACATTATTATCGCCATTATCTCATAAAAAAAAAATTGATTTTGTAGACAATAGTATTATGGAGTTGTCGTCACGTTACAGAGAGTGGTCTAATTGCACTTGTGAATAATTGTCGCAGACTCGAATCAATCAATGTCGGAGGGATGAGAGTGCCTGTTGATTGCTTTCTTGGTTTGCTTGCAATTAGCCCTGCTCTTCAACTAAAATCAATTTCGCAGTATTTAATTACTGGAACCAGAGTTTCATAAGGTACATATATATATCCTCCACTCTGTTTTACACCGTTTCGCATGGCTCGATTGTATGTGTATGTGTATGTGTATGTGTATGTGTATGTGTATGTGTATGTAATTAACTAGTTACAATGATTATTGTGAATATTTGTGTGAATTATGGTAAATGCAAATAATGATGTTATGTGTGAATATTAAAAACTTCGACCATATTACATGATAAGATTATGATAAACTAGGCATTTGATTTACATTTATCTTTCTTAGATAATTCCTTTTCAAATTTTATTTTTTCGAGAAATCGGAGAATATCAAATCTACAAACCTTCTTGGAGATAACGGGTTTTTGTTGCTCATAATTATTATCATCTATGTGTCCCTACTAGCCAATGATAACGAAACTCCAATTATTCGCAATGTTTTTTTGCAACAAATGTTTGAAATCGAACTGCTTATATTTTCGGCTAAATACAATAATCATCCATCAATACAAGAAATTTGCATATGCCTAATCATAGCCGAAATTATTAAACTACAATAAGATCATGACATCATGGCATCATTTATTTTCCATATTTATAAAAACAAAAACAAAAACTGAGAGTATTTAACAATCAGACTTCAATATCTTACAAATACATGGTATTGGGAGGTGCCATTTGAAATAGTCTCTATCGCACAAGAACTGGACTCATCAAGTTCTTCTCAACCGGAGAGTTTCTCTATTTCCAAATTTACGAAACGGCTCTAAAGTCGCCAGCGAATTCGGTCTTGGGCTAGGGTTTTTTTTTATAGTTTTAGTAATTTGGGGTTTTGTTTTTTTTATTTTTTTATTAGTAATTTGGGGTTTTGTTGAAGTTGAAGAAAGTTGTTGGCCCAAGATCATTTTACAAATATGTATATGTATTATCTATACACCTACATTTAGGTTGAACCGAACCGAACCGAACCGAACCGATTAAGACCAAACCGAATCAATCCGAACCGAACTAGATTCAAACCGAACCGAACCGAATAAAATTTGAACCGATTTAAAACCGAACCGATTAAACTGAATTTCTTATTCGGTTTGTTCGATTGAACCGAATAGGAAGCTTTATAATGATAAAATTCAAATTCTATTTAGCAAAAAACATATAAAATATAATTATTGTTATAAAATAAAGCATACACAAGAAAAAGTGACAAGAGAGAGAGAAAATTTTCTATTCAATAGATCATCCAATACAATGTCCACTACCCTATTTATATAGTAGAGGGTGTGGTTAGATCAAAAGAAAAGTTACAATACAAGAAATTAATGTTATAGTAATTACCATAATATAATTGCAATGACATCCATATCATTATGTTTATAACACTCCCTTTTGGATGTCCATATTTCATATGCATAAGAATCTGCCACATTAAAAACTTTGTCAGGAATAACCTTGTGGGATAAAATCCTGGTCAAAGAAAAGAGTGTAGTGCATACTGATTCTACCCCTCATTTATACAAATATATTTTAGTTGACAAAATCCAATTTTACAGACAAACTTTTTGAAAGTGGCAGTTGGCAATGATTTGAAAACATCTGCTACGTTATCACATGATCGAATCTGTTGAACATTTATCTCGTCATTCCTTTGAAATTCATTCGTTGAAAAGAATTTCGGAAAAGTGTGTTTTCTTTTATCTCCTTTGATATAACCATTATTTATTTGAGTAATATTTGCAGCATCATTTTCATATTTGTGAGGTTTTTCTTCAAATGATCGATTATACTCAAACGTGGTACTTCTGGACCAACAAAAAAAATTCATTGTCTTCTAAATTGTTTGATCACATACAAAGAATCTTTCCATTTTATAGAATACATATTTTGATATATTTTGTTGCATGTTTCATCTAACTTTATTCCTTCATGGATATTTTCATGTAAAAAATATATATTATCAACTATGTTACGCGGATACTTCAAAAACGCAGAAGTATCCTGAAGATACGGGTATCCGACACGTATACGGGTACGATACGGCTCGAATACGTATCGGATACGCCACGTGGCGTATCCGATTATTTTAATATTTATTTTTTTTCGGATACGGCGGGGATACGGCAGGATACGGCAGGATACGGCTGGGATACGTTCAGGATACGGCTAGAATACTCCATTTAGGATACTTCGGCCCATTATATATTTTGGCCCATAATATTTTTAAATAAATTATATATGATACTTGTAGGATACTTCTAGGATACTTCAAAATTAATTCTAGTATACTTCTAAAATAAATTTAGAATACTTTTATGATACTTGTATTATTATGTTGATTTTATTTATTGTCATGATATTTAAATTCAAAATATTATTTAATATTATTTATTTATTTATTATGTACAATATAAATATATTAAAATAATAATTATATAGCCGTATCTGTATCCGTGATTTTTTGAAAATTGCCGTATCGCAGTATCCGTATCGTATCGGATACGATACCCGTATCCGTATCCGTTTAACATAGATTATCAAGGATCCATACAGCATTCACGAGACACATCTACAGTCCTTCAAAGACTTCCAAACTAATCAAAAATCTGAATGTGATTTCATTTTCTCATTTCCGTTTCTTATACATACCCACTTGTTGTTCGTAGGTTGCAAACAATAGTTGTTTGGACTATAGGTCCAAAATCTTCACGTTTTTCAAAAAATTAATTATGCTTGAATTGCTTCGTTTCGTTTTAAGTCACTTTGATTTTCGGAATTTCTCTTTGGTTATTTATTTCATAAAAATTTGCCTCGTTAAAACTTTACTAGGTAAAACTCAGCGAGACAAAAATCCTAGTGAAGGAAAAGAGTGCAACATTATTATGTTTCGAACGCCTCATAAGATGCCTCGTTAAAAACCTTGCCAGGAAAACCGAGTGGGACAAAATCATGACCAAGGACAAAAAAAATGCATTGCGTATTATTTCTCCCTCTCATGTATAGAAATATTTTACGACAAATTCAATCTTTCGCATTCGCTGTTTCAAAATCTTAGTAACCAGCGACGAGCTAACTTCTTCAGGAAATATTTATAATATTTGTAATCCATGAAAAAAAATGGTTTCACATTCGATATATTTTACGTCAAATTTCTTCATTTAGTACTTATCTTTTAGATCTCTTCGGGAGTTCAAATAATTATAATTAAACACTATTTATTTGTAATAAATACGTATCTGCATATTTGATCATTCATACCGTATATATATTATTACTTATTATACCGATTATATCTTATAACCCATATTCTATTCATGCAAAGATCTTTGTACATTAATATAATATATCTCTCGAGAGTTTGAATTGTATGCGTCGGGCATACTAAATCCTACGGGAATTTTCATGAATATTGTAACTAAATGAGTCATATGAATAATCTATTATAATGAATACAAGACACGATTTTAGTCTTTCAGAGACCTTAAAAAAAAATTAAAAGAAAATAATAGAAATATAATTTACATCACCATGGTGTTTTTCGGACTTCGGGTCCGTCAATTTCATTTTCATATGTGATTTCTATTATGGCCAATAGTTTTAAATGTCAACATTCCACAATTGATTTAATTTCAGATCCTCGTTTTAATGATTATAAATTGAAAGCGCACCCATGCCAACTTTCTAGTGACTATAGTTTCATTTCGGTTCCATCTTCTTATAGTAGAGATATTATTTCGAGATCTCATTATTTTCAACAATGTCAATGTTTTCAAGTACCTGAATTTTTTTCAAAGATTATATTTAAGTCAAATCTAATAATTAATCTTTCATTATCTTGTTAAAAAGAATACATATTATTAGAAGTATTATCAACTTATTTATTGCCAACTTTTTATCATGCTCTTTCTTATTCCTTTGGATTTCTAATATTGGAACCGATTGGTCGACCACGCTTCAAGCTTATATCAGATTTAAAATTATCCAAGGATATTCTATTACAAATATGAGCATTTTAGACTGGAATTTTCTTATTTATTAATCATTTTTGCATTGATAAATGCATCAAATCACCGATTTACAATTTCGTGCAAATAATTTATTTATGAACTCCTAGTTCATGTTTACTTGTTTGAGGATCTGATGTGATGATTGCAAGTACCTACATCTCCGGGGATCCCTTGCGCATTTTCGGCTTTCGATTGAATTCCCAACTCAAACAATTACAAGGTTTTGAGTTGATCGATTTACACGAAATTATCGATCAACGTCGGGCTTTACAAATGGTAGCTAACCTATTACAAATTACTACAATCGAACTAGTCGTGATCGGTCACGCAAGTTGGGAATCGATTAGTAGTAGATTCGAAAGTGGACCTAATAATCCTTGATTTGTTTTGGAAATATTAGCTCAAGATTTTTGGCTTGGTTTCTCTCTTTTTATGTTGCTTTTAAGTTGTGGAAGAGTTTTATTTTTGAAAGCTTGGAGAGAGAAGAGATGAGTGAGTTCTATTTATATCACTCATAGAAACCACTCATCCTGTGTAAAAATTACATAGTTCGTTCGAACGCACCGTTATGTTCGTTCGAACTAACTGCAATTTAAACTAGCCGTTTCAAAGGAATTTTTCATAAACACGATGGGTTCGTTCGAACGGAATCAGTTTTGAACGAACCATGAAGGTTCGTTCGAACGAACATATTAGTTCGTTCGAACGAATATTAATTGTGTCTAGTTTTGTCTATTTTCTCACAATACCAGATCTTGGTTCGTTCGAACGAACAGTATTATTCGCTCGAACGAACTTGGAGTGATTCACAGTTCGTTCTATGAGTTTGGAACGAACCATGAAGGTTCGTTCGAACGAACAGATTAGTTCGTTCGAACGAATATTAATTGTGTCTAGTATTGTCTATTTTCTCACAATATCAGATCTTGGTTCGTTCGAACGCACTGTGTTGTTCGTTCGAACGAACCATAATCTGGTATGGTGATTTTCCATTTTCCGTTTCATCGTGTTTCGAATTTATCTTTTGATCTTGATATTAATAATTCCAAAGACAAGTTTAGGGATACCTATTGGATATTTGAGGTGATGATTTGATATCCCAACTTGCGGAATCTTCACTATGATCTTCGACATCTTGATTCTTTATTTCCTTTGATCGTCAGTGTGCGTCTTGCTTCATCTTTTGATCCTTTTGCGGGCTTCGTCTTTTATCTCTATAATTGTCACTTACACAAATTGATTAGTAGTATCGACATTATTTTGAGATAATCAAACCCTAGGAAATTTGAACCAACAAACTTCTCATTTTGATTCATTTCAAAATAATGTCGATTTGGAGAGTTGAATCGATTACCGAGCAACTTTCCATATAGTTTTCTCTTCTCCCCCTTTTTGAAAGGATCAAAAGGGAGCCGAGCTTATCTTCACGGAAAGCTCCCCCTACACACAAGCTCCCCCTAAATTCTTGCATTTCGCAATTTTTTTTTTTCTTTTTGGCTTGTACATAGATGAATTTTCGCAAGTTTTCGAAATTAGTTTTGATGTGTGTGAGTTTTTGCATAATCATGAGATTTCATGCATAATCATGACAGGTATTACTTATGACATGTATGTGTGAATTATGAAAAATCTCTTGCGAAATTCACAATACTCCTACGTTTATATGACCGATTTATGCTCGAATTATTTAAATAGCTATCATACCTTGCTCGGGCCATGGACCCGAGATCCATGTTTACGAGTGAGATGTCTTGATTAATTTCTCTAGCCTCTTTTTACTCTACTATAGATTTCGAATTTTTCGCTTAAAATGAGCTATCCAATTTCCTCTTCGATTTTGTGTACCTTCAATTAAGCAAAATACCTTTCTTGCCCTTTTGTAGGTGCTTAGATAATTATAGTATCGACCCGTAAATTTGACTCTCAACACTTGTGATCAAGACATTCGTACCAACTAAACCCGAATTTAGTGATGCGAATTCTTGTAATAGCACTCCCCCTCAAATTATGGCCAATTTTAAGTGTGGATGAGGGAGTGTGGAAACATGGCTTTAAGTAGCTTTCGAACACACCCCATTTGAGGTGGATGTGCTTGCCATGTTTCGATCTTTTCGAAGCCATAACCAATTGGAATTTGGTTGCAGTTTTCGAAGGGGACAACCCGTAGAGATATGCCCCGTATTGCAACAATAGTTGCAAAATGCGCGAGTCGGTTTATTTGTGTTTTCCGAACTCTTGACAAAGTGAGATTGAAGGTGGTTAGAGTAATCTTTCTTTTGAGTTATCGGATTTTTCGACTTAGCACAATGATTATTAGATTTATTAAATCGTTGTGTGTTTGTGAAATGTTTGGGAGAACATTTTTGGTTATTGGCGACATGTGGTGAGCTCACCTTATAGAAGTAACCATTTGATCCCCGTTTGTATAGACATTCGGTTCGTCCCATATGGTCATCTCTATATGATGAGTGAGGTGCGTAATTATTAATCCTATCATAATTTCTAACATTTTTAGATTGATTAATTTTAGCACTTTTACCCTTATTCGAGTCACGGTACATGAAAGCATTTCCGCGACTCTTGTTGGTATTGTTCTCCCGTTTTCCTTTTTGATCTTGAGATTTTGAAGACACGGGTTTATTACCGTGAGTCTTCTTAAATCCTAGACCCGTCTTGTTGTTGGGACTTTGTCCCATCTCCAAGACTTTATCCAATGAAGGAGCACATGGTGTAAGAGATACACATGTACTCTTCAAGGACTCATTTACAAACTTCAAGTTTTGGATTTCGACTTTTAGAGATGAAGTCTCGCTTTTTAAGGCTTGACATTCGCATTTTGAAAATCCGTTAAATTCGGTTAATTGTGCTTTGTGCGACTTTACCGACAACTCAAGAAAAGATACCTTAGCCGTGAGATTTTGAATTGTGTTCTCTTTTTCAATTTCACTTTGTCGAAATCGATTGACTTCTCGCATTTGACTCGTGTACGAGTCAAATTCTAACTCACTTTCCGATTCATCGGATGAGCTAGAATCTTCCTTTATCGAAATTGATTTAGATTTAGAGTTTAGTTGTACCTCATGATCGGAATCATGCGAAGTATCGATGTCGGAGATATGTGGAATGTCTTGAGGAGGTGCGACACTCGGAATTTGAATTTCTTGCGGTTCCTCTTGTGAAGCTCGTTGAAGGATCAAAGCTTGAATGGCTCGTTCAACCACATCGTCATTTGGAGAGTCGATTTCCGCCATTAATGTCACATTGGCTATTTTGTGCTCGAAATTGCATTCCGAGTCGGAGGATGTGCTTGAGCAATCCGATTCTCCCCATGGATCCGAATTGACAAAAAGAACCTTCGCTTTGCTCACGTCTTTCACCTTTCTTTTGACTTTTGGATTGTCTTCGCGTTTGTTCCTAGGTGCGTTTTCGGGATGTATGGTCCAACACGTGTCGGTTGTGTGTCCCATTTTCTTGCACTCAAAACACATCGGTTTCAAGTGTTGGCGCTTTCGATCGTCGTTGAATTTGTGCTCTCGGTCCTTTAAATTATCGTGTCTCCTTACCATTGAAGACATCTCATTTTCGTTTTCGTTCGTGTCGATAACGAATTTGGCTTGAGGTTCGGAATATGAGGTGCTCGCTATATTGTTGCTTCGTTGGTTTATGCGTGCCTCGAAATTCCGGAGATAGCTTACGAGCATTTCCGGAGTGATTTCTTGGGTAGCCATCATGGTTTCCAAGGTGACAAGGAGAGTTTCCCAACTTGACGGCATCGCTCGAATAAGCTTACCTACAACTCGAGAATTTGTTAGTGTTTCTCCTAGAGCGATGAATCCGTTCGTGATATGCGTCATTCGTGAGTACATATCATCTACGGATTCATTCTCGATCATTCGGAAATGATCAAATGATTGTTCGAGTCCCATTAATTTGGTTCTCTTCATTCTATCATTTCCTTCAAATCGATCTAGGAGTGCTCGCCACATAGCGTGGGATGTGGTACATCCGTCCACAATTATGGAAAGTGACCCGACAATATTTGTGAGGATAAGATTTTGAGCATATGTGTCGGCGGTCACATCGAGATCAGTGCCGTGGCATATTTCTCTTGTGGGATCGGTTTCGGAGGTGCTTACCGTATAAACCTCAAAACCTTTTTCTACCACCGATCTCAATTTTTGGTAATTGAATACATTTATCATGCATCGCTTCCAAAGGTTCCAATTATTTCCATCTAATTTATCGGGGTATGTAATTTGGTACCTATTACCGATTGAGGCCATGATCGTATACACGTTTGTCACTTAATTAAAGAGACGGTTTGTATTTTGCTCTGATACCAATTGTTGTTTAATTTAGACCTGGAGGGGGGGTGAATAGGAAGTCCTAAGGTCCAATTTTCGCGGTAAAGGGTACAATCACAAATTGGTGCGGAAGTGTAAATAAATTGAGAAAAGAAATACAATACCGAAACAAATAACACGCGATATTTGTTTACGGAGTTCGGTGGATGGTTGCTTTGTAGCTTTAACTCACCGGCTACTTGCTCAATCGACCGACTCGATTGATTGCAAGTACCTACGTCTCCGGGGATCCCTTGCGCCTTTTCGGCTTTCGATTGAATTCCCAACTCAAACAATTACAAGGTTTTGAGTTGATCGATTTACACGAAATTATCGATCAACGTCGGGCTTTACAAATGGTAGCTAACCTATTACAAATTACTACAATCGAACTAGTCGTGATCGGTCACGCAAGTTGGGAATCGATTAGTAGTAGATTCGAAAGTGGACCTAATAATCCTTGATTTGTTTTGGAAATATTAGCTCAAGATTTTTGGCTTGGTTTCTCTCTTTTTATGTTGCTTTTAAGTTGTGGAAGAGTTTTATTTTTGAAAGCTTGGAGAGAGAAGAGATGAGTGAGTTCTATTTATATCACTCATAGAAACCACTCATCCTGTGTAAAAATTACATAGTTCGTTCGAACGCACCGTTATGTTCGTTCGAACTAACTGCAATTTAAACTAGCCGTTTCAAAGGAATTTTTCATAAACACGATGGGTTCGTTCGAACGGAATCAGTTTTGAACGAACCATGAAGGTTCGTTCGAACGAACATATTAGTTCGTTCGAACGAATATTAATTGTGTCTAGTTTTGTCTATTTTCTCACAATACCAGATCTTGGTTCGTTCGAACGAACAGTATTATTCGCTCGAACGAACTTGGAGTGATTCACAGTTCGTTCTATGAGTTTGGAACGAACCATGAAGGTTCGTTCGAACGAACAGATTAGTTCGTTCGAACGAATATTAATTGTGTCTAGTATTGTCTATTTTCTCACAATATCAGATCTTGGTTCGTTCGAACGCACTGTGTTGTTCGTTCGAACGAACCATAATCTGGTATGGTGATTTTCCATTTTCCGTTTCATCGTGTTTCGAATTTATCTTTTGATCTTGATATTAATAATTCCAAAGACAAGTTTAGGGATACCTATTGGATATTTGAGGTGATGATTTGATATCCCAACTTGCGGAATCTTCACTATGATCTTCGACATCTTGATTCTTTATTTCCTTTGATCGTCCGTGTGCGTCTTGCTTCATCTTATGATCCTTTTGCGGGCTTCGTTTTTTATCTCTATAATTGTCACTTACACAAATTGATTAGTAGTATCGACATTATTTTGAGATAATCAAACCCTAGGAAATTTGAACCAACAAGTTCAACTAAATAAATATTCAAGATATACAATTTTCAAGAATAAATCAGCCATATATACACCAAGCACCTCTTTTAACTCGTCTATGTGTTATCATACATCTACTAATCTTAAAAAAAATTCAGTGAATGCCATTTTGCTCCAATCACTCACAAGTTATAACAAAGATCGGGGAGTACTTATTATAAATAGTTGGTCTTAATAGAGTCATGTTCATATCATGCATATCTATGTATAAGCAACTAATTCAAATCGTAAACTTGCTTTTGTTTTATATAATGAACTTCTGGTCCATAATAACATGATTTTCATTTTACTAATACAAGTGCATGTCATAAATATAAACAAATATTGTGTTTCTATTAACATAATCTCTTTTCCGGGCAATATAGATAATTATATTTCTAGAGCAATCAAATAACGACTCTTCTAGGGTCATCAATATTCATAAACATACGCTCTTCTAATCACACATCTTTTTATTGATTAAATTTCGAATTACAATATTATTTATCATGATAAATAAGAAAAACATCTCTTCTTTCTTTCAATAATATTATCAATTTTATTAAATGATGTTTAACTTTGAACATCGCAATTTTATATTGAAAACTACATGTTTCAATACGATGAAATTTTCGACTTTGTGTGCATTAATAAACTAAATTGCAACTAACGGTGCATAAATAAATGTACTAAAAAAATTCAGAAAATAAATGTGCGGAAAATATACACACCTAAAATAAATGTGCGCTAAATAAATATACACGAAAATATACTTGCAACTTCTGATGCATAATTTCAACGAGCAACTTCTAGTGCATAATTTAATCGACCAACTTCGAATACGTAAATAAAATGAATTTGCAATTTCTGATTGCAAATAAATAAGAACAATTACATAAATATATGATGTGTATGAAAAATAGCCTATGTTGTTCATCAAAAGTTTATATTTCGTGCAACTTCTGATTGCAATATATGATCTATCATTTCGTGATTATTTTCATTTTGGTTTGTTTATTCTTGATCAAATTTGATGTCTTTAATCATATATTAACTCTTGACCAGTATAATTATCTTTTAGAATAACCCACGGCCACATCCTCATTCATTTACACCTTTGATTTTCAAAAAAAAATAATCACAGCCACATTAATGACCCTTAATTAGCTTTAATTTATTATGTTTCTTTCTCGGATTCATATATTTTATTGGCCACATCAAGATCAGCTTGAACACAATTTTTTTTTCTTTTTCAGAAAAATCATCTTCCATTGGCCAAGCTTTTAATGCGGTAGATTTTGCAAACAGGTATTCTATCGTACATACTTCTGGTATGCAACATTTCAAAATAAACAATATCATGGAAAATCATTACATATTATAATAGTTCAACAAAAAAAATTGGAGTATATATTAAATTAGAGAAAGAAAAAAAAATCATAGAAAGAATAAATATATTATTACTGTCAAATTAAAAAGTGATTTAAATTCCAACCGTGTGTATCTTTAAAAAGATCAACGAAGATATATAGACATCGTGATTTAAGTTTTATCTCTCATCGTGTTTATACAACTTTCATGTATGATCAAAACAACTTATGATTGTTTATACATATTATACTGACGACATATATGATAAAAACAACTTCTGGTTGTGTACTATTATTCATTTGCAACTTCAAGTGCAACAAAGTAAAAAAAACTTCATTTGCACAACAACTTATGTTAGGTAACTTCTGGTTACTAATTAATTTTCGAGAAAAATAATATTAACTTATGATTATTGTTTAAATGTTTCTTCATTATTGTTATTTCAGGAGAAAATATGTGGCATAATAATTGGAGAGTTATTTTCAACTTCAACTGACAAAAACATATCTGGAATTTACAATCGATTGATGCAAAAAAATTTGCAAAACAACTTTTGGCTAATAGCTTTCATATATTTATCAAGATTGAACTTCTGGTGTATCTGAGTCCAAATAAAAATATTAAGTTTATGACATGAATATTTGTCTTCTGGCATAATAAATATTGATGTGCATGTAATGCTTTATTCACGAAAGTCCAATATATCTAGACATAATGTGACAGCTGGTCTCAAGGTCATAGTAAGATAAAACTTTGTTTTCAATCAATGCACCAAAAACAATTTCGGTTTAATTATCCTGTCTTGAATTCTTAGGGAGTACTCAATATTGTGAATGATAAAAGAAGGAATTCAATTACCTACCCTCCCTCATTTCGGTTTTTATGTGATGATTTATTAAAATAAAGGAGGACAATAACCGAAAATTTGGAAAAGTGTTCATCAAGTAATTTCACAAGGAAATTAATTTTCATCATCCTCATTAATATCATCTTTATTATTATTATTATTATTATTATTATTATTATAATTATTTTATCACATAAAATACATATATTGTGGTTCAAGGAATAAAATCAAATCATATGATATGTATCAAATAAGATATATATTTCTCTATTTCTTAAATTCTCTATTTGTTGATCTGATATTAACAGTTGCAAGTTTGCTTATTCAAAAATTGCATAGCTCGAACCACTGTTTTATGTGAAAATAAAACAAACAAGTTTTATGTGAAACTTCGGGTTTCTATCTCAATGAAAGAATTAAGTCTTGTGATGACTAATCACGTCCAATATCCTCTTTGTAATTTGGCAAATAAATGACGGACTCAAAACCAAATCATTGAAAAATTACAGAGACCTGGACTGTTGAAAAACAGAATTGTTCAAGAACTAAAAATCACAAAAAATATTTCGCAACTTCATGTGCATCAATAAACAAAATAAAGTCTGCAACTTCGGGTGGAGATAATTTCGTTTCAACAATAACGAGTTACAAAAAAAAGAATTCAAACAACAAAAAAATAACTATACTGAAATATTAATAATTATAAATTGTACCATTTGTTGTGGAATTGTGCTCTAAACCTTCCACCGAAATTTCGAGAGCATCGTGTAATTGAAATATCTCACTTGGCTAAAGTCTCGTGCTGATAACGTGTTATAAGATAAAGCATACACAAGAAGAAGTGACAAGAGCGAGAAAATTTTCTATTCAATAGATCACCCAATACAATGGCCACTACCCTCTTTATATAGTAGAGGGTGTGGTTAGGTCAAAAGAAAAGTTACAATACAAGAAATTAATGCTATAGTAATTACTCTAATATAATTACAATGACATCCATATTATTATGTTTATAACAATTATATTATTTATAATTTTACCATATGAAATATTAATTTTTTTAAATATACATAATAAAAACATGAAAAATAATACTAATTGGGTCGGTTCGTTCGGTTTAATCGGTTTTTAAAATACCAAAACTGAACCGAACCGAATAAACCGAATAATATCAATTTTTGAACCGAACCGATCCGAATGAACCAAAAAACCGAACCGATTAAACCGAATTCGACCGGTTCGGTTCGGTTCCCAAATAAACCAAACCATTTGCCCACCCCTACCTACATTACGCGGATACTTCAAAAACCAAGCCGTATCGTATCAGAGGCCGTATCGGATATCGATACTTATCGGATACTCATCGGATACTTATAGGATACTTCACGTGGCGTATCCGAATATTTTATTTCAAAATAATAGCGGATACTTATCGGATACTTCCGGATACTTGTCGTATACTTTGAACGTAATATATATACTTGAAAAATAAAAATTAAAATTAAACATCGAAATAAATGAGTAATACATATAAGTATATAATTAAATATAATAAACATTTACTTAATTTGAAGTTATTTCTATAAAAACAAATTTTTAGCATATATTATGTCAAATATATAATACATAAAAATATTAAATATATAAATTATAATTAATAAATTAATAAATATTAAATATATAATACATAATACATAAAAATTTGACATCCATAACTTAGTCGATATGTGGGATAATACTCATAAACTTGAATTTAGATCACAAGGATGTGTTTTTTTAAGATATTATTTTCAGTACAAAGGCTATATAAGTGTTATAAATTTATAATCCTTCTACACATAAAATTCATATTCACTAGCTTTTTCCCCGCGCAATTGCGCGAGAGCCCTCGAGTTTGCCATGATTTATTTTTCATAATATGTAATTAGATTCTATGTTTATTTTGTGTGATTGTTCGCACATCCGTGATTTGGTATATTTTTAACCCCCTAATTTTTTTGGATATTGTAAAAAATCCTCTATCTTTTCGTAAACTCCAAAAAAACTCTCTACCAAACTTTTATTTTAAAATACCCCTTATGGATGGTATTAAATATTTTTTTTACCAAAATACCCTTCAAATCTCATATGTAATAATTAAAAGTTATTTTTGTTATTTTTTATTAATTTTAAGAAAATTCATAAACACTTCTTAACATGTAGTGATTTCAAAAAAAATTAAATTATTACATATTGTGTTTATATAATTTTAATATTCCATTCTTTATTCACAAAAAACTAACATTAAATAATAATAAAATAAACAATAATAAATAAACACCTTGCAAATATATTCATAGAAAATATCTATTTAAACATCTATTTTTTATTTTAGTTTTCCTTTTATGTATTTTTTAATAGTTTTATGATATTTTATTTTTAAATATTTGCAAGATGTTCTTTTAATAATATTGTTCAACTTATTATAATTTTATGTTAGTTTTTCAAGAAAAACAATATATAAGTCGAATATTTGTAATGAATGAAATATTAAAATTATATAACATATAACACATAGTAATTTTTTTAATTATTATATATTACAAAAAGTTTAAGATTTTTTTAAAATTAAAAAAAGCATTTTTTTTTAATGAATACATATGCAAATTAATTGTTTTTTACAATATCTAAAAATTTAAGGAGTTTTTTGAAAATATTCCAAGTAAATTGGTGATGTGAAGGCATAATAAGGTGCTGATGTGGAGGCATGAGAAGAGAGGGATTTCCCTAAAATTATAACTATTAATAATAATAATAATAATAATATTATTGATAATAATAATAATAATAATAATAATTAATAATTAATAATATCTCTAGAAATGTGATATGAATAGTATACTGTTTTTTTTAACTATATTGAATCAAACCCGCCAAATATTCCTTCAGAATCACCTGATGTTCCCCCTATTGTTGAAACTAATTTTCTCAAGCTCTTGTTTTAAATAGGTCTCCTGAAGTAACACAGATAGTTCTAAGCCAAAGCAATCCTTTAATTACATTGCTCTGACCACTGATGTTCAACACAAGGAACCATCTTGCTTCACACAAGCTTATTTAATATTAAATTTGTTTGATTGAAAACAAAAATATAACCAACTTAGTATTATATGCGATTATTATAGTTATAATTTTCTAAACATAAATATTAATACTTAAAATTCTATTATGTAAATAAAATACTTCAAATTATATTTTGTAAAAATGCAAATTTTGCATTGTATTTCTTACATAATATTTTTGCAAATTCAAACAATGAAAAAATACTATGTATGAACTACGCTAATATGAATGTCAAAATAAAGAAAAAATTAAAACGAATATATTTGATTGAATTTTAAAATTAAATTTGTAAAAATAATACTAATATATGTTGTATGTTTTATAATATATACATATTAAAATACATTTTTTAAAAAATAAATATTAATATTTAAAATTCTATTATGTAAACAAAATATTTAAAATTATATTATGTAAAAATGCACATTTTGCATTGTATTTTTTATATAATATTTTTACAAATTAAAATTATGAAAAAATAGTATGTATGAACTATGTTAAATATGGATGTCACAGTAAAGAAAAAATTGAAGTGAATATATTTGATGAATTTCTAAAATTAAATTTCTAAAAATAATATTAATATATGTTGAATGTTTTATAAAATTAAATATTAAGTTATTAGTATTTCATATGTAAATTTTTTATCTTTCATTATATTCACATTTGATCATATAATCTTATAAGAAATGTTACAACAATTAAATATAATTAGTCTAACATGAACTTGCTCAATAATAATAGTTAACGTCATTAATATTACTACTGATTAGTTGTACGAAGAAAATTTAAAAAATATTAATTGAAGATATTTACTTATTAGATAATGGCATTGTCATCTACTCTTTTTTTTGTGTCTTTTTAATTTTAAAAAAAAAACTGAAAAAAGAAAATTGCGTGCACACACAACGAACAAATTGGTCTGATTAAATATACGAAGAAACCATAACCACAAAAATTAACAATAACAAAATGTTACTTCACATAGGCATGCGTGTTAACACCATGCCAAAACAAATCTGCATTTTATATGAAAAAAATTCGCACGTTACCACCATGTCTAAAGATTCTCTGTTTACTGGACAAAATTGGTCTAGAATATCTTGAAAAAATTCATAATTAGAGAAAAACTAAAAATAGACGAAACAAAAAAGAAACCAAAAGATTCATAATTAATTTAAAAAAACCTTACGCAAATATTCTTTAACGGTCATCGCAGAACTCCTTAGAGTTACGGCTCCCAAAAATTGCATCACATTCGAGAGGCCCGCAAGATGAAGCAAGGCTAATCCGTCCCCAAACGCTGTTCTGAAATAGTTAACATTAAGATTTTTCAAAATATGAAATCAAGACTTTGTCAGGGGCAACAATGAAAATATGACTTTAATTTTCGCAAGTACTGACCAAAACTTTATCCTCGTCAATAACTGAATCATTGTGTAGTTACTTAACTGCAACATAAATCTCTCTCCATGCTCCGATTTATAGCAAAACTGAGAAATAAAATCAAGTAATTCCAATGAAATTGTTATGTAATTGAATGCCCATACCTTCACAGGTTTCGATTTCGTATTCTGAGCGACACAAAACAGGACGTCCATATCTCTGCGAGGTGAAGAAAGTTAGTGAAATTGATTTCGCTAGCTTCGATTTCATATTCTGAAAGACACAAATCAATACAAATGGAGAAGAAAAAAAACTAATCAATCTGTCGTGTATGTTTCGTTCCCCAAGGAATACAGTACCACACAGCACCATACAACACAAATAAAGATGCAAATCCGCGAAAAAACAAAGAAAAGAAAAGAACTTAGCTTTCTGGCCTAGGGTTTCCTCCTAAGCGGACAACAACGGACGTTTGCCATCAACCAGGCGGAACAGCTTTGCTCACGTGCGTCAGAGAGATGGCGCAAAACCCGTCTATCTCATTCGTCCAGGATTGGCCGACGAAATCGCGTGGAGGCACGTTTTCTCTCAATCTCACGGCGCGTCTGGGGTTTGGGTTTCTGCCATGGAGATCTTCGCCGTCCACCGGCGTCGTCGCGCCCGTTTGGCGTTGGATTCGCCTCCGTTTTCACCCTTTTCGCCCTCTAGGGTTTCCGTCCAGGGTTTCTCTCTATCTCGCGGCGTCTTTTTTTTTTTCTTTCTGGTCGTGCAAATGAAGAGAGAGAAGAGGGGAATTGGGTGTAAGTGGATGAGGCCATTTGAAGCCCGGATGGACTCGGTCCATATGAACCGTCCCATAACAACATAACATGGATCATGTAAACCGCGTCCATTCAATTCTCGACCGTCCGATCTTGATCGAACGGCCCTGAATATAGGGGCGACGTGGCCGCACCAGTGAGAGGCAAAATGGGTTGCATTATATTAATTTAAATACGTAGAATAATTGCCCTTTAAATTCTTGCTACCCAAACAACCGGATGAAGTATGTAAAGATTGTATTATGGTACATTTAGTATTATTTTATTTTAAATCATATGTGGTTCCTAAATTATACTTATATGCATATTGTAGTATTATAAAATAAATAAGTTTGATCAAAATTCGATGGGATGGCGAAGCGGCGCTATATCGCCCGCTTTACGCTAACCACAAAATTAAACGTCAAAACTCTACGCGTCGCTACACACTATTTAAAACATCGATATTAGCTCATATTCAGCATATGTGAGAACATAAAACATAAAGTTTAACATAATTAATTACATCCAACTTAAACATTATTAAAAATCTGTAATTAATATTTATTGACATAACAATTCATTATTATACTAGTAAGTATCAAAAATAAAATTATTCAAATTACGGAAATTCGGTATATAAAAGTATATAAATATAAATTTTTTTATCCATAAATAATTCAAAAATACAATTATATTATTAAATAATATTTGTTTTAGTTCAAAATCATAAATTTATATGTTATTATTAATATTTAGATTGTCTTAATCATTTTTGGAAATATAAGTTTTTTTATTTATTTAAAAAATTTATACATTTTCTTCTAAAAAGACGTACTATACAACAATAAGCGTAATATTTGTGCTTTTTCAAAAATTTATAAAATACGTATATTATTAATCAGGTTGAGTACGGGAACGTCAATACGTATATTATTCGTAATACATAATTATTCGCAAATTATACTCATAATATTTGCGAATTGAACAACTTTGTTACGACATTCTGAATGTAGATAGAAATATTGACAAGGCTTTTTCGACATGGTATGATTTAATTCATTAATTTATCATTTATTTGAGTCGCATTGTTATTTAAGCTCAAATTTGTGTACCTTTTGTACAAAATGGTCATGGGATGCCGGATTCGATGAGAAAACAAGTCAAAGAAATGACTCACGATCTTTTCACACTTCCTACCGAAGAAAAATTGATATGGAAAAATACACTTCGTTGTTTGAGCGTGAGTCACAAAATATCATATGTTGTGAGAGATTTTAGGTTCAAATCTCATTAACATCAATGGATGGAAGACCATTGAGCATTCTCCTTTCATTCTAGAAAAAATGAATCATATGTAAAATAAATAAATAAAAACATATTTTTTTCAATTTTATATTCAAAAATTCTTTTTTTTTGGACAATAATCATTTGTGACATGAAATGTTAACAATTGTAGAATTTTTATTTTTGAGTTTTTATTTTTAACACGTGAAACACGACAATGAACTTGTATACTATTATTAAGAGACACTATGATTATTACATAAATTAATATCATATTGTGTGTCTGCTATACAGAGTGTCTACTATCGCAATCCGTTATAAAATACATAATCGCTACGAACCGCTGCATTTAGGGATGCAAACGGTCGGACATTAACCGAGCGAATAGTTACCGTATCCGATGTATTCGAATAAAAATATCCATATCCGAACAGATATCGACTAGAGATAAAGACATTTTTTCCACAGTTGGATTGTTCGATAACGATCCTTGGTTCCACCTGGGTATGGATCTGAAGGATATATATATCAGAGTATATACAGTTTGGGATCAACGATAAAAGTGTACATATAAGAACAAACGAACGTACGCGTTCATGAAAATATAGCTCCACTACATTTCAGGGTGTATGATCAACGATAATAAGATTATACAAATATCAATTTCAGAGAGTATTCTGTTGTAACGGAAGCTAGGCTCCGCTACAACAGAATTTTAAGAGTTCTCTAATAATAAGATTTATTAATGTAACTTAATCACACTGAGTATTCCGTTACAATAGAAATTTATCTCTGTTGCAACGGAACGTCACGAATATTGTGAACACAATTTTCTTTGTGAGACAGAGAAGGATCCGTCACAATGATTTATTTGGTCCGTTGTAACGGAAGCATGGTTGTAGTCAGAATTTGTATATTGTGAAATACACAATTTTGGCATATATGATATGCATCCCTCTTGTTGTTCTATCTAGACCAAGAGTGGAGTGAATAGATAGTCCTAAGGTCCAATTTTCGCGGTAGTGGTATACAATTACAATTAAGTGTGGACGCGTAAATAAATTAGAGAAAAGAAAAATACTACCGAAACAAATAACACACGGTATTTATTTACGGAGTTCGGTAGGTGGTTGTTATGTAGGTTTAACTCACCGGCTACTTGCTCAATCGACCGACTCGATTGAATACAAGTACCTACGTCTTCGGGGATGTCTTGCGGCTTTTCGGCTTTCGTTTGAATTTTCGTATCAACTCTTACAAGATTTTGCCTATATCGATTTACACGTTTCTATCGATCTATATCGGGCTTTACTGCTCTTATACTAGCCTATTATAAATTATCTAATACGAACTAAAAAGTGATCGGTCACGCAAGTTGGGAATCGTATTTGATTGGATTCGAAAGTGGATCTAATAATACCTAAGAATGTTTGGAATGTTAAGCTCAAGATTTTTGGCTAGGTTTCTCTCTTTTAATTTGTTTTGAAAATGTGTGGAAGAGTTGGTGAGAGAAACCCAAGAGGAGAACTATTTATATAACACAAGGTCCCCACCTAATACATTGCTTTTTTGCACAT
Source organism: Luzula sylvatica (assembly GCA_946800325.1). Lineage (NCBI taxonomy): Eukaryota > Viridiplantae > Streptophyta > Magnoliopsida > Poales > Juncaceae > Luzula > Luzula sylvatica. The sequence continues at coordinate 56,057,547 of OX326960.1, read as the reverse complement.
TCCGTCATGACACAAGATATGGTGCGTCATGACGGACAAGTGGTCAAACTAGCCGTTAAATCAATTATATTCGAATTCTGGCTTTACCGTCATGACGGTAACATGGTCCGTCATGACGCAATGTCCTTATACTGATGGTGTGTCATGACTCTTGAATGGGTGCGTCATGACTCTTGAATGTTTGAGATGGCGTCGAGTCATGTGGTATGGGACGCACGCGTTACCGGAGCAAGGAGCACGATGGAAACCGATATGATAAGAGGAAAATTAAGTACATTTTTAGTATATAATTTGGGGATTTTAGCTCTTTCAAATGACAACTTTGTGTATATAATTGTTCATATTTAAGATTGCAAGAATATTTCTTCACTAAGTGTGTTTTATTGATAATTTTAGGTTTTTGGGCGAAAGTTTTTGGCATTCCAACAGTGTAGTTGTCTTCCTCTCCTCGCGCCGATAAAATCGATATATTATACTGTCCATTTCGGTACACGTATGAAGAAGGAGGCAAGAAATCTACCACACAAAAGTCTACACCAAATTCTATACGAAAACCACTCACACTATAACCACCATTCAGCCCACCTTCCTCACCTACAATTCCCAAACTATCCTCAATCCTCTCAACCATCTCTTGACCAATGGAAAGGCTCCAAAGACATTATAAATAGACCCCAAGGGCCCATGGGGCAGGATGCTCTTTTTTTACTCTCTCACTTTCTTCTTCACTCTCTCTCTCTCCCTCTCCAAGCACTCTCAAGAACGCTCAAGAACTTTCAAGAACCACTCAAGTTTCATTAATTCGCGAATTTCCTCCATCTCCAGATTCAAGCTTTCTTCATTTGGTGAAAAGATCTAAGCAAGTCGTAAAAGAGACTCCACAACCGGACTCGAAGCCTTCTTCATCCGGTGAAAACGTGTTCTTAATTTCCGGTCTCGAAGCCTTCTTCAACCGGGAAAGTCGACTTCTTCAAGACAAGAAAACCGCTCAATCTCCTAGCTTCCTAGCGATTCGAGCATCAATCGTTCACACTCACAAGGAAGGAGTACCTCTGATCACGTTGAAGCTTTCTTCTCGTTTTAGGTGTAGTCTTTTCAATTCTCGAATTTGTTGTGTAAATATAACTTGTTTGATTCTAAAAATCTTTGTTCTAATTTGAGTTTTTAAATTTGATCTTTTTCTCTTTATTCTCTTAATCTCAGTTTAATTATTTTCCAAAACAAATCTAGAACCAAACTTAATTTAAAAACTTCAAATAGAAAACTAACTCAGAAATCCAGTATATATTCTTGTTTAACCTAATTCAGTACATTATAGATCTCGAAAGTTAAAATTGTTTCTTTCATTACGTAGATCTTGATTTCTAGTTTCGGGAACTTTTTGAATTATAGAATTTCATGAAATATTCGAATTGATATGAATTTTTGAAAACTGTCACTTAAACTGAAAACCTGCTGTTTCCAGGGGACTGTTTTTCAGAGACCTGATTGTAATTCGTTAATAACTTTTTATTCCGTTGTCCAAATTGTTTGAAATTTTAGGATAAATTTGATAATATTCAGAACTATCTCTACACAAATTTTCATTAATTTTGGAAACTTCGAAATAATTATTTTAAAGATCTGAAGTTTAATCCTATTTTGACGCAATAGCTCCCTGTGGAACGAATCTATTATTTTCTGCTATACGACCATATAATTCATTTGTTTGATATTACGGGACTTTAAAACAACGATACGCGTTTTAGATGTGCAAAATTTCCACTATCACGATAATATCCCTATACGCATACATATAATATCCATATTCGAATATGAATACGATTTCGGATATTTGAATACGGATACAGATATTAGATTCATATACCATTGTAATATATATTGTATGTGTAAGTTTTTGGTTTTTTTTAGTACAGTTGACATGATAATAATTTTATATATATTAATAATATTTATAATTTTATATAGTATTATTTGTGATAAAATTTAATATTTGTATTTTTTTTTTTTTCGGTTGACATTTTTTAGTAAATAACATAATTATGATATGATAATCGTTTGAGTATCTGAAATTAATATGGATTCGTATTTGTATTCGATAATTTTCGAACCGTATTCGTATTCGTTTAATATTCGAACCGTGTCCGTATCCGATTGCTATTTGTATTCGTTTTCAAAAAAATAAACAGAAATATATACGATTTGACTTTTATCCAACGGTATCCACTCTTTTTACATTCTAGATGCATCGCAATTTAAAACACTATATACATATATAATGCTAAAATACTCAAGTGAGTTTGGAAGGTATAATATTAAAAAAAAAATCATTGAATTTGCATATAAATTAGTGATTTGTCATGAATTTTAGCCCCTTTCAAAATTTCAAGAGAAAGAAATGTATTATTTATTGATTTAAATACAATAATAAAAAAATCTCACATTTTCATTTGAGTATTATATTCCAAGTAAAAAAAATTGTATTTTTAACTTTGATTCATTTAATTTGAATCAAAATTAGTGTTTCTACATTAATTTTTGGCAAATATAATGTCAAAAAAGATGACAAGCACGCGTATTATTTTACTAGATACACTATTAAAACAAGCAGCCGATTATTTTCCTGCCCGAATTTATTGATTTTCCAAGAAGAATAGATTTTCCCAACATGTTTTTTCTTTCTTTCATGCACGCATGCAAACCGACTCGGCCAACTGTAATTTTCTTTTTTTGAAAGTGAACATGAAGCACCAAACGTGTTCTTTATGGCTCAATATTATAATTTTTTTTTTTTTTGAGTAAATTCGGAGAGGGCTCAAAGTCCCACTTCCAAACACAATCTCCTTTTTTTTTTTTTTTTTTTTTAATACAAACTCGGAGGCCACACACTCTATTCACTCATTTAACATTTAATCTATAATCCAGTGTCCTCGTCGGGAATCGAACCCCACACCTCTCGCTCCCTAGCCAAGAGGTGTGACCAACTAGGCTAACTCTAGTTGGCTCAATATTATAATTATACTAATATAAATGACAAAAGGAGTTACATAACAACGGTAAACGTCTCTAATCTATGACATAGACTGAACCCAAACTTTAGTGAGGTCTCTAATATTTTCAACTACCAGAATTTGTCACACCCCAAAATAAAATGGATAAGGATGCGGCAACCCGCCAGTATACAACTCGTATATCACATGTTCTTATATGATAAATTCACAAAAATATAAATACCACAAATCGAAAACAACGACGCACGCACATATATACATGCATCACCATAACATATACAAACAAACATAAAGAAACCTAGCGGAAGCATATAAACACATATGCGACATAAACACACAAAATACTAAACATGTCACAGCGACAAAATGGCTCGCTGGCGGAAGCATATAAACACATATGCGACATAAACACACAAAATACTAAACATGTCACAGCGACAAAATGGCTGCTGGCCAGAAACGGAAGTACACTAATATACACAACATGGAGGTTCCGCGATGAAAACGAAACCATCGTACTCACACTCTAGATACATGCTGCCCCGAATGATCTGTGCACCATACCTAGACTCAAAACATTCAAATAAAATGGTTAGTCACGGAAGTGACTAAGTGAGTGAGTTTTGAGTCTAGCTTATTAAGATCGACCTCATACGTGGCTAGTCACAAGTCTTGCTCGAAAATAATTACATGTATTGAGAAATACTCCTCAAAGTACTTGCCTTGGGTTTATAAATCAAAATCACTTGCCTTCAATCATAACATACACAAAACATACATGCGAAACCGCGACATGCTAACAAACCATTTTGCTTCCTAAAATACTATCCCAACAATTGTGCAACGACGACCCGGATACCTACAAAGAGTTCCACGCAACACTAAACATAACAAACATATAACATACCGGATGAAGTGTGTGGCACATAACATTTTGATCCCAAAATTGCTATCCCAAAAGATGAGCATCGACGGCCCGACTACCTACATAGAGTGACACACAACACCCAAACATATCATACATACAACATACCAGATGGAGCGCGTGGCACATAACATTTTGCTCCCAAAATTGCTATCCCACCATATGATCCTCGACGATCGGGATACCTACATAGAGTGTCAAGAAACACCAAACATAATATATATAACACACCGGAGGAGCCGCGTCGTGTTATCACACAAATAACACACCGGAGGAGCCGCGTCGTGTTATCACAAAAATAACATATCGGGGGAGCCAGATCATGTTATCACAAACATAACACACCGGAGGAGCCGCGTAATGTTCACATAGGACCCTCTTTCAAGACCGTAAACCCGGTTTACATTTTATCAAACTCAAATTATATATACATATATGTGATCAAATCTACATAATATACATTTTGTTGAGGTAACACGGTTTTTAAAGCAAAATACGTTTTTTTAAAAGCAAGAACCCTTGACTATCATGTAAGGTCTAGAAACGCTCGTAATTCGATTCTTAATAAGAGGAAAGTGAGAGTAGCACCCACCTAATGGAAAGAAACTCGACAAACAAGAGATTAATCGAAACGGCGCACAAGATTGAGTGAAAATGGAGAAACTCGAAACTTGTATGGATTTCTTCTTTTGATCTTGTCAACTCGCACAACTCAACCTCCTGAAGATTATGGTATTTTTCGTTTTGCGAAATCTCCTCTTTTCCTTGATTTTTCCTCCTTTTCTCTCTTCTTTTCTTAGGGTTTCATGAGTGTATTGTGAGCTTTCATTACCATGGATAGGTATGAGTTCATTAAATATACTGGCCGTCTTTGACATGTGAGTGGAATTTGCACATTTCATGCATAACCCTCAACTTTAACATATTTGTAAACTATTCAATTTACAAGTTTCTAGGGTTCATTTTACAAAATCTTGTTTTAGTATTATTAATGGCTTGGTCATTATGCAAATAAGGTCATATAATATATTTATTTAAATAACCCATAAATATGTAAATACGGTTATATCCCTTCGAAAACTTTGACACATAAGAACATGATTTTGATCGTTGGAAGAGTTATATTTTTAATATGAGTCTTATATTCTAAACTTTTAGGAATAATAATGTATAAATATCAAAACCCTATTTTTGATATTTATTACAGAATCGGCATTGTCGTTTTGCGATTAAAAATCCAATTGTTCCATTCTTTCCAAATTAGTCAAATGGTAGCCGTCCATTTTTGTTGAACTTTCCTTCTTTGGATTGGCGACTCGATTTTGCGTTGAAGTCTTTCCCAGACAGTTTGAAGCGTGTCATGTGAGGAATTGCTAAGCCCCAAAAGATGGAAACAAGATTTTGTGTAAGAACAATGGATGAAGAGATGGGTTGTTGATTCTAAGTGGTCCGAGCAAAAGGCACAACTAGGTATGTGCGACCAATTCTTCTTCATCAGATTTTGTTGGGTTAAAATTCTGTTATTTATTGCCAGCCAAACGAAGAATTTGATTTTAAGAGGAAATTTGGCTTTGAACAACTTGATGGTCCAAGAGAAGATTAGTCCAGGGTGAATAAGTATATCATATATATTTTTTAAGAAAATTGGGCCGCTGATAGCGTGCCTCCTAGAAAAGCCTTTTGGTCATCAATTTTGATGGAAAGAAATTTATAGATTGATGGTATTTTAAGTAAATCTTTGATGAAATATGAGGAGAATATTGATGATGTATCGTGCAACATATGAGCTTGGTCCACTCCGTATAATTGCTTGATAAAATGCGTCCAAAGAGAGTGCTCTTGAAAATCAATTTTAAGGAGCCATTTAAGAATGAGTGAAGTATTTTGTATATGGAGATTCTTGAGACCCAAGTCACGTCCATGCTTCTTTGGCAGACAAATCTTAGTCCACTTAGCGAGGCATTTTCCTGATTTGACTTTATCTGTTCCTGACCAGAAGAAAGCCCTAATGATGGTAGAAATTTCTTTAAGAATTCTTACCGATAGTCTGAAAACTTGCATATGGTAAATTGGTAAGCCATTCAGGACTGAGAAAATCAGAGTGATTCGACCTCCTAATGATAGTAACTGACCGTGCCATTTGTTTAGTCGTTGTCTTATTTTGTTGATTAATGGTTGAAAAGTTAATTTGGATGGCTTCTTAAAGGACAGAGGCTGACCTAGATATGAGATTGGAAGGTCCTTTTTCTCACAACCTAAAATGCTAGCCAGATGTGGTATATTTTCATCGGGAGCTGCAATGGGGACAAAGCCTAACTTAGTCTAGTTGATTTACAGTCCACATACATATCTTAGAGAATGAGGTTATGGTATGTGTTATAATCTATGTTGCACGGATACGGGTACGGATATCGTATCCGATACGATACGAATACGGCGATACGGCAATTTTTGAAAAATCACGGATACGGATACGACTATATAGTTATTATTTTAATATATTTATATTATATATAATAAATAAATAAATAATATTTTTAAATTAAATATCATGACAATAAAAAAAATAAACATAACAATACAAGTATCATAAAATTATCTTAAATTATTTTAGAAGTATCCTAAAACTAATTTTAGAAGTATCCTAGAAGTATCATATACAAATTATTTAAAAATATTATGGGCCAAAACATATATTGGGCCGAAGTATCCTAAATGGAGTATCCCAGCCGTATCCTAAACGTATCCCAGCCGTATCCTGTCGTATCCTGCCGTATCCCTACCGTATCCGAAAAAAATAAATATTAAAATAATCGGATACGCCACATATCCGTATCGCACCCATATCGCACCCGTATCCGTATCGGATACCCGTATTATAATTCTAGGATTGTGTAGTCTAGCTTCCACAAATATAATTGTATCATGAGCGTATTGAAGAGTATGAGGAGCAAGGAGTATAGGAATGGATACTAGAGATTTTATATTTGAGAGTAAAGTTTGAAGAGCATCCACAGCTAGATTGAAGAGAAGTGGGGACAAGGAATCTCCGTGCCTTGGTCCTTCTGTGATTGAAATAGGACCTTGAATATCATTTGTGCGTACGGAAGAACTAGAGGAGGATAAAACATGTTGAACTCATTGGATCCAACGTTCATCAAAACCATTGGAGCCAATTGTAATTTTCATTCATGGATTTTATGTAACTTTTGTAGTTCAATTTAATTGTGAATTTAAAATTTGAGTCATTTTTTTTTACTTATTTGAATATAGAAAACATGTCAAATTTCCCTACTTCAGTTTCAGATTTTGTCAAAATTATCGAGAAAATCTTATTTTTGGCCAATAATTAAATTTGAATAGGGAAATAATATCCAGCTTGTATTATTTAAATTTTAAATAATATCAGGCATTCATCAAAATTCAAGACTCCAGGTAAGACCTCAACGGAATCATATATATATATAGGGAGCTTCTATCATACACCCCTTTCCTTATCATACACCCATTTTCAAGGGCATTTGGAGTAATTATCCATTTATGAATATTTAAGGTAAGATATCAAATATATTTATCAATTAATGTTTAACTAAATTAAAAAATTTTGTTGTTCATTTAAACAAAAATCTCCATAAAAAATAAATTTTATGATACACCCTTTTACAAATATAATTAATTGCGAAAATACCCAAAATATCTTTGTAAAAAGGTGTATGATAGAACTCCCCATATATATATATATATATATATATATAGAGAGAGAGAGAGAGAGAGAGAGAGAGAGAGAGAGAGAGAGAGAGAGTATTATATCATTCAAATTATCTATCAAAATATATTTGATGAAGCCTAAGAATATAAAAAATACATTTTAAGTTATTTTTTATTCATGTCCATGTCTTCAAATTATTCAATTTAGATGTCAAGTCTAAAACTTTCCCCATTTTTTTGACATATAGCATTTTTAAAAGCCCAATTTGTAATAATGGCTAGCAAACATTCAATTTTTGCAAATTTAGCTCGATGGAGGATCTAGCGAAAAAATTTAGAGGTAAATTGGGGTGTTAATCAAAGTATTAATCTCGTATGCCAAATTCTTTGACGAAAGAATATTGATTTGATGGCATGCCACCCGGGTTGATGAAATGGACGGGAAATATCATTTCACTTCTTTCGTCAGACCCTTTGACAAAAGAGATGTTTTCAATTTTTTATTTTTGCAATTTCAACAATTTTTTGATACACGCAAAAAAACAACACATCCAACATATCCAAACATATCCAAACATGAACACGCAAAAAAACAACATATCCAAACATATCCAAACACACATAAAAAAGATACATCCAAACACACACAAATAATCGAAATCTATCAAAATAATATAACGACAGAAAAATCGTGACAGAAATATCATGACATCAAAACTCAAGACATCAAAAACAAAATCCACCAAGATAATCGAAGATTAAAATATTGTTTTCTTTTACGGCATTGGCACATAGAAATTTCTTCCATCCAGTTAAAATCACAAACTTGTCGGTTATTTTGGTGTCTTTCATTTCCCAAGTTATACCACCCGGTTATTTTAGTTTAAATTCGTGAAATGCACCTCTCACATTGGTGAACAAATTCATCGGTATGGTCGGTTCAAATTAAAAGAAAGAAAAAATAAATAAAATATGATTATATTATTTAATACATGAAAAAAGAAAAGAACTTGTCATTTGATGCATGAAAAAATAATTCATTTCTTTGTAGAAAATATCGATGTCCATGCTCATGATTTGGCGAAGGTTATAACGAGATTTTTTATTTTAAGTTCTTGACCCCGGATTGGAGAAGAAAAAAGAAAAAAAAAATAGAAGAAGAAGAAATAAAAAGGAAGTGGATGCTGGGAGCACCAAATATACTCTCTTTCGCCATAACCTATGGAGAAAGAAAGTTGATTCAAAAAAACGAAAAACATATATTCTCAAGTTGTCTCATCGAGGCTCACTGAAGCATACATACGTTCTTTCGTTAGAAGATCTGGCAAAAGATGTTAGTATTACTAAACATTATGAATAACATCCAAAATATATCTTTAAATATTTTCGTCAAACGCTTTGACGAAAACAAATCTCTTTCGTCAGACTGACAAAAAAAAATTTACCAATTACAAAATTTAATAGTTATTCTGACAAATTGGTTTTTGAAATAATTGTATGTAAAAAAAAAAAAAAATTCTCTTGTACATGTATATCTTTTTTTTGTTTTCGAGAAATTGAAGAAAACAAGGGCACCAGTTTCACTTCAAGTGGTCACAAGGACAGAAAACAGGGGCAGGTATAAAACTGAATTTGTCGGTAAGAAACGAGTGGTGATTTAATTGGTTTTTCTAATTAGGGTTCTTTGGTTTTTCTTCTACTTTTTATGATTTAATTGGTTTCGGACCATGAAATTTTAAGAAAAATGTAACTCTTTCCCTTCTTTTTTATTATATACATCACCTAAGAGGTTAATCCTCTTAATTCAAAAAAAAAGAAACGAGTGGTGATATGAAGTCCCAAGAATCTTCACAATTTATTGGTGATGTCATATTTTGCCTTACTAATAAATATGATATGATCTCGAATGGATGAGACACTGGGCCTGTTCGGCAAGGTGTGAAATAGAAAAATTATTGTCGGCAAGGTGTGAAATAGAAAAATAGAAGGAACAGGGTCCAATTTATTTCATATTTGTTTGGCAAAGTCAATAAGATATCAGTTATTAGAGGGTCCATATTTTTTTCCCCACTTTCTCTCTCGAATTGCTGATGTGACAGTGGTCTACCCCCATCAGCAAGTCCATGATTCTTTTCTCCAAAAAAAAAATAATAGTACATCATAATTCATGTGAAAATTTGTGGATAAGAAATTCAAACAAAATGGTAATATAAACTGTTTCTTAAATGATGAAGAAGGACGAGGAATGAGTGTGATTAATATGGGGGGGGCTCGCCGGGTACTATTTTCCTTGGTATGTCTAAGTCTCGCCGGTGTACTCAAATTTTATTTTTCTATGATAAAATATATAAAAAATTAAAAATTAAAATTATGTATATGATACATAGTTTTCTTAAATTAGTATATGTTAAAAAATATTTATAGTGATTTTAAATTAATAAAATAATTCAAAAATATGTTTATTAAATTTAAAGATGAAAAATAGAGAGATATTTGGGTCCAAAAAAATTATAATACCATGAAATACCCTTATAAGGGGGTAATTGAAAAGAAAACCTTGTGTCATTGTATGTAGGGTTTTTTTTTGAGTTTCTCAAAAGATATGAGATTTTTTGTAAATTCAAAAAAAATTGGGGGTTATTTGTAAAATTTCATTAAAACTAACTATCGATGGTGTTAAATTTTTTTGACCAAAATACCCTTCTATTTTTATATGTAATAAATAAATAAAATATTTTTATTATTTTTTCATTAATTTTATTAGTTTTAAAAAATTCATAAATATTTTTTAGCATGTAGTGATTTCACAAAAATAAAATTATTAATTGTTCTGTTTGTATAATTTTAATTTTTCATTTATTATTCATGAAAAACAAACATCAGATAATAATAAAATAAACACTTGAAAATATATTGATGGGAAATATTTCTTTAAGCATCTAGTTTTTATTTATTTTCGTTCTTCTTTTTATGTATTCTTTTAATAGTTTTATGATAATTTAATTTTTAAATATTTGCAAGTTGTTTCTTTTAATATTTGTGTTCATCTTATTATTATTTTATGTTAATTTGTCAGGAAAACGCATATAAAAGTTAAATATATATAATGTATGCAATATTAAAATTATATAAATATAACATATGATAATTATTTTTTTTTAATTATTATAAGCTCAAAAAATTAGGACTTTTTTAAAATTAATAAAAAATAACAAAAATAATCTTTTAATTACTACATATGTAGAAAGAAGGATATTTTGGTCATAAATTTGTTTTAACACCATCCATGATTAGTTTTAATTTCATAGGAGATATTTGAAAATAAAAATTTGGCAGAAGGATTTTTTTAGAATTTCCAAAAAGATAAAGATTTTTTAGAATATCCAAAAATTATAGGGTTTTTTTGAAATTTCCCATAAGTAAATTAACTGAATTTAACATATAAAATCATAATTTGACATAATATCTTATTTGTTTAATGTATCATCGTTAATTATCAACACAAGTCTGGTGCGGGGAATTTAGAGAGGACAAGTTTATGTTTCCTAAACGAAACATGATTTCTTAATTGTGAGCTGCATATCAAAACTCACCATGACAAAAATACAGAACAAACATTGCACCTCTCATTAAGTTGCTTACGACAATATTGGCATCCCATTTGCCAGCTCATAATGAGTCAAAAATTATGTTACGCGGATACTTCAAAAATGCAGAAGTATCTTGAGAATACGCGTATCCGATATGGATACGGATGCGATACGGTTCGGATACGTATCGGATACACAACGTGGAGTATTCGAATATTTTAATAATTATTTTTTTCGGATACGACAGGATACAGTTGGGGATATGTTCAGAATACGACTGAGATACTTCATTTAGGATTTCATTTATGATATTTCGGCCCATTATATATGTTGGGTCGTAATATTTTTAAATAAATTATACAGGATATTTTTAGGATACGTTTAGATTAGTTCTAGGATATTTCTAAAATAAGTTTATGATATTTTTATAATATTTGTATTGTTTGGTTGATATTATTTTATTGTCATGATATTTAATTTAAAAATATTATTAATTCATTATTTAATTTCATTACTTATTCATTAATATAATATAATATAAATATATTAAAATAATACTTATACAGCCGTATCCGTATCCGTGATATTTTAAAAATTGCCGTATCACCGTATCCGTATCGTATCGGATACGATACCCGTATCCGTATCCGTGCAACATAGGTCATAAGTCATGCACGTATCTAGTTATTCCCAAACATAAGTACAGATACAAACATCATATTGAAAAAAACAACTCAAAAATAAAAAATACAACCATAGATGATACAAATGTATAAGGAACATATATGTAAATAAATTATTGGGCCCTGCGACAAAGGGTAATACCGTCACCGACGGGCAATTGGCAAATCTCGATACGTGGATCTTCCGCGAGTGTTTTGTTCAACACGAGCACGAAATCACGATAATAACGGATGTACTTCCTCATGGGCGCATCCGTAGGGAGCACCACCGACCCGTTCCATAGAGTATTATCATAACCGATCAAGCCACCAACCTTAACAAGCTTGATGAGTCTTTCATGGTAGTTCAAGTAGTTGTCTTTGTCCGCGTCCACGAAGATAAAATCGTATGCTCCGTGGTTTTCGGGCTGTATATATAAACAAGATATTTTACTTTGTTAGAAACTAATTTCAAAATTTCAGAAGGGTGTTTAAACAAAAAGGGAAAGAAAATTAATTGCGGGGTTATTACGTCTTCAATAAGCGTGTCTAGAAGTGGCATCGCGGGTCCCTCGCGAAAGTCTATCTTGTGGGCCACGCCGGCTTTCTCAATCACCGGTAAACCGAGTTCATAGTTCTCCTTGTTAATGTCCATAGCCAAGATCTGTTCAGATGTCATTTTCATTAGCAATTATTATTTTAGACATTATAAAACTTTTTTGCATTATTGGTTGACAACCAGATATCTTAACCACCAAAACTGGGAATTAAAATTCCACTTAAATATCTGTCCAAACTCAAAGACAAAATTGACAGTTGAACATTTCAAAGCATCTCTTTTTCTGCATGCCTCAATGCACAATTCACCGACAATTCACCGACATTTCCTGAGGATTAAAATTCAAATCATGAATTACCGTGCCATCTTCGGGGATCGCGAGAGCAGTGGCGAGGAGAGAATAACCGGTGTAAACGCCGATCTCCATTGTTTTCTTTGCGCCGATCAATTTCAGCAATAGATTCAGAAACTGCCCCTCATCGGCCGAAGTGGTCATGATGTTCCTGTTCCAACCACGCAATAATTCAATTAAAAACTGAAAACATAATCGATGCAAATTGATTCGGACAAGGAATTAACAAAGAGGAATTTATTCACCATGGGTGCTTGGCAGTGATATCGCGAAGCTCCTTCATGCATTCTGGCTCCCTTGGGTACACACTCGTCTCCAAAATATACTGCAAAGAAAAAAAAATAAGATCCACCAATTCAAACTTGATTTAATAGAATCGCCTAATTTGACCAATCAATTAAAAGAAGAAAATAAAAGATTGGTTACTTGGTAGAGGGCGTCGCTCTGGAGGAGGCTCTTGTGGCCGACCTCCGAATGCCTGGTTTGTTGCTCGCCGGCGGTTTGGGTCTCAGTTTTGGTATCGGCGGTGACGGTGGTGGTCGCCATTGGAGATGATTGTCGCTTTGTGTGTTTTGTTTGAATTGTTAAATTGAGTGGGTTTCTTGGAAATGAGGTGGAATAATAGCGGAGGTGGAGGGGGTTAATATATAGATAGATGGATGGACGGACTGGGTCCTAGCATTGGAATCGAATGGCTTGGAAATTGGAAATATGCCCAAGAATTAGTCAATTTTTAATTGATTCACAGCTCTTTTGGATTTGCCCCTACTTTTGTCTTACAATAATCTACAATGAAATTCACTTTAAATATGAAACTAAAAACTAAATATATTTGTTAGTGAATATAATTTCATAATTTAACTAACGATTTGTTAGTGAATATAATTTTATTATCTCTTTTGGTTGATTGATTATGATGTTTATGAATTAAATATGAAACTAAAAACTAAATATATTATTGAGTCGATGGACTTATATCATATTTGGTTGAGTGACAGAACAAATAAGAGTAATTCTACACAATATGCTCTCGATGTATGATTGACAACATGATGATGAGGTGTAGGGTTATGATTGAAATAAATTAAACTAATTTTATAGTGTAAATCCAATATTTAACTTATGATCAATATTCTGCTACCAATCATGCAGCGAGAACATATTGTGTAAAATTATTCGAACAAATAATATATTGTGAGGCGTTGTGGGTTCAATCCTCATTTACATCAAATGATGGAGGAAATATATCTTCTTCATTTATTATTATTATTATTATTATTATTATTATTGAGAATTTAAGATTATTCACAGGCGGATCTATGAGGAAATAGGATATGTTCAATATTTTCAATGGACAAAATACATTAGTAGTGATTCAGTGTATTTTGTTTAACATTATAAAAATATAATTTTATTGTGATTGTTAAATAGAACTCGGGAGTGTTTAGATGAAACAAATAACATGCAAGATATATTTTGTTACAAAATATAATAAAACTTGTTTTTGTGAAGTGCGAGATTCAATTTTTTATCTCAATTTTTTTATAAAATATGATCCGTTTTAATTTGTCTTTTCTTTCCCGCTCAAAAATTATAGCCTAGTTATAACATTTGATATTTTGCATTTAATTATAAATTTACCAGAATAAAATATTAATGTTATCAATAGTATTAATCTTAACAAAAAATGCTGGATTTATTTCCTCCGAATGATGCAACTACTCATTATATAAAATAAATACAAATTGATTATGTTTGTCAAATAATAAATTATAACATCATATCCAAATATAAATTAAATAATCTATTAAAATTAATATTATTACTTCAACTAAAATATAAATACGCAATGCAAATAAAACAAATCAAGTTTGTTAATTGATTTACAAATTTGCTCTTAATCTTAACGAACCAAAAAAAGAAAAAGAAAATGAAGATTGTATAGACATTTTAGAGGTGATAATTTGAGAGGACTGAACCGGTCTGTAGGGTGGTGGTCTGGTGGAAAGTAGAAGGAGCAAGTAAGGTGGAGCACCATTGGCCCTTTTATGGGTGGGTGAAAAGTCAAGTGCTTTCCTTTTATTTCTCAACTCATATTCTCTATGCTACATTTTTTTTTTTTTTTTTGTGGGGTCTCTAAAATCTCAACACTAATATTTAACATTTGGAAAATGTTGGATGTATCTGGTTTTTTTTTCTATTTTAATTAATGATTTGATATTTTAATTGAATGTCAAATCATCATGTATTTACGTGTTGATTTTTAAATTATTAAATTATATTGACATCATCAAATTTCTTGAGAGAGTTCTAAAAAATATGCATAGCTACGAATTTGAAAAAAAACAATTCTCACTTCTTAGTTCATTGTAAATTGCTTGATCAACTCTTTGCAATAAAGAAAGCAGTGACATTGATCATAACAACGTCGCGTTTCGTCCATAATCACAATCCAATCCAGGTGATTCAGATTGTCTTTCATGGAACCTTGACTCTATTTCAGACTCGAAGAGAAAGTCCGATTTATTTGTAAACATTGAACTATGATCCCAGGACGACTACTCTTGACATTTTTTTTATAAAAGCACAATAAGTTAAGATAAAAATAATGACATGTTAGTCCACATGAGTCTCGGCACACAAAAAAGAAGCCATGGTTGGTGGGGTGATTTTAGTAAGGAAGAAGCCCTGGCCATGGATGATGGATGGATGGGTGGATGGAATCATGGATGGATGGATGTGCCACCGTCACATTACAATCTTTGGTAGTATTGGCCCACCCACCCAACCTTGCTTTCTTAGTCTGTCCTAATGAGTCAAAAATATGTCATGACAAGTAAATTGCATATATAACTAATCAATTAATTATATGGTAAATACTCTTAAGATTTACTGATATAGGAAATAGCTTTAATTAAAATGCAATTAGAACAATTTGGTGCATTGTTAGGTCAACTACTCCTTTGAGAGTGACTTTGTGGGGTGCCCCATTTGGTTGGAATTGGAATAGCATCCAATTATGATATTTTTCTACTATCATGTTTTTTTGTTTCCATCCTAGAGTTCATTCCTATACTTAAAAAGTTCCATTAAATGGTTTGAAAATTTCAACCAAGATACAAGGAAAATGATAAGAAAAAAAAAAGCATTCACATGCAATTAAAAAATGAAAATTTGGATCCTTAATTTACGGGCCACATGCTAACATCACCTTGTTCATAATAATATATTACATGACAGACACCCAACTAAATCAGATCATGATATTTCTCCAAACCTTGACTAATCTATTCCATCTTTTTTCAAAATTTCAATTATTCATTTCATAAATATGAAAGTAATGTGTTAATGGAATATTCAAATAATAAAATTAGGAAAAAATTGTGGTGAGAAAACTGAGTCAAAGATACTATTCCTCCAAATTTATCACGCCACCTCTTATTAAACTTAATAATTACATAACAAGCGATTTTCAATTGAAATCTATGAACAAAATTGTATCACGCATCGTATTAATATAAAAGATATTATACATTACAATACTATTACAAGAAATATCAACAAACATGATTATTGCCTGATTTTGAAAGTCAGAAAATAATTTTATTAGTTTCGTGCCTTTGCAGTTTCGAATCTCAGACCGAACCAGTCGGTCTTGATATCGAGACAACCCGTACCACACAGGCCTGCACCAGTTCAAACCACTTTTATTCTTTCTGGTTTCATTCACATCTATTTTGTGTTAATTGCAAAATTCTAGTACCAAAATCAAGATTCCACAAACTTCACAAGGAATGGTACCATTGTACAATGGTATAGCCCAATACAATTTAATATCAACATCAAAACTCTTTGCTTACCGGATTAACCGACCCGCTTAGCCACCCGAACCCGCTCCGCTAACCAATTTCTCTTTTCAAGCGCCTTTGCTTCCACCTGAAAACCCGCAACGTCATCATTTACCTGATTACAATCTCTAATTCCTCCCCCAATTTCGGCCTCCTCTTCTGATAAAGCCGAGAAATCCTCTCTCATGAGCAATGCGTTATGCAACATAGCGCAAGCACCGATAAAAGCCGAAACCATTTTACAATCCTTCTCGTCTTCTAATTTCCCAAGTACGCCCCAATTTTGCAAACTCGCAACGACTCGCCGCACAGGTTGACACATAATTTTGTGAATTTCATTGAAGTCCTCGTCTTTATCTTTTGTTTGCTTAAATGGGACGATTAACCAAGGTAGTAAAGGGTAATTCCCAAACCCAATTAAGAATTTCTCATCAGTGAATAATCTCCCTTCTTGCACATCATTATACAATGATGAATTCTTTAGTATCTCAAAATCACTCCTCTGGCCACGAAACCCCGCTGCCAAATTTAATATTTTGAACGAACAATCCGCCACGATTTGTGCCGCAATCGAGCCATTACCGGTTTTGAACCGTACACAAGTCACAACACCGCAACAATTCGGAATCCTATCATTTGTCAATGATTCAAATTGCGAAGAAATCAAATTAAAATCAGTAGGGGACGAAGGAAAGGAGAGCCAGAAGCGATAATTGGTCAGGATTACACGACAAAAACGTTTGACAGAGAGCCTAACAGTGTCCTCCGGTACGCCGAACCGAGCTGAGAGAGAAGCATAGGGTTCACCAGTGCTTAAATGGGAAAGAGAGATGGCTAAGCGGGTACGCGTAGGGAGAGAAGGGTAGTCCAGAAATGGGTCGAGTAGACCCGTTAACCATTCAAAGGTAGATGAAGTCATGTTGAAGGCGAGGATTGAATCATCCAATTGGCGCTTGCGCTTTACAGGAAGGAGAAAGGAAGAGGAAGACAGTGAGAGAAGATGAAGGAGGAGAAGAGGCGAGACGAGGGAAGGGGAAGAGAGAAAAGCGGGGTTGAGAAAGGTAAGTAGGAGAGCTTGAGCAACGGCGGAAGTGGCAGAAGCCACGGCCAGGCGTCGCCGGCGCCGGCAAGGCTCCATGTAAGGGAGCCGAACAGCAAAGCTGTGAACTTTCTAGAAATTTTTGGTGATTGCCCGAATGATAAGGCAAATATTTCCATGGATATGGCGTACACCGTATTCTAAGGTCTAGGAAGCTAATTTTTCATTATTTCAAAACTGCAAAAATATCAAATTTGCCCAAAATTGAATAAAAACTTTTTTTCTTTTTGAGAAAACTTGAATTGAATATAAACTAGGATGTGATGATAAATAATTGATTAATTAGTTGTATTAATAAAGTCACCACATAGCTAGAACAATGGCGGAACGATATTTACCTAACAAAATAACCTTTTATACGCTTCAAAGGATTTGCTATAAAAACATAACAAAACATGCGCAAAGAACTCCTAATCTAATTAGTAGAGAATTTTCTTCTAATAATATAACTGCTGAATTATTGGGTTTTAAATATCTTTAGATTCTGGTTCCGCGCTTAGCTCGGAGTTTCCTCTCTGCAAACTGGTAAAAAAGAATTGAACGATAAATATACAAATACATATATAAAGTAAAAAATAATATGAGAGACAAATAATTATTTATAATTTACCCATGCAAATGTTGAATATATAATTGGTCTTCTGTATTACACTTTGGAAGAATATTTTCGGGTCCATCTCTTGTAACTGCGTGTTCTTCAAAGTAACAAATTATTATTCACCATATTTAATTCTTGAATTATATAAAATTACCAATTAATAGTTTTTTGCATTTACCAGTTGGATTTCCAGAAGTCTGTCCAGCATCGAGTTGCGGTGGATTTTGCATACCATCCCCTCTAAATAGCATCTACAAAAAAATAGTATATTTCCAAATAAAAATCATATATTCATTACATTAAACCAAATAATTGTCTCAATTATACATTTAAAAAGATCAAGTACCTCAGCACAAACCGGCATTGGGAAGGGTTGAGAAGGTTCGGCAGGAAACAAAGACTCGGAATTGGCACCGAAATTCGCGACATTATTATGCATGGCACGATTTATCTGATCATAAAGTTGTTGGGTAGCTGAATGAGGGTTGACGGGCGCAACATCCGAACCCGGTTGACTCATTCCTAACCCGGTAAGCATCTGAGAAGCTTGAAAATGTTGGAGAGCTCCAGATATGTAGTTCGGGTCCAAATACATGCCATTTCTCATTGATAGCATCTATGAATAAAACGGGTAAAGATTAATAATTAAATTATATTATTTTGTCATTATGATTAAATGTTCGAGTCAACCTGTACTTGGAGTTGGAGTTGCTTGAGATAATCAATGGCTTCATCGAGCATTGATGCTTTGTCGGTCTACATTAACAATTTCGATTTTTTTAAATATGAGAAAATATTGTATAATGAATATGACTATTGTATATTGTATTCTACGATACCTTATTAGAGTTTGGTATTAGACTTTGCAATGCTCTCATTTTCTCGTTTATTCTACTTCTCCTTCTCTGTTCGTTCAATACGATATAAAATATATAATAAAACAATATGATGATAATAAAGAGCGGTTCAAATTATTTTATTTTATTTTTTTAAAAGTGAAGCAAGTTTTGTGGCTTGCATTCACAAACATAGAGTTTGAAATTAATAATTATCGATGTTAAGTGGAAAAGCCTTGTTCGATAATTGATATTAACATTTAAACCCCTCACACCTATGCTTCTATTTTCAGTATGTACCATCAAAGATGCTACTTTTACGATCGGGCCCTCAAAAAATTTGATCATCTATGGTTGTTCTCATTTTGATACAAGTCCTTTTTGCATGGAAGATCTCTAAAATGTACTACAGCAATTTTGAAGGAAAAAAAATAGTATGGCACCTTTTCTGACAAATTATGAACTTCGGCGGCACGGCTTCTCTTGCTCCCTGAGCTTCTAGACCTATTTGGCTTTGCCATCTCTTCTGAAACCCCCACCCCTTCCTGCAAAATTGCAAAAAGAAATACCAATAATGGCCAAAAAAAATCAAAATTCACAAAATACCGCTCAATTTACCCCCAAATTACCTCGCATGTCTCGAAATCTTGCTGAATTCGCTCGGCAGAGTCCATGGATTCACCGCCGGAGCTCGGATTGAAAGAAGAAAACAGCATTTTGAAATCGTTAAGGTTGTTCGGGTCTTCCATTAAAAAAATATCGTAACGACAAAAGCGGAAATCTTTGAATATGAGTGTGGAAAATGGGCAAATGGGTAGTAGTGAAAAGTAGTTTCGATGACTTCAGAGACCTTTTGTGCCCATACCGATCAGTATCATCGCAGAATTTAGTAGAACTTTTGGGCTTGCTTTTCGCATTTCTTTACCTGAGGAATGAAAAGCCGAGTGAAGTGAGCAGCACAGGGGTTTAGTCCGTCATGAATAATTCGATGAATTTTGTCTATGGTGAACCAGCCAATAAAAAGAGAACACCTAATGATTGTGCTTACGTGGGTCTTTTTAAATGGATTGGTGTATAGTACGCCGGTAGTGTATTGTGATTTTCATTGGTGGAGACTTGTAACGGGTAGCATTTATTAATGGGGCGTCTTTTTATGTGCTTTTATATGTTATCTCAAAAAGAAAAATTTCGAGTACTGTTATTGCAAGAATTAAGGTTGTTTAATTAAAAGAATAGTGACATTTTAATAACAGTATTTAGGGGTTGAGAGCATTTTTTAAGAAAATGAAATAGACTTATTTTATCCTTAAATATTTATTATATATTTTTGAAAATTGTATTATAAACATGATTGAATGTTGTTTTTAAATATTTAATTTCATAAATTTATTAATATAATACAACTCTGAAAATAAAATTTATGTGTTTCTTAACGTCGACTGAGTGGAGAAAAAAATAAAAAACTTTTTAAAACCAATTATAATACAATTTTTCTCATAAACTGTTCTCAATCCCAAATATCGTTCTTAAAATATCACCATCCTAATTAAAATATAATTTCAAAAATATATAATAATAAATATGAAACTTAATTTATGATAATTTTTATTTATCATTTTTATTTATTAATTTTATTGTATTTCTAATTGTGTAAGAGCATTCTCGTATATAAAAAAATTATAATTTTCAAAAAATATTTTTCAAATTTTAAATTATGTTCTTTGTTCAGGCACAATTTTCTTTTGATATGAATATTGAATATCATTTTTTCAATTTTGAAAAGTTGATGATCGTCATTTATTTATTTATTTTGTTTTATAATATTTCTTATTCAGGAAAAAAAACTATGAATAAATTTCTTTATTCGTGTTTTGTGTGTTGCTATATTTAACGTTTCAAACTAGAAAATATAATATTATATGCATGCAAATAATAAATAACAATCATCATAAATAAGGATACAACAATCTTTTGTTCGAAATTTTTGTTTCATAATAAATGAAGAAAATATATCATTGATAACAATCATCAATGATATTTGAATACACAATCTCTCACAATATATGATCTTCTGTCTCATGGTCAATCATTATGTTACGGGTCCATTAGCTCGTTAGAAAATTTTAAATGGTTGTCATGTTAACTCTTATAACAACATGATTTTTTTTATAAAATTTAAATTCAATCTGAATATAATAAGTACATATTTTGCTACACATAAATTATTCAAAGAATTCACTTTATTCTAAGTATTTGTCCATTGAAAATTTTGCACCAACTTAAATAAATATTTTAAATTTAAATCCAACTTAACTATCTTAATTAATGTTTTAGCATTTGATAGAATAAACAAATAAATAAACAAAAAGTAGCTTTTACATAAAAAAAAAAAAATGTGTTGATATCTTAAACAAAAGATAGATATAATAAGTACTAACAACTTTAATATTTGCATAGAAAATAGTAACAAATCAAGATATAGAAAGCAAAAAAAAAGAAATTACAAAAAGACAGAATAATGATAAATTGACTATATATATATATATTTGGGGCATAAGAAATCAGAGGAAAAGTTGGAAGTTAGCTTGGTCCATTCATATTTTTCTGAAAAAAGAGGGTCAAGTACAAGACAAATTAATGACGCCTATTCTCCGTTTTTCCTGTTTTTATTTATTAGCCGTGCCGTGTTTCTCATTCTCATCATCATCATCATCATCATTCATTCATGCAATGCAATGTATCCGTATTTCATAAAGTAACTGGAGAGGTCTGGTTTCTAAGTGTAGTGGAGAGGTGTGTTAGTGTGTGTGCAGGGTCTGTGGTGTTGGAAAAAGAGCTGCTCAGATCAGACCTGATAAATGGATGTCTTTATTGTTTATTTATTGCCATCACTGACTTTCTTCTCGTCACACGAGTTTGGCTCCGATGGTTTTAATGTCTAGACATGGTTTACTAGTTATGGCTTATGGACATGGAAATTGGGCTCGATTTGGTTCTAACAAGTTTAAGCCTTGATTTATATAGGCCTTGGGTTGTATGATTGAAATTTGAAATGGACTTTAATTACAAAAGGCCTTGGTGTTAGAAAATAATTTGGGCCATACAACTACCAGAGTATATAGTATGAACAAAAAGGTTTACTTTTAATTTTTTCATCTTCCATCCCAAATCTAATAAAAATCTAATTAAGTCTATGATATCTTAATTTGATCAAACTTACTTTTTTTTTATTATGACTGGGTTTTTAAATTATAACCTGATAACTCATGATATTTGATGACCTAGAAATAAATATTTTATTTTTGAATCTATTAAATATGAATATAGTTGTTGATGTATTAATATAGATCTATTAATTCAGATATATATTTTTGAAATAAAATAATTTATGTCAACACGTCATCAATGATGTTATAGATTGTCACATCATAATTTACTGATCTATAGTTCTAACTGGACCAAACTGAAAAAAATGAGTGACTTAACTGATAAAGTTGGAATGTTAGAGACTCTGATTGATGTTTAGAAAAAAATTGTATGAAAAATGATATACCAACAATAGACTTATTTATTCTTAGCTTAATGATGAAAGATATGTTTAAATGTCCCGATAACTAAGCACAATTAATTATTTTTTGTTATAATAGATTCATAATCAGGACAATGCTCCATTGTGAGTATTGTGATAATCTTGTTTAATCAATACTAAATAAGATCACATCAAAATAAAGTTGTATAATAATATATTAATCTCACAATCTTTTTTATAATCCTTATTTATATGCATCCATTGATCATTTTCGGGCATGGGAGCGTTTTCCATCACATTATCCCAATTAAGTTTGTCAAATTCATCAATAGTAATCTTTTCAATTTGTTCCATGTCCGAATCTATTTCACAATTTCATTGTAATCTAAAAGAAAAATTAAGTAATTTTCGCAAGTAATTCATACAATTATTTCTTACAGATAATCCAGTCACAGTACAATTATTTCTCAGTGATAATTCATGTCACAATTGTTTCAATTTGATCCAGTACAAAAAAATGCAGAGAAAAAAACATACCCAATTATGAAAAAATCAATCGCAAGTCGTGGAAAAAATCAATCGCCGAGCCTTTTCCAGTCGCCCGTCACCCAACCCACTCTCGTCGAGAGAGAAAGAGAAGGCAGAGAGGTTGCGGGTATGTTGATGGATTTGTTAACGAGTGATTTATGAGTTTGTCGTGTTAAATATTGTTTACAAAAATATATTTTGGTCAATAAATTTAAAAAGCATAAGTTAATTAATTTAATTAATTTAATGTTAATTTGAAGATGTGGTTAAATTTGATATTATGTAGATTTGGTAAGAACAAATTTGATATAATCATATTTAGTAGAGATAAATATGATAATAGTGAGTTAAGAGAAATAAATATATAATTTATGAACTTACTAGCGATATAGAAAAAAAATCCCCTATAATTAAAATGCCAGTCTAATCGAGCCAATTCCGAAAGATGGGACTTAGAAAATTAATATCAAAATTAAACATAATATGATATTTTAAATTTACAGTTTTTAAAATAAAAATAACATTGAAATGTTCAAAAAAATATTCGGGTTTTGAATCTTTTGACAAGTAAATTCTTCCCTTCCATTTCATTTTTATTAATTTTTTAAATTTCATCAGATTGTTTTGAGAAAAAAAAAACTGTAACCTACCTAGTATTTGGCTAGTAGTATTTGGTAGGATTATTAACATTATAGTTTTAAAATTATTAATAATAATACTTCAAATCAAAATTTGTAAATGTTTTGTATTGTTGGAACTATATTAATATGAATGTTTAAAAAACAAAAATAATATCTCATGTATGCTTTATAAAATTATATATTGTTTTATAGTATTTCATATACAATATATTTGTCTTATATTTATGACAAACATATGATCGCCCAATTAAACGAGAAATGAAAAAACAACTACATATAAATCGGTTTGACATGAACATATCAAATGATAATAGTTATTATTGTCATTAAAGTGAGATTTGTGAATTTTTAAAATTACCCGAAGTTGATTTTAAATAAACTATTAACGAAAAAACAATAATTAATTAATTTTTCAAATTTGGTTACATATCATAATTTAGCAACTTATGATAATCATATGATTCATATCCCCTCTTTGTCCCTAAAAGCATGGAGTTAAACTTGAGGGAAAAAATCAATTAATTAATGGAGGAATTCTTTGTCACGAAACGTAATGCGTAACCAGGAATAATTTCTTTTGTATGGTTGAATACCGACACAACGACACTACTTGCACATAAAAATGAATATTATTGAAATCAATTAATCCACTCACTTTATCCTAAAAAATAATGCAATAATTCGTTTTTCAGGAAGAACTAATTGATGAACATATGAAATTTGATTTCGCAATTCTCTTAAACACAATTGAGTGACCATTGACATATTTTAGTGCAACTACTAATAATCTTCGATTTATTGCACTTGCTTAACAACCACCACCACCTCTTTTTTTAGCATATTTACATTTAAGTACGATCCTTGCAATAAATTAGAATTCATCTTGATCAACATTCCATTTTTTCGGACATGCATGAAACATGCAAATCTCTCGTACCAACAATTACAATCACACACTAAATCGATCAATCGATCACCAAGCTTTTTAATTACATAAACATATATTTATAATATATATAATTAATAAATAAGTAATAAATTAATAATATTTTAAATTAAATACGATGACAATAAATGATATCAACCAAACTATACAAGTATCATATAAATATCATAAACTTGTTTAAGAAATATCATAAAAATAATATAGAAGTATTCTATAAGTATATTATATACAATTTATTTAAAAATATTATGGGTCAAAATATATAATGAGCCGAAGTATCCTAAATAAAACATCCAAGCCGTATCCTGGACGTATCCCCAGCTATATTCTGTCGTATCCTGTCGTATCCCCGCCGTATCCGAAAAAAAATAAATATTAAAATATTCGGATACGCCACAAAAAAATAAATATTAAAATATTCAGATACGCCACGTGGCGTATCTGATACGTATCTGAGCCCTATCGCATCCGTATCCGTATCGGATACGCGTATCCTCAGGATACTTCTGCATTTTTGAAATATCCGCGTAACATAGGATATCATACATGATATCATATTTAATAGCGGAAAATTTATACACAAACTTACTTTGTACTCAAATTTGTGCAATTTTCTTATATCACATCATTACTTTTATTTCAACCACTAAATTATAATATGTGACAAATTTTTGATCGGTGATTAATATTTGATTTTGTATAACAATAATGTTTTGTAGTCATTTATGTGTCCAATATGTTACAACATGTTATAAACATTTTTACATGTTATAAACATTTTTACAAGGCCACGCCATCCTACATGAACGACATGCACTATTATTGACTATGTTAACGTTGAACTAAATTTGTTCAGTTGTTTATCATTTTCACATTATGTTACATGATGAAGTGTGAATGTAATGAAAGATAAAAAATATATAATGAAATAGTAATAAATTAATATATAATAATATAAAATATACAACATATATTAATATTATTTTTATAACTTTAATTTTTAAAATGCATCTAATATATTCGTTTCAATTTTTTCTTTTTTTGATATCCATATAGAATAGTTCATACATATCGTTTTTCTGATTTTAATTTGTAAATACATTAAGTAAGAAAATACAATACGTGTATTATTATTTAATTTTGAAAAATTATAACTCAATCACATATAATGATAAGTAAATGTGTGCGTTTTTGTGCAAGCAAATTAATATTTGAATTTTGAAAAATTAATAGAAATTAAAAAAACTTTATCTATCTGAATAACTTCTTAAATTTATAAACATCTATCAAATAATATTGTTATTTTTAAAAATTTAATTTTTTAAAAAACATGCATGTAGTATTTTCTAAGTTATATTTAATTTATACCAAAGTAAAATTTGATATTACTTATTAAATTACTTTCACTAGTAAGGGCTTGTTTGGATACACAAGTAATTGGTAGTATAGGATAGTTTATTCCTAGGATAATGATTTTAAAAAAAATGGATATCGATCCTTTAAGTTTTAGTAAAAACAAGAAAATTTTCGATGACATGTTTGGACGTAGTTTAGTAAAATATAGGAATTTATGTAGGTATGTGTGAAAGTTCAACATGCTATCACATATGTTGGTATACGTAAAATGATAAATAATTATTTTATGAAATTTACATATATAATATAACTTAATTTAACTTCATATAATTTAATTTTAAAAAAATACAAAATAATAGAACATAATGTTAACTAGTATGTGGTGATATAATATGTGTCATGAGTATAATATAATGTAGTATCGAAAATTAAAAACGATAAAAAATACTACAAAAATATGAGATGATTATGTTTTGTAACGAAATAAAAGAATTTTATGATGTTTCCTAATTAGATTGTATTTTTAAATTTTTAAATTTGAAAACATTTTCTTGTAAGATACGAACCAACTATTATTGGCAACATTTAATTTAATTAAAATGACATACTCAAAAACACAATATGCAAAATAAAAAATTTAACTTAACCAAATAACCTATGTCTCTTGATCATAATAAGAAAAATAATCAAATAACACAATATAAAAACATTAGCCAGAAACTAAACAAAAATCAAACTTTAACCAAAAAATAACTGTTGGTCAATTAAAGTTGAAAATATATGAGAAAAACAAATATTGGGGCATTCGTGCATTGGAGTTAATGCATTTATAAGAGCTTAAAAACTGGAGAGAGAGAGAGAGAGAAGAGAGAGAGAGAGAGAGAGAGAGAGAGAGAGAGAGAGCCCTCCCAAGTTTTTTGATGAGGTAAAAAAAAAAGATTATTTGGATTGATAAGTATTCCTAATTGATTCAATTAATTGACACTTTCAATTCACACGTTAATTAAATTATAGGAAATTTTTGATTTTTGGACTAAATAAGTTTTGAATTTATAAAGAAAGACAAAATAGTATGGAAATGTGGAAAATAAAACTCTCGAGATGTTAAAATTATTCATTTTTGAAAAATCGGGTACATTTAACCTCTAATTAGTATTAGTTAACCTTTGATTGCAATTAACTTGTGGCACTAATAATTTGCAGGGCATAATTTTCTAAGGCATTTGTTCCTTTAAATCTACATTTCCATTCATTGACTCGTGATGAATACAAGGAATGATATTGGTATTTTTAATGCTTTCTTGAGAAAATAACAAGTTAAAATGAAAGAGACATTTCTATATTATATAAAATTAATATACGATGTTTATGTTAATTATATATTTGTACTAGTATTGGAAATGGCATATGATATTGAAGAATGATGTATTAATACAAAAATGATAGGTAGGGTGGGTAAAGTTCGGTTTAATTGGGAACCGAACCAATCCGTCTGTTTAATCGGTTAGGTTGAAATGTTGATTTGTTCGGTTTATTCAATTTGTTTTTAGGATTTTGTAAATCGGTTAAACTGAACCGACCGAATTACATATTGTTTTCGCATATTCCATTATTTAATTACAAATTTTACATTATAATATTACAATAATATAATTATATTTTATATGATTTATTTATATATTTTTGTTAAATAAAAATTAAATTTTAAAGCTATAAAGTTTCTTATTCGGTTCAATCGAATAAACCAAATAAGAATTCGGTTCGGTTCTTAAATCGGTTCAATATTAGTTTGGTTCGGTTCTGTTTAAATCGGGATTAGACTTATTCAGTTCGTTTTGAACCGAACTGACTGAATGCCCATCTGAATTGATAGATTAATCTAAAAACAAAACATAAGTACTTAAAACGATAAATCAATACTAGTCATATAAAATATAATTATATTACTGTAATATTGTAATATTGTAATATGAATTTTTTTAAATTAAAATAATGGAATTCGGTCGGTTCGATTTAACCCGTTTGCAAAACATCAAAATCGAACCGAATAGAATAGACCAAACAATATCAAATGTGACCGGATTGGTTACCAAATAAACAAAACTATATATATCACTTTTATCTTGTTAATTTTTTGAAGAAAAAATAAAGCCCAATCTCTTCCTCATGTTCATCATGTGTCAATGAATGATAATATAGAGTTAAAAGAAATAAATGCCTTCAAATATATCATGCAAATCATTCATTCCACAACATTCATGACACAAAAAATAATTTATTGCAATCAACACTAATTAAATCCTTAAACATACCCGAATTTTGAAAAGTGGACAATTTTAACATCTCTCGACTATTCGAAAGTCGAGAGAGTTATTCTTCGTATTTCCAAACTATTTTGTCTTTTATTGTTAATCTCAAACTCATTTAGTCTCAACACAAAAAATTCCCTAAATTATATTAGTAGATATTAATTGATGTGTCAATTCATTTAAACGATCAATTAAATCGCTAATCGAATCAATTAATAACACTAATCAACTCAATTTACCAATTCAATTAAACGATCAATTAGATTAGCTTTTAAGCACTTTAGTCCTTGATCCTACTCAAAAGGATGTTTTCAACTGGTCTTGGAATGGAAATAGAAATTATACCTGTAAAAGTGCATACAAAATATTGTCAAATGGTGTATTCATTAAAGCAAAATTTTATAAAATCTGGAAAATTAAAATTGAATTAAAAATTTTAAAAATTTTATGGTTATTATATATAAATAAGATACTTACCATTGATAATTTAATGAAAAAAGGCTGGTCTTTTGTCAACAGATGTGTGCTTTGTCTTAACTCTGAGGAAAATGTGAAACATTCAACTTGTCAGTGCACATTTACATTAAGAATTTTTGAAAAATTACATGGGGCATTAGGAATTAAAATAAATAATCAAATTGATCCATTGAAATTATTGATTGATAAATCAAAAACAAAAAATTATAAAATACTTATCTCATTATTTTTATATCATATCTGGTTAGAGAGATGCAAAAGAACATTCACTGATTCCATATCCTCTGGCTGGCAAATAATTGACCTGATAATATATGAATATAAATTAAATTTATTAGTATTAAATTCAGAAAATTATACATATTTATATAATGAAATAGAAAATTATTCTAACAGGGAAGATGGATCAGTTAATAAAAATAATTATGATTTAAATCAATCAGAATCAAGTTCAATTAGTTCTAATTGTTCTTCAAATGAAATTTCATACTACACTAATCAATTTTCTGTTTCAGGGGATACATCTAATGAAGACCAACATGAGATGCAACAGAAGGAAATTGAAGATCAACAATTTATGCAAGAGAGAAGGAAACAAGAAAACCCAATTGATCAAATATTGTGGTTTAATGCCGATTTGAATGTAACAGAAAGAAGAAATATGGACGACAATCAATCAAATCGAAAAAATCAAGAGTTTTCAAAATTACAAAGTGTTGTTGCGAGTTTGGAAAATCTGATCTCTCCCGATTTTGAAGATCCATCAAATCACGGTACTGCTTCATCCTCCCGCCCTGATACCAAATCTACAGAAACTTCAAATCAAGGTGGAATTGGCGTACAACGAAGCTTCTCAATGGAAGATCTCGGATTTTCGGAAAGTTGAGATGAATGTGAAGATCGGTGAAGGAATTAAATGAGAAAGGGGAAAAGAAGAATGACGAAAGAGGAAGAAGGACCCTTCGGCAAGTCATTAACTCACCGATAAAATAAGAATCCTGGTTATTGCGAGAATTGAAATCCTGATTATTGTGGGAATAGAAATCCTGGTTCTATTGTTGATAGTTTTCCAGGGTTTTAAAGGAACTGGGGAAAGGGAATACAGGGCTCCAATTAATGGATTTTTCTTAATCTGTTAATTAGTCTAGTATTAATGTTTGTAATTAAGGTTATAACGGTTATAACCAAGTTTTAGTACGAAGGTATTTAGGATTTAGTGATTTTTTAGCTAATGTAGGGCAAATGCCTTAAAAAATAACTTGCTTAATTAGATGTAAATATTATGAAATTAATACAAATAATAGATGTAGGACTTATGAGCCTACTATATTTTTCTCAAAAAAATCAAGGATTATTTTGTGTGTTTGAGGGGCTGAATATATAACCCCATAAAAGTATTGGACCATGTAGGACTTCCTAAAATAAAATAAAATAACTGAGGAGAGGTTCAATTTTTTCTTTTTTGCTAGCTTTTGTATACAAATTTCCTTGAAATTTCTAGCCTAAAATATTCACTAAAATATACTGACATGCACCCAAACCATCATTAGTAATTTATTGAAATATCTTCCTAAACTACAAATTACTTGATAATTCCTAGTGATCCAACCAAATCCTAAGTTTGATATTATATATAATTTTCATTTCATTTTGAATCAATAAAAAGTTATTAATGTTATATAATTCATGATGCGTTACTGCATATATAGTATGATTCACTATTTGTTATTTAATATTTCATGAAATATTTTGAACAATAATGATAAAATATTTGTTCTTATATTTTTGCGCGCCGCTCTTTCTCCCTTCACAATAGAATGGGAAGACGCCGTTCGTAAATTTGTGTTATACTTCAGATATTATTATACAATGACACTACTATAAATATTATGATTTGATAAAAACATGAGTTTTTTGCAATCATAAGAATTGTAAAACATATACATAATTATAGATAAACGAGTTCAAATAATTTTATTTTTAAATGATATTACCATTACTATCATACAAATATGTGATTTGTATTGCTATGAAAAATAATAATATCCTAATATAATTAAAATAATAATATCGAAATTTAACTACCAAACATATCACAAATTATTTAAAATTATATGATATTCTAAAATTACAGTTGTAAAAATAACAATAATATTGAATATATATATTAAGAGTTCAAAAAGTTATTTGCGTTTTGAATTTTGATAAGTAAATTATTCCTTTTCATTTTTTTTAATTTTTGAAAATTTTAGTATCAGAGTGTTCTGAACAAATATTAATACTAATAATAGTATCAGGTAGGATTGTTAACATTATAGTTTTAAAAATATTAATACCAATGTTGCAAATAGCGTGTAGCGGTTAGCTTGATGATCATTTTTCCTAACGATAACGAGAAGCATGTGCTATTACGAGAGCTATAGAGGATGATGTAAATATTAACGCATAAAATAATTCATAAAATATATGAAAATAAGCATCTCCAACAATTAAAAATATCTCAATCTAAATAGGAGACGGCGTTTTTTGGTTTATTTATCAACCATAAATGTTTTTAATTATTAAAAAAATTCTTGAAATAATGTTCTTTAATTAAATTCATTTGATTTTTTATAAATTAATCTAAAAATATTTTATTTAGATCTAGCGAGCTACAAAAATGCAGCACGCGGCATTTTACCTCCAAACTAAACTATATCGATGTAGCATAGCGTTTAGTGAAGATATTTGCAACAATGGTTGATATTAATACTTAAAATCAAAATTGGTAAACGTGCAAATTTTAAGTTTGAAGAGAATTTATGTTGGAACTATGCTAAAATGAATGTCAAAATAACTACAAAAATCCATTGAGACATATTTTATGATTTTTTTTTTTGCAATTATAATTTTAAAAATAAAATAGTTGTTGGTGTATGCTTTGTAAGATTATATATTCGTTTATTACTATTTCATATACAATATAGTCATCTTATATTTTGTATAAACGAAGTAATCGAGAAATGATAATAAATTGAATATAAATCAGTTTAACATGAACAATATCAAATGATGATAGTTATTGTCCTTAAAGCAAGATTATTTGAATTTTTAAATTTATCGAAATATGACTGTAAATAGTGAACACATAAATATCTACAAAACAAATATCACAAAAAAATAATAGTTAATTTTTTTTTTTGAAATTTGGGTTATATATCATAATTTAGCAATTTATTACACATCAAAAACAATGGAGTTAAACTTATCCTTCTCGTTTATAATTTTATCCCCTCTTAATCCCTACAAACATGGAGTTAAACTTATCCTTCTCATTTATAATTTTATCCCCTCTTTATCCCTAAAAACATGGAGTTAAGCTTGAGAAGAGAATCAGTTAACGAAGGGATTCTTGGTCATGAAAACTAAATTAATGGAGGAATTCTTGGTCACGAAAACTTAATGCGTGGCAAGGAATAATTTCCTTTGTATGGTTGAATACCGACACAACGACAGTACTTGCGCATAAAAATTAATAATATTGAAATCAATTAATCCACTCACTTAATAGTATTATAGATTTCTTTTTAATAATACAATAATTAGTTTTTAAGGGGAAACTAATTGATGAAATATATGATATTTAATTTCACAATTCTCTAAACACAATCGAGTCGCGAATAACGAGTGACCACGGACAAAAATCAAACAATTTGATTTAGTTACTAAATAAATAAGTCACTCATGAGTCATTTCAACGATTAAAAGAGAAAAAAATGACAAAATTCGTGAATCTTTAAGCTTCAAAATGTAGCCATATTTCCATTATTAATAACGAGAAATACACAGACATATTTTAGTGCAACTGCTAATTATCTTCGATTTATTGCACTTGATCAACCACCACCACCACCTCTTTTTTCAACCAATTTACATTTAAGTATGATCCTTGCAATAAATTAGAACTCATCTCGATCAATCTTCCATTTTTTCAGACATGCATGAAACATTCAAATCTCATCATACCAACAATTACAATTACACACTAAATCGATCGATCGATCACCAAGTTTCTTAATTACATAATTTTAACACAACACAACCTCAAAGGCCATAACGCATATCAGAAATCTTGGTCTTGATCCACTTGACGCTCGTACGCACGGAGGACTTCAGGTTGGCTTCCATGGTGAACACGTTGTACGACGCGATTCGCCTCTTACGTTTTATCTCGGGATCGGACGAACTGGCAAACCCGTCTCTCTTTCCACCTTTGAAGCTGTATGATTTATCCCCTATAGTACCTTCCAGTCCATTTGAACACGAGAAGGTTGAGTAATCTGCCATTGATCTGCTCTTCTCCATTGACAAGTGACAAGAAGAAGAAGAAGAAGAAGAAGAAGAAGAAGAAGGGGGATGAATCAAGGAATTGGAGGAGAGAATGATGGCTTTATTAGTGAGGATGGGGGAGTCCGAGATAGTGAGTGGGGTGACCCACGTGTCATGTTGGTGGATTGAGGATTTGCTTTCTTTTCACTTTTTTTTTTAGTGGACGGTTCAACTCACCGGAGATAAAGAAATTTTTTTTTTTTTTTTTTTTTTTTTTTTTGCATAAAGAGAGAAAGAAATTGAAGTAGTACAATAGCATGAGTGCAATTTCATCTTTTTCTTTGTCCACTGTGGGGCCTTTTAGTGACGCATAAGTGCTATCTATCTATCATGACATGCATTCTGGTGAACGGAAACAATACATATGTAGTACGGCCATATAGTAATTAAAAAAAAACATAAAATGAGATTTTTATTAACTGTAATTTTTATAATATAATATTTAATATTTAATAATTTTTGTATTTAATATTTTTTATATTCTTTTATATATAATATTATATTCTTTGATTAACCAAAATCTTATATATAATATTTAATATTATATATAATAAAATATGATTTTTATAATTCTTTTATAATATTATACTCTTTTATTAACTGTAATTTTTATATTTAATAATTTTTATAATTTGTATATTATATTTTTGACATAAATATACTAATTTTTATTGCAACAAAAATAACTTTTTATTTAATAAATATTTATTATATTTAGTTATTTAATTATGTATTATTTGTTTATTTTATATAAAAAATTTATTTTTATTTTTCAAGTACAATTATTGATTTGTTATAAGTATCGATAAGTATCCGAAAATATTTGAGAAATATGTGATATTATTTTGAAATAAAATATTCGAATACTTCACGTTATATATCCGATACGCATCCGAGGAATATCTCCGTTACGATACAACTTGATTTTTGAAATATCAGTCAAGCATAACATGCTTTTTATCAAACACTTTGTTGATTGTTGTCTATCCAATAATAATTCTTAATAATTAGTTAAAATATTTTTTCTTATTAATAATTAGTTATCCAGGTTGATTATATATAATTGATCTTCTTTTAACCAATCTCTGAGTTTTATCTAATTGTTTCACATACGAAATTACTTTGTTTAATTAGATATTTAATGATATAAAAATTGGTAATTATGTGAAAGTGGGGGAGTATTTAATGATTGTTGGGTAGTGATCATGTCGCTAAATAGGGTCACAACACAATGGTCCCTTTGGTATATAATGGCGTATTAGGCAACACTTGGAATCCACCTTCCTTCTTTTCAGGATCCCCACCATTTCATCATGAAACACTCCATCTTGAGCTGGATTACAACTTGCAATTTGTCCATTCTAATTGACAATTAGTGCTGATATGATCCTCATGCTCAAGTTTCATAAATAATAATGCTCCATTTCATTTCTACATTTGTACATGTGGTGTCAACTATGTGAGTATTATTCAAATGCTATTTGGAAAAATATTTGCCCCAGATCAGACTTCGAATACGGTTTATTTATATTCCGATTCTGATTCTGATTCGAACTTAATATTTGATTTTTGTCGGGGATTCTGGACAGAACCGGTTCAATTAAGGGGAATTTCTTAAAAAACCCCTAACTTTATTCAATATTGTGAAAAAACTCCTGCATTTTGAGATTCTCTGTTTCAACCGCTCTGACACATACTTCATTTATTTTTACCTCCCTACCGTCAATTGCTCCATCCAATCCAAGTTTATTTTTTTTGTAAAAACTAAAGTACCCTTGTTCTTTCTTTTTTTCTTTCTCTAGAACCCATTAAACCCCATTGCTCAGAAAAGTGAAGACGCAAAAGAAACCTAGCGAAGTTTTATGGAGTTGTTGTCCTTCGATTTCTTCTTGGAGTTGCGGCAATGGTTTTCTTGCTACGAAGTTTGTGGCACCTCTAATCTAAGCTTGTCTCCCCAAAAACAATCTTAGGTTTGTAACTTTTGTTAGTTAGTTTTCTATTTTTGTTCTAATTAAAAAATAATCCGAGTAAGAAAACAATTTCTTTTTATTTTTCATAACAGATTTTTTTTTCTAGGTTTTCTTGGTACCTGACATGTCCAATTACTAGCAATTTCTCATGATTGTTTTTTCTTACCAGTTTTATATTTTCTTGCATATAATTTTATGATGATTATTATTTTTGGAGATTTCGATGAAGCTTAGGAGATGCTCTTTTAATTAGTGTTTATTTTGTATGTATAATTTTGTGTTTTGTTGTAACCTGTATAATTAGGGTTTACGAGTTGTCATGTTTTTTTTGTGGTAACCTAATTTAGGAGTAATATTATCTTTATTTTGTTAATTTAGAATCATGATGAACTATGAACAAATATGAACTATGATTATGACTATGGAAACAAATATCGTTTTATATCTGGTTATTAATTTTTATTTTTGTCTACTTACATTGAACTATCGTATTTGATTATTCTGCAAATTGTCTCTAGTTATGAACATTAAGATTTTATTGAATTCATCTTTTTGTTATAATTCATTAAACGATAGTTTGGGAATGAAAATCATTTTGTACTTCACAGGGTATAGTTCACACAGGATACTTTTAGTTGCAAGAAATTGAGTAATGCAACATTATTTTACTTCATTTGTATGCAAGGGTATATTTGTCTTTATGAAAAAAAAAATAGTGAACGGATGGAAGTAATTGAGGGTAGGCAGGTAAAAAAAATTAGTGTGTGTCAGAGGGGCTGAAACAAGGAATCTCAAAATAGAGGGGGGTTTTTAAAATATTGAAAAAAGTTAGGGGGTTTTTGAGAAATTCCCCCATATTTAATATGTAAGGCAGCTAAACCTGGGATCCGTCCATATTTTTTTGGTACAACGAGCTTTCAAAAGGTGATTTCAACCAGTGTTCTGGAAATCGGCCTTGGCGGCCGATTAATCACCGATTAATCGGTAGTCGAGGGTCCGCCGTCGAGATAAACCCTTGGCGTTTTGTGTTTGGCGGATTTCCGCCAAGCGGCCGCCAAGAGTCCGCCAAGACCGCCAAGCCACCGACAACCCGATTTTTAGATGTGTACAGTTTTTTTTTTTTTTTTTTTTGCAAATTTTTTTTTTTTTTTTTATTTTTTTATTTTTTTTTGAATTGCCAACGGGTTCATAGTCTAGTTGGTTGAATGTGAAGTACAAAAAATCATATATTATGAGAGGTTGTGGGATACTATTCAAAATAATGATCGTTTTTGTTATGGATTGTCAATGAATTTTCATTGACATCAAAAAAATTAGACATCAATAATGAAAACGGTCGTTTGTCGGATACTATTCAAAAAAATATATTTGGACTAAAATTTTTCATATTTTTAATATTATTTATATATATATATATATATATATATATATATATATATATATATATATATATATATTATTATTATTATTTGAGTTTATGTTAGTTTAGTGACGTAGTGTATTTTGTTACTTAAATTATTTAAAACTTATTAAAAGAACTGTGATTTGTAATTTTGTTTAATTAATTTAAATATTAAATATAAAAAAATAAAAATCCGCCGAGGTCCGCCGAGATTCCCGATTAATCCCGATTAATCATCCTTGGCGCTTGATGGTCGTCTGCCGACCAGCGAGCGCCGAGCGATTTCTGGAACATTGATTTCAACAAGGAGAAGAAGCAAGCAGCGAATCGTTAGGAAAGAGAGAATACTGAAAAACAAAGGTTTAAAAGATGGAGCTGGATTTCATTTCTGCATTTTCAGAAACCAGGATACGGATTCAGTTCTAATAAGATTGATTTATTTTCTGCTTGTATTAGAGTTTTTAATTCTAGTTTATGGTTGTATCCGGTTTTTATTTTCTCAGTTGATGGGTTGTATTATAAGTGTGAGATATTAGTATAAGAGAACATACTAGAAGATTTAGGATTTCATTATTGGAATTCTAATCTTATAATAATTGTATAATTTTAATGATAAATGCAATTAGATGGGAGACTTGTGAGCCATATCTATTTTTTCTGGTTTAGGATTTAGGGTTTATCGTATATCATTATTCTAACGATGAGATCACTCTGAGACGTTAGATACACCTAACCAATGTTACATATATCGTATATCACTTACATATCGGTCAGTCACCGATAAGAGATATGACCGACATAACGGATTCATAGCGGAAAATATCAGTGGTATAGCGGTTATGTACTTTTCAATATCAATATATTAAATTGATTAATTTATATTAAGTTTATTAAACTAATTTAAGTTTTACATGATTAATATTCAACAATAAGACAATAAAACATAAATTTCAAGTTAAATTAAAAATACATTTACAATTACAAGATAAAACTCATAAATAATACAATAAACTAAATCACGAAATCGTGTCCCTTCACCATCGGTATTGATGCAGATGTCCCAATGAAAGTCTAACTTCGTCCGGATCAAAATCGATTTCAAAATATTGTTAAAAGATGTGTCGGCCCAAAATAATATTCAAAATAAATTATGTTTTAAAATCTAAATCGGTTCCAACCGGTCCAATATCGGTCGATATCGGCCCATATCGGTCCATGTATCGGCCGACCGATTTACTCAACCGATACTGGACATGTCGTAACGGAGGGGCACTGATTAAAAATATGAAACCGACATATTAATCCATATCAATGATATTTAGAACACTGCACCTAACTCATATCACATTTCTTAATCATATCTCTATCCATTTATACTAAACTCCAATTACAATTCATTTATGCTAAAGCCCAATTACAATGTAAATATAACTTTCCATTTCGTCTTCATTGGTTGCATCCAATAATGTTTTCATTGAGTTTTGAAATCGTGACTTATTAAATCACAATTAAATTAGTTACCAATTGTGCTACATCATATTTATGATCTAAGTCAAAACATAATGTACATATTAAATTTTAAAATTACGTCATGAACTCCAGTGATGTCCTAACCCGTAAACTTGCCAAACTTGTTTCGGGGCCGACCCTGAATAGTGGCGTCTAGATCTTTTTCCTTCCTCCCTCTACTCATTTTCTCTCTACACCACCTCTCCCATGTGCAGTTAGCTTCTCTCGTGCCCTTTCAGCTTGAATTGTCCTCTTTCCAGCATCTCCTCTCAAGTCTCAATTGTCCCAAGTAGTCTCACTTCTTCGACCCCATCGCCAGATTATCTACGTGTACAAGTCATGTTTAGTAGAACGCGGATGCAGGTTGCATTATTATTTCATTTGGGTTGAATCACAGCTTGTTCTCTAACAAATTGGTCAATATGTTTCGATATTTGTTCTACTATTGTTTTTGAGTTGTAATTATTGATGATGAATGAAAATTTTCTCATAACAAAAATAAAAATCTTAACTTCTCAATGGTTAATTACAGTATATATGGGACAATTGAGGATTTCATTGTATTAACTGAGGTACGTATTGGTTATCTATTCTCTCCACATAAGTACTATGATTGTATCTCTTGTGTTATTTTGTATAATACTACTAAAATTTTAAAACATTAATATTGTGATGGTTATGGAAAATTAAGAATGAGGATTCAAAATAGAGTTACAAAATTAAAGAGGAGATTTAATGCAAAATCAATGGGGGGAGTTATGAAGGAAATTAAACCATATATTTATATATATGGCCCATGAGAGGTATTCTGATTGATTTCAGTAAGAAGATAAATCCCTCTCTCTCTCCTCTATTCTTGATCTTTTCATGAACAATATTTTTCTCATCACTTCTTTATATTATTCCAAAAAAAAAAAAAATCGTGAAAAATTGGTGCACATGACTTCATCTTTTTCGAGGTGATAGTATTCTTTTCTATGATTGTGTTATCGGAACGGAAACGAGTAAAGCTCATGGTGTAGAATTTTGGAGACAGATAAACGGAAATAACATGCACTAGAGGGCGTCATATGTCTTTATGACAGGAGTGACACGACCACGCGACTATACCGGGTCTGTTCTCGTTTTATTTATAACTATTTATATGAAATGTGTAAAAATGTGATTTTATTTATAAATATTTTATATTCAAATATATATTATTCTGTGATTTTCTTCGATTAGTTTTTCCGTAAGAGTGATGTGTGAAATGTGTGGAAAGTAAGTGATGTTTGACGCCAATTTGGAACAAATTGAATAAATTTAATATCCATACATGCTCAATCTATGTTGCACGGATACTTCAAAAAACCGAATTTACCCGTATCGTCGTATTCGTATCGCCGTATCCGTATCGCCGTATCCGTATCGCTGTATCATGTATCATAAATCATATGTTAAAATACCGTATCTCCGTATCCGATACACATCGCTAGGGGTGTACGTAGACCGGGTTGGACGGGTTCTTATCGAAATTATAACCCAACCCACGTATAACGGGTTTCCATTTTTCCAACCCAACCCAACCCAAGATACATATAAAAATTTCGAAACCCAACATAACCGGGTTGGGCGGGTTGGGCGGGTTTTTTTTGCCGAGTATATACTATAGAGATATGTATTCAATTATTCATATGTTTCAAAAAATATATTCAATAAGAACTATGTTTTTTTATTAAATCATCACAATTATTTTTACAAACACATGAGTCACAATTGAAAAATAAATCTTAATTAATTAAATCATATAATATAACAAACACCCAATTCGATTTTACCACTTGTGCTTGAATCATATAACGTAACATTAATTAAGTAAATTGGAATTCTTAAATTTGTAGTAAACTATGAATATTAAAAAGAAATTGTTGTAAAATAAATCTCCACATTCCACTCGTGTGAAAGATCTGTTATATTATTTCATTATAAATAATACTAAATTTTAAAACTTTATATATTATGTCCTATATTATTTATTGGATAATTTTCTTTTGCATATAAGATGCATTTGAGAATTAAATAATAATGACATACTCTAATTATCACAGAATAGGAAGAGGAATGGTTCAAGGGGTGAACGAAGCAACTGATGTGACACTTTCGAAGCACAATTTAGACTCGAAAAGTCTGTGCCCATCCCTATGGTGAAGTGTTTCAAGGTGATGGTTAGGTTGAATATTATTATTCTTAATAATTCCCAAAAGAAAATATACATAAAAAAAAAAAATGTATATATTATATTAAATAATTTAACAGAGTATATTTCCACACCGTATACTCTTTGAGGAATTACCTATGTGAGAATTGTCATGGGCCGTGACTAAAGGATACGGGCAGGATCCTAATATATTCTCATGAACATCAAGGTTAGCGCATGGCCATAAATAGCGCACACCCGCAAAAGCACCAATGAATTTTTCCTACTATGTGTGTGATTGTAGAAGATTGGTTGAATGACTCATGGTTCAAGACCTAGTTCACCATGCAGTCTCGATCATACATGATCAACACTAAGTATGGGTTCAAGACTACGTCCACCCATATCGATGCATAGTAGATACCGAGTTTTGAAGAAAAGAATTAACTATCTATATAAATTAAAGTTTTAAAATTGAGGGCGAATGTTATATTATTTCATTATAAATAATACTAAATTTTAAAACTTTATATATTCTGTCCTATATTATTTATTGGATAATTTTCTTTTGCATATAAGATGCATTTGAGAATTAAATAATAATGACATACTCTAATTATCACAGAATAGGAAGAGGAATGT
This sequence comes from Luzula sylvatica, assembly GCA_946800325.1. Classification (NCBI taxonomy): domain Eukaryota; kingdom Viridiplantae; phylum Streptophyta; class Magnoliopsida; order Poales; family Juncaceae; genus Luzula; species Luzula sylvatica. The sequence continues at coordinate 56,016,506 of OX326960.1, read as the reverse complement.
TAATGGGAGGTTACATGAAATAAATAATTAATGATCCAATATTAATATATTGAGATTTGGCAATTTCGGTTATTTTATGGAAATGAATGACCACTTTATTTCTCCTTCTTCTTTACTGAAAGGACACAACTTTCTCTTCCACTCTATATTAACAGATGAAGAAAAATACCTCTTTGATTTAATTAATTCTTTTCTTCAATTATGAAGCTATTCAAATATCAACTCGGTTGAAGAATTCGGTGTACGGCTTCATTTCTTTTGAAGTGAGGAACATCCGTTCTCGATTGTGCTTACGGAACGGATACGAGATGAGCTCTCGAGGTGTAGAACCTTGGAGATGGAGAAACGGAAATACCCTGCACAAGAAGGCGTTAATCTGTCTTTAGGGCAGCAGTGGCATGACCGCGCGGCTACATCCAGGCTTGTCTTAAATTTGATAATCGATTTATTTATTTATTATTATTTAATTTAATTATTTAATTTGTTTATTTGGTTATTTTATTGAAATATAACCAACAATATCTCGGTTGTCTCGTGAAGAAATCGCCACATTCTTTTATGTTTTATGTCCCATGAAGAAGTTTTTATGTTGTTGGTTTGTTTATTGCGACTTCATTTGCTTCAAACGAGATTGAAATAAATAAAAAATTTCATCATGTTATTGACTATTGAGTTATGTTATGGATTTGTGGCTAGTAATTCCGTGGACTTGTGTTTGTGTCTTAAGTGGATTATTGTTTGAAGTGAAGAGAAACGAAGTCTAATTTATGTTAAAACTAATGTAGAAAATAAATGTGATAATTAATTTTTAAGTTATTAGAAATATGAATAAGTTTTCCCTAATTAAATGAAAATTTGATAGTCTATGGGTCGGGTTGGGTTAATCCGGGTTTTTAATTTCTAATCCGTAACCCGACCCGCAAAAAACGGGTTGGTCCGGGTCGGTCCGGGTCCCGACTCAACAATTTCGAAACCCGCAAAAACGGATCGGTCCGGGTTGGGTTGGGCGGGTTGGGCGGGTTGGAGAATTTTGTGTACACCCCTACACATCGCCGTGTCGGCGTAGTGCAGCACAGTGCGGCACAATGCTCAATTGATAAAGAAATGTAAATTAATAATACATGTACTTCCATTTTTTTTGCAGAATTCTTGTACTCGAATAAAAAAAGGACTTAACAATTTCATCATCTGAGTAATTGTATCTGGATACATGTTGTATTTTCACACAGAATCGGCACTATATTTATATGCGAGAATTTTCAGGAACCGATACTAACCTGGCATTGTGGGCGCAATTTTATGCATAATATCTATATAACTAGTATAATATTATTATTTTTTTATTAATTTTAATTAAACATTATGTATACTTTTTTAATAATAAAATTTTAAAAATTTTCAAACAACCAAACAAAAGATTATATTCTCCATAATTTAAAAATCCAAACAAACCGGGAAGTTTTTTCCATCCTTCAAGTTCTAATATGATTTCACTCTATTAATACCCCTAAGGGGCTGTTTGGCAAGCGGAATTAATAGAGTGGAATCGGATTATAAGGTGGAGGAGTAAAAAGTTCTGGAATTAGCAATTCCACAGTTTGTTTGGATGCCCAAATTATAAGATACTGGAAAATATAATTTTCTGTTTGGTTGTTTACAAAACTTTGAAATTTCGTTATTGAAAATGTAAAACTAATGTTTCATTAAAATTAATACAATATAATAGTATTATCATAAAATCAAATTATTATAATGTTATTATATTCTTCTTCGTCTTCTTCTTATTATTATTATTATTATTATTATTATTATTATTATTATATTGTAATATCATATTATTCTAATATTATTATTATTGTTATTATTATATTATATTATTATTATATTATTATTATATTATGATTATAATAAAATTAGTTTGAAAAAATTAAAAATATGATTATAATATAACATTATTGCAATATAAAATTATCATAATATTATTAATTGTAGTAATATTCTGGTACAAATTTTAATAATATTATAATATTAATATATTATAATAATACTAATATTAATATTAATATTAAAATATTATAAATAATACTAATATATTAATATTTTTGTAAAATCTTGTCTAGAAAACATGTTGAAATGCTCATAATATTTATATGTAATAAAAAAAATTATATGTAATATTTTGAGGCTTTGTGAACGTACAAAAGAAATTAGGCCTTGATAAAATAATGGGCTATCTATTATAATTCTAAATAACAAATATTAAGCCCAAAGCAAATGCAGCCCACTCAAATAACAACACTAAATACTAAAATAAATAAATAAAATTATGCCAGTCTCCGCATTTCCTAATTACTCCTTAAATAATATAATTCCCATAAATCATAAAACAATAAATCGTTGTTTCCATAGATATACATACCTTATTTACAGCTAATTGGCGGTTACAAATACCCTATAAATATCCCACCCATACATTACCCTTTTTCTGTACCATTCTTTCGTGAATAAATTTAGGGTTAATTCATCAAAGCCTATTTCTCTTAATCGTCTTTTCCATCGATCGATTCTTCTTCGTCTTCTCAAAATCTCAATTCAGACATGACGAACAGACAAGGTATTTCTTTCTCTCATATTCAATTTTCCTTCTCGTATTTTTTCGATTTTAATTTTTCTTCTCATTTTATCCTTCATGTTCCAATCCTATTTTTTTTTTCTGAAATGCCCTAATTTTCATGATATATTAATGGTATTGCTTTGATTTTGTTTTGGAATAAAATGCTCTATATCAAATTTATCAGGCCCAAATTACAGCCCACTCCAAATACAGCTTTTTCTAGAATCTTCTTTATTTTATTCACTTTTTATTCCCCACAAAGAAATATTCATTTTTTCCACAATTAAGGAATAATTATCTTGACGCGTACATACTTCACAACTTTTCACTTATACGACGTGTCAATACGTACATCGGTAATATATCGTAATCACCGATTTAGTGTATATATGTAAATATCTTACGTGTAAAAGGAAATTTTCATTTCCGCGACATATATATGTATACAATGTAGAATATATGCTTCTCTTTCGTTATTTTTTCCACTAGGGTTTGAATTTTTCTGTATATCGATAATCAACCATGTCGTCCAAGCAAGGTTTAGATCGAAATTTCATATAGTTGCATATTCTTTAGGTTTGATTTGACTTCCTATTATCAATTTTGTGATTTTAATCTCGGAATTTTGGGTTTCAGGTGGAAAGCTCAAGCCCCTCAAGGCTCCCAAGGCCGAGAAGAAGGAACTAGACGAGGTATATTATGTTCTTTCAATCGATTTTATTAGTTGGGTTTTGTTAATTTTGATATTTGGGGGATTTAATCTGAATTTAACTTGATATTTACTAATAATTGATTTGTATTTTGGGATTTATTGCAGACCGATAAGGCACTTCTTCAGAAGAAGAAAGAGGAGGAGAAGGCTCTTAAGGAATTGAGGGCCAAAGCGGCACAGAAGGGTGGCTTCGGAGGTGCCGGTCTAAAGAAGAGCGGTGCTGGCTCTAGTAAGAAATAAATATTTCGAGGGGCTAATTGATAATATTGTGATGCCGTGATAATAGTATTTTCGTGTTTTATTGGGTGTGATTTGCGTTTGGGACCTTTGTGATGATACTCCTGAAATAATTGTGGTTTCTCTATTAATGATGTTATGATTTGTGCTAACTTTCTGAATGTTGGTATTGAATGATTGATTGATTTGTGTGGATTTTTCGTGTTTAATTCAATTCCTGAATTGAAATTTTGGGTTGTGTCGCAAGTTCTGAAATTGTGATCTGAACTTCGGGATTCAGACCAGTTTTGCTGAGATCTGAATTCATGAATTAAATTAAACCCTGAATTCGCTAGTGAATCAGTTTGAGAGTTTATTGTCTGGATTGTATTTAATATCTGATCAGTGCAGTCTGAGATTACTTCATTTTAATTTACCTGTTAAAATCTGTTTAGTACTTCGTGTTAAGAAATCATCATAAAATTGAGTATTTATTAAAATGAGAAAACAAAATTAACAAGGCGTTGCAAGAAATCATCAGATAATCGAGTATTTCGTATTAAAATGAGATACAAAATTAACATGTTCGTTGCGAGTATTACCCTAGTGTATAATTTTCCTTACTTTGCAAGCTTGAATCCAGCAAGAAAACCTAATATTGTTGTAAAATACATGGTATTCAATATTAGTTTATATAATTGTTCGTCCAACTAATCAGATGATGTCTCATGTCAAATTTTAGTTAAAAAAGTGATGTTGATATTAGGGCTGCAGACAAGCCGAGCTCAAACGAGTTGTGCCAAGTTCAAGTTCGGCTCGGAACTTACTCGAGCTGGCTCGGCTCGTTTAGAATTATCACTCGAGCTAAAAAATCAAGTTCAAGCTCGGCTCGTTCTAATTCGAGCTAGCTCGGTTCGGCTCAACAGTAGCTCAATTAAAATAAACAACTTGAATTTTAATTAAAAAAATTGTAACAATTGAGAATAAACAAAAAAAATTCTTAATACCAAAATATCTTAAAACATAGCAATAATAAATCAAACATACAACACAAAACACAAAAAATAGGATTTGAAATTGGAATTATTAATTTGTCCCTTATTTAATTTGTTTCCTTTTAGGACTTGAGTTGTGACATGACTTGAAATTATTAAGGAGATAAAAAATTTCTTTACAAATGTTTCTAATTATAATAATATATATAATATAAATTAATTATGATAAAAGTATTTAATTTTTTAAATCGAGTTCAAATTCTTTTCGAACTTAATACGAACGAGCTGAGTCGGGCTCAAGCTCAGCTCGATAAGCGTTCGAGCTAGCTCGGTTCGGCTGATTAATTTCGAGTTAATAACGAGCGAGCTATTACCGAACTATTACCGAGTCGAGCTCGAGCGAGCCACGAGATAAAGTTGCAGCCCTAGTTGATATTAAAATGTATGGATTCGATTATTTTGTCATATGTTATTGTTTGTTCGACTAATCAAATAACTCACATTCCAATTTATTTATTTATTATTTTGAAGGCGTAAGTTTTATTTAAAATTATATTTTAAGAAAAGTACAATGGTGTTAAAAAAATTCAATGGTGGTACTTACTCGTATTCAAAAAGATATATCATATATTTTACAAGAATTATACTCAAAAAGAAATATTGTAGTTAAAATTGTATCGTCACACGTAAAAATATATCACATAACTAAAAATGATATATCACGTATTTAATAAGGTATATCACATGTCTAAACAAATATATTTAAAAATATATTGTGCTCGTGTTGTATGTATATAGATGGAAAAATGAACAGTACATTTGTTTTCAAGTTTATTAAAAAAAAAACAAGTTTTAAAAATATTTGCAACTCTAACATTTTAATGTTAAGACTCTCAGAGAGTCAGAAAGTTTTTAACCAATTACATGAATTTCATGAAGTAATTAATTATTCAATTTTCAAAAAAACCAGACTCTCAGAATCTGATATATATTTTTGACCTGCTAGTTTGCCATGAAAACATGTATGTATGAAAGTATAAATATATGCATAAGTACCGTAAATTATATATGTCACGAAAGCATACATTGTGAGAGTCCGATTTTTGTGATTTAAGCCGCCTATAAATAAAAGCTTTCCATGCAATTGTGTACTAAATTATGCATGAATGTGTGAAAGTATGAATTGAAGGATCGAAATCATTCATATATGGACCAAGAAACGATTGTATGAAGAATACAATAAAAAAAAAAAATCAACATAAACACGTTTTAATAAATTTGTCATAAATTTCACATACAAACTCCATTTTGAATAGAGCTAATTGGGTTGAATTGATAATTAAATTATTTTTCACTTTGATCACCTACAATTTTCCATTTAAACGATTTATCATTTTGTTTTAGTGGAATACCGAAAGGATGCGTCTGTTTTACACACAATTACTAAAATAATAAAATGATTTCTCATTTTTTCTCATTTTTTCTCAAATCAAGTCATTATTTACTGAAAATTGGGGATAAGTTTCAGAATTATTGCTCTAATTATGATTTGCATGAATATATGTTTTCGTGGCAAAGTAGCAAGGGGCAAAAAATCACGCATCAGATTTTAATAGTCTGATTTTTCTTTTAGAAATTGAATAATGAACTAATTTCCCCTCCCATTAAATTTTCACCGATTTGGAGCCAAATCAAAAGGCCACGTCGTCATTTACTGCGGTACTGTTCACTCCCTGTTCACTCGACACTGTTCATTCGGGTTACTGTTCATCATGTTTTTTTTTTTCCCAATATGAAATTTTATTTTATTTGACATGTCTTGTGTTTTAAATAAAATATTTGAATTTTTCATCGTATTAATAAATATAATTTGTATACTATAATTTTACTGTTCATCATTTCTGCTGTTCATCGTTTACTGTTCACATAAATATTTTTTGTTAGTCTGAGCTTGTATTATTGTTTTTGGTGCTTATTATAACAGTTTTGATTGGTACCAAGCTGCGTTTTTTTGTGCTTATTATAATATTTTTGATTGGTACCAAGCTGCGTTTTTTATGTTTTTTTGTTTGTCTTTTTCTGCGTCTTTTATGTTTTTTGTTTGTCTTTTTCTGCGTCTTTTATGTTTTTTTGTTTGTCTTTTTCGGCGTCTTTTATTTTATTTGACATGTTTTGTATTCTAAATAAAACATTTCAATTTTTTCGTTTGGAACATATGATATGTTTTGAGGAGGAAAAAAGTTTATATTTATTGCATAATACTTGTGAGACTGTTTAATATCAAACTTTTTTTTTAAATTAACATTTATGAAGATTACTTTTGTTTTGCACTTGTAACGTTTTAGATAAAATTATTATTTTATGATCATAAAAAATTTTGAAAAATCGCAGGGAAGCGCGAGAAATATTTCTAGTTCTTGTAAATTCATGCAATTAGTTAGTTAATTGACATATTGTTGCAATGATTAGGGACAAAATTTTCGGACTCTCAGAATCGAAAACTTATGCAATATTTGGATTTTGAGAGTTCGAAAATATTAAAGTTGCGAATATATTCAAAATTTATTTTTTTCTTAATAAATTTGGGAAACACGTTTAATTTTTTTTTCTTCTATAAAGAACCTCTAATAAAAACTATAGATATTTTATAAATATCACAAGATCGCCCTTCTGAATGGAACTCAACAAAATAAATTAAGAGTTACAATCTCTACAAAAATAAAGAGAGTTACAATTACAATCTCTACAATTTTCCAAAAGAACAAATATTGAGAAACTAAAAATCAAAATCAAAATCAAAATACTAATTAACTCCATTAAAAGGCGTTGAATTGTACAAAGACAATGGGCGCCAAATGTTTATATCCTCTGAAGCCTCAACCTGTCGTTACCACCAATGCACCTCCTACTTCTCCTATCAATTATATATTTGTACCTTTTATTTTCTCTAATCTAGCCATTTTATTTCTCAAATTTTAATCTTCATATCCTAAATTCCCCAAATTATTTGACTGTTAGGTCTGAATATTAGGTCAAATTTGCATTTCACCCATCCATAATCCGAATATTAAATCCTTCCAATTAATCAATTTGCATGCCTCCATTTATTTACAATACCTCTCAACAATGATTATATTTCCTCTCCTATTTCTCCCCTTTCTTGCATTACAATCATAATTAACCTCTCTATGGTAAGAATCTCTCTCTCTCTCTCTCTCAAACACACACACACAATGCAGAAAAGATATGCATGCCATTAATTTAATTTTTTTTCTTCTTCTGTGGGCAGACTACCGTGTCGATATTTCTGAGGACGGTGGCGAGGCTGGCATGGTCTTTCGCAAGGCGGCCAGTCGATGCAATGGCGACGATACTGTATCATGGCGGAGCGCTTCCAAGAGACCGAGGATTGGAAAGATTTGTTTGTAATGATCTGCTAAGATCTGAGAATTACATGTTTCATTTCGTTATCAACATGATGCGATGTTTCGTGTAATTAATCGCCGCAGCCTTTCTTGTTTATCAAATCTTGGACATATGAGTTGTTTAATTTAAGAACTTTTAAAAAACAAATGGATATTGAGTTAAGAAAGATATATCAAACATGGTAAAAAAAATTATGTTAATTTTAACATATTTGAGTATTTTTGTTCGGTAATTTCGAAACATGCATGATTAGAACTGCAGTCTCTCTTTTTCGATTATTGATCAATCTAGTTTCAAAACATGTAAAGAAGGCTCAACTATTTTTTTATAGATTTGTAAGGAAACTTGTAATGACTTTTTACATAAATACATAATTCATAAAAAAAATTAAAAATCATAACTTTCTCAAATTTCACACACAATAACAAATCTAACAAAACAAACATAATTCGATTTGGACACAACACTAAAAAGTAATAATACATCATAAATTAGTCTCTATAATCTTACAGAAAAATTCCTAAACATGTGTTGGTACGTGCATTTTCGTCAATTGTGCTAGCGAAAGTGGAATTTGTTTTTTATTTTTCTATTTTCGCTAACTGGGTTGACGAACAAAAAAAAGTTTTCCCACTTTCGCCGATTGGGTGGCGAAAATAACTTCAATACTTTTTTTCAGGTTAACGTGCAAAAATTATTTTTAATCACTTTCGTCGGGTTTCTGGCGAAAGTGTATTTACTTAGTGCTAGTTTTACAAATTGCCAAGTTCGGAATTTTGCAAATTTGACAAGTTAAGTATTAATTGTGCAAATTGAATTTTTCTCGAGGCTACATATCAGAATAATTCCTATGCACTCGGTAGTAACATAACATGCAAATCTTATTGAATTAGTCACGCCACTTCAATGATTGCCAACTATTGAAACGATTTTCTTATAAATATATCCAATCAAACTCAACAATTATGATATATGCAGTCGTAAAATCGAATGATCCAACATTTCTTTGAGAGACTTCAATAATATTTGAGATATTAGAGAAAACTAATATTCCAAGTACTATTGATCTCCATGAATCAATATGATCCGATATTTCATTTTTCTTTTTATCCTGGTTAGGCATAATTTATAAATAGTTTTGTTATATGCTATCATATTGAGTTTTTACTTTATATGTCCACTAAAATTTGGTTATTAAAATGATGAAAAGAAACAGAAGATCTCAAGTGTTTTGAAGTTTGAACATGTTTTGAAAAGGAAAGTGCATCAATTAATTAGTGTATATCTAATCGAATCACAAAACAGAGAATAAATTGCAAGATTAGCCAGCCTAATCTAATCTGTGGGCGCCATTTCTTGCAGCACAAGTTAAATCCAAGAAACTTAGAACAAGAACAATTGTAAGTTCACAAAAAATTTAAGGAATTAAACTAGAAAGTATATGACCACTCACCAAATCCTGTAACTATTCTACCATGATATAACACCTCAATCAATCAAATCATCAATATATGTAAACCAAAACATAATAATAATATGCACACATAATACGCCTTTTAAGACGCCCTTCTAAGAGCTTTCATCCGAGCAGCCAGCTCATCAAAATCAGGCAAGTTTGGATGCACCCGTGGTCCATTAACGCTAAACGGGTCGGGTTGCAACGAAGCCGCCCGCATTGGAACCCTACTCATTTCCTCCTCTTCACGAACCGGGTCCGTGGGAAGCGAAACAGCTCTCGCCGGTCCATTGTGCACCTGGTTCACCATAGCCCTACCCGTCGAAGGCGGTTGCGGAGGCAGCCTCGTCCTACTTCTCTCCTTAACGGGTTCAGTATCCGCACCACTCAAACCCTTTCGGCTGTAGTGCATGAGCATCTTATCCATGACACTGTCATCATCGTCTCGTTTCTCTCTGTGTCTACTCTTGTGGCCGCGCGGAGGGCCACGCAGGAGATTGCCATAGTCAATGGCATTATCCTCTTCATCTTGTTCGTCATGACCTCCTCTTTGCTTGCTTTTACTGCTCGAAGTTCGGCCCAATTTGCCAAATTCTTTCGCAAAATCAAATTCCCCATTATTATCCACATCATCATTGTATTTTTGTTTGTGTTTTTTCTTCTTGTCTTGTGCACGAGCTAATAATTCCTCATCAAATAATGCATCCTCATTATTATTATTATTATTATTTGGGGGCTCAGAAATTATTTGTGGTTTTGGAACTCTGCTTCTCACCGAAACGGGTTTGGGTTTCTCGGTATTAGTGGGTTTGACATAAGGCGGGACCGGGATTGTGGGTTTCTCATCCTTAACGGATCTAACATACGGGTCCGAACCAATCCCGTCTTCGGTAAATTTACCGAGTCTTGGTGTGTTCGGTTTCGTATATGGTGGAGGAACCATTTTGGTTCGGGTCTTTTCTTTAGGTTCGGGTCTGAGATAATCAGACCCATTATCTTTTACTTGCGATCTGTCTATAACGGGTCGGGTATTAGCCTGCTCTTTTTCAGAAAGAGATTTGACCGAACCGAGTCCAGGCTTATCTTGATCGAACGAATAAGAAGCCTCTTTTATGTGATCGTGTTTTGATTTTTCCCGGTAATTATTTTTCTTTTGCGTACCGTCTAATTGGTACGGTTCGGTTTTCTCTGGTTTTTTTGGGATCACGTGAATATCTTTCGATTCGGCTCGAATTTCTTTCATTTCAGCCTGAAATTCTCTTGGTTTATACTGAAATTCTTTTGGTTCGGGTTGTAATTCTTTCGGTTTGGACCGTAATTTTTTCGGTTCAGCGAGTAATTGTTTTGGTTCGATCCGTATTTCAGACTTTTGATAAGATTCTTTCTTGGTTTCATCCTGTACAAAAATATCGTGCTATATATTAGATTATAATCGAGTAAAATTTATAAAATTATTTTTGTGAGATAATTACAAGTTTGGCTTGAGAAGGATTAGCTAATTTCGATTTGAGAGTTTTAGCATCGAATGCAATGGAGAACTCCTGTGCAATGTTTTGCATCGCTCTGATTTTCTTCTCGTCAGAAAAAGTCTTCTCTCGAGTATTCTTCATGAACTGATACGAAAATAATATATAATCAACATTTAAATATTTATAAAATTTAATAAAGTTTCGAGAAAAAATGTACCTCTGAATTGACGTATGATTCAATTTGACTCCCGAATTTCTCGGTAAATATTTGTCTAATTTCGCATAATTCACGCAGATCTGGAAATCTAGCAGCAGCAAAAATTAGGGTTGCTATAGCTTCCTTCGCTTCATCTGGACACTCCCTATTAAAAAATGGTATATTGCTAATTTAAACAATTTATTTCGATGATTAAAGTATTAAAAATTGAATGTACCTTTGTTTTTCGAGAATTTTAAGTTGATTTAATATATCCTCGCAATATTGCTCGATCGAGTTATAGCAAGATTCTTGATTCATCTCAACAATAAGGGTCTCCATCTATTGGAATAAAGAATAATCGGTAACTAAATTAATATAAATGGGGAAATAATTAAGTTCGATTAGTTAAGATTAATAATAATAGATTAGTAGTAAAATATGAGTTTTGGTTGGTTATATTCCAAAGTCAGACAAGTGGAATAATAAAATAAGAAATACATTGTATAGTTCTTACCAGATATTAATAATAGTTTTTGGGTAAATTGGTCAATAAATGCAAATATCATTAATGATCTGTGATTGAAATTCTGTGCCACGATCAGAGCACATAAACTAACAATTAATACAATAACATAGGATTAAGAGGTAATTAATTAATACTTTCTAAAAGTACCAATTTGTTCTTAAATTAATCCAGCAAAAACAAACATTGGATTTTATCAAAATATCTCTTAGAATTCTTGCATGTCATAAATAATAGTTTAAGACTCATAAAAAATAAATACCCAAAAATAATCATAGAATTTTACCCCAAAAAAAAAACAATTGCAATTTACAAGACCTAATTGAAAGGGTGTTCACTAAATTATTGAAAACTCTTGCAAATCAGGCCCCTTTATCAAGCTATCAGGTTATAAATTATGCTAATAAACCCGGGAAAAGAACAAAATTAGAATTAATCGAAGGATTATCGATACGATATAATATTTTCTTTTTTATAATTTTTTTTGATTAACTTTTCTTTTTTATAATTTTCTTGCAAAAAAATAGGATTGAAAAATTCATACGTTTAAAATAGTTTAAAATGTCACAGCTCAGAAGTCAAAAAAAAAAATCAGAATCAACAATTTCGAATAATTGGAGAAAAAAAAGAACAGGAAGAAACAGAAACAGAAATAAAGGAATAAAACAAAATACCCTAGAAAATGCATTGAGGTCATGGCCATGAGAGATGAGCTCGGCCACATCTCGTCTCAGATACCACACAACCGCCTGTTTCTTCTTCCTCACCGGATCCAGCCGCGCCCTTATATACTTTATAGAATGTTTGCTTCAATTCCAAAAAAAAACCCAAATCAGCATTTCAAAAATCAAACCAACCAATCAAATATACTCCAAAAAATCAATTTCAAATACTCACCATTTATTGCTGAATTTAGAGCCAAACAGTCCGTCCAACATCGTAATCCCTTTTTTCCTCTCTTCGGCTCACTCAATTAACAAAAGCAATGGATTAGGACGGTGGAGGCGTGCTCGACATGAAAGTAAAGGAGAAAAGAGGGGAAGAAAGAAGGTGGTGGCGATGGTGGAGAGGTGAGCTGGAGAAGAAGGAGAACCAGATAGATGGGTTAAAGAATGAAGTTTTCTTATATTAATCCGTATTTAGTGCTGAATTAAATGGATCTTTGCTATGGACAGTCTCAAATGCACCCCTGCTATTAATTCCTTTCCTGTCTTTTGTAATATTGTATGCTTTTTCCTTAATTGTTTAATTTTTGTTTGATTAAATTAGCTGTATATTGTGTTGTTTTAATTATATTAATACAATAAAAAAATTGTATAATATAATTTATTTTATAGTTTAATGTATTTTTTGTTTAGTTTATGTATTTTTTAGATAACGATAGTTTTTTTAGATAACGATAGTTAATCAAAGTAAGTTAAAAGAAAAGATAATGTTGTTCGGTAAATGCAAAACGAAGTTGATCTTATTTACGAGATAAAATTGCGTAGAAAATATATTTAATAATTGAACAACAACACAACAACAAAATGTATTCAACAAATTAAAGTGATTGATGAAATTTGTTGGCAAACTTAAAAAAGTTATATCTTATAATTAAAAAATAATTTTAAAGCAAAAAACTTGGTCGAAACGAACTGTAAATAATAAAACATCGGTTATATGACATAACTAAAATAAAACTAATTTATTTCATGTTTGTAGCGAAAAAAACAAATAAATTACATCTCTATATTAATAATTTATTTTCACTGTCAGAATAAATATATAACATCGACTAATAAAACATAACAACGACATTTTTTGGGTAAATTATAATTTACTAAATACAATAATTGAAAAATAATATAAATTATTCTAAATGTCGTATTATAAAACAGGAATCACGATATAAATGATAAAATAATAATAATTATTAAAGCGAATAATAATAAATATTTCGACCTGATCAAATAAAATTGTTAAAATAAATAATACTGTTTATATAATTTACAATTTACAATATATACAATGTGAGTTTTATCGGGGATCGCTTATTTCGGAGCTTATTGACGGACTGTTTACCCACCCGGAATCATTTCGAAACAAGTTCCCTAAATTACCCATAGATGCTTTAATTCAACCATATCAAACAAATAATAACAGTAAGGGTAATCTCGTAAATTCAACTGTTCATAATGACAAAAACCGGCGGCCAGATCGAAGTTATTTCTGTCAGAATGGAAGTTATTGATTTACTGTGAACTTATCTCTGTAAATATTCGCGTTAGTACTGCTTTATCCATATATATACTATTGACAAAGATTCGTTACATGGTGATTTACAGAGAAAGGGTTGTAGAAATTATACAGGAAAAAGAATTTGAACGGTTGAATTGGGTATTGGAAGAAGACAGGAGTGAGTATTTATTATTCGAATTAAAGGCAAGGATCCGTATTCGAAGGAAATTATCTCCTGGACTTGGTTCATTTGTTTAAGTAAGCCGAAAGGTATACATATTGAAGTAAAAAGGTTTTCATTTGTGGGATTGATTATACGTCACTGTGCCGAGTTTAGATCAGGTTATATTTTGTATTTTGATATTAGGCATGGAGTGCTGGGCTCCAGTATGTTCTGGACAGAAACGGTTATATTTCTCAATGGGTCCACACTTCGAACGAGTTCTCTTTATCTCCAGTGATACATAACTGGAGACGTTAATCGCATGTAAATTGAATCTAGGGGGTTAATGCAAATCATGAAATACGGATTGAGTGGATTCCGATATGGACATGATTATTAATTTTGATTCTATATTCGATTTTAGTGTTCAAATCGACTTAATATTTTGAATTCGGGTTATTTCTAGGATCCGGATATTTGGAATCAGATTCAGATCCATATATTATTTATTTATTTATATACTTTATTTTGTATTAGTTGAAAAATTATATAAATTTCGTAAGTGGTTTAAAATCACAATCAGAAAATTATGTTTGAATATAATTATACATATCGTCATATCACAAATTATATATATTTATAATTAAAAAATAAATTATATTATCATACATAATATTCGCTATAATATTTGAAAAATCGTATTGATATCCAACAATATCCGAATCATATATGTTACTTTCCTACTAGGTAACAATACTCTATATAAAAATACTCGTGAGATAAATACATATTTTCTCTCCTAGCAAACAGTTTTCTTGTACAGTTTATTGGAATATATAATATAACCAAACTCATATTTTAATGTTCACGATTCTAAATAAAAGAAAATTAAAAGAAGGGCTACATTCAATTCAAAAATATAGAACAAGAATATGACAAATATCCACACATTATTAGAAGAATTTGCTACATCACGCCGACTTGACGCGCTCCAAACGTATTCTAAATAATAAAAGACTGAAAGAAAGCGTGCATGATTTCGAATGTATGCATTAATAATTGATAATGCACTTCAAAATATATTGAAAATTATTTGAAAGCCAATTAATTGGAGTGCAAAAATATTTGACTAATTATAAATAAAGGTACATACGTACACTAAAAAAGTATATACTATGTCATGTCATCAAGTTATATCATTTTATTTTAAAGTACAAAAGATATACTAAATAGTATATTGTTGCAACTAAATGTATAAAGATAAATTAAAAAGTAGGGAAATTTTTGTATATGGACGAGATAAGTTTGGTAATATTCAAAATGGACAACATAGTTTCGAAATTTGCATTATAACACTCTCGACATTTGAAAAGTCGAGAGCTTTCAAAGCTCTCGACATTTGAATTGTCGAGCAGAAGTCTCAACATTTGAAATGTTGAGAGGAATCTTCTCGACATTTGAAATGTCGAGAGATTGGTGAAATTTCGAAATTTACAAATAACCCCCTATATTTTCTTGAATTTACAAAAAAAAAACCTAACTTTTCAGAAACTCCAAAAAAAATCATACATACAAAATTTTCTTTTCAATTACCCCCCTAAAGGGTATTTCATGGTATTGCAATTTTTTTTGGACCAAAATACCCCTCTGTTTTTCATCTTTAAATTTAATAAACATATTTTTGCATTATTATATTAATTTAAGATCACTATAAATATTTTTTTAACATACTAATTTTAAAAAACTATATGTCATATACATAATTTTAATTTTTTATTTATTATATATTTTATCATAGAATACCAAAATTAAATAAAAATATGATCTAAAAAATATTCCTGTTAATATCTTGACAAATTAATATAATTCTAGTAATTAATTTTAATGTTAAATAGTTATTAATAAAAATAGTTATTAAATAGTATTTCTGACCAAATTAGCAATGCATAAGTGAACCTCAAAACGGCTAATTTTATTTCAACAGTTAATTTGTAGTAATTATTTTTATTAACTATTAGCAAATTAGTAGATGAAATCAACAGTTGTTAATAAAAATAATTACTAAAAACTAGCTACTAAAATAAAAATAGCTACTACAAAAAGAACTGCGGAAATTAAAATATTTGTTGAAATTAAAATTAGCGGTCATATTATTTTAATTAAAATTAGCTGCGGAAAAATTCATTCATTCGTTATTTTAATCCTAGTTTTTTTGGAGTTTCTCAAAAGTTAGGGTTTTTTTTTGTAAATTCAAGAAAATATTGGGGGTTATTTGTAAATTTCGAAATTTCAGCAATCTCTCGACATTTCAAATGTCGAGAAGATTCCTCTCCACATTTCAAATGTTGAGACTTCTGCTCGACAATTCAAATGTCGAGAGTGTTATAATGCAAATTTCAAAACTATGTTGTCCATTTTGAGTATTACCAAACTTATCTCGTCCATATACAAAAATTTCTCTAAATTAAAAAGTATCAAATGTTAAGAAGTCATATCATCACAATAAAACATATAAAAGATACAATAAAGAATAAATCATTTAAATCAAATATATGTTTATTAAAATTAAACTATACATATGATCTTAAAATTAAAATAAATTGAATAATCACAAATGACAAATAAGCATAAAAATAACATTTTTTTTTTCATAATAAATGAAGAAGTCTCAAATAGTCAAATATCTTTTATTCATTGATGTCAATGAGAATCGAATCCACGACATTTTACAATACATTATTTTTTGTGTCTCACACTCAACCAACTAGGTTTTGAGGAGTATCGAGAATTAATGCAAATTAGACAAAATAGAATATATTAAAAATAAAAGAAGTTATATTTATAAGTTTATAAAATATATATTACAAATTATAATTTAGAAAAAGAGAAACAAATATATTACCTCTAATAAACCTATCAATTTGCGTTTTCTTTAAACTAGAACGATCTTGAAGCCTATTAGCGCTAGCCTGAAAAAGATATATTATTAGCATATACACCTTAATCTCAATTAAAGAAAAGTATATTAATTGCTATTGTCATATAGATGCGTAAATGTGATATATCTTTTTAGTTGAACAATATACCATTTTAACTATAATAATAGGTTTTTGAATTATAGCTTTTTTATTGAATAGTAACATGTCATTTTATCCGACAATTATATCTTTTATATGACAATAGTAATACGTCATTTTATATGAACAATTATATTTTTTGAACAGGACAACATTTTTCTGAATATTAATACAAATATATTTTTGAATATAATTACTTGAGGGAATATTAATATATATTTTGAATAATAACATATATATTTGAACATTAATTATTTAAATTAAATTTTTAATATCATATATTAAAGAAAAAGTCACTTGGTTGGTCTTTAATGCAAATCGCTGGTTTTTATCAATTGATAAATGATAATATAAGAGCCCGTTTACTACGCCTCCC
Source organism: Luzula sylvatica (assembly GCA_946800325.1). Classification (NCBI taxonomy): domain Eukaryota; kingdom Viridiplantae; phylum Streptophyta; class Magnoliopsida; order Poales; family Juncaceae; genus Luzula; species Luzula sylvatica. The sequence goes on along the minus strand of OX326960.1, from coordinate 55,999,060 downwards.
AGATTCTCTCACACATCATCGATCTGAAAAATTAGTTGTTAATTATTTTTTTAATTAACAAATGAACACTTGATTAATAATTAATTATTATAAAATTAAAATATATATGGATTAACAATTAATAATTAATATGTATCAACTGTTAATATAATGTATTCGTGTTAATTTAGAGGGTGATTAATTGTTAATCTCTTGTATCGTTGATATGTGGGAGAAATTGGGGGAAAAAAGTAAAAAAATTCATAATATAATAATATAAAGAAACAACATGCATTTTAACATTTTAACATTTATCATATGCTATAGGCTGACGAGCTGAGCGGGAAAGTAAAAGGGCGAAAAGGGCGACTCTGAGGCGGAGGCAAACCCTAGCTTCCTCCGCCTCCGCCTCAGCCTCCACCACCACCTCCCCTCACCAGCCCAAGAGCGACGGGCGAGGCCGACAGCTCCGACTTCGCGACGGCGAGACTCCAACGCCGAACTCCGCGACGGGCGACGGCGAGACTCCAACTCCGCGCCTTTTTCGGTGGCTGGACCCTTTGGAGCTCCGCGAAGAGCCTAAACTCGGCGATTTTGGGGTGGAGGCAAACCCTAGCCGTCGCCTCCACCCCCTCCTCTCTCACTCCTTCCTCGACCCAGCTCCAGGGGTTACTTGCGAGGCGAACGGCGCGGCGACCGCTTTAGGGGCTAGGGTTTCGAAGCTTCCTCCTCCTGCTCGATTCTAACCCCTGAAGAAAAGGCTGACTTGCGAGGCGAACGGCGCGGCGACCGAGGCCACAGCGGCGATGGAGACAAAACGAGGCGAGCGGCGACGAACGGCGCGACGGAGGCAGGGGCTGGCAGGGAAGAAAAGGCTGACAGGAACTGGCGACCGAGGCGAAAGGCGACTGGCAGGAGTTTGGGGCGATTTTGGAGCTCCTCGAAGAGCAAAAACTCGAAAGGAAAAAGCGGGAAGGGAAAAAGGGAAATCGAAAAATCGCGAGGCTGGTGCCGAGTCTGGGGCGAGTCTGGGACGAGTCTGGGCCGAGCCTGGGGCGAGGCCGAGAGCGACGGCCGAGTCTGGGGCGAGTCTGGGACGAGTCTGGGCCGAGTCTGGGGCGAGGCCGAGAGCGACGGACGAGTCTGGGGCGAGTCTGGGGGCGAGTCCGAGAGCGACGGGCCGCGACAGCGACGGTGACAGCTTCGATGACAATCCGAGCTCGCGTGGCAAACCAAGGGCAGATGGAGGTTGCGTTCGTCTAAGGATGGCCGAAAGCATCATCTCTCGGCATGTATCTTACTTTTGCAATTATAATTTATTTTTACGAAACTACTTTTTTACATTTATCATGTAAAATCGCACCAATGTATTAAACCTTGGTTTAATATATTAAAAGAGGCTTCGCCTCTTTAGTTTTTCAAAAAAAAAAATATATAAAGAAACAAAACATCTTTTTAGTTTTTTCGGAGGTGGAGGCACTAAAGGGGAGTAGTAAACAATACGGTCTCCAAATCCGGCAAATTAAACAAAAAGTAATCCTTCCACACTTCCAATTCCACAAGCAATTCCAAGGTGGGTAGTGATAGTGGTAGTGGTGGGCTTGGCTATGAAAATGAATGAAGTTCACTTTGGACATTGGATTGGTTGTGTTTTGTCATTTGGCTTCACAAAACCGGAAAATCGTCTAATCCACTCAATTCCTCAGTTTTTCTTTTCGGTACCATTATCATGTCACATGTGTCCAGGAAGAATCTAATTAATGTTGGATGAACCCATGACATGTGGGGCACGTGACGATGCATCTACTGGACCCTCAACAATCACATGAAGATTGTGTAATGTGTATGCTTTCTTGCTGTGTAATTTGCTTTGTCACGTGTTGTTGTCGTCAGAAGGAATTAAAGGGTTAATTGGTTTCTTAAGGGTTAAGAGTTTCGGGAAGCTTTACTTTCTTTTCTAAAGTGATTCATTTTGTGTATAGTTATTAGTTATGCATGAATAATATTAAACACCCCGCTATTGTAAACCTGCAAATATCACGGAATGATTAAATTGAAAAGTAATTAATAGGCGAAATGAATAAATTTGGAAATTTTGCACCCATTAATTGAGGTGCGGGTAATATTAGGGGTTTTGAACGCGGGTGTCTAATATTATTGGTTATGCATATTTTCTACAAAAAAAAAAAACTAATATGATCCTAATTAACAAACATTAGTTGCAGTTTTGGACTGTGGTTTTTATTCCGTTGATTCGATTTAAACCGAATCATATTAGTTCGAACCAATTTTGAAATGAATGAATGAATAAACTGGTTTCTTTCGATTTATTTCATACAAAATTTATTTATATATAACGTAATACAAAATATAAATATAAATATCTCATACAAAATGTAATTATTTTGAAATTTTAACATGATTATTTCAAATTTATTTTTTTAGAAGTTAATGTATTTGAAAATGAAAAAAATGCAATAGAACTCGATAAGTTTGATTTAAACGGCTTTCCGAAAACAAAAACCGAATCGTATCGAATCAAATAAATAAGATAATTCCAACTTTACAAGCGAACTAAATGAAAGTGAATAAAATAAAACTAAACTGATTAAATCGAATTTGAGACACCACTCATTTCTCGAAAAAACCAAACGTTAGTCCCAATTTCTTCGGTTTGATTAACATAAACATCACCACACACATTAGAAACGGTTAGAGAACTATGATCTGGGAATCAACATATGAAATATGAGTTTAATATATTTACAACTTATACATTTTACACTAATTACTTCGTATTTGATTTTATCTAAAAGGAAGAGAAAAATATAGTATTAAGAGATAATTTGTCGTCTGAAACATTAATATGTTTCAACTCGTCCCATGCCATTCCCGCGTACTGAAAATTTCATTCGCAAATAAAATCGCATTATTGAATTTTCAAATAAATTAAAATAGTTATTCTATTTTTTTTTTTTTACCTCATCGGTAGCTCTGTGGCACCAATTCTCCAGCTCAGCGAGACCCGTTTTAACATACTCTCCGTTACTGAACGAACAACACTCTCTCCTTAGTAGCAAACTGCAAACAATCATATAAATAATTCAAAAAAGAATATAAATAAAATAAATAGAAATCACAAGATTAATTACAAAAATAAAAATAATTACCTGTTAAACAATTACACGTTGATGAAAGAGAAAATCTGAATGAAAAAATTTCGCACCAAAAATGGCGGAACCTACGTTAAAAAAACAAAAAATTCACATTCATGTAATTATGGTGATAACAATAAAAAAAGGGTAAAAAAGTAAAAACACTCACGAAATTAGAGAGACTCTTAACAATCCCTTGCCAATGAGCAAGCAACGCTTGTTACGAAGCCGTCCTCGTCGGCGATCTCCCTCTCGACACTCTCGGCACCTACAAACTCAAAACCCCCAAATCAAAAACCATAAACCTAATCTCAAAATTTCAATAAATTGTAATACTTGAACGCAGAGATTTAAAAGTGGCAAAATCTCCTTTTTCAAATTATCGCGAATCATGCCATAGATTTTCTCGACGTAAGCGGTTAATTGTTGCTTGAACAACAAGGCTGGATATTTCGCATCCACCTGTCGAATCGATCCACCACTCAAACTCCCGAGTAATATCGATAGATCCACTCCTGACGGATCCCCTCTGAAACTCTAAAACAAAAGTTTGAAATAAAAAAAAAATTATCGGATATTTTTGATAAAATTTTTTGATAAATTATGCATGAAATTAAGAGAGAAGACTACTTGTGTCATTCTTCCAAAAAGAGATGCGGAGGATCTCCGGCGAACTGCCGGCATTCCTGCAGCCCCACTTGGTTTCAGCGTTCTTTGTAGTAAATGTAACAATGTCGGTGCGTTTGATACCCAATATGCCAATACATCATTATTATCTTGAGTCTGTCAAAAAGAAATAAATAAATTGGGTGATTTTAGGGTTTAGGGTTTAAGGGGAGGTAAAAGGTACCGACCTCGATGGCGTGGCCAATGGTTTGGATGATGCGGTTGAAAACACTGGTACGATCCACTTCGAAAGATCTCCAGTGTAAAAGACACTTGTAGATTATACTTTATACATGCTGCAATTGGTCTGTTTCCTGCAAACCCTAGATGTTGCGAGATGCATATTATCAATAAATCTTGATTTTCCTGCATTAAAAAATAAATAATAAAAGTTAATTTAGAGAATTAAAATTTAAAAAATTAAGAAAGATATGTGCGTAGATTATAGACCTGTTGTTTCTCGTTAAGGGATTTTGGAGGCCTATCGTCTAATTCGCTTCGATCTCTCGTTAGTTCCCTTGTTACAGTTGGTGTGCTGTTTGAATCCTAATTTTTATTTAAAAAATAATTATTAAAAAATGTGTTATTCATTTATTATATATACGTTTTTAGAGAACATGAAGAAAAATAGACTTTTATTGTTTTACCGAAGATATTATTGAACTATTGCCTAGGATTGTGCCGTCGTCAGAGCCCCTCTGTTAACGAAATTGGGTAAATTTTGTAATTAAATTAATAGTTAGGTTAAGTTAAAAGTGAGTAAATATTTTTGGAAGGGCTTACATGCATCATTGATTTTGATCGGCCTGAATTTTTTTTTATTTTTAGCTACGGCTTGTTGACGAAGCACTTTGTTTTCAGATTCAACGTTTGTGAGCTTTTCCTCTAGTCTGTTGATAAATAAAAAAATAAAAAAATAAGTAATTTAATTACAAAAATAAAGCTAAAATAAATAAACCTACCTTTGAATGCTTTCTTGAAACTGGCGTAATTTACCATCAGATTCTTCTAACTTCGATTGTTTCTCATCCAGCAATTTTTGCGCTTCTTCAAATTTCCTCTCGAAATTATCAGCCTTTTCTTTTTCTAATTCCATTGAGGCCTATAATTCAATAATATAAATCATAAATTTGAATTTTAAAATTTGAAATTTGAAATTTGAAATTTAAATTTTTAAAAAGGGTACTAACCTTGAGTTTTTCGACCTCAAGAGTCGAAGAGTCGATTTTTTTAGTGTCTTGAACAAGTAAAGTTTTTTCTTGAATAACTGGTAGGGCCTCTTCGATATTTTTTTGGGCCAATTTCACAGCTTCACGTTCTTTTATCAAAGTCGAATTCGATTCGTCTAATTTCTTTTGAATTTCTTCTAAAGACCTTTGAATCTTTGCAATTTCCTGCGCTTTCGATTCTTCCAAGGCCTCCTAATTCACATAAAAAAAATTAAGTTGTTACTTCTAAGTATCAAAAAAAAGAGGGGGTATAAATGTAAAAAATACGAAATCAATACCCTTGTTTTTCGTTCGAATTGATATCTCCACGTAAGCTCTTCGACTTTTTTTTCGAGCTTATCTTTTGCATACTTAAGCGCCCCTGTTTCTCTCGCAGCCTGAGAAAAATGTATTAAAAAACTCATTTTAAAGTTTAGTGTTTAGGGTTTAATATAGTATTCATAACTAACCATTTTGAGACTTTTTGAGTTCTTTTCGAGCTATTCGTCCTCTCCATCTACACTGAGTAACCAAAGTCGATTTCTTCAGTTTCTTATGGTACGAATATCCTCTGTAACATCGCCACCTCGCCTATAAAAATAAAACATTAAAACAACAAAAATGTAATAAAATTATTCAAAAAAGATGGAAAAAAAAAAAAAACCTGGAGAATTGTTGCGGCTTTGGTTTGTTTTTTAAATCTGAATTCGTTTCGCGCAGCCATGGCTCTCAAACAGGTTTGAATAACAAGAACGGAAGATTTCAAATTCGAAAACGATTTTCGAGCTTGGTATCTCCGAGTACTTTTCTGAACTTTTATCGCTGCAGCCTCTCTTTTCATGCCTTCAAATTTCTTACATGCCAATATTCCTGTAAAAAACAAACCGAAAAGGGAAAATTTGATATTTCTCAAAATTAATATCATGTTTGTTAAAATTAATTAATTTATTTACCTCTGCAGAGGGATTGCATAGAGATCGAGGCATCTTTTAATGTGACAATTTTTTTGTGAGTTACGTGGGTGAGTATTTTTCGCTGAATTGTTTTTGCCGCGATGCTAAGTACTTCAGTTCTTCGTGCATCTAATTCGGCCATTTGTCCTGCTCTCAGAAATACCTTTGTTTTTCCCATCTGTAAATTATGAAAATAAAATGAATAATTATATAAAATTATTAGAATAAATAAAATTATCATTTTATTTATTTACCTGGAAGCCTACGAGACCTTTCTTTTCGAGAATCTTCTGGCAAGCAACCTTCTCATCATAGCTATTCAATCAAGGTGTCATATATCACACATTGCTAAATCAAAATCCAGGAAATCAAATACTGGTTTTGTGAGATTTAAAATACGCGTTACTTACTTTCCAACGAAAACTTCAGGAGCAAGGAGACCGAATCGGTGCAAAAACTCGTAGAAAGTTCGTCGCGTAGGATATCCAGCACAACTAATTCTTATTGCCTCAAGTACACCCTAAATAATTCAATATTTATTTCTTTTATAAACTATATTAAAATAATTTAAAATGATATTCAAACTTACACCACATCGAAGTTGTTGCATGATATTAACATTCTCGATAATCGCGGGTTTTAATACATTATTAGGCTTCACACATCGTATATAATGCGGCTCCGTTGAATTCAATGTCTCCGACAGCGATGTTAGTTGCAACTACATCCAAAACATTAAAATATCATATATACCCCTCTTAAAATTAAACATCACAATATCATATATAGCCCTACCTTGAATCTGGATCCAATAGAGGAGAATTTCGAGGATTTCGAGGTTTCTTCAGGAGGAGGAGGGAAGAGGCCCCCAACGAAAGTACATTTGGAAGCGCCCAATAAATCCTGATGTTCTGGTATGACATAATCATTGTTCTTGTCCAAGAATTGGTCTGACTGGTACATAACGTCTCCGGCGTAATGACAAATCGTAAAATCGGTACGGGATAACTTGGGCTTCATAAATCTTTTGTGCACTTTGAACGTTTGGTACAGTTTTTGCGAGAATGTCTCGTGTGTTGCTTTTGGAAACATACTACAGAAGTAAAAATAGTATACTGATTTTATTATATTATTATTATTTATTAAATTAGAAATAAAATACTATGTTACCAACTTACCATGCTTCGTCGAGGAGAGCCACTATACCACAAGGTTTCTACAAAACAAAGAACCATATATAAGAATTTTTCTGGGGTTTAGGCTTTTGTAATATTAAGTACCTTTTCGATGAGGTCCAGAACATCTTGATTATCGACAAATTCAATGTAGCTCCAATCGATTTGTTCTTTGGTGTATTCTTCTTGTTCCATTTTGAAAACATGTTGATTAAAATGTTGTTGAAGTTTTTCATTCGTGTAATTGATGCAAAATTGCTCGAAACTATTTGTTTTGAAGCTTTCAAATCCGTATATATCAAGAACTCCAATTAGAGATTTTGAGGTTGTGTCTTGCCCTATCGACTTGTTAATCTTATGTACCAACGTGCAATGATTATTAATATAAAGTAAATACTTATTATTTACATTTAATTTATTTGATTTGGTTTACCAGTCGAATAAACGTGAGTAAATCGTTTTGGCTAATCCATCTCGACTCACAGTCGCGGCAAGTGGATCGAGACTTTGTTTAATGATTTCTTCAGGTGTGATCATTACTCGTTTAAGTAACGGTCTTCTAGTCTGACACAATCAACCCTTCAAAAGTATAAATACTTTTTTAGATTAAATTAATTATTTTAATAAATAAAATAGGACTCCTAGGGTGAATTTATTTCTAGAATCCAAATTGAATTGAACATTGAATTCAACAATAGACAAGTGATTTTTTTGATAATTCGAGTCCATTCATTTACATGTTAAATAATCACTTTTCTATACAAGAATTTGCACGTATCATTATCGGATTCAATTCGAATTTGTTTCCACACACAAGATTAGTTAATTAAATTTAATTAAGCTTATCTTAGAAATTCTGCAGCTGTGTTAAGATGGAATTTAGATTTTTCGTCTTTAAGTATAGATGAATCGACTTCTGGACCCTTCGTGAAATCAATGTTTCCAAGATGAAGAATCGATGCCACCACTCTGAATATTGCATCCTAAAAAAAAAATAGTTATAAAATTAAAATTTATTTGATTTATATTTATTATTTTGAATACCTGATCTTGAGCGCTAATTCCAATAACATCCATGGCTTGTCTCGTAGCGAGATATTCGTGAGCTTCGTTCACCCCACCCAAATCAAAGCATTTCGATTGGTTTAAATAATGAAATGATTTTGGATCTCCTAGTTTATATTTTTGAACCTCCTATCGAAAAATTCGAGAAAAATGTATCAATTTTTTTACGAAGGTATAAATGTAATTATATTATATCAAAAAAGGATTTTTTTTATTTATTTACTTCTTGAGGTGCTGCACAGAGAAGGTAAAAACAATGATAATTTCTTTTAGGGTCCGAAATTTGGCAAACTCGAGAAATTTCTAGAAGATATGTTCTTATTGCTGCTCCTGATATTCTTCCGTGATTATCGAATTATATCTCCACAAATTTCCCAAATCGACTAAAAACCAAAAATAAAAATAAAATAATAATAATAAATAATTTTTCGTTAACGCAATAATTTAATTCATATTTTTTACCTTGAATTGTTGTTACGGACTATTTTTGCGTTACCAAATGCTTCCAAAACCGGATTAGACTGCAATTAAAAAAATGAACAAATTTATTTGAGAGTATTACTTCCGAATTTACAAAAATAATATTTACTTCTAAGACTTGCTGTTCGACAGTACGGCCTTCAGTTTTCGTGGCACGTCCTCCAAGATACGCCAAATGTCGCATGAGCATTTTTGTGGTTTCTGTTTTGCTAGCACCGCTCTCTCCACTCACCAAAATCGATTTACTTTTCCCCTCATTGATCATTGCCCTGTTTACCAAGGGTAAATGTGATCTTTTAGATTTTCCAAGGATAAATATGATATTTTATTTTTTATTTTTAGAAGGGTAAATACCTGTAGGCAACGTCTGCGACGGCAAAGACATGGGGAATAAGTTCGTCAAATTGGGTGCCTTTATATTGTTCCATCATTTTCGACGAGTATATATTTGGGAGCTTTTGAAACGGATTCACCGCAATCAGAATATTTCCTGTATATGTCTGTTACACAGACAAAAATGTCGTAATTTTTTTGTTTCGAATTTTGTAAATTTTAGTAGATGAGAGAAAATGGTATTTACGTAAATTTCAATCAGCTCGTATCTCGTAGCCAAATTTGGAGTACGCCAAGTTCGTGCAAGTACGAAAGTTTCGTCATGTCGTCGACACCGCCAGCTGGCGCTTCCATATCTTTTGGATATAACTTCGCCATATTAACCTGACCTAATAAATTAACCCAAAAAATCATATTGCAAACAAATATGTTATAATTATCGATAATTGTATGCCGAAAGAATGTGAAATTACCGTTTTGCCACTGGAGGTTTGAACCTCGGCATCTTGGCCGGTGATCTTATTGACTTTGCCATCTAGCCAGGCTAGTTCTTTGTCTTCGAGCCACACGTGAGATCCTACGATTATATTCACCGGAGTTCCCATTGTTGAATTTTAAGCGAGAGAGAGATTTGGAATTGCGTATTTTTCCTAATTTGAACCGGTTACAAAGAATTGCTATGTATAGTACAAAAAGATAACAAAGTCGAGTGGTTAACTAACCTATAACTTCCTAATTAATAGCCAATGAATCTAAACCTCACATTAACTAACCAAAACTTCACTAATTATCCTGCTAATACAACTCATTCTTCTTCCTTTTAAGCTACTCGAAATGAATACTGTGCTAACACGTTACACGTGTTCAGGTTAAATTCATAACGAAAGCACGAAACAATTTCACCAAATTTTGCATAGCATATATGATTACAACCATTGCCTAATACATGATACATATTTAAGATCGAATCTTGCATTGTTAACTGAATGCGGTTGAATGCTGAAAGAGCGTGAAATTACCAAATAACCATAAGTAATCAATTAAGTCATGAGAAAAATATACCCAAATAATAAATGGATTGAATTGTTAGGCAAACTTAGTTAATTATTTCATCAATAACCGAGATTGCCTACGAATGTTAAAAATCAACGATGTAGATTGAAACAGTTGGTTGTAAATTGATTGTCTAGAATTTGTTTACTGATCCTTAATTCTCTAAAATTAACACTTCTCCCTGCTCAGTCTCATCTATCAAGAATGGCCTCCTTAAGTGGTGCTCAGGATGGGATTGTACATCAATTCAAAATCAGGTATTCCGAATTTCACGACGCAATGGTTTGCGCATATATCAAAATGCCTAAATTTAAAATTAGGGGGTTATGAATGGACAATTTATTTCTACGTTGATAGGGATGATCAAGGAGGCTATATTGTTCCCTTTCTTCAGCTTCTAGGTGATCGCGAGAGCCTCTAAAAGTCTCATTCAGTATAAGTTATCTGGAGAAGGAGGAAACACAATTTAAGATAGATAAAAAGAATCGAAAATTTGGAGGACGGTCGGGAAGGTATAGTTGGGGACACGATAACATTATAACCTGGGAGACCATGAAGAATTTCTCTGTGACAAATGGCTATGTACAAGTTTTTTGCGATATCAGCGTTGATGATTGTTAAAGGATTTTCAAAATAAATTTTATTTAAAAAATGAATATCGCTTTTAATGATTTAATTTTAGAAAATTAGCAAATATTTATTTGGCTTGTATCTTGTATGATATTTGAATGATATATTTATTATGTCATTCTTCTTCCTTTTAAGCTATTCCAAATGAATACTCTGCTTACACGTGTCCATGTTAATTAAATAATTAAATTCATAACGAAAGCACGAAATGATTTCACCAAATTTTGCATAGCATATATGATTACAACCATTGTCTAATACATGATACAGATTTAAACAAATGAAAAGACCATTAAACACACATTGAACATATGTAGACAACTCATTCTATTTTTAACTGGATATAACCAATGTACCATGTCTAATTATAAATATATAAATTTAGTAAAAAAAAATTTTAAAAAAAAAAGCATTAACACTTGCAAGACATCCTTCAAAGATTTAGACATCTAAATTATATTAATTAAAGTATTGCAACGTTTACTAAATTATAAAAGTTATAATTATGAAAACTCTAAATTATAAAATATAGTCAATGAATCCATAAACTAGTTGGTTAACTGTAAAACATAAACAATCATAAGTTATGAGAGGTTGATGCTTCAAGTCTTATTTACATCAATGAATGAAAGATCATCGAGCATTCTCCATTTACTCGTTTTTTGTCAATAAATTCATAACACAGTTGTGTGAGCGTGAGATACAAAAAATCATATGTTGGGAGAGATTGTAAATTCAAGTCGTATTAACATTAATGCATGAAAAACCATCGAATCTTTTGAAAACTCAAATATGATAATATCATCAAATTTATTCTTTTTTCTTTTTGAAAACTAATGAACCAAGTTCGTGTCCTACGTTTAATAATAAAATGTTTACATCCCTATAAGGGCCATGAGTGACAATACCCTAACCCCTACCTGATAAATGATCATAGATTTTAAACGAATAAATGTTACATCCCTGTAAGGGGCATGAGTTACAATTAGGGATGTCAATGGTGTGGATACTGCCCGAACCGACCCGAACCGTATCCGAAGAAATATCCGGATTCGAAAAAAATATCCGGATCCGAGTGGATCCGGATATGGATCTGGTTACTAATTTTAGTATCCGGAACCGGATTCGATATTCGATTTTGGTGCGGGAACCGGATCCGTGTTCCGGATCCGGATCCGGATATTTTTAGGATCCGGATACTCGGAACCGGATTCGAGTATCCGGAACCGGATCCGAATACGTATATTATATATTATTTTTATGTATTATATTTGATATTAGTTGAAAAATCATATACAAAATAATGATTTGTGAGTTATATAAACTCACAATCGTAAAATTACGTTTAAATGTAATCAAGTTTATCGTTCATGTCACAAATTATATATATTTATAGCTAAAAAATAATTCATGTTATGATAACATAGTATCAGTTTTAATATCCGAAAGAGAACCGTATCCGTATCCGTATCCGACAATATCCGGACCGTATCCGTATCCGTTTATTATCCGAACCGTATCCGGATCCGGGTAATTCCGTATCCGGATCCGTATCCGAAAAAAATATGGATATGGATCTGGTATGACCACAATCCGAACCGGATCCGAACCGTTGACACCCCTAGTTACAATACCCAAACACCTACTTGATAAATGATCGTAGGTTTAAAACGAATAAACGGAGAAGATTTTTTATCCTATTGTATCTTATGTATAAGTTAACAAAAATGATGGCATGAGAACGATCCCAATAATTACACTTACTAAATATTAATTAAGTTACTATTTGATTAACTGGTCACTCATTGATCCACTAAAAAATTGACCCAATAAAATTAACAAAAAATACATTAATAATTAATCAAAAAAATAACATGAATAATTATTAATATGTACTAATTATTATTAACCGTACATTTCTCCAAAGAATTATTGTATATTAATTAATATGTATAAAGTTAGGGAAATTCAAGTTGCAACAAAAGGCCACGTCAGACATATCTCAAGTCCTTCGATCAATTTTAATGAAGATCGGACGGTTCATATTTGAATGAGCTCAGTTTACGTGGACCGTGTATGTTAATATTGTATAGTCCATGTGGACCGGTGTATGTTAATATTGTGCAATTTGAATGAGCTCATTTTCAGAAATTATAGGATTATTTCTGATAATTTTAAAAATAGTAGGGTATATTTGATAATTTTACAAATTATAGGGGCATAACTGAAAATGTTCAAGTGAATTTATTGTATTTGTTGTTTTCATGTTCCTAAGAAGAGTGCTAATGTCATCATAATGGATGACAATTTTTCGACATAAACGATTACAAATATTTCACGAGCTATTCAACTAATGAACTATTACAAATATAACACAATCATAAATAATAAACTATTTAGCTAACGAACGGAAACGAGCTCGCATATAACTATTACAAATATTGAACACACAAATCACAAAGTATGATTTCTTTGTGAATAAATATTGAACGATTACAAATATAACACAATCATAAAAGTGAAGCAAACCCGTGCAATTGCACAAATAATGAACTATCACAAAAATGAACTATTACAAAAAAAAATTATAACAAATAAAATTTATAAAACTAAAATAACCCCACACTAAAAAATTCCCGCGCAATCGCGCGGGAAAGAAGCTAGTTACGTATAAAGTTAACAAAAATGGTGGCATGAGAGTGAGCCACGTAGGCTCCTAATAATTGGATTCACTAAATATTAATTAAGTAGTTACTATTTTATTAAGTGGTCACAAATTGATTCACTAAAAATAATTTGACCCAATAATATTAAGAAAATGGTCACTATTTAATTAACAAAAAATACATCAATAATTAATAAAAAAAAAAATACATCAATTGTTATTAATGTGCACAGATTATTATTAACCGTACAGTTCTCCGAGTAGTTATTAACAGCGTCGGCCCCGATATTTTGGGTGCCCCAGTCCGATTATATTACTTGTTTATGAAAAATATTAAAAATGTTGCCCCTCATAAGCGAAAATAAAAACATCGATAAACTGATAAATACATACTTGTAACTTCAACACTATTTTTATAAAATACTATCTAAATCGTGCAATTTTAACATTTATTCACAATTGATTTCTTTCCTATTACTCGATTTTCATCAATGTTGTAAATAACGTGTAGCGGTCCGTAGCGTGATGATCATTTTTCGTAGCAATAGCGAGTAGCGTGCACAATTGCGAGAACTATTTCGGATGATATAATTTGAAGCGTATAAAATAATTCTTGAAATATATGAAAATTAGCATCTCTAACAAGTCAAAACATCTCTACCTAAATAAGAGACGAGAGTTTTTGATTTATTTATCAACCAAAACATTTTTTAATTATGAAAATTTTCAAGAAATAAATTTATTTTTTAATTATTCAAAGATACACAAAATATCGTGACGTAAAAAATACAGAACAATTTTTCAAAAATTGAACCGTTAACAAACAACATTTCTTTTAAAAAAAAATACAACAAAAATTTATACCCCAAAAGTTTATCCGGCACAAAAGAAAAACTACCTCATATAATCTCATATAAGCAGTGTTCCAGAAATCGGTCTTAGCGGCCGATTAATCGCTCCTCGATGGTCTGCCGTCGAGATAACCTATTTGCATTTTGTGCTTGGCGGATTTCCGCCAAGCCACCGCCGAGCCGATTTTTACAAGTGTTCTTCTTTTTTTTTGAATTGCCAATGGGTCAATAGCCTAGTTGGTTGAGTGTGAAGCACAAAAAATCATATGTTGTGAGAGGTTGTGGGTTCGATCCCCATTGACATCAAAAACATTAGGCGTCAATAAAGAAAGAGATCGCTTGTCGGATACTATTCAAAAAAATAAATTTGGACTAAATTTTTTCAGATTTTTAAAATTATATATATATATATATATATATATATATATATATATATATATGATCAATGACCAACACTCTTGTTTGGCCAACGTCGGCCAACAACACTTATTTCACTAAATCTAAATATTATAATCGAATTTTAACCGTATAGATATGATTTATATCATTTGAGAATGTTGTAGATTCAATTTCATGAAAAATAAAAACTTCTATCATACTTATCATAATATTTTAAAAAATTGAACGGTAGGAAATAGTTACAACATGAATCATCATTAAATAAATTTTGAAATTCGATTTTTTTGGTTTGGATGTATTTTAAATCATATGGATAGGCTCAAGATGAATTTTTACTAAGTTTCGAGTTTTCCTTCATGAAAATCTATAAATTTACCGAAATGGACGGTTGTGAAAATATGTTATCGATTTTGTTAGATACAAAAATCGAAATTGTATAAAATTTATTCTACATCATATCTATACGGTTAAGATTCGATTATAATATTTAGATTTAGTGTAATAAGTGTTGTTGGCCGACGTTGGCCAAACAAGAGTGTTGGCCATTGATCATATATATATATATATATATATATATATATATATATATATATATATATCGTTTCATTCCTTTTTTTCTCTTTTTGAAAGGAAAATTATTTATTTTCCTATCTCGTTTCTCGCAACAGGGGACAGGCGTGAAACAAAAACATTCTTGCTCATTTTTTTTCTCCTTTCTTTCTTTTCATGATAATGTTATGTTATTTGAAATTTTATTACGTCATTCAGATATCATGTATGTTATTTAAATTATTATTTGAGTTTATGTTAGTTTAGTGGCGTAGCGTATTTTGTTACTTAAATTATTCAAAACTTATTAAAAAAGCTGTGATTTGTAATTTTGTTTAATTAATTTAGGTATTAAATATAAAAAATAAAAATCCGTCGAGATCCGCCGAGATTCCCGATTAATCATCCTTGGCGCTTGATGGTCGTCTGCCGACTAGCGAGCGCCGAGTGATTTTTGTAACATTGCATATAAGTAGAGATCCTACTAACAAAATAAAGCAAGCAATTCGAGCAAATCCGGGCAATGAGATTTTCATTTTCCTAGTCTATGATAACTTGTAGAAAACCAAATTTGTGATATTTCTCTTTTCTTAGTTTGTTCTGATAATTAAATCTTTGGTTGTGCATAACCGGGATGTCAAATACTGAATTAAATGAAATCCAGAATTTGCAGAATCCAAATCTCGGGTTATAGTACACAAAATCCACTGTTATGCAGACGGAGCGACACACTACAGTCGGTACACACACTGAATGCAATGGCGGAGCTGAGGCACTCCGAGCGTAGCCGAAGCGCATCAGGCTCGTCTCCGGTGAAGCAGTCCTCTCCCACTGCTGATACGCCCTTCCTCTCCTCCCCAACCGCGGTCTCTAATCACGATCGAGATCGAGATAAGGATCCGCACCGTGCCACCTCTGCGTTTCTTCTTAGTCTTCCGCTTCCTCTCCGATCTCTCATTTCATTGGAGGATCCTAGATCAGCCTCGGCATCGTTGTCTTATCGGATCTTGTTTGCTTTTCTCTCCTTCGCCTTCCTTCTCCTGCTTCTCTTTGTTCCTTCCATCTTGAGCCACCTGGTGAGTGATCTTTGTGTTGAATCTCCTCTTCTTCAAACTTCATGAAAATTCTTACGAATTAGCAACTTTAAGTTCAGAACTGCTGTTGATTTTGCAGAATTCACCTTATTTATGCAAAAAGGATGGAATTACGCTGCATTGTCCACCTGTAAGAGAGCCTCCATCTCTATGGGAGAATCCCCATGCTGCGACTACATCATGGAAACCTTGTGCTGAACGCCGTCCCAATGAGATCTCAGGCAAGCTTATCTTCATTATTCAATTTCATAAAGATCCAATTATGTGAATTAATAAATTATCTTTCTATTGCTTATAAAACCCTTAAAAGTTCAAACTTTATTTTTTGTTTTCTCTGTGAAGATGTGCCTTCTGAGAACGATACCTCTGGTTATATATTCGTTCATGCGGAGGGTGGTTTGAACCAGCAGAGAATAGCTGTAAGTCCACTATGACCTTGAAATTAATTTTTGATTCAAATCATTATTTTTTTTATTGGCAAAATAAACATATGTGAAATTTTGAAAATAAATCTGGTACATTTAGATCTGTAATGCTGTGGCCGTGGCCAAAATAATGAATGCAACTCTCATTTTGCCGGTTCTAAAGCCGGACCAAATCTGGAAGGATCAAACGTATGAGAATTATTATTTTTTAGATTCCAAATTTACTTTTCAATAGGATTATTTAACAAGAATTACATGAAATATATCTGTGTAGGAAATTTGAAGATATATTTGATGTAGATCATTTCATCGACTACTTGAAGGACGATGTGAGAATAGTTAAGGACATTCCAGATTGGTTCACCGAAAAAACAGAACTCTTCACGAGCATAAAGTATTCTACCAAACATTTCATATTTTTATAATAATAGTATAATTTGACTTTATAATTATATATAATATATAATATTATTCAGACGTACAGTAAAAAATATACCAAAATACGCGTCAGCTCAGTTCTACATAGATAACGTACTACCCAGAATTAAGGAGAAGGAGATAATGTCAATTAAACCATTCGTTGATAGATTAGGGTAAGTAAATAAATTAATTAATTAATTAATCACTATTTTAATATTTACATTAGTTAAATCATTGTATTATTTTAATAAAAAAAATTATTCAGGTATGACAATGTACCGACCGAGATAAACAGGCTAAGATGCAGAGTGAATTATCATGCTTTGAAATTTCTACCTGAAATTGATGATATGGCCGATAAACTTGCTGCCAGAATGAGGAATCGTACTGGCGGTTCGAATCCATACATGTAAGTTTTTTATTTTAGTTTAGCTATGAAATTAAGACTAAGATTATTATATATAATATATTTTTGTATATTTTTGGTGAAAAGGGCACTTCATTTGAGATTTGAAAAGGGGATGGTGGGTCTATCTTTCTGCGATTTTGTTGGTACGAGAGAAGAAAAGGCAATGATGGCTGCGTACCGACAAAAAGAATGGCCAAGGCGTTATAAGGTTATTAATATGATATTAGTGATTTTGTTTAATAATAATAATATAATATTGTTTTATTTTTGTCTACAGAATGGATCTCATCTTTGGCAAGTAGCACTACAAAAGAGAAAAGAAGGCCGATGCCCTCTTGAGCCTGCTGAGGTGGCAGTTATATTGCGCGCAATGGGGTACCCAAAAGAAACCCAAATATATGTCGCTTCAGGCCAAGTCTATGGTGGCAAGAACCGATTGGCTCCTCTCAGAAACATGTTCCCCAATCTCGTCAGTACAAAAATCTATCAAAAAAATAAAATTTCTCTACTAACACAAAAAAAGAAATTAAATATTTAGGTGACGAAAGAGGAGTTGGCAAGTAAGGAAGAAATCGACCATTTCAGAAAACACGTGACGAGTTTAGCAGCGTTGGATTTCTTAGTCTGTTTGAAATCAGACGTTTTCGTGATGACACATGGCGGTAATTTTGCGAAGCTTATAATAGGTGCGAGAAGATATATGGGCCACAGATTGAAATCGATCAAGCCTGATAAGGGCCTTATGTCAAAATCATTTGGGGATCCCTATATGGGCTGGGCTTCTTTTGTTGAGGATGTGGTGGTTACGCACCAGACTCGAACCGGTTTGCCTGAGGCAACTTTCCCTAATTATGACATTTGGGAGAATCCTCTTACTCCCTGTATGTGTAGATCCTGAACTTTGTTTCCCGGTTTTCTCATTAGTTTTCCTTTTCAGAGTTCTCTAAAAACAGGAATCCGTTTCCAAAAGCACGAAAACAAGTACATTAACAAATTAACATATCATACAATACAACAGCATGCAAAGAACTAAAGAGACAAGTGACTAAGACATAATTTCCTGCATATCTTCCTCCGTCTTCAGCGCGGCCTCTCTCACCACGCGCAAAATATCGGTAAGGGCCACGACTCCTCTTAACAATCCATCTCGATCGACCACCCAAACTCTGTGCACGTGTTTATCCACTGCCTCTTTGATCACTTCCTCGAGAGTACTCTCGAAAAAACATGTGATCAATTTCTTGCTCTTTTGAATATCGCTTATGTTTATGCCGCCTTCAGGAGTAAGGCCTGCTTTTAATTCTGCAACTTTCTCTTTGAACTCTGTAGTGGTGATCCTTAACAATGATTGTAATTGGCCCATCGTGCAATCGCGCAGATCTGTTACTGAGAATGTCTCGACAAGCCTTTTCCCTCTTCCCTGCAATTTCATTTCATGCATCTTTTAGTAACTCAAGAGGCATGTAACCCAAGAACTTGAAATATCAAGTATACCCCTATAAAATGAGAAAGGTCACGGGGATAACACAGCAAAATCTAAAAAATATTAATCGAATCGAAATTCAAATGATAATAGATTATCGAACTGTAATTAACAATTGACAGGGCCCTAAATTACTATCAGACCTACAGTTAGTCCAATAAACAACAGTGCAATTACCATTTCAGAGATGGTGGGAAAAATATGGGGCGCGGTAAATGAATTCATTCAAAAAACTCCAAACATGAACTTTTTTATGTTTTATAGTGGTATGCATAATATTTTGAATTATACCGAAATTGAACTTGCTTACGTCTTGAAGCACTGCCTCGTCATCGGTATCTTCGACAATTGGGACGGCAATCAAAGAAGCATTCCTCATACCTTTTATAGCTTGTATGACCTTTGTATTTTCAGTCACGGCGAAAACATTTTCATTTATGGCTCCCAAATCTTGAATGCTTGATGCTAATATATCTTTTAGTTCGTTAGAAGAAGCTTGCAAAAATCTCAAAACATCCATCTGCGTAAGCATCGTATAACCAGGCGAAGCCTCCACCAATTCGACTGGAGTTGAAGTGTCTAATAGGCTTTCTAAAGGAACCATAGCTCGGTGCACTCCTTTGCTAAATGTTTCCATGCAATCCAAGATACTACAAGAAAAATAGGAGTAGTACACATTGACATTGTTTGAATTTTATTTTTATTTATATACAGGTTTACCAAAATAATAACAAAAATATCTACAGAATGAGAAAAGAAAAATATGACTATGAGAATCAGAAAGTTACACATAAATAAAGTTGTTATACGAGCCAGTTATATGACACCAATTAACGATTCCTCCAAAAACCACCCTTTCAAGAAAATTACATTGTTATATCTAATTCTCATTTATATAGCCATAATTCAGTATACTGATTTTAATATCTAATTCTCATTTATATAGCCGAAGTTTGGTATACTAATTTTACAATTGACATGTCAATTAATATAATAAAAACTCTTTACAATATATGTATCAACATATTGCCAATGGATCTATAGCCCAGTTGGTTGAATATGATACACAAAAAATCATATGTTGTGAGAGATTGTAGGTTCAATTCGTATTGACATCAATGGACGGAGGACATACGAGTCTTCTCCATTTATTATCAAAAAAAATGTATCAACATATTTTATAGATAAATTTAAAGATGTATTTTAACCTATTCAATTTACTTTCTTGAAAGAGACGTGCGTTTTGGGGTGCGGGTGAAATACACAAAATGTGCTTAAAATTGAAAAAAAAAAAATCAAACCATCACTGATCATTTTGAGTGCGAATGAAATACACACAATACGATTAAAATTGACATAATCAAACTATCACTACTGGTCATTTTTCTATTGATGGCAACCCGAACGTGCAAACTATGGGAGAGCTTAACCATTTATCTTGTGAAAATTCCCGATTCTAAGAACCTTAGAATCCGATTTTCTTTTCTTTCTTTTTATGTTGACTATATAATTATTAATTATTTTTGCCTGGTTAGTGCTGACCGTATAATTATTAATTATATTCGGAGTTTAGCCGTTCGGATTTTTGTGCATGTCCGGAATATTGGACTCCAAATATGTTATAGTTGTGATTATCTTAATTTTTAGGTTTTAGTTTTTATTTTTTAAAACATGTACATATATAAAAAAAAACTATATTGTTTCTATTTTTCAATTAGTATATGGAAAATGTATGAATCAACATTAAGAATGGACTGTTTATGTCTAATTACCCAATTAAGATAATTCCAAAAAAACGTAATAACCTTGAATTCGGATTGAGAGTCCACAAGCTAAGGCCCTCAAGTGAGTGACCAATCACAGAAGAAACGGGCACGGCCATTAACCGATCCAAATCCATCTCAACTTTCTCATCATTCTCTGCAATATGCACCAAAATATCAAGCATCATAACCATCCCTATGTAATGCTTCCGAACTGCACCAGTGACAGGATCAGACTCATGAATCATCGAACCCCCAGCACCGATCCAGTGCCCGGGGGGCGCGGCGACTGGTACGGCAGAGACGGCATTGGCATGTAGAGCATTGATCGTGTGTGCTATCGTGGCAGTATATGGTACTTCCACGAGGCGTCGTTTGGGACAGACAAGCTCTCTGATTCTGTGCTCCTTCAACCACCCTAATGGACTTGGCCGTTGCTTTTTGGTACTGTTTGTTGAATAGCTTTTCTCGCCTTCTTCTCCCAAGGGTTTCACCATGATGTTAGAGCTTGAGAGATTTTGGTTTGTGCGTGAGGTGATAAGGACGGGAAAAGGGAGAATAAATTGGCATTGAAAGACTTGGGTACGTGTCGCGACGAGTGCAAGCATGGCTACGTGTTTTATCGTTTTGTGTGAACTCTTTGAAAAGGCCCATGGACCATGGTCCACGAATGCTGCATTAGGGTTGGGGAAACGGTTCGGATCCAGTTTGGATAGTAGTCATATCGGATTTGTATTCATATTTTTCAAGATACGGAACATTCGTTTGGATACGATTCGGATATTAAGCAGATACGGATACGATTCAAATATTATCGGATACGGATACGAATTTTTTTCGAAAATTAAAATGGATATTATGACGTGATAATATAATATTATTTTTAAACCTAAAATATTGATTATTTTTAATTACGAAGTTTTTTGTGTTGGTTAATTCTAACCTAGAGGGGGTTGAATAGGTAACCTAGTGGGCAATTTTCGACTAGGTATACAAATTCTTCTTGCGGAAGCTAATTAATGAAATTTGAATAGAGTAGAAAATACCGAACACGTGAACACACGATGTTGATTACGGAGTTCGGTAGGTGGTTGCTCAGTAGCTTTAACTCACCCTTTACTTGCTTAATCGACCGATTCGATTAGTGGCAAGTACCTACGTCTCCGGGAATGCCTTGTGCCTCTTTTTGGCTTTCGATTGAATTCCAACTCAACTCGATTACAAGGATTTGCCTAGATCGATTTACACGCTTCTATCGATCTATAGCTAAGGCTCTTTACACTTTTTGTACTAGCCTATTACAATTTCTAAATACGAACTAAAACGTGATCGGTCACGCAAGTTGGGAATAGTATTTGAAGGGAGAAGAGGGAAATCTAATCTCTAAGAATGTTTTAGAAGATTATCTAACTCAATGGTATAGCAAGGATTCTCTCTTTGGAAGGTATAATTTGGATAGATGAACTCATGAGAGAGAATGAGGTAAGGGTTCTATTTATAGAACACATAGTCCCTTCCCTCACTTGCTTATTCTGAATAGTCCGTTGCAACGGACATATGGTCCGTTGCAACGGAGTGATTCAAAAACTAGCCGTTGGAGGCTGTCGTACTTGAATTTATTACACAGTCCGTTGTAACGTAAGTAGTCCGTTACAACGGAACTCTGTGTTAGCTAGTCCGTTGCCACGGACTTGTGTCCGTTACAACGGACCTTCTACTGAGACAACACTTCATCTTTGGATTTAATTCCCGTTGCAACGGAGAGTTTTCCGTTACAACGGGATGAGGTGTTCCGTTACAACGGATTGGTTAATCCGTTGCAACGGACGTATGTGTAAGTTTATACTGAAGTGAAGCATTGATGTCCGTTACAACGGACATTGATGTCCGTTACAACGGACATTCTTCTGTGACAGGCTTCCTCATTGGAAATAAAATAACGTTGCAACGGAGATAGAGTTCCGTTACAACGTACATTTCCGTTACAACGTATTGGTGATTACGTTGCAACGGACTATACTGGTTTTTCCCATGTTGAATAAATCGAGTAGTTCCGTTACAACGGACTGGAATTCCGTTGCAACGGACATACTGATTTCAGCCTTTTTAATTGAATTCAAGTACTTTTTCATTGAGTTTAATCTTTTAAACAAGTTTAGAGATACCTATATATTGTATTGATGATTAGGTAGATATCCCAACTTGCGGAATCTTCTATGTCTTGATCTTCTTCGCAATTCTTCAATGTCTTGATTCATGTGCGTCTTGATTTTATTCGTGATTCTTTGACGTCTTTGATTGTTGTTATTCTTGATTGATCCTTTCATTTTGTACCTATCTCCTACACATTTATCTTGCTAGATTTCGTTAGTAGTATCGACATTGTATTTGAGATAATCAAACAATAGGAAATTTGAACCAACATTTTGTAAACTTGATTTTTAGTTTCCAAAATAACCACAAAAAATAATTTACAATATAATTTTAAGTTATGTTCAACGAATACGAGTATCGTATCCGATAGACACGAATACGATGATACGATAATTTTCAAAAAAAAATATTATATGAATGATGCTAAAATACTCAAGTAAAAAAGTAAGTATTGGTGTTATCGTACTAAACTATACAATACTCATTTTACTATAAATACAATAAAATATTGGATCCCTCACTTCTCTTTTATGCTCCCACCTTTTTTTTAAGACTCAGACTCTGATATTAAAAAAAACATTAGATCCGAATATTTATGTTGTCTTAAATGTACTGTTGTATACAAAATTTAAAAAGTTATTTTTATAGTAAAACGGGTACTCATTTTACTATAAATTATCCGATCCGACTTATAAGTTATGTACTATATTCATATATGTATCCTAAATAATGGATACGGATTGGATCCGGATATTTTTATTCAAATTCGGATAATTTTGGATACAGTTCGGATCGGTTCAGATCAGTGTTGCAGATAACGTTTAACAAAACGGAACGGTCAAACATTGTTAAAATAAATTGCCGATTAACGATAATATAACGATGACATAACGGTAATATAACAGTTACACTGATCCGTAATTATATATCATATATAATATTATTATATTTTTGAAATTATTATAACTATAATTCAACTTTAAAAATAAAATATAGACAAACATTACCATTCAAAGTGTAAACAAGCGTAACATACATAGTCTAAACCGACAAAACACCGATAAAATACGATACATCAAAAGTCTAAACAATTTTTTTTCGATGTATAGCATTTAAGTCCAATGTGCACTCACTTTGGGTGAGAATAAATAGAATTATATTATTATTATAATTATTATTATTTTATATCATATTGTTATGACTATATTATATTATTAATATATTTTATATAATTTTATTATTACATTATTAATGTAGAAATTCGAGAGATAAAAAACTTTGGTATTAAAATAATTTGCTAATTTGCAATCTAACTTGATAAAAAACAGTGTTAAAATTGTAACTGAAATCATAAAAATCAATCAGCATTTTTTTTTGTGAGCGATTTTTAGAGCTCAAATGATAACAAAAAATTACAAACAAGATATCCTAATTGTTGTACTTAAAAAGATATACAAATTTGATATTTCAATAATCTGCTAATTCTCATTCTAAATCGTTCAAAGCGTCAATTGAAGTTTGGTTTAGTATATTGCATGTAAATAACGATGAAAATAACACCGTTAAGGGCTGTTTAGGACCGTTAAAATGGTCAAACACGATCAAATAATGGTTGACGTTATTTCAAACTGTTATGAAAAAAACGTAACGTTAACTCATCGTTAACCGTTTTTTGGACCGTTAAACGCGTTAAGAACCGATTTTTGCCACATTGGTATCCCTCTATGTAAGAGCTATATTTTTTTTGTTTGTAAATTTTCATTTTTATAATAAAAATGGAAGTAGGATATTAAAAGACTTTACTTTAAAAAAGATGAAAATAGTGGATTGCCCTCTAAAATAAATTTCACAAAATTTGAATTAAAATATTAAAATATTAAAATTAAAGTTCAAAAGTTGTATCACGTTATCAAGCTTTATGGAAGAGAATTCTAAAAAATATAGATCACTACTCAAAAAATAAAATGTCAATGTGCTATCTATCGAGGATACTTTTGCGCGCTCAACTTCATTAATAACAAATCCGGACCACGAAACGGCTGATAAAAACTGTTTAACGGCATATTGCAACAGTATAATGTAGATTCGAATTTATGCTCTGTTTTATTAAAAAAACATTTAAATTGCAACACAAATAATGTTTTCAGTTCAATTAAAATAAATTACAAGGGATACTGCAAATTACTCTTATGACGTGATCATGTCAAGCAACAAAAACGTCTTCGATAATCATACCGTTCCTCGTTGTGTAATAGCATGCCAGTTCGGCGAGGAGGCCGAGCTTTTATAACTCTCTTAGCTAAAATACATTATTATTGACGAAATTGTGATACTTATAAAATAGTTAAAACTAAATAATACCGATTTAGTTAATAGATATACTTACCAACTTCATAAAATAGCTCGTTTATATTCTCTGAACTCCTAGCAGAAGTTTCGATGAAGAACAGCTCGTTTTCCTCCGCATATTGCATGCCTTGCTGAAAAGAGCAGTAAAGTTAATTAAGATGTAGTTTCGTTTCGCGTGCACTCCTATAAAACCTCAAAATATCATACATAGCCCTCCAAAATATGAAAATCGTGAATACCCCTACCAATACTCTTCCTCTCCTAATTCATCGAAAATATGCTAAATATCCTAACTTACTACATGTATAAATAGGGGTTGTTTAAGAACCTTTATAAGCAATTAGCAAAGGGAGGGTTATACATGATATTTCTTATGTTTCGTAGAGGTATGCATGATATTTCTTACAAAACATATGGGTATCCATGAAATTTCCTGTTTTATAAGGGTATACTTGATATTTTCAAATTTTACAGGGATACACATGAAATTTCGCCGAAACTGAAGATTTATTTTGCAGGAATAAACATGAAAAAGTACCTCTGTTTGTACTTTCCTTTTTGCTTGCAAATCAATCTTGTTACCAACCAAGGCTGCGATCAAATATGGATTTCCTACAAATACATATTTACAAAATTTTCAATCCTGTCAAATTTTTACCCCTTTCAAATAATATATGAATAATGCATATGAGAATCCTATAAAACAAATTTGGGAGATACCTTGTCTCTGCAGTTCTTCGACCCATTTCTTTGCTCGAGTAAATGAATCCTGGTAATTCAAAAATATAAACTTTCTTCAAATTCAAAACTAGGCGAAGAATTGAGTAATTTATAATATTACAGTAAACAAGTGACAACAATTATTTTGTTTATTTAAAGCATGAATTAGTTACCGTGCTTGTGATGTCATAAACAACAATAGCAGCACCGGCACCGCGATAATACATCGGAGCCAAGCTATGATATCTTTCTTGGCCCGCAGTGTCCCATATATCAAATTTCACCATGCCCTCGTTTAACGACACGATTTGAGAAAAAAATGCCGCCCCAATCGTGGATTCCTAAATTAAAAAGAAAAAAATAATAACTAACTCGACGCATCACGATTCCGTGGATAAAAATTGGAATTCGATTTGGGAATTTAGAAACCTGGCAATCGTAATACTGTCCTTTAACAAATCTTACAACTAGACTCGTCTTTCCAGTCCCCATATCTCCAAGAAGTACCTGACACGATGAAATTTTGTCCTTTTAGAAATTAAATTGCGCGACTATGAAGGCCAAAACATACCCACCAGCTTGGCTTGAACAATATGGCTTGTGCTTCTCTCCATTGAGGTATGTATATTAAGATGGATCAAATATCTTGGATTGAAATTTGGAACAAAGAACAAGATGGTAGAAATTAAGTAAATTAACTTGAAGCAAAGAAAGAGAAGAATGGTTGCTCTCTCTGGCCAACTAGTTTTCTTTCTTGACCATTAGGTGGAAAATTTCAAAAATGACCCTCTTGACTATGTAGTATATATATGAAAGAAATGAAAGAATACAAAATAGTAAACAAGATACATAGCCCAAAATGAATGAATGAATCACAGTTTCAAAGCTTGAATTAGGTAATCAAAGTTTTGAAACCAAATTCCATATTTACATAGAGTTGTCAAACCATGTGACATTTTTGTTATTGCAGCAATTAATCAACACAAAGTTGCAAACTAAGCATATAACTCGGATAAAAAAAGAATCCGAGAAAATATCCCGTAACGAAAGAAATTTCTCAATAATCACAACTCGAACCAAAATACCGCAAAGCTTATTTCTTAGGGATGGCCCACTCCACCCTGATAATAAGATTATCATACCCGTATCCATTGAGCTTACAAATCGCCAGCTCGGCATCCTCACGATGTACAAAATTCACAAACCCAAATCCTCTATTCATGCCGGTTTTCTGATCAACGGCCACATAGGTTCGGCTCACCGGTCCAATCGTCCCGAACAGCTCAAGAAGGTCCCCCTCACGAGTATCCTCAGAGATGTTCGTCACGCGAACCGAGTTATCTTCGTTCTTTCTGCGATTCATCTCAGAACCTACTCTCTCCGCAGCACCCTCACGTTGGCTTGGAGGAATGTAGGACGAAGATTTGCCTGCAACTGGTGCACCGGTTGAGGAGGGGGCTACAGTCGAGCCCACTAAGTGCTTCAGAGGGCACTTCGAGGTCCAGTGATCCCCTTTCTTGCCGCATGCACGGCACAGCATGAGTATGGCACCAGATTTCCCCACTGCGGCCAGTGCGTCTGCTGAGGTGTTCGTTTCTTCAGCCTTGGTCCCTGAATTGTAGATATTAAACATTAAATTTGTTCAAATTTGTGAATCAAGAACTTAATTTGTTATCCCCGATCAATCAAGAATCAAATTGAAGTGAAAACCAAGAAGTAGTGAGCGAAGAAGAAGGAATTGAAATCGAACCTGGTGGAAGGGACCTCTCAAGATTGATTTCTTCGGTAGAAACCATGGTAAGTCTGCTTCCGACATCGTCACGCACCGCGTCTCCAAATTTGGCCCAGCTCCGCCTCTCGATCATTTTCTTAGTAAGCCTGGTCTTGGCCAGCTTGCGGATGCGAGTAGTGGTGGTGACTTTGACCTTTTTTCCATCGTCATTAAACCCATACTCGACCGTTTTGGTGATCCCGTTCTCATCGGGACCTGTCACGACGCGAGGAGGGAGAAGATAAGTAAGATCTGCTTCGTCGTCGTCGTCTACTTCGCCCCAACGGATCCTTGCCTCCGCCTGAGATCTTTCCGTATTCCCCGGCATTGTGTTCGTCGTCGTCGTCGTCGTCTAGATTTGGGCGCGAATCGAGGGAAGGGGGATGTTGGTTAGTACAAACAAAGTAGGACGTTGGAGTGAGGATGGTGAAGGGAGTACGAAGTTAAATATAGGATGGGGAATTATGGGGTTATTCTATTTTTAAGTTCAATATAATATATTGGTAGGTAACCACTAACCACTTAACTTAAAACTTTTCAAGTAATATTTACATTTACATCTTCATGTATTAACTAATTACTACAGTTCCACAAAATAATCAATGAATAATATTTTCAAATTAAAATATAAGAGTAATTGCTCTGTTCGAAACAAAAAAGTTCATCATCTATATTCTCTCTCCTCAAGACTACTACTAGTAAAAAAAAAAATGTATGAAAGGAAAAGGAAAAAAGAATGAGAATAAAAAGATAATGACGTTATTGTAAAAACTAACAAGATTTAATTAAAAATAATTTAAATTTATTTTTATTAAATGATCAGTATGTTTCTATTAATAATGATTAATATTTATTATACTTATCGATTATTGTAATTATTTTTCGTGAATGTATATTGGAATTGAGGAAATGTAAAAATGACATGTAATAATAATAATAATAATAATAATAATAAGAAGAAGAAGAAGACATTTTTTACCGATTCGAAGACTAAAAATCATTTTTAGATAAAAAATTATAATCATGGACATCATTAAGCAAAAAATAGAATGTATGAATAATTTTACTTATTTATATTTCTATATTTATTATATTTGATTCTTCGTAATATTGAAAAATATACTATTACATGAATGAGAGAAAATAATAACTTTAATATATGAGTGTAATAAATGACAACCAAAATAAATAGGGATATAAAGGTAATTTGTTAACAAATTTTTTAAATTGTTCTTTATTAAGTCATGTTAACTCTTGCAATAGCATCATCTTAACAAGATTATCTTATTTATGTTTGATTTGGAAAAAGAGATAAGAAACGTAAATGGAAAAAAATAAATAAAGTTATATGCATTATATTATATTATTTTAGTTAGAAATTGAATTATGTGTATGAAACAACTTTCTCGTAACATATGCAATGGATCGATCATGTGTATCGAATCGGATTAGTTTTTTTTTATTTTTCATATAGAATCGGATTAGTTAAATTGCAACTAATCTTCAACTAATGTTATTTTAATGATAAAATTAAGGAAAACAAATTAATACAATATCGGATTGCATTAGTCAGTTAGGACATATCAGAGCGAACAAAATATTCCCACGAACAAAACATTCCTGATTTCTATTTTAGTTTCATAAAATAATCTAAAATTCACAAAATTATATTCTGACAATGTTTCTTTTAATTTCTCCCTCGCATTCTTCTTCAATTCTCAAAACTACAATTGATTCATCCTTAGAAACCGTACAATCACAAATTACACCATTACATCTAATTTGTACGAACTCAATCTCATTAAAACACCACAAATCATCCAATTCAATCAAAATTTGCCAATTAACCTCATTAACAATAATTACAATTAATTACAATTTACATTATATGGAAGGCTCGAAATTTGTGAATACTCGAAGGCTATATAATCTTCAAAACCATCTCCAAAATCTTAATCCATGACTGACATTTCACATTTTTGTAGGGTATTGAAGATATTGGTTGTGTTTGTAGTGTAATCATGACTGACATTTCACATTTTTTTTTTTTTTTTTGAAGATGAGCAGGCGTGCTTTTCTAGCCCATAATATTTATAAAGAAGATAGTTAATTACAACTGAGAGATGAGAGAGAGGGATCCAAGATCCGGGAATAAGAAAGTAAAATAAACGCTACCTATCCAACTCCTGACAAATTATCTAAGTTACACGTGCTAAATCCAACTTGAGGCATAGATGATTATAATCGCCATGTTCAAATTTTGGCCAGTTCCCATGTATGAACGATGTGTAGTATTATGTCGTTTAAGAGTAGGGTTGTTTTCGACATTTCACATTTTTATTGGGTATATATGATAATTTCGATATTTGATGAGAGTGCACTTGAAATTCTGCCTATATTTTCAAACAAAATGCTTCTAATATATCAACTCCTTTTACCAACGATCTCATAACCTACTGGTGAGGTGTTTAGCACAAAATAACATAAGTCTTGGATTCGAGTTTCATTGATATTATCAATAAAAGTATGAAAGCAAATATACTCACGATTCGTGAATTATGTTTCTTTCAAAATATATATAAACTCCCTTTATGTCTTTCGTATGTGCGGTTTGAACTTCAAACTAAAAATGTGGTTATGCATTGGACTGATGATTCATTCTTTTGGTGTGTGATCCTGTATTCCTATAATTAGATGGTTTGTTGTTATAACAGCGATAATAATATCAAATTTTCCTTTTTTCTTCTTTCTATTATTTACATTCATTGTAATCTATATACATGTTATATGTTTTCTAGACAAAAAGGGCAAAAAATATATAATCTGTTTTCAGTTACATTCTTCCATCAAATTCTTGATTTTTTTTTGCACAATTATGGATGTTCTTAATTCCACGCCCAAAAGGAACATTAATTTACAATCCGTGCCTCCTCGTGTACAGAAAACCGGCCTTTTTCTTCTACCAAGTTTTGTTCGTTTTCAGACGAGGTCTTTGATATTACCAAATCGATCCATTTCTCTTCGAGAAACAGACGATATACTTCTCCCAATAGGTATGAACTTAATCTATCCTTCAGGTTTTTTCTTTTTGTTTCGCTACAAACAATAATATAACATTTTAATTCTTCTTCAGGTAATTCATCTGTTCTCCGCAACGATGCGTTAACCAGCACAAGTGAAACTCGTAGAAACATTTTTGTATGCAAAGCATCGAACGATTTGTTTGCCAACGGGCTACCGAAGCTATCGAAGAAGCCCAAATGGTGGTGGAGAATCGTAGCCGGTATCCCGTACCTCCATCCCCTGCATAACGTATGGCTATACGCGGATAGAACGTTCTATCTCCACCACATTTTGGAAAAATATGAATTCCTCACCTACAGATTCCTCGACGCGATAGCTCTTCTCCCGAGCTGGCTAGTGAGTGGTATATGTCTGGGGATGTATTATCTGGTGGTGCGAAGGAAAGAATGGCCCCATTTCGTGAGATTTCATGTGGCAATGGCTATTTTGTTCGACACGTGCCTTCAGGTGACGGGGAAGGTTTGCAATTTGTTGCCGAAGACGGTTTTTACGGGGAATTTTATGGTTTGTTTTTGGGTGACTTTGGCATTTTTGCAAGGGTATACCGTTTTGGAGTGCATCAAGTGTGCTTTGGCTGGAAAGTATGCCGATGTGCCCTTTATGTCCGATAATGCGCTTACTCATTGCGATCTAAACTTGTTGAAATAATGGAGAGGTCCGGACTGGACAGAAATGGAGAGGAATACATGTTAGGGAGTAGGGCTGTGAGTATTGTTTGTTCGTTAATTGTTCGTTTGATAACCGTTCGAATTTTTATCGAACATGTTCAGTTTGGTTGGATAAGAAACGAACCGAACTCGAACAAGGATGTGTACGTTCGAGTTCGTCTGAATGTTCGATAAAAATAATTCATGAGGTTAAATAAATAAAAGCGCACATAAATTATAATT
This sequence comes from Luzula sylvatica, assembly GCA_946800325.1. Classification (NCBI taxonomy): domain Eukaryota; kingdom Viridiplantae; phylum Streptophyta; class Magnoliopsida; order Poales; family Juncaceae; genus Luzula; species Luzula sylvatica. The sequence goes on along the minus strand of OX326960.1, from coordinate 55,967,337 downwards.
TAAGTAATCATAATAATTCATTACATGAACCTATATAACTTAAAGTTTATGTACTCCATGAATCCATGTTGAGCTCACAACAATTTTTTGTATATTTCCTTGAAATTATTGGCTAAGGTTCTATTTTTTATTAGATTATATTTTTTAGATTGTAAATGTTATTTCGTTTTTTTATGTTAAATAGTTAGAATTTTAATTTATGTTTTATGGATATTTTTAAGGTTTTAATTTGATGTTTTTTTATTAGTGAAACATATTATTTTAGTATTAATTTATATATTTACTAAAAAAAATTAGATGTGCGATATATATTTTTAATTACATGACTATCATACTTCCTTATAATGGCAAGAATAGATATTTATACATGGTCGTATATTTTTTAATAACAATTTATACATTTTAATACTTTTTTAGTAATGCTATACATCACATCTAAAAAAAATATGACCCGTGTCGCCACCTGGTTCGTGGCGACGATTAGTTGGTCCCTTATATTATTATTATTTTGTAAAGTATCATTTAAAGAATCCTACGTGATATTAAAGTAGGTTATACTTGTGATTTTGTTAAAAAAGACTTAGATATTCATTTTTTTTTAAATAATTAAAATGAAAGATAAAGTATACATATCAAAACGCGAATATTTTCGAAACTTATTAAACATACTTATATTGTCATCTATAGTCATATTTATGCTTTTGCTTAGTTAAATTTCAACATTAGTTTTTTTTAAATTATGTTTCTATTAAATGTGCATGATTGATATTATGTATAGTTTTCATTGTCTTTTGTATTACCTTTTGTATGTAATACAAAAATTATTAACACTGCAATTAATGATATGCACTGTCTGTGATTTACTAGCAAAATATATAACAACATTCAAATATATTATGATGGAATTAATATGTTCTGAAATGATGAGATTAATAAATTGTGGAATAAAATTATATTAAAACGATACCATTATAATATAAAGTTCTATTTTGTGTTTAAAATGAAAAATAAACATTTTGTTGCGTGAATACTTCAAAAAACCAACCCTATTGATATCGCCTTATCCGTATCTATATCATATCCTAAACCAATACATATCAGATACGTAGTATATTTCACATTCAAATATCAAACTACGCACCAGAAAAAAAAAATGAATTCAGAAAAATTCAAGCATCATCCAAAAATCAACATCAATTTTCAAACACCCAAAAACTTCAACAACACAAGATCAGAGATTCACACATACAAACAACAATCAAACAAACATAAACAAGATACAGACACACACACAAATTCAAACACTCCCAAATGCAAGAAAAACAATCACTCAAACACACACAACAGAACACACACACACACACACACACACACACGCACACATAAGCACCAAATTTAACAGTATTAGTTCCCACTCATTATTCAATAAAATTCCATCGTCTTTCAAATTTCAAAACACACGGCAGCAAGTGCAAGCAGCATTTAAGCAGCGGAAATGACGCCATCGGAGATGGAGAGCGCGGCGAGCTGATCAGCAGGGCCATTCTCATTATTATTATTCTCACTCACGTTACGCAACACCTGCATGGCTTCGGCCACCTTCGCCTTCAACGACTCGGGCGACTCCAACAGGTGCAACACCTCCGTCTGGTCCATTTCCAAAAGCATCCCAGTCACCTTCGCTGCGTGCTCCTGTTCCACCTGCTCCACCAAAGGATACAAACTCTCTCCCAACATCTATTCATCAAATTAAACCCCCAAACAAAATTAGCACGTATAATAATAATAATAATATCTTAAAAAAAGTAGAAAAAAGTTAGTATTTTAATTCTCGTACCATTCTTTGCTGATCCGGGTTAGCGTTAGCGAGAGCAGAGGCAAGAGTGCCGATAGGTACAGGCTGAGAAACGGGAGGAGCTTCGCGCATTGGTGGAACCCCCATGTCATAAGGAGAGGTCATGGTGCCTGCACCTGGCGCAGGCATATCTTGCATGTTGCGTCCAGGTGGGTACCTGTACATGCGTCCTCTCGGCATCATCTGTTACAATCATTAATTCATTAATTCATTAATGCACAAATAAATAATAAAGAGTAAATGAAAGGAATAAAGGGGGGACCTGATGCTGCATAGCAGGAGGCATGTGTTGAGGAGATTGGTGCATGGGAGCAGGGCGACGTGGGCCACCAGGGCGTTGGTCTTGTGGACCAGGGCCATAGGGCATGAAGTAGTTGGGTCCACCAGGCCTCATACCACCAGGCATCATTTGTTGCTGGAATCCGAATCCAGGCTGAGGAGGTGGGCCCATCATGGCAGGAGGGGGTTGACCATAAAACATCTGTTGAGGCATGCCTGGATTGCCACCTGGCTGGTACATTGGAACACGTGGCCCCATTGGCGGCGCCATCATTCCCATTGGCGGCCTGACTTGAGCAAATTGTGCCTAATAAAAAAAATAACGTAATTTATAATTGATAATAAGTTTTAATGTCTAGGATTGAATTAGTTTTGTGAATGAATTGATTATATACCTGGAGTTTGGCTTTGCGATCGTCTTTACGCTGAGCAAGTGCCACGTAAAGTGGTTTCCCAGAAACCATTTTCCCGTTCATCTCGGTTACCTGAATCCATCATTATGAAAGAAAATATTCATTGTTAATATCTCACTTATTTAAGTTAATTATCAATTAAGTATAAATATAAAGGGCAAAGAAAACTTACAGCACGAGTTGCTTCGTCAGCAGTAGAGAATGCAACGAATCCAGATCCCTTGCTAATCCCATTTTGATCCTTCATTACCTTTATAAAAACAAAGAAAAACAATAAATTATTAAAATCGCAAGGATTAAAGGAAGAAAACAGACAATTTTAATTATATTATTATTAAATTAAACGAACCTTGTAGGAGGTAATAGTACCGAATTCGGCAAACATTTCCTTAAGTTCTTCATCGCCGATACTTTCATCCAAATTCTTCAAATACAAATTCAAACCCTGAAATTTATCCGCAGTTTCCTTAACACTCTTCTCGAATTTGGCCTTCAATTCCATTTCTCGCTCAGCTTTTTTCTGAGCCTTACCAACGTACCACTCTTTCTCTTCAAATTTCTTCCCATTCAGTTCTTCAACGGCCTTTGCCGCATCTTCAGAGGTTTCGAAATTCACAAATCCAAAGCATTTCGATTTACCATCAGAATCGATCATGATTACCGCACTGGTAATAGTGCCGAATTTACCGAATTCTTCGAGTAATTGTTCCTTTGTGGTGGTTTCAGCGAGGTTTTTGACGAAAACATTGTTGAATTTCGACTTGTCTTGTGGGTTTTCTCTGTCTTGCTTGCGAAGAAAAGGGCCAACAAAGACAGGCTTGTCGTTTAATAGCATTCCGTTGAGTTGAGCTATTGCTTTTTGTGCAGATTCTTCGGTTTCGTATTGGACGAAACCATAGCCTTTCGATTGACCAGAATGATCGGTCATGATCTTGCAAGACAGAATGAGCCCAAATGTGGAGAAAGTTTCGTATAATCCTTTCTGATCGATAGACTTGTCGAGATTCTGCAAATAGAAAAACCCATCGAAAAATCGAAATTAGTTTATTTGAAGAGAGAATGAAAAAGATTTATGATAAATTTAGACAGAAGAAGAAAGGGTTTGAGACCTTGATGAAAATATTAGCAACGCTACTCCTTCGAGTCGTAGGGTCGCGGTTAGAATGCATTATACGAATAGGCTTATTGTTCAGAGGGGTAAAGTTTAGCATCTCCAATGACCTTGCAGCTGTAAAATCAAATATCACGTTAATTTAAACAACATTAGATTTTTGACAATTTGTAGGAAAAAGGGGCAATTGAATTGAAGAAATTAGCAAACTATTTCGATAAAATTCATCTTCAATGATCAGATAAATAACAAAACTTTCCTTGTCAAAATTGAAAAAAAGAAGAAGCAATGATTTGAAATTGAAAAAATCGAAAGAACTAACCATCAACAGCGGTGCTAAAATTGACATAAGCGTAACCAAGAGATTTCTTGGTAGCCAGATCGCGGCAAACCCTAACCGACACAACCTGTCCAACCTGGCTGAACAACTCAAAAACCTGCGAGTCCGTGACGGTTTCCTCTAGATCTCCAACATACAATGAAACAGCCGGAAACGACGGAGGTCCATTCGCGGTGCCGCCATTAACAGCCGCCGCCGCCGCCACCGGTGGTGGAAAAACTCCATTCCCGTTCGTCGCCGGATTCATCTGCATCTCACCGGCCATTCTTCCTTCTTCCAATTTTTTTTAAATTTTCTCTTTTCGGATTTTTCTGTGCTTTTTTTTTTAAATCAAAACCCTAATTGGGTAAATAAAAACGAAAAAACAAACCTTATTTGGGGAAACTGCGTAAATAAGGGAACTTAATTTTTTGGATTTTTGATTTTGAGAAATAATAGAGGGGGTGATATATAGGGGGAAATAAATGATGAATATTTGGGGGTGGATGCAACGCAACGAAGGCTGCTGCACCGCGATCAGCCTGGCCGCCGATCTCGCGAGTGTATAAATATGGAAAGGCGTCGTTTGGTCGGGAGGAAATCTCGGCCGTAGATTTGATGATTGGAATTATTTGGATCGTTGATGTGTACAATGACGTGGGATTGAAGAGAGGTTGACTGGGCTCTGCCTATGGGCGGTTACTTGTTGTATTTTCCAGCTGTTTTCCACTGCATACATATACGGACCATTCTTTAGACAGTTTTTCTTTTTTTTCTTCTATTTCGGGCTTTTGTAGAAGGTTTATTTTTGGGCTTTTTGGCCATATATTATTATTTATGTTATATTGTGAATTTTTTTTATAGTATTTTGGTAATCTCTTTATCATGTAGAGAAGTTAGTAAAGAAGCAGAGTAGATAATGTATTAATTATATTATGTAATCTTTCAAAAGAGTACAAGTACTAAGTAGTAATTATTTTTTCTTAATTATAGAAATACATAGATCCATCAACACATCATTTTTTTTCTTCTCACTGCTCTATTTTATTGTTCTTAATGAAGACATGCCATCTTGTATCTGATACTTAAGGAATTCTGCAAAAGAATATAATTTTACGTTAAAAACAAAATATATTTTATGACATAATGAGAATATATTTACGTGGAGCAATCGAACGCGAGGCTGATAGGGAAGGGAAGAGAAGCGCCGCATGCGGTAGGAAGGGTTTTGATGGCATTGTCGTCGAGATTCGATAAGCGAGCGGCGGCGGTCTTCACGCAGTTACAAGCGAACTGTTTTTCTGCAGTGTTGGTTGGCAGAGACTTGAGCTTCTTGACGCCAGCACAGCAGTCTGCTGAAGGAGACGGTTCGTGGCCCTGCAAAAAGTGGACACATGGCGCCACACACAAGTCGACATCTATGCATGAGAGTGCATGGGATGTCCCCACCATTACGAATGCGAATAGAACCGCAGAGATTATGATTGCTCCTTTCATTTTGATTTTTTTTTTGTGTTTGTATTTGTTGTTTTTTTGTGGGTTTGAGTTGTGGAGTAGTGAGAGAGTTTGATGAGGTATTTATAAGGGAAGAAGAAGGGTTTATGCCATGGAGCATGTAGAAGGGATTCGATTTTTGGGAGATGTGAAGGGTTTCTTGTTGGTTGGATAAAGAATGAAGTCATGTTTGTTGAAAAAGTAGGATAAAAAGGGTATACTGGTTTTTGTGTTTTTGTTGCAGCTTTTCAAGAAAATATTTTTATTTTTATTTTGCAAAAATAAAAATAAAAATAAAAGATGAAAAATAATGGTCATGTAAGGTAAATACAATAAGAATTAGTAATTTGGGTCGAAACTATTATATTTCTTTATTCTTTATGAACAAATAAAAGTAATATTCCATATCTCATTGCATTGTAAATCATAGTTTCCTTGATTAAGATGAATGCTCGAGGGGAAGAGAGAACAAATTTTCGAAAAAAATAGATAGATCGCCTTTTTGCGCATCAAAAGCTAATAGTTGAGATACAATATCCTGCATTTGGTCACAATTTTAGAATAAATATAACTAAAATAGTATATACCGGTAAAATATTCATTTTTCTATAATATAAATGTAACCTTGTATTGCTGGTCTTTGGCCAATAATTTAGGGCAAAGAAAACGGTTCACGCGTTTCTTAAACCTAATATCCTCCAAAACACGCATCGCCCTTTCAATAACTTCTCGTCTCACTCCTAAATAAATAATATCAATATTAAATTTTAATAACTCAAAAATATGAAAGCTAATTTTAATATGTCCATGCATACAAACCTGCAAGTTGCGCACAATGTAACCCTACAAAAAAAAAATATTGTAAGATGAGGTGAGAAAGAAAATTGAAAAAATATTAAATACTAACCGTAGCTCAGTGGTGCTTGGCCAGGTACGAGTCTTCATATAATTATAATAAGATAAATTAATAGTTCATCATAAAGTATATTATAAATTTTTATAAGAAAAAAAGGAATGTTAGTAATTATATACCTGTAGAGAAATACAATTTCGTCACTGCTCGAACAATTGTTATCTGGTCTTAAAACACCCATAGTACAACATTTCACATGTTTTGACTGTAATATTTCTCAATATTAAATTTTTTTTTCATAAAGAAAATGTCAAAAAAGGGGAAATCAAATAAATTAAGTTAATTTATTACATACACATACCTGTGGTAACAAGTTTTCAGTGAAGATTTCAGTCAAATGTGTACATAATAGAACCTGAAATTCCGCAACGAATTTAAAAATTAATGTTAAAAATTAAATTAAGTCATAATTTTAAAAGTCTAAATCATCAAAATAATCAATTAACCTTTGGAGGCAAATCATACTCGGAAAAATGACTTATTACACCACCAAGCAATCCAATTCCATCTATATAAATCATTAAAGAATAATTAAAATTATATATAGTACAAGCTTATAGTTTATAATTTAAGAAATATAAAGTAATGTTTCGCAAATAACCTTCTGTCAGAGTCCCCTTGCCAAATTCATCCAATAGACATAAAGATCTTGATGTAGCTTGTCTTCACAAACAATTATCCCATTAATTAAAAACTAAAAACTAAAAATTAAAATGAAATTAATATAATTAATTGATAATTAATTTTGAAAATACCTAAGCATCAATCCAACTTGATGCAAATCGACCATAAAAGTAGATTGCTCTGTTGTCATTGGCTTGCTCCCCATTGCACAAAATATCCTTACATAATTAATTAAATAATAGCATGGAATAAATAAAATAGATTGAGTTAATTGCACTTAATTTTTCTACTTATTTTTTACCTGTCTGTTAATCCAACTGTAGCGGACTCAGCTGGTACGAAACTTCCAATGTGAGATAAAAATACCACCAAAGCCACCTGAATAAATAGTAATGATAATAATAAATATCATGTAAATTTAATTAAAATAATGAGAATTAATGAAAAAATTGAAGTTTATACCTGTTTTGTGTAAATGCTTTTTCCTGAGTAGTTAGGGCCAGTAATGATGTTTATTCTTCCTGAGTGGTGGTAATAGAAAATTAATGAAATTAAATCTGTGATTTTGAAAAACGAATTTGAAAATTTTACCTTCGTTATGAATATTTGTATCGTTTGGGACAAAAGTATCAACAGTCATTTCCTGCAAAACATGCCTAATTTCAAACAAATTAGCACAAATATTTTTCTTCTATGTTGAATAATTAATGTGCAACGAAGAAGAAAATATATTAATTTATTAAATCTGAAATTTATACCTGCCATTATGTATCTCAAGTAATGTATCGTCAGTAAGAATAGGCCTCACATAATTATTCTGGCGCGCAACGATTGCTAATGACAAAATGCTATCCAAATAACAAAAACAAAAATATTATTTTTTTTTCTATCCAAAAATTTGCTTGCAAAAATAGAAATTCAATATACTATTTTACCAATCAAGTTCAGCCGCAAAATATACCGCTTTTGTCAAATGCGGTACAAAATGGAGTATTCGAGACACCAAATCCCTAATAATAGCTCTCTCCATATCTATGCAGAAAAAAAAAATTTACTAATATACTATGACCTTATTTAGTTAGGATATTAATTAAAAATATATATATATACCAAGAATTTTATGATAAATATCTCCAAGAATATTATCAAGTTCTCTTGTCTTCGGTGTATGATAGAAGAATTTTCTCTCCTCCCCATCTTCAGAGAACTGCATAGATTTAAATCATTTAATTGTATTCGATTTATTTAATATAGAATAATTAAATAGGTCATTACTGCGAATTCATAGTTACTGAGTTTCTCTAATGTATCCTCGCTTAGCTTCTCATCAAAAATACACATTAAGTAACCTGAAGAAAAATGGTACAAAGATTAAATCAAGAATATATAAGTTAATAATATATATATTAAATATGATGAAAAACGAACCAACCAATTTGGTGTACATAAACAACACAAGGAGGCATTCTACAACGGTTCAAAAAAGGTAGCGAAGCATTTTCAACCGAAGAAACCTATAAATATAAATTAATTAAAATATTATTTTGAAATTTTGAATTAAAAGAAAAAATATAATTTGAATATTGCCTGCTCCAGAAGTTCCGGTAATCCTTCATACACCATTCTCAGTTCATCTAACTGCAGTAAAATATGATATACATTTTATTTATATATTATATTAAGTTATTAACTTAGTGTAAATATATATTAGGAGATGAATTAATTACCTCATCACATAAGTTTTCTTTCACTAGAGTCTCGTAACCCTTTAATTTGCTTCTTTGTGGATCAATTACACCAATTACCTGATTAAATACCAAATTGGGAATTGGAATCCAGGATTTTATAAATCTGGAATTGGAAGGAATGTAAACTAACCAGATCAAATACATAAGCGAGTTCTTCTGTTAATGACGAATTTGCCTGGTAGAAAAAAAATATAAAATTTTATATTATTTTGAAAAATATTATGCATAAAGAATTGGAAAAATGAAAGTTTTAATACCTTGTCCAGCAAATCTAATTGCAAGGCTTCTAATTTCTCGAGAAGATTCTCTGATAATCCTACTTCAAATATTTGGTTTAAGTGTAGTAGCGAAGAAATACACTGCATCAAACCAATTCAAATTCGAAATTTGAAAACCTAAATTTCAAAGAACATAAACTAAATGTGCAAATTTTAGGGTTTAGCATATATACCTTCAAGAATGAATTCCAATCGCCAGAAGTACATAAAGAACTTGGAGAATTAAATTTCTAACAAAAATAACACAATATGTAAGTAATTGCACTCTTTAAATCTAAATATTAAGATAATATTTTTAAAATATAATTTTGATATTTATTAAAGTGCCTTGAGCATGTGGGGAATATCTCTGACAGACTTGAGAGTTTCGCGTAATGCAGATATTACATCTTCACAGCAAAGAAAGAATGATATCTTATTATCTTAAGCAAAAACTATATTTACATAAATAAATAATTATAATTAGTAATTTAAAAATAAATAAATAAGGATACGGTATTGAGACGGTTATTTAACATTGTTACGTCTAGTACTGGACGCAAAAACCAAGTCCTAGAATAATAAAACACAAATATTCACTTATTTTATATTTTAAGAAAAGTAAATTTATTATTAATCAAATATGAATGTTAATTTAGGACTAACCTTAGTAATCGCTTACCCATTGGCGTGACACACTGAAAATATTAAAATCAAGCATAATAATTAATAAGTATAAAAATAAAATACAAATTCAATTCAAGAAAATTAATGAATTTTATTTACGTGATTAAACATTCCGAAAACAGAAAACCTGAAAAATAAAATAAATGACGAGTAAGTACAAAAAATGATAAAAACAGCACAAATATTATCAAAAATACCCTTCTTTGGATCTTCCAATTCCCATGTTGCTCGCATGCTTATCCACTTGAAATATTTGCAACGCTTCGTGTGCAGCCGAATCAAGCTTCAAAAACCTATTTCTATAATATTAACATTTAATGATTAATAATTAATTATGTCCTAATAAACTGATTAATAATTAGTCAAAAGATTAACAAAAATACAATGAGATTTGAGCAAGACAATCAATAGAAATGGTGTTTCCAAATCCGTTCTGTTCAAAAGTGTCTACAAGCCCCTCGTTTTCTAAAATAGCGAGGAGGCCCCCTCCTGCTCTGACTTGGACTTCGCTTGAAAGATCAATCATTGAATTTAGCTGCACACATTTCGAAATTTTCGAAATTTGTAAGAATTTGAAAAAGGATGTGATTAATGAGAAAAATAAGGGGTTTAGGGTTTACGACGCAAATTCTCTCTTTGACAGTCAAACCTTCATCCATTCCTGCAACTCCTAAATATATTAATCTGCAAAAAAGGAGACAAAATTAATTATGCATACAGTTTTGTTTGGAAAACATGATTATATAAACCTGTTCCAAGCTTGTTCATAGCTGAAAATTGAACTCTGAATAAGCTTTACATTAGTATCTTCTTCACCGTCTATTTGCAAAAAAAAAAAAAAAAAAAAATTATCGTAATTTAAAATATATTTATATTTTTTTAATATAAAAATGTCACGATACAAACCATTTCGGCGTAATGCAGATAGTAAAGCTTCATCTGTTTTGGTGCTCGCGTAAATAGTCCTAGGTTTTGCTTGATATTTCACTTTTCACCAAATTTAAATTTCCCAAGTTAAATAATTTTTGGAACCGAAAAGGAAATTGAATGGAAATTAAAGAAAAACGTACCGAGATCGATGAGAGGGAAATCTCCATGACCATCTTCCCAAAATTCCAATACAAAAAGGTGGCGAATACTCGAGTCGTAATATGCAACACCAACTCTATTTAAATTAAAAAAAATTAGAACTTCTATAAACGGATTATTCGAAAGTGAACTAGTTTTATAAACATCAAATATTTGCTAAATTCGAATTTGAATTATGGTAACTAATATATTAGTGGTGCCAGAAATAGAAAATGAAGAAAGATAATAATTACGCATTTACCTATTACCCTGCATTATGCAAGCCATGTATACCTGAAAATTTCAAGTGTGAAAGTGTATTAGAAAATAGAGAAAAGCTGTGCTTGGAGATTCAAGGATGAATAATTAGAGAAAACTAAATTGAATTTTTTTTATTCAAATTACAAATTAAACATGCTTTGTGAAAAATCCCTAATGAATTAGATAAATCCTGCAAGGATGATAAAATTGAGAGATACTGATTGAATTAACATAAATTATGTAGTTTGGAGATGTTTGCAGAAAATACGTTCATCATTGACGTATATCTTTTTGACTGCTTAGTTTCGTAAAACAAAATCATAACTGAAACTATGATTATTACGTTTATATGTCCATCATTCAACCGAGATAATCTCAAACAAGATTCAGAACTTGAAATCAGAAGAATCAAATCCAACTACAGAACCGATTGGTATAATTGTTAAAAAGAATCAATAATGAGACAAATCAACAGGTTATAATCAAGCTAGAATGTTGCATAAATCGGTACAATAACAGTAACGGAAGAGCATGATGACCTGAGATTCGGATTCGGTCTCAGCTACCTCCTCCACATCGTCTGCCATTGTCGACTATACTCTCCACAGCTGAGATGAGAGTGAGAAATGAGATGCCTGAACATGTTTCCTTCGTTCAAACCTTCGAAACCGGAAACTAATTTCCCGGTTTCTAAAAAATCCGTAACCAGTGTTTGAGAACCCAGAATTCATATCTCGTACTTGCAATAAATCTGGAATTACTTTCTGGTTTCTAAGAAAGTGAGGGTTCCGCGGCTCCGCCTCGGCTTCCCGCGCCAAAAGTATTTTTATTAGTGGGACCATGGGTCTGCCCACAGGGCCACACCACCAAAACATGATGGACTAATCTCATTTATTAATTATATATTTAATATTTAAGTATTTGTGTATTATTTTGAATAGTTAATATTTAATTATTTGTGTTGATATTTCTAATTAATTGTTTGTGTACAACTTAAAAACAATATTTTTAAATATGATTTCTTTTTTCATTCTTCCTTTCTTGGTGTTTATGTAAAAATATAATACTTTTGAAGTTAGTAAATGTGCACAGTTACTAATCAGTGCACACGTGGTCTCTTCTAAAAAATATTTGTTTGTAAATGAGAAAAAAAAAATAACGTGTTAATAAAATAAAAATAGTATTTCAAAATATATTATTCTAAAATAATATTAACACATTTTAATGTAAAATTATAAAACAGAATAATATATTTTTATAAATTTTGTATAAATTAATCATCGTATATTATGGATATTATATATAATGTATAAATTCATATTATTTCAGTGGTGATACATTTTATAAATTAAGATTTTAACATATATTTAATAATATATATTGATCATACTTTAGACTTATAAAAATGTGAATGATATATATTTATTTTGAGATGATATTGTTATTATTTTATTAGAATAAAAAACACAATTAAAATACCTGCAAGTAGCAACATTGAAGTAAGTAATATCCTATTGGACAGAGAAGAATGAGAAATTCAAGATAACTTCATTTAAACCCTTCCAAAAAACTAAATTACAAAATTATCCTTTTAACAATTAAAATTTTAGTGTTTGACAGTACCACCATAAACAGCAAAAAAAATCACAAATTCACAATCCAACTCTACAAAGAAAAGGTGTCTATTTTATACATTAACGTGTAAAGAATAAATCTTCAATAAGCACATATAAACTTCACATTGAACTAGCCAAAACGGGTTCGAATCCTCTTTCACGCCGAGTAAATCCACTTTCTAAGACTAATCCGCCTTTAGAATCAACCACATATGTTTCCTGCCATTTAGGGAAAAGAACAATCAAGTAAAAACAAGACGCAATTTCAAGTGTACCCCTACAAAATTTCTAAATATTGTGTATGCCCTCCTAAAATGAGAACTATCATAAATACTCTGACAAAATATATGAAAAAATTAGTTCTGAAAAAGGGCTAATCTTGACATTGTTCTGAAAAATCAGTAAAGGAGGTATACTGATGATATTTCTTATGTTTTGAAGGAGTATTCATGATATTTCACATTTTAGAGGGTATACATGATATTATCAGGTTTTGTAAGGACATTGGTGAAATTCCGCCATAAAAATAATATAATAATAACCACTAATTACCATCATTAGACCATTAATTCTGTGCAAAAGGAAACCATTATGCACTTCACTGCAAAATCAGAAATAAAAAAATAAATGTTAACCCCAATTCGAAACACGAGCACTCCAAAATTAGAAAACTTACCTGTGTGAGAAATATTTCTTATTATAATCTTTTAAACTAGGGACTCCAATGTTAATTACGCGTTCATCACTACTGTATCCAAGACACCCCTTAGTGCTAATATACGCATCCTGCAAATTAAAAGAATATATAAATCAAGAAATAGAATCATGAACATATATTAATGAAATTAAATCAAATAGAATAAAGGAGATTTACCACTCCATATCTTGAGAAAACATCGTGAAAATATTCCATTAATTTTGTAGCTTTTTCGTTGTTTTGCTCGTCACATATTGCAAGTGGATCAAACCCAACAACGATTCGCCTAGCTTGAATGAAGTAAACTTATCATGAATAATTGCTTATATTTGTCATTAAAATATCACAGAGACCGTACCAGTCGCTACTGGTAAATGATAAAACTTTCTGAAGCCAATCAATTTGTTCTTTGAAGTTGGTACTGTTTTTCTCGGATTGCATAAAAACCTGGAATTGAAATAGGAGATGAATTGTCACTAGTCAAATAGAGATGCCAATCTTAATTTAATTAAACCTGCAATGGCCCAGTATCTAAACCAATGATTTCTAGAACTTGGTCGAAAGGCAATTTGAATTTCTTCATGAAATTACCAATTACTTGTCCTTTTGATGCTGCCGTAACATACCTATAAGAATGGGCAAATTGGTAAACCAATACTCGTTATAAATCAACGCAAATTTGGTGAGTGAAAAAAGAATTATAAGGAAATATGTAATAAAGAGTGAATAATGAACCATGGGATCTTCAATAGCTCGATATGAAGAGTAGCCTGAAGTAATGGACAAATATAAGATTATATTAAAATCTCAGTTTTCTAAAGTTTATAAAGAGTGAGAAATTACATTATTTAATAAAGGATCGTCTTCTCCAATTTCGCCAATATTTAGCACGAATTTTGGTTTGTAAATCTTTGCTGTCTTCTTCATCTTCCTTGATAAAAAATATAAAATCACATGAGTAAGCACATCGAAATTTCGTTAACCATGGTGACACTTGAAACTTCTTCACAATATTTTTTGTTTGACATTTCATCGAACACTAGACATGCATAACTTTGATATTCTTATTTCAAACTTCCAAATCTTATATGTTATGTCCACAATTCAAAAGCATACATCTACGAAAAGAAACAAACTTTCCAGTTTCCAAGAACAAAAAGCAGATCCCTTGATTAGGAAAGTGATCATCATAATCTCAGGATTGAACAAACCGACCTGGTTTAGGAGCCGAGATTGCAACTCAACAGGGCGAGATCCACCAGTGACACTGAAGAAGTAGAAATCATGAGTATCTCTTGTCAGAAATCTTAAATCCTCTCCACTTGACAGTGGAATCTTGGTTTGGTTTTGGCCAATGTTAAACGCAACGAAAAGAAAGAAGCATAGTATAGCTTGGGTGATGAACGTGTGCGACCATGGCGTCCTCCTCGCCAAGATAAACTCTTCTCCTCCTCCCGCATCTGATCTCATTTCTCCTGGAAAAAATGGCGATAAGTGTGTCGCTCAGGTCTTTTTTGTTTGTTTTAGGGAATTTTTTTTTTTTTTTTTTTTTTTTTTTTTTTTTTTTTTTACGTGGACGAGATATGTTCGGTAATACTCAAAATAGACAACATAGTTTCGAAATTTGCATTATAACACTCTCGACATTTGAAAAGTCGAGACCTTTCAAAGCTCTCGACTTTCGAATTGTCGAACAGAAGTCTCAACATTTGAAATGTTGAGAGGAATCTTCTCGACATTTGAAATGTCGAGAGATTGCTGAAATTTCGAAATTTACAAATAACCCCTTATATTTTCTTGAATTTACAAAAAAAACTGTTTTTAGTAGCTATTTTAATTTCAACAAATATTTTAATTTCCGCAGCTCGTTTTGTAGTAGCTATTTTATTTTAGTAGCTAGTTTGTTAGTAATTATTTTTATTAACAACTGGTGATTTCATCAACTAATTTGCTAATAGTTAATAAAAATAATTACTACAAATTAACTGTTGAAATAAAATTAGCTGTTAAAATTAAAACTAACGACAATATTATTTGAATGCTAGTTTTGAGGTTCACTTATGCATTGCTAATTTGGTCAGAAATACTATTTAATAACTATTTTTATTAATAATTATTTAACATTAAAATTAATTACTAAAATAATATTAATTTGTCAAGATATTAACAGGAATATTTTTTAGATCATATTTTTATTTAATTTTAGTATTCTATGATAAAATATATAAAAAATTAAAAATTAAAATTATGTATATGACATATAGTTTTTTTTTAAATTTGTATGTTAAAAAATATTTATAGTGATTTTAAATTAATATAATAATGCAAAAAATATGTTTATTAAATTTAAAGATGAAAAATAGAGGGGTATTTTGGTCCAAATTTTTTTGCAATACCATGAAATATCCTTTAGGGGGGTAATTGAAAAGAAAACTTTGTATGTAGGGGATTTTTTGGAGTTTCTCAAAAGTTAGGTTTTTTTTTTGTAAATTCAAGAAAATATAGGGGGTTATTTGTAAATTTCGAAATTTTAGCAATCTCTCGACATTTCAAATGTGGAGAAGATTCCTCTCAACATTTCAAATGTTGAGACTTCTGCTCGATAATTCAAAAGTCGAGAGCTTTGAAAGCTCTGGATTTTTCAAATGTCGAGAGAGTTATAATGTAAATTTCGAAACTATGTTGTCCATTTTGAGTATTACCAAACTTATCTAGTCCATATACAAAAATTTCCCTTGTTTTTATGTACGCTGCTTGCTTTTATTTTATTTTTTCAGATTTTTTGACAATTTGTGATTTCGAATTAATCAAGGGTGGCCAACGAGTCAGGGTGTGCTCCGACGAAACAGAATGGGAGGGAAGGGATGGGAACCAAGGGAAAAGTTAATTTTTATTTTGTTCCAAAGTTTTTTTTTTATGATGGGAGAAAAAGGAACTAGGGGTATATTAATTCTCCGTATATACAAGAAAGATCAATTCTTGTTCTCCCCAAATTTGAAAGATAATGGAGGGTAAAAAATATCGTAACACTATAATACCCAAAATACCTCCAATTTCATTTTATAATTAACAATAATACAAAGGGTAAAATTGTCATTTTTTCATGATCTTATTTCTTCTCTTCCTTTCTCCTTCATTAAACATTTTAAAACTCGGGAGCAAGAGAAAACATATTTCTTCCCTTTCCCTTCATTCTTTTCCCTTTCCCTCCATTCTCTTTTCCTTCATAATAAACTGTGGAGCACACCCTTAGATGACTAGGAGACACAGAAAAATTATAGGAAATTTTTTATATTTGGGACAATGCTCAATCAAAAATTCTGTGCGGACACATGACATTCTTCAATATATATATTAAACAATAAAATATAATACAACCACAAACTAGAGCTAGAGCAATAGGTTAAAATCTTGCGCACGACTCTACAGATTGCCGGTTCGATCGATATCGCTTCTCAACACTCTTTTAAAAATATAGAGTTCGTGTCGATCTCAAATAAATATGTTTGTCATCGTTCAATATCAAAAACGATATGTATGTAGCACATATGATCCCGTTGCATGGTGCTCAATAAAGAAGGGCAAGGATCGATTCCATCACTAATCATATTTTTTAAACAATTTTTTTTTGGGAAACATGTCCTTAATAGCCAGGTTAGACCCATCATTTATCTCTAAAAATTCATTAGTGTTATAAACATAATAATATGAATGTCATTGTAATTATATTAGGATAATTACTATAGCATTAATTTTTTGTATTATAACTTTTCTTTTGACATAACCACTGTTGGGGATTCTACCCGGCCCCGGACCCGCGCAGCGGATATGTAGGCCCGGTCCGGTTCCCCGATTCCCGAGATCACGCCATGATTTCGAAGGGTACGATTCAATTAAGAAGATTAGATTCATACCAGTGCAAAATTGATTGCACACGAAGGGTTGATTGATATTCTTCTTTCGTGTCACGTTGGTGACAATCCGCGCGTCCCATGCCACGCGTCTTTCACCGTTCGTTGCCGGTTCACTCGACTTCGTCTCCGACTGAAATTACTCGTCCGAATCGATCACAACCGAGAGAGCCCCAATTGTTGCTCCTCTACACGTATCCACCTTGACTCGTAAGACGTCGGTCGCGGGTGCAACTGCCTAGACGATGCACCGGCGAACTTGCTCGATTGTTTGATTCTCTATACTGGAAAACACCTTTTCACGGTTTCTCTCTTTTACACCCTTTTACTCTCTAGAAATTTGTCTCACAATTTTCTGGAATATATTGAATGAATTGCACTGAATGAACTAACTGAGATGAGAGAGAATTATCCTATTTATATCACATATGATTAGGATGGGCCAAAAGACATGTATATCCAATATACACTCTTTCACACAGAAAGTTGCATGTATCTGTCCAGTATTATGTCCATACGAAATTGGTAAATTCCTCTCACAGAAAATCATCCAACACGAAAGTTGTAGATAATCTTATTATCTACACGACCTAATTTGGTCTGGCCCAATTGGAGTTCGTATACAAAAGTTATGACTGGTTTACTAACTGTATGTCATACTGTTGCACCCTTTCGGTATTTCATAGAAACGACACTGATACTTCGTTCATATGAAATATATTTCTATATGAAGGTTGTAGATAATCTTATTATCTATCTAACCCAATTTGAACCATTCAAATTGGATCATCCTACTGAAAGATATGACCACGAATATAGAAATATTTTTCATTTGAGCGAAATATTTACCGGCTTATGATATAGCCTACTTGATCTACGAAAAATTCTTTTGTGTGTTCGACTCGTATTCATCAACTCTTGATGAAGTCGTGTCAAGTTTCATCGGTACAATGTTCATTTTTCCAGATATCGAACTATTTCGAGATTTATTCTACTCCCACTAGCCCGCATAGAGATAAACGACATAAAGTTCCAAACTTGTGCGCATCCAGTCCTCCTCTAAGAAGGCATCTCTTCGAGCCACGAAAATCTCATCTTCGTCAGGAAGTTAGAACTAATACCCTTTAGTTTCCTTTAGGATATATGATAAACGAACAATTTTCAGATTTGGGGTTGAGTTGAATCGAAACCAATTTCGAAAATATACTCACATCCTCAAATCTGTACAAATGACAACCATTCATTAGTACCGAATAGAAGGTTTATGGTCCATATCATATATGCAACCATTCATTAGTACCGCTGTCTCAAGGGCGTATCCCCAAAACATTTTTGGGAGATCCGTTTGACTTATCATTTATCGAACCATGTCTTACATGCGTTCATTTCCTCTTTTCAAATACATCTCAATGTTTCGAAATGAAGATAATCGTGAAACGATTCCACAATCGTAAATGATCATCAATACTTATAACTCAAATATCGCCTCTTCGATCCTATCGAGGTGTGTAGCTCAAATACTTGCCTCCTCGATCCTATCAAAGGGCTTTGATTTTCTTGCTAATTAGTCGATTTTGTATTTTGTTTTTGAAACTCTTTGAACCTTTCAAAAGTCTCCGCTTCGGCACGCATTAAACAGATATTACCGTATCTACTTTAACCGTCTGTAAACGTAACAAAATACCGTTAGCCTCCTCTTGCCTCAGAATTTATCGGATCATTTACATCTTAATGTAATTTCCAATAATTCGTTGGATCTTTCTCCAACCTTTGGATAATGACGCCCTTTGTCGTCTTGCCTCATAAATAAGTATCGCATTAATCAATCGAATCTAATTCGAATGATTCTAGCAATCCATCATATGGAATCTAGATATGCGTATCTCGTTTATATGGCCAAGATGACAACGCCAAAAGAAGCAATCAACTTCTAGGTTTAATCCTCCTCGGATTTCACCATTCTTTGAGTCATTAGTTTGGATAACTCCTTCTCCGAACTTTCTGTTTGGAAAACAATTTCCCAAAATACCCTTAGACATTTATTTCTTACGATCCCACCCTTGAATTACAAGGACATACACGCATCTCTATGCATTGGATTCCTCGGATGCTCCGAGCATCTCCAATTCAAATTTACATCGCATCTCATGCAATTCCGGGATCGACTTATCAATCGAATGCATATGATATTCAGTCACGAAGATCAAATCTCGTACCATCAACACACGAGTGTTAATCAAAGACCCATAAGGCGTCTCAAAATTAACATACTCTTTGAGCCGCATCGAACCATTCAACGCGCTCTAGATCTTGAAACTATTTCATGAGCGTTGTGTTTTACTTTCGTATGCACCCGAATTCTCAAAACAATTTTGAGAAATTTGCGTCTATACATGCCACCACAAGGCACATACTATCGTTCGATTCCTTCTTAAGTTTATCGAACCCGACTTTCTCTAAAGCCAAAGCATCGAGCCCTGAATCTACCATTTTCGTGTCCAACACGTTCCTTTAAGTCTAAGAACTATTATTTGACTATCGAGGTTAATTACGGTAATTCCAGTCCAAAAGCTATATATCATATCGATCTCATCGATATATTTGGTGTTGCTTGAAAACATAATTCTAAACGAATGATGAAGATTAAACTCCTAACCGTGCGTACTTAATCTATATGCTTATATGATGAATATATGAATGTGTTATTTTTATCGAATCGATAACCCTCATACCGATACGGGACTCCAAGTCCATAACACTCAAGACCCATATTTCCGTTCCTCCCACAAGTGACTTTAGCCTATCAGGTGGGATCCCGTTATTTAGGTAGGATTATATCCAATCGCATCATATGCGATTCTTGAACCTTTATAGGATTTCGGTGATGGATCGTATCATATACAATCATATTTCCGTGTGTGCATCCTATCTATGCCCCGAACTCCAATCGGATTGGCCTGGACGGTTAAGTCACGACCATATCCAACGTATCGTTCAAATAAGCTACTAGTGAGTCGACTTTAGCCCGGGCCTCACAAGTCCTGATTTAACGCTTGCCACCCTTTCAATAGTTACAATATCACGTGCCCGACTTTAGCCTGAACCCACGTGAAACGTAACACCAAACTCGGTGGTTGTGGACATGGAAGGCATTTCCATGACTTAAATATTATGAGGGATAATGCCTATGCATGTTTAAATAATTCGTGACATAATCATATTATATCACTATCACAAGATTTTTGAAATGCATATGATTTATATAGGGAGAGTAATTATTCTAAATAAATACTAATCTATATGCTAGTATGATTGAATTAATTGATTAGAGATAAAGATAGGCCAAAAGGTATGTATATCTAATATACACCTTTTCAAACAGAAAAGTGCTCGCACCCCTTCAGTATTCAGTTGAAACGAAAATCTTAAATCGTTCGAACCGACTTTGAATGTGAACGAAAGTTCTATATAATCTTATTATCTTTCCAACCCCAGTGGATTGGACTCGAGTGGAATTCGGATGCGAAAATTACGGACGTTTTCCTAACTGTATGTCAAACAGTCCCAACCTTTCGGTATTTCATTCAAACGACATTGATAATTCGTCCAAATGAAAACACTTTCTATATCAAAGTCATAGATAATCTAATTATCTAACTAACCCAATTTGATCCAATCAATTTGGAGTTCCCCACTGAAAATTAGGCCAATTTTAGTAAAATACGGACAAACGAAAAGGTAAGTATATCCAATAGACACCTTTTCAACCAGAAAACTACAGACACCTTTTCAGTATTCTGTTGAAACGAAAATATTAAATTGTTCCGACCGACTTTGAACGTGAACTAAAGTTCTAGATAATCTTATTATCTAACTAACCCAATTGGATTGGACTCAATTGGAGTTTTTATGCGACATATACGGACGTTTTAGTCTCTGTATGTCAAACAGTCGCACCCTTTCGGTATTCCATAAAAACGACACTGATAATTCGTTCAAATGAAAAAACTTTCTCTATGAAAGTCATAGATAATCTCATTATCTAACTATGACAATTTGATCCAATCAATGTAGAGTTTCCCACTGAAAATTATCTTAGTTTTACTCACTATTTCGTATTCTAATTTTCTGCAGATTTTGCCGTTTCTTCCGTTTTCGCTCGTTTCTGAAACGATAAATCATGAAACCTTTTCGCGATAATTCCTAGATACTCTCAATCAACTTTTGATTTATCTCTAGTGAATTCTACTTGTGATTTTTAACGAAATTGGAATCTCTATATCTATCATCTTGCAAACGGGTACGAACTTTGATAACCCGTGCGTATATCAAATATACGACTATGATTCGACCCTCGAATCGATGACGATCGCGCTGATACCACTGTTGGGAATTCGCCCGACCCCGAGCCCGCACAGCGGATATGAATGCCCGGTCCGGTTCTCTAAATCCAAGATCACGCCATGACTTCGAGGGAACGATGCAATAGAAGGATAGACGATTACCAGCGTGAAATTGATCACGCACAACGGGTTGATCGCTCGCATCCTTTCCTTCTCCGGTGTCACGTTGGTGACTAGTCCGTGCATCCCATACCACACGTCTCCCACCGTCTTGACACGCCTCCGGTTGTCTTTCGTGTGTCCCACGTCCACACTCTTCCACAGCCAACAGTTTTGCTCCTTCGGTTTGATCACAATCGGAGAGCCACAAGTGTCGCTCCTCTACTTGTATCCACCGTGAGTCGGAGTTCATCGGTCGCGGATGCAACTGCCTAGACGCTGCACTGGCGAACTTGCTTGATTAGATTGATTATCTACACCGAGAAAAACTCCTTTTTCTCGGTCTTTCTCTCTTCACACTCTTTCACTCTCTTGAAAGATGTTTCTTTATATTTCTGGATTATTCTGAATAATACCATAGAATGATCTGAATGATCTGGTCTTTAGATGAGAGAGAATTATCCTATTTATATCACATAAGATTAGGATTGGCCAAAAGACATGTATATCCAATATGCACTCTTTCACACAGGAAGATGCATGAATCTGTTCAGTATTATGTCCATACGAAATTGGTAAATTCCTCTGACAGAACATCAACCTACATGAAAGTTGTAGATAATCTTATTATCTAACCAACCCAATTCGGCCTGGCCCAATTGGAATTCGTATGCAAAAGTTATGACCATTTTACTAACTGTATGTCATACTATTGCACCCTTTCGGTATTTCATAGAAACGACACTGATACTTCGTTCATATGAAATATATTTCTACATGAAGGTTGTAGATAATCTTATTATCTATCTAACCCAATTTGAACCATTCAAATTAGATTTTCCTACTGAAAGATATGACCACGAATGTACGCTTGCTTACATTCGTTTATCCTTGTGTACACTTTTACGGTTGATCCGAAACTGTATTTCCTTCAGATATGATCGGCATCATTCATACTAGCATATAAGATAAGTAATTATTTAGAATAATTAGTCTCCCTAAATAAATCATATGCATTTTGAAAATCTTGTGATAGTGATACAATATGATTATGTCACGAATTTAAGAAACATGAATGTCATGATCCCTCATAATATTTAAGTCATGAAAATGCCTTCGATGTCAACAACCATCGAAATTGGTATCACAATGTGTGTGTTGTTAGGCCTTCATCATGCACACATGTTGTTGGTATTAATGGGTTGCAATCGTTAAATGGGGACTTACGTGTTGTTAGGCCTTCGTCATGCACGTGAGTAGTCCACTTGAACGATACGTTTGATATGGTTATGACTTAACCGTCCAAGCCAATCCGATTGGAGTTCGGAGCATAGATAGAATGCACACACATAAATGGGATTGTATATGATACGATCCATCACCGAAATTCTATAAAAGTTGAGAGTCGCATAAGATGCGATTGGATTATATCCTACCTAAATAAGCGAGATCCCACTCGATAGACCTTCGTCACTTGTGGGAGGATTGCGAAATATGGATCTCGGGTGTTATGGACTTGGAGTCCCGTATCGGTATAAGGGTTATCGATTCGATAAAATAACACTGTCATATAATTATCATATAAGCATATAGATTAAGTACGCACGGTTAGGAGCTTAATCTTCATCATCCGTTTAGAATTATGTTTTCAAGCAACACCAAATATATCGATGAGATCGATATGATAGATGGCTTTTGGGCCGGAATTACCGTAATTAACCTTGATAGTCAAAGAATAGTTCTTAGACTTAAAGGAACGTGTTTGACACGGAAATGGTAGATTCAGGGCTCGAGGCTTTGGCTTTAGAGAAAGCCGGGTTCGATACACTTTAAGAAGGAATCGAACAATATTACGTGCCTTGTGGTGGCATGTATAGACGCAAATTTCTCAAAATTGTTTTGAGAATTCGGGTGTATATGAAAGAAAAACGCAAAGCTCAAGAAATAGTTTCAAGAGCTAGAGCGCGTCGAATGGTTCAATGCGGTTCAAAGAGTAGGTTAATTTTAAGACGCCTTATGGATCTTTGATTAACACTTGTGTGTTGATGGTACGAGATTTGATCTTCGTGACCGAATATCATATGCATTCAATAGATGAGTCGATCCCGGAATTGCATGAGATGCGATGTAAATTTGAATAGGAGATGCTTGGAGTGTCCGGGGAATCCAGAGCATAGAGATACGTGGATTTCCTTGTAATTCAAAGGCGGGATCGAAAGAAATAAAAGTCTAAGGGTATTTTGGGAAATTGATTTCCAAACAGAAAGTTCGGACAAAGAGTTGTCCAAACTAATGACTCAAAGAACGGTGAAATCCGAGGAGGATTAAACCTAGAAGTTGATTGCTTCTTTTAGCATTGCCGTCTTTGCCATATAAACGAGATACGTGTATCTAGATTCCATATTATGGATTGCTAGAATAAATCGAATTAGATTCAATTGGTTAAACGCGATACTTATTTATAAGGCAAGACGACAAAGTGCATCATTCTCCAAAGGTTGGAGAAAGATCCAACGAATTATTAGAGCTTACATTTACATGTAGATGTTCCGATAAGTTCTGAGGCAAGAGGAGGCTATCGGTATTTTGTTACGTTTACGGACGGTTAAAGTAGATACGGTAATATATGTTTAATGCGTGCCGAAACGGAGACTTTTGAAAGGTTCAAAGAGTTTCAAAAACAAAATACAGTATCGACTTAGCAAGAAAATCAAAGCCCTTTGATAGGATCGAGGAGGCGAGTATTTGGGCTACGCACTTCGATAGGATCGAAGAGGCGATATTTGAGTTATAAGTATTGATTATCATTCATGATTGTGGAATCGTTTCACGATTATATTCATTTCGGAACATTGAGATGTATTCGAAAAGAGGAAATGAACGCATGTTAGACATGGTTCGATAAATGATAAGTCAAACGGATATCCCAAAAATGTTTTGGGATACGCCCTTGAGACAGCGGCACTAATGAATGGTTGCATATATGATATGGACCATAAACCTTCCAATCGGTACAAAAGATGCCATATGAGATATGGATCGGAATGGTTCCAAAGTTGTCGTTTGTACATATTTGAGGATGTGAGTATAATTCGAATTTTGTTTCGGTTAAGCTCAATCCCAAATCTGAAAATTGTTCGTTTATCGTATGTCCTTAAGGAAAGTAAAGGGCATAAGTTCTAACGTCCCCACGAAAATGAGATTTTCGTGGCTTGAAGAGTTGCCTTCTTGGAGGAGGACATAATGCGCACAAGTTTGGAACATGATGCTATTTATCTCTACGCGGGCTAGTGGGAGTAGAATAAATCTCGAGAGAATTCGAGATCTGAAAATGAACATTGTGCCGATGAAAGTTGACACGAGTTCATCAATAGTTGATGAATACGAGTCGAACACACAAAGAATTTTTCATAGATCAAGTAGGATATATCATAAGCTGGTAAATACGGATTTATCGTGGATAATGATGATAGATCAAAATCATATGATGATTCGATATCTTACAAGGATGCTATGAAATTGAAGATTCCATATGGCAAGATGCCATGAAATCTGAGATTCGATCCGTGTAAATTATCAAGTTTAGAACTTGATTTCATTACTTTCAGGGTTAGACCCGTGAAATGTCAATGGGTTTTCAAGATGAGAACCGACACGGATTGGAATACACATATAACAAAGCGAGGCTAGTAGCGAAAAGTTTCAAGTATTTCATAGTCGGATTATGAAGAAACGTTTTCGCATGTTGCCATATTTTCACATTCTCGAAATTATGCTTGTCATGGTCGCGTATTGTGAATACGTGATATGGCAAAATGGATGTCAAAGCCAAATTTCTTGACAGAAATATTATGAAAGGATGTGGACTTGACACAAACTTACGGTTTTGTCGATTCATAAGAATCGAGAATATGATATGCACGTTTTAACGATCCATATGATGGATTAGAGAAAGCATCTCAGAATTGGAATATTCGTTTTGACGAAGTTATAAACTGTTATAACATTGTCGGAACGAATGAAAACTTTGTGTACACATGAAGGTTAGTGGGAGCCGCGTTATATTTCTTGTAACGACAAAGGATTTAGGCGAGACCGCTTATGAATTAAGCGTGAAGATCTATAGGATAGATCTAAGAAGTCCCTCGTTCTATATTATCACGTGTATATCGACATATTGTTGAAAATAGTTTTCAACATATAACTCCTTGGAGGAGTTAAATCGAAATGTCGAATGGCATACATTTTTGTGGCTCGATGTGAGACATCAAGCAGCGCAAAAATAGAAATAATATGATGCTTCATATTTTGATGTGAGAATCTATTATGTATGCCATGATATGTATGTGGATATGTGTCGTACGGATGAAGCGTCTAATTTACCGTTAATAAAATCCAAGGGAATCACACGAGTTTGAATGTAATGCGATTACATGAGACTAACTCTTATGAATGTATAATGGTTATACATATATATACATAATGGTTATGTATATTTAAACCCACCAGGATTTGTATTGATAGCGGTGAAGTTTATCCTTGAATACTTTATGAAAGAATTCGTGATTTTATTTTATCTATAATGGTATGGAGGACGTGTTGGTTATAAAGAGTTATAACAACGACAGTTTCCAAATATTTAGCACGTCCAAATATGTAGCACGACTTTCGATCACAAAGTGTGTACATGATTTGCTTAAACGAAAACATGGTTATGTGGAAAGGTTCCACATGACAAATAATTTATGATTCTATTTACGGAGGCGAGTATATTGCGATTATTAATCGCAAAAGGAAGCGGTGTGGATCAAGGATACATGACCAAACTCGAGTAGTCACGAGTTATCGGATTTATGGTTGTGTATTGCGTGAAACGCAATAATACAAGCCAAAAATGTCGAGGTCACAACCACTTCTAGCCAATACTCAGAAAATTTCATTGATCCATGAAATTTTGTGAAATGATGTGATCGTAGGTATTGGAAATATTCCAAACCTGATGATGATTAACACTAACGGCAACGTGCGGACCCGTTTACAAAACCGCTCTCTCTAGTCGCGCGTGACTGTCATGCGATGACTATGGGTATGGAGATACCTAGAGGAGGAAGAAGAGAGTAGAGTGTAGTTATCTAATACGATAGTCCTCGCAGGTTGTGGGTATGGAGATACCCGTAGGTAAACGTTGTATCACCCAAATACTTAATCCATATGAATGCATCCCTTTAAAAATTTTGTTTACTTAAATTAATATGCATTCACCTTATATGAAAACTGTGTGCGGGTTGTGTAATTTGATTACATGAACCCTGATTTGAACTTGTGTGGACGTCGGCATAATACGTGATTATTGTTGGTTCAAATTTCCTGGTAGTTTGATTATTTCAAAACACTGTCAGTACTAATGTATACATCCAGAAAAGTGCAGGATAACATAGGTACGATACGAAGATGAAGGAGGACTTGTGAAGGAGGAGTTCATTGGATTATATCAAGAATCAGGACATGAAGTCTCAAGATAAACAAGAAAAGAAGAACACAAGGAAGGCCATTGGAACACATCAAGACTCAAGATGTTGAAGCCTTCCGTGAGTGGGATACGCCACAAATAAACCATAGGTACAAACCTAGTAGACCTCAAGTAAAATCATGTTCAAAATAACAAAGAGTTCAGTCAAGCAGGAAGTGCGTTCTGAACGAACTCAAAGTCCGTTTAGAACGGACTTGCTAAATATCAAAACTGTAAAGCTTGATTAGAACCAAACGTGTCACAGGGATGTGTGCGTTCGAACGAACAATCATGTCCGTTCGAACGGACAATTAGAATCCGTTCACTCACCTTCTGAGTGCGTTGAACGGACAATCTTTCCTGTGAACGGAAATATGTCACAGGGATGTGTGCGTTCGAACGAACACACATGTGCGTTCGAACGGACAACCTGGAATCCCTTCACCCACTTTTCAGTGCGTTGAACGGACTCTTGTTCCTGTGAACGCAAAATGCTATGTATAATTGAGTCCGTTACGAACGGACATTGTCCGTTTGAACGGACCCAAGATGTACTTGCACGTTATTTTGAAACGGCTAGTGCAAACTTCAAGTGCGTTCTGAACGGACTGTATGCGTTCGAACGCACTGCAAGTTTTCTGAAGGATTTCTATAGAGAGTATAAATAGAATCCTTCATGGGTCTCTCTCTCTCACTTCCTCATTTTCAAACTTTCAAACCTAAAAAGAGAGAAACCCTAAGCTATGATTATCTATATCCATTGATAGCTTGAGAAACCTCTTTAGATCGTTGATCTACTTTCGATATTCTCCACTAATCGTATCCCACTCACGTGACCGATCACGTTGTAGCTCGATTAGTGAAAAAGTGTAATAGGCTAGTGCAACAAATTGTAAAGAGCCTAAGCTATAGATCGATAGAAGCGTGTAAATCGATCTAGGCAAATCCTTGTAATCGAGTTGAGTTGGAATTCAATCGAAGGCCAAAAAGAGGCACAAGGCATTCCCGGAGACGTAGGTACTCGTGAATAATTGAGTCGGTCAATTAAGCGAGTAAAGGGTGAGTTAAAGCTACAAAGCAACCACCTACCGAACTTCGTAAACAAACATCTTGTGTCAAAGTGTTTGTACGGTATCATCTTTATCATCCAAATTATTATTTATTCCGCACCGTAAATTAGGTTTAAATCTAAACTAAGTATAAGTTAGATTGCCGAATTTACCCCCCTCTAGGTTAGAATTAACCAACAATTATGTGCAGCGAAACCGCCACACCTAAAGTTTCATTTCTAAACATTCCTAGTCACGATTCTGTTTGCTTAAGAGAGAAGCGCATCTATTATCAGATAATAGACTGAACGTGTACACTAGTACGTTAGCCGAGGAGATGATAATGTTTTGCTAATCATAGGACAAGGTGCTTGTCGAATCGGGAACGTAGATATATGCTAGGTGACATATATTGGATATGACCAAAGTCGCGAGACCATGACATGGTTTAGTCATTACGGATGGACTCGCGACGAGTAGGGTATTAGGTTCTTCATACTTGAGGGGACCATTGATTGCGTTACGTGCGTAACACAATGCTTTGATATGACCTTACACTTACCGTAACAAGGAGCCAAAACGATCATCATTGGGTATTGTCCGAAACACGGAATTCAATATGAGTCTCCAAGATAGGAATTGTTTATTCCGAAAGGAAGAGATATCTCTTAGGCCGCTCGATGAATTAATTAACGAAAACTATGGCCATAGTCAATGATATTAAAGGGTTAATATCGATTGTAATTTGTTAACTCAGTTCGGAATCGAGAAATAAGTATAGTTAATCAAGATATAAGGATGACTACCACCATGTCTTTTGATTAACAGATATCGCAAACAAGAGAACTAGTTACCGCTATTCGAGATAGGCACAATGATCACAATCATTTTTCGTTTTAACATGGGTAGCTATGATTGAGTGACTAGATCCCGCTCATGGGCTTGTAGAGCTTTGGAAACAGCCTACTGCCATCGTTAAACGGACCTACACGGTCACACAACGAGTCGTACTAAGTCGGGTTTGATTACAAAATTGGCACATAAGATGTGCATAGCTTGGTATTTTGATACGCGAGCTATATTCTCTAAAATCGTGCATATTGGATATGCATGAGTACCTTTTAGGTAGATCTGAAATTGAGTGGGAGACTGAAAGAAATACAGTTTCGGATCAACCGTAAAAGTATACACAAGGATAAACGAACGTACGCGTTCGTAGGCATAAGAAACAATTTTAGTAAAACTGGCATAACTTTCAGTGGGAAACTCCAATTTGAATGGTTCAAATTGGGTTAGATAGACAATGAGATTATCTAGAACTTTCATGTAGAAATATGTTTCATTTGAACGAAGTATCAGTGTCGTTTTAATGGAATACCGAAAGGGTGCGACAGTTTGACATACAGTTAGTAAAACGTCCGTAACTTTCGCATCCGAACTCCAATTGGGCCAGGATAAATTGGGTTAGAAATATAATAAGATTATCGGAAACTTTCGTGAAGGTTTAAAGTCGGTTAGAACGATTTAATATTTTCTTTTCAACAGAATACTGAAAGGGTGTCTGCAGTTTTCTGTTTGAAAATGTGTATATTAGATATACATATCTTTTAGCCCATCCTTATCCTATGTGATATAAATAGGATGTTTCTCTCTCTCTCTAGTCAATCCATTCAGTCGAACCAGTGGAATTAATAAGATTAATCCAGAAAATAGAGAGTCATCTTTCGAAGAGTGAAAGAGTGCGAAGAGAGAAAACCGAGAAAAAGAGTTTTTCTCGGAATAGAGAATCAATTCAATCGAGCAAGTTCGCCGGTGCTTCGTCTAGGCAGTTGCACCCGCGACCGAAGTCTTACGACTCAAGGTGGATACGAGTAGAGGAGCGGCATCTGTGGCTCTTCGGTTGTGATCAATCCGGAGGACTGATAATCGTCAACGAAGTGGTGAGAGACGCGTGGTATATATGGGACACGCGTGATGTGAGGCAAATAAGGCACAAATTTAATGCTTAATTTGGGGATTTTAGCCCTTGTGAAGAACAATTCTATATACTTTATTAATCATATTTGAGATAACATGAATATTTCTTCACTAAGTGTGTTTTATTGCTTAATCACAGGAATTAGAAGGAATTTCTGGGAATTTGGAGAGTGTAGTTCTCTCCAACACGTCAAGAGGAGTGAAAACGATATATTACACCGATATATTCGGTACATGAATGAGACGGGAGGCAAACAATTATCATGATAGAAACTTACACAAAAGTCTACAACGAAAACCACTCAATCCTTAGCCCTTATCCTGCCCACCTACCTTTGGTGGGAATTACCTCCTTACCCCCAATCCTCTCCACCAACTCGTGGCCAATAAGAAGACTCCATGAGTGCTATAAATATGACCACAAGGGCCACGAGTTTGGAAGTTCTTTTGACCCTTATTCTGCTCCATCTCTCTCTCGCTCTCTCTCTCTCTCTCTAAAACACTCCAAGATCCTTCAAGAACTTCAAGAACCCTACAAGAACCAAGTGATTTGCCAAGGAGATTAACCGTGACCAAGGAATTCCTTCCTTTTTTGGTGAATCATCCTCTCTCAAGACTCAACCGCGACTAGGAACTCCTTCCTTTTCGGTGAATCAAGAGTTAACCGTGACTAGGGATATATCTCTCTTTGGTGTTGTGAAGTTGTGTTAAGCCGAGACTCGGAAGAACCCTCTTTTGGAGCTTGAAGAAGGCATTAACCATGACTAGGAGCTTCTCCTTTTGGTGATCTTTCTTGAGGAATCCACGACTCGAGTGTCTCTTCTTTTCGGTACCAACCAAACGAACGACCATGACTCGGAGAATTGACCATTCGGTGCGAAGGCATAGAAGACAAAGGAAGACACATCGAGCTACTTGCTTCATTTTTAGGTGTACTCTTTCTAATTCTTGTAGTTCTTGTTGTTTGTGGATTTAGTTGTGTTAAAGAGAATTCCTTGTTTGAATTGAATCTTTGATCTAAACTTGTTCTTTTACTTGATCTTTTGCTCTCAATTTTTGCCTTAAACTTAGTTCAAATTTCCATTAATTCAATCCCAAAACAAACCTTCAATTAATCCCTCAATTCAAATCATAAATTCGAAATCCAGAACAAATTCCGTTGTAACGGAACCTAACTTGCGTTGTAACGGACCATTCGGTTTGTACCTGACTTTCAGTCTGTTGGTACTCCGTTGTAACGCAATTTCATGTCCGTTGTAACGGACTTGTGAGGGATAATACCCAAGGGCAGTCATACTAGTGCGTTGTAACGGACATCTAGGTTCGTTGTAACGGATTAACCAATACGTTGCAACGCTACCTCTGTCCGTTGTAACGTACTATCTCTTTCCGTTGTAACGGAACTTCATCCATTGTAACGGACCTTCATATCAATCCCCACGTTAGACAAACCCTAATGTCCGTTGTAACGGAACTCAATTCCGTTGTAACGGACTATCTTCTGTGAATTTCCTTTGTTATTTCTAGTCAATTTTTGATCCAAATTTTGACGCAATTGCTCCTCGTGGAACGAATCTTTACATTTGCCACTGTACAAACATAGATTACAAATTTTGTTGATTGTTCGGGGTTTTAACACAACGACATAAAACACGCCAAAAACCCGCTCATCAAATGGCGCCGCTGCCGGGGAGTAATGTTTAAGTCTAATTTTGAATCAAACTTGCAATCTCGAGTGATATTTTTAAAAGATTTGATACATTTGAACTTGATATTTCACTAATTTCGAAAATTTTCTATTCTTGCAAGGTACACGAAGTGGAGCAAGATGGATCATCGAGAAAGACCAAAATTGCTTCGGGAGTTAATACGTCTCGATAGAGCCGCAAAAGGATATCCGGACTCCATGACAAATCAAGAGATTATCGAGCTAGAAATACAAAAATTAGAATTTCAAGAATGGGAAGAAATGGAAGAAAGGAAAGATAGAGAAGAAGACGAAGCTTTTAAAATCCATGGAAGAACGAAGGCTCGGTTGGCTCTCAAGTTCACCCTCAAATCAAAACGATGAATCACACACCGAGACCCTTTATCAAAATCCCATCAACAAAGCTCACCAATACGAAAACGAATCCCCATGGAGTTATGAGACACAATCCTATGCTGAAACCGCTAACAACTACTCAAACCCCATGTACTCAAACCCCATATACGAACCTTCTCAAAACGAATTTGAATACCAAGATCAACCATTTCAATCCCAAATCGAAGATCCAAATCAAGAATTAAAAAGAATGATGGAGGAAATGATGGCAATGATGACATCCTTTAAACAAGAGTTAAAACAAGAGTTTAAACAAGGATGCGAAGAAATAAAACAAACGATAAGATCAATTTGCCTCGAGTTAAGGGATTCAAATGAGGAGAACGTGGAGATTGAAAACGACAAGAGTTCAAGTATGGGGGGATTCGATGAAAGCATTGGAACGAGGATTGAAGAAGAAAAGGTGTCATTGGATTCGACTCTCCAAAAGACGGTTCAACTCACTCCAATCGATGAAAACGCGCAATTATCAAACGAGCAAGAAGAGAAATCTACAATTCTCCAAGGTGAATTCTTTCCATATATCATCAATTTTAATTCATTTAAGAACTATGATGCTTCTCATGATAGAAATTCACCTTGTGTAGATTATTCAAGGAAGTCAAATACATTCGAGACACTCACGCCTCTCACAACTCCTCTTCATCAAACTCCAAGCGATGAAGCAATTCGAAAAATTCGAAGCAAGATTGAGGAAATATTGACGCCACTTTCGACATATGCAAAACGAGTGATACACACGCCGATTTCTCTCATCTCCAACATCTCAAAGGGAGTATCTCGAGGCGGTCGAAAAGTAGCAATCCATGTGAGCGCTTCGTTTAATTTTGAAGGAGGATAACATCGGCATGGTCGAGCTCGAGACCATAAATGAGAGCGCTAGCGAGGGAGGCAAACCCTCGTACCAACGGTGCAAGGACTACATGCTCAAGCTCAATTGGTGTGACCAAGACACGAGAAATGCAACAAGATGGATGGAGGAGCAACAAGTCGAAGACGATCAAGCACCACGCATCAAAGGTTGTGTCTCTCCTTAACTTCTTTTAATTTTTCTCTTTATTATCGCTTGAGGACAAGCGAAGGAATAAGTATGGAGGGGATATACACACAGTCTTTGATTAAAAAAAAAAAAAAAAAAAAAAAAAAAAATTGCAACTCGGTTGTAACGGACCTAAGGTCAGTTACAACGGAACTGTTTCTGGCAAAATTTGTTTTTTGCCTAAAAAAATGAAAAAAACGAGCTTTTAATTGAATTTTTCGACATTCTAAAATTTATTTGAGCATCAAGGATATACAAGCAAATGGTTTTATGCAAGTTAAGGGTTTTTCTCCACCTCATTGAATAAATCATCGATTTTTAAACAAATTTTCACCAAACTACCATAATTTTACTCTCAAATTTGAAATTTTCACAAATATTTGAAGGAGTTGATTGAGATCTTGAAGAGATTCTTTTGGGGATTCAAACCCTAATAAATGAATTCACTAAATTCATAAGTTTTTGACAAATTGATCAATCCTTGATTTACATGACACACCATTTTCAATAAATAAACCCATTTTAAACTTGGAATTTCTAAAAAGTTTTGTTTGAACCAATTTAGTAAGTTTTGCTTGAATCTTAAAATTTGACCATTTGCACTTAAATGACTCAACCGTTCATGGGGATTCGAAATTACACTAACGGGAACCAATTTGCACTCAAGGCTTGATTCGATGAGCTCATGCACCTTGATTAAGTAATGAGTGGTGTGAGTCATGACCACTTGTTGGCTAAAGGGGTGCATGAGTCGTAGTAAACCAAAGTAGCCGGTTCTTGGTGTGAGTCATGATCAAGAGTCGATGCGAAAAAGTTTTCTACAATCACGGATTAAAGCGCTTTCGATTGTCGAGTCCGTGCGATTGATTAAGTAATGAGTGGTGTGAGTCATGACCACTTGTTGGCTAAAGATTGCGCGGATCCATGGGGTTTTACTAAGTAATGAGTGGTGTGAGTCATGACCACTTGTTATCCCAAAGGACACACATGGGGACCATCGAAAGCAATAACGAACAAAAGAAAAGAAATAAAAAGAATAAAAGAAAAGAAGAAAAATAAAAAGAATAAAAAGGAAAGAAAAGGAGTTCAAAAATCGAGCGCAAATTGGGAAAATTTAGTAGAAATCGAAGATGAACTAAGTACTAACGTACCGAACGGTTTAAAAGTGACAAATTACATTTAAGAAATGATTTTTGCAAAACGGAAAAATTGGTTTTCATTAATGCTTTTTCATGATAATCCTTGTGAATTGTGGAGTGAAAAGAATTGAATGATGGTGTTTAATCATCTTTTTCGGTTGAGATCATTTGCTCTAATAAACTCTTCGAATTTGTGCAATTCATTGAAAATAGATTCTAATATAACTCAAACTTATCTCTTTCAATATTAGTGATTATGATAAGAGTAAACAATTATCTCGTGAGAATTTAGTTTTGAGATCGATGAATATAATTTCAATAAAACCTATACATGCATTTTTCTTTGTGCTTGATTTTTACGCTCATCATGATCGAGGACGATCAAGGATTTAAGTATGGGGGTATTTGATAAGAGGAAAATAAAGCACCTTTTTTATATCTAATTTGGGGATTTTAGCCCTTTTGAATCACAACTTTATATATACAATTGTTCATATTTGAGATAACAAGAATATTTCTTCACTAAGTGTGTTTTATTGCTTAATTACAGGTTTTAGAAGGAAATTCTGGGAATTTGGAAAGTGTAGTTGTCTCCAACACGTCAAGAGGAATGAAAACGATATATTATACCGATATATTCGGTACATGAATGAGACGGGAGGCAAACAATCATCATGATAGAGACTTACACAAAAGTCCACACGAAAACCACTCAATCCTTAGCCCTTATCCTTCCCACCTACCTTTGGTGGAAATTACTTCATTACCCCCAATCCTCTCCACCAACTCGTGACCAATAAGAAGACTCCGTGAGTGCTATAAATAAGACCAAAAGGGCCACGAGTTGGGGAGTTCTTTTTACGCTCTTCGGAGCACTTTCACGCTCTTCTACTTTCTCTCTCTCTTCTCTCTCCCTCTCAAGAACTTCCAAGAACCGTCAAGAACTTCAAGTTCCGTTCAAGATCCTACTCGATTGCTCGGGAGATTCGACCGTGACTTGGATATCCTTCCTTTTCGGTGAATCGACCTTTCTCAAGACTAAACCGTGACTAGGGAAATTTCTCCTTTCGGTGTTGTGAAGTTGCGTTGAGACCGAGACTTGGTAGATCCCTCTTTTGGAGCTTGAAGAAGGCGTCAACCATGACTAGGAGTCCCTCCTTTTGGTGATCCTTCTCGAGTTATCCGCGACTCGAGGATTCTTGCCTTTCGGTGACCAACGAAGCAAGTTGTCGTGACTCGGAGCATTCTCCTTTCGGTGGTCAATGGAGCGACAACACTAGCGAGGAAAAGGAGGCTCTACTTGATGCGTTTCTTTACTCAATCTAGGTGTATTCTTTTCTATCTTGAAATTATTGTATGTTGAATGATAGTTTAAGGTTGTGAATGAATCTTTCTTTATTCTAAATCTTTGTTCGTGCATTCGATCTTTTGCTCTCTTTGTGTGATATTCTTGTTCTCTTTTCGTTCTCTTTTTACTTGCATTTAAGCCCTTAATTAACTCACCAAACATTCTCAAATCAAACCCCTAATCAGAATAATAACTCAACAATCCAGGAGATAGTCCGTTACAACGGAAGTTCACCATCCGTTGTAACGGACCAGTCGTTAGTCCTTCACTTTTCAGTCCGTTATAACTCCGTTGTAACGAAACTTGCTACGTTGTAACAGACTAGTGTGGATTCTTTCAATCTAAATCCTAACACACTGTCCGTTGTAACGCAACTTGTTCCGTTGTAACGGATTCACCAATCCGTTGTGACGGAACAGCAGATCCGTTGTAACGGACACCCGCTTCCGTTGCAACGGACTTATTCTCCGTCATAACGGATTAGTGTCCAAAACTCAGAAATTAAATCAATGCACTAGTCCGTTGTAACGAACATTCTTCCGTTATAACGGACAATTTTCTGGAAAAGTTTCTGTCCATTTTTGCTTGTTTTGATTCATTATTCGACGCATTTACTCCTCGTGGAACGAACTTGCATATTTTCCACTATACACATATATTTCCAAACTTGTTGATTGAATCGGGTTTTCGAATACAACGATAATTTTACGCACCGAAATCCCGCTCATCAACGCGGCTAGTCACCAACGTGACAGGAGAAAGAAGGAATACCGATTAACCCTTCGAGTGCAATCAATTTTGCACTGGTATGAATATATCCTTCTTATGCATCGTACCCTCGAAGTCATGGCGTGATCTTGGATTTTGGGAACCGGACCGGGCCTTCATATCCGCTGTGCGGGCCCGGGGTCGGGTGAATTCCCAACAATAACCGCATTGGTCCTCTATGTCAAAGAGAACAAGAATCCGCGGACCACTTATTTCTTAGATATAGTTTCACAATGACGACGTGGAAAATCTTGGAAAGAGTAGTTCAAGTACCGATCAAATGGGAAGCAAAGGAAAACTTAATAGACACATGACTAACAAACAAAGGAAAACAACGAAATGAAGATAAGGATCATTGGTAAATACTTTGGAGTGCTCTAAATTGGACAATATGGAAGCAACGAAACGCACGGATTTTTAACAATCCATCCGTACCGCCCAACATTACGGCGACTAAAGCATTTGAAGAAGCAACACTATGGAGTAGAGCGAACACATAACAATTTGGAGATCACGACATGGAGCATCAACCAATCGCTCTCACGTTCACATTTGATCATGTAATCTCATGTGAAATGTTAAACAATTGATTAGACTTGGTCAAATGTGATTTTAATCAATAATAATATGCCACTTCATTAATTTAGGATGATGTGGTTTCTAAGAATGCTTAAAACATGGTGTAAAATAATGACACATAAATGACTACACAAAATATGATTTTCAAAAAATCTAACAAATAAAATAATTATTGAGATTAAACCACATCACTACATCTAATGGTTCAAATTAATACTTAAAAATAGTCATACAAAATGCATGTCTTAAATGATCAAATATAATATTAATACATATGATTAATCCACATCACACAATCTAATGGTTAATAATCATGATAAACATGATAATGTGGCTTCATGAGGAGGTTCAAAGATATGTGCAAAATAAGGGGGTGGGTAAATTCTTGCAACATTTGAGAATATCATTTGCTAAAAATAAATTACTAATTTGATACTTTAATTGTGAATTTGGTTATTTAATTTAGACTTCTAGTTCACATTATGAAGAAAATGACTCTCCGGGTATTATGTGGCATATTTGCTCCTGGGGTAGCAATTATCAGAATAAGTTACATTTTTATGGAAAATAAATAAAAAAGAATATCATGCTCGAAGTTGTTATTCGTGAGATTATTTATTTAGTTACTTCTAATTTTGCAATCAGAAATTGCAATTCAACACTTCCATATATTATTAACTTATATGATTGGACAGCAGGGTACTAACTTATATGGATTATCATTTTTATTATTTATTTCATTGAGCATGGTTTCCATAAATATACTGCAATGAGAAGTTGCTCGTTTAAATTATGTATCAGAACATGTAAATTTATTCAAGCTTATTAAGTTGGATATATATTATGTGATGCACTTGAAATTGCTAGATTATTTTGTATGACTTGTAGGTGCGTCATGACGCATGATATTATGCGTCATGACGCACCATGACTTAAGACATGTATACTTTAGTTTTGTATTGTTTTGAATATAATCAACTTATTTTTTTGAGTTTAATTATTCCAATGACAAGTTTGGGAATACCTATTGATTATTTGAGGTCATGATTTGATATTCCGACTTGCGGAATCTTCGACGTGATCTTCGATGTCTTGATTCTTTATCGTTCTTGATTGTTTTTGGACGTCTTGATTCTCCTTTTGATCCTTTTGCGGGCTACGTCTTTTATGTCTACAAATGCCACTTACGCAAATTGATTAGTACTATCGATATTATTTTGAGATAATCAAACCCTAGAAAATTTGAACCATCATAAATATGTATTATATTTTCTTACATTATTTTTCTATTCATATTTTATCCAAAAAAAAAAACTTATGTTGAAACTATTCTAATACAGAGTTCGTAATAAAAGAAGAATTCAAACTAATAATATATTTCATTAATTTTTAAAATTAAAAATCTTAAAACTATTAACAATATTTGATTTATATTTTCTCTGATTATATATTAAGTTTCTTGTATCATATATATAAATTTCAATTTAAATATGTCAAGTAAACATATTTAGAATGAAAAAATTAATTAGACTCAAATCACGTGAACCACGAATAATCATAGTAAACATTTTTATTACTTTGAGGTAATATTCAAATTTAAAAGTAAAATAAAAATGTTTAAATAATTATAACTTAAAAAAGTAGTAATTAATAAATGATCAAAATTTATAATATTTAAAATCACAATTTGACAGTTAAATGATTGTGATTACATAACACACCGAAATTCCTAAACACAGATAAAAAACAGACACACAGAAATTCCTAAAAACAGATAAACAAATTAAAAGGTTTGGATTAGTTATTAAGCAACATTCATCGTTACCAGACTAATTCACAGCATTTGATTTTGGACCATCAACGGCAAACTCAAAACATTACATGCACCCGTCTCACATTTAATTTCCAATCTATATACTCTTAA
Organism: Luzula sylvatica; assembly: GCA_946800325.1. Lineage (NCBI taxonomy): Eukaryota > Viridiplantae > Streptophyta > Magnoliopsida > Poales > Juncaceae > Luzula > Luzula sylvatica. The sequence goes on along the minus strand of OX326960.1, from coordinate 55,928,146 downwards.
CATGTGTTGTCTTTTATCAGCTCATGAGAAACCAAATCTATTCAAAATTCAAATCCCCGACGCCTCGCCTTTGCGTTGGATTTCTCTCCAGTTGTTTCTAGAATAAACAAGTTACTATGTGCCATTTTATTGTACACACGAATTCTCCAGTTTTGTTGAAAATGAAGATGATTGATAGGGGGTCTTCTCAGCAACGCCGCGCGGAAATGGCAACAACGAACAAAAAATCGGGAAACAAAAACAAAAGCAACAAACAAAGACACAGTTCTCGTCTTCCTCACGGGGGCCTAGAAACCGTAATAATCCCGATATAAAACCTTGCTGCCGTGCTTGTAAAAAGATCATTGATTTCACCTAAAAGAAGAGAAGATTGAAGATTAAGATTTTGAGGATTAGGGAATTATGGAGAAGAAGCAGTATCCAATGAATGCTGATGCCTACGAGCTTTACGAGGAGGTAGGCCATGGCGTCAGTGCAGCTGTGCATCGTGCTCTTTGTGTTCCATTGAACGAGATGGTAGCCATCAAGGTTCTTGATTTCGAGAGGGATAATTGTGATCTGGTAATCATCAATTTCTTATCAATGTTCTCCAAATGGGATTTTTGAATCGTGTAATTAGTTATTCAATTATTCAATTTGTTTGTTCAATGCAGAACAATGTAATGCGGGAGGCCAAAACCTTGCTCTTAATCGATCATCCGAATGTGTTGAAAGCACATTGTTCTTTCGTACATAAGGAAACACTGTGGGTTGTGATGCCATACATGGCAGGAGGATCGTGTCTTCACGTGATGAAGTCTTCTTTCACCACTGGCCTCGAGGAGAACACAATTGCTACCATTCTTAAGGATGTACTCAAGGCCTTGGATTATCTGCACGAACACGGCTATATTCATCGCGATGTTAAGGTAATTAATATAATTCCTCCATTCGGAGCTACATTTAAGATTATTCGTGTAATTATAATAATTATTTTTTAGCATGATTTGTTTTAGGCTGGAAACATATTGGTGGATCCAAGCGGAGGAACAAAGCTCGGCGATTTTGGGGTTTCGGCCTGCCTTTTCGAAACCGGCGATAGGATGCGATATCGAAATACTTTCGTTGGCACACCTTGCTGGTATATATTTATACTATTGATTGATTGATTTATATGCGCGTATGAAATTAATTTATGCGTTTCGTGGTTTATTTATTTGTTGCAATACATAGGATGGCACCCGAAGTGTTGGAACAGAAAAAGGGCTACGATTATAAGTAATTTTTTTAATATATTTTTTGTCAATTATATTTATTTATCTTCAAATTATCAAAATTTATAAATGCTAATTTATTGCAATTATTTCAATTATACAGAGCTGATATATGGTCCTTTGGAATAACTGCATTGGAACTCGCTCACGGCCATGCTCCATTTTCGAAGTACCCTCCAATGAAGGTATATAAATAATTAGTTACGTATAAAAAAAATATTAAGTATCAAACAATATATTTCTAATTAATTAATTTATATTTTTCAATTTATACAGGTCTTGCTCATGACGTTGCAAAATCCTCCACCCGGCCTCGACTGTGAAAGGGACAAAAGCAGATTCTCGAAGGTATAATAGTTCGTAAAATATATACAACGCGTTAATAATCATCACCAATAACAATTAACTAACTATATACAATGTGATTATGAACAGAATTTCAAGAAAATGATCGCAACGTGTTTGGTGAAAGACCCGACGAGAAGGCCAACCGCTAAGAAGCTGCTAAAACATCCTTTCTTCAAGCAAGCCAAATCTCGAGATTATATCAACAGGAGATTATTAGACGGCTTGCCCACACTTGGTGACCAATATCAAGCTCTCAAAGTACCTACTAATTATTCATTATATTTGATATTCATTCGATTGGATTTAATTTGTTGTTTAATTAATATAGGACAAGGAACAATCCTTGCTGGAACAGAACAAAATGGCTGCTAACGAGAAGGAAGAGCTCTCTCAAGTATATATATATTTACATTTATATTCTCTAATTAAATAATTTAAAATTGAAACCTATTAATTATTTTTTGTTTATTTTGTGTGTAGAATGAATATAAAAGAGGAATTAGTGGATGGAACTTTGACATGGAGGAAATAAAGGCTCAAGCCTCACTTGTAAAATTTCAACCAATTGATATTTTGATATATTTATTTCTCAATTGTGTATTTTAATTTTTTTTAATTTTAATCAATACAGCTCCCAGATGAGGATGTTGCGGCTCCGCAAGATAAATCTCCAGAGGGTAGTATATTCGAACTGTATCCAATGGCAGATAAATCTCCGGAAAATTCACAAGACGAAGCATCGGGAAGTAGCGGATCAAACGCTCCTGTTTGTACTCATGAAACCGAAGCAGAAAGCAGCAACGCCGCCACCACCACCACCACTCCCCCCAACAACAACAATGCGTGTTTAAACTGCGAGGAAGAAAAAGTGAAACCGACAGCTATACAACAGAGAGGCCGTTTCAGAATTACATCCGAAAGTGCCGATTTCGATAAAGAAAAGGTAACTAAATAGAATATTATATGCTAATATATTGTAATTAATTAATTAATCAATTAATTAATGCACATTTGTTTAATTAATAGACGGTCATTAGTTCATCCGTGATGAAAAAGAGCTATAGCCTGCAGGTCATGTCACGCCAATCTACATTTAATTCAACTCCATCGGTTCTCTTGGCGCAAAATGCTCTTGGCGCAAAATGTTCCGCCCGTGACTATTCATGCGCAGCTTCAAACTATCTTTCAAAATAATTTTGCTCAAAGGGTACCGAAAAATAAATTTACGAATTATTATTATATTTTTGAACTTTCTTTCTGAAAGTTTAGTTTTATATGTAGGAGCATATATTGACTTCGATGAAACAACTTTCGATTGGGGATTTATCTCCCGCTGTTGGTAAATAGAAATAACAAAAAAAAAAAAAAAATACTTTTTTCGATAATAAAAATAAAAAATATTGAGATGAGGAAAATTGTTAGTGATCAAATTGGAGATGTCTTGTACAAAGGTAGTTAGGATAGGTGACACCATTAGTAACACAAAGTTAGGTAGCTTAGGTGGCATGTAAGTAAATAATTAAAGATAGTAATTAGGGATGTATAAACAGACGAGCTTTGCGATTGTAATATATAAAAAGAAATACAAAATATTTTTTGTCTATCTCTTCCTCTAAACTTAACAGAAATGAGTCTTTGTTCTTTTTCTTTTTTTAATAAAAGCATGCTTGGAATATATATCAAACAATCAAACTGATATCTGAAATGGTAATGTATTTTATATCTGAAATGGTGTGCTTGATTATTAGTGTGCGAATATTAATTGACAAAAACCAATATTTATAGAATAAAAGGCAAAAGAAATGTATGTATTATGAAAGTTATTCATTGTGTTGTGTATTTCTTTATTTATCATGACGATTTGTAATAAACAAGATTTATTAATTCAAAAAATAATATAAATGTTGATGTGTATTTATTTATTTATCAAGTGTTGTGTGTAGTCCTACTAAAAAATCTTGTAAAAAAATGTTGATATTTAAATAAGATATATTATATCTAAGTAAAGTTCAATGGGATTGAAAATCAATATAATAAATATGCTAATATTAGAAAGGTAAAAATTTCTATTATGAAAATGTATACTAAATATATTCGGAGCAGTATATTTATATTCAAAGAGATATCATTGTCTCGTAAAAGAAACATATTGTTAATAAAAAAATCACACCTTTACAAAAATATAATTCGAAAAAATATATTATATCTAACAAAAATAATCTTACATTTTAAAAGCTATAATATCTTATACATCTAAGTATATATTGGTGAGAAGTTAATTTTTGTTTATGTTAATTTTTACGAGTTAAAACTAATCATGGATGATGTTAAATTTTTTTGACCAAGATATCCTTATAAAAAATAACAAAATTTTCTTTTAGTTACTACATATGTAGAAAAGAAAGATATTTTGCTCATAAATTTTTTTAATATCATCAATGGTTAGTTTTAACCTTATATGAGGATATTTGAAAATAAAAATTTGGTAGAATTTTTTTTTTGAAGTTTCCAAAAAGATAGGAGTTTTTTTATAATATCCAGAAAAATCAGGTTTTTTTTTAAATTTCCCAAAATAAATTAGCAGACTATCGAACTGAATTATAGTTTCTACTAAAACAGGGAATCAAAATCCATACGTTTACCTAGGGCTAACAAAAAAAATTCGAGCACGACGCTCGTTCGAGTTCGGCTCGAAGATCGTTTGAAAATAGCTCGCTCGAAAATTTGCTCGAACCAATTTGAGCCGAGCCGAGCCAGCTCGAGGCGGGTGATGTTAGGCTTGCGAGCCAGCTCGAGTTCGAAATATTTTGCAAATAAACCCTCCAAAATTAATTTATTTACATATTAGTCCAATAAAACCCAGCTTATCCACCAGCCCGCAAAGTAACACTTGACCTAAACCTAAATAGTATTATTTATTTTTGATCAAAATAGAGTGGGCTCATAAGTCTCACTTCTATTATTTAATTAAAATTAGTTTTTTACAGCCTCTATTGGGGTTAAACAACCCCAACATCACAAAAATATATATTCAAAATAAAAAAGCATTACAAATTACACATTAGTAAATATCATTATATTACTATTCTTTTCCATCTCCCAAATCCTTACCCAGCTGCCATCTTTTCCAACTCTAGTATTAATTGATTAATTCAGAATTCGTCGCCCGTCTTTTAACATCTCCTTAATAATCAGGATTTGCAAATTCCGATTATCACATCATTCCTTCTTCCTCAACACCCTTATTTCCGACCATTTCGCCTTTTCATTACCTCAAGCTACTCCTCACACCATGAAAATCCTCTCTTTCTCCTTACATACTCTTCTCAATACCAGCTCTAGGCCATTGATCTTTCGATCCCATCTTCGTCGCTCATCCAATTAAGCCCATACGCCATATTTATCTCATTTTGTTCCCGAAGAAGTATATCCACAACCCGTTTCTCTGATAGCTCATTGTTTTGGAAGATTATACGGCATCTTTCTTTCCAAATATGAAAAGCCAGTAAGCTTATTATTTGTTTTAATTCAATTGAAGCTTGTATAGAGAAAATGACCCGAAATGGATATGGATTTCGATGCAGATTCAATTTCAGTAATGAATTAACCTTCCCCCACACGAGAAGAGTAAAAGGACAATCTCGTAAGATATGATTCACCGTTTCTTCATTCTTCTTGCCCAATACGCACCGATTTGGTAAAATCCAACCTTTTTTTTTTCATATTATCAATTGTAGAAATCTTATTCTGAGCAATTAGTCACAAAAAGATATGAATCCTTCCAGGTAATTTAATTCTCCAGATTAATTTAAATTCCCATTACAACAAAATTGGGTATCACCGACGGCAAAAACCGTCGCTAAAACTATTACCGACGGCCAACCGTCGCTAAAAGTGGCATCGCTGATGTTACTTTCTTCGACGGGCCGTCGTTGATACTAGCATTACTGACGGTTTATTTTCTCCGACGGCCCGTCACAGTTTTCTCCGTCGGCCCGTCCCTGAAGACATTCACCGACGGCCCGTCGCTGAAGCCTATATTATATTTTATTAATTGCCTGATATTATATTTAATTACTTAATTAATAATAAATAATACTTAATTAATATTATATGTTTATTATTTGTTATAATATACACACATTTTATATTATATACTCTATTAATGTTAAACATATAAATTAAACAAATAACAAACGCAATATACACACATACAATTCAAACATTACGCACAATACACACATAACAAACACAATATACACACATAACACATTACGCACAATACAAGTATACACACACACACTACAATTCGAACACTCGAACTCAAATACACACACATACAATTCAAACACTCCACAAATCCCTGCAAAAATAATTCCAAAAATCAAACAAAAAAACAGAAGCCTCTCCTGCTCTAGCTCCATCTCCACATCCATCAAACAAAAAAACAGAGAGAGAGGCGGTGGGGAATATATATATATATATATATATATATATATATATATATATATATATATATATATATATATATATATATATATATATATATATATATATATATATATATATATAGAGAGAGAGAGAGAGAGAGAGAGAGAGAGAGAGAGAGAGAGAGAGAGAGGCGGTGGGGAATAAAGAGAGAGAGAGAGAGAGAGAGAGAGAACGGCGCTGGCACGGATATAGGTTTAAATAGTCAGCGACGAACCGTCGGTAATGCTTATTAGCGACGGTGTATTGTTTAGCGACGGGCCGACGCAAGATATTAGCGACGGTGTATGGTGTAGCGACGGGCCGACGGATATGTTTTGAAAATATGGCGGTTTTTTATATTCCTTCTGCGACGGGCTTTATATCACCGACGGGTCGACGGAGATGTTTTGAAAATTTGGCGGTTTTTTGTAAGGGTATCTTGGTCAAAAAAATATGGTGGTCTTCATTTCCCCTCCAAAGAAAATATCATCGACGGGCCGATGGAGATGTTTTTATAAGGGTATCTTGGTCAAAAAAATTTAACATCATCCATGATTAGTTTTAACTCGTAAAAAATAATATAAAAAAAAATAAACTTCTCACCAATATATTCTTAGATGTATTTGATTTTATATCTTTTAAAATGTAAGATTATTTTTGTTAGATATAATATATTTTTTCGAATTATATTTTTGTAAAGGTGTGATTTTTTTTATTAACGATATGTTTCTTTTACGAGACAATGATATCACTTTGAATATAAATATACTGCTCCGAATATATTTAGTATACATTTTCATAATAGAAATTTTTACATTTCTAATATTTTTTGTAAAGGTGTTATTTATATGCCAGGGAAATGATTTTTAAATCAAAAAAGGAAAAAATCCCAATTTTATTGTTCAAGGCAGATATCCATAAAGCCTTTGATACAATTGATTGGAATTTCATTCTGGAAATATTGGAAGTTAGGGGTTTTGGTAAAAGATGGATTAATTGGATAAAATGGTGGAATTTTAATGGTAAAACAAAAGTGATTCTGAATGGTCTACCAGGAAAGAGTGTTTATTTGAAAAGAGGAGTGAAACAAGGGGACCCCTTGTCTCCTCATTTATTCATACTTGCTATTGATACACTAGCAAGAATGATTTCAGCTTTTACACAGTGCAATTTTATAGAAAAACCCATAAATGATGTGGAAATTGCATTATTTTATGCTGATGATGCAATATTCTTCATAAAACCTCACCCTTTACAAGCAAAAAGACTGAGATTTATCATCTCTGCCTTTGGAAATAGTGCTGGACTACTAATAAACTTTGATAAATCAGAGTTTACCACCATCTCAGTGGATGACCAAATTTGTGAGGAAATAAAGAAGGAGTTGGAATGTCCATATGTGAACTTCCCAATTAATTACTTAGGATATCCACTAAGTGATAAAAAAAAACCCAGAAAAGAGGACTTTAGGGGTATTATTGTAAAAATGCAACAAAGATTGGAAGGCTGGAAGGGGGCTCTATTAGGAATAGGAGGAAGGCTGGTTTTAATCAATTCAGTCCTATTCTCTCTTCCTATTTACTTCTTTATGTCCTTTAAATTTCCTAAATGGGCCATATAGGAAATTGAGGGCCTAAGAAGAAAATTTCTCTGGAAGGGAAATGAAGAGAAAGGTTATAACCTAGTCAATTGGGGACTAGTTTGTAGACCTAAAAAATATGGAGGGCTAGGAGTGTTAAATTTGGAAGTATTTAATGAGGCTTTAATGTTAAAATGGTTGTGGAAATTCTATAAGAACATCTCTGGATTAAAATGGCAATTGCTTGTTTCTCCATTAGCTAAGAAAGGGATAGATAGGAAAAGAAGCCAGAAAGATTCATACTTCTGGCAGGATATTCAATCATATTTGAATTTTTTTTTGAGATCAATCCAATTTGAAATTGGGGATGAGAAAAATACAAGTTTTTGGTTCAATAATTGGGGAGAAGGATTACTATACAGCCAATTACCTCATTTATTTAGTGAAACTATTAAAAGATCAGGAACCCTAAATGAATTTAAATTAATGAAAAATTTGAGACAGACATTTAACCCCATCATGTCTCCTATAGCACAAAAGGAATATAGTTGGTTAAAAAGGAAGATGAAGGATATCAACCTAAGTCAGGGATGTGAAGATAAAATTCTTTGGATTTGGGACAAATCAAAGATTTTTAGTGTGAAAAATGCATATAATACTATTATCAGAGGAGTTTTCACAGCTACTGATCTAGGAGAACTATGGAACCTAAAAATCCCCGGAAAATTAACCATCTTTTTTTGGCTTTTAATGCAAAACAAAATTCTCACTCAGGATAATTTAATAAAAAGGGGTTTCATTATAATTAACAGATGTTACCTGTGTAAAGTGCAGGCGGAATCGGCAAATCATCTGGTGCAAGAATGTGGCTTTGTTCATCTCCATTGGCAAGCGATTAAAGATGAATTTCCTCTGATGAACCTTAAAGACAAGCCGAAAGAGATGATTGATGGTCTGATCTCGAATAAATCAAGCTCCACCGAGTCCAATTTGTTGTTTGTGTCCTTCTTCTATTGTCTCTGGAGAGAAAGATGCTGCAGAGCATTTTCAAACAACAAGAAGGAAGGATCCACCTTGATTGGCGAGGTAGTAGAAGATTGGGGTTTATTGAAGAGTCGATTAAGAAGAGAGGTTGAATCACAACGTTGTAGAAGAAGATCTGTGAGGTTCATCTCTCTCCATAGAGGAAGAACAGGAATGGGAAATATCTAAAAGGAGAAATGGGAGAGAGAAGAAGAAGATAAGTACGACTTGCTCTGTTCTTTCTAGAGGAGTTGAAGATGATAAATAGAACTGATGCATGGTTAATGAAGTATGGTGAGTAAAAGATCTTCTGGGTTTTTTTCGAATGGCCTGTGAAGAATTAGATGGCTAAATCTTTGTAAATAGGACTATTATTTTTTGCTTTTCTTTTTCTTTAAGTGGGCTGAGATCTTAGCCTAGAAATGTAAAGAATATTTATGTCTTATTTTTATTCATAAGCTCTCTCCAAATTTCCTCAAAAAAAATAATATTAGCATATTTATTATATTGATTTTCAATCCCATTGAACTTTACTTAGATATAATATATCTTATTTAAATATCAACATTTTTTTTACAAGATTTTTTAGTAGGACTACACACAACACTTGATAAATAAATAAATACACATCAACATTTATATTATTTTTTGAATTAATAAATCTTGTTTATTACAAATCATCATGATAAATAAAGAAATACACAACACAATGAATAACTTTCATAATACATACATTTCTTTTGCCTTTTATTCTATAAATATTGGTTTTTGTCAATTAATATTCGCACACTAATAATCAAGCACACCATTTCAGATATAAAATACATTACCATTTCAAATATCAGTTTGATTGTTTGATATATATTCCAAGCATGCTTTTATTAAAAAAAGAAAAAGAACAAAGACTCGTTTCTGTTAAGTTTAGAGGAAGAGATAGACAAAAAATATTTTGTATTTCTTTTTATATATTACAATCGCAAAGCTCGTCTGTTTATACATCCCTAATTACTATCTTTAATTATTTACTTACATGCCCCCTAAGCTACCTAACTTTGTGTTACTAATGGTGTCACCTATGCTAACTACCTTTGTACAAGACATCTCCAATTTGATCACTAACAATTTTCCTCATCTCAATATTTTTTATTTTTATTATCGAAAAAAGTATTTTTTTTTTTTTTGTTATTTCTATTTACCAACAGCGGGAGATAAATCCCCAATCGAAAGTTGTTTCATCGAAGTCAATATATGCTCCTACATATAAAACTAAACTTTCAGAAAGAAAGTTCAAAAATATAATAATAATTCGTAAATTTATTTTTCGGTACCCTTTGAGCAAAATTATTTTGAAAGATAGTTTGAAGCTGCGCATGAATAGTCACGGGCGGAACATTTTGCGCCAAGAGAACCGATGGAGTTGAATTAAATGTAGATTGGCGTGACATGACCTGCAGGCTATAGCTCTTTTTCATCACGGATGAACTAATGACCGTCTATTAATTAAACAAATGTGCATTAATTAATTGATTAATTAATTAATTACAATATATTAGCATATAATATTCTATTTAGTTACCTTTTCTTTATCGAAATCGGCACTTTCGGATGTAATTCTGAAACGGCCTCTCTGTTGTATAGCTGTCGGTTTCACTTTTTCTTCCTCGCAGTTTAAACACGCATTGTTGTTGTTGGGGGGAGTGGTGGTGGTGGTGGCGGCGTTGCTGCTTTCTGCTTCGGTTTCATGAGTACAAACAGGAGCGTTTGATCCGCTACTTCCCGATGCTTCGTCTTGTGAATTTTCCGGAGATTTATCTGCCATTGGATACAGTTCGAATATACTACCCTCTGGAGATTTATCTTGCGGAGCCGCAACATCCTCATCTGGGAGCTGTATTGATTAAAATTAAAAAAAATTAAAATACACAATTGAGAAATAAATATATCAAAATATCAATTGGTTGAAATTTTACAAGTGAGGCTTGAGCCTTTATTTCCTCCATGTCAAAGTTCCATCCACTAATTCCTCTTTTATATTCATTCTACACACAAAATAAACAAAAAATAATTAATAGGTTTCAATTTTAAATTATTTAATTAGAGAATATAAATGTAAATATATATATACTTGAGAGAGCTCTTCCTTCTCGTTAGCAGCCATTTTGTTCTGTTCCAGCAAGGATTGTTCCTTGTCCTATATTAATTAAACAACAAATTAAATCCAATCGAATGAATATCAAATATAATGAATAATTAGTAGGTACTTTGAGAGCTTGATATTGGTCACCAAGTGTGGGCAAGCCGTCTAATAATCTCCTGTTGATATAATCTCGAGATTTGGCTTGCTTGAAGAAAGGATGTTTTAGCAGCTTCTTAGCGGTTGGCCTTCTCGTCGGGTCTTTCACCAAACACGTTGCGATCATTTTCTTGAAATTCTGTTCATAATCACATTGTATATAGTTAGTTAATTGTTATTGGTGATGATTATTAACGCGTTGTATATATTTTACGAACTATTATACCTTCGAGAATCTGCTTTTGTCCCTTTCACAGTCGAGGCCGGGTGGAGGATTTTGCAACGTCATGAGCAAGACCTGTATAAATTGAAAAATATAAATTAATTAATTAGAAATATATTGTTTGATACTTAATATTTTTTTTATACGTAACTAATTATTTATATACCTTCATTGGAGGGTACTTCGAAAATGGAGCATGGCCGTGAGCGAGTTCCAATGCAGTTATTCCAAAGGACCATATATCAGCTCTGTATAATTGAAATAATTGCAATAAATTAGCATTTATAAATTTTGATAATTTGAAGATAAATAAATATAATTGACAAAAAATATATTAAAAAAATTACTTATAATCGTAGCCCTTTTTCTGTTCCAACACTTCGGGTGCCATCCTATGTATTGCAACAAATAAATAAACCACGAAACGCATAAATTAATTTCATACGCGCATATAAATCAATCAATCAATAGTATAAATATATACCAGCAAGGTGTGCCAACGAAAGTATTTCGATATCGCATCCTATCGCCGGTTTCGAAAAGGCAGGCCGAAACCCCAAAATCGCCGAGCTTTGTTCCTCCGCTTGGATCCACCAATATGTTTCCAGCCTAAAACAAATCATGCTAAAAAATAATTATTATAATTACACGAATAATCTTAAATGTAGCTCCGAATGGAGGAATTATATTAATTACCTTAACATCGCGATGAATATAGCCGTGTTCGTGCAGATAATCCAAGGCCTTGAGTACATCCTTAAGAATGGTAGCAATTGTGTTCTCCTCGAGGCCAGTGGTGAAAGAAGACTTCATCACGTGAAGACACGATCCTCCTGCCATGTATGGCATCACAACCCACAGTGTTTCCTTATGTACGAAAGAACAATGTGCTTTCAACACATTCGGATGATCGATTAAGAGCAAGGTTTTGGCCTCCCGCATTACATTGTTCTGCATTGAACAAACAAATTGAATAATTGAATAACTAATTACACGATTCAAAAATCCCATTTGGAGAACATTGATAAGAAATTGATGATTACCAGATCACAATTATCCCTCTCGAAATCAAGAACCTTGATGGCTACCATCTCGTTCAATGGAACACAAAGAGCACGATGCACAGCTGCACTGACGCCATGGCCTACCTCCTCGTAAAGCTCGTAGGCATCAGCATTCATTGGATACTGCTTCTTCTCCATAATTCCCTAATCCTCAAAATCTTAATCTTCAATCTTCTCTTCTTTTAGGTGAAATCAATGATCTTTTTACAAGCACGGCAGCAAGGTTTTATATCGGGATTATTACGGTTTCTAGGCCCCCGTGAGGAAGACGAGAACTGTGTCTTTGTTTGTTGCTTTTGTTTTTGTTTCCCGATTTTTTGTTCGTTGTTGCCATTTCCGCGCGGCGTTGCTGAGAAGACCCCCTATCAATCATCTTCATTTTCAACAAAACTGGAGAATTCGTGTGTACAATAAAATTGCAAATGGCACATAGTAACTTGTTTATTCTAGAAACAACTGGAGAGAAGTCCAACGCAAAGGCGAGGCGTCGGGGATTTGAATTTTGAATAGATTTGGTTTCTCATGAGCTGATAAAAGACAACACATGTTAAGAGTATATAGATTGGAAATTAAATGTGAGACGGGTGCATGTAATGTTTTGAGTTTGCCGTTGATGGTCCAAAATCAAATGCTGTGAATTAGTCTGGTAACGATGAATGTTGCTTAATAACTAATCCAAACCTTTTAATTTGTTTATCTGTTTTTAGGAATTTATGTGTGTCTGTTTTTTTATCTGTGTTTAGGAATTTCGGTGTGTTATGTAATCACAATCATTTAACTGTCAAATTGTGATTTTAAATATTATAAATTTTGATCATTTATTAATTATTACTTTTTTAAGTTATAATTTTTTAAACATTTTTATTTTACTTTTAAATTTGAATATTACCTCAAAGTAATAAAAATGTTTACTATGATTATTCGTGGTTCACGTGATTTGAGTCTAATTAATTTTTTCATTCTAAATATGTTTACTTGACATATTTAAATTGAAATTTATATATATGATACAAGAAACTTAATATATAATCAGAGAAAATATAAATCAAATATTGTTAATAGTTTTAAGATTTTTAATTTTAAAAATTAATGAAATATATTATTAGTTTGAATTCTTCTTTTAGTACGAACTCTGTATTAGAATAGTTTCAACATAAGTTTTTTTTTTTGGATAAAATATGAACAGAAAAATAATGTAAGAAAATACAATACATATTTATGTTGGTTCAAATTTTCTAGGGTTTGATTATCTCAAAATAATATCGATAGTACTAATCAATTTGCGTAAGTGACATTTGTAGACATAAAAGACGTAGTCCGCAAAAGGATCAAAAGAAGAATCAAGACGTCCAAAAACAATCAAGAACGATAAAGAATCAAGACATCGAAGATCATCAAATCATCACCTCAAATAACCAATAGGTATTCCCAAACTTGTCATTGGAATAATTAAAATCAAGAAAATAAGTTGATTATATTCAAAACAATACAAAACTAAAGTATACATGTCTTAAGTCATGTTCGTCATGACGCATAATATCATGCGTCATGACGCACCTACAAGTCATACAAAATAATCTAGCAACTTCAAGTGCATCACATAATATATATCCAACTTAATAAGCTTGAATAAATTTACATGTTCTGATGCATAATTTAAACGAGCAACTTCTGATTGCAGTATATTTATGGAAACCATGCTCAATGAAATAAATAAAAAAAATGATAATCCATATAAGTTAGTACACCGCTGTCCCATCATATAAGTTAATAATATATGGAAGTGTTGAATTGCAATTTCTGATTGCAAAATTAAAAGTAACTAAATAAATAATCTCACGAATAACAACTTCGAGCATGATATTTTTTTTTATTTTTTTTCCATAAAAATGTAATTTATTCTGATAATTGCTACCTCAGGAGCAAATATGCCACATAATACCCGGAGAGTCATTTTCTTCATAATGTGAACTGAAAGTCTAAATTAAATAACCAAATTCACAATTAAAGTATCAAATTAATAATTTATTTTTAGCAAATGATATTCTCAAATGTTGCAAGAATTTGCCCACCTCCTTAATTTGCACCTATCTTTGAGCCTCCTCGTGAAGCCACATCATCATGTTTATCATGATTATTAACCATTAGATTTGTGATGAGGATTCGTCATATGCATTAATATTATATTTGATCATTTAAGACATGCATTTTGTATGACTATTTTTAAGTATTAATTTGAACCATTAGATGTAGTGATGTGGTTTAATCTCAATCATTATTTTTTTGTTAGATTTTTTGAAGATCATATTTTGTGTAGTCATTTATGTGTCATTATTTTACACCATGTTTTAATCATTCTTAGAAAATCACACCATCCTAAATTAATGAAGTGGCATATTATTATTGGTTAAAATCACATTTGACCAAGTCTAATCAATTGTTTAACATTTCACATAAAATTACATGATCAAATGTGAATGCAATGGAATATGAAAAATTTATATTTGAAATACTAATGATTTAGTATGTAATATTATAAAACATACAACATATATTAATATTATTTTAGAAATTTAATTTTATAAACCCATCAAATATAATCATTTTAATTTTCTCTTTATTTTGACATTCATATTAGTATAGTTCATACATACCGTTTTTCATAATTTTAATTTGTGAAGATATTATGTAAGAAAATACAATGCAAAAACATGCATATTTACATAATAGAATTTTAGCACCCAATTCCTATCTCACATAAATCTCGCGAATGACTGATAATTGCTTATTTCCAACGAAATTGGCGAAAACTTCACCTAATCCACCTCTCGCCAGTTATGTTAGCACCCAATTCCTATCTCACATAAATCTCTACGTCCAAGTTCTCTCTAAAAACTCTTGAAACTAGTAGTAGTACCAGGTACTCGTGGCCATTACTCATTATCAATTGAGCTTATTTTTTTAATGTTATATCTACTGAAACTTAGGCTTTGAGTGCATAGATCAGAATATTGTTTTTGGAGAAGGGAACCAAAATATTTGAGTATTTGGAAAAGGAACAAGAAAAGAAAAGAAAAGAAGAAGAAGAAAACGGAGAATAAATCGAAGGTAACATTATTTATCCATTTCGGTTTTATTAATCTTATGACATTGTACTTATTATTTTCATGTATGTTTTGAATAATGTCGTTAATGAGGTACCCGACTTAAATAGTCAAGTGCTTGGGACTCGAGAGAATTTTTCGATCTAAAGACATCAAATGTTTGGCCACATATTGGTCAAGGCGGTTCAATTCCTTTTATATCAACTGATTTGGGGGGAGAAGGAAGCAACATGTCAAGTTCATTTGAATTTTTTTAATCTGTGACGATATGTTAAAGAGTTTCGTAGTATTTTTAATGATATATGATTTTGTAATGTTAATGGTTTCAAAGAAATTTAAGGTTGCATTGGATAATTAGAAGTAATTGTTTGTTTATAAGTACTCCAGAGGTAATTGTATGCGCATAAGTAATGTGGGAATAATCATTTAAGAGTTATGTTTATTTTTAGACTTATGTGAGAATAATAATTTAAGATGTTTTGAACTAGGACAATGTTCATGTTGCTGAAATTGTAATGTTGTTTTTACACGATAGTAATGCATGAGGCTGAGAAGAATAATAATATGGTTTTTACACAATATCAATGCATGAGGCACAAAAGAATAGTAATGTTATTTTTACACGATAAGAACTTCTAAATTCTAATTCAATGTAACTTTATATACAAAAATACAAGAACAACTATATATTAAAGCCTATCATGCATCATATATGCCAGTTTGGTTCAAGAACCTGACAAAATCACCAAAAATATTGAAAATCAAAGAAAACTCAGAATCACCAAAAATAATTAACCAAAAATCTTAAAAATATTAGAGAATTGGTTTTTAATTTTGTATAAATTACCTAAAAAGTGAGATATGCAAAAGACTAAAATACACCCTAAATCCCTCTGCAATTCAAAACAAATAAAATTATTAAATAAACATTTACACACGAATGTTAATAAACTCAAAAAAAAAATATTATTTAATACCTGATGTAATTGCCAAGCAGTAGAGACTAGAGAGTTCACAACTTACATGTTTACAATGAAATAAAAGGCGAAATATTAATTGGTATTTCACAAGAGCCTTTCTTGATATCACAAGTGATAAATGCCATTGCACCTACAGTTTTACATAAAAGCCCAATTATTTTTCCAATATTATGAAAGCAAATGCAATTCTTGAGTGTAAAATATCATAAAAAAGTAAGTGTACTAAGAGCTCCATACCAGCATGATTAACATTGCAATCGGTAAGATATCTCTTTAAGATACATGCATCTAGTAGAAACCCGAACGAGCCTTTTCTCACTTGTTGTGTTGTCAGATCAATTGTTGTCGGATATGGACACTCAATCACAAGAAGGGATATTCCCTCACCAGTAACGCCTTCGCATTTGCTGATCCCAATTTCTTGAAGATACTTGCAATTTTGACTGATTGGTTCGAGGGATGAATCTGTGAGTTGTAAATCGTTTAGTTTTAAAATGTTTAAGGTCATTTCTGGCGAGCTTAGTTTAGACAGGAATGTTGAGGTTAATTCCTGCAAATTTAAATCACTAATTTCACGACACCATCCCCCGCCTAACTATGCCGCCTAAATCCATGGCAATCTGCCGGCTTTAGAGAAAAGGGAGGCGTAAGCAGTAAAGTTGGGCCCCACGAGAAGAAAGCGAGGTATGATACTGCGCCTGGCGCTGTTTCATTCAGCGCTAAAGCCAATTTTGGAATATTGTTCCATGAATGGTTATTTTTTTAATAAACTTCACAAACTTGGTTAAAAACAGAAAATTACACTAATGATCGTCATTTACAAATCCAAACAAAATTCATTTACCACGTCATAATTATAAATTGAAATTATATAAAACACAAAACAAAATATTTTTATCAAAATCCTTCATCGACCTGTAATCCGTACCCGAAAGAACAAAGACTGAAACGACTCAAAATCCTTCTCCAATTTCGCCAATATTTAGCACGAATTTTGGTTTGTAAATCTTTGCTGCCTTCTCCATCTTCCTTGATAAAAAAATATAAAATCACATGAGTAAGCACATCGAAATTTCGTTAACCATGGTGACACTTGAAACTTCTTCACAATATTATTTTTTTTGACATTTCATCGAACACTAGACATGCATAACTTTGGTATTCTTATTTTTGGGAAACATGTCCTTGATAGCCAGGTTAGACCCATCATTGATCTCCAAAAATTCATCAGTGTCATAAACATAATAATATGAATGTCATTGTAATTATATTAGGATAATTACTATAGCATTAATTTCTTGTATTATAACTTTTCTTTTGACATAATCATACCTTCTACTTTATAAAGAAGATAGTATGATGTGAGGCAAATAAGGCACAAATTTAATGCTTAATTTAGGGGTTTTAGTCCTTGTGAAGAACAATTCTATATACTTTATTAATCATATTTGAGATAACATGAATATTTCTTCACTAAGTGTGTTTTACTGCTTAATCACAGGAATTAGAAGGAATTTCTGGGAATTTGGAGAGTGTAGTTGTCTCCAACACGTCAAGAGGAGTAAAAACGATATATTACATCGATATATTCGGTACATGAATGAGACGGGAGGCAAACAATTATCATGATGAAAACTTACACAAAAGTTTACACGAAAACCACTCAACCCTTAGCCCTTATCCTGCCCACCTACCTTTGGTGGGAATTACTTCCTTACCCCCAATCCTCTCCACCAACTCGTGGCCAATAAGAAGACTCCATGAGTGCTATAAATATGACCACAAGGGCCACGAGTTTGGTACGCTCTTTTTACGCCCATTCTTTCTCTCTCTCTGTCTCTCTCTCTCTCTCTCTCTCTCTCTCTCTCTCTCTCTCTCTCTCTCTCTCTCTCTCCCGTTTAAGCAAGTCCAAGAAACTTTCAAGAACGCGCAAGAATTGCAACTACGAACGATAATTTTCTAAGATCGGTCACCGAATAGAAGCTCACTTCATTCGGTGAATCGGTTTACACTTCGACTAAGGAAAAGTGTGGAATTAGGGTGAAACTTATTTCATTCGAACTTTCACAAGCGAAGAGTCGAGCTTTCTCGGCGTGATTGGTTGGAAGCTTCTTTTCAATCAACCTTTGCACATCTCGAGCTCACCCAACCGGTACGAAGCTCACTTCTATTGACGGGTGGATCGGTACGAAAGGAAATTGTTGGGCGCATTGACTAGCTCTCTAGCAACTCGAACAACAAGGAAGGCACTCAAGACGAGACTCGGAGCTCTCTTCATCTCTCTAGGTGTTTTCCTTCCTTTCTTGCATTTCTTGTAGCATAAAATTACTTGGATTTGTGTGAATCTTGTTCTTGTTTGAATCCTTTGTTTGCTTGAATGAATCCTTGTTACTTGAATCGAATCTTTGTTGATGTGTTTACTTGATCTCTTACTCTTAATTACTGCCTTGAATTTAGTCTAAATCCCCCTTAGTTTAATCTCAAAACAAACCCTCAATTCAATCCTAAATTCAAATTACAATTCCGAATTCCATAACAAGTTCCGTTGTAACGGAACATAAATTGCGTTGTAACGGACCATTCGGTTTGTACCTGACTTTCAGTCTGTTGGTACTCCGTTGTAACGCAACTTACTTCCGTTGTAACGGACTAGCAAGGAAAAGCATTCAATATCACTCATATTAGTGCGTTGTGACGGACATACGGGTCCGTTGTAACGGATCAACCAATCCGTTATAACGCTACCCCTATCCGTTACGACGGACTACCTATTTCCGTTGTAACGGAAGTTCCTCCGTTGTAACGGACGTTCTTTTTAAATCTCCACGTTAAACATAACGCTAAGTTCCGTTGTAACGGAACTTGACTCCGTTGTAACGGACTATCTTCTGTGAATTTTTCTTCGTTATTTCTCATCCATTTTGATCCAAATTTTGACGCAATTGCTCCCCGTGGAACGAATCTATACATTTGCCACTGTACAAACTTAGATTACAAATTTTGTTGATTGTTCGGGGTTTTTAACACAACGATATTTTACACGACAAAAACCCGCTCATCAAATGGCGCCGCTGCCGGGGAGCGGTGTTTAAGTCAATATTTTAGATCGAAACTTGAGATTTAAATTCATAAATTTGTTTACTCACTTCTTTGTTTCTTTTGTGACAATCTAGGTGAAAGAAGAAAGCTTTATGCACAACACAAGATCGCGAAAAGGCGAATTACTTCCATTTGTCAAGGAAATCGAAAGAAGGAACAAGAGCTCTAAGAAGAGCAAGGAACCGACACAAGAAGATCAAGACGAACCTCAACTTCAAACTCAAACTTTTTCTTCTCTCTCTACTCATTTAAATTCAAACATGGATGATGAAACTAGGATTCCAAGACCGAAAACATTAAAGGAATTAGTGGCCCCAAATATCATAGAAGATAATTACAATTTTATTAGGCCGAATATACCGAACTTTAAAGCCGATCCGAGCATCATTGGCTCTTTACCCATCTTTCATGGCAAAGCAACCGAAAACCCACACAAGCATTTGAAAGATTTTAAAATTCAACTAAACATCTATGCAAATTATGAAGCATTTAACGATATTCTACTTCTTATTTTCCCTTATTCACTAGGTGAAGGACCGAAAGATTGGTTCTACAACCTACGAGGACCCCTCTATTTCAATGAAGTGGCTAGGCGTTTCAAGGAGAAATACTACTCGCATTCGAGATTGGCGGCAATTAGGCGAGAACTTCTAGCAATCACGCAAAAGCCAAACGAAGCTCTCCACGAGTATTACGATCGATTCAATCGTTTGATGGAGGAATGTCCAAGCCACAATGTCGCAATCCATTACCTATACGAGCAATTTATACAAGGGCTAGGATACTCCGAGAGTCAATTCCTCAACGCATCCGCGGGAGGAAGTATCGCGAACAAAGATCTCGAAGAGATCAAGAAGCTACTCGAAGTAATGGCAACCAATTCTCAATCAAGAAGGAATGTTGAATACCGAGTTAATGCGTGTAGCGACCTCAATGTCGACATGCTTAACAACAAGCTCGAGATCATCATGAAGGCTTTGGGTAAGGAGGAAACGAAAACATGTGGGGTTTGCCTCGCAAATACACATCACACCGATGAGTGCCCGAGTGTGATCGAAGATGCGAATGCCGTTTACAAGAAATTCGACGCCTCGAACTCGTATAACCCTAATCTCCGCAACCATCCTAACTTTAGTTGGTCGAATCCCAACAATGCTCAACCCGATCCATACCGACAAGCGGTTGCAAAACCGGCCACGTACCAACATCCAAATGCGACTCAAGCGGTTCAAAAATCGTTTCCAACTCAAGACCCGAATCAAGAAATGAAGCAAATGATGGAAGGAATGATGTCAATGATGCAATCAATGAACGGAAAAATCGACAAAAACGAGAAAAACATGGACTCAATAAAGCAAGATATTGGAGTTGTGAAGCAAGATGTGACAAGTGTAAGACAAGAGATCTCGAACACAAATCGCCATGTGGGCAACTTGGAGACTCAAATCAATCAAATTGCCACTCGAGTAAACGTAATCGAATCTCAAGGTACATCTCGACTCCAATCTCAATCTTTGGCTCCTTCCGGGCAAAGGCATGTGAACGCAATATCGCTCCGAAGAAGTAAAGAGGTGGGCGAAAGTTCGAAGAGCAAGGAGGTACAAGAAGAAAAGGAGCTCGAGGTACCGGTACCGAAAGAGAGTCCGACTCAAGCCGCGACATTACCAACTCAAGAACTAGAAACCGAATCGACTCAAGTCAAACCACCTTTCCCGAGTCGTCTCCCAAAGCCAATCGAATCGAACAACGACGTGCTTGCCATCTTAAAGAAAGTGGAGGTAAACATTCCTCTACTCGAAGCAATCAAAGAAGTGCCTCGTTTGGCAAAATACCTCAAGGCATTGTGCACGAATAAAAGAAAGACAAAAGGAGATGAATTGATAAGTGTGGGGGAGAGTGTTTCGGCGATTTTGAGACTCCCTCAAAAGCACAAAGATCCGGGGATGTTTGCCATTCCATGCAAAATCGGGCAACATGAATTACCAAAATGCATGCTTGATTTGGGCGCTTCAATAAATGTAATGCCATTCTCGATTTTCAAAACACTAGATCTCGGCCCTCTCGACGATACTCAAGTTGTAATCCAATTGGCCGATCGGTCCACGACTCGACCGGTTGGAGTGATCGAAGACGTGATAGTAACCGTGAATGGATTGCTATTTCCCGCGGACTTCTACGTTTTGGATATGAATGAGGGGAATAGCGATTCAACTCCAATTCTCCTTGGACGGCCATTTCTAAAGACGGCACGCACGAAAATCGATGTTTACGTGGGAGAGCTCACAATGGAGTTCGATGATGAGGTAATCAAATTCAATATTTTTGACAAACTAAAGGAACCCATTGTAGGTACACTCAACTTAAGTGCTATGGACGTGGTCGACGATTGTGTACAAGAAGTCATGGATAGCTCTCTCGAAAACTTTCAATGGAGCTCAAACCCTTTGTTCGAAGAATTTGAAGGATGTGACAATCCTACATTTGAAATCGAGTCGGAGTTGGAAGAAGAACGAAGCATAGATCAAGCACTCTTTCTAAGAGACCTCGAAATCCCGATGCAAAGAGCTCCACCTTCAATCGAACAAGCTCCAAGGTTAGAATTAAAAAAATTACCTATTGGACTAAAGTATGCTTTTCTCGATGAAGCGGAGACCTTGCCGGTGATAATTGCCTCGAGTCTATCAAAGGAACAAGAAGAGAAACTCGTTGAAGTGCTAAAACGGAACAAGAAGGCATTCGGGTGGACACTCGCGGACATTCCGGGCATTAGTCCCTCCATGTGCACACACCGCATTATCCTCGAGGACGATGCTAAGCCCTCGCGAGAACCACAAAGGCGGCTCAATCCGCCAATGATGGAAGTTGTAAAGAAAGAGGTGATCAAGCTACTCGACGCCGGAATAATCTACCCCATCGCCGATTCGAAATGGGTCTCGCCCATACACGTAGTGCCGAAGAAAACGGGGATGACGATAGTTGAGAACGATGAAGGCGATCAAGTACCGACTCGAGTTCAAAACGGGTGGCGAGTTTGCATCGATTACCGAAAACTCAATAAGGCGACGAAAAAGGACCACTTCCCGCTTCCATTCATCGATCAAATGATAGAAAGACTCGCGGGAAATCCGTTCTATTGCTTCCTCGATGGATTTTCGGGCTATTTCCAAATACCGGTCGCACCCGAAGATCAAGAGAAGACCACATTCACGTGCCCGTTTGGTACCTTCGCGTACCGACGCATGCCATTCGGGCTATGCAATGCTCCGGGTACCTTCCAAAGGTGTATGATTTCTATTTTCTCCGATTATATTTCAAAATTTATAGAAGTCTTTATGGATGACTTTTCGGTATTTGGTGACTCATTCGAATCATGTTTAAGCCACTTGTCACAAATACTCGAAAAGTGCATCGAAGCTAACCTTGTTTTGAATTTTGAGAAATGCCACTTCATGGTGAGCGAAGGAATTGTTTTAGGTCATTTAATCTCGGAGAAAGGAATGGAAGTCGACAAGGCGAAAATCGATGTAATCAAGACGCTTCCGTATCCAAAGACGGTGAAGGACGTGCGATCCTTTCTTGGCCATGCGGGATTCTATAGGCGCTTCATCAAAGACTTCTCCAAGCTCGCCCAACCAATGTGCCAACTATTGAAAAAAGACGAGAAATTCGAGTTCGGGGAAAAGTGCAAGAGATCCTTCGACGATTTGAAAGAGAAGCTTTGCTCCGCGCCAATCATCAAGTCGCCAAATTGGAAGCTACCATTCAAAATAATGTGCGATGCTAGTGACACGAGTGTGGGGGCAGTACTCGGCCAAAGAGAAGGAAAAGACCCCCACGTCATCGCGTACGCCTCGAGGTCTCTTGACAATGCCCAACGGAACTACACAACCACCGAAAAGGAACTCCTCGCAATTGTGTTTGCATTGGAGAAATTTCGTTCTTATCTTTTAGGTACGAAAGTGATAGTCTTCTCGGACCACGGCTCATTGAGGCACTTGATGAAGAAGAAGGAGTGCAAACCGAGATTGCTTCGATGGATCCTTTTGCTTCAAGAATTCGATATCGAGATCAAGGACAAAAAGGGATGCGAGAATCTCGTGGCGGATCATTTGAGTCGGCTCCCATTAAAGATTGAAGACCTCGTTCCGATTCGCGAGGAATTTCCCGAGGAACACGTTCTCGCGGCCCAAGTCGAAGCGCCATGGTACGCCGACCTAGCCAACTACATCGTCACGAAGAATTTTCCCCCGAGCTTCTCCAAGGCACAACGCGATAAGATGAAAAGCAACGCTCGATTCTACATTTGGGAAGACCCGATCTTATTTCGAATTTGCACCGACCAAGTAATTCGAAAATGCGTCCACCAAAATGAGGTACAATCTATCCTTTCTTTTTGTCATACATTACAATGTGGTGGACATTTCGGTATCGCACGTACCACACACAAGGTACAAGAATGTGGATTTTATTGGCCAACCTTGCATAAAGACGTTGCGAACTTTGTGAAAGGTTGTGGAAATTGCCAAAAGACGGGGAACTTGAGCCGTAGAAATCAAATGCCCCTCAATTCAATCTATGTGTGTGAACCATTCGATGTTTGGGGCATTGATTTCATGGGCCCGTTTCCATCGTCTTTTGGCTATACTTACATCTTGTTGTGTGTAGATTACGTGACAAAATGGGTGGAGGCGGTACCAACCAAGCATGCGGATTCGAAAACGGTGGTGGACTTCTTGAAGAAAAGTATCTTTCAACGATTCGGTATACCAAGAGTTCTTATAAGCGATCGAGGCTCTCATTTTTGCAATCGATATCTCCAAAGCCTCCTCGAGAAATACCATGTGAGCCATCGAACCTCAACCGCGTATCATCCTCAAACAAACGGCCAAGCGGAGGTTTCGAATCGAGAAATAAAGTCTATTTTGGAGAAGGTGGTGAACCCGACACGAAAGGATTGGAGTACTCGACTCGGCGACGCACTTTGGGGGTACCGTACCGCTTTCAAAACGCCAATAGGCATGACTCCTTTCAAACTCGTGTACGGAAAGGCGTGCCATTTACCGGTCGAGTTAGAGCACAAGGCCTTTTGGGCGATCAAGCAATTTGCCCTCGACTACCCGAAGGACGCATCGGCACGTAAGCTTCAATTACTAGAGCTAGACGAATTCCGGCAAGAGGCCTACGACAATTCGAGCTTGTGCAAGGCAAGGGCCAAAAGATTTCATGACCGAATGATTCAAAAGAAAGATTTTCATGTGGGGGAAAGAGTGTTGTTATTCAACTCTCGTCTCAAACTTTTCCCCGGAAAACTTCGGTCCCGATGGATCGGCCCTTTTGTGGTCACCAATGTGACTACATTTGGGGTTGTTGAAATTCGAAGCGAGGAAATGAACAAAACGTTCAAGGTGAACGGCCATCGACTCAAGCATTACCATGCAAACTTCGAAACCGGGTGGATGGAGGAGCAAGCTCTAGAACCCGACGACACCTCCCAATGATGAGCTCGGCTAAGTCGAGCTCAAGACGTTAAACAAGAGCGCTAGCGAGGGAGGCACGCCCACGCATCAAAGGTTGTATCTCTCTATTATCCCTCTTTTAGGAATTTTCGATTTGTTATACTTGAGGACAAGTAATCTCTAAGTGTGGGGGGGTAACATACAATCTTTGACCTGTATGAGCCCAATTAAAAATTTAAAAATCAGGGAAAATTGAAAATTTTTGATCTGGCCAGCAACTCCGTTGTAACGGACCTCAATGTCCGTTGTAACGGACTGTACAGAAATTTAAAAATTTGACTGGCGCCAAGAGTTCCGTTGTAACGGAATGGTATTGCGTTGTAACGGAGAGCCCTCTAAATTCAATTCTCATTCTACGGCTAGTACTCCGTTACGACGGAATACAATTGCGTTACAACGGACCAAAAATAGCGTTGCAACGGACATAAAAAAACACAGTAAATTGCGTTGCAACGGTAATTCCCAAAATTTGCCAGAACTATGTGCGTTGTAACGGACCTCAATGTCCGTTGCAACGGACATACTCAGAATTTTCAAACTAAGCTACGAATAGTTCTCCGTTATAACGCAATTAGTACGTTGTAACGGACCTCAATGTCCGTTGTAACGGACTTTACACTGCGTTGTAATGGAATTGTTTCTGGCAAGTTTTTTCTTTTAATTAAAATTTTCGAATATTTAACATTATTTTTTTTTCCTGAGCATCAATAATAAATAAGTCAAGCATAAAATGCATAAAAAGATTTTTCTCCACTGAATTGAACTAAATTGTTGGTTTTTAAAACAAAATTTCATCTAACTCGGAATTTCGCTCTCAAAATTGAAAGTTTGCAAAATATTTTAAAAGATTTGGTTATGATTTTGAAGAGATCTATTCGGGGATTCCAGCCCTATTGTTTCAAATTTCACGAGTTTGAGACACTTGATCAATGCGCGGTTCATGCGATACGTTTTAACTCGATTTTCAAACCCATAATTGATATGGGACTTATGAGTAAGGTTCTTAGCGTGGCCGTTAAAGTACGTTTTGCTAGAGTTAAAACATGACCAATTGCACTATGAAATGACCGTTTGTGGGGACCCGTTAGTAGATCAAATATACCCGCTCGTTTTAAAAAAAAAAAAAAAAAAAAAAAATGAAGGTCAAAAGACAACACCGAGAGTAACCTCATTGCATTTCGGTGTAGTGAGGCTCCCGGTTAAAGACTTCATAAAAAAAAAAAAAAAAAAAAGAAAAAAAAAAAAAAGATGAAGGTCAAAATACAACACCGAGAGTAACCTCATTGCATTTCGGTGTAGTGGGGCTTTCGGTTAAAGACTTCCAAAGAGAGAAAAGAAAACGAATGAGCGGGAAAATTGATCGAAAACGGGTATGAACTTTGTACCAATGTACCAAACGTGTTTTAAAATGAATAACTTGTATTTAAGATCATCTAGCAAAACGGGAAATTTTGGCCCGATAATAGCTTTCGAATTGAGTTCTTTTGAGATTATGGAGTGAAGCAATTCGAAGTAAAAACGTTTAAGTCGCTCTTACCGCTTGAGATCGAGTGTCATGAAAAAAAAAAAAACTCTTATGAAATTTCGAGCTAATTTGGAGATCTAATAATGAAAAGACCAATATCATTCTAAATAACTATTGAACTTGATGAAATGAGAGTGAACCATTTGATTCGTGAAATTAGTTTTTGAACCAACAATATAACTTCAACAAAATCTTATGCAATTCTCTCTTATGTTTGACTTTTATACTCTAATTGATCGAGGACGATCAAAGATTTAAGTGTGGGGGTATTTGATGTGAGGCAAATAAGGCACAAATTTAATGCTTAATTTAGGGGTTTTAGCCCTTGTGAAGAACAATTCTATATACTTTATTAATCATATTTGAGATAACATGAATATTTCTTCACTAAGTGTGTTTTACTGCTTAATCACAGGAATTAGAAGGAATTTCTGGGAATTTGGAGAGTGTAGTTGTCTCCAACACGTCAAGAGGAGTAAAAACGATATATTACATCGATATATTCGGTACATGAATGAGACGGGAGGCAAACAATTATCATGATGAAAACTTACACAAAAGTTTACACGAAAACCACTCAACCCTTAGCCCTTATCCTGCCCACCTACCTTTGGTGGGAATTACTTCCTTACCCCCAATCCTCTCCACCAACTCGTGGCCAATAAGAAGACTCCATGAGTGCTATAAATATGACCACAAGGGCCACGAGTTTGGTACGCTCTTTTTACGCCCATTCTTTCTCTCTCTCTCTCTCTCTCTCTCTCTCTCTCTCTCTCTCTCTCTCTCTCTCTCTCTCTCTCTCTCTCTCTCTCTCTCTCTCTCTCTCTCTCTCCCGTTTAAGCAAGTCCAAGAAACTTTCAAGAACGCGCAAGAATTGCAACTACGAACGATAATTTTCGAAGATCGGTCACCGAATAGAAGCTCACTTCATTCGGTGAATCGGTTTACACTTCGACTAAGGAAAAGTGTGGAATTAGGGTGAAACTTATTTCATTCGAACTTTCACAAGCGAAGAGTCGAGCTTTCTCGGCGTGATTGGTTGGAAGCTTCTTTTCAATCAACCTTTGCACATCTCGAGCTCACCCAACCGGTACGAAGCTCACTTCTATTGACGGGTGGATCGGTACGAAAGGAAATTGTTGGGCGCATTGACTAGCTCTCTAGCAACTCGAACAACAAGGAAGGCACTCAAGACGAGACTCGGAGCTCTCTTCATCTCTCTAGGTGTTTTCCTTCCTTTCTTGCATTTCTTGTAGCATAAAATTACTTGGATTTGTGTGAATCTTGTTCTTGTTTGAATCCTTTGTTTGCTTGAATGAATCCTTGTTACTTGAATCGAATCTTTGTTGATGTGTTTACTTGATCTCTTACTCTTAATTACTGCCTTGAATTTAGTCTAAATCCCCCTTAGTTTAATCTCAAAACAAACCCTCAATTCAATCCTAAATTCAAATTACAATTCCGAATTCCATAACAAGTTCCGTTGTAACGGAACATAAATTGCGTTGTAACGGACCATTCGGTTTGTACCTGACTTTCAGTCTGTTGGTACTCCGTTGTAACGCAACTTACTTCCGTTGTAACGGACTAGCAAGGAAAAGCATTCAATATCACTCATATTAGTGCGTTGTGACGGACATACGGGTCCGTTGTAACGGATCAACCAATCCGTTATAACGCTATCCCTATCCGTTACGACGGACTACCTATTTCCGTTGTAACGGAAGTTCCTCCGTTGTAACGGACGTTCTTTTTAAATCTCCACGTTAAACATAACCCTAAGTTCCGTTGTAACGGAACTTGACTCCGTTGTAACGGACTATCTTCTGTGAATTTTTCTTCGTTATTTCTCATCCATTTTGATCCAAATTTTGACGCAATTGCTCCCCGTGGAACGAATCTATACATTTGCCACTGTACAAACTTAGATTACAAATTTTGTTGATTGTTCGGGGTTTTTAACACAACGATATTTTACACGACAAAAACCCGCTCATCATAGTAGTCATTGTATTGGATGATCCATTGAATAGAAAAATTTCTCTCTTGTCACTTCTTCTTGTTTATGCTTTATTTTATAACACGTTATCAGCACGAGACTCTAACTAACCGAGATCTTTCAATCATGCGACGTTTTCGAAATCCTAATCAAAGGTATTATTTTATTTCTCTACTAGTTTGTAGATATGTATTTCTTTTTAATAATTGGAATTTTTCAATGTTATGACATACTTGGATTTTTATCTAAGAAAAACAATTGAAATCCGAAATTTCATTTTTAAAAGAACAATTATATCGTCTTCTTGTGATTTTTGCCTGAAACATGAAGTTTTACATAATTTAATTATGATGATTTTATTTGCACTAGTTATTTTGAAACCTGAAGTTTTATAACATATCTGCAAAGTTTTCTTGTTCTTGAATTTCTGATTTAATTTGTAATTTGTTGATTATTCTATAATTAGAATTTTATGTCATAATTAAGACTCATTAACAATTGGTATCTTGTACTGTTAGACAACTTGTTAGATCATGTTTAAAAGAAATTGTTATCATTTACTGATAGACCAAGAAATATTTATTGTTAGATCATAGAGTATTATTTTAAAATTAGATTATTTTCTCAAGTTTAGACCATGGTATGTCAGAGCCACTATTGTATTTTGGTGTTTCTATTTAATCATAATAACATAAGTTAAGACATTGAATCTACTTTTCCACTAAGTGCTGTTTGGATAGTTGTATTAGAAAATACAAAAAGAATTAGGATTGCTGCGGGTATAACCCCTGTAGTTGTAATCTATAATTTGATGTTTGGATCTATTGAAATTTTTGTAATTGTAATTTTTATGTTTGGATTGATGTAATTGTGAAATGTTGTTTTGTTTAAAATATTGTTTTGTACTAAATAACTACATATAATTTAATCAACTAATAAATTTAACAGCATTTAATACAATCTGCTAGACCATACATGACATTTTTATATTCGAAAAGTATACAGTGCAGGAATTAAACCACCGAAGTCTGAGTTGGATGGGGGTCCCATCTAATTACTCACCCACATAAGAATACTCAGTCTATCGAAGAAAAAACCCCTGCAGATCGGTCGCCATTCTCCACGACTCCATTCCTTCTCCATATCTTGTCACACCCAGACTTCCCAGCCTCACCTCTGTGAACTCGGCGAGACGACTTCAAGCTTTCTTCTCGTGGGGCCCAACTTTACTGCTTACGCCTCCCTTTTCTCTAAAGCCGGCAGATTGCCATGGATTTAGGCGGCATAGTTAGGCGGGGGATGGTGTCGTGAAATTAGTGATTTAAATTTGCAGGAATTAACCTCAACATTCCTGTCTAAACTAAGCTCGCCAGAAATGACCTTAAACATTTTAAAACTAAACGATTTACAACTCACAGATTCATCCCTCGAACCAATCAGTCAAAATTGCAAGTATCTTCAAGAAATTGGGATCAGCAAATGCGAAGGCGTTACTGGTGAGGGAATATCCCTTCTTGTGATTGAGTGTCCATATCCGACAACAATTGATCTGACAACACAACAAGTGAGAAAAGGCTCGTTCGGGTTTCTACTAGATGCATGTATCTTAAAGAGATATCTTACCGATTGCAATGTTAATCATGCTGGTATGGAGCTCTTAGTACACTTACTTTTTTATGATATTTTACACTCAAGAATTGCATTTGCTTTCATAATATTGGAAAAATAATTGGGCTTTTATGTAAAACTGTAGGTGCAATGGCATTTATCACTTGTGATATCAAGAAAGGCTCTTGTGAAATACCAATTAATATTTCGCCTTTTATTTCATTGTAAACATGTAAGTTGTGAACTCTCTAGTCTCTACTGCTTGGCAATTACATCAGGTATTAAATAATATATTTTTTTTGAGTTTATTAACATTCGTGTGTAAATGTTTATTTAATAATTTTATTTGTTTTGAATTGCAGAGGGATTTAGGGTGTATTTTAGTCTTTTGCATATCTCACTTTTTAGGTAATTTATACAAAATTAAAAACCAATTCTCTAATATTTTTAAGATTTTTGGTTAATTATTTTTGGTGATTCTGAGTTTTCTTTGATTTTCAATATTTTGGTGATTTTGTCAGGTTCTTGAACCAAACTGGCATATATGATGCATGATAGGCTTTAATATATAGTTGTTCTTGTATTTTTGTATATAAAGTTACATTGAATTAGAATTTAGAAGTTCTTATCGTGTAAAAATAACATTACTATTCTTTTGTGCCTCATGCATTGATATTGTGTAAAAACCATATTATTATTCTTCTCAGCCTCATGCATTACTATCGTGTAAAAACAACATTACAATTTCAGCAACATGAACATTGTCCTAGTTCAAAACATCTTAAATTATTATTCTCACATAAGTCTAAAAATAAACATAACTCTTAAATGATTATTCCCACATTACTTATGCGCATACAATTACCTCTGGAGTACTTATAAACAAACAATTACTTCTAATTATCCAATGCAACCTTAAATTTCTTTGAAACCATTAACATTACAAAATCATATATCATTAAAAATACTACGAAACTCTTTAACATATCGTCACAGATTAAAAAAATTCAAATGAACTTGACATGTTGCTTCCTTCTCCCCCCAAATCAGTTGATATAAAAGGAATTTAACCGCCTTGACCAATATGTGGCCAAACATTTGATGTCTTTAGATCGAAAAATTCTCTCGAGTCCCAAGCACTTGACTATTTAAGTCGGGTACCTCATTAACGACATTATTCAAAACATACATGAAAATAATAAGTACAATGTCATAAGATTAATAAAACCGAAATGGATAAATAATGTTACCTTCGATTTATTCTCCGTTTTCTTCTTCTTCTTTTCTTTTCTTTTCTTGTTCCTTTTCCAAATACTCAAATATTTTGGTTCCCTTCTCCAAAAACAATATTCTGATCTATGCACTCAAAGCCTAAGTTTCAGTAGATATAACATTAAAAAAATAAGCTCAATTGATAATGAGTAATGGCCACGAGTACCTGGTACTACTACTAGTTTCAAGAGTTTTTAGAGAGAACTTGGACGTAGAGATTTATGTGAGATAGGAATTGGGTGCTAACATAACTGGCGAGAGGTGGATTAGGTGAAGTTTTCGCCAATTTCGTTGGAAATAAGCAATTATCAGTCATTCGCGAGATTTATGTGAGATAGGAATTGGGTGCTAAAATTCTATTATGTAAATATGCATGTTTTTGCATTGTATTTTCTTACATAATATCTTCACAAATTAAAATTATGAAAAACGGTATGTATGAACTATACTAATATGAATGTCAAAATAAAGAGAAAATTAAAATGATTATATTTGATGGGTTTATAAAATTAAATTTCTAAAATAATATTAATATATGTTGTATGTTTTATAATATTACATACTAAATCATTAGTATTTCAAATATAAATTTTTCATATTCCATTGCATTCACATTTGATCATGTAATTTTATGTGAAATGTTAAACAATTGATTAGACTTGGTCAAATGTGATTTTAACCAATAATAATATGCCACTTCATTAATTTAGGATGGTGTGATTTTCTAAGAATGATTAAAACATGGTGTAAAATAATGACACATAAATGACTACACAAAATATGATCTTCAAAAAATCTAACAAAAAAATAATGATTGAGATTAAACCACATCACTACATCTAATGGTTCAAATTAATACTTAAAAATAGTCATACAAAATGCATGTCTTAAATGATCAAATATAATATTAATGCATATGACGAATCCTCATCACAAATCTAATGGTTAATAATCATGATAAACATGATGATGTGGCTTCACGAGGAGGCTCAAAGATAGGTGCAAATTAAGGAGGTGGGCAAATTCTTGCAACATTTGAGAATATCATTTGCTAAAAATAAATTATTAATTTGATACTTTAATTGTGAATTTGGTTATTTAATTTAGACTTTCAGTTCACATTATGAAGAAAATGACTCTCCGGGTATTATGTGGCATATTTGCTCCTGAGGTAGCAATTATCAGAATAAATTACATTTTTATGGAAAAAAAATAAAAAAAAATATCATGCTCGAAGTTGTTATTCGTGAGATTATTTATTTAGTTACTTTTAATTTTGCAATCAGAAATTGCAATTCAACACTTCCATATATTATTAACTTATATGATGGGACAGCGGTGTACTAACTTATATGGATTATCATTTTTTTTATTTATTTCATTGAGCATGGTTTCCATAAATATACTGCAATCAGAAGTTGCTCGTTTAAATTATGCATCAGAACATGTAAATTTATTCAAGCTTATTAAGTTGGATATATATTATGTGATGCACTTGAAGTTGCTAGATTATTTTGTATGACTTGTAGGTGCGTCATGACGCATGATATTATGCGTCATGACGAACATGACTTAAGACATGTATACTTTAGTTTTGTATTGTTTTGAATATAATCAACTTATTTTCTTGATTTTAATTATTCCAATGACAAGTTTGGGAATACCTATTGGTTATTTGAGGTGATGATTTGATGATCTTCGATGTCTTGATTCTTTATCGTTCTTGATTGTTTTTGGACGTCTTGATTCTTCTTTTGATCCTTTTGCGGACTACGTCTTTTATGTCTACAAATGTCACTTACGCAAATTGATTAGTACTATCGATATTATTTTGAGATAATCAAACC
This sequence comes from Luzula sylvatica, assembly GCA_946800325.1. NCBI lineage: Eukaryota > Viridiplantae > Streptophyta > Magnoliopsida > Poales > Juncaceae > Luzula > Luzula sylvatica. The sequence goes on along the minus strand of OX326960.1, from coordinate 55,894,943 downwards.
CTAGAAAATTTGAACCAACATAAATATGTATTGTATTTTCTTACATTATTTTTCTGTTCATATTTTATCCAAAAAAAAAAACTTATGTTGAAACTATTCTAATACAGAGTTCGTACTAAAAGAAGAATTCAAACTAATAATATATTTCATTAATTTTTAAAATTAAAAATCTTAAAACTATTAACAATATTTGATTTATATTTTCTCTGATTATATATTAAGTTTCTTGTATCATATATATAAATTTCAATTTAAATATGTCAAGTAAACATATTTAGAATGAAAAAATTAATTAGACTCAAATCACGTGAACCACGAATAATCATAGTAAACATTTTTATTACTTTGAGGTAATATTCAAATTTAAAAGTAAAATAAAAATGTTTAAAAAATTATAACTTAAAAAAGTAATAATTAATAAATGATCAAAATTTATAATATTTAAAATCACAATTTGACAGTTAAATGATTGTGATTACATAACACACCGAAATTCCTAAACACAGATAAAAAAACAGACACACATAAATTCCTAAAAACAGATAAACAAATTAAAAGGTTTGGATTAGTTATTAAGCAACATTCATCGTTACCAGACTAATTCACAGCATTTGATTTTGGACCATCAACGGCAAACTCAAAACATTACATGCACCCGTCTCACATTTAATTTCCAATCTATATACTCTTAACATGTGTTGTCTTTTATCAGCTCATGAGAAACCAAATCTATTCAAAATTCAAATCCCCGACGCCTCGCCTTTGCGTTGGACTTCTCTCCAGTTGTTTCTAGAATAAACAAGTTACTATGTGCCATTTGCCATTTTATTGTACACACGAATTCTCCAGTTTTGTTGAAAATGAAGATGATTGATAGGGGGTCTTCTCAGCAACGCCGCGCGGAAATGGCAACAACGAACAAAAAATCGGGAAACAAAAACAAAAGCAACAAACAAAGACACAGTTCTCGTCTTCCTCACGGGGGCCTAGAAACCGTAATAATCCCGATATAAAACCTTGCTGCCGTGCTTGTAAAAAGATCATTGATTTCACCTAAAAGAAGAGAAGATTGAAGATTAAGATTTTGAGGATTAGGGAATTATGGAGAAGAAGCAGTATCCAATGAATGCTGATGCCTACGAGCTTTACGAGGAGGTAGGCCATGGCGTCAGTGCAGCTGTGCATCGTGCTCTTTGTGTTCCATTGAACGAGATGGTAGCCATCAAGGTTCTTGATTTCGAGAGGGATAATTGTGATCTGGTAATCATCAATTTCTTATCAATGTTCTCCAAATGGGATTTTTGAATCGTGTAATTAGTTATTCAATTATTCAATTTGTTTGTTCAATGCAGAACAATGTAATGCGGGAGGCCAAAACCTTGCTCTTAATCGATCATCCGAATGTGTTGAAAGCACATTGTTCTTTCGTACATAAGGAAACACTGTGGGTTGTGATGCCATACATGGCAGGAGGATCGTGTCTTCACGTGATGAAGTCTTCTTTCACCACTGGCCTCGAGGAGAACACAATTGCTACCATTCTTAAGGATGTACTCAAGGCCTTGGATTATCTGCACGAACACGGCTATATTCATCGCGATGTTAAGGTAATTAATATAATTCCTCCATTCGGAGCTACATTTAAGATTATTCGTGTAATTATAATAATTATTTTTTAGCATGATTTGTTTTAGGCTGGAAACATATTGGTGGATCCAAGCGGAGGAACAAAGCTCGGCGATTTTGGGGTTTCGGCCTGCCTTTTCGAAACCGGCGATAGGATGCGATATCGAAATACTTTCGTTGGCACACCTTGCTGGTATATATTTATACTATTGATTGATTGATTTATATGCGCGTATGAAATTAATTTATGCGTTTCGTGGTTTATTTATTTGTTGCAATACATAGGATGGCACCCGAAGTGTTGGAACAGAAAAAGGGCTACGATTATAAGTAATTTTTTTAATATATTTTTTGTCAATTATATTTATTTATCTTCAAATTATCAAAATTTATAAATGCTAATTTATTGCAATTATTTCAATTATACAGAGCTGATATATGGTCCTTTGGAATAACTGCATTGGAACTCGCTCACGGCCATGCTCCATTTTCGAAGTACCCTCCAATGAAGGTATATAAATAATTAGTTACGTATAAAAAAAATATTAAGTATCAAACAATATATTTCTAATTAATTAATTTATATTTTTCAATTTATACAGGTCTTGCTCATGACGTTGCAAAATCCTCCACCCGGCCTCGACTGTGAAAGGGACAAAAGCAGATTCTCGAAGGTATAATAGTTCGTAAAATATATACAACGCGTTAATAATCATCACCAATAACAATTAACTAACTATATACAATGTGATTATGAACAGAATTTCAAGAAAATGATCGCAACGTGTTTGGTGAAAGACCCGACGAGAAGGCCAACCGCTAAGAAGCTACTAAAACATCCTTTCTTCAAGCAAGCCAAATCTCGAGATTATATCAACAGGAGATTATTAGACGGCTTGCCCACACTTGGTGACCAATATCAAGCTCTCAAAGTACCTACTAATTATTCATTATATTTGATATTCATTTGACTGGATTTAATTTGTTGTTTAATTAATATAGGACAAGGAACAATCCTTGCTGGAACAGAACAAAATGGCTGCTAACGAGAAGGAAGAGCTCTCTCAAGTATATATATATATATATATATTTACATTTATATTCTCTAATTAAATAATTTAAAATTGAAACCTATTAATTATTTTTTGTTTATTTTGTGTGTAGAATGAATATAAAAGAGGAATTAGTGGATGGAACTTTGACATGGAGGAAATAAAGGCTCAAGCCTCACTTGTAAAATTTCAACCAATTGATATTTTGATATATTTATTTTTCAATTGTGTATTTTAATTTTTTTTTAATTTTAATCAATACAGCTCCCAGATGAGGATGTTGCGGCTCCGCAAGATAAATCTCCAGAGGGTAGTATATTCGAACTGTATCCAATGGCAGATAAATCTCCGGAAAATTCACAAGACGAAGCATCGGGAAGTAGCGGATCAAACGCTCCTGTTTGTACTCATGAAACCGAAGCAGAAAGCAGCAACGCCGCCACCACCACCACTCCCCCCAACAACAACAATGCGTGTTTAAACTGCGAGGAAGAAAAAGTGAAACCGACAGCTATACAACAGAGAGGCCGTTTCAGAATTACATCCGAAAGTGCCGATTTCGATAAAGAAAAGGTAACTAAATAGAATATTGTATGCTAATATATTTTAATTAATTAATTAATTAATTAATCAATTAATTAATGCACATTTGTTTAATTAATAGACGGTCATTAGTTCATCTGTGATGAAAAAGAGCTATAGCCTGCAGGTCATGTCACGCCAATCTACATTTAATTCAACTCCATCGGTTCTCTTGGCGCAAAATGTTCCGCCCGTGATTTACGAATGAGGTATACTGATTAATATTTGATTTGTTTTATTTTACACCTTGAAGACTGGTTACGAAAATCGAGCATTTTGATTTAACAGGCTGATGAAAGCACAAGAGGAGCTCGTAAAGCTCAAAGAAAAACACACAAGTAAATAAAAAATAATCCTTCATGATAGTACAATATTTATAAATTTTATACATTTACTCGGATACTATTATATAAAGTGATCTCAAAATATAGTCTTGCCATATAAGCTGTTGGTAAATAGAAATAACAAAAAAAAAAAATACTTTTTTCGATAATAAAAATAAAAAATATTGAGACGAGGAAAATTGTTAGTGATCAAAATGGAGATGTCTTGTACAAAGGTAGTTAGCATAGGTGACACCATTAGTAACACAAAGTTAGGTAGCTTAGGTGGCACCATTAGTAACACAAAGTTAGGTAGCTTAGGTGGCATGTAAGTAAATAATTAAAGATAGTCATTAGGAATGTATAAAAAGACGAGCTTTGCGATTGTAATATATAAAAAGATATACAAAATATTTTTTATCTATCTCTTCCTCTAAACTTAACAGAAATGAGTATTTGTTCTTTTTTTTAATAAAAGCATGCTTGGAATATATATCAAACAATCAAACTGATATCTGAAATGGTAATGTATTTTATATCTGAAATGGTGTGCTTGATTATCAGTGTGCGAATATTAATTGACAAAAACCAATATTTATGGAATAAAAGGCAAAAGAAATGTATGTATTATGAAAGTTATTCATTGTGTTGTGTATTTCTTTATTTATCATGATGATTTGTAATAAACAAGATTTATTAATTCAAAGAATAATATAAATGTTGATGTGTATTTATTTATTTATCAAGTGTTGTGTGTAGTCCTACTAAAAAATCTTGTAAAAAAATGTTGATATTTAAATAAGATATATTATATCTAATAGTAAAGTTCAATGTGATTGAAAATCAATATAATAAATATGCTAATATTAGAAAGGTAAAAATTTCTATTATGAAAATGTATACTAAATATATTCGGAGCAGTATATTTATATTCAAAGAGATATCATTGTCTCGTAAAAGAAACATATTGTTAATAAAAAAAAATCACACCTTTACAAAAATATAATTCGAAAAAATATATTATATCTAACAAAAATAATCTTACATTTTAAAAGATATAATATCTTATACATCTAAGTATATATTGGTGAGAAGTTAATTTTTTTTTATGTTAATTTTTACGAGTTAAAACTAATCATGGATGATGTTAAATTTTTTTGACCAAGATACCCTTATAAAAAATAACAAAATTTTCTTTTAGTTACTACATATGTAGAAAAGAAAGATATTTTGCTCATAAATTTTTTTAATATCATCAATGGTTAGTTTTAACCTTATATGAGGATATTTGAAAATAAAAATTTGGTAGAAAAAGTTTTTTGGAGTTTCCAAAAAGATAGGAGTTTTTTTTATAATATCCAGAAAAAGCAGGTTTTTTTTTTAATTTCCCAAAATAAATTAGCAAACTATAGAACTGAATTATAGTTTCTACTAAAACAGGGAATCGAAATCCATACTTTTACCTAGGGCTAACAAAAAAAACTCGAGCACGACGCTCGTTCGAGTTCGGCTCGAAAATCGTTTGAAAATAGCTCGCTCGAAAATTAGCTCGAACCAATTTGAGCCGAGCCGAGCCAGCTCGAGGCGGATGATGTTCGGCTTGCGAGCCAGCTCGAGTTCGAAATATTTTGCAAATAAACCCTCCAAAATTAATTTATTTACATATTAGTCCAATAAAACCCAGCTTATCCACCAGCCCGCAAAGTAACACTTGACCTAAACCTAAATAGTATTATTTTTTTTTGATCAAAATAGAGTGGGCTCATAAGTCTCACTTCTATTATTTAATTAAAATTAGTTTTTTACAGCCTCTATTGGGGTTAAACAACCCCAACATCACAAAAATATATATTCAAAATACAAAAGCATTACAAATTACACATTAGTAAATATCATTATATTACTATTCTTTTCCATCTCCCAAATCCTTACCCAGCTGCCCTCTTTTCCAACTCTAGTATTAATTGATTAATTCAGAATTGGTTTCCCGTCTTTTAACATCTCCTTAATAATCAGGATTTGCAAATTTCGATTATCACATCATTCCTTCTTCCTCAACACCCTTATTTCCGACCATTTCGCCTTTTCATTACCTCAAGCTACTCCTCACACCATGAAAATCCTCTCTTTCTCCTTACATACTCTTCTCAATACCAGCTCTAGGCCATTGATCTTTCGATCCCATCTTCGTCGCTCATCCAATTCAGCCCATACGCCATATTTATCTCATTTTGTTCCCGAAGAAGTATATCCACAACCCGTTTCTCTGATAGCTCATTGTTTTGGAAGATTATACGGCATCTTTCTTTCCAAATATGAAAAATCAGTAAGCTTATTATTTGTTTTAATTCAATTGAAGCTTGTATAGAGAAAATGACCCGAAATGGATATGGATTTCGATGCAGATTCAATTTCAGTAATGAATTAACCTTCCCCCACACGAGAAGAGTAAAAGGACAATCTTGTAAGATATGATTCACCGTTTCTTCATTCTTCTTGCCCAATACGCACCGATTTGGTAAAATCCAACCTTTTTTTTTCTTCAGATTATCAATTGTAGAAATCTTATTCTGAGCAATTAGTCACAAAAAGATATGAATCCTTCCAGGTAATTTAATTCTCCAGATTAATTTAAATTCCTCTCTATATGTGCCAGATTTCCTCTTATAACAAGCACTAACTGTAAATTTTTCTTTTGATTTACCAATCCATTGAACATGGTCTTTCATTGCTGGTACCAGTGGACATACTGAGCAAGTTTGATATAAATCCTGCAATTGATTCTCATCTTCTATGGATAGAGGATTTCGAACATTCAAAATGGTATGTATTTCTGCATCTATTAATTCGTTAATCACATCATTTAGGGTTAGATCATAGCATTGCACATATGAATATAATTTAGGATATTTCAAAACTAATTTTTCCCCCATCCAATTATCCATCCAAAAATTTATCTCTTTTCCATTTCCAACTCTGAATTTAGAATGATCTCTAAAGGCCTTCAATAATTTAATAATATCATTCCAAAAATATGATAATTTTGGGTCATACTTATAATCCATAAATCCAAAATTTTGTAATTTTCCAACCAAATCGTTCCATTTTATATTCTCCTCTGATAGATTATAATAATTCCATATCCATTTAATTAATAAAGAATTATTAAATTTCTCTAGATTTTAAATTCCAAGTCCTCCAAATTCCTTCGGTAAACAACAATTAGACCATTTAGATAAATAATATCCGTGCTTTTTTAGCCCTCTCCATAAAAAAATTTCTTCTACATTTATAAATAGTAAAATACCGTCCATTCAATCGTTCTCCCTCATTCCTCTTACCACTCAAAACCTGCCCATGCCAAACCCCTTACTCTCCTCCCTCTTCCGAGTCTGTGATGACTGACGATTGACGATGACGTTCCAAAATCGACGAGTAACGAATGAGTGACGACGCCCCTTATTCTCCCTCTTCTGAGTCTGACGAGTAATGACGCCCCTTACTCTCCTTCTTCTGAGTCCGACGAGTGACGCGAGTTCACCCTCCTCTTCCTCTCTTCACAAAATTGAGGTACAACTTACAAGAACTATTTTCTTTCTGTTAGAAAGTGGATCACATAGTATTAATTTTTATAATGTATACAATCGAAGGGACCAAAATCTAGATATCATTTGTTTACAAGAAACAAAAATCCAATCATATAATTCATTAATTCACAGATTCAGAAAGAAATGGTACCTCATGATCATAGATACTTCATTACTCTGAATTCAATAGGAGCTTCAGGGGGGATAATGATGTCATGGAGAAGTGATCTCTTCCAGCTTATTAACTCTCAAATCAGGAACCAATCTATCACTGCTTCATTAAAGTGCAAATGGGATAACACTTTGATTTCCATTACTGGAGTTTATGGACCTCAAGGTGAGGCAGAAAAAGAGGAATTCATAAGTGAATTAGAAGGGATTGGAGCTATAGTAAAAGATCCTTGGCTCATAATGGGAGACTTCAACATGGTGTGCTCTAAAGAAGAGAGATCAAACACATCCATGAAACAGTGGCAAGAATCCATGAAATTCAATGCCTTCATTGATTCACAAGAGCTAATAAACCTGCCACTACATGGTAAAGAATTCACATGGACAAGCTCAGTAGCAAAAGCCAAGCTTGACAGGTTTCTATATAACCTGAAATGGGCTGATAAATTCCCAAATGGTTCCCAATCTGCATTAATAAACACATGCTCAGACCATTCTCCCATATTATTCTCAGCCAACAGTTCATTTCCCTCTCATCCATCTTTTAGATTTGAAAATGCTTGGATTGGGAATCCAGAAGCTAATCAATTGATCATTCAACACTTAAGAGACAATCCCTCTTCAAATATCTCCCACTTCAATCAGAAAATGAAAGAATTAGGGGGGTAAATTGAATAAATGGAAGAAGATTAGAGGGATTAATCTAAAGCAGCATAGTATCAATTGTAAGCAAGTAATTGAAATTATAGATAAGGCAGAAGAAAGTAGAAGATTAAGAAAAGAAGAGAAGTGGCTGAGAGCTACTGCCAAGAGGAGATTAGGAGACATAGTAAGAGAGAAGGAAGATCATTGGAAGCAAAGAGCCAAGCTTCAATGGGCAATGGAAGGTGATCAAAACACCAGATTCTTTCACAGACAGGCAACTCAGCAAAAATGCAAACTGATGATTCCTGCTTTAACCAATCCACACGATGAGTCAGAGGTAACAAATCATAAAGACAAAGCTAACTTGCTTTTTTCTTTTTATAGGGACTTAATGGGAAAAGAGCCACAAATCAACCCTGAAATTCCCCAACTGGACATGTCCAGTATCTTTCAGAATGAGGCAATCATCCTAAGGCAACTAGATGAACCAATATCCCCTGAGGAAGTTGATGATGTGATTAAAACCTGGAAACCAAACAAGTCTCCAGGCCCAGATGGATGGAATGGGGAATTCTTCAAGGCTTATTGGCCTTATCTGAGGAATGAGATCATCTCAATTCTACAAAACCATAACCCAAATGAGAGTTTAGGTGATGCAGCCTTATCTTTCATAACCTTAATTCCAAAAAAGAAAAATCCCCTTTTGCCTAAGGATTACAGACCAATAAGCCTAATCACTGGTATGCAAAAGATTTTTTCAAAAATTCTTTCCAACAGACTTAAATCTGTTATAAACCAAATTATTCTTCCAAACCAATTAGGTTTTATTGAAAAGAGAGAAATCAGTGAGTGTTTAGTTTATGCCAGAGAGGTAACCCATATTTCCCACACATATAATAAACCTTTGCTTCTCTTTAAAGCTGATATTCATAAATCTTTCGATACAATTTCATGGCCTTTCATGATCCAAGTACTCAAAGCCAGGGGCTTTGGTTCCACTTGGATCAATTGGGTCACTAACATATCCTTTCAAGACAAAGCAAAAATACTACTCAATGGTATCCCTGGCAAGACAATACATTTGAAAAGGGGGGTAAGGCAAGGTGACCACTTTCCCCACATCTCTTTATAATTGCCATGGACACTTTGGGAAGAATACTGGAACAAATGAGTAAGAGAGGAATCATTGAAAAACCAATTAAAGAAGCTGAGAATGCTCTGTTTTATGCAGATGATTCTTTGTTTTTGATCAAACCAGAAATTCCACAAGTGAGAAGACTCAAATTGGTTCTTAATGCATTTGGTAACTCATCATGTCTCACTATCAATTATGATAAATCAGAATTCACAGTAGTAGGAGATAGAAGAAGAGAAGAAGAAAGAGTTGAAAACATTAAAAACATAGAAAATGAAATAGGATGCCCTAAAAAAGACCTTCCATTTAAATACTTAGGGTATCCTCTTCATTTTAAGAAACCAAATAAAGAGTTTTTCAGAGAAATAATAGAAAAATTCAAGAGGAAAATAGAAGGATGGCAAGGCTCAATATTAAACATGTCAGGTAGAATTGTATTAATCAATTCTGCACTGACATCTCTAGCCACATATTACCTTCAAGTGTTTAAATTTCCCAAATGGGTAATTAAGGAGATTGATAAGATAAGGAGGGAATTTCTTTTGAAAGGTACCTCTAATGTAGGCTATCCTTTAGTAGTTTGGCAGAGTGTCTGCATGCCAAAAAAGGGAGGGGGATTAGGCCTCCTCGATTTAGAGGTCTTTAACAGAGCTATGTTGCTTAAATGGCACTGGAAATATAACCACCCAAGTGGCTTAAACTGGCAAAGCTTAATTCCATCATTAAATCCAACCATTGATCTCAATTTAAAAAATCCAAAACTCTCTTACTTCTGTAAAATTTTACAGAAAGACAAAGCATTTTTCCAAGCCAACATTTTGTGTCATCTCAGAGGAGGAGAAGACACTTCTTTCTGGGAAGGGGAATGGGGGTTGGGGGAGAAGATGAAATTAAGATATCCTTTACTCTATAGCCACCGATCGAGTTATGATATCACAGTTAAACAAATGAAAAGCAAAACAATTGAAACACACTTCAAAAATAGAATCTCAGAAGAAGCAAAAGAAGAAATGAAGAAGCTAAAAGAGCAATTAAATCAAATAAATCTGAGTAAGGAAAAATATGTAATACTCTGGAAAGGCAATGCAAAAAACAATTTCACCGTTAATAATGCATACTCACAACTGGCTCTAGGAGTTCTTTCCCATACATATCTGGCCAACGTTTGGTCCATACAAATTCCTGAGAGATTCAAAACATTCATTTGGCTTGCGATACAAAACAGGATACTCACGATCGATAACTTACAGAAAAGAGGGTGGCAAATGGCAAATCGATGCCCTTTATGCCTCAAATCCAGTGAAAGTGTACTCCATCTGGCTTGTGAGTGTGTGTTTAGCCAAAAAACGTGGAGATTACTCAAGAGTGATAACAAATTCGGCAAAAATCTAAGCAAAAAACTAAATCGCTCTTTCAATCAGATCTGCTAGATCGCGATACATCTCAAATCCAAAAGCAAATGTTTGCGATATATCTGTTCGTTATATGGAGAGAGAGATGCTCGAGATCATTCACAGATAAAAAAAAAACAGACGAAGATCTAGTGAAAGAAATAATAGAAGAAAAACAGAAGTATGAAAAAGCGAAAGGAGAGAAGAAACAACGAAGAGAGAAACAAAGAGTAAGAAACAAAGCATGAGAACTTACTGGAGAATAGAAGAAAAAGGAAGAAGAAGAAGGAAGACGAAGAAGAGAAGAAGAAAAGACGAATGAAGAGAGAGAAAGAGGAGGATAGATCTGAAAGAAGAGTGTAGAAGCGTGTAGAAGCGGCGCGATGCATACGAGGCGAGAGTTTTGTGCTAGGGCGCGAAACTGGGCTGGGCTGCGATTTTAGTTACTTGTATATATTATATACTAGGAGTTGGGCTGAGGATTTTAGTAATAGCCCAGTTTATTTCATTTTCTTGCAAATATACCCTTTTTTGAATACAAATTTAATGTATAGGATAGATTTTAATAGGGGTATATGTATAAAAATGTAATATGTGTTGCTTTTTTGAATGAAAATATTTGGAAGAGGGGTGTACAAACCCTCTCCAATTTCCTCAAAAAAAAAAATGTATACAATCGATGACATAGTATTTTCTTCTCAGTATACATGTAGCAGTATTGATTTTTCTTAGAATGGATCCATAATTAGTATCGATTTTCTCATGTGTTATAAAGTGGAGATTAATTATGCAGAATTAGTATTGATACTTTTAATTATTTATTATTTAAATCAGTTGTCAATTTCTAGTAATCAAATATGCTAATTAAATTTGTTAATTTCAAATATGTTATTTAGTCTCTCGTGCTCGCTCGCCTTCACGCTAAATCAAATTTGTTAATTCCCTCTCCATGAAATTCTCGCAATCGAGCCACCGAATCACCCTCACGCAATACTCGTACCGCTCCTCCCCATTCACCTTATCGGGTCTCGACGGTACCAATTCCATGCAATTCAACCCGTCACGACTCGAATTCGACCCTTTTTGCGAATCGTGAAGCATCCCTTTCGTCTTGCACTCAGATTCGAACACGTCCAGCTCCCCCTTTCGAGCTGAACGGGCATGCTTTGAAGAAGTAAAGGGTCGACGGGTCCAGGCCCGTTATGAGGATCTTGGTTTCGGGTTGGAAAACGAGGTAGTCCGTTTTGGATGATAATTCTATAGTTTTGCAATCGCGCCGCGAGAGAGAAAAGCCTATTATGTTCCTCTCGAACATTGGTTCCTTTGTTATGAGAGTCACTATTATTGACGACTCCATTATTTCCTCGAATTGGATTATGTTATTAGTTTGTGGACTATTTTGTTTATTTTCAGATTATGCACTATGTGTTTTTATTTGATTATGTTATTAGTTTATTTGGGTTGTTGAGATCTGGATTATGATTTGTATGAATTTTAGTGATTTTTGTGATTCAATTTATTATTGACGTGATTTTTAGGATTTGTTTGAATATTAGTGATTTTTGTGATTTTATGAATTTTTTTAAATTATGTGAAAATAAAATTCAAAATAATTTTCGAGCTGGCTCGATCATTTTCGAGCCGATCTCGAGCTGAACATTCGAGCTCGAACCTTTGTTACGAGTCGAGCCGAGCTGGCTCGAGCCGAACTCGAACTGGGTTGTGTTCGGCTCGTTGCCAGCCCTACTTTTGCCCCTAAACTCAATTTAATTTTTTCGTGTCCAAATCTTTTGTCAAATCGCACTGAAAATCTGAGACTGTCAAGTCTACAAGGCATGAATTATCTAATGGCGAGTGGTTCCTCGCCTTCTCAAATCATCTGTGCATCCTTCAATCAAGATAACAGGTATGAAACACCAATTGTTCAGCAAAAGAAAGATTTTCCTTTTTTTTTTTTATGGCTTAATTGTAACTTTTGTCCTGATAAATCAAAGGAATTTTGATTTTTTTTTTTGAATTAATTATGCTTTTTGTACAAAAGTTCATCTTTATTCTTATTAAATATGAGCTAAATTCGATTGTAATTTTGGTTTTGTTCTGCCAAAAACTTTAATTTTGCTATCAGTGTAGGTATCTTATTGTCGTGTTGCAGGAGAAGACCTATATCTACGACTTGAACAGTATAGGTATCTTAGATGAAATCGATACTGTCCCTAACACAAAAGGGCTCTGTGCATTTGCTCCAAATTCAGAGGGCTGTTACTTGGCCATTCCAGCTAGTACAAATCGAGGTTCAGTTCTAGTTTACAACACTCTAGAACTCCAATCTCATTGTCAGGTTCTTAAATCCACTAATATATTCATGAATTTTATATGCGAAAGTTATTTAGTTTCTATATTACTCGAATTTTTGTTTCATTTGAACAGATTGATGCGCACAGATCGCCACTAATTGCGTTTGTTTTCTCGTCTTCGGGTACTTACCTTGCAACTGCGTCAGAAAAAGGGGCGATAATTCGCGTGCATCTTGTTTCTCAAGCAACCAAGGTTTAAAAATACCCAAATATATTATCTTCTCATTATTTTCTTTTATACCCTATACTTTTCGGCTTGTGCAGATCTACCAGATATTCCTATTTCGACTAGCTCTTCCGGTACTTTGCATATTTTCCTTCTAGAAACTTCCATAAATGGATGGTAAATGTAAATTTTATTCGAACAGTAGTATCCAAAATTTTCATTTTATCAACTTTATGTTTTTTATTTGGTATAGTAGGCAAAATAAACTGCTTGGTTCGTTAAACGACGATTTTGATCCTGCCAATCATCACGTTGTTCACAATATTGTTCCACCTGGAATTAAGAGGTACATTTATAAAATAATTCTTTTTTTGAATGATTTTTTTTTATAATTTCATAACGAGGGCTTGTTTGTAAAGTTATATAACTGTAAAAAGCACAGAAAATGCTCCGAATTCCTCTTCGATTTCAGCATTGAGGTGAAATAAATCATATATTTGCATTTTTATTTTGAATTTTCGTAATCTTAATGGATTTTAATGACAGAGCAATAATATACATCATCACTCAAAATGGATATTTTCGAGAGTACGCATTACAATTTGCAAAATTGAACGAATCTTCGTGGAGTTTGAGCGTGAATTTAACCTGATTGATGTAATATCTGATTCTAATCAATAAGTCAAAATGTGTTTTCATCGTTAAATTATTATTCTTCTTATTATTATTGAAATTTGTATATATATAACAATTGTTGTACATATGTGCGCCTGTTTGTTGTAAATATTTATGTTATTCTGGTGAAATATATCATACTGTATATTTTAAACGTAGGGAATTCGATTCCCGGTTTTTTTGTAGAAACAAAATTCAGTTCGATAGTCTGCTAATTTATTTTGGGAAATTAAAAAAAAAAAAGTCCTGCTTTCTTCTGGTTATTATAAAAAAATTCTTATCTTTTTGGAAATTCCAAGGAATTTCATCTACCAATTTTTTATTTTCAAACATCCTCATGTAAAGTTAAAACTAACGATGTTACATTTTTTTATGAGCAAAATATCCTTTTTTTTACATATGTAGTAACTAAAAGAAAATTTTGTTATTTTTTATAAGGGTATCTTGGTCAAAAAAATTTAACATCATCCATGATTAGTTTTAACTCGTAAAAATTAACATAAAAAAAAATTAACTTCTCACCAATATATTCTTAGATGTATAAGATATTATAACTTTTAAAGTGTAAGATTATTTTTTTTAGATATAATATATTTTTTCGAATTATATTTTTGTAAAGGTATGATTTTTTTTATTAACGATATGTTTCTTTTACGAGACAATGATATCTCTTTGAATATAAATATACTGCTCCGAATATATTTAGTATACATTTTCATAATAGAAATTTTTACCTTTCTAATATTAGCATATTTATTATATTGATTTTCAATCACATTGAACTTTACTTAGATATAATATATCTTAATTAAATATCATCAATTTTTTACAAGATTTTTTAGTAGGACTACACTCAACACTTGATAAATAAATAAATACACATCAACATTTATATTATTTTTTGAATTAATAAATCTTGTTTATTACAAATCATCATGATAAATAAAGAAATACACAACACAATGAATAACTTTCATAATACATACATTTCTTTTGCCTTTTATTCTATAAATATTGGTTTTTGTCAATTAATATTCGCACACTGATAATCAAGCACACCATTTCAGATATAAAATACATTACCATTTCAGATATCTGTTTGATTGTTTGATATATATTCCAAGCATGCTTTTATTAAAAAAAAAGAACAAAGACTCATTTCTGTTAAGTTTAGAGGAAGAGAGAGATAAAAAATATTTTGTATTTCTTTTTATATATTACAATCGCAAAGCTCGTCTATTTATGCATCCCAAATTACTATCTTTAATTATTTAAGTACATGCCACCTAAGCTACCTAACTTTGTGTTACTAATGGTGTCACCTATGCTAACTACCTTTGTACAAGACATCTCCATTTTGATCACTAACATTTATTATAATCTATCAGAGGAGAATATAAAATGGAACGATTTGGTTGGAAAATTACAAAATTGTGGATTTATGGATTATAAGTACGACCCAAAATTATCATATTTTTGGAATGATATTATTAAATTATTGAAGGCCTTTAGAGATCATTCTAAATTCAGAGTTGGAAATGGAAAAGAGATAAATTTTTGTATGGATAATTGGATGGGGGAAAAATTAGTTTTGAAATATCCTAAATTATATTCATATGTGCAATGCTATGATCTAACCCTAAATGATGTGATTAACGAATTAATAGATGCAGAAATACATACCATTTTGAATGTTCGAAATCCTCTATCCATAGAAGATGAGAATCAATTGCAGGATTTATATCAAACTTGCTCAGTATGTCTAGAGATGTCAATGGGTTGGATAATACCCGTGCCCGATGGGTATCCGATCCGGGCGGGTCGGGTAATACCCGATTAAGCATACCCGCGGGTCGGGTATTACCCGATTAAAAAATACCCGACGCGGGTACGGGTAGGGTATGGGTGAGGTCGTACCCGACCCGTGGGTATACCCGACCCGAACCCGATCCTTAATAATCATAGTTATATTAATATTTTAATATATATTTTATTATTTTTGTTGTTTTTTAAATGGTTTTAATTTATTTTTTATACTGTTCTTTATTATACAATTTATTTTTATTTTTTCTATTTGTTTAGTAAATAAAATTAAAATAAATAAATTTCTAGATTCATGTTTATTTATTTTACGGCTATTTCACGTTTCTACCAATTTTAGTTTCATAAAATTATGTCTACTTAAAAATATTTGTTGTGTATTTTATGATATTATTATGTTATGTGGTAATATTTTAATTTGAAAAAATATATTTTTCGTTAGTATACTTTAATGTTTTTGTATATGTTGAGGTATGGGTAAAAATCCCCGTGGGTAATCCGAAAACACGCGGGTAATAAACGGGGCGGGTAAAATTACCCGTTTAGTTGACGGGTCGGGTATGGGTATTACCCGATTAAGATGGGTAAGGGTATGGGTGAGCCTATACCCGACCCGAACCCGACCCATTGACATCCCTAAGTATGTCCACTGGTACCAGCAATGAAAGACCATGTTCAATGGATTGGTAAATCAAAAGAAAAATTTACAGTTAGTGCTTGTTATAAGAGGAAATCTGGCACATATAGAGAGGAATTTAAATTAATCTGGAGAATTAAATTACCTGGAAGGATTCATATCTTTTTGTGACTAATTGCTCAGAATAAGATTTCTACAATTGATAATCTGAAGAAAAAAAAAAGGTTGGATTTTACCAAATCGGTGCGTATTGGGCAAGAAGAATGAAGAAACGGTGAATCATATCTTACAAGATTGTCCTTTTACTCTTCTCGTGTGGGGGAAGGTTAATTCATTACTGAAATTGAATCTGCATCGAAATCCATATCCATTTCGGGTCATTTTCTCTATACAAGCTTCAATTGAATTAAAACAAATAATAAGCTTACTGGTTTTTCATATTTGGAAAGAAAGATGCCGTATAATCTTCCAAAACAATGAGCTATCAGAGAAACGGGTTGTGGATATACTTCTTCGGGAACAAAATGAGATAAATATGGCGTATGGGCTGAATTGGATGAGCGACGAAGATGGGATCGAAAGATCAATGGCCTAGAGCTGGTATAGAGAAGAGTATGTAAGGAGAAAGAGAGGATTTTCATGGTGTGAGGAGTAGCTTGAGGTAATGAAAAGGCGAAATGGTCGGAAATAAGGGTGTTGAGGAAGAAGGAATGATGTGATAATCGGAATTTGCAAATCCTGATTATTAAGGAGATGTTAAAAGACGGGAAACCAATTCTGAATTAATCAATTAATACTAGAGTTGGAAAAGATGGCAGCTGGGTAAGGATTTGGGAGATGGAAAAGAATAGTAATATAATGATATTTACTAATGTGTAATTTGTAATGCTTTTGTATTTTGAATATATATTTTTGTGATGTTGGGGTTGTTTAACCCCAATAGAGGCTGTAAAAAACTAATTTTAATTAAATAATAGAAGTGAGACTTATGAGCCCACTCTATTTTGATCAAAAAAAAATAATACTATTTAGGTTTAGGTCAAGTGTTACTTTGCGGGCTGGTGGATAAGCTGGGTTTTATTGGACTAATATGTAAATAAATTAATTTTGGAGGGTTTATTTGCAAAATATTTCGAACTCGAGCTGGCTCGCAAGCCGAACATCATCCGCCTCGAGCTGGCTCGGCTCGGCTCGGCTCAAATTGGTTCGAGCTAATTTTCGAGCGAGCTATTTTCAAACGATCTTCGAGCCGAACTCGAACGAGCGTCGTGCTAGAGTTTTTTTTGTTAGCCCTAGGTAAAAGTATGGATTTCGATTCCCTGTTTTAGTAGAAACTATAATTCAGTTCGATAGTTTGCTAATTTATTTTGGGAAATTCAAAAAAAAATCCTGCTTTTACTGGATATTATAAAAAAAACTCCTATCTTTTTGGAAACTCCAAAAAACTTTTTCTACCAAATTTTTATTTTCAAATATCCTCATATAAGGTTAAAGCTAACCATTGATGATATTAAAAAAATTTATGAGCAAAATATCTTTCTTTTCTACACATGTAGTAACTAAAAGAAAATTTTGTTATTTTTTATAAGGGTATCTTGGTCAAAAAAATTTAACATCATCCATGATTAGTTTTAACTCGTAAAAATTAACATAAAAAAAAATTAACTTCTCACCAATATATACTTAGATGTATAAGATATTATATCTTTTAAAATGTAAGATTATTTTTGTTAGATATAATATATTTTTTCGAATTATATTTTTGTAAAGGTGTGATTTTTTTTATTAACAATATGTTTCTTTTACGAGACAATGATATCTCTTTGAATATAAATATACTGCTCCGAATATATTTAGTTTACATTTTCATAATAGAAATTTTTACCTTTCTAATATTAGCATATTTATTATATTGATTTTCAATCACATTGAACTTTACTATTAGATATAATATATCTTATTTAAATATCAACATTTTTTTACAAGATTTTTTAGTAGGACTACACACAACACTTGATAAATAAATAAATACACATCAACATTTATATTATTCTTTGAATTAATAAATCTTGTTTATTACAAATCATCATGATAAATAAAGAAATACACAACACAATGAATAACTTTCATAATACATACATTTCTTTTGCCTTTTATTCCATAAATATTGGTTTTTGTCAATTAATATTCGCACACTGATAATCAAGCACACCATTTCAGATATAAAATACATTACCATTTCAGATATCAGTTTGATTGTTTGATATATATTCCAAGCATGCTTTTATTAAAAAAAAGAACAAATACTCATTTCTGTTAAGTTTAGAGGAAGAGATAGATAAAAAATATTTTGTATATCTTTTTATATATTACAATCGCAAAGCTCGTCTTTTTATACATTCCTAATGACTATCTTTAATTATTTACTTACATGCCACCTAAGCTACCTAACTTTGTGTTACTAATGGTGTCACCTATGCTAACTACCTTTGTACAAGACATCTCCATTTTGATCACTAACAATTTTCCTCGTCTCAATATTTTTTATTTTTATTATCGAAAAAAGTATTTTTTTTTTTTTGTTATTTCTATTTACCAACAGCTTATATGGCAAGACTATATTTTGAGATCACTTTATATAATAGTATCCGAGTAAATGTATAAAATTTATAAATATTGTACTATCATGAAGGATTATTTTTTATTTACTTGTGTGTTTTTCTTTGAGCTTTACGAGCTCCTCTTGTGCTTTCATCAGCCTGTTAAATCAAAATGCTCGATTTTCGTAACCAGTCTTCAAGGTGTAAAATAAAACAAATCAAATATTAATCAGTATACCTCATTCGTAAATCACGGGCGGAACATTTTGCGCCAAGAGAACCGATGGAGTTGAATTAAATGTAGATTGGCGTGACATGACCTGCAGGCTATAGCTCTTTTTCATCACAGATGAACTAATGACCGTCTATTAATTAAACAAATGTGCATTAATTAATTGATTAATTAATTAATTAATTAATTAAAATATATTAGCATATAATATTCTATTTAGTTACCTTTTCTTTATCGAAATCGGCACTTTCGGATGTAATTCTGAAACGGCCTCTCTGTTGTATAGCTGTCGGTTTCACTTTTTCTTCCTCGCAGTTTAAACACGCATTGTTGTTGTTGGGGGGAGTGGTGGTGGTGGCGGCGTTGCTGCTTTCTGCTTCGGTTTCATGAGTACAAACAGGAGCGTTTGATCCGCTACTTCCCGATGCTTCGTCTTGTGAATTTTCCGGAGATTTATCTGCCATTGGATACAGTTCGAATATACTACCCTCTGGAGATTTATCTTGCGGAGCCGCAACATCCTCATCTGGGAGCTGTATTGATTAAAATTAAAAAAAAATTAAAATACACAATTGAAAAATAAATATATCAAAATATCAATTGGTTGAAATTTTACAAGTGAGGCTTGAGCCTTTATTTCCTCCATGTCAAAGTTCCATCCACTAATTCCTCTTTTATATTCATTCTACACACAAAATAAACAAAAAATAATTAATAGGTTTCAATTTTAAATTATTTAATTAGAGAATATAAATGTAAATATATATATATATATACTTGAGAGAGCTCTTCCTTCTCGTTAGCAGCCATTTTGTTCTGTTCCAGCAAGGATTGTTCCTTGTCCTATATTAATTAAACAACAAATTAAATCCAGTCGAATGAATATCAAATATAATGAATAATTAGTAGGTACTTTGAGAGCTTGATATTGGTCACCAAGTGTGGGCAAGCCGTCTAATAATCTCCTGTTGATATAATCTCGAGATTTGGCTTGCTTGAAGAAAGGATGTTTTAGCAGCTTCTTAGCGGTTGGCCTTCTCGTCGGGTCTTTCACCAAACACGTTGCGATCATTTTCTTGAAATTCTGTTCATAATCACATTGTATATAGTTAGTTAATTGTTATTGGTGATGATTATTAACGCGTTGTATATATTTTACGAACTATTATACCTTCGAGAATCTGCTTTTGTCCCTTTCACAGTCGAGGCCGGGTGGAGGATTTTGCAACGTCATGAGCAAGACCTGTATAAATTGAAAAATATAAATTAATTAATTAGAAATATATTGTTTGATACTTAATATTTTTTTTATACGTAACTAATTATTTATATACCTTCATTGGAGGGTACTTCGAAAATGGAGCATGGCCGTGAGCGAGTTCCAATGCAGTTATTCCAAAGGACCATATATCAGCTCTGTATAATTGAAATAATTGCAATAAATTAGCATTTATAAATTTTGATAATTTGAAGATAAATAAATATAATTGACAAAAAATATATTAAAAAAATTACTTATAATCGTAGCCCTTTTTCTGTTCCAACACTTCGGGTGGCATCCTATGTATTGCAACAAATAAATAAACCACGAAACGCATAAATTAATTTCATACGCGCATATAAATCAATCAATCAATAGTATAAATATATACCAGCAAGGTGTGCCAACGAAAGTATTTCGATATCGCATCCTATCGCCGGTTTCGAAAAGGCAGGCCGAAACCCCAAAATCGCCGAGCTTTGTTCCTCCGCTTGGATCCACCAATATGTTTCCAGCCTAAAACAAATCATGGTAAAAAATAATTATTATAATTACACGAATAATCTTAAATGTAGCTCCGAATGGAGGAATTATATTAATTACCTTAACATCGCGATGAATATAGCCGTGTTCGTGCAGATAATCCAAGGCCTTGAGTACATCCTTAAGAATGGTAGCAATTGTGTTCTCCTCGAGGCCAGTGGTGAAAGAAGACTTCATCACGTGAAGACACGATCCTCCTGCCATGTATGGCATCACAACCCACAGTGTTTCCTTATGTACGAAAGAACAATGTGCTTTCAACACATTCGGATGATTGATTAAGAGCAAGGTTTTGGCCTCCCGCATTACATTGTTCTGCGTTGAACAAACAAATTGAATAATTGAATAACTAATTACACGATTCAAAAATCCCATTTGGAGAACATTGATAAGAAATTGATGATTACCAGATCACAATTATCCCTCTCGAAATCAAGAACCTTGATGGCTACCATCTCGTTCAATGGAACACAAAGAGCACGATGCACAGCTGCACTGACGCCATGGCCTACCTCCTCGTAAAGCTCGTAGGCATCAGCATTCATTGGATACTGCTTCTTCTCCATAATTCCCTAATCCTCAAAATCTTAATCTTCAATCTTCTCTTCTTTTAGGTGAAATCAATGATCTTTTTACAAGCACGGCAGCAAGGTTTTATATCGGGATTATTACGGTTTCTAGGCCCCCGTGAGGAAGACGAGAACTGTGTCTTTGTTTGTTGCTTTTGTTTTTGTTTCCCGATTTTTTGTTCGTTGTTGCCATTTCCGCGCGGCGTTGCTGAGAAGACCCCCTATCAATCATCTTCATTTTCAACAAAACTGGAGAATTCGTGTGTACAATAAAATGGCAAATGGCACATAGTAACTTGTTTATTCTAGAAACAACTGGAGAGAAGTCCAACGCAAAGGCGAGGCGTCGGGGATTTGAATTTTGAATAGATTTGGTTTCTCATGAGCTGATAAAAGACAACACATGTTAAGAGTATATAGATTGGAAATTAAATGTGAGACGGGTGCATGTAATGTTTTGAGTTTGCCGTTGATGGTCCAAAATCAAATGCTGTGAATTAGTCTGGTAACGATGAATGTTGCTTAATGACTAATCCAAACCTTTTAATTTGTTTATCTGTTTTTAGGAATTTCTGTGTGTCTGTTTTTTATCTGTGTTTAGGAATTTCGGTGTGTTATGTAATCACAATCATTTAACTGTCAAATTGTGATTTTAAATATTATAAATTTTGATCATTTATTAATTATTACTTTTTTAAGTTATAATTATTTAAACATTTTTATTTTACTTTTAAATTTGAATATTACCTCAAAGTAATAAAAATGTTTACTATGATTATTCGTGGTTCACGTGATTCGAGTCTAATTAATTTTTTCATTCTAAATATGTTTACTTGACATATTTAAATTGAAATTTATATATATGATACAAGAAACTTAATATATAATCAGAGAAAATATAAATCAAATATTGTTAATAGTTATAAGATTTTTAATTTTAAAAATTAATGAAATATATTATTAGTTTGAATTCTTCATTTATTACGAACTCTGTATTAGAATAGTTTCAACATAAGTTTTTTTTTTTGGATAAAATATGAATAGAAAAATAATGTAAGAAAATACAATATATATTTATGTTGGTTCAAATTTTCTAGGGTTTGATTATCTCAAAATAATATCGATAGTACTAATCAATTTGCGTAAGTGACATTTGTAGACATAAAAGACGTAGTCCGCAAAAAGATCTAAAGAAGAATCAAGACGTCCAAAAACAATGAAGAACGATAAAGAATCAAGACATCGAAGATCACGTCGAAGATTCCGCAAGTCGGGATATCAAATCATCACCTCAAATAATCAATAGGTATTCTCAAACTTGTCATTGGAATAATTAAACTCAAAAAAATAAGTTGATTATATTCAAAACCATACAAAACTAAAGTATACATGTCTTAAGTCATGGTACGTCATGACGCATAATATCATGCGTCATGACACACCTACAAGTGATACAAAATAATCTAGCAATTTCAAGTGCATCACATAATATATATCCAACTTAATAAGCTTGAATAAATTTACATGTTCTGATACATAATTTAAACGAGCAACTTCTGATTGCAGTATATTGATGGAAACCATGCTCAATTAAATAAATAATAAAAATGATAATACATATAAGTTAGTACCCTGCTGTACAATCATATAAGTTAATAATATATGGAAGTGTTGAATTGCAATTTCTGATTTCAAAATTAGAAGTAACTAAATAAATAATCTCACGAATAACAAGTTCGAGCATGATATTCTTTTTTATTTATTTTCCATAAAAATGTAACTTATTCTGATAATTGCTATCCCAGGAGCAAATATGCCACATAATACCCGGAGAGTCATTTTCTTCATAATGTGAACTAGAAGTCTAAATTAAATAACCAAATTCACAATTAAAGTATCAAATTAGTAATTTATTTTTAGCAAATGATATTCTCAAATGTTGCAAGAATTTACCGACCCCTTATTTTGCACATATCTTTGATCCTCCTCATGAAGCCACATTATCATGTTTATCATGATTATTAACCATTATATTGTGTGATGTGGATTCATCATATGCA
Organism: Luzula sylvatica; assembly: GCA_946800325.1. NCBI lineage: Eukaryota > Viridiplantae > Streptophyta > Magnoliopsida > Poales > Juncaceae > Luzula > Luzula sylvatica. The sequence continues at coordinate 55,871,513 of OX326960.1, read as the reverse complement.
TTAATATTATATTTGATCATTTAAGACATGCATTTTGTATGACTATTTTTAAGTATTATTTTGAACCATTAGATGTAGTGATGTAGTTTAATCTCAATAATTATTTGATCTGTTAGATTTTTTGAAAATCATATTTAAAACTAATATATGTTACATAAGACTTTGAAATACGTGTAACCGAATTAAAAGCAATTACCCGGGTATTAAAAACAATTATGTCATTTAATTTTGTACAACAATAAATCGGGTAATAACCGACTAATAGTAAAACAATTACATGGGTAATTTACAAGTAACAAATATGAAATTAACAAGTAACATAATATAAAAATATGTCATGTATGGTCTAGCAGATTGTATTAAATGTTGTTAAATTTATTAGTTGATTAAATTATATGTAGTTATTTAGTACAAAACAATATTTTAAACAAAACAACATTTCACAATTACATCAATCCAAACATAAAAATTACAATTACAATAATTTCAAGTTCATAGATCCAAACATCAAATTATAGATTACAACTACAGGGGTTATACCCGCAGCAATCCTAATTCTTTTTGTATTTTCTAATACAACTATCCAAACAGCCCTTAGTGGAAAAGTAGATTCAATGTCTTAACTTATGTTATTATTATGATTAAATAGAAACACCAAAATACAATAGTGGCTCTGACATACCATGGTCTAAACTTGAGAAAATAATCTAATTTGAAAATAATACCCTATGATCTAACAATAAATATTTCTTGGTCTATCAGTAAATGATAACAATTTCTTTTAAACATGATCTAACAAGTTGTCTAACAGTACAAGATACCAATTGTTAATGAGTCTTAATTATGACATAAAATAGAATAATCAACAAATTTCAAATTAAATCAGAAATTCAAGAACAAGAAAAATTTGCAGATATGTTATAAAACTTCAGGTTTCAAAATAACTAGTGCAAATAAAATCATCATAATTAAATTATGTAAAACTTCATGTTTCAGGCAAAAATCACAAGAAGACGATATAATTGTTCTTATAAAAATGAAATTTCGGGTTTCAATTGTTTTTCTTAGATAAAAATCCAAGTATGTCATAACATTGAAAAATTCCAATTATTAAAAAGAAATACATATATGCAAACTAGTAGAGAAATAAAATAATACCTTTGATTAGGATTTCGAAAACGTCGCATGATTGAAAGATCTCGGTTAGTTAGAGTCTCGTACTGATAACGTGTTAGAAAATAAAGCATAAACAAGAAGTGACAAGAGAGAGAAATTTTTCTATTCAATTGATCATCCAATACAATGGCTACTATCCTATTTATAAAGTAGAAGGTGTGATTAGGTCAAAAGAAAAATTATAATACAAGAAATTAATGCTATAGTAATTATCTTAATATAATTACAATAACATTCATATTATTATGTTTATGACACTGATGAATTTTTAGAGATCAATGATGGGTCTAACCTGGCTATTAAGGACATGTTTCCCAAAAATAAGAATATCAAAGTTATGCATGTCTAGTGTTCGATGAAATGTCAAAAAAAAAAATATTGTGAAGAAGTTTCAAGTGTCACCATGGTTAACGAAATTTCGATGTGCTTACTCATGTGATTTTATATTTTTTATCAAGGAAGATGGCGAAGACAGCAAAGATTTACAAACCAAAATTCGTGCTAAATATTGGCGAAATTGGAGAAGACGATCCTTTATTAAATAATGTAATTTCTCACTCTTTATAAACTTTAGAAAACTGAGATTTGAATATAATCTTATATTTGTCCCTTATTTCAGGCTACTCTTCATATCGAGCTATTGAAGATCCCATGGTTCATTATTCACTCTTTATTACATTATTCCCTTATTATTAATCATTAAATGTTAATATTATAGAAATAGGTTTTTGAAGCTTGATTCGGCTGCACACGAAGCGTTGCAAATATTTCAAGTGGATAAGCATGCGAGTAACATGGGAATTGGAAGATCCAAAGAAGGGTATTTTTGATAATATTTGTGCTGTTTTTATCATTTTTTGTACTTACTCGTCATTTATTTTATTTTTCAGGTTTTCTGTTTTCGGAATGTTTAATCACGTAAATAAAATTCATTAATTTTCTTGAATTCAATTTGTATTTTATTTTTATACTTATTAATTATTATGCTTGATTTTAATATTTTCAGTGTGTCACGCAAATGGGTAAGCGATTACTAAGGTTACTCCTAAATTAGCATTCATATTTGATTAATAATAAATTTACTTTTCTTAAAATATAAAATAAGTGAATATTTGTGTTTTATTATTCTAGGACTTGGTTTTTGCGTCCAGTACTAGCCGTAACAATGTTAAATAACCGTCTCAATACCGCATCCTTATTTATTTATTTTTAAATTACTAAATATAGTTTTTGCTTAAGATAATAAGATATCATTCTTTCTTTGCTGTGAAGATGTAATATCTGCATTACGCGACCCTCAAGTCTGTCAGAGATAATTATATTTTAAAAATATTATCTTAATATTTATATTTAAAGAGTGCAATTACTTGCATATTGTTTTATTTTTGTTAGAAATTTAATTCTCCAAGTTCTTTATGTACTTCTGGTGATTGGAATTCGTTCTCGAAGGTATATGCTAAACCCTAAAATCTCCACATTTAGTTTATGATCTTTGAAATTTAGGTTTTCAAATTTCGAATTTGAATTGTTTGATGCAGTGTATTTCTTCGCTACTACACTTAAACCAAATATTTGAAGTAGGATTATCAGAGAATCTTTTCGAGAAATTGGAAGCCTTGCAATTAGATTTGCTGAACAAGGTATTAAAACTTTCATTTTTCCAATTCTATTTTTCAAAATAATATAAAATTTATATATATTTTCTACCAGGCAAATTCCTCATTAACAGAAGATCTCGCTTATGTATTTGATCTGGTTAGTTTACATTCGTTTCAATTCCAGATTTATAAAATCCTGGATTCCAATTCCCAATTTGGTATTTAATCAGGTAATTGGTGTAATTGATCCACAAAGAAGCAAACAAAAGGGTTACGAGACTCTAGTGAAAGAAAACTTATGTGATGAGGTAATTAATTCATCTCCTAATATATATTTACACTAAGTTAATAACTTAATATAATATATTAATAAAATTTATATCATATCTTACTGCAGTTAGATGAATTGAGAATGGTGTATGAAGGATTACCAGAACTTCTAGAGCAGGCAATATTCAAATTATATTTTTCTTTTAATTCAAAATTTCAAAATAATATTTTAATTAATTTTTATTTATAGGTTTCTTCGGTTGAAAATGCTTCGCTACCTTTTTTGAACCGTTGTAGAAAGCCTCCTTGTGTTGTTTAAATATTGGCGAAATTGGAGAAGACGTCGATCCTTTATTAAATAATGTAATTTCTCACTCTTTATAAACTTAAGAAAACTGAGATTTGAATATAATCTTATATTTGTCCCTTATTTCAGGCTACTCTTCATATCGAGCTATTGAAGATCCCATGGTTCATTATTCACTCTTCATATAGAGCCATTCTTGATTGCCGAGCAAAGGAAGAATCCTTCGCAGGTCCGCGGCTATTCTTTTTGTCTAGACCTGTTCTTGTAGACCGTCATGTAAATTCATTCTCTTTTCCTTTTTTCGTTTTTTTTCTTCTGTTTTAGGAATCAAAGCCCACTTTTATGCAGGACGCTAAAATTGACGTTAAAACTTGAAAATGTTAATTTCTCGGACTTGTAATTTACTAGAATTTTTGTTTAAATTAGACAAAATTGACGGATTTTTCTGCATAAATAGGGCGATAAAACAACGAAACAATCTCCCTGCTGGATCGAAGCCCAATTGCTAAGACTGGTACCAACTAATTCTTCACTTAAAAATACAAGGTCTCTTAGAAAATTGAATTTCTTTGAAATTGAAATGTTTGAAATTTGAATTAGGTTGATATTAGAGAATCCTCTCTAGCAATTTTATCTCTTTTAGGGGCTAATTCGAATGTCGAGAATTCCTCATGGGATATTGGCTGGGATTTATCCACTTAGAATAATAATAAACATGTTTCCAGTTTTATTTATTTTCAGTTTATTTGTTTTAATTTTGTAAGTTTCAAGCTGTGGTTAATATTGGGTTCACCGTTTGGTGCTTTGGCCCCTCTTCTTTTTTTTTAAAAGGTAAATATATGTTGTTTAATATATTTTACGATATTATTATATTTATAAATTATTATTTTATTATTTTTTTCGTTTTTATACTGTAGTAGACGGGTCATTTTGTGCTTACGAAAAAGTAGACGTGTCATTTTGTGCTACGAGAGGAATAAAAAAGTCAAAATTAATTTTGTGCTATTTTGGAGAAGATTAATTTTTCAAACAAAATCAATCTATTTTTTTTGTAAGGCTGTCACCGGAGGAATAAAAAAGTTGGACCAGATATGGTTCTTTTTCCGAAAAAAATTAATAGACTAATTTTTTATGAAAAATTATATTTGCCTCCTCTACAATCCTCCACAATTCTCCACAATCCTTGATGTGTTGGTAGAAATTTAATGGACTCAATTAATGTAAAATTCAAATCAATACATGATAAACAATAAAATTATGCAAATTAATACATGGTATTAATTATGTGGCTGAATAGTATTAATTCGATGGTAAACGACATTTATTATGTTAGAACCAAATTATTAAAAATGATTAGGTTTATTTAATTATTTATTATATTTGATTATACAAATGAGAAGTCATAATTATTTAACAAATTTTATTATTTTCTTTTCAATTTTTTTAAAAACAAAATATTGTCATTTTTATTTTGCTAACTTTTGCGAACTTATTATTTTTATTTTTAATGCTATATTTTTGTTGATTTTTTATGATATTGTATTCATGTGTATTCGTTTAACACATGTTAAACGGTGTATTAATTCGGTCAAATAACTTCTTTTTCAAATTTATAAATTTGATTAATTAATATTATAAATGGTGATAAACAAACTTGTTTAAATTTTAAAATATTAAATAAATTAATAATGTGTGAAACGGTGGATTTTTTTTACCTATAGGATGGGAAAATTTTAATATTCATGGTTTACCACCATCATTATTGCAGACGTCAACACATCAATTGATCTAGGAAATTTTAATTTTGTATTGAATCAATGGCTCTCATCATAATCAATTCATCTTTGTTCTCTCGTGGCCAGAAAATGTATGAAAAAAATATGTTTATTAATCAAATAAATTACATCTCTACAAAATTACAAGTATACCGCTCAAATTGCAAATACAACAAAATTATTTTGGGGGAATTTCTTGTATGTCCCTCCAAAAACACAAAATATCATATTTGTCCTTACAAAATTGTTCCTCTAAAACTTAATTCATATCAAATTAATTCAAAACTAACAAATCTGTTAAACTTAACAAAAAAATAGTACAATGACTAATCTACCCTCCAAACCCGATAAACCCATAAACCCGATAAGTAAGCTCAACTTGGCACTTCTTCTTCTAGCGATCCACTCCTCCTCTTAAGCTCTTCTCCATGGCAACTTCTTCTAGCGAGACGATTCTTCCAGCCAGACGAAGCTCTTCCTCCTTTTATCCACACTCTCAATTACTAGGTTCTCTTGACGAGATGCTCGCTGTCGCCGTGGAGGCTGCACAGAGCGTAAGCATTGTAATTTTTTCTCTTATCTTTTTACTATCCCCAAAGTGAAATTGCATTCACAACCAATTTCTAGAGATCTCAAATATTTTGGTTTTTTTTAATCTTGCTGCAGGTTATCAAGGATTTTATTTGCTTGATTTCTTTGTAAAAAACATTACCCTGCTCACAAGGTGTTTTCCCCCTTTTTATTTGCTTGATTTCTTTGTAAAAAACATTACCCTGCTCACAAGGTGTTTTCCCCCTTTTTATTTGCTTGATTTCTTTGTACTTATGAAGATTCTTTTGTGATCGTGCTATGCAGGTTCCCATTTGTTTGTGTGATCATGCGATGCAGGTTCCCATTTGCTTGATTTCTTTCCGTTTTGTTTTGAGTACATGTTTTGATTCCTTCAAATTGTAAACATCGCTTACATTTGTGCCTTTTTTTGGGCTCATCGGGTGCCTTTATTCGATTCTTTCTAGGACGCCCAGTCGAACGCTTCAAAATAGGTGGATAAATCTTATAGCCTTTGTCTACATGAATCCAGTGATCTTTTCCGGGCATTGGACCAATTTCCATGGCATAAGCCAATTTGAACTTATCAATTGTGAAATAAGAATGCACGTGATTGTCCCAACTAGCATCCCTTATGAAACCAACAAAGGCAGCAGCATGGACACAAGGAAGACCTCTCACTTGCCAAGCTCGACAACTACAAGTTTTTTCATCGAGAATAACTTCCCAGCGACTTCCATTTCCGTGTACTTCTGCCCGATTGTCACTACTTCTATGCACTTCGTATGCTCCAAGACCCTACATGTCGAAAATTAATAAGATGTATGACTGCTTGGAATCTACTTTCGAAACAATGTTAAATACTTTCAAGCAAATTAGAGATATACCTTGGATATAGTCTTCAAATATGCATCAGCACTTGGAACCAACTTTCCCTTCCAATTTCTTGCTATTCTCCTTCTTTCATCAAATTTCACCATAATTTTTTGTCTAATAGCATCTAGAAGGTCAAGTACAGGACGACACCTCGCTTCGGCAATCCAAGAGTTAAATGTTTCCGATATATTATTAGTAAGGTAATCACATTTGGCAGTTGTACCAAACTTGCTCCTACTCCATATTTTGCTATGTTCTTTTTCGAGATAAGTAAATGCTTCTCGACGGACCACACGAATCTCATTCATTATTTCATTGTACTGGTTTGGAGAGTAGGTGCGTGCTGCGTTCCATAAGGAAAAGTTCAAGAAGTCACCACCAAAATGTTTTTTGAAATTGCTATATAAGTGCCTCATGCATTCTCGATGCTCTGCGCTTGGATAGACTTGTGCAACAGCTGCTCCTAACCCTTTTTGCATATCAGAGGAGATAACAAGACCCTCGGGTGTTCCTATTGCTTGTTGCAATGCCTTAAGAAACCACACCCACGAGTCAGTATTTTCCGATTCAAGCACACCATAAGCGACCGGAAACATCCAATTATTACCATCGATAGCTGTAGCAGCCGCAAGTACTCCATTGAATTTTCCCTTTAGATGACAAGCATCAAGTCCTATGTAGGGTCGACACCCCACGATAAATCCTCTAGCACAAGCACCTAGCGCGACAAAGAACCGTTGAAAGTGGTCTTTATCCTTTTTCTTCTCAAGATGTATATCAACCACACTCCCAGGATTCCTTCTCAACAATTCCTCTTTGAAATCTTCAATCCTCGTGAATGAATCTTCCCATTTACCATATATGTCCCTCAAAGCTTGTTCTTTCCCGCGATAAACCCTCAAATATGGTACATTAACGCTATACTTGTCACAAAGCCATTTCCTAAGTACAGTTACTGGCACATCCCCCTCAACCTTCAGTTTATCAATTACTCTATCGGCAATCCATCCTTGAGTTGCTCTTTTATTGCCGGACTTGTTACTTCTTGTGCATGTATGCGTATCATTCATTGTTTTGATCTACACAAATTTCATGAAAATTATTAACATAAAATATATAATTAAAATAAGAAGTTATTCTATTTTTATTCTAACCTCAAAAGTAATATTATCTTGTAGAACCGAAGCATGAATTCTAACCTCAAAAGTAAATTTAATTTTATTAAAAATTCCATTTTTTTTATTTTGATACTATCAATATTTTTTGAAATTTATTTTTACAGGGGAGGAAGAAATCATGGTGGGAAGGTTATCCGTGCATTTCATGGTATTTCTTAAGCCATAGTGTGAATTGTAAAAAAATATCCATTTCTCAAAATTTGATTTAGTGATTTTTTATTTCGTGTGCGAGAGGGACGAAAATGCATTGGACACCCAATTTCAGAATCCAACAGGGACAAAATTGGAAAAATTAGGGTTTAGGGTTTTGAAGAAATGACTCAGTTCACTCGAGAAAGGATGGAACGGAAAACCAGGGAGTCTCACGCGCCAACGGTAATTGCCATGAACCCTAACCCTAATTCGGTATACATAATATAAAGATATTTTGCAGGGTATACATGATATTAATTGGTTAGAATGTATGCAATTTAAAACATAATACTTTAATTTTCAGCATTTTGAGGTGTTTTTGGTAATTTTCGGCCTTTTTAAGAATTTTTCATTTTTACCCCCAATCTCGGTTTTTCTTAAATGAAATTGAAGGTTTTTTAATTTGTAGGGTCGCTAATAATATTTCTAATTTGGCAGATGTATACATGATATTAAGAGTTCTTTCTTGGATATACATGATATTAAGTGTTTTAGTTTTTTTATTTCTGGAATTTCGAGGATATATTTTTATTTTGAGTATTCCAGAGGTGTTTTTAGTAATTTTCAGCTTTTGTAAGAAATTTGAAGTTTTCTTATTTTCAGAATTCATACTTTTGTGTGTTTGTAGGGACATCCATGATATTTCAAATTTGGCAGGGTTTAAAAATGATATAAAGTATTAAGAGGTTTTGACTTTTGATATTAAATGGTTGATTTTTCACATATTTTCAATTGTAAGGGTATTTTTTTAATTTTTAGCATTTCAAAGTTGTTTTTGGAATATTCAGCATTTTTTAGAAGTTTTAAAGTTTTTTTCTTCTAAATTTCGGTTTTTATTTATTTCCAGAAATTGTACTTTTTGTTAATTGTAGGGGCATCCCTGATATTTATAATTTGTAGTGGTATCTATCATATTAAGTATTTTTTTCCCCAATTTCTAGAATTTGAAGGCTAATTTTTTTTTATGTACTGTACTATATATGTATTAAATATTTATAATTTGTAGTGGCATCACTTTAATAATGTTGTACTATATATGTATCTATGTATGTATGTATGCATGCATGTATATGTATATATGTAAGCATGAATACATGCATACAATATTATAATTTTTTTTTAATATTTGATATTTCAAAATATGAAACGGTACATATGATATTTATAATTTTTACAGGGTAAACATGATGTTTTTGAATTTTGAATAGTAAAATTATATTTGATACTTGTCGAGAAGGGTAATCATCATGTTTTTGACTTTTAAATATTTAAATTTTGAGAAAGGCTGATTTGATATTTTAGATTTTAAGTATCATATAAGGAAAAGTATATGAAAAGTTTTTAAACGGGTGGGATTTTAAGTCCGAATAAGGACGCGCGGAATCTTCCGCGCTGATCTTGCTAGTGGATATCGAAGTTAGGAAATGCATATGGATTGATTGTAATTCGTACAATAACATTCTATTCATATGTATTTACATAAGTTGTTTCAAGCAATCAATTAGCACAAAAAAATTAAAAATTAAAACCAAGCAAAATGCGCAGTTATTGATCTATCAATTCAATGTGACCTAGCAATTTGCTAAAAATATATCGTATAAACATGTGTATATATGACCACGGTAAACATATTATATGCAATTTTACTGGCCAATCATTAAAAAAATCAATTCAAATTGAATTAGAAATCCCAAAAATATTTAAAATATTAATCATATATGATTTACACAATTCCATTGTAACGTACTTATGAAGTTACTACCACCTTACAACTGAGGTAAATGAACCTCTCCTGAACTTGATTCCCACAGAGAAAACATAATTTGAGAAACTACTTCAGAAAACTCATTTTCCAGCTACATGCAATTATCATACCTTGATGCAAATATGCATATGTCAGTAATAGTATCAAAATGGTCTTATACATTATTATAACCTGCCAACAATCAGACGAATATAGACTATTAATCACACTATTCTTAAATTGTTATTTGGAAAGTAAAATAGTTTGTTCAATCATTTCATCAAACATAGTTTGTTGATAACCCAACAAAGCTAAAACAAAAAAAGTTACCTTTTTGAAATATAACTGTAAATTCATAAACAAACAATCTGTTATAATCTTCGATGCACAATCTTGTGAAAAGTTGTGACGTAAAAACTTCCGATACAAATTTTCTAAAAAAATGTTTATCTTGATTGCTCAACTCCTACATACATGTCTCATGCTGCCTATTGCGAATAAACAAACTTTCATAATATTTTTACTATCTTATGAAAAGTTGAGACCTAAAACTTTCGATTCAAGTTTTCTCAAAAAAATATTATTTAGACTGTCCAATCCTAAAAAGATTGCTAACAACGCCTATTGCGAAAACTAAATTATGTAATGTTTCTACAATATTGTAAAAAATTGTCACGTAAAACGATCGATTCAAACATTCTCAAAAACACATTGTTTTGGACAACCAAAGTCACAAACCGATTACTTCGATCACCTATTGCGAATAAACAAACTTTTGTTATGTTTCAACAATTTTGTCAAAAGTTTTGACGTAAAACTTTCGATTCAAATTTTGCTCAAAAGTACGTTATTTGACTTCCCTGACTCCTAAATAGATATATAAGACCGTCTATTGAGAATAAAATAAATTTCGTAATGTTTCTAACATCTTGTGAAAAGTTGTGATGCAAAAACTTTACAAATATTTTTTCCAGAACATGTTTTCTGGAGTGCTCAACTCCTACATGAGAAAAGTAATGAATTTTCGTGTTCTCCTAAAAAAACTCTTGAAATGACTCTACTTGTGTCAATGGACTTGTGGCTCAATGGTTGAGTGTGAGAAACAAAAAATCATATCTTGTGGGATATTGTGAGTTCGAGTTCCATTAACCCCAATAGATGGAGGACCACCAAACCTTCTCCAATTGCGCGGGACAACGTATCTATTTTTTTTACATCTTTTTTATATAATTATTAAATAGAATTAACGCGTGTGCGAATTAAAGTGTGTGTGTTTGAACTGAATTAATCTAATCATGACATATTTACAAACATCATGATGTCATTAGATGCATTAAGATTCATGAAATTAGTCTATCACGAATATTAATTTCTGATATAATTTGTATAAATAGCATTTGTTCAGATGCTTTTAAAATCGATTAATATAATCATGGCATATTCGCAAATATATTTGATGTCAATAGATGCATTATAGTTATGGTTCATTAAAGAATCACGACGTGTCATATGGATGGAATGGACAAATGACAAATTTCTATGAAATCTCGAATAAATTTGAGGTTACAAAATTTCATATATACCAGTGCAAAATGAGCAAATACAAAAAAAAAATTGAAAAGCAAAAAGAGGAACAAAATGTAAAAAAAGAAAAAAATTAGGTAAAAAAAAAATTACAAAAAAAATTTTTGAACTTACAAAATTGCATACATAACCCTGCCCAATGAGCAAATTAAAAAAAATGTAAAATAGTAAAAAATGTAAAAAATGACCAAAATGTAAAAAAAGGATCAAAATGTCAAAAAGAACCAAAACGTAAAATAGGAAAAAATGATCAAAATGTACAAAAGGACTAAAATGCAAATAAAAAAATTGGAAAATAGGAAAAAAGCATCAAAATGTAAAAAAAGACCAAAATGTTAAAAAAGGATCAAAATTTAAAAAAATGACCAAAATGTAAAATAGGAAAAAATGATCAAAATATAAAAAAGGATCAAAATGTAAATAAAAAATATAAAATAGGAAAAATTGACCAAAATATAAAAAAGGACCAAATGGAAAATGGAAAAAAAAATCAAAATGTAAGAAATGACCAAAATATAAATAAAAAATGACCAAAATGTAAATATAAAAAAGAGGGTAAAAACCAAAGCTACCTCCTGCCACGTGTCATCACAAAGTGGAGGGGATAGCATTAAAAAAGATCAAAATGTAAAATAGAAAAAAAGGATCGAAATGTAACAAAAGGACCAAAATGTAAATTAAAAAATTAAAAAATAGGAAAAAATGATCAAAATGTAAAAAAGAACCAATATGTAAAAAAATGATCAAAATGTAAAAAATGATCAAAATGTAAAATTGAAAAAATGATCAAAATATAAAAAATGACCAAAATGTAAATAAAATATTTAAAATAGGAACAAAAGATCAAAATATAAAAAAAGACCAAAATGTAAAATAGGAAAAAAAAATCAAAATGTAAAAAAAGATCAAAATGTAAATAAAAGAGGACCAAAATGTAAATATAACAAAAAAGGGGTAAAGGCCAAAGCTACTGCCTGCCACGTGTCATCACAAGGTGGAGGGGATAGCCTTATAATAACTATAATATCTGAGTAAATGTACAAATTTTATTTTTATTTTTGAAAGTAACTAATCCACGAATAGTGGACATATTTGATTTCATGTTTTTATTGATAGTACCAACCGAAACCAAAATCTATGATATCTTGTGCTAAACACCTCACAATCATGGATACATTTGATTTCATATTTTTATTGATAATATACAGGACTCGGATCCAAAACATATGATATCTTGTGTTAAAACCTCACCACTAGGCCGTGAACCTAATGTGCTATTCATTCTCCATGTTTTCTTTGAGCTTCGCAATCTCATCTTGTGTTTTCATCAGCCTGTTAAATCAAAGACTCGATTTTAATAAATAGTCATCAAAGGGTAAAATAAAATAAAACAAATCAAATAGTAATCATTATACTTTATTTGTAAATCGATAACATCTTGAATGTATTCCTTCTCCATCTCGAATGATAGCTCGAGCTATAAAAAAATATATTAAATAAAAAAATATATTGTGTTTTTTTTTATTAATTAATTATTTTAATTACCAGTGATTTTTCGCTCGAAGTAGAAGAAGAAATGGGAGAAACGAGTTCACCAGAATGACTACTCGAACTAAGCGAAGCGGGAGATAAATCCTCAATTTGAAATTGTTTCATCAAACTCAATATATGTTCCTACATATAAAACCAAACTTTCAAAAAGAAAGTTCAAAAATATAATAATAATTCGGAAAAATCATTATTTGGTACCGTTTGAGCTAAATTATTTTGCAAGATAGTTTGAAGTTGTGCATGAATAGTCATGCGCGGAACATTTTGCGCCAAGAGAACCGATGGAGTAGAATTAAATGTAGCTTGGCGTGACATGACCTATATAAATTCATTAACAAAATATCTTTACATAATTTTTTTTAAAATTGATATTATTATGACAAAAACAAGAAGTTAGTGTAGTATTAACCTGCATACTACTGCTCTTTTGCATGGATGAACTAGCGGCCGTCTATTAATTAAACAAATGTGTGTTAATTAATTAATTAAAATATATTAGCATATAATATTCTATTTAGTTACCTTTTCTTTATCTAAATCGGCACTGTCAGATTTAATTTTGAAACGGCGTCTCTGTTGTAGAACTGTAGGTTTCACTTTTTCTTCCTCGCAGTTTAAACACGCAATTTTATCATTGATGTTGTTGTTGTTGGGGGTAGGGGGAGTGGTGGTGGCGGCAGCGTTGCTGCTTTCTGCTTCGGTTTTATGGGTACAAACAGGAGCGTTCGATCCGTTACTTCCCGATGCTTTGTCTTGCAGATGTTCCGGAGATTTATCTGCCATTGGATACAGTTCGAATATACTACCCTCTGGAGATTTATCTTGCGGAGCCGCAACATCCTCATCTGGGAGCTGTATTGATTAAAATTAAAAAATTAAAATATACAATTGATAAATAAATATTTCAAAATATGAATGGGTTGAAATTTACAAGTGAGGCTTGAGTCTTCATTTCCTCCATGTCAAAGTTCCATGCACTAATTCCTCTTTTATATTCATTCTACACACAAAATAAACAAAAATTAAGTATTACGTTTCAATTTTAAATTATTTAATCAACTGCTGCAAAACTATTCCCGTAGCAACAACAATCAATGTATGGAATTTTATTATTCATATAGAATCTAGTAAAAATGATTGAGAAGATTATGTAGAATAAAATGAGCAAAAGTCTGGTTTGAACTGTACTATAAATTCATTTATCATTGAAGAACTTCCTTCTAAGAAGGCAATATTGACCTTTACGAAATCAACTTAACGGATATGACGCTAAACCCTAGAAAGGAAAACACATCCTCACTTGTGATTTTAGATCTATTAGCATAATTATCGCTAAACCCTAAAAAAGAAACACATCCTCACTTGCGATTTTAGACCTATTAGAAATTTAGAATAATTACGACATTTCCAAGCTAATATCCAAGTTGATCTAACCCAATAAGATAAATTCTAACTTAATTGGGGTGGCACATTAAAACTAACATTCCCATGGACAATTTTCTTTTGTTTTTTTTGCATTCATTAATTAAAATGAACTACACAGAATAACAACAAACATTCGGATTTATCCACCAGCACAAAATACCACTCCAACATTGTTTTGGTATATCACAACACATCAAGAAAAAGAACACTTACTTACCATCCATCTACTTTAGGGTGTCCATGACTTCATCTACTTTAGGGGTTGGTCTGTCAAGATTCAAAATGCAACTACATTAATTTAATTAAACCACATAAACATAAATATAAATATATCCTCTCAATCACTCTCAACAGCGACCACGTTATTATCATTATCAGCATCGGCCATGACTTCGTCTTTGATCTCAGAAGGCCCGGCCTCGCCAGAAGCATTAGTTTCGGCTTTTGGCTCCTTTTCGGTGGTTTCTTCAGGTTTTTTCTCTGCGAGTACTTTATAGAAATCCTGACATACTGCTTCCACTTGATTCAAATCGTTGCACAATCGAACCGACGCGTTCTTGTCGCCCATGTGAGCCTGCACTGCATTCGTGTCTCCTTCTTGCACCATTCGACACATCTGTTTAGTTGATAATGATTTAATTAGTCAAAAGTAATAAATAAGACAGTTAATTTTTAGTTACCTTATTATAGAGCTTGAGAAGATCGGCTTGTTCCTGTCCAGTTTTGTCTTCTTGCGAGGATTGTTGTTTCAGCGCTGAAAATATATGTTTTTTATTTACATGATTTTAAAAATAAATTTAGAGATTAGACTTACGAATGGGTTCGAGAATAGGGAGTTCGGTCAAGATTGATGCGGCGGTACTGGATGGTGGTTCGGAATAAGTGTTCTGAGTCCTTCTCTGAGCCTGAGTTTGAGGCGCTTCGGGATCAGGTATGGGCATTTTCGAGTTTATCTATAAATAGCCAGACAAGTCGTTTAAGAAAGAAGAAAAGACAAAATATTTGTTAGTTCAAGTGTAGAGAGAGAGAGAGGGAAGTACCACAGCGAACTCGAGATTCATGGCTTTCTCCAAGAGCTGGTACCGCTTCCTAATGAATTCAATAACCTTTCTCTGGACAAAATGGTCGGGAACTTCCAGTGGTTTTGGAGCACCCTAACAAACAATAAAAAAAATTGGATCGACACAATTTAATCAAGTATATTCCCAAATAGTTTTAGAGAATTCGAACTGACATTAGCATTGACAGGTGGCGGCACGACAGGTGGCTGCACCACAGCAGGAGTGCTACCGGGAGGAGGAGGAAGTTTCAAGTTCAATTCTTTGCATGCGGCTTCAGCAACACCTGTTTCTCTATCTTCTACTACCGGTACATACCTCGCATACCCATGCCTGTATATATTCCACGTAATATTTCATTAAATTGCACAATTTTCAAGTTAATAATAATAATAATAATAATATGTTCATTATACTTCAAGAATCCTTGTAGTAGAACTGTATCCTGTTCTTTTTTCCATTTCTCGCAGGCTAGCAAGCTTGGGTACTCATTTAATATATATGTCGGGAAAATAGGGCCATCCGGCTTTTCAGTCATTTGCTCTACCTAAATATACCAAGAAATATGATACTTAGTTAGAATCTTACTTAGTAAATTAAATTAAAAAAATGTGAAATAGAAATATTGTCTACCTTTTCTTCTATCAGCTCTATATTTGCCATTCTGACGAGAACCTCATCCACGCGAACATTTTCCTTAGGCACGCCATCTAATAATTCCAAAAGTAAATATTACAGTTAATAAAATATACATATATAGAGACATATAAAATGGAAGAGAGAAATTAAATATGCACCCCTCTAAATTAACTGTCAATACGATTTATTATAAAATTGAAGGGCAAAATGACAAATTACATTTTTGGAAGGGTAAATATGATATTTTGAATTTACCCAAAAAGTTAAAAGTGGGAATTAACATGCTTAATAAACTGTAATTACCAGAAAAGTAAGGAGAGTCGTTTGGAGGTTCCATAAAGTGATCCATGACAAGATTCGCATACCTACATTAAAACAAATATCATAAAATAATTGATAAAATATAATACTGTTTCTTTTTATAGTCATAAAGACTAGTCAAAAAGAAAAAACATACACTTGGAATTCTTGAGGAGTTTTCCCCTTAATTTTAGGTATATATTCCTTCCATGAAAAATCCTGAAACCCGAATCTGCAAAAAAGACAAATCAAAATAATTATATATCAACAATAAGTCCAGCCCAAGTAATGTCAAATAATTCATAAAATTAATATACCTCATCATCATCTGCAGGAAGCAGCCTCTTTGGTTTTGATTGAAACCGAGCACTTTGAGCGACCTGCCTTCGCCTTCCATCAGCGGAGCAGGCTCTGCAAACATAGATTATTAATCATCACTCAATTAACAACTCAAAACATAAAATTAAAATAATAATTTAACTCATAAACCTCTAGATCGTTTCTTAGAATAAGGACCACGGCGTTGAGACGTTTGTAAATCTGCTTCGGGATCCGATGGATCGTCTTCGTCAGCATAATCCTCGTCATCCTCGCTCAAGTCTTGCATCACCCCATCATCTCCAGTTACCATCTAGATATCACATTTAATATACAACTCAATACTTTATTCCCCACACATGATATAATGAAAAATAAATAAAATCAATAAATAAATAAATACTTGTTTGCGGCTTCGTTTGCCCTTGCCCATGGCAGAAAGGTCTTCGGTTTTTTGAACTTCGTATTTGTCCTTGAGAAGTTCTTCCCAGTAATTCGCTCTGTCAGCGTTCTTCTCCGCTTGTTTCCTCGACTGCTCTCTTTCTGCAGCTGCTTTCGCCTCATCGACAAATTCGAAATTCGCAACCTAACATGCAGTGAACTATTTATTAATATAATTCTGATAAGTTATTAATATTAATTATTGATACCTTGAAGCCTTTCATAAAATCGCTTTCGACTTCATCTTCCAATGCCTCTTCGGCAATTATTTGGTCGCGGTCCAGCAATCTACATAATTCAAACAACAAACATAAGCACATCATATATCATGCAATTTTGCGACAAAAAAATAAAATAAAAAAACAGAACAAGTTACTTGTCAATTGCAGCATCATCATAGTGGATTTGTTTCTTCTGCCCTTCTTCGCCCTCGTCATCAAATAGCTCCTTCGAACCGTGACGAATAATATCGTCTAGTTCCTCCTAAAAGATGATTAAAATAACCAAAGTTAATTTCAATAATTAAACACCAAATAAATAAATAAATAAAAGAGAATATTCAAGATATGGTTATTATGTTACGTACCTGATTAACAATTTGTGCCTTGAGGCGACCAACAACGAGATGCTCTAGAATCATTTTCTTCTTCGTAAGCTGCATCATCCTCTCTTCTATGGTGCCTCGACTCACCAGCCTGTATATCATCACCTACACCAAAACAATAAAATATCGTCACAAATTGCACTAAATGAGAGAGAGAGAGAGAGAACCTTGTTTCTCTGGCCTAAACGATGAGCTCTAGCCATTGCTTGCAGATCCGCATGGGGATTCCAATCACTATAAAGTATACAACACGGCGTTAAAATCTTGATAATTAATATAATAACATATACTCCTGATTCATATGAGACATGACAAACCTATCGAAAATAAAGACAGTATCGGCAGTAGCCAAGTTGATTCCGAGTCCACCAGCCCGAGTGGAAAGAATAAAGGCAAACCTACTCGAATTCTTAGCATTAAATCGGTCAATACGAATCTGTCTTTCCGCGCCAGAAATCTTCCCATCGATCCTTTCATAACTCCATTTCTATAAAATATAAAACAAGTTAATGAATGAAACTTCTAAGAAAATTATTATTTATCAGTACCCTATAAGACATGTAGTCCTCGAGTATATCTAGCATGTGCTGAAATTGTGAATATATGAGGACTCGGTGTCCTTGCTCTTTCAGTTTGACCATCATTTTGTCTAGTAGCTCCATTTTGCCCCCAGCATCGTAAAGCCGTCTACAATTCAGAAATCATCTTAAAATCAAAATTATAAATTTTATGAGAAAAATAAAAAATGGAATAAATGTACTTTAATCCTTCATCAGGAGTGGCTGGCTCGATACGGGGCTCGACTCCTTCCAACATAAATCCATGGCAGCATAATTTGCGAAGCTCCATGACAACATTAATGAGCGATATCTAAATATAAGGATCAAATATTTATCCAAAATTATTTAAAATTATCCAAAAAGGAGGAAAGAAAAAGAGAGAGAAGTACCTGTGGGCCACCACCACGGCGAATTAATACTGCATAATTACGAGCAAGAATGGCCTTGTAATATTCCTTCTGTTTCGGAGTTAATTCCACTCGTAAAATCAGTTCCTTCTTAGGAGGTAGCTCTTTCATCACATCCTTCTTGAATCCTACCAAAAAAAATATTCACTCCAAATGAGTACAAAATTCTAATATATTTAATTTAAATTTATAAAAATCAGAGGTATATAATATATATACTCCTAAGAAGATGCGGCTTGAGCAATGTATGAAGTTTTTCGATTTGTCTGTCCTGGTTTATGTCGCTGAATTCCTCTTGTAATTGCTCTATACTTCCAAACTACATACAAAAAAACCAATAAATAAATCACATGTATAGTACATACATACACAACTAAAAGCTTCTGAAATTGCTTACACTTTCGCCTTCGAGGAAGTGCATGAGCATGAACAATTCATCCAAGTTATTCTGCAAAATAATTAAAATAATTACATCGATTAGTAAATAAAATAGTTTGTCAGAGCGAAATAATTATACAAAAAATAAAGGAAGTACAAACCTGAATTGGAGTTCCGGTTAAAAGAACACGGTGATTAGTGGGATAATCTTTGAGCTGAATAAACAATTTCGAGTCTTTATTCTTCAACCTGTGCCCTTCATCGACAATCTACACCACAAAATAAACAATTAAATAAAGTAATAAATAAATAAATAATAAAGTACGAAATAAATCTACACACCATGCATTCCCATTGGATCTTTTTAAGCTCGACAGAGTCCATGTTGATCATCTCATAAGAAGTGAGAAGAACGTCGAATTTTATCCTCGATTGTCTGCTATCACTTCTACTAGACTGAGAAGCCTTCTTCTTCTTATTGATAAGCTTGTTAGGGTTCGTTTTTGGGTAGTAAAACTCGTACTTCTTGATGATGTCACGGCCCACAGAAGGCCCAAAGTACATAACCTACAAATAAAACAAAAACAAAATTTAAAAAAAGAGTTTATTTTGTTCGGGTTATTAAGTTTAAATTTTTTATGTAAAGTATACTTACCACGTTCATGTGAGGGGCCCAAGTGGCGAACTCACGCTCCCAATTACGAAGTGTCGAAAGAGGAGCGACAACGAGATGAGGACCGAGATTCTCTTCATGAAGAGATGCTAGAAAAGCAATGCTTTGAATAGTTTTTCCTGCATAGTTTAAATGATTATTCAGATTATTATTATTATTATTATGAAAAAAAAAAGGAAAAAGCCATGAAGAAGGATTTTAAAATTACCGAGTCCCATCTCATCAGCAAGAATAACACGCCTATTGTTCAACCACGAAAACCGCAGAAAATTCAGCCCCTCGAGCTGATAAGGATGCAACAAACCTTCAATAAAACAAAAAAAATTAAAAAACATAATAACATAAAAGCGATATAATCATAATTATAAAAAAAAATAATGTACCGCCAGTGAGAAAGCTGGGGCTCTCTTCATAAGCACGCATATCGCGAGAAATAGAAGAATTGGGCTTGTTAGCGGCTTTCTTCTTCCTCTTCCCCTGAATCCAATGATACCTCTCGATCTGAGGCTGAAACGCCGAAATATCTTCTTCCTTCTCCCATGTACATTCATCATAAGCAAGTTCATTCCACTTCACGAGATATTCGGTCCCAGTCCCATCCTCGTCTTTCCTGTACCGCGTCATGAAAATTTTGTCAGTAAATATAATTACTTTAAATTTAAAAAACCCTAGATTCTAGAAGGGACCTGCTAGTGAGGATTCGATCAACAGCAGTCCATTCAGGGCGAATCGCAACCCAATCTTCGTCATTCTTATCCACTCCATCATTGAGGCTGTGAAATTTGTTGAGTCTTTGCTTTAGCCTTGGATAAGTCATTGAAGCCTTTGCAAATTCACCCTCAGTAACCCTAAATTAAGAAATCGTTGTCATCGAGATATGAGAGAGTCAAAAAATTTAATTTAAAATTATATTGGGATGATAATTATACTTACCAACTACAGTGGATAAAAGCGAGTCCTTTCCACTTGACGAGATAATGTTTGACCAATTTTGGCTTTGATGCAGATGCTTTGTCAGCGGCCTTGTCATCAGCAGCCTTGTCATCGGGAGCCTTGTCATCAGCAGCCTTGTCATCGACAGGACGCAATTCGCAGTCATATATCCTCTCCATATCCTTCAGGCGAGGATCCTGAGAAATTACAAAATTAAAAATTAAATTAAAAAAATAATAATAATGAAAAGGTTATAGATGTTAATGGCGATTTATTTAACGTACACATTCAGAGCAGCTCCATGTTTCGCTGAATGATTTGTAAGGAGGGAAAACACACTTCTTGTGATACTGATAGCTACATGTGTAACAAGCTATCAGATCTTCAGGTTTTCCACATATTTGGCATTCATCTTCTTTCTGCAAATTGAGAAATTCATCGTGTTATTAAACAGAAAAAATCAATGAAACCAGATTGATTACTGATACCAATTGGTACCGACTGGTGCTTGATCATACTGTGCTTGTACAGGCCCAGAGACGAAACCTATGGAAAGTAGTCTGGAATAGGTACCAGAACTGGTACAATACCACAATACGGATAAATCTATCTAGGGTAATGCAGAAAATCAAACCTAAGCTAAAAGACAGAAACTAGTGAAAATAAAAATAATCTATGGAAATGCAGCATAATTTGACAAAACTTAAATCTGGATATGAAATCAAGGCAAGTCAAAAGAGTGATTTACCGTATCGTCCCTCGCGAACTTCTCGAAATTATCAGTGACTGGAGGCTTCTCATCCCTCTCCTTCCTCTTTCCTCCCTCGTCCTTCTTCTTCACGTCCTCTTTTTTCTTCCCCTTTGCACCAGATGAAGGAGGAAAATACATGTCATCATCAGAATCATCGAGAATATACGTTGGACGCTTCTCTGATCTAGCTCGGAGCCGCTCAGCCATGCTACTCATCTTCCCCAAACCCTAGAAACCCTAGCCAAAATCAAAACTATTGCCGCCAATTCCAGCTGAATCAAGGAAGTCCTGGTCGAGAAATTGGAAGAGGAGGCGGAATTAGGGTTTTGTGAGGGTGGGAATGGCCGGATTGGAGTGCTTTATAGTGGTGTGAGGAGGTGGTGAGTGAGAATAGAGCACCCAATGAAATGATAAAGCATTTAAAAGGTTGCCTGAGAGGGGAAGGGAGGGAGATATATTTCGGGCAAATAGGAGGGAACCGGCACGGCAGAGGCGCCCGAGGTAATAACATTCCCGGCTTTTCTGCGCCCGTCTCTTTGTAGCGACTGTGTGGCGGGTCATGATCATAATGTAATGGTAATAATTTGTAATATATGTTATTCTTACGACTCGTTATACGAGGTTGTAAGAAAATATAATTGTAATATTATATTATTCGACGAATGTATTTATTATTCGATATATATATTTGGGCACGACGAAACCACTCGAGGTGTGGAGATTGAATTTTTTTTAGTGAATTTTTCTGTGTGTTGGATTCATGATTATTTTGGATTTTGATTGTTTGTATTTTTTTTCTGAATGTAGTCATAATAATTGGATCTTATTTAGTTTACTTGACTCGTTGTATGCGTTCGTAAAAAAATAGAATATTATATTGTTTGATATCAAATAGGTATATTAGGGGGAGGTGTTATAACGGGGAGTGTTAACTGAAAAATTAAAACCGCCGGTCATCAAGAAAAAAGTGTCTTTAGATTTACGGTCCGGATTTTTTATATGTTTTTTTAGATGATTATCAAGTATTTTTACTGAAATTCTCTGTGTCCTGGTTTATGGTTATTTTGAATTTGATTGTTTGTCTTTCTTTATGAATATAGTCATAATAATCAGATATTTTTTAGTTTAATCGACTCGTTGTATGAGATGTGTAAAAAATAAAATAAAAATATTATATTATTTGATATCAAATAGTCATATTTGGGGAGGTGTTATTACGGTGGGCAATAACTATTTGGGAGACGTATTATTACGGGGAGCAATAACTACAAAATTGAAACCTCCAACCAGCAAGAAAAATGCCTTTAGGTTTATTGTCCGGAGTTTTATGGGCTTATTTTTGTGATGATTATATAGTATTATTCATCGTGTTATATTAAAATTTCCGGACATCGAATCACACATGCAATTAAAATTCTCGTGTCCAAATATACCTACCTAATTATGAAAACATTCATCGAATAGTATAATATAATATTATAATTATATTTTCTTACAATTCTCGAATAACGAGATCAGATCAAATAACATATATTACAAACTATTACTTTTACATTATAATCATCATCATGAGCCGCAACATAGACCCTACAAAAAGGCAAAATCACTCGAGGTGTCAAGTTTCAAATTTTGTATATATGTGCTTCTCTTTGTGATGATTATCGAGTATTAGTCGTAATACACATTATTCAATTTTGATGACTCGTTATACGAGAAATGCAAAAAAATATAATTATAATATCATATTATTCGATGAATGTATTTATGATTCAGTAAGATTTGGACACAATAAAACCGCTCCAGGTGTGCATTTTAGATTTTTTTTTTTTTATTGAAATTCTTTCAATGCTGTGTTATGATTATTTCGGATCTGATTGTTTGTATTCTTTTGTGAATGTAGTCATAATAATTAGATCTTCTTTAGTTTAATCGACTTGTTATATGAAATTCGTAAAATTAAAAAATATTATAATATACAAATCTAGAACTATCGTCGAAGACGTTTTTCCTTCAATCTCATGTTCGTCGAGTTTTCGAATTCTCAGTTGTCATTACCCGTAATAATATCTACCCGAAATGTATCAAAGAATATGACATTTTAATTATATTTCTGTACTTATTTCATAGATATATAGCAAGACTAAATGAGATTCAATGTTTGTGATTACATGTTCATCAAAGAGCACAAAAATTACAATCTTAGATTTCGGGCTTGTTTGGATGAGCAAAACTAAAGAAATAATATATTAAACAATAAGTAAAGAAATCAAAACTAATAAGTAATAACCAAAAAAAATAAAAAATATATTTACAATAGTATATAAATAAAAAGAATAAATCATGACCAATTAATTAATAAATTAGTAATTGAATTAGAAAAATATTTGATTAAAAATATTAAACAATAGATTATAATTATAAACTAATAAAATAGAAATTCATATTTTGATATGTAATCGGTACATAAATTTAAATAATTAAAACTTAAATTAATTACATAAAATTACAATTAAATTTAAAAATGTACATATGCATTTTTTTTTTAATGCCAGAAATCTAATTCATCAGTGCGGTTGGAGTTAGAGGTGAAGTGCTTATTTAACAATGCAATAGATTTATTCAACTATAATACTGGATTTTCAGATAAAATAACGAATTTATTTTGATGTAAGCGAAAATTATGATGACATTTTAGTTTATGTTGGTGTGAAAGTATAATTCAGGAAGCGTCGAATCAGGTTAAAAACAGTATTCCATAAATTTATGGAACTTTTTGTATTGCTATGAAAATTATAATATTTTAATTAATATTTACAAGGAAAATTGACAATATCTTAGTTGGTGTTTTGTAATAGTAAGTTGCAATTCTTTTATTAATACGAATATTTACTTCGCGAAACCATAAAATTAGTAATTTTGCAATCATAAACCTGCATATTTCCTATCATAATAAAATAGTAATCACAATAATGATTGCATCTGCTTCATGTTTTTCCTATTTTATTTAATTCCAATCAAATTGATATGAGAACTTATTATTTACCAATGAGGGTCGATCTGTCGATGGATTACGCGACAAAACAACATGCATACCTTACAATACAGTAACACAGAAACCAAAATAAAACACAGGGTCTTTCGAGATCAATACGCACCTTTGCACGGTATTGTACCGCCGTCTGGTGGCACCGCTGCTCCCCGAGATTGAGATATAGTATTCACCTGCTCCTAACACGGGCTGGCTTGAGAAGACCGAGGAATTCATAAAAGAATTGCATATCATAATTCCGTCAGAAAGAAAGAGTGAAAACGATCACTCATCTCGAGAACTTCGACTGATCTGAGAAGATGAATGAGAAATTTGAGCGGCTAGGGTTTACTTATTTGGTAAAGGCAGCGAATCGGTATATATGACTCGCTGATCTGTCACAAGTGGACCAATAGATAAATTTCCTAAAATGAAAAATAAATAATTAAAATAAATGGTTGGTTCAATCCGCGGTGCAAGACGCATTGTGCGAGGATTGGTTCCGTCCGTGAAGCGGAGAATGTAACATATTTACATATTCTTGTGTGTAACGAGTCGGTGCGGTTCATCGATGCTTAACTCTAAATCATAGACTCACAGTCTCGAGCTACAAGTATCCAGTTTTTGGATCATAATCTAACCCGACATCTATGAGAAAATTTAAAAAAAAAAATCCTTGAGTAAGACGGAGTATGTTTTAAGGAAATGACGGATCCTGATGAGATTTCTTCATGGGAGGAGGGGAGAAATAAAAAATAACTACCGAAATTACACAATGATTTTTTTCGGGAGTGGGGAGAGGCGGTCTAACAATATAATTTACACCCTCATACCGATAAAATACACTAATTCACTAGTTATATACATTGTTCGTCGAAAATCATGGAGATGTCAAATCTTCCCTACACGATATATAGCTATGTCATGTTCTCGATCGTGTAATTCTATATATCAGTTTTAAATTTTAATTTAAAGATATTTAAATAATATATTTAAAATATAATAGAAAATTCAAAACACTATTCTCCGCTTATGGAGAAACTCAATCTCAAATTGCAATTAAATCTATATTCAATGATAAATGTAATATCGTGGATTATAAATAATCCAATATAAGATCGTAAGCTAAATCTAATCGAAAGCCAGTAAATTTCAATCTTAAATCGGAACAAATTCCGAATTTTATGAACAAAGTCTATGCTAGTGATTTCGAATAAGTTTATTTTAGTGTTTTAGTGAATAAGATAATCTATTAATATCTATTAATAGTACTAATTTTGTAGGTTTTCTTGCATCTGGATTCGGACACGTCATCAAAGTTGGTCTGAACCATCAGATAAAAAATGAAGAGTCGGATTTGATTTAAATTTGATTACACCAGGTTCACGTGCACCATGTAACCAGAAAAACACATCAATGACATGGTCCACCGTGGACCACGTGTATTCAATTTTATTTGCCTAGCTCTCATACACCTATGTGCTCTCTCTCATTTTTCCCCAATCGCACCTGAAACCCTAGCCGCCGCACCCAGAGGGCGATTCCATGGAGAGCGTACCCTGCATGAAAGCACCGCCGGCGTAATCTGTCGAGAGCGAACGGAAATACCACATCAGGTGATTCCTTTTTTTTTGCTTCTTTTCTCTTCTTTTTTTGCTCGGTTTGCTTCTATTCTCTTCTATTACCTCGATTTCTTTGTTTTTTCATTGCTTGGTTTGGTTTCTACTTCATTTCTTTCTCTTTAGTAGGGTTGACGAAGCGATAAAATTGGCTGCTTTGGTCCAAGCCGAGACCTTTCATGAGCATGTTGCCCTTTTCACAGATCTCTTTTATAGTTTGTTTAAAGTAAGTTATTATATACAATACAACATATTGAAGTATCAGCGACGGGGTCTACTTTTCAGCGACGGGTCAACGCAAATAAAAAGCACTTTCTGCGACGGGCCAACGCAACAAGTTATTCCCGACGGTTTTTATCTCTGACGGCCCCACGCTATTTCCGACGGCCCGTCGCTTATAGCCTAAACCGTCGCAGATAGCCCTTTTCCGACGGTACTTTTCCCCGACGGCCCGTCGCTGAAAATTCGAACTATTGCGTCGGCCCGTCGCAAATACCCAACCCTGTCGCAAAAGTAGCACGCCCGTCGCATAATCCACTTACCGTCGCAGAAAACGTTCCCACGGGTCGTCGGTGAAGAGTTACACACCATATATTACCCCGATGGCCCCCTTCTCTCTCTCTCTTTACACACTCATTCCCCACATCCCCATTCTCCCTTCCCACGGGGCCTCTTGCTCTCTCTCTTCCCCACAGCCCCCCTCCCTCTTCCCCTCTTCCCCTCTTCCCCACACCCATGCCCCGCTTCTACAGCCCCTCCCTCACTCCCCTCCTTCTGCATCTCTACACCCCGAGCCTCTCCCTTCTAAGTAGCCTCTCCCTTCTCCCTCTTCATTGGTGGTCTGCACTGGTGGTGATCGGATTTCTTTTTGTAAGCTATTAAGTTGATTTCTTTTTGTTGTTTTGAATTTTTGTTATTATCAATTGATTTTCGTGTCTATTTTACGAATTTAGGTTTTTGTGCTTGGATTCGGAGGCTAAGATTGGTGCTTGGATTCGGAGGCTAGGATTTTGTGCGAGTTTTCTTTTTGAGGTATACTTCTTATTGTTTGTCAAATTATTTTAGGATTCTCAAGTTAATTTGCAGTTTTATGTCCTTTATTTGTTGAATTTTTTTTCGAATTGGCAAATTTAGTAAAGTTTTTTACAAATGGAAATAATTTCTGTTTTATCCAGTTTTAAATTGTTGATTTATTTTATTGGCAGAATTTTTTTCCAATTTCTGTTTAAATTAGAATTGGCAATATTTTTCTTTTTTATTTCTGTTTTCTTCCGGTTTTTAAAATAATTTGGTTTTTATTCCTGTTTTTTAAATAATTTGTTTTTTCAAAATTAAATTGGCAATATTTTCAAACTTTGGTTTTTTTTATTTCTGTTTGTATTATCTTTGAGATTATATTAACTTTGAGATTATATTATTTATTTATTAATATTTTGTATACCATATGTACATTTATTAGTACTTATTAATCTTGAGATATAAATGATGTTTTAGATTTAAATATCGAAATAATTATTTACATTTTTATAAATCCAAGGGCATTTTTGTAAATTGTAAATTGTAATTTATTTTTTGTAAATAATTTAATATTTCTGTTATTTTCTTTAAACAAAAAATTTAGTGATTTAGTGTTTTTCAATAGTTTAGTGTACATTTTTGCTAAATAATTTACTGATTACTTCTCTATCTCAGGGTTTATAAAAAAATTTAGATTTTTTTCGAATTATTTATTATTTAACAATTTTCATATTTCATTCTACATGATGGAGTAAATCGAGAAGGATGTGTGCATCGAGATTCTCGCTGCGGCCAGCGAGGAAGATGGAGGATGGACAAGTGAATCGATATTTTGCTGGTAACACGCGAGTTCGAGTGTTTGATTGGGTCGACTCTCGCCACATCATCACTTCCGTCTTGTTCCAACCTGATGCCAAGGTATTCGATTAATCAAAAATTATAAAATTAATAAAAATAGTTTCTGTTTTTTTGTTTGATTTTTGGAATTATGGATTTGCGGAGTGTTTGAATTGTGTGTGTGTGTATTTGAGTTTGAGTGTTTGATTGTGTGTGTGTGTGTGTGTGTGTGTGTGTGTGTGTGTGTGTGTGTGTGTGTGTGTGTTTGCAGGAGGGTTGTTTTAACGGACCTTAATTAAGTGTCGACAATTTTATGAGTCAAAGTTTCGACACTCCTCGAGAAGATTGTAATATGAGTGTGTGTGTGTGTGTGAGTGTGTGTGTGTGTGTGTGTGTGTGTGAGTAATGTGTGTATGTTGTGTGTATGTATACATGTATAATTGTATTGTGCGTAATGTGTAATGTGTGTATATTGCGTGTGTTATGTGTGTATATTGCGTGTGTAATGTGTGTATGTGCGTGTGTATATATATAATAAATAATAATATAAGTAATTAAGTAATATGTTTAACATTAATAGTATATATAATAAATAATAATATATAATATAATAATGTATATATATATATATATATATATATATATATATATATATATATATATATATATATATATATATATATATATATATATAACAAATAATAAACATATATAATAATAATAATAATATAATATTAATTAATTAATTATTATTTATTATTAATATTAATTAATTAATTAATTAATTAATTCAAATATAAATATAATATTAATTATCACTTTCAGCGACGGTCCGCCGGAGAAGACTTCTGCGACGGGCCGCCGGAGAAAGTGACATCACCGACGAGGGTTTCACCGACGGGTATTTAGCGACGGGTGGCCGTCGGTAAAAGCTTCTGCGACGGGTTTCCGGACTTTCAGCGACGGTTTTTGCCGTCGCTGATATCCAGTTATGTTGTAGTGATAGGGGAATTTTAAAAAAAAACCGTAACTTTTTTGGATATTTAAAAAAAAAACCTATCTTTTTTGAAACTCCAAAAAAACCCCTCAAACCAAAACTTTTGTTTTCGAATACCCCCCTATAGGGGTTAACTTTAACTTTGGATGAGGTTAATTATATTTTGGACCAAAATACCCTTCAATTTTCATATTTGATTGTTAAAAAAAATATTTTTCGTTATATTTTATTAATTTTTAAAAATATCATTTTTTTATAATTTAGCATTAACATATTAAAAAAATCATGAAAAATGATATGGTATTCAGTCGGTTCGGTTTAACCGATTTTCACAACATCAAAACCGAACTGAACCGAATAAACCGTACACTATCATTTTTCGAACCGAACCGAACCAAATAAACCGAAAAACGAACCGATCAAACCGAATTCAACCGGTTCGGTTCGGTATCCGAATAAACCGAACCGTTTGAACACCCCTAACTATAACATGTAATATTTTTTTTGAAGTTATTATGTGTTAAAAATATTTATGAATTTTTTTAAAAATAATTAAATATAACGAAAAATAGTTTTCTTAACCATCAAATATGAAAATTGAAGGATATTTTGGTCCAAAAAATAATTAAACCCATCCAAAGTTAAAGTTAACCCCTGTAGGGGGTATTCCAAAAAGATAGGATTTTTTTTTAAATATCCAAAAAAGTTAGGCGTTTTTTTAACAATTTCCCTTGAAAATATAGATATGAGTTTCTTTTAAAACGGCAAATATAATATTTTGTATTTTTTGAAGAATAAATATGTTAAGAATAAAATAGTAATTTTCATGGTTGCAAATAGCGTTTAGCGCGGCGGGGTGTCATGATTTTTTTTGTAGCGTACAACATATATCGTGCGATATATCGAAGCTACACTTTTGTAGCGAGCAATAATAATAACCATTTTATATATGATACATCGGTAGTTCAAAATAAAAAACCATTATTGCACTACTACTTTCAACCACATAACTAAAATACAAAAATACAAGAATATAACACTAACAAAATCATATTATATTAAATAGTAGTACTAATTCAGAGTGCTAAAAAATAAAACAAAAATTAGATAATAAGTAAAAGAGAAGATGGGAAAAAAATAAAGTTTGATTTTTTAGAAAATGAGAGAATGTTAGCATGGTATCTTAACAAATCGAAAAAGAAAAAGAAATGAAACTATGTTTGGAGATTTATCTTAGTTTTTAAGCACTTGAACAATCCAAAGAGGACAAAAAGAGAAGTAAAAACAGAACTCAAAAATCTGTCTGCCAAAAAGAGAAAAAATTGCCTCACAAAACATTAACAAAAAGAAACAAACAAACCCTAGTGAAGAAATGAAAAAATATTTGTGTTTATTTGTGGAGTTATGTTCTTATATTATGATGTATAAATATAATGGACCTTTATAAATCTTTATACACAAACAAAAAATACTAAAAATTATTTTAAAAGCCCAAATATATAAAAGAAGAAAATTAGATATTGCGCAGCGCTACGTGCAACGTACGCTTAACGCTATTTCCCACGCAGCATCAATATATCGTCAAAAAACGCAATAACGCAAAATAGTCTCAGCGCGCAGCGTTTGACTTCCAATACACGCAATATCGCGCTATATCGCCGCAACACAACGCAATTTGCAACATTGGTAATTTTAAATGTTGATGATTAATTTTAACAGAGAAATTGAATGATTTTTAATTTTTTGATAAAATATTTTAGAATTACAAGAAGATAAATATGATATTTTAGTTTAAAATAACTATAACTATGTAATTTAAAGTTTTAGAAAAAATAAATATGTAAATCCTCCCTGAGAAGAAACCACTTCATTCGAAAAAAAGAACTGCAACATTACCAAACGAGCATTTTGCAATCCACCTCTTGGTAGTTGGTGGTCATCAAAATCCGGAATGTCAAAATACCAAATAGCAACCCAAATAAAACGCCGGAATCGAAGTCCCGAAGAGGTGGTCATCAAAATCCGGAATGTCAAAATACCAAATAGCAACCCAAATAAAACGCCGGAATCGAAGTCCTGGATTCGGTGTTTTCTTCGAAGCGGTCTAGCCTGCTCACTCACCACCGACTAGCCCAATCGATAAAATACTCCTGTACTGTTATTCCCCAATTTCTCCTCTTCAAAGTTCAAACCCTAACCATGTCGAACGAGATGAATCTCATCGTACAATCACCGGACCTCGGCCTTCCTCCCCGCTCTCTCACCCTCTCCGGCGATCTCACCCTCGGTAATCTCAAGCTTTCTCGAACCCTATCCCTCAATCAATCGCTCCGCAATTCCCTTTATTTCTGCTTCAATGGGCGACCTCTTCCCGACTCGACTCGGGTTTGTTCTCTGCCCTCTCAATCCACCCTCTTGATCCGACTCCGCCTCCGAGGCGGTGGCGGAGATGGTGGTTCAACCTGTGCTGAGTCTCGCGATTGTTACCTCAACATGTATGCCACGAAGAAACCTGACAAGGTGGATCCGAACGAAACTCGTTTATCAAAATGGACCACTTGTTCGCTTTCTGGTGAGCCTCTTGCGAGTCCAGTCGTCATAGACCGGCTTGGAAACGTGTTCAATAAGGAGCCTCTCGTCGAAGCTATGCTGAAGAAAACTTTACCCAAGGCATTTCGCCATATAAGGGGCCTCAAGGATATGTTCCCAGTTAGTCTCGAGCCGATACCAGGTGCGGAGGCCTCGAAATCCGAGACCCGGTTCCAGTGCCCCGTTTCGGGTCTGGAATTCAACGGAAAGTATCAATTTTTTGCGCTGAGGGGATGTGGGCATGTCTTGAGCGCAAAGGCGTTAAGAGAGGTCAAATCCTCCACTTGTCTGGTTTGCCATGCAGAATTTACCGAACTAGACAAGATCGTGATCAATGGAAACGAAGAGGAGGTTATTGCGTTGAGAGAGAGAATGGAAGAGGAGAGAGGGAAAGTGAAGGAGAAGAAGGAGAAGAAGCGCGGCAATGAGGAGATTGGCAAGAAGGAAGTTAAGAGATTTAAGGCGGTGGATAGAGCGCCTGTGAATGCCACTAAAGAGATTTACGCATCGTTATTTACTTCTTCGAAGAAGGGCGATATTAGGGAGACTTATTCTTGTAGATCATTGCCTCTAGGCAGGAATTGAAAGTACGGGTTTTTATGGAAAAGGAAGTGGATTTGCGGTCGTTTGTTTGATGATTTCTCGTGTTTTTAATGTTATTGTAGTGGGAAATAAAATGGATTAGAGAGTACACATTTGTGAAATTATGTCCTTGCTTATTTGTATAATTTAATTTTAACTCAAGTACATAAATTCTCTGAATATTTCCCATAATTCCAACTATTTTTAAGAGAAATCTTAGTTTTGGGGCAATTTCTCTTATATCCCTTCTAAAACACATGCTCGTAATCCATTTCTATATGATACTAGAATTTACTGAATATCGATGAAAAATAAAAATTGATATTGATGATACCATAATATTATTGATACAATGTTTTGTAAGTTGTAAATTCATAGTTCCAAACTTAAGAGTAAGCTAACAATTTGAATATATTTTATGTAAATACTTTTATCTTATTTTAATGACAATAGGCTACCGTTCGGTACCCTGATTAAAAAAAAAACAATTTGAAGATATTTTGTAATTTAAAAAAAATGGTATTTTGGATTTTCTTTAGTGGGTAAATATGATTTTTATTTTCGGAAGGGTAAATATAATATTTTTATTTCAGAATGGTGAATATGATACTTCCAGTTTACTAAAGGATAAAATAATAATTTTAAATATCGATCGTCAATTTGAATGAAAAACTGGATGATTCTATCTTTTGATTAAATGTGATCCGTTAAATTTATTAGAGAATAAATATGATATTTTAATTTTTGGAAAGATAAGTATGTAATTTTAAGTTCTAAAAAAAATGATATTTTATTTTTTTGAAGGATAAATATGTTATTTTGAGTTAAAAAAAAAAAAATATATATATATATATATAAATCCCTCTTGTCTATATATATATATATATATATATATATAAATCCCTCTTGTCTTTTTCGTATCCTTATCCGGTATTTATTAAAAAATCAAAAGTAGAATACTTTGGTGCATGAAATTGAAAGCTACTTGACAGAAAATTTATTTAAAAATAATTTAGGCCTATATCTCGGCCCAAATATTTAATTACCAAACAGTCCAAACTGAGCCCACCAAGTCACATTACCGACGTCGACCTGTCTTTCGTCGTCCAATAGACTGCCAGTACAAAACTACCAATTAAAAAACTTATTAATTCATCCAGTACCATTTCGCCACGACATACTCCGTAAACCTAATCTTACACACTTCCAGCGGAACACCACACCACTCACTATCTTATTTTATTCCCTAATAATAAATATTCACTCCAGCCCCTATGTTTCTAATATTTACTTCAACATCCAATTTACATGTCCGAACTATATAAAAAGTTTTATTACAAGTGGATACATACATGTCAATACATTATTACATGAATAGATAATATAAGAAATTATAAAGGACTTCATTACAATTGAATAATTAATAATCCATTCTCTCATCTTCTTCTGTAGCCGCTCCCTCGAAATATCTCCTCTACTCTCCCCCCCCCCCCCCCCCCCTCCGCCGGGAGCTTAGGGTTCTTCCCCTTCACCGGAGATCCTCAGTGAGGGAGTGCAGGCGTCTACTTAGATCCGAGTTCTTCTTTCTATTTTGATGATTCATGTCGACGACGGTGGAGGCGGCGGTCAATTCGATTCTACCAAAGAGCGACGATACAGTGCAGATCCGAGAGGTATGGCACGACAATCTCGAGCAGGAGTTCGATCTGATCCGAGAGGTAGTCGATGATTTTCCCTTTGTTGCTATGGATACCGAGTTCCCTGGTATTGTCTGCCGTCCCGTGGGAACCTTTAAGACTACGGCGGATTTCAACTATGCGACTTTGAAGGCGAACGTGGACATGTTGAAGCTCATTCAGCTTGGTCTGACCTTCTCTGATTCGTCAGGGGAGTTGCCGACGTGCGGGACGGGAAGAGGGTGTGTGTGGCAGTTCAATTTCAGGGAGTTTGATCAGGGAAGGGATGTATTTGCTTCTGATTCGATCGAGTTGTTGCGACAGAGTGGGATCGACCTGGATCGGAACAGACGCAGAGGGGTCGATTCCAAACGGTTCTCTGAGCTGCTCATGTCTTCTGGGGTCGTGCTTAACGATTCTGTCAGCTGGGTTACATTTCATAGCGGGTGAGTTTTTGCTTATTTGATTCACAATTTTCTTTGTGAAATTCGAACTTTTGTATCGAAAGACTAGTACTTTCCGACAAATTGGTAGATCTTTTTGTCAAATTACTGCGGTAATTTCAAATAGATTTGCAACTGTTTTTGGTACAACACTAACAACCATTTTTGTTACGCACAGGTACGACTTTGGGTACCTTATAAAGCTGCTGACATGTCAGAATCTTCCAGATACTCAAGCGGGATTCTTCGGGTTGATAAACATATACTTCCCGATAGTCTACGACATTAAACATCTCATGAAATTCTGCAACAGTCTACACGGAGGGTTGAACAAACTGGCGGAGCTTCTGGATGTGGAGCGGGTCGGAATTTGCCACCAAGCAGGATCCGATAGCCTGTTAACAGCCTGTGCATTTCGCAAGCTTAAAGAAGCCTTCTTTAACGGGTCCACCGAGAAGTATTCGGGCGTGCTTTATGGACTAGGGGTTGAGAATGGAGTGAGTGTTTATTGATATTTAGTTCAATGGGGGGTTTGTTCGGAAGCATTCATAAATAAGATTGCCAATGGTTTTTGTGAAATTAAAAAAAAATGAAAATGGAAATGAATGTTGTTTTAAAAGTTAAACTCTTGTTGTCTTCTTTATCACAAGTTATTTTCTCCCTTTTGTGTTGATAAAAGTGGATATGGACTGTGTTTGCATTTACGATAAATTATGGATTAGGTTTTATATTTACTATGAATAACTCACATTAATTGAACATGAAAAAAAATCAGTGTATTGATCATTTCATTTATTTTATCATTTTATTTTATTTTAACTTCTACATTTACGAATTCCTTTAG
Source organism: Luzula sylvatica (assembly GCA_946800325.1). Taxonomy (NCBI): domain Eukaryota; kingdom Viridiplantae; phylum Streptophyta; class Magnoliopsida; order Poales; family Juncaceae; genus Luzula; species Luzula sylvatica. The sequence continues at coordinate 55,836,594 of OX326960.1, read as the reverse complement.
GTATATCCCTATGTATCAAAATTGATACTTACATATACAAAGATCTTCTATTTTTACTTTCTAGATCATCTGTAATGTCCCGAAAAGAAAATAATATTTACATGAATATCTTTTTAAAAATAAACTAATATATATTATTTTGTCGTGATTTTTAATTAACGAACTTGTACTATCATATAATACACAATTGCAATTGCAACACACGCTTATTATTACATTCATTGTTCTTTGTACACAAATTATCATTACTTTAACTATATTCGTCGAATAACTTTGTGAAAAATAAATATAAAGTAATCATATATAACCTTACAAAATATGAAAAATGGTTAGAAAACTATCATTTACCATGCACACAAGTACAACTGATTAATGCAATTTTTGGTTTTAATACATGTTTACAAATGAGATATTTGCATGTTTCTATAAATAGCGCATTTATGAGAAAAGTATAAAATATAAACATATTCGCCTGGCCATAGTTATTTTCATGCTGTCGTATGTACAATATTCTAATTTTTCAATGTACTCGCTTTCGTGCTTTCGGAAACAGATTCCTGTGTTTTAGAAAACGTAAAAAAGGAAAAACTAGTGAGAAAACCGGGAAACGAAGTTCAGGATCTACACATACAAGGAGTAAGAGGATTCTCCCAAATGTCATAATTAGGGAAAGTCGGCTCAGGCAAACCGGTCCGGCTCTGTTGCATAATCACGACTTGCTCGGCAAAAGAAGCCCAGCCCATGTACGGATCCCCAACCAGTTTCGACATGAGGCCCTTATTGGGCTTGATCGAAATCAATCCGTGGCCCATATATCTTCTCGCACCCATTATTATCTTCGCGAAATTACCGCCATGTGTCATCACGAAAACGTCTGATTTCAAACAGACTAAGAAATCCAGCGCTTGTAGACTCGTCACGTGCTTTCTGAAATGGTCGAGTTCTTCCTTACTTGCCAGCACATCTTTCGTCACCTAAACATTTATTTTTTGATTTCGATGTTAATTGATCTTTTATAAAGCGTGAAATGAAATGATAGATAAATTTTGTACTGACGAGATTGGGGAACATGTTTCTGAGAGGAGCTATTCGGTTCTTCCCGTTATAGATTTCGCCTGAAGCAACGTATATTTGGGTTTCTTTTGGGTACCCAATTTCGCGCAATATAACTGCCACCTCAGCAGGTTCGAGTGGGCATTTACCTTCTTTTCTCTTTCGTAGAGCTTCTTGCCAAAGAAGAGATTCGTTCTGCACACAGCAAAAGAAATATTATATTATTAAACAAAATGGCAAATATACGAGAATGTTATATTTAATAATAACCTTCTCATGTCTTGGCCAATTTACTTGTCGGTACGCAGCCAACGTTGCCTTTTCCTCTCTCGTACCAACAAAATCGCAAAAGGTTTGACCCATCATCCCTCTTTCGGATCTCAAATGAAGTCCTCTTTTCACCAAAAAAAAGAGAGTACAAAATACATTATATATAATTTAACAGATTAAATAAAATTATATATAATTTAACAGATTAAATAAAATTAAATATTTACATGTACGGATTCGAATGACCAGTACGATTCCTCATTCTGGCAACGAGTTTATCGGCCATTTCCTCAATTTCAGGTCGGAATCTTAGAGCGTGATAATTCACTCTACATCTTAACCTATTTATCTCAATCGGTACATTGTTATACCTAAATTCAAAAAAAAATATTATATAGTTATTAATTAATTAATTAATTAATTTACTTACCCTAATCTATCAACGAATGGTTTGAATGACATTATCGTCTTCTCTTTGATTCTGGGTAGTACGTTATCGATGTAGAACTGAGCTGACGCAGATTTTGGTATGTTTTTTATTGTACGCCTGAATATTATTATAAACTATATATAATTATAAAGTCAAATTATACTATTATTATAACAATATGAAATGTTTGGTAGAATACTTTATGCTCGTGAAGAGTTCTGTTTTTTCGGTGAACCAATCTGGAATGTCCTTAACTATTCTCACATCGTCCTTCAAGTAGTCGATGAAATGATCTACATCAAATATATCTTTAAATTTCCTACACAGATATATTTCATATAATTCTTGTTAAATAATCCTATACAAAAGTAACTTTGGAATGTAAAAAATAATAATTCTCATACGTGGTTGTATCGTTCCAGATTTGGTCCGGCTTAAAATACGGCACAATGAGAGTTGCGTTCATTATTTTGGCCACGGCTACACCATTACAGATCTAAATGTACCAAATTTATTTTCATAATTTCACGCAAGTTTATTTTGCCAATAAAAAGAATAATGATTTGAATCAAAAATTAATTTCAAGGTCATAGTGGACTTACGGTTATTCTCTGCTGGTTCAAACCACCCTCCGCATGAATGAATACATAACCAGAGGTATCGTTCTCAGAAGGCACATCTTCACAGATAAAAAAAATAAAGTTCGAACTTTTAAAGGTTTTATAAGCAATAGAAAGATAAATTTATTACTTTCACATAATTCGATCTTTATGAAATTGAAAAATGAAGATAAGCTTGCCTGAGATCTCATCGGGACGGCGTTCAGCACAAGGTTTCCACGATGTAGTCGCAGAATGGGGATTCTTCCATAGAGATGGAGGCTCTCTAACCGGTGGACAATGCAGTGTAATTCCATCCTTTTTGCACAAGTAAGGTGAATTCTGCAAAATCGACATCAGTTCTACTTCTGAGCTTAAAATTGCTAATTCGTAAGAATTTTCATGAAGTTTGAAAAAAAGGAGATTTAGCAGAGATCACTCACCAGGTGGCTCAAGATGGAAGGAACAGAGAGAAACAGGAGAAGGAAGGCGAAGGAGACGAAACTAAACAAGATCCGATAAGACAACGATGCCGAGGCTGATCTAGGATCCTCCAAAGAAATGAGAGATCGGAGAGGAAGCGGAAGATTTAGAAGAAACACAGAGGTGGCACGGTGCGGATCCTTATCTCGTTCGCGATTGGAGGCCGCGGTTGCGGAGGAGAGGAAGGGCGTATCGGCAGTGGCAGAGGAGTGCTTCACCGGAGACGAACCCGATGCGCCTCGGCTACGCTCGCAGGAGTTCCTCAGCTCCGCCATTACCAAGTTCAGTATTTCAATTTGTGCAGTGAACGATTTTTTTTATATATAACAATAAAAAATTCCCAATTTGCAAAAGAACTACGGCGGGTTTGTATGAATTCCCAATTTACACAACTCAAATGGCAACAAACTAAAACTATTTAACTTGACGAAGTCCAAAATTAAAAAAAAAAAAATGTTAATTAATTTTGTCTTACTTGATGAAAAAAAATGTTTAGCTAAAACTATTTAACAATAAAGTTTGATGTAAAGCAAAATTCATTTTGTACAATTATTAGTGAATTTAATATTTATATATTCTAATGAATAAATAATTATATCATTTCTATTATTTTTCTCATGACAATATTTTTTTTCCAAATTATATATTCAATTGTTTCTGTTAACGAATATCTGCCTATTACAAAAAAATTAAATTTCACTAATAACAAATACACAAGAAATTCTCTAAAATAACGAAACAATAATCGTCACAATAATTCATTTTCATATGTGAAATTTTTTCGTTGTTATTACTTCGTCGCCACTAAAAAACTCTTTTTGTGTCGCAACAAAGATTTGTCACTCATAACAAATACAAATAGTGACAACATAATAAACGGTCGCAATAAGCGTGCTTATTAGTGATTACCGGCACGGCGTCTCTATTAAAAAATATTTTTCTTATAGTGCATAATATCACACGTTCACTAATATTCATATCTTCAATTCCCACCAATACCTAAGCATATTTTACTTGACAAAAAATTGCATAGACTCAAAATGTATGATTCAAATTTTTCTGTTAATTGAATATTTTCTTAGAATACACATCTATTTGTATACTTTTACGAAACACATGAGAAATGAATGATAAAGATGAATACAATTCTTGTGAGTGTACGACTGTTGATATGAGTTGGTGAGAAGTATTCACAATTTTTATCTCTTTGATCATTCATGTTGTGTTTTTGTAATTACAAAAACCTAGCAAATGTGGCGAGTAATTCTAGGCAACATTTTACTGTATGATCAATATACTGATGCCAATCTTGCAACGAGAACATGTTGTGTAGAATTACTCAAACGCGACAACATATCTTTTTTTTTTGAGAAATACGTGGCAACATATTTCAACTTCGAGAAGTTATAAACGCCTACGCCACGTCGCCACCATGGCCCATTTGTTTCGTTTCATTTGGTTTAGAGTATTGATATATTATATTAGCCATTTGACATTTTACAATTATAAAGTTATTATTTTAATATATTTATATTATATAAAAAATATTTAAATAATAAATTAATAATATTTTTTAATTAAATATGCTAACAATAAATAAAATCAATTAAACAATAAAAATATTATAAATCTATTCTAGATGTATCATTCAACTATTTTAAAATACAAATATTATTGACGAAATATATAGTGAGTTGTAGTATCATAAAATATCTCAATCGTATTCTGAAAGTATCCGAACTGTATTCGCAAAAAATAAATATTAAAATAATTGAATATTTCACACGATATATCTAATACATATCCGATCCGTATCGCATCCGTATCATCAAGATAATTTTGTATTTTTGAAATATCTACGTAACGTGAGTAGTATTAGCCATTTGACAAACCCAATTACTTTTTTGGGACTCGGCCGTTAGTCTACAAAATTTGAAAATTTTGAATATTGATGATGTATTTGAAATTTGAAATTTTGAGCATTCAAATTTTGTTGAAATGGGCAGTTTAGGCCCATAGAAATGTTGGAGGTTATTTCATGCACGATCTATGTACGAGCCCACTTCCACATCATGTCATGCATGTATGTATATAAGGATATGTGGTTATGGCATTCATTCATCTTCATATCTCAAACTTCTGTTTCAACTAGAGAAAAAAGCAAGAAACTAATGGGGAAGACCCGAAGTATAAAGAAGAAGGAAAATACGAGAAAAACTCGCGAACGAAAACGTAACTGGGTAATATATATATTTGCATTTTATTTCCTTTCTTTATTAAAATTAACAATGTTTACAAAAATTTCTCTGGAAATATTTTGTTTTCTCTTTTTCTAAACTTTTGATTTGTTGTACAGGTAAGGTTGCAACTGGCTCGCAAGCGTCGTTTCAAAACAGCTAGAGAAAAGCTCTCCAAAGCCATGAAAAGATTTTGCCAAGCGATGGATCGTAAGTGTTGCGAGCTTGCGAAGGACAGTAACAGACTCAAGAGACATATCAACATTCAGCACAACGACGATTTCGTTACCTTTTATTTGACCAAAGTTTGGAAAGAATCTCGGGACTCTGATTCTGAGGATTGTATCTGTCGGGAGAGCGAATCTTGTGCCGTTCACAGCGATGATGATGTGGTGGACAGCGAGGCCTCTGATGTCTCGGATGGGGACGAGTTCTAGAATGATTAAAGATTTATGTAGTTTCGTTGATTCATTTGACAGTTAGCTTACTAATAGTGATGTAGAATGATTAAAGATTTATGATGTTGAATTATGTTATTGAAAAGTGTAAATTCAAATTATATGTTTTTGCAGTAATTAAGAGAAGTTGAGATATAAAGATATTTTATTACTGAAAAGTTGAGCTAGATCTCCATGTACTAGTATGGATATATGTAACCATTATTTTGTCTCTCTTGATAACACCATTAATTTGGATGCTACTTCTAAAATTGAAGAAAAATCAGGCTGTTCATCTTGAATGGAAAACTGGACATACAGATAATTTGGGTACTTTCAATTGATTATATATTTTTCTTTATATGAATGAGAAAAAATAGCACTAAGCATTAATTGATAAATATTAAATACATTTGAATCTTACCGTTAAATACGCATTTCTCGACAATATCTGAAAATTAATCAAGTGAAAGATTGGCAGTTAAGGCCCATAGAAATGCTGGGGGTGTACTTTCAAGTGATTTGCATTCCGTGTCATGCTCTTGCGAAACGCAATAACAGACTCGAGAGACATATCAAGATTCATCACAAAGACGATTATATTACCTTTCAATATTTTACCCAAGTCTGGAAAGAATTTCGCAACACTGATTGCGAGGATTGCGAGGAGGAGAGTGAATTCGGTTTCTTTCACACTGATGATGTAGCGGACAGCGAGGCCTTGGATGTCTCCGAAGGGGACGAGTTCTCTGACGATTAAAGATTTTAGTGGTACATAATGACTCTGTTTATTGATACTGTAGTTTGTTATGTTTGACATTTAGCTTGCTAATATTTGTGGAATCAATTTTATGATATTGAATTGTTATTGCTCAGGGTAAATTTCAAATTATATGTTTTCCAGTAATGTGATGATAAGTTTTATGAAATTAGTTTTGAAATTTTTTGGGCCATTCAATAAATAGTTGTTCTGCAATGTGATGATTAGAATTTCTCAGCCCATGGGCTAATAATCTTTTTAATATTTTTTCTGAATTGCATAAATATCTCATCACCATTTCAAACAATATAATGCAATTATGCAAATCACTAAAAAACAACATAAGAAAGTTGACAATCATCCATTTTGATTAAAAAGAAGGAACATGTGAAATAAAATATGAAAACTAGCTGTACCTCTTTTACTTATTTTCTGGCAAATATACTATTTTTAATGTCTGTTATTAATATATTATTGGTAGAATATAAGCCAAAAAGCAAGGAATGCCTTAGTGGGCCGCACATCATCATTACTCCAACTAAGAAAAATATAATTTTCAAATCTTCATCGAGTTATTTTCTTCTTCGTTTACAATGTGGTTCTTCTCGGATATTATCCAATGCTGATAATTTATTTTATTTCTGTGGCTTATAAAGAAGTAAGAACTCGTGCTAATTATCTTGTAAAAAGTGAAAGGATGATTATTTGACTTTTTACTATCTGTGGAGAGTATGATTTCATTTGATTCTGAGTTCATTAGCTAGATTAGGGACTAAATCAATCAATCACCCATCCAATTATCTTTAGCACAATTTCCATTTAATATATACCTCCAAAAAGTTTCAAATATCATTTATATCCCTACAAACATAATTGTCAATAATAATATTTTGTTTACGATACCAAGTATTCTAAATTCAAACTTTTCTGTTTGGACCATGAAGGGGAATATTTCTTTAGTTCTTAAATAGCATCTGGCAATTGAGAAAAAAACAAAATAAGGGCAATCATACTTAATACATTTTATAGGAGTTTTTTTAAAAGTATTTAATGATTCATTATGCTCTTTGTTTTATTTTATTTTTGAGAATAAATAGAGACAGTTCAGTGGTCTTCCATCCTCCATCCACTAATATCAAAAAACATAAATTCACAATTTCTCACAACATATATTTTTTTGTTTCTTACACTCAACCAATTTTTTTATAAATCCATTAATTTTGCAAGGGTATATTTGATATTTTGAATTTTGGTAGAGATATAACATGAAATTACACACACACAAATTTCTCTTTTTTATCCCATCCCACGCCTTACTTTGTGTTAACATCTTGAACTAATTGACAAGTTTGAAACCAAATTTAATCAATAAGATAATAATGATATTACTTTCTTCTCATCCTAAAAATAAATTGACTAATTCTTACTCAACCCCCACTCATAGATTTTCTTTACTTTTTCACCTTCTTTTTTTCCTCGAGATCATCATATCTGGTCTTTGACTATGATCGAAAACGACCGGTCAATATCACAAGAAAACAAAACGAAATGATCTCTCATCATCATACTTTAGTTTAACTTAACCTATGATATTTAACATAAAACAACCGGCCACGTCTTTATATAAAATATTGTTTTATTGCTGTAATTTTCGATCGAAAACTTTATACAATATTGGCCGTCCTAACAAATTTTGGATTTTTTTTTATTGCCTAATAACTCACTAAAAGCAATCACCACTGATTCGTGCATAAAATATGATAGAAAATCAAAATCAATTAGTTGATCATAAAATACAATCTTGAGATGTACTACTAACTAGTTTCACTTTCGTAGCACATAATATTTTTTTCAATACAATCTCACTCAAGTAATGTAGTGTCATGGATGTTGGAACATTATTCTAACGTTGAAATGTAATTTTATGTGTTGTAACAGTAATATTGTCATTTATGTGCTTATACTAAAATGATCAATTTTAATTAATAAAATTAAGTATTAATGTGTTAATTAGAGTGTGGACATTTAATGGGTAAAATATTGTTGGTTGTGTATTTTTATTTTGTATGACGTGCTGAATTAGAAAATTCACATAAGGATCCAAAGATAATTTTAAGATGTCCCAAAAATTATAGATATTGAGATAAGAATGCCCCAAAAAATATAGATATTAAGATGCCCCAAAAAAAAAAATTTCTTAAGAGAACCCAAAGATAAGAGTAATTCTACACAATATGCTTTCGCAACATTATTGGCAGCATGATGATGAGGTGTAGGGTGTGGATTGAATTAAATTAAACTAATTTTATAATATGAATATAATATTCAACGTAAGATCAATATCTTGCTGCGAGAGCATGTTGTCTGTTGTGTAGAATTACTCCAAAAATAATACCTCGTGACTAAAACAATTTGATATCAAGTACATATGATATGTTGTCATTATTTGACCTGTCATATTAAAATGAAAGAAAAAAAATCAAAATGACTTTAAATTAGACATCATAAACTACTTGAAATTCATTACTTACAACTAAGGTTTCATAACACAAATACGATGATGACACGACATCAATTCAAACGGATTTCATATCATTCCACATACGGTTTAAGATACGTTTCCGTTTTACGGTTATTTGATATAATTCATATAGTTTTTACAGTTCTTCACAGAAATTCCGGACGGTACCGGATCGTCCCGTCCTAACACTGAACTCTTAATTGGACTTGCATAAATGTATTGGACGAAGTATATGCTTAATATTTTTTGTAAGAACCCTAAGCTAATGTATTTTGTTTTCCAATTCATAAGTGAAACTTTAAAACTTTCGCCAAACAAATATAAATTATTGGTAGGCAAACAAAACTCAAATCATGATAAATTATCAAGTTAAAGCCAAAAGCAAAACACACATTTAAAATCAGGAAACAAGATACGGGAATATAGACTATTGTTAATCACCAACGATTCCTATTCCAACCATAAACGACAAAGAGGAGGACTTTAAATTTAGACAAACGACACAGGCCCCAAAAGAAAAAAAAAGAAAAAAAAAAGAAGATAAAATCATAAAGTGAAAAAATTAAAAAAGCTTTTCGCTACTTGAGAGAATATTATGTGATCAAAGAAGAGAATACTTTACATAAACAAAACATCAAGATAGAGGTACAGAAAAGAAATAAAGATAGAAATTAAAAAAGCTGCTAACTTTTTCCCCCTCTCTCTCCCATGGTGCTGACGTGGCACTCATACATCCATCAGCTACACCTGGCGTAAACTTTTAACAGTATAGACCATGCTAAACTCATACTGAATAATTTAATTTAATTTTCTAAACAGAACCATCTTTCTGAGACTCGGCATTGCCCGTCAAAACCGAGAGATTCGGAGAAGTCGGCCCGTCAGGATTGCCGAGACCGTTAGCATTCTGTTGCAAGACTTGCGAGACGAGATGATGAGCCGGCGCAGAAGCGGGTCCGCCCGCGAGAAGAGATGACGGGGTAGGGCGAGGATGACACGTGGCGGAGGAGATCGCGGAGGCGAGAGAGATCGGCATTAGACAAAGACCTTTGCCTTGGAGATATTGCATCGCCGAGCCCATGTCTTCTTCCATTAACTTCGCTACTTGCTGCTCCGTTACCGTCATGCTGTCGTTACCTCCGTTACCGTTACTCCCTCCTTGACCCTGTCACAAATCAGAAACAGATTCCAGGTTTTAGTTTCGAGTTCCAGGAAATAGATTCCCGGTTTTTAGTTTCAACTACTCCCTACTAGGGAGTCCCTAGTCATTATTGAAAGGTTAATATTGAGTAGTCTAGGGGTATTTTGGTCATTTGACACCCGGCACGCATGCCTTTGAAGCTGCTGTCTATCTTCAGAGGCTATTTACTATGTGTACTCCTAAATGCACCCACAAAGTTGGGTATATAATATATATATCATTGATATAATGCTATACCTTTTTATGCACAAATGCAAAAGATACAACCTTTTTGTAATTTAGGGACATATTGGGTGCATAGGAAACTACCCCTTTGACCAAAAAAAGCAAGTCATTATCAAGTTGTTTGTTACTAACTTGTTATTTTTAGATATAATATTAATATTAATAGTATTGTAATTATTATTATCATTGATATTTTTAGATAATGGTGGGGACGAGGATTAAAATACAAGCAATCGCAAGGATAATTAGGTAATATATGGACAAAAATCAACCCAAACAAATACCAACAAAGACAAATTAGAAGGAAAAAATAAAAATTCTACAATAATTATAAATAATTACAGAAAAATATTGAGTAATAATGATTACCTCAGAGTTCATATTAGCCACTAATGGTGCCACTGCTGCAGCACCGCCCAGCCTGCTCATGCTCAAAACCTGTTACATTTACCATTCAACCCATTAAAATTACATTCATCATAAATTTACATATTTAACCCTGAGATTTATGGATATTACGAATTTTAATTATACCTTGACTTGGAGTTGGAGAAATTTGACATAATCAATAATCTCGTCTAACATCGAGGCTTTGTCTGTCTGCAAGTTCCAATGTACAACATTAATTGTCCACGACCACATTAACAAATATTTTATTCAAATAACTTATTTATTTATTTATTCCAAAATCGTGCCAAAACAGGCTTATTATTTATACATAAATAAATAATGATCTGATGTGCCTGCGGTTCAACGAAAAGAATTAATTTATGCGTTGACGCTTTGTAATTCGTGGCTTACACGTCGTTCGAGCAGGGTATGTCTTCTAGAGAACCGCAAGTACATCGTGCAAACAACAAGTACAATTTACTTAAATAACCTCCAAATTTTAATTAATTACCTTGTTAGCGTTGGGAACTAATTCCTGTAGTGCCTTCATCCTCTCAGCAATTCTCTCTCTCCGAAGCTATCAATTTTATCCAAAAATAAAAATAAAAAAAAAGCAATCAATTTTAATTTATAATAATGTCAAGAAGTATATTTGAGTTGCATTTAATGGAAATTTAGTCTGAGTTTTTGTTGTATTTATGATTTTGCATTTAATGGCTTGCTTACTCGTTCAGCGATGCTGTGGGGATCAGTAGCTTGGCCTCTTCTCGCACGAACTCTCTGCCTCGGCGGAGCAGCAGTGCCGCCGGAGGAAGCGGCGGCCGGTGCTGGAGTTCCGCCGCTAGGCGGCGCACCTCCGTAGTTTTGAGCTGCTAATGGCCCACCTTGCTGATTTTGTGGATATTATAGATATTGTTAGTACAAGAATGACAGAGAATTAAGCACAAGAATGACAGAGAATTAAGCACATTAAAGTATTGTTGGGTTTTTTGTGGTTCTTACCTGACTATGGTGGAAAGGCTGCTGGCCGGCTGCCTGAGCTGCTCCGGCGAGACCTCCTCCATAACCGTTGAACAAACCCTCTGCACCCTAAGACATTAAAAATATGTGTATGTTGTCACCTTCTAGCAATCTCCATGAATAATAGGATAATAATATTCAAAAACATGAAACGAAGATGAAGGAATGAGCATTTACAGTTCCATTGGGGGATTTGAAGGTGCCGTCGATATCCTCCCTCGATCGATCGACGAAACCAGAACCGCCGTTTCCGAGACTGAGCGGAAGAGGAAAAAACCCTGAAGAATCTCCTCCTCCAGATCCTCTACCAGAAGGTGACATCAGCATCTGATGTAACATCATCGGCTTCCCTCCTGCCGGTGATCCAGCACCACTGATTTGATGTTGTCTGAGCCGGTTCAGCAACGCCGATTCGTCGTATCCTCCGCAGTCATCGCCCGAACCGGCAGGGTTAGAACCGGCGCTCATGTCCCACGGAGACTTAGGGTTTGTAAGATCAGCCCAGCTCGATGGAAGGCTGGAGAGCATCTGATCGAAGAAATCATCATGAGCACCGCCTGCAGAGCCGCCCCCTGCAGCGGCGGCGGAGGTGGAGGAGTTGGCGTTAAGGGAATTGGACATTCTGGAAGGAAGGAAGGAAGGAGAGTGGTTGGTAGGGGTTAAGGGTTGGTGTAATAATGGCGGTTTGTGTGTGTAGTTTTAAGTATTTTTTAGGGTGAAGAAGGAGAGGGGACGTGAAGAAGATGGTTGGGGAATTTGTGTAATCTTGTGTTATTTATAATTGCACTATAGTGTATTTTATTAGGTGAGGTAATTAAGTCAAAAGTTGTATTAACTTTTGGCTTTATTTCATATACACCATTATTAATTCCTCTAACTTTGTGTTTGCTTCTATATATGTATAACCAAAAATTTATCAAATCAATAAATTTTTGGCTATATAATATTATTGCTAGTTTTTTTTCTTACAAAATTAATACACAATAACATATATAATAATTATCATTGTTTTAACCATAATATACAAGTTATTGTATAATAATTATCATCACATATTCACAATACATGTACATACTTCAGATAATGACACGCAGCTTTGAGTATGCCTCGTATATACGTCCGTCATTTTGAGCCTGTTGTTAGGTTATCGACTATGTTACGCGGATACTTCAAAAATACAGAAATATTCTAATATCAGATACACATACAAATACGATATGGATAACTCATCGGCGATAACGACATATCGAGTCTGATTCGAGGGACGGCCTAGTTTAATTAAACAATTCATTCATAAATGTGTTATAAATGAATTGTAATGTAACGTTTACTGAACAAATTTGAAAGTAGTACAATGAAAATTTACTCTATAATCAAACATTTACTTTTCAGTTTCACAGTGCTTTTTATTTCTTGTGTGAATTTCGTCAATGCATGATAATTTTATGAAGGGCAAATATGATATTTGATGCATAAATTTTCTGCAAGTGGTCAGAAAAGTGAAATGCAGAAGACAAGAAGAACAGAGGAAATCAGGCTAGAATAGCCCATGGGCCAGAATCAATAAGGGCCTCATATGTTGGGTCTATTATCATATTTAATGAAATTAAGTTTTTTTTTTTAATGAAAATGAAATTAAGTTTGGGTTTTACATACTGAATTTCAAGCTTTTATTTAAAGTGACACTATTGAAAGACCTAACATTACTAAATTAAGAATAATTTTTTTTTAATCAAATGACCACTATATTAATAGCGACTAATATTTATTATACTTATATACTATTATTTATATTTTTCATGAATAATGCAAAAATATATTTTCTAATATTATGAAAAAATCAAATCTAACAAATATATATTAATTTTCATATTTAAATATATATGATATGTTACAATTTAATTTTTTTTTATGATGAAAAAAATTAAGAATAAAAATATTTTGTATATATTAGAGATTTTATTTGCATGAATTATAAAAAATAATAAACTAATAGATAAATGTAAGAAATATTAATCATCAATTCATCATTAACAAGAGTATAACGGTCATTTGATAAAACAAAATTGAAATCTCTCTCAATTTAATCATGTTGGTTCTTACAATAATGCCATCCTTTATTTATTTTGTATTTATACCATAATAATCATTTATTTCATTTTTATATCATTTAACAATGTATTATTGCTGATCGATCCTCTTGTTGTTGGCTCCACAAACAAAGAGAACATTTATAATTCTTTATAGTTTCAATCTTTCAAGTAATTTTTTTATTTCAGATCAAGTATAATATAAAGTAAAGTAAATATCCAAATTCCAGATTAATCCATATCTTCGTTGCAGATTCGATTCCCAAATATTTTATTTTAATAACATCATAAATTCTTTACTTTGTATTTATCTCAATCTGCAGGCTTTGAGGAATCGACACGTAGTTGCATATAAAATAACTAGGATTAGGATTGGATAATCATTAATTAATTAGGGGCTAGTTAACATGGGCGTGGAGGAATAAATACTGTTCATAGTCAAAAGTTATCACATTTATTTGGGGATAATTTCTTATGTGTCCCTGAGAAAACAAAAACATATTTATTTTGCAATGTTTTAACAAAGTTATAGTGTCTAGTATCGTTATTTAGTAGAATGCGATATTGTATTTTTGAAATATTAAATCATTCACATTTTGTATTTATTTTCTGAGAAACAAGAAACTATATATTTTCTGAGAAATAAGAAAGCAAACACTAAACTATATATATTTTTGTATTGATAATTATTGCATTTTTATTAGACAGAGAAAAATATTAACAAGATTTGAATTCATAATTTTATGAATCATATGCAATTTACTCAATTAACCACCGGGATTATGGAGTATTCACGGAAATTATAAATCATAATCTTTATAAGATTAGGTAAAAATACTATATTGATATAATTACAAAAGTATATGAAATATTCCATATATTGATCACAACTGAAAGCACATAGTATAAATGTATAATTTAACTTTAGAGCCATTGTCCCAGACTGTGTATTTTGAAGGTTCGACTAATGTATTATACAAGTTTGCACTTGAAATGCACGTCATAAATAGATACACGACACGTGACAGTTTGACTTTTTTAATTTTGATCATATTTCTCCAATTTTGACTGCATTTGTGCACTTCAAACGCACGCCGCAAAAATGTACAAATTGACACACAAAAAGTATAAATCCGATCCACTCCTTAATTTTTTTTTATCTTATAAAATTATATATACACATCTAAAAAGATATAACAAACACAAATATATCATAGATGTAAAAAAATATAACATGTATTGTATTTAAAAAAAAATATCATATATCTAAAAGAGATAAGATACATCAAAAAAAATATAAGACATAAAGATATATCATACATCTAAATAAGATATAAAGCCTCGATGAGAGACGGCGAGCATTTTATAGTTTCTCGGAGTGCGGAATTCGGTCAAAATTAAAAAAAAATCAACTATCGCGTGTTGATCTTTTATTGATGACGTGCACATGAGAATACATATGCATGGAATACACAATCTTTTCTCTTTTTAGAAGTATTCGAAGGTCATCATTACGAGGCCTTCTAGTTTCAGATATCATCTCAAATTAAATGTAAAACTTTTATTTAAAAGATCTTAAGACTTCAAATTTTTTTTTTTTGATAATAGATGAAATTTTTTGATATGTCCTCCATCAATTGATGTTAATGAGGATCGAACTCACAATCTCTCACAACATATGATTTTTTATGCCTCACACTCAACCAACTAGGATATTGCACTGCTGTAAAAAACGGTGAAAAACGGTGGAAAAACGGTGTTTCGCATGTTGCGCGGATACTTCAAAAAATCAAAATCTACCCGTATCCAATACGCGTATCGTATCCTAAATCATATATTAAATTGCCGTATCGCCGTATCCGATATGCGTAACCGTATCGCCGTATCGGCGTATCCGAGCAACATAATTTCGGTGGAAAAACGTTCCGTTTTTTACAAGACGGTTTGAAAAAACGGTCAAACGTTTTTTTACCGTGTTTGACCGTTTTTTGGGAAAAAACGTTTTATGGTTCGAAAAACGGCCGTTTTTCACAACAAAAAAATTGGAATTTTGATTATTTACCGTTTTTCCGCCCATTTTTTTTCCAGCCCAATAAAATTACCATTTTTTTTTACTTAAGGTTGTCCCGAATGATATTAATGATTTTACTATTTAGTTTATGTTTGGATTTGAGTTTATATGTTGATGTTACGTTTTGTTGGACATTTGTTTTGATGTTACGTTTATGTTAGACATTCGTTTTTATGTTATGCTTCATGTTGGATGTTGTTTATGTTATTTTTTTACTATTAAAAAATTAAATTATTATATATTTTTTTGGTTTCATCTATAAATTTTAATTAAATTATTATCGATTTCGGTGACCGTTTTTTCACCGTTTTACGGTCCCCGACCGTTCCGTACCGTTTTCCGTATTTTACAACATTGGGCTATTGGTTCATTGACATATAGTCATTTGTATAGACGCAATTAAATATCCAGTTATAGTTAGTTGGACATCAATATAAGAATATGTACATTTAATTGGCAAAATATGGACTAATTGGCTATTAGACAGTTCTTTTAATGTTTCCAGTACTATTCACGAACATTAAATTTTATATTATAATTTGATAAATAAACAATAATGACTATTTAATTACAAGCACAAATATAAAACATGCATAATGTTTATAAGCATGCCTTGAATAAACCCTAATTTATTGATATTATGAGATTTGCAACTAACCCTTGAGGGGAATGAATTTTTTGGAGGTCATATCTGATATTATAATATTTGCAAGGGCTTTAGTGGAACGAAGTTAAAGAATAGAAAAAATGAAGGGAAAGAGGAAATGCAAGGAAAGTGGCGGTTAAGTCAAGCAACAGCATTAACTGCTTTTTAAGTTCGTCTATTAACTATTAAGCCATTTCTGCACCACTCTTCTTTCAATTATTAATCTCGATTTTCTGCGGCGTTTATGTTGTTGCATACGCACTAGATTCAAAATTCGATCGAACCGAATTATAATCAAAGCCGATCTGATATTGAACTGAATAAATCGAATTTTATTTCAATTTTTCAAAATATATTTTATATGATATCTAATGTCTTCAAGTTGCAAAATAGAAATTTGAACCAAATGACTAAATCGAACCGAATCAAATAAACTTGACAACATTACAAATTTATGAAAATTTGATTGTTTCGGTTTGATTTCTAAATAAATCGCACCGGTGTAATAATGCCAAGTAGTAAAACTCAAATTAGATTTTTTTTAGAAACTATGTTTATTGTGTTGTGTTGAATTGATTTGAATTTAGGAGTTGATAAACTTTATCAAATGTCAACATTAATTGAAGATTTGTCAAGATTAGAGCATTATGAGCATAACACAATATTAGAGAGATTATGTGAAGATTTGTTTTGATCTCACCAACCATCTTTTTTGGCCATTTATTATCCACACGTAATTTTATTTATAAAACCGTCCCAGAAATAACATTTAATATAACAATGGTTATTGGTTTATCAAACGAGTAGTGATGTACACCCTAGTACTCTCCCTTACATTCTTGATGACGTGAATATGATTTAACATCTTCAAAATTAATACACAAAAACATGATTTAACATTTTAATTTATGATTTTATGATTTTAATTTATGATTGACATACAATTAAGATGTTAAATCGTGAATTAAAATATTAATTTTTAAGGTGCTAAATTATATCCACGTCATCAGAAATGTGGGGGAAGAGGTGGGGGTATGTCCAACATTTTCCTTGTGAAATATGAAATAGGAAATAGTTGGCAATTTATTAGGCTACGATACACAACTTTTCTTAATAATAATAATATTCATGCCCTGTTTATAATAATTTATAAAGTTCAATTTATTTATCAAAATAGTTATATGCATATTAAAACTTCTAAAATCAATAGAGAATTTTGTAAATTACAAATTGGAAGTACTTCACAGAATGACCCATGGGCCTGCAATAGCATTTGGTATTTAAATTATCTGATCAGTAACCAAAATAATTTGAATTAAATCACAAGTTCAGACAAAAGAATTTCAAATAAATTTGATACCAAATATGAAACACAAAATACATAGCCCAAGATTCAATCCATATTTGAATTTTGAAGTTCCTATTTGGATGACAAAAACACAGAAATTTCAATACACTAAATTTTCTAGTCCACTCCATTATGTCATTACCTGTATTAGGTTACAAAATTAATGTCAAGGATTTATGGTTAAAAATTTAGGCGAATTAGTTGAAAATTCGTACCTAAAATGGGTATCGTCCTTGTGTTGAGTGACGAGACGAGCCGTGTCTCTCCACCAGCAAATCTCTCTATCTTTTTCATTAAGTTTTCGCTCCGCAAACTCCAATGCAGACTCGAGTTCATCGATTCTCTCTTTCTGTCTAGATTCTAGAACCTCCTGCAATCTCCTCTCCAGTTCAAATGGACACACACCGTCGAAATTCTCATAATCCCGCTCTTCATCTTCTAATTTTTCTTCTTCATCGATATTATTGTATTCGTCGAAGCTATCAGTGAAATCGTTGGCTCCATTAGAAATCTGCAAGCAAAGAAAAATAATGTAGTAAATACATATAAACATTACAAAGCAATTAATGTATAATTACATAATTAAGCATCATATCAAGTGGCTACAAAACTGCAATGCGCAGCGTTATATAAAGGTTATAGAGATACCTCCATTTCGCCAGTTCGTATAGGAGGCAGAAACTTGTTGCTTTCCACGCTGAACTGGAGGCGTTCGAGTTCGACCTCCAGTTCCGCTTCCATCTCATCAATCTCATTAACACTTTTATCTAATTCACCCTCCTCTTGAAAAGAACTAACGCAACAATTGCTCGTGTTTTCGTTTCCTCCCGAAATTGAAATTGAAACGGGCCCACAAATGTTCGAATCATCGGAGATCATCGGTTCGTTCTTTTTCTTGATTTCGTTCTTTATGTCTACGAGCAACGTTTCCATCTCCTTTCTCAGTTCGACCATTTTGTTCAGTTCGGTCTTGCTTTTCGAAAGCAGATGAAATAAACCCACCCCCATTCCCAAATTTAAAGATTGGTCGTCTTCTTTCTTTTCTGAAAATCAAACAAAGGAAAAATAAATTTGAGTCCGGATAATTTCAATTGGATA
Organism: Luzula sylvatica; assembly: GCA_946800325.1. Taxonomy (NCBI): domain Eukaryota; kingdom Viridiplantae; phylum Streptophyta; class Magnoliopsida; order Poales; family Juncaceae; genus Luzula; species Luzula sylvatica. The sequence continues at coordinate 55,817,715 of OX326960.1, read as the reverse complement.
ATAAATTAATAATCATTTCAATAGAAAAAGTAAATTAACAATGTAAAAATGATTTTGAGTTGTTTTTTCATAAAGAAAGAAATCGAAAATACGTACCTGATAAAGCAGTGAGTTCGGTACCGGTTTGTTCAGAAGAACCAACTATCTCTTTATTGACAGAAAATTTTGGATCTAATAGCATTCTATCAACCCTCTTTTCTTCTTCCTTCTTTAAAACCCTAATTTCCTTCTTATTCTCTCTCTCAAACTCATCCTCTTCATCCTCTTTAACTTTCTTCACAAAAGAACACGAATAAATCGGGAATCTAACTCGACAACCGAACCTCTTCGAGCGATTACCATCGTATTCATGTCTCGAAAACGAAGATGAAGAGTGAGAATTCTTCTTTCTCATCTTTGTATCCATATTTCTTGTTTATGTTTTACTTTTTTTTGGTTGAACGGTTGTATTTATAGGCGGGATTAATTCTTTGAGAATGTTTGGAGAGTGAAGAAGCTCGGAAACAAACATGCTGGTTTAAATTTTTGAAAATTTTGAAAATTTTGAAATTTAACCGTGCCCAAGTAAAATCTTGTAAACTAGCAAGATAAAAGTAAAACAAATTAATGGGGCTCGTTTTGAAAAGATAATGAAGAAGTAAATAATCATAAATGGGCAATGAATTGGTGGAAAATTAATCTCACTCGCGCGTTTTTCTTTCGATGCTTTAAAGGAGTTGGAAGATTTATGGTTTGTAATGTATGTGTAGTTCGTGTAGCGAGTTATTGATTATTGTTTGGACGAGTGTTATACAGGAAACACAGTGTGTAGGGGTACAGAGTTTGGAGTGGTATTGTGTACCGGGAAACGGTACTTTGGCATGGTGACCTGATATGATGAATTTTAGGTGCTTTTGCCGAATTTTGCAGCCATTTTGATTTTTGAAATTCTAAATATTGACTGTAATTAAGTTGTCATCCAAATCCAATTAAGTCCTATTTACTTACCAATTACCATTTAACATCGATACAACATTTTGTATTAAAACAAAAATGACGTTATTGCAAGAGCTATCATGATTAAATTGATGATGATTTCAATTTTTTTTAATCAGATGACCAATATATTTCTATTTATGATGATTGATATTTATTATACTTATATATTATTATTTATATTTTTCATGAATGATATAAAAATTTAAATAGAAAATAAAAAATTGATACTATTATTTGTAGTAAAAATTTAAGTCCTATTCGTTTTCAATTTTTTTTATTTGAATAGAAAATAGAAAATAAAATTTAAAAACGAGAAAAATATTATTTTTTTATTTTTGTTTTCCATTTTTTCAAATTAAATTCATAGGCACTTCAACATACAAAAAGTATTAGGAAAAAAAATCAAGTTGTATAACCGTATCGAAAATGACATGTTACCGTTTAAAATTTATACAGACCACAAAAATGACAGATTGATCCTAAAATATAATATTGGTAATTAAACAGTTCAAACAGTAAATCAACGTCGATCACGTGAAACAAATTACGCTAATAGTTAAAACAGGATGTGAAATGATATAATGACAATGAAAATGATATACCGATACTAAAAAAATATACTGATACTGATAACAAAATATTGATGCTCGAAATGGTATATTGGGTTTGCAAAATAATATAGTAACACTAAAAATGATATAACAATATTGAAAAATGTAAATTGATCCCTTAATGGTATATCAATATTGAAAATTGTATATTGACGTTGACAACTCGAAATATTGAACCGGAAAATGAAATATTGACGTTGAAATAATATATATTCTGTGACAACTTCATATTCACACTAAATAAAGTATATTACACTTTACAACTATTTATTTATATTGAAACCAATATATTGATACTGTTGACACTCAACTGCACACTCGTCATATTGAAAATTAAACGGTTTATTGACGTAGAAAACTCCATATTTACATTGAAACAACATAATAACGCGTAGTATATCGACTTGAAAATTTTATATTCACAATGAAAATATTTTCTTGATGATGAACTTATGTTCGATATTTATTTAATACTAGCAATGACCCGCGCAACAATTGCGCGGGACTTCATACTCTTTTTTGACATGTTTTTGTATAATTTGTGCGGGTACGTTTAATCTCAATTATATTATCGTGATATTTTTGCAAATATATTGATGTCAATAAATGTATTATAATTAATAAATGTTCATGAAATTTGTCTATTATGGATATATGCACTATAATTAACAAGGATTCATGAAATTGGTCCATCATTATAAATTCACACTAAATAAATAAAATATAACATGTTATAATTCAAACAAAATTAAAGTTTCAAAATAAATAAATAAAAACCGTGAATAATACACATAGAATCGAAATATATATTTAAAATATCATCTATTAACATAAAAAATATCAATTTTTTTTTTTTAAAAACACAATTGTAAATTATACCATAAGAAATTAATAATTTAGTCATAGTTTCATACGGGATTATATATCGAGCCCCAATAACACAAAAATAATATCCTTGATTAGACGGCAAGAGAGAATTAAGTAGCTTGATTGATATTATTGATTGTCTCATTTATCGATTTAATTTATTGTTTAATTTAATTGACACGTCAATTAACATTTACTAATATTAACATATTATAAATTATTGATGTGTTAATTAAACGCGTCAATTAATATTTAATTGAGTCAATTAGAAATGTTAATCAATTTATTTTGTCACGTCGTCAAGGATATTGCGATGAGTTTGGGGACAAATTATATTTTTCTTGCATACATAGATATAATTTGGATTGCAATATAAACAAAACCAAAAAATAAAATAAAAAGTGACACGTGTCAGCTTCTTGTAACTTGTTCAAGATTATAACTATAGAATGATATGAACAAATTTCGACGCTAAAATAATGTTCTCATTAAAACCGATGATGAATGTTTTGAAGTAAGAATACTAATATGATATTAAACGAGGTTAAAGTTTAGGGTTTGGAGTTTGAACTACAATTTTAAGATTTTTTTTATACTCAAGTTTAAGAAAATTGTGTATGAAGATTTTTAAATATGTTACTAGAAATAATGTTTTTTGTTTAAATATAGTGTAAGTTTGGCTTTAATTCACTTATTGCTAGATGCGAGATCGATAGTAGGCATGTTAGATTTGTCGTACTTGAGTGAATTTTATTTGTAAATATAGGATTTCAAACAAAAATCATTGTTTGATTTTGTGAAATTATGAACTTAAGTTATCAAACTCAGGGATTTTGTAATTTACTCACACTTTTATTTCATTCAATCTCGTTATGTCATCATAATAATTTCAATCATTATATTATGATTATGATGCGTGGCATAATTTAAATTATTGATTTCTTTATAGTGATAGTTCTTTTTGTAAATATTTATGTGTTTATTATTTTACAACATATACTTTCAACATTTTAGCACATCATCTTACATTAATAACGTTGATTATTATTGTTCATCGCGTTCATGTTAAAACAAATTTATGTTTATTATTTTACATTAAGTTAAATGAATATATATAAATACAAATAGAAGATGAATATTTCATATATGAAATACTAATGAATTAATATATAATATAAAACATACATCAAATACTAACATTAATTTTAGAACTTTAATTTCAAAAATGCGTTAAATTTGAATTTTCTCTTGATTTTAGCATCCGTAACAGCTCAATTTATTCATAAGAATTTTTCTAGTTTGAATTTGTGAAGATATTTTGTAAGAAAATAAAATGCCTAAAAATGTATATTATGAAGATAAATTAACGTTTTTCTGATTTAATACTATAATTTTAAGAATTCTCTAATATTAGACATCTTTCTTGACCTCATTTCCTCGGTTATATTTAAACAAATTTAATATTAATTTTTTAAAAAATTGAATAGAAAGAAAAAAGAATACTTTACCTATCAAAATATATATTTTACTTCTTAAACTTTTAAACATAGATCATTTGTCAATTTATACCATTGGTTGCTAAATAATTTTAATTATGTTTTTTTGTTGAACTAAATTTCAATATTTCTTAAATTATTTTCATTATTAAATTTCATACTATTTATATTTTCATTATATTTTTATCAATAAAAATTTCTTAGTACTATTAAATTAATAGTGAAAAGTGAATACATAGATCATAGAAAATTACAATAAAACTAAAAGAAATAGCAACCCTACACTACAAATGATTATTTTATGATATGATTCTTCTTCTTCTTTTTTGAGTTTATATTTTATGACATTTTTCGAACTTTACAAATTTTATGGGAGCATTTGTCCTTTTTCGTGAATATCTACTTCTTATTTTTGAGCCTATGCATCTTCTCCACAAGCATTTATATAATTTCTCACGAGTATTTTCCTCAAAATCGTCGTCTCCGTATAATGCTAACTAAAACGTTGATTTTCCTCCGATACCTTATAAAATAGTCGATGTTTTAAAATAGCCAATATATTTCCTATTTAGTAGATTTTTTTTCCAATGTAGATATGGAGAACAGGACTTGTTTTATATATGAATCATTCACACCTTTCACTTCCCATACTTTTTGTGTGAATTTTTCGTAGCAAACAAACTATCTAAACTATCTGTGATAACCACAAATTTTTTATTTTTATAATCATAATAAGATATTTATGTATTTATGATTTTATAATTTTATAATTTTATAATTTTTTTTGAATATTTTTAAAATATCATAACATTTACGCTAATGAAGTGTACTACCATTATCACATTGGGTCTATGTTAGACCAACTACATGGCTACATTCCATTGTTTATTATTTTACATTGCGAAGACAAAAGAAAGACCAATAATTCATATACAAAATATTAATAAATTAATATATAATATAAAATATACATCAAATATTAATATTATTTTAAACTTTAATTTTATAAATTTTATACATTTATTCATTTAATTTTTTTCTTTATTTTATCATATATATTAGCGTAGTTCCTACATGAGGAAAAAAGGCCTAAGAATTTATACTCTGAAGTTAAATTAACGTTTTTTTTCTAATTTAAAACTACAATATTAAGAATCCTCTGCATTACTAAACATTGTGTTTTTTGTTCAAACAACTTTCATATTAAAACTTTGATAAATTAATACAAATAAAAAGAAGAAAATTTTACCTATCAAACCACACATAATTTCTTAACTTTTTAACATAGATCGAATACTTATTTTTAAACTTGTCAATTTATACCATATGCTGATAAATAATTTTTAATTATGCTTTTGCTTGATTAAATTTCAATATTTTTAAAATTATTTTCACTATTAAATATGATGTTATTTATATTTTCATTACATTTTTATCAATATAAAAACGTTAGTACTATTTAATTAACAGTGACAAGTGAGTACATAGATCATATGATTTATTGTCTCTATATGCATGGTATTGCTTGAATTTTGAATTCAACAAATTGTATTCAATAAGATAACATTAATTAACCAATCAAAAAATTAGTGATTTTTAACATAAATGAAAAAAGAAAATGCTTTTGAGAATCATGTGTGCCATGATACACCACATCAAAGATGCCCAATATTATAAAAAAAATTGGGAAAATCTTATCTTACATCTCCAAAGATTTTGAAAAGTGCTATGAAAATTTGAATTCAAAATCAGAACTTTGGACTACCTAATGTCTTGAACTAAAATTTATTGGCTATTATTTGCATTTGATGCTACCCTAGATCAATGAACACCTCATTTAAGTACCAGATATACAAGATTGTGTGGTGGTTTCATCACTGAACAATTTCATATGCATCCCTGCAAAATCACAAATGTGTATCTTCCAACAAAATCATATCATGGATGTCATTGTAATTAACAAAATATCGTAGACACCACAAACAAATGAACTAGCAAATTCGAGCCTAAAACAGTAAACAGAGCATCAAAACCGGTTCGCGGCCTGAGAAATTCACGCGCACAAATCAATCGTCAATAGTTAAATTTCACATCGTTCAGAATTATTTTATATTATATCAAAGGCTGATACTTTATGTATTAATGAAATAATTATATTATTATTTTTAGTTGGAATAATTCAGATTTAATCTGTCAATAGTTGGTTAAAAAAATGATATTTGCAGTAAAATTAATACAATATGTACCATATAGTTTTCCAATATCAGAGCAGGTCACAAATAATTCCCCTATTTGCAGTAGTTGCAGGGTACAATAGAAGTGATATTTGAATTTTGTCATGAGAAATGTCACACATAATTCCTCTAATTTGCAGTGGTTGCAGGGTACAAATGATATTTTGAACTTTGTCAGGTAGACATGAAATTCAGCAAAACTTTGTTTTTAGACGTCGAATTTTTTAGAGGGGACAGAGAGCACCTTCAAAACAATCATCAGCAGAGAGCAGAACGTTTCACAAGTGAGACGTGAAGCATTAATATCTGCATGCAATTATGCAAATCCATGTTGTGGGATTTTTGGTCCTAATATTTGGGGTCATTCAATGAAGGATGTAATAATGTGAAAAAAGAGGCGCCATTTAGTTGCATTGGTGGGTCCAATCTCGTGCCTTCCTTGCTCATTAAATACCATCATAACCATATCTTGCCTCCAAATTTTTCGAATCATGTTTTCCACACATTGGGAAGATTCATATGTGCAAGGTTCATGTAGAATAACAAAAGAGAACACATCACATTATGAAATTCATGACATGGACCCGTTCCACCTGGTAACCTTTTCCATGAGACAGTAAACAATGTCAAATTTGGAAGCCAGTTGCTTATAGAAGGTAAATGAGAGAAATTAGGGATTTAGGAGGGCTAGCTTCATAATTAATTAACTGATTCTTTCATCATATTTTGACACCAATGAATGGAAGACATACGAGACTTTTTCATTTATTATCAAAAAAGAAAAAAGAAAAACTACATGAGTAATTTAATTTTTTTTAAAAATTATTCAAATTAATATGATTTTTAATATTTTATTAATCTAAATATTTTTTGTAATTTTAAAATAACATAAGGGTTTAAATGTAATTTATATTATAAGAATTATTAATCATTGGATAAAAAATCGTATGTATCTTTTTTCATTTGTTTGTACTTAGTTTTTTTTATTTTAGGATTAGGTTATGATTTATGATTAAGGTCTTTAGTTCTAGTTGTTTTATTTGAGAAATCCATATGAGCCGTAAAACCTTTGCTATCATAATAGACTCGCACGTGAGTTTCAAAGGCTGCATTATATTGTAAGCAACAAATCGGTGAAATGAAAATCTGTGAACATTTAAAAACAAAAAAAAGAAATCGTGTGGATCTGAAAGGGCTTTTAACAAACTAGAAAAATTACTCGCGCTTCGCTGCGAATTTAATCATATAATAAATCAATATATATATTTCATTAAAAAATGACATTATTATGCAAATCAAGAATATTAAATATTCAGCGACGACCCGATCGATGAACAAATGTAGACCTTTCGCAAAAAAACATAAGTAGGGATGTAGTGGTGATCCTCCTGCGGGAGTTGTGGCGATCCACCTGCGTCCCCTATTATAAATTATTTATTTGTCAATTAAACGTATCAATTAATATTTAATCGAGTCAATTAGAGATGCTAATTAAGTCACTGAACCCATTTTTGCCACCTCATCATGGTTACTTTTTAATTATATATACTTCGATGAATAGTAATTATCGAAGAATAGTAAATGAATAGTAATTAGTGTTGAACAGTAATTAATTCATGAACAGTATTTAATCAAACAGTAATTGAATGAACAGCGATAGCGATGAACAGTAATTGAATGAACATTGTTAGCGGTGAATAGCAATTGGATGAACAGTGTTGATAACGGTGAACAGTAATTGGATGAACAGTGTTGATGACGTGGCCAGCTGGGCTGGAGCCAAAGTGTTGTAAATTTAATGGGAGGGTAGAATTCTTATCCAAAGTATTTTGGACAAGATCCACTCTCGTCAAAACATTGAATTCATGTAATATCCAAATTCAAATCCAATTGATATTCCGAAAATCCAAATAAAAATTCAAATCCAATAAAAAAAAAGAAGATCCATATTTAAACCAAACCCATTAACTAGTGGTTTTGAATCGGATTTTAGATCTTCATTTATTTTTAATTTTTCTTTATTAAGGAGTGTGTAAAATAGCCATTCAAATATCAGCAATATCCTAATTAGGATTCCTTTGTTTTTTCTTTTATTTTTTGGTCAATTGGATTGTGAATCATGGACCATGAAATTTTCTTTTTCTTATTTTTTTCTTTCTTAAGAAAAATATAATACTCATTGTAATACTCATTTTTTCATATATGAAAATCCAAAGGTAGGCATCGTCCTTCCTATTCAAAAAAATAAAATATATATCAGCAATATAATTAATAAAAAAAATTTGATACATCATTTTTACACACTTATGGAGAATAGCTAAGATGTTTTAACACATGTATAAAAGGTATAATGGGCACATAAAAGAATATCAAATTGACGGGTGGCATTTCGTCATCAACTATTGATAGTGAAAATCATTTCTTTACTGAGATTTCTTTCATTTGGTCTGTCAATACTACCCCATACATCTTTCTTATAAAATTGATTATTTTTTAAATACATAACAATAAAATTAATTAATTAATATTCGATCTAGAACTATTTAATTTACATGTCTAAATATCTACTACAAATATATAATTTATTAGATTTGTATTGGATTTCAAATTTAAATCTTGCTTAAATCAATCAAATAAGCAAAATGTATCCTTTTCAAATATCAATATGCATTTTAGGCTATGATAGTATCGATTATATATGGATGATTTATCCTTCAATGCCTTTTTATAAAGGGTTTCAAGGATACAAGTTTTTTTTACTTTTTAGGACAGAACCTAATCGTGAAGTTATGAGCTCGATTGTTCTTATTTCTGCTAAAATTATTGAATACAGGCTCGTATTTCTGAATATATCTTTTCATTTGAACGGTTTAACCGAAATAACATGAGATTCCCCATTTTGTTCGACATGAAATGATAGTTTTTCATTGCATTAATTCTCTATTGTACTGTTGAAAGAACAAAACAACAGGTATTTGATTTGCAAATAAAACAAAGATATTGAAAAATCAATTTTAGATATTTTTCAGTTTTCCAATCCACATACTAGCGGATTCAAATTAGGTTACCGATTTTTAAACATCCATCGACAACCCTACTCGTAAGATGAGTACGGTACGAACCTCCACAAAAAAACTGAAAAAGAAAGCACATATTAACTCGAAGCTAAAATAACAACATCAGATCCAAAATGTTATAAAGCTCACTGTTATAAAAGTCCAAGTTATTAGTCTCATAATAATTCAAATACCTGTTTATATGTTTACAAATATGTCAAGCAAGAAAAGCAAAAAACTTAGATAATCATTAACGAAACAGAGGTCTGCAAATTAACTAACGAAATGAAACTAACAACAACGAATAAACATATCACCTCTTAAGGAGGAGTGAGTTCGAGTCCAAACACCAACCCATAAAAAAAAACCCAAAAAAACTCAACTGGTTCCAAAATCGGGGGATACAATAACACATCATAAACAATAATCCTAAATCCTCATGGGTTGATTCCCAGATCCAAAATGACCCAACTTCTTCATCTTCTTCCTCGTTTTCATGTCTTCCATTTCTTGGAATGGATTCGGCCCTTCGATTTCTTCACGCGATTTCTTCACCTTCTTTCTCCTCCCCCTATCATACTCCTCATCCCTGTCCATGAAAATATGATTAATATTAAATAAAAATATTATATATTTAAATGGATATTAAGGCTGTAAAATATATACCACTCATCTAGTACGTATCCAATGTTGTTCTTCTCCGAAGGCTCTATATTACTTGTTTCCACTCTAGGTACTTCGTCCCATCCTGGAACTACACACAAAAAATAATAACCCATTTAACAAATGCAATTAACAATATAAGAGAGAGAAAACACTAACCCTTAATTTCGGTTAATCCACTCAAAAGAAGGCCAATAGATTCACGTTTACAAGATACTTCTTCTTTCGCCACGTCATCATTTTTCTTCGTTTCCAATAAATCCGAGTCCACCTTCGCCACATCATCAACACCGTTCTTCTTCTCTCTACTCTTCTTACCTCTCTTCTTCTTATGAGATTTATCCTCTTTCTTCACAAATTCACTTTCGTTGGAAACAGACGTAGATTCTTGCGGCTCGGATACCGCCACATCATCACCTTGTTTCGTAACCAATCGCCTTCTTTTGGCCCTTTTGAATTTTTTACTTTTTCGTAACATTAATGTGGTGAGAAATAGCGTGTTTCGACCAATACACATGGTACTCTTGGATGAACGCTTCGTGAGCTTCTTCGATTTATTTTCTGATTTATGAGAGATTTTCTCTATTTTAATTTGTGCTAAACCTGATTGGTTTTTAATTGGGCCCTCGATTATTTTAATTTCAATTTCCTCCTTTTTAGATTCTTCATCTACCTTAGGGCCATCATCCTGAAATATCATTACAGAAAAACCCAAATGTTAAATACAAGCATGAATAGTAGAAATCTTAAAATATTGAAAAAATATTTCTTTAAAAGTTCAAACTAACCTTAGGTTTGGTTAATATACAGTCTGCTTTGTTTTCTAGCAACGTGACAACCTTATCTTCACCATCATTAGTATGATTACTTATCACATCACACTTTTTCTCTTCAATTTCCTTTTCACATTTCTCTGATTCCTTCAAAGGAACATTCGGCTCCACCACTGGCAATACTACCTTTACTGGACCCTCCAGTTTCGTTTGTAATTCAGAAGGTTTTTGCACTGGTACTGGATTTCCATTTCCATTTCCAATTTTGGAAACATTAGTAGTAACAGCAAGAACCTTCATATTCTCAGACTTCTGAATAATCGAATTATTCATCCCGTTTAATTTCAATTGCGAGGTTTGAATAGGATTCATTTTAATTCCAGATAAATTAGCAACATTATTTTCTTTCTTGACTAAAGGAGCTCTATCGCGCACATAAAACAACATATATGCCTTCTGCGCCAGAACTGTCTTCTCACTAACTTGTCTCACCTATAATATATATCAATCAATCAATACATACTTTAATTCACAACTAAATTAAATTAAATTAAATTAAATTAATTAATTAAAAAAACCTGATTGTCATCGAGAGAATGCCACATGCCACTTGACGTACGAACAAAACAATAGTAATGACCAGAATGTGTACTCCATCCAGCATGCACCAACACACCGTACAGAGTATACTTCAAATTCCCCTCCTATAAATTCAAAAAAAATCTCAAAAAATAATAAATAAAAAGTTTAAAAATTAAAAACTTACATTTGGGTCACTGACAAAGGGTTTCAAGTCCAAGAAAGGTTCGAACTGGACTTTTCGATCGATCTTTTGACCAGGAATAAAAGAGCTGAATCGCTTGAGGTGTACGGTGAGAACATGAGGAGGTTTATTAATTGTGAGTTGCTTCAAAGCTCTAACTTTCTGTTTACATCTCTGACACTGATACTGTTTCTCTCCTCCATCGAGTTTCTCCACCGCGGTGAAATTCGCCAACGCTTTTTTCACCGTATCGGCCTTGGCAATCTCGAGACTCAAGTCGAGAAACGGGTCGTATTTATTCGACGAATATTGACATTGCATGCATTTCACCTGCATTGTTAATATCGATATGTTAATAGTTCAGGGCTAAGAGTTTAGGGTTTTAGGGCTGACCTGGCTTCTGAGACGACCGCCGAAGATTTTGTGGACGAGGCTTTTCTCGTAGGCGGTGGGGGATTCGCTTGGAATGCCAGATGGCAAGCAACACTTGTGCATTGACTCTAATAAGTTGACCATGTATTCGTGTGCGTCTTCTTGTCGCGAATTGCGAAAATTGCGAGAAATGCAGCGCAAGTTCTTGACGAGGTGGAACGGCGATACGATCTTGCCGGTTGATTGGAGGGCGGACATGACGTGATTCTGAAGAGCGCATAAAGCACAAAAGCCAGCAGTACGACCTGTCAAAGAACGAAAATATTTAATGATTTGGGTGATAATCGAATTGTTTAGTAAATTACGGGAAGAACCAAGATCTTACAGGAAGATTTGTGTTTCCCGCTTTGAAGATAGGCAGCGAATGGTTCGGTGTATGTGAGGCATTGTAGAACCGAGTTGAGGAAACAAGTGTTTCCAAGATTCGCCAATCCAGCACCCTGAAAGACACCACTTTGGATCAGATAAAAATTGAAAGAGGGAAGATATCGAATCACACTAGCCAAAACTGGCTTCTGTACTCACGATTCTTCTGAAGGTGATTCGAAATCCGAGCTCCTGGTCCAATCCATGTTCGAAAAACTCGATTCCGGCGTCCATCCTCTTCACAGGAGTTCCATTAACCTTCTCCCCGCCAAAAGCGGACTCGCGTTGCAGCTTCTGGTTCCCGGTAGAAGGGTTTAGGGTTTCAAGAAAGAATCCGTTAGAACAGGCGTTGGAAACAGCTGAATAATGCTTTCTAGCTGGATGAAAGTCGATCCGCCTATCAAAAATCGTCTCTACCGTTACTCCGCCGCCACTGCCGACATCCGATGAAGTCAAGGTCGCCATTTAAACCAGAACAAACAAGTACACAATACCGAAGCCGGAGTTAGGAATCGAGGCCGCGAGATCTAGAGAGGGAGGGGTCTCAGCCGCCGCCTATAGAATACTTCGTCGTGAATTTTCTCTCTGAAACAAACGTGGTTCTCGCAATTGGCCGAAAGAAGGGATAGGAAGAGGAAAGATAGAGCTATATAAACCTCAGTATACCCTCTCTCTGTCCCGGTGGGACATTGCTGGGACGGATTGACGGTTGGGATGGCGTTGCGGGAATTCGGGGTGGGTTGTGGGGCGTTGGATCTTGTAGGGGTGTTTTTGGTAAGAAAAATAGTTACCATTTACTATTACTTTCCCTTATTTATGGAAATTAATCAATTGGAGAAAAAGTTAAAATTTAGCCTTAAAATGTGCATTCTCGACTCGTCAACTTCAACTTGATAATTTTTAACCTCTATGACGTGAGCTCACATACATTTCATTCGTTATTCGTTTACGTGTTCGTTAATTTGAAACAAAATCAATGACGTGACAAATATGATATCACATGAGAAATGACAAATATTCTATCACATAATAAAGATGTTTTAATATATTAATTATGAATTAGCAAATATATTATATTACATGTAATTATTTAATATTTTTAATTTTTAATTAAATATAATAGAAATTTAAAACTTATTTTTTATTAATAAATTATTACATGCATTAGTCAATAATTAAGATTAATTAGTATTGAAAATATCAAAAAAATAATATTTAATTAATATTATAATATATTTGCAAATAATATATAATAATATGTTATAGATAATATAACATTGTAGTATGTATTATATAATTTATTTATTTAGTATATTAATTATGAAATAGAAAGTATATTATATTATGTGTACTTATTTAATATTTTAATTTCAATTTTTTTAATTAAAAATCATAGAAATCTAAGAATTATTTTTGTATTAATACAGCATAACATACTTTAGTCATGTATGTAATTTTCAAAAAAATATTATTTGGGATTGTGATTCAAAAAAATATTATTTCGAATTTAATTATAATCATGTGTACAATTTTTCAAATTAATCATATACATTTCAACTAAATTTTAATTTTTCTTTCACATCAAACAATAGATTCTCATTTCCATTATTTAGGGCCTGTTTGATGAGAGGTATTATACAGGATTTTACATGACAATGCATTATTTTCTCGGACAAGCTTCATTGTCTTTTGTTTGATATGAAGGATAAAGCAAGAATATGTTTTCTTGCTTGCATGTCCATCACTCAATTTTCCACTAAACGATGTCTTGCAAAAAAATGTGGAAAACAAGTTCTCACACTCATGATATATCATAATAGTAATTAATCCCAAATAATTTATATCAACAAACCAATAAATTATAATTTTCATTACTCATTAACTATAACTAATTAATATTTATTGTTTATTAATATGTGTATATACATATTTCAAATTAAATTAATTCCAAACAAATTAATTATTATTTTTAATTAAACATAATAGTAATTAATCACAAATAATTTATATCAACAAACCAATAAATTATAATTTTCATTAGTCATTACCTATAATTAAATAATATTTATTTTATTAAATTAATTCCAAAAATATTATTATTCTTTTAATTAAGCACAATAGTAACTAATCCCAAATAATTTATATCAACAAACCAATAAATTATAATTTTCATTAGTCATTAAAAAATCTACAAAAATAATTATAATTATAATTAGTAATTATTAATATTTTTATTTTTATTATTATTATTATTATTATTATTATTATTATTATTATTATTATTATTATTATTATTATTATTATTATTATTATTATTATTATTATTATTATTATTATATGCAATAATTATAATTTGTAATTATTAATATTGTGATAATAATATAATATAATATTTTTTTATTATTATTACATATAATAATTATAATTAGTAATTATTATAATTGTGATAATAATATAATATAATATTTCTATTATTATTATTATTATTATTATTGTTATTATTAAATGTAATAATTATAATTAGTAATTATTATTGTTGTGATAAATATAATATAATATTTTATTATTATTATTATTATTATTATTAAATGTAATAATTATAATTATTAATAAAAATTATTTATTTGATAGTAATAGTAATAGTAATAATAATAAATTATTATTATTATTAATGATTTATTAATTAATGTAACAATAATTTATACAATAAACTAATTAATTCAAATATGCATTAATTTATAACTATGTTTAATTTATTTTGAATAATTTGCGTTAATAAACTAATGTTTGGTTAATAAATATATACAAACTAACTACTTTTCAAATAAAACATATCTTATATATCTCAAATCCTTGATAACTACTTTTCAATTATCCTTTACATCAAACAATATATTTCACTTTCCATTATCTAAATCTAGCACATCAAACAACACATGCAAGACAATGATGTCCTTCAAATATTTTCCCTCATTTCACTTTCTCTAGAAAATACAAGAATCCTTCAATATCCTTCAAAGTCTTTCACATCAAACGGCCCCAGAATTCTAACTTATCAAACATCACATGTGAGACATAGATGTCATTCAAATATTTTTCTTTTTGGGGCCGTTTGATGTGAGAGAATATGAATGATTTTGAGGAATTCTATCATTGCACCGAGAAAATGGAATGAGGGTAAATTGATTGAGGGATATGTGTTTCTCGCATGTGTTGTTTGATGTGAAAAATAAGTAAGAACTAATTAGATTTGAATTTTATTTATTTACTATTGTATATTGATTTGATATATATGAATTTATAAATATAAATAATTTAATATTACTTGATGATGCATCGTATAATTTATTAATTCCTTGATATCAATCATTAAGTATTAATTAATATTATGTTTATTTTTTTAAATGATTTAATATAATTCTTTTTTAATATAAATTTATTTTATTATTTTGTTTAATTATTAAGAAAAAATATATACTAATCTATAAACCATATATATTATGTTTATTCTTTTTAACCATTGGATTTGCATTGAGATTTGTATTTTTTCATGATGATCATGGAAATTTGTGCATATCATTAAATGCACAAATCTCAATGCAAATTCAATGGTTAAAATCATTAAGTACCAAATCGTTGGTACTTAATTAAGTAAGTTAGCATATATATATATATATATATATATATATATATATAGAGAAATGCTAAATAGAATCCACAAAAAGAATCCACAAAACGAATCCAGGGACCAATAACAAATACATGTAGACACGGAGGGACATTTTTACAATTTTGCAACACCAAAACTAAATAACTCATGCGGAGGGGTCTTTCTCCAAATTTCCAAAACACTTTTACCTCCTCCCACGTCAGAATCACTTTCTCGTCCGTCCGAGCTTCTGGATCTCCGGCGACGCAATCATGGCCTGACGTTCTCCCCGTCGACGCAATCACGGTTTGATCCGGCGATCTTAGGGTTTGATTAGCATATTGTGGTGCACGGGTCTGCTTCTTAAATTCTATAATATTCTCTCGTTATATTGATTCAATTTGTGTTTTTTCTTCAATTTCGATCTAATTTCTTGATAGAAATCCATTTTCGATTTCGAATTTCCATTGTTTTAATTAAATAATTTGAATGAATATGTGAACAAGAAGTTTAATCAGTACAAAGCGACAATCGGAGCTGATTTCCTCACAAAAGAAGTTCAATTTTTAGATCGTCTTATCACTTTAAATCCCCCCTTTCCGAAAATTGTAGTTCAGAAAAAGTTTCGCATGATTTTTGATAATTTCCGTAACAGGGATGAGGAGATCCAAGGGAATGTGGAAAAAAGATCTCAATCTCTTCCTTCAGGTATTACAATATTTTCGAAATTTCTAAAATTATATTTTATTTTTGAATTTAAATGTCCAATCTGAAAAGTTTCACATCATTTTTTTTACTTTTGGAATATTGAATTTAAATGTCCAATCTGATATTTACGTACCAGCCAATAAGGAGAAAGCTTTTTTGCAGTTTTCCAAGAGAGAGGAGGCTGAGTCAGCATTTGTAGCCCCGATGCAGTCATGGGGAATCGCTTTATTCGAGTTTTATGGGCTAATAGAGATAGAATCACCGATGAAAAAGGCAAGGGTAATTTCGTAAATACGCAGAATTTTGGCGCGAAAATGGTCGGCACAAGTACTAGTACGAGCAACCTTGTTAATGGTGCGAAGCTGGTACCTGTACCGGTACTGGTACCAGCACGTCCAACAGTACTACCTCCGGCAGCACAGGTACAACAATTGCAACAGCAAATGGAGAGCCCAGTTGTGAAGAAAACATAGAGTATGGAGCTACTGGAGGAGCTATGCAAGAAGCAAGAAGATTTGGCTCGCAAGAGGGACGAATTCAGGAAGCAAATTGATGTTACTTAAAGATCGATTAAGGTGGTCTATTTGATATTATTATATTGTTTTACTTATTTATTTTAAGTTTATGCAAAAAAAAAAAAAAATCTCATTTTTTGCGTATGTATATTGCAGAGGCTCAGCTTACGACAAAAATCATGGTTTTTAGGAACCACATCTCTGACGAGTTCAAGGCATTCCTTCAGATAGAGAGAAGTATATAATCTACGAAGGTTTTTAGCAAAGATTATATAACATTTATATTGTTTTATTTATTTATTTTATATTTATGTAAAAAAAAATCTGATTTTCTGCGTTTGCATATAACAGTGGCTCTACTTGCGACAAAAATAAGCACTTGTCATGTGCTCTCCATAAGAAGGTATAAACAAACAAAATCGCAGCGGTTTGATGGAATTTATTTGATTTGATGGTTCGAGAGTGATTTGTGTATAAATGTTTGTTGTGTCGTGTTTACTTTTTTTTTACAAGTCAGTTCCCATCGTGTTTACTTTTTGAAGGATTAATTTGATGGTCATGTATTTTTAGCCCAGCTTTGAAAATTATGTGTACCAGTTAGCTCCCCCGCTTATGCAAAAAGCTCTGAAAATTATATGATTAAATTTAACAGAATATATGATTAAATTTAACAGAATATATGATTAATTTTGAGAGAATATATGATTAAATTTATCAGAATATATGATTACATTTAACAGAATATATGATTAAATTTAGCAGAATATACGATTAAATTTAAAAGAATATACGATTGAATTTACTAAAATATAGTTAATTATCCGATGAATACGATCATTAATTTCATATAATTCACCAAAATATATGATTGAATTTAGCAAAATATACGATTAAATTTCACAGAATATACGATTGAATTTACTAAAATATAACTAATTATCCGATGAATACGATTATTAATTTCATATAATTCAGCAAAATATACGATTAAATTTAACAGAATATATGATTAAATCTAACAGAATATATGATTAAATTTGACATAATATATGATTAAATTTAACAGAATATATGATTAAATTTAACATAATATATGATTAAATTTAACAGAATATACGATTAAATTTCACAGAATATACGATTGAATTTACTAAAATATAGTTAATTATCCGATGAATACGATCATTAATTTCATATAATTCACCAAAATATATGATTGAATTTAGCAAAATATACGATTAAATTTAACAGAATATATGATTAAATTTAACAGAATATATGATTAATTTTGACAGAATATATGATTAAATTTATCAGAATATATCATTAAATTTAACAAAATATATGATTAAATTTAGCAGAATATACGATTAAATTTAACAGAATATACGATTGAATTTACTAAAATATAGTTAATTATCCGATGAATACGGTCATTAATTTCATATAATTCACCAAAATATATGATTGAATTTAGAAAAATATACAATTAAATTTCACAGAATATACGATTAAATTTAACATAATATATGATTAATTTTAACGGAATATATGATTATATTTATCAGAATATATGATTAAATTTAGGAGAATTTATGATTAAATATTACAGAATATATGATTAAATTTAGCAAAATATTGAATTTAGAAAAATATAGTTAATTATCTGATGAACATAATCACTAATTTCATATAATTCAGCAAAATATATTTTTGAATTTTGCAAAATATACGATTAAATTTAACATAATATATGATTAAATTTGACAGAATATATGATTAAATTTGACAGAATATATGATTAAATTTAGCATAATATATGATTCTATGGTAGGACCTTTTCAAAAAGGTATTTTGCGAATTTGTAATTAATTAGATATTTTTAATTAAATTAGTTTCCTATTCGAGCATTGCATTAATTATTATTTAAACTAGAGAATTGAAACATGTCCAAAATATCCTTGTTAATTTGTATAAGAATTAGAAAAAAAAAATCCTAACATAAAATTACCCAATTTTCTTTTATATGTATAATGAATCTTCCCTATCGTGCCTAGCATTAATTGATTAAACACAATGAAATATTATCATTAAATAGACAACTTACCAAAATAACCTTTCAAGTAGGATCTAAAGTAAGAAAAAGATTCTGTCATGGAATCACCCGGGACAGGACATGTAGGTACAATTCCAATTGAATACAACGATTAAAATTATTTTGGGCGTGGTTCAAATTACCGATACGTACATGTTCTCGTATAGAATCCATATGAACAAAAAGAGAAGATCATGTAAATTACAAGTTTATTACATCATGATATCATTTTATAAATCCAATGTTCAGATATTTTGAATTTCAGGGTTCGACAACCATACTAAATTGATCAATTACAAACATTATCCACAATCTAAAATCAGTTACAACCCTAATCGAGAAATACACTATCTAAATTGATCAATTACAAACATTTCCGATCAATAATCAATTTACGAAACAAATTACAACCAATTTCAATCTAATTTACGATAAAATTGTAAAATCGACAATTAATTTCAATCCAAAATCAATTTAAATCCTAATTCGAGTGAAAATTGATGTTAAAGAAAAAAATTACTTCGAGAGGAAAAGAAAACCCTAATTGCAGTCGAGAAAGCTCTGATCACGAAGAGAAACCTCTAATCGCGAAGAAATCCCGTCGAGAATACAAGTCAGCCAGTGGCATCACATAATCAGCCGCAGTCGCAGAAACACCCACGCAGAGAAAATTTAGGGACATCGTCATGAGGCATTCCTCTCCCATTATCCTGAATATACAGAGCGCCCAATCAAACAGTGCCACTTCAGCAAGTGCCACTTCAGCAACGTACAATATAAACAATGGATCGCATACCTTAGAAGAAACGCGGAAAAATGCAGTTTCACCCCTGTTTTTTTAGCCCTTTGCAGAAGTAGGCTCCTTGACTTTCGTTTTTGCTTCCTTTGCTAGTCTTTTCTGTACACGTGTCAAAAATGCATTTCATTAATATTACAAAATTAAACCTAATTTTGGATTAATTTGACAACGAATTAAAAGATTTGAACCTCACAAGCTTTAACAGATTCAAAATCATCGTAGAGTGTTTCGTCTACACGCTCACGGTTCACGAGACCGATCATTGTGTTGTATTTGGTCTTGTTTTCCTCTTCACTGATTTAATTTCACACGTTAAATTTTTACAAACAAAACCAAATTCAGAAAATCAAATAATTATAAATATTGAAAACATAATGGGGGTACAGTAGAAATTACATGGTGATCTCGATTTGAGGGAGATCAGAAATGGATTCGGCCGAATCGAGAGCATTCTCTACAAGTTCACGCACTGTTGTGTAGAGCGATTTCCCTGGCTGAAATAACAAAATTTCATTATTTTTTGAAAATGTAACATGAATTGATCTGAAGATTGCTAATTAATTAGAGAAAAAGTAAATTGAAATTGTGCTGAAAGTGAAAAAGCAATATACATTGTCGAATCCAGCAATATTCTTGTTCTCAGCGAAGAACTCGGCAGGAGATTCTGCAATTAATCGATAAATCCAAGTTACAAATCGAAAATTAACTTAGATTAGGAGAGAAGGAAAAGAATTACTTTGCTTGAGAAGAGAAGTATCCTTAGGTTTATTCTTTGTAGAAGAAGAAGCGAGACTCTGCCCACGACGTGAAGAGAAGTGAAAGGATCCCTGGTCGTGCAGAAGGGAAGAAGCTAGGTGGAAGAGGAGGCAGCAGCGGAAAACCCTAGCTTCTGACTGTCGCCGCGCTAGGTGGAAGAGGTTTCAGGTCTGAAAAGTATTGGTCGGCGGAGAGGAGGATTCTGAAGGACTGAAGGATGCGAGAGACTTCGTAGGATCCGGTGAACCTTGCTCCGTCGTACTAGGTGAAAGAGGTTTTGGGTGTTGGTTGCTCGGCGGTGAACCTTGCTCCGTCGTACTAGGACAAGAAGGAGAGAGGAGAAGACAAGATGGATAGCGGTAGCGGCGATGGATTGCCAAATGAAAAGGCCGAGAGCTCGGTTCTTGAGTATCGACGGCGGGTGGCAGATCGGAGAAGAGACTGACTGACTGGTCGAGGCGAGAGAGAGAGCTCGCGCGAGAAGCAAAAATGTAATGAAGTTGGATAATTACGAAAATACCCCTCCGTCTCCTGGATTCGATTTGCGGATTCGATTTGTGGATTCTCCTTAGCAGTCCTGTATATATATATATATATATATATATATATATATATATATATATATATATATATATATATATATATATATATACCGACCCCTTATTTTGGATCCCATCTTTAAGCAATATCCTCATGCCACACCATCATAATTATTTTAACCATTAAATTATGATACATGGTAACATATGAACCATGTATGCACTTTTGATTTTATGTGATTATTTTTTATTTGTAGATATTTATGTGTTTCTTATTTTACACATAATTTTAAGCAATTTTAGAAGTCCACATGACCTTATACTGATAATGTGTCAAAATATTATTCGTAATGTTAATGTTGAACCAGTTGTATTTGATTTTGAATTTTTTTCACAATATGCTACATGATCAATTGTGAATACAAATAAAATATGAAGAGTTTAAATATATAACGTTAATCATAAAACATACATCAAATATTGTTAGTATTTTTCATAATATAATTTAAAAAAATTAAGAAATATATTTACTTGAATTTTGTCTTTATTTTAAGATCCATATTATCATATATTTAATATTTTTCCCTAACTTAAAATTATGAAAACAATTATGTAAAAAAAATCAGTGTTTTTAATTGCGGCGATATTGCGGAAATTGCGGTCTGCAATTTAGAATCGCAACATCGCAACCATATATTGTGCAATATTGCATTTTTGGAAAATTGCGGAAATTACGGCGATATTGCGGCCAAATATCGGTAAAATTACGGTATTGCAGCTAATAATTGCGGCCATATATTAAAATTGTTGTAACTTTCTCATCTTTTCATCAAATGACATGAATTTTATATCGAAATCGTTCGTCTCGACGAAAGGAACACAATCATGGGCTTGGATTTTTTCAAATTTTGTCTTTTACCCTGAATTAAACACAAAACACACGTTAAAGTAATTTCATCGAGAATTATTTAATATAAAAATTATAACATGATTTTGTGATTATTTATTACTTAGTTTTCATGTTTTATGATCATAATATTTGATAAAATATTTTCATAACTTGTATAACTCCTAAAATCTGTCATTTTCATCTATAAATGTACGAATTTCATAATTTTCATTGTATTTTATTGATGTTTCGATTTAAAATTTGAGTTATATTGTTTTATATGTTTATGATGTCGACGAAAAATTATTAACAAAATCAAAATTAAAAGTCCCGTATAATTGCCATATTAATGAAAATTTTATTATCAATTTTTTTTGTACACTGAAAATGCTCTTGGACAATCAACATTTTTATTCATTTTTGAAGAAAATTATAAAGGAAATTTTACGATATTAATGGTGACAAAAAATATTGTGAAAAATATATTTAAACAAACTATTATTATTACATATTTTAATATCGCAACGACGGTCCGCAATAAGGTCATTGCGCCGCAATTGCGTCCGCAAACGCAATCCGCTGCAAAAAAGATCCGACCACAATGGACCGCAATATCGCAATTTAAAACATTGAAAAATATATATATAAATAAATATAATTACATTAATGACTTGTAAGCCTAATTATTATTATTTTTAAACTATATTGCACATACCACTAAGTATGTTATATTTGTATTTTTGCTTAAAATAATTTCATGTTAATCTTTAAAAAAAAAAATGAAAGATATTTATTTACTAAACACAAATAATTTCTTTAACTTACATAATATTTTTCAATAATAAACATGAAACATAAAATTTATCAGACACAAATAATTTTTTTTGAACTTTTACAATATTATTATTCTTATTTTTATATGTAAAAAATTAAAACATTATATGTGTGTAATGAAGAAAAATACAAGTTCATGAGTCAAACTATTATTTTCCCATTAATTTTGCTTGACAACATATGAAGGAAAAAACTCATGAAAGCCATGGCAGCGAGGAAGTATCCTTTAAAGTCTCATATTTTTGACTCATCAAACAAAGAACACTGAGACTTGTCGAGAAATTGTGTGTGTATTCCTTCACATTCCCACTAATCAAACGGCCCCTCTCTAGACAATATAAAACAATGCAAGAATCTCTCTGTATCCTTCAAAATCTCTTGCATCAAACGGCCCCATATTAACCTCGGCACATCAAACGGCCCCATATTAAAACTCCCACGTAGTTTCTCTCTCGCCGAAAGCGAGAAACCCTCGAGGACGGCGGCAGCTACTCTAATCCGATGACCAGAGAGGACGGCTCCAGATCCAGAAAGAGCTTCATGTTAATGACCTTAAAGCCTTTTTAACCGACTTGGATTCGTATGTTTTGTATTAACTGGTATGATTAACTGTCCTCTTCGTTTTTTTTTTTTTGCAGAACGGGTTTGATTCGTTTATTTTTTGGGATTAACTGACCGGTGGATAGATCGTTACGGGTTTAGTACCAATTTAGTACCTGTCATCTGGATATTTGGTTTTAAGTTTAACCCTTTTTTTGACTGAATTTCGGGGTGAGCTTGTTTTTTTTCTTAATTCTACAGTAGATTCTACAAATTAATTAAAAAAGAAATATTTATACAAAATACAAATAAATCGTATGAAAAAATAAGATTAAAAAAGAAATATAAATTTACATTTTGCCAATGATGCCAATAATCATCCAAGCGAGAAACAACAACAAGGGCTTCTGGAACAGTGCTTCTGCGAGGTGTTTTCGTGTGGTTTCCATTTTCTTCTTCTGTGTCGTTGCTTTCTATAACCTCATTCGGTGCAGCTATGATCTGATAATATGAAATTAAGACGAAATTTTATAATATATATCCGATTTAATATTGAAATGAGATATTAAAGGGAGAATTTGTCTGTTTGTAGTGCACTTGTCTTGATCTGTGGTTCCAACGACCAAATTATCCAAGATTTTTGCAAGCAATGGGTGTATAATTTTGGACACTATCCCCATCAACCTAGAAAATCTGCAACATAACCATCAGTTAAAAATTATTTAACATTAATTAAGAGAAATCACTTTAACCACGAACCAAAAAAAAGTAGATTTCAATAATAAAATTAGCAAATAAGTAATAAATCTAAGCAAAATATTCTGAAATCTCAGCTAAAAAATGGATTTCTTAACCAAAAAACGAAAAAACGTGGCGATTAACATTAACATATGACGTCATCAGATCTAAATGAGGAAGTGCTGGGGAAGACTAAAATTTCCCTTTTAAAAAGGTTTTACATAGAGTTAAAGTTAAACAAAGCTAAAAGCTTTCCCCATCATGGGTGTCTCCGTCAAATACTCAAAGCCCTCATTCGTTGTTTGCCCAATTCAATCCGAGTTTTTAATTCTTCTTCCACCGAAATGGCCAGCTACCTTCTTCTTCCTGAGACGCACGCACTCTCCAGGGAAGAAAATCCCATACGGATTTTTCTCCAGCTGGTTTTATTTTATTATAAAATTTGGTCTACTGCTCCTCCATCTCCTTTTCTTCATCTTTTCTTTTTCAAACGATTGTTCTGTTGATCCGAAGCTTGGGCGTATTGTGCTCGTTTAACGATCATGGCCACCGTTTTTAGGAAGATCAGTTCCTTGACTTCCTTGTACAAGAAGCCGCCTGAAGGAGTTCTTCCGATTGCAGATAATATTTATTGTGCGTAATCAATCAGCTTTGCATCTTCTTTATTTTTAGTTTTTAATCGTTTTTCTAGTAGGATTAATGATTTCATAGGCCTCAATCCATTAATTTGATCACCGAAACTTCACTAAATTTCAGTGTTCGACCGTTCTTACTCCATGGAAACCTTAGACGAAGGGGGTTTCAAGGCCTACATCGACAATACCATATCCGAGCTCGAAGAATACAACCCAGATGGATCGTACATGGTTTTCAACTTCGGGGCCGAAACCAAGAACCAAAGTCAAATCAGCCGCTCGTTATCAGAATACAAAAGAATGATAGTCATGGATTACCCTTGCCACTATGAAGGTTGCCATTTGCTCCCAATGGAAACACTTTTCCATTTTCTGAAATCGAGCGAGAACTGGCTCGCTCAACAAAAACATTTCCTCTTGTTGCACTCGGAGCAGGGCGGATGGCCTGTTTTGGCATTCGTTCTGTCCGCACTATTGATTTATCTCAAACATGATAACGACGAGCAAAAAACACTTGACATGGTTTATAAACAAGCTCCGCCTGAGTTATTGCAGTTTTTGGTCCCGTTAGATCCAATGCCTTCGCAATTGAGATACTTGCAATATGTTTCTAGAAGGAATGTGGGGCAGGAGTGGCCCCTCCCTGAGAGGGTAGTTACTCTGGATTGTGTGATTTTGAGATTCATTCCGGATTTTGATGGACAAGATGGATTCAGACCGTTGTTTCGGGTTTATGGCTTGGATCCGCTTAGGCCTAATGATCATAGCCCGAAGCTTCTTTTATCCACTCCAAAGGATAAGAAGAGCACCCGCTTCTACAGAAAGGTACATTTTCTAATTTTATTCAATATAATGATGATTTTGAAAGTTTTATGAGATTGATTTGGGTTGGTTTTATGAGATTGATTTGCGCAAAACTTTTAATTCCATGTTTTGCACGTTTTTACCGTTGGATCAATATCAATCAAAATACTTAGATAGATACCTCTTGTTGGTCGTTGCTTCCAAAACAGAAAGTGAAAATTTCTTATCTTGGAATCTAGATAAAAACTAAATAAGATTACTAGAACATGGAATAAAAAATAATATTTTGTTTATGTAATTTATGTTACATATTAACATTAATGAATACAGAAATAACGTGCTTCAGAGATATATTTTACATAACACCTATATTCAAAATTGGATAAACTAATATATACTAAAGTTGTATGTTATTCACATTTTTCTTTCAAAATAAAATCATGTAGCAAAAGTGAATTGAGAAAACACTAAAAAATTTACTCTAGTTAAGTTAAAAAATATATATAACTGAAAAAAGAAAATAGAACATATAACTAACAAAACTTAAACATAGCATATGCACTTGCAACATATAGTCATCGTATAATGTTACTTGAAAAAATCACCGAATAAAATCCAATAATACAAAATTTCAAAAGCAATCTCGGGTAATCTTCAAAAGTTTGGCGGGTACAAAGATAATGCGATCTGGTGTCAAATAAGGGAAAGAAGCACCGAGTTTTTGGTTTGTTTACTTCTGATTTTGTCATTGGAGAAAGTTGATTCAGTACCCTTTTTTTTACTCACATGCAGTAGAGAGAACAACATCCATAAAATATTTTGATTGATTTTAATCCAATGTGCAACATGCATATTGGAATGTTTAGTTCGGATCACCATTTCTATTATTAGACATGACAAGTAAACATATCTAATGTGTTGATTTTGTTTGCTATTTAATATCATGATGATAAATTTCATTTTTGTGGCTTTGTGTTATATATACATTATTTAATACTTATTTTTGAATGTAATTAGGCAGATTCGAATATAGTGAAAATAGATTGTCGTTGCCGTATCAAAGGAGATGTGGTTTTGGAGTGCGTTAACGTGGATGAGAGTCTTGAACTGGAAACAATGTTTTTCCGTGTGATGTTCAACACCTCTTTTATCAAATTGAATTTTCTTACACTCACTCGCGATCAAATTGACATTTCATGGGATTCAAAGGAGTATTTCGTTAAACTTTTCAGAACTGAGGTGAGTTTCTACTTTTACTACTAATTCAAATATTTTTACTATTCTAAGCGATATGTAAATCATTTTTCTTTAAGATGATTTTCTCGGACATGGATAAGACACCACCAGAAGTCAAAATGGAGATTCAAACTAAAGAGCCAATCAAAGGAGATGAAGGGCTCTCGCCAGATGCCTTTTCAGGAGTTCGAGAAAAGTTTGGCCTTTACGAGTGGTTAGGAAGTCATGCACATCCACAAAATAATCAAGATAATGGAGAGATTTCTTCTCCTCAAACAATAGAAGTAAATGATAACCCAACCAAAGAGAAATTAGGTGATCATGATAAATCTACGAACTCAGAACCAAAAAAGGAGTACTTGTCCTCTTCTTTGCGTACAGAAATATCTTCGGTTAGTAAACTAAGGTCTAATTTCTTGGGGGCACAGTCACCCCCCTCGGAGTTTCAAAAACCGAAACCAGAAACCAAGAGCGCAGTAAGCAGTCAAAAAACTACAAATTCTGAAATAAAGAGAAATATTGTATCCTCATTTTTGGGTTCTTCCGAAGCATCTCCATATATTCTATCAACACCTTCACCGTTAGCGTCTTCTCCTTTCATAGTTAACAATTTAGATAGTAAAAAGAATAATACCGTTACACCCATATCCTCAAAACTTTCAGCTCTTTTGAAATCTGATTTAGCTTCCCAACAAGAAATTCCTTCATTGCAATCACAAAAGTCAACGGATACTGCACCTGCGCCAATATATACAACCAAACTTTGGACCACAACATCAAGTAATCCACCTTCGGATGTGTTCTCGACTCAGTCTCCATCGGTATTTGGCCTTTCATCCGCAAAAGAGACAAACAATGAGGAGCCAGGACCAACTAGTTTCTTAAAAAAACAATCAGCCGTCATTCTGTCACCTCCAGCTCCAAAATCATCAATAATTGATTCTTCCCCAACTCCCCCTCCTCCTCCTCCGCCGCCATCTCCTCCTCCTCCGTCAAAATCATCAACTTCTGCACCACCACCACCTCCTCCGTCAAAATCATCAACTTCTGCACCACCACCACCTCCTCCTCCGTCAAAATCATCAACTTATGCACCACAACCACCACCTCCTCCTCCTCCTTTAAGACCATCAACAACAAATGTCCATTCACCTAGTCCACCTCCACCTCCACCACCACCACCTCCACCTTCAAAACCATCAACGTCTTCGCCGTCACCTCCACCACCTCCTCCTGCAAAACCATCAAATTCTTCTCCACCTCCACCCCCACCTCCACCTCCACCTCCACCCCCACCTCCTTCAAAACCATCAACATCTTCTCATTCCCCTCCACCTCCACCCCCACCTCCTTCAAAATCATCAACTTCTCCTTCACCCCCGGCACCGCCACCACCTCCAAATAAGAACACATCTTCACCGCCACCTCCACCACCTCCACCAGGTGTCAAGAATGCCCCTCTCCCACCTCCCCCACCCAAGCCTCAAGGAAGTGGAAGCAATGCTCCACCCCCACCTCCACCTCCTCGTCTAGGTGGTAAAGCAGGAGGGCCTCCACCACCACCTCCTCCTCTAGGTGGTAGACCAGGAGGACATCCCCCGCCACCTCCTCCTCTAGGTGGTAAACCAGGCGGCCCTCCACCTCCTCCATCAAAAGGCCGACCCGCCCCACCAAAAGGCTCGATGCCTGTGAAAATCAATGCAACCAAAAAAGTTTCTCTTAAACCCCTCCATTGGTCTAAAGTTACAAGAGCCGCTCAAGGAAGTTTATGGGCTGACGCACAACCACAAAAGTACGATTTTTAATTTTTATTTTGTATATTTTTAGTCTGAACGAATGTTTATCTAGTGAGTTAGGTGGTGGTTTTATTTTTCTAATTATTGAACTGTTATTGTAGGGCACCTGAGATTAATATTTCGGAGCTCGAGACTCTTTTTGCGGTAAATGTGCCCGATCCGAAGTCATCAAGTCGTCGTCCTGTTGCAGCTGCTAAATCCGAAATAGTTTCTATCGTATGAGATATCATTATACGACAAATGAACTGCATGATAAATGATGATTGACAATATATTTGATCATTTTTGTAGATCGAACTTAATCGTGCTAGGAATTGCGAAATCAATCTCAAGACTTTGAAGATACCATTTAATGAAGTGACTGTAAGTATGATAAAAATGAATGCTTCAAATCACATTGCATCTTTGTACAACAAAGCATAATTATAATTATAATTTTATTTTATTTTCAGAATGTTGTTCTTACTCTCGATGATTCTGTTCTAGAGGCTGAACAGGTAGATAACATTATAAAGTTCTGCCCAACCAAGGAGGAAGTTGCACTACTCAGGGTTTGTTTTCTCATCTTCTCTTCTACGCAATCATATCATCTTATATTTTTTTGTTTTCAAAACTCTTTGAATTTGTGATTTTCAGAACTATACTGGCGAGATTGAAAAATTAGGTAAATGTGAGCAGGTCGGTGTCTTTACTTGCTCTATTTCCCAAATTGATCTATAAATTTATAAATATTTCGTCTCCGTATTTTTATATTAGTATTTCTTGGAGATTATAAAAGTGCCGAGATTTGAGCCCAAAGCGACTGTATTGTCCTTCAAAATTAAGTTCCGATACCTGGTCAGAAAATTTTCATTTATTTTGGTGTATATACTTGACCTTTTGCATCTTATTTGGATATAAATCGTGCAATATTTTTTTTTCAGGTTGCAGAACTCAAAGGAAACTTGAGTATTGTGAATGCTGTAACAGAAGAGGTATATGCCATTTCAAGTTTTTCTTTTTCTTTTTCTTTTTTCATTTATTTAAATTCAACCTTTTTTTAGGTTAGGTGCTCTGTTAAGCTCAAAAAAACTATGCAGACAATCCTTTCATTGGGTAATGCAATCAACCAAGGAACGGCAAGAGGTTATTAGTTGGAACAATTCTTTAATGATATTCTTTGCAAGTTTTATCTGTTTATACTTTATTTTCGTCTTTTTTTGTTTGCAATTGGCTCATAAATATTATTAAGTATTTATGTGATAAATGTCGTTTTATTCAGGTTCTGCAGTTGGGTTTAAATTAGACAGCCTCACCAAACTTAGCGAGACGCGTGCTCGTGACAATAAGACGACCCTAATGCATTATTTATGCAAGGTATTGGTACTTAACAAACATTTCTAGTGAGCTAATGGTTTAGGGCTTTTGTTCGAGTTCAATTATTTTTCCGATTTATATAACAAATCTCGTCTAAATGATAGGTGCTCGCGGAGAAACTTCCAGATGTTCTTGATTTTCCCCTTGATCTCATACATCTTGAACCCGCATCGAAGGTGCTCTTCAGAAAATAGTTTTCATCGCCTTAATTTTCCTCCAATTGTTTTATTTATTGATTTTGTTTAATTGATGCAGGTACAATTCAAAGACATGGCCGAAATAAGGCTAACAATACAAAAGGGAATAGAGAATGTTGAACAGGAGCTATCTTCCTCTGAAAACGGCGATTCTAGTTCTGAAACATTTCAAAATGTATTTATTCTAAACTCCTCCAAAGGAATATTATTTCTTCTATTTATTGGTGATATTTTGAACTTGGAATATTTTTCTTTTTCATGACAGAATTTGAGGGAGTTTCTTTCGCTTGCTGAAGCTGAAATGAGGTCATTAACTGCTCTTTATAGTGTAGTGGTATGTTTCAAGTTTCTCTTTCTCTATCCCTCACAACATTAAAGAAAATTAAATTTAGAGTGGTGTTAGAAGGGTTTCATTTCATTAAATGCCTGCCATGAACCAACGAAATATAGACTATTACGAAATATATATCCTACTAAAGTTCTCAATTTGCATGAACAATATCATAGTGTTCTCAATAGTGAAAAATCAATTACATTTAGCGATAATTACTTTTCAGGGAAGAAATGCGGACACACTTATAATATTTTTTGGCGAAGATAAAAACCGTTATCCATTTGAAACAGGTAATTTTTATTTTATTCAAGAATGCTACTTGAATTTAAGTATCTACCCTTTCAACTTATTTTTGTTAACTCCTCTTTAATAGTCATCGCGACGCTTCTGAACTTTGTCAAAATGTTCGAGAAAGCACATATCGAGAATTTAAAGAATTACGAGCAGGAGAAAGCGAGAGCCCTAAAGGAAGCAGCGGAGAAAGAGAAAGAGAACTTACAACAAAACAACCCTAATTTTCTCGCAAATGCATCCAAAACTATAACTAAATCATTGTCAGGAATAAGGAAGGGAAACAAAATTGCATTGTAAATACAACATAGCGATGTTGAGCGAAAGAAGTTAATTACGGTTTGAAATGGAAACCATACATTTTTGGCTAACAATAATTCGATACAGAAAATATTACTTTCCTTAGGGTTATTATGCAAGGAGGGACTCCAAGCTTATAGTTGCACATAAAATATGATTATGATATTGTTCTTTTCTTTCATTGTTAATTAATTATTTTTTTGTGAATGGGGAAGTATTCTATGATTTTGATTGTGTAAATAGTTTTGTAGTGACATAATTGAGTTGATTTAACAATCATTGTGTTAAAAATTTGTTATGGATTCAAGCAATATTATTGGAGAAATTAAATACCTCATAAACCCAATATTGATCACGAAAATGTATTCTTTTATTTGAGCAATTCAACTAGCGAGTCTTCGATAACCATTTGTTTTCACTGTTACGATGACTAAACAAACTCTTAACCTAAGAAGAGTTGTTCAAAACCCACTCGACCAAAGTGGAGACTCCGAACCCAGTCGCGGCGCGCTTCTTATCGTTCCAAACCGGGCCTGCCATGTCTATATGCATCCACTCCACCTTCTCGTCCACAAACTGCAAATTACAAACAAATCCAATTTTATTTTTTATATATTATTTCACGCCAAGTTAATGAGTTTTGTGACAAAAGAATTGACCTGTTTGAGGAAGAGAGCTGCGGTAATGGCGCCACCTTGGCGGCCTCCAGTGTTGACCATATCGGCAACGCCGGATTTCATGGAGTCCCAATAGCTTTCTTCCAAAGGCATCCTCCAGAGCTTCTCTCCTGCTCTCTCTGACGCCTCTACCACTTCCTTCGCCAGCTCATCACTAGGCGTGAAAATTCCTATCAGAAAAAAAAGTATGAAAAAAATAACTCGAGATAATATGGTATTTAGAAAATTGGGAAATTACAAACCTGCAATGTTAGGACCAAGGGCAACGATGCATGCGCCGGTAAGAGTTGCCAGGTCAACAATCTACATATAAAAAATATTATCAGTACACCTTTTTTAAAGAGATATTATTAGAAAAATACAAAGTTTACAAAATTATAATAATGAAAAAAATGTACCTTCTCGGCACCTTGGTTACATGCATAGACCAAGGCATCGGCAAGAGTAAGCCTACCTTCGGCATCAGTGTTATTCACCTGAACCAAAAAATTATAATAAAATTCGTATAAGAATATTATCTTATTATGAATAGGTTAACACATGAATAATTAGTAAATTATATTATGCCTCGATAGTCTTTCCATTAGAGGCAGTTAATATATCACCCGGCCTCATGCCAGTACCGCTAATCATATTTTCACAAGCCGCCACAATAAAATGCACCTGAAAATAAATTACAAAACCCAGAATTAATTATAAAAATATCAATAATTGCGTTAATGCCATTATCCAAATAAAAAATGAATATACCTCTACACCAGGTGGTTTGATTTGAGCAATGGCTTTCGCAGCACCAAATGTAGCCGCAGATCCTCCCATATCACATTTCATCAACTCAATGGAGCACCCCGGTCCAGTCTTTATATTATAACCACCACTAAAAGACAAAAATATGATAAATTAATAAGCTTCCAAGATTATATGTGCAAAAATAGCACATTACATACCTGTCGAAAGTCAAGCCTTTGCCAACAATGGCGAGCTTTCGTTTCACGTCGCCACCTGGCGGTTTGTAACAGAGGTGGATAAAGTGAGGAGGATTTGCCGAAGCTGCGGCAACTCCCAAGTAAGAACCCATTTTTAATTCCTTACATTTCTCTTCGTCTAATATATTCGCAGTCATAACATCGCTGTATAATGATGCCACCTTCGATGCCTCCTCGGCCAGCACACCTTAATTTAAACAAATTAAATAAATTAAATAATTCCATATAAAAAATACTATTATATTTATGGTACGTACTAAAATGTGATTTTACTTACCAGGTGTAAGAACATTAGCAGGTGCGTTAACAAGTTCTTTTCCAAATATCACGCCAGAGCAAACCTCGACAGCGTACTTGAGTTTTTTGTCGAGTTCGGGCCCGCTTCCGAGACCAATAATATTGACTTCTTTAAGAACAGCCTTCTTCGATTCGGACTTGAACCTACTATCTTCGTACAGACCCAACATGGTACCCGAAGCAATGGAAGAGGCGGCGCATGACTTGGCCTCATCCGAGCCCTCGATCGAAGAGACGAGTACGATGGCAGCGTTACTGGCCTGAGCTGCCTTGGCGACGTTTGCGACGGCCTCTCCGATTTCTTTGTACGAAGTTGTGCTTGGTTCTTTGATTTTACCGATACCAACTAGGCCGATTCTTTTGAAACCGAAACCGGCTAAACGTAGCACGACTGTTTGGCCGGATTTTCCAGTGAAATCCTCCTCGGAGGAGGCTTCGGCGAGTAGACCGTTGAGTTTAGAGTCTAGTTGTTTGAGGATTGGGTTCTCGAATTTTGAGTTTGAGTCTTTCGAGAAGTCTTTCTCGGAGACGGCTAGTGCGAGTACATCACCTTTCCATTCTGCAAAATCGAGTTCTTTCGCTGAGAATGAGATCTGCAGAGAGAAAGAACAGATTAGATTTCTCCTGTCTGAAATCCATGAAGCAGAGTTGACACAAAACAAGCTAGATCCATCACAAAGAAGGGGGAAATTGAGAAATAACAGATCGAAAATCAACAAAGATCTGCAAGCGATCTGATCTCAATTCTCAAGAAAACTCGTATTAACCCACAAAAACAGTAATTTTTCACTTATTTGCAGAGCCATAATGATACATCACTCAGTAAGACATTCCATCAAACACTTAGCCTGCACTACCTATAAACAACCCAGATCAAAAATAAAATCATGAGCAAACCTGATGTGCCTCGATATCATTGGCCTTAGTCAATCCAAGAGCAGCATTGGCGACAGAGTGAACCATCCTAGCACGAGACCCAAATCTCCAAGGACGCCCAAGAGAAGAAGAGGACAAAGAAGAAGCAGAAGGTGGAGAAGAAACCCGAAGGTAGAGGTGGGTATGGAGGAAATGGGAGGCAAAGCGGGTCGGGCAGACGTGGCGGCAGAGACGGGAAGCGAAAAAGGCAGCAGTAGTGGAGGAGGAGGCAGCGGCTACTGAGAGGGGAGAGACCATTGGAATTTGGGGAGAGTTATATACGAGTAGAGATAGAGATTGTGTTGATGCATGCGTCACGCATCCCGCTTTTCGAGTATTGATAGGAATGGATAGGATAGTTTGGAAGATATCAATCATATCATTTTTGTTTGTTTATTATTATGGCCAATATTTATCTCATTAGTAAATTTGTTTACTTGTTTAAGTTGCTCACTGTTATGAATAAATAGACAAGAAGAAAAATTGAGAGAGAGAATTTTTTTTTATTCAAATGGATCAAGAATTACAATAGCCAATACAATTTTTATACAGTAGAGGATGAGGTGAGCGCATGAATTAAATGAGGTGTTACAAATAATCAATATTAAATTCATATAATTACTCATTTGAATATAATTAACATTAAGTTACAATATGACATTCACGTAATTTATATATTCATAACACTCACTCTATTGTCTACTTGACTACTTGTATGTAGATAAAGGGTCATTTTTCAAAACTTAAAACGTTTTGACATGCTTTAAATGTATGCTAATTTTATTGTAGAAACTTTACTAGGTGGCTGATAGATAAACTGTCTTTTTTCAACAAAAAGTTATATTATATTATATTTTAGGAAATTAATGCTTACTGATGGAGCTAATAATTATTAAGAGTTTCGTATTGAACTAATTTCATGTTGTTTGAGAATTACATTAATAATGTCTATCAGAATTTTATGATAATACAATTGTTACTTGTTAAGTGTTTTTATAAGATCTTTCAGAAATGGTGTTTTATTATGATAGTTTTTTTTATTTTTTTTGAATGGTATCCGACAAAAGATCACTTTCGTTATTGATACATAATTGTTTTGATGTCAATGGAGATCGAACCCATAACCTCTCACAACATATGATTTTTTATGTCTCACACTCAACCAACCAGGTTATGTGCTCTTTGGCTATATAATAGTCTATGGAACGGATGATTTTTTTTTGTAATTTTCTCGTGATTAGATTTTCTTGATCTTTTTTATTATAAATTTTTTTTCAGAATTTTTTCAATTTAGACGCTCAAAGAAATCAATATCATTTTTAATATAAAAATAATGAATCAATGTCTGTAGCAAAAAAAAGTTTATGACTTGGAACAAATCTCTTACTGGATACGTATTTCTATTGGATTCTTCCAAAATTATGCGGATCGTATGATTCAATTCTTGCGTAAAATACATGATTTATCATTAATTTTCTAGTCTATTGAACAAGTAATTCATTTTTTTTATTGTAATGCTGAGCAGGGGTACAATTATAGGCAAAAATCTCATTTGGAGATGATCTAATAATTATATTTATTATTGTTTAGGGATTCAACCAATTGATTGTCACTTAAAAAAAAAAAATCCAGATTTGAATTCAAATAAATCGAGGTCATTTTGAATATAAAAGCAATGAATACATAGGTCAATAAGACGCGTAGCGAGTTAAATTATAGCGCATTATGTTACCGATTGATTGTTTTTTATTGGATACTTTGAAACAGATGATTCCGTGGATCAAATTGTGTGTTTAAACACATGACTTAATATATAAAGAAAAAGTTGAAATAAATTTGGTATTAATTTGATTTAATTGAGTAACTAATTAATCATTAACACCATGATGTCATGTCATCAAAGATAAAAATCATGAATTGTGGAGAAATGATATATGACCTCGTAGTAAAAAATAAGAAAAAACATTTTACAAACAGTACCGTTTCGGGCTTTTGTTGTTGTTGACTATGTGTTGAGAACGATATAATGTAACATTTTTGCAGTCAACAATAGACAAATACTTTTTCTCATATATCATATTATCATCTACATCATAATGTAATTAAAAAATAGTATCGCCAAAAATAAGTCTAATATGACTAGCGTTCGTATGAATTATCTCCAAAAAAATAGTAAAATAATAATATCAAAAATATGAACAAAAGATTCTTTTTCATATACAAAGAGTTAAAAAATATATATATGTTTTTTAATTATTTTATTTTCTATAAACTTTTGTATAAGATTTTTCTACAAGTTATTG
Source organism: Luzula sylvatica (assembly GCA_946800325.1). Classification (NCBI taxonomy): domain Eukaryota; kingdom Viridiplantae; phylum Streptophyta; class Magnoliopsida; order Poales; family Juncaceae; genus Luzula; species Luzula sylvatica. The sequence continues at coordinate 55,781,287 of OX326960.1, read as the reverse complement.
AATAAGCTATTGTAATACTATATTATTTTCTATAAGTTATTGTATTAGTTTATTTTAATTATTTTATTCCACATGATATATAATTATTTTGTTTCCATAACAAATCAAAATGACATATAAACATGACTCTCTAATTTATGATTTATGAGTATGATTATGATTATATATATACTTATATTTAAAGTATAGTTGAATGGATAGTTGAATGAATTCAACTAAAAAATGACACGTGTTTAGAAGAAAAATTGCCCAATAAAATTCAAAATCACGCAACAATCAAATTATGAAAAAATACATTATAGAAAATATAACCAAATGTACATCATATATATATATATATATATATATATATATATATATATATATATATATATATATATATATATATATATATTTTTTTTTTTTTTAATTTAAAAGACATATCATACAAATAAAAAGATACATTACATATCAAAAAGTATATTTCAAAAGGTATAACCTACATTTATTATACTTCAAAAGTGTATAAAAATGTAAATATTGTGATTAATTTTCATTATAGTTGTATAGTATAAGGTCAAAATCACAATATATATTTTCAGAAGTGTCTGGACAATATATCTTACATTTAGAAGAATATATATTTTCAAAAGTGTAGAAAAACTTGGACACACAGAAAGTCATAAGGTCAAGATCACAATATATCTTAAAACTTATATTTCTTGTCCCCGGGAAACCCATCCTTTTTATTCTTCTTCTTACTCAAGCTAACTTCTCTCATACTAACATTTGTCTCATTTCGAGCTCAAAGTTTTTCTTCATGAACAATATATACAATTGAAAAATAACGGACCCCACTATTTTCAGACTCCAGACTCGGGCCCCGCTGGACTGTGTCTGGACAATTAAAGATCTATTAATGGACTAGGGGGGGCAGCTGCTCCCCTTAATTTTTTGAATGGTAGCATATATATGTGATTATGCCGGTGTATTTTACGACATAACTGTATAATTATGTACTACCGTCTTTCCAAATTTTTTTGAAAATTTCTCACTGTAGTCCCCCCTAGATTACCAAAATAATTAATTCTTGAAATATTTCATTAAGTTTGCAAGATGCATTCTCTTAACTAAACATGTTCTGAGGTTGTTCTAAAAAATAATTATGTTGTTTCATTTATTAACTAAATTTTAATTTTAATTATAGAAGTACATTTCCCACAATTTGACTAAATCATAATTTCAATCCAAATTAAAAAACTTCCATTGATCAATATGAATTACTTAACTAATTAACATCCTAATAAAAATATATATGTATTGAAAATCAAACAAATAAATAGTCATAAACCACAACAAAAATTATATTTCATCAATCAACTTCATTAAAAATTGCAACATGAAAAATAAAATGAAAAGATTACTACAAGATACTACATATTGAATACTTATTGAAGGAATAAGTCTCCATTCTTCACTTGGAGATGAGAATTAAAAATCACATAAACTAGTTTGAATTTTCAATTGCTAATAAAAAAACCTCCAAAAATTAATTTTTCATTTTTCATTTGCGGTTTGAGAATTAGAATTCACAAAATCGGATTTATCAAGTAACAATGTTTTGAAATTTAAAAATAATGTTTCTTTGTATTTGGGTTCCTTTTAAAAATGATAATTATTGCAAAATTATGTTCCTTGAAAAGAAAAAGAATGATGGGTCCCACCTTATGGATTTTATGTGATTAATTTTCATTATAGTTGTATAAATTGTCGTAGAAAAACTTGGACACACAGAAAGTTATAAGGTCAATATCACAATATATCTTAAAACTTATATTTCTTGTCCCCGGGGAACCCATTCTTTTTATTCTTCTTCTTACTCAAGCTAACTTCTCTCATACTAACATTTGCCTCATTTCAGACTCAAAGTTTTTCTTCATGAACAATATATACAAATGAAAAATAACGGACCCCACTATTTTCAGACTCCAGACCCGGGCCTCGATGGACTGTGTCTGGACAATGACAGATCTATTAAGGGACTAGGGGGGCAGCTGCCCCCTCTAATTTTTTGAACGGTAGTATATATATGTGATTATTCCGGTGTATTTTACGACATAACTGTATAATTATATACTAACGTCTTCCCAAATTGTTTTGAAAATTTTTCACTGTAGCCCCCCTAATTACCAAAATAATTAATTCTTGAAATATTTCATTAAGTTTGCAAGATGCATTCTCTTAACTAAACATGTTCTCAGGTTGTTCTAAAAAATAATTATGTTGTTTCATTTATTAACTAAATTTTAATTATAGAAGTACAATTCCCACAATTTGACTAAATCATAATTTCAATCCAAATTAAAAAACTTCGATTGATCAATATGAATTACTTAACTAATTAACATCCTAATAAAAAAATATATATTCAAAATCAAACAAATAAATAGTCATAAACCACAACAAAAATTATATTTCATCAATCAACTTCATTAAAAATTGCAACATGAAAAATAAAATGAAAAGATTACTTCAAGATACTACATATTGAATACTTAATTGAAGGAAGAAGTCTCCATTCTTCACTTGGAGATGAGAATTAAAAATCACATAAACTAGTTTGAATTTTCAATTGCTAATAAAAAAACCTCCAAAAATTAATTTTTCATTTTTCATTTGCGGTTTGAGAATTAGAATTCACAAAATCGGATTTATCAAGTAACAATGTTTTGAAATTTAAAAATAATGTTTCTTTGTATTTGGGTTCCTTTTATAAATGGTAATTATTGCAAAATTATATTCCTTGAAAAGAAAAAGAATGATGGGTCCCACCTTATGGATTTTATGTGATTAATTTTCATTATAGTTGTATAAATTGTCGTAGAAAAACTTGGACACATAGAAAGTTATAAGGTCAAGATCACAATATATCTTAAAACTTATATTTCTTGTCTTCGGGAAACCCATCCTTTTTATTCTTCTTCTTACTCAAGCTAACTTCTCTCATACTAACATTTGCCTCATTTCGAGCTCAAAGTTTTTCTTCATGAACAATATTTACAATTGAAAAATAACGGACCCCACTATTTTCAGACTCCAGACCCGGACCCCGCTGGACTGTGTCTGGACAATGACAGATCTATTAATGGACTAGGGGGGTAGGGCAGCTGCCCCCTCTAGTTTTTTGAACGGTAGTATATATATGTGATTATGCCGGTGTATTTTACGACATAACTGTATAATTATGTACTACCGTCTTTCCAAACTTTTTTGAAAATTTCTCACTGTAGTCCCCCCTAGATTACCAAAATAATTAATTCTTGAAATATTTCATTAAGTTTGCAAGATGCATTTTCTTAACTAAACATGTTCTCAGGTTGTTCTAAAAAATAATTATGTTGTTTTATTTATTACCTAAATTTTAATTATAGAAGTACAATTCCCACAATTTGACTAAATCATAATATCAATCCAAATTAAAAAAACTCCGATTGATCAATATGAATTACTTAACTAATTAACATCCTAATAAAAAATATATATATTCAAAATCAAACAAATAAATAGTCATAAACCACAACAAAAATTATATTTCATCAATCAACTTCATTAAAAATTGCAACATGAAAAATAAAATGAAAAGATTACTACAAGATACTAGATATTGAATACTTATTGAAGGAAGAAGTCTCCATTCTTCACTTGGAGATGAGAATTAAAAATCACATAAACTAGTTTGAATTTTCAATTGCTAATAAAAAAACCTCCAAAAATTAATTTTTCATTTTTCATTTGCGGTTTGAGAATTAGAATTCACAAAATCGGATTTATCAAGTAACAATGTTTTGAAATTTAAAAATAATAATGTTTCTATGTATTTGGGTTCCTTTTAAAAATGGTAATTATTGCAAAATTATGTTCCTTGAAAAAAAAAAGAATGATGGGTCCCACCTTACTGATTTTATGTGATTAATTTTCATTATAGTTGTATAAATTGTCGTAGAAAAACTTGGACACACAGAAAGTTATAAGGTCAAGATCACAATATATCTTAAAACTTATATTTCTTGTCCCCGAAGAACCCATTCTTTTTATTCTTCTTCTTACTCAAGCTAACTTCTCTCATACTAACATTTGCCTCATTTCGAGCTCAAAGTTTTTCTTCATGAACAATATATACAAATGAAAAATAACGAACCCCACTATTTTCAGACTCCAGACCCGGACCTCGCGGGACTGTGTCTGGACAATGACGGATCTATTAAGGGACTAGGGGGGCAGCTGCCTCCCCTAATTTTTTGAACGGTAGTATATATATGTGATTATGCCGGTGTATTTTACGACATAACTGTATAATTATGTACTACCGTCTTTCCAAACTTTTTTGAAAATTTCTCACTTGCGGAATATTTCCAACTTTGTCTGGACAATGACGCACCATGACTCAAGACAGTTTTTACTTTGGTTTTATTGTTTTGAATATTTCCAACTTATTTTCTTGAGTTTAATTATTCCAAAGGCAAGTTTATGGATACCTATTGGATATTTGAGGTGGTGATTTGATATCCCAACTTGCGGAATCTTCAACTTGATCTTCGATGTCTTGATTCTTTATTTCCTTTGATCGTCCTTGTGCGTCTTGCTTCATCTTTTGATCCTTTTGCGGGCTACGTCATTTATCTCTATAATTGTGACTTACGTAAATTGATTAGTAGTATAGACATTATTTTGAGATAATCAAACCCTAGAAAATTTGAACCAACAATTAAGAACCATGCGATCTTTCTTCTTATGAGAGGTCTGAATCAAACCACGAGAGAGTTTCATTACGATTTGGTTCAGAAATTGAATTCATATTGAATCCTGGAATTAGGGTTTCAGTATATGTAGTTTCATCAGCTATTATTTCATCATTTGGTTCTTCTGGTTCCCTTATTCCATCATTGTTACTTGCTCTAGCCCTTGCATTACTCCCTTCATATTTGAATCCTTGGTCTTGTATCCCTGAAAAAGTAGTTTGATTAGTGTAGTGTGTGCAATCATATGAACTTCCTTCTAGATTTGAAATAAAACAATTTGAATTTATTTTCTATGTATGCATATCATTACAATTATTTGCATTTGTATTATTTGATAACTGATTTAATTTGTATTCATAGATTATATGGTCAGCAACTTTCCATTCAGAGAATATGCGATTATTGAATGTTCTTCTACATCTTTCAAACCAGATTTGATATAGAAATATACAGATAAGTATTTTATATTCTTTTGTTTCTTTTGAATCTAAAATAAGTTCTAGAGGTTTAAATTGGGTTTGACTTACAATTATTTGCATTATAATACTTTATAATTTAATTTATTTTTTTCTTACAGGAGAGTTATTTTTGTAAAATATCCACCATATTTTATAGTTACTTTTGTTTCTTTCTGACTAGGGGGCTGTTCTATGCGGAGATATACACGAAACAAGGTATGAAGTCAGCGAGAATAAGTTATGCGAGTGGCTGGCAGCGTGTGGGCTCGATGTTCATCACCTCAATAGACCCGACATGGTGCAGGATAATTCCTCATACGACCGAATCAACCCTGTAAGATATGTCAATTTTGCAAAACGCCCCTATATTGTTAGAAACTATAATAAAGTCCCTGCATATCTATATTCTGAAAGCCCCCTTATATTCTTGAAAACTAAAATGACCCCCATCTAGAATTTTTTATTATTTATTTTTGTGTTAAGTTATTTAAATATATGGACCTTTCTTCTTATTATCTTTGTCAGGAGCAATAGTACTATATTGTTGCCATAGTGTCTCCAAGTTATCCCCAAGAAGTTTGCTCTCTAGAGCTATTTAATTACTTAAAATTTTCTTTTGCTCTCTAGAGTTAATTAATTAATTAACTCCGATTTTTCAAAATTATTAATTACACACTTTTAATGCTCTATTTATTAACTTTTTATACATTTTCTTTATCTTAGGGCGAACAGGCTGCACGATACAGTGACATCACACACAAGAATATTTGTCGGGATAATATTGTTATTTTTAAATATATATCATATTTCGAATAATAATAATAATAATAATAATAATAATAATAATAATAATAATATGGAACAGACATGTGAAATGTAAAATATTTACACGTATATTTGCAAGGTAAATTCATGTATTTGGAAAGTTAAATTAGTAACATGTACTATGTAAATGGAGATTATTCTATTTGATATGAATTATATAATTGAAATATTGTGATTAGTAAATTTAGTTTCATATGTTTTTGTGAATTAAGTTATTGTATGTCCTAATTACATTACATCATTATTTTCGGATGTTAGATTATCATATTATATGCTAAACATGAAAAAAAAAATCAAATGATCTAAATTTTAATTAAGTCCCTCTTGCATATAATTGTGCATTGTTTCAATATATTTAATGTTGTATAAAAGCAATTTATGAATATCTCAAAACCCGCAGCGTGGCGTGGGTATGATCCTAGTATTTATAAGAATCATTCTATCAGCAATGAAAATGATTTTTTTTATAGTTCTGCATTTTTCTAGAGAACAAAAGGAAATGGATTTTTTTATAATTGTAACTTGAATAAAATAAAGGAAATCATTCTAAATTTAATCCAAAAAATAAACAAAATAATATTTTATGGTAGCACATCAATTATAACATTTGAATATGGTATCATACAAAAATTATAACGTTAGGATCTGTTCTCGATCCACCGTAAACTCCACTGCCTAACACCATAAAAACTCTATCCAATTGCACCATGTTGAGTTTTTGTAATTGGGTCATAAACTCTACTGCCGAAATTCGGGTTTCACGAATCTTACATATGGACCGGCCCTGGTCTCTATCTACCATTTTATTTTAAAACCATAACAAATATAATGGTACACGAAACAAAACCCAAAACAACATGATTGACATATTAGTTAAATTAGTATTATCATTATTTCAATGATAACACTTATTATTAGTTTTTTTGATGAAAAATGATAACAATTATTATGTATATGTATATTAATCAACAAAATATTTTATGTTGTATTAGTTGTATTTCTCATCTTTCTAGATGTATCTGGCCATTTTCTTTTTTTCTGAAACATACTTTTTCACTGGATTACCAATAAATAAACTGTAAATTGTAATATACTTTTGTTATCTATTCTTAAAAAAAATAGCTTTTTTTAGGGAGTAATATGATTTCCTATTACTCGGGTTTTTCATTAATAGTCATAACTATAAGCGTTATATTACAAGGGTAAATATTAGAGTTAAAAATAAAACTAACCTATAACTAAAAACAGAAATGCGAATAAAGAATGAGATATAATTATGAAGAAAGAACCTTTTGTGAAATACTAGCAATTTTGAAACCATGCCAACCCGTCAAGGATGATCGAATTGAAGGTGGTTCGAGCATGAATTTTGTTGTGTGTGAAAATGGCCGTGTTTCGACGCTTCCATACATTCCATATTGTTGCAAAGAAAAGACAGTCCCATAGTTTCCTGGTGACTTTATCAGTCGGTCTATTCCGAATCCAGAATGTTATTGATGAGTCGCTTCTTCTGAGAGGACGATCTAGGAATGATTGTAGTAGTGACCATATTCTCCGTGCGAAAGGGACATGAATAGAAAAGGTGTTTATTCGCTTCGCAGTGTGTGTCACGGTTGCCGCATAGGTTATTATGGGGCCAATTTCTTTTTTGTACGTTTTCCCCTGTCAATAATCTTTCTTGTAAACACAACCAAACAAAGAATTTTATTTCGATCGGGCATATAATTTTCCACATTTTTTTTTCCACGGAATTATGACTCCTGGGTTCCGCCAATTGGAGTAAGCTGATTTGAATGTGAAGAGACCAGTTGGGGTGCATTTCCAGGTTGTTGAGTGATTGTCTTTTCGGAGCGAAGCGGCGAAGAAAGGTATGATTTTTTATTTTTTAAGGAATACCAGTAGGTATTCAGTCGTTTTCATAAATATGAAAACTGGATATTTACATATTTATAAACAATAAAGAGACTAAAGAAAAAGAACCTAAACGAAAAAACATAAATGGAAAGAAGAACGATCTTCCCCTGTGCAATCGTTGGTTGTGTTCAGATATCCTTCGGTAGTATGCCCTATACTATCCTCGAAAGTCTAAGAGGTGGCCCTGCACTTCGTCGTCGTGCCTCTTCTTCCTCGGATTTGCTCTTCTCCAGACGATTGCCTCCATGATCGCCTTTTCTGCAACCTGCTGTGGTGTTTTGGCTTTGTTTGTGAATATTCGTTCATTTCTTTGTTTCCATACATTCCAAATTATTGCAATCCATATAAGATCCCAATCGTCTCTTCGATTTTTTTGCAATCTCCTGATATTCTCGCGCCAAGAGTCATAGGGGCACGGTTTGATTGCATATCTTGTTGGTATTAGGGTTAAGCGCTCCACATTTCTCCAAACCGCGGTGGTATATGAGCACGATCTTAGTAGAAAGGTATGATTTTAGTAAGATCTTCGATAAAAATATGAGAGGTGAATTAGACTCGTGGAAGGAGGTTGGTTAACGGAAGATATATTATAAAGAGACTGTAGTGCACTGTAGAAGCCCGTAAGGAGTTAGGGTCTTCTTGGAGCTTCCAAAGTCATTTAAGAAGTAAACATGGGTTTTGTGTAACCAAGTGCATTATATCAAGTCCTCCATTTTGTATAGAAAGATATAACTTATCCAGTGGCGGATCTAGGGGGGAGGGGGCGAGCGGGATGCCCCCCCCTATGAAATCATGAACCGATGTATTAGCGAAAAAATAAGGTGATTTTGTTATTTTGGAAAGTGATAAATATGATAAATTTATAAGTATTTTACAAATATTAGTGTAGTCTAGTGGTAAAAGTGTTGTTTGGGAGATAGGAGGTTTTGAGTTCAAGACTCACAAATCACATATTTTGATTTTTTTTATTTTATTTCGGTCCCCTATAAAATCCGGCCCCCCTATATATGGATCCTGGATCCGTCCCTGAACTTATCCCAACTGATAAGGCAAGGCCCATCAAGATATTTGTCATTTTCTTTCCATAAGAATGATCTGATCATGATCTTGTTGAACTCTTTTATTAACCAGGTTGGTAATGAGAGAGCCTGCATGTAATGTAATGATACCGCATTAAGGGCCGCCCTTAGAAGGACTAGACGATCCCTCCTGGACAGAAGCTTTCCTTTCCATGTGGCTAGACGATGTCATACTTGGGTAGGAAGGTGACCTTTTCAGGCTTCTTGATCGAAAAAGGGAGACCTAAGTAATTAATTGACAAATCTTTTTTGGGGCAATATATATAGGATTTCTTTGATTAAGGGCTCAAATTGATCCAGTATTGCAATATGAGTAAAGCTGGATTTGTCCAAATTTATTTCCAGACCCGAGATGTCGGCAAATAGTTTTAAGGCATATGAAATTATTCGTAGGTTCATTGGCGAAGCTTCTGTAAAGATGAGTGTGTCGTCAACAAATTGAAGAGCTCTTGTGCTTAATTTGATCGGTAAATCTATAATTGAGGATAGTCTAAGCAAGGTAACGAGCCAATTCGTTAACGTACCACAAAGTCATTTTCTACTAACATAATGACACCGAGCCCTTATTGCAGCTAATTTAAAAAAAGCCGCTATTTTCTGTGGCATGGTACCAACCATTAATATGTTTTTTGGCTTGACCTTCTGCATCAGAAAGTAAATCACAAGCTTCTGATAAAAAAAATGAGTAGTTTTAACAAGATTTGTTATATGTGTAGCTTTACGCGTGTGTTCGGGGCCGGTCCTGGGTTTGGAAGGATCCGATGTCATTTTGTAAAACGAGGACTCATAAACTTTGTTAGTTCTTCTTAACTTCAAATACGAAGTTACGAAAAAGATGCAATAATCACAATTAACTAGGTACTAACTTCAATTTTGATCAATGTATATTGATTTGTCTAGGTTCCAATTATTTTTCTATGACCAATTAATTAATATGTATACTAAAATAAATAACAAATAAGGCCCCTCTCCATTCAGATCCTAGGCCCATGCCTCATTTTATTACACATAAGGCTCTGCGTGTGTTGACTCACTGCAAGAATAAAATGAGCTATTTTAGGATATCATCTCGTTTTATTATAACCTAAATGAACTCTTGCTTTAATCATCTCTTCCAAATTGATATTCTAATATTATTTTGTCATTTTCTATCCCCCTCTTTATTTTTTGGAGCATTTCTACATGTCACCTCTTTTAAAAACATAATTCAAAAAATAACTTCTTTTTTACAAATATTCCAGATATAACGTGGACCGGATTTTAAAATCCCGCACCTACCGGGTTTTAAAATCCCGCTCTTGTAATTAGATTAAAAACAATAATGTGTCAGATTTTGCAGTATTAAAGTAAAGCAACCGAGTTTTAAAATCCCGTTTTATTAAGTTCAGTAAACACCGGATTTTTAAATCCCGTATGATTAATTAATACTAAAAACCGGATTTTTAAAACCCATCGGTTTATGCCTTAATTAACACAAACATCAGTAGTTAAAGTTAATTAACATAAAAACGACATTTAAAATCTCGCCCACTAAAAGACAAATTAGAAAACTGACATTTAAAATCTCGCCACTAAAAAATAAAATAGAAAATTACTCCCTCTCTGTGTATTTAGTAATTGGAGATAAAGCAAGAAAAAAAACAAGCTTGAAGGCATAAATATATTTTTTGTATTTTAGTGGGCGAGTTTTAAAATCTTGGTTTCCTAATTTGTCTTTTAGTGGGTGAGATTTTAAATGTTGTTTTTTTAAGTTAATTAATTTTTACTACTGATATTTGTGTTAATTGAGGTATAAACCGGCAGGTTTTAAAAATTCGGTTTTTAGTGTTAATTAATCATACGAGATTTAAAAATCCGATGTTTACTGAACTTAATGATACAGGATTTTAAAATCCGGTTGCTTTACTTTAATACTGCAAAATCTGACACATTAATGTTTTTAAACTAATTACAAAAACAGAATTTTAAAATCCGTTAGGTGCGAGTTTTTAAAACCCGGTCCGGATTATATTTGGAATATTTGGAAGAAATGAGTTATTTTTTGAATTATGTTTCCAAAAGAGGTCACGTGCAGAAATGTTCTTTATTTTTTCATATTAACAAGGTTATTTTAAAATCGATAATCATTCCGATGAAACTTTCTAGCCTCTTCTAGCGGCTATAATCCTAAACTTTTTCATTGATACACCAAATGGCTAGCATCTTCTAGCCAAGTTGACATATCCCGTTTGAAGATTCACCAAATGGTGAAAACTTTCATTGATACATGAAACAAATCCTAAGATATCATTTTTTTTAAGCTATAATCGGATTTAGTGGGGGGGAAAAAGTGAAAGGCAAAAATGAATCTGCTCCGAAGTTAAATACAAGTTAAATACAAGTTACTTGACACTGAATGATATCATTTTTTTGGACAAATGATATCATTTTTTTTGGAGTCCGAGTATCCAAAAATGATAGCTTTTCTTTTAAAAAAATGTCCATATATTTATCATATTTAATTTTAGCAAATCACACTTAGTATTTTCACAATTAAAAGAAAGGGGGTTTTCAAATAAAACCCCTACATTTTTTAATATTTAAAAAAAAAAAAAACATTTGTTAGATATTCCAAAAAACCCCCAAGTTGTTACTTTTCAAATATCTCCTATAGATGTTAAACATAACTTTGTATGGTGTTAAAAAAAATTAGACCAAAATCTCTCTTTGTTTTATAATATTAAATGTTACTAATTCATTTGCGCAAATTTTATTATTCAAAAATCATAACTATTTAGTAATAAAATTATTATATTAGCTCATATGTTAACATAACCATACGGTCCATACATCATTTTACATACAATTCTTTAAATCAGTAACAAATAATGAAAATATAACTAATACCAAATTAATTTACTTTTTATTATATAGATAATATATTATCTCGTATATTTGGTATACGGTCGAAATAAAGTGTAAGATAATCAACCGAAACCAATTTAAACATTGTTCAAATTTGTAACTGATATTTATCAAAAAAATAATTAATATTTATTAGCATAATTAGTAATTATTAATTATATTAGACAATGTCAAGAATATAAATATCTTGAAATTATTAAAAAATATTAAAAGTAATTATTAATTATATGTGCAACATAGCTTGAATGATTAAAAGAGAAGCACATGAGAGAAATGCACATGGGACAAGAAGAATGGCCTCAGGAGTCAGGAGAGATGCACATCGAGAGAGATGTATGATTAATTACTAAAATAAATACATTGCCGTAGTTACTAAAAAATGGAACCAAGAATTGTTTTTCTCCCTTTCAACTCGTTGTACTAGCTGTAAGTTTACCAGATTTTTTTGTAGTTCTATTTTTTCAATAAATTTTTGTTGTTCTTATATTTTCATTTGTTAGTTAGACTTAGATCTAAAAGTTCTAGCAATAGTTAACTTTAACGGTTAGTTAACAATTTGTATGTTAATTAAATATCAAATTGCATATTTTTTCAAACCAACAATTGAACTAGTTAATCCATCGGTCCGATCAATGAACCGAGACTCGGCGGTCCGATTTTAAAAACATTGATATAAAGTAGGTGTATCTTTTTTTATTTATAAACAAAAAAAGGATATTATAATAACATTTAATTAAACAATAAAAATAATATCAAAATTTCATTTAGCAAAAACTATAATAAGAAAATATTTGACAATATATGATTTTTTTAAATTTACAACTGAAAAATAACAATAGTATTCAATTTATTTTTATTTATGTTCAATTCAAATAATTTAAATATTAAAGTTACTAAAAGCAAAAACACAATTTTAAACTACTTACTTGCTTATGAATATATGATTATTGCTATTATAATTTTGCAGAAATAATTATTAATTTAATTTAATTTTTTTAATATTAATATTAATTTTTTTATATTGTATTTTTTTACAATGCACCTTCATTAATTCAAATAAAAAATATAATATGTATTGTTTTGCATAGTAAATAAATATTAATTATAATATGAAAATTGAATATATCTCTTATATTCGAATAAAAAATTAACATTATAATAACATATTAATTATTATTCAAAAAGTACAGGGATTGAATTAATCGTTAATTGCATGATAAAATGCAAATTTAGTGCTGTCATTTAACTCCAAACTCACAAAAATCAAGAGATGAAGCTGATAGCAACACCCAATCTACCGAGTTTATCAGCCTCTTACCAAACATAAATCATCGGCAAAAGGATAGTTATAACCTCGGTTCATAATCTGAAAACAAATTAAAAAGTATCTTTATTAAGATCGTATTTCTCAGAAGTATCTGTAAATTGTCATATAATTCTGCTTCAATCAGGGGGTTCTCCCTTTTTACAGGGTCCTGGATCCACAGAACATCCATTATCAGAATTATCCTCACAGAAATTCAGGTTTAAATTTAATTTTCTAATTCAAAAATAAAACATTGAAAAATTGAACTAAAACGAATAAATAAATGGCGCTCAGATTTCGAATAGCTTTATCAATCATTTATAATCAGAAGCAGAACTGGCGTATTAAACTATATAGTTGAATCCTCATAGCAATCAAACATTACATTTTCAAAAATCGATGATTAAAAAAAAAAAAATGATAATTGCGGTTCAGATCAAGAAATTCAACCATATTTTGTATTGCTTCATAGATAAACTCAGAAGCGCGGATAAATCCAATTTATCCTCATATCCGCATTAAAAACATGTAAATCACAGAGAAAAATCAACATAAAAACGCAAATGAACAAATTTCGCCATCGCTTGACACAAATCACACAAGCTCTGTTCCCTAAGAAACGAAATTCGTGATTTGTAACACTTAATGGCAAAATAAATCTAGCACAGGCATTGGGGCTTCCTTCTTCAACTTTAATTCTCAGAGAAGCCCGGGGTAGCACCGTGCAAACAAATCGTATCGAAAAAACTCAAAAATCAATCGAAAATCTGGTAAACTTACTTCGAGCACAACGAGTTGAAAGGGGGCGCGAAAGAAGAAGATGATTTTGAGGAATGAACGCCCCGGGAGCATTTATATAAGAACAGGACGAAACCCTAGTCTTGCTAATATATTTATTGAAAACACCCTGACCTTTATGCTATTTATCAAAATATCCTTCATTTTTTGTGGTACTCTCCAAATTATAAGAGTAATGATACTATCCCCACTTTTTTCCCCACTTCTTTTCCCGAATTGATGATTTGGCAAGGTCCGCCACATCAGCACAAGTCTCTGACTCAAATCTCACTCAAATCTATCTCTCTCACTTTTCCTTGCCTTTGTTTCGAATCTCTTCCCTCTCATTCCTCTATGTTTCCCTCTCCGCTCGTCTAGGGTTTTCAAATACAAACAAAGCGACCGAGAAGGGTGCACGAAAAAGTTCATTATCTCATCTGAAATGCACGAGAGGTTTGCTCTCTCTCTCTCTCTCTCTCTCTCTCTCTCTCTCTCTCTCTCTCTCTCTCTCCTAGATTGTGAATTTGTTGCTCTGGTTATTTGCTTGAATTTAGAACGGATTTGTAAACGAAATCGACCAATTAACGATTTGATTTAGAAAATAGAAAATGAAATTTTCATATTCTTAGTCAATCTCGTTGCAAAATTGTTTAAATTCAGAAAAATCACTTTTGTTTGAATCATGTATTCTTGTTTTAACCGAAATTTAAGTTTTGTCTTACTTTTATTATTTTATTGTATGAGACATGATACAACTATCCTTCGAAAACAAGAAACTAGCAATTATATTGAAATGAATTTAACGAGGGATGGAAATCAGAGATAAGTTGGGGCCTCTTCTCTAAATTCGACCTCTATGCTTACTAAAATTTTCAAGAAACATAATATTATACTAATTTCCCTTGTTTTGTCTGGTTTCAGCTGCTGGTACATGCTCGCATACTACTGAAATTGGGGACCTGCGAAATCAGCATGCAATCTGGCAATTGCTTCTTTCTCTCATGCGATCTGACAGCATGGTTATTGACGATTGAGGAAGAATTGCAGAGATTAAATTACGCAAACTTGGTTATTGACGATTAGTTCGACAATTAACTTATCGAGACTTGTTTAGGTTAAACTAAAGTGGACATTTCTACTTCTTTGGCGATTGGTATCACGGAGATACGGATTTCAGGGATGCTACGTCGTAAACGAGAATGGACAGCATGCACTAGAGTTTACTCTCTCTCTCTCTCTCTCTCTAGATTGGCTGGAAATCAGAGAGAAGTCGAGGCCTTTTTTCTAAATTTCACGTCACTGTTTACTAAATTTTATAACAAATATAATATGTTTACTATTTTTTTTTATCGTCTGCTTTCAGCTGCCTGGTACGTTCTCACAATTATAGAAATTGATTGCCTGCAAAATCAGCGACTATTTGTGAATTTTATGTTGTTTTTTCTTTAAATTTGTAGGGATGCAAAAAGAAAGAGAATCGGTTAATGATATTTTGAAAAATATTCAAGTACATAGAGTGAAGGATAGAGAGGTTTGATATGTAAATTGGGTACTTTTTTTAATGCAAGAGATGAATTGAAATTGTATATATATGTATTTGTTAATTAATGTTACTTTTAAATATGCTTGTTAACGATATATCATATATGTTGATTTAGGCATTCTTAAGTATATATCGTGACTTGAAATTTAAGTTGAGGCATGGAGATAAAAGTAAATAAATATAGAGAATACCGGGTTGCATGTTCTTGCGTCCAAATGTACATTGAGACAGATCCTTGAGGCGAGTACATAGTAAGCTTCATTTTATGAACTCTTTTTGATTGGTTCTTGTTAATTATAAATATGATTTTTTTTTGTTAATTAAAGAACATTCATACAAAATATAATGATGAAAATAAACTAGCTATGCAAACAGTTCAACCAAACAAAACTCAAGAGCACAAAATCAAACATTTTATCTACCATACTTGATCATCCAAATATTACAAACAAAACAAATCATATAAATACATAACAAGACCCAAGATCTATTTTTAGTTTGATCTTTTTTGCTTTGATGTATTGTCGATCTGCCTCCAAGCATCATATGCGTTTTAAAATAATTAATTCAATAACACTCGATTATTGAAATAAGCAATTATTAAGTTTCTTCCAAACCCAAATAATGATTAATTAAGTAATTAAAATTTGATTTTGACTCGATTAGGCACTCGCAGTACTACATATTACTATGTTCATTATAGAAATTTTTGCCTCGTATCAGCACGCAAATTATTCGGTACCAGCCATCTCAAAATTGTTTTGTATCAAACATCTTATAATACATGTTCAAACACATTACATCTCTCCAATGGCCCACAACTCCGATTTCTCTGAAGAACCCGGGTAGATTTTCCAATTTCAGTAAAGAACCAGGATGGATTTCTAATTCCAGTGAAAAACCCGGGCCAGTTTTCTAATTTCGGATTATGGTCGAAGGTTGTTTGCGGGCGGAGAAGAAACATCATACGAAGATGAAAAAGATGAAGAAATACCACAGTCGCTTTGCTTCATCTCCAAACATCACCATGGAAGAAACAAATGAGTAGAAAACACGAGAAAAAACGAATTGCAGTAATAATGAAAGAAAAAATCCTTACTTTTGCCTTAGCTTCTTGGTTGTTCTCTCTCACAGTCGCTTTTGTTAGAGAATATCCTCGACCTCGGGCCCGCGCAGCGGAATGAAGGCCTGGTCCGATTCCCCGATTCCCGAGATCACGCCATGACTTCGAGGGTACGATGCGAATAGAAGGATAGATCTATACCAGCGTGAAATTGATCACGCACGAAGGGTTGATCGCCGCCTTCTATCTCCTGTCACGTTGGTGACAATCCGCGCGTTCCATACCACGCGTCTTTCACCGTTCGTTGACCGTCTTCTCACTCCTTGAGTCGATCACAATCCAAGAGCCACAATTGTCGCTCCTCTACTTGTATCCACCGTGAGTCGCAAGACGTCGGTCGCGGATGCACCTGCCTAGACGATGCACCGGCGAACTTGCTCGATCTAATCGATTCTCTATTACTCGAGAAACTCCTTTCTCGATTTCTCTCTCTTCGCACCCTTTCACTCACTAAAGATCAAATCTGAATTTGCTCTTTTTCTTGTGTATATTGGGCAGAATAATCAATTGCTTAGAATGATTCAACTGATTTCCATTGCTTAGTGAAGATGAGAGAGAAAATCCTATTTATACCTAAATAGGATAAGGATTAGCCAAAAGGCATGTATATCCAATATACACCCTTTCACACAGAAAACTGTATGAACCTGTTCAGTATTCTGTCCAGACGAAATTGATAAATTTCTCTGACAGAAAATCAACCAACACGAAAGTTGTAGATAATCTTATTATCTACACAACCCAATTTGGCCCAGCCCAATTGGAGTTCGTATGCAACAGTTATGACTGTTTTACTAACTGTATGTCATACTGTTGCACCCTTTCGGTATTTCACAGAAACGACACTTATACTTCGTTCATATGAAATATATTTCTATATGAAGGTTGTAGATAATCTCATTATCTATCTAACCCAATTTAAACCATTCTAATTGGATTTTCCCACTGAAAGTTATGGCCACGAATGTACGACTACATTCGTTTATCCTTGTGTACACTTTTACGGTTGATCCGAAACTGTATTTCTTTCAGTCTCCCACTCAATTTCAGATCTACCTAAAAGGTACTCATGCATATCCAATACGCACGATTTTAGAGAATATAGCTCGCGTATCAAATACCAAGCTATGCACATCCAATGTGCCGATTTTATGATCAAGCCCGACTTAGTACGACTCGTTGTGTGACCATGTAGGTTCGACTTAACGATGGTAGTAGGTTGTTTCCAATGCCTACAAGCTCATGAGCGGGATCTAGTCACTCCATCATAGCTACCCATGTTAAACGAAAAATGATTGTGATCATTGTGCCTATCTCGAATAGCGGTTACTAGTTCTCTTGTTTACGATATCCGTTAATCAAAAGGCATGGTAATAGTCATCCTTATAATTTGATTAACTACACTTATTCCCCGATTCCGAGTTGAGTTAACAAATTTCAATCGATATTAACCATTAATATCATTGACCGTGGCCACGGTTTTCGTTAATCGACTCATCGAGCGGCGCCTAAGAGATATCTCTTCCTTTCGGAATAAACAATTCCTATCTTGGAGACTCACATTGAATTCCGTGTTTCGGACAATACCCAATGATGACCCTTTTAACTCCCTGTTACGGTGAGCGTAAGATCATATCAAAGCATTGTGTTACGCACGTAACACAATCAATGATCCCCTCAAGTATGAAGAATCTAAAACCCCATCCGTCGCAAGTCCATCTATAATGACTAAACCATGTCATGGTCTCGCGGCTTCGGTCATATCCAATACATGTAACCTAACATATATCTACGTTCCCGATTCGACAAACACCTTGTCCCATGATTAGCAAAACATAATCATCTCCTCGGCTAACGTACTAGTGTACGCGTTCAGTCTATTCCCTTGTAATAGTAATGCTTCTCTCTTAAGCAAACTGACCCGCGACTAGGGATGTTTAGAAATGACACTTTAAGTGTGACGGTTTCGCTGCACATGGTCCTCAACCATGTCGACGTCCACACAAGCTCAAATCAGGGTTCATGTAACAATCATATTACACAACCCGCACACAGTTTTCATATAAGGTGAATGCATGAAAATTTAAGTAAACAAAATTTTTAAAAGGGATACATTCATATGGACTAAGTATTTGGGTGATACAACGTTTACCTATGGGTATCTCCATACCCACAACCTGCGAGGACTATCGTATTAGATAGCTACACTCTACTCTCTTCTTCCTCCTCTAGGTATCTCCATACCCATAGTCATCGCATGACAGTCACGCGCGACTAGAGAGAGCGGTTTTGTAAACGGGTCCGCACGTTCCCGCTAGTGTTAATCTTCTGCAGGATTGGAACATTTCCAATACCCACGATCACATCTTTTCGCAAAATTTCATGGATCAATGAAATTTTCTGAGTATTAGTTAGAAGTGGTTGTGACCTCGGCATTTTTGGCTTGTACTATTGTGTTTCACGCAATA
The DNA here is from genome assembly GCA_946800325.1 of Luzula sylvatica. Taxonomy (NCBI): domain Eukaryota; kingdom Viridiplantae; phylum Streptophyta; class Magnoliopsida; order Poales; family Juncaceae; genus Luzula; species Luzula sylvatica. The sequence goes on along the minus strand of OX326960.1, from coordinate 55,762,112 downwards.
AACAACCAAAAATCCGATAACTCGTGGCTACGAGAGTTTGGTCATGTATCCTTGATCCATACCACTTCTTTTTGCGATTAATAACCGCAATATACTCGCCTCCGTAAATAGAATCATAAACTATTGGTCTTGTGGAACCTTTCCACATAACCGAGTTTTCATTTAAGCAAAACATGTACACACTTTGTGATCGAAAGTTGTGCTACATATTTGGACGTGCTTAATCTTTGGAAACTGTTGTTGTTATATCTCTTTATAACCAACACGTCCTCCACACCATTATAGATAAAAAATCCTGAATTCTTTCGCAAAGTATTCCAGGATAAACCTCACCGCTATCAATACAAATCTCGATGAGTTTAAATATACATAACCATTATGTATATATTTGTATAACCATTATACATTCACAAGAGTTAGTCTCATGTAATCGAATTACATTCAAACTCATGTGATTCCCACGAATTGTATTGAAGGTGAATTAGACGCTTTATTTGTACGACAGATAGCCACATACATATCATGACAGATATAATAGATCCTAACATCAAAATGTAAGGCATCATATTATTATTTTTCGCGCTGCTTGATGTCTCACATCGAGCCGTTGAAAATTTCTGTCATTCGACATTTCGATTTAACTCCTCCAAGGAGTTTACATGTTGAAAACCATTTTCAACAATATGTCGATATATGTGCTATAAAATAGAACGAGGAACTTCTTAGATCTATCCTATAGATCTTCACGCTTATTTCATAAGCGGTCTCGTCTAAATCCTTTGTCGTTACAAGAAATATAACGCAGCTCCCACTAACCTTCATGTGTACACAAAGTTTCCATTCGTTTCGACAATTTTATAACAGTTTATAAATTCGTCAAAAACGAATATTCCAATTCCGAGAAGCTTTCTCTAATCCATCATATGGATCGTTAAAGCGTGCATATCTTATCCCCGATTCTTATGAATCGACAAAACCGTAAGGTTGTGTCAAGTACAAATCCTTTCATAAAATTTCTGTCAAGAAATTCGGTTTTGACATTCATTTTGCCACATCACATATTCATAATACGCGACCATGGCAAGCAGAATTTCGAGAATGTGAAAGCATGGCAACAAGCGAAAACGTTTCTTCATAGTCCGACTATGAATTGCATGAAACTTTTCGCAAAAAGCCTCGCTTTACATATATGCGTATTTCTATCCATGCCGGTTCTTCATCTTGAAAAACTCACTCACATTTCACGGGTCTAACCCAGAAAGTAATGAAATCAAGTTCTAAACTTGATAATTTACATGGATCGAATCTCAGATTTCATGACACCATGTCATGTGGAATCAACTTTTCATAGCATCCTTGTAGGATATCGAATCATCATATGATTTCGATCTATCATCATTAGCCACGATAAATCCGTATTTACCGGCTTATGATATAGCCTACTAAATCTACGAAAAATTCCTTTGTGTGTTCGACTTGCGGTCATCAATTCTTGATGAAGCCATGTCAACTTTCATCGGTACAATGTTCATTTTCAGATCTCGAACTCTTTCGAGATTTATTCTACTCCCACTAGCCCGCATAGAGATAAATGGCACCAAGTTCCAAACTTGTGCGCATCTAGTCCTCCTCCAAGAAGGCATCTCTTCGAGCCACGAAAATCTCATTTTCGTTGGGACGTTAGAACTAATACCCTTTAGTTTCCTTAAGGATAAACGAACAATTTCCAGATTTGGGATTGAGTTTAACCGAAACAAATTTCGAAATACACTCACATCCTCAAATCTGTACAAGTGACAACTTCGGAACCATTCCGATCCATATCTCATATGGCGTCTTTTGTACCGATTAGAAGGTTTATGGTTCATATCTTATATGCAACCATTCATTAGTGCCGCTGTCTCAAGGGCGTATCCCCAAAACATTTTTGGGAGATCTTATTGACTCATCATTTATCGAACCATGTCCAACATGCGTTCATTTCCTCTTTTCGGACACATCTCAATGTTCCGAATAAAGGCAATCGTGAAACGATTCCACAATCATAAATGATCATCAATATTCATAACTCAAATATCGCCTCTTCGATCCTATCGAAAGGTTTAGCTCAAATACTCGCCTTCTCGATCCTATCGAAAAGCTTTGATTTTCTTGCTTAGTTGATTTCGTATTTCGTTTTTGAAACTCTTTGAACCTTTCAAAAGTCTCCATTTCGGAACGCATTAAATAAATATTTTCATATGTACTTTGACCGTCCATAAACGTAACAAAATACCGATAGCCTCCTCTTGCCTCGGAACTTATCGGAACATTACATCTAAATGTAATTTCCAATAATTCGTTGGATCTTTCTCCAACCTTTGGAGAATGATGCCATTGTCGTCTTGCCTAATAAATAAGTATCGCATTAATCAATCGAATCTAATTCGGATGATTCTAGCAATCCATCACATGGAATCTAGATACGCGAGTCTTGTTTATATAGCTAAAACGGCAATGCCAAAGGAAGCAATCAACTTCTAGGTTTAATCCTCCTCGGATTTCACCATTATTTGAGTCATTAGTTTGGACAACTCTTTGTCCGAACTCTCCATTTTGGAAAACATTTTCCAAAATACCCTTAGACATACATTTCTTTCGATCCCGCTTTTGAATTACAAGGACATTCATGCATCTTTATGCTTTGGATTCCCCAGAAACTCTAAGTATCTCCTATTCAAATTTCCATCGCATCAAATGCAATTTCGGGATCGACTTATCTATCGAATGCATATGATATTCGGTCACGAAGATCAAATCTCGTACCATCAACACACGAGTGTTAATCAAAGACCCATAAGGCGTCTCAAAATTAACCTACTCTTTGAGCCGCATTGAGTCATTCAACGCGCTCTAGCTCTTGAAACTATTTCTTGAGCGTTGTGTTTTACTTTCATATACACCCGAATTCTCAAACAATTTTGAGAAATTTGCGTCTATACATGCCACCACAAGGCACGTAATATTGTTCGATTCCTTCTTAAGTTTATCGAATCCGGCTTTCTCTAAAGCCAAAGCCTCGAGCCCCGAGCCCCGAATCTACCATTTCCGTGTCCAACACGTTCCTTTAAGTCTAAGAACTATTCTTTGACTATCAAGGTTAATAACGGTAATTCCGGCCCAAAAGCCATCTATCATATCGATCTAATCGATATATTTGGTGTTGCTTGAAAACATAATTCTAAACGGATGATGAAGATTAACTCCTAACCGTGCGTACTTAATCTATATGCTTATATGATGAATATATGAATGTGTTATTTTTATCGAATCGATAACCCTCATACCGATACGGGACTCCAAGTCCATAACACTCAAGACCCATATTTTACGATCCTCCCATAAGTGACTATGGCCGACAAATGAGATCTCGATATTTTAGGTAGGATTATATCCAATCGCATCCAATGCGATTCTTGAACCGTTATAAGATTTCGGTGATGAATCGTATCCAATACAATCCCAGTTCCGTGTGTGCATCCTATCTATGCCCCGAACTCCAATCGGATTGGCTTGGACGGTTAAGTCACAACCATATCCATCGTATCGTTCAATTGAACTACTCACGTGCCCGACTATGGCCTGAAACCACGTGAATCCCCAATTAACGCTTACCACCCGCACCAATATATACAATAGTACGTGCCCGACTATGGCCTGAAACCACGCACTATGTCATATCAATCTCGATGGTTGTGGATATGGAAGGCATTTCCATGACTTAAATATTATGAGGGATCATGCCATTGCATGTTTCTAAATTCGTGACATAATCCAATTATATCACTATCACAAGATTTTCTATATGCATATGATTTTATTCGGGAGTCTAATTATTCTAAATAATTATCTAATAATATGCTAGTATGATTGATGCCGATCAAATCGATATAAAGAACTCAAAATTCCAAGTTGTGTAGCCAAAGTTATCACGAAAACAAAATCAGCAACCAGAAACCAGTCCGTTGTAACGCAACATAGTCCGTTACAACGGACCTCCAGTATACTTGGCACTCCGTTACAACGGAAGTCCAGTCCGTTACAACGCTATTTATTTCGGAGTTTGGCCAAATTTTGCCAGAAACATGTCCGTTACAACGCAACATAGGTCCGTTACAACGCTATTTTCTGCAAACCTTCGTCCAAATTTCCAGAGATCAGTCCGTTACAACGCAACATACAGTCCGTTGCAACGGACCAACTGCGTAGAGCTCCGTTACAACGGACCCAGTCCGTTACAACGGACTCCAATAGACACCTTTGGCATCCCCGCAACCACGTATCTGATACAGGTTCCGTTACAACGGACTCCAAGTCCGTTGCAACGGAATATGCGTTTTTCACAGTTCTCTTCACACCCCCGCATCCTATACAGGGTCCGTTGCAACGGACTCCAAGTCCGTTACAACGGAATATGTGTTTTTTCGAAAAATTCTCAATTTCCTGTATCTGCTACAGTGTCCGTTGCAACGGACTATGCAGTTACAACGGACTCCAAGTCCGTTACAACGGAATAAGCAGTTTTCACGGTCCTCCTCACACCCCCGCATCCCATACAGGGTCCGTTATAACGGACTATGCGATTTTTGAACTGCTGTTTTCGCTCGTTTCCAAAACGATCAATCATGAAACCTTTTCATGATTATTCCTAGATACTCTCAATCAATAGGTTTGTCGGTGGAGGGTTTTTGCATGATGGTCATGTTGTTTGTGATCAATGGATATTTTTTCCCTGTGTTCTTTGGTATGCTACACTTTTTTCTCTAGTTACTTTTATGGATGGTCCAGCACACGGCTTGTTCGGCGATGGATGGAATGGTGGAAGAGTGGAAGAGTGGAAGAGTAGACCTAATTTCTAGATCCTCGCCGATTATAATTATTTTGTTGCATTTCTTCCCACAATGCATTTTTAATAGTTGTTCGAAGCATTTCTCCCACATGTAAGTCCGCACTATTAGTTTCTTCTGCAGTATCATCTTCGTCTTCATCGACATCTCCTCCTTCTTCTACATGACCGTCTAAGTCAAAAAACATATCACGCTCACTTTGGATTTCATTTTGTCTTTTAATAAAATTGTGCAAAACACAACAATGCTAAAACAATTAAACATTGTTTTTTATATTTGTATGGGTGCATAATCTTAAGAATCTTGAAACGGTTTTTTAATACACCAAATGTCCTCTCAACGACATTTCGTAATTGCGCATGTCAGTGGTTGAATAAATCTTTTGCAGATTGGTATCGGTTGGATCGTGATACCTGTTGAAATTGCGGCAAATGGTACATGTCTCCACGGTATGGACAAAGAAATTGGCTTGTATTGGCATAGCCAGCATCAGTCTCCACGGTATGGACAAAGAAATTGGCATGTATTGGCATAGCCAGCATCAGCCAAATAATATCTTCCATGAGGAACAGTAAAACCACCCCTTTCAATTGCCGCGCGTAAAATTTTCATATCAGCAGCTGATCCTTCCCATCCAACCGAAACAAAAACAAATTTCATATCAAAATCAACCGCGGCCATTACATTCTGTGAGACAAGTCGACAAATTCATATCATATCAAATTTCACCGATTCTTGAATTAGAGGTGCTCATCATCTCGACTTTTGAAAAGTCAAGAAATTCACCGAAAATCCATAATTCTCGACGTTTGAAAAGTCGACAAATTTTGCTCGATTTTTGAAAAGTCGGTAGTTTCTTTGGAGGGTTAAGTAGTTCGTTTAGTAGTTAATTGAGATGTAAGAGAGGTCGACTTTTCAAAAGTCGAGGGTTTCTGATGCTATCGATGTTTCAAAAGTCGAGAGTGTTAGATTTCAAATTTGCAAACTAAGTTGGGTATTTCAGGTATTTCAAAAGTTTTTTGGTCTAGATTTCAAAAATTTCCAATAAATATTATGCAAGGAAAACAAATATTTTTTAAGAGAATGAATCTTGTTCGACGCGATAAAAAAATTTCTCCACCATCGAATCATTATTTAATAGATAAAAAAAATTGCTCCGGCGTCGAGGACGACGAACCGGCACGACGTTCGCCATCAATCCAGCGACGCGGCTTTGTTCTTGGGTTTGACAACGATAACGCAACTCCCCACTTTCTCTTTCTTCTTGAACTGGCCGACGAGTGCAGAGTGGGTCCGACTCGTGGCGCGACCGCCGCTAGGTCATCATCTAGGGTTTCGTTCTTTCTGTCGAGCGCGAGAACAGAAAGAGAGACAACGGTGGGTTTTACCTATTTTTTACCATATCTGATCGCACGGCTGAGCAAACTCAATAAAAAAGAAAATCCAACGGTAGAAAAGTTGGAAGCGTGGAAGAATGGTAAAAGAGCCCAATGTTTAGGATTATTACTATAGATAGATGAGCAATATAATTATTGCTTATGAACAAAATTTGTAAGTTTTTAATTTTCTCGTGTGATAAAATAAAGACATTAATTCACAGCCTCCCATATCATAAGGGAAATGTTTAGTCATTATTCAAATTCGGATTCCATTATTTACAGATTTTCTTTTTCGGCCGTAATTTAAATAATAATTTATAATGATTTAATTTTTTATATGCTATTTAATTTCGGAAGAACACATACATTATTTTTTAATATTGAGTTGGTAAATATGTATTATTATTTCTAGAAGAATAAATCTTATATTTTGGGTTTTTAGAAGGATAAGTATATAAATGATAAGATTATAAGTTTATATGTTGACCATTAATTTTAAAAGAAAATTTCGATGATTTTTATTTTTTGAATAAATATGATATTTTGTATTTACAAAAGAATAAATGTAATATTTTAATTAAAAAAAACTCAATAGGTAATTTTAATTTTTTTTTAAAAAAAAAAAATGTAAATTTCCATTTTTTATCAGAGACGAATAAAAAAAACTCAATTGAGTATTTGCAACACGAGAAGTAATAATTATAATAAATCACACCATCCCGATCCCGCCATCTCCCACAAGTTCGCTCCGCACGGACCCAAACCACCTCTTTACCAATCGCATCAAGATCAACGCGATCACAACGCCTACTAGATCCGCCACCGCATCCTTAGCAGATCCACCGGCAGATCTCCATATGCCGATCTCGTCACCGGTCTCCTTAGCAGCACCAGCGGCGAGCGAACTAATGGATCCTATAAAAGCACTTCGTCGGCGGAGGAAAGCGTGGCGACTCCGGCTAGCAAGGGCAGCGACGAGGAGGGTTATGAGAAAGCAAGCGATGATATGCTCGAACTTATCGGCGGCCAACCATTCATCGCTCCACTCCATTGCCGAAGCTTCGCATTGATCTGGTTAGTACTCAAATACTCTTTTTCCATTATCAACCCAGCCCAGCCCATCAACAATTGAAATCAGCTTAAGCCCAATACTCCATAAATTTCACAGTAAAAATAACATGAACAAAAAAGGCCATTGGTACCAATATAGATTTTTTCATGATGAATACTGTACCGACAATGAATAATACATCAAGATAAAATTACAAAGAGGATTTTCCCCCAAACACACTAATTCGATTCACACGATGTAAACGAAGAATAATCGAAAAGCATTTATTATGATTTGGGCAGAGGTTCTCCTGCCAAGAATGATTGAAACAATCGAAATCCTCGCCTAGGCTGAAACAACGGCACTTCGTGTCCCGCACCCCTCACCGATGCAAATGTTAACCCTTCATAAACTTCGGTCCATCCTCCAACCTAACAAAAATATATAATAATTAGATAATAATTATATATTGAAGTCGACAATTTTTTTTATAATGTATTGATAAATATACGTACTTGTCCTCCTGTGTACCATGGGTACCAAGGGATCTTGATTCCGAGACGAAGATGGCCGATGGAGAATCTCGTGGCCGTCACTGGAACAACCGAATCAGTGTCCCCACTACAACAATAATTAATAAATAATAAATATATTAATATCATTTCAATTGCCGATGTTTTAGTTGAACTCGGTTCTCACTTACCTAAAAACCCAAATCCTAATTAACTTCGACTTGATCAGTTCCTTATAAGTAGGCAGCATCGAGATATCAGTATCATGCCATGCTTTGATAAGCTCATCGCTACAAAAAAATTCAATTAAAAAGTCCATTAACATTAAATTCAATCCAATTAAAAAGAAAATCGGGATGAATAAATTATATATACCTGCATGCCGTCCATTTATAAGGAATGCCAGTAATGTTTGCATGCATGGCTTTCTGCACGTCGGGCCGGTTATAATATTTCTCGGCATGATTTTCCACGCAAGGATCGTATCCATAAGATCGTCTTCGAAGAAGGCTACCTTTTAGTCTAATTGTGGGTTTAGAAACGCTTGAATTTGATTTGGCACAAGTAGGGGTGTAAATGTTGTATTGATCTATGTCTCCGAATTCGTGGTTCACTGCATAATCAACGGCACGCTCGCAATGTTTTGATGTATTTGTTGATGTGAAATTGCACATAGAGAGGATTGAACGATATGATTTGTCTGAAATCATCGCGTGTGTCCACCAATAAGAGACCGTACCGATGTTGTCGTAGTAATTGTCCGTCACTGCATTTCCAACCTGCACAAAATGATTAATATTTACTTACCTAATTTTTGGATACGTCAAGAATTTTTATTTGCGGACTCACAAGAATTCCTTTGAGGTTGATGAAGGGCTTCGATGAACCTTTATTGTAGTCGAGGATTTTCTTTGCTAACTGAGGAACGTAATGTCCTGAAATAAAACAAGACATAATTAAATTGAAATTATTTTATCGCAAATATGAACGTTGCAGCGAATTAAGTTTAACAAACTTACCGGCATAGCTCTCCCCTGCGATATAAAAATCGCGATGTTTATATTGCGGGAACCTTTCCATCCACCCAATCAAGAAATTCAATGAATCTTGAGCTACAACACAATATAGCATTCAACAAGATTAACTACATAATATATATCATAAGATTATTTTTATGGTTGAAAGTATATAAAAAACCTGTTCTTTCATCTCCTGAAGTCTTGAGATCGGAGCTAGTGTTCGTATACGAGAACCCAACGCCAGCAGGGGATTCCAAAAACAAAAGGTTCGCATCTGTATAATTAAAATACCATGTCATCAAAGTCTCGTAGAATAATATTTATGAAGAAAATTTATAAATTAGTAGAGAACCTCTATTCCATGAGTATTTATTAAGATATAGAGAGGTCCCATTTTGCTTAATCCTAAATGGTCCAATTTCTTCTGATGCTCCATAAGCTACTGAAGAACAACCAGGACCTGATAATTATATATTTCAATTGTTATTTTTTCCATTTCATATGTCAAATGTGTTCTTTATAAGTAAAAAAACTACCTATAGTGAGAAAATGATATTTTTTTTTACTGTGTGGTCTCACATGTAAAGTTACTTCTCATGTAAATAAGGGACCACAATACAATCTTTCTGATTTCTGGATGTAGCATTCATGAATCTAATTAACATACTTAAATATGTATTGACTCTTAATAGTCTTAGGTACACTTTTTTGACTTGGTATCTAGCTTTATAAGATACTTTATTATGAATGCTTAACAGTAATAATGATTCAGACAAAATATAGTCGCCTTTTCTCTCAAAAGTGGTTCCAATGTGCCACTACAATACAATCACGAACCACTTTATAATAGCACAGTATTACGCATGAAGCACTAAACGCACAGTGCCATTACAAGCACGAAGCACTTTGTAAAAGAGGCCATTTACAAATGCCCAATACGAGAGAGGGACAACAAACCTAATTGTCCCTCGCGTGACTGAAATTGCCTCAAGTTAAAAACAAGGAATAATTAGGAGAAATTTATATTTATATTTTCGAGTGCAGAAATATCTACAAATAAAGATTTGTGAGGCAAAAAGCGAATTGAAGGCTCAGGCTTGTTTGTTTTGTTTCAGATGGCTTTTATGTAATGAGAAGGGTTGTGATGATGACAAGAGACGAAACAAAGGGAATAAGATAAATTATTGCAGCTTTGTATCTAATGTACTTATTTTAAAACTATTGATCAAAAGACGAGCCATTATTGGCTGTGGTTGTGTTTCTTAGGTTCCGACCCTCCTAAGTAAGTCCCTAATCAAGTCTAAACAACTAAATAATGTAGTTAATTATGGACACTAATTAAACTGCATTTCCCTATATAACCTAGAGAACAAAACAAAATGAAACAGGGCCTAGTTAAAGAGGAAAACCACCATAATTGGGTTGGTGTATTGTACTGTACTGTCAAGAGAATAATAATGAATAGTCCTCCTCTTCGTTCACATGATACCAGTATACCACTCATGAATTGTGCGAGTCACACACAACACTGTATACAAATGGTTTAGGGTTTTTTTATTATCTTAGATCTATTTTGGATCTAGGCATGCATTCATAACATATATATGTAGGAAAATTTTCAAAAAACCCCCTATCTTTTATGGATATTCTAAAAAATCCCCTATATTTTTGGAAACTCCAAAAAAAATCCTCTACCAAACATTTATTTTCAAATATCCCCTATAAGGGTTAAAACTAACCATTGATGGTGTTAAATTTTTTTTTGTGACAAAAATAACCTTCTATTTTCATATTTAGTAATTAAAAATCTAATTTTGTTATTTTTTCATTAATTTTATTAGTTTTAAGAAAATTCATAAATATTTTTTAATATATAGTGATTTCACAAAAATAAAATTATAAAATGTTGTGTTTGTATAATTTTAATATTTCATTTATTATTCATGAAATTCTAACATCAGATAATAATAAAATAAACACCTTGAAAATATATTGATAGAAAAATATTTTTTTAAACATCTAGTTTTTTTTTTTTCGTTCTCTTTTATGTATTTTTTTAATAGTTTCATGATATTTTAATTTTTAAATATTTTCAAGATGTTCTTTTAATATATTTTTGTTCATCATATTATTATTTTTATGTTAGTTTTTCAGGAAAAAAATACAAAAGTCAAACATATATAATGTATGAAATATTAAAATTATATAAATATAACATATGATAATTATTATTTTTTAATTATTATAATCTAAAAAAATTTAGGACTTTGTAAAATTAATAAAAAAATAACAAAAATATTCTTTTAATTACAACATATGTAAAAAGAAGGGTATTTTGGTCATAAAAAAAATTTAACCCCATCCATGTTTAGTTTTAACTCCATAGGGGTTATTTGAAAATAAAAGTTTGGTAGAGGGGGTTTTTCGGAATTTCCAAAAAGATAGGGGTTTTTTTAAAATATCCAAAAAAGATAGGGAGTTTTTTAAAAATTTCCATATATCTAAAGACCATGTATAAGCTCAACCAGAATTTTTAGTTTTTTTTTTTTACGATGTTTGGCTCAAGTCTTAATTAGATGCATTTTCTGACATGTGTACTGTTTCTTTGGCAAGAAAATTTAAGGCCCTTGTGTATTTATTGCAGGATTCAGAACTTACTATAACTTCACCAAGATAAGTAATAAATAACATGGTCACGTTTCGAACAATCAATGGCTTCAAATTTCAAGCACAAACGAACTGCACTTTTTGACAAATTTTGATGCACTAATAAAAGAATATGAACTGTTATATGATATGATATGATAAAAATAAATTTAAATGATCCAATCAAATTCTGTTCGAGATATCCAAATTGTTTTGTAGTACATATTTGATATAGCACGTGACTTCTCTGAAATAAATATTTGATAAGCTATGCATGTCCGTTGTGATAAGGAGTTTATTTCATGAAAGTATATATTTAGCCTAAAAGCTTTGAAAAGGTTTTCAATGGTTTATTCGACCAAAGTAGAAACCAATTTATATTGATCATAAAGCTAGTTAACACTACTTCCTATAAAAAAGAAAAGACGAAATAATTAAATACTAAGAAAATATATTTTATTTACTCCTAAACCCAAAAAGGTTATAGGAAACTTTCTGGAAAGGTATAGGCTTATATCAATTTCAAAGTCATAGTCAAAATATTTTAGTAAACTTTTATTATTATATATAGAAATTAAAGGATATTATTATTTAATTAATTATACAAAGAGAAAGAAATAATTAAATTTGCATGTAAACACAAATATGAATGTATATAATAATAATAATAAGGAGAAGTAAATTACCTCCATTGAGCCAGAGAACAAGAGGTTTCTTATAAGCTACACCAATGGCTTCGGTGAGCCAATAGAAGAGAGCTCTACCATGCTCCTTATTCACAGTCACGTACCCTGAATACTGTTTAAACGAGACACTTGGCTGCCCTGGAAGCTCCGTTATCAAATCTAATTGCTGCTCACTAATGGCGACCACAGAGATGAAGAAGAAGAAGAATAAAATGGAGGAAGTGATACATAATTCGTTCATTCCTCGAAATGTTCTCCTCTCCATTGTTCTTCTTCACTCAAGGAAAGAGAGGAGGAGAGAGAGGACGAGTGAGTAGAGATGAGTAGAGAGAGTGAGAGAGTGGGAGTTGTGGTTTGAGTTTCCTTTCTTCGATCTCCAATGGTGGGCCAAGGAGCATTAATAATGGCAAGTTTGAAAAACGAATAGGTATTTGGATGGGCTCTGAGTCTGAGGCGGGCGATGAGATATTATGATATCATTGATTTGAGAGCAGGTAATCTTGTTTTTCTAGCCTTCATGCGCAAAGGAGCTTCTCTCGAGAAGATAGAAAGAAATTCAAATTCTGTACATATACATTGCCATTACTATTTAATACTATTCCCTATATATAGAGGTTCTGTTCTGTGCTTGAGCTCGCAAAAATAAATGCAATGCAAATGCAAATGGCAATATATCTTCTTGTGTGTGAAATTTGAATGAATGAGTGGATGGATGAGTGAGTGAGTGAGTGAGCGAGCGAGCGAGCGTGGTCCTGATGAACGAAAAAGAAGTAATCATGTGAGCTGTGAGAAAACAGGACAAGATAATAAACTTAGCTGAAAATGTGTGTTAATGCAATTATATAATATAAAATTTAGGCTGGACTTTTGTTTCTTTTGCATTTACTTAACAGCACAGTACATGAGGCAGGACTGAATTGGGTCTGCAGCAGAGAAATAATTCCACCAAGATTTCATGGGATCGTCGGACCGTTCATCCTTAATCATTGCAGTTTCGCATAATTTCATGTGTACAGCTGCAAAATATTCAAATATGTTGCAAAAATAAAAGTATCATACATTTTAGAAAAATTAATAACAATATTTCAACGACAGATCTTAATAAGACTGAGACACAAATACTTCTATATTTTGGAAAAAATAACATTTATATATATTTTTTATTTTTTTATTATAACTTAAGTTTATATATTATATGCAATCAGTATTTTTTTTAAAAATTCTGATTTTTTAATTGACCCATTAACAAGACTAATATCATTTTGACAAAAACTAGCATATATGCTCTCCTAAATCACTCACGAGATTATGTTTTCAAGGGCAGTAAAACATCTCCCTTAAAAGTCCAAAAACCATCCTTGATAAATGATAGTTAAAAACGATAGTATGTCATTGATATTTCGACGCCGGAAATTTTCTTTTTACGGGGATGTTGCTTGTAAAACCCATTACACATGGTTTTTATTTTTTTTACCGACGGTGGTAGTAAAATTGTCTTTTTTTCAAAATGCTTCTCATTCTGAAAAGAATGTAATTTATAAATTGTATATCGAACCTAAAAAATGCTTCGCACTAATTTTAGAAACATAATAAATTACACTACTAAGATTTAGGATTCGTCGAATCTCGTAAGACTTCACGATGGTGTTTCGTTATATTTCTCAAACATTTTGCTCGCATACTGCTCCTAAAAACAAATATTTGTATGTATTTAAATTGATTATTCATATCTATTTAATTATAATAAACTACATATTGCCCATCAATAAAATAAAATTTTTTATAAAGGAGCTTCATATCAGCGCTGTATTATTATTGTATTAGCAAAGAAACAGATAAGACATGCTTGTTTGTTTATTGGCTTGCCTGGGTTTCGTGTTTCCAATAATGTACTATTCAAATCCCTACAGTATAAGAAAGCATTTGTCATGTTGTTATGCATCTCCATTATTGCAAAGAGCATCACGGAACATAGCTATGCTTCTACTATATTTATTTCTCCTTGTTTCCTTATCTTTTCTTTGTGTTTGAACCGGAATATCTGTGTCGTGGTTATATCCTATTGGTTTTATGCACTCACTATTTGTTTGTCGACACTATTAACACTCAGAACCTAGATGTGGAATCATTACATGTTTATTAGTTCATATTAATGAAATAGTGTCACAACGATGGTATTAAATCCGGACTTCCATCCAGTACAGTTGCATTTAATAGGAACTTTTAGCAGGGAATTAAATGGAGGAGTTAATGACACGGAGAGTATAAATAAATTTTTCTGATTTTGAAAACATATAATATATTTCTCACACCTAATCAATTTTGTTGTAACTAAATCGTTGCTAAAATTTTAACTATACTATAGTTAATGTTTTATGACAATGAACAGAAAAAACAACATATCATTTAGTACGACGCATATAAATAACATTTTATCAATGTGCCGCCACTTATATATAATATAAAAATACAATGAAATAATATATCCAAAAATATTGTGAACATATGATTTAGGATGGATTAAAACACTTATAATATAAAAATACAATGAAATAATATATCCAAAAATATTGTGAACATATGGTTTTAGGATGGATTAAACGATTTTACTATAATTTTTCATATATGCATGTTTATTTTGGTTTTCTATACGAATATGGAAATCTTTAAGCAAGAAATTCGAACGTGTTGGTCATACATTACGTAGTTCTTTTAAAACAACATGAAAAACTATATTTTGCTCGTTTTAGACTTCGATTTTGACATTGTTTTTTTGGAAAATATGATTATTGATTTTTCGAAGGTGTTAACTTCACCTTTTGCATTTTTGCGAAATTTTTGAAAAAAAAGAAAATTTGTATGTGTTATTCCTCAATTATGTAGTTTTTTAAGACAACATTAAAACTGAGTATTTTGCTCGCGTTAGAGTTTAATTTTGACATTTATTTAGAAAAATGAAAAATGATAATTAATTATTTTAAAGATGTTAGACTTCTATAATTATATTTTTTCGAATTTTTTGTAATAGAATAGAAATTTGAATGTGTTGATCTTCAATTACAGAATTTTTTTAGGACAACATAAAAATAGAGTATTTTGTTTGTGTTAGACTTTAATTTTGGAATTTTATTTTGAAAAAATAATAATTTTTTTTAAAAAGATTGGGCTTCACCTTTTGAATTTTTGCGAAATATTTAAAAAAATTAGAAATTTTCTTGTGTTAGTCTTCAGTTACGTAGTTTTATTTGGACAACATGAAAATTAAATATTTTGCTCGTGTTAAACTTACATTTGACATTTTTTTGATAAAATATGATAATTGATTTTTTTGAAGGTGACTTCATTTTTTGGATTTTTACAATTATTTTTATAAAAAACAGAAATTTGCATATGTTTGTCTTCAATTATGAAGTTTTTTCTAAACAACATGACAATTGAGTATTTTGCTCGCTTTATATTGCAATTATGTCATTTTTTTTTAGAAAAATCTCCGAATTGATTTTTTTAAGGTGTCATACTTCAAGTTTTGAATCTTCCGTAATTTTTCAAAAAAGAAAAGATATTTGCATTTTTTTAGTCTTCAATTACGGTGTTTTATTAAAACAACATGAAAATTGAGTATTTTCCTTGTGTTAAATTTTGAACTTTCGTATTTTGATTTTTGAAAAATATGATAATTGATTTTTCTTAGAAGGATTTCCATATATACACAAGTTTTTGAAGAATATTTCCAAAATACACAAGCTCCTCAGAAGTTAATTTGGGAAATACACATTGGAGGAGTTTGTTGTTGGGTATCAGAGTCATTACCAAGCCCCGCGCAGCGGATTGTGAGGCCCGGTCCGACCCGATCCCGAGGACCACGTCGACGACTCGATCGTACAAATCTTAAACTACGTGCAACTACCTATGAAATTAACTCTTAATTCATAGAGAATCATACCACGTGAAATTGATCACGGAGACGGGTTGACTGCGTAGTTGCTTTGCTCGCTTCGATTCCGGTAGCACGTGCGTCCCACGTCCGCACGATTCGGCACCTTGCTCGAAGCTTCGATTTGTCGAATACAACCGGATATTATCCGATTCGTCTCCGACCTTGCTCGACCTTGCTCTCGATTGATCACACCAGAGAATCTCAGTTGAGATTCCTCTACTCGTATCCACCTCGAGCTCGCGTCTTTCGGCTACGCGTGATTCCCTTAAAATCACCGTAAACTTGCTCAATATTCTCACAATCTCCAATGGAGCTTTCTCAACTTGTCTCACAAGCTTTCTTCCTTTTTCAGATATGTAGAATGACTATAGAGAGAGAGAGAGATCAGGTGAATATCATATATTAACTTCTCCACTAATGACGGTATTAATGAGTATCAAAAACCGTCAATCCATAATTCGGATCACAGTGCGTCATGACGCACGATATGTTGCGTTGTGACGCGCGTGTCACGATTACTAGATCTAGACATTACAATTGTGCTCCGTCATGACGGACATGACTGTGTGTCATGACGCATCACCGTCATGACGCACTAGATGGTGCGTCATGACTGTATGCTAACAGATTGGCCTACACAAAAATACATTACTGTGCATCATGCTGGACCATATGGTGCGTCATGACGGACTATGTAATTTCTGTCAGATTTGCATAATCTTATTATGCATCCAATCGTTCCGACGAACGCGTACGTTCATCTACCCTCATGTGTACAATCTACCAGTTGATCTGTAACTGTATTTCCTTCATTTGTAACTCCTGCAAAGTTAAAATTGACGGAATTTGTAACTCCGCCATTTTTTATTTAATTAATCAATTGGAATTAAGACCCGTAATGAAATTTAATTTTGGCGGAGTCTTCAACTCCGCCGAATCACTCATCATTTAGTCTCTAACTCCGCCAAAATCTCTTTGATGTTAACTCCCCCTTCTTTCTTTTTTTCTTCTCTATTTCCCTCCCTCCCTCCCTCCTTTTGACGAGGTTAAATTATTTTTGAATTAAATTGAACTGAAATTGACCTATTTTATTGGTATTTTGCTTTAGGTTGACGACCCTAATACTTGTTTAATGTGTTTGAATAGATTGATTTGGGTGAAATAAAAGCTTGATTGGTGCTTAGGGTTTGTTCGGCTCGTAATTTTCTTATCTCAATTAATAAGGTAAAAAAAAAATTTATCGATAAATTTGTTTTGTAGTGTTAAGAAATTGGTTTTGTAGGTTTACAAAATAGATTTTGGGTATTTAATCAGAACTATTTTTAGATTAATTATTTGTCAATTTATTTTTCTCAATTTGACATGAACACTAGATGCAGTGAACAAATTGGAAGGCATATCCTTTGTGATTTATTGGGACGGCAATATCAATTGGGTTGCCGATAGTATACCCCGTTCTGAAGGTGGTCGAAATATGTTAATGAATTTACCTTACGGGAGTTCATTTCAGGATTTGATAAATCTGGTTTACAATTCCACCAAAACCAATCCTAAAATATACTCAACATAAACTATTATCAACATTTCCTTCATCTATTAAATATAATAAAAAAAAACTGAAATAATAATACCCTGAATTTTGGCGGAATTACGGATTCCGCCAAATATACAACGTAATTAAGTTGCACCTGAACAAGATTAATCTTTCCATTAATAATTAAATTATGGCGGAGTTACAAATTCCGCCAATTTTAATTTTGGCAGAGTTACAAACTCCTCCAATGTGTATTTCCCAAATTAACTTCTGAGCTTGTGCATTTTGGGAATATTCTTCTAAAACTTGTGTATATATGGAAATCATTCTTTTTCATAAGGTGGTACACTTTATTTTTTGTATTTTTGCGAAAGTATTGAAATAAAATTAAAATTTGCTCGTGTTAGTTTTCAATTGTTTCGCGAGGACAACATGAAAATTGTGTTTTTTTGCTCGTGTTAACACTTTCAATTTTGTGTTAGTCTTCAGTTAAAGGGTTTTTTGTTTGGACAACATGAAAATTAACTATTTTGCTCGTCTTCATTTCAAATTGACATTTTTTTTAAAAGGTTTGATAATTGATTTTTTCAAAGGCGTGTAAGACTTTACTTTTTGCAGTTTTTGTGATTTATTTTGAAGAAGCAAAAAAAAATCATGTATTAGTTTTCATTTACGTAGTTCTTGTAGGACAATATTAAAATTGAGTATTTTGTTTGTGTTAGCCTTAACTATTTGGATTTGTTTTGAAAAATATGATTATTGCCTGTGTTTTGTAGGCATTAGACTTCATTTTTTGTATTTTTGCGGAAATATTGAAAAAAAATTGAAACTTGCATGTGTTATTAGTCTTCAATTACAAAGTTTTTGGGGCAACATGAAAATTTAATATTTAATTTATGACACAAATAAATATTCAAGTAATTAAAAAATAGTTATTGTTTTCATAAAAAATATATTAGTTATTTTTCTACCATTACATAATATAATTGTAAAATAAATTCTTGATTATAATTAAATTATTTATAAAACATAATGAGATTAATATAAGGTGAAATAGTTTTATTTTACTATAATATTATCATTATACTCATAAAAATTATCATTCATACGAAATGAAAAATATAATTATCATACTCTAAACCCTAATCTCTAAACTCTACAATTTCCTAACACACAATGTGTTATATACTCTCAAATTAACTTATTGTTTACTTATTTCTTCTTCCCTCTTCTGCATGTCATTCTTAGCTTCGGTTATCTCATCCTGAACACATTCCAACCTGCAAAAGATATTCTCTTTGTAAATAAAAAAATATTGATGGTTATTTTGAAATTTGAAGTACTAACCTCCAACGGAGATTAGCACCTTCAAGCTCGAGCTCTTTCTTTCGATGGTGCGAATTTTCGAGCTGCGGAAAAAAAAAATCAGACAACGAAATCTTTTTGTGTGAATATTTATTATTAAAATGTAACTTAAAATACTATTTGCATAATTACCAAATGTTTGTCTGCTAACACAAACGGTTTTGGCGATGGTATAACCCCCTCGGAATAAATATTATTTGAAAAGTTAGGAGTTCTTCCAGTAGAAATCTGCGACATCAGAGAATGCACCAAATCCTAAAATAAAGTAGAGTTATAAAAATATTTCATAATTTTATCTAATTATTACTTTTATTTTATAAGTATAAACTAATTTGATACTCCAGTTATAAAAATATTTCATTATTTTTTCTAATCACCTTTTTTTAGATTACAAATAACAACTAATACTAATATAATACCCTTTGTTTGATTACATGTATAAATATAAATATTAAAGATTCGATTAACTAAGCAAGATAAAAGTAAAATTAGGAAATACCTGCATACTGTAGCTCTTAGGTATAATGGTAGTGGTACTAGGCTGAAAGAAACAAAAATTAAGGAATATAAATTAAAGAAAACAAAACAAAATAAAATGTGGGCAATAAATAAAGGAATTTAAAAAAAAATCAAAAATTTTAATTCATACTTTGGCTTTGTCAAAATCAGTAATCTCCGATGTAACTATGAAGCGGCCTTTCTCTTTAACTAACGGAGGTTTTGCTTTTTGTTCAACTTCATTATCATCCCTATTTTCTATTAGAAAAAGATATATACAAAAAAACACCATAAGAAAAATATTTGGGTGATATTTAAATTTTTAAATACATTTTGATCTTTGTACCTCGAACGCGTGGACGAAATGAGTCACCGAAAGAAAATTCTCTGCTCAAAAAATAACTGATGTCAATAATTGAAAAAAATAACAATAATTGAACATATTAATTATATGGAAAAAAAGAAACCTTTCTTTTGTCTCTTGATTTTTGATTGATGATATCTTTGTACTTTGTTTTGATTATTAGTTTGAGAATAGCTTTCTATTTTCTCTTTATCATCAATTTCAGAACAAGTTTCTACTTTGTCTTCATTCTGAAATTCAGAGCACACCTCAGAATGATCGCAACAGCTCTTATCATCGTTATTTTCCTGAAACTTATTGCAGAAGTTAGTATAATAATTTATCGTTTCCGTATATTTGTATGACGTTTATGAATTATTTTGAATTGTACCGTATCGTCTGGAAAGATCTTACATTTTTGATCTGGCTACAAAATGAAAATTAAAACCATAGTAATTTATCTTTGCAAACATTTGAGTAAAATAATTGAGAACATAAATTATAAATTGAACTTTGGGAAATCTGTCTTTTACCAGTTCCATCTCAGCCTTGAAATCTTCGAGGTCAAAATTCCAGCCACTTAATCCTCTGTTGTATTCATTCTAGAAATACAAATAACCAAAAATCACATCAAATAAAATTTAACTTCAAAATAAAATTCTAAAAATATTTATTTGTTTCCAAATTAAATTAAAGGAGACCTTGCAAAATAGAACCAACATTATTACTGAAATTGCAAATATATACCTGAGATGTCTCTTCCTTTACTCGACCTGGCATCTTTCCCGGCGACATGAGTGCTTGTTCTTTCAACTATTTCCAAAATTAACAGAAAATAAATAACACAGTCTAAAATAAATAATTAGTTAATTGGAAATCATACTTTTAGGGCTTCGTATTGGTCTCCAAGACTAGGCAAGCCAGATAATAGTTTCTTGTTAATGTATGATTGGCTGCGAATTTTTTTGAAGAAAGGATGCTTCAATAATTTCGTAGCAGTTGGCCTTTTTGATGGATCTTTAACCAAACACTTGCCAATCATTTGTCTGAAACTCTGTTTCGAGAATGTAATTAATAAATTCATTAGTTATTCCAAAATAATGAAAATTGAAAAGTAATTCTATTTGGTCAAATTAATACTTTAACGTACCTTGGTAAACCTAGTTTTGTCTGACTGGAGATCCAGACTTGGAGGAGCATTTTGTAATGTCAATAGAAGTCCCTAGAGGAAATCCCGATTGAATAAGAAAATACGTAATATAACTATTCGAAAATTTTATAGTAGTAAGATTGATTTTTTTTTGTGAAGTACCTTCATTGGAGAGTATTTAGCAAAAGGAGCGTGACCATGAGCAAGTTCAAGTGCGGTTATTCCAAATGACCATATATCAGCCCTATATAATTAAATTGCTTGTAAACAATAATTAAAATTTGAAAATTAAATTAAATTATACATTATTCAGATAAAAGTTCGTACTTGAAATCATAACCATCTGTTGACTGGATCACCTCAGGTGCCATCCTATTGAACAAAAGAAACATTATCTAAAAATTTGAGAAAGATAAACAACATACTGAAGGAATTTTTGATGAAACATTTAATGCACGCACCAACAAGGAGTACCGGTGAAGGTATTTCGCCGTCTACCGCCATTATCGAAAAGGCAAGCTGAAACCCCAAAATCTCCTAGCTTAATTCCTCCAATTTTATCAAACAATATATTTCCAGCCTACATTGAATAACTTTGCATTCTATAAAATATAGCAAAAAGAGGGAAATGTACAAGAATATTATGGGGATCAAAATTACCTTGACATCTCGATGAATGTGTCCATTTTGATGGAGATAATTCAAGGCTTTAAGGGTTTCATATAAAATTTTGGCAATAATGGTTTCCTCTAGTCCGTTCGGAAAAGCAGTTTTTAATATGTGAAGGCCGGAACCGTCTGCCATGTAAGGCATTACTATCCATAACATGTGGTCTTTTACGAATGCGCAATGTGCATTTAGTAAATTTGGATGATCCATTAGCTTCATTATTTGCACTTCTCGTATTATTTTATCCTATATAAGGAAAAAAAAATACAATAATGTTCCGTAATTCTACAGAAAAATGGTAATTTCATCAATTTCGTCGAACAAAAAGTTATGTACCAGATCAGTTCTATCCTTCTCGAAGTCAAGAATCTTGATTGCAACAATCTCATTCAACGGTTTACAGAGAGCGCGAAAAACCGAGGCGCTGACACCATTGCCGACCTCTTCGTACAACTCGTAATCATCCTCTCTGACAGGATACTTCTTTCTCTCCGACATCTTTACTTGCAATAAATTAATAGTTTCACAATTAATCTTATTAGCACTTGTCAAATACCATGATTCATTCGAGTGTTAAATACCTCAATATTTTCGCGTGAATACCAGGAAGCATGTTTTGGTTACTCCTTTTATTTTTCTATTCTTAGCTTCTGTTGTTGTCGTCCTGAGTTGAATCCGTTCTTCCATTTTGTTTTCTGTTTTTTGAGAGAATAGTGTCAGTGGGCTTCTTCTTCCGTTTTAAGAAGCTATACAAGTTGACAAGTTGTTCCATATGTTCCTCTCTTCTCTTTCTATTATAAGTTTTCATATATGATTTTTTGTTGTTGTAAAAACACAACTAACTTACTTAGCCCATTTATAATAATATTGGAAAGCCCAATTATGTAAATATTCAGTCATTTATATCGTCTTATGTACATACTTCTCTTACATATTTAAGCTAGAAAGCCCAATTATGTAAAATTTTCTCTTCCCCAAGCTGCCACGTCAGCAGGGCTTTACATTTTTTTTTTAAGAGTTTTTGTGGTTTTGACCGTGTATTCTCTGTGTTGTTCTAAATGGATGATGAATTTTGGCTACAACAGTTCCACATGCACCAAGAGAGAGATATACCATGTCAGCCTTCTCGGTCCACGATGTACCGTCTCTATTCAAATTATTCCGGGTTAAAATATCTATGTTTGTCTTTCTATATTTTCCAACATCTCAAACTGTGCCGACACGTGTCAAAAAAAATTGATAATATTTTTCTCCAAATTTTACCAGAACATGTTTTATGTTCTAAGTTAATATATTTAATTAACATGATAACTGAGACATGTTACCTATTAATTTAATATGTAATTAACATCAGCTCGAATTCATAAATTCGAATCAACATTAATGAATTTTTAATGATATATTTTAATTATCACGTTAATTAAATGCAATAGTACAAATATGGAGAATACGTACATTTTGGTCCTTTTTTATTTACAAATTGGTCCTTTTTTCGAAATTTTTTTTACATTTTGGTCCTTTTTTTGTTTACATTTTGGTCCTTTATATTTGCATTTTGGCCCTTCGAAGTTTTGAAATTTACATTTTAGTCCAGGGGCCTCAAATTGGTCCTATTTTCTAAAAAAAATTATATTTTGGTCCTTTTTTCACATTTTGGTCCTTTATATTTGCATTTTGGTCCTTCGATGTTTTAAAATTTACATTTTGGTCCTTTATTATTTTTCTTGCCTGGTGCAGCCACCTCACCAGGAGCCTATTTGTAAAAAAAAAAAAAATTTATATTTTGGTCCTTTTTGATT
The DNA here is from genome assembly GCA_946800325.1 of Luzula sylvatica. NCBI lineage: Eukaryota > Viridiplantae > Streptophyta > Magnoliopsida > Poales > Juncaceae > Luzula > Luzula sylvatica. Next base: position 55,738,638 of record OX326960.1, on the reverse strand, counting down.
TACAAATTGGTCCTTTTTTCGAAAAAAAATTACATTTTGGTTCTTTCTTTTTTACATTTTGGTCCTTTATATTTGCATTTTGGCCCTTCGAAGTTTTGAAATTTACATTTTGGTCTTTTTTTATTTACAAATTGGTCCTTTGGTCCTTTTTTTTCATTTTGGTCCTTTATATTTGCATTTTTGGTCCTTCGAAGTTTTGAAATTTACATTTTAGTCCAGGGGCCTCAAATTGGTCCTATTTTTAAAAAAAAATTATATTTTGGTCCTTTTTTCACATTTTGGTCCTTTATATTTGCATTTTGGTCCTTCGAAGTTTTAAAATTTACATTTTGGTCATTTATTATTTTTCTTGCCTGGTGCAGCCCCGTCACTAGGGGCCTATTTGTAAAAAAAAAAAAAAAAATTTACATTTTTGGCCCTTTTTATTTACAAATTGGTCCTTTTTTCGAAAAACAATTACATTTTGGTCCTTTTTTTTTACATTTTGGTCCTTTATATTTGCATTTTGGCCCTTCGAAGTTTTGAAATTTACATTTTAGTCCAGGGGCCTCAAATTGGTCCTATTTTTTTAAAAAAATTATATTTTGGTCCTTTATATTTGCATTTTGGTCCTTCGAAGTTTTAAAATTTATATTTTGGTCCTTTATTATTTTTCTTGCCTGGTGCAGCCACGTCACCAGGGGCCTCAAATTGGTCCTATTTTTTTAAAAAAATTATATTTTGGTCCTTTATATTTGCATTTTGGTCCTTCGAAGTTTTAAAATTTATATTTTGGTCCTTTATTATTTTTCTTGCCTGGTGCAGCCACGTCACCAGGGGCCTATTTGTAAAAAAAAATATTTTTTTTACATTTTGGTCCTTTTTTATTTACAAATTGGTCCTTTTTTCGAAAAACAATTACATTTTGGTCCTTTTCTTTACATTTTGGTCCTTTATATTTGCATTTTGGCCCTTCGAAGTTTTGAAATTTACATTTTAGTCCAGGGGCCTCAAATTGGTCCTATTTTTTAAAAAAATATATATTTTGGTCCTTTTTTCACATTTTGGTCCTTTATATTTGCATTTTGGTCCTTCGAAGTTTTAAAATTTACATTTTGGTCCTTTATTATTTTTCTTGAAAAACTAAAATAAAATTATAATAAGTTGAACAATATTAATAAAAGAATATCTTGCAAATATTTAAAAATAAAATATCACAAAACTATTAAAAAATACATAAAAAGAAAACTAAAATAAAAAATAGATGTTTAAATAGATATTTTCTATGAATATATTTGCAAGATGTTTATTTATTATCATTTAATGTTAGTTTTTTTATGAATAAAGAATGTAATATTAAAATTATATAAACAAAATATGTAATAATTTAAATTTTTTTAAATCACTACGTGTTAAGAAGTGTTTATGAATTTTCTTAAAATTAATAAAAAATAACAAAAATAAGTTTTAATTATTACATATGAGATTTGGAGGGTATTTTGGGAAAAAAAAATTAATATCATCCATAAGGAGTATTTTAAAATAAAAGTTTGGTAAAGAGTTTTTTTTTTTGGAATTTACGAAAAGATAGAGAATTTTTTATAATATCCAAAAAAAATTAGGGGGTTAAAAATATACCAAATCATGGATGTGCGAATAATCATGACATAATTTAAATTAAAGGTTCGAACGAAACGGTTAGCGATGACATCGTCAAACTTTGTTGTTGGCTGACCACACAAAGGACGAAAAATATTTGTGCTAAATATGTAGCGAAATTAAGGATTTGTGAAATTAAAAACACTCTTTTTTTCAGCAATGTTTTCTGAACTATTATGTTCTTAATAAATTTCATGACGACTCATTCGTTCTTTTTCCTTATTTTACTTATGAAGTATAAAATATAGATAATTTTTTTAGCAATAACCGTTTGAATTATTCAAGAAATCCGGCTCTTAAAATATTCAAACGATTTTTGCTACAAAATTTCACTAGCACACAACACACTAAATTACACATATAATAATGATTACAAAAAGAAAGTCACATACACAAAATGAACAATAATTTTTTTCAACTACATTACTTATAAACCCGAACAGCCCCGCGCAATTGCGCGGGGGTAATGCTAGTATGAATATGAATTCTTTGTTGTCACTATATATTCACATTTGGACATGTAATTTTATGTAAAAGAATAAATAAAATAAATAATTGAATAACATCGATTTACAGTATAGCGCATAACTGTGTGCATCACAAAGATATTAGAAGTTATATTGTACATCTTTCTTCTTCTTCTTCTTCTTCTGATGATGATGATGATGATGATGATGATGATGATGATGATGACGACGACGATGATGATGATGATGATGCGTCCTTTTAAAAAAAGGTATTTGTGATATTTATCAATCGGGTGATGAGTATTTAAGGTAAACCTCAAGTGTATTTATTAATATGTAAAATGACGTGTTATTTTGAAAATGTCTATAATTTGATTTAAATATTTAATACATAAAGAAAAACACAACAACAAAAATGTATCTTAAATTAATAGTTCAAATTTAATCACATAGCATAATCTAACAATTGCAATGGTTATGATGGATGACAAAAAAAACTATAAGATAAGTGAAAACAGAAATTTTCATGTCTTAGTATTCAATTACGTAGTTTTTGTAGGACAATATGAAAATTAAGTATTTTGTTCGTGTTAGACTTAACTATTTTGAATCTTTTAGAAAAATAAGATTATTGAGTTTTTGAAGACTTTAGACTTCACCTTTTGCATTTTTGCGGAACTATTGAAAAAAATAGAAACTTGCTTTTGTTATTAGTCTTCAACTAAAGAATTTTCTGGACAACATGAAAATATAATATTTTTCTCGTGCAAACTTTAATATGACATTTTTTTAATTAAAAAATATGATAATTTATTTTTTCGAAGGTTTTAGACTTTTTTTTTTGCATTTTTTTGGGACATTTTGGAAAAAAAAAAAAACATAAATTTGACTGTGTTGGTCTTACCTTAGGTAGTTTTTTAAGAACAACATGAAAAACTAATATTTTCCTCGTTTTAGACTTCAATTTTCGCATTGTTTTTTTTTTTGGAAAATATGATAATAATTTTTCAAAGGTGTTAACTGCACCTTTTGCATTTTTGCGAATTTTTTGAAAAAAAAAAGAAATTTTGATGTGTTAGACTTCAATCACGTAGTTTTTTTAGGACAACATGAAAATTGAGTATTTTGCTCACGTTAGATTTCATTTTTTGCATTTATTTAGAAAAATATGTTAAATGATTATTTTTGAAGGTGTTAAACTTCTATTTTTAATTTTTGTGGTAAAATAAAAATTTGCATGTGTTGGTCTTCAATTACGGAATTTTTCGTAAACAACATCAAAATTGAGTATTTTGTTTGTGTTAGACTTTAATTTTGGAATTTTGTTTTTAAAAAATATGATAATTGCTTTTTTGAAGGTGATAGGCTCCATTTTTTTGTATTTTTTCGAAATATTTAAAAAAAATAGAAATTTTCTCGTGTTAGTCTTCAGTCACGGAGTTTTTTTAGGACAACATGAAAATTTAGTATTTTGTTTGTGTTAAACTGTAATTTTTGAATTTTATATTAAAAATAAGATAATTTGTTTTTTTGAAGGTGATTCACTTTTTGCATTTTTCGAAATCTTTAAAAAATATATAAATTTTCTCGTGTTAGTCTTCTGTCACGGGGTTTTTTTAGGACAACATGAAAATTTAGTATTTTGCTCATGTTAAACTTACATTTGGCATTTTCTTTATAAAATATGGTAAATATTAATTTTTTTCGAAGGTGTTAGACTTCAATTTTGGGATTTTTGTATTTTTTTTATAAAAAACAAAAATTTGCATGTATTAGTCTTCAATGACGAAGTTTTTTCACAACATGAAAATTGAGTATTTTGTTCGCGTTATACTTCAAATATGTGATTTTATTAGAAAAATATCCAAATTGATTTTTATTAAAGTGAATTCACTTTTTCCAATATTCTGTAATTTTTTCAAAAAAAAAAAATTGCATGTGTTAGTCAGTCTTCAGTGACGGTCTTTTATTAAAACAACAAGAAAATTAAGTACTTTCCTCGTGTTAGACTTCAACTTTCGTATTTTATTTTGAAAAATATGATAATTGATTTTTCTTAATGTGTTAGACTTCACTTTTTGCGTTTTTGCGAAGTTTTGAAACAAATAGGCTTGTGTTTTTCTTCAATTATGGAGTTTCTTCACGACAAACGGTGAATTAATTTTTTTTTTACTCGTGTTATACTTCAATTTGGCCTTTATTTAAAAAAAATGTGATATTTGATTTTTTTTTCCGAAGGTGTTAAGCCTTCACTTTGGCATTTTTGTGAAATATATGAAAAAAAGAACTTTGCTTGTGTCAGTCTTCAGTTACGAAGTTTCTTTGGGGCAACAGGAAAATTCAGTATTTTGCTTGTCTTGGACTTCAAAGTGACTTTTTTTTAAAAATAAATATGAGAATTGATTTTTTCGAAGGTGTTAGACTTCACTTTTTGCAATTTTTGTGAATTTCTTGAAAATAAACAAAAAATTTCATGTATTAGTCTTCAATCATGTAGTTTTTTAGGCCAATATGAAAATTGAGTAATTTGTTTGTGTTAGACTTAACTATTTGAAAAAAAAATTGAAAAATATGATTATTGAGTTTTTTTGAAGGCATTAGACTTCTCTATTTGCATTTTTTCGGATGTAATAAAAAATAGAAACTTGCATGTGTTATTAGTCTTGAATTCAATGTTGTAGATGACGGGAAACGATACGGTATGGTCGGTCACCGTTTTAGTGTTTTACCGTAAAACGGTCGTAATACAGTTAAAAAAGGTAAAAAAACGGTCACTTAAATCGGTAATATTTTATATCAATTATAATTAAAATTTGAAGACCAAAAATGTGGACAAAAAATTAAATCAAATTAAAACTCACAATGTAAACACTTGTTTGATTCTCATAAAAAAAATCCAAAAACAAAATAATGATCACATAAAAAGTAAAGAATAATAAAATCTTAACACATAATCATATCAACCTAAACAATCATAATACCAAATCATTTGACTCACAAATTGAATCAAATTAGCACTCACAATCACAATTCGTGGAGAAAAAATTAATCCTTGTTGTAAAAAAAAAAAAAAGAGTCATTGTCGCAAATTAAACTGAGCCGTTGTCATCAGATAGTCAATCGTAAGAAGAATTGAAAAATGAAGCATCACAACCATTGTCGTGAAGATGAAGAACAACTAAATCGGAGACTCGGTGAAAAAAAAGTCACGTGCTAAAAAAAATAACTGGCCAAAAAAGTTAAAAGAATTTCGGGCCAAAAATAATTAGAAGAAAAAATCAGTATGTACGACGGGTCAAAATCGTTTTTCAGTCAAAAAAAGGTCAAACGCGGTTAAAAAATCGTTTGAACATTTTTTGAAACGTTACGGTAAAAAATGGTACGGTCTTCCACCGTATCACCATTTTTCGGTATTTTTTACAGCAATGCCTGAGAATGATCGCAACCGCTCTTATCATCGTTATTTTCCTGAAACTTATTGCAGAAGTTAGTATAATAATTTATCGTTTCCGTATATTTGTATGACGTTCATGAATTATTTTGAATCGTACCGTATCGTCTGGAAAGATCTTACATTTTTGATCTGGCTACAAAATGAAAATTAAAACCATAGTAATTTATCTTTGCAAACATTTGAGTAAAATAATTGAGAACATAAATTATAAATTGAACTTTGGGAAATCTGTCTTTTACCAGTTCCATCTCAGACTTGAAATCTTCGAGGTCAAAGTTCCAGCCACTGAATCCTCTGTTGTATTCATTCTAGAAATACAAATAACCAAAAACCACATCAAAACAAAATTTAACTTCAAAATAAAATTCTAAAAATATTTATTTGTTTCCAAATTAAATTAAAGGAGACCTTGCAAAATAGAACCAACATTATTACTGAAATTGCAAATATATACCTGAGATGTCTCTTCCTTTACTCGACCTGGCATCTTTCCCGGCGACATGAGTGCTTGTTCTTTCAACTATTTCCAAAATTAACAGAAAATAAATAACACAGTCTAAAATAAATAATTAGTTAATTGGAAATCATACTTTTAGGGCTTCGTATTGGTCTCCAAGACTAGGCAAGCCAGATAATAGTTTCTTGTTAATGTATGATTGGCTGCGAATTTTTTTGAAGAAAGGATGCTTCAATAATTTCGTAGCAGTTGGCCTTTTTGATGGATCTTTAACCAAACACTTGCCAATCATTTGTCTGAAACTCTGTTTCGAGAATGTAATTAATAAATTCATTAGTTATTCCAAAATAATGAAAATTGAAAAGTAATTCTATTTGGTCAAATTAATACTTTAACGTACCTTGGTAAACCTAGTTTTGTCTGACTGGAGATCCAGACTTGGAGGAGCATTTTGTAATGTCAATAGAAGTCCCTAGAGGAAATCCCGATTGAATAAGAAAATACGTAATATAACTATTCGAAAATTTTATAGTAGTAAGATTGATTTTTTTTTGTGAAGTACCTTCATTGGAGAGTATTTAGCAAAAGGAGCGTGACCATGGGCAAGTTCAAGTGCGGTTATTCCAAATGACCATATATCAGCCCTATATAATTAAATTGCTTGTAAACAATAATTAAAATTTGAAAATTAAATTAAATTATACATTATTAAGATAAAAGTTAGTACTTGAAATCATAACCATCTGTTGATTGGATCACCTCCGGTGCCATCCTATTGAACAAAAGAAACATTATCTAAAAATTTGAGAAAGATAAACAACATACTGAAGGAATTTTTGATGAAACATTTAATGCACGCACCAACAAGGCGTACCGGTGAAGGTATTTCGCCGTCTACCGCCATTATCGAAAAGGCAAGCTGAAACCCCAAAATCTCCTAGCTTAATTCCTCCGATTTTATCAAACAATATATTTCCAGCCTACATTGAATAACTTTTGCATTCTATAAAATATAGCAAAAAGAGCGAAATGTACAAGAATATTATGGGGATCAAAATTACCTTGACATCTCGATGAATGTGTCCATTTTGATGGAGATAATTCAAGGCTTTAAGGGTTTCATATAAAATTTTGGCAATAATGGTTTCCTCTAGTCCGTTCGGAAAAGCAGTTTTTAATATGTGAAGGCCGGAACCGTCTGCCATGTAAGGCATTACTATCCATAACATGTGGTCTTTTACGAATGCGCAATGTGCATTTAGTAAATTTGGATGATCCATTAGCTTCATTATTTGCACTTCTCGTATTATTTTATCCTATATAAGGAAAAAAAAAATACAATAATGTTCCGTAATTCTACAGAAAAATGGTAATTTCATCAATTTCGTCGAACAAAAAGTTATGTACCAGATCAGTTCTATCCTTCTCGAAGTCAAGAATCTTGATTGCAACAATCTCATTCAACGGTTTACAGAGAGCGCGAAAAACCGAGGCGCTGACACCATTGCCGACCTCTTCGTACAACTCGTAATCATCCTCTCTGACAGGATACTTCTTTCTCTCCGACATCTTTACTTGCAATAAATTAATAGTTTCACAATTAATCTTATTAGCACTTGTCAAATACCATGATTCATTCGAGTGTTAAATACCTCAATATTTTCGCGTGAATACCAGGAAGCATGTTTTGGTTACTCCTTTTATTTTTCTATTATAAAAGAAGAGAGGTACATGTTTTGTTTTCTGTTTTTTGAGAGAATAGTGTCAGCGGGCCTCTTCTTCCGTTTTAAGAAGCTATACAAGTTGTTCGATATGTACCTCTCTTCTTTTCTATTATATGTTTTCATATATGATTTTTTTTTGTTGTTAAAACACAACTAACTAGCTTAGCCCATTTATTCTTATGTATAAACTTGGTAAAAAAATTTCTGGCTTTACATTTTTTTTTTAAGATTTTTTGTGGTTTTGACCGTGTATTCTCTGTGTTGTTCTAAATGGATGATGAATTTTGGCTACAACAGTTCCACATGCACCAAGAGAGAGATATACCATGTCAGCCTTCTCGGTCCACGATGTACCGTCTCTATTCAAATTATTCCGGGTTAAAATATCTATGTTCGTCTTTCTATATTTTCCAACATCTCAAACTGTGCCGACACGTGTCAAAAAAAATTGATAATATTTTTCTCCAAATTTTACCATAACATGTTTTATGTTCTAAGTTAATATATTTAATTAACATGATAACTGAGACATGTTACCTATTAATTTAATATGTAATTAACATCAGTTCGAATTCATAAATTCGAATCAACATTAATGAATTTTTAATGATATGTTTTAATTATCACGTTAATTAAATGCAATAGTACAAATATGGAGAATACGTACATTTTGGAGTAAAATAAAATTTAATATCTTTTTTACGCATGAACAGTAGATCTGATATTAAATTTTTTTTTTTCACTTTCCTCCAAAATGTACCCGTCGTATTCTCCATATTTGTAATATTGCATTTAATTAGCGTGATAATTATAACATATAATTTAAAATTCATTAATATTGATTCGAATTTATGAATTCGAACTGATGTTAATTACGTATTAAATTAATAGCCAACATGTATTAGTTATCATGTTCATTAAATATATTAAATTAGAACATAGAGCATTGTATAGTAAAATTTCATGAAAAATATTAATTTCTCAATTTCCAACGGGATTTATAAACCCAAAAAAAAAAGACACGCATTAATTAAATGCAATTGTACGAATATGAAAAATACGGCGAGTACATTTTGGAGCAAAGTAAAATTTAATATTTTTTTTCTTCGATAGACTAATTTCATGAATCTTATGCATTTATCGACATCATTATATTTGCAAATATGTCATGATTATATTAATTTAATTCAAACGCACGCGCCAATTCGCGCACGAACTAATTCTATTTAAATAAATTATATAAAAGACATGCAAAAAATAGGTATGATGTCCCGCGCAATTGCGCGGGGATAAAGCTAGTTTATAATAATATTGGAAAGCCCAATTATGTAAATATTCAGTCATTTATATTGTCTTATGTACATACTTCTCTTACATATTTAAGCTAGAAAAATAATTATTTGCACTTCTCGTATATTCCCACGCGAATACCTCAATATTCCCGTGCGAATACCAGGAAGCATGTTTTGGTTACTCTATTTATTTTCTATTCTTAGCTTCTGTTGTTGTCGTCCTGAGTTGAATCCGTTCTTCCATTTTGTTTTCTGTTTTTTGAGAGAATAGTGTCAGTGGGCCTCTTCTTCCGTTTTAAGAAACTAGTAGGCGTGTTTGCTAGGGCAGTTTTGTATAGTATCAGGAAACTAGTAGTTGCAAGAAATCAATATATGAATATATGACAGCAGGAATATGTAAAAACTATGAGGATAGATGTTTAAAAAGTGTTCGATGAAAATCACAAAATTAGATATAGGAAATGAATAAAATATTCTAGAATCATATTATTTCTAGTGAAATTCTATAACTATCATATTTATTTCTTAATCATATCAAAATATTATAATAATTTCACATAAATAAATCATACCAATAAATAATTCAAAATTAGTATATTTTAAATCATACCAATAATCAGCACCAACACATATTCGTAATTAAAAATTTATTAAATATATTCTTTTGATATTTATCGAATTATTGATTTTCTATTATTGTATTAATTTTTAAATATATTATTATTTATTTATTATTATTATTATTATCTAAATACAATATCTGATATGGATACGAATATGAATATGAATACGGTATCCGATACGAATATGAATACAAATACAATATCCGATATCCGATTTTCGGATACGAATACTGATACGAATGCGGTATCTTCTATCCAATATCTAATACATATACGAATTACGGTATCTGATACAAATACGAATATGGTATCCGATATCCGATACGAATACAAATACAGATACAAATACGGTATATGATATCCGATATCCGATACAAATATGAATATTGTATCCGATATCCGATATCTGATACGAATACATATATAAATACGAATACGGTATATGGTATCATATCTCGGATAATTATACAAATACGAGATCCGATATTCCATTTTGAATACGAGTACATACACGAATACAATATCAGATACGAATAAACGTGAGAAAACTACGTCAATTAAAAAATACTTATTCCTTCAAATTGTATTAAATTTAATTTAATTAACTAATTAAATAAATTGAAATATATAAATAAAATGAGATAGTTAAATTAAATAAATAAAGTGATTACATAAATTAATTTAATAATTAATTAAGTAACGTAAATAAAAATAGTGCATGAAAAAATCATGAAAATAATGCATGGACAAACTTAGATCTTACTAGATTTCTCCCAGCGCAATTGCGCTGAGGTCTTCAGTCTGTCATGATTTTATTTTTCTCAATACGTAATTAGATTCTACATTTTTTTTATCTGGTTGTACACACATAAAAAAAATCTATATTTTTGTAAATTTCAAAAAACTGATCCTCTACCAAACTTTTATTTCCTAATACTCTTATGAATGATCTTAAAAACAAACGGACAAAAATACCCTTCTATTTTCAAATTTAATACTTAAAAATATTTTTTTATTATTTTTTATTAATTTTATTACTTTTAAGAAAATTCATAAATATTTTTAACATGCAGTGATTACAAAAAATATATAATAATTACAAATTGAGTTTATATAATTTTAATATTTCATTTATTATGTTTGAAAAAATAACATCGGGTAATAATAAAATAAACAATAATAAATAAACATCTTGAAAATATATTGATAGAAAAATATCGGTTTAAACATCTGGTTTTTTTTTATTTTCATTCTCTTTTTATTTATTTCTTTAATAGTTTCATGATATTTTATTTTTCAAATATTTGGAATGTGTTTTTGTAATATTGTTGTTCGTTTTATTATTATTTTATGTTAGTTTTGCAAAGAAAAAATGCAAAGGTCAAAATGTTAAAATTATGTAAATAAAATATATAATAACTTTTTTAAAATTATTATATGGTACCAAAATTTAGGACTTTATTAACATTATTAAAAAATAACATGTACATATGTAAATTATTAAAATTTGATGACATGGAGCAACCAAATGAGAGAAATTTTCTTAACTTTATACATATACAAAATTATACTACCGAAATATAAATTAAAATGTAAGAAAGGACTGAAATATAAATAAAAAAGGACCAAAATGTTAATAAAAAGGACCAAATTATATACTTAAATTAAAAAGGACCAAAATATAAATAAAAAGGACCAAAATGTAAATTCTAAAATGTAAAAAAGGACCGAAATGTAAATAAAAGAGGATCAAAATATAAATAAAATGGACCAAAATGTAAATTTTTAAAGTAAAAAGGACCAAAATGTAATTTTTTTAAGTAAAAAGGACCAAAATGTAAATTTAAAAAATATTTTTTTACAAAAAAGCCCCTGATGACGTGGCCTCATGTATGAGCTTCATTTCTTCCAACTTTATACATAAGCTAGCTTCTCCTCCCGCGCAATTGCGCGGGAATTGTACTCTAGTTTTGCTATATATATATATTTTTTGATATATTAACTTTTATTTTGTTTTATTATTTTGTGGTATTTCATTTTCTATTTAATGTCGAACTTGACTATAATCTATGTTGCGCGGATACTCCAAAAAACCGAATTTAGCCGTATCGCCGTAACCGTATCGTATCCTAATTCATATGTTAAATTGTCGTATCGCCGTATCCGATACGCGTCGCCGTATCGCCGTATCGGCGTATCCGTGCAACACAGACTATAATTTCTCGAATTTAAATGAATATATCATATGTGATCATTGCGCACATGATATAAACAAATTAGTAATATATTGTACGTAACACAAAAGAATAAAATACATAAAATAAACATATTTCGCAATTAAAGAAACATAAAATATTAAATAACTTATAACAATAAAATAAACAAATGAATTACAACAATATAAAGTTTCAATTAGTTTTGTTATTAGGATGTTACACAATTATGTAAATAAAAAGGACCAAAATATAAATAAAAAGGACCAAAATGTAATTTTTCAAACCAAAAAGGAACAAAATGTAAATTAAATTTTTTTTATAAAAAGGCCCCTGGTGACGAAGAGGACCAAAATGTATTTTTTTATACTAAAAAGGACCTACATGTAAATAAAAAGGAACAAAATGTAATTTTTCAAACTAAAAAGGACCAAAATGTAAATAAAAAAGGACCAAAATATAAATTAATTTTTTTCACAAAAAGGCCCTGGAACAGTAACAGTCATGAACAGTATTATGAACAGCCTATTGTGAATAGTAATTGACGTGGCCTCATGTATGAGCTCCCATTTATCTAACTTTATATATAAGATAGAATTAAGATATAATTTGTTGTCTCCTTCAAGACATGTATGAATTAATTTTATTATTATATTAGTCATCATACTGTACTGTATTCTTTTGTCTTTCATCCATTCGGAGATAAGTTTTAAAACCCAAGCTTTGACAATTGATTTCCTTGTTTTTTTGAGTTTTGAAACCCAAAACTTAGATCTCTTTCTATTAATGTCAGGAAACAATGATAGCTGCATGAAACTCGTAGTTGCAAGAAACCAATATATGAATATCAGGAAACTGTTATAGCAGGAATATGCAAAAACTATGAGTGTAGGATGTTTAAAAGGTGTTTGATGAAAATCATAGGATTAGATATAGGAAATGAATAAAATATTCTAAGTTATGTTATTTCTTAAGTAATTATGTAACTATCACTTTTATTTTTTAATCATATAATCACTATAAAATATTATAGAAAATAATGGAATATAATCATTAGAGAATATTAGTGAAGAATATTTTTTTTAATAATGACAAATAATTATTATAGAATCTTTAGAGCATATTTTTTTAAACACACCCATTATATAATGAAGCGGTGTCTCTATCATTTTTGAAACACAACTACATTCATCAAAGTTCAATACATAGCTCTTTATATTCATATCTACAACAATGGATCGTTTTATTCGTCGAAAAAATAAAAAAGAAGAAGAAGAAATGCTAGATCTAGTAATGGCATACAATCATCAACTACCATCGTCATCGTCACAAAAGACTCCATGCCATGCATTTATCTTGCGAGGTGAAATTGAATGTCGTTCGAAATGCGAATTTCGTATGGAATCTCATGTTTTTCAAGCTTTGGTCCAAATATTGAAAAATAGACAAGTTCTGAAAAATGGTGATGAGATAAAAGTGGATGAACAAGTAGCAATGTTTTTGTATACAATTGCTAAAAATGCCAGCAATCGCACAGTCCAAGAACGATTTCAACATAGCGGTTCCACTGCAAGTGAATATCGAATCACTAAATAATCAACGACTAGCAGGTACTCAAAAACGAGATGAAATTGCTGTGAAAATGTGGGAAGACTACGTCAATAGATATAGAATTAACCATCAATGAAAATCTCTTTTTTGTTGTTGTTGTTTTTGTTGTACTTGCCGAATCCGCCATTACAAACAATTACATTTAATTTACGTGCTAATTAAAAGATATAATTAAATATTCAGTAAAATTTATTCCAATTTATGAATTCGAAGAATTATTAATTTTGTATTAAGTTAACAGCCAACATGTACTAGTTATTATTTTAATTAAATAAACTAATTAAAACATATAAATATTATGATAAAATGTGGATAATTTTTGTTCGTATACTTAATTAAAATGATAAGCAGTACATGTTAGCTGTTAACTTAATACGTAATTAATAATTGTTCGAATTCATAAATTTTAATAAATTTTACTGAATATTTAATTATATATCTTAATTATCAACATAATTGAACGTAATAAATAAAATAATGAAAAATTCGGCTGGTACATTTTGGAGTAGAATAAATTTTTTATATATTTTTTTCAAACCGTGTCACGTGTCATATATTAAAAAAAAAAAAAATTATTGTACTCCAAAATATACCCGCCGAATTATCTATTATATAATTATTACGTTCAATTATGTTGATAATTAAAATATATAATTAAATATTCAGTAAAATTTATTCAAATTTACGAATACGAACCATTATTAATTACGTATTAAGTTAACAGCTAATATGTATTGCTTATCATTTTAATTAAATATACGAACCGAAATTATCCACATTTTATCATAATATTTATATGTTCTAATTAGTATATTTAATTAAAATAGTAACCATTACATATTAGCTGCTAACTTAATACATAATTAATATTCGTTCGAATTCTTAAATTTGAATAAATTTTAATGAATATTTAATTATATTTTTTAATTATCACATTAATTAAATATAATAATTCAAATAATGGAGAATTCGGCAGGTGCATTTTGGAGGGGATTAATTGTTTTTCTTGAAGGGTGGCAGATTTGAAAACAAAAGGCGATGTTTGGTTCATCGCCTGGCGATGTTTGGTTCATCGCCTTTGTTTACCCACTTTAATTACTCCCGTAAAAAAAGGCGCTGAATGATAGCTCGCCTGGCGAGGTATGGAACCTCGCAAAAGACATTTTGAGAATTATTTTGAAAATTTGGTTATTTCGGGTATAAAGTTTGGTAACTTGGTTAGTTTGAGAAAATTTCCTTTTAAATAATACAAAATGAAAGAAAAATAATTTTAGAGAATATTTTTTTAATACAATTAATTTTTAGAAAATATTATTTATTTTAATATCCTTAATTTTAAATACTCTTAATCATACCGATTTACGATACGATACAGTATCCGATACCCGATTTCGAATACGACATTTTTAATACAACTACATTTTATAGAATATTATTTTTTAATACAACTACATTTTATAGAATATTTTTTTTTTAATACAATTATAATATCTGATTACGAATACGAATAATAATGATAAGATAATATTATTATATGGATATAAATATTATATTATATAATAAAATTTGATTTATAATAACATTAAATAAATAAATAAATTATAAGTAATATTAAAAAATAATACACAATTTTATACAATACAACAAATTATGTCAACATTATTTTTATGCTTTTCTCTCACCTTTTTAATACAAGTATTTTTTAGATAATATTATTTTTTAATACCATTATTTTTTTAGAGAATATTATATTTTAATACCATTAATTTTTAGAGAATATTTTTTTAATACCATTAATTTATAGAGAATATTATTTTGTGATACAACTAATTTTTAGAGAATATTATTTTTAATATCATTAATATTTAGAGAATATTATGTTTTAATACCAATAATTTTTTTGTTGTATCGCTTCCGAGTTGTATTTTTCAATTTAAGCTATTATTACTATTTTTGATCAAGTTATTAATTGTATAGTGTTTATTTCTTTCAATTATATTTAATTAATTTAATGAATTGTTCAAAGAAATTAATTAAATGATTAAATAAATTGTGTAAATAAATATATAAATTGGATAAGAATTCCTTTACATGTTTTTTAATAGTTTCTCTCACCAATCCTAGCCAAAAATCATGTCAGACCAAAGTTTCAAAAGTGACCCAATTTGACCATATTTCCTTGGTTTGGCTAGGTTAGAATTGGTATCCATGGATTTAAAAAAGTGTCATCAAACACCCAAAAATGTATCCTAGGCAAAACATGAATTCCTAGCTAATCCATGGCCCAAAACTATGGCACCGAACACACTAACCGAACACCCCAAGTCACAATACTCTCGAATCAACAAAAAAATCACCAATCCATGAAATGAAAACTGACAAAGCTTGTATTCCTGTCCTATTTTCTCCAAAAAAGTTTTTCGATATGCAACTCTCTTCTTCTCCATTGTAAATATTTTCTTATATTTAAAATAGACCGACGGTATTCCTTCAAAAACAAAACTCTCTTCTCTTCTCCTTTACTTTTTATTATGTTCATACATAAACTTTTTTTTTTGTAAAAACACAACTATAACTTACTTAGCCCATTTATAGTAATATTTGAAAGCTCAATTATGTAAATATTCAGTCATTTATATTGTCTTATCTACATACTTCTCTTACATATTTAAGCTAGAAAAATAATTATGTGGAGTGGACCATGCAAGTATTCAGGTCAAAACAAAGAATTTTTTTTTAATTTATTTGATGAATTCTAAAATTATAATTTTTTATATGAATATGAATTCTTTGTTGTCACTTTATGTTCACATTTGGACATGTAATTTAATGTAAAAGAATAAATAAAATAAATAATTGAATAACATATATTTACAACATAGCGGATAATAGTGTGCATCATAAAGATATTAGAAGTTCTATTACACATCTTTCTTCTTCTTCTTCTTATGATGATGATGATAAAAGATAAACAATTGACATAAGCACATATCATATTAAATATTCAGGTACAAAATTTAATAACTTTATGATGCTTACCAAAGAAAATTAGACTGTGGAAAATGTATCCATATTGCATGAATATTGTAGTTAATGGTAATTTAAATTTTATAAAATGAAGATATTAGTAATTAGAAAGCATTAAAAAGAGAACACAAAAGGGGGAGAACCCGGGTCGTTAACAAATTTCCCGTGCGAACTCCCCCAAACACCAAAATATCATTTTTATTATTATTTGGTGACCTGCCATGCGAGCCCACCCAACATGGCAAAGGTCGAGGCTTACATGAGATCTATACAAGTGCATAACAAGAAAGAAAGAAAAACATATCTACGCTAAAGCAACAATATATAGCACTACAATTCTACAAACAAAGAACACAATTTGGATAAACAATAGATGGCACTACAAAAAAACACAACTAAATAATCTATTAATCAAGGAAACTGAAAGAGCATGAAAGAGCCACAGATTGTGAAATACCAAAATATTAAATAAGCAAGATTATGAAATATGTGCAAATATGCAAAAGATTAGACAATTCATGGCTTTGGTGATAGGATAGTAAAATTCAAAGTATCAAGATGCCATGGAGAATATTAGTAATTGAATATGCATTATTTGGAGGTGTTTTAAATGAAGATTAGGCAATAATTGAATATGCAATTTGTGTGAGTGAAGGTAAGGGCTTCAGTGACTTAAATAGCATAAGTAATTTTTATAGTAATTAGGTATTAGGCTTCTGGCAAATCAGTACCTCAAATTGTAGTTTGTAATTGTGTTTGGATTTGGATTGACTTCTGCTATCAAGAATGCATATCGATTAATCGATTAGCTAGCAAGGGAACTGAAAAAAAAACAAAAAAGAGGAGCACACACAAGGGGGAGAACCTGGGGGCAAATAACAAAATCCCCATGCGAACTCCCCCAAAACACGGAATTTTTTTTATTATTGTTCGGTGACCTGCCATGCGAGCACACCCAACATGGCAAAGGTCGTGTCTTACATCAGAATCATACACGAAACAGACCTACCGTTATAAGTATAACATCATACAAGTATAAACTTACCACACTTCCTGGATCGAATCAATTCACCACGTCTAAACCTAACCGGCAAATTGACAGACAAATAGAGCTAGATTTCAGCTAGAAACATCATCTTTCCACAGATCTTAGCAGATGCATGCGATCTCTTGTGATCAGTTCCAACTGAGTGCATATATCGATCTTGAAATCATCTTGCAAGCTCAGACGGATTTGAACTGAGTGCATATATCGATCTTGAAATCATCTTGCAAGCTCAGACGGATTTGAACTGAGTGCATATATCGATCTTGAAGTTGAAATCATCTTGCAAGCTCAGACGGATTTGATCTGAGTGCATATATCGATCTTGAAATCATCTTGCAAGCTCAGACGGATTTGAACTGACTGCATATATCGATCTTGAAATCATCTTGCAAGCTCAGACGGATTTGATCTGACTGCATATATCGATCTTGAAATCATCTTGCAAGCTCAGACGGAATCGGATCAGCTAATTGAGCACTTCAATCGAAATCAGCTCAAGAAATCTGAAAAGCAATAGAGAAATTGCAAAGAAACAAGAACGTAAAAAGATAGATTTCCGTTGAATCGTCAGAACTATTTCGCACAGATGAGAAAGCACAGATTCGGATGTGAATCAGAATTGAGCAATAGAAGATTCACTGATTTATATGGTATAGTTAAAAGACTGGAAACTTACTAGATGGAGGAGGAATGAAGAATTCCATAGGAGAAACAAGGAACTAACAGGGGGGGAGGGGGTCGATTATATAGGAGAGCTAGAAAAAATGGACGGTAGAGATCTGGGTCGGATCCAAATCAGCGCACAAGATTGAGAAACGTGTATGCTTGTGATTGGCGCAAGACTACTCGCGGACCTTCCGTGGCGGAACAGCTGTTCCCCCTTCCAATTTGTGTAGGATCATGGGCTTCTTGGCCCATATTTATTTTCCTACTGCTTCGATTTTTTAAGGGTGATATAGTGGCCATATTTTTAAATTAGATTTTCATGGGGTTTTATATGTAAATAAATTTTTGCAAGTTTCAGAAAAGCTGTGGCAGGTTTCAGAACAGCTTTAAAAAAAAAAAAGTTCTTTTTTATTGATAATTTTATAATATCTATCAAATAAAAATGTCCTTCAAACTATTTTTCTTGATAATTTTACAATAGCTATGAAATAAAATTGTCATTAAAGTTTAAACTAAACTTTCAATGCATATTGAATGGAGTAAATATAAAAATGTAATCTATAATAAAAAAATTGTATTAGTTCCAATTTTCAGTAGTTCGAAGCAAAATTAGAGAATTAAATACACTAGAACATGTCATATTAGAAGTGATTTTCGAGTCGGACGTGTGGATTGCAGGAGATTTTGACGGATGGTTTTGGCAAAAAGTTTTGCTAGAGATGATGGGCGGAAAAAAACCTTGAAAATGCCAATTTACATGGAATTTTTTGTGTGTATGATAGGCGAAATGCCTAAATATATAAAAATAAAAAAAAATAGATATGGAGGTGCGGGGAATCGAACCCCGTGCCTCTCGCATGCAAAGCGAGCGCTCTACCATATGAGCTACACCCCCTTTGGCCTACATGGTATACTAAAAGCACATGATTATTTGTATCATGAGTCCAAAGCACCTGTATCATTGACGTCTAGTCCTAGCGAAATCGGTCGAACCGGCTGTATACATAATACACTCCATAAAATCACGAGTCCAAAAAATGCATCTGCCGGGAGGCGAACCCGGGTCTATTGCTTGGAAGGCAATTATCCTAACCGTTGGACTACAGATGCTTTGTGTTTTCATAAATTTACTAGTGCTTACTAAGTTAATCAATTTGTATATTTCAATGTCAAAATTTAGTTATTTAACAAGTAAATATGTTGTTTGCTCAAATTAAAACAATTTATTAAACTTTAGTACCTCAATATTTTAAATTAATAAATCAAATTGTAATTATTTCGATGATGTCACAAAAAAAAAAATTGAATGTGAAGCTGGAGCACAAACATGCTCGTTTGGTTCATTATTTTATTAATTAAAAGAGGCGATTACATGTGTTATGACTTGAATACGGTATCCGGTATCCGAAGCCAATTCGGATACGGATACGATATCCGATTTCGAATACGAACACATATATATATATGGTGTCTGGCATTTGCATGAGCATCTGACGGGATTCCAGATCCCGTTAAATTATTTTTTTTATTCCCTCCCTTAATTATAATTAATGTGTATCAATCTTTGACAGGTTAGAAACCAGATCCCGCACTTGGTTACTTCCCAAATTAAGTCGAGAACTTCGTTATTTTCTAAATAAACTTCAAATACTTGGTTATTTTGAAAAATGTACCTATAATTTACCCTGAACAATTAAGTATTTGTTCCAGCAAATTTCTCTAGCAGAAGCAAAAGCCAATAGCAAATGCTAGGGTTTAGGGTCGAAAGTTTCATATACATGCCCAGAAGATATCAGGCCAACAATGGGCTTGATTATAAGAAAGATAATTTGCTTCATAAATGATTTCTTTAGGCATAATTTCATGTATCCCCTGCGAAGTCTCGAAATATCATGTATATTTCTCATTTCCCCCATTTTTGTTTGAGAAGTATACCAAATTACCGACTTTAAAAGCTAATAACTGAATGAACGAGCATAACAAGTGAATCATTATAAACTGTTACCTTGTATATCTTCAGACCCTCAAATAAACAAAACAAAAATTAACTTAATCCAAAGAATCGCCCGAACCAGAACCATCTTTAGTATACGAAGACGAACCCACATTCCTTCTCGGATCGGGCTGGCAAATCCAATGGAGTCCATCAAGCAAATCCGCATAAACTTTTTGATTCATGACACCATTCTTCTTCCTCAACTTCTCCAACAACTCAAATGCCTCCTCTGCTCTCCCTTCCCTACATAACCCCTCCATTAACGTCCTATACGTCAACACGTCCGGCTTCCTCCCATTTTCCACCATGTCCAAAACAACCTTAATTGCCTCCTCGAATCTACTCTCCATTGCTAGACTTGATGCCAAAACCATGTATACCCCTCCTGTTGGTACGAACCCTTTCTCTCTCATCTGTTCAAAGAATTCCATTCCACGGTTAATCCTCCCTTTTTCGCATAATCCCTTCACTATATAGCCATAGGTTAGATCATTGGGTTCGGAGTTATAGAGCGGCATTTCTCTGAACACTATGAGGGCATCGTCCATTTCGAGGCAACGAGAGTATGCTTTGATTATATAATTGAGAAGGTAAGTGTCAGGGATAATTCCAGACATTTTCATTTGTTTTGCGAGAGAACGAACTGCGCGGAGATATACGTAGCAGACAGGAGGCTTCCCTAACCGCTTTAAAACTGCTGAAAGAAGCATGGAGTATGTCTCCAGATTTGGAGCGCAATTAGATGGCGAATTTTGCATTTTCTTGTACAGGTCGAATGCACGAGAGAAGAGGTGTTTACGGAAACAGCAGAATCTGATGCTTGTGTTGAATAATAGGAGGTCCGGGGAGCATGCTCCGGCGAGGACCTCGTCGACCAGAGACTCTGCAGCGGCGTAGCGGCGGGAGGAGATGGCGGACGAGATGGCCGCGTGATAGGAAGATGATGAGTGACGGTAACCGGGACGGAGAGATGCCCATCGGAAGAGATCGAGAGCAAGATCGGGATCTTGCTCAGCCCGCACGGCGGAGGCTAGGTCATCAGCAGTGAATCCTGGGGAGAGGCGGGAGACCCAGGAGTTGAACTGAGATTCGGACTGTGAGAGAGCGCGGGGAGGAATGAAAGGAGGAGCTGAGGAATCATCTGGTGGAAACGCAGAGGAGGAGAGGAGACGAGAGGACAGGATTAACTGCCCGGGCTCTGCGATCAAGGTTCGCCGACGGCGAAAGAGGCGGAGGAGACGGCCCGACGTGACACCACTCATGAGGATTATGAACCTAATTAAGTAAGAGTGAAAGGCTTAATACAAAGAGACTCGGATCCGGATCCGGATCCGGATATTTCTTATGCCATCCGCGTCCGACCCGGCGCATATATCTGTAGTGAACTGGTAATATTCACAGTAATGACTTCTATAGGTACAGAGCAAAATACCTAGGAGAAACAATTAGGTTTGTTCTGTTATTATAAAATTCAGCTGTGTGAATATCAATCCCTCTCATCTATCCTCTGCGACGAAGCTACATCACTCAGGGCGGGACAAGGGAAAAGATAAGGCCTTGTCGAGTTATATCTTACCCCTCAAAGCAATGGCGAGAATTACCAGTTTCGCGTGCAACCCTCTTCCTTGGTTCTCCTCCACTGCGGCTACTTCGAAACCAGCTAAGCACGTTTCGTATCTCTTGTTCTCTTCTGCTGGTTTTCTCAGTAAACCGATAAAATTGATTGCCGATGGACCGCAAGACAGAAAGATGAGCGTCTTGACAAGGTACGGAGTGGAATCCGATGATGAATTCGAAGAAGAGGAAGAAGATGAGGTTCCTGATCCGGGCTATGATCCAAATCTCGACATTGAGAGACTTCGGTGAGTGATTATACTTGTTGGTCGCTTAATTATGCTTTATCGAGCCCTGAAATTCAAACAAGACAATCGAAATTGCTCGTATTGTTCTATCTTCATCTCTTTATACTTTTTTTTCAGGTCTTCAACTGTGAGGCTTTTGGATTTTGAAAATAACTTGGTTAGATTACAGCCTTAATTTCTTTAATTTACTTGTATACTCTATTTCTCTACAGTGAATTTTACACGACTAAATCTTTTACAGATAGGTTTAATGGCTGTAAGAGAAGCCCAAAGAAAGGCACTTAACGAAGATGCTCAATTGGTATTTTCTAGTTTAATCCCTGAAATTCAGTTTAATTCCTAATTATCTTGATTAAACTTTGTAATGATATGTTTATTGGATTTATTGTAGGTAATAATTTCAGCAGAGGCCGTTCCACCAGTTGTTCGTCTCTTCGATCCTGACGAATATAGGTAATTAATCCAAATCATTATATTCATATTTCCTGATTTTTAATTTAGTTTCAGAATTGTATATATTATTGTTTTTTCTCTATACAAGGAAATTTAAATTTGAAAAGTTGAAAAAGAAGAGAGACCAAATGAGAAAACCTGTTGGGCGCTTAAAGGAAATAAAATTGGGGTATGAATTTTTAATTAAATTTCGAATTAAATTTGTAAAATAACCAATCTAATATCTGCACATAACTTTTTATGGCAGATATAAAATAGATATTGGCGATTATACGAGGATGCTAAAAAAGGGCACGAAATTTGTTAAAGCAGGCAAAAACGTTAGTACGGCTTGATTTTAACATTTTATGAGTTTAATAAAAAAAATTTAAATCTTTTTAATATATTTTTTTTTCAGGTGAAAGTAATGGTAAACATGAGAGGTAGGGATAACGTGCATAAAGAATCCGCAATTGAACTTTTGAGACAATTTCAAAGAGATCTTGGCCCGGTAATTATACTTTCATTAGATACTTTATTTGAAAAAAATATTACATTTTGTTACTTGTAAATGTTATTTTATTTATTTTTTGTAATTATATAGTTGGCAATGGAGCAATCGGCGAACTTTGAGGAGAAGAATATATACATAATTTTAGCGCCAAATAAAGCGAACATACAAAGAGAAGAAGATTTAAGAAAGCGAGAAGAACATCTCAAGAATTTGGAATTAACAAAACAAAGCGAAAGTGAATCAGGGGAATTATCAGAACAAATCGAAAAGGAATCAGAGGAATTACCAGAACAAATCGAAAATGAATCAGAAGAATCAACAGAACAAATCGTGAATGAATCAGAGAAATCAGCAGAATTAACAGAACAAATCGAAAAAGAATCAGAGGAATTAGCGGAACAAATTGAAACGGACGTAGAAAAGGAACAAGTCGAAAGAGAGGCCATTCATTGAGAAGAATTTTCGACAAGTGTAAGATTTGAACACTCAATTTTGAAGAGGTACTTTTAGCAAAAATATCAAAATTGTTCAGAATTTAGGTGATGATTTGTCGAAGTTTTGGGCGACTCGAAGATAATTATTTGTAATTCTATTGATTATTCAGTTATTCGTGACTGAAGTCTGAATTTTGTATTTATTAGGTATTAAAGATGTATCATTGAATTCTTTTATTTCATATCTTGCTATTTATTTACCTATTTATTTAGCTTATTTATGCACGTAATTTTGACTGCTATATTTTCCAAATAAAAACTAAGCAATTCAGGATAAATTAACCAGTTAAATAAAATTAAACCATTTTGCTGTCTTCATTAATTTTTCTTTCGTTTCACTCCACTTCTATCTCCATGTCAGAGAAAAAAAATCGAGCAACACAAGCCCATTAAAACAAGAAAAACGTGGAGAAAACTCGAAAAACTCGAGAACATAAATACCCACCATAAATTAAAAAATTATTTTTAAAATAAGTTAGAAACTAAAACCAAACTATATCATTATATATCCAAATTCGACTCTTGCGCCGTTTCTTCTTTTCCTTCTATCATCAGACCATCTTGTTTTGATTGAATAATTTGCGTCTTTAAACTCGACTCTTGCACCTACATTAAAACAACAAATAAATTATTAATTTTCATTATTTAACTATATAATGATAAAAGTACAAGGACCAACCTGTAATTTCGCTACCATGGCTACGAGTTCTCTACATTGTTCCATCATGGCTCTTTCTTTCGACGAAACGAGCGCTAATTCCTCAACCAATGAATTAGCATTCTCTGCCTATAATAATTTAAAATATATATTAAATATTAAAACCAATATAAATAATATTAAAACTAATTAATTACCTTGGATAATAATAGACGAATAGAGGTACCCATTTTCTGCATTATATCCACCGCAGAACTCACTGCATTCCTCACCGCAAATAAATCAGCCTACAATAATAACAATATTGGTATTAATATCATTACATATATGAATATATAATGAAGTTTATAATTAGTAATTAATTAATAATTTAATACCGTGGCATATCCAGTAACAGGAAGTCTCAAAGTACTTAATTTAAGAGCTTCAATTGCATCTGATAATAAATCACAATGTTCTCTCTCTATCTCTCCCCAACTATCCAAATAACCAATCTAAAATAATCCAAAAAAATGTCCAAATATCAGAATATTAAAACTTGCTGGGTACAAATGAATAAATAATCTTTACCTGATCATTTAATAGCATTTCGAGCTTAATCTCTTGTCTCAATTGTTGAACTTCGAATCGTTTCATCGCAACCGAATCACGCAACATCGAAAGTTCATTCCACATCCCATAGATCATACCCTATTTCAAATTTTCAAATTCAAAATTCAAAAACCAAAAACCTAGAATAATTTTTAAAAATTTAAATACCTCTGAAATCAATTTTTGAGTGGAATGAACATCGTCAACACAAGCATTAATAAACTTCCATTGCAAATCCCTATTATTCAACAATTTCAATTGATGCACTTCTTCAACGTGATTATTGTTACTCCCTTTTTTCTTCGATTTTCTCGAATCATTAACACTAGAACTAAAATTAGAACTAAAGCTAGAAGACGAAGCGATGCCTCCTCTCGAGCTTCCCCCACTAGAAGACGAACTAGAAGTAGAACTACCACAAGGAGTAGACGGTCTCCCTCTTAGCGGGCTTTTCACCGCCCGCTTCGGCACGTAACCCGTTATGGGAGACGAAACTGTTCGACTCGCCCGCGTAAGCGATACGGATCTTTTCGGGTCCGTGCCCGTTTTGGGATCCGGGCGACCTGACGAGGACGCGGGTCTTTTAACGGACGCGGGTCTTTTAACGCTCCCGAGATCCATGCTTTGCGACATCGAGCTCGGCGGAACTTCGCTCAACGCGTTTCGTCTGAGCGAGGACGAAACGGGTAGTTTTAATTTCTCGCCAAGATCCATACTTTTCGTCATGGAACTCGATGAAATTTCGGTTTTAGGGTTTCGTACCGAAAGCCCTCTCGATGGAGGTCTTTCGATCGAAGTAGGCGTTCGTATCGGAGAAAAACCACGTACCGAACTTTTCTCACTCGTACCGGTTCGTACCGGTGAAGCGGGACTTTTGATCTTGTCTTTGGGATCCACACTCTCAGTTGAGATACTTCGTCTCGGCGAAAACCCTCTCAAAACGGGGTTTTTGGTCTTGTCTTTGAGATCTGCACTCTCAGATGAGATACTTCGTCTCGGCGAAGACCCTCTCGAAATGGGTCGTTTAGATTTATCCATTAAATCTACACTTTTATTCATTGCATTAGGGCTCAACTGAGACACCAAATTGGATATACTATTTTGTGAAGTCCTCGAATTTGACACGTCAGCAACGGGGGGTTGTTTCGGGGAAACTCCTCGAGGGCGAAAAAACGAGGAAACGGGTCCGGGTTTGTTAATCTTATTATCAGTAAGATCCATACTTCTAGACATGTTAATGGACGAAACGGTCCCGCCTTTCATAGGAGGCCATCTGTGTTGATCAATCATTTTGAAGTTCGGCGTGTTCTCAGATTGTGTCAGAGGAGTCCTATTCCTCTCCAGTTTGTCCGAACTGGAGGCGGAACGAAGCTTCTCCTTCTTGATAACTGGCATCGTTTCGAGCTGGAAGGAAGAAGAGAGGCTTCGCATTGAAGGCCATAACGATTCGGGCGGGCCCCGCCTGCCAGCTGTACGAGTCTCTGCTGACGTGTCGCATACTGGTGTATTGCATCGCGAGGATGTTGAGGTGGACGAAGGAGTTGAAGGGGAAGAAGGGGTCGAAGGACGTCGTCTCTCTGCTGAGTGGGGCCGCTTCGGCAGAGAGAGAGGAGTGTTCGAGGAGCTTCGTGTTGCGTTGGGAGATGGGTATCGTCCAGGAGTTGTTACTGGAGGGTCTGGTTTGTGGTTACTGGAGAGGAGGATCTCTTTCGGTCTGGGCTTGCGGATTGAGCTGATTGCATTTGCGGGGTTTTTCTGTCGTGTTGTTGAATCTGGTTTTGAACGCGGAGAGCTTACGGAAGGCTTGGTTTTATTATATCCATCCATGAATTATTATTGTTTTCGAACGAAACCGCATTGGTGGTAGAATTCAAGAAAGGGGCATCGATTTGTATTGAATTATCTTCGAATTATCAAGCCTGCGCAAATTAAGAGCAAAATAGAGTAAAAATTAGGTTACTAAATCTCAAAAAAGCATCAACGATTCAAAAGGCATGGAGTAAAGGTGGGGTGAAAGTACAGAAGCTTATGCTTGAAGGAAAATACACTAGAATGTGAGAGAATAACACAATGCGGGCCAGATTCTATGTAGAATGCAGTAATTTACGATATTTATACCATAAATTTACTGGAAAAGAAAAAAAAAACCTGAAAAATAGGAATGGGAGACAATTCCGTAATTGAACGTTGATTGAAAGCATAGATCACGGCACAAAGACGGAAACACTCCATTCAATTGTAGAAAGAGGAGAAATTAGGGTTCTCGATTGAAGATTAGAAAGGAAGGGATGCCAAAGAAGAGAGCTTTTTGGGGGAAGAAGGAGCATGCCAAGAAGATTTCTTTCTAGAAAAACCAATAATATGTATATTTTATTCGACATGCGTTACTGTAACGAGTCACCATAAACCCAATACTGACTTGTTACACATAAGAAAGCAGTAGGGGAATAGAATAATGGTGTGAGACTAATGGTATGCACATCTTTGGAGAAAGTCATTCTCACGGGGGGTGATGGGGAGTGCCATGGTCACCATGGCATTATCAATGACTACTTTCAAAATCAAAGCAATTTAATTGACCTTCTATGTTAGATATGGTAAAAATTCAAAAGAAAATAATAATAAAATTACTCAATAAATCCCACGAATTCGATAAAACCTAGATCGATTTTCTTCAAAAATTGAGATTCGATGTTGAATTGAACTATGGGTAGAATGATCTGACCTGGAAATTGGGCATGCGTTGGTCTCGTAAGCTCCGTTAATGGCGGAAGGAAAGAGGATTGAATATGGGAGGTATGATTAAAGAGTGATATAATTGGAAAGTAAAAGATGCAATTATTCTCCTCTTTATCTTTCTTCTTTTCTTTAGTCCGTAATTGACGATCACAAATTGGGCTTTTCTCTTTTGCTACTTTCTAAATTTTGTGTGAAGTTTGGTAGTTTTGTAAGATGAGTTATTGTAGAGAAAAAAAAAGGAAGTCGAAGGAAGAGGAACGGACGGCATGTTTGGAGTATTGCTTGACGTACCCGAGATGTGTACTTGTTACCTACTTCATTTGATTTGATTGATTTTTCGAACTTACTTGTTTATACAATTTGATTATTGTATATATTTGTTTCTTTGTTTCTATTAAGAGGTCTTATTAAACATATAAAATTTTAAAATAATTATCTTAAATAAGTTTGTTCACATACTTATTTTTTTAATTATAAATAGTTTACTTATTTATATTATCTTTCGTATAAAGTACGGGTATTTAGATGATTAATAATATCATAATTTATTTTACATGTATTTGTGTTATCTGATTTGCACTATTTCTATTTGTATACAAAAATACATATATATTTTTATTTGTATAGGATAAGAATACATATAATTTACAACGAAATAATTTGTCGAGAATATATATTATCACATTTTATATCGTGATATGGACATCATAATGAATCGATAAAAAAAAATGACTTTAATTACATGCTCGATCGCGTATTTTAAAGTAGTAAAAATTCGAACATAAAATCGCGACTGGATAACTAGTAGATAAGAACCGACTCTGTTTAAGTCTTATTTAATAAAAAAAAATGAATTCAAAAAAGTTAAAATTCATATAAATTCATAAATTTATTTTTACTCTCCATTAGTCTTTTTCGTTTTCACCAAATATTTCGATAGGCTAGTATTGAGATTGCCAAGCTAAAATAATAGAGTCATCGAAGTAGATTATTTACGACGCTTAATATTTTATCTTATAATACAAAGTTGACCGTACATACCATATAACAATAACAATTCAAAAGGCCTAATAAATAATGGAGAATGATATTACCCACCCAAAATCAACCTTTATTTTTTTGACGTGAACCCGAAGCATATTAATTGGGATGATTATTAAATAATTAACCAATAATTTACACGTGTCATAATTAATCAGTACATGTCAATTAAACATACAATTAATTAACATTTATATATTAATTATATTTTAATTGAGTTATTAATTACTTCAATTAACATGTTTGGAGCTAGTATAAAAGAAATGAGACTAGGCTTAGGGGCACTATAACAAACATCTCTTTAGTTGCTTTAATACATTTGAGTTTTAACAATAACAATTCAAAGGCAAATAAATAATAAATAATAAATTAGTAAAGCCTCCTTGGTGGACCAAGAGACAAAAAGAGTAAGAATATAATACTGCTTCGATACTTTATTATACATTAAAAAATATCCCTCACGGATTTATAATTTTTCAAGGACTAATATGCCGAAGGGTCATTATCGTTTTCCAGAAGGTAATTACGTACTTATCTTGGATTCTTGGGTCACAAACCCTCACATGGTTCGAAGGTCCCCCGCCCCGAAACTGTTTCGTACTTGACGAATGACGAGCCCATGAACGAGACACTAAACTGTTCTGAACACGATCCAATGTGAATAGACTCCGTGAAAACATGTCATGTCATTAACTTCATTACATGGCAAATTGTAACCCGATCCGAACCAAAAAAAAAAAAATTGAGAATTTAAAGACCGATCGAAACCCAAACCATATGTGGCATGGTTCGTGATCTAAATAATCAGTTGAAATTTTGACGTGACACGAATAACTCTCGACAGTGTCACGTTATTATATTCGTTTCAACCATAATTATAATATGTTACAAAATTTAGATCATTAGTTAGTCATCGATTTATTATAATAATATTTTCTTACACCATATTTTAAACATTCTTAGAAAACAAATCATCGTACATTAATAACGCCGATTATTATTATTAGTTATGTTCACGTTAATTTGAATTCGTATTAGCATACTTCATGCATACTGTTTTTCATTGTTTTGAATTCGTGAAGATATTATGTAAGAAAATATAATGCAAAAAATACATATTTACATTTTTAATCAAACGCCTATGAGAAAATAGTATTGTTATATTTGAATCGTATATAATACTAAGTAGAATATATTTGAATTTTTAATCAAACAAAACTAATAAAAATTAAAAAAAAATAGTTCATTCATCTAAATAATTTCTTAAACTCGTAAACACCTATGAAATAGTATTGTTATTTTTAAAAATATAAAATTTAAAAAAATAATATGATATAAAATAATTTATTTATGTTTGTGCTAAATTAAATTTTGATATTATATATTAAATTACTTTCACTATTAACTATTAAGTTTGATGTTATTTATATTTGTCATTGCATTTTGAATCAATAAAAAAATATCCGTGTCATGTAATTAATGATGTGTTACTTCATATATCGTATGGTTCATTATTTTTATATTTGGTATTGTATGAAATATTGTTAACAACGATGATATAATATTTGCTGTTTTGTTTTTTCGTAAAATTGTGTTATACTTATATCTCATATATTATTATCTATGTTACGCGGATACTTCAAAAATGCAGAACTATCTTGAGAATACGGGTATCCGATACTGATACGGGTGCGATACGGCTCCGATATGCCACGTGGCGTATCCAATTATTTTCATATTTATTTTTTCGGATACAGCGAGGATATGTCAAGATACGCCAAGATACGCCAAGTTACGGTTGTGATTTTTATAGGATACGAATGTGATAATACATTTATGATATTTCGGCCAATTATATATTTTGGGCCATAATAATTTTAAATAAATTATATATGATTCCTCTAGAATACTTCTATAATAAGTTTATGATATTTTTGTGATATTTTATACTTTATAATTTAGTTGATTTTATTTATTGTCATGATAAATGGTATATTACAAAAATAGGGGGTTTTTTTTTTTAACTCCAAACAAAGTTAACTTTAACATCTATAAACAATATTTGAGAAGAAAATTTTGTTTTCATAATTTTTTTTGGAGTTTCTCAAAAGTGAGTTTTTTCTAAATATTAAAAAAAGTTAGGATTTTTATTTATTTGCCAAAATAGTTTATATGTATTACCCGGAACACAAATTCAAATGATCCGGAGAACAAAACTTAAATGACCACGATTGACTTGTGATCTGTACCGAATGCGAACACAAAATATTACGAAGTCATAATGACAAAAAAAATCAAATGTCGCGAAATTTGAATGACTCGATATTCAAATGTCTCAGAATCCAAATGATCGAGAACAAATAACATTTATACATAATAAATTCGAAAAGTGAATGAGACCCATCTTGTAATTCAAATGACTCAGAAATCTGAATAACTCACAATCCCACGACCCGAAATAGCCGAACTCAAATGGTTGTAGTGATACTATCATTTATTATTTATTTGGTCTATATTGTCACCCATTCAGAACAGAAATACCCAATCACTCGCTACAACAATAGTTACATGTACATTGAAGTACAACATCCGTAACTTATTTAATCCACAGATGTTAGATATCCAACGGGCCCACTTCATCTGATCCTCCACGTGGCAGAATTCGCACCCTCTATCTACAACCCTTCGTCTTCACTCGATCCCTTGGTATCGCAGCACCCAACTATAAATCAATCACTCTTAACTCTCACAAACATCCATGCCTCAAGCACCTCTAATGGCGGCCATCTCTTCTTCTCTCTTTGCCCCTGCCAGTGTTTCGTTACATGGGTTTGTTACGGGGAGGAAATCCATGTCCATGACCGTCGTGTGTTTAGCGGGCAAAACTCCAAACGGATTCGGAACATCTAAGGTGGTGGGTCGGAATTTATCGTCTCAATTTCATAAGGATCCGTCACATTGGTCGAAACGGCTTAGGAATCTCGGTATTGCATATGCTACCTCTACTGCTGAGAAGAGCATCCATGACTATAACGTGAAGGTATCAATTTTGTGCAATTTTAGGGGAATTGTTTTTAAATTAAGATTGGTTCAATTGCTTTGATCAAAAGTCGAAACTTTGCTAAAAGGTAAAGGTGTACGAGATTCCACTAAACCCTACCATTGTTAGGTTGAGCAATTCTAGGATGTTGCTTTAGATAGATTATAAATTATAAATAAAGCATCTTATCTTATTTTGATTACAAAGGTTAGAATAAAACATAATAAGTGTAGCCGTGACCATATTATAACACGCGTAATCATATATACATAGTGGCAAACATGAATCATGATAAAATAGGCGAAATTTCACATCCCTTCAGCTACAAAGCCTCAAAGTATCACATATAGGTAGGGGTGTCGACGGGTCGGATATTGCCTAAATCGACCCGAACCATATCAGGAAAAATATCGTACCCGGGTCTGGACATTGTATATTTTTTACGTGCCATATTTGATATTAGTTGAAAAAAAACATAGATAATTAATGATGTGTGAATTATTTAAACTCAGAATAATAAAATTATGTTTAAATATAATAATTTAGATTGTTCTTTTCACAAATTATGTATATATATAATTATATCTAGTAACCGTTTTGTTTTAGTATCTGAGAATATTCGAATCGTATCCATATCCGTTTAATATCTGAAACAAATCCGGATCTGGGTAGTTCAGTATCTGGATCTGTATCCGGAAAAAAATATGGATACGGGTCTGTATGAGCACGATCTGAACCATTGACGCCACTACATACATGCCCTTCAAAATATTAAGTATGACTAATTTGGGATTTGATATGATGACCAGTAAGTTTGGAAGGAAATTTCAAATATTCAGCATGATAAAAATAATACGTAGCAAAGAATTTTTAAATTATAAATTACTGGAATGCAGGACATTGACGGAAAAAATGTTTCGCTCAGTAAATTCAAGGGAAAAATTCTACTTATTGTTAATGTTGCTTCCAGATGGTAATGATTATTTTCTTTTATAGGGACTAAAAGAGAAAATATAAAAATTCAAGGGGTTCTTTAAAATTTTCCCTTCTTTATACCTACAGTGGCTTGACTACATCAAATTACACTGAGCTTTCACACATCTACGAGAAGTACAAAACTCAAGGTAATTAATTTCGATAATGAATTAATCTCAACTTTGTCATCTTTATGAAACAGTTATTTCAATTCCTGGATTTCATATCTAGGATTTGAGATCCTTGCTTTTCCTTGCAACCAATTTGGAGGACAAGAACCCGGTTCCAACTCTGATATTAAGCAGTTCGCCTGCACGAGATTCAAAGCAGAATTCCCTATTTTTGATAAGGTATATAATATATTACAAACCAAACTCAATTAACCGAAATAATAATTAATTCTATGATGATAGGTTGATGTGAATGGGCCAAGTACCGCACCAGTGTACCAATTTCTGAAATCGAGTGCAGGAGGATTTTTGGGAGATTTAATAAAGTGGAATTTCGAGAAATTCTTGGTCGATAAAAATGGCAAAGTTATCGAGAGATATCCCCCCACAACTTCCCCTTTTCAGATCGAGGTAATATTTATCTTTTTTCGCAAACTTCGAAATTACTTTTTATAAAATCTTTGCTAATAATGTCGTGTGTACTTTTTTGGTTATTTTGCAGAAGGACATCAAGAAGCTGCTCGCTTGAGCTTCAGAGATTTTGTAATTTTGTAATGGACATGTAAATATTTGTAAAATTATGCTGTATTTCGAATTATGGTTTAGCACTATAACATCTTAGTTTTATTCGGTTATTACTTCTCTTCGAATCTGTTGCAAACCCATTCGATGCTTAGACGTGTTCATATCGAATTTTGAAATTATAAGCAACAATGGAACAAATTATTACTTCTCTTCAAAATCGCCGAAAGATTATTCTCATACAGACGCGGTCGCGGTCAACATTTCATATTTTTATTAGTGACCGAATTACAAAAATAGTTCCTCAACGATAGTTATCCGAAATCGCAACATGAGTACGACTCTTATCATCAAATAAATTTATTAGATAATGACATTGACATAAAATAATTTTACTTGAAGATTTTATTCTCCATAAATTTTATGAGATGTATATGGTCTCCCAGAAATACCACCATGCAAGCGACATGAGGTATTATGAGCCTCTTAGGTCGAAAGTCTTTAGCAAACACAAATTTTGTTTTGAATTATTTTTTTAGGATATGTTGAATTAGGATAAGGAATAAGACTGACGATTTTTCTAGTCCCAGTGATGTATTAATATACTAATACACCATACATATATATAAAGATATTTTAAAATGTATGAAGTGCAAATATATGCAGTATAAAATATACTGGACATATAAAAAATACCTTGATAGAAAATCAAAGTCTTCGATAAACGACAATGATAAATATATATTAGATACATAGGACCGGTCCGGGACTTTTTGAGACCTTTGCCAAAAACATTTGGGAGAAATTCAATTGAGAGAATTCGGCTAGGAAATAACAGTCGACAATTGAAGAATTCGATCATAATTCAACCAAAAATTGGCGTCACAACCCACCAGTCCACCGCTCAACGATTGGGCAATTCGTGCAGCAATAAATTGGCCAGAAAACGGTCATAAATTGATCAGAAAACGGCTAGAAATCGGGCAATTTCGAGCAGCGAGAAAACATCGAAAACTTGACCAAAAAAAACTGGTGGCCTTTTGTAAATAAAACTGGTTCGCTCGGAGTGGTGAGAGAATTAATTTTTTTTTCTTCGTCTTCTTCGGCTCCGGCTCGCTCGGCTTAAATTCTGCAGCCCACCTCAGAATTTTATTTAAATAAAACTGGTGGCCTTTTGTAATTGCTACTATGTTGTTTTTTCGTGGGAAGGATGCAAGAACGAAGAGAGTGGAATGGTAAAAAAAAATTCCTCTCTTTATCATCCTTTGAGATAAAAAATATTAATTTAATTTTTTTTCGCTCTTCCATTCTTTAACCTGTTACCTAACCAAACAAAAAAAACGAGTAAATGAAGAAGGCTCGGTAGTCCTCCATTCAGGCCGGTCGGGCGATTTCAGGGGCCTTTGACGAAAAAAATAGGATACTAATTAAATATTGCTATTATATTATTTTAACCCAAAAAAAATTTAAAATACAAAACTACTTCATAATATAATAAAAAATATTACATCACTAACAATTATCATTTAAATATCATTATTTTTTGTACTTATAGAAACGAATAATGCAATTTAATTTGAATAATCTAGATGTTCGGCAAAATCATTTTCGATTGATAAAATTTCTGATCCATTTAATTTTTCTTGAGACAAAAATAATTAAAATGTAATTAAACAATATACAAAGATAAAAAGAAGAATTGAACTTTCAGTTGCAATTTAAAAACTTTGGAGGACCTATTCGCAAAATTGAAGAGATTAGTAGCAATTTACAACTTTACAATCCCTAATTAAGGGGAGCCATGCATGTGCAAGAGAGCCTAAAATAATATCGTTATTAATTACAACTTGCATACATAGAAGCCACAAATTTTATTAATTGCAACTTTACTATCCATTCTTTCAAAAAAAAAATTGTTTGGGCCGGCCTTAAAATGGTACTGATAGACATCTCCGGTTGTTCTTTAGTTAATTAAAAAAGTATTCATATACATCCCCATATTATATACCCACAAAAAATATTGGGGCCTTGGATTTTGGTGGGCTTTTGACATATGTCAAATTCATGCCATTTGTGGGTCGGTCATTCATTGATGTCAATGAGACTCGATCCCATAAATTCTCAC
The DNA here is from genome assembly GCA_946800325.1 of Luzula sylvatica. Classification (NCBI taxonomy): domain Eukaryota; kingdom Viridiplantae; phylum Streptophyta; class Magnoliopsida; order Poales; family Juncaceae; genus Luzula; species Luzula sylvatica. Next base: position 55,703,259 of record OX326960.1, on the reverse strand, counting down.
AACATATGATTTTTTGTGTCTCACGTTCAAACACCGAACCATGAACCCATTGACAACCTAGCCAAACAATTATCGATAAAAGCAAAATAATATCTTTCGTTATTTAATGAAATGCCGAACTGCTACGCGATTAAAAAAAAAAAAAACTGTACTGATTGAGAGAGTATACCCACCAGTCCACCAAGTACACGGTAAAGAATTGTACTGACAATATAGAAAAATATTTGTTTGACACGTGAAAGTACAAATTAAATTAGATAAAACAAACAGAAAATTGTTCTCTGTTTAAATTGTGAACACTTTGCGCTTGACCACTGGGCTACGTTACATCTATTTGAAAAAGATAAGATCAAAAATCAAGAAAACATATTTAAATTAGTACTATATTTCATGTAATTTACAAAGTCAAATATTGCCTAGTTTGAATTAAATGACGGTCATATCATAATTCAAACTTATTGTCAAGGCCATGTAATTTACAAAGTCGAAACATAATTTATTTTCAAGCTAATCAAAATTTGCAAAACATGTACGACTATTATCATCACATCATTGGATAATGATATTGACATTAAACAATTTTATTTGAAATACAAAATTAAAACTCATGGTAAATATAGTCCCAATAAATTTTAAAATACAAAATAGGTTTGAAAAGGATATATTGGACTTTGTGGGAAATATCGAATCTCTTGGCGCAAAGTCTTGCAAGTTGCAGGCCCAATTCCCAAAGTATATGTTTAGAAAATTTGGAAGAGCCAAAGAATATATTTTGTTAAACTACAAATTAGGTTTTTTTAGGATTTTTCTAATCCGAAATAAAAAAAAAAAGAGTGAACGGAGAAGACTTGATAGTTCTTCATTAATTGATGTCAATATAACTTGAACGCATAATCTCTCACAACATACGATAAAAATACAAGAACATAAGGTATATTACTAGTCGAATGTAAAAACATTGTACAAAAAATACATAAAAAAAATATATATATATATGAATGTGAAATGTATAAAAATAATTACCTAAATATTCATATATTTTTTCTATATTATGGATAAAACTCTGTTGTTATTTATAATTTTTTTCATTCTAAAAATGTATAAATATAAAATTTAAAGATATAAAAATAATTACTTAAATTTGAAGATGAAAAATATATTAGACGTTGCCGGAAAAAAGACCGTTCATTTAATTTTATGCACGTGTTTTTTTTTAACATGTGTTTTTGCCACGTGACACTCTGTGATTAAAATGGACGGTTGGAAATGCGATAAGGTAAAATGCATTAGCAATCTCATTGTTCTACATTTCTCACAAACTAATCACTGATTATGGGTCCAATGCTAGTTAAGCGTGTGGGATTCTTTTTGGCATGTCTTATGTAATGATATGACCTCTTGCATCATTCAGTTAGGTTATTGTTGGTTCAGATAAAATTCTCATGTAAATTAACCCCCTATAAATAGAGTACCGATTCTCCTTAGCAAAATATATTATTCATAACTTTTTCTATCAAATCTTCCAAAAATTCAACTAGGGGATTTGTTTGGACTTGACCTCAATTTTTTTTTTTTGTCGTGTTTGGTTGAACTTGTCGTGCAGTCAATAATTATGTTAGTTTACACCTACACCTACAACTACGACTTGTTAATATATAAATCAAAGAATTAAACCTCTTCAATTCTACATTCATACAGAAGCTCCAAATTAAAATATTGTTCCACATGTCGAAACAATGTCAATTATTTAGTATAAAACCACCTCTCAAGTATCTACTGGCGGCTGTACACAGATCATGACTTGGATATTTTATTAATCTACAAGATTATCAGAATGGACCAGAACCTGAGCACCTGACCTAACCAACTTACAAGTGGAAACTCCATTAAAGAATTAACAACTTAAAGAATTAGCACAAAATTGAATTACAATCATGATAGCATATCAAAACAAGATCATGATCAAATTAATTATTTAATACGTAATTATCAGAACGAGGAATCCAGCGTGGAACTCGATTGATCACTCGATCCAAGCAACCCGTGTTTTTCCAAGTCTTCTTTCAAAATCGTTAACTCATGAGCCGCATCCACCATGCTGGGTCTCATCGATGGCGTGAAGTGAGTACAGACTAGACCCAACTCGACCAGTTCCCTCAGAACATCTCTCTTTACCTTCTTGTAATAAGTCGGGTTCGATAGTACAGGTGGGTCTCGCAATCTTGCTCGAGAAATTATCGAGTCTATATCATGAGGATATTGAGTTTTAACCCATTCTTGGAGAGTTAGTCCCTCTTGAAATATCACGTCTGTTGGTCTCTTGCCGGTAGTCAGTTCTAGTAGAAGCACGCCAAAACTGTACACGTCACCTTTTGTCGAAGGATTCCCTCCTAATCCATATTCTGCATTCGCAAGAAAAAACTTGTTATAACTTACAAATTAATGGCTAAAATGATAAATATGAATATATGAATATGTAAATACCTGGTGCAATATAACCAATCGAGCCCTGTAATAAGCCGGTCATAGAGTTCCATGGAGTTGATTCGGAGGTTCCAACCGTATCATCTCCGGTTCCTCTAATGAGCGTAGAGATTCCAAAATCGGACACTACTGCTTTCATGTCAGTGTCTAGTAGAACGTTGCTCGGTTTAAGATCACAATGCACGACCCTAACTGGAGAGTAATGGTGCAAATAGGCCATACCTTCAGCCACATCGCTTAATATGCTTAACAATTCATTCAGTCCGAGCCCTCGAGTCGCTCCATCAGTTGGATATAGATAGGTGTCTAGGCTTCCATTCGGCATTAATGGAAGAACAAGAGCTTTGAAATCTGGTTTACTGCATGTGGTAATAACCCTAATTAGGTTTCTATGCCTAGTTCTCTTGAGTACCTGACATTCTCTCTTAAAACTACTAATGATTTCTCCAACACCATTTTTGGGGTCTAACACCTTGACAGCAATCCTGGTTTTGTCTCTTAGAGTTCCTTCGTAAACTTGACCGAACTGGCCTGATCCAATCAGAGTTGAGTCGGAGAAGCCTCTCGTTGCCTCGACAAGTTGCCTGTATGAGATCCTAGGGTGATCATTCTCCTTTTGTTCCTCCATATCAGATAAACCTTTCTTTGGACTTTTTTCTAGCATAGGCTTCCTTTTAGACCTCATGAAAACCCCAACAAAAAGTAATACGCAACTTGCCCCCGATAAGATAGCAACTATAGGCAACAACGCATGGTTATGCGATATTTTAGACTTTTTTTTGCACTTAGCTATGCCAAGAATAGACCCACATAGCCCAGAATTTCCTAAAAACGAGTCTAACCCTAGAGTGGCAAAGACTCCTTCATTTGAAATTGCACCTGAGAAATTGTTGAAGGAAACATTTAAGTTTTGTAAAGATGCCGACTTTTGTAACGATTGTGGCAATGCCCCGAAAAGCATATTGAATGATAAATCGAGGATTTGAAGGTATGGGAGAGCGGCTACAGAATTAGGAAGAGGGCTTGAGAAATGGTTATTAGATAGATTCAAGTACTCCAAAGCGACGCAACTTCCGAGCTGGGGAGGAATTGGACCGGAGAGGTTATTCGATGAGAGGTCTATAGCAAGTACATCTTCCATTTTCGTAAGCTCGAGCGGTATTTGCCCCTCCAGTGCATTGTTAGAGAGGTTGAGATAGAGTTTTAAACCGTTCAATCCCGCTACCTCAATTGGGATTATTCCTGTTAATTTGTTATAAGAAAGATCCAATATCTCCAAGTTATCGCAATTTCCGAGGCTCGAAGGTATCACTCCGAATAATTCGTTATGGTGAAGAACGAGTTTCCTGAGTTGTGTTAGATTGGAAAAGGTATCGGGTATCATTCCCGACAAAAAATTACCTGAGAAATCGACCAATCCTAGATGAGGAATTTCTCCAATTGAAGGTGGTATTTCTCCGGTGAGCAAGTTATTCATTAGATAGAATCTCTCGAGTTTTTGCAGTCTAGATATGTCTGGAGGAATCGAGCCATTCAAATAGTTGTTCGATAAATTCAAGTAGGTGAGGTTTACAAGGAATGATATATTAGAAGGGATTGGGCCGGAAAATTTGTTATCTTCTAAATGAATTTGGCGAAGGCTAGGCGATATTTCACCAATAAGAGGCGGGATTATCCCATCGAAATTGTTTCCAGCCAGTTCGAGCTCTTGTAAATTGGAGCAGTTTCTTAGTGACGTGAAAAATGGCCCGATATTAGCATTATAATAATTACCATCAAAAGATTCAAAACTCGAGAGGTTATTGAATGAAAGGTAGATAGATTGAACGAGTGGAAGTTTGTTAAACACATTGGAAGGTAAACCTCCAGTGATGTAATTCGACTCGAGATCAATCCATTGGAGAATTGTCGAGTTGGATAAAGACTCTGGAATTGATCCTTTCAAAAAGTTGGACCACAAGAGGAGGAATCTTAAATTGGGCAACTTGCATCGAGTATGATATGGAATTTCACCGGTAAGAGAGTTGTTCGAGAGGTCGATATATTGCATGGAAGTAGCGTTACAGAATATAGTCTCGGGAATATAACCTGAGAGCATGTTACTACCCAAATCAAGGTAAAATAATTTAGGAAGAAACCCTAATTCAAAGGGAATGGTACCGGTTAATAAGTTGGTAGAAAGACTCAACTGTCCGAGCCTCGAGAGCAAGCTGAGTTCAGACGGAATTGTACCGGTGAAGAAGTTATCGGAAAGATCTAACACGGTGAGGAAAGAGAGGGATGAGATTTCGCGGTGAATTTTCCCTTGCAGAGCCAATCCCGTTAACACTAACTGGCTAACTCGATTCTTTAACGGATTACATTTGATACCGGTCCAATTGCAATGATTCGGAGAGCCCCAGTTCGATAAAGAATTGTTCGGGTCGTCAGTAATGGCGGACTTGAAGGCTAAGAGCACGGTTCTTTCGGTCGAAGTAATATTCTCGGCTTTCGATTCACCTTTAGTTGTTTGATGGTGGAAGGATAATACAAGGATAGAGATTAAGAAATTGAACACCAAGGCCATTTTTGTGTTGATGAGCTAGCTAAGGTTTGATCATGATTGTAGTGTGCATGGTTGATTGCTACACCGCCATGGTTTTAAGGAGAGAGAGAGAAGGGACGAGAGCAGAAAAAGAAAAGGTGGCTGCCTAACTGCCGTTTGAAAGGAGACGTTATCTATGGCGCCAGAATTTGACTGGGGGATGTCCTGCCACGTGTAGAAAGTCCATGGTGACACGTAGTGAAAATTGTGTTAAAAATGGAGTACACGTAGTATAGATAGGATTTTTGTAGGGTTACGCAGTTTGATTTGGGTTGGATTAAATTAATTAAGGGGTTGATTAGAGGAGATAATGGGATATTAGTAGATGCATAGTATACATGGGGTTGGTGATTAGGAGTATTTTAATAGGAAAGATACCAAGTCAAAACTTTTAGCCCTTAAGTGATATAATTTGGTACGTTAAGGTAAGCAGAAATGATTAATTATGACAAAAATTAACATCAAGAATATTATTGATTCGTTGAGAAGTGATAAGTATTGTAAGTCATCTAAATGACATAACATAATTAACGCTATTGCAAGAACCAACATGATTAAATTAAGAAACGATTTCAATTTTGTATTATTAAATGATCGTTGTATTTCTGTTAATGATGAATTGATGATTGATATTTTTTACATTTATTTATTAGTTTATTATTTTTCATAAATCATACAAATAAAATCTTTCATATATATAAAATATTTTTATTCTTATTTTTTTCATCATAAAAAAACAATTAAACTGTAACATCATGTTACGCGTATACTTCAAAAACGCAGAAGTATCCTGAGGATACGCGTATCCGATACGGATACGGGTGCGATACGGCTCGGATACGTATCGGATACGCCACGTGGCGTATCCGAATATTTTAATATTTATTTTTTTCGGATACGGCGGGGATACGGCAGGATACGGCAGGATACGGCTGGGGATACGGCTAGGATACGGCTGGGATACTCCATTTAGGATACTTCGGCCCATTATATATTTTGGCCCATAATATTTTTAAATAAATTATATAGGATACTTCTAGGATACTTCTAGATTAGTTCTAAAATATTTCTAGAACAAGTTTATGATAGTTTTATGATACTTGTATTGTTTGCTTGATATTATTTATTGCCATGATATTTAATTTAAAAATATAATTAATTAATTATTTAATTTATTACTTATTTATTAATTATATATAATATAAATATATTAAATTGCCGTATCCCCGTATCCGTGATTTTTTGAAAATTGCCGTATCGCCGTATCCGTATCGTATCGGATACACTACCCGTATCCGTATCCGTGCAACATAACATGTCATATATATTTAAATATGAAAATTAATATATATTGATTATATTTTGTTCTTTCATAATATTAAAAAAAATAATTTTGCATTAATTACGAAAGATATAAATAGAATAAATATCAATCATTATAAATAAGAGGTATATGTTATTTGATAAAAAAAAATTAAAATCGTTCTTAATTTAGTCATGTTAGTTCTTACAATAACGTTATCCAGTAATTATTGAGAACACTAAATAAGAGATGATATATCGTGCATATACTGTAGAACAATAATGTTATAACTATTTCGGCCATTATTCCCATTTTTTGGCAATAAAAAAGTATGATTAAACTTGTACGAATTTTTTTGGATTCTGACGTGGAGAGTTTACTTACTTGGTGGGGTTAGGGGAGATATTCGATATTTCAGGACAAATGGTGCCAATGAGAAAAATATTATTTAAATGAAATAAGTCTATACACCCCGTCACATTAACATGTTGACATTGTGTGTTCTCATTGGATGAAACGAAAGTATAAACTCCAGCTAATAATTTCGAATTTAATATGTATAAACTCGGTTATGTTGAAATTTACGAAAACAACGTCAGTTGATAAAAAAAAATATTGGTATGAAAATAAGAAAAAAACATGTTCGTCATATTCAATGACGAAAATATATGTACGTTCATTTATTGTGGAGCGAAAGTCCCTATAGTTTCGCCACATGATGAAAATGGTTTTTTTTTTCGTTATTTTCACACGACTACGTACTATTAAAAAAAATCATTTTTCTCAAATAAGTGACGATTTATTTTTACAAATTAAATAAACTGACGTTATTTTTTTAAAATTTCATCGAAACCGAGGTTTATTCAACATCATTTGAGTATTTTAGCTTCTCTCTTGTTTTTAAATTTAATATTATTTTTTCATGAAAATATATATAATAAAGCAAATATTTTAATTTTTGTAATTAGTATATATTAAAAAAAATTATATTTTTATTAATATTAAATATTAAATAAACTTTTTTTAGTTAGTATATTTTAAAAAATATTTATGACGATTTTTAAAATTAATACAAAAATAACTTTGTACAATTAAATATGAAATAGAAAGGGTATTTTTGTCCAAGAAAAATTTAACACCATCAAATGTTAAATTTAACCCCTATAGGAGTTTTTTTGAAAATGAAACTTTGTTTTTAGGGGTTTTTCAGAATATCCAAAGAGATAGTTTTTTTTTTTATTTCAAAAAAAGTAGGGTCTTTTTGAAAATTTCCTTAAAAATATTAAAAACTATCAATAATTTCTCTTTGGAAATTTTTCAAAAAATACCCTATATTTTTGGAAACTCCAAAAAATCTCCTCTATCAAAATTTTATTTTCAAAAAATTCCCTATAGGGGTTAAAACTAACCATTGATGGTGTTAAATTTTTTTGACCAAAATACCCTTATTTGTACATATATATTAAATTAATTTTTTTTAGTGATTTTATTAGTTTTAAAAAAATTCATAAATATTTTTTTAAATGTGCTAATTTCAAAAACAAAACAAAAATCACTACATGTTGTGTTTATATAATTTTAATATGATACTAGCATCAGATAATAATAAAATAAACAACAATAAATAAAGACCTTAAAAATATGGGCAGTGATGCACTTCCCCCAACTCTCCCCCACACCTCTTGATGTGTCATCGTAATGTAGGGAATATCCTCGACCCCGGGCCCGCGCAGCGGATATGTAGGCCCGGTTCGATTCTCCGATTTCCGAGATCACGCCACGACTTCGAGGGTACGATGCGAATAGAAGGACAGATTCATACCAGTGCCAAATTGATGGCACACGAAGGGTTGATCGCCGCTTTCTATTTCCTTCGGTGTCACGTTGGTGACTAGCCCGTACGTCCCATACCGCACATCTCCCACCGTTTCGACACGCCTCGGGTTGTCTTCGTGCGTTCCATGCCCGCATGATTCCACAGCCCGTTACTCGATTACTTCTCCGGTTTGATCACAACGAAGAGCCACATGTGTCGCTCCTCTACCCGTATCCACCGTGAATCGTAGCACCTCGGTCGCGGATGCATCTGCCTAGACGATGCACCGGCGAACTTGCATGATTGCGTTTCGATTCTCTAGACGGAGAAAACTCTTTTCTCCTTCTCTCTCAATCTCTTCGCACTCTTTCATCAAGTGATTAGAGTCTCTTAATTTCTGGATTAATTCTAAATTAACTCCATTAATTTTCTGGTTGAACTAATCTAATTATTCAACTGGTTGGACTGATGAGAGAGAGAGAAACATCCTATATATACTCCATAGGATAAGGATGGGCCAAAAGGTATGTATATCTTCTATACACATTTTCAAACAGAAAACTGCATACACCTTTTCAGTAATCTGTCAGAACGAAAATATTAAATCGTTCCAACCGACTTTGAACATTTACGAAAGTTGTAGATAATCTAATTATCTTTCCAACCCAATTTGGCCCAGCCCAATTGGAGTTCGGACCCGAAAGTTACGGCCGTTTTACTGACTGTATGTCAAACTGTCGCACCCTTTCGGTATTTCATTAGAACGATACTGATACGTCGCTCAAATGAATTATATTACAACATGAAAGTTCTAGATAATCTCATTATCTAATTAACCCAATTTGAACCATTCAAATCTGAGTTTCCTACTGAAAGTTATACCAGTTTTACTAATCTGTTTCGTATGCCCACGAACGCGTACGTTCGTTTGTCCTACGTACCATTTTAGCGATGATCCAAAACTGTATTTCCTTCAGTCTCCCACTCAGTTTCAGATTTACCTAAAAGGTACTCATGTATATCACATATACACTATATCAGAGAATCTGGCCCGCGTATCAAATACGCTAAAGCCATGCACATCCAATGTGCAAAAACTTGCAATCAAGTCCGACATAGTACGACTCGTTGTGTGACCGTGTAGGTTCGTTTAACGATGGCAGTAGGCCATTTCCATGGCACTACAAGCCCATGAGCAGGATCTAGTCACTCCATCATGGCTACCCATGTTAAAACGAAAAATGATTGTGATCATTGTGCCTATCTCGAATAGCGGTTAGGGGGAGCCTTCCATATCGGAAGTCTCCTTGGCCCTTTTGATCTATTTCAAAATGGGGGAGAAACGATCGTACGGAAAGTTCTCAACGAAATGTTGAAACTCTCCAAACCGACAGTGTTTTGAAATTAATCAAAAGGGGGAGTTTGTTGGTTCAAATTTCCCAATGATTTGATTATTTCAAAACACTGTCATTACTAATGTTTGCATCGAGAAAATGTGCAGGATAACACAGGTACGACATGAAGATGACGAAGAATCTCGAAGTCAAAAGAAGCACAACTAAAAGAAGATTAGAAGGAAGGCCCTTGAAGCATATCAAAAATCAAGATGTCGAAGCCTTCCGTGAGTGGGATTCGCCACAAATAAACCTTAGGGAAAAACCAAGTAGATCTCAAATAAAATCATGTTCAAATAACAAAGAGTTCAATCAAGCAAGAAGTGCGTTCTGAACGAACTCCAAGTCCGTTCAGAACGGACTTACCACATATCAAAATATCATAGCTTGATTAAACCACTTGTGTCACAGGATTGTGTACGTTCGAACGAACCAACATGTACGTTCGAACGGACACTTAAAATCCGTTCACTCACAATTTAAGTGCGTTGAACGGACTATCATCACTGTGAACAACAAAATCAATATATAAGTGAGTTCGTTCTGAACGGACTTTGTTCGTTCAAACGAACTAACATATGTACTTGCACGTTATTTTGAAACGGCTAGTATAAACTACAAGTGCGTTCAGAACGAACATTGTGCGTTCTGAACGGACTTACGGTTTTCTGAAGGATTTCTATAGAGAGTATAAATAGAATCCTTGAAGGACCTTTCTCTCTCAACTCTTCACTTTCATACATTCAAAACAAAAGAGAGAAAACCTAAAGCTGTGATTATCTATATCCATTGATAGCTTGAGAAACCCCTCTTTAGATCTTTGATCTACTTTCGATATTCTCCACTAATCGTTTCCCACTCACGTGACCGATCACGTTGTAGTTCGATTAGAGAAAATTTGTAATAGGCTAGTGCAACAACTTGTAAAGAGCCTAAGCTATAGATCGATAGAAGCGTGTAAATCGATCTAGGCAAAACCTTGTACTCGAGTGAGTTGGAATTCAATCGAAAAGCCAAAAAGAGGCGCAAGGCATTCCCGGAGACGTAGGTACTCGCAACTTAATTGAATCGGTCAATTAAGCGAGTAAAGGGTGAGTTAAGGCTACATAGCAACCACCTACCGAACTTCGTTAAAAAACATCTTGTGTTCAAGTGTTTTTACGGTATCATCTATATCATCTAAATTATTCATTCCGCATAGTAAGTTGGGTGAATAGATAAAGTAATTGTACGGTAAATTACCTGAAATACCCCCTTCTATGTTAGACTTAACCAACAATTGGTATCAGAGCAAGGTACAGACCATCTCTTGGAATATTAGGGATCACTTGTACTTAACGATCTAAATGGCCGAACTTAACCCAGTTGTACAACCTTCATCATCTAATCCAATAAATACCATCCTGAAATCGAACATCTCAAACTCACGTGAGTTAGATGGAACCAATTGGAGTTCTTGGAAGAAATGCATGTTGAATGCATTCGCTCTCCAAGGGCTTGACAAGGTAGTGTTACGAGGCTTCGTCTCAGTCCAAGATGTTGACGATGCCGGTAACATAACCTACCCTGCTCAAACTAGAGAAGATAGAACTAATGATATATACGCTCAAAACTTGATACTCAATAATGTGATTAGTTCTATCGGATCTCTAGTTGACCATTGCGAAACCTCATATGAAATGTGGCGTATGCTCAATGAGAGATACGAGGGTACATCTCAAATGAGGAGAACAAATATCATCGGACTCGAACAAGAATTCAACAATCTCCGAATGATTGAGGGAGAGTCCGTTGATATAATTTGGGCAAAAATTAATGTACTTAAAACCCGATGTGCCACCCAGCATGCACCTCTCACTGATGATCGAATTATTGCATGATTACTTCAAGCCATGCCCCGTAGTTGGGAATCTTTACGTGTAGCTTTAGGTACGGCAATTGCATCACAAGATCTCACCCCCGAAGAATTGATAAGTCAATTCCGAAATTTCGAGATTCGCCTCAAGCAACTAGATGAGGAGTATGGAATCGCTCCATCTACCTCTCAATCCAAAGCAGTAGCTTTGCCCGCCGTAAACTCGAGCAATGAGGACAATGAGATAGACGATCTAACCCTACGACTACTAGAGTGGCAAAGAGATGAAAAACGATTCAACGAGAATCGGAAAGAAAAGGGTTAAAGCCCCATTGCTTTTGGTGCAAGAAAGGTGGACACATGATGGAGTCATGTTGGACACTTCACCCCGAAAATTCCCGTTGGTTCAAAAAGGATGATGACCGAAAAGATCGGGAAAGGCTAGAACCTCGACACGAAAGGAGATACGAGGACAAAGGCCGAGAAGATAACCAAAAATATAAAGGTAAGGAATATAAAAAGAAAAAGGCTTATAAAACAAATATTGATTGTAGGTGGGGCGAAACGGATGGATCAAGTTCATCATCCGAATCTGATGGTCCATCAAACCGACACACCGCTAATCTAGCACTTATGGTAAGAATCGACCCTCCATCGATGAGCGCTGTGGAAGCAGCAATTCAAAGTCTACGAATTGAACGAGGTCCAACTCCAATGTCTCGCACTCCCGTGGTCATAAGTGTCGAAACGTCTACGCCCACTCCAAAACCGACACATGATCAAAATCATGAGAACTTGAGTCATGTGACGAATTCCTGAGGGATGACGGGGACTCTCAACAATATGAGAGAGAACTTGAGAGTTCAACACAAGCTCTCAAGGATAAGGTAGTTTCTCTTGAACTATCAATTTTGGCATTTAAATCTCAAATAAATGAATTTAAAGGATTTTCAAAATGTGAGTGTCAAGCCTTAAAAGGCGAGATTTCACATCTAAAAGTCGAACTTCTAAACTATAAAATTGAAAATGATTCCTTGAAGAAGGCTTGTGCATCTATTGCATCAAGTTCTCCATCATTGTATGAAATTTTGAAATCGTCATTCATGGGACAAAAGCCCAATGACAAATCCGGTTTAGGATATAAGAAGAATAACGGTAATAAACCCGATTCTTCCAACTCCAAAAATCAAAAATCAAAATGGGAGAACAATCGAGTTAGTAGTCATGGAAATGCGTTTATGTACCATGATTACAACAAGGGTAAGAATGTGAAAAAGGAACAACCTAAACGTACTAACCATAATTATAGGAATAATCATTTCACACAAAATTCACATCCTAGACATGACAATTTGGGAAGAACCGATTGCTTATTCAAACGGGGACCAAATGGTTACTTCTATGAAGTGACAAACTACACCGAGGCTTCGTATCAAAAAGGGGCTCCCAAACACTACACCAACACACAAAAATATTTTCAACCAAAACAAGTTAAATCGAAACAATTTAAATCAAATGAATTTCCATCAACTAAATTTCATCAAATGCCAAAATCGATAATTCCCCAGAGAAGCGACTCAAATCAACTCTCTAACTATTTTGTGAAGAGTTCCACAACCACAGATAAGCCAACCGTGGCCGTTTGTAATTATTGTTGCAAAAGTGGTCATATCTCGTCAAATTGTGATCTTCGCAATCCAAAATTGACATCAAATGTCGTTTGGATGCGCAAAGATCGTCACACGATGGGTCCCTCTACCTCATACGGTGTTGGACCCCCTAGGGCTTAAGCCTCAATGTGAAAATATACTCCCTCATTTACCATACCATAAGCCAAATATTGAGGGGGAGTGTAGTAAATGTAGCGTAATATACTATCTTAATCCCGTATAGAGTCGATTTAGTGATCACATCACAGTATATAGTCAGTTAGACCGAACTTATTGTTCGTTCAGAACGAACATGTGAAACATAAGTATCCTCATCAACCTCAAATTAGTGGCCGCATCACAGTGCCATGTGCGTTCAAACGAACAGACTATTCGTTCAGAACGAACAAATGTAATCAAGGATCCTTAGTAGAAAGGTAATCACTATTTCAGAACGAACAAATTGTTCGTTCTAACGAACTTAAAAGGATGAGAACCTGTGATTGGATATTCAAAATTTCAAAGATCAAAAGTACGCGCCAAGGACCTAACTTTGGATTTAGGATATACAGTGAGTTCGAACGCACTTAATATATGTTCGAACGCACTCATCTCATTCAGTGAATCCCCTTCATTGCGTCTTTTTGTCTTCTCAAACAGCTTCAAGTGCGTTACAACGAACAAAGGTACCGTTCGAACGCACATGCCTCATTCATTAAACCGACCTAGTCATAAGGCTTAAACCCTTTTTCTTCGCACCCTTTTAGTTTTCAATCAGTTCCATGTGCGTTCGAACGTACAAATATGTTCATTCTGAACGAACTCAACGAATGTTGTCCACATACACATGCAACTTAAACCTAAATAATCGCGCCTTTTCTCAGATTCATGTACGTTCGAACGCACATATAGCTCCGTTCGAACGAACTCATCGTCTTTACTCTCCATCTGCATGCAACCGACCTATTCAATACATGCGATTCTTCCTCTTCCAACTCAAAGATTTGAAGAGACACCTTTTGATTCACATAAATTGCTCTTCATCTCTCTCTCTCTATTCAGATCTCCAAACCTTTCTTTACCAAATCTCTCTTCTCTTCAAGACCCATCTTTCCCAAATTTCACAATTTCGAATGGCATCCTCATCAAGAGTGAAAGGCAAGAAGAAAGTGGCAGCCACTAAAGCTAGTCGCAGCGAGCGTCTTCAAGAGACCTACAATTTCGACAACCCTCAAAATGACCACCTCTTCCGTAATCCAGAGGCAGGAATCCGGTTTAAGGAAATAGTCTCCAAGAAAGTCATTGCCAAGTGCTTCTACTATGAGTTTCCTCCTAACATCCCTCATCTGTATGACATTGTTGAGGGAATCGAGCGAAGATGGGGATTTGCAAACCTCGGGTGTCTCAATCGCCAATCTTACGACGTCATCACATGGCTATTTTACGCCAACGCCGTATTCGACCATGACGAAGAGAAGGTAACCTCATACATTCTTGGTGAGGACATTGAGATTTCAATTCGCAACTTGTGCAACCTTCTAGAACTCAAGGACGACGGAGAAAAGGTCTACAACGCCTGTAAGGGGAGACTCGAACCAGAGGTCATCGAACCCATGAAGAAAGTTATAACTAACAATTACAAATCACCCGACTCGGCCTCTCACTTTGCCGCACCCGAGAAATTCGTTTGGGAAATTGGTAACAATATTCTCACTCCTGTTGCTAAATTAAAGGCAAATCTTGAAAATAGGAATGTGATGCTTTTGTATCGCATGTGGTACCCGGATCAACTACCCATTCATGTCCCACATCTGATTCTGAGCCACATGGAAAGCATCATGAGTCAGAAAATTGCCTCCCTTCCATATGGCACGTTGATTGCCCATATGTTGGAAATTCAAGGATTCACAATCCCGGTGCAAGAGTGGGATTTTCGACCCGAGTCACCTATCAATCTGGCGTCGAAAGAAAATCTCATACGGCTTGGATACCGATACTCGAAAAACGTCCAAGGATGGATAATTGACTCAAAGAAGGATGAAAAGTCGTTCCATCTTCCTCGCAATCCAACCCGCTGGGCAGAAGGTGATACCCACTCCGAGGAGGAGGACAACGCCGATCCCACCTATACCGAGCAAGGTGATGAACATGACACGGACCAGCCGAGCCGTAAGCGAAAGAAGAAGGAGCATGCTGAAAGCTCTAATGCTCAAGAGGACCGGGATGCAAGGAGATACGCGTACATACATACGCTGTTTGAGGAAATGGATGAGCGAGCGGTGAGAAATGGACAGATGATTCGGGACTCGGTTCGGGAAGATTTGCGTGCATCGGAAGCACGAGTTCTCGAAAACGTGAATCAAAAATTTGCCGACCTCTATGTCCACCTTGGAAACCGATTTGGGCCGTACCAGGATCCTCGTGAGCGAAATCCGCCTCCTCCCACTGACCATCCGTCGGGGTCCAACTCGGGACCATTCAACACCGATACCTTCTTCGTGGCTGATCCGAACTCTCACCCCGGTCCTTACGAATAGGGCAAACGTCTATCTAGGGATGTGATGTGATCGTAGGAGTATTTTTTTTGTTGTGTGTTTTGTTATTTTGATTGCTGTGGTTTGTCCGTGAGTAATTGAGAGATTAAGTTAATGTTGTGACTTGAATATTTAGGATAATGTGTGGTTATGTTGTCATGAATTTGGAACATTTTTATTGTAGTAATCTGATATTTTTCATATTTTGTGGTGGTTCTAGGAACATAAATTTCAGACCAGTTATTGTTAGCATCACAGAACCAAGTGCGTTCGAACGAACCATACTATTCGTTCCGAACGCACTCACATCACTAACCTACTTGCAAAAAATATGTGATTTGCTTACGAGCCCATACATTCATAATATTCATTTATTTAGGGGGAGCTCGTATTTAGGGGGAGCCTTCCATATCGGAAGTCTCCTTGGCCCTTTTTGTCGGGGAATATCCCCAGCCCCGGGCCCGCGCAGCGGATATGTAGGCCCGGTCCGGTTCCCCGATTCCCGAGATCACGCCACGACTTCGAGGGTACGATGCAAATAGAAGGTTAGATCTTTACCGGTGCAAAATTGATTGCACACGAAGGGTTGATCGCTGCCTTCTTTCTCCTGTCACGTTGGTGACAATACGCGCGTCCCACACCACGCGTCTTTCACCGCTCGTTGACTTCGCCGATTCGCTTGATTTCGTCTCCGACTCAATCTACTCGTCCGAATCGATCACAATCGTGAGAGCCTCAGTTGTTGCTCCTCTACGTGTATCCACCTTGAATCACAAGACGTCGGTCACGGATGCACCTGCCTAGACGATGTACCGGTGAACTTGCTTAATCGAATTGATTCTCTAAACCGTAAAACACCTTTTCACGGTTTCTCTCTTTTACACCTTTTCACTCTCTAGAAATTTGTCTCACAATTTTCTGGATAATTCTGAATGAATTGCTTTGTTAAGATGAGAGAGAAAATCCTATTTATATATAATAGGATCAGAATTAGCCAAAAGGCATGTATATCCAATATACACCCTCTCACACAGAAAACTGCATGAACCTGGTCAGTATTCTGTCCAGACGAAATTGATAAATTTCTCTGACAGAAAATCAACCAACACGAAAGTTGTAGATAATCTCATTATATACACGACCCAATTTGTCCCAGCCCAATTGGAGTTCGTATGCAAAAGTTATGACTCTTTTACTAACTGTATGTCATACTGTTGCACCCTTTCGGTATTTCACAGAAACGACACTTATACTTCGTTCATATGAAATATATTTCTACATGAAGGTTATAGATAATCTAATTATCTATCTTACCCAATTTGAACCATTCAAATCGGATTTTCCTACTGAAAGATATGGCTACGAATGTACGACTACATTCGTTTATCCTTGTGTACACTTTTACGGTTGATCCTGAAACTGTATTTCCTTCACTTTTGATCTATTTCAAAATGGGGGAGAAACGATCGTACGGAAAGTTCTCAACGAAATGTTGAAACTCTCCAAACCGGCAGTGTTTTGAAATTAATCAAAAGGGGGAGTTTGTTGGTTCAAATTTCCCAATGGTTTGATTATTTCAAAACACTGTCATTACTAATGTTTGCATCGAGAAAATATGCAGGATAACACAGGTACGACATGAAGATGACGAAGAATCTCGAAGTCAAAAGAAGCACAACTAAAAGAAGATTAGAAGGAAGGCCCTTGAAGCATATCAAGAATCAAGATGTCGAAGCCTTCCGTGAGTGGGATTCGCCACAAATAAACCTTAGGGAAAAACCAAGTAGATCTCAAATAAAATCTTGTTCAAATAACAAAGAGTTCAATCAAGCAAGAAATGCGTTCTGAACGAACTCCAAGTCCGTTCAGAACGGACTTACCACATATCAAAATATCATAGCTTGATTAAACCACTTGTGTCACAGGATTGTGTACGTTCGAACGAACCAACATGTACGTTCGAACGGACACTTAAAATCCGTTCACTCACAATTTAAGTGCGTTGAACGGACTATCATCACTGTGAACAACAAAAGCAATATATAAGTGAGTTCGTTCTGAACGGACTTTGTTCGTTCAAACGAACTAACATATGTACTTGCACGTTATTTTGAAACGGCTAGTATAAACTACAAGTGCGTTCAGAACGAACATTGTGCGTTCTGAACGGACTTACGGTTGTCTGAAGGATTTCTATAGAGAGTATAAATAGAATCCTTGAAGGACCTTTCTCTCTCAACTCTTCACTTTCATACATTCAAAACAAAAGAGAGAAAACCTAAAGCTGTGATTATCTATATCCATTGATAGCTTGAGAAACCCCTCTTTAGATCTTTGATCTACTTTCGATATTCTCCACTAATCGTTTCCCACTCACGTGACCGATCACGTTGTAGTTCGATTAGAGAAAATTTGTAATAGGCTAGTGCAACAACTTGTAAAGAGCCTAAGCTATAGATCGATAGAAGCGTGTAAATCGATCTAGGCAAAACCTTGTACTCGAGTGAGTTGGAATTCAATCGAAAAGCCAAAAAAAGGCGCAAGGCATTCCCGGAGACGTAGGTACTCGCAACTTAATTGAATCGGTCAATTAAGCGAGTAAAGGGTGAGTTAAGACTACATAGCAACCACCTACCGAACTTCGTTAAAAAACATCTTGTGTTCAAGTGTTTTTACGGTATCATCTATATCATCTAAATTATTCATTCCGCATAGTAAGTTGGGTAAATAGATAAAGTAATTGTACGGTAAATTACCTGAAATACCCCCTTCTAGGTTAGACTTAACCAACACTATTGACTTATCATTTATCGAACCATGTCCAACATGCGTTCATTTCCTCTTTTCGGACACATCTCAATGTTCCGAATAAAGGCAATCGTGAAACGATTCCACAATCATAAATGATCATCAATATTCATAACTCAAATATCGCCTCTTCGATCCTATCGAAAGGTTTAGCTCAAATACTCGCCTTCTCGATCCTATCGAAAAGCTTTGATTTTCTTGCTTAGTTGATTTCGTATTTCGTTTTTGAAACTCTTTGAACCTTTCAAAAATCTCCGTTTCGGCACGCATTAAATAGATATTTTCATATCTACTTTAACCGTCCATAAACGTAACAAAATACCGATAGCCTCCTCTTGCCTCGGAACTTATTGGAACATTACATCTAAATGTAATTTCCAATAATTCGTTGGATCTTTCTCCAACCTTTGGAGAATGATGCCATTGTCGTCTTGCCTAATAAATAAGTATCGCATTAATCAATCGAATCTAATTCGGATGATTCTAGCAATCCATCATATGGAATCTAGATACGCGAATCTCGTTTATATGGCCAAGACGGCAATGCCAAAAGAAGCAATCAACCTCTTGGTTTAATCCTCCTCGGATTTCACCATTCTTTCAGTCATTAGTTTGGACAACTCTTTGTCCGAACTTTCTGTTTGGAAAACATTTTCCCAAAATACCCTAAGACATATATTTCTTTCGATCCCGCTTTTGAATTACAAGGACATCCACGCATCTATATGCATTGGATTCCTCGGATACTCCGAGCATCTCCAATTCAAATTTAAATCGCATCTCATGCAATTTCGGGATCGACTTATCTATCGAATGCATATGATATTCGGTCACGACGATCAAATCTCGTACCATCAACACACGAGTGTTAATCCAAGACCCATAAGGCGTCTCAAAATTAACCTACTCTTTGAGCCGCATTGAATCATTCAACGCGCTCTAGCTCTTGAAACTATTTCATGAGCGCTGTGTTTTACTTTCATATACACCCGAATTCTCAAAACAATTTTGAGAATATGCGTCTATACATGCCACCACAAGGCACGTAATATCGTTCGATTCCTTCTTAAAGTTTATCGAACCCGGCTTTCTCTAAAGCCAATGCCTCGAGCCCCGAATCTATCATTTCCGTGTCCAACACGTTCCTTTAAGTCTAAGAACTATTCTTTGACTATCAAGGTTAATAACGGTAATTCCGGCCCAAAAGCCATCTATCATATCGATCTCATCAATATATTTGGTGTTGCTTGAAAACATAATTCTAAACGGATGATGAAGATTAACTCCTAACCGTGGGTACTTAATCTATATGCTTATATGATGAATATATGATAGTGTTATTTTATCGAATCGATAACCCTCATACCGATACGGGACTCCAAGTTCATAACACTCAAGACCCATATTTTACGATCCTCCCATAAGTGACTATGGCCGACAAATGAGATCTCGATATTTTTGGTAGGATTAAATCCAATCGTATCCAATTCGACTCTCGTTCCTTTATAGAATTTCGGTGACGAATCGTATCCAATACAATCCATGTTCCGTGTGTGCATTCTATCTATGTCCCGAACTCCAATCGGATTGGCTTGGACGGTTAAGTCATAACCATATCCATCGTATCGTTCAATTGAACTACTCACGTGCCCGACTATGGCCTGAAACCACGTGAGTCCCCAATTAACGCTTACCACCCGCACCAATATATACAATAGTACGTGCCCGACTATGGCCTGAAACCACGCACTATGTCATATCAATCTCGATGGTTGTGGATATGGAAGGCATTTCCATGACTTAAATATTATGAGGGATCATGCCATTGCATGTTTCTAAATTCGTGACATAATCATATTATATCACTATCACAAGATTTTCAATATGCATATGATTTTATTTGGGAGTCTAATTATTCTAAATAATTATCTAATTATATGCTAGTATGATTGATGCCGATCAAATCGATATAAAGAACTCAAAATTCCGAGCTTCGTAGCCAAAGTTATCGCGAAAACAAAAACAGCATCCAGAGAAGGGTCCGTTATAACGGACTGCCCCATCCGTTGTAACGCAGGGGCCGTGGGGCGCGAGAAAACCTCGCCCGGGACGCGTCCGGGGCGCCAAAAACTGCCCCCGGGGCGGCAGAAAACCTGTTTTTCTGCACCCTTTCGTTATTTCATTAGAACGATACTGATACTTCGCTCAAATGAAATATATTACAACATGAAAGTTCTAGATAATCTAATTATCTAACTAAAACAATTTGAACCATTCAAATCGGAATTTTCTACTGAAAGTTATACCAGTTTTACTAATCTGTTTCGTATGCCCACGAACGCGTACGTTCGTTTGTCCTACGTACCATTTTAGCGATGATCCAAAACTATATTTCCTTCACGTAACGCTTAACACCACTATGGTTTAACATCTGAATTATGATTTAACATCTTAATTTATAGTTTAACATCATAATGAAGATGTTAAACTACAAATTAATGTGTTAAATCATCATTAAGATGTTAAATTTGAAGGTGTTAAACCTTGTGCCAACACATCAAGAGGTGTGGGGGAGGGTAAGTGGGGAGGTCCAACTTTTTCCTAAAAATATATTGATAGAAAAGAATCTTTGTAAACATCTAGTTTTTTATTTTTTATTCTCCTGCTATGTATTTTTTTAATAGTTTCATGATATATTTTTTAAAATATTTGCAAGATGTTCTTTTAATATTGTTGTTCATATTATTATTATTTTATGTTAGTTTTTCAGGAAACAAATATAAAAGACAAATATATATAATGTATGAAATATTAAAATTATATAAATATAATATATAATAATTATTTTTTAAAAATTATTATATGCTACAAAATTTAGGAATTTTTTAAAATTAATAAAAAATAATAATTTTTTTTAATTACTACATATGTAATTTACTATTTCAAAAAAATTAGGGGTTTTTTTGAAAATTTCCCTTTCTCTTTTAAGACAAGACATATTGGATAGTTGAAAAAGACATATTGGATAGTTGAAAAGGCTACCGTCATAAAAGATAAGAATTGTGGTTTATAATTTCCTTTTAGAATGATTAGAGAGGGATTAATTAAATTTAGAATGAAAGGTGTTGAGTAATAGATGGACATAGAGCTATTACTATAGATTGATGTAATGTAAGACCACCATTGATGCATTATAATGATGCTGACATGACAAACACTAGATAATATATAGATTGTCATTTTCATGTACAATTTATTTATACTTTCTTAGTTTGTAGTTTTGTCGACTTCCTGGCATGCACAACATCAAGTTGTTTTTTCCCACTTGCTTAATTTGGGTGCTCTTATTAAATTAACATAAAATGATTTGCTATGTCTGCTAATAAAGTAATGGTCTGTCAATTATCTCGATAACTCAATTGTTGAGTGTTTAATCCATTTATCACATGTTAAAGAAATTATGATTTTGAGTCTCATCGACATTATATATATATATATATATATATATATATATATATATATATATATATATCAGTAAGGGAAATTATATTCTTTCCCACAAAAATAGGATAAACATCATCAATTGTGTGTTAATCGGTCCGTATCTATCATAATCTTAATATTTTTTTTTTTTGTTAATTTCTTTATTCGTTAATTGGTACGTACTTATCATATATAATTAAAAAGGAAATTCTTCAAAAATCCCCTAACTTTTCTTCAAATTATGAAAAATTCCCTGTCTTTTTAGAAAACCCCCTATATTTTTTAGATTCCCTGAAAAATCCCCTATATTTTTTTGTTTCTTCCAAAAATCCCCTAACATTTATAGATTCCCTAAAAAACCCTCTATTTTTTGTTATATTTTAAAAAATGACAATTATACCCTCCATAATTTTATTTTATAAATCTCTATAATTTAATAAATAATAAATGGATATTAAACTATTATAAAAAAATAAAAAACGTTAAAAAATAAATAATACATATATATTAAAATATTATAATAAATAATACATAAATATTAAATTATTATTTAATATCTTAAGTTAAATAATGTTTAAATTATGGATATTTTTAAAATAAAATTATGGGAAGGGGTATAATGGTCATCTTCAAAATCATAACAAAAAGATAGGGGATTTTTGAAAGAATCTTAAAATATTAGGGGTTTTTTGGAGGAAGTATAAAATATAGGAAATTTTTTAGGGAATCTAAAATGATAAGGGATTTTTCATAATTTTCAAAAAAGTTAAGAGGGGTTTTGAAGAATTCCCCTAACTAAAATTAATTTTCTGACCCAATTAATCATTAATCCAATAACGTGATGACTTCATCGAGGATTTTTATCCCACTTTTGTGGGGCACCATATATGCTCTCTATCAGTGACAACAAGTGATCGTTTGGTGAGTACCAATTCAAAAAAAAAAAAAAAAATTGGTCATATCCAGTCCTACGAAAACTGGAGACGACCTTTAGCATGAATTATTAATAACTAATCCATAATCTCATTTAATGGTTTTTACCTAATAATATTATTCAATTCAATTTATCGTGAAATTAAATCGAACGCAAATCAAGTCTAATTTTATAAAAAATCAGGAATCGCTGTGTAGTTCGGATAGAGTAGGCATTGGAGTCCCAGACAAGAACGACTTGATCAGAGTCAAAGCTTGTTTCGGCCTGTGAAGCGCAACCTCGTGACCCGCTCCCCTCACCGAAACAAACGTGAGCCCTTCGTATACTTGTGTCCATCCTCCCACCTATTTCGTGAAGGAAGGATATATATGATATTATTTATTATGTTCAATAAAGATGAATATGATGTATATATATTACCTGGCCATCGCCGTCGTCGTCGTACCAGGCATGCCAAGGAGTAATTGTGGTGAGATTGAGAGAATCGACATTGTATCGTGTTGCTGTCACTGGGATCACACTGTCCGTGTCCCCACTGAACATCCATATACGAAGACCGTGTTGGATGAGTTCTTTGTAAATATGTAGAACTGATGGATCTGAATCTTGCCAGTTCTCATTTATGGTGTCACTACAAAATAATAATAATAATAAATAATAAATAAATAAAGAGAAATTTAGTAAAATTTAAAAATGTTGTATGTTCATTGTTTTCTCATGTTATGGAAAACTCCATGTCTTTTGTATTATTCGAAAATCCCACTAGTTTAAACTTTCTATTTTTTTTTTATATGTGACTTTTAAAATAGTAAAAAGAAATATTAACTCGTGAGAGAGGTTAATTTGACCCTATTGAAGATTGCATTGAATTAGTATACGAAAATAAACGTTAATTCACACAATTTGTCATCACATTTGGTTAAAAATCTAGTGGTATCAAATTATTATGCGCCGAAATATATACGAACGCCTGTAAGTCAAAATCCAAACTAGCAACCGGCACAACTATTTCTCGCCAATTTCGACTGACAATAGCAGATAGGTCAAGGGCAGCAGGGTGAAGCTTAAGTCCGCCAATAGCAAAAAATCCTTTTTAAATACGTGATGGGGAATTTTTAAATGGTAGAAATACAACCATTTCTTGCAAAAACTCAAATCATTTTGAAATAATAGAAAAATAATTTGTATAATGTGTTCATTAATTATCTATTATTTGAACATTATTTAAGGTTTTAGAAAGGATAGGACAATTTCGAAAACAAAATCCCATTAAAAAATTATGATATAAAATAACAAAAAAAAATTTACCTGCATGTATCCCAAGTAGAATTTTCTAAAACTGAACTAACATGAAGCGCCTTTTTCACTTCTTCTAAGTTGAAATAAATTGTAGAGTGTTTCTCCGTGCAGGGATCATATTTCTCCCCCAATTTCCCCACCTATCAAATAAAGAATAAAAAAAACAATAATTCAAAACCAAATTAACTAAAAAAATAAAATAAACAAAAGATGAATTACCTGCAATCTTTTAAATAATTTATTGCGAGACATTGTAGCATTCGAACTCGAAGAGCAAGTTGGTGTGAAGATACTATATGGATCAATATTCCCCATTTCTTGACTAGCCACATCAAGCATATTATCGCATTTTTCTGACGTATGAATGAACGAACCTTTGTCGCAATATAAGTTTAGAAGTTTATATGTTTGGTCCGATATAATTCCTGCGGCCCACAAAAATTGGAACACTCCGAAATGATCGTAATAATCGTCTGTTAATGCATTTCCAACCTAAAATTATTATAATTTTATTAGTATAGTGAGTAATATATAAGGTTTTATTAATTATGATTTTAAAATTAAAATGATAGTATAATACCATGTAACCCTTGAGATTGATTGGACTTTCTGAGTTCGAGTTTTGAGAGTGGACAATAGCTTGAGCTAATTGGGGTACATAATGTCCTAATAAAAATAATTCAGGAAGAAAAATTAAATTTGATAATAGAAATAAATAAATATGATATTTCGAGTATTATTATTAGTTCTCTTAATTACCAGCATAGCTCTCTCCAGTCAAGTAAAATTCACGACCCTTAAATTGTGGATATCTCTCAAACCACTTCTCCAGAAATGTCAACGACTCATGAGCTTTATTCACAAATACAAATCATCATACCAATTAGTCAAAAAAATGTTATTAATATGAAAATTTACATTAATTTGTTTATTATACCAGTTCTTTTATCTCCGCATGTTAGCAGATCTTCAGAAGTATTCGAATACGAATAGCCCACACCAGCTGGGGAATCCAAGAATAGGATATTGGCAACTGCAAATTTATCAAATCGATTTGTGAATATCAGACATTGAGTTGAATTTTATCCAAATTGCGAAATTGATGAAAAATTGAATTTGAAAAGAATAAAGGAAATCGAAGAGATGAGATGTCGACCTTTGTTCCAAGAATAAGGATTGAGGTAAACACTCTTCCCATCTGCATTTATATGAAAAGGTCCCACCTCTTCAGCTAATCCATACGCAACTGAAGAGCATCCAGGCCCTAGAAAACATCACAATTGATTAAAATGCACTTTTTGAAATCTTAAAATCAAATCTATGAAGCAATTCATCGAACACTTGTAGGAAATTAGTCAAATTACTTTTTTTTTCACACAAAAATAAGTCAATTTGTAAGCATATAATGAAGGCTAACTTCCATGACAGCTTAAAATATCGAAATAAACAAGAAAAGTAAAAGAAAGCTTGAGGATACCTCCATTGAGCCAGAGCACGAGGGGTTTAGTATCAGAGTCTTCCGCAGCTTCAAAGAACCAAAAGAAGAGAGCGCGTCCATTCGTCTCGTTGACAGTGATATAGCCGGAGAAATGCTTGAAGTTGACATTGAAGGATTGACCGGGCAAGCGGAGCACCTGTTCATTGCTCTGCACATCCGAGTAGGATCCGAGAATGGAGGTGGATAGTGAAGAGAATAGAAGGAGAGAGACGAGAAGGAGGTTGCTTCTCATTCTCTCCATTGATGATTGCTTCGTTGCTCGATCGATCCGCTTATCAAGGAAGGCTGAGCAGTGAGCACCTGCTTTTGATCTTCTTTTTCGCGTTAGAACTCCGCCATTGGACGCAAGTTTTCTGTGATGCTCTGTGAAAGTAACTGTGCATCTAAGTATATAGCAAGTTATATATGTTACCATTGATGTTCTTTTAGTATTTACTAGCTTTTTCCCCGCGCGATTGCGCGGGAGTCTTCGAGTTTGTTATGATGTAATTTTTCCTAATATGTTATTGGATTCTACGTTTTATTGCCTGATTGTTCACACATCTGTATTTTGGTGTATTTTTTACTCTCTATCTTTTTTGGATATTGTAAACAAATTCTATGTTTTTGTATATTTCAAAAAAAAAATCTCTACCAAACTTTTGTTTCTCTTATGGATGATATTCACTTCTCCTTTTGCCAAATACTCTTTAATCTTCATACGTAATGATTAATTTTTTTTTATTATTAATTTTAACCAAATTCGTAAACAATAATAATAAAATATGCAATAATAAATAAACACATTGAAAACATATCGTAAAAGAATATCTATTTAAACATCAATTTTTTTTTTTTCGTTGTCCGATTATTTTAGTAATAATTTCATGATTTTATATTTTTATCTAATGTAAAATAATATATTGTAAAAGAATATATATGTTGTGTTCTTTTTATCATTATTTTGTGTTAGTTTTTCAGGGAAAAAATATAGAAGTCAAATATATATAATGTATGAAATATTAAAATTGTATAAATATAATATATAATAATTTTTTTAATTATTATATGCTCCAAAAATATGAAGATTTTTTTAAATTAATAAAAAATATTTTTTTTTAATTACTACATATATAAATTTAGGTGTTTTTATAATATCCAATAATTTAATGAGTTTTTTGAAATTTTTCCGTGTATAATTTATACAAAAAAATATGAATAAACTTGATCCACGATGGACCAAAATTCATGTAATTTTTTAATTAGTGGGTTTATATAGATCATGTTAATTACTATATATACAGTATTATGAACAGCGTATTATGAATAGTAATTGTGAATAGTGAATAGTAATTGTGAACATTGTTGGGAACAGTATCGTTGAACAGTGTTGGCGACATGACCTCATGTATGAGCTCCAATTTATCTAACTTTATATATAAGATAGAATATGGAAAAAGTGAACAGTATACACGTTTGAAAAATATATTCAGAAAAAACCAAATTTGGAAGAAATATAAAAGGTAACACTTTCGGACTCTCAGTGTCCGAAATTTGATTAATTTTCGGACTCTCAGAGTCCGAATATTTACCATGTTTTTCAATCAATTAAATCCGGTTAAACCTGGTTAAGGAGGGAAAAATAGTACTTAAAAAAGCCGGACTCCGAGAGTCCGGAATTTCGGTGGATAATTTTGATTTACAATAATTAATTAATTGTTTTAATATCTGAAACATCAGGGAGTCAGGTTAAATTCCGGACTCTCAGAGTCCGGATATAGCGGTGGAAGCGTCTGATGTATGGACTGAGCTAAATTATGGACATGGACTGTGTTGGATGTAATTTGGTTTGTTTTTTAGTTTGTCACGGATTGCTATAATTTCATATAGGATATATTGGTTTTGAGTGTTTTGGAGAGCTAGACAACAGTCTCTATTTTTGTTTGATTAGAATTAAAAGTGTATAATTTTGTTTGATTTGAAGTCACCGAATGTAATTTGAGTGTGTAGAGCTCATGGAAAAAATTACAAAAATCGGACTCTCAGAGTCCGAATTATCTTGCCACCTTTCCTATCTCTCTGAACTCACCTCCACCTTTCCTCTCTCATTCAATACCCCCTCTCTCATTCAATTCTCTCTCAGACCTAACCCTCCACTCATTCAATCTTCTCTGAAACTTCACCCTCCCCTTCACTCTCACTTTTTTCCAAAAAAAAAACGAAATGTGACATTGGTGTTGGAAGTCTCTCTGAAGTCTCTCTAAACCTTCCCTTCACTCTAAATCTTCTCTGATAGTTGAAGTCTCTCTCAGAAAGAAAATTGGTGTTGGAAGAGTTGAAACACACGCATGGCTAAAAAAATATATGGTACTAGATTAAAACATTTGTTATTAATATTTATAATAATTTGTTAGTTAGATATAAATAGTGTTTTTAGTGTTCATTGTGTTAATATTTGGTTCATATGCATAGAAGAATTCATAGAGAAACACGCATGGAAGAGTTCATTGGTGTTAATATTGGATTATGATTTTGATAATTTTTTTAGGATTGTGTGGATCTTGTTTCATATTCGTGGAAAATTTGATAAGTAGCTTGTGCGATTGAAGATTGAAGGTATAATTCTTGTATAAGTATTTTGTTTAAAATTAAAATTTTAAATTTTTTGTATTATGTCATATTAGGATTTAATTCCAAAATAACTGTATGAAGTGATCATATTAAGTTGCGTAGTATTTAAATATTAAGTTGTTTATTTCGACACTTTCATCTTGTTGTTTGTTTTGTAAGAATTGTTCATTTATGTTGGCCATACTACATGAAAATGAATGAATATCGAAAGATGAGGAAAAAGTTGAAGGGAATATATTCGTTTTTTTTTATGACAGTGTAAGGTCTTGTCAAACTTTGCTTTTCAAAAAAAAAAATTAATTCTCTTCTATCTCTATCCAATGAAATGAGAACACATTTAATTAGTTCTTTATTTTTTGTGACACCTATAATATTCAATTAATTCTTTATTTTTTGTGTCAATTACACAAAATTATTCATTTTTTATCATTACAAATTAATACAATTAGTCCATTTAATTAAAATCATAAATATATCAACAAAATTATATTCAACATAACTACATTTAACATAACATATTATCAATAAATTATTTTAATTAAATAATAATAATATAAATCAATTATTCAACATAACTACATTTAATTAGTCCATTTAATTCTAAGTTCTTGTACACAAATAATGAAATGAGAACACATGAGATGAGTGCAATTGACATGCACTATTCCGGACTCTTGAGAGTCCGGTTTTTGTACCATGAATTGAGAACATGCAGTGAGATGAGTACAATTGAACACCATCCGGTTTTTTCACTCCCTCCTCAATTCTTAATTACACCCCGCTCAATTCTTAATTACATAATTAGTACAATTGGGTGTTTAATTTACCCAAACAATATCCGGACTCTGAGAGTCCGGTTTTTTTGGCTTTAAACTAAATTTCGATGCCCTAATTTAGTTTGGATGGAGTAAATGGAAGCCAATATTTCGGACTCTGAGAGTCCGAAAGTGTTACCTTTTATATTTCTTCCAAATTTGGTTTTTTCTGAATATATTTTTCAAACGTGTATACTGTTCACTTTCTTCTTATTTATATTTTGTTTACCGGATTAACATGTATTATATGTCAGATGTAATTCTAAAAATGAGAAAATTGTAATAAAAATCTAAATAAAATGATTTATAATTAAACTTAATACTAAAAAATGTAGGCACGATTTAATTATAACTAGATCATTCAGAATAATTAACATTAATTAAGCATGATGATTAAATTATTTAAGATTATAAATAAACATGTAATCAAGAGATTGATTAATACAATAAAATAAATAATTTTAATTGATCTCGATATATACTTTATTAAAAAAAAAATTGGATTTGGTTATAGGTAGCAAAGAGCAATTAATGTGTTCTCATTTTAATGAAAATATTTTTCCTTTCATGAAATATATCTCAACTCTTCCTCAAATCTCTTTCTATCTATGATCCACCTAAATAGAATATCAAAACACAAACTCCAATAAATTGGTAGGAGAGTTTGGAAACTTAAAAGATTGAGCTTGTTGAAATAGAAAAAATAAAAAATCAGATAATCAAGAATGTGTGTTTTAGCTCCTACATAACTAGAACTATGATAATTGAAATATTAAGTTGATGCCTTTGTTGATCTCAAAAAACATATACAAAATAATTCAAGAAAAAATTGTAAATATTCTTGCGTACAAAAATACTAGGTAACAATTTTCCTTTCTGATGACTCGTTACTTAAGATAGTAAAACTTTTAAAAAAACTTGGTACATATGATATTAATGGTGGATAAAGAGTCCACATGGACCACATAGTGTCGTATGCACTCGTTTTTTTCTTCATTTTACTTGACTATAATGACTTTTTAACCTTTCAAATTATAAAAACATCATAATTTCATATTTCATATTTCATATACATTTTTAATAATGTGAAATTTCACGAATATTTTTGTAAAAACCTTCAAATACCATGATATCTCTATAAACCTTGTACGATTATAACATCAATCCTAATTGGAGGTGAGACAATGAAACTCTTCTTTATTTATTTTGAGACCGACTATTACACTCCACCTAATTGTATTATAATTGCATTTCAATATGTCATATTATATAAGAAGATGTCATGTGTCCATTTCAAAATCTAGCAAATACCTAAAAATTGGTCGCAGCCCAGTTTAAAAGAGATTAGAAAAATATACCGAATGGTCGATTTTTTGCGGCCAGCACTTAAAATTCGGGCAGTGTCCAAATTATTTTTTATAATTATTTTATACCTTTGACGCTCATAGTTATACATATTTACAATGTGATCCATATTAAACACAGGGAATTTTAGACCTTTTTACTACATCCACGATACAACTTTCTTAAGAGAAAAATAAAAAATGATAGAGCTCGTGCTTGGCGGGCCAGATGTCTGTCTTACGGACATCTGTCCGACCTCGCACGGAGCCGTGCTACGCAAGGATTCAAAAAGGTACGACTATAATACGGCCCACGCTCGGCCGGCAAGCTATCCTTCGAACATTTGTCTCGCCTATTGCGGAGTCATAGAAAAATATACAATAATGATAAATCTTGCGCCCAACTAGCCAGGCCATATGTCTTTCAGACATCTATCCAGACTCGTGTAGAGTCGTGTTACGCACGGTTTCGAAATAATATATATAAATTGTCCAAGCACATAGTAACTACTATACATATAAAGGTATATTATATAAGTAAAACAATACCAAATAAAGAAAACAAGTATAAAAAATAAAGCACGTGATATAAACAATACAATAAATATTATATAACTAAAGGTTATTACATGAATAAAAAATAAATGACATGAAAAAACCCAGAAAAGATATGTCTGAGCACATAGTAATTACTTTAAATATAAATGTATGTTATTAGAGTTGTTTCATTATAATAAAAGGTATACAGATACAACAAATAGTAAATCGTAATGTATAAATGTATAAAAGGTACAATAAAAATTATAAAAAATTCAATATGTCTAAACACATAGTTTTTATAAAAACTTGAAATTAAAATGTTCATCTATTTCTTCCTTCCTTTTATTATGTTCTTGAGTTAATATAATACATAAAAGAAAAAAAAAATTGCACTCGAATGGAGTGCACTCAAACGACCTCCAATACATTTGGAATACACTAAAAAATGTATTGGAAGCCGTTTGGAGTGCACTCCAGTGGAGTGCAAAAAAATTTCTCATTTATTTTTTGTGTATAACGTTGTTTTTCGTGAATTTGTAAAAATAATGTTGGTTTGGATAAATTAACAAAACTAACTGTTTCGTCATCTCGATATAACAAAACACAAGACCGTTTCGTCCTTTTAGACGACGAAACAAATTATAACTAATTTAACATTGTTGAAAGTCATAAAAATTAGTTAAATATGTTTCGTCAATTAAGATGACGAAACAAAAAAAAATTCTGTTTCGTCAACTAAAATGGCAAAACAGACTAAAACAATTTTTGGCCTAATTTAACCGGCAAAAATCACATTTAATTCGTTGTCTGAGATGGCAAAACCGATATGTGATGACAAAACAATTAGTTTTGCAAATTCAACCAAATTAACATTATGTTTGCAAATTCAGAAAAAACAACCTTGTGCATACAATTTTTTTTTTGATGCGAGCGGCTCCTATGACATGACTAATTGTTTGGTGTAAAATAAAATCTTCGTAATTAAAAAATATGAAATACGTGAGGCGTTCCTATTCTTTTTGTCATATATAGAAACCATTAGCGACTTATTCATCCATCATAGTTACCTATTTGCATATTTGTTTAATATAGACTTGTTTTTGTATTCTAGAAATGTTGTGCTTATTTGACATGGACAGAAACTAGAGAACTTGGAGGAAATTAAAGATACACCAGCAGACATTCTTAATATCTTCTTATTGGGGTGAATTAGATTGGGATTCATAACATAACGGACGTCATCACTGATTAATGGTTTGTATTCGTTCTTAAGAATTGACTTTCTTAGGGTGTGCTTCCGAATTTTTTTAGGAAGGAGAAGAGAATGAAAAGGAAAGGAATAGAAGGAAAGGGAATAATTTTTTCTTGCTTCCAAATTTTAAAATAATTAATGAAAGATAATGGAGAGGAAAAAATAACAATTTTATTTTTTAAAACATTGTTAATTATAAAATGAAATGAGGGGTATTTTGGGTATTAAAGTGTTACAATATTTTTTACATTCCATTACCCTCCAAATTTGGAGAGAACAAAAATTAGATTCTTTTTGTGTTTATGGAAGAATTTATTTGTCATCCATTTTCTTTTCCTTCATATTAAATTTTTTTTGGAACAAAGTAAAAATTAACCTCCCCCTCCATTCTCACTCCTTCCCTCCTATTCTTCCTCATTTGAGCACACCCATAAAGATCAAATGGATGGGGGATCTCAACTCGAGACCACATGTGGTGGTGTATCAGACGGCAGGTTGGATCTCGACTCAAGAGCAAAGCATTTTATCACGACGGTGTACCACTAATCGGACGCGTAATTGGAATCCGAGGATAAAACGTTGGAACAGCCAGTTATCATAGATAGAAATTGACTTTCTTAAAAATTAGAAGCACAATTATTGTTTTAATTGTTTTAAATTTGATATCTATATATACTCCACGCGAGGAGTTTTTTTTTTTAACATTTATCAAGTTATTCACATGACAACATTATATACTGTAAATATGTACAAACAAAAAAATTTCAAATCTCGATCTGCTTCGGCTCAATAACAGAACAGTACGAGTCGAAATATATATATTAATGTTACATTTCACTGTTCCAGAGTATAATATTTTTCATACAATAATCAACAAAAGTATATGTATATGACAAAAAGCAAAAATACGAGCAAAAAAAAATGTAGAGAGCGCAGTGCAGTATTAAATCAATGATCTCTCTTCGGGGATTTTAAACACGACTTCAGTTATCCAAGTTTTATGATATATTACTATAATATAACGTCTTGTAAATAAACTCTTATTATATATATAATATTAGATGGGGACCTGTCGAGCCCTCTCTAATTTGTCAAAAAAAAATTACTATAATATAACTAGAGTAAACATAATTAAAGAGTACCCCGCTCAGTTTCGGATAATATATGCGCTTGTAGTGATGTTATGTGAATAAAAGAATAAAAGAAGAACAAATATATCCATAATTCTTGTTCGTCTCTTTTCTTTTGATATTGTTTCTCATTTTATCTCTAGTTTTTAGTCTTGTGTTGATATTATTTCTCATTTTCTCTCTCTAATTTTTTTTCTCTCTCTACTTTTGTTGATTTTATAACATAATTTTTTTTCTCTCTCAAATAATTATTGTCGTAGCTCGTATTTAATATATAATATAATAATGTCATGATGGGATAAATTGACGTTCACGATATATAAATTATGATAAGGACCGGCCCAGTGTTTTTGGAGATCTTTGACAGAAAAAATAATCAGAATAATTAAATACTAATAATCTTTTTAATTTGACCATAAATATTTTTGTAATACAAAACTGATACAAAAAATAATCAAAATTATTACATAACTAACAATTATCATAATTGTAATTTTTTGTAATATTGATGAGTTTTTTTTAGATCATTATTTACACTACAGTACGTACTAAAAAAATTTGGAGGCATTTGCTAATTGTCACAATTGGCTAAGCACAAGCCGGTCCTGATTACGAAATCCGATAGTATACCTTAAAATATTATTTTTAAGATATCACTAACATATGTACGGAAATTTGATATAAAGATCAGTAATTTATTCGCGGACATAATTTATAATGATTGTAAAATATACATACTTATATATTATTGAATTACAAAAATACGATGAATGACATGTATTTATTTTAGATGGTATTGTCAATTGTCATAATAAAAATAATAATGTTAGTATCATAAAAAATAAAATTAAAACACCCTATGTAATTATTTTTTCTAATATTTGTAATTTTGACACTTAAAGGTTGTTAAATCATTTTTCTAATATTTGTAACCGATTAGGTTAGGTTGAGCTAATTAAATTGGATTATAATTATAATTTCGGTAAAAACCGCCCAACCCGATATACGTGCACATGCACCCATAGTTAATGCCTACACAATTTCACTGAAGTTTAAAGAAAAGTATTAATATTTTAATTGAATCGGATCGGATTCATTTAACAGACCAAGCCTGTTAGCCTAATTGGCCCAACCACATTCCACACAAGCCTATTGACTTAAACAGGAAAGAAGTTGATTGAATCTTGAAATGAACGAAGAAAGTGTAGAAGAAGAAGCGAGGGCTGCTTTGGCGGGATCATCTTCAGTACCGAGCGACGAGCAAGGATCCGTGGACGCGGTGCACGGTGTGTCAGCATGGTCGCCTTTCCGGTGGTTCAGGATGCTCGCGTCGGAGCTGCATTGGAGCTTCGTGTACGGCGTGGTTACGGTGTACGGGATCAGCCAAGGTTTGGGTGGAAGTATATGGAGAGTGTCGACGGATTATTACTGGAAAGATGTGCAGAAGGTCCAGCCATCTTCAGCTCAGGTTTATCAAGGAATTAGTTCGATTCCGTGGATAATTAAGCCGATTTGGGGGCTTTTAACTGATGTTGTTCCTGTTGCTGGGTATAGGAGACGCCCTTACTTCGCTTTATCAGGCATGTCTTGCTAGTTACTAGCCAGTTCATTCAAGATCCAGGATTTCAAATCCTAGATTAAGTATATTGGTCTAATTTCTATTAAATGGTATGAAATGTAGGTGTTTTAGGGGTGATCTCGATGCTGACTCTCTCTCTTCACAGCAAACTCCATGTGGCGTTTGCTTTGTTGGCAATGATTGGTGGATCTGCTGGCGTGGCGATTGCTGATGTCACCATAGATGCTTGTGGGGCGCAGAATATCATCGCTCATCCCATTCTTGCTTCGGACGTGCAAACCTTAATGAGCTTTTGTGCTTCGATTGGCGGCCTTATTGGATACTCCATTAGCGGTCTTCTTGTCCATGCTATTGGATCTCAGGTTTTTGACATAATCCTTACTGTTGATTGAGATTCTAAGAATTATATTTCGTCTGATATTTGACTTTTTAAATTATTAATTTTAGGGTGTACTTGGTCTATTAAGTATCCCTTCTGTGCTGGTTTTTTCAGTTGGCATTTTACTGAGTGAAGATATTTCACCTAGTTATTCCCTCAAACAGGTCACAACTTCATAGTTTATTTAGCCTAATTAATTCGCTCATGAATAAATGTTTTTGTGTATCAGGTATTCGCAAAGTTTCTAGAAGCCGTCAGAACAATGTGGGCCACCTTGATGTTACCCGAAGTGTGG
Organism: Luzula sylvatica; assembly: GCA_946800325.1. Taxonomy (NCBI): domain Eukaryota; kingdom Viridiplantae; phylum Streptophyta; class Magnoliopsida; order Poales; family Juncaceae; genus Luzula; species Luzula sylvatica. The sequence goes on along the minus strand of OX326960.1, from coordinate 55,667,675 downwards.
AGACCATGTTTGTACATATATTTGTCTTTAGCTCTAAGCCTAAACATCCAAGAAGGCATGTTCTATTGGTACACCGATACTTCCAAAGGCCTTTCTTTCTCCGAAGTAATTTAACCACCAATTTTTCAATTAATTTTTTCACCATTCTCAACCCTAATTTTCCTCTTTGTGTCGATTAGGAATCCATTGGATCTATATTTGCAATAGGATCCGTTGGTTCTCTACTCGGAGTAATTCTCTATCAAAACGCGCTAAAGAACTATCCATTCAGAAGCCTTCTTTTTTGGAGCCAATTGGTTTTAAGCCTCTCAGGCATGCTAGACCTGGTCTTAGTGCTGCGTTTGAACCGAAAACTCGGTCTACCGAATTATTTTTTCGCAGTAATAGACGAAGGGGTATCTCAAATGGTGAACCGTCTAAAATTGATGCCCTTTTTGGTAATTAGTGCCAAATTATGCCCTTCTGGTATAGAAGGCACATTTTTCGCTTTGGCCATGTCTATAGAAAATGCAGGGGCGCTGACATCATCATGGGGAGGAGGCGTTTTGCTTCATGTGTTGAAAGTTACACGAACCGAGTTTAGGAATTTGTGGGTCGCGATATTCGTTAGGAATTTATTTAGGCTTTTGCCGTTGGTGTTTTTGTTCTTGGCACCTAAAAGTGATCAGAATTCTACGATTCTTCCTGCGGAGTTACTTGAGGGAATTAGGAGTTTAGAACCTGAAATTTTGGTCGAAGATGATGATGTTGAAATGAGATCTCTCGTTGACGAGAGCGATTCTAATGCTAATGCCTCGGATTTATTATTGAAAATTGATGTAAATGATAGTGAGCTTTTATCATTGGTCGGAAATAGGTGATTTATTAGTTCAATTTTTATTTTTTTAATTTATGAGTTGAACGCACGTGTATGATTTTCGTCATGAAGAAGTATATACATTCTTTTGAATCTGCGTGTTAAACACGAATCACCCCTCGCTGATTTTTTTTTCCTCCTCATCAATATTTTTTTCTTGTAACATGAAATTATATTTAGCATGCATATCTGTGGATGTCGTACAATCACCGAGTCCACACATTTATTTAACAATTAATTTATAATCTTAAAAATATTTAAAATATCTCCAAATAGTTTTATAAATTTTACAAGTTCCAATTTTTATTTTTATTTTAATTTCATCTCAAATTTCAAATACAACCGTAATACATGTTCAACCACTCATCCCATTGGACTGAAATGTGGAATGCTTAATAATTTGTTAGACTGAGAATTCTATTAAAAATCTGTATTTGTCATATTATATTTTTAATGTTATATACACGTGCAAAATTCCTATTATTTTAATTTCGCTATTGGATTCATATGTCATTTACATTTCAAGCCCGAGTAATAACATGATCATATAAATCAACTACATAACACAAATATTTAAATTATATTAATTATTAATTAATCATGTTGACTTCAAATTAAATATAAATTTCTACGTTGCACGGATATGAATGCGGGCATATAATTATTTATATATTTCGGATACAAATCGCTATATAATTATTAACATATTTATATCATATAAAATAAATTAATAATGAATTAATAATATTTTTAAATTAAATATCATTACAATAAATAAAATCAACTAAACAATACAATTATTATAAAAATATGATAAATTTATTCTAGAAGTATGCTAGAATTAATTTAAAAATATCTTAAAATTATCGTATATGATTTATTTAAAAGTATCATGTGCTAAAATATATAATGAATCAGTGTATCATAAATGACATATTTTAGTCGTATCATGTCGTATTCCAAAATATCTTTGTCGTAACAAAAAAAAAATATATTCATATACATCGGCGTATCCAAAAATATCAATATTAAAATAATCATACAACACAATTGCCTATCATTGCTCTAATCCAACGGCCTGAAAGAGCCAAATATTTGACCGCAAGAAAAACATTAAATTTCGTGGTCCGGAATCCAGACGAAACCTCAGTCGGTGGAACCCACATCCGAATCCTATATAAGGCCGGACCGCAATTGCCCCCATCTCTTCTCTTCGGACTTCTTGGAGCCAACGATTATCTCGCCATTAATCTAGGTTAGTAATTCTCAACTCTTTCCACAAATGTCCGCCAAATGTAAATCTGTTCGTAATTTTCATGTGTTTCAATTGAAGAATTCAGGGCTGACGGAATTGCGGAATTGCGTCTTCTACCCGCTATGCAACTGCGCACAAATGAAGCCTTCTATGGATCCTAAAAATTCTCAGAAATTAGGTAATCGATTCTACTTTTCGAAGTTATGACGAGATTTTATCTAATTTGGATAGTGTAATTAGTAATCAATTTGTCATATTTATGTTATTCATGATTGATGCAATGTACCTCAATGTCGATGAAAATTCAGATATGGCTGTTAGATTCCTGCACAGATAATCAGTTCTGAATAAACTGTGAGATTATCGAGTTCTAATTTCAGTACTAATTTTAATTTAGTACATTCTAGCATGTTTCATAACCACTGCATTTTACTAATTAAACCTAATTTTAATTTTAAGTATACCATATAACAACACGGTATGTAATTATGATAATATATATGACTTTTCTTTTTTATTATTTCTTGCAGAAAACGATAAAGCCACATCATCGAGCAAAGCCACATCATCGAGCAAAACCACATCATCGAGCAAAACCACATCATCGAGCAAAGCCACATCGTCGAGCAAAGCCACATCATCGAACAAAGCCACATCATCGAGCAATCACAATGCATCAAATCGATTTACCAGAGTCATCAGCAAAGCTGTTTCGAGCATTTTGCCGTCGTCCAGTAACAAGAAATCACATAACTCAACCAATAATCAACCGCCATCTGGCCTTTCATCCATCCTATCCAAACCGTCCCTAACCACCCAATCAAATTCATCTCCTAACCGAGTTTGTTCCAAACCGATTCATTCTAATCCTCCTTTAAGAACAAATCAACATCGAGATGTTCAAATTCCCAAACCAATCGCAAAACCTAAACCAATTCTCCGCACAAATTTACTAACAAATACCCCTACTTTTCAAGAATCTGGAGTTGATACAACTGGACTGACAAGCCACTCTAAAAATAAAGGAGTTACTTCTACTGCGGGTCCAGTTTTATTTGACCCATTACCTAACGATAGCTATCTGGAAAAGGATAAAAGAGTAAATTCGACTCGATTTGCAAATAACGAGAATTATGCTGGTAAAGAGAGCGATGCCATAATGAGAAACAATCCAGTTTTGAGGACCAATTTGCTTAAATCACCTGATTATCATTTTGGGGTTGATAAAGTTACTTGTAATGATAAAACTCTCATGTTGAAAGACGAGTTTAAAGTCGACAATGCGACACCTGTCAACACATCATCCGATCCTAAAGGTCTTTATCTTCTAGATCCTCTCCATTTCAACGTGATTCCTGCCTCTCCAGTTACATATATTAGGATACTAAGATTTATATGTTTTTTTCACAGGTAAAGGAGTTGTTACTGAACCCGCAACGAAACATCCAGCTTTAAAGAGGATGGAAACAGGAGATAAATTAGAAAATGTTTTTAATGACAAAGCTAAATTCAAAAGTTATGAAGAATGGATGAAGGATCACTTGACAAATGTTCCGCAAGGTATATATCTCTTAAGCAAAATAATATTATTTACTGCGCTATAACAAATTAATTAAATGCTATTTTGTGTTGGTGAATTTAGATAGAAGCCACTTACTTGAGGGTCCAGTTCCAGTGGGGGAGAGGTGCCAGCTGTGTTCTGTAGATCTTGCATTTTACCCGTACGTCTCCGGTTCAAACAATTACACTGACCCTCCAGTTTGTGCGGTTCTTCCTTGTGGGCATGCTTCGCACGCTACTTGCTTGGAGCGTGTTTATGGTTCGGCCGAGCCTCCTTGTTTTTCTTGCCTTAATTCTCCCCGGAAAGGACGAATGAAATATTAATTTGAATTAGAAAGAAAATTTTAAACTAGAAATTAATAAGTGGGGCTAATTAGTCGCCAAGAGGTGTAAATCGGTTCATTGTTTTGCTAATTGTGCAATTGAAGTAGAAATAATTCATTTAATTGCATTTTATTGTCTCAGATAGAATGAGATTTATAACTAACTTTATTCTTAATTCGTTCTGTAATTTTGAATTATGTTGCCCATTGGCAAATTGAATGAATGAATATATAAATAATTTCTAATTGATTTCTTAGGCTTCAAGTATGAGTTTGTATTTAGGGCTTCAATTGTAAGTATATAACTTGGTCTTTTATGAGAGTTGATTTTGAGCTAGCCAAGTAAAATTTATTAACCTGGATTGCAATTCCGAGATCTAAACGGAATAGGATTCCAGGAAACGATATATAAAAAAAGAGGGTTATATATTCAGTCCCCCCAAACTCAAAATAGCACCCTACCCTTGATGAAATAGCATCCCTGAAGTGACAAAAGAAGAATAAATGAATGAAATAGTATTATTAATTAATTTCAATTATCGAATTAACTGATCATTTAATTAAATTGACAAGTCAATTAACATGTACTAATATTAACATATTATAAATTATTTAAGTTTCAATTAATATTTAACTGAGTAAATTAGAGAGGTTAATCAATTCATTTAACTATTTTTTGCCATCTCATAAAAAACGTTGGGATGTAACGAATTAACTGACTGTTTAATTAAATTGACACGTCAATTAACATATATCAAAATTGAGCAATGCTTCCTTACACCAAAACTTTTACTTAATTTGTTGATAGATTTAATCCAAACCGCACAATTCCAAAGGGTATTTTAGGAAACACAATCTTCAACAGGTAAGTGGAGGTACTACATACTAGATTAGTGAGTAATGACTTAAATGTATAAATACCGAATGCATGCTGACATTAATTACATGACTTCACTGGAGATTTTATGTGACATGAAATACGATTGTAGGTAACAAAATTATACAAATTAATTATATCTTATTTATTAGTTACGAGTTATTATAATAAACTAATAATATAACTTACCCAGCGCATTGTAAATAATTATATTGTTATGTGTAATAAAAACTGTTAGGAAATAAATTGTCGAAGCCTTTGGTCATATAGAAAGATTGATACATTTTTTTTGTTTCATTTAAGACTGTCAATGATTGATTAAGTTGACTCCTAATTAGACATGATATTATTTTATATATTAAAATATATGTTGACAGTAAGAAAATATTGATATTAAAAAATAATATATTTATCTTTTTGTTATTTTATTTTAGACTCATATTTATTCAATTTATTTGTGTAAAATTATCACAGTCATTTCAATAATTAAATTATGATATGTAGAAAAATGTGAGCATTGAATAATTAGATTACTTTTAACATAATACAATTTTAACTATTTTATTTACATATTATAATTTACTTTAACAAATTATAAATATAAGAAATCCATATAATACTAAGTTGATTAAATTTGTGTTTTTTAACATACAAATTTAATATTAATTTTTTTAAAACTAATAGTAAGTAAAAAATAGTTTATACATCTAAATAACTTCTTGAACTTGTAAACACCTATCAAATGATATTATTATTTTTAAAAATATAATTTTTAAAAAAAGTATATGATATAAAATAATTTATATTATACAATAACACTGATACAAAGTGTTATTATTTGATTTTAAAACATGAGATTTTGTTATTGTAAAACATATACATAATCTTAATCATAGATAAATGATTGAAACTAATTTTATTATGAGATGTATATATTTTATATTACAAAGTGAAACATAACTAACATGTTCGCCGTGTAGCGTGAATATTCTCCTAATTTTGTATCTTTCAAATTATATTACATGTCCAAATTTGAAGAGTTCAGACATTTAATGCTAACAAATTAATATATAATGTTATGAACATATCAAATATTATTAATATTTTTTAAAATTGTATTTTTAAAATTATAAATATATTCACTTGAATTTTATCTTTATTTTGTGTTTCATATTATCATTTTTCTCACATTTTTTCTCCAACTTAAAGTTATGAAAACAAATATGATGATACCGGAAAATGATATACTTTCGGTGAAAAAAAGGTAGATCGAAAAATAAAACATATACGTTGATATACAAATACTGAAAATAGTGCATTGACCTTGAAGAACAATATATTGACAAGAAAATATATACATGGACATCGAAAAATGGTATATTGAGAGAAACATTGTTAAGTTAACAACAATAACGTCCTACTTTTAGAGAAAATAATAATAATAATGCATTAATAATGAAATATATATATAATATATTAACAGCAAAGTGTTGTATATACTCATATATTAACAAATTGAATATAATTTGTAAATAAATATATTAAGCTTTATAATATGATTTTTATTAATATATGTAACTTAAGATTTGGAATTTCGAATCTAGACAGAAACTAAAGATACAAGTTCACGATCTCAAGTAATTTTTGTGATAGTATTTATTTTAGTTTTGAACATGAATTATTACTAGGAGAATACTCGCGCTACGCGGCGAGCATGTAAATTATGTTTTTCATTGTAATATAATTATATAATTGAATGATAATATTAATAATATCATTTTAAAATAAAGTTATTTGAATGCATTTATTTATGATTATTCATATATATTACAATTATTTTACATTATGATAACAAGAAATCTTCTTTTTTTAATTAAATAATAATACTTATATTAGTGTCATTATATAATAATATATTATAATAATATATAATACAATTTTACGAAAAACGTAACAACAAATGTTATATCATTATTCACAATATTTCATACAATATCAAATATTAAAATAATGAATCATACAACATGTGTGATAACACATTATTAATTATATAGTAGTAATAATTTTTATTGATTCAAAATGCAATGAAAAATATAAAATAATATAAAACTTAATAGTGGAAGTAATTTAATAAATGATATCAAAATTTAATTTATAATAAACATAAATACAAATTATTTTATATCATATGATTTTTTTTGTATTTTACATTTTGTAAAATAACAATACAATTTGATATGTGTTTATAAGTTTAAAAAGTTATTTAGATGGATAAACTTTTTTTTAATCCTATTATGTTTTGAAAAAGTTTTGTTTCCTTAAAAACACAAATATTATCTACTTAATATTATATGAGATTCTTATTTTTATAAATTTAAAAAAAAATAATAATAATACCTAAAATTTTAATTATGCAAATAAAATTCTTAAAAATATATTATGTAAATATGTATTTTTTTGCATTGTATTTTCTTACATAATATCTTTACAAATTGAAATTATTAAAAACCGCTATGTATGAACTATGTTAATATGGATGTCAAAATAAAGAGAAAAATAAAATTAATATATTTGATGGGTTTATAAAATTAAATTTCCAAAATAATACTAATATATGTTGTATTTTTTATAATATTACATATTACATTATTAGTATTTCATATATGAACTTTTCATATTCCATTGCATTCACATTTAATCATGTAATCTTATGTGAAATGTTAAACAATTGATTAGATTTGGTCTAATATGATTCTAACCAATAATAACACATAAATGACTACATAAAATATGATCTTTAAAAAATCTAACAAAAAATATTAATAATTGAGATTAAACCACATCACTACATCTAATGGTTCAAATTAATACTTAAAAATAATAATACAAAATGCATGTCTTCAATGATCAAAAATAATATTAATGCATATGATGAAGCCACATCACACAATCAATCTAATTGTTAATAATCAAGATAATCATCATGATGTGGCTTCATGAGGAGTCTCAAAGATAGGTGTAAAATAAGAGGGTTGGTAAATTATAATTTGTCATAATAAAATTTTGTACTCACTTCAGTTCAAATTATGTGCACGAGACATTTATTTCTCTTCCCTTATATACGCAATTAGGTGAGATAATTATTGCAAATAAATACACTTATAATAATCTCCATTACGAGACGTGATTTTCTGGTACGTTCACTTTATATAAATGGAGAGGAATTTATAAAGCCCATGTTAGGTTTGGTGTTCTTAATTATCTGATATTACTTATTTGCCCTCGATTAAATGCATGGGTAACCGGCTGGTAACAGGCTGAATGAAAAAAATACCTGCCGAACTCGATTTCCAAGATTTATGTAGTTAATATGAACCTTAGATCTTAAAGATTGGATGGTCCAAAAAAATTTGGTGTATGGAAGAATTTCTCATCAAAATTAACATATTATTAATTATTTATGGTCAATTAAACGTGTCAATTAATATTTAATTGAGTCAATTAGAAAGATTAATCAACTAATTTAACTATTTTTTGCCATCTGATAAAAAAATGTTGGGATGAATTTGGGACCAACTATATTTTCCCAAAAAATAGACCGATACACGGTATACTAGTGTAGTGCCAAAACCCTTAAGGGTCCCGCCCGACCCGACCCGTCCGGGATTTTGACCCGCCCGACCCGCCCGTTTGGCAAACGGGTTGAAACCCGGCGGGTCAACGGGTACGGGTCCAAGGGCGGGTTTCAACCAATGGTTACCACTAAACCCGTGTAAACCCGCCCGTTTGGCAAACCCGTCACTGTGCAACCCGACCCGCCCGTGCACCCGCCCGACCCGTCACTGTTCACAATTCACTATTCACTGTTCACTGTTCACCCCGATGGAGAAAATCCGCATTGGTATATTGAACAAATGCGCAATATACAAATATAGGTTTGGTATTATATATGCACTCTTTAATTTTTTTTTCTAATTATTCAATATTATTATACGTCATCTAAATATTTATTAACAAAAAAAAAAGTTAGAACTCCGCCTATGTTATTTTTTTAACATGGTAAATTAGTAACATAGCCGGTCTCAAGCCCGGAATAAAGGAGGAGAGTAACTTTTTTTTCAACTTTTTTTCATATTGAAATTTTTTTTCTTGTAAAAAATTAGTTGCATATTTTTATTTCGAATAAAAATTGTTAACCAAATATTTTTATATTTTTATTCACATTTTTAAAATTTATTTTTTTGAATATTTTTTTGAAATCACTGTTCACGCCCGGGACCCGTCTCGCCCGCCGGGTCTAAGGGCGGGTTTTCCCCATCCCTCCAAACGCACCCGTCCAAACCCGTGCCCGTGCAACCCGTCAAACCCGTGCACCCGTGCCCGTCTAGACCCGCGCCCGTGCAACCCGTTTGTGCTAGGGACCCGACCCGTGCCCGTGGCACTACACTACGGTATACACACCAGACTGCAAAATTGCACTTTCTCTCTGTATAAATTGATGTCATCGTAACGGCAACGCGAAGAGTCGCTCATTATCTCCATTTAATACGCAACAAACACCTCCAGTTTCATATCTATAACTCACAATGTCATCATTGATTGTAAAACTGGAGTACTCCGGTTCGAGAAGACAGAAGAGGATAGTGAAGAAGCGAGCGTGTAGGACAAAGCAGCGTCCAGGAGAGGATAAAAACATACGAGAGAAAAGCTTTCTACACCTCAAGAAATAGCTCAAGAAAACCCCTAATTAATCGCAAAAATACTATTGAAGAAGGAGACGGAGAAGGAGAAGAGATCTATGCGTAACCGCAAGAGAAGTGCTCGAATTAATCCGATCAGGTGTGCAAACTCTCTATTAATTTATCAAATTATTGAGAATTTAATTGCCTTTAAATTTCGATTTTGAGTTTTTTCCCGTGTCATACAATTACCCACTCTGATTAATCATCTGTATTGCATAGCGCCATGGATATGGATGGCTTATCATCCGGTTCTCCTCCACGAATCTTCTGGAATTCTCGCAAAAGACCAGGTAATTGATTAAGCTCGGTTAATCGTAAGATTATAAACTATTTTACTTCGCTTTATTGTGTATTTGTCTTACTTATACATGATAGTTTCGATTGATTTCTTGCTACTGATTGATCTGTTTTTTTATTCGTGAAATTATATTTTCCTTGTGTTTATGTATTGTAAATTTTGTATGGTTTAGATTTTCTACTGGTCAACAATGGTAACGTATGTCCTTGGGCTTTCATTCTATAATTTTAAATCTTATCTACCAAGTACCAAATTCAACATGTTTCTCTCAGTTTATTCTTTTCGAAAAAGAAAGGCATAATTAAACCTCTAATTAAGCATATTTCTCTCAGACAAAGGCCGAGTAGGGCTCGTCCAGGCGAAACCAACGAACGAAAAAAGCGAACCAATGGAAACCGACAAAAAAGAAGAACTTAACCGAAATGCCGAGTTGTCAGAGAAAAGAAAGGCTCTGTTCGAACCCCTCTCGCCAACCAATCACAAGAGGCGAATCTCGAACGAGGATCTCCTCCCTCCTCCAGACTTCCACGACTTGGACTACCCTAAAGGATGGTTGATCGGTAAAAAGAGGAAGCTCGTCAATGTCGATGTCGTCGAAAGCATGCGCCGCATCGCCGTCCAAGAAATGAACAGAAAGGTTGTTTATTTTATCTATCATAATCTCTCTCCTTATTGCTGACGTGGCACTTGATTTTGTACGGGATTAACAGGACGGTGAGATAGACGTGTTAAGCGAACAATTGGAGGACGATTCGCGCGTGTTGCAGCACTTGCAATCGCAATTGGTGGAGGAGAAGAGGAAGAGGACCGAGGCGGAGAGAGAAAATCAGATGCTTCAGGATCAGGTCTCTGTTTTGACGGGTATGCTCGAGGAGCACGGACCCTTGGATGGCGAAGAGCTTCCTTTCGAAGAAGACGATTTGGATGGCCATGATCAAGATCCACCTGGTCTTCAGTAAATAAATAATACTGAGCTATTAAGAAAATTAAAAAAAAATTAAAAAAGAAAACAAATACTAAATCAAGTTTTTTTTCTTTTCGTCTTGTACATTGTACGGTATTTTCGTTTGATTCGTTTTAGAAGTGTCTGTGTACATAGTTGAAAGTCGAGAAGTATTTCCCTGCTGAATAGGTTATTAGGCAGTAAATTGATTTTAGCATTTTTAAGGGTTGCAATTGACATTTATTTTGTTATTCTTGTTTTCTTTCTTAGTAGCGAACTAGTAATGAATTGAATTGAATGTTTTATTTTTCTCGTCTATAGTTTCTTCTTTTTACACGTCTTGACTGAAGAAATTCGAAATAACAAACTGCATGCACTCTTGAATTAAGAAACGTATTTATCCACTGTTGACAAGTTTAGTCTTATAAATAAACAAATTATGTGAGATTTATATATGTCAAGAACAAATGAAACGAGTTTAGATGAATATACTGTGATGTAGATTTATTGTAAAATATTTTGGTGAAAAGGCAGACACACGACGTTGTTTGTCGAGTCTGAAATTAGGACGGAAATCCAAATTTTTGATCCGAGGAATTTGGAGGTTTTAAGAATTAAAATTTAGGAGAAATTTGTAAATACAACGTGCTGTAATTTTGAAAATCTATGTTTCAATATTGGAACCACATCCTCATTTGCATACATCTCTAAAAAATTTCGTGAAACCACTTTATCATAATTGTTGACCATTACATTTTGTGATATGAATTTGTTTTATTTTTATTTTTTAATATATATATTGTGTAACTTTTTGTATGTTTTAATTTCATATGTTAGATGTTGTGGTGTGTTTTGATTTCATTCATTGATTTTTTTTACTATATTTTTTTAAAGTCATGTTGTACGTAATTATTTGAGTGTCATTATTTTACAAAAACTCATTAGTCGTTTCTTTAAGTCGTGTCATCTTTGATTTTTTAAATTCAAATTGTATGATTAAAATCAGATGTTTTATGTATAATGTAATATTTATATAATGTGGAATATGAAAAGTTTTGTTTTAATTTTTTTTTGACACATGCAATTTATACAATTTTATTCTCTAGTAAATCTTTGTGGTAGTATTTACTACTTGTTAATGTGCACACATGAACTCTCTTTCTCTTTCAAATAATAAAGATAAGGTTTTCACATATTTTGAAAAGTAAATATTTATACTTTATTTTCCTTCTTTTCTACAAAAGAATATAATTCATATATTTAAAAAATTTCCTATTCACACATAAATATGTTTAAATTTTCACTTCATTTTGAGATCCATATCAATGGCCTGTTTGGACCTCGGTAGATAGGGCAGTTAGTAGATGTATTTGCTGTAGTTCCTCTATTCCCATTGTTTGGTTCAGCGTGTTTCATCAAATTTCTGCAATTACTATTACTTTAAAGGCTCTCATTACTGCAGATCTTAACCTGCTCAAATCTGCAAGGGTTGCAATCACACGAAATAAAGCATTGACGGGAAGGCACTGAAACGGTCACACCCCATCTCTTTCTCCTTTGCATCTATCTGATAAAAAATTTCCTTCTAAATCCCTCATTTTTTTGTTGTCAAACAAGTCCACAAATCAAACTCGATCAAACAATCCCTCCAGATAAACCTAGATCTAACAAGATATGCTCTCTCTCTCTCTCTCTCTCTCTCTCTCCCTCTCTTCTATTTGTGAGGACTTAGTTCTCAGCCAGAGCAAGGCTGCAGTTGGACTCATCTTTATGCAATCTCCTCATGCCACCTCATCACAACTCATGCCACATCATCACAATTATTTCAACTATTAGATTAGGATATTTGACAACATATGAACCATAGATTAATCTTTGATTTTATGTGATTATGCTTTATTTGTAGATATTTATGTGTCCCTTATTTTACACATAGTTTTAAACAATTTTAGAAGCCCACATCACCTTACACCGATGACGTGCCAAAATATTATTTGTTAGGTTCATATTGGACCAGTTGTATTTGATTTTGAATTTTTTCACAATATGTTACATGATCAATTATGAATACAAATAGAATGTGAAGAGTTTAAATATCTAACATTTATAAATTAATAAATTCTTATATAATATCATAAAACATACATCAAATATTGTTAGTATTTTCATAATATAATTTAAAAAAACTTAAAAATATATTCGCTGTAATTTTATCTTTATTTTGAGATCCATATTATCATATATTTAATATTTTTCTCTAACTTAAAGTTATGAAAACAATTATGTAAAAAAAGATATAAAAATAAATATAATTACATTAATGACTTGTAAGACTAATTATTATTATTTTTAAAACTATAATTGAAAAAATTCACATACTACTAAGTATGTTATTATCATATATTCAATATTTTTTTCTAACTTAAAATTGTGAAAACAATTATGTAAAAAAAGATATAAAAATAAGAAAAAAAATACACTTTTGCCCCCCAAACTTTTTCCAAAAGTGCACTTTACCCCCCAAACAAAAATCTGCACCTTTTTGCCCCCTAATGTTTCAAAAATTGTGCATCATACCCCCTCCGTCCATTCGATGTTAAAACCTCAGTTAAATGAGGAGGTGGCATGATGATTAGGATACAAGTGTTAATGACATGGCAATTTAACCAAATCCTACCCGATTGCACTCAAACCCGACCCGACAACCCAAATAACCAATACCATGTTGGGCCGCTCTCTCTCTCTCTCTCTCTCTCTCTCTCTCTCTCTCTCTCTCTCTCTCTCTCTCTCTCTCTCTCTTTCTCTCCCTTTCTCTCTCTCCCTCTCTCCCTCGCGATCGCCTTCTGAACCCTACCCGATTGCCAGAGAGCCCCTCTCTCTCTCTCTCTCTCTCTCTCTCTCTCTCTCTCTCTCTCTCTCTCTCTCTCTCTCCTGTCGCGAACGAGAATCTCTCCTCTTCTTCTCTTCATTGTTCTTCTCTCCGCCGCTACATTTTAGATCTTCTTTCTGCGATAATGAGTATGCTCAGATCGGCGATCAAGAGGAATGCAAAGGCGGCGATCAGATTCGCGTCAGAGGCGTCGCCGGAGAGGAAGGTTGTGGTTCTCGGAACTGCTGAAATTACCATCCTGCCCCTATTCTCTCGTGCTGCCGAAGTCGTTGTCGTTCTCGCTTCTCTTCTAAAAAGTACTCTCTCACTCTCTCACACTTGAGGGGACCATTGATTGTGTTACGTGTGTAACACAATGCTTTGATATGACATTACGCCTATCGTAACAGGGGGCCAAAACGGTCATCATTGGGTATTGTCCGAAACACGGAATTCAATGTGAGTCTCCAAGATATGAATTATTTATTCCGAAAGGAAGAGATATCTCTTAGGCCGCTCGATGAATTGATTAACGAAATCTCTGGCCAGAGTCAATGATATTAAAAGTTAATATCGATTGTAATTTGTTAACTCAATTCGGAATCGAGAAATAAGTATAGTTAATCAAGACATAAGGATGACTACCACCATGCCTTTTGATTAACGGATATCGCAAACAAGAGAACTAGTAACCGCTATTCGAGATAGGCACAATGATCACAATCATTTTTCGTTTTAACATGGGTAGCCATGATGGAGTGACTAGATCCCGCTCATTGGCTTGTAGTGCCATGGAAACGGCCTACTGCCATCGTTAAACGAACCTACACGGTCACACAATGAGTCGTACTATGTCGGGCTTGATTGCCAGTTTTTGCACATGGGATGTGCATGGCTTTAGCGTATATGATACGCGGACTGGATTCTCTAATATAGTGTATATGTGATATACATGAGTACATTTTAGGTAGATCTGAAACTGAGTGGGAGACTGAAGGAAATACAGTTTTGGATCATCGCTAAAATGGTACGTAGGACAAACGAACGTACGCGTTCGTGGGCATACGAAACAGATTAGTATAACTGGTATAACTTTCAGTAGGAAACTCCGATTTGAATGGTTCAAATTGGGTTAGTTAGATAATGAGATTATCTAGAACTTTTATATTGTAATATATTTCATTTGAGCGAAGTATCAGTGTCGTTCTAATGGAATACCGAAAGGGTGCGACAGTTTGACATACATTCAGTAAAACGGCCGTAACGTTCGGGTCCGAACTCAAATTGGGCTGGGAAAAATTGGGTTGGAAAGATAATAAGATTATCTACAACTTTAGTAAATGTTCAAAGTCGGTTGGAACGATTTAATATTTTCGTTCTGACGGAATACTGAAAGGGTGTATGCAGTTTTCTGTTTGAAAATGTGTATAGAAGATATACATACATTTTGGCCCATCCTTATCATATGGAGTATATATAGGATGTTTCTCTCTCTCTCTCTCTCTCTCTCTCTCATTAGTCTGATTAGATAAGTTTCACCAGGAAATTAATGGAGTTAATCCAGAATTAATCCAGAAATTAAGAGACTCTAATCACTTGATGATAGAGTGCGAAGAGATTGAGAGAAAGAGAAAAAGAGGAGAAAAGAGTTTTCTCCGTCTAGAGAATCAAAACGCAATCATGCAAGTTCGTCGGTGCATCGTCTAGGCAGGTGCATCCGCGACCGAGGTGTTACGACTCACGGTGGATACGGGTAGATGAGCGACACATGTGGCTCTTCGTTGTGATCAAACCGGAGAAGTAAACGAGTAACGGGCTGTGGAAGTATGCGGGCATGGAACGCACAAAGACAACCCGAGGCGTGTCGAAACGGTGGGAGACGTGCGGTATGGGACGTACGGGCTAGTCACCAACGTGACACCGAAAGAAGAGAAGGATGAGAGCGATCAACCCGTCGTGTGTGATCAATTTCACGCTGGTAATCGTCTATCCTACTTTGCATCGTACCCTCGATATCGAAGCGTGATCTTGGATTATGGGAACCGGACCGGGCCTTCATATCCGCTACGCGGGCCCGGGGTCGGGCGAATTCCCATCAATATTTTGGGTTAATTTCAGTCAATTTCAGTGAATTTGGGTCAATTTCTGCAAAATTGGGGTTAATTTGGATCAATTAGGGTTACTTAGGGTTAATTAAAACTGGCAATTAGGGTTAATTAGGATTAATTAGGGTTAATTAAAACTGTTAATTAAACCTTTAAATTAAATTAGGGTAAAATTAGGGTTAATTAAAACTGTTAATTGCAGGCCTTGTCCTTCTTTATACTGCCGTCGATGGGCCAGTGAGGAGTCTTTTTTACGAGCCTTGTCGCGGGGAGTCCTCCACTCGCATTGTACCACCTGTTCACGAGGAGCAGGTTTGCGAGCCTCCTCTCATGCCCATCAGGCCGATGATCTTCCCCACGACGCCTCTGTGCTTGTCGAGGCCCACACTTCCTCATCGGTGCAGAGATCTGGCCTCGCCCTCTATCGGTGCAGCCCCCTTACCTGCCTTGCCGCCCCCCTCGTGCCGCATCTCCTTTTCTGTCACGGAGGCTTTGATTGATTTGTTTGTTTATTGTATATTTTTAATTTTTATTATGGATTATGTATTGTTTGTGATTTGTGGTAGTATTTTTAGAAATTATCAGTCATCACTACACAAATCTCTATAATTTTAAACGTTAAAATATGATTTGTGTACATTTATACAAATTACATTACTATGTACAACAACATTAGTCATTAACGGAGCTGCGAATATTTCTTTTCTCTCACACTAAGTTTAGTTTTTAAGTTTCTCTGTCTATTGTTATGTAAGATATGTTTCTCTATTTTCCCATTTCTTTTCCTCTTAAATATAATTGTGTTGTAATGTGTGTTGTAAATATAATTGTGTCGTGTGTGTTGTAAATATAATTGTGTTGTAATATGTGTTGTAATGTGTGTTGTTATAATAAAAATATAAAGATATTAAATGGACGTTTATATTGTTATTTTTATGTATCATTATTATATATTATAATTATTTTCGACATTCAATTTCGGCGATTGAATATTTAGGGCGCGTTTGCTAGAACAGTTTTGTACAAAACAAGTCTTTAACTCAATAATAAAACAGAGAAAGACCCCCAAAACACACAATTTATTTTGCTGCACTATCGCTAAACACAATTTATAAACCCCCAAAATAACACCGAACAATTCAATTCCCCGCCCCGCTTAAACAGAGAAAGACCCTTCAGCAGCCTCAGGAGCCTTCCTCCTGACCTTCTCGACGACAATGGCTCGAGTCGTCAGAACCATGCCGGCAACCGAAGACGCCTTTTGCAACGCGCATCGGGAGATGGAGCTTGTCGGGATTCGTCATGAATTGAGGCGAAATGTATCCTCTATCGATCTGCACAAAATTAGCAACATAGAATTAATATAGTACATAATATATTAATATGAGAATGAAATTGACTGAAATTGACCCCAATTTAATCCCAATTAACCCCAATTAACCCTAATTTGAATGAAATCCACCCAATTTAACCCAAAATTGAATGAAATTGACTGAAATTGACGACCCAATTTAATTCCAAATAACCCCAATTAACCCGAATTTGATTGAAATCCACCCAAATTAACCCTAAATTGAATGAAATTGACTGAAATTGACTCAATTTAACCACACTTAACCCTAATGTGACTGGAATTGACTGTAATTGAACCCAATTAACCCTAATTTCAGATAAATCGATACGAAACGACTCAAATCTGGCTGAACTGACTGAAATTAAGATTAATTTGACTCAAATCTGATTGAAATTAAGAATAATTTGACTCAAATCTGACTCAAATATGATAAACGAGAAAAGGGGGTAAAATAACTCACTCTTTTGCTGGTGGCGAAGGGAGAGGAGTGGGCGACGAGGGGCGACGAGTGTCCAGATTTGAGATGGGAGGGTTTGCTGCTGCGGGCGACGAGAGAGGTGAAGGAAATACAGTTTCAGGATCAACCGTAAAAGTGTACACAAGGATAAACGAATGTAGTCGTACATTCGTAGCCATATCTTTCAGTAGGAAAATCCGATTTGAATGGTTCAAATTGGGTAAGATAGATAATTAGATTATCTATAACCTTCATGTAGAAATATATTTCATATGAACGAAGTATAAGTGTCGTTTCTGTGAAATACCGAAAGGGTACAACAGTATGACATACAGTTAGTAAAACAGTCATAACTTTTGCATACGAACTCCAATTGGGCTGGGCCAAATTGGGTCGTGTAGATAATGAGATTATCTACAACTTTCGTGTTGGTTGATTTTCTGTCAGAGAAATTTATCAATTTCGTCTGGACAGAATACTGACCAGGTTCATGCAGTTTTCTGTGTGAGATCGTGTATATTGGATATACATGCCTTTTGGCTAATCCTGATCCTATTGTATATAAATAGGATTTTCTCTCTCATCTTAACCAAGCAATTCATTCAGAATTATCCAGAAAATTGTGAGACAAATTTCTAGAGAGTGAAAAGGTGTAAAAGAGAGAAACCGTGAAAAGGTGTTTTACGGTTTAGAGAATCAATTCGATTAAGCAAGTTCACCGGTGCATCGTCTAGGCAGGTGCATCCGTGACCGAAGTCTTGCGATTCAAGGTGGATACACGTAGAGGAGCAACAACTGAGGCTCTCACGATTGTGATCGATTCGGACGAGTAGATTGAGTCGGAGACGAAATCAAGCGAATCGGCGAAGTCAACGAGCGGTGAAAGACGCGTGGTGTGGGACGCGCGTATTGTCACCAACGTGACAGGAGAAAGAAGGCAGCGATCAACCCTTCGTGTGCAATCAATTTTGCACCGGTAAAGATCTAACCTTCTATTTGCATCGTACCCTCGAAGTCGTGGCGTGATCTCGGGAATCGGGGAACCGGACCGGGCCTACATATCCGCTGCGCGGGCCCGGGCCCGGGGATATTCCCCTACAGTGGTATCAGAGCGATCGCCATCGATTCGAGGGTCGAATCATAGTCGTATATTAGATATACGCACGGGTTATCAAAGTTCGTACCCGTTTGCATGATGTTACATATTTAGAATGTCAAATTCCATTAAAATCACAAGTGAAATTCGCTAGAGATCGATCAATAGTTGATTGAGAGTATCTAGGAATAATCGTGAAAAGATTTCATGATTGATCGTTTTGGAAACGAGCGAAAACAGCAGTGCAAAAATCGCATAGTCCGTTATAACACATATTCCGTTGTAACGGACACTGTAGAAGATACAGAAAATTGGGAATTTTTTGCGAAAAACACATATTCCGTTGTAACGGACTTGGAGTCCGTTGCAACGGACCCTGTATGGGATGCGGGGGTGTGAAGAGAACTGTGAAAAACGCATATTCCGTTGCAACGGACTTGGAGTCCGTTGTAACGGAACCTGTATCAGATACGGGGTTGCGGGGATGCCAATGGTGTCTATTGGAGTCCGTGGTAACGGACTGGGTCCGTTATAACGGATGTCTACGCAGTTTTGTCCGTTGCAACGGACTATATGTTGCGTTGTAACGGACAGGTTTCTGGAAATTTGGACAAAGGTATGCAGAAAATAGCGTTGTAACGGACCAAGGTTGCGTTGCAACAGACATGTTTCTGGCAATTTTGGCCAAACTCCGGAATAAATAGCGTTGTAACGGACTGGTATTCCGTTGTAACGGAGTACCAAGTATATTGGATGTCCGTTGTAACGGACTATGTTGCGTTACAACGGACTGGTTTCTGGTTGCTGATTTTGTTTTCGTGATAACTTTGGCTACACAACTTGTAATTTTGAGTTCTTTATATCGATTTGATCGGCATCAATCATACTAGCATATAGTTAGATAATTATTTAGAATAATTAGACTCCCAAATAAAAACATATGCATTTATGAAAATCTTGTGATAGTGATATAATTGGATTATGTCACGAATTTAGAAACATGCAATGGCATGATCCCTCATAATATTTAAGTCATGAAAATGTCTTCCATATCCACAACTACCGAGTTTGGTGTTACGTTTCACGTGGGTTCAGGCTAAAGTCGGGCACGTGATATTGAAACAATCGAAAGGGTGGCAAGCGTTAAATCGGGACTAGTGAGGCACAGGCTAAAGTCGACTCACTAGTAGCCTATTTGAACGATACGATGGAGATGGTTGTGACTTAACCGTCCAGGCCAATCAGATTGGAGTTCAGGGCATAGATAGGATGCACACACGGAACTGGGATTGTATTGGATACAATCCATCACCGAAATCCTATAAAGGTTCAAGAGTCGCATTGGATGCGATTGGATATAATCCTACCTAAATAACGGGATCCCACCCGATAGGCTAAAGTCACTTGTGGGAGGAACGGAAATATGGGTCTTGAGTGTTATGGACTTGGAGTCCCGTATCGGTAAGAGGGTTATCGATTCGATAAAATAACACTATCATATAATCATCATATAAGCCCTATAAGATAAGTACGCAACGTTAGTAATCAATCTTTCACTTCATTTGTAGAATATGTCTTCTAGTAACACCAACACCATGTCGATTAGATCGACGTTAGAAAAGGATAAGCTAGTGGGTCGGAACTATTTTGACTGGCACCGAAACCTGAGAATAGTTCTCAGGCAAGAGGGCAAGAGTCACGTATTGGATACGGAACTAGTAGAACCGGGCCCCGATGCTACGGCCGAAGAAAAGGCCGCGTTTGAGAAACTTAAGAAGGACTCAAATGATGTTACGTGCCTCATGTTGGCATGTATGGACGCTAGTCTTCAAAAGCAGTTTGAGGAGTCGGATGCGCACATCATAGACGTTGTGCTCAAGGAAATGTTCCAAGAGCAGGAGCGTATTGAACGGTTCAGTACGCTCAAGGAGTTAGTAAACTGCAAGATGCCTTCGGGGTCTTCAGTGAGTACTCACGTTTTGAAGGTGCAAGCTCTCATAGACCGTCTTGAGAAGCTAGGAGAGAAATTGTCGAAGATTATGCAACAAGATTTGATCTTGTGTGCACTTCCTCCAATGTTTTCTCCGTTCGTGACTAACTATCACATGCATTCGATGGATAAGACGATCCCGGAGCTTCACGGAATGCTCAAGAATTTTGAATCGGAGACGTTAAAGTCGTCCGGAGAGAACAGGGCAAGAGTTGCCGGAAATGTTCTCACAATTCAGAATAAGGATCGTAAGAGATCAAAGTCCAAGGGCGGTTCGGCTAAGAAACGTTCGAAGCCGAATAAAAGGGGAAAGGAGAAATCCAAGGATGAGACGTGCTTTCATTGTCACAAGCACTACAACATAACAATTAATTTGGGTTGGTTAAAACCGTCCCTAAATAGCCTAAAAACCGTCCC
Organism: Luzula sylvatica; assembly: GCA_946800325.1. Classification (NCBI taxonomy): domain Eukaryota; kingdom Viridiplantae; phylum Streptophyta; class Magnoliopsida; order Poales; family Juncaceae; genus Luzula; species Luzula sylvatica. Next base: position 55,646,533 of record OX326960.1, on the reverse strand, counting down.
TAATCAATTTAGGGTCGGTTAACCGTCCCTAATGTACCGCCCCTATAACCTCCGACCCTGACAGGGTCGGGCCGTCCCTAAATGTCTTTTGGGTCGGTATTTTTTGTGTCAGGCCGTCACTAAATGTGTTTTGGTCAACAGGACACTGTCATCTGCAGAATAAAGGACGGTTGCAGGTTTAGGGACGGGCAGTCCTTAACACAGAAAAGTACGTGCAGATTTAGGGACGGCCAGTCCCAACAATGATTTTAGGGACGGGCAGTCCTTATGACAGAAAAGTACAAGCAGAATTAGGGACGGCCAGTCCCAACAATGCTTTTAGGGACAGTTTATTTAGGGACGGACAGTCCCTGTAGAGCACGAAATATTATATATTAATAATATATATATATTAATAGTCCCTAGAGCACGAAATATATATATATATATATATATATATATATATATATATATATATATATATATATATATATATATATATATATATATATATATATATATATATATATATATTGTACAAAATATATATATTATGTATTAATTAAATTATATATAATATATTAATTAAATTAATATTATTTAGAAATCCTACAATACAAAATAAGTCCAACAACAATCAACGATACAGAATAACACATATAAGTACGACATAAAAAGAACACGAATAAGTCACACGACATAAACATAACACAAATAAGTTCACGACATAATCCTAAACAAATAAATTCTACTACATTGTCAAAGAAACGCATACAAAACTAAAAATTCCGACATAATCCTAAACAAATAAATTCTACTACATTGTCAAAGAAACGCATACAAAACTAAAAATTCGCCGGATCATCAGGAGGGAAAAACTGGTTCGTCGTAAGATCCTTAAAATAATATAACATGTATTACCATTAAAATTTCTATTAAAATTAAAATAATCATTTAAAATGTAGGACGTACCGGCCAATTAGTTTGCTGGGTAGACGGAATCGGGCGATACATCTGGGGTGGTTGTTGCTGCATGGACGATGCCTAGATGAAAGAGAAGGAAAGACCTAAATGAATTCATCCCTAGATGATCGGAGCCGCAATTTTTTTGTACCGATATTGTACAATTTATATATCATCCTCAGATAAATGAGAACTAAATTATTCTATATCGATATTATACAACTTTTATTATAAAAATTACGCATATCGGCCTTAAACTATCCTTACAATATATAGTTCATATACCCTAAATTCTAAATCCTAAATCCTAAAAACTACAAACTAAATTTATCCTAAACTAAAATTATATCGAAACTTTGTCTATGAAATATACATCTATCATCAAATAATGAAATAAAAAAATGGAAACATTAACCTTTATTCCGAACAAATGTGAACTCCGATATTCCAATTTTGCCAAGACTTCGGCATTGTAGTTGTGCCGAAACTCAAATTGTCAAGCAATACCTGCAAAAAGAATTAATAAGGAAAAAAAATTAATTGGAAATTATAATAAACTCAGATCTGTCAAAAATATAAAAACGCAAAAACAGTGAAAAATAAAACTGTCAAAAACAATTAAAAATAAAACTGTCAAAAATTAAAAATAGAACTGTCAAACAATTAAAAATAGAACTGTCAAGCAATTTTTTTCAGGGTATTAAAATATAAATAAATTTTCCAAATAGGAAAAAAAATAGTTAAGAAATGTCAAAAAAAGGAAAAAATGATTAAAATTGGGAATTGATTAAAATTTCGAAAAAGGTATTTAAAAAAATGAAACAAGAGAGCAATAAAATACACAAATTCCAAAATAAAAAAATAAAAAATATCAGAATGAACAGCAATAAAATATCTCAGAAAAAATCAGTAAAAGAATTGAAAAAACAAGGATTTAAAATTCAAAAATTCGAAAATACAAAACCAAAATATAACAGTAAAAAGAGAGAGATCCTAAAACTACAATTAATAAATTATCAAGTTCACTAAATTACCTTCGAAAATCTTATGAGAGGGACGGAACAGGTTCTTCTTTCTTCACGACAAGCTTCGCTCCTTCACTTCTCCAACTTCCTTGTTTCACCAAAAAAATTTGGAAAGAAAAATGGGAGGAAAAAAACGAGATTAGGGTAAAAAATCTGTGAATGAAAATCTGTAAAAAAAATAACAAAAACCCAACAGTAAACAAAAACACCTAAAAATTGTGAATAAAAAAAAGAAAAACCAACAGTAAATAAAATAAAAAAACAAGCCAAAAATAACAAAAAAAATTGATAAAAATCAGGGAAAAATGATTAAAAAATGATAAAAATCAAGGAAATTTTTTTGATAAAAATCAGGGAAAAAAATTTTCAGGGTATTAAAATATAAATACATTTTCCAAATAGGAAAAAATAGTTAAGACATGTCAAAAAAAAGGAAAAAATGATTAAAATTGGGAATTGATTAAAATTTCGAAAAAGGTATTTAAAAAAATGAAACAAGAGAGCAATAAAATACACAAATTCCAAAATATAAAAATAAAAAATATCAGAAAGAACAGCAATAAAATATCTCAGAAAAAATCAGTAAAAAAATTGAAAAAACAAGGATTTAAAATTCAAAAATTCGAAAATACAAAACCAAAATTATAACAGTAAAAAAAAGAGAGATCCTAAAACTACTTTGTTTCTTCACGACAAGCTCAATAAATTACCTTCGAAAATCTGATTAGAGGGACGGAACAGGTTCGTCTTTCTTCACGACAAGCTTCGCGAGTTCCTTCACTTCTCCAACTTCCTTGTTTCACCAAAAAAATCTGGAAAGAAAAATGGGAGGAAAAAAACGAGATTAGAGCGAGAGGTGTAGAACAAAATATGGGAGGAAAAAGAACCTGTTTCGTGAGTTCCTGGTACACGCCTGAGTTCCTCCTTCTCCAACTTCCTTGTTTCTCCTGCTGTAGATGGCGAAGGAGAGAGGTATGGCGAAGGAGAGAGAGGTATATGGCGAAGGAGAGAGGGCAGAAAAAGAGGTCTGGGAAGGAGAGAGAGGTATATGGCGAAGGAGAGAGGGCAGAAAAAGAGGTCTGGGAAGGAGAGAGAGGTATATGGCGAAGGAGAGAGGGCAGAAAAAGAGGTATGGCGAAGGAGAGAGAGGTATATGGCGAAGGAGAGAGGGCAGAAAAAGAGGTATGGCGAAGGAGAGAGAGGTATATGGCGAAGGAGAGAGGGCAGAAAAAGAGGTATGGCGAAGGAGAGAGAGGTATATGGCGAAGGAGAGAGGGCAGAAAAAGACTTCCAAATCGAAAGTTTGATGATTTTCGCCCACTACGAGCAAGTCCGTGAAAAAACATATTCCTTTCTCGTCATTGTATTCTAATGCGTACGCCATCACCGTACCTTTCGTACCGAAAGAAAAACAATTTAAATTTTGCAAAGATCAAATGAATCCATAATAGTTTTGAAAATTACGAAAATGCCCTTTACCGGAGGTGAGGCCGGACCTACGACCAACTTTGTAGACTTTTCTTCCAATCACAGAACTAATTGGAGATTGAAGATCGATTATTTTCACATCTCCAATTTCCCCAATACCTTTCACAAGGGGAGTCAGCGTAAATATGTCGAAATCATCCGCGACTGGAATAAACGCCCCGTCCGCCCTCACAAACGTCTCTATAATTATACCATTTCTCAACCCAATATACCATTTTCAAAAAGGAAAAAAGTATGTTAAAAAAATTTGCATACCAGGGTTGGTACCAGTGTAGATGCCGTACCAGACATCGTCAGTGATGAATGACGTGGCTCTTTCAACAGCGCCCAAATAAACCCGGGACCCAAATTGGGCCGTAACTGGTGGAACAATTTTTGATTCGGATAATCCAAATCAACCGCCACGTGGCGATTCGTCAGAAACCCAACTTGTTTGTTTCCTGTTCGTCTTTTCACTATCGCTCCTAACGTCCCATACGTCTCTTGGCTCGCCACCTCCACACAACAACACAAATACAATTAATGAATTTTGTCTTTAACTATTAATGAATCTCAATCATGCTTAAAAGATCCATTCAGCTTTAGTCTTTAACTATTAATGAATTTTGTATTTCTCCATTAATTATCTTTTTATTACAGAAAAGGAAGATAGCAATTCACCCGAACCATCAAACAATCCCAAATTCAATAGAAAATCGAAATTCTCCATGGAATTAAAAAAAAATATATACATTTCGAATATTCAAAGAAATACAACCATAATAATCGGCACAAGAGACAACGGGCTAAAAACAGTTTTTCTAACTACAATATCGATAGTTATTTCGAACAAGATAGACAAGCTCAATTACTTGGTAAGAAAATAAAACAAAGTAATAATATATAGGTCAAGATAGGGGATTCTTGTAATATTTGTTGAATACCCGAAATAATATTTACTAATATAGTAATATGTAAAGTGTAAACATGATATTCAATTTGTTCAAATACCGTATCGTATCCCTGAGAATCAGTTTGTACACACATTGCGTGCTATCAAGTACCAAGTTTCCAAATGAGGGCTCAAACCTAGCTCGAGCATTTTTTCTAAAACCCTTGAAGCCTCCACCGCCTTTCCAACTTCGCATAAACCCTTAATCAGTGCATGAAAAACTGAAAAATGCGGCACGAGTCCTTTTCTTACCATCTCGTCTAAATACCCCTCTGCCTTATCCAAAACTCCACAAACACACAGCCCGTGAATAACCGAGGTATACGACACCAAATTCGGTTCGACTCCTTTCTCAGACATATCATCAACACCTTGCACGCATCGACTGGTCTTCCCTCACGACAAAAACCAACAATCACTGTGTTGTAATGAGAAATATCGGGATCGCACCCTCTCGGTTTCATCCTGCACAGAAGTCTGTAAGCCTCGCGTAATCTCTTCTTTCTGCACAAGCTATTCAGCACGGTTGTATATGCAAATGGGTCTGGTGGAATGCCTTTATGCATCATTTCGTTAAGCAATGACTCGGCAGTTCGTACCTGTCCTTTGCGACAAAGGGCTTGCGTGAGAACCCGGTACGTTGTACCGTTCGGAGAGAGATTGAGGGAAGAAAGACGGTTGAAGAGGGAGATTGAAAAGGCGAGATGGCAGGTACGAGAGAAAGCTAGAATGAGATAGTTGTAAGAATGTATGGTGGGCGGGAGACGGGAGAAATGGGGGAGGAGAGAAAAGAGGAGGTTTGGGCGGGAGATGCGAGAGAAAATGAGGGAGAGAGAGGAGAGAAGGGAAGGGGGAGGCGAGGAGAAAAGAGGGAGGATAGAGAGGGAGAGAGAAGGATGAGAAGATTGGGCCAAGCGTATAGCAAGAGAATGAAGAGTAGAGGGATGAGGAGGCGCCCTGGAGGAGGAGGAGGAGGAGGAGGAGAGGTAGAGATGGAGGAGCTCCTTAGCAAGCAGTGGATTTGATTGAGCGGCGATTAGTTTGTGGAGACGCGCCGGAGATACCGCCATTGGCGGTGCTGGCGGAGCCATTTATGGCCTCAATCACTGACCTTCTCTGGTGGACGGAGGAGGAGAACTGGAGATCTTAAGTTGAATCTTATTCCATTGAAACTCTGTTGTTAGATTTTGGAAAGGGCAAGGAAAACTGTTGCAACTCGGTTTAGGGTTTAGAAAGGACAAGGACAAGTGATTCAATATACTATTATTTTCATTATATCAATGGACTTAAGTGACCTTCTAATTATGATACTGACAACGGTAAAAACATAAAATAAGATTACAAAAAAATAATTATATTTTTCATATTTATAATTAACAACTGAAATTATATGCATAAATAAAATTTAGCAGCACATCCATGACATAATGTTTATACATTTCATTTCCAGAGTAATAATATGTTGAAGAATTTTATTTCTTTATTTTCCCAACACCAAATAAACCAATCATAAATAAATTGAAAATATTATCAATGAAAAAATATGCATGATTTTCTATAAAAAAAAAAAAAGGAAATTAAAGAAAAAGTATATTATGATTATTCCCCTTGATCCATGAATTATTCTAAAATTAAGTAATTAACATGATTGAGAGGCCACTATGCCAAATGTCCTTGATGAGTCTTGCAACTTGCAAGTGATGTAGTCTTAGGTATGTCCATAATTTCTCCAAACTGGAAAAAGTATAAACAAATAGTTAAACAAGGGGTAATTTGCAGGAACCCCTGCATTTATATATATATATATATTATTCATTCCAATTTGATGCCCTAGCATTTTAGTCATTGGCAGTCTAAGGCGGGCTAAAGGGCATTTGAGTCCTTTCATATTTATCTATCACTGAAAAGAAATAAATTTACAGGAATAGTTTGGAATAGTTTGTTCACGGAAATTTTACTGTACTGACCATGTTTGAAAACAATATTCACCAAATAACCATGTTTTGAACATAATTCCAAAAATATCTTTTGCGGGGAACCAAACAGCGCTGGGCGAGCAACCATTCGGCACCTTTTCCTTAAACAGAAATAAATTGCTAATTGGACCGTTAATCTGGGCTTTAAAGCAAGGCGATGTATGGAACAGCGCTAGGCGGGGTATGGTTTAGCGCCTTTCTTCCAAACCGTGTCACGTGTCCCTAGGCGGGGTATGGTACAGCGCCAAGCGGTGTATGGAAGTGCGCCTTGCAAATACTTCCAAATTCGCACCGTCCTCTCTTTCTTTTTCTTTTTCTTTCTCTTTCTCTTTCCTTTTTTTCTTCTTCTTCCTTCTCGGTTTTCTTCTTCCCTCTTCAAATTTTTTTTTTCCTTCTTCAAAATCAATTTGGTGAAGATTGTGGAGTTGTGGTACATATTTTTTGACGTATTTATTTTCAGATCTGTATATACTCGATATTATATGTGTTGTTTTGTTTGAAATGACAGATATTTGGGAAATTTTTTTGGTGATTTCAAATTAGAGATTTGAAGGTTGTTCATTTTCGATTTGAAGGTAAAGATTTTGCTTTGTATTGAACTCTTTTAGTTAGGATTTTTTTTGGAAAAATATAATTACAAAAATGCCATTGAGTTAGGGTTAGAATTAGAAAAAAAAAATTAGGGTTGAAATTAGAAAATTGCAAAATTAGGAAAAAAAATGTATTTAAATTACGGTTCAAATTAGAAAAAAAATTAGGGTTCATATTAGAAAATTGCAAAATTAGAAAAAAAAATGCATTTAAATTAGGGTTCAAATTAGAAAAAAAAAATTAGGGTTCAAATTAGAAAAAAAATTCATTTAAATTAGGGTTCAAATTAGGGTTGGAATTCCCAAAAATGCATTTAAATTACGAATATCTAACTGTATCTCGTGGGCCCGTAATCGCATGTATATTTTCAGGATTATATGAGGTGTTATTGGCGAATTACGAGACGTTGGATCATCAACCAAATAAGTCGTCCTGATGTGGGCTTCCGACCTAGTGGTCCACTTATGCGATCCATGGTACGTCATCATTTATTAATTTTATTGTCCAACTTGTCCATGTCAAAATCATCTAAAGTATTTTTGTTATATAATATTTGCATTCATAATTACAGGCCCACGAGATACAATTAGATATTCGTCGTTCGGCCCAATCCGTGCCTTGTCTCCCAACTTGTCCATGTCGCATGATGTTGGATCAGATGGGTGGTAGGATGACGGTTTTGCTTGATGAGTTATCGTTGAACTTTTCTCACATTGATGACGTACCGGCTCCACCCACGATGGATCCTCCACGTCAACCACCATTCACGGACTACGTTTCCACCTCGCGACCGAATTATGGCACGACGGGTTTTATGGACTTCATGAACACCAGCTTTCAGAATGAGTATGGTGGGACTCCATATGGTGGTGGCGTCGGTACTTCGTATGGTGGCGTCGGTACTTCTGGTGGTGGCGTCGGTACATCGTATGGTGGTGTCGGTACTTCGTATGGCGGTCATCCAGACTAATTTCGATCCCACACAAAATGCACCGAGAGATGACATTTAGATGATTGTGATGTTTTGATGGTTTGTTTTATACTATTATTGTGATGATATTGTGATGGTATTATGATGATATTGTGATGGTTCTAGTTATATTGTGATGATATATATTGTGATGGTTCTAGTTATATTTAGATACTTCTGACAAAAGTACTGATACAAACTACAAAAACAAAATTACATGAAATTGAATAATACAACTAATTTCACTACTAAAAAATTACATGAAATTGTAAATACGAAATACATTACTACTGATACGGAATACGACTAATTTCAAGGATATAACTAATTTGAACTAATTCTCGTAACTAACTTCACGATCTTGTAGAGAAATTTGGGGATACGAAATTTATTGCTTCAGTGCCCGGTATCTCATTGCCATTCTCATCCAAACGAGGAAGGATATAGAATGGGGAAGGATCTCGAATATACCAACCATTCACGTGAGGATGTAGTCCATACTCTCTCAATCCATTTGGACTAATAATGTTTTCACTTCTTTTACATGGCATACGAATTTCTTCATATGGAATTTCTATCCCGAAATGAATGCATATTTTGGTGATCATATTTCCATATGGAAAATACAATCTGTGACTATCAACGCTATTCATGTGTTGGATAATGACATACGGGATGTTGATTTTTTTTTCCAAATGCCATATGTGTCGTAGATAATAAGCATTCATAAGGTTAATATTGTGACGCTTTTGTGGAACCACGATGCAATCAATAATATCAAACATACCCCTAAGACTAGGATAAAACAAAGTGGGATAGGTGAATTCCCAACTTTTCGTGACATGCTTTATAATATTTGCTTGATCTACAAAAAGTACAAAAGGACGGGGCGATAGAAGGTAAGCACCCCGAGACATACCCTCATCCACACCAACATATTCATCTAATCCGAAATCCCCTAAATCAAATAAATCACGTAGAAGACTTTGAGAAACAATAATTTCTTTCCCAAATAGGTAGGACTTATAATTTCCACGATCATCTATGCAACCATTGGCATAAAATAACCGCACAACAATATCATAATAAACATATTTGAAATCTACTAGGAAATTAAGATTCCAATGAGATAAACGATTTTCCAATTCCGCGGTGATAAAATTGGTGTTGGGGTTTGGACGACTTGGTGGAACGAAATGAAAACAATCTAGTACCGGAGAACCGAGGAAGGCCTGATATTTATTTCCGGCTCTCCTATTACGAAATAAATAACGATTTGTCACTTCGTCGGTTCTATATTTGGAAGCCATGAAAAGAAGAAGAAGAAGAAGAAGAAGAAGAAGAAGAAGAAGCAGAAGAATATGGAGAAAATAAACAAGTTTGCAACTCTTTTAATAGCACTAAATTTTTTACTTAATTACCACATGTACCATATGTACCATAAAGCCTGAACCATATGTATAATTTCAGGAATCTTATCACTTTTGCTTTATTTTTTGCTTTTCAGAATTTTGCTTTAATTATCACAGTGCAAGGTCTTGTCAAATTTTGCTTTGCAGAAAAAAAAATTGATTCCCTTCTATATCGATTTAATCAATTCTGACACATATAACATTCAATTCATTCAGTAATTTTTGTGTCCGTTACACGAAATTATTCATTTTTTTATCATTACAAATAAATTTAATTAGTTCATTTAATTAAAATCATAAATTCTTTAACAAGAAATAAAGTATAAATTCTTTAACAAGAAATATTGTATAAATTCTTTAACATTAATTAACATAACCACAATTAATAACAATAATTTAACTCACATAGCATGAAAATTACAGGAAATATGAGGCGAGGTTTGGTTACTCGCCTGGCGGGCTATGGTTCCTCGCCTGGCGTGGTATGGTTCTTCGCCAGTCTCTAATTACTCCTCAGACCACTAACGAACAAAATTAAAGTTAGGAGAGGTATGGTTGCTCGCCCAGCGCTGTATGGTTCCCCGCAAAAGACATTTTTGGAATTATGTTCAAAACTTGGTTATTTGGCGAATATTGTTTTGAAACATGGTTACTACAGTAAAATTGCCTTTGTTCACTCACTTTGAAGGGGGTTCTACGCAGGTGGAATATTCTTCAAAATCAAGGGGTGAAAATGAAATTTCCTTGAATCAAAGAGAAAGGGTGAAAATGTAAAATTTACCTCGTCGTCGCATAGTTTTGAGTTTGAAAGTCCCTGTGAATTTTCATCAAAAAAAAAAAAGTCCCTGTGAATAAGTGACCAAGTTGATAGCCTCATGGCATTTGTGTAAATATGATTTATCTGGGGCATGTATGAAATTTCAAATTTGCAACTTTGCTCTTTGCATTTTGCCCCATAAATAAGTGGCCAAATTCTCTTCCTGTTGCTTTTGCATTATTGTAAAGGGTGAAAAGAAAACTCAAAAATGAATAATAAAACTGTATATAAGTATTGTAAAAAATGCAAACTGGCCCTCACACTCGTGCTAATTCCAATTTTATGTATAGTTTGTTCACAGTGATGATCTCTTAGCACTAGCCCATTCCACACTTACAAAAAATCCTAAAGAAATAAAAATAAATAAGAACCATATCAATGGAATCAAAACGATAAGGGTTTTTTTGAAAACTTTCCAATTGTTTAAAGTAACTGGTAATGAGCGGTAACTAAAATTTACAGGGGCAAAATCGTAAATTCTCATTTTTGGGACCGAATTCGAAACAAGATTTTTCGTATAAACGTAAGAGACGTGTCGAATCGCTACGAGTTTAGTCATGCTTCATAATTACTTTTTGTATTGATCAAAATCAGGTATTTTTGCTTAGATAACCCTACATTTTTCAAAATTGTGCCAGTATTCTAATCGACTATTGGCCTCGCTACAATATTACTATGGCGCCCTGGTACTATTATTATTACCTGAGACAAAGAAATGAAACCGAGACAATTTATATAAAATTGAGGGGTAAAATGAAAATTCCTTAAGTTTATGAGGAGGGGCGAAAATGTAAAAATTATCAAGTTGATTTCTCTAATTTGCTTCTTGCCCCAGATAAGTATGTTACTTTTGCACTATAGTAAAGGATGAAAACGCAAAAAATGATTTATAAATTTCAGCTCAATTGAAAATTTTGGGTAAAATTGGATAAAAATGACCCTTCATCGAGGCATAAATTGAATACTTGAAGGTTAAATGTTTAATTGATTGGACTGTTGCTATGAAATAAAAATTAAATTGTTCATAATATGATAAATAATTTGCCTTAAATAGTATACCACGATGACAATTAAATTTTAGAGGTCGCAGCACTATTCTAATATTCGGTTGCTTGAAGGTAAAAAGTATTTCGAATAATTTCAAACAAAAGAAATGGTAAAATTTTTATAATTACAGCTTAATTTCGGAAAAATAAATAAATAAATGATTGAGTTATATAGAGAAAAAATTGGTTTAGCATTGGAAAGCCATTGTGGACATTATAACTTATAATTTATAAGCGAATCTTGTTAGTTCAGTAACAGCGAGATATCTAGGTTTATTAATAGCGCATTAAGAAGTAAATAGAACCCAACAGGACTGTATCGTCTCTTGTTTTTACAAAATATACTCTTTTTGAATGGGTCATGTCATGTGCTGCTTCCTCCAGTTCACTACGAACTGGAGATCATTGTTAACCCAACGGTCGAATGAAGAATTCGAACGTTGTAAAATCCGAACGTTGGAGATCTCTGTTATATTATCCCCTTCCCCCATACCCTTTCTTCCTCTTCTTCACAAATCCATCTCTCATTTCTTCTTCTCCTCTTCACAGAGCACAATACTCTGTCTCCTCTTCTTTGCCCAATTAATGGCGACTAGACTAGACTCCAATATTTTTCTTCCCAAGCAGAGCGAGATGGAAGATCTCCTCCCTGAATCACGAGAACCAGTCAAAAAGATTGGTTTTATGGCAGATAAGCGAGTTTAGGAAAGCAGTGATGAACTAAAAAGATCCCAGTCATTAGATCTGGCAGAGAGAGGGTTAAGCAAACTCCAAATCAGGTATATTCTTTATATCCTGTGTCCTCTTGATGGTTCTTTATTTGTGAAGAACTTTCAGAAAGACCTTAAATTGTTAAAGACTACTCTTTTTGCAATTTAGACATTGTATTTCTCCTTAAGTTCAGTTTTTGCTATTTAGAAAATTTATGCTTAAATTTACACACTTTGTTCTGCTTAATTTATGGCATTTCCTCTCAAAGTACTAGTTTTTGCTATTTAGCCAAAACGTTTCAGCTTTTAAAACGTATGAAGAATTCATGGATGGTTTTTTTCTTTTCAGTTTAGGCATATATAACGCATGGTCAGTTCTGATTCGAATTTTCATTTGATTTTCATATAACGCATGGTCAGTTCTGATTCGAATTTTCATTTGATTTTCATATAACACATGGATGGATGGATTCGAGTTGACAATTGCAACAGACACTCTGGAGGCAGCCTTCTTGCTTACTTCTCTTGTCTGTACGAGAATGGATTCGACTTGACAAATTACTCCCAAGGAACCAAACCGTGCTGGACATAATACTTGGAGCCCAAGAATCTAATTTCAAGGTAAATTTCTTGATTAATTTCTTGATTACACCTTTCTTAATTAATAATCCAATCTAATTTCTTGATTATTTAATTTAATTAGTTTTCACAATCGATGCAGAAATACAAGGATGGTCGAATCGAATTTACTAAGACATAAGAGTGCAAAATCTCAAGACAAGAAATTGCAAAGTGTCCAGAAATTTAGGTCTCTGTCTGATGTTGCATGTGTGTGAATGTATGTCTCAGTGTTTGTGTTATTTATATGTGTGTTTTATTTACGTGTATGTATATCTCTCTGTGTGTGTGTGTGTGTGTCTTTGTCTGTGTGTATGTTTCTGTATGTGTGTGTGTGTGTGTCTTTGTGTGGTGGCTGTCTGTATTTGTGTGTGTGTATGTATTCGTATGTGTGGGTGCGCGCGCTGTGTGGGTGCTTGTGTGTGTGTAGACGGGCCCGGCCCAAAAAAGGGACGGGCCTAGAGGGAGGGTTCCGGCCCAAAAAAGGGGCCGGGTCTCGGGGGGGGGGGGGGGGGGGGTCCGGCCCGAAGAGGGGCCGGGCCTCGGGGGGGGGGGGTCCGGCCCGAAGAGGGGCCGGGCCTAGGGGGGGGGGGGGTCCGGCCCGAAGAGGGGCCGGGCCTAGGGGGGGGGGGGGTCCGGCCCGAAGAGGGGCCGGGCCTCGGGGGGGGGGGGGGGTCCGGCCCGAAGAGGGGCCGGGCCTCGGGGGGGGGGGGTCCGGCCCGAAGAGGGGCCGGGCCTCGGGGGGGGGGTCCGGCCCGAAGAGGGGCCGGGCCTCGGGGGGGGTCCGGCCCGAAGAGGGGCCGGGCCTCGGGGGGGGTCCGGCCCGAAGAGGGGCCGGGCCTCGGGGGGGGGGGGGGGTCCGGCCCGAAGAGGGGCCGGGCCTCGGGGGGGGGGGGGTCCGGCCCGAAGAGGGGCCGGGCCTCGGGGGGGGGGGGGGGGGTCCGGCCCGAAGAGGGGCCGGGCCTCGGGGGGGGGGGGTCCGGCCCGAAGAGGGGCCGGGCCTCGGGGGGGGGGTCCGGCCCGAAGAGGGGCCGGGCCTCGGGGGGGGTCCGGCCCGAAGAGGGGCCGGGCCTCGGGGGGGGTCCGGCCCGAAGAGGGGCCGGGCCTCGGGGGGGGGGGGGTCCGGCCCGAAGAGGGGCCGGGCCTCGGGGGGGGGGGGGTCCGGCCCGAAGAGGGGCCGGGCCTCGGGGGGGGGGGGGGGTCCGGCCCGAAGAGGGGCCGGGCCTCGGGGGGGGTCCGGCCCGAAGAGGGCCTCGGGGGAGGGTCCGGCCCGAAGAGGGCCTCGGGGGAGGGTCCGGCCCGAAGAGGGCCTCGGGGGAGGGTCCGGCCCGAAGAGGGGCCGGGCACGGGGGGGTCCGGCCCGAAGAGGGGCCGGGCTCGGGGGGTCCGGCCCGAAGATGGGCCGGGCCTCGGGGGGGTCCGGCCCGAAGATGGGCCGGGCCTCGGGGGGGTCCGGCCCGAAGAGGGGCCGGGCTCGGGGGGGGTCCGGTCCGGAGAGGGGCCGGGCCTCGGGGGGGGGGGGGGGTCCGAAGAGGGGCCGGGCCTGGGGGGTCCGGCCCGAAGAGGGGCCGGGCTTCGGGGGGGGTCCGGCCCGAAGAGGGGCCGGGCCTCGGGGGGGGTCCGTCCCGAAGAGGGGCCGGGCCTCGGGGGGGTCCGGCCCGAAGAGTGGGCCGGGCCTCGGGGGGGTGGGGTCCGGCCCGAAGAGGGGCCGGGCCTCGGGGGGGTCCGTTCCGAAGAGGGGCCGGGCCTCGGGGGGGTGGGGTCCGGCCCGAAGAGGGGCAATAAGTATAATTAATTTTAGATGAAGTATATTGAGTTTTTGAAAGAATAAAACATTTAATTAATGTCCATAGGGCAATAAGTATAATATTAGTTGTTAAGGAACATATATATGTGAAAGAAATACAGTTTCGGATCAACCGTAAAAGTGTACACAAGGATAAACGAATGTAGTCGTACATTCGTGGCCATAACTTTCAGTGGGAAAATCCAATTAGAATGGTTCAAATTGGGTTAGATAGATAATGAGATTATCTACAACCTTCATATAGAAATATATTTCATATGAACGAAGTATAAGTGTCGTTTCTGTGAAATACCGAAAGGGTGCAACAGTATGACATACAGTTAGTAAAACAGTCATAACTTTTGCATACGAACTCCAATTGGGCTGGGCCAAATTGGGTTGTGTAGATAATAAGATTATCTACAACTTTCGTGTTGGTTGATTTTCTGTCAGAGAAATTTATCAATTTCGTCTGGACAGAATACTGAACAGGTTCATACAGTTTTCTGTGTGAAAGGGTGTATATTGGATATACATGCCTTTTGGCTAATCCTTATCCTATTTAGGTATAAATAGGATTTTCTCTCTCATCTTCACGAAGCAATTCAATCAGTTGATTCATTCTAAGCAAGTGATTATTCTGCCCAATATACACAAGAAAAAGAGCAAATTCAGATTTGATCTTTAGTGAGTGAAAGGGTGCGAAGAGAGAGAAATCGAGAAAGGAGTTTCTCGAGTAATAGAGAATCGATTAGATCGAGCAAGTTCGCCGGTGCATCGTCTAGGTAGGTGCATCCGCGACCGACGTCTTGCGACTCACGGTGGATACAAGTAGAGGAGCGACAATTGTGGCTCTTGGATTGTGATCGACTCAAGGAGTGAGAAGACGGTCAACGAACGGTGAAAGACGCGTGGTATGGGACGCGCGGATTGTCACCAACGTGACAGGAGATAGAAGGCGGCGATCAACCCTTCGTGCGTGATCAATTTCACGCTGGTATAGATCTATCCTTCTATTCGCATCGTACCCTCGAAGTCATGGCGTGATCTCGGGAATCGGGGAATCGGACCGGGCCTTCATTCCGCTGCGCGGGCCCGGGGTCGAGGATATTTCCCTTCAATATGTCCATAGGGCAATAAGTATAATATCAGTTGTTTAGGGACCTGCTGGGCGGTACCCCTGCTCTGCTTCGGAAAAACTCCAAATAGAAAATTTACGATGCGAATTATTATTTTTCTTTCATTGTTTGTATTTTAGAAGATTATAAAAAAAATGTTATTTTCTATTTTTGTTATGGAAGTATGAAATGATCATATTTTGTTCTAAATTTTGTAATGATATATACATGACTCATTATTTGATACACTATAATTCCAAGGATAAGAATAATTTTTTTTTTCAAATAGAATCAATTTCTTAATTCCAGTGTAAATATTTCACAATGAAAAAATATTATTTAATTATTTTATAATAAAATAGAAATTATACTATATGTTTTTTCTCATTTTCCCTTTCATGGGAGCATAATCTTTTTAGAATTGCGTAAAAATTATACTATGAATTTATTTATATATTTTAAAATTAATATTATTATTAAATTATTAGATATTAATATTATATTAAAATATACTATCAATTTATTATATATTAAAATAAGTATTAATATTAATTTATTTAGATATTAAAATACTATTAATATGAAATTTATTTATATATTTTTAATACATTGATTTTATTTGTCCATTATTATGTCTCGTTACCTGATTGGCTACGAATATTATGCAACACTGAATCTCGCTCATTATTGTGACTCGTTACATTATTGGCTTATTGTGACTCGTTGCACGATTGACTACAAAAATTATGAAATACTAAATTTTGATCGTTATTATCACTCGTTATACAATTGGCTACACAAATAATAAAATAAAAAAATAACACTTTTCATGTCCTCAAACATTTGGATTCAAAAATTGTGCATCATGCCCCCTCCGTCCATTTGATGTTAAAACCTCAGTTAAATGAGGAGGTGGCATGATGATTAGTATACAAGTCATGCTGACATGGCAATTTAACCAATTAAATCCAAGCCCTACCCGATTGCACTCAAACCCGACCCGAGAACCCAAATAACCAATACCCTGTTGGACCTCTCTCTCTCTCTCTCTCTCTCTCTCTCTCTCTCTCTCTCTCTCTCTCTCTCTCTCTCTCTCTCTCTCTCTCTCTCTCTCCCTCGCACTGAGTGTGCTGTGCCTTCTCAACCTTCAACTCGTCGCCCGTCGCCCGCTCCTCTCCCTTCCGTCTCTGGCGTCGTCGCTCGTCGCCCGCTCCTCTCTCGTCGCCCCCAGCAGCAAACCCTCCCGTCTCAAATCTGGACACTCGTCGCCCCTCGTCGCCCACTCCTCTCCCTTCGCCACCAGCAAAAGAGTGAGTTATTTTACCCCCTTTTCACGTTTATCAGATTTGAGTCAGATTTGAGTCAAATTATTCTTAATTTCAATCAGATTTGAGTCAAATTAATCTTAATTTCATTCAGTTCAGCCAGATTTGAGTCGTTTCGTATCGATTTATCTGAAATTAGGGTTAATTGGGTTCAATTGCAGTCAATTCCAGTCACATTAGGGTTAATTGTGGTTAAATTGAGTCAATTTCAGTCAATTTCATTCAATTTAGGGTTAATTTGGGTGGATTTCAATCAAATTCGGGTTAATTGGGGTTATTTGGAATTAAATTGAGTCAATTTCAGTCAATTTCGTTCAATTTAGGGTTAAATTGGGTGGATTTCATTCAAATTAGGGTTAATTGGGGTTAATTGGGATTAAATTGGGTCAATTTCAGTCAATTTCAGTCAATTTCATTCTCATATTAATATATTATGTGCTATATTAATTCTATGTTGCTAATTTTGTGCGATAGTGCAGCGAAATAAATTGTGTGTTTTGGGGGTCTTTCTCTGTTTTATTATTGAGTTAAAGACTTGTTTTGTACAAAACTGTTCTAGCAAACGCGCCCCAAATATTCAATCGCCGAAATTGAATGTCGAAAATAATTATAATATATAATTCCATTTAATATCTTTATATTTTTATTATAACAACACACATTACAACACATATTACAACACAATTATATTTACAACACACATTACGACACAATTATATTTACAACACACATTACAACACAATTATATTTAAGAGGAAAAGAAATGGGAAAATAGAGAAACATATCTTATATAACAATAGACAGAGAAACTTAAAAACTAAACTTAGTGCGAGAGAAAAGAAATATTCGCAGCTCCGTTAATGACTAATGTTGTTGTACATAGTAATGTAATTTGTATAATGTAATTTGTATAAATGTAATTTGTCAAGGCGAACTAATCGTCTTGACATCAATGGAGGTAACGAACAAGTAAGTTGCCAATTAGGATTTCTATTGATTCTTTTCCTCTGATAGTTTTCAATTGTCTTCGGTTCGATCGTAATGTTAAATTTGTTGGTTGGTTTCTTAAGATTTGTACGGATTTTTCATGTTTTTTTTTTTCCTTTCTCAGGTTCCAAACGTTGCTTTTCAGATTTATTTTTTTCTGAAATTTCAAAAAGGACATTGCCGATTCCTCTATTTTTTTTTTAAATTTCAGCAATACTTGAGACATGTTAGTTCTTCATGAATTCCATTATTCTTATTCTTGCTGGTGGAGCCTGCGCGATGGAGGCTGGAGAAGGCACGATGGAGGCTGGAGCAGGCTTCATGTGGGTTGTAGTAAGGGCAGGGGCTGATGGAGGCATTGGCGCTCGGGAGAGTCGAACCCGGGGAGAATAGTGCTGAAGAAGGGAGCTCCTCGAGGAGAACAGCATTGCAGCAAACGAGATCGCCACTGGTGCTACTTTTTCGACGTTATTCCTCCTCAACAAAATGATGATTCATGCGACTCTATTTTCCAGAAAACTTTTGAAGGGTATGTATGATATTTTGGCAAATTTCAAGTTTATAATTGATATTTTCTGATTTGCAGGGAATTTTAGACATTTTCATCATCTTAAGGAATATATATGATATTTTCTTTAATTTGATGTATATATTTCATAGTTTTTCATTTTTAACTTTCTTCCACATTATTTTGCAAGTTTAAAAGAAGTGATTTATTTATCTTACTTTTTTATTTGTTTGAAGGGACTTTGGATATTTGAGCAAAGATGTACAAATAGTAAACAAAGAGAGCGCTAAGAAGGTTCATGTGCTTCACGAGCAAGAGGTCATAGAGAGGGAATAGGAGCACGAAGTGGAACAAAAGATTATCGGGAACAAGAAGGATGGGAGTGCAAATAACCTACTAAATTCATCCATGTAATTTTTTTATATTTGTCATCATTAACATCATCATCTTCATCAACATTTTTATCATCATCATCACCACCATCACCATCATTTTCATCATCATAACATTTTCATTATTATCATTCTCATCATTCTCATCATTATCATTATCATTATCATCATTATCATCATCACCAACGTCCTGGTCACAATGAAATATAGCAACATGTTATGTGCCTTATAACTTGGCAATACTCAACTTTGTTATGTGGTTTGTAACTGGCTAATACTTTACTTTGTTGGAAAATGAAAAAAATGGAAAAAATAACAAACAAAAGTGCAAGTTCTTTGTTTTAGAAGGAAAAAAAAAATCAAATTTGGTTTTTACTCGAGGCATTGAAAAGATTATTAATTAATTTGGCAATTATTATGATCAACATTCCGAATTAAATGATTAATTCTTTGGTTCAACAAATTTTTAGTTTGGCCACTATTCTGATTCATATTCGACTTTTACATCAGCAACGGAAAAAGAAACTAAATTTGGTTTTTTCTTTTGAGGAATTCAACAAATTTGTAGTTTGGGCACTATCCTGATTACTATTCGGAATTACTGAAAATACAACATTTTATGTGATATTAATAAGCACGAAAACGAATACAAATAAGAATTCAAACACAATTAGCAATTACGAAATACAAAAGCCCAAGTTCAGAATACGAAATACTATATGAATAAAGATACCAATATGAATACAAATACGAATAACGAAATGCGAATAGAAATACAAAAGCAAATGCAAATCGAAATATAAACACAAATATAAATAAGCAAAATCAAACGATTTCATAATAATATTTTGACTTTATTTTGTCGATGATGCGTAAAACAATAAACAAACTTTATAGAAAGAACCGTTTGAATTGTTTGAGAAAAAGGCTCTCGAACAATTCAGACGGTTGTTGCTATAAAATTTGTGAAAATTATGATTTACTGAGACAATTTTTCCTTAACTAAATGTAATATACGAAATACGAAAAAAGAAACATGAGTACGTATACATATACAACTATGAAATATCAACTCGGCAATATTTTACTCTGTTGGAAAATAAAAAACTGAAAAAAAATAACAAACTAAAGTGTACATTCTTTGTTTTAGAAGGAAAAAAAAATCAAATTTGGTTTCTACTCGATGCATTGAAAAAATTATTAATTTGGCAATTATTTTGATCAACATTCCGAATTAAATGGTACATTCTTTTGTTCAACAAATTTTTAGTTTGGCCACTATCCTGATTACTATTCGACTTTTAATTGAGGCATTGGAAAAAGAAACTAAATTTGGTTTTCTCCTTGAGGAATTCAACATATTCTAAGTTTAGGCACTATTCTAATTACTATTCGGAATTATTGAAAATACAACATTTTATGTCATATGAATAAGCAGGGAAACGAATACAAATACGAATACAAACACAATTACGAATTACGATATATAAAATCCCAAATTCAAAATATGAAAAACTAAATATGAATATGAATAAAGATACCAATATGAATATAAACACGAACATAAATACAAAAGCAAATACAAATATAAATAAACAAAATCAAACAATTTCATGATAATCTTTCGCTTCATTTTCTTGATTTTGCCGATGATGTATAAAATAATAAACAAATTTTATAGCAAGAACCGTCTGAATTGTTCCAGAAATCCAGTTCTCGAACAATTCAGACGGTTGTTGCTATAAAATTTGTGAAATCACGATTTTACTGAGACAAACACCTCGTAACTAAATACAAAATATAAAATAGGAAAAAAGAAATATGAGTACATACACATATACATATACAAGTATGAACTATCAATATAAATACGAAATACAAATACGAATCCGAAACAAACACGAGTATGATTATGAACTACAAATTATAAGCTGCCAAATACGTAAAATAAAACACGAATAAGAACATGGATAGGAATATGACTACTAATAAGGATTCGAATACGAGTACGAAAACGAAAACAAATACCAATAGCATAAATTGCACATTACAAAATAAGTTATGAGTACAAATATAGGAAACACAAATGCGCGATACAAATATCTTTTTGCTCATTTTCTCGACTTTGTTGATGATGTGTAAAAGACTAAACAAATTTTAAAGCAAGAATCGTCTGAATTGTGCTATAGAATTTATGAAATCATGATTTATTGAGGCAAACACAACTTCTGTACATGTTATCCCCACATGTTATCCCCAAATGAAATTATTCGTTTTTTTATTGTGTCTCACTATGTATTGTATTGTTGTAAAATGTTCATATATTATGTATTTTACATGTCAATTATAATGTACTCATAATTCATGCATATCATGTACGACACACTAATAAATAAAAAAAATTAAACCGCAACACAAAAAAACAAGCCCGCGCGATTGCGCGGGCGCAGTGCTAGTTGTTTAATTTAAGGTTACATGAAAACAAGTATCCCCATTATGTCTATTCTTGTATTATATATCATGGATAAACCTCAAAAGTTTAATAACAGAGATCTCCACTGACAGAAACTACTCAATGGTGCTCGTTGTTTGCTTGATTGGGTAGGCCTCTTCGATCGTGTCGCGATCCATCTTGCAAGCAGTACAATTTTCTCTTTTCAACACAAAATCGATCACGAGACATTAGATCAACTAAGTAACTTCGCTTGCACGGAGAAACGTGCTCACGGGTACGGTCTCAGTCCCTCTGCATTTTGCCTAACTTTCATGCTTCATCAGAAAATCATCTATCATCGCAAATTGATTTTCCCGCATAATCGGAAAGAGTAAAATTGCCTACATTCAAAAAATAAAACATTTATATCATCCAAAAAATACGAACAAAAAAATAGAAGGGGGGTAATCTATTACTGACCACTACAAACCCCAAAGAACAGAAGAGTTGGGCACACTATCCGCATCGGCTACACGATTTCTCTTCTCGTGTGTTTCTTTCCATCGTCTCATAATTGCGTTCACCATTTCCTCTTGTTCATCAGATATTTGCTTACCGGCATGGGTCCCCGGCAAAAACATATAGAACCTACCTGGCCGGAGCGTTTGCCTAGTCTTTATTGGACTTGGGAAACGATCTTGTAGCATTCTCTCCATGTCGCAGATAGAGACTCCTTGAGTAAATCTGAATGCAGCTTCGCCTACAGTCATGGGTAGCTCGATAACGTGATGGGCCCCGTCTGCAGAAATGACAACCGCTGTCTTTGCGGGAAAGGCGATGCAAGATTTAAAGTTGCCCATTATTTTTTTGTTTGATTATTTAAGTGCTTTTTTTTCTTTTCTTGAAATTTGTTTTGTGTTTTGGATCTTCGGAGGAGGAAGAGGTTCATATATGTATGTCGATAATTGAAATGTCTTGTTAACTATTTGTGAAACTTTTGCGAAATGGAGAAGCTCGGGTTCACTCGTTTGCAACTTTCGACTTGGCGAAAAACAAAAAGTGAAAAAGAAATATATAGAAGTTTGTTGGAATGTTTTAGCTATTTTGTGAATGTTTCTAAAATAAGAGATGTCGTCCCTGCAAGTTTAAAGCCTTGGATGCGTAGGGAGCAGGTGGTGCCGCGAAGGGTTTTGGATCAAATTTTGTCCGCAATTTTTCAACTTTCTTCTTTATTTTTGTTATAATTTCAACTATTAGTATTTTTTTTTTTTTTGAAGTTGGTCCTAGAGCGCGAAACGCGCTCATGGTCGGCCCAAATTTTAATTAAAACGAAAGATGTATAATTTACAATGGTGAGGCTCTAAGGCCTGTAGTTGAAAGATTAAAAAGAAAAAGAAAAAGAAGAAGAAAAAGAAAGAAAAGAAAAGGAAGATTAAACTAACAGAGCCCTAACTTGATCGCCGTATTAGAGTTTTGCAAGCATCCAGGAGTAGATCAAACCGGTGATATTTTGGACCAATAGATTTGGCATTTTCCCTTTTCTTTGAAAAATTCTCGTGTTGCGCTCCCTCCAGATCATCCAAAGCGTAGCCGCCCATTTTTGCGCAGCTTTTTGATGGGTGTCGATGTCCTGGTTTGAATCACTTGACAGGGCATGCCAAGTTGCTTGAAGTGTATGGCGTACATACGCACGGAGACCCATTTGTTCAAACACGTATATGGTATAGGGGCAATTGGCGAGAAGGTGAGAAGTGGTTTCTAGAGTTTCGGCACATAATATGCAATCCGTACTCGTAGGCCAATTCCTTTTGAGTAAATTTTCTTGTGTGAGAATGCGGTCATTCATGGCTAACCATATAAAAATCTTTATCTTGAGGGGTGCTCTAATGTGAAAAATCTGAACTGGCCATTTAGAGACCAGACCTGGGTGAATCATGAAGTTGTAACACACTTTAGTGTTGAAAGGTGGAAAGGCTTGTAGTGGGTCTCCCGTGGGTGATGTAGGGAATAAAAGATTGTAGATCGGTTGAAGCCGGACTAAATCTTTGAAGAAAAACGAGGCAGCAGAGAGAGCCGCTTCGCTGAGTAGAGATACCTTGTCAATTCCATAAATCTCTTTAATATAGGTGGTCCAAAGCGAGTTTTTCTCGAAATCTATTTTAAAAAGCCATTTCAGTAGTAAACTGTTATTTTGGGTTTCAATATCTTTGAGCCCAAGGCCTCCGTTATTTCTTGGTAAACATAGAGTCTTCCAACTGGCGAGGCATTTGCCATTGGTGATTTTGTCCGAACCCGTCCAGAAGAATGCTCTTATCAGGGACGTAAGTTGTTTGATTATGGATTTTGGCAGCTTAAAGACATGCATATAGTAAGACGGGAGAGCCGACAACACACTTTGAATTAAAGTGTATCGTCCTCCAGACGATAACATTTTTCCGTGCCATAGGTTTAATTTGGAATGCATTTTGTCGATAAGAGGCACAAATGTTAATCTGGACGGTTTCTTATATGATAGAGGTAACCCTAGATATTGAATAGGAAGGTCTTGCTTCTGACAATTGAGTATGTTTGCTATGCCAGAATGCAGATGTTCTGGAATTGCAATCGGAACAAAGCCCGATTTTTCCCAATTAACTGATAAACCAGATATTTCCGCAAAGTTGGAAATTGCTTGTGCGATGAGACGCAGATTTATAGGGTAAGCTTCCACGAATAATAACGTGTCATCCGCATATTGTAAAATTTGTGGAGCTAATTTGATTGGCTTCGAAAGTAACGGGTAGAGATTTTGTAGCATTATTTGAAAGGAGTCAACTGCTATGTTGAATAGCAGAGGTGACAAGGGGTCACCTTGTCTGAGCCCTTTCTGATGTGAAAAGTATGGGCCCTTGATTCCATTAGTCAGAACCGAAGAAGAGGAGGAGGTCAAAATCAACTTAATCCAGGTAATCCAGGTACTGGGAAAACCACGTTCACGGAGAATATAAAATAGAAAAGGCCATGAGATAGAGTCAAAAGCTTTGCGGAAGTCTATTTTGATCATTACACAAGGAATTTTGCGCTTGTGATATAATGTTAAAATTTCTCGCGTGGATACAAATGTTTCTAGAATCGATCGTTGCCTTATAAAAGCTGTTTGACAATTGGAGATCAGAAGAGGCATTAGAGGTTGTAATCGCATAGTTAGGACTCTAGTCATTAGCTTTATGGGCGCCGTGATTATACTTATCGGTCTATAGTCCGTAAGATACTCCGGATGCGATTTCTTAGGAATAAGTGAAATTTGTGATTTATTTATTTGGGTAAGATTTACGGATAAATCGTGGAGATCATTAAAAATGAGAATGATTTGTGGCTTGATGATCCCCCAAAATTTCTGTAAACATTCGTTAACAATTCCATCTGGGCCACAAGCTTTACCCTTTTGCAGAGATTTAACTGCTAGTTCTATTTCTTCCTCAGTGAAGGCATCGGCCTGTGAGGAGAGTTCAGATGTATGATTTTTGAGATTTGGAATATGAATTTGGCGAGGTGATGTTAAAGGGGCCGTCCCGAGTACATTCAAATAGTAAGCAGTAAAAGCCGAGTTAATGGAATAGGGGTCAGTGATTATACCACCATTAATGTTAATGGAAGATATTAAATTCATTGCCCGTCGGCTAGAAGCTAACGAGTGAAACTATTAGTATTTTAATACATGTATTTTGTGCAATTTTTTGTATATTTAAATTTGAAACGTTACCTATAGTGATGCAAGTATTTATTTCTTTCTATATTTTTTGAAGGTCATATTCTATATAGATATTTGTATGTTATTATTTTACAGGAATTTTTTTAAATCGTCTCCCCAAACCATGTTATTTTTGTTTGTTAAAATCGGAGGTTTTATGTTTGATGTAATATGGTTGGACCAATGATAGGAAATTTCTTAAATAATTCCACTTGATTCCCTCATAAATTATTTTTTGAAGGTCCATGATCTACTAAATTGCAATTCCCCTGAAGTATGGTTAAACAAATGCAAAAGAGATTAAATAAATAAAGAACCAATGAACAAGTTATCCTATAATGAAACATCATACAGCATACAGGAGGACCTCTTCATATATTTACACAGAAAAGAGGGGAAAGGAAAAACTACACATACCGACTAGTAAACCAAGACCAACATGTTTTTTTTATATTTTTGGAGGCAACCATTATTATATCTCGAAACCCAACCTCTTAAATATTCGAACAAATCCAATTTATCTAGTTTCGTTCTCCGAATCCTCAGAAATATTGTACAGGAATTGCGGCATCGATGCAATTCTTGGTAAATGCATCAATAACTCCCCGTACGAGTCCTTTCTCGTCATTCCACCACCACTAGTCTTCTCATCCTTTTTCTCATGTTTCGAATCAAACTGTTCCACCTCCTCGTACGAATCACCCTCATCCGAACTGTCATGACCGACATTAATATTATTATTAATAATATTAGTGTTATTATTAATAGTAGTAGTAGTAGTATTGTTATCTTTTTGAATGAGGCAGCAAAGAGAGTTGACTCGAGCCATGAGAGACTTCTCGTCAGAGGCTGAAGTGGCCTGAGTATCGCTGAGCAAATACTGAGCCAAGTCCTCGAGTGTTTCTTTCGGCGGTAACGAGTTCTCTTGAAAAGACGGGTCCGCAGAAATGCAGTTCCCCAGATGGTTGACCAAGTCGTCCACAGACATGGATGCTCGTATCAAACCCGGCACGTTCAACTGGTTCCACCAGTTCGGGTTCTTCAACTCTTGTTGGCCACTACTACTCGTTGCCGTATCCATAAACCCTAACGAGGGGTTACCTCTAATATTTGACATTTGAGGGGTGAAGTCGGGTAATTTGCCAACCGAGTCTCTGTATTCGCTCTTGGTGGATATGGACAGAGAAGGAGAATCAGGATCCATGAAGCTAGAGAAAGAGGGTTCTCTATCGTTGCTGAAAATCACTTGAGGTTTCTTCCCCTCCAGTTGGTCGTCAAACATAGAGCATCTTGGTTCAAAAAATGGAGACTGCAGTAGTATATCTGGTTGCTGGCTTAATAAATGGAGTCTTGGATCGCACTGTACCAGCTTCTCGAAATTCTTGCTTAATAATCCTGATGGGCACTGAAGATAATGCCTCCTGAAATTCAATAAAATTAAATCAATTAATCAAAAAATTAAATTAAATTCTCGACTAATATTTATATGTACCTGTGAATACTTGCTTGGCCTCCAGTAAAATCAGATGTGGCTTGCCACAAGGTATGCTTTCTCGGTTGAGGATCGGTCTCTCTGAAGAAAAGTGGCGGTCTTGCCAGCTAAAAATAACACTAAAAATTAAATAAATAATAAAAATGAAATATTTGAATATTTGAAATTTTACTTACCACTACATCTAAGGTTCCAGGACCGTCTTCAGAGGAAGTAGCCTTAATCGCGGTGATATCAGACCATTGAATTTCTATTTTACTCTTCAATCCTCCATCGAGTACTTCCCAAACTAATTTATGTTTTGCATAGTAGCATTTTGCAACTAAGTCCCCTTCATATCTCGATAAACACTGTCACGGATACATTTCAATCAAACCCAAGAAAATACATTATTATTATTATTATCGTTGGTACTGATTTATTATTACCTCCCAATTTCCAATTTTTAGTATATTAGCGGGAAAATTAGAGGCTTTGAGTCTCTCGTTGTTTGAGGCTGAAATTGCGCCCGATTTGGCGTCCTTTTTCTTTGAGGCATCTGAATTTGATGGATTTGCTTGAGCGAGTTTCATTTGGATTAGATCGAGAAGAGATGGGCTTTTTCTTAAGCGTAACCCTAATGGGCTTGGCTCGTCTAGTACATTATTGTACATATCCTATAGAAAAATAAATGGGGAATTCAAATTAGTAAAACTTTAAGAGAATAAGAGTCTACGACTATCATCTAATAAGATTCTCAATTTTTTATTGTAGGCTTAATATCACAATTTCTAGAATGGTAATTAAAATTGGAACAGTCGAATTTCTGAGAATATGGTGTTGAATTACAAATATTCAAGCTAGATTTGTGTCTGGATATAGAGATCTAAATTAAACATCACAACTTGATAATCTATTTTTGAAATTCTGGACCACTTTTGAATCCCTTTTCAACTCTTTCACAGATTTGCAGAATTAGGGGAAAAGTAAGATTGATTCGAACTTCTAAAAACAAGCTAGCAAACCCAAAAGAGGGACAAAAAAAACTCCAAAAGAACCAATCAATCCTCGAAAAAGAATCTTTTGTCACCCTCCAACAAGACCCAAAAAAAAGATCCAATTATCAAACACAAACCTGATTAGGAGAAGGAGTGAGCTTCGATCGCTTACTAAAGGGACCATGTTCTTCCTCCAATGAATCCTCGAATTCCAACTTCACCATCCCCCTAGGGCTGTTGTTTCCAATCGAATCGAGTGGAATCTTGCTCGAATTGGGCATTTGTACCATTTGGGGCTGTTCAATAACTCAATTTTGAACAAACCCTAGATCCAGACAACCAATAATATAGCAGACAAACAAACCCTAATTCAAGAAAGAAGTAAAATAATCGGACCCAGAAGAGGAAAGATCAAAAGCTTCGATGACAGAATCAGTGAACCAAGCCCTCAGGGCGAACAAGAGGGAGGGTAAAAGAATGAATCTTTCGAGAGGTTCGACCTTTGGTTGCGCAGAAAGGACCAAAAACAGGAAATTGTTCCCTTACTTCTCCATTCTTTACTCAAAACGATGATTCTGTTATAACAAGTTAATTACGATGTTGAGTATTTCGAAGACTACTGGAGACGTACAGCTATTTAAAACGGAGGGGGAAATGAGAAGGTGTCGTCCACCGTGGCTCACGGACACATACTCGTTATTCACGTCTTATATTTTACGGGAATGCCACTGAGTGGATATTTTATTGTACGGACTTGGTGTATTTTTAAATATATGCACCTTAGATTGGATATTGTGATTATTGAGAGGTGAGGCCCACTTTATCCTGTACTGGAAAAAGGCGGGTACAATGCAATGTGGCAGGTATGGAGAGAGTCATGTAATATAATGTTTTATTTTATAAAGAAAAAAAAACTCATTTTTCAAAAAAATACAAGTTATTTTTCAAACTTTAATTTGTTTATTTTTATCTCTGAACTTCCTTCCATCAGTTAACTGCCGAGTCATTAATTAAGTGATGACGTGGCAGCATGACGTGATCATTTTTAGATAATTTCAGTAATGACGTGACAAAATTTTGAATATAAAATTACACATAAATTAAACCCAAACCCATTTAACAAATAATTAACTCAAACCTATTTAACCCAAACCCAAACTGTTATATTTAAAAATATATAGAGTTTGAAATGGACTGGCATTTATTATATTAATAATTAATAATTGTTGATACATTTATGCTTTGAAATTTGAACTGGTTAAAATTTAAAAATAGGAAATGGCCCCAAGTTGAAATGGCTATATAGAGTTTGAAATTTTACAAGTGGCCTCGACTCAAGGTCATTTCCTCTTAAAAAAAGAGTAAACGGCCCCGAGTATCCATGCACTCACTATGAAGCGATTTTGTTTTAAGTGTGTTATTAATTAAAAGTTAAAATAGTTATTATAAATTTGTACAGTGCATTTTTAAAACGAATAATAATATAGTACAAAAATCAATCATAACCCAAATATCTAAATTTATATTTGATTTATGATTTATACATGCATTAATTATGAACTTAGTTATTTATGACACATTCGTGATTGGTATTTGTGATTCTATTATTATTCAAAACTCGTACAATTATATTTTACTTTTGATTAATTAAATTTTAATTTTTTTAATAAGCTGGCAATACATGAAATAGTAAAATAATGGAAGGGTGAATATTTGTAGAGTGCATTTTATTTCAAGTATGTTAAGTATGTTCGGTTAGATCAAATAATAGAAGAGGGGATTAAATTAAGGGAAATTTTATGACAGATCATTTTATTTTATAGTAGATTATTTTGGAAATAGTATTTGAGATATTTGTCAATCAATAAATGGTTAATGGTAAACTTCAAATATATTTTTATCAATTAATACTAGACATAATAGAAAGTCTTTACCATACATATAAAAAAGAATCAAATTAATTAAAAATATCCAAATTAGGTTCTGCCACAGAATTCTCCTTAAATTAACAAAAAAATTTACAAGACGAGAGAGAGGATCGAAAAGTTCTTCGATTCCACTCTTCCACCTATACATGGAATAAAAAATAAAAATAAAATTCTCTATTCCTCAAAACAAACTTTCATCATATTTATAAGCGACAAATTGTTTCGTAAATTTTCGATACAAATATTTCCAAAAAATATGACTCTCAAAGTCTTACATAGATTATTAAGATTATCCGTTACAAAAAAAAAATTCTGTCAAGTTTGTGTGGCTAGGTGGAATATTATATTGTAAAGAATCACCACAAAAATGTTTGCAAAAACTTATTAAATATATTGTTAAGACCATAATTTGCGAAAATACAAATTTTCGTCATGTTTGCACAGCAAGGCGAAAAGTTATGTCGAAATATTTTCTACAAATATCATTATTTAACATTCCGAGTGCCTTAAATTGATTGTCACCTCTTGCTCTTGCCGAGATTTATCCTCCATATTTATCAGCATAACTGGCCTGGTTTTTAGGGTTTTTAGCACCCAAAATAATCGTGAGAATAATGAAAAACACAAGGGTATTATAGGAAAGATTTCGTCGAGATAGTGTTAGAGTAAAGAAATGAAGTTGAAGAAAGAAGCAAAAGTGTCAATTGGTCCTTAACCTAGTTGATAACTGAAATAACTACTCTTGGGCTGTTAAAGGTTTATTTAGAAATGGGCTTTTACATTAGGATAAAGTTTCTGCGTGCTTTGGTTTCCCTTGTAAATGATATGTTAATTAAACGAATGGCCAGGATTTAGGCAGTTATGGATGTACAGTTGAGATTCAATGTAAATTACTATATAGAGGTCAAGAGTGAGAATGTAATGTAATTATGCAACAGTTAACAAAAATTCTTAATGAGAAATTAATCATCTTCGTGATCTCTATTCTTCTTCTTAATCATTCACTTTTAGATCTAAATTTCAATCTTAATAGACAGCTAGGGCGTTTCGGTATAAATCCCGATGAAGGTCGTAATTCTAAACATTCGTCTCTCGTCATGAGAGATGAAGATGAAGATTTAGAATCACCCTCGCGTCTCTCGTCTTGATTTTGACTGTCCGTTTCTTATTATTGGTAGGGGTGGACATTCGGTTGAACCGAACCGAACCGAACCGAATAAGAGCAAACCGAATTAAACCGAACCGAACTAGATGTAAACCGAACCGAACCGAATAAAATTTGAACCGATTTAAAACCGAACCGAATAAACCGAATTTTTTATTCGGTTTATTCGGTTGAACTGAATTAGAAGTTTATAATGTTAAAATTCAAATGTTATTTAGAAAAAAAAATATAAAAACAAATCATATAAAATATACTTAGTTTATTTCGAATTTTGCAATATTTTATTTTAATATTTTTAAATGAATATAATAGAAAAAGTGAAAAATAGTATTAATTCGGTCGGTTCGGTTTAATCGGTTCTGAAAACACCAAAACCGAACCGAACCGAATAAACCGAATAATATCAATTTTTGAACCGAACCGAACCAAATAAACCGAAAACCGAACCGATTAAACCGAATTCGACCGGTTCGGTTCGGTTCCCAAATAAACCAAACCATTTGCCCATCCCTAATTATTGGAGATGAAGAAGAATACTATGATTCACCCTCTCCATAAATTTGAAATAATTTCTAAATATTTAACAAATCGGGCTGTCGGGATAATTTCGAAATATTGAAGCAGAACTCAAGTCTATAATCTATAATATAATTAAATTGTAATTATACAAAAGTACATTATCTTATTTAGTCATATTTTAAGTATTATGTAATATATTTATTTTTCGGGGAGTTCTATCGTACACTCCTTTAAAAGGATATTTTGGGTATTTAGAAGAGTGTGTCATAATTTTTTTTTTTTTATGGATATTTCTTCTTTAATTAACAATTCAGATTTCCTATTTATCTTATTGATAAATATACTTGAAATTTTAGCTTAAATACCTATTAATTGATAATTACTCAAAATATTCTTGAAAATGAGCGTGTAATAGAACTCCCCTTGTATTTCTCTTTTGCAGCCTATTTTGACAAATTTGTAAAATGTAAACCGTAACAATTTCATATATGGTGCTCAAAATAGATAACATTCAAACATTTTTTTTTATATTATAACAAAAGAAACATAACATTCATTTCTATAAATGTCAAAAAAGAGTGAGGAGATGTGAATTGGTTAAATTCAAAATGGTGCATGTTCATCTAGTTATCTTTCGAACCACTATTTAAAATTAATGAAAACTCAGGCATGTAGAATCATAAACCCCACATGAAAACTCAAACTGTATAATTTGCCTAGTGTGTTCTATCAAAATAACTTGTATAAAAGTAAAGTAATATCTTTAATTTAATCTTATGTTCCTAACAAAGTTGAGTGGATACATAATACATCACCTAATGACAAAAACTTCTAGTAGTACAACAAAAAATATTTAATCTAATCAATACACACTACTTCTAAAACAATGAAAAAATAATTTTCTTTACGACAAAAAAAAAATCTACTAAATCACCTATTACCAACCAACGATGCAAGCTCGCTCTCGTCCTCTAGTCCGCCCCCTTCACCAATTCCATCATTAACATCAATTTCGACACACAAATCACCAGAACCACTCTCCTCGACAAGAGAAAACATTTCAACATCTCGTCTCGTAACAACTTTCGATTCCGAAACAACATTCTCCTCAATTAACTCCACCGGAAGAAGCGTGGAATTCTGATCAATTTTCGGAATCAAAAACAAAAACACCAGAGGCAACAATCTCATCAAATTCCGTATAAAAATCGCAACCCACAAATTCTTAAACTCAGTTCGCGTAACTCTCAACACGTGAAGCAAAATACCTCCTCCCCATGATGAGGTCAGCAGACCAACATTCTCTATAGACATGACCAAAGCGAAAAAAGTGCCTTCTATACCAGAAGGACACAACTTGGCACTAATTACCAAAATAGGCATCCATTTTAGTCGGTTCACCATTTGAGAAATCCCTTCGTCTAATACCGCGAAGATATAATTCGGCACACCGAGTTTTAGGTTTAAACGGAGCACCAAAACTAGGTCTAGCATGCCTGAGAGACTCAAAAGCAACTGACTCCAAAAAAGAAGGCCTCTAAATGGATAGTCTTTTAGCGTGTTTTGATAGAGAATTACTCCGAGTAGAGAACCAACGGATCCTATTGCAAATATAGATCCAATGGATCCCTAATTAAAACAAAGAGGAATATTAGGGTTGAGAATGGTTGAAAAAATAATATAATAATTGTGGAAATTAAATGACCTCGGAGAAGGAAAGACCTTTGGAGGTATCCGTGTACCAATAAAACATGCCTTCTTGAATGTTGAGGCTTAGAGCTAAAGACAAGTACATGTAGAAACATGGTCTCCACACTTCGGGCAATAGCAAGGTGGCCCACATTGTTCTGATGGCTTCTAGAAACTTCTCCAATACCTATTTCGAAAAATATTTATGATATCCATGGACGAATAAATCAAGCGAAATGTTTTTTCAAGTGAAAAGACGAACAAAATATAAAATTGTTACCTGTTTGAAAGAATAACTTGGCGAAATATCTTCGCTCAGCAACATCCCAACTGAAAAAACCAGTACAGGAGGAATACTTAGCAGCCCAAGTACACCCTAATCACATAAATAATCAGAGACTCAAAAAATTTCATTCATGATAATAAATACAATATAACACGAACCAATTACTGGAGAAGATAAACTGAGAAGCAGGGAAATAAACAAACCTGAGATCCAATAGCATGGACAAGAAGACCACTAATGGAGTATCCAATAAGACCGCCAATCGAAGCACTAAACCCCATTAAGCTTTGTACATCAGAAGCAAGAGTGGGATGATTGATGCTATTCTGGGCCCCGCAAGCATCAATGGTTACATCAGCGATCGCCACGCCAGCAGATCCACCGACCATTGCCAGCAAAGCAAATGCTACATGGAGTTGGCTGTGAAGAGAGAGAGTCAGCATCGAAATCACCCCTATAACACCTACATTTCGCACCATTCGATACAATCAGACCAATATCCAGATTTGAAATCCTGGATCAGGAACAAACTAGCTAGCAACACATACCTGATAAAACAAAGTAAGGCCGTCTCCTATACCCAGCTACAGAAACAACATCAGTTAAAAGCCCCCAAATCGGCTTAATTATCCAGGGAATCGAAGTAATTCCCTGATAAACCTGCGCCGCAGATGGCTGAACCTTCTGAACATCCTTCCAGTAATAATCCGTGGAGACTTTCCATATACTTCCTCCCAAACCTTGACTAACCCCATACACCGTTACAACTCCATACACAAAGCTCCAGTGCAGTTCCCTAGCAAGCATCCTGAACCAGCCGAGAGGATTTCCCCATGCTGGCTCACCGTGCACCGCGTCCATGGAACTTTCCTTCTCGCTAAGAACTGGAGATGATCCAGCCAAAGCAGTCGTCTCTTCTTCTCCCATCTCAGATCAGCAGAGAAGAATCAATTGTCGTAAAATTTCCAAAGAAAAATCCTCTGATTGAATCATAGGATTTCTAAGGAAGAAGAAGCTGTGGAATTAATCAATGTCAAAGTTTTTCTAATTGGAGTAGGTTTGAAGAAATTAAGAAGGCTTAGTTAAGAGTTCAATTTATCTAACAAGAAACAAATTAAACGAATTAAAAAGGAAGAGAGACTTGTCAATGGCGAGATTAGATCTATAATAATTAATAAGACACGTGAAGTGATGTTAATGGACCTGATCTTTCGTGCACGTGGTCATATATACTTGTGTTCCCTTGTTATTGGATTATGATTATTAATCTTTTATTAAGGCCCATGGGCTTTTCATTTTTTTGTCAACAAAGGCCAGGTGGAAAAAGATGTATACTATTTTTCCCAAGGAGGATTAACATATACATACATACCCTTCAAAAATAAAAAATATCATATATATTCTTTCAACATACAAATATCATATTTACCTTCTCAATAAAA
The DNA here is from genome assembly GCA_946800325.1 of Luzula sylvatica. Lineage (NCBI taxonomy): Eukaryota > Viridiplantae > Streptophyta > Magnoliopsida > Poales > Juncaceae > Luzula > Luzula sylvatica. The sequence goes on along the minus strand of OX326960.1, from coordinate 55,612,229 downwards.
TTAAACATCATAATAATTTACTTAAATTTGTTAAATCAAACCGCGATAAACTTGACAAATTCGACATTTAATTAACAATTTGAAGTAAGTTTTGAAAAAGTAAAAATAGCATTTTAGATTTTCGAAAGAGCAAGTTTATAAGAAATTCCCCTATTTCAAATTTTTAATTTCAATTTTCACTTCCAACACTGAACAGCGAACAACAAATAAAATAGCAAACATCCAGACTAATATGGATTAATACGATTAATCATAATTAAAACATGGATTAACACACACGAGTTCACGAGGGAATTATTATTCATATAGATTCACTTAAAATCCAAACACACAACCAAATCTCCATTATTGCTAAACTTACGATCAGCATGAACCAGATTAAACGACGTGGCCGATCACCGGATACTTAGCCTGGAACTTTTTCTCCCAATCAGCAAGGGTGGTGCTATCCTTGTCAGCAAATCCAGAGAGATCGGATGAGCAATCGGACTCCTCCTTGCTCATCTTACCGAGGGCACGGGCGCACTCTTTGCCGGCAAATACGGCGTAGGCTCCGCCAGGGCCGTAGAAGTTTTTGCCCGTGGAGACGTCATAGATCGTACCGCGCACGGCGAGGTAGATCGGCTTGCTCCCGTCGGTTCCGTCGTAAGCCTTGAGTTGCGCCGCCGTGAGCTCCATGTAGAAATTCCTGGTGTGTGATGTGAGTAGTGTAGAGTAGAGGGAGGAGAGGATGATAAGGAGGAATGATAAATGGGGGTAGATTCTTTTGATTCGCTTGCTTTTGCGGTAATGGAGGGCAGACTGCCAGCAAGTGGATGATTTGAGGGGCAAATTATGGGCCCAACTAAACGGGCCAGATTAATGGAGTGCGGTGCGTAAAAATTGGGCCGGCATCAACATACAACAAAATGTGCAAGGTGAATATTTTTTGTTTGGATTTGTTAATTCTTTTTTAATTTTAATTTTTTTTTTCAAATACTGGTAGCCTTGATTTTTTTTTTTTTTTTTTTTTTTGCTTTCAAACACGTAGGTATTACTTAAAAGTGAAATTAGAATTGTTCATTACAAAGATAAATAACCAGAAAAAAAACCTACGGCCAGGTCATATGAAACGCACAAACAACACAATAAAATGAATAAATAGCATATGAAACGCGAAAAGAACCAGAACATGATGCACCAAATTTATCCAAATTCTTACGTATCTGTTATGTATCGGAACTCGTATCCGAATTGTAAATTTCTGATTTTTTTTAGAATTGAACCATCTCAATTTCAATAATTTTATTAAATTATGTATCTGTAAGGATACTGAGTATATCCGCATGTACGGATTTTACCCGTGAATCCAGATACGAGAATTCTAACATGGTGTTTCCTAAGGGCTTCGGTACTAGCCCAAGTGATCAATCATCGGGAGGCGTTGTCTCTTCATGTACAAAGATGTGTCAAAGTTACCAAAAAAAATCTATCTCGTGGAGTGGACACCCGAAGCAAACCACACGGCAATTTATAATGTGTGGCTAGGTATTGTTCTCATTAGTCCCTAGTCACTTTGAGATTTCTTACTGGAGGATTGTGTTCGACAAAAAATCCATAACAAAGAATACATAATATTACCAATGTCCCCATAACTGGGATGGTTATGTGCTTTGGCACAAGATTCATATGTTATGAGTTCGAGTCTCATTGGTATCATATAAAAATAAGGAGAATTTACGTATTTACTCTTCGTTAACTTTAAAATTACGTATTTACCCATCTTAAAATTAAAATATCATATTTATCCTTTGTAAAATCTAAAATATCACATTTACCCAAAAATCGAAAACCCTCCAAATTTTTCGTTAAAACTAACGGTCAAATTTTAAAATTACTATTTTATCCTTTTACATATTTTAGAAGGGTAAAAAGAAATCAAGTTTTGAAATTCTTTTGTTTCATTAGAAAATTATGTGCATGTGCATATCAGTCGTAATTAGAAAATGATTAATACAAATATTTTATAATTAATGGGCATATCAGTATATTATTGTATTAATAATTACAGAATATGATTGTATTTGAAAAATCTTAATCCGGAGTCGAGGTATAATTCTGAAGTCAAATATTCTTAATTCTTAATCTTATGTACCATAATCAAAGTCTAATTCTTAATATTTGACTGATACATATATTCTTAATTCTCAAAAGAGTAAATACGATACTTTAGGTTTTTAGAAGGGTAAATATGTAAAAGGGTAAAATAGTAATTTTAAAAGTTGACCGTTAGTTTTAACGGCAAAATTAGATGGTATTCGATTTTTGGGTAAATGTGATATTTTAGATTTAACAAAAGGTAAATATGATATTTTAATTTTAAGAAGGATAAATACGTAATTTTAAAGTTAACAAAGGATAAGTATGTAAATCCCCCTAAAAATTAAATTCAAAAAATGAGTACGATTCGTGGTGGTGTACGATTCTCTTCCCCAAGAAAATAACAATAAAATAATACATAATATTGATTACGACAATGAAATGTTATTAAATTAATGAAAATATAAACCGTGTATATATAACATTGAAATGTAATTATTTCTATCAACCGCGTATGCATGTTAAAATGTAAAACAAAACACTATATAACATTAAAATGTTGTACTGCAGTTTGGGGGCATTGTTTCCGAACCGGGTCCCGAGTTTGGGCAACTAACGATTCTTTTAAAATGTGCATGTGGGAGGATTAGCTCAACAGTTCCCAGTGTTGTATTTTTATATCCGAGAAATTATATTCCTACACCAGATGGCAGAATCACCATAATATCCACAATTCTCTCATTAACTTAATTAATTAACATAATAATTAATAACAAATATCGAATTAACAATCAAATAATATTAATTAGAAATTTTTAATTCCGATGGATGTTAATTTGAATAGGTGTTAATTACATGTTAATTAAGTGTGTTAATTAATAATTTGAGGATTTGTGGTGAAAGAATTATGATAGATACACATAAACCGATCACAATTCACAAATTAGATACAAATACATAATTTTGCGTCATTAATTAGAGTTTTACGTATCATTACTCGTGGTGAAATATGGTGCAGGAATATTTTGCCCCTTTTATATTTCCGCCAATCAACCAAGATCATGTGTAGAAAGTTCTACGTATAGAAATATTTGTCATTTTTATTAGAGTTCACGAAACGTAGTGTTGGATCAACGGATTCTGAAATAAAATTTAAATATATACTTAATGAATAATCTTAGATAGCTAGATTTTGTAATTAGAAATCATCTAGATACATATGTGTCAAATTAGAAGCATTCATATTCATATAAAGTTTAAAAAGAAATGTAGATGTTGCGGAATTGGAATGCCACATGTATATCTAGATGAATTATAAATGCAAAATCTAAGTTTCTAATATTATTTTATACTTAATAGGCAACAAATTATAGAATAATTTTTTTTTTTGGGAGGTCAAACATATCAATAATGACAGACACCTAGATTTCGTACCAAAATTTCATCTAGAAGCTTATGTGACAAATTACAGTGCAGCCACATCAAACTTTTAAATGGAAATAAAATTTTAGAAATTCTAAATTTGATTGACACGTGTATTTCTAGGTGCAAATCTAGATAAAAAATCTAGGTGCCTATGATTATTGCGAACATATACCATTTTTATTTTTGGTAATATAACACATATAATTAATCATATATATTTACACTGTTCGATATGAAAAAAATTTAGATAATGTTATTGTATATGTTCAATGAAAAGTTGACGATAGAATTCACAACTTTAAAAAGATGATAATGATAATGTGCTTCTCAAAATCCAAATCAAAATCTTAAACTCTTAAGTCTTAATTTGATTGGTTGGGCCGGAACTAAATCAAAGCTATTCTCGAAATGAGAAAAATATCATATCACACATTATGATTTGTACAAATAATGTAAAAAGAATTTTCAAGTTCACACAAAAAGTACTTCAAATCTTTTCTATGTAGTTTCAAACTAATCGGACCGGTAGTACCTAATCATGAGAAAAACATGAAGATGTCACATTTTATATACCGTCATAAAATTAATAAGAGCACAAGTTAAGTTACAATTACCATCTATTAATATGAATTATGAGAAATAGAAGACAAATATAAAATGTTAGGGCAAAAAAATAGAGTAGTTAGGACTCATCAGAGGAAGCCCCTATTCCGACGATTGGGTGAAAGACGTTCTTCCGACCAAGGAAGGTCTAATGTTCCGACCAGGAAGGAAGCGCCCGGAGATAGGCCACTTCCGGAATGGGGATTGGGCGCTGAAGCCCTAAAGCAAGGGGCAGGAGCGGTATGAAGGCAGGAAAAACAAACTTAGTGAGATACTTCAAACTGATGAACTGGGACTAATTCCTGTAGCATAATGGCTATTCTCCTCTTCAAACCCCAGCCAGTTAGACACAAAGGATGCCAGCCAATTAGATTATGGGCGTTCTTGGTAAGACTCAGGTGCCCTAGACCTAAAGGATAAATAAGAAGTCGTCTGACGTTCTATCAATAAACAACCAAAACGACCAGGAGGAGCTTGAGCATTACCTATTCCTTTCTAATATCCACTAAACTCGACAGGCTTCTCTCATTGGAACGATCCGATTACCCTATTCGAAAGCTCCAACAATGATGAATCTGAAAAGAGAAAGACAAACCAAAATGGAAAAAGCAACTAACATGAAAGGGGTTACTAACGGAACGTATATATTCTTCAGAAGATAAATAAGCGAAGCCTCAGTCAAGGCAAGTCAATCAAGTTACTCACGCGGGTCAAAACCAACCAATAAGTCAGAAAAAGGCTCATTTGCTAGGATCCTTAAATATTCCTGTTTTGTTAGGGAGTTCAAGGTAATATAGAGGTATATTTAGCAAGTAGGTAGGTTTCCTGCGCGCGCTAGTTCGGCGACAGCTAGCATAAAGAAAGCTCCCGGCTCTTAAGGAAATGAACAAATCCGGAATAAGCCAGCAGTTATATCCCTGCCCTGATGGAAGGATCAAGGCCAAATCCCTTTCTTTATTAATTGAGTATGAAAATAGCATGTGGAATTCAGTTATATGTGGTAGAAGGTTTCAAAGTGCTATTTTCTTTATTGTTATTGTTCAATTCCCCTTATTCTCAGATTCCAATACTTTTTTTCAAAGTCAAATTGCCCAAATCAATATACGAGGTTGTTTGCAAGTACTTCAATCGTAAACTGATCAAAATGCCTCTTGTCTATGGGAAGAAGGAGATGAGCCCGGCCTTGGTGAAGGAAATACAGTTTCAGAATCAACCGTAAAAGTGTACACAAGGATAAACGAATGTAGTCGTATATTCGTGGCCATAACTGTCAGTGGGAAACTCCGATTTGAATGGTTCAAATTGGGTTAGATAGATAATTAGATTATCTATAACCTTCATGTAGAAATATATTTCATATGAACGAAGTATTAGTGTCGTTTATGTGAAATACCGAAAGGGTGCAACAGTATGACATACAGTTAGTAAAACAGTCATAACTTTTGCATACGAACTCCAATTGGGCTGGGCCAAATTGGGTTGCGTAGATAATTAGATTATCTACAACTTTCATGTTGGGTGAGTTTCTGTCTGAGAAATTTACCAATTTCGAAATGACAGAATACTGACCAGGTTCATGCAGTTGTCTGTGTGAGAGGGTGTATATTGGATATACATGCCTTTTGGCTAATCCTGATCCTATTAGGTATAAATAGGATACTTTCTCTCTCATCACTATGCAAGTTAATGCAATCTTATTCAGAATATTCAGGAGATTTTCCAGAATAATTGAGATACAACTTTCTATTGAGTGAAAGGGTGTAAAGAGAGATAACCGAGAAAAGGAGTTTTCTCGGTGTAGAGAATCAAACGATCGAGCAAGTTCGCCGGTGCATCGTCTAGGCAGGTGCATCCGCGACCGACGTCTTGCGACTCACGGTGGATACAAGTAGAGGAGCGACAATTGTGGCTCATAGATTGTGATCGACCCAAGGAGTGAGAAGACGGCCAACGAACGGTGAAAGACGCGTGGTATGGGACGCGCGGATTGTCACCAACGTGACAGGAGATAGAAGGCGACGATCAACCCTTCGTGCGTGATCAATTTCACGCTGGTATAGATCTATCCTTCTATTCGCATCGTACCCTCGAAGTCATGGCGTGATCTCGGGAATCGGAGAATCGGACCGGGCCTTCATTCCGCTGCGCGGGCCCGGAGTCGAGGATATTCTCCATCACTTGGATGGATAATGAATGCCAATACCTTACAATTTGTTGAACGTCGAGTGAATCCCCGCTGTGCACCCCTCACTATGCAAGGATTTCTTTTTCATTATACGAATCAGTAAATACTTATGAAATTGGTAAGCAATATATGGTGGTTTGTTTTCAGTAGCCTTGTCTCGACCTGTACGTTATAGTCAGACATACTTGACAACTAGGAAAACCATGTGTATGAACCAAGCGTATATATGGATCTATGATCGGGTCTCCAATTCGACGAAGCGAGTCGGAAGATTTTGGTTGAGGTAGCGACCTTCGCCAACTGAATCCATCAGACGGATGCCAATATTGCTCAAAGTCTTGTTCACGAACTGCTGCTGGAGTACAGACCGTCTATTTCAAGTCCTGGCGCTCGGAAGGTACGTGCGCATCAAACTTTCTAATGAAATTCTTCATATGGCCCACCCACGACTAGAGAGCGAGATGGAGGTCGGGTTAGGCCAGGAAGGCTAAGGCTGCTAATTCAATTCGTAAATGCACTAAACCCTCTCTGACGGCGATAGGTTGTGAGGCACATCTTTATCTAGATGGACTTGACAATGCTGTGAAAGAGATAACTTCGCACAGTCCCGGGACGCTTCCCTTTTGAGATGCTTTATTGCCAAATTGCAGAGTCATAGAGTTCATTGGGTGAAGTTTATGCGAGCGAGTTCATTGGGGAATTGAGGAATTAATTGGGCGCTTTAGCACAGATAGAAAAAATCTGACTGTTTCAGGAAATGTCAAATACTCGCCAAAATCTCAAACTAAGATAAAAAGAAGAAATAGAAACTGATAGCTCATTCCCAGGATACTAGACAAGGCTAATGGACTCATGGCACTCAATACTAACTTGAGCCCAGCATGCGGTTCGTTGTTGACATTGCAGAAGTCCTTAACAGCTTCGGGTGAAATCTGGACGAGAATGAGAAGGTTATGCATATGGAAAGAGGAATCTGAGCCGCTTACTCAATCAAGTCTACCGTCCTTTGACCATTCTGAAATCTATCAGTCAGTGAGGACCGGCCTCACGGAAGCATGAAAATCGAATGTGAAAGCAAGTGCGCCGCAGAGAAGAGTTGACTAGAACGAGTTCAATGCTTTGATCCTATAGCTCATTAAAGAGCCTTTCTCGGGCCACCCCCTATTAGATTCATGAAAAAAGCAAGTCTATTAGAGTGGTTCTCCAAAGCCATTCTTCCAGTACCCTCGACGTTTTGTTTGATTGATCTTTCTCATCCAAACCCGGAGTTTCACCTGAAGAAGCAGGAGCTGCGGTAGCTGCCACATCGCTCAGATCTAACCATGGTATGTACGATCCCAGGTCAATAAATCCAGGTGAACAAATTTCTTCCTCATCTATGGTACGCTCAGTGACCCATTTCTCTAAGCTGAATCCATGCGCTACTTTTCACCAGAAAGTCACTCCTCATATTAGTTAGCTGCTTGATCCGGCTGATCCATCAACAGACGGGCGGAATACTTAACCCGAGTAGGAGGGCAAGCACTAGCGCTTTTTTGGTTCCGTGTGAGGAATCTACCAAGGGCAGTCTTGGCTCTCCCATGAAATGAAATTTTTGTGTGTATTTTTATGTTGTGAGAATTTGATTTGGCTCCTCTTAATCTGTATCAATAACTCAAAAGTGTGAAATCATGTAAAATATTAAAAAAGGTCAAATAAAAATAAATAGGAAAAAATGGATATGTCAGTGAAAAAGGTATAATGCTAATATGCAAATATGTCCTTAATTATAACATATGCAAAGATCATTTATCTATTTTTTCCATACAACTAATTAATATAAAATAAGTAAATTATTTTGGTATAATAATTCAAAGATTATTTATATATTAATTCAAACTTGAAAAAAAATAGTCAGTCTCGTAAATTATAACCGAATATTAACAATGTTAAATTTTATTAATGTTTGTCGAACTTTCATTTTTTTTTGTAATCGTGATTTGTTATAGGGTTTACGAATTTCTTTTTAGCTAAATGTAACCGTTCAAAATATCTAATTTAACGGTTTAAATACATTATAAAGGAAATATTAATTACAATTTTCTAAATAAATTATATTTGATGTTATTTTATTCCGGTCCCTCTAATATACAATCATGGTTGCGCGCTCACCTAGCAGGTAATTATTATGTCATGAGGATAAGAACAAATGTGGGTTTGAGGACTTACTAATCATACAAATAAAGACTAATAACATTCTCTTTTCAACCCGGTTCCAAATTATTATAAGGGGTACATGAGAATTAAATTCACTTTTCGTTCGGCAACACATGAAATAAAGGAAGAGTGAAAAAGTGGAAGAAAAATAATTTCATTTTGTTCCAAGGATGTTTGGGAGATTAAATAGTGGAAGAGTGAAAGTAAAAATTAAATTAATATTTTTATTGGAAATGGTGAGAGAGAGAAAGAGGAAAATTGCTCTATTTCATCTTCTTAAATAAAGTTAAACTACTTTATTTCATTTTCTTTCAAATTTGTTCGGAGGAATAAAATTATTTCTTCCACTATCTTTCACTTGTTTTTTTAAGTGTCTAAAGAACAGAGGATTTTTGGGTTTAAAGTATCTTAAAAATTGGATATTTTGTTTTAACATAGCTAAAAGTAGCTCGTACTTAATTCAAATTATTGCAAGATAACATGATAGGTACTTGACACAGATACGCCCAATACATACAAAGACACACAAACTAGTGCATCATAAATTTTTGTATTAATTTTATTATGATGATGATTGTCAATGAATTCATGGTCCAGTTGTTTGAATGTGAGACACTCAAAATCATATGTTGTGAGGGGTGCAAGTATCGTAGACATCAATGAATATATGACATACGTATCTTCCCCATTTATTATTATTATATATATATATATATATATATATATATATATATATATATATATATATATATATATATATATATATATATATATGATCAATGGTCAACACTCTTGTTTGGCCAACGTCGGCCAACAACACCTATTTCACTAAATCTAAATATTACAATCGAATTTTAACCGTATAGATATGATTTATATCATTTGAGAATGTTGTAGATTTAATTTCATGAAAAATAAAAACTTCTATCATACTTATCATAATACTTAAAAAAATTGAACGATAGGAAATAGTTACAACATAAATCATCATTAAATAAATTTTGAAATTCGATTTTTTTTGGTTTGGATGTATATTAAATCATATAGATAGGCTCAAGATGAATTTTTACAAAGTTTCGAGTTTTCCTTCATGAAAATCTATAAATTTACCGAAATGGACGGTTGTGAAAATATGTTATCGGTTTTGTTAGATACAAAAATTGAAATGGTATAAAATTTATTCTACATCATATCTAAATGATATAAAACATATATATACGGTTAATATTCGATTACAATATTTAGATTTAGTGTAATAAGTGTTGTTGGCCGACGTTGGCCAAACAAAGGTGTTGGCCGTTGATCCTATCCCATATATATATTATGATCATGAATGAAGTCACTATCTAGTTGAAAAAAGAAAAATATACTTGTTTTCTTTTAACATTTTCCCAATCTATTGATGTGTTAGAATTTCTTTTAATATCTCCTAAATCTATTAGTTTGTTGCAAAAAGATAATAAATAATTAAATGTTAAATTATATAGATCATAGAATAATAAATCATAATATGTGACAAATCGTATTAATTATGTGGTAAACCTCCAATGGATAATCTATATTATCAGAAAATAATTTAGTTTATTTATTTAGTTTATTATATTTTATTTTACACATGAGAAGTCATGTTTATTTGACCATGTTTTTAATTATTTTATCTACATTTAAAAAAAAATCATTTATATTTTGCAGATTTTTGCAAAATTATTATTTTTATTTTCATTCTTATATATTCATTTACATTTTTATGCTAGTTTTATTTTGTAAAAATTTCGATAAACTCTAGTTTATGATTTTTTTAGATTTATTAAAACATACTAAAAAATTGTATTGTTATTTTTTACCAAAAATATTGTACTATGTAATACAATATTTTCATATTTTAATATATTAACTGTTCATTGTTTTTTTTCCCTATTTTCATATTTTGGAGAACAGATAAAAAGATATATTGGTAAATAAATTCAAAATCTAATTTATTAGAGTTTTATTGGATTAAACAAATGTTAAATTGACGTGTAGGTGTGAAACGTTGAAAATGAATCATGTGCATTCGTTTAACACATGTTAAGCGATGAATTAATCCAGTCTATAACTCGTTTCCCCAATTTATAAATTTGAATTTAATTAATTATGAGCGCGGTAAACAAGCATATTAAAAATATCAAAAAAATTAAAAATGTGTGAAACCCTCTCGTTCGATATATCGGGTGGTTCAAAAAATCAGTTCACGATTTACGAATAGTATTTAATGAACATACTAACATACCAATGAGTTAGTGAATTCTAAGGAAAATATATATCACCACTCCAAAAAAAATTGTTTATTAATATTTTGTTCAAACAAATATTTCTTAACATTTTGACTACGATTTAAATGCAATATTTGTTATCACGCCCCATAACGTCACATTTAAAAAATTACATCATTGTGTTTTAGTTGTCATTTTCGTTACTCCGTTATAGCAACGTTAAAGTGACGTCATCTAATTGATTGTTATCACGAATTATAATATTATGAATGTTTAATTGTTCCGAAACATTCTATATTTTGTTTACTTTTATTACGACATCCGAATATTATTTTTCATGTTTAACATTTGCCGATAAATTCGAGTATAATATTTCAATATTTCAATATTTCGGTGGTGCCGATAGTTTCGTGTAGGATTCGCCAGTATAGAAATGCAACACAAGACAAAGGGGTGGGGGGTGAGAGAGGGATATGGACCGCAAATAGATGGATTGGAGGCTACGAACAAATAACGATGGAAGGAAGAGGAGATGGAGTAGGATTGAAAATGAGAGATTTTGTTAGATGAGAAGATTACTTTAGCCATTGATTTTGAGGCCTCAAATCCTCCCCTCATCCTTCCCTCTTATTTTTTCAACCCCTCCCACCCCCCCTCTCCATTCCCCAATCAAATGGACTCCTCCAATATTATATATACTCTTAACATATCAATATATAATGAATAACATTTTTTTCACATACATTAGAGATTGAATTGTGAAAATATTCTCTAGTATAGTAATTTGCGGGGCATTTGATTTGGAATATTCCACTTCATGAGGTTCATAATAAGAATGGAAGTATCCTGTGATAATAGAGCTGGAGAGGATCCACAAATTCTCAATCTCTCTCACACTTGAACACTGGAAGTACACTCATAAAACCTTATCCCTTTTTGCCAACAATACCTTGCACGTTCATTCTCAATACCTCTACACCTTCTACATTCATTCTTCTACTACTAACTTTTCTTTCTCTTTCTCTTTCTCAACCATAATTCCCTAATTATCTTCTTTTATCGAATTTCCTCACTTGGCCCCATTCAGCTTTTCTTGAATGTGAGTCTCGTATCGCTCGAGCTTTCTACTGCAAAAAGATACAAGAAATTGTTTCGCACGGGTAATGGCGCCCAAGACTGGAAAAGCCAAGTCTCAGAAATCCAAGGGGGACAAGAAGAAGAAAGAAGAGAAAGGTTCCATTTTACCGCTCTTTTTCTCAATCAAGAAAAGATATTAAATTTTGCCGAAATGATCGACATTGTGACTTCGCGAGAGAAGATTAAAATTGAATTCGATTATTTTTTGCAGTTTTACCAATAGTGGTCGATATCATAGTCGAAACATCGGATTATACACAGCTACCTCTCAAGGTTAGAATAATTTTTTTTTCGACAATTTAAAAACCGAAGGCATTGTTTTTATCTTTTTGCGTGCAAACAGGGGATATCGACGGACAGGATTCTCGACATTCGAAAGCTACTGACGGTACACGTGGACACTTGTCACTTGACAAACTATTCCCTATCTCACGAGGTACGTATGTATGCCAATTGGACGGTACGCGATTGCTTCGAGATTCGTGCTCATGAACATGTTTATTCTCAGGTAAAGGGGACACGGTTGAAAGACGCGGTCGAGATTGTTTCGCTCAAGCCATATCATCTCACCATTGTTGAAGGTACAATTTTTTTAATGTTTTATGGGCGTATAATTGGTGTATTGTATGTATGTATATAATTGGCGTACAATTATACAGATACAAATCGTAGTGGACCATTTTATTGTGAATGACTGAATTTCGTCCAGTCAGTTTTCTTTTGGACCCGCTTTTGTGTACTATATATATGGCCCATTAATGAACTAGAATATTATGAGTATGACAAGAAAAATATTATATTTTTCTGGTAAAAATCTAAAATATTTTCCCCTTCAAAACTAATAATAAAAAAAAATTCAAATTATTAACTTAGTGCGAAATTATCGATTTAATCATGATTTAATTTTACAAATCCCAATTAACGAAAAATTATGAAGGGTAAATATGATATTTTCAATTTTTAGAAGGGCAAATATGATATTTTTATTTTTGGAAGCTAAATATAATATTTTGTATATTTCGAAGGGTAAATATAAAAATACCCGTTTTATCTTTTACTTGTCCAATAATAAACAATTTTATTATAGAAATAATGGCAAAAAAAAAATTACTATATAAAAAGGAGAAATATTGGTAGTTTGGTACCAATATAAGGGGGTGTAGAATATTTTGATGTTTTTGAGGGGTATGTATGGAACTTTCCCTTTCTATACCAGATGACTACACTGAAGAGCAAGCCATCGCCCATGTCCGTCGCTTCCTTGATATCGTCGCCTGCACCACGGCATTCGGCCCGGCTCCGGCGAAGAACTCGTCCGCTACCCCAGGGACGGCGCCGGCGGCTACTGGCGGAGAGAAGCCTGAAGATGACACGCCAGCGGAAACGGATACTAAGACTAAGACAGCACCTAAGGAAGAGCCATTGTTGTATCCTCCTCCCAAGCTGGGCCAGTTCTACGAGTTCTTCTCTTTCTCCAACCTTAATTCTCCTGTCCATTGTGAGCTTTTGTTCTCCTTACTTGTAGCTTATTGCTTGATCCAGAGTTCTTGCAATGGGGGCAATTGCAATTTATCTTTAACTTGCATTTTGTTTCAGATATAAGGAGGTCGGCAAAGCCATTTGTGGACGATAAAACCGAAGATGATTTCTTTCAAATCGACGTGAGTGTTGACCAGAATCTCCAATTCTCTCACATTCATATCAAAATTTCTCAACCAAACTCAATTGAAGAAATATTCGCGTGTATTTATATTCTTAGGTACGAGTTTGTCAAGGAAAACCAATGACCATTGTGGCATCTAAAGGCGGTTTTTATCCATCTGGAAAACGAACCCTACTTAGCCACTCTTTAGTTGGTTTATTACAACAAATTAGCCGCCCTTTTGATGGTGTTAGTGCAAATTTCACCTTCAATTTATTTTAATCGATTTTTCTTCATCCTTATTTACTTTGGACTTCTGATTACAGGCATACAAAGCTCTCATGAAAGCTTTCATCGAGCACAACAAGGTAATAAATATTAAATTCATTTAAATGCCTGAATTTCTCGCTTACTAAATAATTAATTTATTTATTTGAATTTCAGTTTGGAAATCTCCCATACGGATACAGAGCAAACACATGGGTGGTTCCTCCCATAATCTCAGACTCTTCGTCTTCAACATTCCCCCCTCTCCCACTAGAAGACGAAACATGGTTAGGAAATGGAGGAGGCCAGGGGCGAAACGGTCAACACGACAAAAGACCATTCGCGAAGGAATTTACCATTTTAGCCTCGATGCCATGCAATACACCCGAAGAGAGACAAATCCGTGACCGCAAAGCGTTTCTTCTCCACAGCCTTTTCGTCGACGTCGCGGTTTTCAAAGCAACTGACGTCATCAAGAGAGTCGTCGCCAGCTGTCAGTCAGGAACTGAAGGTGTCCAGTCAGTCGAGGAACAAGTGGGGGATTTGAGAATTTCGGTGAAGAGAGACGAATCAAATGCGGGTTTCAAAGACGAGATTAAATTGGACGGGACTCATGATTTGGGGATGAATTTGAACGAAATTGAAAAGAGAAATTTGATTAAGGGAATTACTGCTGATGAGAGCTCCACTGTTCATGTGAGAGTTTGATTTTTATTTTTTTTGCAAAAAAGCCTTATAATTACTGAATATTTAAAAAAAAATCTTTTTTTAGGATACTGCTACTCTTGGTGTAGTGGTGGTTAAGCATTGCGGATATACAGCGATAGTACAAGTTCCAATCGCGACTCGCTTAGCTAAAGCTAGTCCGCAGGTACAAGATATCTCGATCGAAGACCAACCAGATGGAGGAAGCAACGCCTTAAACGTTAACAGGTACGATTAATAATATTAAAATATACGAGAATAAAACCAATTTTCTGAGTTTTTGTTTTTATTTTTGCAGTTTGAGAATGGTACTCAATAACTCAAAACAGAGCACAGAGACCGAAGATTCAGATTCGTTAAAATCGTTTGTAAAAGATATAATAACTGAGAGTATTTCAAAATTACAAAACGAGTCTGATAAAAAGAGGAAATCCATAGTAAGGTGGGAACTGGGTGCGTGTTGGGTTCAGCATTTACAAACCGAGAAAAACGAGCCGAAAAAATCGGAAGAAAATAAAGCGGTGGTGGTGGGTGGGCCCGCGGTGAAGGGATTGGGGAAGAAATTCGGCCAATTGAAAGAGATTAAGAAGAAAACAGAGGACTCTGTTTTGAACGATAATGTTTTGGAAAATGAAAATGTGAAGGAGTTGGAGTTGAAGAAGTTTGTTGATGAATCTTCGTTCGATAAGTTGAGAGACTCTGATATTGGTCTTCATTCTAAGGTATTTAAATTGGATTTTGTGTTTTTTCTTTAAAATGTAAATTTTGATTAATTGTTTGATTGATTTGATTATATTTTGTAGTCTCCAGAGGAATTGATCGAGATGGCGCACAAATATTATGAGGATATTGCGTTGCCTAAATTGGTTCGTGTTTTATAATTTGATATTACTAATTTCTAAATTATTTAATTATGGTAAAATTTATATTTCCAGGTGTCTGACTTTGGTTCGCTCGAGCTCTCTCCAGTGGATGGGAGAACTTTGACCGATTTTATGCACACTCGCGGCCTTCAAATGCATTCATTAGGCCGCATTGTATAAACCCTAAACCCTAACTTTCAAAATTTTAATCATAATCCCCTCTTTATGTATATTTACTTCTTTATTTATTTTTGCCAGGTGGAACTAGCAGATAAGCTTCCACACATACAATCACTCTGCGTGCACGAAATGATAATTAGGGCTTTTAAGCATATATTACGCGCTATTATCGCATCGATTGACGATATAAATAAAGTTTCTGACGCTATATCTCCGTGTTTAAATATCTTACTTGGCCCGCAAGAAACCGAGAATGATAATCATACGCAAAGGTGGCTTGAAATCTTCCTAGAAAAAAGATTTGAATGCAAATGGAAAGACGATTATGCCCTTGACTTGAGAAAATACGCCATTTTACGCGGACTTTGCCACAAGGCATGTTATTTAATTTTATTTCTTGAAAATAAAATAAAATAAAATATAATATTTATTGAAAATTATTACTACAGGTTGGGCTTGAGATGGTGACAAGAGACTATGACATGGAGGGCCCACAACCATTTAAAAAATCAGATATTCTTAGCATGGTCCCTATCTACAAGGTATAAAAACTATAAATAATCTAAATTTTTAAAGATTTCAAAATTGGATTTGTTTGATTAAATTTAATTAAATTTCATGTATTTAATTAAATTAAATTAAATTTATATAATTTGTGTGTAGCACGTGGCATGTTCGTCTGCAGATGGACGAACTCTTTTGGAATCGTCGAAAACTTTCTTAGATAAAGGCAAATTAGACGATGCTGTTAATCACGGCACAAAAGTATATATTAAAATAATTAAAATATAATAATTAAATTATCTATTTTATCTATTTTATTGATTTTTAATTTGCTGACCCCGGTAGGCACTAGCGAAACTCGTGGCGGTATGTGGGCCGTACCATAGGATGACAGCTGGCGCGTACAGTTTATTAGCTGTAGTTCTCTACCACACTGGCGATTTCAATCAGGTAAATAAAATAAATAAATTTATTGAATTTTATAAAATAAATAGTAATAATAATAATTCAATGGATCTGAAAATGAAATAAATAAATAGGCGACAATATACCAACAAAAAGCATTGGATATAAATGAACGAGAATTGGGACTCGATCATCCTGACACAATGAAAAGCTACGGAGATCTCGCTGTTTTTTATTATCGCCTTCAACACACCGAATTAGCTCTCAAGTAATCAATTTCTTTATTTTCTATTTATTAACTTCAATCCTCAATATTAAATAATATTTGTTTTTTTTTAATTTAGGTATGTGAACAGAGCATTGTATTTATTACACCTGACATGTGGGCCCTCACATCCTAACACTGCCGCGACGTATATAAACGTGGCAATGATGGAAGAAGGATTGGGTAATGTTCATCTCGCATTGAGATATCTCCACGAAGCTCTTAAATGTAATCAAAGACTTCTCGGCGCCGACCACATTCAGGTCTCTCTCTCACTCCTCTCTTTCTCTCTCTAGAA
Source organism: Luzula sylvatica (assembly GCA_946800325.1). NCBI lineage: Eukaryota > Viridiplantae > Streptophyta > Magnoliopsida > Poales > Juncaceae > Luzula > Luzula sylvatica. The sequence continues at coordinate 55,595,223 of OX326960.1, read as the reverse complement.
AATTTTAAATTTTAAATTTTTTTTGTAATGGTTAACAGACTGCAGCGAGTTACCATGCAATAGCAATAGCTTTATCTTTGATGGAAGCGTACAATTTAAGTGTGCAACACGAGAAAACTACTCTTAGAATTTTGCAAACGAAACTCGGTGCAGAAGATCTTCGTACACAAGTAATGTGATATTATATTAATGAATATACCATTTTACGAGGAAATATATACTTTTTTCTAAAGAGAGGTAGTGGTGTTGATAATAGGATGCGGCTGCGTGGTTGGAGTATTTTGAATCGAAGGCGTTGGAGCAGCAAGAAGCTGCGAGAAACGGCACGCCAAAGCCTGACGCGTCTATTGCTAGCCGAGGGCATCTTAGGTAATTTAATTTAATTTTAATTATTAATTTTGGGTTAATTAATTTATCGTTTTGATTTTGATTTGTTAGTGTTTCTGATCTTCTGGATTATATCAATCCTGACGAGGAGATTAAACAAAGAGAACTTCAAAAGAAACTCGCTCGTGCTAAGGTTTTTATTTTAATTATATTTTTATATTATTAAAAAAAAGGAAACTTAATGCGACTGAATAATGTAGATCAAAGAGAAAACTGGTCAAAACCAATTCGACTCGACCGAAGAAGACGAACAAGCAAAATCGACACCAAACCCCTCGAATAATAACAAAGAAAACAATAACAATACCAAATTAGAGATATTTAAATCCAAGGAAGAAAAAGAAAAAGAAAAAGAAAAAGAAAAACCTAATGTAGCAATAATCCACCATGCATCATCTACCCCTTCTCAAAATGACATCATCAACGAAGGTGACATAATCTCTGACGAGGGCTGGCAAGCGGCTCTCCCCAAGAACCGTAGACCCGGTCTAGGAACAAACCGTAGACCAAGTCTAGAGAAGATCAACACGAATACTGAAAATGGAAGTGTTAGATCGAACCCTTCGAAATCTTCCAACTCTCTTTCAAAGAAACTTGTGAAGAGTTCGAGCTTTAACAATAATAATAAAGTTGGTGGAGAGAAATCCCCTAATGCCAAGTCAGCACCTACGAGTCCAGCTGTCAAGGTGCCCAAATCCGTGGGGCCCACCGCTCAAAGAAAATCTTTGTCTTACAAAGAAGTTGCCTTGGCTGCTCCTGGTACTCTCGTTAAGTCTGTCGAACTCGAACAAGAAAAAGACTCGGTCTCGTCAGAACAAGAAGTAAAAATTGAGGATAATAAAGATGCTGTCAAAAAGGAGGATAATAAAGATTCCGAATTAAAAGAAAAGAAAACCAAAATTAAAGTAGTAGTCGAGGTGGAGGATTCAAAACCTATAACAGAGAAATCATCTGAACCATTGGATTCTAAAAAAGGAACTGAATCCAACGAAGATCAAGTTCCTTCTCCAAAGGAGGAAGCGGAGGAACCAACAAAGGAAGGAAAAGAGGAAAACCAGGAAAACATTTCCAGCGGAAGCGAAACCGAGAAAGCATCTCCAACAGGAGACAAAAAAGAATCACCATCATCATCACCATCTAGTACAAGCAAGCTCTCCGCATCCGCACCGCCGTTCAACCCATCGACCGTACCGGTTTTCGGGTCCTTCCCCGTACCGGTCTTCAAAGAGAACGGAGGAGGCTTATTGCCACCGCCGGTGAACATACCTCCGATGCTAACAATTCCAATAAGGAAACAACATCCTCACCAATCCGCCACCTCTAGGGTTCCGTACGGACCCAGAATTGCAGGCGGGTACAATCGCTCTGGCCATCGGGGCCCACGCAATAACAATATTAATAAGAGTGGGGTGAGCAACGGGGAGGGGATCGGTGCGAGAGTGATGAACCCCAATGCCGCGGAGTTTGTACCGGGCCAAACTTGGGTTGTTCCTAATGGTTATGGGATTCCTCATTCTCCTAATAGCGTTATTGTTTCTCCTGTGAGTGTTTCGCCTGAGACGCCGATTAGCAATGAGGAAGTTAATGAAGGGGATGAGAAGAGCGGGGAGGAGAGTAAGGAGGGTGGAGAAGAAGAGGTGGCGGTGGTGGTGGAGGAGGAGTCTTGTGAAGTTGATTCGGAGGTGGTCGAAGAAGATAATGAGGAAGTCGAGATTGGCGGTGAAGTTAAGGTTGTTGAGGTTGTGAGTTGAAGAAGTAGGGAGTTGTGTGTGTGTGAGAGAGAGAAAGAAGATAATTTTGAAGAGATGAGAAACCGAGTTTTGGTTTTTTGCCCCGAAATTTGGGAGTTTTGTTGTGTGGTGATATGCGGATGAAGTAATTGGCGAGCATGTAAAGAAGATGAGTCGAACACGAACTACTGTTTTCTTTGTTTTTCATTATTATTATGTTTTTTTTGTATATTTTTTAGTAGTTTTTCTTTTGAACTATGAGAACATTTCTTTTGAAGGTGGGGAGTAATAATGTATCTATTTGAAGAATTCTAGTAAATAATGATCTTATTTTTCTGTCTGTAAGATTCTTATACCATTTTCTACTTGTGCGAGTAAAATCCTTCCCTGTTCTTGAGTTTGTGTTGCAGGAGAAAGGAAGGGAATGAAAGAGGTTATATATTTTTTTTATATATTTTGAAGTCAAATCTAATCCAAAAATAATAGACATTTTCAGTTTCTTATTTTATTAATGATATCAATGTGACTTGATTTTTGTATATTCGTGCAAATCACTCCACAAGATAAAAAATATTTTCTTTTTCTTCTCAAATTTTAAAGAAGATAATGAAAATTAATTATTTACATTAAAGACATTTTGTGTATTTAAGTAATGAATCGATTTGTCATAGAAATATGAGAAAGTGCTGTTATTTGTATTTATTACAATTTCGTCCTCGCCATCACATCCTAAGAACAATTTGATCAATAATTCACGTATTTTACACGTATTGTTGTATATATTATGTTCTTTCGGAAAAAATTATATATATTTTTTAATAAATAACAAAAACTTAAATTTCAAACAATGATCAAGACAACAAAAATATTAATAATTAATAATATATCTAAATTTATGATTTTTAAACAAAAATAAACATTATTTTATAAAATAATTATATTTCTCAATTATTTATGAATAAAAGAATTTATATTTATATAATTTTATATATCGAACTATGGTATTCGTATTACGTAAAATAAATCTAACTATACACAAATAACCGAATCAACGAATTATTAGCGTATTCATTTTTATTTGATTGAATATTTGACCGATTTGTTTGAATTATACACGAACATATTACATACCGTATGCGTAAATAGTGCGGATCATGTATTTGACGGAGCACACCCTTATATTCATGGATTTGAATTCCCAGGTTTACTTACAAACCGCAATTATTTTCCGTGTAACCTGAGATTTAGAATTCCGTTTTAAAGTTATCCAAGCAGAGAAGAAAAAGGCGGGAAATCGAAAAGTCGATATACCAAATCGCACAATCGACGACAGTGGCGATCGGAGATGGGCGATCGGGCGATGATCAACCAAGACCAGCTACTGCATCCCGCGGTGGATGATTTGATGGCGGTGCTCAGCAATGCTAGTAGCAGTCTCTCCGCCGTACAAGATCACGTCCACTCGGACTTCCAGCGTTCCTATCCTGACCACGTACGCATTCAAAACCCTAGATCTTTTGCGATCGTAGTATTTTTTTTTGATTCGTTGTTATAATTGTTGCTTTTTCGGTGAAAAGGCGAATCCTTGCAAGCTCGTAAATCGGATTAAGAAGATCCAAGGGGAGCTAGTGTCACTCAAGGAGCTCTGCAGCGAACTCCTAGCAGAGAAACAGGTATTTGTGCATTCTTCTCTCTTGTTCTACGGAGTGCAAAAGAATCCATCTTGAGCTGAACTTACCGGCCAAGTCTGCACAATTTGACGGTACAGGTGGCTTATCTGAACCTGTACCAACCGATAAATGGATCCTTAACTCATTTTATTTTATTTTTAATCAGGAACTAATAGACAAAGCAAGGGCAAGTTTGGTTGCACAGAGAAATCCAATCGAGCGATTACTCTTCTCTTCTGGTTTACCGCCTATGAGTGAATCTGATGAAGCTACGTATACAAATATGAATCAAGTATACAAATCCTTTCTAATTTTGTGTTTTCTTCACCAAATTTTATTTTGCTATAACGAATTAAGATTATCGAATCAATGATTTTGATTTTAGGCTTCTAACTTTTATATCAATTCTTATATAGATTATCGACGAATGGTCTTCTCACATAAGGACAAAGAAAGGTACTTGAATACAGATAAATATTATTTTTCAGAAAATGCAGAATGTTTTTCGATCTCTAATTTATTTGTATCGTTTCTTTCTCAGAGGATGGTGATTCTGACGATATAAACAAGTTGCTCTTCTCTTCTATTGTTCGGAATAATTGAAACTTGAGTGCGTTTTTCGTTATATATTCTCCTATTCGCGTGAAGGAGCTACATCTTGATTGTTTCTTCATTTGATTTTCATACATGTTGTCTCGTTATTTTTCATGGTGTGTATTTTACTATTTTTATACTCCATTTTGAGATTCTGAAAATTTACTTTTGTTCTTTTGATGTATCGGTTGAGTTATTTATCGGACAAATATTAAAATGGGTGATTCTATGATATGACACTTTTAAAAGGGTAATTTGGATATTTTCAATTAATTCAAAATTTTCTTTTATATGTATAATGAATCTTTCCTATTTTGCCTAACATTAATTGATTAAAATATACTTAAATATTATCATTAGATAGACAAATTATCAAAATACCCTTTCAAATAGGATCTACCAGAAAAAGATTCTACCATATAGTGAGTACCACCCTATTAAAATTTACCCATACAAAGAACTTAATTTTAATTCTAGTTAATCACCGCGGAATTGGAACAATGTTTATCTCATTGGAATCTTAATTTCATAGTAAGTTTCAATAATGTTTATTATGACACCGTTGTACGGTTATTCTATGCCATGGTCACATAGATGGTCGGGAAAATTATAAGTCCTACCTTTTTGGGAAAGAAATTGTTTATGAAAGTCTTATACGTGATTTATTTCATTTAGGGGATTTTGGATTAGATGAATATGTAGGTATGGATGCGGGTGTGCTTAGAGGTCCCATTTCTTTTTTTACGAATGGAAGAGCATGCAAAGGTTTTAAGCCATGTCACGAAAAATTATGAATTCATGCATCCCAATTTGTTTTACCCTAGTCCTAGGACTATGTTTGATATTATTGACCGCATCGTGGTTCCACAAAGGTTTAACAAGATTGACCTTATGAATGCTTATTATCTACGACACATATGACATTTAGATAAAAAAATCAACATCCCGTATGTCATAATCCATACCATTAATAGCGTTGAGAGTCACATGTTGTATTTGCCCTATGCAAATATGATCACAAAGATATGCAATCATTTCAGGATGAAAATTTCATTTGAGGAAATGCGTATGCCATTGAAAACAAGTCAAAACATTCTTAGTTGAAATGGATTGAGAGAGTACGAACTATACCCTCACGTGAACGGTTTGTATATTCGAGATGCTGCCCCATTGTCCTTCCTCGTTTGGATGAGAATGACAATGGAATACCGGACACATAGGCAATTAATTTCGTATCCCCAAATTATGCTAAAAGATCGGGACGCACCCGATAGAATATGTAATATCCTTCATTTTAAGGTTGAAGTTATTTAGAAGAATTAGTTGTATGTATCGAAAAATTATGTAATAGTCTAGTTTTTGAACCCTATTATCTGAATCCTTGTACCTTATTTTATGAATAGAATATATTAGTTTTAACTTTTGCAGTGTTTAGTCTTATCCTTCAAAAACGAATATATTCGCTTTAACTTTTCCCTTCATCTTTTACCGTCTTTATTAGAAACGAATATATTCGATTTTACTTTTTTCAGTCCTATTAATATGTGTCTCCTGACTTGTAATTTTTCATAAGCCAAACCCTTCTCTTCTTCTTCATCTTCTTATTCTTGTTCTTGTTCTTGTTCTTCTTCATCTTCTTCTTCTTGTCTCCAGTAATGGCTTCGTCATCATCTTCTACTCCTGCCAAAGAATGGTGGGATATCGAGTTGAAAGAGATCTTTTTTGATAAAAGACATGTCTTATCTCCTCCGGTTTCCTACAAAGATAGACCCGTTATTGAGTGTCATATGTACGACATTCGATATTTGGGAAAAAAAATGCGAGGAATCGTTATTCATACATCATGACATGTTCATTATGTTAGCCCAAAACAACGAAGAATGACATGATTGGGATAAACGGCGCCCCAAAGCACAAGTTAGAGTTATGGATGCATTTCATGTAAGTTATTTCAAATTTAATTTACAATTTTGAAATATTGAATTATTTTGTTTACGTGTGTATTTCCTTTAAATAGAAATGTTACAAATGGGAAGTGGAGGTTACAAATATGGAGGAAATCACCATATTTTTGGCAATATTGTCGCATACGTTGGGAAAGAATTGTAAAGGAAATGTACGACTTCATGTGTAATGAATGTACTTTGCATGATATGTATATCGATTTATGGTTCCAAAAAGGAGTTACGCCAGAAAAGAATATTATGCCAGTACATACGAATCACAACGCGTTAATGCGGATGGTTCAAGAATGGATATATATCAAACCTCCGTACCAACCAAGGCGTAAATATTCTGACGTGCATGGGAACCTAGTGAAAACAAATATGTGAATTGTCAAGAAAAGGAAGTAAAAGTAGTTTTTTACTATCCAAGGAATTAATAAGGTCTAATTACTATTGTAGTATGTAGTAGATATTTCATGTAGTTTGTATCAGTAGTAATGCAGTATCTATTTTAAATTTCATGTAGTTTGGTTAATGTAGTAAGTTTATAAATTTGGATGTAGTAACTTCTATTTACTTTGATGTAGTAAAATTTTCAATTTTCATGTAATTTCAAATTTAAAGAACAAATATGGACTAACATTGATATCACGAAAACAATAAGCAAACATCACAACATAATACAACCATACGAAACATCATAACATAATCTAAACATACGAAACATCAGAACAAAATCTAAGAATATTGAACTAGACAAGATGCAAACATCACAACATAATCTAACTATCATCTCTCGGTGCATTTTGTGTTGGGTCGAAATAGTCATGAACACCACCGTATGAAGTACCCTCACCACCATACATTCAAAGGTGGAGTTCATGAAGTCCATGAGTTGTGAAGCGGGCCCATAATTTGGTCGCGACGTAGAAACATAGTCCGTAAATGATGGTTGGACAAACCCACTCCATGCATTAATGTTGTCCGGTTGTTGTCCTGCGTGAGGGTTAACCGTGGGCCCTGTTAGTTGTTCATCGTTCAGAGCATACTCCTGATTGTTCAACGATAATGCGTCTAGCAAAACCGACATTCTAGCGCCCATTTGATTCAAGACAAGGCGAGATTCACAATTATGTCCGCAATTCCCAGCTTGTCTAGCACGGCGAATGTCTAGTTGTATCTCGTGCACATATAATTTAAAGATATCATTTTGATTTAATTTAATTTGAATGAAATTAATAAATAAAGATATACCATGGATAGCAAAAGTGGACGACTAATGGTGGTCACAATCCACCGTCTCATAATTCGCCAAAACCATCTCATGTAATCCTGATAACATACATTTACTACATAACTTTTCACCAAATTTTACAAACACTACGAAAACTTATTTTTCGATTCATAACAATCTTTACAAGGATATTTACAAGGAAGTGAAAAATATAGTATACAAAAAGTGACTACTTTGATGTATTTGTTGAAGATAAATGATTTCCTTTCCATGAGCGGGTGATCTTGCCCCGTATCAACTGAGGAGTAATCTAAGAAGAGTTACATAAATTTTCAATTTTATCACAAAATACAGTAACATAATCATATATATATATATATATATATATTACTGTTAAAAAATCTAGGTGGGAGGAGCGCTGAGTCGCTGCCCCCTCTAGTTCATTAATAAATCCGCCGCTGCTTTCCATGACTTTTTATATGCAATATATTTAACATCTAATCATTTCTATTATTGAGAGAATAGATATGATATTTTTACTTTTAGAAGAGTAAATATTATTTTGGATTTTTAGAAGAGTAAAATAGTAATTTTAAATGTCAAGTATTAATTTTAACGAATAAATTGAATGATTTTTAATTGTTGAATAAATACAATATTTTAGATTTATAAGAGGTAAAATATGATATTTAATTTTAAGAAAATTAAATATGTAATTTTAAATTAAAAAAAAGATAAATATGCAAATTCTCCTTAATTAATTTGCAAAAATAATAATTCCGTTCAATTATTGGGCAAATATCAAAAAATATTTAGCATCTCCAATATGATAGTTAATCAATCTAGAATTTGTAAATTACATAATATTCATTTCGCTGAATAAAATGACGAATATAGATCATTTTCGCTAAATTACGTAACCATCCGATGATGTTGTTAAATATATATCTCTACTTTCTTCGAATAAATTGCCGAAAATTCAATTTCATCGCCGAGGACGAAAATACTATGTTTGCAAATTAGTTAACGTGAACATTATTATTTTTATTTTTATTTTTGGGGGAAACTAGTGAGATATAACAAGGACGGAACCAGACATAAAGATTAAGGGAGGGCCGGAACCAAGACGATTAAGGGGGGCCGAGAAAACAATTTTCTTTATCCAACATTCTTAAAACATGACTTACAAAATAACAAAATACATAATATTATTAAATTATATGTAAATTCCAAAAGTATGTATTCGTCTAAAATAATAAACATTGAAATAAATCTAATTAAAACGTAGTGGAACTCGTCTTTTATGCATTAAAGAAAAGTTTTCTATAATTTTCTCCATTGAAAAAAAATTCGGCAATTTTCTTTTCGATATAAACAACCAAATAATTGATCAAATTTTATCTATTAGTTTTATTTTTGTTACTTCTAGATTTTGCACGTTTAATACAAAATTAATTACTAATTTTGAAAATTTTAAGAAATTTGAAGAGCATGCTTGCTTGCTATATTGGGAAACAAGCATGATATATTATTTGTAGTTTGAAAAAGATTTTGAGTTGTTTTGAAAAAAAAAATGGGTGGTTCACAAGAAAAAAAAACATGAAAGAAATAAGATGAGAGGCATTTGTATATTGGGAAACAAGCATGATATATTATATTGGATGAAGAAAGCTGAATCTTTATTGAATGATATTGGACTAGCCCCTTTGAATGTGCATGTAATTGCATGGTTCAATTACATCCAAAAATATCTATAATTAAATTAAAATTTATAGAAATTCATGGGACAGCCAAGACTTGGTTTGAGGGTAATGGGAGGGAGGGAAAGGAAAGGTAAGGTAATAAAAAATTCTTAAGGGTAAAAATATTATTCTACCCATGTTTGGTTTGGAGAGAGGGCACGAAGGATAAATTGAGAGGATATAATTATATGTATTATATTATATATTTATTTTTAGAATAACTTATATAAATATTGCAAATTAATTTTTAAAATTATAATAACGTAAATTTTCAAAATCCAATATATTTTCAATATCCCAAATTTCAAAATATGATATTTTTAAAAATTATTATTATTTTTCTAAACATATTTTTTCATCATCTCCATTTGATGCGTTACTTGAGATGTTTAAAATATTCTCTCGTGAAAAACCAAGCATGGGAATTTTTCCCCTTCCATTCCCGAATTTTTTTGACATGTAGCGTAAGAATAGCTCCAACTTTCCCCAAATTGCAAAAGTAGCCCTTTTGCCAAATCTCCTGGCGAAAGAGAATGATATTTCGCCAGAGGGTCTGGCGAAATTGTCTAGCCATGATTTTTGCTCGTTAACCTGATTTGTTTTCAATTAAGCCACTTTCGCCAGGCCATCTGGCGAAAGAGGAAAATAATATTTTTTATAATCCTTTTTATTTTAAAGTACCAAAAAAAACATTATGCATTTTCGCCAGCCCTACTGGCAAAACTGCAGGTAGCAGCACCTGTTCAGGCACCTTTCTATAAGATTTAGGGATCTATATGTAAATATGTCATAACTTTTTACTCGTATGTCCAAATTGAATTATCTTTATTTTGTTAGATTTTTTATTGTGTATTTAATAATTGTGTTAAATTGGACAAGTTTATCTTGAATTTCCAATTTGTTTGTATTTTTCAATTAATTATAGATTTATGTGAAAAATTAGCATTGCAACTTTTTTTGTGATGTTTAAAATTTTATAAAAAATATTTTTGTATTATTTACCTGTTTGTACTTCTTTTTCATGTTTGCAAATTTGTCTAATTAATAAGAGAAATAAAAAGATAAAAAATATTTGAATAATTAGGTTATATTTCTATGAAAATTCTCCATTTATATGTCTTGTTTTGCAAAATAAATTTGACTATTTTTTATATTTTAAAATTACCAAAAAATATAATGTTTAATACTTATTATGTCTAGTTCATTCACGATCACATCTCACTCAATTTTATTTATTTTTCTATTTATTATGATTTTTAGAAATTAAAATAAGATGAACTTCTAAAAATTGAAAGATGAAATTCTAAAAATGATAACAAATAAAAAAAATGAACGAAATTGAGTTAGATATGATCCTGAACGAACCAAACACAATGAATATTAAACATAATAAATTTTGATGATTTTAAAAAATATAGAATGCAGTGAAATTTATTTTATGTTTAATATTCATTGTGTTTGGTTCCTTCAGGATCATATCTAACTCATTCATTCATTTTTTTATTTGTTATCAAAAATGACAACAAAAATGGAGAATTTTAATAGCAATTTAACATAATTATCCAAATATTTTTTATCTTTTTATTTTCTTATTATAGACAAATTTCCAAACATAAAAAAGATGAACATCACAACAAAATCTCGTAATGCTAATTTTTCACATAAATTCATAATTAATAAAAATTAAAAAATAAATTGAAAATTGAAGATAAAGCTATCTAATTTCACACAATCATTCACCACACAATAACAAATGTAACAAAACAAAACAAATTCAATTTGAACATACCAATAAAAAGTAATGACAAATTTATATATAGATCTTTTAAATATTACAGAAAAGGTGGCGAAAATGCATTTTTTTTTTTGCTATTTAAAAATGAAAATAATTAAAAATAAATAATATTCTTTCTTTCGCCAATGGGCTTGACGAAAATGACTTAATTAATTTTTTTCAAGTTAACGTGCAAAAATAATGATTAAAAATATTTTCGCTAAATTTTGTGAGAATTAGTTTTGTAAATTCGGCAAAAATATAGTGCTCCTTATCAATTGGGCTTTTGTAAATGCTCCACGTCAAAAATATTTTTTCTCCCTTCCCCTCCTTTGCCCCCGAACCAAGAAAAGCAAAAGCCGCCACTGGATACAAATATTCTGTCTGTTTATTTTAGTAGCTTACTAGTGACGACCAATTAGACTTTCGCAACAATCACTTTTTGTCCCAATAAGAGCAAGCTCCGATTCTAACCTGCTCCAATCAACCATGGCGGAGACGGAGGAGCATCTCGACGTCCTAACCAAAACCGGAGAGAAGACCGGCATCTCTAAACCCAGGCACCTCTCCACACTCTCTGTCTTTCTCAGTACAATTAATCATCGATTTATTGATAATATTATTTTGATTCAAGTACAGGGGGCTGGTTCATCGGGATGGCGATTATCACCGGGCCGTGCACGTGTGGATATATGCCGAGAGTACTGGTGAGCTTTTGCTGCAGAAACGCTCCGATTGCAAGGATTCCTGGCCAGGACAGTGGGATATTTCCAGTGCGGGACATATTTCGGCCGGAGATTCCTCCCTCTTGTCCGCAAGGTAATGAATGATTATTCAATCTTTGTGCTAAAAGCAAGGATTTGTTTTTTCTTGCCATTTGTGCACGAATTGAATGAATTTACTGCAAGTGCTCAGTTCATTCTTGCATATTTTCAGGAGGGAGCTTGAAGAAGAACTAGGAATCAAACTCCCAAACGATGCATTTGAGCTTTTGTTCGTTTATCTTGAAGAATGGTTTGTTCAATTCGAATTATCTTCTTTCCCAATTCTGCACAAATTGAGTTAATACCCTTTTTTTCTCTTGTTTTGCAGCGTTACCAACAATGGATTGTTCATCAACAATGAATACAGTGATGTATACCTCGTGACGACTTTGGCCCCAATTCCTCTAGAGGCCTTCACTCTCCAAGTAATCCATTAATTTCATTCACAATCTTTTTCGCAAAAAAATTCATTCTTGGTATTATACGATACGATATGAATGAATGTCTGTACTGTAGGAAAGTGAAGTTTCAGCAGTAAAATATATTGATTGTGCGGAGTATAAGAGTAATCTTGCAAGGGGAGTCGAAAGTTACGTACCATATGAAGTAGATGGATCATATGGCCAATTATTTACCATAATTGAGGAAAGGTAACTTTGTTTTCGTCCCTATTTTTAAAATCATTCGCATAATTAATTAGGTAAATATTTATTTTGCATTTGTGTGAATATTTAGGTACAAGGACAATTTGGAATCACGTAGTTTAAGCTTGCAAAAGCAAATTCAACGATATGCTCCCATCCATTTGAATCCTGATGTAAGCTTTTATTTTATCGTCTTAATATTAATATTTTGATTAATTAATAATTTTTAATTATATTATTTCAATTTGCCAGTTGTCAGAGCTTTCAGTCAGTGATAGACAAGCCCTGATTTATGTTCTCAAAGCATCAATGCTTATGGATGATATTTATCGTGAGCAGGTCAACATTAATTAAATATAGCAAACAAATTATTAAATAATATATATATTCTGATTTATTATTATTTTTTGCCAGTTATGGAATAGTAATCCAGATCTAAGAGACTGGCTCAAAAATAATTCCAACTCTTCTTCAATTGATCGCTTGAAATGGACTTACTATTCTATCAACAAGGGCCCATGGTAACATAACATTTTCATTTTCTTATTAAACAACTAATTATTTCCTGATAATTAATTAATTAATTTAATTATTTATTACCTAAAAACAGGTCTTGTCTTGATGAGAACAAGGCATTTTTAACTACGGCCGATTCTGCAGTGAAGTTATTAACAGATGCAACGAAGCCTGTTTCAGGATGGAAAGGGGTTGAGTACAGAGCTGCATTTCCTCTTGTCAAGCCACTCGGTGCAAATTTCTACCCTCCAGATATGGACAAAAACGTAATATAATTTTTTATGAACTCTGTATATTCCGCCTCCTAAATAAGTTTCTTAATGCAATTTTACTGTATTTATGTGGTAGGAATTTGAGTTGTGGAAAAATAAACTGAGCGAGGATGAACAAAAGGAAGCAATAGGTTTTTTTAATGTAATAAGACGAAATGGGAACGGTTCAGATGATGAATTATTTATCGTTCCATTCTCAGAGGAGTATAAGTCTACTCTGAGTAAAGCCTCTGAGCTTCTAATTAAAGCTTCGGAATTGGCTGATACACCGAGGTAATTGATTTGTTTATAATTATAATCTCATATTATTCCTTTAATTAAAAATTAAAATAAATCAGTTTATTTTTTACTCGTTTCAGCTTGAAACGATTGCTTAAAGCTAAAGCAAATGCTTTTATCTCGAATAATTATTACGAATCTGATATAGCCTGGATGGAATTGGTTAGTTTATTTTAATTCATTCAACTTTTCTTTAATAAAAATTCTATGTTTTTACAGTTTTTTATTTTATTTTGTAGGATTCGAAATTGGACGTGACAATAGGTCCATACGAGACATATGAAGATGCACTATTTGGATACAAGGCAACGTTTGAAGCTTTTGTTGGGATCCGCGACGACACCGCAACTTCTCAACTTAAACTTTTTGGTGATCGCTTACAGGTATTAATTATATCCTAAAAATTTATAATTTCATTGTTATTTTTACATGCATTTCGTACAATGTTGACAATTTTTTTATTGTAGGATTTGGAGAGGAACCTTCCGATGGATGATTCTTACAAGTCTGATACGGTATCTGCTGCTCCGATCCGTGTAATTCAGCTTCTCTTCAATGCCGGGGTTTGTTCATTTTTATAATTATTATTCTTTAATTACCATGCGGATTAATACTTTAATTAGTTTGGGATATTTATTATGTGTTATATGTTTCCTTGCAGGATGTAAAAGGACCGCAAACAGTTGCTTTTAACTTGCCCAATGATGAACGTATAGTGAACGAACGTGGAACCTCCATGGTTTTGCTCAAGAATATTTCTCAAGCCAAGTACTCTTTTTTTATTTTTTTTATTTTTACCTTAAAAAAATGTTAAATAAATGGTGGTTGTAATGAATATGGATTTGGCAGGTTCACGAATATATTGCAGCCTATTGCTAATGTGTGCATAAAGGAAGAACAAAAACAATATATAGATTTCGAGTCATTCTACACGCATACAATTTGCCATGAATGCTGTCATGGTATTGGCCCTCATTCAATTGTCCTTCCAAATGGCCAAAAGTCTACTGTTAGATTGGTATGTTTTAACTTTTATCTCTTAAACATTTGAACAACTTATTGTACCATGTTAAATAAATTCAACTCCTATTATTAATATTTTTTATGCTTAAAAGGAATTGCAAGAATTGCACTCAGCTTTAGAGGAAGCCAAAGCAGATATTGTTGGCCTTTGGGCACTCAAATTTCTTATTGATCAGGTCAAATTAATTTTTTGTATAGTTGTCTACATGTGCATTTTTTTTTATACAATTAATTAAATTAAAATTTTCGATTTCTGTGCAGGGTTTGTTACCGAAAACTTTGTTGAAATCTATGTACGTGTCGTTCTTGGCAGGGTGTTTTCGTTCAATAAGATTTGGACTCGAAGAAGCCCATGGGTATTAAATGCAATATTATGTTAAAATATTAATGTAAATTAAGTTTGTGAACGTGTTGAAATATATCGAGCTTATATTACAGGAAAGGGCAAGCGTTGCAGTTCAATTGGTTATGCGAAAAGGGAGGCTTTGTTTTGCATTCAGATGGCACATTTTCAGTTGATTTTACCAAGGTAATAATGTCTAATTTCTTTTTTTATTCAACAGCGTTTACTAGAATGTATGATATATTTTTTGTATTTATATGTATTTTTCTTAAGGTTGAAGAGGCTGTGGAAAGTCTGAGCAGAGAAATATTGACAATACAAGCAATGGGTGATAAAACTGGTGCGAAGTCGCTTCTCCAAAGCTATGCAATCATGACTGGACCATTAAAAAGTGCCTTGGAAAATCTGGAAAATGTGCAGGTATAATTTGTTCGTTTATGATACAGATTTGTTGCGTTCTATATTTAATTTACATTGTGTTTTTTGGTAGGTTCCTGTTGATATTACCCCCATATTCGCGGTGGCAAACAATGTGCTGAAAGAGACTTCTTAAGGGCTATGAAAAATATGAAAAATATCAGGACGACAAATCGAAATTTGACAGATGCTAATAAGTTCCATAAACAGAATTCACAAAAGGCAGTTATTTATTTTCAATAAATTGCATCAGTTTACCAAATCATAATTATTGTATAACCTGATGATATATAATCAATAAAAGAAAATAGTGTATCATCTATATTTCTTATCACGCATCTCGTACTAAACTAAGAACAATTAAGAAATAAGATGGCGAAACATACTTTATTAAAAAAAACACCTCGTGACAGCACAATGCCTTTTCCTCTGAAATCTTCATTGAAAAAGGCTTTTCGCTATATAAAATAATGAAATAGCCTAAATTTATTTTTCTACCTTTGACCTTGTTTAACGGGCAAAAATCAGTTTTAAACTGTTTAGCCAACTAAAATGGCGAAACAGACGGTTGTTTCGTCGAATTAGATAACGAATTAGCTAGTTTCGTAAATTAACATGTCCAGTGTTATTTTTGCAAATCCAAAACATTTTAACGTTAATACATTCAAAAATTCCTACAAGCTTGGAATCAAAACACATAAACATCACCTAAAAATGGTCAATAAAATAAGGAAAAATATACTTGCTCCTCCAAACTCATCCCAAGTTTCTTGATGAGGTGGCAAAAACGATTAGGTGGATTGATTTTTTTTTTTTTTGTTTTGAAGGAGAGCGAACTCTCGTAATATATAAAAATAAAAAAGTTAGTTTAGCTACAATGGTCAACCGAGATCCGTCAAAATTGGAATATACAAGAAATTATAAAATCACCCCTGGACCTTCTAACCAGAGGCCAATATTCAATAGTGGGCTAGCCAAGCTAAGTAGTCACCCTTGATGAGGTTTGTTAGAGGAGCATTCATTAGGGCGGAGAATTGGAATATGCGGCGGTTACGTTCCTTTCACACATTCCACATCGTTGCTAGCGCCAAAGTGTGCCATGAGCCCGTCCTTGTAAGATCTCTAAATCGAGGGGAGGGGTCCATCCAAAGAGTGGCCGGATCAATATGAGGTTGCAAGGAATTAGAGAGGAACATGTCTTGTATCCTCTTCCACACCCTAGTTGTGTATGGACAAGAAACCAAGAGGTGGGGTCCCGTTTCTCCGGTGGTAGCGCAAAGAATGCAACTCGGATTGTGAGTCCACCCGTGTTTTGCGAGGTTGTCGACGGTAAGCAATTTATTGTGGAAAACAAGCCAAGGAAATTTTTTTACCTTAGATGGGTATTTAGATTTTCCACACCAGGGGGTTCCAAAGATTAATCACACCGGGGTCCCGAAGCCAATTGTACGTAAAGCTCGTCGAGAATAAATTTTTAGGGGACCATCTCCAAATGATTGAGTCACTCGTGAGGATCCACCTTGTCGAGGCATTGAAAATTGGGAGGAGCTTGATTAGGTCTTTCACAAAAAAGAAAGTATGACGGGAATTAAGGCCGACAAGGTCACTCGGGGATGAGATGTCATATATTTGACGCATTGTTAGATGGACTTGATTAGGTGAATTTATTAGATATTCTAGTGACTCAATTAATTGTTAATTGACATGTTTAATTGTCACGTTAATAAATTATATTGATACATATTAATTGACGTGTCAATTCAATTAAACGATCAATTAATAATACTAATCAACTCACTTAATTTTTTTTATCACTCCATCAAAGCTATTTTTTTTTGTGTTCGAGAGACTCCATATATAACCCCATAAAATAATTACCTAGATGGACCCTACATGGTTTTCACGTATAAATTTGTTTTTCGGGATGATTTCGATGTTTTAGTCATGGGACTCCGTTTTTTATTTTTATATTAAATCCTCCTGAAAAAGAGTTCTTACATAAAAATTATATTTTCTCGATAACCTGTCTATTTGATATTCTTTTTCTATATCAAAAATATATAAATGAAAAAACCATGCCAAAACCCAAACTAATTACATTACAATCCCACCCGATGCAACATGGGATTCCCCCAATGCAACATGGGATTCCAATTACCGGTTTTGTAGAAAACCCGAAGCAGAGACGCCTGCTCTGACGAAGCCATTCACGGCGCGTTCAACAGAAGATCCGGGTCGAGCTCGATCAATTCTTTCATTTTTTAAAGACCGCGCGCCCTTGTCCTTCTCCTCTGATCAACAATGGCAGAGACACAGTACCATAGTGAAGAGCACCTCGACATCCTCACAGAAAATGGAGAAAAGACGGGCATCTCCAAATCCAGGCACCTCTCCGTTGCATTATAATTAAGCATCTATTAGAAGATCGTAATCTTATTTTGATTTGCGTACAGAAAATTGGTTCATCGGGATGGAGATTACCACCGGGCCGTACACGTGTGGATCTACGCCGAGAGCACTGGAGAACTGCTACTACAGAGACGAGCCAGCAGGGATTCGTGGCCGGAGCAATGGGATATTTCGAGTGCTGGGCATGTTTCTGCTGGTGATTCCTCTCTCATGACCGCAAGGTAACGAATTTGTCTCAAAAAGAAACAATTGAATTAGAATTTGTTTTGCTTAACTGGTAATTTCTTCACTATTTTATCCATGTTTCAGGAGGGAGGTTGAAGAAGAATTAGGCATAAGACTCCCAAACGATGCATTTGAGCTTCTTTTTGTGTGTTTTCAGCAATGGTAGGTTTCTTCCTATTTCAATTTTCGAAAGAAATTCATGTATATCTTATTTTTGCTGCAGTATGGTACCCAATAGATCATTCATAAACAATGAATATGATGATGTATATCTCATAACAATTTTGGATCCAATTCCATTGGAGGCTTTTACTCTTGAAGTAAGAAATTTGATTTATTGAAGTTTTGAATGGACAATATTGCCTTCATATGATGTGAATGAATGCCTTTATTGCAGGAAAAAGCAATTGTTGATGTTAAATATATTAATTGCGACGATTATAAGAAAGCACTTCTAACTGGAGATAAAGAATATTTGCCAAAAGAATTAGATGGGCCATATGGTAAATTGTTTACTATTATTGAGGAAAGGTAAATTCTTTATTTTATGCTTATTATGATGATGAATAAATGGATTGACCTTGTATATTATATCTTTAGGTACAAAGAGAATATCGAGTCACGCAGTACAAGTTTGCAAAAGAAAATTCAGCGATATGCTCCAATTAATTTGGAACCTGATGTAAGCTTTAATTTGATCGTCTTTTGATTGATTTGATTCAAGACCCGAATTTGTGGCAAATCATGAATGTATATATGCTTAAGAATCTAAGATTAATGTTTTGATTAATTAATAATTGATTATATTATTCCAATTTGCCAGTTGTCAGAACTTTCAGAGGGTGATAGGGAAGCCCTTATTTACGTTCTCAAAGCATCAATGCTTGTGGATGATATTTATCATGAGCAGGTTAAAATCAATGAAATTTAGCACAAATTATTAAAAAGTATATAGTTTTTTCTGATATATTATTATTATTTTGCCAGTTATGGAATAGTAATCCAGATCTAAGAGACTGGCTCAACAATAATTCCAACTCTTCTTCAATTGATCGCTTGAAATGGACTTACTATTCTATCAACAAGGGACCATGGTAACAAGACACTTTCATTATCTTATCAAACAACTTATTATTTCATCATAATTAATTAATTAATTAATTTAATTATTACCTAATTAACAGGTCTTGTCTTGATGAGAACAAGGCATACTTAACTACGGCTGATTCTGCAGTGAAGTTATTAACAAATGCGACTAAGCCTGTTTCAGGATGGAAAGGGATTGTATACAGAGCTGCATTTCCTCTTGTCAAGCCACTTGGTGCTAATTTCTACCCTCCAGATATGGACAAAAACGTAATAAATATATTAATATTATCTGTTATATATATTTATTTTTAGTTATGACCCTTTTCCCATAAGTTTGTAAGGTAATTTTATTGTATTATGTGGCAGGAATTTGAGTTGTGGAAAAATAAACTGAGTGAGGAGGAACAAAAGGAAGCAATAGGTTTTTTTAATGTAATCAGACGAAATGGAAATGATTCAGACGATGATTTATTTCTCGTTCCATTCTCAGAGGAGTATAAGTCTACTCTGAATAAAGCCTCTGAGCTTCTAATTAAAGCTTCAGAATTGGCTGATACACCGAGGTAATTGATTTGTTTATAATTATAATCTCATCTTATTACTTAATTAAATAAATAAAAAATAACGGTTTACTTTTTTCAGTTTAAAGAGGTTGTTGAAAGCCAAAGCAAATGCTTTTATCTCGAATGATTATTACGAATCTGATATGGCATGGATTGAATTGGTTAGATTAATTCATTCTACTTTACTCTAATAAAAATTCTACGTATTTACAATTTTTCTTCCTTTTAGGACTCGAAATTGGATGTGACAATAGGTCCATACGAGACATACGAAGATGGACTTTTTGGATACAAGGCAACATTTGAAGCCTTTATTGGGATCCGCGACGACACCGCAACTTCTCAACTTAAACTTTTTGGAGACCGCTTGCAGGTATTAGTTATATCCAAATAACTCCTAATTTCATTGTTATTGGTTTTCGCATGCATTTCGTACAATATTAGACAAAATTATTTATCGTAGGATTTGGAGAGGAACCTTCCAATGGATGATTGTTACAAGTCTGATACGGTATCTGCTGCTCCGATCCGTGTAATTCAGCTTCTCTTCAATGCCGGGGTTTGTTCATTTTTATAATTATTATTTTTTAATTACCGTGCATATTAATAATTTAATTAGTTTGGAATATTTATTATGTGTTAAATGTTTTATTGCAGGATGTAAAAGGACCGCAAACAGTTGCTTTTAACTTGCCCAATGATGAACGTATAGTGAACGAACGTGGAACCTCCATGGTTTTGCTCAAGAATATTTCTCAAGCCAAGTACTTTTTTTTTTCCAAATATTTTTACCTTACAAAAATATTAAATAATTGATGGTTGTATTGTAATGAATATGGATTTTGCAGGTTCACGAATATATTGCAGCCTATAGCTAATGTGTGCATAAAGGAAGAACAAAAACAATATATAGATTTCGAGTCATTCTACACGCATACAATTTGCCATGAGTGCTGTCATGGTATTGGCCCTCATTCAATTGTCCTTCCAAATGGCCAAAAGTCTACTGTTAGATTGGTACGTTTTAACTTTTATCTCTAAACATTTAAACAACTTATTGTATCATGTTAAATAAATTCAACTCCTATTATTAATCCATTTTTTTTGTTCTCGAAGGAATTGCAAGAATTGCACTCCGCTTTAGAGGAAACCAAAGCAGATATTGTTGGCCTTTGGGCACTCAAATTTCTTGTTGATCAGGTCAAATTAATTTTATATACAGTTGTTCACATGTGCATTTTCTTTCGTACACTTAATTAAATTAATTTTTTCGATTTTTGTGCAGGGTTTGTTACCGAAAACTTTGTTGAAATCTATGTACGTATCATTCTTAGCAGGATGTTTTCGTTCAATAAGATTTGGACTCGAAGAAGCCCATGGGTAATAAATGCAATGTTGTATTAAAATATTAATGTAAATTAAGTTTGTGAATGTTGAAATATATCGAGCTAATATTACAGGAAAGGGCAAGCGTTGCAGTTCAACTGGTTATGCGAAAAGGGAGGCTTTGTTTTGCATTCAGATGGTACTTTTTCAGTTAATTTTACTAAGGTAATAATGTCTAATCTTTTTTTATTCAAAAGAGTTTACAAGAATGCATGATGAATTTTTGTATTTATTATTTGTTTTTTTTAAGGTTGAAGAGGCTGTGGAAAGCCTGAGTAGAGAAATATTAACGATACAAGCAATGGGTGATAAAGCCGGTGCAAAATCACTTCTCCAAAGCTATGCAATCATGACTCAACCGTTAAAAAGTGCTTTGGAAAATCTGGAAAATGTGCAGGTAGAATTTGATAATTTCTAATATCCATCGTCTATTTCGATTTATGTAGCGTCTCAGTGATAACAAAATTATTGATGCATATTTGTTGTGTGTGTTTTGTTTTGCAGGTTCCTGTCGATATTGCTCCAATATTCGCAGTTGCAAACAATTTGCTGAATGAGACTTCTTAAGAGTTTATGAAAAATACCAGGATGACAAATCCAAATTTCAAAATTGTCGTTCTTTGCAGAAGTTGCAAATTACGATGATATTTTGTACTTTTTAATTATTATGAATTTTTTGTAAATGAAGTAGGTTCGAGACCTGCAGTCACAATTGATTAATAATAATAATAATAGTTAAGAGTTCTACAAAACATGATAAAAATATTGATCAAATTGATGTCTTGAGAAGAAAAAATATTTTTTCTTCTTCTATTTGTTTGATTAATAAATTACTATAGTGAGCATTTGAGAATCAAAATTGGTCGATTTGATTTTTTTTTCTCATCCAAGGAATTTCGAATTGATTTCTTAGGAAGATAAGAATGCCACCCATGAGTACATATCTTTTGGTATATCCAAGTAAATAGAAACATAAACTGAAACATTCTGGAGCTACGAAGACATTTATGAAATCTCTAGCACTGCATAAAGATATTCCTCCTAGAATAGATGTTAATATGAATTAACATAAACTCCGTTATAGTCGTTTATGTACATTCAATGTACAGTTTGGATCGAGGAATACATAGTTGAATATAAATAAATCATAAATTGAAAGATCTTGTTAATGTTGTTCGTTTGGAAATTTCTGGAGAAACTAATTCTAAGTACTTCTCAACATCAGAACAATAGGGCATTATCCTATAATACCAATTCTTCTCTTATACTACTATAATTAAATTTAATTACATGTATTTTTAATCTAATTACATATTTCATAATCTAATATCATCACTGTTAAGTTTAGAAATTGTAGTCCCGTCTTCTATCATCTTGAAAATTCTCAAACATTTCTCTTTCCAAATCCAAAAAGAAATAACAATAATTATTCGTCGCGTACAGTCATTTTTCCCGGAGGCCCGGAAGAGATTTCTTAGCAAATTTTTGATCCATATACATGTCTCAAAAAATAATAACTTTTCATGTTAGTTTTGCAAATATTTTTCGAAGTTAGTTTTTTCCTTATTATCTTTTGAGACGGGTATATATAACAAAAACTTCCGATATCTTAAGGGGAAAAGGTAACAAAAAAAGATCCAAATTGATAAATGCTAACAGTGACGGATTTATTAACGGACTAGGAGGGGCAGCTGCCCTATTGTAAAATTATGTACTACCACCTCCTCCAAAATGTTTTGAAATTTTTTTACTGTAGCCTCCTCTAGATTACCGTCTCCCCGTTGATTTGGGGCAAGATTCGCCACTGAATGCTAATATATCCTTTATAAACACAAACGAGTGACTCAAAAGAAAATCATTTAATTTCAATAAATTACATCATATAGTTAGGTTGTCACGATAGTTTCATATTAAACATTTAACAATACAGCTCAAATCATAATTATTGTAATACACCCTTCTTATGTTGTTTTACTGATCTGGTGGCACTATAAAACCTGGTAAGAAAATCATAAAAATAAAAGAGTTATACTATATCTCCATATCATTTTTTTATCGTGCGATATATATTGATTTGTTCAAATAGCATACCTCCACATTTAGTCCCAGGAGCGATAGGACATTGGCACTCTTTGGCTACATAGATCAACTTCTCTACGCTGATAACTACTTCGACGATGGGAGGGAGAAATTGGCATATGGCCGCCAGATCGAACTTCTTCATAGCGTTGCAGCAGGTCATTTCGGGTTTCTTTTTCTCTCCAATCACACCAACATAAGGATGACAATACATAACCAGTTGCACGATATCATCGGGGGACCAACTCGACGAAGGAGGGCCTTCGGGTGCTTGCACAGGAGGAGAATCCGCCTGCGTTTGATTGCCGGAGATAAAGATTGGCATGGTTGCCAACAAGGTTAATATGCAGACATGAATGCTAGCTTTTTCCATCTTTTGATTTTGGTTTTGATTGCTTGGTTTCCTTGCTATGATGAAATATTGAAATTGGAGTCATTTATAAAATGAAAAAGAAGTAACTGCTGCATGGGGGGATTTGTGCATTTTAAGATTGAAGATACGCTCACGAAATTAAATGAGATCATAAATGATAGAAGATACACATTAAATTAAGAAAACTATGGTATATAATTAGGGGTATAATTGTATATAATCTACACATTAAAACTAAACTAGGATAATACTCGCGCTTCGCGGCGAGTATGACAATTATGTTTTGCATTTTAATACGAAATATTATTTTATTTTTTGTGATGATAATGACAATTGACAATATCATCTTCAAATAAAATTGTTTTGTATTATATTAATCTCATCATATTAATATAACTCGTTTATATATAATCATATATATAAATATATTTTACGATTGTTTTACGTCAACATTACAAATGACTTATTTTTTATCAATATTAATACGTATATTATTGTCAATATATAATAATATCTGAGCTATATCATAATTTTATGAGAAAAAACATAACAAATATTATATTATTGTTCACAATAGTTCATGCAATATTAGACATAGAAATAATTAATCATAAGATTCATGTACTCTATGTACACTATTAATTAAATAGTAATATATAATAATTTGTTTATTGGTAAAAAAAAAATACAATAAAATATAAATAACATCACCGTTAATAGTGAAAATTAAAAAATATCAAAATTTAACTAAGCAAAAACATAATTAGAAGTCATTTAACATCATATGATCTTTCAAATTTATAACTTACAAAAGTACTAATGATGGTATTCGATATATGTATAAGTTTAACAAGTCATTTATGTTTTGATAGGTAAACTATTTTTTTTATTTCTATTTATGTTTGAAAATTTTAATATTAAAATTGTTTGAATAAAAACAAAAATATAATACTCTTACTATCATGGAGGATTCTTAATATTATAGTTTAAAATTAGCAAAAATATTATGTATGAACTATGCTAATTTGGATGTCGAATAAAGAGAAAAATCAATTGAATATATTTAACGGATTTTTAAAATTTAAGTTATAAAAATAATATGAATATTTGATGTATGTTTTGTATTATATATTAAATTATTACTATTTCACATTTAATATATTTTATCATATAACTTAATATGAAATAATAAGAATTAAATATAGTGGGTCTAATATTAACCCGGCGAATGATAGTAGTCAACGTCATTAATGTAAGATGATGTAGTTTTCTAAAAATACTCAAAATATGATATAAATAATGTAAACATAAATGACCACAAAAATACTATGACGGTAAAAAATCAATGGCTAATCAATATTCTAAATTTATCACATATCAAAATTTAATGGTTGAAATGATTATAACAACGTGGCATAAAAAAAATTACACAAAGTTGAGTAAAATTTGAAAATGTAGATAAATGATTTAGGGAAATGTTATTGCTCGCCGGCTATATATGTTTTGTCGAGGGTAAATAAATTAGTATTGTTATTGTTATTTGTTTTCAAAATTATTAGATGCCTTCCATGAAATAAATGTAGGCCTTGCAATTGTATTGTCCTTAGAGTAATCAACTGTGAATTACTAACTATGTTACGCGAATATTTCAAAAATCAAGCCGTATCATATCGGATATCGATATTTGTCAGATACTCGTCGTATACGTATCGGTTACTCTACGTGTCGTATCCGAATATTTTATTTTAAAATAAAACCAGGTACTTTTTGGATACTTCCGGATATATTTCGGATACATATAACGCATCGATAAGTGTATTTGAAAAACAAAAATATAAATCTTTAATTGAAACAAATAAGTAATGCATATAAATAAATAATTAAATATAATAAACATTTACTTAATTGGAAGTTATTTCAGTAATAACAAAATTTTAATATATTTCATGTCAAAAGTATAATATATACAACATAAAAATATTAAATATATAAATTACAATTAACAAAATAATAAAATATTATATATAATGGACGTGTCATATCCTATGTTTTTTTTAAAACGGTCGTATCGCCGTATTCGTATCGTGTCAGATACATATACCCGTATTGATATAAGTGCAACATAGATTAATAACAAGGGTAATGAGTATTGAGTAATGGTATGGTTAGGCAATTCTGCAAAAAATGCCACAGAAATATCATAAGTAACAATAATAATAAGTCATGTAAGATAAATCAAGGACCCCAAATCAAAAGTATATTGATGTAAATCATATCTTTTTCTTTTGTGTCAAATTTGCGATGTAATTGTGTGGTCATATCTTTTTTTTAATTAGGAAGGCAATTGCGTACCTTTAGGTGGTTTTCTATTTTTAACCTAGAACCATTTTCCCCTTTTTAATTTGGATGTCGGTTTCATAGTGTCGCCTCGTCTATTATCGTTATCGTGATCAGGATCGGTTGGCGCCTTTCTTTTCGGAATATCCTTGCGTTTCTCTCTTTCCCAATGTTCCGCATTATCGCCACCTAAAGGTATCCCATTTAGATTTTTCGTCTTTGGAGAGGCTCTTTCTTGTCATTTGCCAACCATCGAATGGTGGTCCTTGTGGAGATTTATTTTGTCGAAAACAATTTTCCACGTGTTTTAATGCGTAGTTGCAATCATTGAATATGCTATCTCTCGTTTCTCGATCCTTGGAACAAAGGGAGCATGTTGGAGTTATTGTCACCCCTCTTCTCTAGATTGTCTTTCGTGTTGTGCATGGCTATTCATAGGAGAAATCTCACCCTCGGTTGTGCTCTAGTTTTCCAAATGATGTGTTGCCATGAGTTTCTTATTTTGGAGTTTGCTAAGAAGTTGTATGAGGATTTGGTAGAAAAGGTTCATTCTTCGGTTCATCTCCATGTCATTTGTGTTTCGGGTTGGCTTGGTTTATTTATGGACGCATCATAGATGGGTAAGATCTTTATTAGTTCAATGACTAGGTCGGATCTTTTTGCTTGTGAAATTTGCGTTAGTTACGACGTTTTCGTTTATCCCAAAAATATTAAAGAACTACAAAAAAATTAAAGAACTAAAATTCAATTTATATTCATTGACTAGGTTGGATCATTTTGCCTATGGCATCATAATTAAAATGCTAGTTTGATATAGCAACAATCTCCAAAAACATTAAAGAACTAAAATTCAATTTATATTCAAGAATCATAATGAATGTTGCAAAGTAGAATTCAAAGAAAGCCTATTTGTTTTACTATTTAATAATCCATCAATTACATCACAATTTAGAAACCACAAAAACTTCATCTTAAACATTTAACATCGCAACTTGAATCATAATTATTTTGTTTTTATTTTTCTCCTGAGATCTTAAGCATCTGTTTCTGGTACTATATAACCTGAAAAGAAAGAAACATAAAAGAAAATCAGTTCTATTATTTGTGCTTGTTGGACAGAAACATTTTATTTTTCGTCCAAATAAATATGAAAACTAAAACTAATAAGTAATGATAAATTGGCTTACTTCCACATTTGGTCCCAGGATCGATAGGACGATTGCACTCTTTAGCTACGTAGACCAATTTCTCCGTACTGATAACTTTTTCGGCAATGGGAGGGATAAATGAACAGATGAATGTCAAATCAAACTTCTTAACCGCGTCGCAACATGACTCGCTAGGCTTCATTTTCTCTCCATCTATGTCGACATAGGGCTCACAATATATAAACAGTTGAGCAAGGCTTTTCGGGAGCCACGTCCACAAAAGAGCATCTTCGCGTGTTTGCACAGGAGGAGAAGCGGACTCGTGTGCTCGATTACCAGACATAAAGATTGTCATGGTTATCGACAAGATCAATATGTAGACATGAATATTAGATTTTGCCATTTTCTGATTTTACTGTTTGGTGAGATATTTAGAGATTTTGTAAAGAGGACATATATGGTGCCACCAGATTGCAACAAAAAATCAATAATTCCTAATTAATTCAGTTAGTTAATTTATGGATTAACACATGTAGATTGATTGACGTGTTAAATAACATCTATCCAGATTAATAAATGATAATATTTATAAATTATTAATTCAATATTTCTTGTTAATTGAGATGTTAATTAAATGAATTAATTAAGAATTAATGGTTTTTTGTTGCAATTAGAGTATAATTTTCTTTCTGTAAATGGGAGAGTTATTTTAATAATAAATAAGTAACATGTTAATGTTGAATGGAGGGATAGATTTGTGGATCTTTAGATCAAGATGCAGTCTTTTAAAATTAATGAGATCATAATTGTGTAGGAATAATTAATTAGAATTAGAATTAGAATAATAATTGATATTTAAGTATTTCTGAATAAAGCCAGAGGGGTGTGTTTCACATATTCCAGGAAATCAAATACTGGTTTCATTGGTCTCCACCCCGAGAATTCAAATTCCGAGTTTTAGTATGACATGAGAATCGAGATCCTTCTCGACATAACCCGGGAAATGGAATCTTCTATTTCAACTCCCGTGTTACGTCAAACGAAGGAATGTAATTCCGGGGAATGCAAATTCGATATTTGGGGCGAAGGTTAGCGAGCATAGTCAATACCCCGTTGGATTTCCGTTCTCATTCCGGCACGGCGGAGCTCGTTTTCTGCATTAATGGCGGATGAAGGTAGCAGTGGAGAGGAGTTGGCTCTCGAGAGGCAGCTGGAGGACCAACTGGATGAGCAGAAGGCCTCGCTCGAGGCAGTAAATGAAGCCCTTGCCTCCGACCCCTCAAATTCTGAGCTCCTCATGGTATTGTTCACTCGCCATAACTACCCTTATTCCCCGCAGAATGAACTTTAATTCAGAGCTATATTCATTATCTCATGTTTCCATGATCAATTTTGAAGGTTCATGTGGAGCTTATTTCGGCAATTAAGGATGCAGAAGAAGGGCTTCTTCACTTAAAACGATCCAGACTCCTGAAGCAAATGGACTCAATATACCCAATTGAAGACTCACCATTTCAATCTCAAAGTATCAAAATCGAATCTCACCCAAGCCAAACCGAAGCAGAACAATCACAATCCGAATTGATATTTCAAATTGGATCCAAATGTAGATTCAAACACACCGATGGTCGTTGGTATAATGGATATATCATTGCACTTGAAGACAATAACTTTGCAAGGGTCTCATTTCTGAACCCCACTTCAGAAAATATGACGGCAAGTTTATATTTCTTTCTTGTTTCTGAGATTTTAAATTTTTAATTAGGGTTTTATATTGAATATACTTATGAAATTCAAGTAATAAATAACATAGATGTGTAAATTCTTTCTACAACAAAGATGTCGATTTGCTGGAAATTGTCGATTATCACATGGTTAGTAAATATATACTTTTCTAATTTCAAACATCAGATTAAATTCATATCTCCTGCAAAAATTTCAATGCAGGTTTCGATATCTCGGTGTCCGCATTGAAACAATATATTCGCACTACATGGCACAAATCTTTAGTGGGGTCCACCATTTGGGCTGCCACCGAACAAATTTCAGGTATTTGGAAGAGAGCTGAACTCGAGACATGGGATGAAGAACTAAATCTCGCTCAAGTAATTTTCCTCGAAAACGGTACCACTCAAAAACTTGGTATCGACTCCATATCTCTCTCTCAATATGCCGAAATAACTGACGAAGAGCAAGAAGAAGATGAAGGAGACGATGAAGAAGGCGAAGAAGATTTGTCCTCGAGTGATTTGGAAGAGGATGAAGATGGCCAGCAGGGTTTAGGGTTTATGGAGGCGACAAAATTGCAAAAGGGAATACAAACCGAGACAAGTGTTTTCGCCAAGTGGGAGCATCACACTCGAGGCATTGCTTCCAAAATGATGGCCAATATGGGTTATCGTGAAGGCATGGGTTTAGGGGTTTCGGGTCAAGGAATTCTAGACCCAATACTAGTTAAGGTCCTACCCGGTAAGCAGTCTCTTGATCACACGGTAAATGCAAGCGAGAATAAAGATGGTGGTGGAGAGAGAGAGAAAAATAAAAAGAGAAGTAGGGGAGGTAAGAGAAAGAGAGATAGAAAGTATGCAAATTTGGTGAAGGAGAGAAAAGCCGAAGAAGAGAAGAAAGATGATGTATTTAGCTTCATAAATACTCAGTTAGGTCCAAACGGTAATAATAATAATAATTCGGGGGGTAAATTGAAAAAGGAGTCGAAGAAAGAGGAGAATAGAAAGTCGTTGATTGTGTACGATGATGAGGTAAAGGAATTGAGGAATCGAGTTGAGAAATTGGAAGAGATGGTGAAGAGGAATCGAAAGGATAAGGCGGTTTGTGAGGCGGCCACGAGGAAATTGAACGAGACTAAAAGGGCGCTTGAGGATGCTGAGGTGGCACATGTGAATGCGTCTAATGCGGTTTTTAGTAGAGAGAAAGAGAAAAAATGGATGAAATTTTGATGATTTTATTTTTATTGTTGTGATGGTTTTAATGTAAAAGAAACATTATTAACATATTTTATGAATTTTTGTTTATTGTCATGTTCTTTATTTTTTAGAAATATTTGGAGAGGATTTATAAAAGAAATTTCCAAATTATTATGGCTAAGATATCTAATTAAGTATTATTCAAGATTTTTTTAATTATGAAATTTGTTTTGAGATTTGTATTTTTCGTGATAACTATCAAAATGTGCAAATCATTAAATTCACATATTTCAAAATAAATATAATTTAAAATTCGAAGTACCAAACTTTATGGTACTTAATTAAGATATAATATTATAAAAATATGACATATTAATATTACTTTTAGAATTTTAATTTTAAAAATTCATCAAATAGATTTGTTTCAATTTTCTATTTATTTTGACATCCGTATTTGCATAGAAAATACGTAAAAAATTCATTAAATTATATTAATATAATTTAAAATTCGAAGTGACATACATATTATTTTCATAATTTGAATTTGTATAGAAAATTATGTAAGAAAATACAATGAAAAAAAGATCATATGATATTAGATAGTATTGTTATTCTTAAAAATAGAAATTTTAAAAAGATCATATGATATTAGATAATTTATATTTATGTTCATGGTAAATTCAATTTTGATATTATTTATTAAATTACTTTCACTATGAAGTTTGATATTATTTATAATTTTCATTATATTTTGAATCAATAAAAAAGATGGTAATACTATAAAATTTATGAAGTGTTACTATATATGTCGTACGATTTATTATTTTTATATTTGATATTGTAAGAAATATTGTGAACAACAATGATACAATATTTGTTGTTATGTTTTTAACGTAAAATTATGTTATACTTCATATATTATTATACAATGACACTGATATAAATATTATTATTTGATAAAAAAAAAAATTGTTATCACAATATAAAATAATCGTAAAACATAGGTTGTTGTTTGGAACTTTGAAGAGTATCGGGATAAGACCGTGTAGTTAGTGATGTTAATGGTTGTTTTAGATCTAGAATCAAGATTAATTCAATTCGAAATGGGTGGTAGTAAAGAGTTAGTCTTGTAATAGGTTGTATATACGTGTACTGTACAACAGTCGAACCATTATTCAATTAACAAGATAGCTTCAATATTCATCACTTTCTCTCTAAATTTAGTGGAAATTTTGATTTTGATTCTCAATTAGACAGTTCAACAAAAATAGACATATTCTTCTTTGCAATCGAAAAATCTATCGGTCATGACAACAAATTCATCTGGGAAGCTTGAATTGCGTGAATCAGAGACTGCATCAACACTATTGACAGAAACTGTGGTCGGGTCTCACCGGTTCAATGTTACCGGCTATTCCCAAACTAAGGGGATCGGTATCGGCGAATATGTGACATCAGCAAGTTTTGTTGTTGGAGGATATGATTGGGTTATCTTATACTATCCAGATGGAAAAAACAACAAAGATTACCTAGATTTCGGCCTTCGACTTGGTATTAAGAGTACTGAAAAAGAGGTGAAAGCTCGATTCAACTTCACCATGCTTGATCAGATTGGAGGACTGTCATCAACAATATACTCCACATCTAATATAAGCACCTTTGGGAGCACCATTGGGGGATGGACTTTTGTTAATTTCGTAGACAGAAATATATTTGAAACATCAAAGTATCTTAAAAATGATTGTTTTACAATAATGTGCACAATTACAGTTGTAAAGCAATTTTGTACTCCGGTATTGACGAAACCTGAACCAATTATGGTACCAGCTTCCAACTTAGACGAACACCTGTGTTGCCTCTTGGAGACCGGCAAGGGGACGGATGTTACTTTTGAAGTAAATAGTGAATTTTTCCGTGCACACAAATGGTTGCTTGCGGCTAGATCACCTGTATTCCATGCTCAATTTTTCGGTCTGATGAGTGAGGAAGAGGGGAAAATCATAAAACTGAATAATATTGAACCCGAGGTTTTTAAAGTTTTGCTCCGTTTCATTTATTCAGATTCGTTGCCTGAGTTCGAAGAGGGGGAGGATACATTCATGTATCAGCATTTACTCGTAGCTGCCGACCGATATGAAGTAGGGAGGTTGAAGATAATATGTGAAAATAAGTTATCCCAAAACATTGCTGTGAAGAATTTAGCAACATCATTAACTTTGGCAGAGCAACACAATTGTTACCGACTTAAAGCTTCGTGTTTAGAATTCGTTTCCACTCCTAAAATTCTCTTCGAGGTCATGAAAACCGATGGATTCACGCATATGACACAAAGTTGCCCTTCTATTCTCGACGAGCTCGAAAAGAATATGAGCAATCATAATAGATTTTCTATTTGTTGTTCGAAGCACGTGCTATGGGCCATTTTCATGTTCTTACACTTGGTCTTATTTTCTTTTTTTCTTTTTAAAGATAGAGTGCTATTAGAGTAGTTGGGCTATCATGAATATTTGGGACCAGCCAAGATTAACATTACGATTGTAGTTATTGATTGGGGATGTTAGTTATGTTAGTGGTGT
Organism: Luzula sylvatica; assembly: GCA_946800325.1. NCBI lineage: Eukaryota > Viridiplantae > Streptophyta > Magnoliopsida > Poales > Juncaceae > Luzula > Luzula sylvatica. The sequence continues at coordinate 55,562,779 of OX326960.1, read as the reverse complement.
TAGTTGATGATGTATATGTAACTAATTATTTGACTATATGTTGAAGCTTATTATAAAAACATTTGGAAAATAAAAATTAATCTTAAAATTCAAATATTTCTATGGTTAATGTGTAAAAGAAAATTACTCATCATTGATTCATTGCAGAGGAAAGGCTGGAATATCCCTAATAGGTGTCCTCTTTGCAAAAATTCTGAAGAAAATGTGAATCATTTAATTAATCAATGCCAATTCATAAATAATATATGGAATAAATTACATAGTATATTAGAGATGCATATATTGCACAATTTTAATCCACTGGATATTATTATAAATAACAAAGAAAATAAGGACTATCAGATTCTATAGGCATATCTATGTATCAATTTTGGTTAGAAAGGTGTAGATAGGGCTGCAAACGAGCCGAGCTCGAGCGAGCTGTGCCAAGTTCAAGCTCGGCTCGGAACTTACTCGAGCTGGCTTGGCTCGTTTAGAATTATGGTTCGAGTTAAAAAATCAAGCTCAAGCTCGGCTCATTCTAATTCGAGCTAGCTCGGCTCGGCTCAACAGTAGCTCAATTAAAAAAAATAACTTGAATTTTAATTAAAAAAATTGTAATAATTGCGAATAAACAAAAAATATTCTAAATACCAAAATATCTTCGATAATAAATCAAACATACAACACAAAACATAAAAAAAATAAGATTTGGACTTGGTATTATTAATTTGTCTTCCTTAATTAATATTCTTTTTTAAGACCTAAGTTGTAACCTAACTTGAAATTATTATGGAGATAAAGTTTTTCTTTATAAAATTTTCTAATTATAATAATATATATAATATGAATTAATATGATAAAAGTATTTTATTTTTTAAATCGAGCTCAAATTCTTTTCGAGCTCAATACGAGCGAGCTGAGTCTGACTCAAGCTCGGCTCAATAAGCGTTCGAGCTAGCTCGGCTCAGCTCGTTTAATTTCGAGTTAATATCGAGCGAGCTATTATCGAACTATTATCGAGTCGAGCTCGAGCGAGCCACGAGCCACGAGCTAAAGTTGCAGCCCTAGGTGTAGAAGATCATTTACTAATGTACAATTAAATGAATGGCAAATAATAAATCAAATATTATATGAATATAAATTAAATCAAGCTAATAACTTTGAAGATTTAGATTTACATCAAATTCATAATTGGATACCAGAAAGGGAAATGGAAAATAATGATATTAATTTGCCAGTAAACTTATTTTCTGAAGATTCAATCTACACTAATATGAATTTGAATTGTAATGCAGGAATGGAGCAAGGAATGGAACACGAAAACAATACAGAATCAGAAGAAAGAGGAATGCAATTAGAAGATCGAAGGCTATGGTGGTTCAATGCAATTGGCGAACAATCGACAAATCATGACCAATTAACCACTGATCCAGAAGAACAGGATAGACATAATGAAGATTTCAGACAGATTTATGAAAGATTGAGAGATTTTGTGTAACAATGGGGTAATTACCTGGCGAAACTTTAACAAAGCCCCAATCTTTTTGAAGAAGCGATCCTGAAGACACGATCCTGACGAAAAGCTTCAAATCCGAAACAAATGAAAATTGAACAAAGATGAGAATCGACGTGAAAAGAGATAAGGAGAACGAATTAGTTCAAATCGTATAGCCTTATTGAAGAAATCAGAAGGAAGATAGATCGGTTCGGAATCGGCTCTGAATCGGTTAAAAACAACTAACTCCATTAAAGATGAAAGAGAAGAACTTCCAGAATGGAAAAGGAAGAACACCGAAGGAAAGGAGGTCTTGGATTTCTAAAGATGCCAGGAAATCAAAAACTGGAAAATGATTCTGGAGTCTTTCCAAAATCATCTAACAACGCATAATACTGGTTTTCAAAGGATCCGAGAAATATAATCCTGGATTTCCAAACAATTTTTTATAGGTAGGATTAGAAAATTTAATGTTGTGTTATTTATTTTTTGTAACTTCAAATGGAGGGAGGTAGTTAGGAGTAGTGTTTTTAGTTAGTGTAAGTCAACTACCTCCAAAAATTACATTTTTTGTAATGCAACATTATATAAATAAAACAATAGAAGTAGGACATGCGAGCCTACTCTATTTTTCTCAACAACAAAAAAAAATTTATTTGACTATATAAGTCACTTTTTTGTATGACTGGTAATTAATCATTTTCTATCTATTATTATTAATATTAATCTCGCATTCTTTGTCTTCTACATTTATAATCAAGTCCTTGTATATATTGTATATAAATATATAATACAATAAATATGTATTCTTATTATTCTATATATTATCTCTGTATTATATATATATATATATATATATATATATATATATATTATATCCAGTAGTATCAATTCTTACACGGTATTATGAGCAAATAACTCATACGAGTAATTTCGATCAATCTTTCTTTTTCCTTCCGCAACTTTTGATCTCCGAACCCCCGGTATCCGTTCTATAGTATCTGTTCCTATGTGGGTTTTGTTCATCATCGATCTTTAACCTAATTCCCAGCATCTTAAAAAGAAAACAAGTAAAACATAAAAGTAGGAGGAGGAAAACATATTATAACAATGAGAAAGGAGTTATCTTTGAAATGATCTGAGATCAAATAAAACATTAGTAACGTCAATGACATAAATCTTCTTTTGAAAAATGACTATTTACTCTTCGAACTTGTAAAAAGGTCTTATTATGAGAAATTTTTCATTATGAGGCATGTTATTTTGACATTTCTCAATTCCAACATACGTAAATTTTCCTGTGTGCTCGCGTACGTGTGCGTGTATTTTTCATGTAGAAGGTCTTTTGCGTGATTTATAAAAAAGAATAACACCGGTTATCATTAATAGAAATATGATGCATATAATAGTCATTTGATAAATAAATAAAAAATCTCTATTAATTAAATTATTAACATGGTAATAGAAGTAATAAAATGGGAAAGGCAAGACTATTAAAATGGGTTGAACTTTAAAATAACACCAGTAATAAAATGGGTTGAACTTTAAAGCCCAGTTATAATTATTAATTATATTATAATTATCTTAGGCGACTATTTCCGTCTCCTCAATTGATTATCCAAGGGAAAGGCAAGACTTCATTCCTACCTTCCAACCCTACCCCCAATATTCCTCAATCTCCCGTGTGAGTTTTCCTCCGATTTCTTCGATAATCAAGATATGTGGGCTGCATCTTGCTTGGCGTCATGCTGCGCCGCGTGTGCCTGCGAGGCGTGTCGGTCGGCCGTCGGCAGCATCGGCCGTCGCTCAGCTCGCATCGCCTACTGTGGTCTCTTCGGTCTTTCCCTCATCGTCTCTTGGATCCTCCGTGAGGTGGCCGCCCCCCTCATGGAAAAGATTCCTTGTAATTAATTCCCCCTTTTATCTTAATCTGATTGAACGATCTTGGTTTTGTGATTTTTTTGGGTTTTCTAATTGTGTTGATGAAACTCTTAATTTGTATATTTATTCAGGGATTAACCACTTCAGCAAAACACCAGATCGAGAATGGTTCGAAACAGATGCAGTGCTGAGAGTAAGCCTCGGAAACTTCTTCTTTTTCACAATCTTAGCCCTAATAATGGCTGGCGTGAAGGACCAAAAGGATCCTCGAGATCAGATCCACCATGGTGGATGGATGGCCAAGATCTTCTGCTGGTGCGTCATCGTCCTCCTCATGTTCTTCGTCCCCAATGGCCTCGTTAGCTTCTATGGTAAGATAACTTTTTTATCTTATGCATTAGCAATTTAGCATATATTTATTTCTTTATTTAATCCTTTGCAGAAACAATTGCGAAATTCGGTTCTGGACTATTTCTCTTGGTTCAAGTCGTTCTATTACTAGACTTCGTTCATGGATGGAACGAGAACTGGGTCTCGAAGGACGAGCAATTCTGGTACATGGCATTGTTAATAGTCTCAGTAGTGTGCTACATTGGCACGTTCACCTTCTCAGGCCTGCTATTTCACTGGTTCACTCCATCAGGTCAAGATTGCGGTCTCAACACCTTCTTCCTTGTCTTCACTCTCATCCTCGTCTTCCTTTTCGCCATTGTTGCTCTTCATCCCAAGGTACGACCATTTATTTTACGCAATTTTTGAAAAATAAGGCAATTAATTGTGATTTATGCAGATAAATGGGAGTCTTTTGCCAGCCTCAGTGATGGCATTATATTGCACGTACTTATGCTACAGTGGTCTCTCGAGCGAGCCTCGAGATTACGAGTGTAACGGACTCCACAACCATTCAAATGCAGTCTCGACAGGAAGCCTCACTCTTGGTTTACTCACCACCGTCTTATCAGTGGTCTACTCTGCAGTCCGTGCCGGTTCCTCCACCACTCTCCTCTCGCCACCTGTCTCTCCTCGCGCTGGTTCAGAAAAGCCGTTGTTGCCGTTCGACAAGTCTGACGCGTCAGGAGATGATGACAGGAAGAAGGACGCAGCGAGACCAGTATCGTACTCGTACTCTTTCTTCCATTTAATATTCTCTCTTGCGAGCATGTATTCTGCCATGTTGTTGACTGGTTGGTCAACTTCGGTTGGAACGAGTGGCAAGTTGGTCGATGTGGGCTGGCCTTCTGTTTGGGTCCGCATCGTGACTCAATGGGCCACTGGTGCGCTTTATATCTGGTCCCTTGTCGCCCCTATTCTCTTCCCTGACAGGGAGTTTTAAATATTTATATTATTATATATGTTTCGTTGCGTGGTATTAGGCATGACACGTGTCCTCGAATCGAAACCCTAGTATGTTATGGGTTGGCTGTTTTGTAATAAATTTGGAAGTCTAAATTGTTACAAGTGTGTATATATTTCTTGTGTGTTTCTGGTTCATAAAACAGAAATATACAATATAATATTAATCTATGTTTCCATAAACAAAACAAAAGGTTTACAACTTGGTTCTTATAGCCTCCTGTGTGTTCTAATAAAATTTGTGGTTATAAGAGAAATAATATTGGAGCACACGAAAGAACCACCAAACATGAGCACTGCAGAGACGAGCATCACGATTTTGGACTGTCTTGTAGTTGCTAATACTGCAATTGCGATTGCGGTAGCAGCGAGAGCCAAGAACCCGTTCTTCCAAATCTGGATTTTCTTGACGGTTTCTCGACACCCTTTACAATGCACCACGTGTCTGTAATATCTATTTGCCAAGTTCGGTGCGTATTGATCACCTACTCCGCCCTTAGCTGGGAATGTAGCTGATAATCCTGCGACTAAACCTGCGGGGTTTTGTTCTACCACTGCGGGTTGTTTAGGTAACGAAATTGATTTATGGCCGAAATAATAAGGCATTCCGTGCCCAACCTTATCCATCCATTTTCGATACTCCACGACCCAAGTATCACTCGATTTTAAATTGAGGTATAGTTCCTTTGTTGGTACTTTTTCCTTCAATAATACCTCGTTTTGTGACGAGAGGAACCCCATGTCTTGTTCGAATACTTTTGCTGCGTTCTGATGGAAGTACCATTTTGGGAATAGTTGGATAAATAAAGATCTCGTGGTGTTTCCGAAGCGAACTATAAGCATCGACTTCCCTTGACCGGCTGGTCTACACAAAAACAAAGCTTGAAAACATTGCTTCACGCCTTTTTTGTCGGTGAACTCCAACGTGTTAGATAAAGCACAAGGGGCTTGAAACCGCGAAAAGTTGACTAGATTAGGCTTATTAGACCGGTTCCACTGGCCTGCAAAACCTCTACTCGTTCTCTCCATCACATTGAAGACCAATGCTTGCGCATCCTCACGCTTTGCGGTCCAGTCGGTTCGGTCGTGAGAGATGGGCACGTGAGCCGGGTCCATGAGGTTTTCTAGAAGAATGGAGTGGTCGTATGGCAGTTCATGGATGGTCGACAAGTCTCGAAAACCGGGCCGATCGAACGGCTCGAAATACGGCAACTTGGTCTGGTCCGGTGGGTTCTTCTCTGACATCCAAACCCATACGACTCCTTGCGAGTCTTTCACTTCATAGGACTTAACACATGCGTTTTTTGGAATTTTAGCTCCTTCGGGGAGCTGCACGAATTATTCAAAAATGAAATTATTCGTTAAGTATATAAAAATGACACTGTTAATACTTGTTAATATATAATAAAATGGAAATAAACCTGAGGTATATGAACGCATTTTCCTTCGCCGTTAAATTGCCATCCATGGTAAAGGCATTCGAGTTTTCCATCGACGAGCTGACCTTCTGAGAGTTTAGCCAATCTACATTTTTTCAGGACATCGAAAAATATGAAAGACGAGATTTAAACAAGAACGAACCAAAATCGAATACCTATGAGGACATCTATCCTCGTGGCATTTGAGAGCACCGGTCGAGTCCTTGTACAAGACGATCTGTTTATCGAATACCGTGAGCCCGAGTGCCACGTCAGCAGGTACCTCGGCCGATAGATAGAGCGGATACCACTCCTCTCTCCAATCATAATTCTCTTTTTCTTCGGCTTCGTTTTCTTCCTTAGGAACCAAAAAATCCTCTTCTTGCAATTTATCTACTACAGCTGCTTGGCTTTTCAAAAGATTTCTCTTGTTCGAGGCTGTTTTTGTTAATCGGGGTAAGAAAACCGAACATTTCTTAATGGAATTATGGGAATCTTTTGGTATGGTTTTGGAGGAGAGAAAGAAGAGAGAGGAGGAGTGGAGAAGAGCCATTTTCTTCAATTTAGAGTTGAATTACCGAGCACAGTGAATCGTTTTGATTGAATTGAAATGAAGATCTACCAATCAATTATTCTTCTTCACTGGTTCTTGCTTGTACGATGCAAATTTCTTTGGGCGTTTCTTTGCCACACATTGGTAGTTGACACATGACTGTTTTGCAGTTCTAGTGAAGCTTTTTCCATTTCAAAAAAACAAAACTTCTATGGATAAGAAAAGAGCATAGAAATAATCTAGGCCCAATAAACTTCCTTGCTTCTCAGCCCATATTCATAAGAAAAACAAAATAAATAGCCACTAATTTATGGGCTAAAATTATTAAACATACGTAATACTTACTATTTTAACTTTTTACAGGGATGCATACGAAATTGCACTTTATATTAAAGGTCAAGTTTAATATGTATCCTTACAAAACTCCATAATTTCACATATATTCCTGCAAAACGTGAAATATCATAAATACTCCTGGAAAACTATCAAATTTCAAGAATGTTCTTTATTAGATTTCGATTAGTTATTCGTTAAGATTATTATTAATTTTTGTTTTTCGATTTTACTTTTTATGTAAATAGGAAACAATATTTAAGTTGGAAAAATCGAAAAGGCACCAATCAACAGTTATCTAAAAATAGTTCATCGAAATCTAAGAAAATCAGTATATATAAAATTTTAGTAATTTTGTAAGAGTATCGGTGATATTTCACGTTTTACAATTGTGGAATTTTGTATGGACACATATGAAATTGGGCCTATATTAACATATAGTGATAACAAAACGGCGGGATGACCGAGATGATTAGCGTTTGAAAAGCTTGGTATAATTAATTAATCAATTAACAAAAGCAAAGCAAAGAAGATGGTCATGGGAAAATCCCATCTGCTTTGCCTCAAAATTCGTGCATGCAGGAAGGTTTTTCTTTGCCCTGCTTTGTTGCTTTTAGATTTTATTATTTGCAAATAATCTCCCACTGATGAGTGATGACTACTTTGTCGTCTTGCACCTCTCAAAAGTACTTAGCGAATTTTTAATTAGGATAGCTCCAATCTCAGGATTACATTTATATCATGTCCTTAATAGTAACACAGGGAAAAAACAAAAGTTTATCACTGCATGGTTTGGGTTGTCTTGTCTCGAGACAAGCTGCATAGACTTCAAGTTTTTATAAAATAGTTTATAGTCATTATTAGATGAGAATTGTTTAGGAGCTGTTTAGCAAATGGAATTAGTAGAGTGGAAGGTGGAGCATAAAAAATTATGAAATTAATAATTTTACGGTTTGTTTGGATGTCGAAATTATGAAATGCTGAAAAATATGATTTTTTATTTGCTCGTTTACAAATTCCGAAATTTTATTTTTGAAAATGTAAATAAAACTGATACAAAAATAAAAGTATTATTGTAATAATATTATAATAATATTAGTTTGATAAAAAAAATATTATTATAATACAAAATTATTGCAATATAAAAATATAGTAATATTATTGCATACAATTATATTATATTATATTATATTATATGCATACAATATAATTACTATAATTATTTTATCTATTAATATATATTGCAATTAATATAATTATTTTATTATTTTAATATAATTACTATAATATTAGCAATTATATAATAATAATAATATTAAAATATTGAATGTACTTTTATATTATTAAATATTAAATTTTATCTATTAATATATTATAATTAGGGAAATTTTCTAAAACAAAACACTATTTTTTTTTGATATTGTAAAAAAAAAAAACCTATCTTTTTGGAAACTAAAAAAAATCCCTCAAGCCAAACTTTTGTTTTCAAATAACCTTTAACTTTGAATGGGGTTAAATCTTTTTTGGACCAAAATAGCCTTCTATTTTCATATTTGATAGTTGAAAAAATATTTTTTGTTATTTTTTATTAATTTTAAAAAAAATAATATATATATTTAACACATTAAAATTCCAATAAAAATAATTATTATATGCTATAGTTATATGATTTTAATATTCATTTATTATTTTTCATGAAAAACTAACAGCAAATAATAATAAAATAAACAACACTATTAAAAAAAACCTTGAAATTATTTAAAAATAAAAGATCATGAGACTATAAAAAAATATATAAAAATAAATAAAAATAAAAACTAGATGCTAAAAGATAATTTTCTACCGACATAATTTGAAGGTGTTCTTTTAATGTTGTTGTCTATTTTACTATTATTTGTTGTTAAGTTTTCTTGAAAAAATAATAAATGAATATTCAAATCATACAATTAGAACAAATAATAATTTTCTTTTTGAAATTATTATATGTTAAAAAATATTTATGAAAATTTTCAAATTTAATAAAATATAACGGAAAATATATATTGTAATTATAAAATATGAAAACAAAAGGATATTTTGGTCCAAAAATACCAAAGTTAGATTTAACCCCCTAAAGGGGGGGCATTTGAAAACAAATGTTTGATTTGAGGGATTTTTTTGGAGTTTTCAAAAATACAGGTTTTTTTTACAATATCCAATTTTTTTTTTTTTTGAAAATTTCCCTTACGATTAAAATAATAAATTTATTATTATAATTGTATATATATATATATATATATATATATATATATATATATATATATATATATATATATATATATATATATATATATATATATATATATATATATATATAATTGTAATATTAACAATTACCTACCAATTATATCAATAAAATAATCATATTATCACTATTATATATTAATATAATATTATATTAATTAAATATACGTCAAAAATATTTGAGAAACAATATTTATTTGTTACAACGGAGTTTCATTATAGCTAAAATGAAATTAATCATAAGTATTTAATTCATTATTTGGCTTAATTGGTTTTGAGTTTTCCATCATCTTGACACTCTGAGTTATGATGGAATCAAATTTATTCAAAAAAAAAATGAATAATAAGAATTTTCACTTTGAAATTCACCTCTTATATTCTATATGCCAAACAAGAAATTACTTGATGCCACATCTTAAAATTCTAATTTTCTTGTAATTATAGGTTGCCAAGACTTGGGTACTAATTTTCTTAATGGCTAGATATTGCAGCATGTATAAGTTACTATTCAGCTTAATGACTAAATAGTTAGTTACTAATTTGCTCAAGACTATTTATGGGATATTGTTCATGATTTGTGCTATGTAACTAATGTCATACATATCATTGTTAGATTTGCAAGACATATTGAGAATTTATGGTCTCAGTTTTCATTCATCAAGATATATTACAAAAATGTGAACCTTCATTTGTAATTCCCGAATATTTATATTACTGTTGAGATAATTATAATGATATTTCAGTAATAGCATAATTATTGTTATAATTATGTTACTATACTATTATTGTTTTCAATTCAATTCAACTCGACCAGATCATATCTTCCACACTCCACAGGGTTGATGAAATGAACAGTCCGATGCACCCACCCATCCATTATTAGACAGTAGTGCACTGTTTCCCTTGAACAGGAGACCAATTTATGACCCAATATATATAAACACGCATAGATACTGGTATACAGAATCAACGGTGGTCTCCTCGTTCTCACCGTGCTGTGTGGTGTGTGTAGTGTAGACGTGTAGTATTACTAGTATAGCCCTGTAAGAGCCGTCACACCACGCCCAGAACTCGCTTTGCAAGGGAAGCCAAATAAACCAACCAACCACCTTCCCTTCGTTTTTCGAGCCTTCGCTTCTTCTAAGGAGAATCTACATTCATATCTCTCCTCTTTTCCTCTTTATTCAAAACAAGATTAGAGAGAGAGAGAGAGAGAGAGAGAGAGAGAGAAGAAGAAGCTCTACGAAAAGAAGAGAGAACAAGGTAACTCCTACTAAACCATTATCTTTTTTTGTTACTAGAATGGTGGGGGGAGTGGATCTTAGGGAGATCTGAGAGGAGAGCGACTGAGGCTTCACGCATGTCAGGGTGATGAACAGAAAGAGAAAATGGAATAATAACCCGTTGCAGATGGAGAATCCAAGAGGAACAAAAACCCATTCTTTTGCTTTATTCGTTTATTATTTTATCTTGTGACGACATTCCGTCACTGTCCTTGCCATTGGATCTTATCGTGGCAAGTGGGTCTCCAAGCACGATTCAGAGCTCTGATCATCAACAATGGAACAAGAAACCACACTACACAGACCGAACAAGACACACACACACAGAAAGAGAGAGAGAGAGAAACAGACCCACACCTCTCTCTCTCTCTCTCTCTCTCTCTTCTCACAAACACACAGAAACCCAATTCTAATTGCCCCGTTTCCCACTGCTAACCTTGTCGTCTTCGTTACTTGGATAAACTCCCCAGACTTCCCTGGTTTTACTCTCTGTTCATCTGAACTCGTAAAATTACCACATTGACCCTCATCCCCCACTCACTATTTCCGTACTTGAAGTAAAATGTACTGAGGGTAGAATAGTAAATTCATGTCCTTGGTCCAGAGGGGGGGCCTCTCGTAGTCTCGTCTGTTACTGACCAGAGTCTACCCACATGGGTGCACCACAAATATCCATCTGTGTTGTCTTCTGAAACGAGTCGTGTATTGTTAATTTTCGACTCGTTATGCCGGTTACATGAAGATAAGAATACAGATGATATTAAAATAGAAATATAATATTAATAATTACGATCAGCAGTGAATATAAATAGTATTTAGAATTGATGTCACTGACATATGGGTCCAACCATGCTTCTAGGTCCGAGAGCTCAATTAAACAAAATTATTTTTCACAAAATAAATAAAATCAAATAATTGTACATTTTGATTTTTCAAAAAAGTACTGTTATAAATATTATTGGCATATAAAATCTGTTTCGCTGAATTTGGCAGCTGGAAGTATTGATGGAGATATGACAAGTGTCTCCATTTTAATTTCCTTCAAAAAAATTCTCATACTCTCCAGTTCTTTCAATCAAATGGAGAAAGTGTACAATCAATTGCCGGATCGTCTCCAGTTTGTTGGATTGGAGAGGATGGGAGGAACTGTTTTTTCGAGGTGTTCGAGTTCCCACACTGGATACGTGAAATCCGGGGGAGTACGTTTTTCAATATTTAAACTCCGAAATTACCCCTGGTCTTTATTTTTGTTCCGGTTTTTTTGGTATGTTGAATATCAGATATGTTAGGGGTATTTTGGTCTTTTCGGTCGTAAAAGTAACAAACAGATCTTATTTAACTATTTTCAGGTCGGAGACCCAATTCGTGTGGATTAGATAGATCGAGATGTTCACTCTATATTAATAATTATTGCCAAATAAATATATACAAGAGAGAGAAAAGGAGAGAGAGAGAGAGAGAGGTTTTTTGCTGGTATCAGTTCACTGTACCATCTGAGCACTTGCATTCAATTTTGGTAGGAAGGTCAGAAAAAGAGAGTAAAGAGAGCCAAGTCCAAAAGTAGTGAGAGAGAGAGAGAGAGAGAGATTGGGTTTTGGCTTAATACTTTTTTCTTCTCTGTTTTAGGGGATGGTTAAGTTAAGGAGCAAGGAGATAGGAGAAAGGAGAGGCTACTACTCAGTATATGAGCAAAAGAGAAGGCATTGCTTCGTTGTCTCGAGTTAAAGTTGCCATTTTTGTTTATTCATCTTGTTCGCTCGAGATTTTCGAAATGGGTTTCGAAAAAGATGACGAGGAAGAAGAAGAAGAAGAAGATGGTGGTGGTGAAGAGAAGGATGAAAGGAAGAAGACCTTCTCGTGTTGAGGTTTGTGGAGTAGTAGTTTGATATTGGCGTAATAGGCTCAATCGATCACCTTTTTATTCGTAATTGTTTTTCTTTTACTTCTAATTTTATATTTGGGTTTTTTCATTTCGAATTCAAATATTTTTGTTTTTCGTTAATTTATCAAGAGGAAAAAAAAAGAAAGATCTTCATGCTTGTTTGTCTCTGTCCTTTTTTATTGAGTGTTGTACATAAGAATCCAAATGTGCAGTTCTAATGCTATGATGATGGTGGTTACGAACTTATTATTATAACTTGGAATTTCTTTACATATATATATCTCCTATCTATTTTCTACATGCATTTTCGCATTTATTCGGAGTTTCATTTTTGTCTCTTGTTGTTGGATTGGTTTGCTTGGTCGTTTGTTTTGGAAAGAAATGGAGACCACAGAGACCCGTCCATAATTCCATACATACCCTTCTCTTGTAAGTTAGACAAAGTGTTTTAGGGAAGAAAAGTATCAGTACCCCTGTTTTAGATTGTGGGTCTCTCTCTCTCTCTCTCTCTCTCTCTCTCTCTCTCTCTCCTCTCTCACACACACATCCTGACATCCACACTTGCCTCTTTCCTTGTTCCTCAATTGTAGTCACGAAAACTTGAATTTTGCAAGTTTTGTATCCTTTTAATTGGAAATGTTGCTCAAAGAGGCTAATTAAGTGACAAAAACTAGGCATTAAATATTGGCAGAATTTCATGTGTTCCCCTGCAACCCTTCAAAAACGTGAAATTTCATAAATATCCTTATAAAACCCTTCAAATATCATGGGCCCCCCTCCCCCCTAAATTAAACTTTTAATTAATAATTTGTTAATTTTTTGGTTTTACATTTATATCAATAGAGTAGTTACTTCAAAGTTTGAGAATAGTATTGATTTCAGCAATGATTTTTGGAGCAAAACTTATTCATTATCATAAAAAAATAATTTAAAAAATTAGGTAATTGACATATTACTAACGATAAAGACGTTGATGGTTTTTAAATAATATAATATAGGTATATGTGATATTTTAAAAAATTTATAAGGGTAACCATGATATTTGAAGGTTTCGAAGGGATTTGCAAGGTTATTCATGAAATTTCACATTATTGAGGGTTATATATATGAAATTATGATGTTTTTCAGTGATACATGTGAAATTGCGCCTTAAATATTTGTGTATATGCTCATCAATTATAAGATTAGAGTTATACGAGTTGAATAATTTGTTGGTCATCATGATTTGAGGAATAAAGGGGTGTATGATTTGAATCCGATTCGGATTTGGGAGATTTGGGGGCAGATAAAGTGGTGGGTGGGTGGGTGTGGGGGGCATCAAATTCGACATAGAAAGTTACGTTACGATGAACAGAACCTTGCGACTGGGCCAGAATGAAAACAAAAAAACTATGTAAAATGAACCTGGTCCTGCACTGAGTACAGAGAAAAGGTTATATTATATATATAGTCTGCTAATGCTAATTTTTTTTTTTTTTTTTTTTTTTTGCAAAAAAGCCCTTAGGCAGCTAATGCTAATCAAAGATAGGGTTAATGATATAAAGTTATGAACCACAATCAGCTCAAATCATGAGAGAATTACTTTAGCCAGAATCCAGATTGCCCTGTGATCGATGATTCTGGCTCTGTAAATGGCCTCGGCATTGCTAAATGCAATGTGATTGGAGGCCCAATAGATAACATGTTTTTTGAACTGACTGCAATATCGGAAAAAGAAACAAATTCTTTTTGGCAAACTTTTAATGATTTGTTCGTATATAAACTCTGCTGTAAAAAAGAACCTGTAATTTCTACTTCAAAAAAAAAAAAAAAAAAAAATGTCATTTGAGCATCGTTTAGTATGACGGATCTCTTTAATTTTTGAAAAATGAAAACTAATTTTTAACTTCTTGCTCTTATTTTAAAATGAAGTGTTTTTTTTTTTTTTTCAATGGCATCCAACAAATGATCGTTTTCGTTATTAATATATATATTTTTTTATGTCAATGAGGATAGAACCAACAACCTCTCACAACTTATGATTTTTGTGTTTCACACTCAACCAACTAAGTTATGAACCCAATGGCAAAAAAAGAAGTGTTTTCATATTTTTTAAAACCGAGAATCAAATTTCATGTTAATAACTAATTTCTTTTGTATGATCTATCTTTATGAACTTGCATTTTTTTAGTTTTAATGTACATATCTGGTGCAAGGATAGTATTTTCTTGTAAAGCTGATTTTATGGTAGTACATTTTTTCAAGTTATTGTGAGCATTTTCCAATCATTTCTTTCAATTCATTATTAATGCAATGCTAGAAGGAAATTAATTTTAATTGACAAAATAAAATAAAATCTAATTAATTACAAAAAACGAAAATATTTTTTTAAAAAGGTCTTATCATAAAATCATCATTTATGTAAATATACCGTTTGTGGTATCAATATAATGTTTGTAAACCCAATACACATTTTCAGCCCCGACAAATATATATAGTCTTAAATGTATGTATTTTTTTTGTTTGATCCGAAATCTTAATGTATGTACTACTATACCACTTTTTGGAGCCAATATACTATTTTTTTATATAACAATATATCATTTTAGTATGGATTTCTAATGTTACTACATCATACCAATTTTTATGTTACAACATCGTTTGTATAGGCAATGTACATTTTCAATGTCAAGTGATTATTTCAATCGCTCGTGTGCTATTTTTAATATTTATACACTGTTGTCGGTACGCCGCTAGCAGAAGTTTTGCGTTACAGTGAAATTTTTTGTTTATGAAACATAACTGTTGTAATGTATTCTACAAGTCCAAAGTTTTTTTGTTTACAATTCGATTTTTGCATTTTTCAAATTTTTTAAAAAAATATAAAAAAATTGCACGTGTCAATATTCAATTATAGTGTTTTTTGAGAAAAACATTAAAATTTAGTATTTTATTTATTTTAGAAATCAATTTTGGAATTTTTAGAATAATATAATAGATTTGATTTTTGAAGACGTTTTAATTCACTTTTTATATCTTTCGAAATTTTGAAAAAAAATAATTCTTTTTTTTTCGTGTTTTCAATTACTGAGTTTTTTGAGAAAAACATGAAACCAAATATTTTGTATGTTTTAGACATAAATTTTGACTTTTGAAAAAGAACATATGATAATTGATTTTCTGTAAAGTGATAAGACTTCAATTTTGCAATTTTCAAAATTATTAAAAAATATAAATTTGCATGTGTTGTTTTCAATTACAATATTTTTTGAGAAAAATATGAAAATTGAGTATTTTTCTCGTTTTAAACATCAATTTTGCTATTTTTAGTAAAATATTATAACTTTTGTAAGGTGTTGGACTTGACTTTTTTGTATTTTGCAAATAAATTTGAAAAATAATTTAAATTCTCATATGATAGTACTAGGGGTGTCAACGGTTCGGATAGTGGTCGTACCAGATCCATATCCATATTTTTTTCGAATATGGATCCGGATACGGTACTACCCGGATCAGGATACGGTTCAGATATTAAACGGATACGGACACGGTTCGGATATTGTCGGATACGGATATGGATACGGATCCTATTCGGATATTAAAACAAATACTATGATATAATAATATAATAACATTTTTTAAATTCAAATCTTGATTATTTTATAATTTTAAAACAAATTATATATATACACATATTTATATAATTGATTATTGATTATTATGTATTATTGTGAATTAAAATATAGTCATTGTCTATTATATATTATATATTATTATAATTTTGGCCATGATTACAACAAAACGGATATCTGTTTACAAATTTTATTCGGATCCGGATTCATCAAATTTTTACCTCCTAGATCCGGATTAGGGATGTCAACGGGCGGGTCGGGTTCGGGTAAGCCTCCCCCATACCCGAACCAGAATTTTCGAGTATTACTCGAACCCGAACCCAAAATACCCGCGGGTAATGGGTATACCCGAACCCGAACCCGTTACCCGAAAAATCACCAATACAAAATTTTAAAAAAGAAATCTAAAACATTATTATAAAAATATGTACAATCACCAACAATTTTATATACATCAAATAAGAAACTTGTACAAAATATATTAAAAATGCAAATATTACAAATAATTAATCCTTAAAACATCACAAATTTTCATATCATTGGATATTTTTCGGGTATTTTCGGGTTCGGGTAATACCCGCGGGTAAAAATTTACCTCCGTACCCGAACCCGAACCCGGAGCGGGTATTTTTGTTTGGGTAATACCCGATCCGCGGGTATTTTTTTCGGGTATCACCCGTCCCGTTCGGGTCGGGTACCCGCGGGTTCGGATTTTACCCGATCCATTGACATCCCTAATCCGGATCCATACCCGTAAAAACGGATACGGTTCCGGATCCGGATATTTTATTTTCGGATCCGGATATTTTTCGGATACGGTTCGGGTCGCTTTGGGCAATATCTGCCCCATTGACATCCCTAGATAGTACTCAATTGCTGTGTTTCTTTAGAAAAACTTGAAAATTGAGTATTATTCTTCGTTTAGACATCAATTTTGGCTTTTTTAGAAAAATATTATAACTTTATTTTTTTGACCGTGTTAGATTTCACTTTTTGAGTTTTTAAAATTTTGGAAAAAAACAGAAATTTGTTTGTGTTAGTCCCCAACTACGGAGGTTTTTCGGACAAACTTGGAAACGGCGTTATTTTTGCTTGATTTAGATATCAATTTTTTCATTTTCTAGAAAAAAAATGAGAATTGATTTTTTTGAAAGTGACTTATTTTATGTATTTATCAAAAAATTTAAAATAAATTGAAATTTGCATGTGTCAGTCTTCAATTAAGGTGTTTTTGTTAAAAACATGAAAGTTGTCTATTTTGAAGGTGACTTCATTTTTTTTAATTTTTTCGAATTATTTGAAAAATAGAAATCTACAAGTGTTATGTTTCAATTACGGTATTTTTAGAAAAAAACATGAAAATTGTGTATTTTGCTCGTTTTACACATACATTTTGGAAATTTTAGAAAAATATTATAAATTAATTTTTTGAAGGTGTTGACTTCATTTTTTGCATTTCTTGAAATTTTTGAAAAATTAGAAATTTAATTTTGTTAGTCTTCAATTATGGAGTTTTTTTAAGGAAAACATTTAATCCAAGTATTTTGCTTGTTTTAAACATCAATTTTGAAATTTTTTTAGAAAAAAATGATATTTGATTTTTGAAGATATATATTAGACTTCACTTTTTGTATTTTTCGAAATTTTTGAAAAAAAAAATAGAAAATTGCTTGTGTTAGTCTTCAATTACAAAGTTTATGGGGGAAAATATTAAAAATAATTGTTTTTCTTCAATTACGGCATTGTTTTGAGAAAAAACATGAAAATTAAGTATTTTTCTCGTTTTAGACATAAATTGTGGCCTTTTTTCAAAAAAATATTATGAATTTATCTTTTTCGAGGAGTTAGACTTCATTTTTTAAATTTTGTTGAATTTTTTGAAAAAAATGAAAATATGTTGGGGTCGGTCCTAATTACGGAATTTTTCTAGGAAAACATGAAAATTTTATATTTTTTCATTTTAGACATCAAATTTGACTTTTTAGAAAAATATAAGAATTGATTATTTAAAGTGTTAGAATTCAATATTTGCATTTTACGAATTATTTGTGAATAATAGAAAATTTGCAGGTTTGTCTTCAATTATTGTGTTTTTTCTCAAAAATCCGAAAATTTAGTACTCTGCTCGTTTTAGATTTCAATTATTATCTTAAATTATTGTGTTTTTTAAAATTATGATAATTTATTTTGTAACAGGTGTTAGACTTCACTATTTACATTTTATGAAGAAAAAAAATTAAAAAAACAGAAAATTTTCATTTGTTAGTTTTCATTAACGGATTTTTTGAGAAAAATATGAAAATTAGATATTTTGATCGTTTTAGACATCATATTTTTTAGAAAAATATGATAACTGATTATTCTTTACAAGAGCCCGACTTCAATTTTTTAATTTTTGTAAGAAAATTGAAAAGAAATGAAATTTTGGATGTGTTAGTTTTTCAATTACGATGTTTTATGAGAAAAATATAAATTAATTTGTTGAAAATGTTTGACTTCAACCTTTGTAATTTTCGAATTTTTCGAATAAATATTGAAATTTTCTATATAACATGAACATTTTGATAGGTTAAATCATTAAAATCAATAAATAATAATGTATGATACAAATAAATCGTTCACGTTAACATAACATTTTAGTTTAGAAGACTGGAACATTATATCTTTGAACCAAGGTATCCCGGCCCAAAGCTGACAAGTCCCTCGTTTTGGGCCGTATAACGACTAGGCCCTATAGGGAAAGTAAGTATAATTCGAATTCGAATTCGAATATATTCAATGTTGAATTATTGTGCACATGCTTTGTAAAATATTATATCATATTCGAATATACTGAGAAGATTGAATTATTGTGCACATGCTTTGTAATACAGTGGGAGATGACTTGTAGGTATTGACTGACATTTAAATGCTGAGTATCTTTCAATCTTTCAAATTGTTATAATTTAGAATGTATGAGCACAGCTTGACACGTGGCATGTAAATTTTTTTTTTTAATTTAGTTTTTATTGCAACCCAAATTATACCCATCTACGAAAGAAAAATATAATTAATCCCCAAACTTATCACAATATCTTTGATGATGTGACAAAGTAAATTGATTAATATTTCTAATTGATTCAATTAAATTTTAATCGACGCGTTTGATTAACACATCAATCATTTATAATATGTTAATATTAATAAATGTTAATTGACGTGTCAATTCAATTAAACGGTCAATTAAATTGTTGATTGAGTCAATCAATAATACTAACCAACCTAATTAATCCTCTCTTGAGGCTTCATCAAGGATGTTGTTTTTGTGTTATTTGGACTTCATATATAATCCCGGTATGAAATTATGGCTCAATTGTTTATTTATTATGGTATAATTTACAATTGTGTTCTTTTTTACAAAAAATAAATAATATTTTTTATGTTAATGAATAACATTATGAATATGTATTTCGGTTTTATGTGTATTATTCACGGTTTTCTTTTATTTCTTTTGAAATTTTAATTTTGTATTATAACATGTTATATTTTATTTATTTTGTGTAGATTTATAATGATGGACCCTTATTAATTATAATGTACATATACATGACAGACAAATTTCATGAATATTTATTAATTAAAATGCATTTATTGACATCAATATATTTGAAAAAAATATCATGATTATATAATTGAGTTTAATCGTACCCGCGCAAGTTCTATTTAAACAGATTATACAAAAAATATAAAAAATATATACGAAGTCCCGCGCAATTGTTGCGCGGGCTATTGTTAGTTTATAAAAGGGAAATTTTGCTTTGTAGACGAAATAAGTTTGCAAATGATCAAAATAACCAACATAGTTTGATAATTTCTGAAATAACACTCTGATGTTAAAATGATCGACTTTTGAAAAGTCGAGAATTCTTAAACATATTTAATTACAATTAACAAACCTGAGCAAACCTGAAAAGTTGAGAGAGATTCATTTTAATTCAAAATATGATATATTTCTCCATATTTTACCATAACATCCTCTATGTTCTAATTAGTATATTTAATTAAAATGATAATTAGTATATGTTAGCTATTAACTTAATACATAATTAATATTTATTCGAATTCATAAATTTGAATAAATTTTAATGATATGTTCTAATTATCACGTTAATTAAATACAATAATACAAATATGGAGAATACGGCAGATACATTTTTGGAGTACAATACCATTTTATATATTTTTTTCAACGCATCAACAGTTATGAAGAAAAAAAAATCACTCTCTTCCAAAATGTACATGCCGTATTCTCCGTATTTGTCCTATTGCATTTAATTGTACTATTGCATTTAATTAACGTGATAATTAGAACATATCATTCAAATTTATTCAAATTTATGAATTCGAATAAATATTAATTATGTATTAAGTTAATAGCTAACGTGTACTAATTATCATTTTAATTAAATATACTAATTAGAACATAGAGGATGTTATGGTAAAATCTGGAAAAATATATCATATTTTGAATTAAAATGAACCTCTCTACTTTTCAAAAGTCGAGAGGTTTGTTAATTGTAATTAAATCTGTTTAAGAATTCTCGACTTTTCAAAAGTCGATCATTTTAACGTCTCTCGAGAGTGTTATTTCAGGAATTATCAAACTATGTTGGGTATTTTGATAATTTCCAAACTTATTTCGTCTATAAATTACCAAAATTTTCCTAAATATACGAAGTCCCGCGCAATTGTTGCGCGGGCTATTGTTAGTTTATAAAATTATTGAAAGTTGTAGAGTTTGTGCATGTGTATAAGGACCATTGAACTATTTGCAAGCCAACTTTGTAATTTACAATTTTGAACAAAAATAAATTTTTATTTTACAAGCAGGACGGTCTCGTAATTTTAGTCGCCTGAGATATTAATGAGATGTTGCCCTCCCTACAATAACAATAGTTCAATGGTCCTTATACACATGCACAAACTCTACAACTTTCAATAATTTTAAAAAAAAAAAAAAAAAAAAAAAAATGTAAAAATGTAAAATTCGATATTCCTATAAAATATAGAAATCTAAATCGAGGAAATGAAATTTAAATTAAACTATACTTTATTATTTATTAAATATACAAAATTCTATCATTGCAATTTATAATAACACAATATGAAATAAATAACTTTGACTTTTCAAACATTATTATTATTATTTTTATTGTTTCTAAACTTTGACATAAAATACTTTTGACATTTTAAACAACATTATTGATTAAGGTATAGGTTAGCGAAATATCATTATTGTTTTGTTTTGTTGTTTTTCTTGGGAGAAAGAAAAAAATATCATTTGTGATGATTTAGTGTTCTTTTGGGAGAATAGAATCATTTATCTCTACGTTACAATATGATATTTGTTCAATTAAAGCTCTAACACATATTTCTACAACTATTTACCAATTGATGTATATTGCATTGTCTATTCAACAGTCACATGACATATCATCTCGATATAACGGTGTAAGAATGTGAAATAATATATTATAAAAAACAAACATTTATTGTCATATGTTTTTGATCTAATGTGTTAATGTGTTTTGTTTGTAGTATAAAATAAGCAGCAGTAAATTGTATATACAAAATAATTAGTAGTACTGAAATTGTATGATAATTCAAAACACAAACATATAACTTTGATAATCACAAAAAAAAACTCAGGACCCTGCTTTTTCTCTACACTCAAAATCTTCTCTACCAACAAGGGCTACATTTTATTTATTACTTGCGATAAAAAAAAAACAAGCTAAATACGTCCAATAGATTAAACACAAAATATTGTCGATATATCGATAAATATTCTTTTTGCAAAGCAACGGCCGAGACTAGAGGCCATTTATTGGGGTTTGGCATCTACACCCAAGCGATATGGAAACTAGAGAACCAACTAGTAACGAGACATCAACCGACCATAATACAAAAAGATATATTGGACTCGCTAAAAGGCAATAGAAAAAAACAAAAATCGAGTGAGAAAAAAGAATGAATGTCTAGATGGACAATGAAATATATGGAAAAAACATATGGAAAGAAGGAAGCACCATCTTTGCCGATAGCAAGAAGATCGTTAAAAGAATAAAATAAAACTATGATACAATAATTTGTAGAATAGGAACTGGATGTAATATCACGTGTAAATATTTCTCTTTTTAATATATCAAAAAACTTTGTCTTTGTTCAATAAAATAGTGACTACGTCTTCTCCTCAATTGAGGTTCTCTGGTTTTTTTTTAACTTGCAAACCTTCGGTATAAATGGTTGTCCTCACTCACCGGCCCTGTTTACAAGTATCATGACTTTGCAAACAAATTAAGTTTCTTCTTCGTACAAACGCAACTATGATTTATCAAGGGAGCGACATCAACATTTTTCTCCTCTCTCCTCTTCAGATTGGTACATAGTCAATTTATGTGGATTCTCCTACTTCGTTGGCGGCCGGAGATTTAATTAACATTAGCTAACTTTAATTATGATTTTTTTATTTTCTTTTTTGTGTAAACTGGACTAAGAGCAATATATCTTGAATGTAATTTTTTTTGTTCTTCTTATTTCAAGAAAACGTAATAAGGTAAGTCATCTTACATCAATCGGTCGAACTCCTCAACTATATCATGTATGAGTTTTTTTTTTTTCAGAGTTCGCAACCAGGTTGTAGATTTTGGAGTCCGCATGGGATCCACAAGGAAAAAACAGAGACTGAGGAAGACATACAACACTTGCCTACCACCACTTGTTCTTGTGACGTTTCTCTTCCACGCTGTATATTCGAGGAATTGAACTCCAACATGCCAAAAGCATTCTCTATCTTCCATATCTTCTTACACTTTGTCTTTGTATACAGCCAACACGTCAAAAAGATGAGAACGCCGTCGAAGCACCCAAACAAAGCAGCACTCCACCAGATAAGCTTACAAGTCGTCAGTCAAATATGGTACCGTTTACCAGTATACCAACAAAATTGAAATCAGATTTGATCAATTTTTTTTCTTTTTGAATTTTGAAATTCAATAACTTGAAATCAGATTTCATAAATTCCAACCTTTCTTCTTTTTGAATTTTGAAATTCAATAACCATAGAATTGAGATCTCCGCTGAGCAGTAACATATGAAATAAATACTGAATTGATTCCAGAAATGCAAAAAAACAGTAGTTTTCTTAATTTACTCTAAAATAAATCTTCAATAACTTATTAATATTCACGCAATACATCGTTATAAGACCACACAGCTCATTGTGGCAGACAAAGCGTACCACCTAGAGCATTTATTCACCCACACAAACAACTCAATAAAAAAACATATTAGTCTAATCCGTCAACAAGAGCAAGATCAGAACAACAAACACAACCATAAACCTCTCTCTCAGAACGAGACCACATCTCTCTCATCCTTTGCTTTCAAACACATTTCAAATTGCTTCAAATCATCGAGCACAGAACATGGTGACATTCCACCCGCAGCAGAAACGGAGAAGCTTTGGTACATGAGCATTGCCCCGCCAGCGAGACATTGCTCCACAGAAGAATTACAAGAATATCCTTCGAGTTCTAACTTCTTTCCCCAAGTACCAGCATCGCCAATTGAACCGTGAATTGTAACGGCCACGGAGAATTCGGACGGGTTGAAGCATGCGAGCACTCTATTAATCACGTCTTTGTAAATCAGAGATTCGGGTTCGAAACCCATAGCTTCATAGCTCGCATAACTGAACCCATCTTCAGGAGTCACGTGGATTGTGGACTCCGCGGGGCCGCAAATACCATTCATAGAGTACCCACACGGGTCGAAATCGAAGTCGCAAATTTCCATTTCAGGAATAATATCAGAAATACCAGAAACAAGAGTCATCTCCTTGGCAGTAGAAACATGCCCATCAGACTTGTTCTTAAAGAAAACAGAAGCCTTTTCGGTGTCGAGTCCAGTCATGCACATTTCTAGAGTGACCATTTGTTTCTCCGGTTTATCGGTGGCATAATAGACATGCCATTTCTGGTTGGGGTTCGAGTGGTCACCAATGACATAAGCCTTTCCTCCTGATTTAAGACCACCAAAATAACCATCGAGAACACTTATTTCTTCAGAGAAACAGCGATGTGGTGCAGGTTGAGCATCAGGGAAAATAAAGGTGCCACGAGAATACTTCACAGAGAGTACAGGGAGATTGAGCTCCTCAGCAAGCTCAAGAACTCTTGGAATGGACAAGAGGAGCTTGGTAGTACCACAGGTTTTGAGGACCATCTTGTATGGGTAGATAAACAGACTAGATTCAGAGAGGACATAGGAGTCGAAGTCCTCATTGGAGAGTTGAGAGACAATTGTGCATTTAGCAAGGTCTAGAATAGAATCAATTTGGTCACGGGTTAGAGCTCGAAGGCCAAGACCAGAAGGATCTAAAAAGACAGGTGCCTCAGAGAAGGTTATTTCGAGACGCTTTTCATAGCCCTCGAACCCAATTGCTGAGACTGGGTGCGGGGCCGGGGACTCAAAAGAGAGAATTGCCATTGTTGAATGAGAGGAAGGGAGAAACAAAAACTGAGAGAGGGCTTTTGGTTGTTGAAGAAAAACAGAAAAGACTTTATTTTAAAACTTGAAATTAAAGTTAATTCCTAAACTAAATGGCTTGTTTCGAGAAAGGCTACTCAGGAAGGCTTCTTCGCGCACTGCAATAGACAAATTAATAGAACATGAGAACATATATTAAGTGAT
The DNA here is from genome assembly GCA_946800325.1 of Luzula sylvatica. NCBI lineage: Eukaryota > Viridiplantae > Streptophyta > Magnoliopsida > Poales > Juncaceae > Luzula > Luzula sylvatica. The sequence continues at coordinate 55,537,972 of OX326960.1, read as the reverse complement.
AAAATTCAAATTAACAGTTCAAGTATCGATTGAGGACTCACGTTAGAGTAAGCAGCAGATTGAAATTTCTTGATTCCTCCAGCAGGTCGAACGTCTTCAATGCTGTATCCTAGAGGGGCTTCATAAAAGGAACAACTACTACTACTAGACTTCTTTTTACCACCTTTTGACTCCATGTATCATCAAATGTACCTGAAATTACACAAATACATGATAAATAACAAATTAAGCAATTCTTCAGAGATGAACACAACTTAATCTGATGACCATATCAAAACAAATTTAGCCCTAATTACACGAACTATCCCTTAACGATCACCTGTACAATCAGAAAACTGTACAGATCTCGATCATAACCTATTACAACACCAAATCAGTAACATAAACAGATCTAAATCCCAGATCAAAACAGATCTGAACAATAAGATCAATTCCTACGACCTAGACAAGATGAAACACAAATAATAATAAAATAAGAGATAAAATAACTTACAAATCGAATTAAATTTCTGCCCAAACGGCGATGAACACAGTTAAATTAAAATCCTTCTCAAAATTCAACCGAATCTCAAGAAATTACACAGATCTGAGAACACCAAGAAGAGAGACGCCTTTCTCTCTTTATTTTTTTCTTTGAACTTATCTCAACTTCCTGGAAATTACAAGAGGGCTGCGGGGGTATTTATAGCCTGAATTACCAACTCCAATTTGTTACGTAAGCCCTAGACCGAACTGACAGCTGCCTGTCATTTCGTGGCCCCGAAGAAATGGATAATGACGCGGCGCGCTGAGCCCGTCTTACGTGTCACAATCCGAACCCTCCATTTTCCAATATATCTTCCCATCGAACGTGTCACATAATTTCCAATAAATCTTTATTTGCACAAACAAATTCATATGGTGAATATTAATTAAATTTGATGCTTTGTAAATGTGTAAAGACTGGAAGAGTGTGGATGGGACATAAGATACGATGACTCAAAATGACTCGGAGGAGATAAGATGCATAGAGACCAACAAATAAAAAAAAGTGATAAAAAGTATAAAATATAAAAGATAAAGAATTATTCATGTTCTCGATAAAGTGTTCAATTTATATGTGTAAAGTAATGTGTATGATTAGAAGGTTGTGGAGGGGGACTGGACTGTGTGCAGTGATGATGCTTTGGAAAAATAATTGGAGGTTGAGATTGGCGAATAGAGAAAGGAGAAAAGATGCTTTCCGTAATGGCTGCTGCTGCAGAGGTGCTTTCTGAGGCAGTTTTGACCACACAAAATTCGTGGCTCAAAGTCACTTTGAAGTTTCTATTGTTTTATTTTGTTAATTGACATGAATGGGAGGCTGTTGAGCTCCCAAATTTTTTATGAGTTTAGTTGGAGGGAAATTAACAAAATATATATTATTTTTTTAATTTTTGAAAATTTCTGATTTTTGTTTTATTTAAAAAAAAAACAAGTAAATCAAGAAAACGGTTCTTCATTCATTGATGTCAATTCACAACCTCTTAAAACATATGATTTTTCGTGTCTCATATCCAACTACTGGATCACCGAACCTTTTTTTTTTGTTTATTTTATTTTATTTTAGATTTGTTGTTTTGGTAATGACAAGCTAAATAGTTTTTTTTTTGGCTCCTTGTTAATTTTCATAGAAACTATATTTAACACATTTTTAAATCAAATATTTATTTTTTATATCAATAATGATAGGCACCTAGATTTCGCACATAGATTTCATCTAGAAGCATACGTGACAAATCACAAACTTTTAAATGAAACTAAAATTTTAGAAATTCTAAATTTGATTGCCACGTGTATTTCTAGGTACAAATCTAGATAAAAAATCTAGGTGCCTATGATTATTGTTTTTTATATTGCATTTGGCTACAGTAGGAAAATTTTGGTTTTAAATATGGTGAATATTTGATGTTAAATTGGAGAATATTTGATATTAATTACTAAATATTATGACTATTTAAGGAAAATATGATGGGTACACAAGTCTTCTAAAAAATATTACAAAATACGACTTTACAACAAAAAAATTATTAATGACATTTTCGAACTGTCAAAGTTTGGAGTAAAGAGAAAATAGGCTGAATAAATTAGGGCCACTGGTGACTAATAAATGTGTTAAATTTGAAAGAGGATCACAAATTTATTTATTTATTTTTATTTTTTTTGGAGGAAATGTGTGTGGACAACAAATTTTAAAGAGGACAACAAAATTTGAACTCGTGGAAATAAACTATGAAAAGTGGATGTGGGGTCATATAAAAAAAGTAGTGATGTACACTTGGTACTTTTTTTTTTTCAAGAATCTTAACGAAGTGATATGATATAACATCTTAAAAATTAACACATAAATATATTATTTAACGTAATAATTAATGATATAATATTTTCATTTATGATTTGATTATCTTAATTTATGATTAAACATTCGATTCAATTATGAAGTCATGTATGGTGCCCCTCAAATTTTCTCCACCATCATTTATATCACCAATCAATTAATTAACATGGTAATTAACAAAATTACATTCCATTAACGATTAATTGATATATAATTAAAGTACATATGAGTTAACAATTCTGAATCAATATCAGTTAATTGTTAATAGAGTGTCTTTTTGTTAATTATCATTTTAATTAATTGTTAATTGATGATATAGAGGATGTTGGGAGGAATTTGAGGGGCATAGTATAATTATCCTTAAAAAAAAAATTTTGAGAATAATAGAGAAGCCTCCAAGTCCTCCATCTATTTTTTCATTAAAATGAAAGTTTTACAGCCTCTAATAGGGTATTGAATATACAATACTCAATTACCCTAAATCAGAAATACTTAACGCTATTATTTCACACATATTACAAATCTCCCACAGAACCCGGACTTGCAATATTCAGAAAAACCAGAAATAAAAACCAGTGACTCTAATCCCCAATTACTGCAGAATCCAGGGTTCACAATCCTAATTAGAGGGAGTATATAAGCCGAGATACCTTCTTCTCTCTCCTTAACACCACCTCTTCTTACACAACACCACCGCCTCTTCTGTCTGAAAACCCCAGATCTGTGATCGCTCTCAAAACCGCAAGCTTGAGAAGATTGAGGATGATGAATAGCTTCCGCTCGATTTGCAACAGTGACACAACTCGATAACCAACTCATCTGCCTTGGATCAGATCGATTGTTTCGTTTTGAACTCAAGGTTTCAGCTTGCTTGCTCGCCTCCTCTTTACTCATTAACGCTTGATTCTACCTCCTCAAATTATTGATAATAAATGGAGAAGATTCATATGTCCTCCATCCATTGATGTCAATGAGGATCGAACCCACAACCTCTCAAAACACATGGATTTTTGTGTATCACACTCAACCAACTAGGCTATGGGCCCATTGACATTATCCTTAAATTATTAAATCATGAATTAATGTATTAATTTTTAAGGTGTTAAATCATATTCATATTCACGTCATCAAAGTTTTTTGGAAAAATATGAGGGTATATCCAACATTTTCCTTCTAAAATGAGGACAAAAATAAATTATTAAGAGAAAACGTAGTTATTTGACACTTGATTTTTTTAGTTCATATTAAATTTTGTATATTTGAAGTGCTTACTGGCACAGCACAGTGGCACGTGTCATGTTTTTATTAGTGACGTGTATTTGAATGCATATTAGTGAAGTCCATTAGTCGATTCGCATTACTAAACCCACTAAATAATATTAAAATTTTAAAAATATACAAGACCATTATTGAAAATATTCATAAAGGTCCAGATTTTGAAAAATTCCTTTTCGTGTTGGCATTAAATAACACCAATTTGATATTATCCTGAATATCGAGGAGGATTTATAAAAATCGTCAAAAATCCAATCAACTTGGTTTAAATTAAATCTCAACATGGCATGAGCCGCATGAGCCGCATGACCCACTTGTTTAATTGTGGCCCGTGACTAATTTACAATGGAATGATACATGAATGAAATGTTTTACGTAAATAATATGTGTACATGAATTGACCCATAGCGAGGGGACCAAATTTAAGGACGATTTCTGGGAGTAACTCATCGTGGAAAAAAAAAAATTGGATTTCGAATTTTTTTTCAAAACTAACTCGAATCGGATTTTAAAATCTCGGTACCACCTGATTTTAAAAACCCGATTAATTAATTAAATTAAAATCTTAATTAACACAATTGAAAATATAATTCAAAAAAGTTACAGATTTATAAATCTCGGCACACAATTCCATTGAAAAAAAAAAATGTTCCCAACTTTTATCCCTATAATTTTTATATTTTAATTAACATATTCAATTAACATAATAATCAATACATCTCATATAATTATCAATTAATTTATACATAATCAACATAGTTAAATTTACAAATTAATATCAATATTAATTAATGAATTATTAATAATATGTTTTTTAATTAATATGTTAATTTGAATATATAGAATTCGGCGGGTAAATTTTGGAGCAAAGTAAATTTCACTTTTTTTAATTTGAAAATCTTGTTATTAAATTTTTTTTCACTTTGCTCCAAGATTTAGCCGCCAGTATAGTCTTGACGGACTATGTATTTTCTGTCAATTCTGAATAATCTTATTATGCATCCAATTGTTTCGATGAACGCGTACGTTCATCTATCCTAATGTGTACAATTTACTAGTTGATTTATTCCTTCACAAGAAATAAGGGTCTTGAAGTGTTATTGGATTTAGAATCCCGAATAAATATTAGGGTTATTATTGATTTGATAAAAATAAAATATTTCATATTATTCATATAAGCATATATAATAAGTTCGCACATATTAGTATCAAGCAACACCAACTCCATGTCGATTAGATCGGTCTTGGTCCTTGGAAAGAGAAAAACTGGTGGGTAAAAACTATTTTGACTGACATCGCAACTTAAGAATTATTCTTATGCAAAAATGCAAGAGTCACGTGTTGGATCCGAAGATGGTTACTCCCACGGAAACAACTTCGGTCAAGAATAAGGCCGCATTGACAAACTTAAGAATTAGTCAAATGATGTTGCGTGTCTCATGTAGACATAAATGTGAGGTTGTCGAGATCCCAAATTTTGGATGAGTTTAGTTGGAGGAAAATTAACAAAATATATATATTATTTTTTTATTTTTTTTGAAAGTTTCTGATTTTTATTTTGTTTTAGATTTGTTTTGGTAATAGCGAGCTAAATAGTTTTTCTGGCTAATTGTTAATTTTCATAGAAACTATATTTAACACATTTAAAAATAAAATATTTATCCTGAATATCGAGGAGGATTTATAAAAATCGACAAAAATGCAATCAACTTGGTTTAAATTAAATCTCAACATGGCATGACCCACTTGTTTAATTGTGGCCCGTGACTAATGTACGATGGAATGATACATGAATGAAACGTTTTACGTAAATAATGTGTGTACATGAATTAACTGATAGCGAGGGGACCAAATTTAACATAATCACTAGCTATACTCCCGCGCCCGAATTGTATTTTGTGTGTGTGTGTGTTTTAATTAGATATGTTGTTATTATAATTTAATATATCCTCTGCGAAATCTCAAAAATTAAAACATTTGAAAAAAATAAATAACGATATGACAGACATAGAATATTACACGTGACATATCTTATTTTTACATATGCCTCGCGAAATCTAAAAAATGGAAAAATCTGAAAAGAAAAAAAAGACAACGTAATCGACACATGGCATACCACATGACAGCTCCTCAACAAACCCACACAAAATCTCATAATTGAAATTTTTTGCAATTTTTTTTCTAAAAAAGTCCACGTGGCGGGTACAAGGCATGCCAAGTGCACCATGCGAAATCTCATATATATATATATATATATATATATAGAGAGAGAGAGAGAGAGAGAGAGATTTGCTAAGGAGAATCCTGAAAAAGAATCCAGACAGCCAAAATATATTGATGATATTAGCAATATATATTATTTAAAGAAAAAAATATATTGTTGAATCCAACATGTTAACATGGTTAAAATTAAGAATAAAATAATATATTTTCAACAGTATATTTTGCTATATACAAAAATATATTTTGTTAATTTCGACAGTATGTTTTGGACCTTGGATTCTTTTTTTGGATTCTTTTTGTGGATTCTTTTTAGCACACACACACACACACACAGAATATATATATATATATATATATATATATATATATATATATATATATATATATATATATATATATATATATATATATATATATATATATATATATATCTCAATGACCACTCTTTCATGTTAATTGCATCCTTCTTTAAAAATACAATATAACAGAAAAAAAAACTCTCTCTTTCAAATATTCTCAAATTATACATGTAAAAATACAAAACTTGGTTCGAGAAATTCGATGCACGACTGTATTTCTCTCGAAATGAAGAACATTTGTTTTCCATTGTGCTAGCAAAACGGATACGAGATAAGTTTTCGAGGTGTAGAACTTGGAGACGGATAAACGATAATACCCTCCACAAAAGGGCGTCATTATTTCTTTAGGACAGATGTGACACGATCACATGGATACATCCAGGTTTGTTCCCGATTAATTCATTTATTATTATTATCTTATTAATTTATTTTAATGAATTATTTGGTTATTTTTAAAATATAACTAACGATCTAAAGACATAATAAGTGTAATTTATTGGAATGAGAAAATATATATTGTGCAATTTTCAACAAATAAGAAAGATCTGATTTTTGGAATATAATTATGATACGAGGTTTTGTATTCAAAGAACAAAAGAAAATCTTATTTGTTTGGCATTAATAAACACCAAACAATATTTTATATGAAGTTCGATACATTTTATCTCTTTATGTAATTTAAAATATATATATTTGGAAAATGCATTTTAGCAAATGACTTACGGAATATTAATTGATTCCATATGTAATATATGAAGTTTGATATAATTATCTCTTCATATGATGGAATCAAATAATTTCAATTAAATCCATATTAAAAGGATTTCACTTATTGTGTGATTCATACATGTATATTAAATTATTAATATATGATTCTTTAATCAAATAATTTAGGAGGATGTACCCTTTCTTAAACTAGAAATTGCATATTTATCATTTCTTAAATTTATAATTACATATTTATCCTTCTTAAAAAGGGTAAATATGATTTTTAAATATTGACTGTTAAGTTTAACAGAGAAATTAGATAATTTTAAAATTTTGGATAAATATTATATTTTAGATTTATGAAAGAGTAAATATGATATTTTAATTTAAAAAAAAGATAAATATGTAATTTTAAGTTTAACAAAAGATAAATATGTAAATCCCCCAATAATTTAAGTGGTTTTATGTTGCTGGAAAAATATAATTTTCCTTCAATTGTAAATCAGTTGGATATGTATTTAACATGATTCCAATAATTAAAAAAAACAAAAATTTCAACTGGTTTTGAAGACACAACCAGCGATCGTTTGTATTTCTACACGAACACGAAGACAAATCACTCGTTAGTCAAAATTCTAAAGCCTCAAACAGATATTGTTAAGGCGAAATGATATGGCTATACTATCTATTTTAAAGTTTGGTCAATTTTAATTGTGCCTCTTTAAAATTTTATATTGATTATAGAGCTAATTGTGTTCACGTTTGTGTTAAGCGTTCCAAATTAAAGACGCAACAAATTAATTAAATTGGATATACATTATAAAACAAACAAATTTATATTATATTTATAAACAAGGGCAATTATATTATACTATTATACTATAGATATTAAAAAAATTCAAATTCACCACAAGCTGACACCTGTCTTATTTTTTGATTTTCCTTAACATAATTTTTGTGATGGGTCACGTAACGAGTTAAATGCATAAATATTGTAAAAATACAAGGAAAACCATGTGTTACCTGTGTCCAACACTCCCTCACAATATTTTGTCTACGGCAATACTCTGAATTCGTAGATCAACTATCATGTTATAAAGAGTACTATGAAACAACAAATACAACATGTGGGACTAAAGTCCCTACTCTCAAAAACGGAATAATCAACAAACAATTTAAAGCCCAAATCACAAATTTGGTAAATTTTAATTGGTTCCCAGATTTCCCCACAAAACCCTCTGTATTATAATTAATACATTTATATATATGTAAAATTCTTTTGAAATATAATATTTTCTTTTTTTAATGTATAATTTTCTATACAAAAAATTATAATTGATATTTTTCAGAATATATCACACATCTAAACAAATAAATAATTTGAAAATATATTTTGTAGTTATAAATATGTATCCTATGTATTAAGAAGTATCCAACCCATCTAAAAAATTTATATTTCGCAAAGCGTAATCTTTAACATGTATTGTAATTCAAAAATATATATCACATACTTAATAAGACATAACAAGTAACTGAAAATAGTTCTATCATACATATAAAAAATATGTTTCGTACTTCAAAAAGGCACGAACCAAACATTTTTTGTACTTCGGAAATGTATAACATAGATATACAAAAACATACGTAACTAAAAAATATATATTGCGTACATCTCAAAAGGCATATTTTGATAAGGTATAATCCAAATACGTGTTATATCTCAAAAATATATATTATACATATAAAATGACATAAGACACCACAAAAAATGCATATCATAGATTCAAAAATTATTTTAGAAAATTAGCCAAAAAATATAATGTACTTCAAAATTATATATATTGTAATTAAATCAAATACCATTTAAAGAAAAATAAATATGACGGAGGGACCTGCAAGCAAAATCTAGTAGCGATATAAATTATTTATGTAAGATAATATACGATAAAAACAAAAAAAAAAACACACCGAAGCAGAGCGAGGGTACCATCTAGTTTCTTTTATGTTCTTCCAAAAACACAAAATATCATATTTGTCCCTTTAAACTATCAAATATCAAATTTATCCTCTCAAAATCTAATTATTATGAAAATTACTCACAACTAGGAGAATACTCGCGTTAGCGGCGAGCATGTTAATTATGTTCTTCATTGTAATAAAATTATACATCTGTATAATATTATTGATAATATCATCTATGTTTGTTTATACGTTTTACAATTATTTTACATTATGATAACAAAAAATCTTATTTTTTAATCAAATAATAACACTTATATTAGTGTCATTATATAATATAACTTTAGAGAAAATATAAAAACAAATATTATATCATTGTAATATAAAATAATTTAACAAATATTATAACAACATATATATATATAGAGAAAAGCTAACGTACTCAATTAAGTAATTAGCTGAACGTACTTAAAGGCTCTAAGCCGTTGGATTGATTTTAATAGCACGATCAGATTAATTTCCTGATAGACGGAATTGAGGAGGAGACGGAATGGAAGGAATTGGGATGTTATTTGTTGCCATCACGTACAGGTCCTTTCCATTTCTCCACGAGCCCTTCTTTCCTAAACAATAGTTTCCTACCTCCACAATTTCCCATGGCTAGTGTTCGCGCTGAGCTTTGCTTGCTCGTCGCTGCTGCTCGAGATCTAGAGATTCTATCAAAATATTGCTCCGGATCCGAATGAAGAGATCAACACCTGAACTATCTTTGGAAAAAGAGATCGACGCCGCCCCTCTCCGGTGGCGTCTTAAATTTCCTGATTGCTGCAAGAAAATGACGATGAACCCTCTCTTGATGAATAGATCGACGTTGTACCTCTACTGTGTCGTCCTAGATTGTTAAGAGATCGAGCCTCCCTCTCTGTTAAAGCTGCGCTGCAACAGATCGGCGTCTGAACTCTCTTATATCAACATGAACCTAATTTTCATCGAAAAGGTGATATCTTTCTTTCCTTATTCCTTGTTTGAATTGAATAAAATTTGATTATTTTCATTGCAAGCTGATATTTAGTGTACCATTCCATTTCAGAGCGCGAGGACATGGAGGTTATTTTATTTGATTTCAGAGCATGGATAATCTAGAAAGAGGAGTAGGTCGATGTCGAGTTTCAGGGTTTTTGGTGAATTTGATTGCAAGGGAACATTCCATTTGATTTTGATGAATATCATTTCATTTCGGGGTTTATTAAAGATGAATATCATTTCATTTCAGGATTTAGTAATGGTGAATATCACTTAATTTCAGGGTTCATTTCTGGTCTCATCATGGTGACGATCTTTTGTTCTAAATTCAGCCCGATCTCGTCGTGGTGATGATGTTCTCAATTCAGGCCGATCTCATCATTGTGACTGTTGTTGTTCTCAATTCAGGTCGTTCTCATTGTCGAAATTTCCGATATTGCAGGCAAGCAAAGATCATATGGCCTAATTGACTGCAAGTACATTGATATACAGGGACTATTTCTTAAATGTTGTGTGTATTTAAGTAATTTGGATGTGTATGTGTATGCATGATAGAAATATATAATTTTTTAAGAGAAATGTTTGTACATGATTATGGGTATAATAGGATTGTAATTATGCAAATTGTGTAATTAGGAAATTTTTTAAGAGAAATGTTTGTACATGATTATGGGTATAATAGGATTGTAATTATGCAAATTGTGTAATTATGAAATTTGATTGAACTGATAGATATTTATTTATATAGATCGGTGCACTAGTTTTATTTTTAATCATGTATTTGCTAGTTTTGAATGATACAATTCTTTAAAGCTGGCCCGTACCGGTACGGGTACTAGTATCATAAGTTCGTAACTCATATAAATAATTGTTAAAGAACATATGGAAATATCACATTTACTCCTTAATTTTCTAAGCTTTCAATTTTAATTTAGTTGTACACAAAGCCCTCAAATTGCAACTTAAAAGTATAACAAAAATCAACAATAATCTCGTAGTAGAAAAAAAAACTTTTAAGAACCATATTAACAACTATATTTATTTAGAACCATAACATCTAATAACCTCATAGTAGAATAAAAATACAAAATTTCCAACAAGTCCAAAAAAACTTTAAAATTACATATAATTCCTGATAACCTCAAAAAAATCCTGAATTTTCAATAAATTCAAAACCCCAATATGCTCACAATAACCATCTTCTTCGTCAGAATCTGAGTCATCCATGATATATTCTTCGGAAGAGTCGAAATGAGGCACCTAATGTATATTTGGGAGTATCCAAATAAATTAATCTAAAATTTGAATCGAGTTATTAAAATTTAAAATTACCAATTGCAACAACGAAATACCTAATATCGTCCTGAAAAATGAATTTTCTTGTGACTGAAACTCATACTATAAATTGAATCACTCGAACAAAGTATGACCTGAGTTAATTATGAAATAATGATTACAAATTTTGAATTAAAAACGACACTGAAATGAATATTGGAGAACAAATTGTGAAAATTCCGTACCTCAAAGTTCTATTAGGGTTGGCATTAACATTAGCCGCAGCGTCCAAAGTTGAGGCCATTTCTTTCATCCTATAAATTCAAAATTAATCAATTAAGTACAAATTGAGAGTAAAAAAATTGTAATTTGCAAAACTAATATGACAAAATGATTAGAAACTGTCAATACAATATTAACACGAGATAACATCCTTTCAAAATTGGTAAAATTATACCTCACTAGATTGAACAATAAAGCCTAAATGACAATATCAAACCTATTCGAACAGAGGTGTACAAGTAAATGAACAAAAATCATACCTAATTCAACAGAGAATTACATGTACCAGAACAAAACAATACCGATATCAGATGCTTTCAACAAATTGTTCTTAAACAAATGATTAATTTCAGCTTTTCTTTTGCTAATGATTGTATATTTTGTAACAAAAATGGATTCAAATCTAAAGAAGGTGGGGGCAAGCCTCTTGCATCCATTTGCAATCTCTGACTGGACGACAAATTAAATTGGGGCGAGCCTGTTGAAGGTGGGGGCGAACCTCTGACAGGGACATAGAAATCTGGGGTGAACCTCTTGATCTCTAGCAGTAAGGGGAGAAATCTTCAAACGGGCTACCCATGTCCTCAAGCGAAGAAACTATTGTTTAGGAAAGAAGGGCTCGTGGAGAAATGGAAAGGACCTGTACGTGATGGCAACAAATAACATCCCAATTCCTTCCATTCCGTCTCCTCCTCAATTCCGTCTATCAGGAAATTAATCTGATCGTGCTATTAAAATCAATCCAACGGCTTAGAGCCTTTAAGTACGTTCAGCTAATTACTTAATTGAGTACGTTAGCTTTTCTATATATATATATATATATATATATATAGAGAAATGCTAAATAGAATCCACAAAAAGAATTCACAAATCGAATCCAGGGACCAAAAATAAATATATGTAGAGTCGGAGGGACCTCTTCGTAATTTCACAAACTTATGTTAAACTGAAAATAACTGGGTTCTTTTTATAATTATTCTCAACCAATACCCCATCGGTCTATCCCTCTTTGTCACTGCTCTCTCTCTCTCTCTAGCTACTTCTCTTTCTCTCTCGACGCGATCTCTCCGGCGATTTCTCCGGCGTTCTCTCTCGCTGGCTCCTTCTCCGCGAGGTGTGGCTCCTTCTCTCCTTCACTCCGAGCACCGAAGAAACCCTAATTTTGATTTCGCCGCCAAATCTGTCAGTATGCTATTCGATTTCTCCAGCGATTTCCACCCCCACCCTCACGCCAGCAGCAGCAGCAGCAGCAGAACAAGAAGAAGACGACGACGAATGAAACATCAAGAGCAAGAGACTTCCATCTCCATGGATCCCTCCACGTCGAGCTCGGCTCTCACGTTCTCTCCAAGCCCTTTCTTCAGACCCCAAGCTCGCCCCAAAGAAAATTGGGAAGGACGAGATCTGAAGCGAAAGCAATTACTAAAAATATTCAGGTACTATCAAAGATTTTTTTGCTAATTTTTCTTAATTTGAATCAATTTATGATTTACTGATTTATTAATCATTTGATTTGGGGTTTTTTGGTAATTTTAATGTGGGCCATTTTTCCTGAATTTTCAATTAGAGCCATTTTTCCTGAATTTTCAATTTGTCGAGATTGGGTTAAAATTGAGGATCAATTATCATTAATTATTGTAAATTGGTGCTAAACTAAGATCAACGAGTACTTAATCATGTAAAATAGGGATAACTAGTTCTTCTTATTTGGGGTTGAGAATACTGAAATTAGTCAATTATTTTCCCTCAAAAAATTTGTCAATTATGGTTCAATTGATGTTACTTAAAGATCGATTAAGGTGGTATATTTGATATTATTATATTGTTTTACTTGTTTATTTTAAGTTTATGCAAAAAAAATAAAAATCTCATTTTTTGCGTATGTATATTGCAGAGGCTCAGCTTACGACAAAAATCAAGGCTTTTAGGAACCGCATCTCAGACGAGTTCAAGGAATTTAATCGAATAATTCAAGTCACTTCTGAAGTCACCAATTGCAAGATTGATTATTCTGATGTAACCCTCATTATTCAGGTAATTAGTTAATTAAATTAATTTATAAATTTAATTAAATTTATTATAATTTATATATTCTCGAAGAGGCCTTTTTAGTGCAGAAAGAGCTTCTGATTAAGGTGTCGCGGTTGCGCCAGCAAGGCAAAGATTATATAACATTTATATTGTTTTATTTATTTATTTTATATTTATGTAAAAAAAATCTGATTTTCTGCATATAACAGTGGCTCTACTTGCGACAATAAAAACCACTTGTCATGTGCTCTCTATAAGAAGGTATAAACAAACAAAATCGCAGCAGTTTGATGGAATTTGTGTTATTTGATTTGATGATTCGAGAGTGATTTGTGTATAAATGTTTGTTGTGTCGTGTTTACTTTTTTTTTTTTCCGAAGCCCCTTCGTGTTTACTTTTTGAAGGATTAATTTAATGGTCGTGTATTTTTTTTAGAAAGCTTGGTTGAATAGTCATATTTGTACGAGGCAAAAATTGCTCCTGCTTGCACCTATGATGGGTTGAAATGTCATTTTGTAGTTGGTTAGTTAGGGTTGAAGTGTCATTTTCTAAAAGTATTGCTTGCAACTCTCATATAAGACTTGGCCTAATTCCCAATTTTATTCTTTAAATTTAATAACTAAATTAATTACATTGAATTTAGCAAATATATTTTAAATATAGAAAATGTACTAATATTTCGAGATATTTCTGCTAATTTAATTTGTTATGTGATGTATTATGGTTTAATTCTTTTATTTAATTTTCAAAAATATATGATTGAATTTACCAAAATATAGTTAATTATCCGATAAACATGATCATTAATTTCATATAATTAAGCAAAATAAATTATTAAATTTAGCAGAATATATGATTGAATTTAGCAAAATATACGACTAAATTTAACAGAATATACAATTGAATTTACTAAAATATAGTTAATTATCCGATGAATACGATTATTAATTTCATATAATTCACCAAAATATATGATTGAATTTAGCAAAATATACGATTAAATTTCACAGAATATACGATTGAATTTACTTAAATAGAGTTAATTATCCGATAGATACGATCATTAATTTCATATAATTCAGCAAAATATATTATTGAATTTAGCAACATATACGATTAAATGTAACAAAATATATGATTAAATTTAACATAATATATGATTGAATTTAACATAATATATGATTAAATTTATCATAATATATGATTAAATTCAACAGAATATATGATTAAATTTAACAGAATATACGATTGAATATACTAAAATATAGTTAATTATCTGATAAATACGATCATTAATTTCATATAATTCAGCAAAATATATGATTGAATTTATCATAATATATAATTAAATTTAACAGAATATATGATTAAATGTAACAGAATATATGACTAAATTTAACGAAATATATAATTAAATTTATCAGAAATATGATTAAATTTCACAGAATATATGATTAAATTTAGCAGAATATATGATTAAATTTAGCAAAATATACGATTGAATTTACAAAATATAGTTAATTATCTGATGAACATGATCATTAATTTCATATAATTCAGGAAAATATATTATTGAATTTAGCAAAATATACGATTAAATTTAACATAATATATGATTAAATTTAACAGAATATATGATTAAATTTATCAGAATATCTGATTAAATTTAACCGATATATGATTAAATTTAACATAATATATGATTAAATTTAGAAAAATATAGGATTCAATTTAGCAAAATATAGTTAATTATCCGATTAACGCGATCATTAATTTTCATATAATCAGCAAAATATATTATTAATTTTAGCAAAATATACGACTAAATTTAACAGATTATACGATTGAATTTAACAAAATATATGATTAAATTTAACAGAATATATGATAAAATTTATCAGAATATACGATTGAATTTACTAAAATATAGTTAATTATTCGATGAATACGATCATTAATTTCATATAATTCAGCAAAATATATGATTGAATTTAGCAAAATGTACGATTAAATTTAACAGAATATACGAATGAATTTACTAAAATATAGTTAGTTATCCTATGAACACGATCATTAATTTCATATAATAAGCAAAATATATTATTGAAATTAGCAAAATATATGATTAAATTTTACGAAATATACGATTAAAAATAAAAGAATTTGGATATATTACATATAAGCCTTTTCTTGTTTTAATTAGCAAACAAATATGTACAAAAAGTGAATAACGGTAAATATGAAGAAAATAAAAGAATTTGGATATATTACATATAAGCCTTTTCTTGTTTTAATTAGCAAACAAATATGTACAAAAACAGCGTTGTCACTCATATGTCATATTGCCAGTTACACATCACATATATTGATATTCCCCTTAAAATATATATATACGAAAAAACTAACAAAAATATTTCCATATTTGATTTTTCCTCTTTTCTTCGTGCAAGAAATCATGCTAAAATCCACTCCACAACTCTGCAATTAAAAAGTAATTACCTTCGCCAGAAAGAACGGACTCCTCCTCATACCCTGTTCAAGAGATTTTTTATTATTTTCTGATAATGTAGGTATCATTTTGCAAAATTAACAAACTCTTCAATCTACAGTATGAATTCAAACCTAGTAGCCTAAATTACCATACGGAGATTATCAAAGGCCATTAAAACAGCATAAATCTAAAGTATCAAAATCCAGTAACTATTCGACTAACTTTGCCAACTCATTTTGTTTAAAATACCAATATTTCCAGGCTTAAATTCACAAATCTGGGCTTTAATGGCTTATATAATCAAATTATACAAGCTACAAATTAAACAAATTAAGAACAAATATAAGCATGTTTTAAGTTTATTTATACCTTCGCAACCATCGGGCAATTCTTCGCCGCTGGCATCCACAAACACCTCGCCATATGATAAAACGAAATTGAATGGAAATTGGTGAGCTTTTGAAATTATTCAACTTCGAAGAAAAAAAAATCACAAAATCACTGCTCGTCGGCTCCATACAGTGCAAAGAGCAACAAAAAGGGACGAAATATACTAAGAAAATCAGGAAAATCTAGGGTTTTTGAGGAAAAAGCTTACCGGAGAGGTCGTGATCTGCACCGCCACTGAAAACATCCGCGCAATCGAAGAAATCTTCTTCGTCCGAGAAATCTGCAGATTTGGGATAACAATTAACACCATCTCTTAAGTTTGAGAACCATCGTTTGTTCTATTTGAGTGCTGTTGTTCTAAATAGAAATCCCTCTTTCGAGTGGAATTAACACAAAATTATCAAATTAGCACAAAATTAGCACAAATTAGCAAATCAAAACAACTCAACAAACTAAATTTCCAGACTTCAATATACTCAATCCAGCAAATATTCGAAAATCAAAACAACCGAACCTACACATCGATCGATCCAGAGAGAGAGAGGAGTGGTCTCACGATAGAAGGAGATGCCGTCGCAGATCGTGGCTGGATCCATGGCGACCGAGAGCGAGATTACCGATTGATCTGCAGCACAACTTCGTCCGGTTTCAACAGCTTCGTCCAGCTTCGCCGGTTTCAACAGCTTCGTCCGGTTCCTCCGTCGCCAGCTTCAACAACTTCGACAGCTTCGTCCAGAGTCGCCGGCTTCAACAGCTTCGTCCGGTTCCTCCATCGCCAGCTTCAACAATTTCGTCAGGCTCCTCCGTCGCTGGCTTCAACAGATCCGCAATCGCCAACGTCGCCAAATAGTTCGAGATCGCGAGCTTAGTCACCACCTTCAACAGGTTGGCGACGAGAAAAAAGGTTCTCCTTGCTATCTTGCTTGTGCTCAGTCTTGCTCGATCCGTGATGAGAGAACGAGAGAAGAAAGAGAAAGGGGGATCTCGGAGGAGGAAGGAGAAGAAAGTAATATTTTTGGCAAAATTACAAAAAGGCCCCTCCGCTCGTGGATTCGATTTGCGGATTCGATTTGTGGATTCTCCTTAGCACGCCTGTATATATGTATATATATATATATATATATATATATATATGACTTAATACAATGTAATATAAAATGATTGATTAAACATATGTTAGATATTATATATATACTTATGTGTTGATTTTTTTTTCAATAAGGATAATAATATGTTTAATTTAATATTATAATATTTTTACGTCTGAGAAATAATGTTGCAAGCCAACTAGAGTTAGCCTAGTTGGTCACACCTCTTGGCTAGGGAGCGAGAGGTGTGGGGTTCGATTCCCGACGGGGACACTGGATTATAGATTAAATGTTAAATAAGTGAATAGAGTGTGTGGCCTACGGGCCGGCCTACGGATTTGTAATAAAAAAAAAAAAGAAAAGGAGATTGTGTTTGGAAGGAGAACTTTGAGCCCTCTCCGAATTTACTAAAAAAAAAAAAAATGTTGCAAAATTACATGTTTAAATTGGTATGTATTGTCTAACATCATACAATTAGATTTAACAAATATTTTGTATTAGCATATAAACATATAAATTTAATTTGGATTGTAGTTTATAGACTTTGAGGGCTTACATAAAAAAAATGTCTAATTTATTTATATTTAGAAATTCATTTCCTTGTTCTTATCTATGATTTTTGAGACCCACACAAATGAATGGTCAGGATAAAGCCACGAGAGGGCTGTTTATTAGGCTTTATATCAAAGCCACAGAGAAAACAAACTCGTCTCCAACATAGGTGTAAAATAAGGAGTGGGTAAATTAACTACACCGTTTAAATAAACATAAATAAATAGAAAGTTACTTTTTTACCCTTGGTTATATTTATCTTCCTCCTTTCCCATCACCTAAATTCATTCTTTCCCAATCCCATCTCCCCGGTCATATGATTTATCATATGGATCCTTTTCTCAAAGCCATAACAAGGCCCGTAACTTTCATCGTCGTCCTTCAGCTTTCTCAGTTTATTTTATTTTTCTTTTCTTAGTTTGAAAACTGTAATATGATATTCCTTTATGTCTCGGGATATCACTAGCAGTAGCTAAACAGAGGACAATCAACATCATTTGTCCTTAATTCAATCCAAAATTTGTCTTAGTTACCTTTCATATGTGTAAATAATAGTCTTTTTGCATTATATGCTAGCTAATAAAAATACCTTAACTTTGAAAAAAATTGAATTATAGTTTCTAACTTGTTTAAATTGTTATGACACGAAGAAATTAGAGTTTTCTTCGTGCATCCCTTATTAAAATTAATGTTTTTTTAATTAATAATATTATTAGGGCTGGATAATATTCAATTTATTTGTGAGATATATATGTATATTAAATAGAATAGAAGTATCTAGAATAAACAAATAGATGTATTTGAGAGGGTGCATGTGATATATAAATGCAACACATCTCATATGTTTTTAGAGAGAGAAAATCTCCGGAAAAAATAGAGAGAAAAAATTCTGTAAAAAAATAGAGTAAAGAGTGTAGAAAACAATCTCACCATTATCTCAGACTATTGTATCTATCTAATATCGTATGTGTACCCTTAAGGAAAGTGTATCCATTTATTATCGGTGTGGGTAGTTTTTGGAAGAGTGTATGGGTTCTATTATTAAAAGAAACAGCATCCGTGCAGTGTTCTCTCAGTGAATTGAATTATTTATTCAATTTTGTTATCCATCCCCCAAATCTAAAACCACCCTTATTATCTCCAATCAAGATCAATTCAATCAAACCACCAAAATCCCAACATATCTTGCATATAGGCTTGCCAATTTAGACAATATACCAATCGAGGACCAAAGAGTAAATTGGCTCTAATTGATCATGGTCCTTATTCTTCTTGGCATGTATACCGAAGCTTTCCTTTCAATTAAATTATAACAAAACAATTTCTGAGATGCATGTTATGACTGAACCATTTAGCGAGATTTGTTGTGATGATCGAGTTCTCAGCCAAGATGTGTTGTGATTATGTTAACTTCATCCCATATATGTTGGGATTGAAGTTGTACCAAAAGAGATTTTGAGAACTCTGTTGTGATTGTACACACAAAAAGGATGGAAGGATTATCTGTTTTAATGGCTCGAGATACAAAAAAATGATTTATATTTTTGTTCAGAAAAAATGCTAGAAAGAATAGTTTTGATAGGAATTTAATATTACAAGGTTAAATTTTGATATTTACCTATTTGGAGGGACAAATTTGATATTATGTGTTTCTGGAGGGACACACATGAAATTCCCCCTTATAAATATGTGTTATAAAATAGTATATAAACACATAAAATGGCAAACATGTCATTTGATTGAATTGGGATGTGCTAAAAATGCTATGAGATTGATACATAATATTTGTTGACAAATTACTTCTAATGTAATTAATTCATGAAAATAAAAAGACAAAAATAAAAATAAAATAGAATAAACTATATGGCAGCAAGATTCTTGCTGCATGTTTGATTGAATGAATTGAAAATGAACTAAGTTCTGATATTTTGGATTCACTGTTAGAGTTGAAAAGTTGTAATTTACCTTCCAATTTTGTTGTCACGTTTGTATTAGTGTACCGTGCAACAACTTTGTATGTGTGTCCAAATATTTCACTAATGAACCATTTAATTAGTTTAATTGAGCATCAATGAGTTTAAATGATAATCAAAATTAGCGCATGGCCATAAATAGCGCACACCTGCAAAAAGCACCAATTAATTTTTCCTATTATGTGTGTGATTGTAGAATATTGATTGAATGACGCATGATTCAAGACCTAGTTCATCGTTTAGTCTCGATCATATATGATCAACACTAAGTGTGGGGTTTAAGTCCACGTCCACCCGTAACGATGCATAGCAAACACCAAGTTTTGGAAGAAAAAAGTGTTATTTATAAAAGTTTTTAAATTGAGGGTAAATGTTGTATTATTTTATTATAAATAATACTAAATTTCAAAAACTTTATATTTTGATCCAATATTAATTATTGGATATTTTATTTTATGCAAATGATATGCATCAGATAATAGAGAAAATAAAATTACAAAACATTCCAATCATTATAGAATATGAAAAAAAATGTTAGATGTTATAAAATTAAGATTAATCGATCCTTGATTAATTTGGGCAATTAATGACTTTTCGGTTTTTGTATTGAAATAAAACATGAGATTATTATTCTCTCTTTAATAATACAATAATGAGGAGAAGCAATTGTGCTGTTATAAAAAGATCATTATATATATATATATATATATATATATATATATATATATATATATATATATATATATATATATATATATATATATATCAATGGCCACTCTTTCATCTTAATTACATCCTTCTTTAAAAAGACAATATAACATAAAACACTCTCTCTTCCAAATATTCTCAAATTATACATGTAAAAATACAAATCTTGGTTCGAAGAATTCGGTGCACGGCTTTAGGGCGTCATTCTGTCTTTTGGGATACGAGATAAGTTCTCGAGATGTAGAATTTTGGAGATGAATAAACAATAATATCATGCAAAAGAGGGCGTCATTCTGTCTTTAGGGCAGTTGTGGCATAACTACGCGGCTACATTCAGGCTTGTTCTCGCTTAATTTACTGTTCTTCACATCAAACAATCAATTTCATTTTTCATTTTGTGCATGTTTGATTTGAGAGATTTTGGTGGAGATGTATTTCAAAATACGGAATAAGCTCACAATCCTTTGTTTGATTTCATGGTGTATTGTATTTTAAACTTCTTATCCACGTATTTTGTCATCCATCAAAAATTTTGGTATTTCATTCCTAGTAATTCCTTATGCATGTAATCTAATATTTTGTAATATAACCTAATTGTCATATCATACAAAATATATTTTTATATAATACAATACAATATCATATAATAATATAATATAACATAATAACATATTGTATAATATAATATAATATAAAATAACAAAATATAATATAAAATGCAATATAATATAAAACAATATAATATAATATGATTAATATAATATAATATAATATGAAACAATGTAATATGAAATAATATGATATAAAACAATATAATATAATATTAAATTCTATAATTAATATAATATAATATAACATATGTAATACAAAATAATATAATACAATATAATATAATATAATATAATATAATATAATATAACATAACATAACATAACATAATATAATATAATATAATACAAAGCAATATAATATAATATAATATAATATAAAACTGTATAATTAATATAACACAATATAATATGATATAATATAAAACAATATAAAACATTATAATATAATATAATACAATATAATATAAAACAATATAAAACAATACAATATAATATAATATAATTCAATATTAAACAATATAAAATAAAACAATATAATTAATATAAGATAATATAAGAATATAATATAATGTAAAACAATAAATATAATATATATATATATATATATATATATATATATATATGTATATGTATGTATATATATACATATGTATATATATATAGGTTAACTATTTAGCTTGTACAAGTTGCCCTCATTTTTTGCTTGTAAGTTTTGGAGCGTTGGATTTGTTTGAGATTGATTTAATACTCAGGCTCCGTCAACACTTGAGGTCTCCGTTACCTCCCTTTTGCTAGTACCTTTTTCGGTCGTTTCTCTCTCAACTTCGAACCAGTACTGGTTTGATTTCTTCTCGCACTCTCCTTCGATCGCCAAAGCTCTATGCGTATCTCCCACTTGCACTCACCTTCTCTCTATTCGTTTTGGATAACCTCTCTCTTTTAATCTCTCTCCATTCTCTGATCCGTTGCCTGAAATTGTGCCGAATGAGAGGCTAAGTAGGTCTGTACATTTCAAAACTACCGATTATAGGATGGTTGCAGTTGCAATCTAAAGAGAGTTCAACTTCATTAGGGAGATCTGTGAGTTGAGATTCAGCGTGAGGAAATTTGGATGGGTGGTCAGAGGTGAAGAGATGCATCAACCTTAAACTACTTGAAATTCCCAAGAGAGATAGGTGGTAAGTTTTCTTCAGTCTATTTATGATCTTGTTGATAATATAACTTTTTATTAATTCTTTGTATAGGCTTCTTTAATTGGGAAGTGCTTCAAGCTGAAAGGACATTGTTGGATGCATAATGTCCCTGAACCTGAACTAAATGTGGATTTGCAAGCATGTTAGAAGTGCGAATTATATAGTTGGTGGTTTAAATTGCAACAATGCAAGAATTTCGGTGGTGATGAACATATCGACATAAATGGAAAGAAGTTCAAATTAAAACTGCAATTGAATCTCTGATTTGAATTGGATAAAATTTGACTGAATTGAGTCTTACTTGAGGCTATTTGGAGCTATATTTTAGGTTAATTTCTGCTAATCGAGGCATAGTGGCCTTAAACGAGGCTATTTGGGGTGGAAGGAGGCGTGCACAGCATGCCTTAATAAGGAATTTGTTCAAAATATAATGATAATTTTATAATTGTGAACTGTACCAGTTAGTGTACCAATTTAAACATTTTGTTATTGTGCCAGTTTATTTTGTGCTTCCGAGTTTGCAGTGGCCAAGTTATTCGAGCACAAATATTGTTACCGTACCACTTTGTGGCAAAGTGGTACCGGTTTAAACATAGGGGCACTATAATATTATGATGCCGTGACAGTTTAGGAGAAAATGATGTATTAATCATATTACATTTAAATATGCTTACACATTCAATTTACATCAAAAAAAATCAATGGACATATTTATTTCAATTTCAATATTCATTTATTCATTCATCTTCATTTCAATTGTAAATACAAATTTCAATTACCCGAATACATATTTATTTCAATTTCATTATTCATTTATTCATTCATTTTCATTTCCATATTAAAATCTTTCGATATCGTCATTCAAGTAGAGTCGGCACCTCTCCTCTCCTTTCGTTTCATATTTAAATCTTTCGACATAGACATTTGAGTCGAGTCGTGCACCTCTTTTTTCGTTTATCCCCAATTAGCCTAATTTAAAGCCAATATTCCAATATACCAACAACTAGCCTCGAATTAATTAAATAGTCCCTGCAAAAGCACACATTACAATTAATTAATAAATACATTGAAGCCTATATATGTGACTCTCTAATTGAATTCCATAAACAGTGGCTCCAAGTAGAGAGCTAAAAGTGGTCCAATTGAATTCCTGTAATTTAGGCATCAGTTGAAAAAACAAGATGATTATTATTTTACATTACAGCAGAACAATTAAGAAGGATCAAATATGAAAATTCGAGATAACACAAATGAACATATTGAAGCCTAATTGCATAATTTGAAACAAAAATAAGCCAAATTAGGGGTAATTGAAAAGTTGTCCAATAGGCTAGTGTCCCAAAGTACAAATGAGATCAAATTTGCAGAATTAGAGATAATAGGCTAGTGTCCCTAAGTACAAATTTGATACAAAAGAACCCTAATTGCAGAATTGAAACTCAATCGGGGCTTAGTTAGGGGTGAATTGAAACAAATGAGAGAAAGTGCGACCTGTCTACCTGAGAGATAGTACAA
Source organism: Luzula sylvatica (assembly GCA_946800325.1). NCBI lineage: Eukaryota > Viridiplantae > Streptophyta > Magnoliopsida > Poales > Juncaceae > Luzula > Luzula sylvatica. The sequence continues at coordinate 55,513,960 of OX326960.1, read as the reverse complement.
GCTCGGTATGCTGCTCCGCTAGAGAGAAGAAGTGCGACGTCGATCCATCGAAAATCGCCACAGAGGAATCACCATGGAAAATCGTTTCTCTTTCTCTGGAAAATCGCCATGAGAAATAGCTGGAACATCGCCACGGAGAGAGAAGCAATCAACAGCGGCAGTAGCCATGGAAAACCCCCTCTTTCGTTGGAGAGAAAGTGGAGAGAAAGGAGAGGGAAGAGTCGCTATTTCTGACGGAGATGACAAACTAACGGGAGGATGTTAGGGAGCGTGTGTAATAAATGTTTACACTGATCTTGATGCAGATCTGAAGGTTCAAAAATTTCAAGCAAAAAAAAGATACAACTTGTACAAGTTTTTTAGTTATTCTATATATATATATATATATATATATATATATATATATGTATGTATGTATGTATATATACATATATACATATATACATATATATACATACATACATACATATATATATATATATATATATATATATATATATATATACATACATACATACATACATATATATATATACATACATATATATATATATATATATATATATATATATATATATATACAAAACAAAATAAAACAATGTAAAACAATATAATATAATATAATATAAAACAATATAATGTAATATAATATAATACAAAATAATATAATATAATATAAAACAATGTAATATAATATTATTAATATAATATAATATAATATAATAATATAATATACATTAATATAATATAATATAAAACAATATAGTATAATTAATATAATATAATAAGATATTAAATATTAAAATATTGAAATCATTGATTTTGTACAAAGAATCAAACAAGGGATTTAAAATAATTGCTAATATTATAGTAATTATTTTAAAATAATAAACTAATTATTTTAATTATAATATATATTAATAGATAAAATATAATATTGATTATAATAATATAAAAGTACAGCTAATTTTTTTATATAATTATATGTAATTGCTAATATTATAGTAATTATATTATAACATTAAAATAATAATATTGATTATAATATCTATCAATAGATAAAATATATTATTATAATAATATAACAGTAAATTCAATATTTTTATATTATTATAATTGCTAATGTTATAGTAATTATATTGAAATAATTAATTAATTATTTTAACTATAATACATATTAATAGATAAAATATAATATTATAATAATATAAAAGTACATTTTAATATTTTATATAATTATTATATAATTACTAATATTATAGTATTATAATCATTTTTCGTATCATAACTCTAACATATTATTATTATTATTATATTAATTATTACTAAATAATTTATATCAACAAATTAATAAATTATAATATGCATTAGTCTATAACTATAATTAATTATTTTACATATATTAATTAATATATAAATAATATTATACATGTAAAGTAAAAAGGGAAATTTACAAATAACCCCCTATCTTTTCTTGAATTTACAAAAAAACCCCTAACTTTTGAGAAACTCCAAAAAAAACCCTACATACAAAGTTTTCTTTTCAATTACCCCCCTAAAGGGTATTTCATGGTTTTGCAATTTTTTTGGACCAAAATACCCCTCTATTTTTCATCTTTTAATTTTATAAACATTTTTTTGTATTATTATATTAATTTAAAATCGCTATAAATATTTTTTAACATATATTAATTTAAAAAAACTATATGTTATATACTTAATTTTAATTATTTATTTATTATATATTTTATCATAGAAAACTAAAATTAAATTAAAATATAATATAAAAAATATTCATGTTAATATCTTGACAAATTAATATTATTCTAGTACTTAATTTTAATGTTAAATAGTTATTAATAAAATAGTTATTAAATAGTATTTCTGACTAAATTAGCAATGCATAAGTGAACCTAAAAACTAGCATTAAAATAATGTTGTCGTTAGTTCTAATTTCAACAGCTAATTTTATTTCAGCAGTTAATTTGTAGTAATTATTTTTATTAACTATTAGCAAATTAGCTGATGAAATCAATAGTTGCTAATAAAAATAATTACTAAAAACTAGCTACTAAAATAAAAATAGTTACTACAAAACGAGCTGCGAAAATAAAAAATAGTTGTTGAAATTAAAATTAGCGGACATATTATTTTAATCCTAGTTTTAATTAAAATTAGCTGCGGAAAAATTCATTCATTCGTTATTAAAATTAATATAATAATACAAAAATTTTAAAGATGAAAAATAGAGGGGTATTTTGGTCAAAAAAATTTTCAATACCATGAAATAGCCCTTTAGGGGGGTAATTGAAAAGAAAACTTTGTATGTAGGGGTTTTTTTTGGAGGTTCTCAAAAATTAGGGGTTTTTTTGTAAATTCAAGAAAAGATAGGGGGTTATTTGTAAATTTCCCAAGTAAAAATATACTCATGGCAAGTCTTGTGTTTTTTTGTCATTTTTACAAGACAATGTTTGGAGGACAAATGAAATGATAGGAGGATATGAAAGCAAGAATTGACATTTTTATTTTATATTTCAAATCAAACAACTAGTCAACTACCAATATAATTTGTCATGAAAAATAAATCAATTTTTTTTTATTTTCCTTTCTAGTCTCACACATCAAGCCCCTCCGTATACATCCACTCGGGACACTGAATCTCAGTTTTTCAGAACCCGAAAATAAATTAGCAGACTATCGAACTGGATTATAGTTTCTTCTAAATCAGGGAATCGAAATCCCTACTTTTGCCCCTAAACTCAATTTTGTTTTTTCGTGTCCAATTTTTTTGTTAAATCGCACTGAGAATATGAAACTGTCAAGTCAAGTATAAGGCACGAATTATCTAATGGCGAGTGGTTCCTCGCCTTCTCAAATCCTCTGTGCATCCTTCAATCAAGATAACAGGTCTGAAACACCAATTGTTCAGCAAAAGAAAGATTTTCCTTTTTTATTTTGTTTTTATGGCTTAATTGTAACTTTTGTCCTGATAAATCAAAGGAATTTTGATTTTGTTTGAATTAATTATGCTTTCCGTACAAAAGTTCAGCTTTATTCTTATTAAATATGAGCTAAATTCGATTGTAATTTTGGTTTTGTTCTGCCAAAAACTTTAATTTTGCTATCAGCTTCTTTTCTATTGGGACGAAGGATGGATTTAAGATATTCGAAACGAGAAATGGAAGATTATGCTACGAAAAGAGTGAGTATAATCATTTATCAACACAATTTTTCGATGATAAATCTCCTCTTTCAATTTGACCTAGATCTCGGCGGATTGAGCATAGTAGAAATGCTATTCAGTTCGAGCCTGTTGGCCATAGTTGGGTCTGGCGAACAACCATTACTATCACCTCGCAGACTCTGCTTATTCAACACTGCCACTGGATCTCCCTTGAAAGAACTCAACTTTCTCACTTCCATCACAGCCGTCCGATTCAACAGAAAAAGGTTAATTGAATAATTTCTGATTGAAACAATCAAATCAAATTATTCGAATCTAATTAACATAGATTCAGACTTATTGTCGTGTTGCAGGAGAAGACCTATATCTACGACTTGAACAGTATAGCTATCTTAGATGAAATCGATACTGTCCCTAACACAAAAGGGCTCTGTGCATTTGCTCCAAATTCAGAGGGCTGTTACTTGGCCATTCCAGCTAGTACAAATCGAGGTTCAGTTCTAGTTTACAACACTCTAGAACTCCAATCTCATTGTCAGGTTATTAAATTCACTAATATATTCATGAATTTTATATGCGAACATTATTTAATTTCTATATTACTCGAATTTTTGTTTCATTTGAACAGATTGATGCGCACAGATCGCCACTAATTGCATTTGTTTTCTCGTCTACGGGTACTTACCTTGCAACTGCGTCAGAAAAAGGGACGATAATTCGCGTGCATCTTGTTTCTCAAGCAACCAAGGTTTAAAAATACCCAAATATATTATCTTTTCATTATTTTCTTTTATACCCTATACTTTTCGTCTTGTGCAGTCGTATAGTTTTAGGAGAGGGACATATTCGTCAACAATATATTCTCTAGCATTTGCTCCGTCTCTAGATCTACCAGATATTCTTATTTCGACTAGTTCTTCCGGTTCTTTGCATATTTTCCTTCTAGAAACTTCCATAAATGGAAGGTAAATGTAAACTTTATTCGAACAATAATATCCAAAAATTTCATTTTATCAACTTTATGTTTTTTAATTGGTATAGTAGGCAAAATAAACTGCTTGGTTCGTTAAACGATGCTTTTGATCCTGCCAATCATCATGTTGTTCACAATATTGTTCCGCCTGGAATCAAGAGGTACATTTATAAAATAAAATTCTTTTTTTGAATGATTTTTTTTTTATAATTTAATAACGAGGGCTTGTTTGTAAAGTTATGTAACGGTAAAAAGCATAGAGAATGCTCCAAATTCCTCTTTGGTTTCAGCATTGAGGTGAAATAAATCATATATTTGCATTTTTATTTTGAATTTTCGTAATCTTTGTGGATTTTAATGACAGGGCAATAATATACATTATCACTCAAAATGGATATTTTAGAGAGTATGCATTGCAATTTGCAAAATTGAACGAATCTTCGTGGAGTTTGGAGCGTGAATTTAACCTGCTTGATGTAATATCTGATTCTAATCAATAAGGCAAAATGTGTTTTCATATGTACATATAGCAATTGATTATAATAATTTAACCTGCGTGAATTATTATTATTATTATTATTGAAATTTGTATATATAGCAATTGCTGTACATATGTGGGCCTGTTTGTTGTAAATATTTATGTTATTCTGGTGAAATATATCATATTGTAAATAAAAATATTATTGTTCGAGTATAACAAAGATTATGAACCACTTAATATTTCTGATTCTTATCTAAATTATCGAAGGTAAGCAAAAAAATTTAATTGGTATGGGATATCATTTTTGAAGAGAAATCAATTTCTCCATCAGATTTTTTTAATGTAGATTTATAATAACCATGTAAAGTACAACGTTTGGTTATGCCTTCTAAAATATATTTTAGTGTATGCTTTATATGTATGAAATATATTTTAAAATCAGAGTGCATGATTGGTTTATAACTTCTGAAATATATATTCTTAGATGTATAAGATATATCTTATAAAATGTACGATTATTTTTGTTAGATATAAATTATAATATATATATTTGAATTATATTTTTGTAAATGTGAGATTTTTTTTTTATTAACAATATGTTTCTTTTACAAGACCATGATATCTCTTTGAATATAAATATACTTTTCTGAAATATCTAGTATATATTTTCTTAATATAAATTTTTACCTTTCTAATATTAGTATATTTATATTGATTTTCAATACCATTGAACTTTACTTAAATATAATATATCTTATTTAAATATCAATATTTTTTAGTACTACAACACTTGATAAATAAATAAATACACATCAACATTTATATTATTTTGTGAATTGATAAATCTTGTTTATTACAAATCGACATGATAAATAAATAAATACACATACAATGAAAAACTTTCATAATACATCAAGATAGTACATTTGCCTTTTATTCCTTAAAAAATTGGTTTTTGTCAATTAATATTTGCACACTGATAATCAAGCACACCATTTCAGATATAAAATACAGCACCATTTCAGATATCAATTTGATTATTTGATATATATTCCAAGTATACTTTTATCAAAAAACAAAGACTTGGAGCTCTAACAGTCGGAAAGAATGCAGTTTCGCCATCTCTGTTCAGATCCTCTCCATTTCGACGAAAAATCATTAAATCCACACACATCCTCTCATAATAAAGTATCCATTTCCCTCTTCTCAATATTTTTTGTTGATATCATCGAAAAAAATCTTTTTGTTTTGATTATCGAAATTATTTTTTTTTGTTTTTTCTAGAAAAAAGTACACTTTTGCCCCCCGAACTATTCGTAAATGTCCAGTTTGCCCCCCCAACTAAAAGTTGCACCTTTTTGCCCCCCGAACTTTCAAATTTGTTACATGTTACCCCGTCCGTCAAATATCTGTTAAATGGTCAGTTAACGTGATGACGTGGCTTGATTACGTGGCAAAAAAACAATATTATATGGCAAACCCGATCCATTAAACCCTAAACCCAACCCTATCCATTAAACCCGACCCTATCCATTAAACCCCTCTCTTCTCGTCGCTCTCATTATCTCTCGTTCTCGTCGCTCTCTTTATCTGTCGTTCTCGTCGCTCTCATTGAAGAGGTCTTCAGGTCGCTCTCGTCGATTAGGGTTGAAGAGGTCTTCTTGCCGTCGCTCTCCGTCTCTCTCGTTCTTGCCGTCGCTCTCCGTCTCTCTCGTCCTTGCGGTACTCTCTCACTCTCTCTGACTCTCTCTGACTCTTGCTGGTAGTCTCTCACTCTCTCTTGCCGGTAGTCTCTCACTCTCTCAATTAGGGTTTCAGTAATTTCAATTCAATTTGAGTTAATTTCAGTTCAATTTCAGTAATTAGGGTAATTTCAGTTCAATTTCAGTTCAATTTCTGTTCAATTAGGCCAATTTCAGAGATTAATACTGTTTTTTTAGTTCAATTAGGGTAATTAGGGTAATTATCACTGTTATTAGGGTTCAATTAGGTTAATTTCAGTTCAATTAGGGCAATTTCAGAGATTAATATTGTTATTTTAGGTAATTAATACTGTTATTTTAGGTAATTAGGTAATTTCAGAGATTAATTGACAGTAATTAGGGTTCAATTTCAAAGATTGATTTAATTTCAGTTAATTTGAGTTAATAACAGTGATTTGAGTTAATTAGGGTTTAATTTAATTAGTTAGTTCATTTATGTTTAGTTCATTTCTGTTTAATTAGTTAATTAGAGTTAATTAGAGTTAATTATGGTTTAATTTCTGTTTAAACGGCATGTGAACAAGGTATACCCGAAAGATTCCACACCTTGCAAGAACACTTGCGATTACCCAAATCTACCACGTACGTATTTTCTTTAATATGCCCTTTCACGTTCTTGAATTTTTCCGTTACCTCATAGCCCTCTCGACCATTCCAAATGACGTGACAATCCCTATTTCGGTTTATACTTACGTTCAATTTTTCGGAAATTTTTGGGCAAATATTACTCGGGTACTTGTCGGTCTCCAAAGCTTGGTTTGCGATTCTAACCATAACCTTGCGCCTAATCTCTTCTAACATCGTTATTATTGGTTTGTGCCGGCAATCCATAATCCAATTGTTGAAGGTTTCGGACATGTTATTGTCCACATTGTCGCACTTGGTAAGATCATTGAAAAAAGCTCGGCACCAATGCTTCGGGTCGGTTCGGGTAAGATCATTCGTTGCTTCCACCGATTCTTCACGTAGAAATTCTAAATTTTCCTCGTATTGAGATACCGAATAGGACCAAGCACACAACCAAAATAATTTCTTGAAACTCCCACCTTTATGTTTCTTGCCGGGCGCACATCCTATGCTCGGCATCGGGTAGGCTATTTCGGATCGCTATTTGTAATCCCTAAATAAAAAAATAATTGTTACATCAATTTGAAATGAATATACTAATTAATTAGAACGTACCTTTTGTTGATCGCTAATTAAAACCCATTCATGACCCGACCTCATGTCTAAGTCTTGCGCCAACAATCGTACAAACCAATCCCAATTTTCCTTATTTTCGACTTCTACAACCGCCCAAGCAATAGGATACATTTGATTGTTAGCGTCTCTCCCAATTGCCGTGAGTATCTCGAATTTAATTGGGCCCTTCGAGAAACATCCATCTAAACCGATTATTTTTCTACAACCGGCTAAAAAACCTTTCTTGCACGCGGCGAAACAAATGTACATTCTTTGAAAACGTGGCACCTCATTAATTTCATTTCGCGTACAATTGATCCTTATTGTGTTACCGCGATCCGATTCAACCAATGCTTGCGCATAATCCCAAATATGCGCATACTCTTCGGTGTAACTTCCTAAAAAAGATTTCATCACTTTCAATTTTGCCCTCCTACATTGGTTCACCGTAACATTCACCCTCATCTCTTGTCTAATTATCGTTTGCATATCTTTCGATTTCCAACCCGGATGCGATCTAATTCGTTCTTCGTATTTTCGAGCGAGAAGCGTTGACGTTACCATTTGGCACTTGAAAGAGGGAATACACGTGTGTTCGGGGTTAAATGTTTTAATCACAAATTCTTGGGTGGTCGTATCTAACGAAGCGTAAACGACCCAAGGACAATTAGGAGATCGACATTGAGCTCGTATTTTGTGTCTCTCATTTTTAACAAATTTTATCTCTTTCACAAAATCTACCGCATATTTCCTAACGGCCATTCGAAATTCCGAAGCACCGGAATACTTCATTCCAATTTGAAATTCGGGTAAAATTGTGTTTGTTGATTCATTTTCAAATTGTTCACAATCGAAGAGTTCTTGGGTTTCTTCATCACTACTTTCATCACTCGAATAAGAAAATTCGCTCTCTTCATTCAATTCGTTCCAATCCAATTGTTCAAAATCGAGACGCATATCTAGAGGCGGTTCCGTTTCAACAATCCAATTCACTCCATCCAATGACTCATTATCTACAAAAAATTGGATCAATTTGAAATTAATTGGTTCGAATTAAAATGAATTAAATCAATTTGAAATTAATCGGATCAATTCAACTCACCAGACGAGTTACGAGGATTTACGGTTTTTTCGGAGTTCATCTTAACTCACTCACTCCTTTCGTCTAAAATTGAAAAATAAATTGATAATAATGAGCCTCAATTAACTCTAAAATTTAATTCAACAATTATAACTCTAAAACTTAATTATACTTACAAAATTTGAGAAATAATGGCAACCCTAAGCTCCAGTCAGAGAGGGTGACGGAGAGATGGAGAGGGAGAGACGGGGCGGAGCTAGCGCCAGTGAGGGAGAGACGGAGCTAGTAGCGCCAGTGAGGGAGAGACGAGCTAGCGCCAGTCAGAGAGGGAGAGACGGAGCTGCGGTCTGTTCGGCGTTTGGGGTAAAGAGAGAACGAGAGACGAGCTAGCGCCAGTGAGGTTTGCCTGTTTGGGGTAAAGAGAGGAGAGAAGAGAGGGGTTTAATGGATAGGGTTGGGTTTAGGGTTTAATGGATCGGGTCGGGTTTAATGAGATCGGGTTTGGCATATAATATTGTTTTTTTGCCACGTAATCAAGCCACGTCAGCACGTTAACTGACCATTTAACAAATATTTGACGGACGGGGTAACATGTAACAAATTTGAAAGTTCGGGAGGCAAAAAGGTGCAATTTTTAGTTGGGGGGGCAAAGTGGACATTTACGAATAGTTCGGGGGGCAAAAGTGTATTTTTTTCTTTTTTCTATTTCCCAACGGCTTATATGTCAAGACTATATTTTTAGCTCACTTTATATAATAGTATCCGAGTAAATGTATAAAATTTATAAATAATGTACTATCATAAGGATTATTTTTTATTCACTTGCGCGTTTTTCTTTGAGATTTACAAGCTCCTTTCGTGCTTTCGTCAGCCTGTTAAATCAAATACTCGATATTCATAACCGGTCTTCAAAGTATAAAATAAAACAAATCAAATATTAATCAATATACCTTAATTGTAGATCGGTAAGATCCTTCTCCCTCTCGAAAGATAGTTGGACCTACAAAAGAATTTATTAAATTAAAAAAGAATATTGTGTACTATTATTAATCAATTATTTTAATTACCACTGATTTTTCACTCAAAGTAGAAGAAGAAATTGGAGAAATGAGTTCGCCAGAATGATTACTCGAACCAACCGAAGCGGGAGATAAATCCCCAAACGAAAGTTGTTTCATCAAAGTCATTATTTGCTCCTACATATAAAACTAAACTTTCAGAAAGAAAGTTCAAAAATATAATAATAATTCGTAATTTTTTTTTCGGTACCCTTGAGCTAAATTATTTTGAAAGATTGTTTGAAGCTGCGCGTGAATAGTCACGGGCCGAACATTTTGCGCCAAGAGAACCGATGGAGTTGAATTAAATGTAGCATGGCGTGACAGGACCTGCACGCTATTGCTCTTGAGGCCATTTACTATGCCCCCCAAACCCATCACCACATCCTTGATATCCTATCCATCTCCCAAAAATTACCCACTCGATTAACAATGCTTTGAATTAGCTGTTAATTGAATTAATTAATTATTAGGTACTAATATGATGTGTTAATTGACTCACAAATTAACTGTTAATTCGAAGCATTAATTGCATTAATTAATTTGGAGAGAGAGTGGGGTGCAAATTGGAGTTGGGAATTAACACCCAACCCAACCCAAAAAAAATCCCATACCCATCGTGGGTGTTGTGATGGGTTTGGGGGGCAGGGTATAATTTCCCATTGCTCTTTTGCATCACAGATGAACTAGCGACCGTCTATTAATAAAACAAATGTGCATTAATTAATTAATTAATTAATTAAAATATATTAGCATACATTATTCTGTTTAGTTACCTTTTCTTTATCAAAATCGACACTGTCAGAAGTAACTTTGAAACGGCCTCTTTGTCGTTTAACTTTTTCTTCCTCATAGTTCAAACACGCATTTTTATCATTGTTGTTGTTGGGGGTGGGGGGAGTGGTGGCTGCGGCGGTGTTGCTGCTTTCTGCTTCGGTTTTATGGGTACAAACGGGAGTGTTCGATCCGTTACTTCCCGATGCTTTGTCTTGCGGATTTTCCGGAGATTTATCTGCTATTGGATACAGTTCGAATTCGAATATACTACCCTCTCGAGATTTATCTTGCGGAACCGTAACATCCTCATCTGGGAGCTGTATTGATAAAATAAAAAATTAAAATATATAATTGAGAAATAAATATATCAAAATATCAATGGGTTGAAATTTTACAAGTGAGGCTTGAGTCTTTATTTCCTCGATGTCAAAGTTCCATCGACTAATTCCTCTTTTATATTCATTCTACACACAAAATAAACAAAAAATAATTAATATGTTTCAATTTTAAATTAATTAATTAGAGAATATAAATGCAAATATATATACCTGAGAGAGCTCTTCCTTCTCGTTTGCAGCCATTTTTTTCTGTGCCAGCAAGGATTGTTCCTTCTCCTATATTAATTAAACAATAAATTAAATTCAGTCGAATAAATATCAAATAGTAAATAGTAAATGAATAATTAGTAGGTACCTTGAGAGCTTGATATTGGTCACCAAGTGTGGGCAAGCCATCTAATAATCTCCTGTTGATATAATCTTGAGATTTGGCTTGCTTGAAGAAAGCATGTTTTAGTAGCTTCTTAGCGCTTGGCCTTCTCGTTGGATCTTTCACCAAACACATTGCGATCATTTGCTTGATATTCTATTCATAATCACATCGTATATTGTTAGTTAATTGTTACTACTTACTAGTCAGAATTATTAATGCGCTGTATATATATTATGAACATTTATACCTTCGAGAATCTGCTAAAACAAGTAAAAGAATGTGGTGTTGAGAATTATTAATATGGTGTTGAGAATCTGCTAAAACAAGTCAGAATTATTAATGCGCTGTATATATATTATGAACATTTATACATTGCGATAATATGTTAGTTAATTGTTTAGATACTCATTAATCCCAATTAATATGGTGTTTAATATAAAGATCAATGTGATCTTTCTTCTCTCTGAAAGGTTCATTCCATATATGTGGTGTTGAGAAAAGAGTTTGTGAGACAAGTAAAAGAAAGATTTCACCATTAAAGATTGTGTGAATTATCAAGCAAGTTTACGGCAATTTTTCAAGGGAATTACGCGTAATTGAGAGACGAAACTCGCAGTGGATACAAATAGAGAGATCTCAACTGAGATCTTTCGTTGTGATCAAACGAGAGCGAGTTCGAGGAAGATCGAAGGATAACCGGAAGCTATCCGGTTGTATTCGACAAAATCAAGCTTCATCGACGGTGTCGAATCGTGCGGGCATCGGGCGCACGTGTTACCGAGGATCGGAGCAGCACGAACAGCAACTACGAACGCGTCATCATTTCTCCGTGATCAATTTCACGTGGTATGACGCTCTATAATAGTTATAATAGTTGTTACATTTACAATTTGTACTCTCGTGTCGGCAACGTGGTCCTCGGGATCGGCACGGACCTGCCCCGTCATTCCGCTGCGCCGGGCTCGGTAGCGATGCCGATACCCAACAAACATTACCAAAGTTTATTTATTAACAATAGGCGGTCTTAGCAATCTATTTAAACGCAGCATAGTCAAAATAATGTGTTTTTATGAACGTATGTATCGAAAGATTTAGTCACAATTTTTCACCACATTGTAGAAACATTATGAAATTTAGTGTGTTCGCAATAGGCTGTATTAGCAATCTATTTAGGCCTTGGTTAGTCCGAATAACGTTTTTTATAGAAAATTTGAATCGAAAGTTTTACGTCATGACTTTTCACAAGATTGTAGAAACATTAGAAATTTAGTTTATTCGCAATAACCGGTTATAAATCAATTTAGGAGTCGAGGAGTCCATATAAAGTGTTTTTAAGAAAAGTTGATTCGAAAGTTTCATATCACAATTTTTCACACGATTGTAAAGACGTTACAAAATTTTGTTTACTCTCACTTTTCCCCGATTTCAAACCTCTCCTCTTCGAATCCAAGCCTTGTTAATCAATTTTCGAGCAAATTGAAGCAAGCCAAGCTAAATTTTGCGAAAGAAATATATATTAATTTTCATCATTATCTTTTCCAACATATTTGTACAAAATAATTTCAAAAAAAAAAATAGTAATTGTTGTTTAAAAAAAAATCTTATTTCCTACCATTTATGAAAGAAAAAAAAAACAATACAAATTAAACCATGGGAATTAAATTATTTTGTATTGTGTTTTTTGTTCCCACCATTAATGACCATTTTATTCCCACCATTTTGAATAAATCTTGGGAAATAAATATTATTTAAAGCAATAATTATTATATATTATTTTCAAAAAAATTTTTGTAACGTGAACAAATTAATATATGATAAAAAAAATATTCTTTTTTATTAATGTACTTGTTAAAAAAGTATATAAGATTACTTGTTAGTCTAGTAGTACACTTATGTTATTTTACTTGGTTAAAATATATTACCATGTACTACGTACTCTGTTGCAAGATTTCAAATGCAAATATCGCATCTAATATGATATGAATGCGACAATATGAGGATATCGAATCCTTGCAACATATCATATATTGATTAAGATATGATGAATAATAACATGTAGACCAATTTACATTTATTAATTAATACAATTTATTTGTTAATTATATATCACATATTAATAAATTGAATTATGTCAATTATTATATAAAGGATGTTGAGGTCAAATTAGGAGTGTACATAAACCGGATTGGTTTTCTGCAACTATCGTTCAAGCACATTTTAAACATTCTACGCTCGTAATTTTTGTATATTCCTGCTATCATAGTTTCCTGATATTCATATATTGATTTCCTGCAATTATACAAAATTATGCTAGCAAACACGCCCTTAAACATCCTAAACTTATAGTTTTTGTATATTCATATTATCACAGTTTTCTGGATATTCATATATTGGTTTTCTGCAACTATACAAAACTGTACTAGGAAACATTCCCTAAAGGTATGTAAACTGGCTATATGGTTCATGGCTACCCAACCAAAAAGATCTTAAATCGTATGCCTCTTTTGGATTGTTATGTTTCATGCTTTATGACCTCAAGAAGAAGAAGAAAAAAAAAGCAGGGGAAATAGACCAATATTAAACCGTTCAATCTTACAAAGCACGACTACTTTTTTTTTTTCCCAAAAGAAGTATTAATATTTTCAAAATTGATAACTAAATTTCATGTTAATAAATAATTTTTAAAATTTTTATCTATTTATATTTTATAGTGTAGAGATATGTTTTGTGCAAATATACTATTATTTATGTGGATATATAACTTTTAACATCTATATAGCGTTTATAATATTAATATTAAAATATAAATTACAACGGCATGCTTTAATGTATATTGTGAATATGCATATCTTAGTATCAATATATTATTTTAGTACTAATATTTTTTTAGTTTCATGCATCATTTTGGTGGTATTGATGAACCTTTTTATGACAATACATCAATTCCCGTCTGAATACATCGTATGTATATATGTATTCATAATTAACATAGAAAATACAAAATCTACAAGTAGAACAAATCCAAATTCAATACCAATCTGCGAGTAGAACTTGAATACAAAACGAGATTCTTACATGTAAAAAGGAAATGAATCAATAGAAAAATTATTGGACAAAAAAAATCAACAAGAGATTTTAAATCATTGATTAAATCATGATAAACGATTGTGATTAACATAACCTCTCACTCACTCCTTCTTCATCCAAACATTTTTAATCATTGAATCAAATTTTTATCTAATTTTTAGTCCATGAATTCGATCAGATAAAAGAAAACATAATCATTAATATCAAATTTATTCCTTTTATAAACCTGGCCCGCGGATGTCTCCCACCGAATCATATCCTTATTGTGATGTTTTTTTATACCAAAAACAAAGCAAAGTTTAAGCATCTCATCATCTACGAAGCAGGATCCTACAAACTGGGCTTTTTTTTCTTTTTTTTTGCTCTTTTTATCATATTTATTTATCTCCACTTTTTGCTTTATTAACTTGCCACACATTACTAGGCTGTACTGTGCCGCTTCCTCGAAATATTTTCCTTGACTTCTAGTCCAAGCATGCAATAACCACCACTCTCCACTGGGCCATATATAATCCAGCACTCATTATCCTTTAGATCTTCTATTTGCATCTCTTGTGCAGTTGTGCTACTTCAATCCTTAAATCCTCCAAAATTTATAAACGGTCCCATTATTACGCGAACATACAAGACATCGAATATATCATATATAATAGATAAGAAACATTATATAAATTAAAATTAATAATAATAAAATATTATATATAACGTAATGTGTTCTAAGTAATTTTTGAAAATTATCATATTTGTGTATTTTTATCGTATTAGATATATTCAATAAAAATTGGATCACATATTTAATGGAATGACGATATAAGCGGGTCTTGCTAAATCTTTGAACCGAATTATAAATATCTATCATAAAATGTAACCCAAAAAAATATTTTAGTCTATATTTGCAATTGATATCACTCGTGAATTTTAGTAAAAAATATTATTTTGAATATGATATCTGCCAAGCAACACAATTAGTTGGGTAAGAGAATAATTCAATTAATTATTATGGATTACAATAATATAATTTTTTTGAATGGAGATAACAATATTATAATATTTGTTGTTATGTTTTTTTTTGTATAAAATAATGTTATTTCTCAAATATATTGATTACTAATATTTTTTGACAATATATTATGCCTAACCGATAAATAAAACGATTCAATTGTTAAAATCATGAAATATATACTTGTAATGTAGAACTAATGTAATGTATTTAGGGGCCGTTTGGCAAGTAGGATTAGTAGAGTGGAATCGGATTATAAGGTGGAGGAGCTAAAAATTCTGGGATTAGTTATTCCACAGTTTGCTTGTATGTCAAAATTATAAAATGCTGAAAAATATAATTTTTTGTTTGCTTGTTTATAAAATTTTGGACATTTTTTATTGGAAACGTAAAAATAATATTTCATTAAAACTCGAAAATTGAAAAACCTTGCGCACCAAAAGTTATATCCATTCAAAAAAAATTTTACATCGAATCAATTATTTTACGCATGAAAAAAATCACTCTAACTCTTAACATATCAAATTGAAAAAAATCACTCTAACTTTTATAATTTATATTAATATTAATATAATTAATTTTCACGTTCTTCGTCATAAATAATACATAATTTCTGTGAATCTAATTCAGGCACACAGGTGTACCAAATTAAACAGACAAAATTTCCAATAAAACCCCTTACCTTCTGCAAATACTTAAAAAAACACCCTCAAACCGACAACGATTCCGGCATATCCATCCTTCGAGAACAGTGAACCAATACAAAAACAAAATTTATGCCACAGATTATTTAATTCCTAACAAAGCTTAATTCTAGGAGTTAAGAGACACTCATGGAACTTATATAAAAATATAAACAACGAAACGTTATTATATTATTGTATATTGTATTATTCGGTGACAGCGCGCTCCCTATCAAGTGGTCCACATGGGTAGGCCCGTTCCATCGAACCGTCCAAAACCCTCTGCAATACGTACCGCATTCCATTAATACCCACACCCATCCGGGCCAAAATACACCGTGATCATTCAATAAAACAGTACGATAATATTTACGTGGTGTATGAACAACCGCTCATCTCACAAAATCCAGCTGTGCTTAGCGAATCAAATCACCCGTGCCGTGTTGCCCTCTCCAGCTGTCGCCCATTTTAATGCAAATGGATATTTGGATCAGTATATATGAGAGCGGTCATCTCACCGGCTACGGTAATCGTATCCATTTTAATAAACAAAGGAAATTAACAAAATAAATAACAGAGCAATCAATACAATACATGAGGAAAAATGATATTATTAATAAATGCATTGTTTTTGTTATACATCAATACAGTCGTAACAGTCCTCTTCTTCTTCTTCTCGATCATCCTCCCAAATATTTCAAGAAAAAAATTCATAATAATCATCTCCAAAGTGTCCCCAAAAAGAAAAAAAATTGGCAAAAAATACCCTAATTTTTAAAATTAGAAGCAGAGAAAAATTGACGAGGTTGGTTAATTAAATCAAAAACGGGTTTCTTATCCACAGAATTTACAAGCTTCTTCCTCCTCTTGGACTGTAACCATAGTAGGAGAGGTACCATTTCACAAATTTCTTCAAACCGGTCTCGAGGTTCGTCGTCGGTTTGTACCCGAGCTCGGTCCTCGCGAGACTGATGTTCGCGTGAGTGAACGGCACGTCTCCATTCCCCGGCATTTCGATAACGTTTTTCCTCGCCTTCATCTTCAGATTTCTCTCGAGTATCGCCACCAGATTCGGTACCGTCACCGGAGATGTATTCCCCAAATTGTATATCCGGTACTGAGCCGGCCTTCTCTTCTTCCCTCCCGAACCGGTACTCTTCTCCGAGGTATCCAATGCGCCGAGACATCCCTTCACAATATCGTCAATGTATGTAAAATCTCTTGCAAGATCTGTGTGATCCTTCCCTCTGTAAACGGTAATGGCTTTCCCTTGAAGAATGTTTCTTGTGAAAGAGAAATACGCCATGTCTGGCCGGCCCCACGGACCGTACACTGTGAAGAACCTCAAACCGGTAACGGAGAGACCATAAATGTGGTTGTAGGTATGAGTGATCTCCTCACCGGCCTTCTTCGTGGCCGCATACAGGGATGCGGGTTGGTCCGTACGGTCTGCCTCCGAAAATGGGACCTTGTCGTTCAGTCCATAAACGGAGGAAGACGAAGCCCATACGATAGACGGCTGAGGATCGGCGGATTTGCAAGCTTCTAGAAGGGTCACCAGTCCGGCGATGTTGCTGTGTACGTACGAGGCCGGATTCTCAATCGCATACCGTACGCCAGCCTGTGCGGCTAAATGTACGACATGGGTGAATGGCACCACATCGAATAGCTTGGCGAGCAATTTCCCGTCGTTTATATCCCCTTCTACGACAAAAATCGAGTGAGAAGACAACAGAGCCTTTCTCGCCTTCTTGAGAGACGGGTCGTAATACGAGTTGAAGTTATCAAGCCCAACTACACCATCACCCCTCCGGCGAAGAGCCAGCGACACGTGACTGCCGACGAAACCGGAGGCGCCAGTAACCAAAACGGAGTAGCCATTAGGTCTTCTTGGTTGTGCCGAATTTCGGATCTGGCGCTCCCAATGCATTCCTCCCCACGAAGCAGAAAAATACTTCGATGAGGTATCCACGAAGCTCTGAAAACTTAAATACGAAGCAAATAAAGCTATTACGAAGAGGACCCAGAGGATCGTGGTGCTCGTCGAGGCGAAACACCGGCTAAATTGGCGGTTGATTGCATAGGCCCGCTCGATCTTGACTTTGCCAGGCGTGGATGGATAGAGATCGTCTTCTACGGTCCGCATTGTGGTTTCTTTCTTGTTTCTTGTTCTTGAAAGGTCTTTAACGCCCTTTGTTGGTTTTGGGTCGCAATACACACACCACCACTCCACAGACCACAGAATGAAGATTGAAAATGGAGAAGAAAGAAAAGAGGGAGGAGAGAAAGCAGGGCAGAGAAATGGTGGTTTATTGATTTAATTTAGCGAATTCTGCACCTGCTAAAGATAGTAAGGGATGGAGCGAGAGATTTATAGTTCGATGGGAGAGAAGGAGAAGAACCGACAATTTCCCTCTTTCTTCGTCTCCCTGAATCCGGCATTTATTACACCATACACCAACGAAATAAACATGTGATATTTTATACTGGTGTTGAATGTAAATGCATGGACCATGTGTATAGTAAATAAAATGAGAAAAAGGTTAACGCGTGAACAAACTTTTACCACAACATGTGATATTTAACTATGGATGGACCGATGTGTAAAATGAGAAAAAGGGTTAAAAAAACGCGTACAGTACAGATTTTGGATTTCGAGTTTGTAACGCGTACAGTACAGATTTTGGATTTCGAGTTTGTAATATGAAAATTTAGTGGATTTTTATGTAAATTTTGTGTTGATTAGATTGAATTTAATAGGTACACTTAAAAAACCAGTGTTGTTTTTTTATTGTTTGTTGGTTGGTGGATCGAAATTAGATTTATATGTCTTTGAAATTGAAGTCTCGTGGGAGAGGTATGTGATGAGTCGGCAATACTCGAATAAAGTACAAACGGACACGTGGCTACCATGAGTAGTGGGTGATTATAATTTATTAATTTATACTGATATATTGATTGATACATGGAGTGGCCAAAACTTTGTCATGGGCTAAAAATGGGATTGTTGATGATTTCGGATGGATATATATATATTGATTTTGACAGTGATAAGTGCTAATGCCACTTAACATAAATAAAAAGAAACATACACGTCAAATAGATTTGGATATGTATATTTTGTCTTTTATTTTATTTTGAGTGGTGCTATCAAATATTCTTTTTATATCATATATCGTTATCGTAGGTACAATGTCTCCTTCAGTATTGTGCAGGTGTATAGTGAGCCTGACCAATGATGAAATGACACGTCAGTATAGAAGATGACATGGGCATGTATTATTGGCTGAAAATCTTGGTCACCTAATTAATAATTTGGTAATTCATACTCACTGAACTCAGAATAGAGTAATTAGGATTGAATGTAACTAGGAATGTTTAACTTGATAATTGAAACAAATTTCACCAGGAAAAGTAGCAAGAAAGATTGAAAATTAACAGAAATGCTGAATTAGTTGGAACATTGTTGCGATCGACTTGCTGAATATGGTCGAATTTTGTTTGATTTTTTGAATACAGAGGAGAAATTTCGTTCATATTTTCAAACTGAGAATTGGGATTTAAAGTATTTGTTAGGGACAAGCTAATATTTGCAAAATCTAACAATTTAACGACAAGTAAGAGTGATTGAGTTATGATTATTGATTAATTAACTATTTATTGAAGGAAAAACACGTGAATACATGCTTGTGAAACTGAATTGTTTGACTAAATAACTTAGTGATTTTTTTTTCCTATTTTATGAAATCATAGACTTATGAAATCATAGGGAGTTCACCTGATCACATCTACATCTACTTCTCTAAAAAAAAAAAAAACTTTGAAAGAAAGCATGTTATATTTGAAGATCGAAACCCAAATCAGCCCAATAAGAAAGTACAATAAACATAAGAACCCAAATAAACATAATAAGCCCAAATCAGCATGTGCAAGTTTTGTATTCTCAAGTTCAACCAGATCAAAAAACTCGCACAAATCGACAGGGTTGTTAACAGTTTAGCTTAAGAACAGTGTCAGAGAAGATGAGGAAACTGCAGGTGACCAGTGGCTGCAGTAATGGAGAAGATCGGAGATATTTTTGTAGAATTATAAGTTATAACAAAGCTTTTCAACCCTTAGAGGAAAGAAGATCACAACCATCAAAATATAATTAAGTAGATTAGATGGTTGTGATTGATTGAGTTGTTAGTGTGTTTAGTATACATAAGTCATGTAATCATTTTTAATCAATTAAAAAAAAGATATACAACGTTATAACGGTCGACTTCAGTGGACCCGTCAGTTAGTTCGATTGTCACAGATGATGCCGTGTGACACCGAGAGCCAGTGATCGTGTAATTAATTAATTGGATACAAATAGAGGATTAGTACTTACTAGTTACTACTTAGTAATGTACTTGTTGGATCAATTAATCATGTTAATAGGATCCGATTGTGTGTAAAATCAATCCTTTAAATTAATACAAATATACTGTTAAATATACAATTCTTGCTGTTATTGTGGTATCATAAGTCTTTTAATGAGGCAACGATGAAGTTTCTGTACAACCTCTTTCAAGACTTGATCTTTCTCTTTTCTTCAAGAACCTCTCTCCTCTCCTCTCTTCTTGCCATTCATGGCTGGTCAAATCTCTGAGACACCTATTTCTTTCTCGCAAAACATTCAAATCAAGCCTGATAAATCAAATTACCTGATTTGGCAATCTCGGATTCTTCCGGTTATCAAGAGTCATGAATTACTTCATAATCTCGATCACTCAATCCCACCACCTCCTTTGAAGTCTCTGTCACTACATACGCTTATGTATGGTCCCAAATTATACGGTTAGGGTTCTCTCTTATTGAATAACTTCTGGATTTTTCATACCTCACAAGTCACTAAGGATTTATGGAAGACGGTTGGTCTCATTATTGTTATATCAAATTATATTTGATTATTTCAAAACAATATCGATACCTATTAGAAATTAATAATGTCTCCAGTTCTATCGTTACTGGATGGTTCATTTAGAAAGATGTGATGATGTGTTTTTTGTCTTATTTAATTAGTTAGAGAATTGTCAGTAGGACCCAATGTATAACAGACACACGTAAGAGAGAGAGTGGGTGATCATTGCATATATAAGAATGTAACAGGAATATAATCAAACAAGAAAGAAATACAAAAAGTTATTCTTCTTCTTATTTTATCTTCTTTATTTTCTCTTCTTTACATTATTTCAATATGGTATCAAGAGCTTCAAAAGCATAAGCTTCTAGATCCTAACCAAATACTCTCCAATGGAGAATACACCACCATCTACTCACACGAGTGGATCTGGATCTCAGCAAAATCCTCTAGCCACAATACTCTCAGATCGAGCCGTAACTTTCTCTCACCCAATACCATTCAAACTCGATTCCACAAACTTCTTGCTCTGGCAATCCCAAATACTACCGATTTTACATGCCTATGATCTTATCGGTTTTATTGATGGTACAAAGCCACCTCCAGAACCCTTCATACCCTCGACACCTCCAAATATCTCACTTCCTGTCCTCAATCCAGAGTTTCAAACGTGGAAACGGCAAGATCAGTTTCTCCTTGGGTGGTTAATCTCATCATTAACAGAATCAGTGCTATCTCAGGTCTTGAACTGTCGTTCATCTGGTGAGTTATGGCAAACTCTCCGTCACACCTTCACCTCTCAAACCATGGCACATGTCATGGAACTAAAAACGAAATTTCAGACACTGAAGAAACATGGACTGACCTGCGATGAATACATCCATCAGTTGAGATCTATTGCAGATCGGTTAGCATCGATTGGTTCACCGGTAAGTGAACTTGATCTAAGCATGACCATTCTTAGTGGTCTTGGCCCTGAATTCAACAGTTTTGTAGCATCTATCAACACCAGATCTGAGCCTCCGAGAATCTCAGAGCTGATAAGCTTTATTCGTAGCCATGAAGTTTTACTACAACAACAAGCATCTCTACCTCTTGTAAATGCTGTGCATTCGAATCCAAGACCATTTACTCCAACACCTCCACAAAATCAATACACCTCTGGTCAGTATCAATACACCTCTGGTCAGTATCGAAATCAAACCCCCTCTCTACCAAGCTCACAAAACTTCCCTCCATATAACCACTCAGGTCCACGACCATTTACTCCACCCCCTCCACAAAACTTCTCTCCATATAACCAACATAATAGCCAAGGTAGAGGACGGGGTAAGCAAAACAAGCCACGATGTCAGATCTGCAATAAACCCGGTCATACTGCACTGAGATGCTGGGAACGCTTTAATCAGAATATCCAACCCCCACCACCACCTATGCAACTTCAAGCGTTAGTTGCAAATAATCAAACACCACCCTCTCATCCAACGCCACCTATGGAATGGTTCTTGGATTCCGGAGCATCACACCACATCACGCATGATCTTAACTCCATCTCTCAACCCTCGATCTACCAAGGAAGTGACCAGATTCAGGTGGCAAATGGTCAGAATCTGCCAATCTCTCACCATGGTTCTATCACTATCTCTTCCTCAACTAAACCGCTTTATTTAAACAATGTTTTGTTTGTTCCAAATATTTCGAGAAATCTATTGAGTATTTCGAAATTTACTCATGATAATGATGTGATAATTGAATTTTATCCTCTGTTTTGCATTATTAAGGATCGAACTTCGCTTCAGCCGCTTCTTCAAGCACGCCTCATTGATGGGCTCTATGCTTTAGAATCGTTTTCTTCAAAGTGTTCTTTACCTTCTGCGTTTTCAGTGAACAAGGTACCAGCTGATGTATGGCATCAGAGGCTCGGGCATCCTTGCTCCTCTACCGTTTCGTTTCTTCTTCAGTCTCAGCAAATCCTAGCTAGTTCCAATAAGCTCTCTCCATGCAGTTCATGTTGCCTTGGGAAAGCACATCAATTGCCCTATAAGTCAAGTATTTCTCGATCTTCCTCTCCTCTCGAGTTGGTACACACTGATGTGTGGGGCCCTGCATCCACATCCTCAGTTCAAGGATCGCGTTATTACCTTATCTTTGTGGACGATTATAGCAAGTTTGTATGGATTTTCTTTTTACAAACTAAATCCGAAGTGTTTAATGTGTTTGTAAAATTTAAAGCTTATGTGGAAAATTTATTGTCGTGTTCTATCAAAACTCTCCAACTTGATGGGGGAACGGAATACAAACCCATAATCTCTGCATTTCCTCAACTCAATTATCAAATTTCTTGCCCCCATACACCTCAACAAAATGGCGTTTCAGAACGCAAACACAGAAATATTTTGGAACTTGGTTTCTCAGCAATGGCAAATGCATCTCTTCCGATGCAATACTGGGAAGATGTGTTTTCCAGCGTAACTTTCCTCATCAATCGACTCCCTCCCATCGCTAATCCACGCACCAGTCCTTATGAACGATTATTCCACAAGAAACCAGAGTATACATTCCTTCGTGTGCTTGGGTGTAGATGCTTCCCAAGTGTTCGACCTTATGCTCAAACCAAATTAGCATACAGGTCCCTACCGTGTGTTTTTATTGGATACTCTTCGGTTCATAAAGGGTATAAGTGCCTGCATATTCCTAGTGGTCGGGTCTACGTGAGCCGAGATGTTATTTTTCATGAATCGGTGTTTCCGTTCTCTTTACCGGATCCGAATGATAGACAAATTGAAGATCCGATATCCCTATACCCCTTGCACATCTTACATCCAGGTCCAGGTATTTCAACAAACACTACTCCTGCATCCTCTTCTTCCCCAAATACTGAGCTCTCGGATCACATTTCTCCTCAAATACAAACCCCGTCGAGCTCCTCATCCATCCCAATCCTCCCAGCTCCACTCGAACCTCCACCTAAACACCCCATGGTGACTCGTAATCAAGATAACACCAGGAGAATTCGCACATTTCCTGATCATGTGGTGTATAACACCACGAATATCTCAGTTGATGAAGAACCAACGAGTTTCTCTTCTGCAAACCGGTTTACTCACTGGAAGGATGCCATGGCAGCTGAATTGAATGCCCTAGCACTAAATAAAACCTGGATTCTCGTACCGCCACCATCAAATTGCAACATTGTTGGCAGCAAATGGATTTATAAAGTCAAAAAGAGAGCTGATGGAACCATCGAACGCCACAAAGCTAGACTGGTTGCGAAGGGGTACAGTCAATCTGAAGGAATTGACTATGCCGAAACCTTTAGTCCGGTAGTAAAACCGGCAACCATTCGCACCGTACTGACAATTGCAATGGCAAAAGAGTGGAGCATTCGTCAACTGGATGTTGACAATGCCTTCCTTCACGGCGATCTCGAAGAACAAGTATACATGAGTCAACCACCTGGTTATGTTGATACCTCGTACCCCAACCATGTATGCTTGCTCAAAAAGGCTCTATACGGGCTTAAACAAGCCCCGAGAGCGTGGTTTCATAAATTGAAATTCACTCTAGCTGAATTTGGTTTTGAAAGCTCCATCTCTGACTCTTCTCTCTTTGTGAATAGCTCTAATGGTGAACTGATTTATTTACTGGTATACGTTGACGATATCATTATCACAGGATCCAGTTCACACATGATCAATGAGTGTATTTCCCACCTAAATTCCAGGTTTAAACTAAAAGATCTTGGCCCATTAAATTATTTTCTGGGTATTGAGGCCTCATTTTCCAAAGAGGGCCTTCATCTCTCTCAAAACAACTATCTCAAATCTCTTTTAAAAAAGGCAAATATGGATTCAGCCCGACCTGTGCGATCCCCAATTCAAACTGGTGACACTCTGTCACGCCTCAATGGCGAACCTCTCACTGATCCGTTTATGTACCGGAGTGTTGTAGGGGGATTACAATACCTCACAATCACTCGTCCGGATATATGCTTCGCGGTCAATAAGTGCTCTCAGTTTATGGCTAATCCTACAGATGTTCACTGGGTAGCAGTAAAGAGGATTTTGCGCTACCTAAATGGTACTACCTCACAGGGTTTGATTCTCACAAGAAATCCAGATCTCTCGGTCAATGCATAATGTGATGCTGACTGGGCAAGCTGTCCAGATGACCGGAGATCAACTACTGGATTCTGTGTTTTTCTAGGATCCAATCTAATTTCTTGGAATTGCAAAAAGCAACCGACCGTTGCGCGATCGAGTACGGAAGCAGAATATCGGAGTATGGCTTTTGCAACCATGGAACTCGTATGGATCCAGTCCCTATTACGTGAATTGCATATACCACTGTTCTCTACTCCGACACTATGGTGTGATAATTTGGGAGCGACTTTTCTGGCCTCTAATCCTGTGTTCCATGCGAGGACAAAGCATATCGAAGTGGATTTTCATTTCGTGCGAGAAAGAGTTAATCTCAAACACATTCGCATCTCCTTTATCAGCACACATTCTCAACTTGCTGATATTCTAACGAAGGCTCTTCCTTCCACTCGCTTTGAGCAATTGAGATCCAAGCTCACAGTCTGCTTACCACCTGCTTCACTTGAGGGGAGGTATTAGAAATTAATAATGTCTCCAGTTCTATCGTTACTGGATGGTTCATTTAGAAAGATGTGATGATGTGTTTTTTGTCTTATTTAATTAGTTAGAGAATTGTCAGTGTAGGACCCAATGTATAACAGACACACGTAAGAGAGAGAGTGGGTGATCATTGCATATATAAGAATGTAACAGGAATATAATCAAACAAGAAAGAAATACAAAAAGTTATTCTTCTTCTTATTTTATCTTCTTTATTTTCTCTTCTTTACATTATTTCAATAATACCAGTAACGATTTCATTTAAACATGTTGATTAGGAAGTAGGTTCAAAACGATCAAGTTATTACAATATCAAAAAAATATAAAGATGAAAATACAAGACGTCGGGACAACACAAGAACATACACGAAGATACGACATCGGGATAACACAAGAAAAGACAACGAAGTTGGAAATTGATGAAGGTCAAGATCTCGAAGATTTTCACGAGTTAGATCGTTGAAAAAAACTTCACAAATTCATCATTTGGTCATCCCATACTTTATATATGATTAATTAAAGCTCAATTTATAATTTACGAAATCATCAAATTCATGGAAGTGCAAAAATGATTAACTTAAAAATAGCATAAAACTATTGTTTGAACTATTGATTATTTCGTTCGAACGATACACTTTTCGTTGAAACGTACAATCATTTTGTTCGAACGTAATTGAATCACAAAGAAGAACTAAAATTCTTTTTTCTGAGAAAAGAAGAATTAAAATTCTAAGTTACAACTATCGTTCGAATGGTTGGTTATTTCGTTCGAACGATAACAACTTCTGTTCGAACGATCCATCCTTTCGTTCGTAATTTAATCACATAGAAGAATTGTAACTGTAAGTTACAACTATCGTTCGAACAATCCATCCTTTCGTTTGAACGTAACTGAATCACATTGAAGAATTTTAACTTCAAGTTACAACTATCGTTCGAATGAAACACCTTTTCTTTCGAACGATAAATAAATATATAATTTTTTAATCAATTATTTGTTGCACTTCCGTTCGAACAATACAACCAGACGTTCGAGCGGTGCACAAAATTTGAATTTATTGCCCGAACAATAGAAAACCTTCATTTGAACTAAACATGTAGAGTTGTAATGATTTTGTTCCTAACGACAAGTTGATGTGACATTTCGCTCAAACGATAGAACCTTTCGTCGGAACGTTATTCACAGTGAAGCAAGGGACCGAGGGTATGAGGCGGTATCATACTTCAATTAATACATTCATCAACCCCACTTCTCTCTCGTATCCTCCAAACTCATCTTAGAAATACCCTTGAGAGAAAATAAACATTGTTGAGCTTCAAATAATTGTTGATCCTTAGCAACAAAATTCACATTTCTAAGTTCTAAATCTTCAAATGATCCAACTCGTGTGACCTATCAGGTTTGCTCAAGAGGAGTAGTTTGTAATTGGCTTGCATAGCAATTTGTAAATCCGTTTAATATCGATAGAATGTGTAAAGTCGATAGTTCTCAAAACACTCTATCCAGCCGCGGTATACCAAGTTTGTACCTTGGTTCTGAATATCGGACTCGGACTCGGACTCGGTCGGCTTCGGAGACTCGGGACTCGGTCGACTCGGACAAGACTCGGACGAGTCAAAAAAAAAAATCGGACGGTTAGTAAAAAATCGGAAAAAATAGAAAAAAAATTAAAAAAAATTTTAAAAATATATAAACATTCATAAACATGATAGACACTAATTGAACTCATAAAATCCAAATAGCTACATTAAAAAAAATACATTACCTAACCAACATTATATAACGAACATTACATAAAAAAAATAAAAAAAAAATATCACAAAACTCTTTAAATGAAAAAAAAAAGAATAAAAAAGAATTTCATGATATTGCATGGCCATCTTGCATGTGTAAATGAAAAAAAACATTCAATACTTACTTAAAAAATATAAACACATAAAATCTATCAAAAAACATGCCACATAGAATCGTATCATCTCTTTCACCTTCCCCACTTCGCGTGTTTGCTAGGTCAGTTTTGGGTAGCAGCAGGAAACTCATAGTTGCAGGAAACCAATATATGAATATCAGGAAACCATGGTAGCAGGAAAAGGCAAAAACTGTGAGTGTAGGATGTTTAAATGGTGTTTGATGAAAACCTAGGATTGTTGTTGTTGTTGTTGTTGTTGTTGTTAAATTATGTATATTATTATTATTTTCTAAATATATTTTTAATTATGTATTATTTTTTTATAATTACAATTTTCATTATGTATTATGTATTATTATTATTATTATTATTATTATCTAAATGCAATTTTCATTATGTATTATTATTTTATTCTTATTAAGTATAGGATGTTTGAGAGGTGTTTGATGAAAATCATAGGATTAGATATAACAAATGAATAAAATATTATAGAATTATATTATTTTATATGAAATTCAATAACTATCATACTTAATTTTTAATCATATCAAAATATTATAATTATGTCACATAAATAAATCATGTTATTAATGTAAGATTAGTTTTATTAATAATGCAAATGAAAGAAAATTAATTTTAGAGAATATTATTTTTCTAATATTAATTATTTTTAGAGAATTATTTTTTAATACAACTAATTTTTAGAGAATAGTGTATCCGGTATCCAATATCTGATAAAATTATGACATAACATAACTGATTCATTAATACATGTAGTACATAAAAAATATTAATTCATTATAATAGAATATTCTAAACTTATATTATTTCTTACGAAATTCTGTAACTACCAAATTTAATTCTCAATCATATTAATTCGTTATAATCATGTGACATAAATAAATCCTACCAATAATTTACAATTCTTATGAAAAGTTCCTTGTAATTTTTAGAAAATATTATTTTTAATACCGTTAATTTTTTAGAGAATATTTTTTTTAATATAACTAATTTTTAGAGAATATTAATTTTTAATACCATTATTTTTTAGAGATTATTATTTTTTTAATACAACTAATTTTTAGTGAACATTGCTTTTGTAATACAACTAATTTTTAGATAATATTATTTATTATTATCATAATAAAATTGTTGAATAATACTAATACGATATCCGATATCCAATTTCGAATAAGAATACGGCAATTATATATTTATTTTGAATAATACAAATTGTTGAAAAATATTTTGATACAGATGGTTGAAGAAATTAGTCAACAGTACATCAAGTTACTAATTAATATTTTTTAAAATGACTTGCATAAATAAATTAAAGATATATTGGTAAATAAATAAATAAAATATATATTAGTAAAAGATGTGTATACACAAAAATATTATTTAATTAAAAAAATATCATCTAGATTAAACATAAATTCAACATCTCTTAATTTTACTCTCATATCCTTGAAAAAATCTACTTTGAGGTAAGTTTTGAAATGCCTAGAAAATGTATACTTTAACTTGACTTTTCTAGGATTGGACAAACAAAACTTTCACTTCCATGTGAGCACCGAACACTAATATTTTCATTCCATGGAATACCAGACATCCTAGCCAATCCATGATTGTAAACTGCATGGCCGAATAGGCCATGTTTCTAGTTCTTCCAGCCATGGATTCTCAAAAAAAACACAAAACACAAAACCCTGAACTTAGAAAACACAAATCACAAAACTCCCCTCGTTTTTGTTCTTCTCATCAACTCTCCTCGCGTTTATATAGATTATGCATGGAAAATAGATCATTTCTCTCTCTAAAAAAAAAAAATCGGTGACTCGGATCCGATTTTATCGGGTCAAAATCGGCTCGGTGGCCACCGAATCCGAGAATATCGGCCGAGTTTTTGTTATCTCGGCCGATATTACGAACCATGGTTTGTACTACAAGCCGGCATGCTAGATGGCATGCCAACGAATCTCGTCTCGGCGCTACGCTTTCCTCATTCACCATAATCACGAACCTTGTAATCGTTCATTGGGAAAGTGAATACGAGTGTCCAAAAGACACAAGTTGAACGCAAGATATTCCCAAAGATGTAGGCACACGTGAAAATTGAATCTAAAAAATATTAAATCTACACGCGACTATCCAATTAACCCGTTATCAATCTTAAGCATTTGCTATCTTGATTATGTGTGGGTAACTTTTTATATTTGTGTTAATTATATTTCTACACTTTAAATTGTTTAATAAATTAACGCACGCCCAATTTGAATTCAATTTAGTAATTGTGAATATAGGAATTAGGTCCTTAAAATTACCACACTCTGGTCAGTTAGAAACAATAAGTAATGTTTAGTGCAGACGGTTGGTCTCACTAAAGATTTAAGAAAGCATATTTAAAGATCTCACTAAGGTTATAAGGAGGATCAAGTTGGAATAAACATGTTAAAATGCATGAACATTCCATGTTACCTACTCTCATTGGATTCGGATATGGACATTATATATACTAGGAATTTTTCCCGTGTTCCGCTGCGGTTTTTTAAGTTATTATTTACCATAATTTTTTTTATTTAAAACTATTTTTCATCAAATAGACACATCTCGAGAAACTAATAAGTATATGACATAATTATATTAGTTAAACGTACTTGTAATTCTATTAGTTGAATTAATGAATTTTGACTTGAACTTTGATTTTTGATAGTTAAATAGAAGCATAACATAATTCAACAAAAGCCAATAAAACAAAAAATTGGATGGTCTAGTTACATACTTATGATTATATTAGTTAAACGTACTTATAATTATATTAGTTGAATTTTAACTTGAACTTTGATTTTTGATAGTTAAATAGAAACATAACATAATTGGATCACAAAAGTCAATAAAACAAACAATTGTATGGTCTAGTTACATACTTATGATTACATTAGTTAAACGTACTTATAATTATATTAGTTGAACTAATAAATTTTAACTTGAACTTTGATTTTTGATAATTAAATAGAAGTATAACATACAAAAGTCAATAAAACAAATAATAGTTACATACTTATGAATTAATGAATTAGTTAAATTAATGAATTTTAATTACATACTTATGATTATATTAGTTAAACGTTTTTATAATTGAATTAGTTAAATTATTGAAATTTTAATTTGAACTTTGATTTTTGATAGTTAAATAAACGTACTTATAATTATATTAGTTGAACTAATGAACTTTAACTTTAACTTTCATTTTTGATAATTAAATAGAAGTATAACATACAAAAGTCAATAAAACAAATAAAATTGGATGGTCCAGTTACATACTTATGAATTAATGAATTAGTTAAATTAATGAATTTTAATTACATACTTATGATTATATTAGTTAAACATTTTTATAATTGAATTAGTTAAATTATTGAATTTTAAGTACATACTTATGATTATATTAGTTAAACGTATTTATTATTAAATTAGTTAAATTAATGAATTTGAACTTTGAACTTTGAACTTTGATTTTTGATAGTTAAATAAAAACATAACATAATTGGATCACAAATTGAACTTTGATTTTGGATAGTTAAATAAAACAAATAATATCTTTGATCAAATGGTAGATCACAAAAGTTAATAAAGCAAAATTTTGGATGGTCTACATTTAATCCAATATCTTGATCAAATGGTTGATAAAGAAAAATCTGGCAATTGTAAGTTGCTTGAATGGATTGGAAATTTAAGGGGAGTTACAATTTGAACTTTGATTTTTGATAGTTAAATAAAAACATAACATAATTGGATCACAAATTGAACTTTGATTTTGGATAGTTAAATAAAATAAATAATATCTTTGATCAAATGGTAGATCACAAAAGTCAATAAAGCAAAATTTTGGATGGTCTAGATTTAATCCAATATCTTGATCATGATAAAGAAAAATGTGGCAATTGTAGGTTGCTTGAATGGATTGGAAGTTTAAGGGGAGTTACAATATTACAACATGATTCATCATTAAATAAATTTTAAAATTCGGTTTTTTTTGTTTGGATTTAATTTAAATTATATAGATAGGCTTAGGTTTCGAGTTTTCCTTCATAAAAATCTAAACATTTACCGAAATGGACGGTTGTGAAAATATGTTATCGATTTTGTTGGATAAAAAAATAAAAATTGTACAAAATATATTCTACATCATATCTAGACGATATAGATCATATCTATACGGTTGAATTTTGATTTTGATATTTAGATTAAACAAAATTATCGTTGTTGGCCGCGTTGGTCATACGAGAGTGTTGGTCATTGATCTTATCCCATATATATATATATATATATATATATTGTTGTCATGACATAGTATTCATTTTAATATCCGACAAATATCTGTATTCATATCCGTATCAGACAATATCGAAGCGTATATGTATCCGTTTAATATCCAAACCGGATTCAGAATCAGATAATTCGTTATCCAGATCCGGATAGTTCTGTATACGAATTTGTATCTGAAAAATAATATGGATAGAAATCTGGTATGACCACTATTCGGTCAATCGGCATCCCTAACCATGGTGGTTCAAAAGACCGTTGATAATTTCATAAGCTGGCAAAATACATATATCAAAGTAACAATTTAAAACCAAAAAAACAATCGGGACGGTATCTAATTATCCTAATCAGGGACGGATTTTTATAGAGGCCGAGCCCCCCACACCCCCAAAAAAAAAACAAAGAGTATATACAACTTGTGATTCAGTGTAAAATTTACTGTTGCCCCCCCCCCCCCCCCCCCCCCCCACACACACAACAAAATTTATAGCGTAATTTAGTAGATGTTTTTTTATTTGGACCCCAAAAAAGTATCTGTCAAGATCCGTCACTGATCATGACTCGTGAGTGATTTCATTGTAAGTGGATATTAAAAAAACATAATTATAATAAATCGACTCTTATATGTAATTTCATTTTTAGTTGTTTAAATCATAATAACACTAGGAGAATACTCGCGCTACGCGGCGAGAATGTAAATTATGTTTTTTTTTATACAAATTACACATGTGTATGATAATATTAATAATATAATCTTAAAATAAAGTTTTTTGAATTAATCTATATATGATTATTCATATATTTTACAATTATTTTACATTATAATAACAATAAATCTCATTTTTTTAATCAAATAATAATACTTTACATTAGTGTCATTATATAATATATATAAGAATAAGATATAATACAATTTTATGAAAAAACAAAACTACAAATATTATATCGTTGTTCACAATATTTCATACTATATCAAATATTTAAAATGATGCATCATACAACATATGTAGTAACAAATTATTAGTTATACAGTAGTAATAATTTTTACTGATTTAAAATACAATGAAAATTATAAAATAATATAAAACTTAATAGTTCAAGTAATTTAATAAATAATATCAAAATTTAATTTATAATAAACATAAATACAAATTATTTTTTATTTATTTTACATTTCGTAAAATAACAATACAATTTTATAGGTATTCATAAGTTTAAAAATTTATTTAGATGGATACAATATTTTTTAATTCTATTATGTTTTGAAAAAAAATTGTTTGCTTACAAACGCAAATATAATCTACTTAGGTATTATATGAGATTCTTATAGTTATAACTTTTAAAAAATAAATAATAATACTTAAAAAGCCTATTATGCAAATAAAATTCTTAAAAATATTTTATGTAAATATGTATTTTTTGCATTATATTTTCTTACATAATATCTTTACAAATTTAAATTATGAAAAACGCTATGTATGAACTATACTAACATGGATGTCGAAATAAAGAGAAAATTAAAATGAATATATTTGATGGGTTTATAAAATTAAATTTCTAAAAATAATACTATTATATGTTGTATGTTTATAATATTGCATATTAAATTATTAATATTTCATGTATAAACTTTTCATATTCCATTACATTCACATTTGATCATGAATCTTATGTGAAATGTTAAACAATTGATTAGACTTGGTCTAATTTGATCCTAACCAATAATAAAATGCCACATCATTAATATATGATGATGTGGCTTTCTAAGAATGCTTAAAACATGGTGTAAAATAATGACACATAAATGCCTACACAAAATATGATCTTCAAAAAATCTAACAAAAAAATTAATTATTGAGATTAAACCACATCACTACATCTAATGGTTCAAATTAATATTTAAAAATATTCATACAAAATGCATGTCTTAAATGACTACATATAATATTAATGTATGTGATGATGCCACATCACAAAATCTAATGGTTAATAATCATGATAATGATGATGATGTGGCTTCATGAGGAAGCTCAAAGATAGGTGAAAAATAAGGTGGTTGGTAAATTAATATATTTATTTTGTCAAAAAAAAAAAACATTAATATATTTAAACTTTGTCATCAATGATAGTTGCAAATTATACTTCGATAATAATAAATACAAAATTACACCTGAGATATTGAAGCTCCCAGCATTTTATGATTTTATCAAACTAAAATAAAGCGAGTAAATGAAGAAGTCTCGATGGTCCTTCATTCATCGATGTCAACGAGACTTGAATCCACAATTTCTCACAACATATTTTTATGTTTCAGACTCAACCAACTGGGTTATGTGTCTATTGACTATGATTTTATCATACTAAATCAAAATTATTCCAAACATATGTTTATTTTGTTTATTTTGAATAAATAAATGATTTGTGCCTCACAACATATGTTTTTTTTGCCTATTGACCATGAGCCCATCGGTACCGATTTTATCAAACTAAATCAAAATTATTCCAAAACATTTGTTTATTTTGAATAAATATATGACTTGTCAATAGGCAGATATGATCACACTACAGGAAAATACGAATCAAACATAGACGAGTCAGAGGAGTTTAATTTTAAGAAATATTTCTGTCAAAAGTAATGAGAGTTGAAAGAACATATAAATGCAACACATTAGTTAGTTGGCTCAGTCCATATCATTTGCAGCCCACAGAGAGTATGGCCCTGTGCAAAGAAATATAGACTGCCTGTGAATATTGCCTCTGCACGACCACACTTCTGCACGGGCCACAAATTATTCGAATGTAGGTTGGTTTGTTATGTAAATTGTAAGTTCTCACTCATCCATCTATTAATTTCCAGATGTATAATTTTTCCAAAGAAATATAAACAGTCAAAAAGCTCGATTCTAACCTCCTCTCTCTCTCTCTCTCTCTCTCTCTCTCTCTCTCTCTCTCTCTCTCTCACTATGCTCATTTGCGTGAGTTTGGAGCTAAGAGATGTGATATTTTAATGAGAATCAGATATCCTATCCTGATCAGTGTATTTACTCACTGTCAAAACCAAAATCACACAAAATCTTGGTACGTGATCTCCAATAAAAACCGGAGACAGTGGAGAGTGAGACGACAACTCAACACGTGCCTACATACTGATACTGTATAAAGTATTGGTATTTTGGTTGCCCATAAATGTGCACATTCATTGCCATTGGTTCAATTTGGTGCAGTTTCCTCTCATGCTTGCTTTTCTGATTGAACTTCTTTCCTAACAAAAGAGAGAGAGAGAGAGAGAGAGAGAGAGAGAGAGAGAGAGAGAGAGAGAGAACCTTATTCGTATCGTCACTCTTAGCTCCTCGCATTTACTGCTCTTCTACTACCTTTTGTATATATAAACTAGGCACTTCTTCAATCTAATTCCAAACCCTAACATGCAGTTTGTTCCTCAAATAACTCCAGTTCCGAAACCCTAGTTTCTCGATCAAAACACTAACTAGTACCCAAATAATCCTAACATGAATGGATTTTCTCTCTTGGGTCCTAAACTTATGTTGCATTTTACATGGAGTTTTTTTGTTCTCTCAGCTTGTAGTTGCGATAAGTATTTCATGAGAAGGAATTATCTCTTTTTAGTACTATTTGTTGGAAGTCCGTATTATTGTCGGTGCTATCCTTACTGAGCTTTATTCTCTTTTTTATTTTTTTTTATTCGACGTTTTCTCTCTCATTTATTTTCAAAAGATTGGTTTCACCAAGTTTGGAACCCATCACTTTTGTGAAGGTTTGAATGAGCTAGCGAGATATGACAACTTCTTGTCTTTTTTTACCTGTCATCTTTTCTTGACCTTGCAAGATCTTTGTATTGTAATTCGAAATTCACTTGAATTATTATTCTTTCGAAGATTGATGCAGGTCTATCTCTTATATAAAAGGTTATACATCTTTCTTTTATACGTCTATCCCTCCCGAGCTTTTTTTTATTATCTTATGTTAGTTGTAATGTTCTTCGAGATGTATCTTTTTTGAGATATATGGAAATAGTTTATATTTATATTTTGTTTATATTTGCTAAATTGTAACGTGAAAACATGTTATCGAGTTAATTAATATTACGACCACATTGACTTGGTAGAAAATATGGATTAAATGTAGTGTTCATTTCAGTGTTTTTAACAAATAATGGAAAATCCATACATGTTTTGAATTGTATATTATGAATTGGTTTAAAAGCCTATTTTGAAGATAAGAAGATCTGTTGCCATTCAAAGAAGGAAAAATAAAAAAAATAACACAATATGTAATAGTCATAAATTTTTGCCATTCACAATTTCATATTATACACACACACACACGGTTCTTTCCCCATCTAATCTATATCATTAATCATATACATCACTTTCAAAGATATCATCTCTTTTATTTACAAACCAATATCGGTATATAAATCAACTTATAAACAAGATTTGATTGACATTTTTCTCAAAAAAAAAAAACTCGAGACACTCAACCCCACTCATAAAATAATCATATACCCAAAACCCACAAAAAAATATCAAAAATATCAAAAATAAAATATATTCAACCACTACCAGCAGTGGCAGTAATTTGATTAAACGCAAATGGCCAAGACACCCTCTCATTCTCCACCTGCGAATTAGACCGCCGTAGACTCGGTCCGGGCCGGGTGCACGGCAACAAACACGGGCTCTGATCCGCCATTCCCATGCAAAATATCGGATTCAAGTTCAAAACCATCGAAGGATGACACCTCATCGAAGACCTGAAATGCGACGACCCGCCGCAATTCGACGACTCCGACCCGCAAAGCTCCGCGGATATCGATGCAGAGTCCGAACTGCTGCAAGCGGTGCAGAGCGTCAAGGATATGCTGCGTCTGCGCAAGTTTCTCATCGGACTCCGCTTCGTCGTTTCTAGCATCGCGAATGATACTATCGGATTCCTGCAGAGCGGACACGGGATTGCCCCGATCGGTCCCGGCGCGACACTTGGCGTGCTGTTAGTGGTGCATAAATATAACGCGCATCTCGTGCAGAATTCGTGGTTGCATCCTCGCGCAGCCACGTTACATGTTTCTTCCAAGCAAACTGCACACGGGTCGACACACGGAGCCATTTCATTCGTACTTCTCCACCCTCCCTCTCTATATAATCAAATTAAATTCAAATTCATAATTAAATTAAAAAATGAGAAATATAAATTACCTAGCAATGCTGATTATGCTCATGAGAGGAAGGCAAAGGTAGGGAGAAGGAAAGACTTGAACTTCGGATTGGAGAGAATTGCATAGAATTCCTTCTAGCCAATTCCTATGCCAGGATCGCGCTACCATTATTGGAGTCAAGCTGTAATATAATTTCGGTTAATATCGCACTGCAATTATTTAAATTAGATAATATATACTTACCCGGTAGAATTTTCTGCATTGAGATTGGCTCCTTTGGCAATAAGAATCTGCAGTAGTACAATTATATTTGTAGTAATTAACTTATTTTAATTATATTTTAGCATGATTATTATATTATTTAATTTACCTGACAACAAACTGCGTTTCCACCACAAGCTGCGTAATGCAACGGCGTACTCCCAGCTCCTTTAAAATAAAAAAAAATAAAAAAGCTTTCAATATACCATTTTACAATTAATATAAAAAAAGGTCAATTATATCGTACCGATCAAGTCGATGGTGGTGCCGTCTTCGATTGTGAGCACGGAAATCGAAGCGCCCAAATCCAATAATAATTGGACGCACTCTGCATGACCATTTAACGCCGCCATGTGTAAAGCCGTTATTCCTCCATCAGCCTTTTGATTCACAACCTCGATTAGCGTCCTGTTAATTAATTAATTAATTAATTAATCACATTAATTTGTGTATATAACAAGTTCTTAAAGAACGAATGAACAATTACTTGATATCTTGGTCTTCAATGGAGATTTCATCTTTGTCGATCGAAATGTTTTTTATCGCGTTATATAAATTAGAGGTGCTCGGCACATAATCTGCGAGGAGAAGACGAATGCAACGTGCATGCCCATTTAATGCTGCGAAATGAATCGCGGTCCCACCATTCAAACAGTCTGTTTTGTGAATCTAACAAAAAAAAAGAACAAAAAGTTGAGATTTCTTTTACATAATTAATTGTTCGAAGTATAAAATCGAGAATTACGGTTTTGTTTACATTGGCTTGAAACAGCATCAAAGTCTGAACCACTTCCCAATGCCCATACTGGCAAGCTTGCATCAGAGCGGTCTGCGATAAATAGAAAAAAAATCTGAGTAATTAAAATTATTGATGCATAAATGAGAAAAAGTATTGTTTTTCGAACAAATCTTTGATTCGGATAATTGGTTTACCTGGCCATGGTCATTCCTGAGATTAATATCAACACCAGATTCGGTCAACAGTGAAACGATCTGAAGAGGAAAGAGGAAGATAAAAGTCAATGAATGAGAAAGTTAGATTGGACAAAAAATCAGCTAATTTTGATCTTTTTTCGAGGATTACCTCATGGTGGCCTCTTGCAGCGGCAAAATGCAGAGGCGAATTTCGACCCCCAAAAGTGGAATACCGCGCGAGTCTAGGGTTGTATTCCAAGAGAGCCTTCGCCTCCTGAAAATCTCCGTCTCTTGCAGCCGAAACGAGTCGCTCGCCAGAAGCGGAGCACCCAAATGAATTCCCGACAATGCTAAAGAGCCCCATTGTAATTGATCAAGAAATGGGGCAATTGGAGAAAAAATGGGGTCAATTACTCCATTTGATATGCAATTGTATCGAAGGCGAAGACAACCATTTCGATAATCAGACCAAGTAAATGTTCGAGACCTCTTCAATGAAGAAATGTAGACGATCAAAAAGGCAAAAAACAAATTTCACAAGCAAGAATCTTTCTTTCCTCAATAAATAAAAATTAGAAAAAAGGCATCAATCAGGGGAAAATCGAGAGTGGAGTTGAACTAATAACGAGAGCTTTTGAGCTTCGGAGAGAAACGATTGACCAGGTTAGAGAGAGAGAGAAGAGAGAGAGAGAGAAAGAGATGTACAACAGCTAATGGCAGAAGCGGTCAAATACTGAAGAGAACAGAATGATAGGATAATTTCGTTTACAACGGTTTACGAAATTCAGGACGGGACATAATTAACAGACGGATAATGAGTAATTATCATTGTCGTAAGAATTAAGAATTTAAGATTGCTTAACTAACGGGTCGGGTTTTGAGTCTTTTGACCGACTTACATGCGTTTTCAGTTTTCCTTTTGTGGTTTAATTATAATTATAATTACGGATGGGTAAATGTAAATTGGGACGTAGTAAACATTTTACTATGTATAAATTATAATTACGGAGGGAAGTTTACTTTGGATCTCTGTATTCTGATCAACACAATTAATTATGGTAATCAACCATAAACACGTAATTAACAATCAATTACTATAAATTAGTTGATGATGTTATTTAATATTAGTATTAATTAATTATTAATTATATGATGTATTATTTATTATGTTAATTAACAAAATATAGGGAATGTGGTTGAAATATGAAAGAAGGGTAATGTTATGTTGGACGGATACGGATATGAATACGACTATATAATTATTATTTTAATATATTTATATTATATATAATTAATAATAATTTTAAATTAAATATCATGACAATAAATAAAATCAAGGATATTCGACAAAATCCTGGATTTTGCATCAAAATTTTAAAAATATTAAGATTTTTTCTCTAAAATCAAGGATATTCGACAAAAATTTGAGCAAATTTTAGGGGTTTCACTAAAATTTAGGGGTTTTGACATGATTTCCCGAATATTTAGTTTTGTTTCCCTAAAAATTCAGGGTTCTTCGACAAAATTTGAGTAAAATTTGGAGATTTTTCATCAAAATTTTGGAAAATGCAGTTTTAGCAAAATTTCAGTACGTACAATATTCGCTTTAGTTTCTTCGATGTATCATTATAATAGTTGTCAAAAATCTCTAAAATCTCAGGACCGGACATGCTTAATGGAGTGATAAATGAAATGTGTGGTGCACCATTTTGTTCACTATTTGGGTGATTTGCATCCCTTGAGTTATTGTGACTAATAATATAATATATGTTATGATTATTTTCTATAATTATAGTATCTCTCAAAATAGTATTCATTAATTTATATATCACTATTTCTTGTAATTATATATCACTATTTCTTGAGTAACGTGTTAGTATTATCTCAAACAAAAATGCTAATTTGATTCCATGCTCTAAAATCTAAATTGAATTAATATGTACCGAGTCCAATACGATCTAATATAATTCCATCTCTCTACTAGTTATATAAACTGTTTAAAATAGAATATGCATTTGTTACAAGCTAGATTATGTCACGTTAGTCCATATAAAAATATATACATAATTATATTTGAATTGTAAAAGTATAGCAACTATGTTGCACGGATATGGATACGGATACAGATATCGTATTCGATACGATATGGGTATCGTATTCGATATGATATGAATACGGCGAAATGGTAATTTTAAAAATATCACGAATACGAATACGTCTATATAATTATTATTTTAATATATTTATATTATATATAATTAATAAATTTATAATATATTTAAATTAAATATCATGATAATAAATAAAATTAACCAAACAGTACAAATATCATAAAACTATAATAAATTTATTCCAGAAGTATTCTAGAACTCATCTAGAAATTCCTGGAAATATCATACACAATTTGCGTAAAAATAATATGGACAAAAATATAAAATACGCTGATGTGTCTTAAATGAAATATCCCAGTCGTATCGTGTCCTATTCCCGCCGTATCCGAAAAAAAATATTAAATTATTCGGATACTTCACGTGACGTATTCGATACGTATCCGAACCGTATCGCATCCGTGTCCGTATCGGATACGCATATAATTCTGCATAGTATAACAAACGATATATTTTTGAGATGATATTCTTACTGTCATCATGAATGTTATGTTGCTTCTTATTAGAATAAAAATATATATAACGAAAATACACACCGCATAAAGCGTACGGGTATTATCCTATTTCTAGTTAGTTTTATTCCTCACTACTACACGATTATTATTCTCCCAAAATAAAAATGATTTCATTCTAGACTTCTCAAGTTCTCTGTTTAACTATGTTTTGCTCGTTCAACAATTTCTTGAAATTAATCTAAGGTGGTGATTGGTTACTGATTAAGCAAAAATTAAAACTATTTTGAAGACGACTCCACTGGGGATCGAACCCAGAATCTCTAGCTCCGTAGGCTAGCGCCTTATCCATTGGGCCATGGAGTCCTTGTTGAAAAATCAAACACTAACGCGGTACACATCATTATCTCAATTAATAGAATAGAATACTCAAAGAGAGTCAAGAGGGCCACAACACAACACAAGACATAGGAAAAGCCAGCAAGCCCCTTGATCCTGGCTCATTCATTGCACGCACCCATTTTTTCCGGCACGAATCTTGATGCCATCTAAGCTTCTCAAACCCTGAGCCCTTCTCAAAGTCTCATGAAATAAAGTGCAGTTACGTTCGTGCTATCTACATTTATGAAGTTGTTTTATATCGAAATTTTCAAAAAAAAAAAAAAAAAAAAGAACAAGAAGAAGAAGATGTAAACAACTCTGATATTACCATGTTTTTCTTTTCCAATTTAGACATGATACAGGGTTTTTTCTGCAAAAGAAATTATTTTCTTTTGAAGAGTCGTCTCGTCACGTTATATTTCTTAATTCTCTTTCTTTTTAGAATGACCAATAAAGATTCAATATATAATTCGTAACCTGTTTAAGCAAACCAAAATAAAACAAAACAAAAATGTATATAATATGGGGGCAAAAAACAAAGGAATGGCATGTAAACAGATAAAGCCAGGATGGAAGGCACCAAAAATTACTCAAATATTATTCTACCCTCTTGTTGCATGGGAAACGAATTTAATGGTGCTTCGGGTTTGCTGCCATTTCGAATTCATTATTTTTTACAAAGTCAAAACAAATAACCAAATTCATGTGGATTTGAACCGGGTTTCGGGTGTTATTTGTCTGTTTCTGAGATCCAATATATATATATTTTTATAAATTAGCCAATCCATGGTGGTAACCATGTCTTGCAAATTACAATACAACAGTCAACAAATAGGAAATGGAAATTCCTAAAGAAATTGTAGTAAGATTTAAATTTAAATTTAAATTTAAATTTAAATATTAAAAAAGTTTAAAACATGCTCAATTCATTACTAAAAAGTCAAATTAATCTATTTTAATATTGTAACCTCAATAAAATCATTAACCGAGTTGGAGCTTATAGTATAATACAAACAAAATAAAATAAAAGATAAAAAAAAAAAGTTCGATACTATATAGCTAGCTCATTAATGGTCCAATTAATCACTCCACTCATTAAATCTCCATACATTAAAAGCCCCATGTGGCCTCCCTTCCTCTCTCAATATCTCTTCTCATCAAAAACATAGATCTTGTTGATCTCTCTCCCCTTTCTTTTGTTCCCCTTTGATGATCTAAAATATCATCGAAAATCTTCAAAATGTTCTCCTCTTACTCTCACATCACCATCATCAGGTAAACCCTAAACTTCAAAACACAAATTAAAGAGAGACCACTTTCATCCATTTTCCTCTCTAATTAGGCATGAGGTTTTTCTCACCTCTCTCCCTTAAGCAAACTAACAAGCCTTGCCTTTAGATCTTAGATCTGATATCTTCCCATTGAAGTTTCTCTCTCTTTCTTTCTCTCTCTCATTCTTTTTTTTTTTGTTTCACTTCACACCATGAATAAGTTCATACTAAAAGAGATCGTCACACCTCCAATTCAATTCCCTTTGCCGCCACCACCACCAGCTCCATCAACATATCAATACATTCTTCAGAACAAACTAAGTCCAAGCATTATTCTCATAATCATAGTCCTATCGATCATCTGCTTCATCTCGGCCCTGCTTCACTTCCTCGTACGATTCCTACTCAAACCGTCAAGTCGCAACTCGGACGACTCAGATTCGAATTCCGTAACCGCCATGCAAGGTCAATTACAGCAGCTTTTCCATTTACACGATTGCGGCGTAGACCAATCCTTCATAGATGCCCTACCAGTATTCCACTACAAAACAATCATAGGCCTAAAAGACCCATTTGATTGTGCCGTGTGTTTGTGCGAGTTCGAAGGAGATGATAAACTAAGGCTTTTACCAAAATGCAGCCATGCATTTCATATAGATTGTATAGATACCTGGTTGTTATCTCACTCCACGTGCCCCTTATGTAGAAGAAATATTTTGCCGGATTTCTCTCCTAATAATAGTAGGAGGGCCACCGTGTTTATTTTGGAGTCGGAGAGTGATCACAGCTCGAGAGAAATCGCATCTGCCAGAGTCGAAACAGGATCAATTTCGAATCTAGGCTCTCTTCAAGAAAATGACTCAAAGCCTTGTGGCAATGAAATCTTTCAGAAGCCAGAGGAAAATTGTAAAAAAGAAGAGACCAAGGTCGTCACGGTCAAGCTCGGTAAGTTCAAATGTGTCGAAAGCGAGGCGAGAGAAGGCGAAGGCACTAGTAGTGGTAGTAAAGAAAACAAAGGTAATATGAGTAATAGAAGAAGGTGCTTTTCGATGGGGTCATATGAGTATGTTATGGACGAAAACACTTCACTTCGTGTCACTATCAAACCGCCAAAGAAAAAACCAGTTTTGAAAAAACCAAACCGGAGGCGTCTCGCCATGTCAGAATGTGATTGTTATTCGAGAAGAGATGGATTCAAATCAATATTAGAGTCGTCGAGATTATCATGTGCTAAAGCTGAGAGTGCTGTGAGATCTAACATGAGCTCAATTAATGGTTGCATACAAAAGAAAGATAGTTTTTCGATCTCCAAAATTTGGATGGTGCAGAAAAAAGCTGATGATCGAAGCAAACTGATTTCAGATGATTTGAAGAGGCGTTCTATGTCGTTTCAATTGCCGGTGCACCGGCAAGGTGACGGAACGAGTCCGGTTAAATTGTCGAGGAATCATGTTTTAGGGTTGGATAATAAGAGTATCGGGAGTGAAATCGATTGGGATTTAGAAGAGGGGAGTTTTAGAAGTAGCGTGGCGCCTTCTATCGTCGAAGAGACTCCGTCTTTTGCGAGACGAACTTTGCTTTGGGTTGTAGCGAGGCAAAACAAGAGTAGATCAGGGTCTTTAGGTCCATTGTAAGAGTCGTTTTTTTTTTGTTGCATGATAATTAATACAAGTTCTACGTAATTAGGGCTTCATAATGCTTTAGATCCATGGCCTCTGTACTTTCTATATTTTCTGTGATAATTTACAAGCTAGCTTCCAATTCCAGTACTGAATTTCTTCGTGTAATGTATAGTATTTGCTTTGTAGATTTTGAATTGAATTGAATTGAATGTGGAGGTGACGATTCAGATTCAGATTCAGATTCAAACTCATTCAAATCAAAATTGAAGAGTTAGGTTGCGGGTTGGAGTAGTTAATGCTCTCGTGGCAGAAAGGTTTAAATAGGTAATAGTCCCACGAGGGGCCTTGGATGTATTTATTATCGTGCTGCTTCAAAACTGATATGTTGGTGTATACAATGATATATTGATGTATACAATGTATTTTCACTTACAATAATATATTATCACTACAAAGTATATATTAACAGTGAAATAGTAATGACTTATAAAACTGATATGTTGGTGTAACAACATAATATTAGTAATAGTATTACAACACAATAATATTATATGTATGTACCATGCATAATACTATATTATACTAGCTTTATCCCCGCGCAATTGCGCGGGATGTTTTTTATATAATTATTTAAATAGAATTAACGCGTGTGCAAATTAACGCGTGTGCGAATTAACGCGCATGCGTTTGAACTAAATTAATCTAATCACAATATATTTGCAAATATCATCATGTCAATAGATGTATGAGGTTCACTAAATTAGTCTATCACGAATATTATTTTCTAATATAATTTGTATGAATAGTATTTTCTCAGGTGCTTCTAAATTCGATTAATATAATCAGGACATATTCACAAATTTTAATATGTATGTAAAATAGGAAACAAAGACCAAATGTAAAATAAGAA
This sequence comes from Luzula sylvatica, assembly GCA_946800325.1. Taxonomy (NCBI): domain Eukaryota; kingdom Viridiplantae; phylum Streptophyta; class Magnoliopsida; order Poales; family Juncaceae; genus Luzula; species Luzula sylvatica. The sequence goes on along the minus strand of OX326960.1, from coordinate 55,469,060 downwards.
AAAATGATCAAAATGTAAAAAAAAAACCGAAATGTAAATAAAAAGGACCAAAATGTAGATTAAAACTAAAAAGGACCAACATATAAATAAAAATGACCGAAATATAAATTAAAATGTAAAAAAAAGGACTGAAATGTAAATAAAAAAGGACCAAAATGTTAATAAAAGGAACCAAAATATAAACTTAAATTAAAAAGGACCAAAATATAAATAAAAAGGACCAAAATGTAAATTCAAAAATGAAAAAAAGAACCGAAATGTACATAAGAGAGGATCAAAATATAAATAAAAAGGACCGAAATGTAATTTTTTAAACTAAAAAGGACCAAAATATAAATTTAAAAATACTTTTTTTACAAAAAATCCCTTGATGACGTGGCCTCATGTATGAGCTCCATTTCTGTATTTTTTTACTAAAAAGGACGTAATTTATTTTTGTATTTTATTAATTAAATTAATATTATTTTAATATTATTTTATTAATATTAAAGTATTATTCGTGATGTATGAATTTTAAAAAATAAAAATATATCGTAATTATCAAGAGTGTAATTTTTGAGCCGGAAATGGTCCATTTGGGCGAAAAACGTGAACGTTCGTTCTCTCTCTTGTTTTTTTCGCGAGGAATCGTAAAATTCGATATCGCATAATAAGATTTTATTATTGTCATTATATGTAATTTATTTTTGTATTTTATTAATTAAATTAATATTATTTTATTAATATCAAAGTATTATTCGTGATTTTTGAATTTAAAAAAAATAAAAATATCATAATTATCAAGATTGTACTTTTTGAGCGGGAAATGGTCTATTTGGGCAAAAAACGTGAACGTTCTTTCTCTCTCTTGTTTTTTTCGCGACGAATCGTAAAATTCGATATCGTATAATAAGATTTTATTATTATCATTATACGTAATTTATTTTTGTATTTTATTAATTAAATTAATATTATTTTATTAATATTAAAGTATTATTCGTGATGTATGAATTAAAAAAAAATAAAAATATCATAATTATCAAGATTGTACTTTTTGAGCGGGAAATGGTCCATTTGGGCGAAAAACGTGAACGTTCGTTCTCTCTCTTGTTTTTTTCGCGACGAATCGTAAAATTCGATATCGCATAATAAGATTTTATTATTAACATTATACGTAATTCATTTTTGTATTTTATTAATTAAATTAATATTATTTTATTAATATTGAAGTATTATTCGTGATGTTTGAATTAAAAAAAAAATAAAAATATCATAATTATCAAGAGTGTACTTTTTGAGCGGGAAATGGTCCATTTGGGCGAGAAACGTGAACGTTCGTTCTCTCTCTTGTTTTTTTCGCGACGAATCGTAAAATTCGACATCGTATAATAAGATTTTATTATTATCATTATACGTAATTTATTTTTGTATTTTATTAATTAAATTAATATTATTTTAATATTATTTTATTAATATTAAAGTATTATTCGTGATGTATGAATTAAAAAAAAAAAAATATCATAATTATCAAGAGTGTACTTTTTGAGCGGGAAATGGTCCATTTGGGCGAAAAACGTGAATGTTCGTTCTCTTCTTTTTTTTCGCGACGAATCGTAAAATTTGATGTCGTATAATAATATTTTTGAAATTATTTTATTATTATTATGATTATACTAATTTATCATAAATAACCTTGTAAAATATGATAAATATAGTCGTATCCAATAAAGACATATTTACATTTTATATTGAGTTTACAATTAGATCAAAATACAGGGGCTTATTTGAAAAAGAGATTAATTTTGTTTATAATCTGTCAGAAAAGAGCACGAAATTGATGGTCGAGATTTTAAATCTCGGTCACTATTCATGGCGGGATTTATAAAACCGCCACTGTAATCTGTCAGGAAAGAGCACGGTCGAGATTTCAAATCTTGGTCACTATACGTGGCGAGATTTTAAATCCCGTTTATTTTTAATTAATCAAATGGTTACGTTGACTGGTTTTAAAATACGTGTAATTAGTGGCAGTTAATTTTACGGGATTTAAAAAACCTTTTTTTTCTTGGCGGGATTTAAAATCCCGTTTATTTTTAATTAATTACGGCGGGATTTAAAAAACCGTCTTTTTACATGATTAATGATGGCGGGATTTAAAATCCCGTTTATTTTTAATTAAGGATGGCGGGATTTAAAAAACCGCCTTTTTTTATAGGATTAATGATGGCGGGATTTAAAATCCCGTTCCATTTTAATTAAGTCTGCAAAAGCTGACATTTCTCAGTTTTTAGTGGATTAATATGGCGGGATTTAAAATCTCGACGTGGGCGGGATTTAAAGACCCGAAAGGGGTTAGTTTTGGAATATTTGCAAAAAGGGGGTTAGTTTTTGAATTTTGATTCAAAAAGGGGCTACATGCAGAAATGCTCCTTATTAATTAACCTTGAGTTCGGATACAGTACATTTGTTTTTGTATGATAATTTTTATTGTTCGTACAAATCAAATAAACAATATTGAACAATTATTAATTATTGATCATGCATGATGCATGCCATCTGATTTAATGATCACTCACATTTCTAAGCCGATCCAGCAATTCTTTAAGTGCACCACGTGATGCACCACCCTCTGCCACCGCCTTCTCAGCCGCTCGCCGGATCTCCGTCGCCTTCTCCCGAACTTTTTCATCTTCCATGAGCTCCTTCACTCCTCTCTCGACCTCATTTCTTCTAACCATCTCCCCTTTCTTTGCCCCAATACTAACTCCATTACCTAATATATCTATGACATGTTTTTCGTTCAACGTTTGTTCAGCAATCATAGGCCATGACAATATCGGTACTCCGTAACTTATACTCTCCAATACCGAGTTCCATCCACAATGACTGACGAAACCCCCCACCGACACGTGACGTAAAACTTGTTTTTGCGGGACCCACCCTCTGGCAATCTTTCCACGGGATGATATGTCTGATAACAGCGACTCCGGTGGCGTCCATGTCTTTGATCGGACGGCCCAGATGAACGGGTAACCAGAGGCAACGAGCCCGTGCGCCACCTCATCCAGTTGCTCTTCTGACACGTGGGTTTGTGTTCCGAACGACACGAAGACAACTGAATTTGTGTTTTGCTCCCTCTCGGCGAGCCAAGCCAAACAATTCTCTTCATCGATGATTTCTTCCTTTAGCATAGACTCGGCAAGAAGGCAAAGTGGACCTACGAGCCATGCTCGTGCGTTTTCACCATAAAATGTTTCGAACAACTCGACATATTCTCGATCCACATCGATACAACTGTTGACAATTATACCCCAGCTTAAGGTATCTGTGTCGCCCACGTCTTTCATTGCGAACATATAATCCATGTGGTATTTGCTCAAGGGATCATCTAAGTTCGACATAGTAAGGATATCATTTGGTATGGTGTCTCTAGTCAACATAAGAGAAGGAGGTGTACCATGCAGGTTAAATGGCCGATTATCTTGTGGCAAGTTCGATTCTTGTTTCCACAGAGACTTGCATATAGCCATTGCAAAAGTCGACATTCCGTGAAAAACGACACGAGGTATGTTGAATTCATTTGCAATTGGGAAAGTCCACCCGAGGAAGAAGTCGGAGATGAGACAAAGAGGGGGTGGAGAGAGAAGAGAGAGGAACTGGCGGAAAGGCGATAGGAGGAGAGTGGTGGCGTTGAGAAAGACGGGGTAGAGAGAGGGTGAAGGGAGGGTATCGGTGGATTCGATATTAGGAGGGAGAGGAGGGAACGATGGAAAAGGAAGGGAAATGATGGAGATGTTTGGGCGGAGATGAGAGGGGAAATGGCTGTGGAAGTAAGGGGCATTAGAAGGCGTGGTGATGAGGCTGATGGAGAGGTCGTGGTGAGAGGAGAGGAAGGCGGCGAGGTGGAGGAGGGGAATGGTGTGCCCCTTCGCCATGAACGGGAAGATTACTATGTGATCTTTGCTTGTCATAGTGGGCGGTTTGGTTGATTCGCCGGCCATTTGGAGTCTTGGACTTTTGAGAATTGGAAATCAATTGCTTTAAATTTTAATAATCAGTCCAAATTTGTAGTGTATCTTAATTTTTGATTTAATTATCTCAATTTATAATTGAACATACAATTAAGATATTAAACTATGAATTAAAATGTTAATTTTTATGGTGTTAAATCATATCCACCTCATCAAGGGTGTGGGGGAGAGATGGGGGTATGTCCAACATTTTTCATATATATATGAAAAATTATACTTGTCCCCTTTAATATCTCTCAGTATATTGATGTGTTGAAAATATATAATAAATACATTAAATTTTAAATTAGGTCACAAACTATATTTATTAGGTGGTAAACCACATTAATTAGGTAGTAAACCAAATTATTAAAAAATAATTTATTTTATTTAATATTTTTATTATATTTAATTTAACACATGATAAGTTATATTATTTGAATAAATTTTTATTATTTTATTTTCAATATTTATTTTAAAAAAAATATTTTCATTTTTATTTTCTAATTTTTGCGAAATTATTATTTTCATTATTATATTTTTGTTCATCTTTTACTATTGTTTTATTCATATGTATCCGTTTAACACATGTTAAATGATATTTTAATTTATTCCAATAACTTCTTTTTCAAATTTATAGATTTAAATTTCATTAATTATAGTTGTTAAAAATATTAATAAATAATGATGTGTGAAACGGTAAATCTTTTTTAGCTTCTTTTCTTATATATGATGAAAAAAATTAAATAATCATAATTTATCATCATCATTAATACAGACGTCAACACATCAATCAATTTAGGAAATTTTACGAGGCCATCCATCACGACTCTGTATATTATCTGCAAAGGACAAGGAAAGCATCACAATTTGAATTGATAGCATTAATTAGGCTGAGAAGGATTGACTCTTTAACACATGTATCCAATTAAAAATTAGCAAGGTTGGTGAGACGGCTTAAATTATGAAGAACCATAACTTGTCATTTTCTTGCTGAGCTCTGAATTATTTAGCCTCGTTAGGTTGCAAATATTAATTTAATATTAGGGAAAATATAGTTGGCTTCCAAAACTCAAGCAAACATCATTGATGCATTAATCAAGGATATTTAAATGAATTGATTAGATCAATGATTAAATGAATTGATTCAATTAAGAAATCAATCAATACATTTAGAAATCTAATCAATTTATTTAAACATTCTCGATTGATGCATCAAAAATGTTTGGGTGAGTTTTGAGAACCAATCAGTGTTTCAGAAATCGGTCTTGGCGGCCGATTAATCGGTGATTAATCGTTCCTCGATGGTCCACCGTCGAGATAACCCCTTGGCGTTTTGTGTTTGGCGGAATCCGCCAAGCGGCCGCCAAGGGTCCGCCAAGACCGCCAAGCCACCGCCGAGCCGATTTTTAGAAGTGTTTTTTTTTTTTTTTGAATTGCCAACGGGTCCATGGCCTAGTTGGTTGAATGTGAAGCACAACAAATCATATATTATGAGAGGTTGTGGGATACTATTCAAAATAACGATCGTTTTCGTTATGGATTGCCAATGGATCCCCATTGACATCAAAAAAATTAGCCATCAATAATGAAAACGATAGTTTGTCGGATACTATTCAAAAAAATAAATTTGGATTAAATTTTTTCATATTTTTATTATTATTTATATATATATATATAAATTATTATTATTATTTGAGTTTATGTTAGTTTAGTGACGTAGTGTATTTTGTTACTTAAATTATTCAAAACTTATTAAAAAAACTGTGATTTGTAATTTTGTTTAATTAATTTAAATATTAAATATAAAAAAATAAAATTCCGCCGAGGTCCGCCGAGATTCTCGATTAATCCCGATTAATCATCCTTGGCGCTTGATGGTCGTCTGCCGACCAGCGAGCGCCGAGCGATTTCTGGAACATTGGAGCCAATTATGTAACCTCTTAATATTATATGTCGAATCAACTCAACTTCCTTGAGGCGCCCATAATACTCGAATACTTCTAAGGTCTATAAATACTAGATATATTTCAATATAATACTTCGAAAGAGTAATATTGGTATTGGTTTCCACTAAATTCAACTCTAATTTTATCTTCATGACTTGCGGTAACTGTAGCAATATATATTGCAACTTATCACGTCATATATATATATATATATAGAGGTAACCTATTTAGCTTGTACAAGTTTACCTCAATTTTTGCTTGTAGGTATTTGACCGTGTGATCTGTTCTGAGATTCGTGTAGCTTTTACCAAACAAACGCTCCGTTAATACCGTGAGGTCTCCGTTTCCTCCCACTTGCAAGTCATATTTTTGGTCTTTTCTTCCTCAACTTCGACCAGCAATGGTTTCTCTTTATACTCTCCTGCGATCGCCACCTCTCCTCTATCGCATATCTGCCACTTGCACTCACATGTTCTCTGCGTGCTCTGGATAACCTCTTTTGGTGAATCTCTATCCTCTCTCTGATCCGTTATCTGGAATTGCGTCGAATAAGGTCAAATTGGTGTATAAATTTCAAATTGCCGAGTATTTGATAGGTTCAGTTGCAATCGAAAAGGTGATATGGGAGTTTTGTTTTTAATATGATTACTTGAGAAGTTGAGATTCATAGGGCTGAATTTGAATGAGTTGTTAGTGGCGAAGAGATGCATTGAGCTTTAACTGTTCGATGAAATTCCCAAGAGGGATATGTTGGTATGTTTTCTTCATTCTATTCAAAAGCTTGTTGATAATTTTAAACTTCCCTTAATTTTTCTTATAGGTTTCTTAAATTGGGACGTATGTTGAGCTGAAAGAAGCTGGCATCAGATTGTTGGATGAATAATGTCCTAAAATCCTTGAACTGAACACAAATTTGCAAGAATGTTAGAAGTGCAGATCATATGAGTTGATGGTGATGATCAAATTGCGCGAGCAAAGCCAACGAACCCAAGGGCCCGACCCCAACCGAAGCCCCCTCTGCTGACAATCCTGTCTCCCATGAAGCCACTGCTTCTGCCGAGCCACTACTTAGAGTTAAATGTGTTTAGGGTTACATTAGAGTTCAATATGAATTTGTTTTGGATGCGATAAGCATTGGAATGTTTATTGTATTGGTATTATTACATGTATTATTATATTAGGTTTATTTGAAACTTGTATTTACAACTGAAACGGAAATTAATGAATGTAACAAGGGAATGAATATTTAAACTGAAATAAACATGGTCATTCAATTTGTGCGATAACTTTTTAAATCCATGTTGATTCGCACATAGTTGAAATCAGAAATTTGATATTGATTTATTTGTTTTTTGTATTTGCATTAGTAAAAGACAGTGCTACAAGTGATCTACTCAATTATTCTTTATATCATTCAAAATGAGGTACGTGTGTATGAAAACGAAGGTAATATTCTTTACATAAGACCAGATATTTAAATTGTGTAAAAGAATAAAAAATATATAACATTAAAATTAACATTTAATTTCAATTTCACCACAAAACATAACATCATCCATTGATTATTTTTCATAAAAGAATCTTAAATACCATCAGAAACAATCCATATTACAATTACAATCCTAAACATTAGTACACCCTTGATTCACTCGTATATACAATTTTATTTTTTTTATCAATGCTCATATGATCATAAATTTGCAAAGTAATCCTAAAAACATTGAGAATATTGCAACGCACTCCAAAAAAATCTCCTTGCTCTAGCACGGCTTGTATGCATGCATGCCTCGACAAAATTATTATCCGAGTCAATATATCCTATTCGGACCACTGGGATTGTAAGCATGTCTCGAGTCATTCATAGCCAATTTATGCAACTCGAACTCAAATCGGCACTTAATTTGTAATTGGAGCTAGCTTGGCCTCTTGAGGAAAACTATATGACTTTGCCTCTTCGAATTTTCATTGCCATCATCTATTTCTGAACGAAAAGAACACAAAATCAATTACAAATCAGTGAAGTTTTGCAAAGAAATTTACAAAAAATGTTTGAAGGGCTGATGATATTCATGTTCTATAAATTTAATTGAGTACCATGATGTAGAGGCACGACGAGCATTTCGTCGAACACGTTCTGTGCACCGAAGCAATGAAGAAAAAGAAACATTGAGGGTTCATGAAATTTGATCTTTCTTTTTAGGTTATTGAGCCCTAATTACCCTAATTAACCCTCGATTTTAATCCAATTACAAATCAATGGCCAGAATTTAGAGCAATTATTCTAAATTAAGTGTTAAGCCTCAAAATAACAATGAAATTGGAATAGTTTTACACCCTGCAGATAATGAGATAGAGAGAAAAAGAGAGAAAGAGAGAGAGAGAGAGAGAGAGAGACAGCATGACCAGATGAATAGCGGGAGGAGAAGAAGATAAGAGAAAAGAGCGACGACCGACAAGCGTGAGTATGTAGAGTCCAGAGACAAGGGCAACATTTCCTGTGGGAGCGCCTTCGCCACGCCTTCGCTAGAGAGGCACATAGTGAGATTTCGAAATTGGAGCAGAAAGAAGAAAAGAAAAGGAACAACCGAACAAAGGAACGACCTCAGACCGAGAAGATGAAAAGTAACGGAGAGCGAAGACAATCGTTTTCTTGTTAATCTGCACGAATCTCAAAACCAATCCGAAGGTTAAGAATTTACAAGCAAAAAGTGAGTTTTGCTTGTACAAGCTATATAGGCTCACTCTATATATATATATATATATATATATTTTTTTTTTTTTTTTTTTTTTTTTTTTTTTTTTTTTTTGAGAGAGAGAGAAAAGTAATGTCGTCAAAATAAAGATCATTGAAAATTGTATTTGAATCTTTCGAAATAAAATAATGATGGTATGTTATATTTTGTTATCGGCCCAAAAACCCAAATTATGTACAGTTGCACCGGACCCAAGACCCTTGAGACCCCCAAATATATCTATATAGAAACGAAGAAACAGAAACAAGCCCATAACTAGAAGTTGGAATATTATCGGTCCATTCGACAACCCACGAAACAGTATATTGGAAAAACGAGTAAACGAAGAAGCCTCGGTGATCCTTCGTTCATTTGTGTCAATGAGACTCGAACTCACAATCTCTCACAACATAAATTTGTCTCTCACACCCAACCATTGGGTCATGAGTCCATTGGCACGAAACAGTATATTAAAGGAGAGTGCTATGAGAGACCCATTTTCTTATCATGGACCCATTTAAAAAAAAAAAAATTCGAATATTTGTGAAATAATGATATTTTTTGTAAGATTCTAGTGTATATTTATCATTTAATGTTATTCAAAACATAAATTTTGTAGAATTAATTAATAAATAGCTAAAATTCTTAAAATAATTTTTTAAAAATGGGTCCATGATAAGAAAATGTATCTATCATCGCACTCCCCTATATTAAAAACATTGTGTGTTCGTTAAGATCATGAAATACAAATACGCTTACGATAATATAAATCCTTAACTTTCCATCCAATTATGGTTGTATATTTTCACCAACTTTTTTTTTATAATAAATGGAGAAGTCTTATATGTCCGCAATTCATTGATACCAATAGAAATTGAATCCACAATCTCTCACAACATATGATTTTTTGTGTCTTACTTTCAATTAACTATGCTATGAACCCATTGACAATTTATTTTCACATAATTTGTTTTCAGTTAAAAAAATATTACTTTTACAATTAATGTACTCAATAGATAAAAACTAGTGTCCATGATAATTTTAATTTAGAAAATACTTCCTCAATTTATATGTCTTAATTCGTAGTGATATTATCACGATTACGATTAGTTCCTTTTTTTTTTTAAGGTATCCGACAAACGATCGTTTTCGTTACTGATACCTAATTTTTTTAATGCCAATGGGAATCGAACCCACAACCTCTCACAACATATGATTTTTGTATTTCACACTCAACCAACTAGGCTATGGACCCATTGGCTATCACGATTAGTTGTTATATTTTGTGATATCAATTTATCCTATACCTATGTCTTTGATATTTTATTACATATATATTTTGAATAATCATTTATGTGTCTTAATTCAAATCATTAAATGTTTTGATGCGTTTAATTTTATTCATTATTTTTTGCTAACCTGTTTGAATATCATATTATATGCATCCAATTGCATGTCATTAAATTACATTAATTTTAAATTTATCTCTTCGTGCACTGTCATATTTGATATTCTAAATTCAGTGCAATTAAAATCGAACTCTTGATACTGAATAAAACTTTCACATCACAAAAAATATGAAATTTACCAACCCTCTTATTTTGGACCCATCTTTATGCAATTTCCTCATTCCACCTCATCACAACGCATGCCACATCATCACAATTATTTCAACCATTAGATTAGGATATGTGGCAACATATGAACCATAGATTAATTTTTGATTTTGTGTGATTATGTTTTATTTGTAGATATTTATGTGTCCCTTATTTTACACATAGTTTTAAGCAATTTTAGAAGGCCACATCACCTTACACTAATGACATGTCAAAATATTATTTGTTTGGTTCATGTTGGACCAGTTGTATTTGATTTTGATTTTTTTTCACAATATGTTACATAATCAATTGTGAATACAAATAGAATGTGAAGAGTTTAAATATCTAACATTAATAAATTAATAAATTCTTATATAAAATCATAAAACATACATCAAATATTGTTATTATTTTCATAATATAATTTTAAAAAATTAAAAAATATATTGGCTGTAATTTTATCTTTATTTTGAGACTCATATTATTATATATTTAATATTTTTCTCTAACTTAAAATATGAAAACAATTATGTAAAAAAGATATAAAAATAAATATAATTACATTAATGACTTGTAAGACTAATTATTATTATTTTTAAAGCTATAATTGAAACAAATTGCACATACTACTAAGTATGTTATTATCATATATTCAATACATTTCTCTAACTTAAAATTATGAAAACAATTATGTAAAAAAGATATAAAAATAAATATAATTACATTAACGACTTGTAATCCTAATTATTATTACTTTTAAAAATATTATTGAAAAACAATGCACATCCTAATTATTATTATTGTTATTTTTAAAACAATTATGTTATATTTGTAATTGTACTTAAAACAATTTCATGTTAATCTTTACAAAAAAAAATAATGAAAGATATTTATTTACTAAACACAAATAATTTCTTTAACTTATATAGTATTTTTCAATAATAAACATGAAACATAAAATTTATCAGACAGAAATAAATTTTTTTAACTTTTACAATGTTATTATTCTTAATTTTATATCTGAAAATTTAAAATATCATATGGTTTTGATTTTTGTTTATATCCACGCATGTTGTTTTATTATTTTATAGTGACATTTATTATTTTTTGTATGTGTTGCATTAAAGGACAAAATAAATATTTCGCAATGTGTCATATTCAAAAATATTATTATAATTTTGTCATCATCAAACTTTCTTAATCAATATGATATTTATTTTCATTAAGTATTATATTTGATCCCATAACTATATATTATATGTATGGTAAAACAAATGAAACAAAACCGCCGCGAAGCGCGGGTAATCTCCTAGTTTTTTGTTATTTTTTATTTGCCGAACACAAATTATTATATTTTAGTTAATATTTAATCTTCCTCCGATATGATCTCTTTTATCTTTCAGTTAATAAATGTATAGAATTTGTATATATGATAAATTATATTATTTTGGGTATAAGTTATATTAATAGTACTTTTCAAATTTTAATTTAAAAAATACGTCAAATATAACTTGTTAACTAATTTGAATTATTTAATTTGTGATGATATTTATGTAAAAAATTGCAATGCAAAATAATGCATATTTTGTACTTATAGAATTGAATTGTAAGTATTATTATTAAAAAAATTAAACAAAAATAGTAAGAATCTTATATAATACTAATTATATAATGCTAGTTAGGTTGTTTTGTGTTTTTGTTTAACCAACTTTAATGTTAAATTTTTCAAAACTTAACATAATTGAATAATAATTACACTTATTAAAATATAAATAATTTCTTAAATTGATATAACATATATTTAATACTATTATTATTTTTTAATGTGTCGATTTAAAAATTTCACATGTTGTTAAAAAAAGTTATTACACTTTTTCTTAATTAAATTTCAGTATTATTATCACTATTAAATGTGGTGGCATGCATAATTTTCAGCTTTTTTAATAAATAAAAAATTGTACTAGTAGTATATAATTAATTGTGTACAGTGAGTGCATATATCATTTGATGATATTACATGAACTATCGTGAACAAGAATGATACATGTTTTAAGCATTTTCGTAAAATTGTGGCTCAGAAATTATTATATAATTGTACTAATATATGTGTTAACATTTGATAAAAACAAATTATTTTTCTACCATAACATAAAATAGTTGTAAATAATTTTGTTTTTACTCGCATAATGAAACATAAAATAGTCGTAAAATAATTGTAAATAGTTGTAAATAATTTTCAGTTTTTTAAGGGTCTCTATTCTCTATTGGAGGAAGATTAGTGCTAGTTAATGCAGTTTTATCCTCTATCCCAACTTATTATCTTATGGCTTATAAATTTTCAAAATGGGCCATTAAAGAAATGGAACAAATCAGAAACAAATTTCTGTGGAAAGGACCAGAGAATTCAGGACATTAATTGGCCTCTTGGAAAACAATATGCAGGCCTAAGCAATGGGGAGGGCTAGGGGTGCTTAATCTGAAGACTTTTAATGATTGCTTGTTAATGAAATGGGTGTGGAAATTTTATAATAAAAATCAGGGTTTGAATTGGCAAATCTTTGTGAGTAATATTGCCAACTCAAACATGAAAGGAAGGAAGATTTCATCTGATTCGTATTTTTGAAGGAATATCAATGTATATTTAGATTTCTTTTCGAGAAATTCAAGATTTGAGATAGGTGATGGTACCAGAACTAGTTTTTGGTACAATGACTCAGGGTATGGGTTAATGTACCAAAAAAATGCTGGGATGTTTTCTAAAACATACCTAAAGGTTGGTACAAGGGTTGGCCAATTTAAGCGACATGTTTCATGAAGAGCTATCAAATTTAGAGGAGTATGCACAATTAAGAGATATGTTGAATGACCAGTCCCTAATGGAAGATAAGGAGGACAAAGTTGTATGAAATTGGGGAAATTCAAAGTATACAACAAAAGAAGCTTATAATTTTATAATGCAAGGTTTACTCATTCTCAGATTTAAGTCTCATTTGGGATATAAAGATCCCTTCGAGGATGTTGGTTTTTTTATGGCTACTTAAGCAAGATAAAATACTAACAATTGAGAATTTAAAAAGAGAGCATTGGTACTCACAAATAGGTGTTACCTTTGTCATCAAGGAAGTGAGATTGTTGAGCACTTTCTGAAAGAATGCCCCTTTTTTGAAATCCATCGGGTAGAAGTGGCTGCAGAATTCAATCAAATCCAAGGCTTGTCAAACTCGATGGAGATAATGACCTCCAATTTAACCTCCTCTTCGACTTCAATTGAAAGTAGGAGCTTGTTTGCTACATTCCTGTTTGTGGCGTGGAGAGAAAGATGCGAACGGGCTTTTACATACGAGAAATCAGAAGGAGCAAGGTTTGTAGGAGAAATCGTAATGGAGTGGAAGCGGATTAACTTGACGCTTGGTCAAGATCAGGTTGAATTGGGTGGAGAAGTTTTAGGGTAGGGATGTCAATGGGTTGGATAATACCCGTGCCCGAGTATCCGACCCGGTCGGGTAATACCCGATTAAGCTTATCCGCTGATCGGTTATTATCCGATTACAAAATATGTGACACAGGTACGGATAGGATATGAGTGAGGTCATATCCGACTCATGGATAAACCCGACCCGAACCCGATTCTTAATAACCCTAGTTATATTAATATTTTAAATCTCTTTAACACTACTCGTCTCATTTTTTCTGTTCATCTACCATATTTCCTGTCGATTATTGTGTTTTTTCAAAAGATGTTGATGAAGAAGACGAGATAATTAGTCTTCCAGAATGAAACACTCAAATGGAGTGACGTCAATTTTATTTTACGTGATTTAAAAAATATTGTGTTGTGTATTTTGTGATTTTGTGATACTATTATGTTATGTGATGTTATATAATTTGAAAAAACTATTTTTCGTTATTATATTTTAATGTTTATTTATATATTTAAGTATGGGTAAAAATTTTCGTGGGTAATCCGAAAACTCGCGGGTACTAAACGGGACGGGTAAAATTATTCATTTAGTTGACGGGTCGGGTTTAGGATATTACCCGATTAAGATGGATAAGAATATGAATGAGCATACATCCGACCCCGAATCCGATCCATTAACATCTCTATTATAGTGGTACAGTGATGTGAAGTAGAAAAGAAGAGAGGATGAAAGGGATAGGTACTGTCGTACTGATGGGTACTAATGTCGAGGAGATGTATGTGATCACCTTTTTTTATCACATGTGTGGGCCGGGTTGTGAAAAGCTTATCCATTGGAACCCATTCTGAGCAGATTCTGGCAGTGCTGTGTGTTAAGAGTCTTGTATAGTTTTTATGTTTAAAACTTTTGCATTGTAAATATTTAGACTCTTGCTCATTTATTTAATATAGCATTTAAAATAAAATAAACTAAAATTTTATAATGACTGCAATTGTAGAGAGACGCGAGAGTACAAGGGAAACTCGAGCCCTTCTGAATTTAATAAAAAAAAAAGATTCCAAATCTCGTTGGTATCACAAATAAAAAATAAAATAATAAATATCCATGATTCATAAATTATTAGAACTCAGCAATTATAATACCCGACTCATTAATGACAATCAAAATTCATAGAATAAACAAAAGAAATCATCAAATAAAAAAAAAATCATCAATCTAAATAAAATCAAAAAGAAATTTATATAGCATACGAATTCGAGCCTTTTTTTATACCAATTCATTGCACCGTAGGATTTCCTCTACATTTCTACAACTCCAAGCAACATTAGGGGCCTAGAGCAAGATCTGGAATTATTGCCACGAATACGAATAACATACCAGACACGAGGGAAATTTAGGGACGAAGTCGTTTGACATAAATAAAGAGGAATGACGATATGCATCTCTTTAAAACGAGAAAAACGATTATAATTTATTAATGGTTTTCTCATCACATAGATGGCGGCCAGTTCACCGGAAGTTCAACGTAGAAAGAAGAGAAGAGAGGAAAAGAACTTTTTTATTTGCCACGTAAGAATTAATTGGAATAAACAAGATTTTTTCGACTGATTTTTCTCTTGACGGCCAAATTCCCCGAATATAGCAAAATTCGAGTTTGCATATGGATTGCCTACGGGCCTTCTAATGCCAAACATGATTGGCAAGAGTAACATGGAATATACCGTTTAATCCAATCCACCATTTCGTGTAATTCTATTGCCATCGAACACCATCAATATGATTCTAAATTTGTTTTATTTATTTTTCAAAATCAGATGTAATTTTTCTTTTGTCAAATTGTGCTCAGAGATCCCATTTTAGTTTAGACCATCAGTATCATGAAGTTATTAAAAGCTTATCCAAACCTTGTACCAAAAAATCGTGGCAAATATCTCATTTCAAATTCCCTCTTCCCTCTAGAGAGTTCTTCGTTCTGTCCAATCCACATGTAGCAGAGCCACCACACACTACGTCCCTGTATGAGTGGGTCAAATTATGGGCCCAAACTC
Organism: Luzula sylvatica; assembly: GCA_946800325.1. Classification (NCBI taxonomy): domain Eukaryota; kingdom Viridiplantae; phylum Streptophyta; class Magnoliopsida; order Poales; family Juncaceae; genus Luzula; species Luzula sylvatica. The sequence continues at coordinate 55,453,322 of OX326960.1, read as the reverse complement.
TTTACGTCCGTTCAACGACTCGTAAATGCAGTGAAAGCGAATCTCAACCTTATCAATCCTCATAATTAAAACCCAAATCTATATATACAACAGATAAAATACTTGAAATTGTATACGTAGTTCGTATTTTATAATTTGTTCCAAATTGTTGATCACAAGATTTTGTCCTTGTTCACAAAAACATTTCATGACTTTCTATTATTAACAAAATCTGCCTTCGCCTAGCTACTTGATTAGGGTTCTATTCAATATGTATCAATGTTTTAAATTGCGATATAACAATCTATTGCGCTTGGACAATAATTTACATATGATCACCGATATTGTGCTATATTGCAGAAATATTGCGACGCTATTTAATAGATTCCGATATTGCGTTTTATAAATATTTATTACGATTTGCGCTGTGACGCAAGTAATTTAAATCACTGATATGTATTCAGATAACTTATAAAGTTATAACAAGTCTAATTACCTCGCTTATAAGAACAAACATACAATACAAACCATTTAATTTCCATGTCCAACATTATTTATACCTGTGCTGGGAAATTCATAACTAAGAGAGATCCATGAATATGTTACAAGCCATATGATCAAACTCAAACGTGCACACACTTTTTAATCTAACATAATTATAAATAAACACAACCATTTCATACCTGAACGGCTGAACCATTAAGCACTTCTTCCTCTAGACCGCCTTAACTTTGGTTCGAAGGAACACTAGAATACATAAACCCCTCCTCCACGACCGTACCCTTCTCTGTCTGATCGAGCCCGTGAGTCTTTCTGCAGTAGTAATAGAACACCGTGTAAGCCGAAACGCTATACACCTCAAAAATTCCAGCCACTGCGGCCACCATTGTACCGATCTTCAACTGCTGATCTGGCGTCAAAGGAGGCTGCGAGGTCGTGAGAATCATGACAAAGAAACCATGTATCGCCATGCGAGCTGCCATTAGCACAAAGGTTAGCCCCGTACCAACCGTCGTGTTTCCGATAAACAGCTCGACCGACCATGACAGAGCTCCAATACCCCAAGTCTCTTCAATCGCAGTTATCACCATGGCCATTGACCACCTCGTGAGGAGATATAAATAGAGTAGAACCGATATTGCCATCAAAGACATGGTTGAGTTGAGCAAGGTTTGAGAAGAGATGCTTTGGTCCATGTTGAGATAAAGCATGCCGAATAAGAGGAAAGAAACGGTTGAGTAACCTACGGTTAAGAGAACGACGTAGCTTCCTGTCACGGCAGTCTGGTACGCTCGGGACACAACACGCTTGACGAGGGTTTGAGGGGAGAGAGATGATTCTGTGTAGGCATAAGAGAAGATGCAGACAGCAGAGAGGAAAATAAGGTGGGAAGAGAGAGAGACGACGGGGAGGAGAGCCGAGAAGAACTGGGCTGTAGTTCGGAGGTCTGAGGCGACTTCGGTGACAATGTTGGGAGGGAGGGGCGATTTGAAGAGGTGGCAGACGTCGCGGAGGAGATTATTCAAGGTAGGAAAGAGAGTTGGGTAGGAGGAGGAGAAGATGAACGAGGAGGAAACGGTGGAGAGGAAGAGAAGCGGGACAGAGAAGGCAGCGGATTTGAAGGGGAGGAGAAAGGCAGAGTAGAGGATGGAGAGGACTGGAGGAAGCGAGTCGGAGGTGGTGGCCAGGGAGAGTATATTGCGTTTGTAGTAGAAGAAGGAGGCCATTGTTGGACACAAATGAGAGGTAGGAAAGCAGGGAGGAATGGGGGGAAGAAGAAGAGTTATCTTGATAAGACTGGCGCTACAGTGTGGCCTTTGGTCTTTTGTGGGTGGTGGGCAACACAGTTACACACTCATGTACTGACTGTGAATTGTGAATTGTGGACCTGTGGTGAGATATTTGGAGCAAAATGTGTACCATGCATAGTATTGAATGTCGACGTTCAAAAATCAAAATTATTTTAGGGTCTGTTTGGCAAGTGGAATTAGTGGAGTGGAATCGGATTATAAAGTGGAGGAAAAATAAACTTATGGAATTAACAATTTCACAATTTGTTTGGATGTCTAAATTATAAAATGCTAGAAAGTATAATTTTTTGTTTGGTTGTTCGAAAAAAATTGGAATTATGACAATGATTATGAAAATAGTTAGATTTATTTATGAGTATTTATAATTATAGTTTATAATATATTGTGTTTAATTAGTCTCATGTGTTTATCAATAAACTATAAATTATATTATATTCTAAACAAATTAATGTATTTAAATACAATTGACCAAAATGTCATTTAGCATTCCCCATCTTCTCTTCTCCTCTCTAGTCTAGTCCCTCTCGCACTGAACCACTGTTTCCACAAAAACGAAAAGAGAACTTCCTCTCTCTTTTGATTCCTGCTTGGTTTGAGGGTAGAGGAGGGAAAGGGAAGGGAAGGGAATAAATTTTCATGCTTGGTTTCGGAGTAGAGAAGGGAAAAAAGATAAATGGACATCTCAAGTAAGCATAAAATGGAGATGATGAAAAAAATGTTCAGAAAATAATTATTATTTTCCAAAATATCATATTTTGTAATTTATTGGTGTTTATAATATATTGTGTATTGAAAATTTACGTTATCATAATTTTAAAAATTAATTTGCTATATTTATGTAAGTTATTTCAAAAATAAATATATAATATAATACATATAATTATATCATCTCCATTTACCCTTCCTTCCCCTCCCTCCAAATCAAGCATGGGTAACTTATTCCTTCCCTTCTCTTTCTTTCCTTTCCCACCCATTATCCCCAAACCAAACAAAACCTAAAAAATTTTCTTTTTCATTTTCTAAGAAATATCTTTTGGTACTCTTTTGTGAGGCTAATCACGGTTTCTTTCTCTCTCTCTCTCTCTCTCTCTCTCTCTCTCTCTCTCTCGCGCATGCCACAAAATTCTTTTTTATTAACAAAACATATAGAATTATGAGGCCTTCTATTATACCTCAATTTCTCCACTACTTTCATAATAACATCGTCATGAGTAATTAATACTCTAATTATTAATTTTTAAATATTTATAATTAATGATTAATTGGTGAAGACTCTAATGATATTTTAATTTTTTATTAATTCATCTTGTTAATTAGGGTGTTAATTAGATTGAGTGATGTTATCACTAAAATTATGGGAAAATGGGAGGGGGGGAGTAGGAATATTCCTAAAATTATATTTGCACTGGACCTCATTTAATACGATTGTTCAATTCATTTATTTTTTGAGTGTCAATAGATTGTGCAATTTATGAATTTTCAATTTACTTAATTAAATTGTTAGTGCAAGCTATCAACAATATAGATTAAAACATCTTTGTGACTACTATATTCTTGGAGTAGAAGAAGACAAGAATAGAGAAATTATTTCACGATTTTCATGTAACAAATCAATAAAAAATTTATTGCAATCGGTTGATTTTTGTTCTTTTTAGGAGGGAACGTGGAAGATGTGGTAAGAAAGAGACGTTAGCATAATAGACAGAAGAGAATAGCTATTTTTCCACAAAGACAATACATATAGGCATATTTGATTTGGTGTATTATGATGGATTGTATTTGAATATTCATGATTTCAAGTACAATCTAATGTTTGATTTGGTGTATCTTGGTGAAATTATGGATAAAAAAAGTGGATATTGTTATACACACAAAAAAATTGGTATTTCAAATACATGAATATTAGCTATTCATGTATTTCATTATAATATTATTTCTTCAAAGTATATTCATGAAAAATAATTATAGTATATTTATATTATATTATATTATATACTATCATATAATGTAATATAATAAAATTTAAAATAATAAAATTTAAAACAATATAATATAAACCAATATAATATAATATAATATAATGGTATAGAAAATAACATCATATAATATCATAAAATATAATGTAATATAAAACAATATAACATAACATAACATAACATAAAATAATATAAAATTATATAATATAATATAATATAAAATTATATTATATTATATTGTACAATATATAATATAATATACATATACATATACATATAAATACAATATCAGATAATATCATACAATATAATATCAAATAATATAATATAATATAAAATAAAGAAATTAAAGAAATATAAGATAATATTATATTATATTATATTATCTAATAAGAATTAAATATTAAAATATTAAAATCATGAATTTTGCACCAAAGAATCAAACAAGGGATTTGATATACATGATTTCAAAATACAACAAATCAAACAACTCACAAGGATCATCAAATACATGGTTAGCGATATACATGTATTCCACGTATCCATGTATATCAATATCTCCCAAATCAAACATGTCCATAGATGGGATGGGAGCGGAGTTAGTCCGATGCCTATCGAACAAAATCATGTCCGCATATCTCTATAACTTGGATTTTCATTTAACTCTTCCATCTAATAACTATTGTCTGTTTTGGAAAGAGATCTGGCGAAAGATCTCTGAAACTCTTTCCCTTTTCCATCTCTCGCCGTCTCTCTCCTTCTCCGTCCCTAACTTCTTTCACGGACATGCTATAAATCCTCGATTAAACTAGATCCAAATCCAAATTGGCGGTGCAAAAAGAGCTTCTTTTCATTCATGCAAACGGGGCTTCTTTGGAAAGCTCATAAGTCTGAAGCTGATCAAGAAATTGGGGTAAATGTGTAATTCTCATTCATGAGAAAAATGTATAATTAGACGTTCTAAATTTGAATTAGTCTAAATCTTTTTTTATGATTTATGTTTAACGACTTAATTTGACATATGTATTTTATTAGCCATAATAAAAAAAATGATGTCATGCCTATCATCCAAATACTTTCATTTTGTGACCCAATATTTGTTTGATTCTTGTACGGTTGTACCCCGTAGCACGACCTTTAGGGCGTGTTTGCTAGCACAGATTTGTGTTGTTGCGGGAAATTTAGAATGAAAATGAAAAATGAAAGCTATGATTGCAAAACTAGTTGCAGGAAATTGAAAATCTTGTAAACCATGACAAAAAAAAAAAGTGTTTGATGAAATCTAAACTATGAATATAAAACTGATTAAAAAACTAACCGTTGTAAAATATTATTATTGAAAAATATTATTTTTTTAATACAACTAATTTTAAGAAAATATTATTTTTTCAATACAACTAATTTTAAGAAAATATTATTTTTTCAATACAATTAACTTTTAGAAAATAACATTTTTTCTGAAAAACTAAATGTTGGAAAATAATTAAAAAAAAAATAAGTCATTGGAGAATAAGTTAAAAAACTAGCAGTTAAAAAAGATGTTACTATCATTTATAATTAAGCCACGCCTCTTTTATTTTTGGAACACAACTATGAAATGATATGTATTAATATGGACACGAAATTAATAATATGTATAGTAGATACCATAAAAATAATAAAATTCAGTTGAAACACGTTTTAGTAAACTGATGTTTTTACAAAATGTTGATTTGTATGCACGACAATTAATAATTAATGATAGTATTATTTTACCGTTATAGATACAATTCTGTTAAAATTATTCTTTTGTTAAAATTTAATAATAATATTTTTTGTCTAAATTAAAACTATCACTTGAGAAATGATAAATATTATCAACAAACTAAATAGTGACATAATGACAACGCCATATCATAAATAATGAAAAATATATCTAAAATTATAACTTATACTCAATTCGTTACGGACTACTTAATCGCAATATAAATCATATTACATTGAATATTATATAAAATGTTAATTTGTAAATATATAAAATGTTGATTTATAAATACGACATTTCCAGGTTAGTTAGGTCCATGAAGCCCATTAATATTCTTAATTCAGCCTAATATATATAAGCCCAATCCAAACTCCTAACTTCTTATGACCTGTCAATACATAAGCCTTACAATCGTTAGATCCTTATCCAACGGTTCGTTATTATCCTATGCACGTCACGAGAACAAACAAGAGAAACCTTTTATATACACTCGGTCTATGAACCAGAAAAGGATGATCATGTATTAATATTTAGCTGGTCTTTGTAAGCCGTGTCTAGCTAGAAACATAAGTCTGAGCAGTTATACATTTCCTCGGCGTTACCTTTCTTCTGTCTCTCTCGCCTCTCCAATCTTGTCTCCACTGAAGAAAACTACTCAATTTTGCGCTAATATTTGCTCGAGTCAATGGATGCTATGGATTCAGTAGTAGATCCGTTGAGGGAGTTCGCTAAGGACAGCGTTCGTCTTGTCAAGCGTTGCCACAAGCCGGATCGCAAGGGTAAGCTTAGCAAATTTATGTTTTCTTTCGATCTATTGAAGTTCTGGTTGATTGAGAATTGATTTTGTTTTGATTGATTGATCTGGGATGCAGAGTTCTCCAAGGTGGCTGTGAGAACTGCGATCGGGTTTGTTGTCATGGGATTCGTCGGTTTCTTCGTCAAACTCATTTTTATCCCCATTAACAACATCATCGTCGGATCTGGTTAAGGTAAATCTATAATTTTAATTTCGTTGATTAGTTCGTGTATATTATACGGTCAATTTTACTGTAGTTCTTATGATTTAGTTCCAGATAATTCAAAAAAGGGGATAAGATTAGCATAAATTAAACCAAAATGACTTCAAATTCAATCTGATCAGGATTTAGTTCCGAAAGTAAATCATAAAACCAACTTAATTCCTTAATTAAATCATTATTTAATTGTAATATCCTAAATTTAGATAACATGATTTAATTCCTAAATTAGGCATCTTATTTAGGGTTTATCGAATTGTATTGCTTGTTGTATTCCCTTGCAAAATACCAAAACTTTGTAACTCTGTCTTTGGTTTGAATAATCCAGTAACACAATAATGTCCCATCAAATATAAGCTTGTAATTCCTTGCAATTTAGACAGATATTACAGTTTCTACTATTTTTATCCGCATTTTGGATCGGCTCGTCTGAAAGTACAATTTCATTTTCCATTTTCAGATATTTGAATATTTCGGGGAATCATATCTTCGGAAGCGCAAAACGAAAAAAAAAACTTAGTTTCAGTTTTGGTACATGTCATTTGACATTCATGGTTTGTAATCTTATTAAACTGCTTTTACATTAACTAGGATGATATAATATTTGTTTCGCATCATGTTATTAGTGCCGTCAATTAATCCCATGGTCATAAATTACGTTTAAGAAGTAACGAAACATCAAGTTATTACTAAAATAATGGCAACATTTGCAAAGAAGCCCATGCATTATGCTTAAATTGCTTTTACTTTTACATGAACTACTACGTGTTTAATTGTCCATCACATACTGACTGATACATCTTCCTCAACCAATCAATCAACCTAGTAATATCTACGAGACGTTAGTAACGAGGTCACATGATATCTGAGACCACCCAAATTGGTCTTTAGTACAAACATATCTTTGTTGGATTCAAAGTCACCATCTCAATTTAATTTCCTGATGTGAAACAAAATCAAAATCATAAAACCATGGTCACATGAACATTCATTAACCTACTCATTTATTGGCTATAAGAGGGGGGACCATACTTGTTAATATCATACATACAAAAGCAGAAAGGATAAGATGTGTATATATAGACTAGTTTGATATAATTCTCTGAAATTTGAAATTATGAATTAGCTGGTTTTAGACGACAACAATTACATTTGGGTCCAGAAAAAGTGGAGTTAAACCAAGACGTGCACATAACATGTATTGTATTGAGATTTGAGAGTTGCAATTCTCCACGCTTATTCTTCAGTTATTCATCACATTTGTGGGTTCCATAATTCCATTCCCCTCTCAACACTTTCTTATCCAGTTGATATTTCTTCATGTTCGAGTCCAAAATCAAGTTCATATTTTCTTCTTCGAATGACAAGACAAGCGTTTACAATTCTTCAACCAATTGTTTAAATTTTCTTTTTGAAAAGTCATGAAAGAAAAATATGTGAGGCATAACTAGGAAACACGACTAGTTTAAGTGTCTATATCGAAGTTCCCTACCAGGAATCATCGTCTCCTCATTTGGCAAAAATAATCGAATTCCTCTCTATCCCCACAATTTGACTATTCTTGTTCAATCATAACCTCCCTAATTACTAACCTAACAACATTATTATTATTATTATTATTATCCAGATAAATAATACAAAAAGAATAAACACATGAATTCTATGCCGACAATTAACACGAAAAGAATCATATATTTCTGTGGTCACCATCATACATATATAATTTCAATACAAGAAAAAGGAGAACATAATATATACAAACAAAAATACAACAGTAAAAAAAAAACATATTTCTGTAACTCCTAAACCTAAAACTTGACGATCGAAGCTGAAAATACTAAATTCCATCATTTTCGCTATTTATTTATTTTTATATTTTTTCTAAAGAGAACCTTCAAAAGAAACATGATATTGAACTCTAGGGCAAGGCAAGTCTGACGAATGGGCCAGGCCTTCGAGCATTTTGATCACATCCACAGGGTCGTCCAAATAATATTTCGCCATGCTCGGTTTATTACCAACCGTGCATGCAAAAACTTCAACGTTCGTCGCGAAAGGACAATTATTTTTCAAATTCGAAACGGTTTCGAACATGTCCTCGTCAGACCGATCGTCTCCGATGCAAAGTATGAAATCTGGTGTTTTATTAGACGCTTGCATCGACGAAATTAGGTTTTCTACCACCACTCCTTTGCTTATTCCCTACAAAAATTACAATGAAAATAATAATGTTATTTAAAAACGAAAATTTCGAAAGCGATATGTTTATGTGGTTAGATTAGAAAAAGAGATGTGATATCTAACAATATGGTGGAAAAGGCATTTAATTCCATTGCCCATATTTCAATCCTTATCTACAAGAGCCTTTAGACCGAAAGCTTAGTTTTCTTGATTAAACTATTTGTGGTCCTTATTTCTACACATACATATTTATCCATCGATATCAATCTATCTATCCTATCTATCCGTTCCATCTATCTATCTAGTACTTTCTAAGAAAAATCCAACTTATAATTCGTATAAAATAAACAACCTTTTTTTATATAAAATTACCTGTGGTTTGACTTCGACAATATGTTGACCGCGTTTGACCATGACGGGTTCGTTGGCCAACACATTTTCCAAATGGTCGAGTAATTCTTTCGCTTGGCACGACCCAAAATCCGGGTCTGCCTCTTGGTGATGCCAAACAAGCGCACTCTCTTTTCGCTCTATCGCTGATCCATCCGTGGACTCCATGTACGATCTCATAACCGGTTCTGCGATCCTCATCCAATCAAAATCCAAATCCAATTGACACGACTCCCATTCACTCTCTCTACTCCACCTATACCAATCAAATTAGTTCATCATTAACAAAATTTCACTTTTTTTTTTTTGAAAATTTTCATTTTTACAACAAATCTTTACCTGGTGAAGAAACCATGTTCGGCCGAAATACCAAGTTTCTCACAAGGAGAAAACCATTTACTCAACTCGTCCTTGCCTCTTCCACTAACCACAAAAACAATATTTTTGTCATCCTCACATAACTCGTTGAGCACGTTAATAACTTCTTTACTCGGGCCTTTATCAATGGAACCTTCTGGCATCATGGTCCCATCATAGTCCAACAAAATTAAACGACTCAAACTCATTTTATACGCCTTGACAATTTTCTCGACCGAAAGTTTCCTAAAATTCGGACCCAATGCAACGACTTTGAACCCCATTCCGAACCCCATTCCCCAATACCGTTTCGAGAAGTGATCTTTACACGCCCTTTGCAAATCTTGGTCGAAAGATCTCGCCCAATACGCCACGTCGTGGGAACTGATGTACTTGTAATGCTTCTCGTGTCTCATTTCCTTCTCGGGTTCGGGCATCGTCAACGCCAAATTCATCGCCTCGGAAACCGCGTCGAGATTCCACGGGTTCACTCGTACCGCTCCGCTAAGAGAGGGCGAACATCCAATGAATTCTGACACGACGATCATGCTTTTTTTCCTCGGCTCGGTTTTGAAAGCGGGGGATTCGTGTCTACACACTGTGTAAATGTAGGGAACCCGATTCAACCCGTCTCGCACGGCATTCACCACGCAGCACTCTGCCACGGCATAATAAGCGACCTTTTCGTGAATGTTAACGCGTTGGTCTATCAACACTATCGGGTCGTAACCGGGTCGGCCGAAGCGGGTATTGATCCGTTTAGAAATCGATTTCGCTTCTTCTTGTACTTCTTGTATATCCTTCCCTTGACTACGAACCGGGTTTGTAATTTGGATCAAAACCGCTTTGCCTCGTAATTCAGGCCGTTGTTCTAAGAGCTGTTCCATTGCTAGAAATTTTAGACCGATTCCTTTGAAGAGGTCCACATCATCGACTCCGAGCAATAAAGTTTGATCTTTGTATTTCTCGGTGATTTCTTTGATTTTTTGAGCTGTTTCGGGGGAAGAGACCACCGATCTGAGCTGGCCCATGTCGATTCCAACGGGTAGGATCTTAACAGTAACGGTTCTGCCGTAATATTCAATACCAATATAACCTCGTTTGGATTGGTAATCCAAACCCAATAAGCGAGAGCAAGAGGAGAGGAAATGTCTTGCGTAGTCGAAGGTGTGAAACCCAACAATGTCCGAGTTCAGTAAAGCTCGTAGGAGATCATCTCGTACTGGTATGGTACGGAATATTTCAGAGGAAGGAAAGGGGGAATGGAGGAAGAAACCAAGTTTGGCTCTTGGGAATCTTTTTCTGAGGAAAGTTGGTAGAGCTAGAAGGTGATAATCGTGTACCCAAACGATATCCTCGTCTGGGTTGAGAATCTCGGTTATCCTATCAGCGAAGATTATGTTGGCGGAGAGGTACGACCGGTACAGAGAACGGTCAAAGGGCATGCCGAAAGAAGGTGTCAACGGCAAGAGGTAGTGCAAGAGAGGCCAAAGATAGTGCTTGCAAAAGCCATGATAGAATCTCGAGTGGAGCTCGGCAGGTAAGAAGACAGGCAAGCAGGAGAAACGCGTGAAGAGATATTGGGACAATTCTTCGTGGATGGCAGGGTCAATAGGTTCCGGCGTGTCAGGGAGAGTACCCACGTGGATAACTGGAGAAGGTAGCCCTGCGCGGAGCTGATAAGCTACGGCGCCTGTATCGTACGAGAAAGAGAGGCCATTGAAAGGGGATGTTGGGTCGAAAGATACACAAAGCGGGAGCCTATGGGTAACGATTATCCGCCTCGGAGAGGTTTCCGGCTGTGGTGATTCATCGAATACGCTTGCCGGAAGCGTCATAACACGTGGTAGGCGTGGAGTAGTCCGGCCAGGTGAGGCCGGGAAGTCGTCGCCTGCTGCCAGTTCTAAAAGGTTCATGCACGAGAAAGACGGCATGATAAATTAGGGTTTTTGGATTAGGATAACAATTGTCTTGAATTTAATCTCGGTTAGCAGTGATATTTATCTGTGCGTGTGGCAATGGCGAATAAGGAAAGAAGTACAATAAGGTTGCATGAGATCCGTAGATATACACGGATGGTGGGTTTTATTTGGAAAGCTCAATCGTGGTAAGATTTGGAATAATGGCTGGCCCGTTATTGTAGAATTGGAGAGACGAAACGCAGATATGGAAGGGAAGAGAAGCGGTAGAGAGAGAAGGAAGAAGAAGAAGAGAGTGGATAAATGGATAAACTCGAATAGAGGAAAACCGGTAATAGGCGGTGAAGTTATCCAAACTACGGACATAAAATGACCAAATTACCCCTGAAGTTTTATATATTTTGAATTTAAATTTGGATTTGGAATTGGAATTTTAAAACCAGAGATTTGAATTTGGGGGCGATTTGTCTAAACCACGTGCTGGATTGGATTGGATTGAATTGAATTGGGTCTCGTCTGAGAAATTTCGAATGAAATTCTTTGTACATGACTGTATTTTTCTTTGATAAAATCTTATTGCTTTTATTTGAACGTATTTAGTGAGTAATTAAGATAAATTGAATTGAACGTGTAATTAAAGTTTGGATTAGCTTGTCTAATGGGAAGGATGACGAGGATATTATCCGCAGAATTTAATCGAGTTATAAATATTATCTTATCCACAGTAACGTATCGGTTTATTTATTTTTTGTTGTATTTTTTTTTTACTGGTTTCGTGTATGATGCGAGTATTTATTATAGCATAATTGGAAAATTATATCGAGTTTAAATTTGGATTTTGCGATATATAGCAACATATCCAAATATATTTTTTTGGTTCAAGTGAAATGAATCGAGGAATATTTCAGCTGTAAAATCGGTAAAAATACTAAAAATGATACAGATCGAACTGCTTAATATATATTTTGCATTAATAGAAAAAAATATATTAATTTAAGTAAAGTAAAATCGATATTTCTTTGTCAAATGGATAGGAAGGAATTATCAATAAATGAAATTAACGGTGTATTGAGGAAGAAAATATTTTTGAAGTCTTATCAGGAATTATCAATAAATGAAAAAAAAAACATAGTTCTTCACTTTTAGATAAATTAAATTTGGAGTTGGTCTAACATTCTAAAGAAGTGATGATATCGACAAATTATTTTACTAGATAATACTCGCTGCGCGCCGAGAAGAATGATTAAGATATTTAATTAATAGATAACACTCACTGCGTGCCTAAATCCTACAAAAATTAAAAATTTTCCTTTTAGTCTCAAGTCGCCTTCTTTCTTTCACGAGCCTTCCCAAAATCGTTTTTTAGGTTTTCCCAAAATCAATTAGCCTCCAAAATCTCTTATTTTTTTGGGGTTTAGGTGCTAATTGATTTCGGGTAAAACTGATTTTTTCGGAATTCAATGCAAAGAAAAAAAAATATTTTATATTTTTTTTCAATTTTTATTGTTATGTCATTAATTTTTGCCACATCATTTATCAATTCATTAAAATTTAACTGTCACGTCATCCGTTAATTAATCGAGAGAGCAAAATGAACATTTAAAAAAATACGAAGTTCCAAAGTGACTCAAAAAATAAATTAGGAGGCAAAGTGAACAAATGCAATATATAGGGGACTAAAATCAGACTTTTTCCTTTAAAATAATATCGTGGATAATAAATGTAAATATGATCATTTATGAAAAAACAATAAAATATGAACAAAAGATGGAAACCATCTTTAGACAATTCATGTCTTATTTTTGCATGATTTTAATTATTTTACTATTTTTAAGGATTTTTTTTTTCATTTTATCTTTTAAATAAGTATTTTTAAAATTAAAATCAAATGTCGGGAATGTTTGGGTGACCGTATTAGAAATTACATGAAGAAAACCAACCTTCCGAAAGTCGAGTTTTCGGAATTGCAGTTTAAGTTTTAATGTTTAGATTCACGAAAGTAAAACTACTCGATTTATAATTTTTATGTTTGGGTTGATGTAATTGAATTATGTAATTTCAAGATTTATATGCACTAAAATTTTCAAATAAATTTCACCATTCACTAATTGACATAAGTTTTTAATTTAACCAAGAAACTAATAATCATCCAAAAAATAATATCATAAATAAATTATACCATCACATTACAATTCCCACAAAAAAAGACTTACGTATACCGATACACTTGATCTTTCAATAAACTTTGCTAAATGATCCTAGTTAATTTCAAATTGACCAAAATCAATTGTAATGAAAACTCGACTAACCTTAATTAATAAAAAAATAACCAAAATTAACATAATAATTGAAGGACATACAGTTTCGGATCAACCGTAAAAGTGTACACAAGGATAAACGAATGTAAGCGTACATTCGTGGTCATATCTTTCAGTAAGATTAGATAGATAATAAGATTATCTACAACATTCGTGTAGAAATATTTTTCATTTGAACGAAGTATCAGTGTCGTTTTAATGGAATACCGAAAGGGTGCGACAGTTTGACATACAGTTAGTAAAACGTCCGTACGTTTCGCATCCGAACTCCAATTGGGCCAGGCCAAATTGGGTTGGAAAGATAATAAGATTATCTAGAACTTTCGTGAAGGTTTAAAGTCGGTTGGAACGATTTAATATTTTCGTTTCGACATAATACTGAACAAGTTCGTGCAGTTTTCTGTGTGAAAGGGTGTATATTGGATATACATGCATTTTGGCTCATCCTTATCCTATGTGATATAAATAGGATGTTTCTCTCTCTCTCGAGATAGATCATTCAGTCCAATTGATTATAATCAATAGAATTATCCAGAAATAGAGAGTCATCTTTCATAGAGTGAAAGAGTGCGAAGAGAGAAAACCGAGAAAAAACTCTTTTTCTCGGAATAGAGAATCGATCTAATCAAGCAAGTTCGCCGGTGCTTCGTCTGGGCAGTTGCATCCGCGACCGACGTATTCCGACTCAAGGTGGATACACGTAGAGGGGCGACACTTGTGGCTCTTCGATTGTGATCAAACCGAAGGAGCAAAATTGTTGGTTGTGGAAGAGTGTGGACGTGGGACGCACGAAAGACAACCGGAGGCGTGTCAAGACGGTGGGAGACGTATGGTATGGGACGCACGGGCTAGTCACCAACGTGACACCGGAGAGAGAAAGGATGCGAGCGATCAACCCGTCGTGCGTGATCAATTTCACGTTGGTAATCGTCTATCCTTCTATTGCATCGTACCCTCGAAGTCGAGGCGTGATCTCGGGATTTGGGAACCGGACCGGGCCTTCATATCCGCTGCGCGGGTCCGGAGACGGGATGAATTCCCAACAATAATCTCCACCAGTGTTCAAACAACATAAAAAGGTATAGCAAGCGTGAACACGAGATGTGAAACAACATAACTTTTTTTGTTTTGAAAAACACGAAATCTGAAGAAGAAGAAGAAGAAAAAGTATATATTTACGTAAACACGAGAGGGACGCCAAAGGGCAAGCTGGATGACAGGAGTCTTTGTTTGCTATTGTTCATACCAAGCGGCAAAGAGACGATGAAAACTTGAGAATTTTTTTATACCGGGCAGCAGAGAGACGAGCGAAGAGGCCAAGAAGCAGATGGAGACAATTTTCAGCATCTCCCGCCAGATTATTCACCTCTTGTAACTCCGATTCTTGTAGTTTTTAGCGAAAATGGAATTGCATTAATAAGAGACCATAAGGTAACAACAAAGTTAGATTAAATACATCATACCAAACAAGAGAATTATCTCACTTACGATAAGTCATTCTACTAAATGCTTCAGTTACACTATGCCAAACATGCTAGTATTAATTGTTAACACAAAAATGTAAATGTGACTATTATTTTGCATTTCACCCCGAGATTTAAAAAAATAAATAAAGTTTTTTACACTTTCCGAGACATCCAAATTTAATTCTCGGCAAAATCTTGTTCGAATTATATTATGTTGATTATATTTTTACTGAATAATTGGGCATAACATTTCCAATTCTTTTTATATGCACCATCCAAAAAAGTCCAATTTGTACGAATAGCTATTAATTTTTCAAATTTGCAAATATAGCTCTTTCGCCAGACCCTCTGACAAATGAGATCATTTTTTTGCCAGAGGGTCGGGCGAAAGTGTTTGACCATTATTTTTCAAAAGTGTTTGAAACTCTTATTTATATATATATTTCCATTTATGGATTTAGTTTGTTAAGACTGGCAAAAGAAAAAAAAAATGATTTTCTCGTTAGCAAAATATTTTTAGTTAATATTTGAATAAATAAAATTAAACAAATTAACTATCTTCACACACTTTATGTTGTCGTTTCTCGTTTCAAAAAATGCAGAAAGAAAAGAATGGAGGATAATAAAAGATAACAAATGTAGATCCATTTCTAAATGGGTAATTTTACCATGTCCTTTCATTTCTCCAGCACGTTCTTTATATCACCAATTAATAATTAATTAATAATTAATTAACAAAATTATTAATAAAAGAACATTCAATTGACAATTTATAATTATTGATTAAGATTTGTTAATGCATACGTACATTAATTATATATTAATTAATTATTAATAAAGTGTACTTTTGTTAATTATTTCGGTGACTAATTATTAATTGATGATACAGAAGATGTTGGGGGAAAAATGAGGGGCAGCATATATAGCCTCGTTATAAATACTAGGAAAATAGCCCGCGCTTCGCTGCGGGATATATTATTTGATAAGAAATAATATAGTAAGCAAAAGTAATAATTTTATATATTATTTGATATATTATTTCGCTGTGGGATATATTATTTGATATATTATTTGATAAGAAAATAGAAATATTTCTCGCGTTTCGCTGTGATTTTTCAAAATCTGTTATGATCATAAAATAATAATTTTATCTAAAACGTTACAAGTGCAAAACAAAAGTAATCTTCATCAATGTTAATTTAAAAAAAAATCTGATATTAAATAATGTCACAAGTATTATGCAATAAATGCAAATTTTTTCCTCCTCAAAACATATCATATGTTCGAAAAAAAAAATTAAATGTTTTATTTAGAATACAAAACATGTCAAATAAAATAAAATTCTGAAAAAGACAAACAAAAAAATATAAAAGACGCAGCTTGGTACCAATCAAAAATATTATAATAAGCACAAAAAAATGCTGCTTGGTACCAATCAAAACTGTTATAATAAGCACACAAAAAAAATTATGTGAATAGTATTTTATTACCAAAAAGTATTTGCGTGAATATTATTTTATTAACAGTTAAATTATAGTATACAAATTATATTTATTAATATGATGAAAAATTCAAATATTTTATTTAGAACACAAGATATATGTCAATTATATTTATTAATATGATGAAAAATTCAAATATTTTATTTAGAACACAAGACATATGTCAAATTTAAAAAAAAAAAAAAAAAACTATGAACAGTAACCGGGATGAACAGTATTCGAGGGAACAGTACGAACAATAGTAAACAGTTCCCGATGAACAGTTCGATGATGTGGCCTCGTCATATTTTTGTATCAAAAAATTAATGGAAGGAGAGAATACGATACTATCTCGTGGATTTCGAAGCCTATCAGAGTCATGAGTCAAGGACCTCATGATAATAATTATATAGTACCGTCCACAAATAAAGAAAGCAAGAAAGAAAGAAAGAAAAAGAAATGATTTAAACGCCAATTTAGGGGGTACAATACTACAAACTACAAACAGTTGTTTAGTATTTCACAAAAGGTCCGGACAGGCCCCATGCAGTCCCTAGGAAAATAAATAGACCCCAATTAGTCACACAAAACATTTGAACGGAACTCCTGCAGACTCGGTTTAACCGGATGATGCAGGTTGCGAGACCAGCACAGCCGGTCACGGCACGGAGGCAGGGCAGAGCAGAATGGATAAGGTAAGGTCCAGCTGGAGAGATTAAATAGGGAGGGGAGGGCAGGGGAGACCCGAGTAACACGCCATGTACTCTATTTTATAATTTTATAATAATTTTATAATTTACATGTAAGACCATAACATAAGAGGCCATTTACCGTGCCCCCAAAATCCATCACCACATCCTTGATATCCTATCCATCTCCCAAAAATTACCCACTCGATTAACAATGCTTCGAATTAACAGTTAATTGAATTAATGAATTATTAGGTACTAATATGAGGTGTTAATTTACTCAAAATTAACTGTTAATTCGAAGCATTAATTAATTTGGAGAGAGAGTGGGGTGCAAATTGGAGTTGGGGATTAACACCCAACCCAAAAAAAACAAAAAAGAATGGGATCGTGAGTGTGGTGATGGGTTTTGGGGGCAAGGTATAATTTCCCATAACATAAACATAAACATAACCTCCTCGTCTCTTCCGGTCTTCCTAACAAACTGTTTTCTGCCACTTGTCTCCGCTGCTCTTCCGCCTCCTTTTGACAAAATTGTGCATATACACTTGGTCTGTCAGCTTTAAATTCCCTTGCTGTTTAGTGCATTTATTTTCTGCTTTAATTATCAATATATTTTTTACATAATATTTATTATATAAATATCAATACAATCTCCTATTTTTTACAAAATTTTCTCCTTTTGACATATGTATAAATATCAATATATATATTATAAATTTATTATATAAATAAATACGAGATAAAATTTGGTGTATATTTGCACAATTTATGTTTATTTGATCTTTAATAATACGTACGTACATTCGATAATAATAATAATTATTTTATATATGAAAATATTTGTATTTATTTGTTAATAATAATATAATTAAATATATTTATGTAAATTGAGAAATATTATCTAAAAAATAACAGTAAAATATTATAAGACAAAACTAAACAAATCAATAAAGACTAAAATTTATGTGTATCTGTCTCAACAATATAACTATCAATATAATATTAGATTATATTTTTCACACGCGTAAACACGACAACCACATGATGACTAGTTTTCATGATACAATCTCTCAACACCTCTGCTACTCGAATATGACCAAAATCAAATTGTACCCACATTTAACACACATCGGGCACATATACGCATACGATACACATCTAATATGTATCTTATACGTCAAGTGGCATATCATAATATTAAATATGTTTTGTTTCGTGAATACATATAAGATATGTCTAAAATACGACATATCATATCATACATTATTGTGTATAAGAGAACACCAATACTTCTTTATTTACAAGAAAACTGAAGGGTACGCGAATTAAAAATAATTATTAGTGATAAAAATAAATATTTTGCAGACCGGATTTTTAGTGATAAAAATAAATATTGTTTCTTATGACTAATTTTTTTCTCATGCAATAAATTTTCTACACCACACACATAAAATCTTATTTATGAATACTTTAAAAAAAAAAATTAAAAAAATTTATATATAAACGTATCCTAATCTAACTTTTGTTTTCAAAATTACCGTATCCATGTTTTATCGGATATGATATTCATATTTGTATCCTTGCAACATAATTCGCCCACCATCCGTACATTTCGCTCTCAAACGGGTCCAAATAATGAATGGTGTATACATTAAAGATAGGCATGGTCTAGCCAAGAACTGGAGAACGGATAAAATGGTAAGAAAGTGGGGCCAGGGCTAATGGGTGGCGTGCCCACCGCACCGGACCTGCCACGGGGGCTCCATGCTTGCCGACTTTAACTCGTTTTGCCAGAACGCCACCTGTCCCCTGGTGAAATCCAGCTGGGTATTTCTATTACTTTCTCTCTCTATAATATATAGAAATTAATTAAACTATACTTGCCTTAATTAATTAATGGAAAACTATACAGACATGCCCCTTTCTTCGTGCCTACCTCGGATGAGTGCCGCGTCACTGTTTCTGATCATGACGTTGTCTGCAGGATACTTACTGTTCATTTGCCTCCAGTTTGGGTCTAATGGATGTATCATTTTTTCCTACTCGTTGAAAAGTTCAATTCTAGATTATTATTAATTAAAAACGAGTAAATGGAGATAGGTTGGTGGTCCTCCATCCATTGATGTTGATGAAACTCGAACCCACAATCTCTCACAACATAAGATTTTTATGTCTCACGCCCGATAATTGGGTCATGAACCCATTGATATCAATGGAGGGAGGACCACCGAGACTTCTCCATTTGTTCGTTTTTTTTTTAGATTATTATTAATTAATATCATTATATTTAGGTAATTCTAGCCCACATTTCTTCATTGGGTCATGAACCCATTGGTATCAATGGAGAGAGGACCACCGAGACTTCTCCATTTACTCGTTTTTTTTTAAAATTATTATTAATTAATATCATTATATTTAGGTAATTCTGGCCCACATTTCTTCGTGGGGGGATAATGGTTACTTTAAAGTACTTTCTAGAAGAAAATTTTCATGCTAATTGCTGGGTTGTAATCATCAGGGTCATTTAAGGGGAAAAGGTTTAAGCTAATACTAGGTTTTGATTTATTTTAATGATGCATGTTTCAGGCTAACAACTTTTCTTGTCCCTTTTTTTTTATTTTTAATTAAGAAATCCATAATTATCGAATTAGCATGCTTTTGATTTTTCTTTTCTTTTTTCTGGATAAGTCAAAAGATGATATTATACTTGCAAACTTGCGTTTAGGAGATCAGTATATTAAAGCATATCCCTCAAGGCAAGCATTGATTGATTGATTAAGTATTTGGTCTATATTTAATATTTAATGAGATATTGCATGATCTGCATTGTTTATTTCAATTTTTTTGATGGGTTAGTTCATCTGAATAATTATATGTATTGGATAAGTATGCTACAATATACAATAATATGATGTGAATGAACGTGCACAAGGTTGAATCCATCAAATTTTGACTAAATCCATGTGAAATCCACCATGCCGAAATGTTTGAAATTTGGGGACACATATCAAGATCATGCTTAATGGTGAATAAGTGGGGAAGTTGTTCAATTGTGGACTGACAAATTATTTATTTACCTATTTTTTGCAAGTTTTACGTGAGAAATTATCCTTTTTTGGGTAATTATTGGATCTTTCGTGATTTGCCACTTGAACTACCACCCTAGGTAGTTGAATGCACAAAATAGAAGAAAATAATGAAAAACATGGAAAAAGACTAGAAGAGAAGAGTCTTCAATCTTGATTACCAGTTGGTACCACCTGTACCAGTACCACCAAATTTATTAGGACTCGTGTAGATCACGTTTATCCATCATCCAATACCATTGAGTTTTGCCTGAACGAAATCAATCTGTAAAGTAAAGCTAGGATCAAGCTACTTTGGCAGTGCCTAGAAAGACAGAGTTACTGTATTTAATACTAAAATTGAAAATTTATGTATTATTTGCCTCTTATTTTTTTTTGAAATTATCCTTCATAAATTACCATCTCCCTAGGGCAAGATCATATTCACTCGTGAAAAGTTACGAAAGTAAAGGATTAAGGATAAGACATGGGCTTCTCACCTGACAGTTCGAAATGTACCATTAATGGATGGATTTAGGTAAGAAGTAGATTGATCGGTACCAAATCAGTATTGGATTAAGGGATTAGGCTAATTACGATCTTCCAAGAAGATTTGGTGTGTTGTCGTGGTGCCAAGGGAAACGTGGGCATCATCGTTATAAGTTGGGCTACTCACTCCCCGTTGCTTCTTCGAGTCAAAAGTACGATATATATTATTATATATGGACGAAAGATGTACCGACAAAACTTTGGGGCCACGATATTCTTGGAAGATCTTGAAGCGGCACTGTAGGTAGCAACAAGAGCTCACAGGACCAAAGGAAAAAGAAGATGGTACGACTGTTCAGTTACAAAAAGCCCGTTATGAATAGGAAAAAGTATTCTATTATTAGATTTAAGCCCAACATTTTTTTTTTATTAAAACAACATGCAAATATAAATTCACCCAACTTCATTTCACTCTCTATTGCATAATCATTCAAATTACTAAATTAGTTGATAAAACCTTGTCTCATAAACATTCCACATTCCATTCATCAATAACCAAATAAAAACACACCCACATTCACAATGAGCAAACTATTCAACCCACACATTATGTTCAATATACAAATGCTAAGTAATCATCAATTAAAAACCCTACAAAACAAAAGAAAAAAAAAGCTCAAAACAAACGCTTAGGATTAGACAACGAAAAGGACGAGAACTTATTCGGAGTCGCCACGACAAGCGGCGCGTCGGGCGACCCCCCAACCCCGAACTTGTCGTGCATGAACCTACTATCGACAATCGAATCGTCCTTCAAAAGAATCTTATAACAATAACAAGTCTTCAACCCTTCCTGATTCTTGTAACACTCGTGCTTCCCGTTCTTCACCTGCACGAAATCCCAAACCACGCTGAACTTCCCGACCGTCACCACCAAATGCTTCTCTTGCCTCCCGTTCTCCGTCACCCACGAAAACTGCCCGCCGTGAAACTTCTTGTTCTCCCCCGCTAAATGCGAATCCAGCGGAGTCAGTTTTAGTAGTCTGGGTGCCGAAATCCGGTTCCCCATTCGCCCGTTAAAACCGGTCTTTTCTTTCCCGTCTTTGTCTTTGAAAACCGTGCAGATTAGAATGAGGTACGTGTCCGTGGTCCCTAGAATCCACTTGCCGTCGTAGGTCACGTCCACGTGCGTGATCGGCGAACCGAGTCCGGGAAAAGCGGTTTTCGCCATCCTCATAGAGGATGAAGAATATAAACGGATCTTACCGTCGATGGATCCGATAACGATCGACCCGTCTCCGGTAGTAGCGAAGCATTGGAAATTCGTTCCTTTAGAGAATTGATGGCCTTGAGACCATTCGAGGACAGATGGTGTTGCTGAGCTGGCGATTTGTTGTACGGAGCCGCGTTTTTCGCGCATGTCCCATCTGCAGAGTCGGTTATCGTCCAAGCCTAGGAAAGTGGATTCGGAGGGGTTTAATTGGGATCCTTTTGTGTCGTTCGTTATGTCTCGCATTGTGATTTCGGTATTGTCTTTCTCGAATTTCCATTCGGTAATTACTTTCCCGGTTTCGATGTCCACTTGGTGGAGTCCTCTGGAATGCGGATTGCCGATTTGTTGTGGACTCATTAGGAGCATGTTTGTTTCGGCTTTCATCAGAAGGGCTTTTGTTGGCGTTGAGAATGGATCGTTGTGGTTTGCGAGTTTTACCGAAACACCCTTGCCTTGAATTCCGTGATTGAAATTTTTCACGACTTGAATGTTAGAATTGCCTACCAAGAAACTGTTGTCGAGTGCGCCCAATGCGAGGCTTTGGATACCGCCTTCGTTGGATGCGTCTTCTTCGTATTCTTCTAGTAAATCTTGATTTCTTTTTATCGGGGTTAAAAGACGAGGGCTTTTTTGTAAAGTTTCCTCTGCGTCTTCCCAGATTGCATCGTCGGCTTCGTCGGGCCGAGCCCATGCCATGAAATCTTTGCCGAAGATTTTGACTTTGTTTTCCTCCGTTGAAGGAACTCCATAGGTATTTTCGAACATGGATTTTTGGTACTGTGTGTAGAACTCGTGATAGGCTGTGGAAGAGGAAAATTTCATAGCCCATACACCATCAGCGACAAAATCGACTCGATTCTGATCTGGAAAGGCCTTTAATTGCAGATCAGAACCGACCTTGGCGCGTACCTTGGGACGAACAATCAAAAACCAATAATACGAGAACACGTATTCACCTTCATCTTCCCCTTCTTCATCAGCGGTTTTGATGAATGAATAAGATGCGGATTTGTCAGAGACAATCCATCGAGCATTTGGTGAGGTACCTCCGACATGAAGATACAACTTGACTCTATTTCTAACATCAGAATTGGGCTTCTGAGTTGATGAAGAAGGAGACGCATACTTCAGCTTCAGCGATTCCAGCCTCGACTCTAAGTCATTCACATCCGAGGCCGGCAATTTGGTATCGGATACTGGTTTGGATTGAAATCCTGGGGTTTTCTGAGTCAATTCTTCTTCTTCCTCTTCAGATTCTTCCTCTCCGTCCTCATATTCTTCTTCTTCTTCAGAATCGGAGAGATCTAACCCTTCACGACTGTGAGACCCACCCATGGCGATCGATCAGTAAAGTTTAACACAAAATCACAAAATTTCAGTGGGTTCAACGAAAAAAAAAAAGATCTTTCTTTCACTTCAGATAGTGCGTTGAGAATAAAGACCTGGTTCATATATATAGTCTGCAATATGGGAGCCACTGTCAGAGAGAACGTGTGGTGAACCGCGTGTATTTATTAAATAGTCTGCGTATGAATGGCGCTACGTGGTTCGTTGCTTTCTCACTAAGCATTGTGAGCAACTCTTAACAGGCCGGGTATAAAATACTAATGAGCTTCGGGTTTAGCCCAATTATTAAAGCCCATTTATATTCTCTAGTTATGTAGTCTTGGAGCTGTAAATTTTCTGTTTCTGGAAATTTCTGTTCGGTCGTATTTTGGTTGCCCTAAACGCCGCCAAAGGTAGTTCATCTCTCTACACAACAATCTCTTTCAAATCGAATATCCGAATTTGTGTTAGAAATCATAGATCTGTGCCGGTTTTCATCTGACTCATCGCGTATTTCGTTAATTCTAAGGTTTGTTGATCTTTTTCTTTCATTGGCGTTTGATTTTTTTTTGTTTGAAATTTGTTCTTACAGATCGGGTGTTTTTTTTGTTAGAAATACAGAAATTGCTAGTTTTGTTGTAGAAATTGTTTCTTTTGAATTTTTTTCTTGTTTAAAAATCTTCTTATTTGGACGTATTTTTGAATTTTGTAGATAGCGAAAGAGATGGCAAGAATTTACATTGGAAATTTGGATTCGCGAGTTTCAGCACGGGAGCTGGAAGACGAGTTTCGTGTCTTCGGTGTTTTGAGAAAGTAATTCATTCTACAACAAATCGAAAATTCTCCATCAATGCATCTTCTTCTACACATCTACTAAAATCGTATAAAATCCCTCTTTCTACATTTCTACAGCGTATGGGTGGCAAGAAAACCACCAGGTTTCGCATTCATAGACTTTGACGACCGCAGAGACGCTCAGGACGCAATCAGAGAAATCGACGGTAAAAACGGCTGGAGAGTCGAGTTGTCCCACAAAGAAGGTGGAGGTAGCGGCGGTGGTGGCGGCCGTGGAGGAGGTGGCGGTGGGCGTGATAGAGACCGTGACAGAGACAGAATCGGTGGTGGAGGAGCAGGAGGAGGAGACAGGAAATGCTACGAATGCGGCGAGCCAGGTCATTTCGCTCGTGAGTGTCGTCTCCGTGCCGGATCTAGCGGTGCAGGCACAGGCCGTCGCAGGAGTCGTAGTCGTAGCAGGAGTCCTCGCTATCGACGAAGCCCTAGCTATGGCCGAAGGTAATTATCCAAAATTCAAAATTGCATATATACCCTTCCAAAAGTGTTAATGTTATGATTTAATTTTATCAGGAGTTATAGCCCGAGAGGAAGGTCGCCGCTGCCAGTTAGGCGTAGGAGTTTGTCGCCGGTTGCGCGCGGGAGGAGTGTGAGCAAATCCCCCGGATACGAGAGGAACGGACGCGAGGCTTCTCCTTACGCATCCAATGGGTAAATCATATATTCTTTGAATTAAACAGTATATTAGAAATGAATAATTGGGTTTGTTTTGGTAGGTATGCGAGGAGGAGCAGGAGTTAGAAGGAACGAAGCAAGTGTTGTATTTGATGTAATATTCTGCTGTTGTGTGAAACATGGAAACTACCTTACTTAGCTGCTCGCAACTGCTTGAGTATGGTTAAGGTTATTACCTAATATCTATCTATTTATATTTTTGATGTTGAGACTATTTAATGGCGAGTTTAATATGGTGCGAGACTAAGTTTGTGTATCTTTTTCTTCTTGTGTTTGAAAGGCTTAAGACCTTCTTGTGACCTACAACTACTTGTCTACTACTACTCTACTACATGTTGTGTTATCTTCTCCTCTTCTCTTCTCTACTGATTTTAAGAATATGCTACTTATGAATGTCTCTTCATTCTTCACTTCAATTACTCTAAATGAACACAAATAATCTACAAATTGGGGTTTCCTCTTTGTAAGTGTATCTACGTGCTCGTCGTGAGGTGCCCTTGAGTTTGTTTGCGACTAAAGTTTTGTAGCCTGAGAAATATAATCTGCTTTCATCCAATTTTGCTTAGGGTTGGAATTGTTTTATCATCGTCATTTTCGGTCGAGTTTGATTAAAATTTATGTGTAGAATAATAATCTCAAGTTATATCTATTTTACAAAAATAATTTATTTTTGTTCTTGTAGTCATTTACTGATTTGGAATTGTTTGTGGTTCCAATATGATATGTTGATAGTGTACACAAATAACTTGATAATCATCTTATAATTGCTCAATAATAAATGGCAATCTTGTTGAATATAAGTTTTTTCAGCGAGTTCACACAAAATAAGGAAAACATAAAACTCGGACCAAAAAATAAGGAATGTTGTATTAATTGTCACTAGGCTTGCATGTAATCATTTGGTATGTACAAAAATTAACTAGTATGATTGGAAAACCAAATTGATACTACATAACAATAATTTGGCCATGGATTTCGATTCATGCAAGTCTTGCAACGATGGCGCAGATTGAAGGGAAGGTTTAGGACAAAAGTTTCTTAGGGAAGGGGAAGAAGTAAAGAGAGCAAGGCGAAATGGAAGAGATTGATTAATGGGTTATCTTTATATAGGGCACGGGCACGTTTTTTCTATCGGGCGTGACAGGAACGCACATCACGTTAGCAGCGGGTTGGCTGCGAGGTTTTATAGGCGGGAGCCTAATCTTATTGATCGGAACCTATGTTGCGCGGATATTTCAGAAAACAGACCGTACCCGTCGTATTCGTATCATATGATAAACTCTTTGAAAAATTATCGTATTATTGTATCCGTATCGTAGGGATACACTATTCGTAGTCGTATTTGTATAACACAACACAAAACTCCCCTAGTAAGAAAAGCCATGTCTACCCATCCAAAATAGAATCGAATAATTTTGTAAGTATTATGAATTGAGTCGGGTTGGAGAAATCAAAATTCGTTTTAATTGAGTTGTGTTACAATTTTGATCAAAACCCGTCCAAAATAAGTGATACCTCGAGTTGCTGAAGGGAGAGAGCATTTTTCGTTTTAGCCAAAATGAAACATATTTAGATGCAGCAAAAACAAAAACGAATTTACAATTGGAATCAATAAAAAGTCAATGCAATTGATGAGGTAAAAACAAAAACAAAAACGTATAGTTTATCTCATGTAAGTTGAGTATCCAAGCAAAAAAAAGAGAGTAAATTTGCAGTCATATATATAATTGATTTATTATTCTGATTTCTTGTTAAAAGTCTTGGTGAAAACATTCCCCAATCTCGGGTAAGTGAACCTTTCGCATCGTAAATGATATTTTTTTTTTTTTGAAGTAAGGATAGCAAATTGCTATACCTTAGAGGTGTTTTATATAATTATATCAAATATTCTGAGTTTACAAACAAGATTTAAAAGTAAGAAATTGGTAAACTAATCTTAGTGACTATGTCTCTGGCCGTGCCTGCAGTCGCATCCCTAGTTTCGTAATCGTCTCCATATCTTTGTCTCGTCGAGTGCTCGGTGCGCGACCCATTTGGGTGTTCTTTTTTTGGATTGAAAAATTCGGCGATTTCGTTCCTTCCAAATATTCCAATTAGTAGCCATCCATAGCGTGGACCAATAGGCTCGGGCCGCCTTGTCCCTAGATTTGGAGAGCGCCTCCCATGCCTCGAAGGGGCTAGTTCCAGCTAAGTATGATCCTACGTCCGGATTGGTCCTTCTTATTATTCTCCAAACCGCTTTTGAGTAAGAGCATTGTTTGAGTAAGTGGTCACGAGATTCATTAGTACGTTGACAAAGTGAGCATAACGATGTATGAGGCCACCCTTTTTTGGCTAGAATATCCGCTGTGTTTAGTCTATTATGTGAAGCGAGCCAGTGAAAGAAGCGGACTTTGAGCGGTGCTCTAGTCCTCCAGAGTCGCTTTTGCCAGCGATTCTTCACGCCCGGGTTCCGTATAAAGGTATAGGCAGATTTCGAAGAAAAACAACCCGAGCTCTCCCATTTCCAAGTAACGGAGCCATTTTGTTCGTTTGTGCGGGTGCACGCACCGTAGAGTGGTAGTAGCTTGCGTAGCTCTTTGAGGAAAGGAGATGTATCTCTCTCCGCCAGGTTTTCTATTTGACCCGATTGCTCGATGCCGTGCATGAGCCTGATATATTTGGACCAGAGATTGGACGGAAGCGAGTCGATTTTCCATAGGAACTTCTGTAGTAACGCATCGTTCATTGAGGATAGGTGCAATAACCCTAACCCTCCGTTAGTTTTAGGTAAGCACACCGTATCCCAATTAATCAAACTTTTTCCGGAACCGAGACTCTCTTTTCCCGACCATAGGAATGCTCGCATGAGCTTCTCGAGTTCTTTCGTGACCCACACCGGTAACTTGATGCTTTGCATAAAGTAAATTGGCATGGCATTCAAAGTCGCTTTAACTAGCGTTAAGCGACCGCCCATTGATAAAAGGCGTCCCTTCCATCTAACTATAATCCATCTAACTATATCTCCATTTTGGACATGAATGAAGATTGGGATAATCACATCTTGAGGTTTATCCATGAAAATACACATGAAGAAATGACGATAATCTCCGAGAGTTATAATCGTCCGTTGAGCCTTCAATTACATGTAAAACGTAGTTTTTTTTACCCGTGATAAATTTATCTTTTCCTTTGTATGGATTGAGTTTAAACCACTCGTCTATGATCTTTCCAATGTTCTATTGCTAATACTGGAACTTATGTGAAGAAACATTACAATATTCTCTAGTTAAACCTACAAAAGTTAGAATATTCGTAAATATAGATATCATATTTTTAAAAAAATTGAATTTCTCTCAACATCTCATCTTTCTGAAAAAAGTACCTATATCATTCTCATAGGAGGTACACTATAATTGTATAAACATAGGTACCAACCAAAAACCATATTGGTTTGTCAGTTAATACCAAATCACAAAAAAGTACTTGAAATGACATAAATTAAATCTTGAACATAAACAAAACTAACCAAAACAGAACACACAACATAAATAAAATTGGTTTTAAATTATCTTGGAAAAAAATTAAAGTAATGATTATATTTTTATACAAAAAGCCTTACTTAGGTTTTAGATTGAACTCAGTGTCTAAATAAAAAATATTTTTAATCTTTGGTCTCCCAGCATCAAGATCTTTAAACTGAAATATTCATTATGCACCATAATACCATATCAAAGATATAATAAAAATATAATTTGGCATATATTTTCTCAGTCAATTAAGAAAGGATATTTTATATTAATGATCATTCAAAAAACATTTATAGTTTCTTTTGTTAGTTATTTCACATAGTTGGCATGCAGGATCGCAACATTGGTGGGACTATATATTTTATCATGTTTATATGTCTTGTCAATATTAATTATTTAAGAAAATTCTAAATATAATGTTTATCGTATTTAATTTTTTTTGGGCAAATTACGTTCGCTCTTATTTTGAACTTAGTTTTATGCAATATTTTTGTGTTACATCATCATATTCATTTCAACAATATTATGATATGTGACAAAATTTAGATCATTACTTACTCATTGATATTTTGTAATCATAATTTTTGTATGAACATTTACATGTCCATTATTTTACAATATATTTTAAACATTATTAGAAATTCACATCATTATAAATTAATGACGTGGATTATTATTATTAGTTAGGTCCACGTTGAACTAAATTTATTACAATATTAATTTCATATGTGAACTTTTCATATTTCATTATATTTACATTTGATAATGTAAATTAATGTGAAATGTTAAATAATTGAATACATTTAATTTAATAATAGTCCACGTTAATAGAAAGCATAAATAATTAAAAAAATTATGACTATACAAAATAATGATTAATCAATGATATAAATTTCGACATATATCATAATCTAGTTGAATGGATATGACGACGTAACACAATAAAATTACACAAAAATGAATTCAAAATAAAAACTTGGATAAATTAAATAACATGTTATATATATTTACGTGGAAAATTAAAATAAAAATAAAAATAAAGAATTTGAGTAAATTAGTGTGTAAAAGAAAACATGGCAATGACAATTGACAACTACGAGCCAGAGCCAGGATGTGATTAACTACCCCTCGTGTATTAAGAAGCATGCATGTTCACCGCCAGTATTTGACCTCGTATTTTCTAGATCCAATGAACCAATCCTATTACCAACCAGTAATCGGATCCTGTGTCTTGATAGTACTGATTATAAATTAAACCCAAATATCAGGGATTATCAGGGATTTTTATAATTTGATTCCTCTTCATGCACATTGTTTTAACTTTCGATATTGTTAAGAGACCCCACAGAGGAAAACGAAGAGTAATTATCTTAACTTATTATCTAGATTCCGTTCTGTCAATAAACTTATAACACAGTTGGTTGAATATACGATATAAAAAATCATATGTCGTGAAATGTGTGATTTCGTTTCTCATTAATATCAATGAATGAATGACATATGAATTTTTTCTATTTATTATAAAAAAAAAAATTCTGTTCTGCATGCACATTCTTTGATTGCGACTTAGTTTATATTAAGATTAGCCCCTAATTGGTGTCCCTAATGATGTAAACCGTTTATAGTAAATAAATTTATCGTGGTCCTTGCTTAATGCATCCATGCCAGTATAATTTGTTGCCAAACTGGTGTGCTGTTGTATTAATAAAATATTATAATAATTTGGTCAATGATTGTATTCACTGGGAATAAAAACGATAATGATAGTTATCTACATTTGTACTTAATACAACTAAGTCAAATTCAAAATGAAAACAAAATTCAAGAAATTCTCAATTTGACTGCCATATATGTTTCTAGATACAAATCTAGATGTGAAACCTAATTGTCTATCATTATTGAAATATCATATTATTATAATTTTTTCTTGAAAAATATCGAACAAGTTATGCACAGTAAAAAAACTCATTATATGATGATAGATAAAAAAAATTCATAGTAACAATTGCTCAATAACATTTACATTTTTCATAAGATAATATTTAATACATCGAGATTTTGCAAAATATTTTAAAAATTATATAACATTAATATTATTATTATTATTAAATAATAAATTATATTATATAAAATAATATAAATAAATTCTAAACATTACATGAATCCTTAAATTTCTTATTTTTTGTACATTCTATAGAATTTAACTTTTCACCATTTTAAATCTAGAAATCAACCATTCTATATAAAAGAAAACCAATACATCCTAGCAAACTCTTGAGAACTTTGATCCTTTTACCGGTAAACTAACAATTAATTGCTAATGATTCGTCATTAAGTAAATTCTACAATAATAAATCAGATGTTATAAATTTAGTTATTTAAATATTGTCATCTCCAAATAAAAATAAAAAAATATTCACCATTCAGAAAACAAAAAAATGTTTGATCAGCCCATCGTTTTTCTTCACGGTTAGCCAAGTCCGATAAGGCCACAATCCATTCTGCTAATTCCATTCAAATTCAAAATTCTTTATTAGATAAAAAAATCACATACTTTCCAGTTTTATTTGCATATGAAGCCATCAATTCCAAAAAAAATAACAAATTGGGTAATCATTTGAAGAAAAAGAAAAAAGAAATCCAAAAACAACGAGGAACCTGAGAGCGCTAATTTAATATTGTAATAACACCGTTTGGGTAAATTACCTCTTTGCCCTTGCGAGTAAAATTCAACGCACTGTAATTAAAACTTAAAGTGCAATGAAGTAGTAATAAAAGAAAAAAATAATTAAAAAGACAAGGTCTCCTCCGGAGTTGTACTGGTCTCCTTCCCTCCCCTTTCTTCCCCAATTCATCGATTTTTCCTTTCTCCTGTCGTGTATCACTTCTAGTTTCATTATCGAAGCAGAAAAAAGTGGTTTTTTCTCATCTGGGTCAAGACCCACACCAGTGAAAAGGGTCAAAGGGCCCATTTTCGGTGCTTTTGGAAGATTTTATACTGTTCTGATTGGATTTTCTTCGATTTTGGTTTTGGGCATGTCTGGTTTTTTCTGAATTGGAGAAGGGGTCGAGGTTTCAGTGTAATAGTAGAGATTGATAGATGTAGAGAAGCAATCCGCTTTTAGATCGGTTTTAATTGCTGATTTTTGTGACATGTTTGGATCGAGAAGATTTAACGATGATATGCCTTTACAGAAGCAGAGGACTGTAAGGTTAGTGCCCTTAAGCCACCATTAATTTCGTTTGTTTAATTAGGTTTCTCGCCTTTGTAAGTCTATTTCGTTTCAACTGTTTGCCATACCAATACCGTAACTAGGCATTTTGGTACCAATTCATTGAATTAAGTTTACATTTCCTCTCGAACCAACAATTTTATTGATTTCCTTTTTCCAGGTTTTATGATGAGAGACAAAGACCAACAATCCCAACTCACCAAGCGCCGCGTCCAGGCCTACCCTCAAACATAAATCCCATACTTCCCAAGGGCCAAATCGAAAATTTACCATGGCACAAGCAAATCTTCGACCCAGCAAGCAATTTCGTCCTGACATGGAACCGGGTCTTCCTAGTCCTCTGCTTCTTCGCACTATTCATCGACCCTTTATATTTCTACGTACCGATAATTAATTACAATCATACCCCTTCCACCTCTTGTGTCATGTCCGATACTGGTTTGAGCATCGCTTTGACTTGTCTTCGATCATTATCTGATTTATTATATGTGATTCATATCATTATTAAATTTCGTACCGCTTATATGGATCCTGGTTCCAAATTAAGGGTTTTTGGACGAGGAGAACTCGTCAGAGATTCGAAAAAAATTGCATGTCGGTACTTAAAATCAGATTTTATAATCGACGTGGCTGCAGCTTTACCATTACCGCAGGTACGAACTACTTTCAATTTTTTAAAATAATTAGCAAATTGTATAATTTATTTTGTTATAATTTGTGCCATGTAGATAGTGGTATGGTTGATAATACCGGCAATAAAATACTCGACAGCTCAGCACAACAATAACATAGTTGCACTAATAGTTCTATTACAATATGTTCCGAGGTTATATTTGATATTTCCGCTAAGTTACGAGATCGTTAAGGCGACAGGTGTTGTCGCCAAAACCGCTTGGATGGGTGCTGCTTACAATCTCATCCTTTACTTAATCGCCAGCCATGTATACCTTTTTTCACTCTCAATATACCATTTTAATAAACATAATATATATAAATATTTTTGTTTTATTAGGTGTTGGGTTCGTTGTGGTATTTGCTCACAGTGGATAGACAAACAACATGCTGGAAAGAAACGTGTCGAAGCGAAAACAACGCAACGTTATTTTGCAATCCAAAATATCTAGATTGTTCTTTCGATATTAACGAGACTTATAATATTTGGGCGAACAATACGAGCGTATTTGCGAGTTGTAATGCTAGCGATGCTTCGATTAGTTTTGCTTTCGGGATGTTTACCCCTGCTTTAATAAATCAATCTCCTTCAAAAAGCTTCATTGTAAAGTATTTCTATTCCTTTTGGTGGGGCCTCCAAAATTTAAGGTAATAAATTAATATTATAAAAAAAAAATCTAAAATTTTATTTAAATACTAGTTAATTTTTAATTTTTATTTTTTTGAATGTGAAGTTGCTATGGACAAACATTGACCGTAAGCACGTATATTGGAGAAACCGTTTATGCTATTTTCTTAGCTGTTCTCGGTCTCGTCCTTTTCGCCCATTTAATCGGAAACGTCCAAGTACAGATTATTATTGTTGTTTATTTATTTATTGATGGAAAGGAAAATTTATTTCATTTATTTAATTTTTATGATTAGACGTATTTGCAATCGATAACGGCGAGAGTGGAGGAATGGAGACTGAAGCAGAGGGATACGGAGGAATGGATGAGGCACCGGCAGCTTCCTATCAACTTGAGAGAACGCGTTCGACGCTTCATTCAATATAAGTGGCTCGCCACACGAGGAGTCGACGAGGAATCCATTTTGCAGTGTTTACCAGCCGATCTTAGACGTGACATCAAACGCCATCTCTGTTTAGATCTCGTTCGCAGGGTAACTCAACAAAAAATAAAAATAAAAAAAAATTAATTTAAACATTTGTTTGATAATTTTTTATTTTGAAGGTGCCACTTTTCTCACAAATGGACGACCAATTACTAGACGCGATATGCGAGCGGTTAGTATCGTCGTTAAGCACGGAAGGAACGTATATAGTCCGAGAAGGTGATCCGGTAACCGAAATGCTTTTCATAATTCGAGGGAAGCTCGAGAGCTCGACGACGAACGGAGGCCGTACGGGTTTCTTCAACTCGACGGAGTTAAAACCGGGTGCTTTTTGCGGGGAGGAGCTTCTCGAGTGGGCTCTCGTTTCCAAATCCAATCTCAATCTTCCTTCGTCGACTTGCACCGTGAAGGCCTTGGTCGAAGCCGAGGCGTTCGCGTTGCATGCGGAAGATTTGAAGTTCGTTGCGAATCAATTCAGGAGAATGCATAGCAAGAAATTGCAGAATGCATTTAAGTTTTACTCGCATCATTGGAGGACGTGGGCTACGTGTTTTATTCAGGCTGCATGGAGGAGGTATAAGAGGAAGCAGATGGAGAGGGATTTGAGCATGAGAGAAAGTTTGAGTTTCTCGTCCGTGAGATCTGAGGAGGAAGAAGAGGAGGAGGACGAGGAAGAAGATAATAAAATCGGGCCTGGAGCTGGTGGACCCGGTCCGTCCAGAGCCAGGCAAAATTTTAGGAATATTGGGGTTAAGATTTTGTCGGGGAAGAGGAAGACTAATGATTTGCGCAAGTTGCAGAAGCCTGACGAGCCGGATTTCTCGGCGGATGGTTTCGAGTAGGCTTCTGTATATTTTGGAGAATGCCTTGTTTGATTAGTGGTATTGATTATTTCATTGATATATTTTTTGTTAGGACAAATCGAAGGGTTTGGATTTTTTTTTCCTATATTGTTGTGAAATGTAAGCTTGTTGTACATGATGTTGTAATTGCGATTTGATAGTCACTTCTAACTTTGGAAAATAGGTTTTTGTTTCGATTTTCAGTTTTATATATTTAGCATTTTCAGTTATATTGTATGAATATTCAAACAACGAGTTTATTTTATTTACAGAAATAATTGCATAATTAATTCATTTGCTCACCAATCAAATCAAGGCCAACCAAAAGAAAGGCCATCCCTTGAAAGAGAAGGAAATAAAAATGGATACCACGGGCTGATAAAAGGCTTCTAATTGCAGCGGTTAGAAGCAACAGAGCAATGGCTAATTCCTTTTTGTAAATCTTATTTACCTTTTTATTAACCTTGATCAAATCTCCTTTGGTTCTCTCTTTATTATTATCATGCTTTATTTGTGCTCTTTCTTCTTGAACCCCTTCTGAAGCCCTGCCTATTACATGAAATATATATTTCAATTATTTATCTAAAATAAAGTATTTTCTCAATTGCAAATTAGACTATTTTTTTATTATATTATATCTCATTTTTTATGAGTAGCCATACCTGTTTTTTTCGTAACAATCCATTCGTAAGAGCTTCCCAATTGAAGCAAACCAGAAAGCATGGCGTTGAACTTGGTCACGGACATGGTGTTCTCGAAGAGAAGATAAGGAATTACAAAAGGGAAGTATTTTGGTGCAGGGAAAACATTAAAAAGAGAGAGAACCACCGGTACGTAACAAATGACCCAAACGGGTAACTCGGCTTCCGGCACGAACATGGTTAGAGGGAGAATTACACAAAATAACACGAAAGAGTAAAATGGAAGAATTAGCTTTCGCAAGAGGAAGAATAGCAATATCAAATTCGCCTTCTTCCATACCGATATCTAAAATTGTTTGTATATATAATATGAGGTTTGTTCTAATTAGGAAATAAAATTTTATAATTGTGGATTATTTTAAATTAATTAACCTTGGATGTGATAATGGAGGGAAGACAGAGTCTGAATAGATGCATCGGACCAGAATGCCAGCGGTATTGTTGCTTTCTATAAGCCTCATAAGATTCTGGAACTTCACACAAAACCTAAAAAAAAGTACTATCAAAATTTTATAAATTATTTATGATATTTACGATTCAATTTAACTACCTTGACATCATTTAAGAAAATGAACTTCCATCCATTAACATGAGCCCTAACGGCTATATCCATATCTTCCACGGTCGTTCGCTCGAGCCAGCCTCCAGAATCTTCTAGAGCTTTGATTCTCCAGACGCCAGCTGTCCCGTTGAATCCGAAGAAATTTAGAAATATGCCGTTCACTTGTTGTTCTACCTCGAAATGGAAACTCATGTTTATGTATTGGAGTCTTGTTAGTAGATTTTCGTCTTTGTTTACAAAGCTCCATCTTGCTTGTACTAACCCTAGATCTGGATTCCCCTGTATTTACTTCAAAATTATATCAAAAAAGAATGTCTTAATTTTGCTAAAAAAATGAGATATTTGAGTACCTTAAAATGAGGGATGGTTTGTTTAAGGAAATCCGGGCTAGGTTGAAAATCAGCATCAAATATGGTTACAAACTCGTAATTTTTGACATAATCACAACTCATAGCAGACTTGAGATTTCCAGCTTTGTAGCCTTTTCTGACGATCCTATGGCGGTAAATAATGTTTATGCCTTGTTCGTGCCACTTGGCAACCTCTGATTGGATTGAACTCATGATGTTTTCATCGTCGGAGTCGTCCAAAACTTGGATCAAAAGGCGGTCTTTTGGCCAATCAAGCTGACATGCAGCAAATATAGACTGCTCGTAAACCTAAATACGAAAAAATGCTAATTAGCAATTTATTGATGGTTAATTAGTAATAAATAATAAATTCAAGTTAAATTAAATTACCTCTTTTTCATTGCATATAGGAATTTGAACTAGAACCATTGGATATTCTTCAGATTCTGTGCCATCTTCTTCTTTTAACTTGTCGGATTCAATTCTTGGTTTTATACCCTTTAACTTGATCCAAAAGAAACCAAGGCACAAAATGAATCGATCAAGGGATTGAATAATAAACAAAACAACACAAATATTGGACATGATTTGAATGGGATACGCAATATACTTTGCTCGGAATGAAATCCACGATAAATACGCAACTTGCACCAAATTTTGTATTTCGAGCACGCGCAAATTCGCGCTGCGAAAATGAGGCAAATGCCATCCATTGAAATGACCAATTAATTCAAATCCAAGAGTGATCAAACAGAGGAAGAGAAAGCCTCTAATGAATTTGAACAGTATACTTCTTCCTTTGCTTGGTTTAGTTTTCGTGGAGAATCTCTGTTTGATGAAACTGGCTGCACGGTGAGCACGGAGTAAGAGAACCCAAGTGATCTGTTTTGGGGTTTTTGAGCGGTTCTTGTTCGAATTTGTATTCGATTCGTTGGATTCGGGCCCGTTTATTTCTACAATCGAGTAGTTCGGGTTTTCCATTGTCAAGATGACTGGAATTTCTCGTCGGATTTTCTTTTTCCACCCAAACCAACCCATTTCGTTAGAATTCCTCTCAATCCAAGAAACTCAACTGAAGCAATTTGTTTTATTTTGATTAATCAATGTTAATAATTTGGGAGTTGAGCAGTCCATTCCACTTGTATGAAAATTAGATCCTATTTGTGTATTTTTCTCATTATGGAAAATAGACATCCCAACTTCCAAATAACACTCCCTCAAAAGAAATGCCCAAACATTTTAATGTCACACATTTTATCCAAAAAAGAAATACTGAACCAACAAAGATTTTCATTGATTCCAACAATGCTTCAAAGTCTTTTATTAGTTTTAAGACCATGTTGCATTTATACCCCTCAAAATAGAAAAATTTGCATCAATATCCTCCAAATTACGACTATAGTACTAAACTTCAAAACGTGGCATATTATTTCATCTAATTAAATGACGCGATCAAACTCGTGGTTCGGATTTGCGAGACCGTTTCTTCTTCTGTCGGTACTTTGCAAACGAGTACCAAACACCGCCAAGTGTATTAATTACCAATCCACTCACATTTAGCGCATGTACTTTTACTCCTCCCAATAGCACGAAGCCAAGTGTCTACAAAAACCCAACAAACATCAACACTCCACAATTTCAGAGAGAGAGAGGGAGGGAGGGAGAGAGAGAGAGAGAGTACCGTGGAGCCGACGCCTTTGAGAACGCCAACAATGGTGGTGGTCAAAGCGGAGTTGACAATGGTGCATAAAAACATGGTGTAATTTAAAACAATTCCCATCACCAGCGATATAACCAAAATGACTACAAATCCTATTGAATTTGCCTTGGTGGATAAAACCTCTAGAGAATTGGGAATTTCGCCAGTTGCAATTAAGACGAATAACAGAAAAGGAAGAGAAAGCAACCCATTATAGAACATTAATTCTACTGACGAAAGACCATCTTCCGCACCCGACTTTTCAACCAGTATCAAATACATCGTCTACAATTCAAATTTTAAAACCTTCATTTTATTAACGAGAAAAATATAGGAATATTGAGAAATTAGGTGTAGAAATTACCTGAAAAAAAACTGAAATGAAAGCCATGCTGTAGCCAAATAAATCGAAAGAAAAATCGCCAAGTGCTGCGATTAAAACTCCCGCAGCAGTACATACCACCGCTAAGGATACCTAAAGAATTTTTGAAATTGGATGAAGTAGGGGCATTTCTGTAATTTAATAATTTATGATGTGCAGACCTGTAAAGGTGGTTTTCCTTTTCCTCTGAGAACTCCCGCGATTAAAACTGCAAGTGGAGTCAGTCTTTTTATAGCGATGTACATTGGAATATTGACTCCTTTTAAACTTGCCAACGCAAATCCTACATTTGCGTTGTAAAATATGGAAATTGGTAAAAGTTTTTTAGCCGTGGCGATGTTGAATCCTTTTCCTTTTTGGAATCCTGTTAGTCTGCCAATGTATATGAGGAGAGTCGTGGCTATTTGCTGTTACAAACAAGGGGGATTTTGTGATTTTTTAGGGGTGTTTGTGAAATTTGTGTGAGAAAGTAGAGAGGGGAAGTGTACCTGGAAGGTTAGAAGAGTCATGGAGTAGGAGTATTGCATGAGAATGGCTTTGTTGATGAAAACCATGGCCATTGATGCGATTCCATAAGAGAAAGCGGCAAATAAGCTACAGAGGAAACAATTAAGCAAATGCTTGAGGTTATAATTGTAAATAATGCAATCTAGAATCTCAGAACCATCGTAAGATCTCCAATTTTAGCATCGGGTACAGTTGGTTTCTAAAACTACATTATACTTTTTTCATAGGCTCGAAAAGGAAGTTTTTTTTTGCAGAATTAAACAACACAATAAAGGAAAATTGCAATTGAAACAAGTTCTCAGATTCCAAAATCCAAATCTAAAATCCAGTAAACGAGTTTTGAATTGGAAAAAGACGAATTACCTCAAGAATGGGGTAACTTCACTGGCTACGCCTTCAATCGCCATCTTCTAATCAGAAACCCGGACTTACTTGCACATTTTCAGATCAAGAAATAGATCGTAACATAGGAGTCAACGATCCAGCAATAGGCCAGCAGCAAAGCCAAGAGTGAGGCAAAAGCGAACTGAAGAAGAAGAAGAGCGCGAGAAGAGAGGAGCAAGCTATACTGTACTGTATTGGATACGAAATCTATTTATATATTCATTGATTTCGATTGATTTACACCAGCGTGATAGATAGTGGGGGTGTGGTGTGGCCCTGTGGGGGAGGAAGAAGGCTCCATTATTTGGGCCGAGCGTATGCTTATTTTATGCAGACTTGATTATATGTATTGTATTATTATATGGGCCGACTAAATTATCTTATACTAGCTTTACTTCCGCGGAATTGCGCGAGATAATTTGATTTTTTCGAAATATCATGGTTCGTTAACCGTATCCATTACATTAGCAAGTCTGTCCTCTCTCGTGTTGATAGTGTATTTGGATTAAAAACAATTCTTTGAAGTCTTAATTTTGTGATAAAACGGAACATTGTTTAAAAAAAATGTGGTATTGATAGGTTATTTTTTTCATGTTATATTTGTTTTTATCTATAAATAATTTGCATGGAACAAACTATGAATCCACAATTTTTTCTCATTTTTATTGCAATGGAAATTTGTAGCAATGAAATCTTTTGCATGCAATTGAATTGTTCTAATAAATAAAGTTATTTAGCAAAATAACATTTACATTACAAACTATGAGATGTACGAATGTTTGCAAATTTATTTCTAGAGAGTGGAAGACGATCGACGCGATGAACATTTCATGCTTGTGATTTCTTCCAAAAAATGTTCTTCTTCACTATGTTCGATTTCACGACATCGCAACTTCGATGAACTATTGTTTGATATTTCATTTTCGTACTCATTGAGGAAGGGAAAATCATAGAACCTGGTAACATTTGGAATATACCAACCATCTCTATTCATACGGCAACCGTTTTTTCTTAGTCGTCTTGCACTTAACATATTTTCGGTTTATATTAGAACGAAATGAATTCCATGTATGGGGAATTCAATTTCAAGATCTCTACAAATTTTCATTATGATGGTCCCATAAGACATCGATGCATGCGCATATGATTCGGTACATTCCATGTGTTTAATGATATTGTGTGGAATATTGCTACGGGGCCGATGATGCCAAATATTTTTTAAAAAGCATGCGTTCAATTCACAGATCAACGATTCAGTCTCCGGAACAGATACAATTATGTCGTTGACTATCTCATACAAGCAACTAATTGTTGGGTGGAATTGCGGAACTTGTGTTGTATAGTTTCTGCTAACATGGCAGATTGTGAATTTTCTTTTGTTTGTTGGAATTTGTAAAGATGAGAGCTCCAAAAGAGCTCTTCTCCCATATTTTTTAAATCAAACATGATAGTAAGTAATTCTTGCGAAATAACAAATGTATGTCCGAAGAGCTAAGTGATGTAATTTCTTCACCATCTATCTGAGCATTCGCGTAAAATAGCCGAACTACAATTTCAGAGTATGAATCAGTTGTAGTTCCTAATTTTCGCAGCCCCCGGTCATCAAGTATTACCTATATTTCTTGGGTGACACAATTAGCATCATATTGTATAGATTCATCAAAATGGTAATATCTGGTAACATGACGAGAATGATAATTTTCAAATGCATGCAAATCGCGGAAAAGGCACATGTTGTTACTGTCTTCGAAATCGTAAAATCTCCGCATAACCGAGCGAGTTACAGGGATATTTTCGTGATTATGATTCATTGTTGGAAGAAAATGGTCTTGTTTGTTGGTTCGCTCTCCAGTTTGAAGACTTGTACACAACAAAGAGGATCACAAACTACACGATAGACATCATCACAATACCGATAAAAAACCTTCAATATGTTATTTTAGTGACCCTTTGGTTCTTAGTATAGTAGAGAGCGTTTTGAGAAGTAGAAAACAATGTTGAGTATTAGAGAAGTCTTGCTTGAAGCGCAAATATCAAAGGGAAAATATACTTGCCCCCGCTAACTCATCCTAGGCCCCTTGATGATGTGGCAAAAAAAGATTAAGTGAGTTGATTAGCTCCTCTAATTAAGTCAATTAATTATTAATTGATATGTTTAATTGACACGTCAATATATTATATCAGTACATATTAATTGACGTGTTAATTCAATTACACGATTAATTAATCGAATCAATTAAAAATACTAATCAACTCATTCAACCTTCTTTTGTCACCTCACAAGAAATATTTTTTGTGTTTAAAGGGCTTCATAGTCATGGGTATGTGACAGATTCTCTGGTGCTCATGGTGGGCTATAGTCAGAAAAATAAGTCATTGGCGTCTAACCCCAAATTCCAATAGCGCCATGGGTTTAGTTTTACTTTGATTGTTATTCTTATTTCTGTAACATATTTCTCATCATAGTAATACTTCCCAGAAATTTGTTTCGAATCATCGTATTCAATCAGAACCTGAAGATAAGCTATGCTGGTCCTCATTTTTTCCCTGTTATGTCAATAAATTCTCCAAAACCTTTGGATATTTGATATGCTTTTTCGACACAGTAATGATGAAGCGGTATAGTTGATATGCTCACAAATATCTATTTGCAAATATAAACAATAAACATGCGCAATTAAAATATTGAAAAACGGACAAAAAAATCGACATAAGTATTGTCGAAAGAGATCAAGTCATTGGGTATGCAAGGCTATAAATATTATTCCGAATTATTGGACCATCGGCCCCACAATTTTGAAATTTTCGTGACGCGGAGCTATGTTATGTTTTGCATAAAACCAAACAAAACTTGTTAGATTCTATTCATAAAATCATTTTTGTTTGTGGAAACGACATGCTTATTTAAAAAGTT
This sequence comes from Luzula sylvatica, assembly GCA_946800325.1. Lineage (NCBI taxonomy): Eukaryota > Viridiplantae > Streptophyta > Magnoliopsida > Poales > Juncaceae > Luzula > Luzula sylvatica. Next base: position 55,411,444 of record OX326960.1, on the reverse strand, counting down.
GCAATATAAATTTCTCCTATATGATATTAATTAAGAAAATTTATCAGTATTGTAAATAGTCAGCGTCAAATTCGCACTTCCAAGCTCTCAAACTAAATCTAAAGTCTTTCACCAATAACTTACAAGTACCAACAACGATGATGGGAATTGGGGCACTGTGCCATGCGCAGCGAAATGAGGGATGCGGCGTCTTTTCTAGACCCGAGATCACGTCATCGATTTGAAGTTGATGTGTTTATTCCTGCGTGTTTACGCTCCGGTTACTTCATTCGCGTCTCACTCCCACACGTCTTCGCACAGTGTAACACGACTTCGAGTGTTTCTCGTATGTCCCTCATAGTGTGATCAAAACTCAGTCTCACTTTGATCACAACCGAGATTTTCAATACCATTGAACTTTATTTAAATATAACATATCTTATTTATATATCAAAAAAAAATTAAAAGATTTTTTAGTAGTACCACACACAACACTTGATAAATAAATCAACATCAACATTTATATTATTTTGTGAATTGATAAATCTTGTTTAATATAAATCAACATGATAAATTTATAAATACACACACAATGAAAAACTTTCATTATACAATAAGATAGTACATATATTTCTTTCGCCTTTTATTCCTCAAAAAATTGTTTTTTGTCAATTAATATTTGCACATCAATATTCAAGAACACTGTTTTAGATATAAAATACAGCAACATTTCAGATATCAATTTGATTGTTTGATATATGTTCCAAGCATACTTTTATCAACAAAGACTTGGAGCTTTAACAATCTAAAAGGATCTATCGGTTTCGCCATCTCTGTTCAGATCCTCTCCATTGCCATCTTTTTGTTATCGATTTTTTTTATTATCGAAAAATATTTTTTTGTTTTTATTATCGAAAAAATAGTATTTTGTATTTTTTATTTTCCGAACATCTTATAAGGCCATACTTTATATTTAGCCCACTTTATGTAATAATATTCGAGTAAATGCATACAATTTATAAATAATGTACTCTCTTATTTTTTTCTTTTTTTTGAAAGAAACTAATTCACGAATCGTGGATATATTTGATTTCGTATTTTTATTGATAATACCAATGAGACTCGAATTAAAGATTTATGATATCTTGTGCTAAACACTTCGTGACTATACCATGAGACCTAATTTACTATTTTTCTTTCTTGAAAAAAAATCTCATTTACGAATCATGGATATTTTTTTTTTTGAAAAGAATCATGGATATATTTGATATTATATTTTTATTGATAATATACTAACGGAATTCGAATTCATATTTTGTGCTAAACAGTTCATCAATAGACCATGGGACCTAATGTACTATTCATTCGCCATGTTTTTCTTTGAGCTTGGCAAGCTCCTCTTGGGTTTTCATCAGCCTGTCAAATCAAATACTCGATTTTAATAAACACTTTTCAAAGTGTAGAATAAAATAAAACAAATCAAATATTAATCATTATACTTTGTTTGTAAATCGAGAACATCTTGAATGTATTCCTTCTCCCTCTCGAATGATAGCTCGAGCTATAAAAAAAGTTATTGAATAAAAAAAAATATGGTGTTTTTTTTATTATTAATTATTTTAATTACCAGTGATTTTTCGCTCGAAGCAGAAGAAGAAATGGGAGAAACGAGTTCGCCAGAATGACTACTCGAACTAAGCGAAGCGGGAGATAAATCCTCAATTTGAAATTGTTTCATCAAACTCAATATATTTTCCTACATATAAAACCAAACTTTCAAAAAGAAAATTCAAAAATATAATAATAATTCGTAAAATTATTTTTTGGTACCGTTTGAGCTAAATTATTTAGCAAGATAGTTTGAAGTTGCGCATGAATAGCCATAGGCGAAGCATTTTGCGCCAACAAGACCGATGGAGTCGAATTAAATGTAGCTTGGGGCGACAAGACCTATATAAATTCATTAACAAGATATCTTTATATAAACTATTTAAAAATTGTTATTATTATGACGAAAACAAGAAGTTTGTGTAGTATTAACCTGCATACTAAAGCTCTTTTGCATGGATGAACTAGCGACCGTCTATTAATTAAACAAATGTGTGTTTATTAATTAATTAATTAATTAATTAAAAATACATTAGCATATAATATATATAAATTATAATATTCTGTTTAGTTACCTTTTCTTTATCGAAATCGACACTTTCAGATGGAACTTTGAAACGGCCTCTCTGTTGTAAAGCTGTAGGTTTCACTTTTTCTTCCTCGCAGTTTAAACAAGGATTTTCATCATTGTTGTTGTCGTTGGTATTGATGTTGGGGGTGGGGGGAGTGGTGGCGGCGGCATTGCTGCTTTCTGCTTCGGTTTTATGGGTACAAACAGGAGCGTTCGATCCGTTACTTCCTGATGATTTGTCTTGCGGATTTTCCGGAGATTTATCTGCTATTGGATACAGTTCGAATTCGAATATACTACCCTCTGGAGATTTATCTTGCGTAACTGCAACATCCTCGTCTGAGAGCTGTATTGATAAAATAAAAAATTAAAATACATAATTGAGAAATAAAATAATACCAAAATATCCATGGGTTGAAATTTTACAAGTGAGGCTCGAGTCTTTATTTCCTCGATGTCAAAGTTCCATCCACTAATTCCTCTTTTATATTCATTCTACGCACAAAATAAACAAAAAATAATTAATACGTTTCAATTTTAAATTAATTAATTAGAGAATATAAATGCAAATATATATACTTGAGAGAGCTCTTCCTTCTCGTTTGCAGCCATTTTTTTCTGTGCCAGCAAGGATTGTTCCTTCTCCTATATTAATTAAACAACAAATTTAAATTCAGTGAATAAATATCAAATAGTAAATAGTAAATGAATAATTAGTAGGTACCTTGAGAGCTTGATATTGGTCACCAAGTGTGGGCAAGCCATCTAATAATCTCCTGTTGATATAATCTTGAGATTTGGCTTGCTTGAAGAAAGCATGTTTTAGTAGCTTCTTAGCGCTTGGCCTTCTCGTTGGATCTTTCACCAAACACATTGCGATCATTTGCTTGAAATTCTATTCACAATCACATTGTATATTGTTAGTTAATTGTTGTTCGTAAGAATTAATAATGCGATGTATATATATTATGAATTTTTATACCTTCGAGAATCTGTTTTTGTCCTTTTCATAGTCAAGGCCGGGTGGAGGATTTTGCAATGTCATGAGCAAGACCTGTATAAATAAAAGTATATAAATTAATTAATGAGAAATATATTGTTTGATATTTAATATTATTTTATATGTAACTAATTATTGATTGAGGGTTCTATGGTAATTTTTTTTTTTATGGTAGATCATTTTTCAAAAAGATATTTTGAATATTTATGAACTAATTTTTTTTGTAAAATTGAAGTGTATTGTCATCATTTAATGATACACAAAATAACAAATAACGTATGAATAATTGATAAATATTCAAAATATTTTTTTGAAAAATGATCTATCATAAAACTTCCAATTATTTATATACCTTCATTGGAGGGTACTTCGAAAACGGAGCGTGGCCATGAGCGAGTTCCAATGCAGTTATTCCAAATGACCATATATCAGCTCTGTATAATTTAAGTATTTGCAAAAAATTAGCATTTATTAATTTTGATAATTTGAAGATAGAGAAATATAATTGAAAAAAAATATATTAAAATTACTTATAATCGTAGCCCTTTTTCTGTTCCAACACTTCTGGTGCCATCCTATATGTTGCAACAAATAAATTAATTTCATACGCGCATATAATCAATAAATAAATAGTATAAATATATACCAGCAAGGTGTGCCAACAAAAGTATTTCGATATCTCATCCTATCACCGGTTTCGAAAAGGCAGGCTGAAACCCCAAAATCGCCGAGCTTTGTTCCTCCCTTTGAATCCACCAATATGTTTCCAGCCTAAACCAAATCATGATAATTATTATTATTACACTAATAATCTTAAATGTAATGGAGGAATTGTATTAATTACCTTAACATCGCGATGAATATGGCCGTGTTCGTGCAGATAATCCAAGGCCTTAAGTACGTCCTTAAGAATGGTAGCAATCGTGTTCTCCTCGAGGCCAGTGGTGAAAGAAGATCTCATCACGTGAAGACACGATCCTCCTGCCATGTATGGCATCACAACCCACAGTGTTTCCTTATGTACGAAAGAACAATGCGCCTTCAACACATTCGGATGATCGATTAAGAGCAAGGTTTTGGCCTCCCGCATTATATTGTTCTACATTGAACAAACAAATTGAATAATCAATTACACGATTCAAAAATCCGATTTGGAGAACATTGATGAGAAATTGATGATTACCAGATCACAATTATCCCTCTCGAAATCAAGAACCTTTATGGCTACGATCTCGTTCAAAGGAACACAAAGAGCACGATGCACAGCTGCACTGACGCCATGGCCTACCTCCTCGTAAAGCTCGTAGGCATCAGCGCTCATGGGATACTGCTTCTTCTCCATAATTCCTTAATCCTCAAAATCTTAATCTTCAATCTTCTCTTCTTTTAGGTGAAATCGATGATCTTTTTACAAGCACGGAAGCAAGGGTTTATATCGGGATTATTACGGTTGCTACGACCCCGTGAGGAAGATGAGAACCGTGTCTTTGTTTGTTGCTTTTGTTTTTATTTTCCGGTTTTTAGTTTCTGCTATTTTTGTTCGTTGCCATTTCCATGCGGCGTTGCAGAGAAGACACCATATCAATCATCTCCATTTTCAACGAAACTGGAGAATTCGTGTGGTCCAATAAATTAGCACATAGTCACTTGGGTATTCTAGAAAGACTGGAGAGAAGTCCAACGCAAAGGGGATTTGAATTTTGAATAGATTTGGTTCGTCATGAACTGATAAAAGACAATACATATTAAGAGTATATAGACTGGAAATTAAATGTGAGACGGATGCATGTAATGTTTTGAGTTTGCCGTTGGTTGCAGGGAGTACAAATGTACAATGGAGACGTGAGCAAGGAAAATGATGAGTGGTGGTGGAGCATGACCGTACAAAATACACCATTCGAGTTTTTGCATATAATATTGGAAATTTTTTAAATAACCCCATATCTTTTCATGAATTTGCAAAAAAAAAACGTAACTTTTGGGAGCTCCAAAAATCCCCCTGTAAACAATGTTTCATTTTCAATTACCCCCTTATAGGTAGGAGTGTCCACGGTTCGGATACGGTTCGGATAGTGGTCATACCAGATCCAGATCCATATTTTTTTTCGGATATGGATCCGGATACGGTATTACCCGAATCCGGATACATTTTGGATATTAAACAGATACGGATACGGTTCGGATATTGTCGGATACGGATCCTATTCGGATAATAAAACGGATACAATGATATAATAATATAATAATATTTTTAGAATTCAAGTCTTGATTATTTTGTAATTTTAAAACAAATTATATATATAGTGATTATTGATTATTAAGTATTATTATGAATTAAAATATAGTTATTGTCTGTTAAGTATTACTATGATTTTGATCATGATTTCAACAAAACGGTTACCCGTTTACGAATTTTATTCGGATCCGGATAATATCCGGATTCATATCTGGATCAATCAAAAAATTAGCTCCTAGATCCGGATCTATACCCGTAGAAACGGATAGGTTCCGGATCCGGTTCCATCCGGATCCGAATATTTTTTTTTCCAGATCCGGATATTTCTTCGAATACGGTTCGGGTCGGTTCGGGCAATATCCGGCAGATTGACACCCCAACTTATAGGAATATTTCATGGTGATGCAATTTTTTTGGACCAAAATACTCCTCGCTTTTTCATATTCAAATTTATTAAACCTTTTTTGTATTATTTTTTAATTTTAAAATCTTCGTAAATATTTTTTAACATATACTAATTTTAAAAAACTTTATATCATATACATAATTTTAATATTTTATTTATTATATATTTTGTCATAGAAAATTAGTATTAAATAAAAGAAATAATCAATGATATAAAATATATTTCCGAAAATATCTTGACAAAATAATATTATTTTAACAATTAGTTTTAATTCTCAATAGTTAATAAGGAATAATTACTAAAAAGCTAGTTGTTCAAATCAAATTAATTGTTGAAATTAATACTAGTGACAATATTATTTTAATGCTAGTTTTAATGTTCATCACGCAGGCAGTTTCACATGTGGCTTCCTTTCGGAGGCCACAGAGAAAACGCACTCGTGGAATATCCAATACGTTTATAACCACCATCTTACGGATATCAACACAACACTGCTTGATTTTGGACTATTTTCGTAACATTCATTATTTATAAAGTGGGATTATATATTTTTTATTTTAGAAACGGTACAAGTTACTGTATTTTAATTTTAATTTAAAATCATCATAAATTCATTTTATTTGCAATCTTTATATAGCACAATTTATGTTGCACGGAAGGATACGAGTATATACGATACGATACGAATACGGCAATACGGCAATACGGCATTTTTCAAAAAATCACGGATACGAATACGACTATATAATTATTATTTTAATATATTTATATTATATATAATTAATAATTAATTAATATTTTTTACATTAAATATTATGTTAATAAATAAAATCAACATAACAATACAAATACCATAAAAGTATCCTAAATTTATTCTAGGATTATTTTAAAACTAATTTAGAAATATTCTAGAAGTATCATATATAATCTATTTAAAAATATTATGGACAAAAATATATAATGAGCTGAAATATCATAAATGAAGTATTTCAACCGTATCTTGAAATTATTCCAGCCGTATCATGCCGTATTCCCGCCGTATTTGAAAAAATAAATATTAAAATAATCGGATACGTCAGTGACGTATTCGATACGTATCCGAGCCGTATCGCAGCCGTGTTTATTCCATTGTCTCTAATTTCTTAAGAATAAATTATACAAATATTTTGAAAGCATGGGTTTCTTATTATGTTTTGTATTCATGCATACAGATCAAAATTTTAAATTTTTCCTATTAATAATGTAATGCATTTAACCTTATTCAATTGGAAGTCATGCATATCGCTTAAATATGAAAGAATCTTGATCCCTCCAGCTAGGAAGTTTGGATTATCCGTAACCCCCCCAGCAATTGAATCGATCAGACTGCTGAGACTGAGATTGCCATGATAACATATAATATAGTTATACTACTGGCTCATGCACGCCACCGAGGGACTTTGGCAGAGCCTGAAGCTTCATATGCGCCAAAACGTAGCAATCAGACGGTCCCTATACCTACACGTGGAGGACTATATATACGCCATTTGTACATTCCAAAATTGTCTCGAACTTATCTCCACAGCCCCCATCCTTCGGAGCTTAGTTAATCTCTCCGATATTTTGGGCATTAATGGCGAGAAAGGACGAGGAACTGTTCATGGAGGAAGGGGATAGCGACAGAGACATAGAAGATGATAACGATAAGTACGAGGAGAGCAGTGAAGAGGATCAAGATGCCGAAGAGGCCGCCACGGCTGCTTTCTACTCCCGTCAGTGGCCCCAAAGTTATCGGTTCGTCTCCCCCTTTCTCCTCGTAATTACTTCTTATTTTTGAAAATTTTGGGTGTTATAAGATTGAAATTTTTCAAAGAACGGAAGGGGCCAATGGCAATGGCCCCTATGATATATAAGTTTTCAATTTGAATCCAATTAGAATAAAACACGAGGAATTTGAACCCAAAACCCTTTATAAAAAGAGAGAGTTTATAGAAATTAAGGCTAACTCCATATCAATATCTTTTCTATGTCAGGGAGGCCACAGATACATACACAATCGCTGCATCGCCGAATTTTGGATTTCTTGTCAGATCTTTATCAAGCACGCGACATTCGAGCGGCATATTCTCATCAGATTTAAAACTACCATTTCTTTCCGACCACAACATAAGCACCCCCGAAGCCAAACAAGAAGAATATCCTCCGCCACAACCACACACCTCGTTACTGGACGACTCCATTGCATTTCATGCCCAGCAAAGTACATTCTCTACCGAAGGCTATAGCGGTCACGGGTGCAGCTTAACCCAAACCGTCTTTAACGGGGTGAACGTCCTGGCCGGAGTAGGTATACTCTCGACTCCATTCACGGTTAAAGAGGCGGGATGGTCGAGTCTGGCACTTCTCGCACTTTTTGCAATCGTTTGTTTCTACACCGGGATTTTGATGAAACATTGTTTCGAGAGCAAAGAGGGGATTTTGAGTTATCCTGATATCGGTGAAGCCGCTTTCGGCCGATTTGGTCGACTTTTCATCTCAGTAATACTATCATATATTTAATCAATTTGATTAATGATTATGTTAAATTAATAGCATGATTAATGTTCATGTTTTGTCTTCTTGTATGCAGGTGGTCCTATACACAGAGTTATATTCGTACTGTGTGGAGTTTATAATTCTAGAAGGAGATAATTTGACGAGTTTATTTCCCGATGCCTCATTTGATTGGGCTGGGATTCATATCGACGGCATCCACTTCTTCGGATTAATTACGGCTCTGATCGTGTTGCCAACTGTGTGGCTTCGTGACCTCAGAGTCATCTCTTACCTCTCCGGTACAATTTTCAATAATGCAGGGGCTATTGTGTGAATTTTTCGTTAGTTTGATTATTGGTTTTGTCTTTTTGTAGCTGGGGGTGTGATTGCGACTTTACTGGTATTTGTCTCGGTTGCGATTGTTGGTACGAGCGGGGAAATTGGGTTTCATACTGGGGGCAAAGCGGTAAATTTACGTGGTCTTCCTTTCGCAATTGGCGTGTATGGATTTTGCTATTCAGGGCATTCGGTATTTCCAAATATTTACCAATCCATGTCGGACCGGTCGAAATTCAACAAGGCGTTGCTCATTTGGTAATCAAATGAAATAGTTGTTATCAGGTTGTTATAATTATTTGGGTTAATGTTATTAAGTTTGTGACAGCTTTGCTATATGTACCGTGATATACGGATCGTTTGCTACGATTGGGTACATGATGTTTGGTGATGCCACGTATTCTCAAATCACGTTGAATCTTCCAAAGAACTTGTTTTTCTCCAAGGTTGCGTTATGGACTACGGTAATATTATCTTTTCTCTTGATTATTTTTTTTACTTTATTTACTTTTTGATAAGATGTGGTACACATGCTCCATTGAACAAAAAATAGTTACCAACACAACCATCTTCGGTTGGAGTAAAATATTAAAAAAAGAAAACTTAAAAATAATTACATGAATAATAAAAAAACAAAGAACATTATTGGACTGTTTAATTTTCCATCATAGAGTGTTGATAGGTTGCCTCGCTTGAAAATACTGAAAATATTATAGGCAAACCATTGTTATTAGCTTCCCTGCTTTTTTCGCACCCGTACTGAAAATATTTGTTTTAACTCGTGAGGCCCCTTTGTCTATACTAGAGGGCTACATTCCAATATGTTTTTGTATCGTCGCATTGGCCAAACAAGTGATGAATGCTTTCTTCTTCGGCGCTGCAAAGCACGTGCATAAATTCCAGCCTTACTTTTTGTTTGTTTGAAAGAGAGGACAATAGCCTTACTTTTTAAAATTGTCCAATGTGGGCAATATATTCGAAGGACCACCGATCCAAAAAGCTTATATTTTGTTTGTATTTTTACTTTTCAAAAAGTGGCCATGTTTGATACTCCTTATTGTCGTTAGTTCCTACGTTTATGATCTTATGCCAGTTTTTTAGCAGTGATTGCTCTTGTTCCGTGTCGATAAGAACATTGTGCAAAGAGATGACGGGTCGTCTCTGGTGCCAAAGAGATGACGGCTTGCACACATTCTCGTGGGGTCATCCTCTTAGCTAGATTCTTCTGGGTTACGATTCTATCATTGTTTGTCAACCATAGTAGATTCTTCTGGGTTACGATTCTATCATTATTTGTCAACCACAGAAAAAACTGGACTTTTAACAGAGCTTTTATCCCAAAGATTTTTGCTGGCCAATTACAAATGAGGGCATATATTTGTCCCCACCACATCCTTAAAAAAAGTTTTGATGGCGTCATCATTGTTAAACCAAATCCTAATTAAGTGGCAAAAAAATTAATCCAGACTCTAATTAAGTGATCATAATTAAGTGCCTCTAATTAAATGATCATAATTAGTGGCTCAATTAACTAATAAATCAACATTAAGTAAGTACAATTGGATTAATTAGGAGTAATCGGGAGAAAGGTGATGTTTTTTTTAGGAAGTGGTGGGGAGAAAGTAAAATTTCCCATTACAATTTTTTCCCTCGGTGTTTTATAAAGTTATAAACTTTTGTTTTGTAGAGTATCATATGTTATCATCTGATTGGCCTAAAAAGGTTAAGTCTAAAAAGTTATAAAATATCCTCACGGAAGATCTTGACGAGGTTAGTATGGCTTTTTCGTCTAATCTAAACTTCTTAAAATCCATTGAATCAAAATAAGAAATAGGCAGTCCCACGAAATTGTGACAAAAACTTTTCTAAAATCAATCTTTAAGAGCACGGTCTAATGCATTAGCAAACAAATATAAAATTTACGAACTCGTTCTGAAATTTAATCCGTACCAGTTGGCGTACCAAAAACTAGTGGCTTCCCTATTTGAAATTCAACGAGCATGTCCTGTTTGTTTTGATCAGGTGATTAATCCCTTCACCAAGTATGCTTTGTTGCTAAATCCATTAGCGAGAAGTTTGGAAGAGTTACTCCCCGCGAATATGTCAAATGAAATATGGTGCTGTGTTGTAATCAGAACTACTCTCGTTGCATCTACTCTTTGCATTGCTTTTGTCCTCCCATTTTTCGGTTAGTTCATATTTTTTCTTAAAATATAAAAATACAATTTTTTTTTCTGAATTGAATATTTCTATTTGTGTTGTTGTTGCAGGTCTTGTGATGGCATTGATCGGTTCACTTCTTAGTATTCTCGTAGTAAGTGTTTGTCTTTGAACTAATATATCGTGATGTAATAATTAATGATACGTTTCTTCTTTGGAAAATTTGTTTTGAATTTTTCAGGCAGTAATAATGCCGGCACTTTGTTTCTTGAAAATTGCGAGCCACAAATCGACTCCTCTTCAGGTAAATTTCGTTATGTCTCCTACATATTCATAAATATTTTGTAAGTTGTTATATTTTATATTGCATGTATATTTTTAGGTTGGCTTGTCTGTTTCGATTGTCGTGATAGGCGTGGTCAGTGCTGCTCTAGGAACCTACTCTTCATTATCACAAATCGCGAACAATTATTAATGAATTTATGATTGAAACTTAGTCGAGAACTCCTGCATAAAATTAGCAGAGAAATCTATTCCTTTTTCATTTTATCAATATCTGATATTCGTTAATTTAGTAAATTACAGTAATAAACCTTTGTTATTCTTTGCTTCGTCAAATCAAAACTCTTATCGATACAAGCATTCAAATTATCAAACGCGTTATAGTTTTGGTTACTTGGTTGTGGGCATTCTAAATGATAAGCATTTCTGGCATGAAATTATGGAAATATAATATCGAAAAACAGCAGCAACACAGAAAATATTCAGGCATGAAATGATCCAAGTAAACATTCTAAATAAGGGACATTTTATTATTTACAAATATATAAATAAAGCTGGATTAAAGAGAAAGTAAACATTCTAAACTACCAATACTGCAAGAAATTAAGAATCCAATTCTCGGGTTATAGAAAACCCACTTTGAGGTCGTCACAAGAAATCTAGATTCCTGAGAATTGGGTTTGCCTTTGTTGTCAAGTTTTAAGGAATCCAAAGAAGCCCAGCCCAAAACAATATGCCTTTATGGCTAGCTTTATTCAAAGTGGTGCCTCTTTTCAGAGGGCATCCTACTTTCTTTGCACTTTAGTCCTTACATTCAAGACAAAATGCCTTTCTAGCACTACTTTTCCTCATAATTGCAATGCCTTTTCGCCGAAAAAAAATGTGCAGATACGCATTTTTATTTGGCATGTCACTCCAAAAGCAATTCCACTTTCTCTGTTAAAAATTCGAACCACTCAAAACTTGAAGGGTCCCCTAATTGGAGAAAATAATGTCTTTTTCCATTTTGATCCTCCCAGAATCATAGTTTTAATTCTGTATGTAAGGACTAGAAAGGACAAAGTAGTAATATTTGTTATATGTAGTACTTTAACTTTCCACGAGCATTTTTGTGCTTTACTTTAAAGATATGAATTTTGAAATCATGCACCATCATGATCTATCATCATAGTTCATATATTGTTGTGGAACCATGTTTGTTAAAAGCAAATGAAAAGCCTACCCATCCATCATTTTTTCTAAATTGAAATTAAGTCCTTTCCCTTCTTAATATTGTCATCAACAATTAGTTTTTAACTTTTATTATTTTATTTGGATCAAATTAATAGCCTGACATATTATTAGATTAACACAAAAATCAAGTATTAGATACCAAAATGAAGCTTTGGAATTTAGAGACAAAGAGTGGGCAGTAAGTATGAATAAAGGGTAGTGGGATCAGTTGGAATGGTGAGTTCAGTCATGAGAGCCTTTTTAGAGTTGAAAAAAGGTATCATTTTAATATGATGGTTTAGATATGGTTTGGTAGATATATATGCAAAAGCCCATTAATATGTCCTGAGTTCATAAGCTCTCTTATTCAACATAATTGCAAATAACTACAATTGGTATTAATCATCCCAGTAATAAGATATGAATTTAAAAATGAAGAGATAGATTTGAGAAAGGAGGTAAATAGCAGAGGACATGAACTACTCCCTCCTTCAAAAAGGGAAGTTCAACTTCACACAGCCTTCAAAGCAAACAACTATGCTTTTGTAAAAAGGAAAATAATTGGAGCCTTTTCTCCTTTGTATGTCCCTTGTTCGCTTCTCGATGTGCTTATGTTGTTGCCAACTTGCCATCATTTTCCTTTCTCCTCTTTCGATTAGAGTTGGCAATCCGACCCCTAAAAAATGATTCAGCCCGCCCAAATTGGAACACCACATTGTTAAGAAGTCAGTGAGCCGAATTCGAATATGAAATGAAAGGACTCGAATATGAATGATTCAAAATCCGAATGACCCGTCATCTTGAACGACTCCTGGTCAGAACAACGGGTGGCCTGAATGATCCGTTAACTTAATGACATGTTGTCCGATTAAAATGTAACACGATTCAAATAATCCGAACTTAAACCTGAACTTGAATAACTTGTAAAGTAAACAGATTTGACATCTTGATATAATAAGAATTTTACGCAATCCAAACCCGAATTCATTATCCCATTTATTTCTTCAATATTTTGTGTTTGGGGCACAAAACGAATAACTCAAACAAAAACCTGAATGATAAAAAAAAAAAATCCAAATGACTGAATCTAGATATTTGTTTATCCAAATTTTGAATTGGTACGTTCGAGAATAATATGGAAACTAATTGTCCGGTAATCCAAATGATCAAAAAATCAAATATCTTGAAACTCGATTCACCCGGAGAACAAATATTTTGGAACGCAAATGATCCGAAAAATAAATTGCGAGGAACCCAATAGAATCCAAAGCGAACAATCCGAAAACCGAATTTACCCAAACTATTGAACGACACGAAAATCGATTAACCCGAAAATCAAGAAGACCGAAAAAACAAACAATCCTCGACCGGAAGATCATTATAGTGTTAGCTTTATTATTGGTACCTCAACCGGTCTAACTCCTAAGCGTATTATCTTATAGGAAAATTCATTTGATGACCTGATCCAACCGGCATGATTGACTTGTAGTCTGAAATGATACGGCATGAACCAGATCCAACCGGTGAGATTGCGGCTTCGACTTCCCATTGTGAATTCAGATGATTGAAAAATAAAAATACAAAATGTATTCCTAAAATTAAATTAAATCATTCTTAGTAGGCGAATTTTATTTTGCTCCTAGGACTCAACATAACATCTTTTATTTTATAATTAGCACGAAACTTGCTAATTAACATTCACATATCGTACATAATTAAGGGTGATTTTGTGGTAAGATTTTTTTTTTTCAATTCTTATACAAATAAATAAGAGTATTTTGGGTATTTTTTAATTAATAATTGATGCAATATTCGAATCGAAAACTAATTTCATTGACAAATAAGAAAATATCTAATTAATTTAAAAAAAAAAAAAAAATTTGCCAATGGTACCACAGCCTAGATGGTTGAGTGCTCAGCACAATAAAACCTCATGTTGTAGAGGTTGTGGGTTCGAAACCCGGCGGCATCAATATAAAAAAAAACCTATAATGACCACGATTCGTGACTTATGATTCTCTTCAAAAAAAAAAAATATTGTCTTATATATTCTTTCCAACCTCCTTCAAAACAAAAAAAAAATATCCAAAATATCTTTTCAAAAAAAATCCCATAATTATCCAATCACATATTCACTCCACAATTAATTAACATGCACCATTCATAACCTCTTCATACTAACATAATTAATAAATGATATATAATTCACATACAAATTATATTATTCACATATGTTAATTACTTTATATGTTAAATCATGTGATGCATGTTAATTAATATGTTGATTTTCTATGTTAATTATGATAGAGATTAGAGAGAATGTTTTTTTTTTTTTGTGAAAGCTGGGTCAATTTAAAAGTTCCTAACACGTAAATATGATGTATGTAATACTAAGGGGGCATATAAGCCATATAAGGTGCTCTCAGATTTGAACATAACATATTCATATGATTAAATCACTTAATTAACACATATCATACAATTAATCAATATGAAATTTATAATTAATATTCATTCGAATTAATAATTTTTAAATAATATTTAAAAAATATTAATTATATATTTTTATTAATTATGTTAATTAAGTGAATTAATTAAATAATTGAGGGCGTTCCTTTGAAATCGGAGAGGAATATAATTTTCCTAAATTAAATTTATACTTTAGGATAATCATATACACATTTTCTTGCTCCACATGAATCAACACCATTGATATAATCTAAACCCTTGAATTAAATATCTCTTGGTACAAATAAAAGATTTATTAATACATATAAATCATGTCTACATACTTTATGATGTTCTTTTTTTTTCTATACATTTTTTTGGGAAATTTTCAAAAAACTCCCTAATTTTTTTGGATATTGTAAAACAAAACTCTTTCTTTTAGAAACTCCACAAAATACCCTTTTATTATTATTATTTTTACACGAAGGTTAGTTATCCTTATAAATATTCAAAATATGTAGGATTTATTAACGAATAAATATTGCCTGACAAATTGTTTAAGGATTGAGAAAAACTAATATTTTTTGTTGAAAATTAATGATAATTATGAGACTTGATTGTTCAATATAAAACAGAACAATATATAACTTGAACATTACAAGAATTTATGCAATAATTTTTACAACTATTCGATATTTATGTCTTTCGTTGGGTAAATAATTAATGGTCCAGGTCATTGAATATTAATACGGATTGAGAAAGACGCGCGGAATTTTTCGCGCGCATCATTCTAGTTTATAAGGAAAACTATATCATGTCCGATCAATTCCCCAAAACTTCTACAAAACACAATTAAAAATTTTAATTAACATCTCCATTAACGATTAATATAATATTATTAAATTTTAAACATTAAACATTAATGGTTAATTAAAGGGACCTGACTCAATTTATGACAGAGGTTATTTAGTGTGCCCTTCATTTCTCCACCACATGTTCTATATCATCCGATTAATTACTCAAGTAATTAATAAAAAAAGCATTATATTAATAGTTAATTAATATATAATTAAATACATATGCATTAACAATTTTTAATCAATATGAATTAAATATTAATGAAATATCTTTTGTTAATGATCATGTTAATTAATTATCAATTAATTGTTAATCGACGATATAGATGTGCGGTTCGGGAAATAAAGGAGCATGATAGAATTACTTTTTATAATAGGGGTTATATATATGCAGCCCCAATAACACAAAAATGAGATCCGATGGGGTGACAAATGATGGTTAAGTGGGTTGATTAATATTGTTAATTGATTCGGTTAGCGATTTAATTGACCGTTTAATTGAATTGACACATCAATTAATACGTACTAATATAATTTATTAAATGTGTCAATTAACAATTAATTGAGTCAATTAGAGGGACTAATCAAACCACATAATATATTTTTTTGCCACCTCATCGAGAGGGTTGGGATGAGTTTGGGGGTGCCAAGTATATTTTCCGTTTATAATATCATACAATCGACTAGGGTCAATTCGTATGTCTTGATCTTTTGTGGTGAGCCTATATTTGTTTATTTGTAACAAACTGAATTTGCCATTTAAGGCAAAATACTATTGACATTTGGATACTATTTTTATTAGAAATATGATTAAATACTATAGTTTCATTATTATTTGAACTAAAACAACATTTTCAAATAAGCAAAAATAAAATCTTTCAAACTTCATGTAAATATAAACTTATTTTTAAATTGTAAAACATAATTTTGTAATATAGACAAATGAATATTTTCTTGATAAAAAACTTAAATTTTAAACTTATCAAAAGAACTATCTTTTACAAAAATTCTTATAAATTTAAATATGTCATGAAATTTGTAACTAGTTTGACTTTTATGAATTGAGAAGGCAAATGCCTAAATTTAAAAAAAAAAAAAAATGAACTACAATTTATTTGTTCTTTCAAAAAATCCAAAACTATATTTATTCGAACAATGAATGATTATATCAAAGATTATTTTCAAATATTTGACCGTGTTTACAGACTGTTATAAATGGCATATATGAAACATCTGTCAGTAGCAGACATTGCATATTAAATACACATTTAAAAGCTATCGTAACCGTCAAAATAATGTGTATTTAATCATATCTTAAATTAAATTAAAAGATTTTTGGAAATGTTATAATTAAAAAAAATTCAATTATAGTCTATTTGTGTTTGTTGCCAGATCATTCTGAACTGTCATTTTGGCAGTTACTTACTAATGTTACTGTTATATTTGTTAAAATCATTTTCTAAATTTAATAACAATATATTTTACAGATAATTAACCAATCAGTCGTTTACTGAACAATACTATAATGCACGAATTTAAAGAGTTCATTGACCAAATTATTCAGCACAAAATGAGAGAAAATTTTATTTCTAATTGTATATATTATTGTGTATAGAAATTTTGTAATTCATTTGAAACTTCAGTATTATTTCTCTCAAAAAAGTACAAGAAGCAATAAAAGATGAAGCCATAGTGGATCCCAACCAAAAAAAAAATAGAACCTGAAAAGGATAAATTTAATAAAAAATAAAATTCCCTTATTTTCATCTTATAAATCCCGCTTCCTTCTCAGAATTATTGTCTCACTCAACTTAAACCGGTAAACCAACCCTCTTTCTCTCCTCCTCCAGGGCTCCATGCAACAGCAAACACTCATGAGAGTGGTGCCGCCGCTGCCGCCACATATCAGTGTTCCCGTCACATCCTCAATTATTCAACAGTCCTTAACCGATGAGGCGGCTGAGATCATGGCCTCCGCCTCTGCTGACGCAGCCAGACGTCACCACTCTCACATCTCCCCTCTCCACGTGTTCGTCGCTTTACTCTCCGCCCGCAATTCGTACCTCCGGCGAACATGCACTTACCTACAGTCCCAAAAAACTCCTTCGCTCATTCCTACATGCCGTGCACTCGATCTTTGCTTCTCGGTCGCGCTAGACCGACTCCCTGCCCTCCCGTCTTCTTCCCCTTCCTCTTCCTCTCCCCCTTTTGCTAACTCACTTATCGCTGCCCTCAAGCGTGCTCAGGCAATACAAAGACGTGGTTCACCGGACCACCCCTTGATTTCTGTTCGTGTCGATCATCTCCATTTGATCGTCTCTATTCTCGATGATCCATCTGTTAGTCGTGTCATGCGAGAGGCCGGGTTTTCTTCAGTGGCAGTCAAGGACTTGCTTCTACCTTCAAGCAGTTATGTTAATCCAAGGCTGGTTCAAGGGCAAGAAATTGCAACTGCTATTGGAAGATATAGAGAGGAGATACAAAGGGTGGTGGCCGTGTTCTCGAGAACTGTAAAGAGAAATCCCGTGCTGGTTGGAGACTCCGGTGTTGATTTTGTGATGGAAGATCTGCTCGGATTAATCAAAAGAGGCGAACTTGGATCTCTGTATTTGGTGTCTCTCTCGCAGAGCATAAGCCAGAAAGAAAAAACTCAGATGGTAGATGAAATAAGGAAAGCAGGAAGTGTGGTCTCTTCTCAATTGTTGTGCTTTGAGGGTGCAGTTCTTGATTTGGGTGATCTGAAATGGCTCGTGGAGAGCAAAGAGAGTGAGGATGGGCCTTCCAATGGTGATAGAAGTAAAGAGATGATTAAAGGGAGTCACAGGATGATGATTGAGACTGCACAAATGGTGATTGCTGAGGTGGCAGTAATCCTGAAGAAACATCCAGGACGCGTATGGGTGATGGGTACGGCAACTTGTGCCACGTACCTGAGATGCCAGGTGTACCATCCTTCTATGGAGAGCGAGTGGGACCTCAAGGCCTTGCCCATCACCCCACGATCTTTAGTCGGAGTATCGCCAAGGTAGTTTATATTAAATTATTAATTATATTGCTTATTTTGGTCTCTGTTTTTTTTTCTGTATGTATTTTGTTAATAAAACTCGGATTTTTTTTTATGCTGTGTAGTTTTGGCGGAAAGGGGGTTCTAAGTAGCTCAGTGGAGGCGCTCAATACGACTAAAAGCTTGGTTTCGAACTTGAACACTAGTGCAATATTGCCTAATCGTTCACTGGAGATTGCCGTGCCTTCTACTCGGCCGCCGGGCGTATGCAATTCTTGCTTACAGAACTATAATCAGGAAATATTGGGTGAAATTAAGAAAATATCTCCCTACTTTGGCCATCTTGTACACCTCAGCCACATGTGGAATCATCTTCAGGTTTGTATCATTTAGTTAATTATCTAATTTGCATTGATAACATATTCTTGAAATTTAATTCAACCTGTTATTTGTTTCTTTGTTTTTACAGGAGGTGGATAAAGTCGTGTTGAGTCGAACAATCAAGGAGGCAAACGAGAAATGGCAAGATACATGCAAAAGGCTCCATTGCTACATCGACTTCGTGCCCGAGTCAGACATCGACACGAGAAGCGTGACTGACTTGTCTCTAGGCTTACCGGCTTATTCGGCCCCAACCTATGATTCTGATTCTCTAATAAAACTTTCTAAAGGATTAGTAAACAAAGTTGGTTGGCAGCTTGATGCCGCCATGTCGGTTGCGTCAATAGTGATGCAAATTAAATCTGGAACCAAAAAGAGATATGCGTCAATTGGGTCCAAATTTGACACGTGGCTCCTTTTCGCAGGACCCGACATGAATGGTAAGAGAAAAATGGCTTGTACGCTGTCTAAGTTGTTCTTCTCAGAAGAGCCGATAATTATTGATATTGGCCCGAGAAGGGAGAGCACGAGAGATGAATCTAACATTGTGTTAAGAGGCAAAACCGTGGTTGATCGGGTTGTGGATGCGGTTAGATCGAACCCTCTTTGCGTGATTGTGCTTGAAGGTATTGATCAGGCCAACAATGTGGTTCAACCAATGATAAAACGGGCAATTGAGACAGGTAGGCTTACCGACTCGAACGGGCGTGAGGTTGTGCTAGGTAGTTCTATTTTTGTCCTCATACCGGAGAGCGAGGAGAAAGAAAATATTTTGGACCTGGCCAACTTGAATTGGCATCTGAGGCTCACGGCTAAGAAAAGAAAGCGCCGGGTATGTTGGGGCTCTGAGTTTGAAAGAAAAGAGAAATGTAAAAAGAATGCCACTCATGTTTCGTTAGACTTAAATCTAGCGATTGGATTATCCGACGAAGAGGACAATGATGACCAAGAGGGCGGCAAGGAAGGGTCATCTGATTCTAGTGATGTGACGATGGAGCACGGCCATGCATTAGGCCGACTTGTAGAGAAAAGCCCGAATCTGCCTGACCTAACGAACCTTTTCAAATTAGTGGACCAAGTTGTGGAATTCAAACCGGTCGACTTAAGCATGGCAAAACTGGCAGTCTCTGAGATGATATTGAAGAGATTTGCATCAATCATTGGTGATAAAGCGTTGATCGATATCGAGCCCGGCGTTCTTAACAAAATGGCCCATGCTATTTGGTACAGCGATGCTCACACCAGTCTGACGAACGAATGGGCTGAAAAAGTGTTGGTTCCAGCTTTTCTGCAGTTGAAATGCGACTCAAGTTTAGAAGATGGAGATAGGATGCAGTTATCAGTTGTAAAGGGACATGTGTCGAGCCGGATCATCAGCAGTAGTGGGTCCCCATTCCCGATTTCATTGGTAGTGACCGCCGGTGATGCCTGAGTTTTGATATAGGGGGGGGGGGGGGGGGGGGGGGGGGGGGGGGGTTTCATGTTCATATGGAGGAAACTTTGAATAGATTAGGAAGAAGCTATTTTTTCCTTTTTTTAGAAACAGGCAGTCTTAACTCTTAAGTAGCTTTAAAATTTCATGGATAATTATTGGTTTTAGAAATAAGCTTTTTGAGACTTGTTAGGGGTTATTGGGAAATTATAGTTATGTTATTTAATGTTTAACTTTCGTAATATATTAACTATATGTGGATTGTGGACCATTCAAACATAAAACGATATTTTGGACATCGGACAGTTAGTTAATCAGAACATGATTATGTTGGATAACAAGTCATATTTCTTAAGAGAACAAGAAAAAAAATAGAGAATTTCTTATATTTGTTTTATTTTTATTTATTTTTTAATTATATTTCTCTTGTTTTTTGCTAACACAAATGAGTCTATATTTATAATCTAAGTGATTAATGTATACATGAATCACATTAACTCATGACCATTAATTCAGACTAATTGTCAAGTACATGATCCATAATTTTATTCAATAAATACATGTATTAGTATTATAACTCGCAAGGTGAACATGACCTTTCACACTTACATAATAAACAACAAAACGTGTATTTAATTAATATTAAGTTTATTATAAATATTCAACACTTCCTCTTAAACTTAATTCTTTGTTACTCCAAGAAGCATCATACGCAAATTGATTAAAGGGTCATGTTTGTGCGGTTTCATAAAGATTGAGCGGTTTCGTGAAGATATCCGCAGTTTGATCTTGAGTCTTCACATACTTCACCTTGACTTCATCATTTGCAACACATTCTCGAATAAAGCAATACCTTGTATCAATGTGTTTGCTTCGATTATGAAATACCGAATTTTTTGCAAGTGCAATAGCCTACATGTTGTCAACATAAATCTCGGTAGCTTTATCTTGCTTGATCTTCAATTCCTTCAATAAATCCTTTAGTCATATTGCATGAAAAACACATGATGCGGCAACGACGTACTCGGCTTCACAAGTCGAAAGAGTCACGATTGACTGTTTCTTAGATCACCAAGTGAATGCCGCATCTCCCATATGGAAAACAAAACCGGTTGTACTTTTCGGTCATCCATATTTCCTTCCCAATCGTTATCTCTATATCCCACGAGCTTGAATTCATTTGAAGAAGAATAAAATAATTCATAATCACTTGTACCCTTGATATAACAAAGAATTCGTTTGACCACCTTGAAATGCGTCTCAGTTGGTTTCTCCATGAATCGGCTCACAAGACCGACTCCAAAAGAATATCCGGTCTCGTACAAGTCAAGTACCTCAAACTGAAAGAAATAATACCCTAGGCCAAATTGTTTAGTTTGTATGTAACCGATTATCAATTATTATTTATGTTTGTTGATCTAATATTATATATTTGTTTAATGTTTCATTTAATAGGCGTACTAGTTATTTAACATATTTATGAATATTTAAATAAGCCATAAATTGTATAACTAGTTTGTACATCATCATAATATGTGATTATGATAGTAAAACTATACATGAACATAATACAATTCTAAATGTCATTGGTTATATATATGATGTATATTGAGATATACATGTCTAAGGTAATGGAATATATATGCACACCAGGATATTCGCATATGAGATGATCATGTTCTACTGATCATGGACATGAAGATGTCAAACATGAAATATAAATATATATTAGAGACTACATATTTGATTGACCAACTTATGAGAATATACATGGTTATTGTCATTATATATATTCTCATAACAAATAAAGTTTTAGTTCTTGGACATGAAGTTATCATTTGATTCATTATATGTGAATTGTGATACTTAGATATATTTCTTCGTTATCTTTAACCAGATAATCATAAGATCATTATGAAGGAAATACAGTTTCAGGATCAACCGTAAAAGTGTACACAAGGATAAACGAATGTAAGCGTACATTCGTGGTCATATCTTTCAGTAGGAAAATCCAATTTGAATGGTTCAAATTGGGTTAGATAGATAATAAGATTATCTACAACCTTCATATAGAAATATATTTCATATGAACGAAGTATTAGTGTCGTTTATATGAAATACCGAAAGGGTGCAACAATTTGACATACAGTTAGTAAAACAGTCATAACTTTTGCATACGAACTCCACTTGGGCCGGGCCAAATTGGGTCGTGTAGATAATAAGATTATCTACAACTTTTATGTTGGTTGATTTTCTGTCAGAGAAATTTACCAATTTCGTATGGACAGAATACTGGACAGATACATGCAACTTTCTGTGTGAAAGAGTGTATATTGGATATACATGTCTTTTGGCCCATCATAATCCTATGTGATATAAATAGGATAATTCTCTCTCATCTGTAGTGATTCATTCAGTTAATTAATTCAGAATATTCCAGAGAATTGTAAGACAACTTTCTAGAGAGAGAAATGGTGTAAAGAGAGAGAAACCGTGAAAAGGTGTTTTCCGGTATAGAGAATCAAACAATCAAGCAAGTTCGCCAGTGCATCGTCTAGGCAGTTGCACCCGTGACCGACGTCTTACGAGTCAAGGTGGATACACGTAGAGGAGTCACGATTGGGGCTCTTTCGGTTGTGATCGATTCGAACGAGTAATTTCTGTCGGAGACGAAATCGAGTGAATCGGCGACGTTAACGAACGGTGAAAGACGCGTGGTGTGGGACGCGCGGATTGTCACCAATGTGACACGGAAAAGAAGAATAGCAATCAACCCTTCGTGTGCAATCAATTTTGCACTGGTATGAATCTAATCTTCTTATTTGCATCGTACCCGTCGAAGTCATGGCGTGATCTCGGGAATCGGGGAACCGGACCGGGCCTACATATCCGCTGCGCGGGCCGGGGCCGGGTAGAATCCCCAACACATTACTGGGTATTACATAAAGCATGATGAAGAATGTGAATAACAAAGATGGAATTCGTGTTGTTTAATCTAGACATAGAGGGGGGGGGGGGGGATAGGTTATCCTAAAGTCTAATTTTCGCACTAATAGAACGCAATGTAAGTATTTGCGGAACATTAAATAATTTAAAATAATAGAGAATGTACCACAATCAATAACACACAATATTTGTTACGGAGTTCGATAGGTGGTTACTTTGTAGCTGTAACTCATTGTTTACTTACTCAATAGACCGACTCGATTGTTTACAAGTACTTACGTCCCCGAGAATGTTTTGCGCCGTTTAGGCACTATTGAATTTTCCGAAACAAAGATTACAAGATTTGCAAATCAATTTACACGTTTCTCACGATCTATGACGGATTTTACAATTGTGTGCTACCCTATATTACAATCTACAAATCGAACTCTACGTGATCGGCCACGCGAGATGGGAATCGTTTGTAGGAAGGATTGGAATGATCTATCCTATATCAAGTTATCGATTTAGAGAAATTAAGC
Source organism: Luzula sylvatica (assembly GCA_946800325.1). NCBI lineage: Eukaryota > Viridiplantae > Streptophyta > Magnoliopsida > Poales > Juncaceae > Luzula > Luzula sylvatica. The sequence continues at coordinate 55,387,551 of OX326960.1, read as the reverse complement.
TGAAGATCTTAGGCTCTGGTTTTCTCTATTTTATATTGTGTAAATCATTTGGGTAAGAGTTGGAGAGAGAAAACATGAGGGGGTTCCATTTATAGAACACATAGTTCCCTCACAATTCACAATGTTTCTGCATGTTCGGTTCGAAAGGAATAATTCTTCCGTTCAATCGGAGCACAAGTCAAACTAGTCGTTAGAAGGTAATTATTCGAAACCTTATACTTCCGTTCGAACGCAACTGTGGTTCCATTTGAATCATGTATTCAGCTTGAGTTTGCACTCATACTTCCGTTCGAAACTTTAACGTTCTGTTCAAACATATTATAAGGTTCCGTTCGAACGGATTGGTGATTCTGTTCGAACGGAGTGTTTGTTGATTTTGCTTTGCAAACTCAACTGTGGGATAGGTTTGCTTCCGTTCGAACGCAATATGTGTTCCGTTCGAACGGAAGGAGTTTTGTTTCCCAACTTTGCAACCTTCTCATTTATTACGTTTCGAACATATTAATTATTCTAGATTGAGTTTAATAATCTACATTTAGTCTAGGGATACATATGAGTTTATTTTTGTGATTGTATGATATCTCAGCTCGCGGAAGTCTTGAACGTCTTGATTCTTTACTTGAACGAATACTTCTGTCTTTATTTTTGACCATCGTCTTGATTCTTCAACGTCTGGAAGCTTCATTAGTGGTCTTAAATGTCTTGATTATTGTTCAACTATTCACATTTGCGTATGTGAGTACGTATCATTTTTTGATCTCGTTTACGGGTCATATTCATATCTTGTTTTTTGAGGAATTCCTGATGAGGATTGAAGGAAATGCGTAACTCCTGATTAGATTTGCAAATTAAGAATAAATTTAGCTTTTCTTACAAATTAAGTTTTTGACAATGATACTTACAAAAAAAATTCAAAATTTTTAGATTTTGAAAAATTACGTGTTATGAAATGTTTAGGACTTTGTTTTTCATAAAATTTTCGAGAGATATATGTGTGAGATGGCAAAACAGATCCGTGTTTTGCCATCTTATATGACCAATTATATATGCAAACTAATTCCAATCAACCAAATCCAGATCGAACCAACATAAAAAAGATATCCATCCTATTCGTTTAACATTGATAGTTGGCTCGGGTCACCAATCGCCAAGTATCGATATGAGCCCGTGCTTTCTCCATAATCTATCCCTGTACAATGGAAATGGATCAGAAATTCAGAAAGTACAGACCGAACTTTTTAGCACACACAAAAAGTTTCATCCGTTAAAAAGTGAGGGAGCATTTTTATCCGAAAAAGAAAAGAAAAGTGAGTGAGCAGTGCAGTCAAAAAAGATGGTGAAACCTATCTCTCTTCTATGCAATGCCAAATTTCGCGAGATTATTCGAACAAAAGCGATAATTCCTCAGCGCATGCGGAGCCTCCCTTTCTTTTACTTGTTGGTTTTGCTGCCAGGCATGACATGACACTAGAATTCTCATCCTCTGTTTCTTTAACCTGTATAGTAACGTGTCACTAGCTAACTTTAAGGCATGACATGAAAAATTGCACGATGGAAGGACCACAAAAGTTGGTTTGCAATTGGATAGAGTAACCAGGAAAAGATTCACCTTTCTTTCCGTACTGTCACTTCAATATAATTATTGTAATAAAGTGCATATGGTACTGTTTCGAAAGCTTTTCACTAATTAAATCTAAAAGTTGCGTGTTCTTTATTTAAGTAGCTGGAAACAAAAGAAAGGAGAGGAATATAGGAGGTTTAAGAAGATAAAAAGTTGTCTGTTTGCTAAATGCACGGATTAAGATGAAAGTATTAGGGATGGCTGCATTACAGGGGCAGTTATAGATTAGACTCGAGTACGAACGAATGTTTAGGGATAAGAACCAAAGACAAAATAAATTGGAATGTTTGGTAAATATACTTCATCAATATCAGTGAAATGGGAATGTTAACGGGGGATAAAAACTTGTTGGATCCAAGCACTACAACCAAGGTTCCATTTCCATTCCATGCATTCCAGTTGCCACGTCTGCACCTCAAAATTATAGTTTATAACTCCAAAACGAAAACAACTGAAGAAATATGTAGTAATTATTTCAAATTTGCCCCTCTCACAGATCCGACATTTCGTTTTTATGGATATCAGAAATGGAGTCGCACACTGTTTGTCTAATTCAGAGAGAAAGATAGGAGGAATTAGAGAGGTCCCATATAAATTTATAAGAGAGCATATATGGTGCCCCTGAGATTCCCCCCGCGCATGCTGAATCAGCATGACGCGTTGAATCAATCCGACGCACCTAGTTTATTGTTTATAAACACGGTTCACGATTGCTCGCTCATTTCTCTCTTCCCCGTCGTCGTCTCTCTCGTTTCTCTCTCGTTTCTCTCTCTCTCTCTCCCTCGTCTCGTCGAAAAAGATAGATCCAGGCGTCTCTCTTCCCGTCGTCTTGCTCGCTCATTCTCCCAACGCAGCTCCAACGCAGAAGGACGACGCCCTAGCCGAGAAATGAGCCAACGCAGCTCCAACGCAGAAACTATAAACCCTAGCTGAGAAGGACGAGAAGGACGACGACGACGAGAAACCCTAAAACTAGAAACCCTCCTCGTATGTACGCCTGAAAACCCTAAAACTAGAAATCCTAGACGAGATGGACGACGCCCCAACGCAGGTTGCCTAGAAACCGACGACGAGAAGGACGACGCAACAACGGAGGAGACGCAGGGAACTGAAGGAAATACAGTTTCAGGATCAACCGTAAAAGTGTACACAAGGATAAACGAATGTAATCGTACATTCGTGGTCATATCTTTCAGTAAGAAAAACCAATTTGAATGGTTCAAATTGGGTTAGATAGATAATAAGATTATCTACAACCTTCATGTAGAAATATATTTCATATGAACGAAGTATCATGATCGTTTCTATGAAATACCGAAAGGGTGCAACAATATGACATACATTTAGTAAAACAGTCATAACTTTTACATACGAACTCCAATTGGGCCAGGCCAAATTGGGTCGTGTAGATAATAAGCTTATCTACAACTTTCGTGTTGGTTGATTTTCTGTCAGCGAAAGTTATCAATTTCGTATGGACAAAATACTGGACAGATTCATGCAACTTTCTGTGTGAAAAAATGTATATTGGATATACATGTCTTTTGACCAATTATAATCCTATGTGATATAAATAGGATGTTTCTCTCTCTCTCTCTGGTCAATCCAGATATGAATTCATTCAGAATATTCATAATATTCCAGAAATATTGAGAGACATCTTTCTATTGAGTGAAAGGGTGTAAAGAGAGAGAACCAAGAAAAACAATTTTTCCGGAGAAGAGAATAAATCAATCGAGCAAGTTCGCCGGTGCTTCGTCTAGGCAGTTGCACCCGCGACCGACGTCTTACGAGTCAAGTTGGATACAAGTAGAGGAGCAACATCTGGGGCTCTTTCGGTTGTGATCGATTCGGAGGAACGAAATCTGCCGGAGACGGAAACGAGCGAATCGGAAACGGGACGCATGAAGACAACCGGACGCGTGTCAAGACGGTGGGAGACGTGTGGTATGTGACGCACGGGCTAGTCACCAACGTGACACCGAAGGAAGAAAAGGATGCGAGCGATCAACCCGTCGTGTGTGATCAATTTCACGCTGGTAATCGTTTATCCTACTTTGCATCATACCCTCGAAGTCATGGCGTGATTAGGGATGTCAATGGGTCGGGTTCGGGTCGGGTATAGGCTCACCCATACCTTTACCCATCTTAATCGGGTAATACCCGTACCCGACCCGTCAACTAAACGGGTAATTTTACCCGCCCCGTTTAGTACCCGCGGGTTTTCGGATTACCCACGGGAAATTTTACCCACACCTAAACATATACAAAAACATTAAAATATACAAACGAAAAATATATTTTTTCAAATTAAAATAACATCATAGATTCATATAACATAATAATATCACAAAATCACAAAATAGACAACAAAATATTTTTAAACATAAAATTTGGACCGTGAATTAACAAAAATTGTATAATAAAACTAAAATTGATAGAAACGTAAAATAACAGTAAAAACGAAAATAAATAAACATAAATCTAGGAAATTATTTATTATATTTATTTACTAAACAAATAAAAAAATAAGTTGTATAATAAATAATTAGTAGAAAACATAGATTAAAACCAATAAAAAATATTAAAATATGAATATAATGAAGGTTATTAAGAATCGGGTTCGGGTCGGGTATACCCACGGGTCGGGTACAACCTCACCCATACCCTACCCGAGCCGAGCCGGGTATTTTTTAATCGGGTAATACCCGACCCGCGGGTAGGCTTAATCGGGTATTACCCGACCCGCCCGGGTCGGGTACCCGTCGGGCACGGGTATTACCCAACCCATTGACATCCCTAGGCGTGATCTTGGATTTAGGGAACCGGACCGGGCCTTCATATCCGCCGCGCGGGCCCGGGGTCGGGTGAATTCCCAACAGTGGTATCAGAGCGATCGCCATCGATTCGAGGGTCGAATCATAGTCGTATATTCGATATACGCACGGGTTATCAAAGTTCGTACCCGTTTGCATGATGATAGATATAGAGATTCCAATTTCGTTAAAAATCACAAGTGGAATTCGCTAGAGATCAATCAAAAGTTGATTGAGAGTATCTAGGAATTATCGTGAAAATGTTTCATGATTTATCGTTTCAGAAACGAGTGAAAACGGAAGATACGGCAAAATCTGCAGACAATTAGAATACGAAACAGTGAGTAAAACTAAGATACTTTTCAGTGGGAAACTCCAAATTGATTGGATCAAATTGGCGTAGTTAGATAATGCAATTATCTATGACTTTGATACAGAACGTATTTTCATTTGAACGAATTATCAGTGTCGTTTTTATGGAATACTGAAAGGGTGCGACTGTTTGACATACAGAGACTAAAACGTCCGTATATGTCGCATCGAAACTCCAATTGAGTCCAATCCAATTGGGTTAGTTAGATAATAAGATTATCTAGAACTTTCGTTCAGGTTCAAAGTCGGTTGGAATAATTTATTTCGTTTCAACAGAATACTGAAAAGGTGTCTGTAGTTTTCTGGTTGAAAATGTGTCTATTGGATATACTTACCTTTTCGTTTGTCCGTATTTTACTAAAACTGGTATAACTTTTAGTAGGAAACTCCGATTTGAATGGTGCAAATTGGGTTAGTTAGATAATGCGATTATCTAGAACTTTGATGTTGTAATATATTTCATTTGAGCGAAGTAGCAGTGTCGTTCTAATGAAATACCGAAAGGGTGTGACAGTTTGACATATAGTCAGTAAAACGGCCGTAACATTCGGGTCCGAACTCCAATTGGGCTGGGCCAAATTGGGTTGGAAAGATAATAAGATTATCTACAACTTTCGTGTTAGTTGATGTTCTGTAAGAGGAATTTACCATTTTCGTTCTGACAGATTACTGAAAGGGTGTATGAAGTTTTCTGTTTGAAAATGTGTATATGAGATATACATATCTTTAGACCTATCTTTATCTCTGATCAATTAATTCAATCATACTAGCATATAGATTAGTATTTATTTAGAATAATTAGTCTTCCTAAATAAATCATATGCATTTAGAAATCTTGTGATAGTGATATAATATGATTATGTCACGAATTTAGAAACATGAATGGCATGATCCCTCATAATATTTAAGTCATGGAAATGGCTTCCATTGAAAGAAATACAGTTTCGGATCAACCGTAAAAGTGTACACAAGGATAAACGAATGTAGTCGTACATTCGTGGCCATAACTTTCAGTGGGAAAATCCAATTAGAATGGTTCAAATTGGGTTAGATAGATAATGAGATTATCTACAACCTTCATATAGAAATATATTTCATATGAACGAAGTATAAGTGTCGTTTCTGTGAAATACCGAAAGGGTGCAACAGTATGACATACAGTTAGTAAAACAGTCATAACTTTTGCATACGAACTCCAATTGGGCTGGGCCAAATTGGGTTGAGTAGATAATAAGATTAGCTACAACTTTCGTGTTGGTTGATTTTCTGTCAGAGAAATTTATCAATTTCGTCTGGACAGAATACTGAACAGGTTCATACAGTTTTCTGTGTGAAAGGGTGTATATTGGATATACATGCCTTTTGGCTAATCCTTATCCTATTAGGTATAAATAGGATATTCTCTCTCATCTTCACTAAGGAATTCAGAAGTAATTCAAAGCAATATTCTGCCCAAGACACAAGAAAAGAGCAAATTCAGATTTGATCTTTTGTGAGTGAAAAGGCACGAAGAGAGATTAATAGAGAATCGATCGAGATCAAGCAAGTGCATCGATACATCGTCTAGGCAGGTGTATCCGTGTCCGGCGTCTTCCGACTCAAGGTGGATACGTGTGGAGGAGCAACACTTGGGGCTCTCCGTTGTGATCGAACCGAAGGATCGAAGAACGGGAACGAACGGTGAAGGACGCACGGTATGGGACGCGCGTAAAGTCACCAACGTGACCGAAGGAATAGGAGGCAGCGATCAACCCTTCGTGTTCCATCAATTTGGAACTGGTATGGATCTAACCTTCTATTTGCATCGTACCCTCGAAGTCGTGGCGTGATCTCGGGAATCGGGGAATCGGACCGGGCCTACATATCCGCTGCGCGGGCCCGGGGCCGGGGATATTCCCCTACAGTGGTATCAGAGCGATCGCCATCGATTCGAGGGTCGAATCATAGTCGTATATTAGATATACGCACGGGTTATCAAAGTTCGTAACCGTTTGCATGATGTTACATATTTAGAATGTCAAATTCCATTAAAATCACAAGTGAAATTCGCTAGAGATCGATCAATAGTTGATTGAGAGTATCTAGGAATAATCGTGAAAAGGTTTCATGATTGATCGTTTTGGAAACGAGCGAAAACAGCAGTTAAAAAATCGCATAGTCCGTTATAACGGACACTGTAGCAGATACAGGAAATTGAGAATTTTTCGAAAAAACACATATTCCGTTGTAACGGACTTGGAGTCCGTTGCAACGGACCCTGTATAGGTTACGGGGGTGTGAAGAGAACTGTGAAAAACGCATATTCCGTTGCAACGGACTTGGAGTCCGTTGTAACGGAACCTGTATCAGATACGAGGTTGCGGGGATGCCAATGGTGTCTATTGGAGTCCGTGGTAACGGACTGGGTCCGTTATAACGGATGTCTACGCAGTTTTGTCCGTTGCAACGGACTATATGTTGCGTTGTAACGGACAGGTTTCTGGAAATTTGGACAAAGGTTTGCAGAAAATAGCGTTGTAACGGACCAAGGTTGCGTTGCAACGGACCTGTTTCTGGCAATTTTGGCCAAACTCCGGAATAAATAGCGTTGTAACGGACTGGTATTCCGTTGTAACGGAGTGCCAAGTATACAGGAGGTCCGTTGCAACGGACTATGTTGCGTTGCAACGGACTGGTTTCTGGTTGCTGATTTTGTTTTCGTGATAACTTTGGCTACACAACTTGGAATTTTGAGTTCTTTATATCGATTTGATCGGCATCAATCATACTAGCATATAATTAGATAATTATTTAGGATAATTAGACTCCCAAATAAATACATATGCATTTATGAAAATCTTGTGATAGTGATATAATTGGATTATGTCACGGATTTAGAAACGTGCAACGGCATGATCCCTCATAATATTTAAGTCATGGAAATGCCTTCCATATTCACAACCACTATGATCGGTACTACGTCTCACATGGGTTAAGGCCAAAGCCGACATGGGTTATTGTAGTCATCGACGGGGTGGCAAGCGTTAAATAGGGACTGATAAGGGTTAAGGCCAAAGCCGACTTATTAGTAGTTTATTTGAACGATACGATGAGTATGGTTGTGACTTAACCGTTCTAGCCAGTAAGGGTTGAGGCCAAAGCCGACTTGATTGGAAGTTCGGGGCATAGATAGGATGCACACACGGAACTGGGATTGTATTGGATACGATCCATCACCGAAATCCTATAAAGGTTCAAGAGTCGCATTGGATGTGATTGGATATAATCCTACCTAAATAGCGAGATCCCATTCGTCTGCCAAAGCAACTTGTGGGAGGATCGTAAAATATGGGTCTTCAGTGTTATGGACTTGGAGTCCCGTATCGGTATGAGGGTTATCGATTCGATAAAATAACACTATCATATAATCATCATATAAGCCCTATAAGATAAGTACGCAACGTTAGTAATCAATCTTTTATTTCATTTGTAGAATATGTCTTCTAGTAACACCAACACCATGTCGATTAGATCGACTTTAGAAAAGGATAAGCTAGTGGGTCGGAACTACTTTGACTGGCACCGAAACCTGAGAATAATTCTCAGGCAAGAGGGCAAGAGTCACGTATTGGATACGGAACTAGTGGAACCGGGCCCCGATGCTACGGCCGAAGAAAAGGCCGCGTTTGAGAAACTTAAGAAGGACTCAAATGATGTTACGTGCCTCATGTTGGCATGTATGGACGCTAGTCTTCAAAAGCAGTTTGAGGACTCGGATGCGCACATCATAGACGTTGTGCTCAAGGAAATGTTCCAAGAGCAGGAGCGTATTGAACGGTTCAGTACGCTCAAAGAGTTGGTAAATTGCAAGATGCCTTCGGGGTCTTCGGTTAGCTCTCACGTTTTGAAGGTGCAAGCTCTCATAGACCGTCTTGAGAAGTTAGGAGAGAAATTGTCGAAGATTATGCAACAAGATTTGATCTTGTGTGCACTTCCTCCAATATTTTCTCCGTTCGTGACTAACTATCACATGCATTCGATGGATAAGACGATCCCTGAGCTTCACGGAATGCTCAAGAATTTTGAATCGGAGACGTTAAAGTCGTCCGGAGAGAACAGGGCAAGAGTTGCCGGAAATGTTCTCACAATTCAGAATAAGGATCGTAAGAGATCAAAGTCCAAGGGCGGTTCGGCTAAGAAACGTTCGAAGCCGAATAAAAGGGGAAAGGAGAAATCCAAGGATGAGACGTGTTTTCATTGTCACAAGGCTGGACATTGGAAGCGCGATTGCAAGTCTTACCTCGAGGAGGTGAAGAAGGGCAAGGCGGTTTCAGCGACCGGCCTCTCAGGTATTAACGTTATTGAAGTTAATATTTCCACTATGACTAATTGGGTATTGGATACCGGTTGTGGGACTCATATTTGTCGAAATATGCAGGTTCTTCAAAATAGTCGAAGGTTGGAAAAGGGTGAAGTCGATCTACGCGTCGGGAATGGAGCAAGAGTTGCTGCGTTTGCCGTAGGAGTAGTTAATTTGACTTTACCTAGTGGACTTATTTTAGTACTAAATAATTGTTATTATGTACCGACATTATGTAAGAACATAATAAGTGTGTCGAAACTGGCCAATGATGGCTATGAATTCGTTATTAGGAATAATGAGTTTTCGATATGTAAGGATTCTATTATCTATGGAAATGTTCTGTTAGAAAATGGTCTTTATGTGTTGGATTTCGACCACGGAAATAATAAGTCTATATATAACGTTAATGCAAAAAGGATTAAACCTAAAGTTGATAATCGGACTTTCTTTTGGCATTGTCGTCTCGGTCATGTGAATGAGAAACGCATTGCTAGACTCCATAAAGATGGAATGCTAGACTCATTTGAATTGGATTCATTTGGGAATTGCGAATCTTGTTTGCTTGGCAAGATGACTAAGGCGCCGTTCTCCAAAGTCGGAGAGCGGTCCAACGATCTATTGGAACTCATACATTCCGATGTGTGTGGACCGATGAGTATCGAGGCAAGAGGAGGCTATCGATACTTTGTTACGTTTACGGACGATCATAGTAGATATGGATATATTTATTTGATGCGTACGAAAGCGGAGACCTTTGAAAGATTCAAAGAGTTTCAAAACGAAGTTGAAAATCAGCTTGGCAAGAAAATTAAAGCCATTCGATCGGATCGAGGTGGCGAATATTTGAGCTATGAGTTTGAAGATCATCTAAAAGATTGTGGAATAGTTCCACAATGGACTCCGGCAGGAACGCCACAATGGAATGGTGTGTCCGAGAGGAGGAATCGAACCTTGTTGGACATGGTTCGATCCATGATGAGTCAAACTTCCCTTCCAAAATCGTTTTGGGGATATGCCCTAGAGACAGCGGCTTACTTATTAAACCGCATACCTTCTAAATCGGTACCTAAGACACCATATGAGATATGGACCGGAAAAGTTCCGAAATTGTCTTACGTTAAGATTTGGGGATGTGAAGCTTATGTCCGCAGATTAATCGCGGATAAACTCGATCCCAAATCTGAAAAATGTTTATTTGTAGGTTATCCCAAGGAAACAAAGGGATATTATTTCTATCATCCATACGAGAACAAAGTGTTTGTTGCTCGTGGAGGTACCTTCTTAGAGGAGGAATTTATATCTAAAAGAATGGATGGATATGAAATAGATCTCGAAGAAATTCGAGAACCGCAAACAAACGTTGAACCGATGAACGTTGATCCGGTTTCCTCAAATGTTGAGGATCCGGAGTCAAGTGCACAAGGCGCAATTCGTAGATCGGGTAGGATTCGTCAAGAGCCTATACGATATGGTTTTATCGTGGCAAATGACGATGAAGTCGAATTCATAGATGATGAACCGACATCTTATCGCGAGGCTATGAAAAGCGAGGATTCCGATAAATGGCAAACTGCCATGAAATCCGAGATTCAATCCATGTACGATAATCAAGTTTGGAACTTGATTGATCCACCTCCCGGGGTTAAACCAGTGGGATGTAAGTGGGTTTTCAAGAAGAAGACCGACATGGATGGGAATGTGAACACTTATAAAGCACGGCTTGTGGCGAAAGGTTTCAAACAAATTCATGGTGTCGACTATGAAGAAACGTTTTCACCAGTAGCTATGCTTAAATCCATACGGATCTTACTTGCTATCTCTGCGTATTATGACTACGAGATTTGGCAAATGGATGTCAAAACCGCATTCCTTAACGGGAACTTAGAAGAGGATGTGTACATGACACAGCCCGAGGGTTTTGTCGATTCGAAGAGTCCGAATAAAGTGTGCAAATTGCAACGATCCATTTATGGATTGAAGCAAGCTTCTCGGAGTTGGAACATACGTTTCGATGAAGTTATACGAGAATATAATTTCGTGAAAAACGTAGAAGAACCTTGTGTTTACAAGAAGGTTAGTGGGAGCTGCGTAGTATTTCTTGTACTATATGTAGACGACATCTTGATCATAGGAAACGACATTCCGATGCTTACGGATGTTAAGAAATATTTAAATACTCGTTTCGCTATGAAAGATTTGGGCGAGGCCGCCTATATATTAGGCGTGAGGATTTATAGAGATAGATCCAAGAAGTTACTCGGCTTGAGTCAAAGCACGTACATCGACAAAGTGTTGAAACGGTTTTCAATGCAAAATTCGAAGAAAGGACTTCTTCCAATGTCGAGTGGCATATCGTATTCTAAAGCTCAATGTCCGACATCGAGCGAAGATAAGAATGCGATGAGTATTGTTCCATACGCTTCGGCGGTTGGATCAATTATGTATGCCATGATTTGTACGCGCCCCGATGTGTCGTATGCTTTGAGCGTCGTTTCGCGTTACCAATCTAATCCAGGGGATATGCATTGGATCGCGGTTAAGAACATCCTTAAGTACTTACGAAGAACTAAGGATCAATTTCTAATTTATGGTGGAAAGACATCCGGGTTGGTCATCAATGGATATACCGACGCCAGTTTCCAAACATGTGTCGATGACTTTCGATCACAAAGCGGATACGTGTTTTGTCTAAATGGTGGAGCGGTAGTTTGGAAAAGTTCCAAACAACCCACGATAGCAGACTCTACAACTGAATCGGAGTATATTGCGGCTTCCGAAGCGGCAAAGGAGGCGGTTTGGATCAAGAAGTTTGTGTCGGAGCTTGGTGTAGTCCCGAGCATCTCGGAACCTGTAGTTGTGTATTGCGACAATACGGGCGCAATAGCACAGTCCAAGGAACCGAGGGCACATCACCGCTCCAAGCACATACTCAGAAAATTTCACTTGATCCGTGAGATTTTGCAAAGGAAGGATGTGATCATTGAGAAGATTGATACTGACAGGAATGTTGCGGACCCGTTTACTAAGCCACTCTCGCAAGCTAAGCACGATTATCATGCGAAAGCTATAGGTTTGAGATACCTAGAGGAGGAAGAGAGTAGTTAGTTATCTAAAACGATAGTTTCGTAGGACGAGATTAGTCTAATAGATTAGTAAATGTTGTATCACCCCAAACTTATCTTATAGTAATGCAATTTCAGAATTTTAAAATTTTTCATTTTTGCATCTATCTTATATGAAAACTGTGTGCTAGGTTGTGTAATATGATTGTTACATGAACCTTGATTTGAACTTGTGTGGACGTCGACATGGTTGAGGACCATGTGCAGCGAAACCGTCACACTTAAAGTGTCATTTCTAAACATCCCTAGTCGCGAATCAGCTTGCTTAAGAGAGAAGCATTTCTATTATTGGATAATAGACTGAACGCGTACACTAGTACGTTTGCCGAGGAGATGATTATGTTTTGCTAATCATGGGACAAAGGTGTTTGTCGAATCGGGAACGTAGATATATGTTAGGTTACATATATTGGATATGACCGAAGCCGCGAGACCATGACATGGTTTAGTCATTATAGATGGACTTGCGACGGATGGGGTTTTAGATTCTTCATACTTGAGGGGATCATTGATTGCGTTACGTGCGTAACACAATGCTTTGATATGATCTTACGCTCACCGTAACAGGGAGTTAAAAGGGTCATCATTGGGTATTGTCCGAAACACGGAATTCAATGTGAGTCTCCAAGATAGGAATTGTTTATTCCGAAAGGAAGAGATATCTCTTAGGCGCCGCTCGATGAGTCGATTAACGAAAACTGTGGCCACAGTCAATGATATTAATGGTTAATATCGATTGAAATTTGTTAACTCAACTCGGAATCGGGGAATAAGTATAGTTAATCAAATTATAAGGATGACTATTACCGTGCCTTTTGATTAACGGATATCGTAAACAAGAGAACTAGTAACCGCTATTCGAGATAGGCACAATGATCACAATCATTTTTCGTTTAACATGGGTAGCTATGATGGAGTGACTAGATCCCGCTCATGAGCTTGTAGGTATTGGAAACAACCTACTGCCATCGTTAAGTCGAACCTACATGGTCACACAACGAGTCGTACTAAGTCGGGCTTGATAATAAAATCGGCACATTGATGTGCATAGCTTGGTATTTGATACGCGAGCTATATTCTCTAAAATCGTGCGTATTGGATATGCATGAGTACCTTTTAGGTAGATCTGAAATTGAGTGGGAGACTGAAAGAAATACAGTTTCGGATCAACCGTAAAAGTGTACACAAGGATAAACGAATGTAGTCGTACATTCGTGGCCATAACTTTCAGTGGGAAAATCCAATTAGAATGGTTCAAATTGGGTTAGATAGATAATGAGATTATCTACAACCTTCATATAGAAATATATTTCATATGAACGAAGTATAAGTGTCGTTTCTGTGAAATACCGAAAGGGTGCAACAGTATGACATACAGTTAGTAAAACAGTCATAACTTTTGCATACGAACTCCAATTGGGCTGGGCCAAATTGGGTTGAGTAGATAATAAGATTATCTACAACTTTCGTGTTGGTTGATTTTCTGTCAGAGAAATTTATCAATTTCGTCTGGACAGAATACTGAACAGGTTCATACAGTTTTCTGTGTGAAAGGGTGTATATTGGATATACATGCCTTTTGGCTAATCCTTATCCTATTAGGTATAAATAGGATATTCTCTCTCATCTTCACTAAGGAATTCAGAAGTAATTCAAAGCAATATTCTGCCCAAGACACAAGAAAAGAGCAAATTCAGATTTGATCTTTTGTGAGTGAAAAGGCACGAAGAGAGATTAATAGAGAATCGATCGAGATCAAGCAAATGCATCGATACATCGTCTAGGCAGGTGTATCCGTGTCCGGCGTCTTCCGACTCAAGGTGGATACGTGTGGAGGAGCAACACTTGGGGCTCTCCGTTGTGATCGAACCGAAGGATCGAAGAACGGGAACGAACGGTGAAGGACGCACGGTATGGGACGCGCGTAAAGTCACCAACGTGACCGAAGGAATAGGAGGCAGCGATCAACCCTTCGTGTTCCATCAATTTGGAACTGGTATGGATCTAACCTTCTATTTGCATCGTACCCTCGAAGTCGTGGCGTGATCTCGGGAATCGGGGAATCGGACCGGGCCTACATATCCGCTGCGCGGGCCCGGGGCCGGGGATATTCCCCATCATCCATATCATCAACCATCGAAATTTGTATCACAATATGTGTGTTTCTAGGCCTTCGTCATGCACACATGTTGATGGTACTAATGGGTGGCAAGCGTTAAATGGGGACTTACGTGTTTCTAGGCCTTCGTCATGCACGTGAGTAGTTCATTTGAACGATACATTTGATATGGTTATGACTTAACCGTCCAAGCCAATCCGATTGGAGTTCGGGGCATAGTTAGAATGCACACACAGAACTGGAATTGTATGTGATACGATCCATCACCGAAATTCTAAAATGTTCGAGAGTCGCATATGATGCGATTGGATTATATCCTACCTAAATAAGCGAGATCCCACTCGATAGGCCTTCGTCACTTGTGGGAGGATTGCGAAATATGGATCTCGGGTGTTATGGACTTGGAGTCCCGTATCGGTATGAGGGTTATCGATTCGATAAAATAACACTATTCATATATTCATCATATAAGCATATAGATTAAGTACGCACGGTTAGGAGATTAATCTTCATCATCCATTTAGAATCATGTTTTCAAGCGACACCAAATATATATCGATGAGATCGATATGATAGATGGCTTTTGGGTCGGAATTACCATAATTAACCTTGATAGTCAAAGAATAGTTCTTAGACTTAAATGAACGTGTTGGACACGGAAACGGTAGATTCGGGGTTCGAGGTTTTGGCTTTAGAGAAAGCCGGGTTCGATACACTTTAAGAAGGAATCGAACAATATTACATGCCTTGTGGTGGCATGTGTAGACGCAAATTTCTCAAAATTGTTTTGAGAATTCGGGTGTATATGAAAATAAAACAGAACGCTCATGAAATAGTTTCAAGAGCTAGAGCGCGTTGAATGGTTCAATGCGGCTCAAAGAGTTGGTTAATTTTGAGACACCTTATGGATCTTTGATTAACACTCATGTGTTGTTGGTACGAGATTTGATCTTCGTGACCGAATATCATATGCATTCGATAGATAAGTCGATCCCTGAATTGCATGAGATGCGATTTAAAATTGAATTGGAGATGCTCGGAGTATCCGAGGAATCCAATGTATATAGATGCGTGGATGTCCTTATAATTCAAAGGAGGGATCGAAAGAAATGTATGTCTAAGGATATTTTGGGAAAATATTTTCCAAACAGAAAGTTCGGACAAGGAGTTGTCCAAACTAATGACTCAAAGAACGGTGAAATCCGAGGAGGATTAAACCTAGAAGTTGATTGCTTCTTTTGGCGTTGCCGTCATGGCCATATAAACGAGATACACGTATCTAGATTCCATATGTTGGATTACTAGAATCAATCGAATTAGATTCAATTGGTTAAATGCGATACTTATTTATTAGGCAAAGACGACAAATTGCATCATTCTCCAAAGGTTGGAGAAAGATCCAACGAATTATTGGAAATTACATTTAAATGTAAATGTTCCGATAAGTTCGGAGGCAAGAGGAGGCTATCAGTATTTTGTTACGTTTATGGACGGTTAAAGTAGATATGAAAATATCTTTTTAATGTGTATCGAAACGGAGATTTTGAAAGGTTCATAGAGTTTCAAAACGAAATACGAAATCAACTAAGCAAGAAAATCAAAGCTTTTCGATAGGATCGAGAAGGCGAGTATTTGAGCTAAATTTTTCGATAGGATCGAGGAGGCGATATTTGAGTTATGAATATTGATGATCATTTATGATTGTGGAATCGTTTCACGATTACCTTTATTCGGAACATTGAGATGTGTCCGAAAAGAGGAATTGAACGCATGTTGCACATGGTTCGATAAATGATGACTCAAACGGATCTCCCAAAAATGTTTTGGGGATACGCCCTTGTGACAGTGGCACTAATGAATGGTTACATATATGATATGGACCATAAACCTTCTAATCGGTATAAAAGACGCCATATTAGATATGGATCGGAATGGTTCCGAAGTTGTCATTTGTACATATTTGTGGATGTGAGTATATTTCGAAATTTGTTTCGGTTAAACTCAATCGCAAATCTGAAAATTGTTCGTTCATGACATATATCCTTAAGGAAACTAAAGGGTATTGGTTCTAACGTTCCGACGAAAATAAGATTTTCGTGGCTCGAAGAGATGCCTTCTTGGAGGAGGACTCGATGCGCACAAGTTTGAAACTTGATGTTGCTAATCTCTATGCGGGCTAGCGGGAGTAGAATAAATCTCGAAAGAGTTCGAGATCTGAAAATGAACATTGTACCGATGAATGTTGACACGACTTCATCAAGAGTTGATGAATACGAGTCGAACACACAAATGATTTATTTGTAGATACCATGCCTTTAGATACGAGTCGAACACACAAACGGTTAATATCGATTAAAATTTGTTAACTCAATTCGGACTCGAGGAATAAGTATAGTTAATCAAAATATAAGGATGACTATAACCATGCCTTTTGATTAACGGATATCGCTAACAAGAGAACTAATGACCGCTATTCGAGATAGGCACAATGATCACAATCATTCTTCGTGTTAACATGGGTAGCCATGATGGAGTGACTAGATCCTGCTCATGGGCTTGTAGTGCTATGGAAACAGCCTACTGCCATCGTTAACCGAACCTACCTGGTCACACAACGAGTCGTACTAAGTCGGGCTTGATTATAAAATTGGCACATAAGATGTGCGTAGCTTGGTATTTGATATGCGAGCTATATTCTCTAAAATCGTGCATATTGGATATGCATGAGTACCTTTTAGGTAGATCTGAAATTGAGTGGGAGACTGAAGGAAATACAGTTTCAGGATCAACCGTAAAAGTGTACACAAGGATAAATGAATGTAAGCGTACATTCGTGGTCATATCTTTCAGTAGGAAAATCCAATTTGAATGGTTCAAATTGGGTTAGATAGATAATAAGATTATCTACAACCTTCATGTAGAAATATATTTCATATGAACGAAGTATCAGGGTCGTTTCTATGAAATACCGAAAGGGTGCAACAGTATGACATAAGTTAGTACAACAGTCATAACTTTTGCATACGAACTCCAATTGGGCCAGGCCAAATTGGGTAGTGTATATAATAAGATTATATACAATGTTCGTGTTGGTTGATTTTCTGTCAGAGAAATTTACCAATTTCGTATGGATAGAATACGGGACAGATTCATGCAACTTTCTGTGTGAAAGAGTATATATTGGATATACATGTCTTTTGGCCAATCCTAATCCTATGTGATATAAATAGGATGTTTCTCTCTCTCTCTCTGGTCAATCCAGATATGAATTCATTCAGAATATTCATAATATTCCAGATATATTGAGAGACATATTTCTATTGAGTGAAAGGGTGTAAAGAGAGAGAACCGAGAAAAATAGTTTTTCCGGAGAAGAGAATCAATCAATCGAGCAAGTTCGCCGGTGCTTCGTCTAGGCAGTTGCACCCGCGACCGACGTCTTACGAGTCAAGGTGGATACAAGTAGAGGAGCAACATCTGGGGCTCTTTCGGTTGTGATCGATTCGGAGGAACGAAATCTGTCGGAGACGGAAACGAGCGAATCGGAAACGGGACGCATGAAGACAACCGGACGCGTGTCAAGACGGTGGGAGACGTGTGGTACGTGACGCACGGGCTAGTCACCAACGTGACACCAAAGGAAGAAAAGGATGCGAGCGATCAACCCGTCGTGCGTGATCAATTTCACGCTGGTAATCGTCTATCCTACTTTGCATCGTACCCTCGAAGTCATGGCGTGATCTTGGATTTAGGGAACCGGACCGGGCCTTCATATCCGCTGCGCGGGCCCGGGGTCGGGCGAATTCCCAACAGGAACTGAGGAGGCATGGAACAGGCGACGCCTGCTTGAAGTAATTTGAACGGACGAGCAATGTCAGGCGAGTGGTAACGAGCAATTTACTGGTACCGATCGGGTGAGCTTCGATTGACCAGTGGTACATACGAGCAATTTCACCGCCAATCAGGCGAGCTTTGATGCTTCGATTGATTCGATTTAGGTTTCTCGTAATGCTTGTTTAATTTCAGGTTCGATTAACGGTTAATTGCTGGTGATGGTACTGGTTCAGACGTTGCAGTTTGACGGGAAATTTTGGCTTGAAGACTGGTACAATCCGAGGTCTCGGTTAATGCGGAGGGGGTGGTGGATCAAGGGAGGCTTTGGTTGTTTGCGAGTTCGATTGGCGAGGTATTGACACTGGTTGAAATGGCGAGGTACTGGTACTAGTACACTTCGAGTTCTCCGTCGATTAATGGGAGACGGCGACGAGGATGACGGTTTGATTGGTTTCGTCTGCATATTGACGGTGAATTTGTGGAGAGGACGAGGAGGATGGCTTGAAGAATGGTGCGGCTGCTGGTACGGTTGAATTGGCGAAGAATGGTGCGGATGCTGGTACGGCGTCGATGGCTGGTACGGTTTGATTGGCGAGGATGACGAGGAGGAGGACGAAGATGACGACGATGGCTGGTACGATTTGATGGCGACGAGGATGACCAGGACGATGGCTGGTACGGTTCGATGGCGACGAGGATGGTGAGGACGATGGCTAGTACGGTTTAATTAATGCAAATACGACGACGACGAGGATGACGATGAGGATGACGACGATGGCTGGTACGGTTTGGTTAGGTCTCGAGAGTCGAGTTGATGGTGAGCGAGATTATTTGTTAATTAATATGTGTATTAGTTTTTGATAATTTGTAAATGTATTTTTTTACACAATATTTGATTAATTTAGTTAATGATGGTATTAATTATTTGTTAATATGCGAGTCGATTTTCTGAGATTAATGGTTGTATTAACTAGTTATTAATTAGTTGATTAATTTAGTAAATGTAA
The DNA here is from genome assembly GCA_946800325.1 of Luzula sylvatica. NCBI lineage: Eukaryota > Viridiplantae > Streptophyta > Magnoliopsida > Poales > Juncaceae > Luzula > Luzula sylvatica. Next base: position 55,368,318 of record OX326960.1, on the reverse strand, counting down.
TCATTCTTGTTAATTCAATTAATTCTATTAATTAAATATTTTTATCGTAAAATTGACAATCAATTGTTAAGTTTAAATAAAATATGGATTAGTGAACAATTTAAATAAAATCAAAAATTTATTATTCGAAAATTTAGAAAATTTTATTATTAGTAAACAATTGAAATAGAATGTTAATGACTATCAATTTAGAAAAATAAGTAATTAATATTTTTCTGGTTCACGACTAATTTACTTGGTGGTTAATGAATTTGTTAATCACTACTGCCAGTATCAGCGATGGGTGCTTTATTTCAGGTACGGGCCGTCGCAAATAGGACCTCCTTTCACCGACGGGCCAACGCAGATTCTTTTTTCCGATGGTTTTCTTCTCCGACGGGCTGTCCCAATCTCCGACGGGCTGTCGCCAACATCACAAACCGTCGCCAATTCTTTTTTCCGACGGCCAAATCTCCGACGGCCCATCGGTGAAAATTCAAAATTACCTTGCCCGTCGGTGAAACTTACGTACGGCCTGTCGGTGAAGATGCAACCCGGTTCACTGTCAATTTCATGGAACGAGTGCACGAGGCATGAGGTAAAAAGTGAAGAGAGCCTGCGAATTGGTGTGCATCGTCACCGTGATTCAATCACGAGGCGCGGGGGGGAATTCAGGGGCATAGTATAATTATCCAATTTATAATATACATACGCTTGAATTAAATGAAGCCCAAGTAAATGTTTGAGGGCTGCATGGTGGAAGAGTCTAAGGACTCGAGGCTGCACGGAACAGGACAAAGAGGTGGGGGCGCCTATCTAACTGCAAAGGTTCACCATCCCACTTGACCCATCACAGATTAATCAAACCGCATGCACTGAATTATATTATATGAATCATATAATTGTGGTAAAAAAAATGCAATTTTGCCCTGAAACTATATTGCTTGTGGAGAGAAATGTGTGATGTGTCCGTGAAGAATTTATCAATATGTGAAGTTGTGTCAAATTTCCTCCTCGTCATGAAATAACAAGTCAGTTGTATAAAACAAGATTTTGTTCCGAATTCCTTAATCCTTGTTCGTGTAAACTACTCTACTATCATTTCATCGCCACAAGATGACAATAGCAACAGTGACGAGCAAATGAAACAAAATGATGCACAATCCCGTGGGTCCTTTTAAAAATTGAGATTAATACATTTTGGCTCTTTAAATTTAGGTCAGGTTTAGGGTTCAAGTCTAAACCCTATTTTTTTTTTTAACAATTTGTTCCATTTACCATCAAATGTATTTTTCTACTATTTTGGTTTGAAATAAAATCATCACATCTCATGGGGGATCTCAATGCCTCAAATGTATCTATATCAAAAACACTAGGGCGGTTTGGCTAGTGGAATCGGATTATAAGGTGGAGGAGTAAAAAGTTCTGGAATTAGGAATTTCAATGTTTGTTTGGATGTCCAAATTATAAGATGCTAGCTCAAAAATATAATTTTTTGTTTGATTGTTCACAAAATTCTGGAATTTTGTTAAAATTGTTAAAAAAGTATCAATTTTATAAATATAACATAATATTATTATAATATATATTTTATATTACAATCATAATATTATTATATATATATATATATATATATATATATATATATATATTATAGATGAAAATGATATATTTTAGACGTTATACACGTTATGAGCATATATAATCAAATATTTTGATAATAAAACATGATAAATAAGTAATAAGTAATAAATAATCACAAAATCATGTTATAATTTTTATATTAAATAATTCTCGATGAAATTACTTTAACGTGTGTTTTGTGTTTAATTCAGGATAAACGACAAAATTTGACAAATCCAAGCCCATGACTACGTTCCTCTCGCCGAGACGAACAATTTCGATATAAAATCCATGTCATTTGATGGAACAATGAGAAAGTTACAATAATTTTAATATATGACCGTAATTATTTGCTGCAATACCGCAATTTTACGGATATTTGGCCGCAATATCGCCGCAATTTCCGCAATTTTCCAAAAACACAATATTGCGCAATATATGATTGCGATTTTGCGATTCTAAATTGCATACCGCAATTTCCGCAATTACGACGCAATATCGCCGCAATTTAAAACACTCATATATATATATATATATACAATTATTTTGTCATTATTATATATTATTATAATAATATATATAATATTACATTAATAATTTGGATATAATTATTATATATTAGTGTAATAATATATTATATAATATTAATAATATGGATATAATTATTTTCTCATTATAATATAATTATTATATATAATTTTATATTAATAATGGATATATTTATTATAATATAATTGTTTTATCAATATACTATTATTATTGCATATTATTATAATAATATATAATATTATATTAATTATATGGATATAATTATTTTATTATTATTTATTATTACAATAATTATTGCAATATTAAATATTCATATAATACATGATTATGTTATATTATTTTATTGTGATAATATATAATACTAAAATAATAATTATATTATAATAATCATATTCGTATAATATATTATAATAATAATATTAAATATATTGTTATATTATTATAAAATTATATTTTATTCATATAATAATATTCTTTGATTAAACATTTTGCTCCATTTTGGCACTCCTCAAATTTGAGGAACAAAACTTTAATAGAAAAATAGAAATAAAAGATTACAAAAATTATATATTTCCATTCTTGCATACCTACCAAACAAAGAATTCACTTTTGCATCATTTCAAAATTTAAATTTCACTCATAATTCCACCTTTCAAAATACAAAGGTAAAGGGATGTAGGGGTGGGCATTCGGTTGAACCGAACTGAACCGAACCAATTAAGACCATACCGAATCAAACCGAACCGAACCGAATAAAATTTGAACCGATTTAAAACCGAACCGATTAAACCAAATTTCTTATTCGATTTGTTCGGTTGAACCGAATAAGAAGCTTTATAATGATAAAATTAAAATTCCATTTAGCAAAAAACATATAAAAACAAATCATATAAAATATAATTATATTATTTATAATTTTACAATATGAAATATTTTTTTTTTAAAATATATATAATAAAAACATGAAAAATAATACTAATTCGGTCGGTTGGGTTTAATCGGTTTTAAAAATACCAAAACCGAACCGAACCAAATAAACCGAATAATATCAATTTTTTAACCGAACCGAACCAAATGAATCGAAAAACCGAACCGATTAAACCGAATTCGACCGGTTCAGTTCGGTTCCCAAATAAACCAAACCATTTGCCCACCCCTAAAGGGGTGTTTGGCAACTAGAATTTGAGTTGGAATTAGGATTATAAAACCCTCCACTATCAAATTTTTTGGTTTGACATGTCTTCAAAATGGAATTATAAGATTCAAGAATTTTCTATTTGCCTCCTTTACTCTCAAATTGAAATCCAACAAAAGTTAAAATTCCAGGATGAAGGAAAATATTAAGATTAACTTGCTCTTTTATTAAAATATTTAATAATTATATCATAATATTATCAAGATAATAATTATATTATATTTATAATAATTAATATTATCAGAAAATAATAATATTGTAATAATAATAATAATATTATTATATAGTGATTATATTATTATTATGTTATATATTATATTATAATTATTATATTCATATAATTAATATAATATTCTATATAATATAATAATATTCTATATTATTTATATCATTATTATTATATTGTAATATTAATAATCATAATCATAATCATAATAATATTTTAAAAATAAACTGACTATATTAGAATTATTATATCCATATAATTAAAATAATATTGTATATATTATTTCCATAATATTATTATTATTATTATTATTATTATAATATCATAATTATATAATATAGTAATTATATTATAATAATTATTATATAGTAACTATATCAAAATTATATTAAAATTATATTTATTATATTCATAAAATTAATATAATATTATATGATTATATTGTAATAATATTAGATGTACTTTAAATTATTACAATATTATATTTTATGCATATAATATGATAATATTTTTATAGTAATATATATAACATTATATTAATTATATATAATATAATTACTATGTCTAATGTTTACTATATATTATTATAATAGTATATAATATAATATTATTTATATGGAAATAATAAGTATACAATAATAATATAACAGTATAACAATATTATTATTATATTATTAAAATAATATATCATATGTTATTATAGTAATATGATTATTATATATTATTACAAATAATATATAATATAATATTATTTGATTTATATGAATATAATATTATATATCTTGTAATATAATATGAGAGCACCTATATAGCTTGTACAAGCAAACCTTCATCTTTGCTTGTGACTTTTTAGCCGTTGGATGATGCTGTAAGATCTGTGCACAATTAAAACACGCTAATGTTGAAAACTTAACACCACAATTAACACCGTCTGAACCCTCCTTCCTTAGCGAGCTCTTTTTCCATGAAAACCCTCGCGAGGTCTCTCTCTCTCTCTCTCTCTCTCTCTCACACACACACACACACACAAAGCTTCTCTCCGAGGTAATCACTCTTCTCTCAACTGAGCTAATCCGAGGCGACAGATCTCTCCTCTCCGAGGCGACAGCTCTCTTCTTTCCGTGTGCGACATATCTCACTTGTGCGACAGCTCTCAAGCGGCTCCAAAGCGGCTATAGATGAATTGGCTCCAAAGCGAGGACGGCCTCATACTATCTGAGGTAAGTTTCAGTTTTGTACGAATTTCTTAGTTTCCAGCAACATTCATGCTTAATTCATATGATTTTTTTATTAATATTGTATATATTGTCCGATTTTAGATGAATTGGATCTTAATTCATGCTGTTATCGGTGATTTCAATTGATATAAGGGCTGTCTTTTGTGTGTCGGGGCTGGTTTTGATGGATTGGAGGATGATTAGCAGTTAATTAGGAATCAATAAGCTATTTTAGGGTTTCTACGAATGATTGGGACAAATTAGGGTTTATTAGGTTCTTTTTAAGGCTCTAATTGGATTTTTCTAATTGAGAATTATTACTTGTACTTAATAATATTGAGTTCAATTTTAATTTTTGAACTAATTTTCAGATTACGAATTTGATATAACTCAGGATTGGATGCGAAGCTCGGGACTTGATAATGGAGCTTGAAGAGAGGAGGTGTGGTGGGCCCGCTTTTCAGAGACTGGAGAAGAAGCTTGGGACTCGATAATGCAGCTTGAAGAGAGGAAGTGTGGCAGGCCCGCTTTTCAGAGACAGGAGAAGAAGCTCAGGACTCGATAATGGAGCTGAAGAGAGCAAGTGTTGCGGGCCCGCTTTTCAGAGACAGGAGAAGAGGCTCGGGGTTGGAGCTTGAAGAGAGGAAGCGTGGCGGGTCCGCTTTCCAGAGAGGAGAAGAAGCCTCGGGATTGGACCTTGAAGAGAGGAAGCGTGGCGGGCCCGCTTTTCAGAGACAGGAGAAGAGGCTCGAGATTGGACCTTGAAGAGAGGAAGCATGGCGGGCCCACTTTTCAGAGACAGGAGAAGAAGCTCGGGGGTCGTGTGTGTTGATGAGTTTTTTGTAAATAAGAAGAATATGGAAGTATTTAGGATAAGATACTTTTGCGATTGAATGTAAATGTGAATGTCCATATGTAAACGTAAAAGTGAATATAAAACTGAAAGGGTAATGTAATTCATCTTGTATGTGTGTTTTTTTTAATGTCGATATGATATCGGTACTGGTCTGTACCAATAATATAACCCTGAATTTTAAAATTCCTTAAAAAGTTCAGAAAAATAATAGAATTCTAAAATTACATAGATGTCCAAAACCAACAATAAATTACAAATTAGTCCAGTTTTAAGACATTTGAATAATAAATCAAAAATTATATAAATGTCCCACAAATTACACAAATATCAATAAATTGAAAATAAATTCATCGAACAACAACATTTCTAGAATTACTCTAAAGTCTAACAAAACAGTCAAATTGCAAAAAAGTCCAAACTAACCCTGAATTTTAAAATTCCTTAAAAGTCCAGAAAAATAATAGAATTCTGAAATTACATAGATGTCCAAAACAACAATAAATTACAAATTAGTCCAGTTTTAAGTCATTTGAATAATAAATCAAAAATTACATAAATGTCAAATCATCGAGATGCATCTGATTAATGTGTTGAAATAAAATAAACGATTAACGATTGTTTGAACAAAAATCATTCGAATAAAAAAATAAGTATACCTCAAATGAATCTTTGTTATCGTCATGTAATTCATTCGAACAAAAGTCTGTTTTTGAAGATGAAGGATTGTTCGACATCACCTATGTAAAGAGGAAGATAACGAAACGAAATAGTTCAACAAATATTCATAATCAATAAGGATAGAAATAGAGAAAAAATTGTTTGCTGCCAAGATCAGATCTTGCAATTTTCAGAAATTTCATTGTTTGTTTCTTAAATTACTTGAGAAAACAAGGTGCTAAAACGTCAATTAAGGAAACAGGGTATATTTGCCATGTATAGAAATCCTCTGTTTTTATTACTTTTATTAACACACCGTGAGCACACATCTCTTCTGCCGTGAACGTGAAGTTAACGAGAGTGTGAAATAATAACGGAGCTGTTAAGTCAATCCCGTGCATATATTTTGTTGGATCCAACGGCTAAAAAGTCACAAGCAAAAATAAAGGTTTGCTTGGACAAGCTATATAGGTGCTCTCATATAATATATAATAACTAGGATAATGCACGCGCTACGCTGCGGAAATATTAATTTTGTTCTTCAATTCAACTTAAAACTTGAAAAAGCAATAGCATGAATGATGATAAATTAGTTTTACTTTTATACAAAAAATAAATTACATTAGAGAAATACAAATTACACAAAAAAGAGAATTGGTAAGAAATTCTTTTTAACTTTAGTCAATACTTTTAATATAAAAAAGTTATATGAGGTAATTTAGTAAAGAAAAACTCAAATACACAAAATCAATTACACAAGACAAATTAAAACTTCAAACACTAACTGCATGAATATGTGATGATATATTAGTTTTCCTTTCACATAAAAAACTAAATTACATTATTATACCTTGATAATATAAAAACTTAATTAATAGGAAATTTCAAGAGTTCAAATAAATATCTTCTCTTGGCTCCCAACTCACACCCCATGATCCACCTTTAAATGAAACATTCTAGTGATATACATTTATGGGATAATTTATAATAATAATAATAAATTATTATTATTATTTTTTAACAAATCATGATCGACCTTGAAATGCAATATTCTCGTGATATAATTTTATAATAATAATAATAATAATAATAATAATTATTATTTTAACAAAATAATTAGTTACCTGATCAACACATTGCTGGGTGAGGCAATCACGAAGAGTAATCTCTGTTACTTGTTCAAACGCCACATGTTTCAGTTAGCCTCGAATTCTTTCTCAGATTGTTTTGTTTGCATCTCTACCCTTGTTTGCCACATATTCCATCACTACCATCATGAACCTGCGTGCATGACTGCCAGGGCCGGCCCGGGGTTTTGAAATACCCGAAGCCAAATTTTGCCAAATTATAAATTGGACCCGCAAATTCATTAACATACTAAAAATTATCAAATATAAAATTCCAAAAATATTACATCAATGTTTTACATAGTTTTCAAATTCAAAATTCAGTGATCGATTACAATCAAATTCAGTGCTCGTCACAGATTTCAATGCTTGATTAAATTTCAACATACGTAGAAATGCGTTGATCAGACCAGACATCAGTATTTTTACAACAGATTCATGTAATTTTACATATTAGTAAATTACAACAATCAACAGAAAACATATCAGTAATTTTACAACAGTCAACAAAAATGTGCTCGATTAAATTATGTGCTCGATTTACAACAGTCAACATACAAGTAATTTTACAACATAAAACTCAAAACAGATTTACAAATTACACAAATTCAACAGATTTAAACGAAATCCAACAGATTCAACACAAATTCAACAGATTTAACAGAAATTCAACAGATTCAACACAAATTCAACACAAATTCAATACACGAACCAACATACAACAGATCAGTCATTGACTGCATGAGGGATGTATCTGCAACAATGCCAAAATAACATTTAATCATTTATTAATTTTTCAGAAATGCCCTTCAGATTTCAGGTTATTAGATTCATAAATCATAATACCTGTTCAAATTCCTTTTTGTCTCGTGTCTTTTTCTCATGCTTGTATTTTCTTCAATGGTACCTAAAGTTTATTAAAAAAAATATTACAAAAAATAGAATATAAAAAATAAGTTCACATGCAAAACAAATATAATAATTTCATAAGAAGCTAAGTGCATATATGTAAATTTCACCTTAACAACAATGGCAATCTTGGTTTATATCATCCGCAATATATTCTTTACAGTGCATTCAGAGGGTATTTTGGTACTTACAATTCTCAGAAATACCCATATTTTGTCTTGTGCTTAAAAATACAAAATTTAAATGAATATATATAAATTAATTTTCAATATTATGAATTGATGACAAATTTTTATACTTGATTCTTTTGAGAGCAGACCTTGTGATGACATCAGCACCTTGTTCAAACAAAAGAGATATTCGATTTGTAAATCTGAATATATTTGACCCCTAAAAAAGAAGATATAGATTTTGCAAAAGATTTTAAGATCTTGGATTTCAAATTTAAACAATTTAAACCTGTTTGACATATTTTCCTCTTAAGGCTAATTTTTGCTTGACCATAATTATATGTCCTTCAAATACAGAGGGTTGGAATGTAAATTATCAATTAAAGTTTTTTTTGTGTGCAAATCAGTAATAATTAAGAGATTTTTGCAAATATCCAAAATTTTAATAATATTAAATTACCTGCCAGCAAGGGAGGCGACTAAATCAGGGTGAAGTTCCTTAATAATTCCGAGCCTAAGATTGTACTCTCTCCTGCTGGACTCAAGCACTGCATTTTTATTCAAAATTACCCCCCATAAACTTCACATTTACATAAGATACAGTAATGAAATTACCCGTAATAACTAACGATTAAATTATGAAGGTTATAAATAAGAAAGTGAATTATATTAATACTTTTGAATATCAATGTCTAAACATCAAAAATTAATGAAATGTAGGCTTTGCATAGATGATGTAATCTCCATAGGAAGCCCTGTACTCATCTTGGACCATATAAGGGCCTGTTTGTAATTTCACATATTTTAATAGACCATTGTATAAAATAAAATAAAAAAGAAAATATTTGGAGTGATCTGCAAAAAAGCTTGCCATTTTGGCAACAAGCCCAAATTCAACACTTGTTTGCTTTAATCCACATTTTTTACCAGATAAAACTACACAAATAAAAAATAATCAATATCCGAGCTATAATCGTATATAATAAACTATCGCAAATAAAAATACATATATGAAAAATGTGTCGTACTAATAATTTAAAATTATTGTTACCAGATAAAACTACAGAAATTAAAAATAATCAATATTCGAGCTATAATCGTATGTGACAAATTATCGCAAATAAAAATAGATATATGAAAAATGTGTCGTATTAATAATATAAAATTATTGTATACCTCCCAAACATTTTAGGGATATCATCATGAGCCATTTCTCTTCCATTATCCTTAAAAATACGGAGCAGCAAATCAAACAGTGCCACGTCAGCGCTGAAGAATATAAGCAATGGATCATGTACCCAGTGGCCAGTAGTAGTACCTTACAAGAAAAAGAAACGCGGAAAATGCATTTCGACCCCTGTTTTTGGCGTCCTTTCCAGAAGTGAGCTCCTTGACTTTCATTTTTACTTCCTTTGCTAGTCTTTTCTGTACACCTGTAAAAATACACAAGAAATGATAAAACCACAAGATGAAATTTAATTCTTGATGTAGAATGCAAGACCACAACATAATAGCTAAAAAAAACAAACAATGAGTTAAACCCGAAATCCAAAATTGAAAACAAAAACATGAGACATGAAAGTAGCAATAAAATGAGTGTTTCGAGAATTTACTAATTCTTAAGATACTCTCAAGAGTTATTTCATAAACACCTGAGCCTCATGAGATTTTGGCTAGAAATTAATTATAGGCTAAATCTGAAATTGAATACAATTATATGTGAGACTTTATTAAATTCCAAGGAAATTGAACAACTAATTCTGACAATTGTGTGTGCCATAACCCTAAATCACAATCGAAAACAAATACATGAGAAATTGCTAACATACCTACAAAATAAGTTTGTTTCAAGATTCTACGAAATCTGAAGATACTTCTTAGGGGAATTCCATCGAACACCTGATCGTCATAACGAATTTCATCTGAAATTGTAAACAAAAATAAATGAGACAATTAAACCCCAAGAAAATTTAACAGCTACATATGACAACTGAGTATGCCATAATTGAATTTAAAGGGAAATCTTTTTTTTTTTATCAAATCACTAAATTCTTTTTCAATATAAAAAACTGTAAATCTGTTTTTTCTCGACAAAGGTAAAAAAATTGTTCTATACAAATTAAAAAGAGGGATCACTTAGAAATATGAATATCCACGATTCATGCCCAAATTCAGAAACAAATAAGAATCTCCACGAGAAAGCAATATTGAAAAACAAAGACAAAACAATACCTTTAGGTTCTTTCTTCGATTATTTGTTGATTTGAGAATGACAGGGTAATAATCCTAATTAACTTAATTTCTAATCAATTTCAGGTAGAAGGTGGATTTGGGGGAGAAATAGATAGAAGAGAAGGTAGATAAGAGATAGAGAGAACTTGGATTGAGAAGAGAGTTCTTAACAAAATTCATATGTCAAAATTATTACAGACTGCTGAATATAAATACCAAGTAAATAACTAAATTACTGTAGTAAAAATCTACTAAGTTTTAATGAACCGAAAATAGGGATGTCAATGGGCCGGGTAGAAACCCGAACCCGCGGGTACCCGACCCGAACGGGGCGGGTAATACCCGAAAAAAATACCCGCGGGTCGGGTAATACCCGAAAAAAAATACCCGCTCCGGGTTCGGGTTCGGGTTCGGGTATGATTTTTTACCCGCGGGTATACCCGTTACCCGAACCCGAACCCGAACTCGAAAAATACCCGAAAATATCTCATAAATAAGAAAATTTTGGATGTTTTATGGATTAATTATTTGTAATATTTGGATTTTTGATGTATTTGTACAAATTGTTTGTTTTATATATTTAAAATTATTGATAATTTTACGTATTTATATAATAATTTTTAATTTTTTAATTTATTTAGATTATTTATTAATAATTTTCGGGTAACGGGTTCGGGTTCGGGTATACCCGTTATCCGCGGGTTCGGGTTCGGGTATGGATTTTTACCCGCGGGTATTTTGGGTTCGGGTTCGGGTATGGGGGAGGCTTACCCGAACCCGACCCGCCCCGTTGACATCCCTAACCGAAAACAGTAAAAATAATTAAAGAGGGCACTGTGGATCTTCCGCTCTATGGACGCCTCCATTTCGGATAAAGGGACCCCTCCATTCTGGCCCGACTCGAATGACTCCTTCAGCCACTTTCTTTAAAGCCCATAGCACTTCCACTCATTTTCTTTATTTTAACCTTCTTACAGATCTTAACTCTCAGCCCACGGCCCGTTACACTCTTACCACCTTGATCCGGTATTTCGGCTCCCTTAGCGGATCCTTCTAACACTCTTACCACTCCGTTATCATTGCCATTGCCTGACAGAGAAAAGAGGTGGAATCGCCAAAGACAGCACGGGGCTTCGTATTTCTCCTAGAAACGCAGAAAGAAGAGAAAAGATGAAAACAATATGAGAAGAGGCAAATGACGCGATCTTCGATCTGTGAAGAGGTATGTGCGACGAACATGGCTTTCCATGGTTTATGGATTACAGAGATGTTTCGGTGAAGAAGAGATGTATCTGGAAAGAGGGTGGCTGTTTGGAAGTGAAGAGGTGTTGGTACAAGATAACTGATAAGAGGAAAATAATGTACATTTTTGATATCTAATTTGGGGATTTTAGCTCTTTTTGAATCATAACTTTATATATACAATTGTTCATATTTGAGATAACAAGAATATTTCTTCACTAAGTGTGTTTTATTGCTTAATTACAGGTTTTAGGGGGAAATTCTCGGCAATCCAAGAGTGTAGTTGGCTTCATCTCCTCGCGCCGTTAAAATCGATATATCATACCGACCAATTCGGTACACGTGTGAAGGAAAAGACAAATAATCATCAACATAAGATATTGCACCAAACTCTACTCGAAAACCACTCACACAATTGCCACTCTACAGCCCCACCTACCTCACCTACCACCCCCAACTACCCTCAATCCTCTCACCCATCTCTCGGCCAATGGAAAAGCCCCAATGACACTATAAATAAGACCCCAATGCCTATGGGCAGTCCTAGGGATGTCAATGGGTCGGGTTCGGGTCGGGTATAAGCTCACCCATACCCTTACCCATCTTAATCGGGTAATACCCATACCCGACCCGTCAAGTAAACGGGTAATTTTACCCGCCCCGTTTAGTACCCGCGGGTATTCGGATTATCCACGGGAAATTTTACCCACACCTATACATATACAAAAATATTAAAATATACGAACAAAATATATATTTTTTTCAAATCAAAATAACATTATAGATTCATATAGCGGGTTGTATAATAAAACTAAAATTAGCAGAAACATAAAATAACAGTAAAAACAAAATATAATAAACATAAATCGAGAAAATTATTTATTTTAGTTTATTTACTAAATAAATAAAAAATTAGTTGTATAATAAAAAATTAATAGAAAACATAGATTAAAATAAATAAGAAATCAACAAAAATATTAATATAATGAGATTTATTAAGAGTATGGTTCGGGTCGGTATACCCGCGGATCGGGTATGGCCTCACCCATACCCTACCCGTCTCGAGCCGGGTATTTTTTAATCGGGTAATACCCGACCCGTCCGGGCCGGGTACCCGTCGGACACGGGTATTACCCAACCCATTGACATCCCTAGGCAGCCCCCCCTCTCCCGCTCTTCGGAGCACTTTCACGCCCACACTCACTCTCTCTCTCTCTCTCTCTCTCTCTCTCTCTCTCTCTCTCTCTCTCTCTCTCTCGCACTCTCTCTCTCTCTCTCTCTCTCTCTCTCTCTCTCTCTCTCTCTCTCCCTCTTAGCAAGTCCAAGAATCTTTCAAGAACACGCAAGAATTGCAAAATCGAACGATAATTCTCTAAGATCGATCACCGAATTGAAGCTCACTTCGTTCGGTGAATTGGTCTACACTTCGACGAAGATCGAGTTGTGGGGTTTTGGTTGGAGCTTTCTTCATCCGAATCCGCGCAAGCAAGGAGTCGAGCTTACTCTAATTTGATTGGAAGCTTCCTTCCAATTGATCCCTTGCAAATCTCGAGTTCACTCAACCGGTACGGAGCTCACTTCGATTGGCGAGTGGATTGGTACGAAAGGAACGAGTTGTGCGAGGTGTCTAGCTCACTAAGCATCTCAAATCAACGAGGAAGGCATCCAAGACGAGACTCGAAGCTCACTTCATCTCTCTAGGTGTTTTTTTTCCTTTCTTGTAATTCTTGTAGTTTTAATTGAATTGGATTTGTGTAAAGAATTCGTGGTTTAATGAATCTCTTTCTTTGCTCTAAATCTTTGTTTCTTGACTCGATCTTTTGCTCTATTTTTAATTGCACTTTGGTCCTTAATTAAGACATTAAACAATCTCTGATCAAATCTTAATTCAAATCATCAAATAAAACAATAAACCTGAGATCCAGTAAATATTCCGTTATAACGGAACCCAGTTGCGTTACAACGGACTAGACGGTTTGTACCTCATTTTCAGTTGGTTAAAACTCCGTTGTAACGTACCTATAGTTCCATTGTAACGGACTAGTCATAATTTCTACTCAAAAGGATCAATACAAGTACGTTTTAACGGACATCGCGGTCCGTTGTAACGGATTAACCAATCCGTTGCAACGCAACCACTGTTCGTTATAACGGACAAGTATAGTGCGTTATAACGGAGTTTCATCCGTTGTAACGGATGTTCATCTCACACTTAGCGCCAGAATTTTCGCTCAAGTCCGTTGTAACGGACCTAATTTGTGTTATAGCGGACTATATTCTGGAAAATTTCTGCTTAACTCTTTCTTGTTTTGATTCATTATTTGACGCATATACTCCTCGTGGAACGAATCTATACATTTGCTACTGTACAAACATAGATTATAAATTTTGTTGATTGTTCGGGGTTTTAACACAACGACATATTAAAACACGCCAAAAATCCGTTCATCAAATGGCGCCGCTGCCGGGGAGTAATGTTCAAGTCAAATTTTGAATCAAACTTGCAATCTCGAGTGACATTTCTAATAGAATTGATAAGTTTGAACTTGATATTTCACTACTTTCGAAAATTTTCTATTCTTGCAAGGTACACGGAGTAGAACAAGATGGATCATCAAGAAAGACCAAGAACGTTTGGAGAATTGCTAACTCAAGAACAACCTCCAAGAAGATATCCAAAACACATAACGCTTAAAGAAATGATCAATCAAGATATCGACGAATGGAAAGAAAGAAAAGAAGAACGAAGGCTCGGTTTGCTCTCATGTTCCATCTCAAATCAATACGAAGAATCACACACCGAGACCCTTTATCAAAATCCCATCTACGAAGCTCGCGAATACGAAAATGAATCCCCATGGGGTTATGAGACACAATCCTATACCGAAACCACCAATAACTACTCAAACCCCATATACGAACCTTCTCAAAATGAACTCGAATTTCAACACAAATTTGAATACCAAGATCACCCATTTCAATCCCAAAACGAAAATCCAAACCATGAATTAAAACGAATGATGGAGGAAATGATGGCGATGATAAAACAAAATTGTGGAGAATTGAATCAAGATGTTGAAGATTTGAAACAAGAATTAAAGGAAATCAACGAAATCAAACATGAAATCAAACAAGAGATTAAAACCACCTCTCAACGACTTGGAAATATTCAATCCATCGTAAACGATCTAGATCGAAGAATTACTTGTCTAGAGTTAGAATATTCAAATGAGGAGAACATGGAGATTGAAAACGACAAGAGTTCAAGTATGGGGGGATTCGATGAAAGCGTTGGAACGAGAACGACAATTGAAGAAGAAAAGGTGTCAATGGATTCAACTCTCCAAAAGACGGTTCAACTCACTCCAATCGATGAAAACGAGCAAGAAGAAAAATCTACAATTCTCCAAGGTGAATTCTTTCCATATATCATCAATTTTAATCCATTTAAGAACTATGATGCTTCTCATGATAGAAATTCACCTTGTGTAGATTTATCAAGGAAGTCAAATACATTCGAGACACTCACGCCTCTCACAACTCCTCTTCATCAAACTCCAAGTGATAAAGCAATTCGAAAAATCCGAAGCGAAGTGACGATTGTCTTTATGCCACTTTCAACGTATGAAAAACGAGTGATACACACGCTGATTTCTCTCATCGCCAACATCTCAAAGGGAGTATTTCGAGGCGGTCGAAAAGTAGCGATCCATGTTAGCGCTTCGTTTAATTTTGAAGGAGGATAACATCGGCATGGTCGAGCTCGAGACCATAAACGAGAGCGCTATCGAGGGAGGCAAACCCTCATACCAACGGTGCAAGGACTACATGCTCAAGCTCGATTGGTACATTCCAAGATAAACCAAGAATTCCAATTCTCCATCACATCCAAGGTTTATAATTTCCATTCTCTCTCATTACAAGCTAACCTTGTTTCGAATTTTTGAAAATATTGCCACTCTTTAGTGAGCAATGAAATCATACTAGGTCATTTAATCTCAAGTAAGGGGATACAAGCCGACGAGGCGAAAATCAACGTGATCAAGACGCTTTCATCTCCAACAAAGGCACAAAATCGTTTCCTCCGAATCTCCTCGATCAACTTCCACGAATTCCCGATCAAATAATTGCAAGGGTGTGACCAAGACACGAAATACGCGACAAGATGGTTGGAGACAACACCGGCAAAGGATGCGAATTCGAAATCGGTGATCGGTTCAACTCCAAAAGGAAGCAAATGTCGCGTTGGATCGACCCATTTGCGGTGACCAATGTCACACCATTTGGAGTTGTGGAGATTCGAAGCGACGAAACGAATGAAGCGTTCGAGATGAACGGCAAACGCCTCGAGCATTTCTACGCAAAATTCGAAACAAGATGAATGGAGGAGCAACAAGTCGAAGACGATCAAGCACCACACATCAAAGGTTGTGTCTCTCCTTAACTTCTTTTAATTTTTCTCTATATTATCGCTTGAGGACAAGCGAAAGAATAAGTATGGGGGGTGGGGGGGGGGGGGGATATACACACAATCTTTGATTTAAATTTTTTTTTTTTTTTGCAACTCGGTTGTAACGGACCTAAGGTCAGTTATAACGGAACTGCTTCTGGCAAAATTTGTTTTTTGCCTAAAAAAATGAAAAAAACGAGCTTTTAATTGAATTTTTCGACATTCTAAATTTTTTTTGAGCATCAAGGATATACAAGCAAATGTTTTATGCAAGTTAAAGGTTTTTCTCCACCACATTGAATAAATCATCGATTTTTAAACAAATTTTCACCAAACTAGCATAATTTTACTCTCAAATTTGAAATTTTCACAAATATTTGAAGGAGTTGATTGAGATCTTGAAGAGATTCTTTTAGGGATTCAAACCCTAATCAATGAATTCACTAAATTCATAAGTTTTTGACAAATTGATCAATCCTCGATTTACATGACACACCATTTTCAATAAATAAACCCATTTTGAACTTGGAATTTCTAAAAAGTTTTGTTTGAACCAATTTAGTAAGTTTTGTTTGAATTTAAAATTTGACCATTTGCACTTAAAGAGCTCGACCGTTCATGGGGATTCGAAATTACACTAACGGGAACCAATTTGCGCTCAAAGCTTGATTCGATGAGCTCATGCACCTTGATTAAGTAATGAGTGGTGTGAGTCATGACAACTTGTTGACTAAAGGGGTGCATGAGTCGTAGTAAACCAAAGTAGCCGGTTCTTGGTGTGAGTCATGATCAAGAGTCGATGCAAAAAAGTTTTCTACAATCACGGATTAAAGCGCTTTCGATTGTCGGGTCCGTGCGATTGATTAAGTAATGAGTGGTGTGTGTCATGACCACTTGTTGGCTAAAGATTGCGCGGATCCATGGGGTTTTACTAAGTAATGAGTGGTGTGAGTCATGACCACTTGTTATCCCAAAGGACACACATGGGGACCATCGAAAGCAACAACGAAGAAAAGAAAAGAAATAAAAAGAATAAAAGAAAAGAAGAAAAATAAAAAGAATAAAAAGGAAAGAAAAGGAGTTCAAAAATCGAGCGCAAGTTGGGAAAATTTAGTAGAAATCGAAGATGAACCAAGTACTAACGTACCGAACGGTTTAAAAGTGACAAATTACATTTAAGAAACGATTTTTGCAAAACGGAAAAATTGATTTTCATTAATGCTTTTTCATGATAATCCTTGTGAATTATGGAGTGAAAAGAATTGAATGATGGTGTTTAATCATTTTTTCGGTTGAGATCATTTGCTCTAGTAAACTCTTCGAATTTGTGCAATTCATTGAAAATAGATTCTAATATAACTAAAAACTTATCTCTTTCAATATTAGTGATTATGAAAATCCAAACCAAGAATTAAAACGAATGATGGAGGAAATTCTCGGCAATCCAAGAGTGTAGTTGCCTTCATCTCCTCGCGCCGTTAAAATCGATATATCATACCGACCAATTCGGTACACGTGTGAAGGAGAAGACAAATAATCATCAACATAAGATATTGCACCAAACTCTACTCGAAAACCACTCACACAATTGCCACTCTACAGCCCCACCTACCTCACCTACCACCCCCAACTACCCTCAATCCTCTCACCCATCTCTCGGCCAATGGGAAAGCCCCAATGACACTATAAATAAGACCCCAAGGCCTATGGGCAGCCCCCCTCTCCCGCTCTTCGGAGCACTTTCACGCCCTCTCTCTCTCTCTCTCTCTCTCTCTCTCTCTCTCTCTCTCTCTCTCTCTCTCTCTCTCTCTCTCTCTCTCTCTTAGCAAGTCCAAGAATCTTTCAAGAACACGCAAGAATTGCAAAATCGAACGATAATTCTCTAAGATCGATCACCGAATTGAAGCTCACTTCGTTCGGTGAATTGGTCTACACTTCGACGAAGATCGAGTTGTGGGGTTTTGGTTGGAGCTTTCTTCATCCGAATCCGCGCAAGCAAGGAGTCGAGCTTACTCTAATTTGATTGGAAGCTTCCTTCCAATTGATCCCTTGCAAATCTCGAGTTCACTCAACCGGTACGGAGCTCACTTCGATTGGCGAGTGGATTGGTACGAAATGAACGAGTTGTGCGAGGTGTCTAGCTCACTAAGCATCTCAAAGCAACGAGGAAGGCATCCAAGACGAGACTCGAAGCTCACTTCATCTCTCTAGGTGTTTTCTTTCCTTTCTTGTAATTCTTGTAGTTTTAATTGAATTGGATTTGTGTAAAGAATTCGTGGTTTAATGAATCTCTTTCTTTGCTCTAAATCTTTGTTTCTTGACTCGATCTTTTGCTCTCTTTTTAATTGCACTTTGGTCCTTAATTAAGACATTAAACAATCTCTGATCAAATCTTAATTCAAATCATCAAATAAAACAATAAACCTGAAATCCAGTAAATATTCCGTTATAACGGAACCCAGTTGCGTTACAACGGACTAGACGGTTTGTACCTCATTTTCAGTTGGTTAGAACTCCGTTGTAACGTACCTATAGTTCCGTTGTAACGGACTAGTCAGAATTTCTACTCAAAAGGATCAATACAAGTACGTTGTAACGGACATCGCGGTCCGTTGTAACGGATTAACCAATCCGTTGCAACGCAACCACTGTTCGTTATAACGGACAAGTATAGTGCGTTATAACGGAGTTTCATCCGTTGTAACGGACGTTCATCTCACACTTAGCGCAAGAATTTTCACTCAAGTCCGTTGTAACGGACCTAATTTGCGTTATAACGGACTATATTCTGGAAAATTTCTGCTTAACTCTTGCTTGTTTTGATTCATTATTTGACGCATATACTCCTCGTGGAACGAATCTATACATTTGCCACTGTACAAACATAGATTATAAATTTTGTTGATTGTTCGGGGTTTTAACACAACGACATATTAAAACACGCCAAAAACCCGTTCATCAATAACTAATGTTTTATGAAATTTAATTGCATTGCGATCCTCTGCAATGATGACGTGGCAAATTAAGGATGCAAATAATGACTTGTAAATTGTATTAGTAGGATTAATTATTAAACTCATATAATATAATATAATTAATATTATATTATATATTTAATGAATATTTTGTCTACATTTTCAATAACAAAATTGCAAAAGTTTTTAAACAACCAAACAAAAAATTATATTTTCCAGCATCTTACAATCCGGACATCCAAGCAAACTGTGGAATTACTAATTCCAAAACATTTGAATTTGGATGTAGGATTTCATCGTACAATAAAAGGTTATTTCTAGAAAGAATCTGTATTCAAGATATATCGACTCAATTTGGTTTAGTGCAACTTTTGAAAGACAACCCGAGTATAATCTAGACAAAGAAGGCTAGAAATGATTTTTCACTTCACCGAAAACAATCCATCATGAGCATACGTTGCCTATTGTGCTCATTGTCTGGAGAAATGTTCCGGAGTTGTCCATTGTCCGCTTGCCCCGTTTTTTCTTGCCTCACACTAGTTATACCCTCTTTTATACATATTTTTATATTATTTCATACATTTTTTTTTCTATACTGTATGGATAAAAGGTATTTTGTTATTTATATCATTGTTATTATTATTTATATATTTTCTCTATTATTTTATTATTTTTTCTCTATTATGTATTAAAGATCTGTTCTTATTTATATATTTTTTTATATACTTGGGATTAAAGATTTGTTGTTATTTTTATTGTTTGCTATTATTTATAACATTTTCTGTACTATGAAAAAAGATCTGTTATTATTTATATTTTTTTTCCTTTGTAAAAATGTATATAAACAACTAGCGAAATATTTATAATTTTTTCTATACTATGGATACAACTCTGTTGTTATTTATATACTTTTTATTGTAAAAAAATATAAATATGAAGTTTAAAAGTATAAAAATAACTAATTAAATCTGAAGACAACTGTCCAAATATTAGGCGTTGCCCGAAAAAACGACACTCGTCTAATTTTTTGCTCGTGTCTTCTTTTAAGTTTGCGGTTTTGTCACGTGTCACTGTGTGATTAAAAAAGACGATCAGGAGTGCAATCAGGACGGACTGTATTAGCAATCCTTTGCTAAAAATTAGGATTCAAGTTTTGCAAGATATCGTAAAGGTTATCTATCTCATGGCAAAATTTAATTGCTGAGAAAAGAATTGGTGCTTTCTCCTAACGAGATTTCTCTTTTTCAGCTTGTTGGGGGGTACAGGATGATTCACCCGAAAGCAACCGGGTTTATTTTTTATGCAATAATCTATGTTACGCGGATACTTAAAAAATGCAGAAGTATCCTGAGGATACGCGTAGAGGTGGCAATCGGACGGGTCGGGTCGGGTCGGGTCATGTCATTTCGGGTTCGGGTCGTTTCGGTTTGCGGATCATTCGAGTCATCGGGTCGTTCGGGTCGCGGGTCATTCGGGTTTCGGATCGTTCGGATTCGGATCGTTTCGGTTTTCGGGTTATTCGGTTTCGGGTCGTTTCGGTTTTCGGGTCATTCGGGTTCGGGTCGTTTCGGTTTTCGGGTCATTCGGTTCCGGGTCGTTTCGGTTTTCGGGTCATTCGGGTCTTGGCTTTTTTGATTTTCGGGTAATTCGAATTTCGCAAAATTTGATTTCGACTCATTCGATTTTCTAAAAATTTAGTTTTCGGGTAATTCCGGATTTATTTTTATTGATTCCAAGACATTTTAGCGATACTATATTGATTTTAAGAATAATATTTTAATTTTCTGGTCATTCGGGTCGTGAATTTCGGATCATTCGGGTCGTGAATTTCGGGTCATTCGGGTCATGAATTTCGGGTCATTCGGGTTCGGATTAGTTCGGGTTTCGGGTCGTTCGGGTTTCGGGCCGTTCGGTTTCGGGACACTTTCGGGTTCGGGTCATTCGGTTTCGGGTCGATTTCGGGTTCGGGTCATTCGGTTTCGGGTCGATTTCGGGTTCAGGCCATTCGGTTTTGGTTTCGGGTTTGGGTTCGGATCGTTGACTTGTCAACATTTTCGGGTCGGGTCGGGTTCTGGTTCGGACGGGTCGGGTCATTTTTTCGGGCCGGGTCAGATTTTGCCAACTCTAGATACCCGTATCCGATACGGATACGGGTGCGATACGGCTCAAATACGTATCGGATACGCCACGTGGCGTATCCTAATATTTTAATATTTAATTTTTTCGGATACGGCGGGGATACGGCAGGATACGGCAGGATACGGCTGTGGATACGTCCGGAATACGGCTGGGATACTCCATTTAGGATACTTCGGCCCATTATATATTTTGTCCCATAATATTTTTAAATAAATTATATATGATACTTCTAAAATACTTCTAGATTAGTTCTAAAAAATTTCTAGAACAAGTTTATGATAGTTTTATGATACTTGTATTGTTTGGTTGATATTATTTATTGTCATAATATTTAATTTTAAAATATTATTAATTTATTATTTAATTTATTACTTATTTATTAATTATGTATAATATAAATATATTAAACAAATAATTATATAGATGTATCCGTATCCGTGATTTTTTAAAAATTGCCGTATCACCGTATCCGTATCGTATCGGATACGCTATCCGTATCCGTATCCGTGCAACATAGGCAATTTTTTTTCTATTTTTTTATGGCATGATTTTTGGTTTATATATTTCATTGAAATTATTAAGAATTAAAATTAAAATTTTATGTAAAAATAATTGTTGCAACAATGCTATAATTCTTTGGTTATGCAATAATTTGCGTGTTTGTTAAAAATATTTCTATAATTTTTTTACACGATTTGTATATTTTGATGAACATGGGGTAATAGTTAAAATCGATTTGTATATTTTGCTATATTTTGCTATAATTGTATATTTTTTTACACGATTTGTATATTTTGCTATAATTGTTGCAACAATGCTATAATTCTTTGATTATGTAATAATTGTTTACACGATTTGTATATTCTTTGACTACAATTATATATGGATCTATCACTGGGCAAGATCAGGCCGAGTTAAAATCGATCAATATGTGCTGAGTTGGTAGTCGGGCTGGGCCAAACACAGTTTATTTCAGGCACAAACGCATTTGTGAGGATACTGGTGGAGAGAGAGAGAGAGAGAGAGAGAGAGGTTTGGCGATGGAGACCGCAGCGAGACTCTGGACGAGAACAGCAGCGCCTGCGCCACCTCGAGCAGTATTTGAAAGAAGTCGCTGCTCTGGCTCCGGTCACTCTCCTCGATTTCGCTTCATGGGCTGGAAAGATAACCCTAAATTGCGCTTGTAAGTTTATAAACGCCGATTTGAATTTTGTTTTAATGCTCTTCGTGTCAATCGTTGTTCTTGGTAACTGTTTGAATCCTGCATCCATTGTTGTCCAAAGGAAAGAAACAATTAAACCGTTTTAAGTGCTAATTTCTTCCATACAAAACCATACCAAATTGGGGACTGGCTACTGACTAGTACTCAAACATCTTGCATAGTACCATGTCTATCAATTCCCTTCTTCTATAATCTTCCATCTTATTAAGAAAGGTTACATTCTATTTTACAAAGTATAACTTTTCTTCAGCGCAGGGCTTCACACATCAACCTCCCACACATCGAGAACACAACCGATCAGAGTAAAAAGTAGCGACACTGAAGAAAACTCAAACCCAGAATTTCAAATCCTAGACGAGCAATCTCTTCAACAAGACCTCGAAACCGCAATTAAACAAGAAGACTACACTCGTGCAGCCAAACTCCGCGATCAACTCCTGTTCATCCAAGAAGACAGCAAGGCGTCGATCCTCTCTGCCAACTCTCAATTCTACAACGCATTCAAAACCGGGAATATAAAAGCCATGCACGCGATCTGGTCCAAGGGGGACCACGTCTATGTGATCCACCCCTCGGCAGGACGAATAGACGGTTATGAGATGGTTATGGGCAGTTGGGAGATGGTGTTGGGGGCGGATTACGAGTTTCCCATTCAGATTGATTTGAAGAATGTGGAGGTGTTTGTGAGGGGGAATGTGGGGTACGTGAGTTGCATGGAGGTAGTTAAAACTAAGGGGAATAGTTGGGGAAAGCAAGTTGCGACTAATGTTTTTGAGAAGGTTAATGGCCAATGGTTCATTTGTATTCACCACGCTTCCCATATGGATGAGTGAATTCTTTTTTCGTTTGATGTTTTTGCAATGTTTATATTGTTTTAAGTTGGGTAATAAGTTGTGACTCAGGCTTTGTTAAAATTTTGAATCAAATTAGAGACTACAATTGAAGGAAGTACAGTAAAACATAATGATGTTCTCCAATCTGATCAGAGAACCCTAAATGCCCACAATATCTAAGCCTTTATTAAACGTAATACTAATAATAAAATAGAGTGACATCATCTCCCATGAAAATGTATCTGTTGGAGCTCTAGATCTCGTTCATCAGGCGAGATTTGAGGAGAGAGATTGGCAGCATCTGTTTGTTCTAGTGTCGGTGTTCCTTGCATAAAAGGAGAATTCATCTCCAATGTTTGGTCTGATATGGGATCATTATTCTGTGTTTCATTCGGCAAGCCCACTTGATTCATGTTCGCTCCACCTCGAATATCTTCAGTGGCATCCACCAATGATTTATTACGACCCAAGGCGGACTTGACGGAAGAATCCATCCTGGCAAAGTGCATAGTCAGTGCACAAATTGTGCCGTATGCAGTTTGATGACGATTGCGTTCTTCTTTTATCGTATGCCAGTATCGGTACATGTATCTTCCTAGACAGATTATGATCATGAGGCCCGAGACGGCACCTGTTATGATAAAAAGACCGGCAAAGCTTTTGAAATTGAGACTCGATGAACCCAAGTCGGTGCTTTGGCTAGGGCAAGTGCTTTGGTCACCCAACCATTTTTTCTCGATTTGAGTCATTTCATCTCCTTCTGTCACGGTCAAGATAGCCCTTGACACATCTGCTACTAGCGGAGAGCCTCGTGGAAATGCCTAAATTAGACCAAACGAGACGAAATCTTTATTATATAAGATACGATGTGTATATGGATAAATGATCATGATTAGAGAATCTTACGAAACCAAAGCCATCCGTCTTATATGTCGTGCCCACCATAGTATAGTTGGCACAATACTTTCCCAAGAAGACCTTAAGATAAGGAATTTCATCAAAAATAGCCGAAACCCCTCCATTGGATGAACCTTTGGCAAGGGCTTCAGCATATTCATGAACAGTACTATAATTCCTCATTTTATTCGCGTCGAAGTTCAATCTTTTCAAGAGTTCGACTACAAAACTTCCACTTTGATATCCAATGTAGTCTCCGCGTCTCAAGAGTTGGTTTACGTCTGTAATCGTTGGAGTTAGTTGTTGTACAGTCAGCATGGATGCTAGACTCGCTGTGTAGCTTGAAGTTAGGATTAGCACTACAAATAGCCAGATAATCACCAAGATTTTGGATTGGTTGCTTTTTAATTTTGCATCTGATGAATGAAAATGAAATTACATAAATCAAAAGGCAATTGATTCTAGATGAATGATGTCTAATATATTTAAAAGGTATTTCAAAATTGAAGTGCCCATGAATTAAAAATGAAAGATAAGGAAACTATACGAACTGTGAGAAAAGACGAGAGTGGAGAATGAAAAGTAAAATATGAGGCCGACTTGCTCCCAAAACGTTCCATAGAACCCTTCATTTATTCTGTGCTCAATCACCCATATAGCGAACCCAGTGAGGAAGAAGAATGCCAGACTAGTGAGCCATAACGTGGTAGTTAGAGGTTGCAAAAATATCCACATGGTCTTACTCGTATCCGCTTTGACCGGCACAACCATTGATACACCCGATTCTGTATAGGGCAATGTAAAATCCACATAATTTGTCCTGTTGGCAATAATTGTGGTGTCCCCCACCACCGCATCGAAATTCTGTTCTCAATTTAAAGATGCTATCATTTAAAATAGATCATTAAAATGTTAATAGTAGATGAATGGAAATGAATTGCGATTACTTACGTTAAGATAGACTTCGTAGACGAAATTGTCATAAGATTTGGAGCTATCTTTAAATGGCACATACTCGTAGCTTACGTGGTATGGTAGCTTTTTTAAGGTAGCATCGAAAATATCTATACAGTATCCCTCAATTTTGGACGTGTTACTGATTGGATCTGATACATTCACAAATTCTTCGAAACCGTGTTTCACCGGCACACCTATACGCAATGTCTTCCCTTTTGTTGGAATAACCCAACCTTTCGGTATTGATGGCGGGTCCCCTGGCCATATGATTGTTTTTAATTTACTATTCTTATAACCGTTGTATTCACTTGTTATCCCTTCTTTTTGAGTCCAGAATCCAACTGTCCACGTGCTTTTTCCTATGACATTAAATATCTCATATCCCGGCAGTTGAAGCTGGCCATCTACGAGATTAAAATTACCAGCCAACCCATTGAATGTAGTGTTATTAATTGCATCGATTAGTTTAGCGCCAGTTTGTGAGACACCAATTTCATCCAATGCCGTGGAATCGGCACGCACCCCTTTTGGCATTAGAAAACTCGGGTTTGTTATATTTGCCATCTCAACTGCCACTGCCATTGCCCAAGTTGCATCATACGCCCATAACTGGTACACGTTTGGTCCCATCACCTCACTGCCTGGGTAATCTTGTTGATACTTTGCTTTGTAACGAGTTGAGAATTGTGTTATTTTCTTTGACGACGGTACATAAGGTCGAATCCCGACCACACCTTGCATGGAGCCTAAGATGGTTGGGTCAAGTGTGTCGATCACATACCCTATACCAGCCGTTATGATCCAGACATAACCCTCGGACAACATATCAAGCTTTTGTGCAATGCGAAAGAGACGTGTAGCAAGAGGGGAGATCATATGGACCAAAAACACACATGTTTGTAAGCTCATGAGTCGTTTGAGTTCCTTTTCGATCTGGTCATCTGTTGCCCTAATAGGTATAACGGCACGATCAAGGATCTGCACACCAATTGGTTGAAGCGCATCGACGAGGGAGGGGAGAATGCCTGACCCATAGTTCGAGTCCTCATAAATTGGGACTACGGCATGCCAACCGAAATGTTGGATGAAAGTGGCGATGGGAATGGATTGTGATGAGTCACCGAGACAAGCACGGGTGAAGTATGGGGAGTGGGACGGAGTGATGGTTGGGGATGTGGCCGAGAATGAGAGAAGAGGGACATGGGCTCGATCACAGAGAAAGGTTACGAATTCGGTTTCGGTCGAGGTTTGTGGACCCATTATCGCTTCAACTTGGGTCTTCAATAAATCTACAACTACGTTGGGCAAAAGTGCATGTGAATATCAGGGTTGATGGTGCAAGCATGTCTGGTCCAAGATTTTAAGTATCCTAACCAGATTTTAAAAAATAAATTTCTTAATTAAGTATAAAAATGACTAGATTTTAGTTTATATACAAGACTATTTTATGGGCTATAGTATATATACATGATTATTTTATGATAAAATTGAAAATTTATGTACTACTGCCCACCCAATTTTTTTTTGAAATATCTCACGGTAGCCCCCTCTAGAGTACCGCCCTCCCGTTGATACTGGACAATAATATATATGAATAATAATAATATAATTATTTGATTTAATTAATATTGACAATAATATAATAATATTTAATAAATGTTATTAACAATTATATTTTTTTTAAGGGTCTAAAATAGAAAATGTAAATAATATTTTATATACTATTTATTCAGAGAGAGAGCACCAAATTCAAATTTCTGGCGAGATTTTAAATATTGTTTGTACTTTTTGTCATGTAGCGGACAAGATTTTAAATGTTGCCGGCAACATTTTAAAAACCGGTAGTTCTAATTATTTCATCCCTTACAGCTTTTTCTGGTGTTAATTAAACCTTAAACCAACTGGATTTAAAATCTCGTTTTTTGGTGTTAATTAAATTGGCGGGATTTTAAATCCCAGTACTTTGTGTTAATTAAAAATACGGTATTTTAAATCTCGTTTTTTGCTGGATTAACTATGGCGGGATTTTAAATCCCGGGGCAATTTCTTTAATTCTGAAAAAGCTGACATGATAGCTTTTTTAGCTAATTAACCCGGCGAGATTTTAAATCTAGGTGCCGGCGGGATTTAAAAACCCGAAAGAGATTATTTCTAGAATATTTGCAAAAAAAAATCATTTTTGAAATAATTTTGAAAAATATACCACGTGCAGAAATGCTCCTATGGAAAATAGACATTGATTCGTTTAGCAGCCATCAAGTAGAAGATTTGTACTCATGTAAGTATTTCATGTTGACTTGAAAGACTTCATCACACTTTTCAAAGATTCCCGGGATATTTCATGCATCTTCACTTTCACCCAACTAAAATTAGTATTTGTTAATCAGGCAAATATTTTTTATAGGTAGACTAGTATTTTTTTTTGGATAATTATGTCAACTCCTCGTTTCCTCCTCACATCTTTATATCATCAATTAATCATTAATTAATCATTAATTAACATGATTATTAACAAAATGATATTCAATTAACAGTTAATTAATATTAATTAAAAATTATTAATATATATGTATTTTAATTATATATTAATTAATTGTTAATGGAGTGCTACTTGATTAATTATCATGCTAATTAATCATTAATTAGAAATATGGAGGACGTTGTGGAAAAATTGAGGGATACAGTATATGGGCTCTTTTTTTTTTAAGCAATGGAA
Source organism: Luzula sylvatica (assembly GCA_946800325.1). Classification (NCBI taxonomy): domain Eukaryota; kingdom Viridiplantae; phylum Streptophyta; class Magnoliopsida; order Poales; family Juncaceae; genus Luzula; species Luzula sylvatica. The sequence goes on along the minus strand of OX326960.1, from coordinate 55,340,147 downwards.
AAATAATCCGAGTTGAACATGAAGACGTATTGAATTCAATTTAAAACCTATAGATTGATAAAAAAATGTAGAGACTTGAAATTGGAAAAATTAATTAAGTTTGGGAGAAGTACCAGCAGAAGCAGCACCAACAGTATCATTCATAGAATCCCTGAAATCAAAACTGATTCTCGTTTTGAAATTTGGATTCGCGGCATAGAAATCCTCAGCCGCAATCAAAATGCTCGTGCGACTTTGCTTCCCTGGCGATAGCGCGAGATCGAGCACGACCCCGACACGCACTGGTCTTGCCGTGGCATTCTGAGCTCGAACTAACATGCTTTCAAAATCAACATTGGAGAAGAAGAAGAGCAACAAGAGGAAGAACAAGAGACGAGGTAAAGGGATGCATGCAAGGTGCTTGTTTTTTGGTGATTCCATTTCAGAAGTGTCACAGAGAGAGGCTTCGTTGTGAAGGAAATTTTACCCTCCTAGTATTTTTTTTTGTCCGTGCCTTCATTTTGGTACTGTTTGGGCTTGACTGTTATTACGGAGAAGTTTCATTTATAGACTCGTAGTTCTTGTGTCCGTGGCAAAGGCTAATTCGCTGTGAAGAATATCTTTTTTTTTTGATTTTTTAGCCCGTAGGCACGAAGAATATCTTATAGGCCCAGATCTAGTCAAGGCTTCAATTACAAAATTGTGAAGTGGTTGATAGATTCCCGTTACTGAGAACTCCAGTCTACTTCTGTGGTTTTGCAGTAGCGGGTGAACAGAAGATTTGATAACTTGCTGAATCCTGAATGAATCCACTTCGAATGATGCCACAAGCCTCCAGATGACTTTGAAAGTTTGAAATAACTTCGAAATTTGAATAGACCGTATTGTCTTTCTCAATGTACAGCCATAATGATTAGGGGTTATATATTAAGAACCGTAACGCTAAACAAAAAAAACAAAAAAAAATACTGATGGAGTAAGAAATGATGGTTATGATGGTTGATTAGTATTGTTAATTGATTTTATTAATGATTTAATTAATCGTTTAATTAAATTGACGTGTCAATTAATATATACAAACATAATTTATTTACGTGTCAATTGAACGTGTCAATTAATAATTAATTGAGTCAATTAGAATGCCCATGAAGTTAATTATGTTCGAGTTAATTGATGTTCCATAGAAGTTAATTAATTGTAATGGAACTTATTTTTTTAATTATGTTGATTCATGATGAGTGTAGTCGAAAATTACTAAAATGCCCATGAAGATAGTAAACCTGATATTTCGATTTTATTGTAAATTAATTGTAATGAAACTTATTTTTTATGAGAATTTACTTAATTCATTTTGAATTGTAATTATGAGAAATATAGTTATACTTGATTGTTAATTCCATGTTATGAGAATTAGAATGAGTAGTTAATTATGAGAATTTAAGAGACTACTCCATTAATTCTCTGCTCCGTTAATTCTCTACTCGTTAATTGGACGGTGTACTCGTTAATTGTGAAGTTGTTAATCGGCAACACTTGTTAATTGTAATTCTCAATTAAATGTGGGCCCGTTAATCATTAATTGGACCGTGAACTCGTTAATCGTAGTTTAACATGTGAAATTAAGCTAATTATTTGGATTAAAATGTATTAATTATTCGGATTATTCCAATTAAGCAATATTAATTATTTTGGAATTATCTTGTTAATCGTCAAGTGCAAAATTATGTACATGACAATAGTAATTATCTTGTTGATTGGGAAGCTCGTAAAAGAAGGTAAAGATTTCTTTACCGCATGTTAGTGAAATGAAAAGTGAAGATGGAGAGTGGATGCTGGATTTGAATTTAGAACAAAGTTATGTTTCATCATTGTGCCATGTAAGGATGGAATTTACGAGGTGTTCATGATAAGTGAGGCAAACTAAAGCCCTAGCTGTGGTGCAGATGGGATCAGGTTCGGTCCATATATAAAGTCTATGAAGTTTGGGTTTCGAGTCCATAATTTTAAGAGGTCCAAAATTTTCGAAAAATATATTTTATTCAGCTAAAAATAAGTATAATTACAATAAAATTACTACATATCAGAATAAGTCTCTTGGTTAATTGGTAGAACAATTATCTAGTTAATGAGAGGTCATGAATTCGAATTCATACCAACAAAATTTTTAATTTTTTCTCTCTCTAAATATAAGGAAACTATGAAAAAAAATTGACCTGACAAAATTTGAACTTTTGATCTATATAAAAAAATCAAGAACCTTAATCAACAAACCACACAATCACATATACAATCTTAATCTCATTTAATATTTAATTTAAGAAATATTTTTAAAAAATTAGCTTCGGATCTTTAATATGATTGGGCCGGTCCTCGATGGGATGGGATGGGGGAGTAGACAACAATTTGGGCATGTTTGATTTGAGGGATTTAGGGCGTGTTTGCTAGGTCAGTTTTGTATACCAGCAGGAAACTCGTACTTGCAGGAAACCAATATGTGAATATCAGGAAACTACGGTGGCAGGAAAATGCAAAAACTACGAATGTAGGATGCTTAAAAGGTGTTTGATGAAAATCATAGGATGAGATGTAAAAAATGAATAAAATATTTCATGATTGTATTATTTCTTATAAAATTTTATAATTATCATATTTATTTGTTAATCCTATCAAAATATTATTAATTGTTAAATACATTATTATTATTATTATTATTATTATTATTATTATTATTAGTAGTAGTAGTAGTATTAATTTCTAAATACATTTTAATTATGATTTAATTTATTATTACTATTATTACTAATTTCAAAACACATTTTAACTATGTATTAATTTATTATTATTATTAATAATAATTTATTAATACATTTTTAATTATTATTATTATTATTATTATTATTATTATTATAATAATAATAATAATAATAATAATAATAATAATAATAATAATAATTATTATTATTATTATTAATTTCAAAATAGATTTTAATTATATATTAATCTATTATTAGTATTATTATTAATTTCTAATACGTTTTAAATTATGTATGTTATTATTAATTTTTTATTATTATTTTCTAAATATATTTTTAATTATGTATTATATTTTTATAATTATAATAACAATAATAATTATTATTCATTTCTAAATACATTTTTAATTATGTATTACTTTATTATTATTATTATTATTATTATTATTATTATTATTATTATTATTATTATTATTATTATTATTATTATTATTATTATTATTATTATTATTATTATTATTATTATCTAAATACAATTTTCATTATGTATTATTATTATTATTTATTATTATTTGGATTGAATTAATGTTTTGCCAAATTAAATGTCCTTTTTATATTGAATTAAATTTATTATTATGATGTAAAGAAGAAAAAAACAATAAATATTATGTTGGACAGAAAAATAGTCCATAATTATTATTGTAATTATTATTATAATAATTATTATAATAATAATAATAATAATAATAATAATAATAATAATAATAATAATAATAATTATTATTATTATTATTTTCAAAATAGATTTTAATTATTTATTAATCTATTATTAGTATTAATATTAATTTTTGATACATTTTAATTATTTATTAATTCCATAAAATATTATTTTTTAATACGACAAATTTTCATAGTATTTTTTTAATACCATTAATTTTGAATACAGATACGATATTCGATATCTGATATCCGATTCGGGATACGAATACGGTATCAGATATTTGATATTTGATATTTGATTTCAGATACTTGTACGAATATATATGGTATCCAGTATCCGATATCCGATTTCGGATATAAATACGATATCCGATATTACAATATTTGGTATTTTATATCCGATTTCTGATACGGATTCGAATACGGTATTCGATATCCGATTTCGAATACGGATACTTGTACGAATATATATGGAAAGACTACGTAAATTAAAAAAATTATTCCATCAAATTATGTTAAATTAAATTATTTTAATATATTAAATAAATAAATTGAAATAAATAAATAGAATCAATTAGTTGAATCAATTAATCAATTAAAAAAAAAGAGTCTTAAATTTTTTTATTACTTTCTCTCTCCTTTCCTAGAAGAAAATCCAGTCGAAGTGGATTTTTTAAAACCCAACAAAAAGTGATTTTTTCATGAAATCCTGAGCTTCCTAGCCTCGAAACTATGAATATTTTTTGCTAACCGAACACCAATTTTGGCCTACTACCGAATCCATAGATTCCTCATCAAAACGGATGTGAAAACTAGGTGTCCGAACATTAGTGGGATATGTATTCTCGAATACAGGATCCTTTCGAAATCCATTGTTTGATTTATCCTTGTATTGGATTTAGACGCCAAAATCCCTGTATTGTGGAATACAGAAAAAAAATCGGTATTTCACACAGAGCTCTAGCAAAATCCCTGTATTTCAGTCCTCTCTCCTCTCTCCTCTCGAAAGTCGAACCCATCGCTACTTTCAATCATCTCTCCTCTCAAACCCACGATTCTAGAATATGTACACCTTTCTCTTGAGACCTCCGCCATTATTGCTAGCCTAGAGCTTGTATCTCCTCCTCTAAACCCACTTGCCTAGATCCTGAACATCTCTCTTGAGGTCTCCGCATTCTCAAGTTGCAGATCGCCATTTACCTTCGAGTGACTGTAACGTGGAAATTGCTACGATATGTCAATTTGTTGATTTGGAGATTGCCAGGTATTAATTAGGCGGAATCCTCTTCTCTGATTAGTATTTTGTGTGTTTGTTTCCAAATTTGTATTAATTAAGTTGAATTTTAAATTATAATTATTGTCCAATTGTAAAATCCAAGACATTTTGGTGCAATTGTTCACAAATTACTTCATATATTTATATTATTGGACATATCAGTTAAAATACTTGTGAGCTTAGCTAATTTTAGGGTCAATAGGGTTAATTGTTTTATTTTTTCTCGATTATAATCCTGGTAAATCAAGCATATCCTAAATCAAACAAGGCACCTTGCAGAAACAAATCCAATCATGCGTCATCGTCAGTTTATAGATTCATTTAGTATTTTCAATTAGTTTACAGATTTAATTAGTGTTTTCAACTAGGATCAATAAATCAGTTAGAATTAAATGGTATTATTAATTATTAATTATTAATTAGTGTTAAGTGTAAACTATGATTAGGTAATATGTACTGTTAAACTCTAAGATTAACTCGGTTAGAATTAAATTCGTGTTAATTAGTTTGATTATAATTTGTTGATTTGGTTTTTTCGTGTTTCATCTAAACTCTGAGATTAACTTAGCATCAATTAATCTATGATTTTTAGGGTTATTCGCGAATGAATGTGATTGAATTGAGTCAACTGGAGAAAGGGGAAGTGGTTCCAAAATATGTATCGGAGACATCCAGTTCCGACGCTAACGGACGCCAAATACTATAATTATTCCTCCATTGTTGATCTTATTCATCATGGGAGTTTATATGAGATTTATTGAATGCTTGTCGAAATAAGTAACAAATTTATTTGGGATAGTTTAGTAGTTACAGTGTATACTAAAGTATGTTAAATATTATTGAATTTGTTTTTTTTAATGAAATTTTGATTTGATTATGTGGTGGTGATTTTGTAATTAGCTTGAACTCTTTTTGTTTGTATGTAATATATGGTTTGATTTTTAGTCATTATTAAATTGAAGATGTCATTTTGTAAATTTAATTTGCATTTATGAAATCCAAAATCCAAAATCTTCAAGGGCCTGTTTGGATAGCAGAATTTGGAGTGGAATTAGATTTTTAAATTCCAGCAAAACACAAATTTGTGTTTGGTTAACATTAAAAATTAGAATTTTCAAATGCGGGTATTCTCAATTCTTATGTGTACCTGCAAACTTCTGCTCCACAAATATCTGGAGCGCCAAATGCCAGGAAAATAATTTGTCCCAAATCACCATTAACTTCTCTCCTTCTATTTGCTCTCCACGAATGACTCATATGCTGTATGGCTCCTAAGTACTCATGTTTCTACGGTTCTCCCTTTAGCTCCTAAGTGCTCATGGTTCTCTGATCTCCGATCTGCTCCTAGCTCCTCTCTCATGAGAGTGATATGACTCTCTCTCTCTCTCTCTCTCTCTCTCTCTCTCTCTCTCTCTCTCTCTCTCTCTCTCTCTTCCTGCTCTTCTGAGACTATGGTTGATTGAGGATTTGAGGTTATATCTCATGTCTTTTTTGGATTAATTGATGTTTCCTTGAAAATTATTTGAGGTTCTCTCTTTGTTTTGGTCTTAATTCAATGTCTGATGCATTGTTGATATTGAGGAACCCTCTGTTAAGTACTCATATTGATAATTTTCTCATTTAATTCAGATTGTACTCTTATTTCTTTCGTCAAAATTGATTCTGAAGAGTACAAATTGACCGTAGAGTATTCAATGTATTGACTATGCATTACTAATTGTGCAATATCGATTCATTAACACCCTTCTCAATTTGGTCCTCTCTTATGTCATACACTGACTGTTCATTATAAATTGAGTAGTATAAATATAATTGGTTATGTAAAATATAAATTGAGTTCATAGTATTGATTATATACAGTATCGAGTTCTCAGAAGTATTGACAGTAATAATAGTGATTACCTCATTTCGAGTATCAAGTCGTTGTATTGTGATAGTTCTGATTTGGATTGTTTATTATGTGATTTTAATTTCAAACAAAAAATATTATGAATATTCACAATTGACATTTCACTATAATGCCATTCATCAAATATTCATAACTTTTTGTTTTGCTTTCATTTTGTCTACCAATACTTTAATTTGGTGATTTTTAATGATAATTAAATTATAGTTTTTAATATTTTAGTAGTTGAATTAAATATCATCTCAATATTCACAATTAACAAAATTCCAAAAAAAAAAATCAACAACAAAACAAAGAATTAAACTTTCCAGCATCTTATAATTTAGACATCCAAACAAACTGTAGAATTACTAATTCCAGAATTTTTTTCTCCTCCACCTTATAATTCGATTCCATTCTACTAACTCCGCTTGCCAAACGCCCCCCAAGACAATCAAACAACAAATTCTTATTTACATGATATTCAAATCCAACTACTCAAACAACTAGCATGAATTCTAAAATACATGTATAATGAAATCCATGTATTTCATATATCCATGCATTCCAAAATCCCTCAAATCAAACATGCCTGTAGAAAGTACAAAATACAATGTACAAAGTACAATGATGAGTTGTGTTAATTGAAAATTTAATACGGAAGATAAACATACACAATCAACCAATTTGACCATCCAATTAGTGGTGATGCCATGGTTATTATATCAAGATTTTTTATCAAATGTTGTGTGGAGACAAAGAATAATTTCCTTTGTTATTTCATTTCTTTGTTAACGAGCTGAGGTGAGCGAGTCAAGTCAACGAAAAATTTAGTTACGGTATAAACTAGCGAGGTTTCGTACCATTGAATAATAAAAGAAAGATTATCCAAAGCATCAATCATTGGGATATTTACATTGTTTCTGTTTCAGATATTTTAATCTTTACAATTAGGGATGTTCGATGTTGCTCGAGTTTGATTCAAAGATCGTTCGAATACATATTGAATAAAATCAATTCGAGCCGAGTCGGTTCGAGTCCAAACTGAGTTGGATCGTTCCGGCTTTGCGTGGGTCGATTCACCATTCAAAAACAAGACTAACTAATGAACTCAATTCTAGCTCTCAGTTTCAAATTCTTCAAAAAAATAGATTATGCTTATTTTTTGGTATTAATATGTTTGTGATGATGGATTTTTTAATTTGTTTAAATTATGGGTCTTAAAAATCTTAATATGTTTAGAGTTTGGATTTCGTTGAGAATTAATAAGTCCATCGGAACATTCAGACTGCAATAGATCCGGATTCTGAAATAAGTGGTTCGGTTCGGGAGGCTTCGCCAATTCATCGTTGGAGTACGAGTAGAGCTGGTAAAATCCGACCTGACCCGAACCGAAAAATGTTGAAAAGTCAACGACCCGAATCCGAAACCGAACTGAAACCGAATGACCCGAACCCGAAATGGAACCGCAACTGAATGACCCGAACACGAAATCGACCCGAAATCGAAATTGATCCGAAACCGAATGACCCGAAACCTGAACGACCCGAACTACCCCCAAGCCCGAATGACCCGAAACTCACGACCCGAATGACCCGAAAATTAATATATTATTGTTAAAATCAATATAATATTGCTAAAGTATTTAGAAATCATCAAAATAAATCCCGGATTACTCGGAAAATTAAATTTTCGAAAAATTGAATGATTCGAAATCTTAATGAACCGAAAATCAAAATAACCAAGACTCGGACGATCTGTAAACCGAAATGATCCGAAACCGAATGACCCGAAAACCGAAACGATCTGGAACCGAATGACCCGAAAACCGAAACGACTGGAACCCGAATGACCTGAAAATCGAAACGATCCAGAACCGAATGACTCGAAAACTGAAACGACCCGAACCGGAACGACCCGTGGCCGGAACGACCCGCTGACCCGAATGACCCGCAAATCGAAACGATCCGAACCCAAAATGATCCGACCCGACCCGACCCGACCCGACCCGACCCAACCCGACCTGTCCGATTGCCACCTCTGAGTACGGGCCTATAGAACTAAAAGAGAGATTCTTCACAAAAATAAACTGAGCGGTTAGAAGCGCAAGTCAGCTGGAAATTCATTTGATGCTCTTGGAGACTTTAACACGAACTTCTCAACTAAGTATGAAAACTTCTTTCGACTTACTGTCGACCATCCTTCGCAACTTGACTCAAACTGAAATGGATGTCGACAACACGATCATTAACATCCATTGAAGCAATGAGGAAGGGCTAAAAGCTAGCGTCCACCACACGACCTAACATGGTCCTTCCCGCGGCAACATCTAAAAATAGATCCAGTGCGCTTGACAAGATCTCCTTCTTTAATAGCGGACATATATAATTATGGATGTACAAATAACTCTCCAACTCGTCCTACCCATCATATCCGACTTGACCTGTTTTTTGTGGGTTTGACAATTGTCGGGCCTGATTCAGATTAAGATTTTGAGTGATCTAGAAGTATGGATTGAACTATGAGTTTGAGGTAAAAAAAATATGTATTAACCCAATCCGATCAGTACAATTTAAAATTTTCATTATTTAATTTCAATTTCTATTATAAAGTCATGATATATTATGTTTCGTAAATTATATTGCATAAATTATTATTAATATTTTTCAATTATGATTTTTGAGACGTTATAAAATTTGAATTGTCGTGATTAATTAATTTACATTATTTTGTTACATAGAGTAAAATAAATAATAATTTATGAAACTCGTGGAAAATAGAGAGGGTCGCGAGTTTGATTAAGGTATCATTTTCTTTTCAAAATTTTCTCTCTTTTATTCTATCTACTATGGCTTTTACCTTCTTAAATAGTATATGAATAAATTTATGTTTCACATCAATATCTATGTTTTTTTATTTTGAGTAGCAATTTTATTGTAAAGAATTGCCAAAATTTAGTTGCATATAAGATTCTCGGATAATATACGACATGAAATCGACAAAAATAGAAATATATATTGTTGTGATGTAAGTCACGTTATAAAAGGTGTTAATTTTTCGTTGTGTGATTAAGGCTCAAACGCACATTTTTTTTCCTAACTCAAGTATAGTAGTTAAATAAGGGATTCGTTCCACGAGAAATACGTAAGTTAATTAAGATTAAATATTCCAAAATTTCGAATAATTATTTGAAACTCACAGATTATGTTGGTTTTGATATCCTAAAGGTATGGTCAAAATTTGGTGGAATTTGGAGTCCCATATAAACAGTTATTATGAATTTACAAATCAGTCCCTGAAAATTTGTGAAAAGATCCAGTACAGAATTAGACAGAATATTGGTTGTGGACTGTTTCACAAATTCAATAACTAACAATCCAGATCTCCCAATGATTTGAAATTGGTTTTGATTTTAAGTTTAGAACTAATACTACACAATGACAAGCTTTGTTTGGTCACAATTGGTCTAGACAATTTATGAACAGTACCCAAAGTTTGACATAATTACAAATCACAAGTTTTACAACTTAGTCTTTTTCACAGAATAAAAACTTCCAAATTCAAAAATCAATAAAGAAAATTCAACCAATCAAGATGATTTTGAAAAGTGATGCAAAGTAGATCATTTGAGCTTGAATCTCAATGAGTTGTATTGATCCAAAAAGATATAGGAATCATGCAAAAAACATTCAAGAAAAGTACCAAAGAATTTCGAAATCTAGTTAGGTCAAAAGTTGTTTTCATAAGTATTTTTCTTCAACTTTAGGATATCATTTCTCCCGAAATTAAATATGAAACGGAATGAGGTTAATTTCTAGTGCAAGTAGGGTGAAAATATTAATTGAAAATATTTTTTTTTTGATTAAAAAGATCCACAAATGACTTTACCAATTACAACAAGTCAGATGAACTCACAAAACAGTTAGTTAGGGTTTTGAGTCAACTTTAAAAATTCATAACAATTTAACAAAAATTCAAAATGCAATTCTGTAAAAAGAGAATTAATTTAGAGAACAAGATCTATATGTAAATGTATTAACACAAAATAAAAAAATTGCACAAAAAATAATAATTAATTCACGAAATCAGAACATAAAAAGACACAATTAGGTTTTCAACACTTAGAAAATTCAAATTAAATTCAAATAAAATTCAGAAAAATAGGAAATTGATTCACAAACTTAGATTAAACTAGATTAAACAGAAAATAAGCATTCTTTACACAAATCACTCACAAAAATTACAAAAAACAGTAAATAAATGGGAAGAAAATACCTAATTGAGAGAGGGGATGACTGATCTTGCTAATCCAGTAAGTCTTGAAGGTAAAGCTTGTTCCACTATTGCTTGAGGAAGGTCTGGTTTCACTCAATTTGGAGCCAATCACCTAAATTCTTGCTATATCAGTTATGAAACCCTAATCTTGTGCCAGCAATGGGAAGATTGAGCCGGAATAGCAAAGAACCTGGCTTAATGCCTGGAAGAGCTTGAAAGGGGTGTGAGGAAGGTGTTGGAAGTGAAGGAGTGGAAAGAGATCCACTCCAGAAGTGTGTGTCCATCTCAAAGCCAACTCGTGACCTTTATAGCAGAACAGTGGCGTTTATGACCATTTTCATTCAAACCAAAGGCACAACTACCTCCACGATCCCATTACGATCATTTTGAGTATCGGATCAATGAATTTGGTACACTGGAGAGCTCAGGACATCATCTCCAATGATTTTCTCGTCTTAACTACCAGTGGAAATTTTCTATTCATTTTTGTATACAAAAGAATCAAAGGAGATGTCCAGTAGAGTTGAAATGGAGAGGAAGAAACATGACGTTATCCTGACAGTTGCTGAAAGTGTGAGTGCTGGGTGATCTTCTGTGGCTCAAACTGTGTGTCTCTTCGTGAAATGGGTTGTGTTGGAGATGTGAGATGGGTCATCAGGCGAGGTCACGTAATTTTTAATGAATCACGTAATCCTGAGCATAGTGATGGGTAGAATGGGTTGGTGTTGAGTTTTCTGTGAATAATTTTGTGTAACCATTCGTGCAAAAGCACGTTTTCAGTTGTGTTTTGGACTTTACTGTGGGTTGCATTATTTCTTGGCCACTGACAATCTTTTAAAAGAGTTGGACTGATGTGTATTTAATGGGTCATTTCAGGATTCTTTCTTGCAGATCTGATGTGGGCCTTGGATTAACGAGTCACTCAGGTGTGGGACCCACTTTCTCTCGCTTCATTTCTCTCCCATCCTTCATCCATAAAAATAATATGAATATACCATTTTGATCAGGAGAATGAGAGGAATCCAATCCTGGCCTTGGTTTTTCTTGATTCGAGGTAGAAACATTAGGTTTTTATGTGGGGCCCACAAGTGGGTCCCACTTTCTCTCTCATTCCCTCACTGCATATTACGAGTGTTGGTTCAAATTTCCTGATAGTTTGATTATTTCAAAACACTGTCCGTACTAATGTATACATCCAGAAAAATGCAGGATAACATAGGTACGATACGAAGATGAAGGAGGACTTGTGAAGGAAGACTTCATTGGATTACATCAAGAATCAGGACATGAAGTCTCAACATAAACAAGAAAAAGAAGAACACAAGGAAGGCCATTGGAATACATCAAGACTCAAGATGTTGAAGCCTTCCGTGAGTGGGATACGCCACAAATAAACCATAGGTACAAACCTAGTAGAACTCAAGTAAAATCATGTTCAAAATAACAAAGAGTTCAGTCAAGCAGGAAGTGCGTTCTGAACGAACTCAAAGTCCGTTCAGAACGGACTTGCTAAATATCAAAACTTTAAAGCTTGATTAGAACCAAACGTGTCACAGGGATGTGTGCGTTCGAACGAACAATCATGTCAGTTCGAACGGATAATTAGAATCCGTTCACCCACCTTCTGAGTGCGTTGAACGGACAATCCTTCCTGTGAACGGAAAATGTCACAGGGATGTATGCGTTCGAACGAACACACATGTGCGTTCGAACGGACAACCTGGAATCCGTTCACCCACTTTTCAGTGCGTTGAACGGACTCTTGTTCCTATGAACGCAAAATGCTATGTATAATTGAGTCCGTTACGAATGGACATTGTCCGTTCGAACGGACCCAAGATGTACTTGCACGTTATTTTGAAACGGCTAGTGCAAACTTCAAGTGCGTTCTGAACGGACTGTATGCGTTCGAACGCACTACAAGTTTTATGAAGGATTTCTATAGAGAGTATAAATAGAATCCTTCATGGGTCTCTCTCTCCCACTTCCTCAATTTAAAACTTTCAAACCTAAAAAGAGAGAAACCCTAAGCTGTGATTTTCTATATCCATTGATAGCTTGAGAAACCTCTTTAGATCGTTGATCTACTTTCGATATTCTCCACTAATCGTATCCCACTTACGTGACCGATCACGTTGTAGCTCGATTAGTGAAAAAATGTAATAGGCTAGTGCAACAAATTGTAAAGAGCCTAAGCTATAGATCGATAGAAGCGTGTAAATCGATCTAGGCAAATCCTTATAATCGAGTTGAGTTGGAATTCAATCGAAAGCCAAAAAGAGGCACAAGGCATTCCCGGAGACGTAGGTACTCGCAAATAATTGAGTCGGTCAATTAAGCGAGTAAAGGGTGAGTTAAAGCTACAAAGCAACCACCTACCGAACTTCGTAAACAAACATCTTGTGTCAAAGTGTTTGTACGGTATCATCTTTATCATCTAAATTATTATTTATTCCGCATCGTAAATTAGGTTTAAATCTAAACTAAGTGTAAGTTAGATTGCCAAATTTACCCCCCTCTAGGTTAGAATTAACCAACAATTGGTATCAGAGCAGGGTACTAACCATCTCTTAAATTTATTAAGGATAAACTTGTACCTTACGATCTAATGGCTGAATTTAATCCCATGAGCGCGGTGGAAGCAGCCATTCACTCTCTCCGTATTGAACGAGGTCTAACTTCAACACACCACCAGCCCATAATTGTAGACGCAGAACCTTCCTCTCCCACTCTAAGCTCGACACATGACAAAAGTTATGAGGTACGTACTAACTCTCTATATGGTATCAAATCGTTACCTAGACCTGAATTTTCTCCCGCATCCAAACTAGAACTCGAATCTTGTGACGAGTTTCTTAGGGATGAAGGAAACTATCAACTAAATGAGGGTAAACTTGAAAGTCCCACCCAAGCTCTCAAGGATAAGGTAGCTTCTCTTGAGCTATCCATCTTGGAATACAAAACTCAAATAAATGAATTTAAAGGATTTTCAATATGTGAATGTAAAACCCTGAAATGTGAGATTTTTCATTTAAAAATCGAAATTCAAACTATGAAAGTTGAGAATGAGTCCTTGAAGAGGGCATGTACAATGAGTGCATTGAACCCCCCTTCAGTGGATGATGTTTTAAAATCGTCATTAACGAGACAAAAGCCCAATGATAAATTCGGTTTAGGATATAAGAAAATTAACGGTAATAAACCCAACCTTTCAATATCTCAAAATAAAAAAACTAAATGGGAAAACAATGAAGTAAGTAGTCATGGAAATGCTTTTATGTACCATGATTATAACAAAGGTAAATATGCAAAAATTGAACAACCTAAACGTGTCGATAATAATTATAGGAACAATCATTTTACACAAAAGTCACAACCTAGACATACTAATTTGGGACGAACCGATTGTTGGTTCAAAAGGGGACCAAATGGGTATTTCTATGAAGTGACAAACTACACCGAAGCTTCATATCAACAAGGGCCTCCCAAACATTTCACCAACACACATAAACAATTTAAACAAAATAATTTTAAGCAAAATGAATTTAAATCAAATAACCTTTATCAAATGCCAAAATCGATAACTTCTAAGAGAAGTAATCCGAATAAACTCTCGGACTATTTTGTGAAGAGTACCACACCCACAAATAAGCCCACAGTAGCATTTTGTAACTATTGTTGCAAAATCGGTCATGTCTCAACCGGGTGTGATTTTCGCAATCCAAAAGTGGCACCAAACGTCATGTGGATGCGTAAAGATCGTCACTCAATGGGCTCCTCTACCTCCTTCGGTATAGGACCCCCTGGGGTGTAAAACCCTAACTTGAGACACTATACTCCCTAGTATACCGTACCATAAGCCAAATATTTAGGGGGAGTATAGTTAGTAAGAATTCATATTAGTAAATTTTAATTTTTTCTTTGGTTTAACTAATATGAATTTCTTATAGATGGGCCTAACTTCCAGAACAAAGTCATCAAAATGGTGTCTAGATAGTGGTTGTTCTAGACATATGACTTGGGATCGAGAGATGTTCAAATCTCTCGAACCGTTCAAGGGAGGAGACGTTACCTTCGGAGGAAATCAAAAAGGTAAAATTATCGGTATCGGTTCTATAGGTACCTCAAATTGGACTTTAGAGAATGTCTATCTTGTAACTGGACTTAAACATAATTTAATTAGCATAAGCCAATTATGTGATGCCGGATATTGTGTGAAATTCGATCAACTCTCATGCTTGATTGATCGAATGAAAGACAATACCACAGTATGCAAAGGAACCCGACACGAAAATCTATACTACTTTGATTTCGAATCATTCGTGCCGGGAATCCATTGTCTCACTGTATCAGAATCAGTATCTCGATTATGGCATAGACGGTTAGGTCACATTTGCATGAAAACTATACATAGGTTGTCCAAAAAGCAATTAGTTAGAGGACTTCCCTCACATAAACTTGAACTAGAAGGATTATGCGATGCGTGTGAAAAAGGTAAGCACACTAGATCGTCCGGGTTCAAATCAAAGAACATGGTCACCACGAATCGACCTCTTCAACTCATCCATCTTGATCTTTGCGGACCAATGAGCGTTACAAGCATAGGTAATAAAAGGTATATGTTTGTTATTGTTGATGATTATTCACGTTTCACCTGGATACATTATTTGCTTCATAAAAGTGAAACGTGTGACAACTTCATCAAATTTTGTACTCTCGTTGAAAATGAAAAATGCACCTCAATTGTCACCATTCGAAGTGACAATGGAGGTGAATTTCGAAATGCAAAATTTGATGAATTTTGTCATAAAAAGGGATATATACGCGAATTTTCGGCTCCTCGCACACCTCAACAAAATGGTGTGGTTGAACGTAAAAATCGAACGTTAATTGAACTTGCCCGTACCATGCTAAGTGAGCACCCTTCTCCAAAATACCTTTGGGCCGAAGCCACTAACACCGCATGTCATGTGGTGAATAGGGTTAGCCTAAGGCCTATTTTGAAGAAGACGCCATATGAGCTATGGTATGGAGGAAATCCAAATGTCTCTTACATGAGAGTATTTGGATGCAAATGCTATATCTTGGATGAATTGAGTAATCGAGACAAACTCGATCCAAAATCCATCGAAGGAATATTTGTCGGTTACTCAAGTACAAGTGAAGCATACCGAGTTTACATACGATCAACACGAGTCGTATGTGAATCCGTTCACGTACATTTTGATGAAACTAAAAAGGAAGCCGAGAAAGGTAGCTTAAATGTAGGTGAAGTCACGGAAACAATTGCTAAATCACCGAGAAAACAAGCCGAGCTGGAATATCAACACATCGACATAACTCTTGATGAACCTCAGAGAGAAAACGATGATCCTCCAGAAGAGGAAGAACAGGAGGAAGAGGAAGAAGAGAGTGAAACTCCTTACCAAATCCCTGAGGTTCTCCGAGAAGTACCCCACCATCCTCTCACAAACGTTGTTGGAGATCCCCGAGAAGGTGTACGAACTCGGTCTCGTGTCCACAACTACGTAGCTCATTGCGCATATCTTTCTCACACCGAGCCAAAATCCTTCAAGGAAGCCAATCTAGACGAAGATTGGATTATTGCAATGCAAGAAGAATTGGAACAATTTGAAAGAAATCAAGTTTGGATGTTGGTTCCAAAACCCATGAATCGTGCGATCATTGGGACTCGATGGATCTTTCGAAATAAACTTGATGAACACGGAAACGTGGTACGAAACAAGGCGAGACTCGTCGCTCAAGGATTTAAACAACGAGAAGGGATCGATTTCGAAGAAACCTTTGCTCCAGTGGCTCGTCTAGAAGCGATACGACTCCTCCTAGCTTACGCCGCTATTGAGGGGTTTACACTATTTCAAATGGACGTCAAGAGTGCATTTCTCAATGGTGAAATCGAAGAAGAAGTCTACGTTGAGCAACCACCGGGATTTAAGGATCCTAAATTCCCCGATTACGTGTGCAAACTCTCAAAAGCCCTATACGGATTGAAACAAGCCCCACGAGCATGGTACGATCGACTATCCTCATTTCTCACCTCAAATGGTTTCGTGAGAGGTATAATCGACACCACCCTCTTCACACGTAAAAAGGGAGTATCCATTTTACTTGTTCAAATTTACGTAGATGATATTATTTTTGGATCAAGTGATGCGGCTCTTGCCGAAGAATTCTCTATTCTTATGCACAGTGAATTTGCCATGAGTATGATGGGAGAGTTAAAATTCTTCTTGGGTCTTCAAGTCACACAATCAAGTGAAGGAATTTTCGTCAACCAATCAAAGTACACTCGCGAATTATTAAAGAGATTCGAGTTGGACCAAACTAAAACAAGTGACACTCCAATGGCAAATGAATCAAAATTGGATGCGGATGAAGAGGGCGAATCGTTCGACATTACGTCATATAGAGGAATGATCGGGAGCCTTCTTTATCTAACGGCGAGTCGTCCCGACATCATGTTCGCCGTATGCTTGTGCGCTAGATTTCAAGCTAACCCCAAGGTATCACATTACACAGCCGTAAAACGCATATTTCGTTATGTAAAAGGTACAATTGAACTTGGGATATGGTACGGGCATAGTGGGAACCTAAACCTAGTAGGATACACTGATGCGGATTTTGCCGGATCCCGAGTTGATCGAAAAAGCACGAGCGGTACATGCCAATTTTTGGGAGGTTTACTTGTATCATGGTCAAGTCGTAAACAACACTCGGTAGCCTTATCGACGGCTGAAGCCGACTATTTAGCCGCAGGAAGCTGCTGTGCTCAATTACTGTGGTTGAACCAAACCCTCGGAGACTACGGTTTGAACTTCCGTAAAATCCCCATATTGTGCGACAACAATAGCGCAATATGCATCTCGAAAAATCCTGTCCACCATTCACGAACCAAGCATATCGACATACGTCACCACTTCATTCGGGATCACGTGGAAAAAGGCGATGTTAAACTCGAATGGATAGAGACTCAAAATCAAATTGCCGACATCTTCACAAAACCATTACCATTTGCTCCTTTCTCCGATCTACGACTAAAGCTAGGTATGTTATCTCTCAAGAGTTAAAATTCAGCATATTGAGTCTAGTCTCATGTAGTTGCATCATAACTGTATTATCATAAGTACACATAGCATCGTTGAACTAGGGTCAGTGTTTTGGGTCAATACATCCGGGTCTCAGCTCAGTATCAAGTCCGTTCGAACGAACAAAAGAGTGCGTTCGGAACGGACAGATGAAGTAAACAACTGCCTTTCTTCCAGACTCAAGTCCGTTCAAACGAACAAACAGTGCGTTCTCAACGGACAGATGAAATGTATGATTATGACTGCTTTTCATATTATTGCGCCTTTCCCAACAGTTGCAAGTGCGTTCGAACGAACTCAAAGACCTCTCACCTGCAACTCAAACCCAAACAATGGCGCCTTTTACCCAGAAGCGTGTACGTTCGAACGCACATGAAGGTCCGTTCGAACGGACTCGTCGTATTTACTCTCCATCTGCATGCAACCGACCCTCATCAATGGACGCTATGGTTCTTCTCGTACGAAGAGACTTAAAGGGACACGATTTACATTCTTGAAACTCTTACCCTTATCCTCTCTTTCCAACACTCCTTCTCTTCTTTCTCAAAAACTTGATTTCATGGATGCCAATCGAAGCCTCATATCAAAAGGGAAATCCAAGGAAAAGAAGAGAACAGGAGAAAGCTCGAAAGCTCAAGAAATACCATCGCCTCCATCGATTGTTCGCATGAAGAGGGGCACGCCAGCCAACAGGCCTAATCACAGCGCACGAATGCAAGCAGATTACGATTTCACTAATCCGAATAACGATTATCTCTTTCGAAACCAGGAAGCCGGACTCCTCTTCAATAGCGTTGTGGTAAGGAGACCCCTCTCAAAATCTTACTATTACGAGTTTCCACGAAATTGTTCTATTCTTTCCGACAAGATCGAGGAAATCGAGCGAAAATGGGGATTTGCAAACCTTGCGCATCTCAACGAGAGGTCGTATGAGATCATCACTCGGCTATTCTATGCAAACGCCACTTTCGATCATGCCCAAGATAAGATAACCTCGTTTATTCTCGGTGAGGAAGTCGTAATCTCGGTGCAGAATTTGTGCGACTTGTTCGGGCTCAAAAATGATGGAGAGAAGGTGTACAACGACCGCTGGGGGAAAATTGAAACCGAAGGGTTCGAAACCATGAAGAAAGTGGTCACGAATAGATACGCATCAAAATCAGCAGCGTCACACTTGGCCGCTCCTGAAAAATTCGTCTGGATAATTGGTAATAACATTCTCGCTCCTGTTGAAAAATTGAGAGTACACCTCGAAGATCGAAATATCTTGTTGTTATATCGCATGTGGTACGAGGACCAACTACCCGTCCACGTGCCTCATCTCATATTAAGCCACATGGAAAGCGCCATGAACCTAAGGAATGCATCGTTGCCCTACGGAACGTTGATTGCTCGAATGTTGAACCTCCAAGGAGTCTCGATCCCGGTGGAAGATTGGGATTTCCGACCTGAACCACCGATCAATCTCGCGTCAAAATTAAACCTTCTGCGTCAAAGGTTTCGGTATTCGGCACAAGCTCATGAATGGATTATCGATCACCCAGATGAAGAGGGAGCGTTCCATCTTCCTCCAAATCCTACCCGTTGGTTGGAGAGTGACGCTCCATCCGACCAGGGCAGTGAAAACCAGTTTCGACCACGTGAGAGGAGTGAGAGTGTAAGAAGTTCGAATGTCCCGATGGAAAGGGATGAAAGGCGGTTCTCTCACATAACGTCGTTGTTAGAGGCAATGAATAAGCGTATGGAGCGACATGAACGAGGGATTCGAAATGAAATTCGAGAGGGCATGCAAGTTTCCGAGACAAGGATGCTCGAGAGAGTGGAACGTCAATTTTCCGACCTTTACGGTCATCTTGAAAACCGTTTCGAGTCCTACCCTGAACCTCGAGAACAAGACAATCCTCCTCCTCCATCTCATCCCACCGCGAATCCGTCGGTGTCCCATTCGGGAACTTTCAACGTTGACGACTTCTTTGCGTCCGGTCCAAGCTATCATCCCGACCCGAACCCTTACCCCGGTCCCAACGAGATGTAATCACCGGCGGTGTTATAAGTGTGTTGTGTTGTCGTGTTTATTTTTTTATGACGTGCATGTGTGTGAGAAATTGAGTTTGTTGTGTTTGCAGTACTGAACAACTAATGTTATACGTGTGTGTGCATCGGCCTGTGTCATGCCGTGTTATGAACAAACTGTTTTGTGGTCATATTTTCAGTTCCAACTGTTGCATCTATTTTTGATTTTTTTTACATAACCTATCAGTCCAGATGCAAGTGCGTTCGAACGCATTACTTTTTCCGTTCGGAACGCACACATAAAAACTGTTTTATTTTCTTAAAAATATCAAATGTGAAAAGATTTTTGTCATTCAAAACAAAAGAATTTGATCATATTTACGAGCTCATACATTCATTAATTCATTCTTTGAGGGGGAGCTCGCATTTAGGGGGAGCCTTCCGTTGATGAAGTCTCCTTGGCCCTTTTGATCTCTTTCAAAATGGGGGAGAAACGATCGTACGGAAAGTTCTCAACTAAATGGTGAAACTCTCCAAACCGACAGTGTTTTGAAATTAATCAAAAGGGGGAGTTTGTTGGTTCAAATTTCCTGATAGTTTGATTATTTCAAAACACTGTCCGTACTAATGTATACATCCAGAAAAATGCAGGATAACATAGGTACGATACGAAGATGAAGGAGGACTTGTGAAGGAAGACTTCATTGGATTACATCAAGAATCAGGACATGAAGTCTCAACATAAACAAGAAAAAGAAGAACACAAGGAAGGCCATTGGAATACATCAAGACTCAAGATGTTGAAGCCTTCCGTGAGTGGGATACGCCACAAATAAACCATAGGTACAAACCTAGTAGAACTCAAGTAAAATCATGTTCAAAATAACAAAGAGTTCAGTCAAGCAGGAAGTGCGTTCTGAACGAACTCAAAGTCCGTTCAGAACGGACTTGCTAAATATCAAAACTTTAAAGCTTGATTAGAACCAAACGTGTCACAGGGATGTGTGCGTTCGAACGAACAATCATGTCAGTTCGAACGGATAATTAGAATCCGTTCACCCACCTTCTGAGTGCGTTGAACGGACAATCCTTCTTGTGAACGGAAAATGTCACAGGGATGTATGCGTTCGAACGAACACACATGTGCGTTCGAACGGACAACCTGGAATCCGTTCACCCACTTTTCAGTGCGTTGAACGGACTCTTGTTCCTGTGAACGCAAAATGCTATGTATAATTGAGTCCGTTACGAACGGACATTGTCCGTTCGAACGGACCCAAGATGTACTTGCACGTTATTTTGAAACGGCTAGTGCAAACTTCAAGTGCGTTCTGAACGGACTGTATGCGTTCGAACGCACTACAAGTTTTCTGAAGGATTTCTATAGAGAGTATAAATAGAATCCTTCATGGGTCTCTCTCTCCCACTTCCTCAATTTAAAACTTTCAAACCTAAAAAGAGAGAAACCCTAAGCTGTGATTTTCTATATCCATTGATAGCTTGAGAAACCTCTTTAGATCGTTGATCTACTTTCGATATTCTCCACTAATCGTATCCCACTCACGTGACCGATCACGTTGTAGCTCGATTAGTGAAAAAGTGTAATAGGCTAGTGCAACAAATTGTAAAGAGCCTAAGCTATAGATCGATAGAAGCGTGTAAATCGATCTAGGCAAATCCTTGTAATCGAGTTGAGTTGGAATTCAATCGAAAGCCAAAAAGAGGCACAAGGCATTCCCGGAGACGTAGGTACTCGCAAATAATTGAGTCGGTCAATTAAGCGAGTAAAGGGTGAGTTAAAGCTACAAAGCAACCACCTACCGAACTTCGTAAACAAACATCTTGTGTCAAAGTGTTTGTACGGTATCATCTTTATCATCTAAATTATTATTTATTCCGCATCGTAAATTAGGTTTAAATCTAAACTAAGTGTAAGTTAGATTGCCAAATTTACCCCCCTCTAGGTTAGAATTAACCAACAACGAGATTATATATCAAATTCACCGGCAAAGAGAGAGGAATGCAGCCATGACCTCAATTTTGCCAAACTCTCATTTTTAACCCTGAAATTAATACAAATTCAAATAGTTAAGTATTTGCCGATGATATTATAAATATGAAACAATTATATATTAACTAAATGATTTAGTGTGCTAAAATTCCCTTTTTAGACCCTTAAAATATACATAAAATGGCACTTATCATATATACAGAAGCACTTGTTGCATTAATTCTTTAATTTTTGATCCTGTATGCTTGATTGTGATGTACGTGTTTGCTCAAAATATTTCTATCAATTGTTCAAACAATTCGCAATATATATATATATATATATATATATATATATATATATATATATATATATATATATATATATATATATATATATATATGTGTGTGTGTGTGTGTGTGTGTGTGTGTGTGTGTGTGTGTGTGTGTGTGTGTGTGTGTGTGTGTGTGTGTGTGTGACATGTTCAAGCCGTCCAATCTGTTTAAGACGAGGTCAAATAATTTTATTAAATATTATAAATTGAATTGAATTGAAAAAAGAAAAAAAATCCGTTTTGAGTGAAGTAAGTTAAAGTTTTAATAAAAAAAATAGCTCAACTCGATGCATGAACATTTTTAAACATAATAAATGTATTATATGTTAAGTTTATTTTATTTTGAAATTAACGTTTTGCCAAGTTCATTTCGTATGTGATAGGATACTATACTATTTAGGATTGCAAACGAGCCGAGTTTGAGCGAGATATATCCAGCTCCAGCTCGGCTCAGATCTCCCTCGAGTTGGTTTGGCTCGTTTAAAATTAAGGTCCGAACTAAAAAAAATAAGTTCAAACTCGACTAATTCGATCTAACTCTGCTCGGTTCAACAATAACTCAATTATAAAAACAATTTGAATTTAACTAAACAAATTATAATAATTCCGAATAATAGTAGTATCAATTTTATATTATTTAAAAAAAAAATAGATAGTACAAATAAAACATACTACAGAAAAACTTCTATTGAGATTGCCGATCTCGAGTATTCGTATTCTCGTTTCTAGAATTTCAAGAGAAACAATGGAAAAACACAATTTCGTTAGAATATGACTTCTTGAGTGTAAATAGTTGAAGATATGATAGTTCTTACCATCTTTTTGCCGTCCTTTGAAATTTCTAGCTTAATTGACGACATAGGAAAATAACTAGGGTTGCCTTGCTAATTCGCGACACACAAGAGGGTCCAAAATTTCAATTTTCGATCTTGGTTGTCAATTTGGTTGTCTTAGTTTAGTTTTCTTCTTTTAGGGGGCGTTTGGTTCGTGCTTTAGAATTCCTATGCCTTGACATCCATTCTAATTTATTTCATTCCCATGTTTGGTTCAGATACTAGGTAATAAAATAATGTCATACACGATGCCCATGGACATATTTAATGGGAATATGATTACCACCAAAATTGATGGCTTTTCTCTATTCCCATGGGCATTCCATCTCTTCAAATATTAAAAACTAAAGTTATTCTAAAAATATTATTTATTTCACATAGTTTCTAAATTTATAGGAAAAGAAGATGTTATATCAACCAAACATGACTATTGTGTATGCCATGTAATACTATTTTATGAAATGAAATTCCTTGACATATAATATTCCAAGGCATATTGCAACGCTCGAACCAAACGGCCCTAAGGTTTGTTTGGGAGGCAAGAATTTGGGGTGGAATTTGATTTCATACTAGGAGAATACTCGCGCTACGCGGCGAGCATGTAAATTATGTTTTTCATTGTAATACAATTATATATTTGAATGATAATATTAATAATATCATCTTAAAATAAAGTCATTTGAATTCATTTATTAATGATTATTCATATATATTACAATTATTTTACATTATGATAGCAAGAAATCTTTTTTTTTAGTCAAATAATAATAATTATATTAGTGCCATTATATAATAATATATAAAAAATATAATATAATACAATTTTACGAAAAACATAACAACAAATATTATATCATTATTCACAATATTTCATACAATATCAAATATTAAAATAATGAATCATACAACATATGTAGTAACACATTATTAATTATATAGTAGTAATAATTTTTATTGATTCAAAAATGAAAAATATAAAATAATATAAACTTAATAGTGGAAGTAATTTAATAAATAATATCAAAATTTAATTTATAATAAACATAAATACAAATTATTTTATATCATATGATTTTTTTGTATTTTACATTTTGTAAAATAACAATACAATTTGATACGTGTTTATAAGTTTAAATAATTATTTAGATGGATAAATTTTTTTTAATTCTATTATTTTTTGAAAAAAGTTTTGTTTGTTTAAAAACACAAACATAATCAACTTAATATTATATGAGATTATTATTTTATAATTTTGTAAAAAATAAATAATAATACCTAAAATTTTAATTATGCAAATAAAATTCTTAAAAATATATTATGAAAATATGTATTTTTTTGCATTGTATTTTCTTACATAATATTTTTACAAATTGAAATTATGAAAAACGGTATGTATGAACTATGCTAATATGGATGTCAAAATAAAGAGAAAAATAAAATGAATATATTTGATGGGTTTATAAAATTAAATTTCCAAAATAATACTAATATATGTTGTATTTTTTATAATATTACATATTACATTATTAGTATTTCATATATAAACTTTTCATATTCCATTGCATTCACATTTGATCATGTAATATTGTATGAAATGTTAAACAATTGATTAGACTTGGTCTAATATGATTCTAACCAATAATAATATGCCACATCATTAATGTAGGATGATGTGGCTTTCTAAGAATGCTTAAAACATGGTGTAAAATAATAACACATAAATGACTACACAAAATATAATCTTCAAAAAATCTAACAAAAAATTAATGATTGAGATTAAACCACATCACTACATCTAATGATTCAAATTAATACTTAAAAATAATAATACAAAATACATGTCTTACATTATTAAATATAATATTAATGCATTTGATGAAGCCACATCACACAATCTAATGGTTAATAATCAAGATAAGCATGATGATGTGGATTCATGAGAATGCTCAAAGATAGATGCAAAATAAGGGGGTTGGTAAATTCCAACAAAACACAATTCCTTGTCACTGCAGAATAAGAATTACACTTTGCTAGATTCCTTTCTCTTCTCTTTGTTTAATTATTATATTATAGTATTATGATCCATGTAATACTATTATCATAATCCATGTAATACTATTATCGGACAAAACACAATTCCTTGTCACCACAGAATAAGAATTACACTTTGCTAGATTCCTTTCTCTTCGTTAAAATCCATGTAATACTATTATCATAATAATAAATATATTGTAATGATTATATTCGTATAATAAATGTACTATAATTATTATATTCATATAATAAATATATAATCATTATTACATTCATAATTAATACTATTATATTATATAGATATAATTAATATAATATTTTCTATGTTATTGTTTATAGTATTCTTACATGGATATAATGTAATATAATATAAAATATATTATTGTAATAATATATAATAATTATACTATATTATATTTATATAATTAATATAATATTATATATTTTATTGTTATAGTATTATTATTGTTGCATAATATTATATATTTTACTACTACACGGATAATAATAATAATAATAATAATTAATGTACAATACAATATTGTAATAATTATATTATATCTATTAGTATAATATAACTAATGTACAATATAATAATTATAATAATTATAATACATAATATTTATATTATTTCTATAGAATTGATAAAATATTCTAATAATATAACATTATAATTAGTATATTATTTTAATATTATATATTAGAATATTATATTATTATGGTAATATAATTATTATGTATTATAAATATAGAAAAGATTAGAGGGCCTTGGCCGTAGGGATTTTAATGGGTTGGGTATAATCCGAACCCGCGGGTACCCGATCCGAACGGGACGGGTAATACCCGAAAAAATACCCGCGGGTTGATTTTATTCGAAAAACGTACCTGCTCCGGGTTGGGGTTCGGATACGGGATAATTTTTTTACCCGCGAGTGTACCCGAACCCGAAAAATACAAGAAAAATATCTAATGATATAAATTTTTTGGATGGTTTAAGGATTAATTATTTGTAATATTTGGATTTTAATATATTTTGTATAAGTTGGTTGTTTTATGTATTTAAAATTGTTGGTGATTTTACGTATTTGTATAATATTTTTTTAGATTTTTATTTTTTTATTAGTGATTTTCAGGTAACAGGTTCGGGTTCGGATATATCCGTTACCCGCGGATTTGGATATGATTTTTCACCCACGGGTGTTTTTGGTTCGGGTTCGGATAATATCCGAAAATTCTGGTTCGAATATGGGGGAGACTTACCCGACCCCGACCCGTCCCGTTGACATACCTAGTCTTGGGCTGTATAATAAAATTTGGTTTCAGATTATCAATGAGATGGTTTTTTTTTTACATATTTCTAATTATAGTGAAAATTATAATATGAATTAACTAGACTAAAATTAATTATGAATTAATTAGAATAAAAATAAATAGTTTTTAAAATCGAGTCCAAATTTATTTCGAACCACGAGTTAAAGTTGCAGCCTTGTTTGGGGGATTTGAGTGGTGTGTTAATTATATACGGATCTATTACTGGGCTAGATCAGGCCGAGTTGAAATCGATCAATATGTGCTTAGCTGGTACTCGGGCGGGGCCAAAAACTTATCTTTTCCGGCACAGACGCACATTTTAATCCGGGATTCTTGCTGAGTAGATTTGTGAGAATACTGGTGCAGACTGGAGAGAGAGGGGTTTGGCGATGGAGACCGGAGCGAGACTGGATGAGAACAGTAGCGCCTGCGCCACCTCGAGCAGTATCTGAAAGAAGTGGCTGGCTCCGGTCACTCTCCTCGATTTCGCTTCATGGGGTGGCAAGATAATCCTAAATTGCGCTTGTAAGTTTTTAAATGCCGATTTGAATTTTGTTTTAATGCTCTTCGGATCGATGGATGTTTTGGGGGACTGTTTGAATCCTGCACCCATCGTTGTCCAAAGGGAAGGAACTATTGAACCGTTTAAGTGCTAATTTCTTCCCTAGAAACCATACCAAATTGGGTACTGGCTACTCAAACATCTTGCATTGCATAGTACCATGTCAATCAATTCCCTTCTCCTATAATCTTCCATCTTATTAAGAAAGGATACATTCTATTTTACAGAGAATATGTTACCATCTTGCATCCAAGGAATCAAATTACCGTTATCATCGCAAGCTCAACAAGAATATGTTACCTTGTATAATGCCATACGAAACACACAAAGAAATATGGATATACAACAAGATCAAATAAACTGGAGATGGACCAAGGATGGAAAGTACTCAACAAGATCAATGTATCAATTTTTAAACAATGGAGTATGTGTCAAAACCAACTATGACAGAATATGGAAAATAAGAACGCAACCAAAGATCAAAACATTCATATGGTTCGCCGCAAGGAATCGAATAATGACAATAGACAATTTGAAAGCAAGAGGATGGAAAATTCCAAATAGATGTAGTTTGTGCAAGACAAGCGAAGAAACAATCTTTCACCTATTTAATAAATGTCCATACACCATCACAGTATGGACGATAATCGATGCAATATTTGACATAAAAATCTGGCATGAAACTAATGTTATCCAAGTCATAATGGCACCACATATTCAAAAAGAAAAAAAGGAAATTATGGTGATAACGTGCTTCAATATATGGAAGGAAAGATGCAATAGAATTTTTCAAGACAAAATCATGACATTCAAAGAACTTGCTGAAGATATTAGAGAGGAAATAAAAATCAATAGAGAGATGACGAAGAAGAATTATGTAATAGGAAATATAGAATAAGTATAGATATCCATTAAATGGATTAGTGTGTGTACGTTTTTATTTTATTGTAACTACCTCATTGTAAATACCATAGTACACTAGTACTATATATCAATATAGTCTGGGTATGGGTCTTTAGAACCCATCTCAGTAAATCAAAAAAAAAAAAAAAAAAAAAAAAATTTTTACAGAGAATAACTTTTCTCCAGCGCAGGGCTTCACACATCAACCTCCCACACACCGAAGAAAACTCAAACCCAGAATTTCAAATCCTAGATGAGCAATCTCTTCAACAAGACCTCGAAACTGCAATTAAACAAGAAGACTACATGCGTGCAGCCAAACTCCGCGACCAACTCACCCTTATCCAAGAAGACAGCAAGGCGTCAATCCTCTCTGCCAACTCTCAATTCTACAACGCATTCAAAACCGGGAATATAAAAGCCATGCATGTGATCTGGTCCAAGGGGGACCACGTCTATGTGGTCCACCCCTCGGCAGGACGAATAGACGGTTATGAGATGGTTATGGGCAGTTGGGAGATGGTGTTGGGGGCGGATTACGATTTTTCCATTCAGATTGATTTGAAGAATGTGGAGGTGTTTGCATGCCAATCTGGATTAAATATTAATTTTGAAAAATCAGAATTTACCTTGATATCGGAAGAAGAAATGGATAAAGAACCAATTGTAAAGAAGCTGGGCTGTTTAGAAGCCAAACTGCCCTTGCGATATTTAGGATATCTGCTGCATTTCAAAAAACCAAAAAGAGAAGTGTTTCAGGAATTAATTGAAAGAATAAGGAAGAAACTCAAAGGATGGAAAGGAAGCTTACTGGATATAGCAGGGAAATTGATCCTTATAAACTCTGTAATATCAGCCATGCCCATATATTACTTCACTGTATTCACATTTCCCAAATGGGCAATCGATGAGATTGATAAGATGAGGAGGGAGTTTCTTTGGAGAGGAAAGAAAGATAGTGGATATCCATTGGTAGCTTGGAGCAAAGTCTGTAGGCCAAAAATAGGAGGAGGGTTAGGTGCATTAAATTTGCAAGCGTTTAATAAAGCTATGCAAATAAAATGGATAAAAAAATATTTTCAAAAGAATGAAGATTTGGGATGGAAAAACCTGGTGAGTAATGTGAATGTTGGAGATATATTGGAGAAAAACAAGAGCGACTCATACTTCTCGAGAGGAGTCAAATCGCATTTGGTATTCTTCTATCTTAACTCGACTTTCGAAATAGGAGATGGGGCAAAGGCAAGCTTCTGGCACAGTGAGTGGGGAGAAGGGAGGTTGTCACAGAGATTCTCGGCCTTGTTTACACATGCAATCAAAAAAGATGGATCAGTAAAAGATTATTTAAGTTGTTTAGACATAAACAAATGGTTTCAACAAGTGAGATCAGAAAAAGCTGAGAGAGAGTTTGAATCAATGAAAAAAATACTCGCCAATCTAAAAAAGAGAAGAGAAGAAGCGGCAGAAGATGTGGTAAAGTGGAGATGGGGAGAAAAAGGAGAGTATACCATTGGCAGTGCGTATAATCTACTGACATTGGGGGTTTTAGCAAGAGGGGAGCTTGCCAATGTATGGAGCCTTGTGATTCCACATCGAATTAAAATATTTATTTGGTTAATCAAGCAAAATAGCATTCTGACATTGGATAATTTGAAACAAAAGGGTTACCTTTGACAAAAAGATGCTTTCTATGCGAGAAAAGAGAGGAATCGGTGGATCACATCAAAGATAGTTGCGAGTTTGTTCAAAAACACTGGTACCAAACCATGATCGCGTTAGATCTGAACCATAAACACAACGTGCTGAAACCCTTGAAAAACTGGTATGACTCAATGTTAGAAAATGGAGGGAATGGAGAGATCGAGAGTATATTTGCGATTTATCTCCATGCAGCGTGGAGGAAGAGGTGTAGGAGGGCGTTTTCCGAAGAGAAGAAGGAGGGAGAAAGGTTCATAGAGGAAATAATGGAGGAATGGGGGATTTTTAGTAGGGCGAGAAAGGATCTCAAGTCAAGAAGAAAAGAAGGTGAATCGCCATTAGAAGAAAGATAATGGAGCTTGATGGGGAAGAGAGAAAAAGTACAGAGCTCGGTGAGGAGGAGAAGATAATCACAGGAATGAGATAAGCTCGATGGAAGGAGAGAGAGAGACGATATTATTGAGGAGGAAAAAGGGTGGAAAGCTGGGCCAAGTTTAGAATTGGGCTCTTAGAAGAAGATTTATCACTTGTTTTCTTGTTTTCTATGTAAATAATTAGTAAAAAACAGTAAGGTAAGAAAGTAAAAAGAATAAAAGTGTAGAATAGGAACTGTAAAAATCCTGTTCAGAAATTTATATATAAATTTGGAAGAAGGACACCAAGCCTTCTCCAAAGAATTTCGAAAAAAAAGAAGAATATGGAGGTGTTTGTGAGGGGGGATGTGGGGGTACGTGAGTTGCATGGAAGCAGTTAAAACTAAGGGGAATAGTTGGGGAAAGCAAGTGGCGAGTAATGTTTTTGGGAAGGTTAAAGGCCAATGGTTCATTTGTATTCTCCATGCTTCCCAATTCCCATATGGATGAGTGAATTCCTTTTCGTTTGATGTTTTTGTAATGTTTGTTTTAAATTGGGCAATAAGTCGCGTCTCACGCTTTGTTAAAATTTTGAATCAAACTAGAGACTACAATTGAAGGAAGTAAAGTAAAAGATGATGCTTACAACCTGATCAGCAAACCCTAAATGCCAACAATCTCTAAGCCTTTATTAAACGTAATACTAATAATAAAATAAAGTGACATCATCTCCCATGGAAATGTATCTGTTGGAGCTCTAGAGCTTGTCCGTCGGGCGAGATTTGACGAGAGAGATCAGCCTCATATGTTTGTTCTTGTGTCGTCGTTACTTGCATAAAATGGGAATTCATCTCAGATGATCGGTCTGATATGGCATTATTATTCTGTGTTTCATTTGGCAAGCCCACTTGATTCATGTTCGCCCCACCTCGAATATCTTCAGTGGCGTGCACCGATGATTTGTTACGACCCAAGGCTGACTTGACGGAAGAATCCATCCTGGCAAAGTTCCTAGACAGTGCACGGATTGTGCCGTATGCAGTTTTATGATGACCAAATTCTCCTTTTATCTTATCCCAGTTTCGGTACACGTATCTTCCCAGACAGATTATGACCATGAGGCCGGAGACGGTACCTGTGATGATAAAAAGACCGGCGAAGCTTTTGAAATTGAGACTCGATGTGCCCAAGTCAGTGCTTTGGCTAGGGCAAGTGCTTGGGTCACCCAACCATTTTTTCTCGATTTGTGTCATTTCTTTTCCTTCTGTCACGTTCAAAATAGCCCTCGACACATCTGCTAC
Source organism: Luzula sylvatica (assembly GCA_946800325.1). Taxonomy (NCBI): domain Eukaryota; kingdom Viridiplantae; phylum Streptophyta; class Magnoliopsida; order Poales; family Juncaceae; genus Luzula; species Luzula sylvatica. The sequence continues at coordinate 55,308,821 of OX326960.1, read as the reverse complement.
TAGTGGAGAACCTCGTGGAAATACCTAAATTAGACCAAAAGAGACGAAATCTCAAATATAAGATACGAGTGTATATGGATAAATGATCATGATTAGAGAATCTTACGAAACCAAAGCCATCCGTCTTATATGTCGTGCCCACCATAGTATAGTTAGCACAATACTTTCCCAAGAAGACCTTAAGGTAAGGAATTTCATCAAAAATAGCCGAAACCCCTCCATTGGATGAACCTTTGGCTAGGGCTTCTGCATATTCATCAACTGTACTATAATTCCTCATTTTATGCGTGTCGAAGTTCAATCTTTTTAAGAGTCCGACTACAAAACTTCCGCTTTGATATCCAATGTAATCTCCACGTCTCAAGAGTTCGTTTACGTCTGTAATTGTTGGAGTTAGTTGTTGTACAGTCAGCATGGATGCTAGACTCGCCGTGTAGCTTTGAGTTAGGATTAGCACTACAAATAACCAGATAATCACCAAGATTTTTGATTGGTTGCTTTTTAATCTTGCATCTGATGATCGAAAATGAATTTAAGTAAATTAAAAGGCAATTGATTCTAGATGAATTTAAAAGGTATTTCAAAATTGAAGTGCCAATGAATTAAAAATATAAGATAAATAAACTATACTAACTGTGAGAAAAGACGAGAGTAGAGAATGAGAAATAAAATACGAGTCCGACTTGCTCCCAAAACGTCCCTTGAAACCCTTCGTTTATTCTGTGCTCAATCACCCATATAGCAAACCCAGTGAGGAAGAAGAATGCCAGACTAGTAAGCCACAACGTGGTACTTAGAGGTTGCAAAAATATCCACATGGTCTTACTCGTGTCCGCTTTGATCGGCACGACCATCGATACGCCCGATTCTGTATATGGCAATGTAAAGTCTACATAATTTGTTCTGTTGGCAATAATTGTGGTGTCACCCACCACCGCATCGAAATTCTGTTCTCAATTTAGATATACTATCATTTAGAATAGATCAGAAAAATGTTAATAGTAGATGAATGGAAATAAATTTGCGGTTACTTACATTAAGATACACTTGGTAGATGAAATTGTCATAAGATTTGGAGCTATCTTTAAATGGCACATACTCGTAGCTTATGTGGTAAGGTAGCTTTTTTAACGTAGCATTGAAAACATCGATGCAGTAGCCCGTAATTTTGGACTTGTTACTGATTGGATCTGATACATTCACAAATTCTTCGAAACCGTGTTTCACCGGCACACCTATACGCAGAGTCTTTCCTTTTGTTAGAATAACCCAACCTTTCGGTATTGATGGTGGGTCCCCTGGCCATATGATAGTTTTTAATTTGTTATTCTTATGACCTTTGTAGTCACTTGTTATCCCTTCTTTTTGAGTCCAAAATCCAACTGTCCACGTGCTTTTTCCAATGACATTAAATATCTCATATTCCGGCAGTTGAAATTGTCCATCTACGAGACTAAAATTACCAGCCAACCCATTGAATTTAGTGTTATTAATTGCATCGAGTAGTTTAGCGCCAGTTTGTGAGACACCAATTTCATCCAATGCCGTTGAATCGGCACGCGCCCCTTTTGGCATTACAAAGCTCGGGTTTGTTATATTTGCCGTCTCAACTGCCATTGCCATTGCCCAAGTTGCATCATACGCCCATAACTGGTACACGTTTGGTCCCATCACTTCACTGCCTGGGTAATCTTGTTGATACCTTGCTTGGTAACGAGTCGAGAAATCTGTTATTTTCTTTGACGACGGTACATAAGGTCGAAACCCGACCACACCTTGCATGGAACTTAATATGGTTGGGTCAAGTGTGTCAATGACATACCCTATACCATCCGTTATGATCCAGACATAACCCTCGGATAACATATCAAGCTTTTGTGCAATGCGGAAGAGACGTGTAGCAAGAGGGGAGAGCATATGGACCAAAAACACACATGTTTGTAAGCTCATGAGTCGTTTGAGTTCCTTTTCAATCTGGTCATCTGTTGCCGTAATAGGTATAACGGCACGATCAAGGATCTGCACATCAATTGGTTGAAGCGCATCGACGAGGGAGGGGAGAATGCCTGATCCGTAGTTCGAGTCCTCATAAATTGGGACTACGGCATGCCAACCGAAATGTTGGATGAAAGTGGCGATGGGAATGGATTGGGATGAGTCATCGAGACAAGCACGGGTGAAGTATGGGGAGTGGGACGGAGTGATTGTTGGGGATGTGGCTGAGAATGAGAGAAGAGGGACATGGGCTCGATCACAAAGAAAGGTTACGAACTCGGTCTCTGTCGAGGTTTGTGGACCCATTATCCCTTCAACTTGGGTCTTCAATAGATCTACAACTACATTGAACAAAAGTGAATGTAAATATCTGGGTTGATGGTATTAGCATGTCCGATTCTAAGATTGTAAAGTATTCAAACCAAAATTTTAAAATAAATTAATAATATATTATCCATTAATGGATAATATAGGCCTCGAACAAACATGGACCATATATATTATCCATTAATGGATAATATTACCCAACCCGTGTTATTGGCTCGTAGTTGGGCTCATATTTGTTCAGTTCGCGAATAATACACGTATAATTTATGAATACTTACGTATTACGAATAATATATGTGTTGACGTTTCTGTACTCAATCTGATTAATAATTCACGTATTTTATAATTTTTTTGAAAAACACGAATAATGCACGTATTGCTGTATAATACGTTTTTTTAGAAGAAGAAAAATATAAATTTTTGAAATAAATAAAAAAAACTTATATTTCCAAAAATGATTAAGACGGTCAGAAACATAATTAACATTCCAAAAAAAAAAAAAAAAAACCTGGCCTTTTCTAAAAATGATTAAGGAGCCGACTCTCCATGCAAATGAAACTAAGAAACATAATTAACATTCCAAAAAAAAAAAAAAAAAAAAATCCAAAACCTGGCCTTTTCTAGAAAGAGAATTCTTAAAAAAAAAAACTATTTTTTTTCCATATTTTAAAAAAACCTTTACTTTTTTGATATTCCAAAAAACTTAACAAAGATTACTTTTCAAATAGCCCTATAGATGTTGAAATTAATTTTGGATGGTGTTACATTTTTTGGGGCCAAAATACCTCTCTATTTTTGTAATATCTAGTTCTGCTAAACCATTTTAGCTATTTTTATTATTTTAAATTAATCCACACTATTTTTAACATATACGAATTATTAAAAAAACAAATGAGTCTATATGAAATATTCATTTAATTTTAATATTTCAGTTATTATGTATTTAAAAAAAAACTAACATCAATAATAAAAAATTTACAATACAATACATTTCAGCACCTTGAAATCTTTTTGGCAAAAATACAAGTTTTTACCTGATTGTTTTATTGTTTTAATGTACATTCAATATATATTATTTTTTTAATGATTCAAGATTTTAATTTGTTATATGGACTTACATAATAATTAATTATCAATTATTTTGTTAATAAATATTAATTAAATAATTGAACAATGTTTAAATTGAATGCAATCGATTACGTTAAACTATAGGTTCGAGCAAATTCCAAATATATAATCCATATACTAGTAAATTACAATGGCGGATCTTGTACCGTACCAATGGGGGGAGGGGACGATAATCTAGGGGCGCTATTGTGAGAATTTTTTAAAAAGAATTGTGTGGGGGTGGGAATACATACTACCCCCCCCCCCCCCCCCCCCCCCCTTCCTAGTTCCTTAATAGGTTTGCTACTTATAAATTATTTTATTATTAATTATATGTTTATTATTTGGTACCGATTGTATAAATTATGTGTCCAATGATAATGTTTTTGCAAATATATGAATTAATATATTATTAATTTATTATTAAATATTTATGAATTCCTTAAAATAATAAAAACTTACTAAACATTATTAAGTAAAACGAAATATTAAAAAATACAGAGACATTCTGATAAAAAAATAACGCCAAGAAAGATTAAATTTAATATTTTTATGGAAATATTCGAAAACACAATTTTCTTTTGAGAAGTTCATTTTGGAGTACTAACTAACAAGGAAAAATAGGAAATGACAAAAAATGCCCTTGCGTAGAAAATGGATCTATTATGTGACTAAACATAAATCGAACAGTACGCAACATTTGATAGGAACAACTGTAAAAAGATCCAAAAAAAATGTAAAAAATTTAGTATAAAAAATAAAAACATTGATTCGTTCAGCCTCCAAAAAAAAAAAGATTTGTATTCTTGTAAGTATTTAATGTTGACCTGAAAGACTTCAGCACACAAAGATTCCACGGGATAATTCATGGATAACAAAATGGTTAGCTCACCCAACGAAAATAAGTATTTGTTAATCATGCAAATCTTTTTTTTTATAGGAAAACGTTACGTGCATTTTTAGCAATGGAAAAAAAATCCGAGTTACGGATCAAACATAAACGAGATATCACAATTTCAGAAATAAAATGAAAACTGTCTACATCAGAATTAATCCCATTGGCAATTCAGAAACTTCTCAATTTAAAAAAAAAAAAAATAGAAATTGAAGACGTATTCATTTCAACTGAAAACCTGTAAATTGATAAAAAAAGAAGCAGCAGTAGAGACTTGGAATTGGAAGAAGTTAAAGTTTGGGAGAAGTACCAGCAGAAGCAGCACCAACAGTATCATTCATAGAATCCCTGAAATCAAAACTGATTCTCGTTTTGAAATTTGGATTCGCGGCATAGAAATCCTCAGCCGCAATCAAAATGCTCGTGCGACTTTGCTTCCCTGGCGATAGCGCGAGATCGAGCACGACCCCGACACGCACTGGTCTTGCCGTGGCATTCTGAGCTCGAACTAACATGCTTTCAAAATCAACATTGGAGAAGAAGAAGAGCAAGAAGAAGAAGAACAAGAGACGAGGCAAAGGGATCCATGCAAGGTGCTTGTTTTTTGGTGATTCCATTCAGAAGTGTGACAGAGAGAGGCTCCGTGGTGAAGGAAATTTTACCCTCCTAGCACTTTTGTCCGTGCCTTCATTTTGGTACTGTTTGGGCTTGACTGTTATTACGGAGAACTTCATTTATACTTGTAGTTCTTGTGTACGTGGCAAAGGCTAATTCGCTGTGAAGAATATTTGAAGTCTCAAATCTAGTCAAGACTTCAATTACAAAATTGTGAAGTGGTTGATAGTTTCACGTTACTGAGAACTCCAGTCTATTTGTGTGGTTTTGCAGTAGCGGGTGAAGAGAAGATTCGATAACTTGCTGAATGAATCCACTTGGAATGATGCCACAGGCTCACGGGTGGAGTGATCGGCTAAATGAATCTGGTCGTCCGGACTCCAGGAGATGACTTTGAAAGTTTGAAGTAACTTCGAAATTTGAATGACCGTATTGTCTTATTCAATGTACCGCCAATGATGCTGAAATCTCCAAGGTCAATGCCGACTCAATGGTAGTTGGACCCGTACAAATATTAATTAGCCGATGGGCACAGCATAATGATTAGGGGTTATATATTCAGACCCTAACACCCAAAAAAAAATATTGACGAGGTAGGAAATGATTCTTGGGGGAATTTCACATATAGCTCTAAAAAAACTCTAAATATCAAATTTGTCTCTTATAAAATGAAAATATCATATTTATCCTTTTAAAAGTCAAATTCTAACAAATATATCCATCTAAACAATGGTTGATTGATTTTCCTAATTCACAACAAACAACAAGAATTACTACCTGTTCAGATCACATTCCAATCTTATATGAAGCTAACACTAAATATCCAATTTTTAATGGATTTAGATTTGAACTAAAATGGTTGCACATGGAAGAATCAACACAAATTATTGAATCACACATTAAGAAATATAAATGTACTTCAATGAAAAAATTATATGATAAATATTTTCAATTAAGTAATACTCTAAAACAGTGGAATAAGGAAGTTCAAAAAAATTATAATATTCAAATGGATAATTGCAAGAAAGTTATTCAGTGGGCTGATAAAATTGAAGATTCCAAGAAATTATCACAAATAGAAAATTGGGCAAAAATTAAAGCTAAATTAAGATATGAAAGTATAAATTCTTTAAATAAAATATATTGGAAGCAAAGATCAAAATTTAATTGGATAAAAAATGGTGATGCTAATACTAAAATTTTCCACTTACATGCTTCCATAAAAAAATCTGGTACCATGATTGCAGTTTTAAAAGATAAATATGGAAATGAGTTAAAAGATCATGGAAGTAAATCAAAACTTATTTTTTTCATTTTATAGAGATCTTATGGGAAGGAAATTTATTAATAATAATAAGTTTGGTAAAATTAATTTACTCAAGTTATACCAGGAAGAAAATATTGACTTAACTTTATTAGAAAATAAATTTGAAATGGCAGAACTAGATAATGTTGTAAAAGATTGGAAATCTCATAAAAGCCCTGGTCCTGATGGATATATAGGGGAATTTATTAAAAAAATTTGGAGAATTTTAAATGATGAAATATTAGATTTATTTAATAATGCAGGGCATAAAGGATTATCAAAGTTTAATACTTCTTATATAACACTAATAGCTAAAAAAGAGGATGCAATTGAACCAAAAGATTTTAGGCCTATAAGTTTAATTTCTAGTATACAAAGAATTTTTTCAAAAGTTTTAGCTAACAGATTGGATATACATATAAATAATATAATCTCAAAAAACCAACTTGGATTTCTAAAAAACAGGAACATAACTGAAAATTATGTTTATGCTAGAGAAGTTATTTGTTTAGCTAAAAGAAATAAAAGACCTTTGTTAATACTAAAATTAGACATTCACAAAGCATTTGATAGTGTTTCATGGGAATTTTTGATAAAATTTTTAAAATCAAGAGGATTTGGTGATAATTATATTAATTGGATCAATAATTCTGTACTAAAAGGTTCAACAAGAATAATTTTAAATGGAAATCCAGGAAAGTTTATACATTTAAAAAGAGGTTTAAGACAAGGTGATCCATTATCTACACATTTATTTCTACTAGTTATGGATGTTTTGGCAAAAATATTGGAAACACTAAGTGATAAAGGTTACATTATAAAACCATTTAAAAATATTTATACAAGTTTGTTTTATGATGATGATTCAATTTTATTTTTGAACCTTAATATAAATAATATTCATAGAGTTCATTATATTCTAAATCTTTTTGGAGAGGAATCAGGGTTAAAAATGAATTTCCAAAAGTCAGAAATTGTTGGTTCAAATTTCCTGATAGTTTGATTATTTCAAAACACTGTCATTACTAATGTATACATCCAGAAAAGTGCAGGATAACATAGGTACGATACGAAGATGAAGGAGGACTTGTGAAGGAGGATTTCATTGGATTACATCAAGAATCAGGACATGAAGTCTCAAGATAAACAAGAAAAGAAGAACACAAGGAAGGCCATTGGAATACATCAAGAATCAAGATGTTGAAGCCTTCCGTGAGTGGGATACGCCACAAATAAACCATAGGTACAAACCTAGTAGAACTCAAGTAAAATCATGTTCAAAATAACAAAGAGTTCAGTCAAGCAGGAAGTGCGTTCTGAACGAACTCAAAGTCCGTTCAGAACGGACTTGCCACATATCAAAACTATTAAACCTTGATTAGAACCAAACGTGTCACAGGGATGTGTGCGTTCGAACGAACAATCATGTCCGTTCGAACGGACAATTAGAATCCGTTCACCCACCTTCTGAGTGCGTTGAACGGACAATCCTTCCTGTGAACGAAAAATGTCACAGGGATGTGTGCGTTCGAACGAACACACATGTGCGTTCGAACGGACAACCTGGAATCCGTTCACCCACTTTTCAGTGCTTTGAACGGACTTTTGTTCCTGTGAACGCAAAATGCTATGTATAATTGAGTCCGTTACGAACGGACATTGTCCGTTCGAACGGACCCAAGATGTACTTGCACGTTATTTTGAAACGGCTAGTGCAAACTACAAGTGCGTTCTGAACGGACTTTAATGCGTTCGAACGCACTACAAGTTTTCTGAAGGATTTCTATAGAGAGTATAAATAGAATCCTTCATGGGTCTCTCTCTTTCACTCCTTCATTTTCAAACATTCAAACCTAAAAAGAGAGAAACCCTAAGCTGTGATTATCTATATCCATTGATAGCTTGAGAAACCTCTTTAGATCGTTGATCTACTTTCGATATTCTCCACTAATCGTATCCCACTCACGTGACCGATCACGTTGTAGCTCGATTAGTGAAAAAGTGTAATAGGCTAGTGCAACAAATTGTAAAGAGCCTAAGCTATAGATCGATAGAAGCGTGTAAATCGATCTAGGCAAATCCTTGTAATCGAGTTGAGTTGGAATTCAATCGAAAGCCAAAAAGAGGCACAAGGCATTCCCGGAGACGTAGGTACTCGCAAATAATTGAGTCGGTCAATTAAGCGAGTAAAGGGTGAGTTAAAGCTACAAAGCAACCACCTACCGAACTTCGTAAACAAACATCTTGTGTCAAAGTGTTTGTACGGTATCATCTTTATCATCTAAATTATTATTTATTCCGCACCGTAAATTAGGTTTAAATCTAAACTAAGTGTAAGTTAGATTGCCAAATTTACCCCCCTCTAGGTTAGAATTAACCAACAATTGGTATCAGAGCAAGGTACTAACCATCTCTTTGAGTATTAGGGATAACTTGTACTTAACGATCAAATGGCCGAAATTAATCCTATTGTACAAAACTCATCGATAAATCCGATAAATACCGTACCCAAATCAAATATATCAAACTCACGTGAATTAGATGGAACCAATTGGAGTTCTTGGAAGAAATGCATGCTAAATACATTCGCTCTCCAATGATTTGACAAGGTAGTGTTACGAGGCTTTGTCTTGGCCCAAGAGGTTGACATGGACGGAAATGTAACCTACCCTGATCAAACTAGGGAAGATAGAACTAATGACATTTACGCTCAAAACTTAATACTGAACAACGTAATTAGTTCTATCGGATCGCTAGTTGATCATTGTGAAAACTCATATGAAATGTGGCGTATGCTCAATGAGAGATACGAGGGTACATCTCAAATGAGAAGAACTAATATCATCGGACTTGAACAAGAATTCAACAATCTTCGAATGATTGAGGGAGAGTCCGTTGATAAAATCTGGGCAAAAATCAATGTACTAAAAACCCGATATGCCACCCAAAATGCACCTCTTACTGATGATAGAATTATTGCTAGATTACTTCAATCTATGCCCCGTAGTTGGGAATCTTTACGTGTAGCTTTAGGTACAGCGGTAGCTTCACAAGACCTCACGCCTGAAGAATTGGTAAGTCAATTCCGGAACTTCGAGATTCGACTCAAGCAACTCGATGAAGAACAAGGAATCTTCACAACAACTCCTCGATCTAAAGCCATAGCCTTGCCCGCCGTGAATGCGAGCAACGAGGACAATGAGATGGACGACCTCACTTTGCGACTCCTAGAATGGCAAAGGGATGAAAAGCGATTTAACGAGAATCGAAAACAAAAGGGACTAAAACCTCATTGCTTTTGGTGCAAGAAGATGGGACATATGATGGAGTCGTGTTGGACGCTCCATCCTGAAAATTCTCGGTGGAATAAAAAGGATGACGATCACAAGGATCGAGATAGACGAGAACCTCGATATGAAAGAAGATATGAGGACAAGGGCCGAGAAGATCGCCAAAAATACAAAGGTAAAGATTACAAAAAGAAAAAAGGATATAAAGCTAATGTCGATTCCAGGTGGGGAGAAACGGATGGATCAAGCACATCATCTGAATCAGATGGTCCATCAAACCGACACCCCGCAAACCTTGCACTTATGGTAAGGATCGATTCTCCACCCATGAGCGCAGTGGAAGCTGCAATCAGATCTCTTCGAATTGAACGAGGTTTAACCACTACACCTCACACTCCCACACTTATAGACGAAGAACCATCTACTCCTACTCCAAGCTCAACACATGACCAAGGTCATGAGGTACGTATCAACTCTATAACTAACGTAGAATCACTACATCGTCCTAAGTTTTCTCCCGCATTCAAATTAGAACTCGAGTCGTGTGACGAGTTTCTAAAAGATGAAGGAAACTTTCAACAAATAGAGAGTAAACTTGAGAGCTCAACACAAACTCTCAAGGATAAGGTAGCTTCTCTTGAACTATCTATTTTGGCATATAAATCTCAACTAAAAGAATTTAAAGGGTTTTCAAAATGTGAGTGTCAAACCCTTAAAGGTGAGATGTCTCATTTAAAAGTCGAACTTCAAAATTGTAAAGTTGAAAATGAGTCCTTGAAGAAGGCTTGTGCAACTATTGCATTGAGTCCTCCTTCATTGGATGATATCTTGAAATCGTCATTAATGGGACAAAAGCCCAATGACAAATCCGGTTTAGGATACAAGAAAAATAACGGTAATAAACCCGATTTTTCCATATCTAAAAATCAAAAATCCAAATGGGAGAACAATAAAATGGGTAGTCACGGAAATGCTTTCATGTATCGTGACTACAACAAAGGTAAAAATGTGAAAACGGAACAAGCTAAACGTGTTAATCATAATTATAGGAACAATCATTTCACACAAAATTCACCACCTAGACATAACAATTTGGGAAGAACCGATTGTTTATTCAAAAGGGGACCAAATGGGTATTTCTACGAAGTGACCAACTACACCGATGCTTCATATCAAAAAGGGTCTCCCAAACATTACACAAACACACAAAAACAATTTCAACAAAATCGACTTAAACCAAGCAAATTTCAATCCAAAAACATTCATCATATGCCAAAATCGATAACTTCTCAGAAAAGTAAACCAACTCAACTGTCTAATTATTTTGTGAAAAGTTCCATATCCACAAATAAGCCCACCGTAGCATTTTGTAACTATTGTTGCAAAATTGGGCATGTCTCAAACGGTTGTGATCTTCGCAATCCAAAATTGAAATCAAACTCAACATGGATGCGTAAAGATCGTCACTCGATGGGTCCCTCTACGTCTTTCGGTATAGGACCTCCCAGGGCTTAAGCCCTAACTTGAAACACTATACTCCTTAGTATCCCACACCTTAAGCCAAATATATAAGGGGAGTATAGGAAATGGGCTAAATTAAAATTCTAGCCAAATTGGTCGAGTCTCATGTAGCTACATCATAAGTGTTAATAGAGGATTACATTAGAACACTTGTCTCGGTAAATAAATCACGAATTCAGTCCAGTGATCACATCTCTGAAACCAGTCCGTTCGAACGAAAAACATGTGCGTTTGGAACGGACAAATGAAGTCACCAAATACCCTCTCAACAGCCTCAAGTCCGTTCGAACGGACTAAAATACGTTCGAAACGGACAACTGGACTATAAGATCCAAAGTCACAGTTAAATTATGGCGCCATCTAATTTTCCTACCAGGATCAAGTGCGTTCGAACGTACAACTGAATGCGTTCCAAACAGAAAAATGAATTATAGGATTATGGCGCCGGATCATACTTTGGCGCCCACTCTTAGTGTCAACAGTGTTAAGTGCGTTCGAACGAACAACTACTGCGTTCGAACGCACATGCCTCATTCAGCGAACCTCCTTCAAACCCTTACACTCGCGCCGTTTCATATTCTGGCGCCTCTTCTCAGTTGTGTGTGCGTTCGAACGCACATAGGAGTCCGTTCGAACGGACTTAACAACTTCCCAGATACAACTTAAAATCCCAAAATAGCGCCTTTTCTCAGACATGAGTGCATTCCAACGCACATATTAGTCCGTTCGAACGGACTCATCGTATCTTCTGCCCATGAGCATGCAACCGACCCTAATCAATGGACACAATGGTTCATATCTCCGTACGAAAAGAATTGAAGGGACACGATCTCATCTTAACTCAATCTCTTCTTCGTTCTCTTCCTAAAAACCTATCTTCTAACTCTATCTCTCACCAAAATCCTTACTCTCCTTCTCCATAAAGGATCATCACCATGAATGCCGCTAAGATCTTGCTTGCTAGGGGGAATTCGAAGGGAAAGAAGAAGGAAGGGGAGAGCTCTAACACTCAATCAAGGCCGAGAGCTCCACCTCAACAGAAGAAGGCGGCTAAGAAGCCTAGGCGGCAAGAAATCTTGAAAGCAGACTACGATTTCACAAATATAAACAATGAATATCTCTTTCGAAATCCTGAGGCCGGAACCCTTTTCAACGACGTGGTGGCAAGGAGATCCATCGCGAAATGCTACTACTACCAGTTTCCACCAAATATTCCTCATCTTTTCGACAAGATCGAGGAAATCGAGAGAAGATGGGGATTCGCAAATCTTGCGTGTCTTAACGAGCCGTTCTACGCAGTCATCACTCGATTGTTCTATGCAAACGCCGTATTCAACCATGCTCTAGAGAAGATAACCTCCTATATCCTCGGTGAAAATGTTGAGATCTCAGTTGAAAATCTGTGCGAGTTGCTGGGTCTCAAGGATGATGGAGAGAAGATCTACAACGCACGCAAGGGAAGACTTGAAGCCGCCATTATCGAACCAATGAAGAAGGTGGTTACAAATCGATATCAGTCACAAGATTCGGCATCGCACTTGGCAGCTCCTGAGAAATTCGTTTGGGAAATCGGTAATAATATTCTTACTCTAGTCGCGAAATTGAAGGCAAATTTAGAAAATAGAAATATTATGCTATTGTATCGTATGTGGTACAATGATCAACTACCCGTCCATGTGCCTTATCTCATAATAAGTCACATGGAAAGCGTCCTGAGCCAAAGAAATGCATCGTTATCTTACGGAACGTTGATCGCCCGGATGTTGGAACTCCAAGGAGTTTCGATCCCAGAGAACGAGTGGGACTTCCGATCGGAACAGCCAACAAATCTCGCATCCAAAGCAAACCTCCAACGTCTTGGATATCGTTATTCACCGAACATCCAAGGTTGGGTTATCAGTGCCTCTAAAGATGCGGAAGCATTCCACCTTCCTCGCAATCCTACCCGGTGGCTGGAGGGTGACACCCAATCCGAGGAAGAGGCAAACGCCGACCCCACCTATACTGACCAAAGCGGTGAAGCGCCGGATCGAAAACGTAAGAAGAAGGAGCGTGCAGAAAGCTCTAACACCCCTTCGGAACACGACGAAAGGAGGTTTGCATATATGAAGGCGTTATTCGAGGAAATGGATGAGCGGGTTGAGCAACATGGACGAATAATGCGAGACGCATTTCGTGAGGACTTGCATGCTTCCGAGACTAGGATGATAGAGAACGTGGGTCGTCAATTTTCCGATCTCTATGTTCACCTTGGAAATCGCTTCGGGCCGTACACGGCACCCCAAGACTGAGTCCCTCGTACCTCTCCTCATCATACCACCGAGCATCCGTCGGACTCCAACTCGGGACAATTCAATACCGACACCTTCTTCGCAGCTGATCCGAGCGCCCAACCCGAACAGAACCCTTACACCGGCCCCAATGAGATGTGATCGCCGGAGATGTCAAAAGTTTAATGTGTGTGTGCTATAATCTAGGTGTTATATCGTGAGTCTTGTTTGTGAACAATTGATTTGTTTATTGTTGTGTCTGTGTTTGTAGTACTGAACAACTAATGTTATGCGTGTGTGTGCATCGGCATGTGTCATGCCGTGTTATGAACAAACTGTTTTATGGTCATATTTTCAGTTTAAACTGTTGCATCTATTTTTTGATTTTTTATACAACCTATTAGTCCAGATGCAAGTGCGTTCGAACGCATTACTTTTTCCGTTCGGAACGCACACACACAAAAACTGTTTCATTTTCTTAAAAATATCAAATGAGAAAAGATTTTTTTTCAAAACAAAAGAATTTGATCATATTTACGAGCTCATACATTCATCAATTCATTCTTTGAGGGGGAGCTCGCATTTAGGGGGAGCCTTCCGTTGGTGAAGTCTCCTTGACCCTTTTGATCTCTTTCAAAATGGGGGAGAAACGATCGTACGGAAAGTTCTCAACTAAATGGTGAAACTCTCCAAACCGACAGTGTTTTGAAATTAATCAAAAGGGGGAGTTTGTTGGTTCAAATTTCCTGATAGTTTGATTATTTCAAAACACTGTCATTACTAATGTATACATCCAGAAAAGTGCAGGATAACATAGGTACGATACGAAGATGAAGGAGGACTTGTGAAGGAGGATTTCATTGGATTACATCAAGAATCAGGACATGAAGTCTCAAGATAAACAAGAAAAGAAGAACACAAGGAAGGCCATTGGAATACATCAAGAATCAAGATGTTGAAGCCTTCCGTGAGTGGGATACGCCACAAATAAACCATAGGTACAAACCTAGTAGAACTCAAGTAAAATCATGTTCAAAATAACAAAGAGTTCAGTCAAGCAGGAAGTGCGTTCTGAACGAACTCAAAGTCCGTTCAGAACGGACTTGCCACATATCAAAACTATTAAACCTTGATTAGAACCAAACGTGTCACAGGGATGTGTGCGTTCGAACGAACAATCATGTCCGTTCGAACGGACAATTAGAATCCGTTCACCCACCTTCTGAGTGCGTTGAACGGACAATCCTTCCTGTGAACGAAAAATGTCACAGGGATGTGTGCGTTCGAACGAACACACATGTGCGTTCGAACGGACAACCTGGAATCCGTTCACCCACTTTTCAGTGCGTTGAACGGACTTTTGTTCCTGTGAACGCAAAATGCTATGTATAATTGAGTCCGTTACGAACGGACATTGTCCGTTCGAACGGACCCAAGATGTACTTGCACGTTATTTTGAAACGGCTAGTGCAAACTACAAGTGCGTTCTGAACGGACTTTAATGCGTTCGAACGCACTACAAGTTTTCTGAAGGATTTCTATAGAGAGTATAAATAGAATCCTTCATGGGTCTCTCTCTTTCACTCTTTCATTTTCAAACATTCAAACCTAAAAAGAGAGAAACCCTAAGCTGTGATTATCTATATCCATTGATAGCTTGAGAAACCTCTTTAGATTGTTGATCTACTTTCGATATTCTCCACTAATCGTATCCCACTCACGTGACCGATCACGTTGTAGCTCGATTAGTGAAAAAGTGTAATAGGCTAGTGCAACAAATTGTAAAGAGCCTAAGCTATAGATCGATAGAAGCGTGTAAATCGATCTAGGCAAATCCTTGTAATCGAGTTGAGTTGGAATTCAATCGAAAGCCAAAAAGAGGCACAAGGCATTCCCGGAGACGTAGGTACTCGCAAATAATTGAGTCGGTCAATTAAGCGAGTAAAGGGTGAGTTAAAGCTACAAAGCAACCACCTACCGAACTTCGTAAACAAACATCTTGTGTCAAAGTGTTTGTACGGTATCATCTTTATCATCTAAATTATTATTTATTCCGCACCGTAAATTAGGTTTAAATCTAAACTAAGTGTAAGTTAGATTGCCAAATTTACCCCCCTCTAGGTTAGAATTAACCAACAGAAATTATTGGGGTAAATACAGAAAATGATATTATGGTGGAAATTTCAAATATACTTAACTGTCAAATTGGAAAATTCCCAATTTGTTATCTGGGTCTGCAGGGAATTATCCCGTCTCCGGGCCCGCGCAGCGGATATGAAGGCCCGGTCCGGTTCCCAAAATCCAAGATCACGCTTCGATATCGAGGGTACGATGCAAAGTAGGATAGACGATTACCAGCGTGAAATTGATCACGCACGACGGGTTGATCGCTCGCATCCTTCTCTTCCTTCGGTGTCACGTTGGTGACTAGCCCGTACGTCCCATACCGCACGTCTCCCACCATCTTGACACGTTTCCGGTTGTCTTCGCGCGTTCCATGCCCGCACGCTTCCACAGCCCGTTACTCGATTACTTCTCCGGTTTGATCACAACGAAGAGCCACATATGTCGCTCCTCTACCCGTATCCACCGTGAGTCGTAGCACCTCGGTCGCGGATGCATCTGCCTAGACGATGCACTGGCGAACTTGCATGATTGCGTTTCGATTCTCTAAGACGGAGAAAACTCTTTTCTCCTCTTTTCTCTTTCTCTCAATCTCTTCGCACTCTTTCATCATCTGATTAGAGTCTCATAATTTCTGGATAAAATCCCTTAATTATCTGCACTGAACTTATGAGAGAGAGAGAAACATCCTATATATACTCCATAGGATTAGGATGGGCCAAAATGTATGTATATCTTCTATATACCTTTTCAAACATCCTATCTGCACTGAACTTATTATATTTCCAACCCAATTGGATCCAGCCCAATTGGAATTCGGACCCGAAAGTTACGCCCGTTTTACTGACTGTATGTCAAACCGTCGCACCCTTTCGGTATTCCATTAGAACGACACTGATACTTCGCTCAAATGGAACATCTTACAACATGAAAGTTCTAGATAATCTCATTATCTAACTAACCAAATTTGAATAATTCAAATCGGAGTTACCTACGGAAAGTTATACCAGTTTTACTAATCTGTTTAGTATGCCCACGAACGCGTACGTTCGTTTGTCCTACGTACCATTTTAGCGTTGATCCAAAACTGTATTTCCTTCAGTCTCCCACTCAGTTTCAGATCTACCTAAAAGGTACTCATGTATATCACATATACACTATATCAGAGAATCTAGCCCGCGTATCATATACGCTAAAGCCATGCACATCCTATGTGCAAAAACTTGCAATCAAGCCCGACATAGTACGACTCGTTGTGTGACCGTGTAGGTTCGTTTAACGATGGCAGTAGGCCGTTTCCATGGCACTACAAGCCCATGAGCGGGATCTAGTCACTCCATCATGGCTACCCATATTAAAACGAAAAATGATTGTGATCATTGTGCCTATCTCGAATAGCGGTTACTAGTTCTCTTGTTTGCGATATCCGTTAATCAAAAGGCATGATGGTAGTCATCCTTATGTCTTGATTAACTATACTTATTTTCCGATTCCGAATTGAGTTAACAAATTACAATCGATATTAACTTTTAATATCATTGACTCTGGCCAGAGATTTCGTTAATCAATTCATCGAGCGGCCTAAGAGATATCTTTTTTTTTTTTTGAAAAAGAATGGAGTGGGCTTTATTGTCCCACTTCCAAACTGTTACGCGTATATATGAGAAAAAATTATGTTTTTTACAATCCCCAATATACCTATCATTTCTATCTCCCTAAAATTCACTACCTACCTATTTTTCCATACTTGCTGCAAGATAAAAAACCTATACATACTATTCAACTATGCATGAAATATCAAGAAAGAAATAAACCCAAATACTATGCATGAAATACTCAGGCCCATTTTTCGCAGCCCAAAAATGCCCCCTTTTTTTTTCTTTTCTCTCTTCTTCTTCTCTTCTCTTCTCTACCTCTCTTCTACTGTCACAGCCGCCTCAAAAGCTCCTCCTTTCTTCCTTCCCTTTCTCTCCAAGGCAACTTTATGAAGCAGAAATTCATCTCGTATCTCCTCGATAAGCTGATGGGTCCTCTTCTGACCGCCGTCAAAAATCCTCCTGCATCTTTCTCGCCAAATGCCGTGGGTAAAAATTGCCGCTTCACTTTTAACTTTCTCATTTACACCCTTCTCAAAACATAAATCCCACGAATTCTTACTTAATCCTTTCTCACTCTCTCTTAGGATCTGATATTGCCTCCAAGTTTCCTTAACACCATTACAGCCACCACCAAGGAGATGCACTACCGACTCCTCTTCCTTCAGACACATAGCACATCGATTCACCAGATACATCCCTTTTTTTTTAAATTGTCTGTAGTTAAAATAGCATTTTGCTTAATTAACCACAAGAAAATTTTTAACTTGAGAGGCATTTTCGAATCCCAAATATAAGATAATCTTTCATCAAAATCCTTCTTATCTTCTTTTATCAGAAATTGATAACAACTTTTAACTGAAAACTTTTTTCTTTCTCCCCCATTCCAACTAATAATATCTTTTTCATTATCTTTTATCTCTGTCTCTTCCAAAACAATTTTCAATTTTTCCAACTGATCTAAAGCTTTTGTTGATAGACCCTGCTTCAATTTTAATTTCTCCCTAATTTTCCCTTTCTCCATCACCAGTTCTTTCACTGTTCCATTTTTTCTCTCAACAAAGCTATATAAGGATGCATGAGAGATCATCAATTTCTCATCTTCATGCCACTTACTATACCAGAAATTAGTGTCATCTCCATTATTAACCTCAAATTTGGCATTACTAAAGAATAAAACCATCAATTTCCTCACACTTTTCCAAAAATATGAATCATTCTTATTTTCCTGATTAATATCCTCCCCACTTAGATTACTTACTAAAAACCTCCATCTTAGCAATCCTTTTTCTTCCCTATTCATGAAAAATTTCCAAGCCCATTTCATGATAAGGGCCTTATTGAATTTTTCCAAATCAATTATTCCAAGTCCCCCCTTCTTTTTTGGTCTAATTACTTTCTCCCATTTAATCAAATGATACCCTTTTTCTTTGTGTCCTTTCCATAAAAAATTCCTTCTAATTTTGTCCATCTCTAAAATAACCCATTTTGGTACCTTGAAAACTGAGAAATAAAATATGGGGACAGTAGACAGTACTGAATTAATCAGAGTCAATCTTCCCCCTATTGTCAACAAAGCCCCTTTCCAATTACTCAATTTCTTTCTTAATTTTTCAATTAGGGTTTTATAGAATTCTTTATTTGGTTTTTTAAAATGTAATGGCATTCCCAAATAATTAAATGGCAATTTATTAACTGCACATCCTAATTCATCAGAAATACCTTTTATATCTTCTTCAGATTCCCCAATCAAAGCAATTTCAGATTTTTCATAGTTAATTCCCAAACCTGATACCTTACCAAATAAATCCAGAATTCCTTTTAGCATTTTTGCTTGATCTTTTTTAGGTTTCAACAAATACAGGGAGTCATCTGCATAATGCAATGACATAAATATCCCTTTTATTGGTTTGATCAGAACCCCTTCTTTGCTTAAATTCTCTATTATCCTTGCCAAAGTATCAATCACCATGATAAATAAATGTGGAGACAAGGGATCTCCTTGTCTCACACCTCTATTTAGATGTATAGATTTACCAGGAACTCCATTCAGCAGTATTTTTGTATTTCCTTTGAGAACACAATTCCTGATTCTCGAAATCCAATATTCCCCAAATCCTCTTGCTTTCATGACTTCCAATAAAAAATCCCAAGAAACCATATCAAAAACCTTTTTAATATCTGCTTTGAATATCAAGAGGGGCGAATTGGATACATTAGCAATATGTAACACTTCCCTTGCATACATATAGCAATCATTCAATTCCCTGTTTTCCATAAACCCTGTCTGATTTTCCTGGATCAAATCCCCAATCTTCCTTTTTAACCTGTTTGCCAGTATTTTTGAGTATATTTTCTGAACACTGCTGACTAGAGATATAGGTCTGAAATCCTTAGGATTTTTAGCTCCATCTTTCTTAGGTATGAGAGCCAAATATGAAGATTCAAACCCTTTTAATCCTTCTAAATTTTTTTCTGAATTAAAAATCCTGAGTAATTCCATTTTTAGTAGAGGTAAAAAAGCTTTAAAGAATTCACCAGTGAACCCATCTGGGCCTGGTGCTTTGTGGGCTTTCCAACTTTTAATTACCTCTACTAATTCCTCCTCCTTAATTGCCTCATTTAGTTCAGATAAATCATTCTTTTCTTTGTCAAATATCTTCCTCAGATCAATCACCTCTCCTATATTCACCTTTTCTCCAGACTTTCCCATTAAATCCTTGAAGAAATTGAACAAAATACCAGCCTTTGATTTATGATCATAGTGAATACCCAATGAATCTTCCATTGAAGCTATGAGTGATTTGGTTTTCCTCATTGAAGCATACCTATGGAAATATTTTGTATTACCATCTCCTTCACAAAGCCAATTTAGTTTTGCTCTTTGCTTCCATTTGATCTCTTCCATTTCTTTTATTTCTAATAATTTTTCTTTCACAACTCTTCTCTTCTCTATCTCTTCCTTCGATAACTCTGCCCTATCTTCTTTCTCTTCCATCTTTTTTATGAATTCTTCATATTCCTTCATATACTCTTTATCTTTATATTTTTTTAATTTTTCCCAATTCTTTAATTTCCCCCCCAAGCTTTTCAGCTTATAATAAAATTCTTCCACTGAATAAGCTTGATTTTCCTTCAAATGATTCTCAATTATATTCACCGCCTCCTTATTTCTTAACCAATAATTCTCAAACCTAAACCCATTAAATTTGGGAAAATTTGATGACATTTCAAGCATCAAGGGGCAATGGTCAGAAATTTCACTGTAATATGCATTTTGCATAATATTAGGAAACATTAATCCCCATTTATTTGAATATATGAATCTATCAATTCTTGCCCTTGCCCCAGAACTGGCCCATGTGTATGATCTCCCTTTCATATGGATATTTATCATCTCAAAATTATTTATAAATTCCTTAAAAACCTCCATATCCCTCCAATCTCTGTGTAAATTACCTTTTTTTATCTTCTTTAGCTAACACCATATTAAAGTCACCAAAAATAATCCAAGGAAGATCTACTCTGTTTAATCTAACTCCCCCCAATTCCAACAGGCATTCCTTCTTATGTTCCAATTTCTGTGGACCATATACATTTGATACTAGAATCAAAGTATCATCCCATTTACATTTCAGAATCACAGATAGATTATATTTGGTACCAGTAATTCTTGCTTCTAATTGAAACAAATTTTTATCCCAAGTAGTTAATATTCCTCCAGAGGCTCCCTTAGATTCCACAGCTTCATATTCTTCCAATACATTTCCACCAATCTCTTTGAACAATTGTTGAGATAAATCCTTCAACTTTGTTTCTTGCAATCCAACAATCTGTGGTTTGTGCTTATATATAAAATCTTTCACTTTACCCATTTTTAATTTCGCATTAAGACCCCTTACATTCCAGCTCAACATTTTTATATTTTTTGTTTTATTCATTTTGATTGAATTACCTTCTTATCTTTCTTACTCTTACTTTTTTCAGGAATGAGCTTTCTTGCCCAGAAGAGCCTCATGCGCTTCTTTATTCATCACCACCCCCACAGATTGCAGTATATTGCATACATCATCTATAGTTAGGTATTTGTTTGGTTCATTATCATCAATTTTGCAATTTACCCCTCTTTTTTCTCCGTAATTTTTTCTGCCTTTGTCCTTTTCAACAGATACTTCTCCTTTAAATTTCACTCTCTCAGCTTTATCAATCACTGAGACATAATTCTCTGGCATTTTATCTTGCAGTCTTTCACTTCTTCTGAGCATCCTCAAAGGAACCATTTGGAGAGGCTTACTCTCATCCTCAACCCTAATCTCATCTTCCTTAAGGGTAAGTCCCCATTCCCTTTCCTTAAACCCTTCCTTTAGGCTTTAATTCCTCATCATGTTATCTATAATCTCATTTAACTCCTCCTTTTTATCCTCTCCATTACTTCCTTCATCTCCATTTTCAGATTCTTCTTCAAGGTATTCTATAATATCATTACAGAATTTTTCATTATTGTAACCCTCCTCCTCATCACTGCTTATTTCCTGATTTAACTGATTTTTTCTTTTTGATTCTTCATAGCTTGAGGTTTTTGCCCAATCAATTAAACTAGGCTCTTTAAGCAATTTGACTTCCTCTCCAGTCCTACCCTTGCAGTTTTTCTCCAGTACTGCTTCATTCATGGTATCTTCACCCTTACTCTTTTTCTCTTCTTCCATCCTTAATATTTCTGCTCTAATCTCTTTTCTCAATTCTTCTCCACTATTCACAGTAACTAGCTCTTTGTTTGAATTAGGTACCACTGGTACCCTATCTTCTTTCTGCTTTTCTATCCATTTTTTTGAATTTTCCTCTTTTTTAGCAGGAACACTCACAAAGACTGGTACCATAATGTCTTTTTGCCCATCTCTCAACTTCAATTTCAACGGTATTTCATCATTACGATCCACATTCATTACTATCACTGCGTTTCCTTGATTTTGTTTTCGTTTTCTAATTTTGCAGGCAAATTCTTGAGAGTGATAATCAGTTCCTTTTGTTTTTCTTTGCTTTGAATGTAATTTGATTCATTTAGATCTCCTTTTTCTAAGAAAACTTTGTATTCATACGGTCTGTAATAGAAGTAATTAGGGTTCTTGAGAGATTTCTTGCATAATTTGGCAATATGTCCATTTTCATGACAATTTGCACATCGAATTGGTTCTCTGCAATCTTTCTTGAGATGATCACTCGCATAACACCGATAGCATTGCTTCTCTTTCATCCTAACATCCTTCTTTCCTACAAACTTAGATCTATTAACCTTGATCCAGTTGCCTTCATCACCCTCTCCATTATCCTTGGTTAATGCCTCACGATAAGTCTTATCCATTAGAAACCCTAAGAAACTCCTCGGAGTTGAAGAGCTTCGCCGGTGAAGATCACCAGAGTAGTTCTTGCTCTTGAATTGCCTCTTCTTGAATCGCTCTTGAATCGCTCTTCAAAAGTCAAAGATTCGAGTACCGATTGTACCTTCACTCACTGAATTCCTATAGTACAATCCTATCTTGGAGACTCATATTGAATTCCTATAGTACAATCCTATCTTGGAGACTCACTGAATTCTTAAGAGATATCTCTTCCTTTCGGAATAAACAATTCCTATCTTGGAGACTCATATTGAATTCCGTGTTTCGTACAATACCCAATGATGACCGTTTTGGCCCCCTGTTACGGTAGGCGTAAGGTCATATCAAAGCATTGTGTTACGCACGTAACACAATCAATGGTCCCCTCAAGTGTGAAGAACCTAAAACCCCATCCGTCGCAAGTCCATCTATAATGACTAAACCATGTCATGGTCTCGCGGCTTTGGTCATATCCAATACATGTAACCTAACATATATCTACGTTCCCGATTCGACAAGCACCTTGTCCCATAATTAGCAAAACATAATCATCTCCTCGGCAAACGTACTAGTGTACACGTTCAGTCTATTATCTGATAATTGAACTGCTTCTCTCTTAAGCAAACTGATCCGTGACTAGGGATGTTTAGAAATGACACTTTAAGTGTGACGGTTTTGCTGCACATAATCATCAATTATGCCGGCGTCCACACAAGTTCAAATCAGGGTTCATGTAACAATCATATTACACAACCCACACAAAGTTTTCATATAAGGTGAATGCATATTAATTTAAGTAAACAAAATTTTTAAAAGGGATGCATTCATATGGACTAAGTATTTGGGTGATACAACGTTTATCTATGGGTATCTCCATACCCATAACCTGCGAGGACTATCGTATTTAGATAACTACACTCTACTCTCTTCTTCCTCCTCTAGGTATCTCCATACCCATAGTCATCGCATGACAGTCATGCGCGACTAGAGAGAGCGGTTTTGTAAACAGGTCCGCACGTTCCCGCTAGTGTTAATCATCATCTATATTGGAACATTTCCAATATCTCCGATCACATCTTTTCACAAAATTTCATGGATCAAATGAATTTTTTCTGAGTATTGGCTAGAAGTGGTTGTGACCTCGGCATTTGTGACTTGTACTATTGCGTCTCACACAATAAACAACCGTAAATCCGATAACTCGTGACTACTAGAGTTTGGTCATGTATCCTCGATCCATACCACTTCCTTTTGCGATTAATAACCACAATATTCTCGCCTCCGTAAATAGAATCACTAACTATTGGTCTTGTGGAACCTTTCCACATAACCGTGTTTTCATTTAAGCAAAACATGTGCACATTTTGTGATCGAAAGTCGTGCTACATATTTCGACGTGCTAAATCTTTGGAAACTGTTGTTGTTATAATTCTTTATAACCAACACGTCTTCCACACCATTATAGATAAAATAAAATCCTGAATTCTTTTGCAAAGTATTCAAGGATAAACTTCACCGCTATCAATACAAATCTCGATGGGTTTAAATACACATAACAATTATGTATATATATGTATAACCATTATACATTCACAAGAGTTAGTCTCATGTAATCGCATTACAATCAAACTCGTGTGATTCCCATGAATTTTATTGATGGTGAATTAGACGCTCTATGTCGTTACAAGAAATATAACGCGGCTCCCACTAACCTTCATGTTTACACAAAGTTTTCATTCGTTCCGACAATGTTATAACAGTTTACAACTTCCTCAAAACGAATATTCCAATTCCGAGAAGCTTTCTCTAATCCATCATATGGATCGTTAAAGCATGCATATCCTATTCCGATTCTTATGAATCGACAAAACCGTAAGGTTGTGTCAAGTACACGTCCTTTAATAAAATTTCTGTTAAGAAATTCGGTTTCGACATCCATCTTGCCACATCATATAGTCATTATATGCGATTATGGCAAGCAGAATTTCGAGAATGGGAAAGCATGGCAACATGCGAAAACGTTTCTTCATAGTCCGACTATGAATTGCATGAAACTCTTCGCAAAAAGCCTCGCTTTACATATATGCGTATTCCTATCCATGTAGGTTCTTCATCTTGAAAAACCCACTCACGTTTCACGGGTCTAACCCAGAAAGTAATGAAATCAAGTTCTGAACTTGATAATTTACATGGATCGAATCTCAGATTTCATGACACCATGTCATGTGGAATCAACTTTTCATAGCATCCTTGTAGGATATCGAATCATCATATGATTTCGATCTATCACCATTAGCCACGATAAATCCGTATTTACCCGCTTATGATATAGCCTACTTGATCTACGAAAAATTCTTTTGTGTGTTCGACTTGCGTTCATCAACTCTTGATGAAGCCATGTCAACTTTCATCGGTACAATGTTCCTTTTCAAATCTCAAACTCTTTCGAGATTTATTCTACTCCCACTAGCCCGCATAGAGATAAATGGCACCAAGTTCCAAACTTGTGCGCATCTAGTCCTCCTCCAAGAAGGCATCTCTTCGAGCCACGAAAATCTCATTTTCGTCGGGACGTTAGAATTAATACCCTTTAGTTTCCTTAAGGATAAACGAACAATTTTCAGATTTGGGATTGAGTTTAACCGAAACAAATTTCGAAATATACCCACATCCTCAAATCTGTACAAATGACCACTTCGGAACCATTCCGATCCATATCTCATATGGCGTCTTTTGTACCGATTAGAAGGTTTATGTTCCATATCTTATATGCAACCATTCATTAGTGCCACTGTCTCAAGGGCGTGTCCCCAAAACATTTTTGGGCCTATTGACTTATCATTTATTGAACCATGTCCAACATGCGTTCATTTCCTCTTTTCGGACACATCTCAATGTTCCGAATAAAGGCAATCGTGAAACGATTCCACAATCATAAATGATCATCAATATTCATAACTCAAATATCGCCTCTTCGATCCTATCGAAAGGTTTAGCTCAAATACTCGCCTTCTCGATCCTATCGAAAAGCTTTGATTTTCTTGCTTAGTCGATTTTGTATTTCGTTTTTGAAACTCTTTGAACATTTCAAAAGTCTTCGTTTCGGCACGCATTAAATAAATATTTTCATATCTACTTTAACCGTCCATAAACGTAACAAAATACCGATAGCCTCCTTTTGCCTCGGAACTTATCGGAACATTACATCTAAATGTAATTTCCGATAATTCGTTGGATCTTTCTCCAACCTTTGGAGAATGATGCCCTTTGTCGTCTTGCCTAATAAATAAGTATCGCATTAATCAATCGAATCTAATTCGAATGATTCTAGCAATCGATCATATGGAATCTAGATACGCGAATCTCGTTTATATGGCCAAGACGGCAATGCCAAAAGAAGCAATCAACCTCTTGGTTTAATCCTCCTCGGATTTCACCATTCTTTGAGTCATTAGTTTGGACAACTCTTTGTCCGAACTTTCTGTTTGGAAAACATTTTCCCGAAATACCCTTAGACCTATATTTCTTTCGACCCCTCCTTTGAATTACAAGGACATCCACGCATCTGAATGTATTGGATTCCTCGGATGCTCCAAGCATCTCCTATTCAAATTTACATCGCATCTCATGCAACTCCGGGATCGACTTATCTATCGAATGCATATGATATTCGGTTACGAAGATCAAATCTCGTACCATCAACACACGAGTGTTAATCCAAGACCCATAAGGCATCTCAAAATTAACCTACTCTATGACCCACATTGAATCATTCAATGCGCTCTAGCTCTTGAAACTATTTCACGAGCGTTGTGTTTTACTTTCATATACACCCGAATTCTCAAAACAATTTTGAGAATATGCGTCTATACATGCCACCACAAGGCACGTAATATTGTTCGATTCCTTTTTAAAGTTTATCGAACCCGGCTTTCTCTAAAGCCATAGCCTCTAGCCCTGAATCTGCCATATTCGTGTCCAACACATTCCTTTAAGTCTAAGAACTATTCTCTGACTATCAAGGTTAATCATGGCAATTCCGGCCCAAAAGCTATCTATCATATCGATCTCATCGATATATTTGGTGTTGCTAGAAAACATAATTCTAAACGGATGATGAAGATTAACTCCTAACCGTGCGTACTTAATCTATATGCTTATATGATGAATATATGATAATGTTATTTTTATCGAATCGGTAACTCTCATACCGATACGGGACTCCAAGTCCATAACATCCAAGATCCATATATCACGATCCTCCCACAAGTTGCTTTGGCAGACGGGTGGGATCTCGCTATTTAGGTAGGATTATATCCAATCGCATCCAATGCGACTCTTGAACCTTTATAGGATTTCGGTGATGGATCGTATCATATACGATCCCAGTTCCGTGTGTGCATCCTATCAATGCCCCGAACTCCAATCAAGTCGGCTTTGGCCTTAACCCTTATTGGATTGAACGGTTAAGTCACAACCCTTATTGGATTGAACAGTTTCGTATGGACAGAATACTGGACAGATACATGCAACTTTCTGTGTGAAAAAGTGTATATTGGATATACATGTCTTTTGGCCAATCCTAATCCTATATGATATAAATAGGATTTTTCTCTCTCATCTGTAGTGGTTCATTCAGTTAATTAATTCAGAATATTCCAGAGAATTGTAAGACAACTTTCTAGAGAGAGAAAGGGTGTAAAGAGAGAGAAACCGTGAAAAGGTGTTTTCCGGTATAGAGAATCAAACAATCAAGCAAGTTCGCCGGTGCATCGTCTAGGCAGTTGCACCCGTGACCGACGTCTTACGAGTCAAGGTGGATACACGTAGAGGAGTCACGATTGGGCTCTTTCGGTTGTGATCGATTCGAACGAGTAATTTCTGTCGGAGACGAAATCGAGTGAATCGGCGACGTTAATGAACGGTGAAAGACGCGTGGTGTGGGACGCGCGGATTGTCACCAACGTGACACGGAAAAGAAGAATAGCAATCAACCCTTCGTGTGCAATCAATTTTGCACTGGTATGAATCTAATCTTCTTATTTGCATCGTACCCGTCGAAGTCATGGCGTGATCTCGGGAATCGGGGAACCGGACCGGGCCTACATATCCGCTGCGCGGGCCCGGGGCCGGGTAGAATCCCCAACAGTGGTATCAGAGCGATCGCCATCGATTCGAGGGTCGAATCATAGTCGTATATTCGATATACGCACGGGTTATCAAAGTTCGTACCCGTTTGCATGATGATAGATATAGAGATTCCAATTTCGTTAAAAATCACAAGTAGAATTCACTAGAGATCAATCAAAAGTTGATTGAGAGTATCTAGGAATTATCGTGAAAAAGTTTCATGATTTATCGTTTTAGAAACGAGCGAAAACGGAAGAAACGGCAAAATCTGCAGAAAATTAGAATACGAAACAGTGAGTAAAACTAAGATAATTTTCAGTTGGAAACTCCAAATTGATTGGATCAAATTGGCGTAGTTAGATAATGAGATTATCTATGACTTTGATACAGAAAGTGTTTTCATTTGAACGAATTATCAGTGTCGTTTTTATGGAATACTGAAAGGGTGCGACAGTTTGACATACAGAGACTAAAACGTCCGTATATGTCGCATCGAAACTCCCATTGAGTCCAATCCAATTGGGTTAGTTAGATAGTAAGATTATCTAGAACTTTTGTTCACGTTCAAAGTCGGTTGGAACAATTTAGTATTTTCGTTTCAACAGAATACTGAAAAGGTGTCTGTAGTTTTCTGGTTGAAAAAGGTGTCTATTGGATATACTTACCTTTTCGTTTGTTCGTATTTTACTAAAACTGGTATAACTTTCAGTAGGAAACTCAGATTTGAATGGATCAAATTGGGTTAGTTATATAATAAGATTATCTATAACTTTCATGTTGTAATATATTTCATTTGAGCGAAGTATCAGTGTCGTTCTAATGAAATACCGAAAGGGTGCGACAGTTTGACATATAGTCAGTAAAACGGCCGTAACTTTCGGGTCCGAACTCCAATTGGGCTGGGACAAATTGGGTTGGAAAGATAATAAGATTATCTACAACTGTTTTGTTAGTTGATATTTTGTCAGAGGAATTTACCATTTTTGTTCTGACAGATTACTGAAAGGGTGTATGCAGTTTTCTGTTTGAAAAGGTGTATATGAGATATACATACCTTTAGGCCTATCTCTATCTCTAATCAATTAATTCAATCATACTAGCATATAGATGAGTATTTATTTAGAATAATTAGTCTCCTTAAATAAATCATATGCATTTAGAAATCTTGTGATAGTGATATAATATGATTATGTCACGAATTATTTAAACATGCATAGGCATGATCCCTCATAATATTTAAGTCGTGGAAATGCCTTCCATGTCCACATCCATCGAGATTGGTATGACATAATGCGTGATTTCAGGCCATAGCCGGGCACGTATTATTGTATGTATTGATGCGGGTGGTAAGCGTTAATTGGGGACTCACGTGGGTTCAGGCCATAGTCGGGCACGTGAGTAGTTCAATTGAACGATACGTTGGATATGGTTGTGACTTAACCGTCCAAGCTATCCGATTAGAGTTCGGGGCATAGATAGAATGCACACACGGAATTGGGATTGTATATGATACGATCCATCACTGAAATTCTATAAAGGTTCAAGAGTCGTATATGATACGATTGGATAATAATCCTACCTAAATAAGCGAGATCCTATTTGTCGGCCATAGTCACTTATGGGAGGATTGCGAAATATGGATCTTGGGTGTTATGGACTTGGAGTCCCGTATCGGTATGAGGGTTATCGATTCGATAAAATAACACTATTCATATATTCATCATGTAAGCATATAGATTAAGTACGCACGGTTAGGAGTTTAATTTTCATCATCCATTTAGAATTATGTTTTCAAGCAAACACCAAATATATATCGATGAGATCGATATGATAGATGGCTTTTGGGTCGGAATTACCGTAATTAGCCTTGATAGTCAAAGAATAGTTCTTAGACTTAAAGGAACGTGTTGGACACGGAAACGGTAGATTCGGGGCTCGATGCTTTGGCTTTAGAGAAAGCCGGGTTCGATACACTTTAAGAAGGAATCGAACAATATTACATGCCTTGTGATGGCATGTGTAGACGCAAATTTCTCAAAATTGTTTTGAGAATTCGGGTGTATATGAAAATAAAACACAACGCTCATGAAATAGTTTCAAGAGCTAGAGCCAATTGAATGGTTCAATGCGGCTCAAAGAGTTGGTTAATTTTGAGACGCCTTATGGGTCTTTGATTAACACTCGTTTGTTGTTGGTACGAGATTTGATCTTCGTGACCGAATATCATATGCATTCGATAGATAAGTCGATCCCTGAATTGCATGAGATGCGATTTAAAATTGAATTGGAGATGCTCGGAGTATCCGAGGAATCCAATGTATATAGATGCGTGGATGTCCTTGTAATTCAAAGGAGGGATCGAAAGAAATGTATGTCTAAGGGTATTTTGGGAAAATATTTTCCAAACAGAAAGTTCGGACAAGGAGTTGTCCAAACTAATGACATAAAGAACGGTGAAATCCGAGGAGGATTAAACCTAGAAGTTGATTGCTTCTTTTGGCATTGCCGTCTTGGCCATATAAACGAGATACGTGTATCTAGATTCCATATGATGGATTGCTAGAATCATTCGAATTAGATTCGATTGATTAATGCGATACTTATTTGTTAGGCAAGATGACAAAAGGCATCATTCTCCAAAGGTTGGAGAAAGATTCAACGAATTATTGGAAATTACATTAAGATGTAAATGTTCCGATAAGTTCGGAGGCAAGAGGAGGCTATCAGTATTTTGTTACGTTTATGGACGGTTAAAGTAGATATGAAAATATCTATTTAATGCGTACCGAAACGGAGATTTTGAAAGGTTCATAGAGTTTCAAAACGAAATACGAAATCAACTAAGCAAGAAAATCAAAGCTTTTCGATAGGATCGAGAAGGCGAGTATTTGAGCTAAACTTTTCGATAGGATCGAAGAGGCGATATTTGAGTTATAAATATTGATTATCATTCATGATTGTGAAATCGTTTCACGATTATTTTCATTTTGGAACATTGAGATGTGTCCGAAAAGAGGAATTGAACGCATGTTGGACATGGTTCGATAAATGATAAGTCAAACGGATCTCCCAAAAATATTTTGGGGATACGCCCTTGAGACAGCGGCACTAATGAATGGTTGCATATATGATATGGATCATAAACCTTCTAATTGGTACAAAAGACGCCATATGAGATATGGATCGGAATGTTTCCGAAGTTGTCATTTATACAGATTTGAGGATGTGAGTATATTTCGAAATTTGTTTCGATTAAACTCAATCCCAAATCTGAAAATTGTTCGTTTATGATATATCCTTAAGGAAACTAAAGGGTATTAGTTCTAACGTCCCGACGAAAATGAGATTTTCGTGGCTCGAAGAGATGCCTTCTTGGAGGAGGACATGATGCGCACAAGTTGGGAACTTGATGTCGCTTATCTCTATGCGGGCTAGTGGGAGTAGAATAAATCTCGAAAGAGTTCGAGATCTGAAAAATGAACATTGTACCGATGAAAGTTGACACGACTTCATCAAGAGTCAATAAATACAAGTCGAACACACAAAGGAATTTTTATAGATCAAGTAGGCTATATATCATACGCCGATAAATATGGATTTATCGTGGCTAATGATGATAGATTGATATCATATGATGATTCAATATCCTACAAGGATGCTATGAAAAGTTGATTCCACATGACATGGTGTCATGAAATCTGAGATTCAATCCGTGTACATTATCAAGTTTGGAACTTGATTCAATCACTTTCTGGGTTAGACTCATGAAATGTGAATGGGTTTTCAAGGTGAAGAACCTACATGGATAGGAATTTGCATATATGCAAAGCGAGGCTCGCAGCGAAGAGTTTCAAGTAATTCATAGTCGGACTATGAAGAAACGTTTTCGCATGTTGCCATGCTTTCACATTCTCAAAATTCTGCTTGTCATGATCGCACATTATGACTATGTGATGTGGCAAAATGGATGTCAAAACCGAATTTCTTGACAGAAATTTTATGAAAGGATGTGTACTTGACACAGCCTTACGGTTTTGTCGATTCATAAGAATCGGGGATAGGATATGCACGCTTTAACGATCCATATGATGGATTAGAAAAAGCTTCTCGGAATCGGAATATTCGTTTTGACGAAGTTATAAATTATTATAACATTGTCGGAACGAATGGAAATTTTGTGTACACATGAAGGTTAGTGGGAGCCGCGTTATATTTCTTATAATGACAAAGTATTTAGACGAGACCGCTTATGAATTAAGCGTGAAGATCTATTGGATAGATCTAAGAAGTTGCTCGTTCTATATTATAGCACGTATATCGACATATTGTTGAAAATGGTTTTCAACATATAACTTCTTAGCGGAGTTAAATCCAAATGTCGAATGGCAGAAATTTTCTACGACTCGATGTGAGACATCAAGTAGGGCGGAAAATAATAATATGATGCTTTACATTTGATGTGAGGATCTATTATATCTGTCATGACATGTATGTGGCTATACGTCGTACACATAAAGCGTCTAATTCATCGTCATTAAAATCCAAGGGAATCACACGAGTTTGAATGTAATGCGATTACATGAGACTAACTCTTGTGAATGTATAATGGTTATACATATATATCCATAATGGTTATGTATATTTAAACCCATCGGGATTTGTATTAATAGCGGTGAAGTTTATCCTTGAATACTTTATGAAAGAATTCAGGATTTTATTGTATCAATAATGGTGTGAAGGACGTGTTGGTTATAAAGAGTTATAACAACAACTGTTTCCAAATATGGCACGTCCAAATATGTAGCACGACTTTTGATCACAAAGTGTGTACATGATTTGCTTAAACGAAAACATGGTTATGGGGAAAGGTTCCACATGACCAATAATTAATGATTCTATTTACGGAGGTGAGTATATTGTGGTTAGGAATCACAAAAGGAAGCGGTATGGATCAAGGATACATGACCAAACTCGAGTAGTCACGAGTTATCGGATTTATGGTTGTGGATTGCGTGAGACGCAATAGTACAAGTCAAAAATGCCGAGGTCACAACCACTTCTAGCCAATACTCAGAAAATTTCATTTGATCCGTGAAATTTTGTGAAAAGATGTGATCATAGGTATATGTAAATGTTCCAAACCTTAAGAAGATTAACACTAGCGGCAACGTGCGGAACCGTTTACAAAACCGCTCTCTCTAGTCGCGCGTGAATGTCATGCGATGACTATGGGTATGAGATACCTAGAGGAGGAAGAAGAGAGTAGAGTGTAGTTATCTAATACGATAGTCCTCGCAGGTTGTGGGTATGGAGATACCCATAGGTAAACGTTGCATCGCCCCAATACTTAATCCATATGAGTGCATTTTAAAAAAATTTTTTACTTAAATTTTTATGCATTCACCTTATATGAAAACTGTGTGCGGGTTGTGTAATTTGATTACATGAACCCTGATTTGAACTTGTGTGGACGTCGACATAGTTGAGGACTATGTGCAGCGAAACCGTCACACTTAAAATTTCATTTCTAAACATCCCTAGTCATGATTCAGTTTGCTTAAGAGTGAAGCATTACATTATCAGATAATAGCCTGAACATGTACACTAGTACGTTAGCCGAGGAGATGATTATGTTTTGCTAATCATAGGACAAAGGTGTTTGTCGAATCGGGAATGTAGATATATGCTAGGTGACATATATTGGATATGACCGAATCCGCGAGACCATGACATGGTTTAGTCATTATAGATGGACTTGCGACGAGTAGGGTATTAGGTTCTTCATACTTGAGGGGACCATTGATTGCGTTACGTGCGTAACACAATGCTTTGATATGATCTTACGCTCATCGTAACAGGGAGCTAAAACGGTCATCATTGGGTATTGTCCGAAACACGGAATTCAATGTGAGTCTCCAAGATAGGAATTGTTTATTCCGAAAGGAAGAGATATCTCTTAGGCCACTCGATGAATTGATTAACGAAAACCAAGGCCTTGGTCAATGATATTAACGGTTAATATCGATTGAATATGTTAAATCAGTTCGGAAACGAGCAATAAGTATAGTTAATCAAAATATAAGGATGACTACCACCATGCCTTTTGATTAACGGATATCGCTAACAAGAGAACTAATGACCGCTATTCGAGATAGGTACAATGATCACAATCATTCTTCGTGTTAATATGGGTAGCCATGATGGAGTGACTAGATCCCGCTCATGGGCTTGTAGTGCTATGGAAACAGCCTACTGCCATCGTTAACCGAACCTACTTGGTCACACAACGAGTCGTACTAAGTCGGGCTTGATTATAAAGTTGGCACATAAGATGTGCGTAGCTTGGTATATGATACACAAGCTATATTCTCTAAAATTGTGCACATTGGATATGCATGAGTACCTTTTAGGTAGATCTGAAATTGAGTGGGAGACTGAAGGAAATACAGTTTCAGGATCAACCGTAAAAGTGTACACAAGGATAAACGAATGTAAGCGTACATTCGTGGTCATATCTTTCAGTAGGAAAATCCAATTTGAATGGTTCAAATTGGGTTAGATAGATAATAAGATTATCTACAACTTTCATATAGAAATATATTTCATATGAACGAAGTATAAATGTCGTTTCTATGAAATACCGAAAGGGTGCAACAGTTTGATATACAGTTAGTAAAACAGTCATAACTTTTGCATACGAATTCCAATTGGGCCAGGACAAATTGGGTCGTGTAGATAATAAGATTATCTACAACGTTCGTGTTGGATGAGTTTCTGTCAGATGAATTTACCAATTTCGTATGGACAGAATACTGGACAGATACATGCAACTTTCTGTGTGAAAGAGTGTATATTGGATATACATGTCTTTTGGCCAATCCTAATCCTATATGATATAAATAGGATTTTTCTCTCTCATATGTAGTGGTTCATTCAGTTAATTAATTCAGAATATTCCAGAGAATTGTAAGACAACTTTCTAGAGAGAGAAAGGGTGTAAAGAGAGAGAAAGGGTGTAAAGAGAGAGAAACCGTGAAAAGGTGTTTTCCGGTATAGAGAATCAAACAATCAAGCAAGTTCGCCGGTGCATCGTCTAGGCAGTTGCACCCGTGACCGACGTCTTACGAGTCAAGGTGGATACACGTAGAGGAGTCACGATTGGGGCTCTTTCGGTTGTGATCGATTCGAACGAGTAATTTCTGTCGGAGACGAAATCGAGTGAATCGGCGACGTTAATGAACGGTGAAAGACGCGTGGTGTGGGACGCGCAGATTGTCACCAACGTGACACGGAAAAGAAGAATAGCAATCAACCCTTCGTGTGCAATCAATTTTGCACTGGTATGAATCTAATCTTCTTATTTGCATCGTACCCGTCGAAGTCATGGCGTGATCTCGGGAATCGGGGAACCGGACCGGGCCTACATATCCGCTGCGCGGGCCCGGGGCCGGGTAGAATCCCCAACAGCCAATGCATGTTATATTTCGTGACATAATCATATTATATCGCCATCACAAGATTTTCTAATGCATATGCACTATGGAGACTAAATTATTCTAAATAATAATTAAATAAATATGAAATAAATTTGTGCAAAGAATACGAATTTTCGAAGTGTGTAGTCAAAAACAAATCTGGCAACCAGGGGCTTGTGCGTCATGATGCACCATAAGTTGCGTCATGATGCACTACCTCATGTAACTCTTTACACAGGATTTTTGTACAGTCCATCATGACTGACAGTTTGGTGCATCATGACTGACCAACATCAAAAACTTCCAGGGGCCCTAGCGTCATGACTCACCAAACGGTGCGTCATGACTGACCAACAGCCTCCGCTCGGTGCGTCATGACTGATCGATCGGTGCGTCATGACTGACAAACAGCACCCGCTCGGTGCGTCACGACTGACCGATCGGTGCGTCATGACTGACCAAAGGCACCCCCGCGAATCCGTGGCACCCGCTCGGTGCGTCATGACTGACCGTGCGTTTTTTTTGCCAATTCTGCCCTGATTTTGATTTCGTTTTTCATCGTTTCGAAAACGATCGATCGTGAAACTCTTTTCACGATCATTCCTAGATACTCTCAATCATCCTATGACCGATCTCTAGTGAGTTCACTTGTGATTTTAATCGAAATTCCTTTTCAATCACAAATTTTGATGCAAACGGGTACGAACTTTGATAACCCGTGCGTATATTCAATATACGACTATGATTCGACCCTCGAATCTCAGCGATCGCTCAGATACCACTGCAGGGAATTATCCCGTCTCCGGGCCCACACAGCGGATATGAAGGCCCGGTCCGGTTCCCAAAATTCAAGATCACGCTTCGATATCGGGGGTACGATGCAAAGTAGGATATACGATTACCAGCGTGAAATTGATCACGCACGACGAGTTGATCGCTCGCATCCTTCTCTTCCTTCCGTGTCACGTTGGTGACTAACCCGTACGTCCCATACCGCACGTCTCCCACCATCTTGACACGTTTCCGGTTGTCTTCGCGCGTTCCATGCCCGCACGCTTCCTCAGCCCGTTACTCGATTACTTCTCCGGTTTGATCACAACGAAGAGCCACATATGTCGCTCCTCTACCCGTATCCACCGTGAGTCGTAGCACCTCGGTCGCGGATGCATCTGCCTAGACGATGCACCGGC
Organism: Luzula sylvatica; assembly: GCA_946800325.1. Taxonomy (NCBI): domain Eukaryota; kingdom Viridiplantae; phylum Streptophyta; class Magnoliopsida; order Poales; family Juncaceae; genus Luzula; species Luzula sylvatica. The sequence goes on along the minus strand of OX326960.1, from coordinate 55,272,606 downwards.
GAACTTGCATGATTGCGTTTCGATTCTCTAAGATGGAGAAAACTCTTTTCTCCTCTTTTCTCTTTCTCTCAATCTCTTCGCACTTTTTCATCATCTGATTATAATCTCATAATTTCTGGATAAAATCCATTAATTATCTGCACTGAACTTATGAGAGAGAGAGAGAGAGAGAAACATCCTATATATACTCCATAGGATAAGGATGGGCCAAAAGGTATGTATATCTTCTATACACCTTTTCAAACAGAAAACTGCATACACCCTTTCAGTATTCTGTCAGAACGAAAATATCAAATCCTTCCAACCGACTTTGAACATTTACGAAAGTTGTAGATAATCTTATTATCGTTCCAACCCAACTGGATCCAGCACAATTGGAGTTCGGACCCGAAAATTACGCCCGTTTTACTGACTGTATGTCAAACCGTCGCACCCTTTCGGTATTCCATTAGAACGACACTGATACGTCGCTCAAATGGAACATCTTACAACTTGAAAGTTCTAGATAATCTCATTATCTAACTAACACAATTTGAATCAGTCAAATCGGAGTTACCTACTGACAGTTATACCAGTTTTACTAATCTGTTTAGTATGCCCACGAATGCGTATGTTCGTTTGTCTTACGTACCATTTTAGCGTTGATCCAAAACTGTATTTCCTTCAGGGTCTACCTCTTAATTATAAAAAACCAACAAAAGAGGAATATATAAAAATAATTGAGAAAATTACTGTAAGATTAGAAGGTTGGAAACGTACTATGTTAAGTAAAGCTGGTAGGTTAGTTTTAATGAATTATGTGAAGGGAATTATCCTGTTCCCAGGCCCGCGCAGCGGATATGAAGGCCCGGTCCGGTTCCCAAATCCCAAGGTCACGCTTCGATATCGAGGGTACGATGCAAAGTAGGATAGACGAGTACCAGCGTGAAATTGATCACACACGACGGGTTGATCGCTCGCATCCTTCTCTTCTTTGGTGTCACGTTGGTGACTAGCCCGTGCGTCCCATACCACACATCTCCCACCGTCTTGACACGCCTCCGGTTGTCTTCGTGCGTCCCATGTCCACACGCTTCCACAGCCTTTCACTACTTTACTTCTCCGGTTTGATCATAAATGAAGAGCCACAAAGTGCGAACTCTTCTACTCGTATCCACCGTGAGTCGTAGCACCTCGGTCGCGGATGCAGCTGCCTAGACGATGCACCGGCGAACTTGCATGACTGCTTTCGATTCTCTAAACGGAAAAAACTCTTTTCGCCTCTTTTCTCTTTTTCTCTTTCTCTTCGCACTCTTTCAACACCTTGATAAGAGTCTCTCTAATTTCTGGACTGAACTAGACTTCAATTTATTGAATAGTCTCATTAGAGGAGAGAGAGAAACATCCTATTTATACTAAAATAGGATAAGTATGGGCCAAAATGTATGTATATCTACTATACACCTTTTCAAACAGAAAACTGCATACACCATTTCAGTATTCTGTTGAAACGAAATTGTCAAATCGTTCCAACCGACTTCAAACCTTCACGAAAGTTGTAGATAATCCTATTATCTTTCCAACCCAATTTGGCCCAGCCCAATTGAAGTTCGGATCCGAAAGTTATGACGGTTGTACTAACTGTATGTCAAACTGTCGCACCCTTTCGGTATTCCATTAAAACGACACTGATACTTCGCTCAAATGAACTATATTTCTTCATGAAAGTCCTTCCCGCGGCAAATAAATCCAGTGCGCTTGACAAGATCTCCTTCTTTAATAGCGGACATGTATAATTATGGATGTACAAATAACTCTCCAACTCGTCCTACCATCATATCCGGCTCAACCTGTTTTTTGTGGGTTTGACAGTTGTCGGCTCTGATTCAGATTGAGATTTTGAGCGATCTAGAAGTATGGATTGAACTATGAGTTTGAGGTAAAAAAAATATGTATTAACCCAATCTGATCCTTACAATTTCAAGTTTTCATTTATTTAATTTCAATTTCTATTGTAAAGTCATGATATATTATGTTTCGTATTGCATAAATTATTATTAATATTTTCAATTTTGATTTTTGAGACGTTATAAAATTTGAATTGCCGTGATTAATTAATTTACATTATTTTATTACATAGAGTAAAATAAGTAATAATTTATGAAACTCGTGGAAATAGAGAGGGTCGCGAGTTTGATTAAGGTATCATTTTCTTTTCAAAATTTTATCTCTTTTATTCTATCTACTATGGCTTTTACCTTCTTAAATAGTATATGAATAAATTTATGTTTCACATCAGTATCTATGTTTTTATTTTATTTTGAGTAGCAATTTTATTGTAAAGAATTACGAAAATTTAGTTGCATATAAGATTCTCGGATAATATACGACATGAAATCGACAAAAAAATAGAAATATATATTGTTGTGATGTAAGTCACGTTATAAAAAGGTGTTAATTTTTCGTCGTGTGATTAAGGCTCAAACACACATTTTTTTCCTAACTTAAGTATAATAGTTAAATAAGGGATTCGTTCCACGAGAAATACGTAAGTTAAATAAGATTAAATATTCCAAAATTTCGAATAATTATTTCAAACGCACATATTATGTTGGTTTTGATATCCTAAAGGTATGGTCCAAATTTGGTACAATTTGGAGTTCCATATAAACAGTTATTATGAATTTACAAATCAGTCCCTGAAAGTTTGTTAAAAGATCCAGTACAGAATTTGACAGAATATTGGTTGTGGACTGTTTCGCAAATTCAATAACTAACAATCCAGATCTCCAAATGATTTGAAATTGATTTTGATCTTAAGTTTGGAACTAATACTACACAATGATAAACTTTGTTTGGTCACAATTGGTCTAGATAATTTATAAACAGTACCCAAAGTTTGACATAATCACAAATCGCAAGTTTTACAACTTAGTCCTTTTCACAGAATAAAAACTTCCAAATTCAAAAATCAATAAAGAAAATTCAACCTGATTTTGAAAAGGGATGCAAAGTAGATCATTTGAGATTCAATCTCAATGAGTTGTATTGATCCAAAAAGATATAGGAATCATGTAAAAACATCCAAAAAAAGTACCAAACAAATTCGAAATCTAGAAAATTAGATCAAAAATTATTTTCATAAGTATTTTTCTTCAACTTTAGGATATCACTAGCTTCTCCCCACGCGCAATTGTGCGTGAGGTGCATGGTTGTTCTCGAGTTCGTTGTTATTTCTTCTTCATATATTAAATTTTTTTTTGGTTTACTTTTGGCTGGTATTTGAATTTTTATTTGAACTATTTTATTATAATTTTTCGAATATAAACACATAAAATATATTATATGTGATCGTTGCGCATATAATATCAACAAATCATAACTACATCGTACGTAACACAAAAAATACAATACCGAAAATATAAATATTCCGCAACAAAAAATAAAATAATTTTAAATAACTTCTAATAATAAAAGAAACTAAAAAATGATTACAAAAAAGTTTCCATTAGTTACATTATTGGAATGTTATACAGTTAAGTACATCGAAACAAATGGACAATTTCATTCAAGAATAAAATCTATAAACATATGTGTTTTGCCTCAGGAAATCCTGATACGCGGTTCTTAAACAATTCAAATAGTTATTGTTGTAAAATTTGTCTATTATTTATACATCATCGGCAAAATCTAGACAACAATGATGATGATGATGATGATGATGATGATGACGACGACGACGACGATGCTCATTTTCGTATTCAAATACATGTTAGATATAACTTTTGATAAACACATTTCATAGATGATCAGCAGAACATTTCTTAATTTTTTATTATTCATGTCATGATCATTGTGCACTTTTTTGTAGTTTGTAGTTCGAAAATGTTTTCATGTTTGTTTTTGTATTCACATTTTTTTCCCGTGCTTGTATTCTTTCATGTACGTGATTTGTAATGATGTGTGATGTTCACATTTGTGCTTCTATTTTATTTCTACATTTGTGTTTGCAATTTCACGTGCAATTGTGTTTGTATTTTCTTAATCATGGTGCATAGTTCATGTTAAAATTCATATTAGTACGGATATTTCTATCTTTTTGGTATTTGTGTATTTGTACACATTTTAAATTTGCATTAGTAATTGCAAATTCTATACGTGTTTAGTACTGAGTATTTGTATGCTACATTGAAATATGTGTCCATCTGATCGTGCTTCCCATTTTTTGTTTCAATATTTTTTTTGTCTTTTTGATTGATATTCAATTTGTATTTTTGGATTTATATTCATGATTGTTTCAGAAACTTAAGATTATGGTTGTGTTTTTCTGCATTGGTATTTTGTGATTCGTAGTATTTCATTCGTAACTTATCATTGTGGTCATATTCAAATTTGTATTCATATTCATTGTAGTATTAACTTTTTTGTTTTGAAATTTCTTACTCATTTTAGTCATCGATGTTTGTTTATGTTTTTCGCTCTCGTTTCGTGGTTACATGGTAACACACCAATTAGATAAGCACGATTGTTACGTGTCTTGATTATTACAAAGATTGAGATTAGTACGAAAATTCAGATTATTACATGTCTACATGATGATACAATAATGTCTTTATTATTTGAAGAATTTTGAGATTATTACGTCTCGATTTATGTCTTCGCAATTATAATCATGATTGTTTCGAACATTTTCATTAATCCATATTTTCAAATTTCAAATTTGTCATTTATGTTATTGTATCTAACATGTCAACATAATAATTACATAAGCATGATTATTACATGTCTTGATTATTAGAAAAATTGAGATTACTACGAAAATTCAGATTATTACATGTCTACATGATGATATGATAATGTCTTGATTGTTAGAAAAATTGAGATTATTACATGTCTCTATTTATATCTTTGCATTTATAATCGTGAATGTTTCATTAATCCAGTTTTTCATATTTTTCATTTATGTTCTGGTATCTAACATGTCAACATAAGAATTACATAGGCACGATTATTATATGTTCAGATTATTACATATCTACATGATGATATATTATCATGATTATTAGAAAAATTGAGATTATTACATGTCTCGATTTACGTCTTTGCATTTATAATCGTGAATGTTTCGAACATTTTTATTGGTCTCAGATTTTCCAATTAGCCCGCATACTCAATAGACAAGACGAAAACAAAGAGAATGACCATTGATTTTTATTGATCTAGATTATCCGATTGGTCATATATGTTCTTTCTTTTCGGGTAAATCATCACCGATCCGCATACTCAACAGAGAAGACGAAAACAAAGAGAATGACCATTGCTTTTTATTGATCTCAGATTACCCGATTAGTCATATATGTTCTTTTTTTGGGTAAATCACCACCGATCAAAGCGACGATTGAGGACATAAATAAAATCCGAGGCAACCACAAAAGAACCGCGTATCTCGCTTGCTCATTAAATCTGAGGCAACCATAAAAGGGACGCGTATCCCGCGTACTCGTTAAATCCGAGGCAACCAGAAAAGACACATGTATCCCACATACTCATTAAATCCGAGGCAATCAAAAAAGAGACGTGTATCCCACGTACTCTTTAAATCCGAGGCAACCAGAAAAGCCACATGTATCCCGCATACTTGTTAAATCCGAGGCAACCAAAAAAGCGACGCGTACCCCACGTACTCTTTAAATCCGACGCAACCAAAAAAGGGACGCGTATCCCACGTACCCTTTAAATCTGAGGCAACCAGAAAAGACACGTGTATCCCGCATACTCGTTAAATCCGAGGCAACCAAAAAAGAGATGCATATCCCGCGTACTCTTTAAATCCGAGGCAACCAGAAAAGACACGCATATCCCTTGTACTCGTTAAACCCGAGGCAACCAGAGAAAGAGACACGGGCCCAATGTACTCGTAAACCATAACGTAACCAGAAATGAGACGCAGAGCCTGCGTACTCGGGATGCAGCACGCAACTACCCCGTATACTCAAGTCACCATGACATAGTAACCAGAAAGGAGGGATAGGATTAGGAGGCAGATTTTACCACACAATCAAGCTAGCTGAAAACAATAAATGGGACCACAGAGAACAACATGAGCATTTCGTCGAACACCTTGCAAGCACCTTTCCCATTTCAAATACGAATTCATCAATTCCAGCATGGATAAGTGGCAAAACCATCTTACAATAGTAATCAGCAACATAAAATCGCAAACGGTGCCAGAGAAGGCATAGATGAGCATTTCATCGAACACTTTGCAAGCACCCTTCCTAATTCGAATCCACCATCAATTCCAGCAGTAATCAAGTTGCAAAACATCTGCCAGCAGCAATCAACAGTACCACTGTGAACAAAGACATCAAATGTCAAAAAAAACCAAAAATCCTCAATAAAGAAGATGAAATCACTCACAAAAAAATGACTAATTTTGAAAAAATATCATACCAGTAATAATTCCGAACAATTTCCATCAAAAAACCACCAAACACATCGAACCACGAATTCCATAAGAGAAAAAAAATTCAAACAAACCCTAGGTTTCGTCACAGAGAGGGACACAACGTCGCTGCCGCAGAAGCCGTCGTCGTCATGTGCCATCGGCGCAACGATTTCGCCATAATTTTCCCCAGAAATCGCCCCTAGGGTTTCACGCTTTCTCTCTTCTTTTTCGAGTCGTGAAAAATTAGAGGAGAGAGAGGCACAGGGGGGTATATGTATTTTTTTCTCTGTACTTTAAGTGAGCTTGGCCCACCGTGCTCCAAGACACTAAGTTATTTTCACTGACTCTAGGTGTACGGGAAACACTTCTAGTCAAGATGTGATTAAATCTGGCTGTTGATTTTGAATCCGACGGCAGAGTAAAAAAATGATGACGTGGCTCGCTGTAAGTACATCATTTTATGTAAAAATAGTAATTACTAGCTTTATCCCCGCGCAATTACGCGGAACAACATATCTATTTTTTTACATGTTTTTTATATAATTATTTAAATAAAATAACTCGTGTGCGAATTAACGAGCGTCGTTTGAACTAAATTAATCTAATCATGACATATTTGCAAATATCATGATGTCAATAGATGCATAAGATTCATGAAATTAATCTATCACGGATATTATTTTATGATATAATTTGTATAAATAGCATTTGTTCAGGTGCTTTTAAAATCGATTAATATAATCATGACATATTCGCAAATATATTTGATGTCAATAGATGCATTATATATTAACTCGCATAAATTTGAGGTTACAAAATTTCATATATACCCGTGCAAAATGAGCAAATACAAAAAAAATTGAAAAGCAAAAAAAGGACCAAAATGTAAAAAGGAAAAAAATTGGGTAAAAAGGAAAATTACAAAAAAAAATTGAAGTTACGAAATTGCATACATAACCCTGCCCAATGAGCAAATTAAAAAAAAAATTGGAAAATAAGAAAAAATAATCAAAATGTAAAAAAAGACCAAAATATAAAATAGGAAAAAAGGATCAAAATGTAGAAAAGGACCAAAATGTAAATAAACCAAAAAAAGACCAAAATATAAAATAAGAAAAAAGGACCAAAACGTAAAAAATGACCAAAATGTAAATAAAAAAGAACCAAAATGTAAATAAACCAAAAAAATAACTAAAATGTAAAGGAGGTGATGTGGCCTCATGTATGATCAAGAATTTTGTTTACTTTATATATAAGTATAATAATTATATAATTTCTCCCAAAAATAAATATGAAATGGAATGAGGTTAATTTCTAGTGCAAGTAGGGTGAAAATACTAATTGAAAACACTTTTTTTATTATTAAAAAGATCCACAAATGACTTTACCAATTACAACCAGTTAGTCAGATGAACTTACAAAACAGCTAGTTAGGGTTTTGAGTCAACTTTAGAAATTCATAACAATTTGACAAAAAAACAAAATACAATTCTATAAAAAGGGAATGAAAGAAGAGAACAGGATCTATATGTACATGTATTAACTAAAAATTAAAAAATTGCACAAAAATTAATAATTAATTCACGAAATCAGAACATAAAAAGACACAATTAGGTTTTCAACACTTAGAAAATTCAAATTAAATTCAAATATAATTCAGAAAAATAGGAAATTGATTTACAAACTTAGAATAAACTAGATTAAACAGGAAAGAAGCATTCTTTACACAAATCACTCTCAAAAATTACAAAAAAGTAAATAAATGGGAAGAAAATACCTAATTGAGAGAGGGGATGGCTGATCTTGCTAATCTAGTAAGTCTTGAAGGTAGAACTTGTTCCACTATTGCTTGAGGAAGGTCTGGTTTCACTCAATTTGGATCCAATCACCTAAATTCTGTCTATATCAGTTCTGAAACCCTAATCTTGTGCCAGCAAGAGGAAGATTGGGCCAGAAGAGCCAAGAACCTCGCTTAATGCCTGAAAGAGCTTGAAAGTGGTGTGAGGAAGGTGTTGGAATTGTGAAGGAGTGGAAAGAGATCCACTCCAGAAGTGTGTGTCCATCTCAAAGCCAACTCGTGACCTTTATAGCAGAACTGTGGCGTTTCTGGACCATTTCCATTTAAACCAAAGGCACAACTACCTCCACGATCCCATTACGATCATTTTGAGTATCGGATCAATGAATTTGATACACTGGAAGTCTGGAGAGCTCAGGACATCATCTCCAATGATTTTCTCGTATACATAAGATTCAAAGGAGATGTCCAGTAGGGTTGAAATGGAGAGGAAGAAACATGACGTTATCCTGGCAGTTGTTGAACGGGTGAGTGCTGGGTGATCTTCTGTGGCTCAAACTATGTGTCTCTTCGTGAAATGGGTTGTGTTGGAGATGTGAGATGGGTCAATAGGCAAGGTCACGTGATTTTTAATGAATATTGACGTGGCTCTACGTGTAATGGGTTTTATGTGAGGCTCAAAAGTGGGTCCCACTTTCTCTCTCATTTCTTTCACTGAATATTGCAAGATTATATATCAAATTCATCAGAAAAGAGAGAGGAATGCAGCCATGACTTTCATTTTGCCAAACTCTCATTTTTAATCCTGAAATTAACACAAATTCAAATAGTTAAGTATTTGTCAATGATTTTATAAATATGAAATAGTTATATATGAACTAAATGATTTAGTGTGTGCTAAAATTTCCTTTTTAGACCCTTAAAATATACATAAAATGGCACTTGATATATATACAGAAGCACTTGTTGCATTAATTCTTTAATTTTTGATCCTGCATGCTTGATTGTGATGTACGTGTTTCCTCAAAATATTTCTATGAATTGTTCAAACAATTTGCATTTTTTGGTTAGCGCGCGCACACACACACACACACACACACACACACACACACACACACACACACACACACACACACACACACACACACACACACACACATATATATATATATATATATATTTGTTAAAAAGTCCGGTCACATGTTCAAGCCGTCCAATCTGTTTAAGACGAGGTCAAATAATTTTATTAAATATTATAAATTGAATTGAATTAAAAAAATAAAAATCCGTTTTAAGTGAAGTAAGTTAAAAATTTTAATAAAAAAAATAGCTTAACTCGATGCATGAACATTCTTATACATAATAAATGTATTATATGTTAAGTTCATTTTATATTGAAATTAAGGTTTTGCCAAGTTCATTTCGTATATGATAGGATACTATACTATTTAGGATTGCAAACGAGCCGAGTTTGAGCGACCTATGCTCAGCTCCAGCTCGGCGCAGATCTCCCTCGAGTTGGTTTGGCTCGTTTAAAATTAAGGCCCGAACTAAAAAAACAAGTTGAAACTCGACTAATTCGATCTAACTCTGCTCGGTTCAACAATAACTCAATTATAAAAACAATTTGAATTTAACTAAACAAATTATAATAATTCCGAATAATAGTAGTATCAATTGTTATATTATTTAAAGAAAAAATAGATAGTACAAATAAAACATACTAGAGAAAAACTTCTATTGAGATTGCCGATCTCGAGTATTCGTATTCTCGTTTCTAGGATTTCAAGAGAAACAATGGAAAAACACAATTTTGTTAGAGTATGACTTCTTGAGTGTAAATAGTTGATGATATGATAGTTCTTAACTTCTTATCTTACCACATTTTTGCTGTCCTTTGCAATTTCTATCTTAATTGACGACATAGGAAAATAACTAGGGTTGCCTTGCTAATTCACGACACACGAGAGGGTCCAAAATTTCAATTTTCGGTCTTGGTTGTCAATTTGGTTGTCTTAGTTTAGTTTTCTCTTTTAGGGCTTGTTTGGGAGGCAAGAATTTGGGGTGGAATTTGATTTCATATTCCAACAAAACATAATTCCTTGTTACCGCAGTTTGCTAGATTCCTTTCTCTTCGTTATAATCCATGAAAAAATTTCTCTCAAAAAGCTTGGAATGTCCAATTGATGAATTTTTTTTTTCTCTTCTCTCTATTTAATTATTATATTATAGTATTATCATAATAATAAATATATTGTAATAATTATATTCATATAATAAATGTACTATAATTATTATATTCATATAATAAATATATTATCATTATTATATTCATAATTAATACTATTATAATATATAGATATAATTAATATAATATTTTCTATTTTATTGTTAATAGTATTCTTACATGGATGTAATATAATATAATATAAAATATATTATTGTAATAATATATAATAATTATACTATATTATATTTATATATTTTATTGTTATAGTATTATTATTGTTACACAATATTATATATTTTATTACTACACGGATAAAATATAATATAATAGTATATATAATAATAATAGTAATAATAATAATAATACTAATACTAATAATAATATAACAATAATATAATAATTAATGTACAATACAATATTGTTACAATTATATTATATCTATTAGTATAATATAACTAATATACAATATAATATTATAATAATTATAACAATTATAATACATAATATTTATATTATTTCTATATAATTGATATAATATTCTAATAATATAACATTATAATTTGTATATTATTTTAATATTATATATATTATAATATTATATTATTATGGTAATATAATTATTACAAATAATATAAATATTATGTATTATAAATATAGAAAAGATTAGATGGTCTTGGCCGTAGGGATGTTAATGGGTCGGATAAAATCCGAACCCGCGGGTACCCGGCCCGAACGGGGCGGGTAATACCCGAAAAAAATATCTGCAGGTTGATTTTATTCGAAAAAAAATACTTGCTCTGGGTTGGGGTTCGGATACGGGATAATTTTTTACCCGCGAGTGTAACCATAATGTAATAAATATCAAAAATAGGGTTTTGACATTTGTCGTTATTCTTTGTCAAATATTTCGAACATAATATTTTGGTTTAAATAATTAATACTTTCGAAAAAAGAAAAAAAAACCCTTTACATTCGAGTTCTTATAAATAATTAATTGTAATATTATTAAGATGATAATTGTGGGTAAATAATATTTAAGGATTTATAAAAAACACCATGAAAGAATTTTCAAAACATAATTAAGGGACCTGAAAATGTATATTTGTGTTAAATAATTAGAAGTTTGTAAATAACGAAAGTATGGGGTTATATTTGAAATATTTCAATCTATTCTTGGGCCGAAGTCCACTTCATTCCTTTAAGCGGATGGGGATATGTATTAGCTCGTCCACTACTTTCACTCCTCAGAAGTCATTTCCTCATTTCATATGATATTCCCTCACAGTACCAGTAACAAGAGAAGAGAAAAGTGATAATTTGAAGGAAATTGCTAATCAATAATTAGGAAGAAGTAGAGGATGTAAGTTGGCAGGAGAGTTGGCAAGCGAGTTAGCGAGATATGTTTCGAGTTTTGATTTGATGTTTTTTCGTCCGATATTCGTTTTCGATTCCGATCGGGTTTAATTGGTTCTATCTTGCCGTCGATCGAGTTCGATCAATTAGGTGAGTGCTATTCTCACTTATCCATTATTAAAATTATATATTCTACTTATTTTGGTTATTTTTGATTAAAACGGATTTTGTTCCAAAAAGCGTGTTTGATTACAAAAACCTATATTATTTAGTTTATGATATCGTTATTTATTTGGAGCTGATTTTGAATAACAGGTACGACGATTTATGATTTTAAATGAGTTGCGAAATTATGTTTTTGAATTTGGATATTCATTCAAATATAGAAAGTATATTACAAATTTGTTTTCAGAAAGTGTATGTAGAATTTTATTTGGATAAAACGTAAGCCGGGCTTACGATTTTAGTGAGGGTTTTCATGATATATGTTTGATTTGAATTTGTCTAAAACGTAAGCTGGGACTTGCGATTTTAGAAAGGGTCGTGGACTCTATTGAGGGAAGACGTAGCTAACTTGATGTAGTGCAAAGTCCCGACCCATGAGGGGTTTGGCTGTGGCGCATGGATATCCAGTCGTCGGGTGGATGTGTTCCCCTTTTGTTATGTTCCAGCCTGTCTGTGATTCGCTATCTGTTCGGGTTGACACTTCAGTCGAGAGTTATTAGTGTCCTCACCCCGGTAAAAGTATTAATATGTATATGATTATGTATGAAGGTAAGTGATTTTGATTTCGAAAAGCCGGGACAAGTACTTTGAGAAGTATTTATATACTTATATGATATCAGAATATGAGTTATGATTATGATTATTTTCGAGCGAGATTTTTGACTACCCATGTATGAGGTCGATCTTAATAAACTAGGCTCAAAACACACTCACTTAGTCACTTCCGCGACAAACCATTTTATTTGAATGTTTTGAGTCTAGGTATGGTGGACAGATCATCCGGAGCAGCGGGTATCTAGAGTGTGAGTTCGACGGTTTCGTTTTCATCGCGGAACCTCCATCTTGTGTATATTAGTTTACTTCCGTTTCTGGCCAGCGAGCCATTTTGTCGCTGCGACATGTTTAGTATTTTGTGTGTTTATGTCGGCTATTTGTTTATATGCTTCCGCTAGGTTTCTTTATGTTCGTTTGTATATGTTATGGTGATGCATGTATATATATGTGTGTTGTTGTCTTCGAGTTGTGGAATTTATGTTTTTGTGAAATTATTGAAAGAAATACAGTTTCAGATCAACCGTAAAAGTGTATACAAGGATAAACGAACGTACACGTTCGTGGGCATAACTTTCAGTTAAGGAATCTAATTTGAATGGTTCAAATTGGGTTAGATAGATAATGATATTATCTATAACTTTCATCAAGAAATATATTTCATATGAACGAAGTATCAGTGTCGTTTTAATGAAATACCGAAAGGGTGCAACAGTTTGACATACAGTTAGTAAAACTGTCATAACTTTTCCATACGAACTCCAATTGGGATGGGCCAAATTGGGTTGGAAATATAATAAGATTATCTACAACTTTCGCGAAGGTTTAAAGTCTGTTAAAGAAATTTAACAATTTCGTTTTGACAGAATACTGAAAGGGTATATGCAGTTTTCTGTGTGAAAAGATGTATATTAGATATACATACCTTTTTGCCTATCCTAATCCTATGTGATATAAATAGGATGTTTTCTCTCTCCTCTATAAAGTCTATTCAGTCCAAGCAATTGAATTAATCTAATTAATCCAGAAATAGAGAGTCATCTTTCAGAGAGTGAAAGGGTGCGAAAAGAGAGAAACGAGAAAAATAGTTTTTTCTCCGTTTAGAGAATCAATTCGATCGAGCAAGTTTACCGGTATACCGTCTAGGCAGGTATACCCGTAACCGAGGTGCTACGGCTCAAGGTGGATACGAGTAGAGGAGCGACATCTGTGGCTCTTCGATTGTGATCGAACCGGAGGAGCAAAGAACGTCGACGAAGCGGTGAGAGACGCGTGGTGTGGGACGCGCGACTAGTCACCAACGTGACAGGAGAAAGAAGGAAACATGATCAACCCTTCGAGTGCAATCAATTTTGCACCTGTAATTGACTATCCTTCTTTTGCATCGTACTCTCGGGTTTTGGGAATCGGACCGGGCCTTCATATCCGCTGCGCGGGCCCGGGGTCGGGATAATTCCCATCAGTGGTATCAGAGCGAACGCTGAGATTCGAGGGTCGAATCATAGTCGTATAAGTGTTATACGCGCGTGTGTAAAAGTTATGCATATTTGCATGTAATTAACATTTAGAATTTAGTAATTTTCGATTAAAATCAAAAGTTAAATTCACTAGAGATCAGTCATAGGATGATTGAGAGTATCTAGGAATGATCGTGAAAGAGTTTCGCGATTGGTTGTTTTTGAAACGATCGAAAACGGAAGAAACGACAAAATCTGCAGAAAATCCAATAATTCTGCGACCCCAGGGCCCTCCAGGGGTTGTTTTTGGCACCCCGTGGATGGGTTACCCACGCCCCCATGGACGGTCCATCATGACGGGAGTAAGCTCAGTCATGACGAACCTAGTGTAAGACACGGGGATGCGGGGATGCCAAGAGTCCGTCGTGACGGAAGTTATAAGGTCAGTCACGACTGACTATGTATATATGATACAGGGATGCATAAATTAGTATAGTCAGTCGCGACGGAAGTAAGTTCTGTCACGACGGACCATGTATATGATACAGGAATCCAGAAATTATTATAGTCCGTCGTGACGGAAGTTGTTCAGTCATGACGGAAGGTTGCTCAGTGGTGACGGAAGTAGTTCAGTCATGACGGACCTTGTATGAGATACAAGGATTTGGAGATACTTACAGTCCATCATGACGGAAGTAGTTCAGTCGTGACGGACCTCTTGGTCAGTCATGACGGAAGTGTCTCTGGAAATCTGGAACAAAACCTCATTTACAGTCAGTCATGACGGAAGTAGTTCAGTCATGACGAAAGGTAGGTCAGTCATGACGGACCCCTTGGTCAGTCATGACGGAAGTGTCTCTGGAAGTTTGGATTAAAATCTCGAGATGGTCCGGCGTGATGGACCTCATGGTCAGTCACGACGGAAGTGTCTCTGGATGCTGAATTCTAATTTTGGACTACAAACTTCGAAAATTAATTTTCTTAATGTCAATTTGTTTCATATTTATTTAATTATTATTTAGAATAATTTAGTCTCCCTAGATAGTGCATATGCATTTGAAAATGTTGTGATAATGATATAATACGATTATATCAAGTAAACAAACATGAATATCATGATCCCTCATAATATTTAAGTCATGGAAATGCCTTCCATGTCCACAACCACCGAGTTTGGTGTTACATTTCACGTGGGTTCAGGCTAAAGTCGTGTTGGGAATTCACCCGACCCCGGGCCCGCGCAGCGGATATGAAGGCCCGGTCCGGTTCCCAAAATCCAAGATCACGCCATGACTTCGAGGGTATGATGCAATAGAAGGATAGACGATTACCAGCGTGAAATTGATCACGCACGACGGGTTGATCGCTCGCATCCTTTCCTTCTCCGGTGTCACGTTGGTGACTAGCCCGTGCGTCCCATACCACACGTCTCCCACCGTATTGACACGCCTCCGGTTGTCTTTCGTGCGTCCCACGTCCACACTCTTCCACAGCCAACAGTTTTGCTCCTTCGGTTTGATCACAATCGGAGAGCCACAAGTGTTGCTCCTCTACTTGTATCCACCGTGAGTCGGAGTTCGTCGGTCGCGGGTGCAACTGCCTAGACGAAGCACCGGCGAACTGGCTTGATTAGATCGATTCTCTATACCGAGAAAAACTCTTTTACTCGGTTTTCTCTCTTCGCACTCTTTCGCTCTTAGAAAGAAGACTCTCAATATTCTGGATTAATCTTATTAATTCCACAGGTTGGACTGAATGAATTGGTTAGAGAGAGAGAGAGAGAGAGAGAGAGAGAGAGAGAGAGAGAGAGAGAGAAACAAACTATTTATATCACATAGGATAAGGATGGGCCAAAAGGTATGTATATCTCATATACACTTTTTCAGACAGAAAACTACAGACACCCTTTCAGTATTCTGTTGAAACGAAAATATTAAATCGTTCCAACTGACTTTGAACATTCACGAAAGTTATAGATAATCTTATTATATTTCCAGCCCAATTGGATATGGCCCAATTAGAGTTCCGATGCGAAAGTTACGGACGTTTTACTAACTGTATGTCAAACAGTCGCACCCGTTCGGTATTCCATTAAAACGACACTGATATTTCGCTCAAATGAACAATATTTCTATATGAAAGTTTTAGATAATCTCATTATATATCTAACCCAATTTGAACCATTAAAATTGGAATTTCCCAGTGAAAGTTATGCCAGTTTTACCAAACTGTTTCTTATGCCTACGGACGTGTACGTTCGTTTATCCTTGTGTACACTTTTACGGTTGATCCGAAACTGTATTTCCTTCAAGTCGGGCACGTGATATTGTAACTATCGAAAGGGTGGCAAGCGTTAAATAAGGACTTGTGAGGCTCATGCTAAAGTCGACTCACTAGTAGTTTATTTGAACGATACGTTGGATATGGTTGTGACTTAACCGTCCAGGCCAATCGGATTGGAGTTCGAGGCATAGATAGAATTCACACACGGAACTGGGATTGTATATGATACGATCCATCACCAAAATTCTATAAAGGTTCAAGAGTCGTATTGGATACGATTGGATATTCATCCTACCTAAATAATGGGATCCCACCCGATAGGCTAAAGTCACTTGTGGGAGGAACGGAAATATGGGTCTTGAGTGTTATGGACTTGGAGTCCCGTATCGGTATGAGGGTTATCGATTCGATAAAATAACACTATCATAAATTCATCATGTAAGCATATAGATTAAGTACGCACGGTTAGGAGCTTAATCTTCATCATCCGTTTAGAATTATGGTTTATAGCAACACCAAATATATCGATGATATTGATATGATAGATGGCTTTTGGGCCAGAATTACCGTAATTAACCTTGATAGTTAAAGAATAGTTCTTAGACTTAAAGGGACGTGTTGGACACGTAGATGGTAAATTCGGGGCTCGAGGCTTTGGCTTTAGAGAAAGCCGGGTTCGATAAACTTTAAGAAGGAATCGAACGATATTATGTGCCTTGTGGTGGCATGTATAGACGCAAATTTCTCAAAATTATTTTGAGAATTCGGGTGCATACGAAAGTAAAACACAACGCTCATGAAATAGTTTCAAGAGCTAGGGCGCGTTGAATGGTTCAATGCGGCTCAAAGAGTAGGTTAATTTTGAGACGCCTTATGGGTCTTTGATTAACACTCGTGTGTTGATGGTACGACATTTGTTCTTCGTGACCGAATATCATATGCATTCGATACATAAGTCGATCCCGGAATTGCATGAGATGCGATGTAAATTTGAATAGGAGATGCTTGTAGCATCTGGGGAATCCAATGCATATAGATGCGTGGATGTCCTTGTAATTCAAAGGCGGGATCGAAAGAAATAAATGTCTAAGGGTATTTTGGGAAAATGGTTTCCAAACAGAAAGTTCGGACAAGGAGTTGTCCAAACTAATGACTCAAAAATGGTGAAATCCGAGGAGGATTAAACCTAGAAGTTGATTGCTTCTTTTGGCATTGTCGTCTAGGCCATATAAACGAGATACGCGTATCTAGATTCCATATAATGGATTGCTAGAATCAATCGAATTAGATTCGATTGTTTAACGCGATACTTATTTATTAGGCAAGACGACAAAGTGCATCATTCTCCAAAGGTTGGAGAAAGATCCAACGAATTATTGGAAATTACATTTAGATGTAAATGTTCCGATAAGTTTCGAGGCAAGAGGAGGCTATCGGTATTTTGTTACGTTTACGGACGGTTAAAGTAGATACGGTAATATCAGTTTAATGCGTGCCGAAACGGAGATTTTTGAAAGGTTCAAAGAGTTTCAAAAACAAAATACAAAATCGAGTAAGCAAGAAAATCAAAGCCCTTTCGATAGAATCGAGAAGGCGAGTATTTGAGCTAAACCTTTCGATAGGATCGAGAAGCCGAGTATTTGAGTTATGAGTATTGATGATCATTTATGATTGTGGAATCGTTTCACGATTACCTTTATTCGGAACATTGAGATGTGTCCGAAAAGAGGAAATGAACGCATGTTGGACATGGTTCGATAAATGATAAGTCAAACGGATTTCCCAAAAATGTTTTGGGGATACGCCCTTGAGATTGCGGCACTAATGAATGGTTGCATATAAGATATGGACCATAAACCTTCTAATCGGTACAAAAGACGCAATATGAGATATGGATCTGAATGGTTCCGAAGTTGTCATTTGTGCGGATTTGAGGATGTGAGTATATTTCGAAATTTGTTTCGGTTAAACTCAATCCCAAATCTGAGAATTGTTCGTTTATCATATATCCTTAAGGAAACTAAAGGATATTGGTTATAACGTCCCGACGAAAATGAGATTTTCGTAGCTCGAAGAGATGCCTTCTTAGAGGAGGACTGGATTCACACAAGTTTGGAACTTGATGTCGCTTATCTCTATGCGGGCTAGTGGGAGTAGAATAT
Source organism: Luzula sylvatica (assembly GCA_946800325.1). Taxonomy (NCBI): domain Eukaryota; kingdom Viridiplantae; phylum Streptophyta; class Magnoliopsida; order Poales; family Juncaceae; genus Luzula; species Luzula sylvatica. Next base: position 55,254,119 of record OX326960.1, on the reverse strand, counting down.
ATCTCGAAAGAGTTCGAGATCTGGAAAATGAACATTGTACCGATGAAATTTGACACGACTTCATCAAGAGTTGATGAATATGAGTCGAACACACAAAGAAATTTTTCGTAGATCAAGTAGGCTATATCATAAGCCGGTAAATACGGATTTATCGTGACTAATGATGATAGATCGAAATCATATGATGATTCGATATCCTACAAGGATTCTATGAAAAGTAACGATTCCACTTGACATGGTGTCATGAAATCTGAGATTCGATCCGTGTAAATTATCAAGTTTAGAACTTGATTTCATTACTTTCTGGGGTAGACCCGTGAAATGTGACTGAGTTTTCAATGTGAGAATCAACACGGATAGGAATACGCATATAACAAAGCGAGGTTTGTAGCGAAAAGTTTCAAGTATTTCATAGTCGGACTATGAAGAAATGTTTTCGCATGTTGCCATGCTTTCATATTCACGAAATTCTGCTTGCCATGGTCGCATATTATGACTATGTGATGTGGCAAGATGGATGTCAAAACCGAATTTCTTGACAGCATTTTATGAAAGGATGTGTACTTGACACAACCTTACGGTTTTGTCGATTCATAGGAATCGGGGATAGGATATGCACGCTTTAACGATCCATATGATGGATTAGAGAAAGCATCTCAGAATTGGAATATTCGTTTTGATGAAGTTATAAACTGTTATAATATTGTCGGAATGAATGGAAACTTTGTGTACACATGAAGGATAGTGGGAGTCGCGTTATGTTTCTTGTTACGACAAAGGATTTAGGCAAGACCGCTTATGAATTAAGCGTGAAGATCTATAGGATAGATCTAAGAAGTTCCTCGTTCTAGATTATAGCACGTATATCGACATATTGTTGAAAATGGTTTTCAACATATAACTCCTTGGCGGAGTTAAATCGAAATGTCGAATGGCAGAAATTTTTTACGGCTCGGTGTGAGACATCAAGCAGGGCGAAAAGTAATAATATGATGCTATACATTTGATGTGAGGATCTATTATATCTGTCATGATATGTATGTGGCTATCCGTTGTATATATGAAGCGTCTAATTTACCGTTAATGAAATCAAAGGGAGTCACACGAGTTTGAATGTAATGTGATTACACGAGACTAACTCTTGTGAATGTATAATGGTTATACATATATATACATAATGGTTATGTATATTTAAACCCATCGGGATTTGTATTGATAGCGGTGAAGTTTATCCTTGAATACTTTGCTAAAGAATTCAGGATTTTATTTTATCTATAATGGTGTAAAGGACGTGTTGGTTATAAAGAGTTATAACAACGGCAGTTTCCAAATATTCAGTGTCACACCCCAAAATAAAATGGAAAAGGGTGCGGCAACCCGCCAGTATACAACTCATATACCACAGGCTCTTATATGATAAATTCACAAAAACATAAATACCACACTCGAAAACAACGACACACGCACATATATACATGCATCACCATAACATATACAAACGAACACAAAGAAACCTAGCGGAAGCTTATAAACACAAACATGACATAAACAAGCACAAACTAAACAAGATGTCGCATCAACAAAAGGCTCGCTGGCCAGAAACGGAAGTAAACAAATATACACAACATGGAGGTTCCGCGATGAAAACGAAACCGTCGTACTCACACTCTAGATACCCGTTGCCCCGGATGATCTGTCCACCGTACCTAGACTCAAAACATTCAAATAAAATGGTTAGTCACGGAAGTGACTAAGTGAGTGAGTTTTGAGCCTAGCTTATTAAGATCGACCTTATACATGGCTAGTCAAAAACCTCGCTCAAAATAATCAAATTCATAAATCATATATGTATATAAATACTTCTCAAATACTTTCCCCGTTTTTCGAAATCAAAATCACTTACCTTCTATCTAATCATATACATACTACTAATGGTTTTACCGGGGTGAGGGCGCAAATAACACTCGACTGAAGTGCCAACCCGCGCTGATAGCGAGTCACACACGGGCTGGAACAAAACATAATGCTCGGGAAGCGCGAATTCCCTACAAAAATGAGCTGACGACGGATATCCATGCACCGCAGCCAGACCCCTCATGGGTCGGGACTTTGCACTACATCAAGTTTGCTACGCAATTCCCTCCATAGAGCGCCACGGGGTCACGCGACACTACACCTATCAAACTAAAACATACCGGAGGAGCCGCGTATGTACACATATGACTCTCTTTCAAAACCGTAAGCCCGGCTTACGTTTTATCAAACTCAAATTCTACATACATATATATGATCAAATCTACGTAATATATATTTTGTTGAAGTAACACGGTTTTTAAAGCAAAATACGATTTTTAAAGCGAGAATCCTAGACTATCATGTAAGGTCTAGAAACCCTCGTAATTGGATTCTTAATAAGAGAGAAGTGAAAGTAGCACTCACTTAATGGAAAGAAACTCGACAAATAAGAGATTAACCGAAATGACGCAGAAAATGGAGCAACTCAAAACATCGAAGGAATTCCTCTTTTGATCTTCCTAACTCGTACAACTCAACCTCCTGAAGATTATGGCAGCTTTCGTTTTGCGAAATATCCTCTTTTCCTTGCTTTTTCCAATTTTTCTCTCTTCTTTTCCTTAGGGTTTCATGAGTGTTTGATGTATGCTAATGGCTATGGAAGGGGTGAGGTGTGGGTCGCAGGGGTTAATGAGGTGGATGGCACATTACATACATACCCACAAAACTCTCATAATTGCAAGTCCATGGTTTTACAACTATATGTGGGTTTATTTGCAACTATACTTATTTGTATTATTAATGGTTTGGTAACTATGCAAATAAGTCCCTATCATATATATATTTAAATAACCATAAAAAATGAAATTACGATTATACCCTTTTAACGCGTTTGACGCATAAGGAGTCGGTTTTGATCATGGGAAGGGTTATATTTAACATGGGTCTTATATTCTGAGAATTTAGGAATATTAATCAACAAATATCAAAACCCTATTTTTGATATTTATTACATTCAGCACGTCCAAATATGTAGCACGACTTTCGATCACAAAGTGTATACATGTTTTGCTTAAACGAAAACACGGTTATGTGGAAAGGTTCCGCACGACCAATAATTTATGATTCTATTTACGGAGGCGAGTATATTGTGGTTATTAATCGCAAAAGGAAGCCGTATGGATCAAGGATACATGACCAAACTCGAGTAGTCACGAGTTATCGGATTTATGGTTGTGTATTGCGTGAAACGCAATAGTACAAGCCAAAAATGCCGAGGTCACAACCACTTCTAGCCAATACTCAGAAAAATTTCATTTGATCCACGAAATTTTGTGAAAAGATGTGATCGTAGGTATTGGAAATGTTCCAAACCTTATGAAGATTAACACTGGCGTCAACGTGCGGACCCGTTTACAAAACCGCTCTCTCTAGTCGCGCGTGACTGTCATGCGATGACTATGGGTATGGAGATACCTAGAGGAGGAAGAAGAGAGTAGATTGTAGTTATCTAATATGATAGTCCTCGCAGGTTATGGGTATGGAGATACCCATAGGTAAACGTTGTATCATCCAAATACTTAATCCATATGAATGCATCCCTTTAAAAATTTTGTTTACCTAAAATAATATGCATTCGCCTTATATGAAAACTGTGTGCGGGTGGTGTAATATGATTACATGAACCTTGATTTGAACTTGTGTGGACGTCGACATAATACGTGATTATGTGCAGCGAAACCGTCACACTTAAAGTTTCATTTCTAAACATCCCTAGTCGCGAATCAGTTTGCTTAAGAGAGAAGCATATCTATTATCTGATAATAGACTGAACGTGTACACTAGTACGTTAGTCGAGGAGATGATTATATTTTTCTAATCATAGGACAAGGTGCTTGTCGAATTGGGAACGTAGATATATGCTAGGTGACATATATTGGATATGACCAAAGCCGCGAGACCATGACATGGTTTAGTCATTATGGATGGGCTTGCGACGAGTAGGGTATTAGGTTCTTTACACTTGAGGGGACCATCGATTGCGTTACGTGCGTAACACAATGCTTTGATATGACCTTACGCTTACCGTAACAGGGGGCTAAAACGGTCATCATTGGGTATTGTCCGAAACACGGAATTCAATGTGAGTCTCCAAGATAGGAATTGTTTATTCCGAAAGGAAGAGATATCTCTTAGGCGCCGTTCGATGAATTGATTAACGAAAACTTTGGCCACAGTCAATGATATTAATGGTTAATATCGATTGGATTTGTTAACTCAATTCGGAATCGGAAATTAAGTGTAGTTAATCAAAATTAAAGGATGACTACCACCATGCCTTTTGATTAACGGATATCGCTAACAAGAGGACCAATAACCGCTATTCGAGATAGGCACAATGATCACAATCATTTTTCGTTTTAACATGGGTAGCCATGATGGAGTAACTAGATCCCGCTCATGGGCTTGTAGGGCTTTGGAAACAGCCTACTGCCATCGTTAAACGAACCTACACGGTCACACAACGAGTCGTACTATGTCGGGCTCGATTACAAAATTGGCACATAGGATGTGCATAGCTTGGTATTTTGATATGCGAGCTATATTCTTTAAGATCGTGCATATTGTATATGCATGAGTACCTTTTAGGTAGATCTGAAATTGAGTGGGAGACTGAAAGAAATACAGTGTCGGATCAACCGTAAAAGTATACACAAGGATAAACGAACGTACGCGTTCGTGGGCATAACTTTCAGTTAAGGAATCCAATTTGAATGATTCAAATTAGGTTAGATAGATAATGAGATTATCTATAACTTTCATGAAGAAATATATTTCATATGAACTAAGTATCAGTGTCGTTTTAATGAAATACCGAAAGGGTGCAACAGTTTGACTTACAGTTAGTAAAACTCTCATAACGTTTCCATACGAACTCCAATTGGGCTGGGCCAAATTGGGTTGGAAAGATAATAAGATTATCTACAACTTTCGTGAAGGTTTAAAGTCTGTTAAAGGAATTTAACAATTTCGTTTTGACATAATACTGAAAGGATATATGCAGTTTTCTGTGTGAAAGGTGTATATTAGATATACATACCTTTTTGCCTATCATAATCCGATGTGATATAAATATGATGTTTTCTCTCCTCTATAAAGTCTATTCAGTCCAAGCAATTGAATTAATATAATTAATCCAGAAATAGAGAGTCATCTTTCAGAGAGTGAAAGGGTGCGAAAAAAGAGAAACGAGAAAAATAGTTTTTTCTCGATTTAGAGAATCAATTCGATAGAGCAAGTTTACCGGTATACCGTCTAGGTGTTGGGAATTCACCCGTCCCCGGGCCCGCGCAGCGGATATGAAGGTCCGGTCTGGTTCCCAAAATCCAAGATCACGCCATGACTTCGAGGGTACAATGCAATATAAGGATAGACGATTACCAGCGTGAAATTGATCACGCACGATGGGTTGATCGCTCGCATCCTTTCCTTCTCCGGTGTCACGTTGGTGACTAGCCCATGCTTCCCATACGCCTCCGGTTGTCTTTCGTGCGTCGCACGTCCACACTCTTCCACATCCAACAATTTTGCTCCTTCGGTTTGATCACAATCGGAGAGCCACAAGTGTCGCTCCTCTACTTGTATCCACCATGAGTCGGAGTTCCTCGGTCGCGGATCCAACTGCCTAGACGCTGCACCGGCGAACTTGCTTGATTAGATCGATTCTCTACACCGAGAAAAACTCTTTTCTCGGTTTTCTCTCTTCGCACTCTTTCGCTCTCTAGAAAGATGTCTCTCTGTATTTCTGGAATATTCTGAATAATACCATAGATTGGTCTGAATGATCTGGTCTAGAGAGAGAGAGAGAAACATCCTATTTATATCACATAGGATAATGATGGGCCAAAATATATGTATATCTCATATATACATTTTCAGACAGAAAACTGCAGACATCCTTTCAGTATTCTATTGAAACGAAAATATTAAATCATTCCAACCGACTTTGAACATTGAAAAAAGTTCTATATAATCTTATTATCTTTCCAACCCAATTGGATCTGGCCCAATTGTAGTTCGGATATGAAAGTTACGGACGTTTTACTTACTGTATGTCAAAATATCGCACCCTTTCGGTATTCCATTAAAACGACACTGATACGTCATTCAAATGAACAATATTTCTACATGAAAGTTCTAGATAATATAATTATCTATCTAACCCAATTTGAACCATTCAAATCGGAGTTTCCTACTAAACGTTATGCCAGTTTTACTAAAACGGCTTAAACTGAATTTTCTGGTTTTCTTAATAAAAACCGTTTCTTATCAATTTAACCATGTATATCCAATATACATATGTACATCTAATATACACATTATTTATGCCCACGAACGCATACGTTCGTTTATCCTTGTGTACACTTTTACAGTTGATCCGAAACTGTATTTCCTTCAGTCTCCAACTCAATTTCAGATTTACCTAAAAGGTACTTATGCATATCCAATATGCACAATTTTAGAGAATATACCTCGTGTATCAAATACCAAGCTATGCACATCTTATGTGCCAATTTTATAATCAAGCCCGGCTTAGTACGACTCGTTATGTGGCCATGTAGGTTCGGTTAACGATGGTAGTAGGCTGTTTCTAAAGCACTACAAGCACATGAGCGGGATCTAGTCACTCCATCATGGCTACCCATGTTAACACGAAGAATGATTGTGATCATTGTGCCTATCTCGAATAGCGGTTATTAGTTCTCTTGTTAGCGATATCCGTTAATCAAAAGGCATGGTGGTAGTCATCCTTGTATTTTGATTAATTATACTTATTCCTCGTTTCCGTACTGATTTAACAATTTCAATCGATATTAACCGTTAATATCATTGACTACGGCCATAGTTTTCGTTAATCAATTCATCGAGTGGCCAAAGAGATATCTCTTCCTTTCGGAATAAACAATTCCTATCTTGGAGACTCACATTGAATTCCGTGTTTCGGACAATACCCAATGATGACCGTTTTAGCTCCCTGTTACGGTGAGCGTAAGGTCATATCAAAGTATTGTGTTACGCACGTAACGCAATCAATGGTTCCCTCAAGTATGAAGAACCTAATACCCTACTCGTCGCGAGTCCATCCATAATGACTAAACCATGTCATGGTCTCGCGGCTTCGGTCATATCCAATATATGTCACCTAGCATATATCTACGTTCCCGATTCGACAAACACCTTTGTCCTATGATTAGCAAAACATAATCATCTCCTTGGCTAACGTACTAGTGTACGCATTCAGTCTATTTCCTTGCAATAGAAATGCTTCTCTCTTAAGCAAACTGACCCGCGACTAGGGATGTTTAGAAATGAAACTTTAGGTGTGACAGTTTTGCTGCACATAATCCTCAATTATGCCGGCGTCCACACAAGCTCAAATCAGGGTTCATGTAATCAAATTACACAACCCGCACACAGTTTTCATATAAGGTGAATGCATAAAAATTTAAGTAAACAAAATTTTGAAAGGGGATGCGCATTCATATGGATTAAGTATTTGGGTGGTACAACGTTTACCTATGGATATCTCCATACCCACAACCTGTGAGGACTATCGTATTAGATAACTACACTCTACTCTCTTCTTCCTCCTCTAGGTATCTCATACCCAAAGTCATCGCATGACAGTCACGCGCGACTAGAAAGAGCGGTTTTGTAAACGGGTCCGCACGTTGCTGCTAGTGTTAATCAACATCTGGTTTGGAACATTTCCAATACCTATGATCACAACTTTTCACAAAATTTCATGGATCAAATGAAAATTTCTGAATATTGGCTTGAAGTGGTTTTGACCTCGGCATTTTTGGCTTGTACTACTGCGTATCACGCAATACACAACCATTATAGAATCTTAATATACTCGCCTCCCTGAATAGAATCGTTACTCGTGTGGAACCTTTCCACATGACCGTGTTTTCATTTAAGCAAAATACGTACACACTTTGTGATCGAAAGTCGTGCTACATATTTGGACGTGCTTAATATTTGGAAACTGTTGTTGTTATAACTCTTTATAACCAACACGTCCTCCACACCATTATAGATAAAATAAAATCCTGAATTCTTTCGCAAAGTATTCAAGGATAAACTTCACCGTTATCAATGCAAACCCCGATGGGTTTAAATATACATAACAATTATGTATATATATATATGTATAACCATTATTCATTCACAAGAGTTAGTCTCATGTAATCGCATTACATTCAAACTCATGTGATTCCCATGGATTTTATTGATGGTGAACTAGACGCTCTTTGTGCACGATGTATAGCCACATATATATCATGATAGATATAATAGATCCTCACATCAAATGTAAAGCATCATATTATTATTTTCGCCCTACTTGATGTCTCACATCGAGCCGTAGAAAATTTCTGTCATTCGACATTTCGATTTAACTCCTCCAAGGAGTTATATGTTGAAAACCATTTGGAACGATATGTCGATATACGTGTGATAATATAGAACGAGGAACTTCTTAGATCTATCATATAGATCTTCACGCTTAATTCACAAGCGGTCTCGTCTAAATCCTTTGTCGTTACAAGAAATATAACGCGGCTCCCACTAACCTTCATGTGTACACAAAGTTTCCATTCGTTCCGACAATGTTATAATAGTTTATAACTTCGTTAAAACTAATATTCCAATTCCAAGAAGCTTTCTCTAATCCATCATATGGATTGTTAAAACATGCATATCATATTCTCGAGTCTTATGAATCGACAAAACCGTAAGGTTGTGTCAAGTACACATCCTTTCATAATCATTTCTTTCAAGAAATTCGATTTTTGACATCCATTTTGCCATATCGCGTATTGATAATACGCCCATGACAGCATAATTTCGAGAATGGGAAAGCATGGCAACATGCGAAAACGTTTCTTCATAGTCTGACTGTGAAATACATGAAACTTTTCGCTACTAGCTTCGCTTTGTTATATGCGTATTCCTATCCGTGTCGGTTCTCATCATGAAAACCCATTCACATTTCACGGGTCTAACCCGGAAAGTAATGAAATCAAGTTCTAAACTTGACAATTTACACGGATCTAATCTCAGATTTCATGACATCATGTCATGTGGAATCGTTACTTTTCATAGCATCCTTGTAGGATATCGAATCATCATATGATTTCGATCTATCATCATTGGCCTCGATAAATCCGTATTTATCGGCTTATGACATAGCCTACTTGATCTACGAAAAATTTCTTTGTGTGTTCGACTTGCGTTCATCAACTCTTGATGAAGTCATGTCAACTTTTATCGGTACCATGTTCATTTTTCAGATCTCGAACTCTTTCGAGATTAATTTTACTCCCACTAGCCCGCGTAGAGATAAATGGCATCAAGTTCCAAATTTGTGCGCATTATGTCCTCCTCCAAGAAGGCATCTCTTCGAGCCACAAAAATCTCATTTTCGTTGGGACGTTAGAACTAATACCCTTTAGTTCCCTTAAGGATGTATGACAAACGAACAATTTTCAGAATTGGGATTGAGTTTAATAGCAACAAATTTCGAAATATACTCACATCCTCAAATCTCTACAAATGACAACTTCGGAACTATTCCGATCCATATCTCATATGGCATCTTTTGACCAATTAGAAGGTTTATGGTCCATATCTTATATGCACCATTCATTAGTGCCGCTGTCTCAAGGGCGTATCCCCAAAACATTTTTGGGAGATCCGTTTGACTTTTCATTTATCGAACCATGTCCAACATGTGTTCACTTCCTCTTTTCGAATACATCTTAATGTTCCGAATGAAGGTAATCGTGAAACGATTCCACAATCATAAATGATCATCAATACGTATGACTCAAATATCGTCTCCTCGATCCTATCGAAGCGCGTAGCTCAAATACTTGCCTTCTCGATCCTATCGAAAAGCTTTGTTTTTCTTGCCTAATTGATTTTGTATTTCGTTTTTGAAACTCTTTGAACCATTCAAAAGTCTCTGTTTCGGCCCGCATTAAATAAATATTACCGTATCTATTTTAATCGTCCATAAACGTAACAAAATACGTATAGCCTCCTCTTGCCTCGGAACTTATCGGAACATTTACATTTAAATGTAATTTCCAATAATTCGTTGGATCTTTCTCCAACCTTTGGAGAATGATGCACTTTGTCGTCTTTGCCTAATAAATAAGTATCGCGTTTAACCAATTGAATCTAATTCGATTGATTCTAGTAATCCATCGTATGGAATCTAGATACGCGTATCTCGTTTATATGGCCATGACGGCAACGCCAAAAGAAGCAATCAACTTCTAGGTTTAATCCTCCTCGGATTTCACCGTTCTTTGAGTCATTATTTTGGACAACTCCTTGTCCGAACTTTCTGTTTGGAAAAACATTTTTCCCAAAATACCCTTAGACATTTATTTCTTCCGATCCCGCCTTTGAATTACAAGGACATCCACGCATCTATATGCACTGGATTCCTCGGATGCTCCGAGCATCTCCAATTCAAATTTGAATCGCATCTTATATAATTTCGGGATTGACTTATCTATCGAATGCATATGATATTCGGTCACGAAGATCAAATTTCGTACCACCAACACACGAGTGTTAATCAAAGACCCATAAGGCGTCTCAAAATTAACCTACTCTTTGAGCCGCATTGAACCATTCAACGCACTCTAGCTCTTGAAACTATTTCATGAGCGTTGTGTTTTACTTTCGTATACACCCGAATTCTCAAAACAATTTTGAGAAATTTGCGTCTATACATGCCACCATAAGGCACGTAATCTCGTTCGATTGCTTCTTAAAGTTTATCGAACCCGGCTTTCTCTAAAGCCAAAGCCTCGAGCCCTGAATCTACCATTTTCGTGTCCAACACGTTCCTTTAAGTCTAAGAACTATTCTTTGACTATCAAGGTTAATTACGGTAATTACGGCTCAAAAGCTATCTATCATATCGATCTCATCGATATATTTGGTGTTTCTTGAAAACATAATTCTAAACGGATGATGAAGATTTAGCCTCCGGTTGTCTTTCGTGCGTCCCACGTCCACACTCTTCCACAGCCAACAGTTTTGCTCCTTCGGTTTGATCACAATCGGAGAGCCACAAGTGTCGCTCCTCTACTTGTATCCACCGTGAGTCGGAGTTCGTCGGTCGCGTATGCAACTGCCTAGACGCTGCACCGGCGAACTTGCTTGATAAGATCGATTCTCTACACCGAGAAAAACTCTTTTCTCGGTTTTCTCTCTTCGCACTCTTTCGCTCTCTAGAAAGATGTCTCTCTATATTTCTGGAATATTCTGAATAATACAATAGATTGCTCTGAATTATCTAGTCTAGAGAGAGAGAGAGAGAGAGAAACATCCTATTTATATCACATAGGATAAGGATGGGCCAAAAGGTATGTATATCTCATATACACCTTTTCAGACAGAAAACTGCAGACACCATTTCAGTATTCTGTTAAAACGAAAATATTAAATCGTTCCAACCGGCTTTGAACATTCACGAAAGTTCTAGATAATCTTATTATATTTCGAACCCAATTGGATCTGGCCCAATTGGACTTCGGATGCGAAAGTTACGGACGTTTTACTAACTGTATGTCAAACGGTCGCACCCTTTCGGTATTCCATTAAAACGACACTGATACGTCGTTCAAATGAAAATAGTTCTACATGAAAGTTCTATATAATCTCATTATCTATCTAACCCAATTTGCACCATTCAAATCGGAGTTTCCTACGAAAAGTTATGCCAGTTGTACTAAAACGGCTTAAACTGAATTTTCTGGTTTTCTTAATAAAAACCGTTTCTTATCAATTTAACCATGTATATCCAATATACATACACTACTACAAAAAATGCAATTAGGGACAAACATGTTTAGTCCCTAAAACCCCGTCTGGAGTCGCTGTAGATCTTTAGGGACTATATTTAGTCGTTATGACTTTGTCATAATAGGCCCGACGCAGAAAATCAGGGTGACAAAAGTTTTTTTGATTTTGGTCCCTGATAACCGTATTTCTTGCGACAAGACTAATTTCCGATTTTTTTCCTCATTTTCTTATGTAGTCCCTAAAAATGGATTTTCTGTGACAAATTATTGTCGTAGAAAATGTGCTTAATGTGACTAACTTCCGTCCCCAACTATGATTGTTCTATAACTAAACTTTGTCTATGAATACTCCATATATGAGACAAATTTTAGTATCTGAATATATACTATATTTGACTCAGTTTTGTCCCCGACTATATTCTTTTCGTGACTAGTTTTTGTCTCAAATTTTTTTTTTTATGCGACAAACTTTGGTCTCTAAATATATTATTTTATATAGTTTCTAGAATGATATTAGTGTCTAATTATACCCTTATGAGACTAAATTTTGTGTCAAAACTGATTTTAGTCACAACACATATTATATTAATAAAATTAATAAAATAATATTTTTGCCATTTAAATAAAACAAAAATATCGCTAAAATACACATAATCGTTTCATTACGATACTAACTTAGAGTACAACAAAATAACATAAACCAAAATGTCAAATACTCGAGAAACAAAATCGTCAACATTACTTTCTTGATCTACCACATCTCTATCGACAAGTTCTAGAAGCTTCTCGAGATTCGCCGACCATCCTTCAGCACGTTGTTACTTGTTAATATCCTTCTCAGCCTAGAAAGAAACGACTCCATTGGACGGTATATTTTTGCTATCGACGCTTTCGATACAACCATCTCTGACAAATACTTCTCCATGTCCTAACATATCAGGGGCATTTACATAAATAAGAACATGTTCTAGTACCCTGAAGACATTTCTGCTGAAAAAATCAAAGGAAAAAATCAATAAAAAAAATTGAAAATATCCCAATAATCGACCATACTTATAAAAAGGCCTAACTTTAGAAATATAAACTACCTGTAATTAATTAGCTTGCTAAAGCGGGCGTGCTGAAATTTGAAGCCTCGATCGATTCAAAAAGAGAAAGCCATTGGCGATTCACAGTGAGAGATTAATGGGGTTCTTGTGCCTACCAGTGAGAGCAATAATCCCAGTGAGGGAAATTAATGGGCTATTTGCGAAAAGGCGTGGCTGTGATTTTGAATGAATCCAAATAACCAAAAATCACATCACAAAAATTATATCTTAAAACAGGATTCTCAAAACATTTCTTTGTTTAAAGAAAAACTTGCAAAATAAAACCAACTATTATTGAAATTGCAAATATGTACCTGAGATATCGCTTCCTTCACTCCACCTAGCGTCTTTCCCGACGCCACGAGTGATTTTTCTTTCACCTATTTCAAGAATTAACAAAAAAAAAGCTGTTGCAGGTTTTAATTAAAATGGGATAACTAGTACATTGTATAGAAGAACAATAATGGATTTAATTAAAATTGGATAATTAAAACGAAAATACCTGATTCAACGCATAATTCTACCATCTCCAGTATCGGTCTCCGCCAATATCTCTTCTCCAGCCTGCCACCAAGGTCTCCTCTCATGACCCGTCGCTGAAAAGCTGCTGCAGGTTTTTTTTTTATCGGCAAAAACTGAAAAAACGAAAGAAAAAAATCCATTAATAAGCACGTAACCGACAAAAAAACGTCCAAATCGAAAGAACGGGGAGTGCAAAACCTTCAGGGCATCCTCATCTAGACAACAATTATGCAGCAAATTTCATCAATTTAGAGAAGATTATCCAAACCTAATACATGGTATCTGAAAATGGAGAAATAAGGGTCTAGTACCTTGTCCCCTTCAATTTTTCAGTCCCCTTCAATTTTTTCGCCCCCTTTCTCTTTACCCCTATCGTGGACTCTCTCTTCTGCCCCCTTTATCTGGACCTCCACTGTCTTGTACTGAAAATGAACAAAAACAGGAAACAACTCAGAAAAAGTCCTTTTTCCTCATCCTGGCTTTGAAATCGCTTGCAATAGCACTGCCACACGAAAAAACTCATAAAAAACACGACAAAAACTCGAATATTTGCTGAAAACATGAAATCTGACCTAATGGTCTTGAAAATAGGCTGCAATCGCCTTGAATCGGCTTCGACTGCCTTTGAATCTGCACGATGTACTTCTCGGCAGTGTTTTTTTGTTTGTGCGAGATGAGAGAAGAGGAATCGCCGTTTGTTATTTTGTGTGCGACAGTACAAGCCGAAAAATGGATAATGAGGGTGTTTTTTTACGCTAGGGTTTTCTTTTGAGAGGAAAATGAGATTTAAACAAAATATGCTGGACATGGTCTAGCATGATAATGATCAACCAAGAGACACAACTAACATTAAAATCAAACATTGCAAAATAAGAAGTAAGTTTAAATCATACACATGTTTTATTCATGTATATGACTTATTTTCACAGAACCAAATGAAATTAAATTGGAGCCATTTTTATGAAACAAAATTTCTTATCCCCAAATAAAAGTTCCCTCCAATATTTTGAATGTATAAAATGAGATAAATTAAGGTTAAAAATTTCTCCATATTTTCATTATATATTAGTTAACTTTAAAACAAAAAATTAAGAGAAAAAATTTAATCCTAAAAATAAATATTTGTCAAATTAAGACATAATATGTCTAAATTAATTGTAAAAATACAAAAAAATATTAACTCACAACATGTTATGCATTCAACATTTTATATTACATTATATTATATTATATTGTATTATATTATATTATTTTATTATATTGCACTAAATTACATCATATTGAATTATATTATATCATGTTATATATATATATATTTTTAAAGTGACTATATCAAGTGTAATTATATCATATCATATCATGTCACTATATCAAGTGTAAATATGGAAAATTAAAAAAAAAACCTTAAATTATTGGATATTTTAGAAAACCCCTTAAATTTACATATGTAGTAATTGAAAATAATATATATTATTTTCAATTAATTGCAAAAAAAATATTTTTTTTGACCAATATGTGCATATATAATTATTTTAGGGAAATTGAAGCCCCTCACAAGAGACCACATCATCCCTTTAATATTATATTGTATTGTTTTATATTTCATTATACTATGCAATAATATTTTATTTTGTATTATATTGTATCATATTGGTATGATATTATATTATACTATAATATATTGTATCATTTCATTTCATTATGTTTTAAAATTTTACTCTACCAAAGTTTGAACTATATTATACCATATCCTATTGTATTGTATTGTATTATGTTGTATCATATTATATTACTAGTTGAAGACCCGCGCTACGTTGCGCATATAATAATATAATATTTTATATCATATTACATTTATGTAATATTATATTTTATTATGATATATTATATTGTATTTGTATTTGTATTGTATTGTATTGTATTATTATAGAGGGGAAATTCTCCTTAGCAAACACATGCATGAAAAATATAGAGGGCAAATTCCCTCAAATATTTTTTTATTCTTTTTGCATGGGACATCTAAATATTTTTTTCATTAAGTTTAGAATGTAAATATTATCGCATATATTCCAATTGATATTCAATCTTACTCAAATGTGACATCACCATATCACATGGACACATATTTCAAAAAATATACATATGACATTTCAAAAAATTTATTATGAAATTTTTATTTATAATAAAATAAAATATTTAAATTAGGAAAAAATATGTTGATTCGAAAAAATTATTTTCGGAAAATAAATAATAATTAATGCTTTTTTAAAAAAACCAAAAATAATCCATTTTTTAAAAAAACAAAAATTAATCCATTACTTTTTAAAAATATAATTAAATGCATTTTCTTTTAATTTTTTTTTTTGCATGGGCATGTAATTATTTTTTTCATTAAATTTAGAATGTAAATATTATCACATATACCCCAATGGATATTCAATGTCATGCAAATAAAGATGACTTCATCTATAGAAAAACTCTCTCTCTTTCTCTCTAATGTATAATGCTATCATTTCACATAAAATTGTATTGTGTTGTGTTGTATTGTATTTCATTGTATTATACTAAATTATATCATATTATATTTATAATATAATAATATATATCATATCATATAATATAGTGTTGTATTTTATTGTGTCGTGTTATATTATATCATATCATATTATATTATATTATATTATACTATATCATATTTAATAATCTTTATTATATAATAATTTAGAGAAAATAGGAGTTGTGTTGTATTTCATTATATTACACTAAATCATATCATATTGTATTTTACTTTATTTAATTTAATTTAATTATACTATATTATAATATGTTATATTGAATTACGTTGTATCATATGACATGATATTGTATTATACTATTATATATTTTATGTTATATTATATTATAATATGTTGTATTGTATTGAGTTGAGATGTGATCCGATACGGGTACGGTCCGTTTTTTGAAGTATCCGCGCAACATAGTGTATAACTAGTAATATTTTAAAATAGTGAATCGGTGAACTAATATCAGTGAACTACGATGCCATAACAAAAATATGTTATTTAAATTGATACATTTTTTTTATAATATTGTAATTAATTAACAAAATATTCGAGATAATTTTCTCTCTAAATTATATTTTCATTGTTAAACTAGCAAAATATTTTGGAGGAAATTTAAATATCTCAATTTTACTTGGAAATATATATATATTTTTGTTTTTAAATAAACTAATATATGTGATAAATATTAAGAGGGAAATTTTCCCTCTAATTTTTTTCATTCTGTACTTGCTAAAATAGTGGAGGGAACTTTCCCTCCTTATTTTTTATATAAAGAAAATAAAAATTAAACAGTTAGGAAAAATAAAAAAAACATGTTCTGAGAAACTAACTTTTCCTCTCAACAAAATATAAAACCCCTTTTTGTCCTCTCAACCAAAACCCTTGCGATCTGGACGTATGGCGACTGAGAGGGAGATGACCACAGAGAAGCTTTCAAACCAGCGAGAAAGAGTGAGATAGGGCGAGAAGACGCACGACGTCGCCGCTTCTGTCATCGGTGCTGACTGTCCCTCTTTACTAACCCTGGCCCTAACCCTACGAGGCGGTGGAGCTGGGAAAGTCGCACCAGGAATATGGCGGTTTTATCTGACTTATTGATAACAACTCCAGCTTGTATATCCACCTGCATCTCGAAAGGAATTTTGAAAGCCTCTTCAATCAAAGATTCTCTCTCTGTATTGATACTTGACCAGGTAATTGTGTTTTTATTCACTTTAGTCCCTGTTATTTTGCTAAATTGCTAATTTTTATTTAATTCGAAGGCCGATTTGTTGTTATCGTATGGATATGAGAATGATTTGAAGGCTTTAACGCCGCATATTCCTCGAAGCTGTCAGTGTCTTAATGTCTGCTACTTCTAGGTTCTTATTTTTTTTTTATCTTTTTGTGTTTTATGAAAAATTGAGGGTTTTCTTTGCAATTTCTGATAATGCAAGGACTATCTTTGCATATTTGTCATATAATTATAAGATGCAAAACTTGACTTCTTTTAATTGATTCCAACAGTGCTGATGTGCAAAACTTGACTTCTGTTGCATAATCCAGTAACTTTGACACTGTCGCCAATGCCCACCCCCACCCGCACCTGAGTCGCCTCCATAGCCAACGACGAACGCCTGAGTCAACTCCACAGCTGTGATTCTAGAATCGTCGTGCCTCTGCCCTAGAATCGCTCACTCCAACACCTGCTGGCTAATGCCGCTGCCCTGGTGCCGAGGTAATTTTTTTTTGCTTTTCCTTCACGATTCAGTCGACAATTAAACACAATGATCTCAAAAATGTCAATTAACATGTCCATTTTTCTGTTCTTTTGTCTTTAATTAGGTTTGTAATTAAATAATTAGAAAAAATTCGTGGAAGGGATTTGATGCTTCATCGAGTAACAGCACAAATGATCATTTAGCTACAATAATGGCTACTTAGCTATGACAATGATTATTTAGCTGCAGCATTAATTAGGTTTAATGATTATTTAGCTATGACAATGCCCAGAAGAATTTCGAGGAAGAGATTGAATGCTTCATCAAGTAACGGCACAAATGAAGAAGGTATTATTATTATTATTAACATAAAACTAATTTTAAAGCACAAATTTCAATTTTATAAATTAGAAGAATTTATGTGTTTTGCGAAACCTGACAAGAGAGAAGTTGATTCGGGTTTTTCTAATATGATTTGTTTGCTTGATGACTATATGTGTATTTATCGTCTTTAGGATTTAAAATAACAAACTAGAATTAGCAACATGTATTAATAATATTTAATTTCAACCTTTGCTCCAGATTGAAAATGAGATAAACAAGAAGATGCAGTGGAGTGGAAGAGAAATAGAGAGAGGACAATGAGATTTTTTTGGAAAAAGAATTTTTATTAGGCAAAGAGAAACATTTCTTAAAAAACTATATGTAAGGGTCTTTTTTGTAAGTTGGTCTCGGGTCTTGTAAAACCCGGGACCGGCCCTGGATTACGAGACAGTGATGAAGGATCGTGAAGAAGATTTAGAAACTTTCGAGGCTCTGATTCAAGTGGATGATCCTGAGAAGTGGGCTCTATTTTTTGCATATTGGGTTTTCTGCTTTATTTTTTTGCGTATTGACTTTTTTGGCTGAATGATGTATATTTGAACAAATTTCAGGGTCTATTTTGGATAATGCAGCAAATCCCTCATTTGAACCAATCGAATTGGATCCCTTGATCTTATCAATGATTCTAAAGAGTCTCGATACGAGAGGAGTCGTGTAAGTTGTTGGAATTAACATTGAAGAAGAGGTAACTTATTTATTTAATAGTTATTGGGGATTTTTTCATATTTACCCCTGCAAAATCTCAAAAATATTGATATTATTTTTTGATTTTCGAGTTATGGCTTTACTTATATATGTTTTCTCTTAATTATCTAGGTTTCGGGCAACAAGTACCAAAACAAGTTGCTGGAAATCATCGATGCATGGTATCATTCATTCCTTCTCATAATTAAACCATACACATGATTCAAAATGAATATAAATAAGTTATGCCTTTACTCATATATTGTTTTGCTGTGAAGGTGACTGTGCGAGGTCTGCCAAAGGCCCTTGGAAGGATGCTGAAATCCTGCAAGTGAAATTCTTGATGAGGGTAAGGTAGGGTTAGATTCTAGGGATTGTTTCGCTAGGTTTTAGTAATTCCGGGACTTGTATTGAAATATTTAGTAATATGGGACTTATTTGTAAATATTTGGTAGTAAGAGACTTATTTGTAAATATTTGGCAGTAAGGGACTTGTTGAAATATTGGTTAATAAGGGAGCCATTTGTAATTTTTTATGTAATTAGGGACTTATTTGTAAATATTTGGCAGTAAGGGACTGTTGAAATATTGGTTAATAAGGGATCCATTTGTAATTTTTTATGTAATTAGGGACTTATTTGTAAATATTTGGTACTAAGGAACTTGTTGAAATTTGTAAATATTTAGTATTGAAATATTTGATGATTTTTAATAATTTTCAATATCATGATCACTTCTATAAAACTAATTTTAATGTCATCCTTATTTAGGTTTTGATGTGATACATATAATATCATATATTTTAGTTCAAACTTTATATATAAGTATAATATAATATAATGTAATATAATATACTTTCATTTAATATGATATGATATAATATGATATAATATCATATAATATTATATAAAATATTAAAGAATAATATAATGTAATGTTATTATAATTAGAGGAAAAATTCGCTCCCACATTCTCATCACATATTAGTTTCAATGAAGACTAAAATGATATATTAATTTCTATCCAAAAATTAATATTTGTCAAATTAATTATGATTAGTATTAAATTAATTTATTGGGTTCACGATGTTAGGACAAAATATTGACGACTACATATTGTCTCCAAACCAATGACGACCAAAAGCTTATTTTAGAGACGGACTACGCCGGTCCCTAAACTATTTTTTGTTGAATTGAATTAAGACTTGTCTAAATTAATTATAATAGTATAAAATTAATGTATGACCTTATATATATCACGCAAAGACATTCCATATAATTTACAACAATCACCGGCCAACTCTCGTCCCAATTATTTTTCATTTTATAAGTAACCTATTTTGAGACTATTGTTTGTCACAAAATGTACGGACTTAAAATCTTAATTTTCTTTTGTGACAACTGTAGTGCCAAAACAAAATCTTTGTCCCAAAAAATATAACTGTTTTGGGACAAAGCAAAATGTGCTCTTAATAACCAACATACAGAGACTAAATATACTTAGTCCCTAGGATTTTCGAAGCTAATGAGACTTTTTGTAGTAGTGATAAGTGCATCTAATATACACATTATTTATGCCCACGAACGCGTACGTTCGTTTATCCTTGTGTACACTTTTACGGTTGATCCGAAACTGTATTTCCTTCACTAGGCAGGTATACCCGTAACCGAGGTGCTACGGCTCAAGGTGGATACGAGTAGAGGAGCAACATCTGTGGCTCTTCGATTGTGATCGAACCGGAGGAGCAAAGAACGTCGACGAAGCGGTGAGAAACGCGTGGTGTGTGACGCGCGACTAGTCACCAACGTGACAGGAGAAAGAAGGAAACGTGATCAACCCTTCGAGTGCAATCAATTTTGCACCGGTAATTGACTATCCTTCTTTTGCATCGTACTCTCGAAGTCGAGGCGTGATCTCGGGTTTTGGGAACTGGACCGGGCCTTCATATCCGCTGTGCGGGCCCGGGGTCGGGATAATTCCCTACAATTATCATATAATAGCCTGTGGTATACAAGTTGTATACTGGCGGGTTGCTGCACCCTTTCCATTTTATTTTGGGGTGTGACAGATACAAGCTGTCACACCCCAAAAATAAAAATAAAAAATGGCGCGGCAACCCGCCAGTATACAACTTACAACTTGTATACCACATGCTCTCATATGAAAACATCACAAAACAAGATACTAAATTGATTCGAAAACAACAAAAACAACAACAACACATATACATACATTACGGAATTAAAATAATAATACAAAACTATTGCGGAAGAATAAAATACATTATTACGAAATACAATATCGTTGGCGTTCTCACTCTCGAGGTACCCGCAACTCCCGATATTTGACCTTCGATACCTGGACTAAAAATATGTAAATCGAAAAAATTAGTCACGGAAGTGACTAAGTGAGTGAAACCTCGTTAAAAATAGTCATAATTAAAATAAGTAGTTTTTAAATAAGTTCATAAAATAATCTCGTATAACTTCAAATCGTAAGTTTTCTAAATACCTCGTTAAAAATAGTCATAACTAAAATAAGTACTTTTAGAATAAGTTCATAAAATAATATCTTATAACTTCAAATCGTATCTTTTTCCAAATATATCTCAAAATACTTGCCCCGGTTTTTCGAAGTCGAAATCTACCTTCGTATCTAATCATATATATACTAATACTAATCATATATATACTAACATTAATCATATACATACTAAATTTTACCCGGGGTGAGGGCGCAAATAACTCTCGACTAAAGTGCCAACCCGCGCTGATAGTAAGTCACACACGGGCTGGAACAAATCAAAAAACTCGGGAAGCGCGAATTCCCTAAAAAATGAGCTAACGACTGGAAATCCATGCGCCACAGCCAGACCCCTCATGAGTCTGGACTTTGCACTACATCAAGATTGCTACGCAATTTCCTCCAAAGAGCGCCACGGGGTCACGCGACACTACCCCTAACAAACTAAAACATACCGGAGGAGCCGCGTAATGTTCTCATATGACCCTCTTTAAAATCGTAACCCCAGCTTACGTTTTATCCAAATAAAATTCTACATATATATATATAGAGTCTATATAAATCCTCCTCATAATATAATATTATAACCGTATTATTTACTAAGTATCTTTATTATAACAAAAACGCTTTTTAACGTAAATCGTTTTTGAAAACAAATTCGAAATATACTTTCTATATTTGAATGAATATCCAAATTCAAAATCATTATTTCGCAAATCATTTAAAATCATAAATCGTCGTACTTGTTGTTCAAAATCAGTTTCAAATATATCACTAATATCAAATTCGAAATCATAATTCAAAATCATTATCCAAATCCATTTCAAAACCCGAAAAATACCAGAAAAATATCTAATGATATAATTTTTTTGGATGGTTTAAGGATCAATTATTTGTAATATTTGGAATTTTAATATATTTTGTATAAGTTGGTTGTTTCATGTATTTAAAATTATTGGTGATTTTACGTATTTGTATAATAATTTTTTGAAAAAAGCTCAATTTTGCCTCCCAAACTGTGCAAAAAAAGTGCAACTTACCTCCCCCAACTTTAATTTGCTCACTTTTACCCCCTGAACTCTTGATTTTGCTCACTTGTGTCCCTTCCATCAGTTAACTGCATAGTCATCAGTTAAGTGATGACATGGCAGCATGACGTGATATTTTTTAGATAATTTAACTGATGACGCTGCAAAAATTTTAATATAAAATTACACATAAGTAAACCCAAACCATTAACAAATAATTAACCCATTAACCCATTAACCCAAACGCAAACCCATTAAATCATCTCTCTCAAACTCAAACCCATCTCTCTCTCTCTCTCTCTCTCTCTCTCTCTCTCTCTCTCTTACGGCCATTAAAAATCTCTGTCGCCCCCTTCCCCCTCTCTCTCTCGCTCGCCTCTGCAGTAACAACAAATAATTTTTAATGGCCGTAAGAGAGAGAGAGAGAGAGAGAGAGAGAGAGAGAGAGAGAGAGAGAGAGAGAGAGAGAGAGAGAGAGATGGGTTTGAGTTTGAGAGAGATGATTTAATGGGTTTGCGTTTGGGTTAATGGGTTAATTATTTGTTAATGGTTTGGGTTTACTTATGTGTAATTTTATATTAAATTTTTTGTCACGTCATCAGTTCAATTATCTAAAAAATATCACGTCATGCTGCCACGTCATCACTTAACTGATGATTAGACAGTTAACTGATGGAAGGGACAAAAGTGAGCAAAATCAAGAGTTCAAGGAGTAAAAGTGAGCAAATTAAAGGGGGGGGGGGGGGGTAAGTTGCACTTTTTTTGCACATTTTAGGGGGCAAAAGTGAGCTTTTTTCTAATTTTTTAGATTTTTTATTTTTTATTGGTGATTTTCAGATAACGGGTTCGGGTTCGGATATATCCGTTATCCGCGGATTTGGATAATATTTTTTAGCCACGGGTATTTTTGGTTCGGGTTCGCGTAATACCCAAAAATTATGGTTCGAATATGGGGGACCCGAACCCGACCCGTCCCGTTGACATACCTAGTCTTGGGTTGTATAATAAAATTTGGTTTCAGATTATCAATGAGATTGTTTTTTTTACATATTTCTAATTATAGTGAAAAATATAATATGAATTAATTAGAATAAAATTAATTATGAATTAATTAGAATAAAAATAAATAGTTTTTAAAATCAAGTCCAAATTTATTTCCATCCACAAGTTAAAGTTGCAGCCTTGTTTGGGTGATTTTAGTGGTGTGTTAATTATATACGGATCTATTACTGGACTATATCAGGCCGAGTTGAAATCGATCAAAATGTGCTTAGCTGGTACTCAGGCTGGGCCAAAAACTTATCTTTTCAGGCACAGACGCACATTTTAATCCGGGATTCTTGCTGAGTAGATTTGTGAGAATACTGGTGGAGACTGGAGAGAGAGAGGGGTTTGGCGATGGAGACCGGAGCGCGACTCTGGACGAGAACAGTAGCGCCTGCGCCACCTCGAGCAGTATCTGAAAGAAGTTGCTGCTCTTGCTCCGGTCACTCTCCTCGATTTCGCTTCATGTGGTGGCAAGATAATCCTAAATTGCGCTTGTAAGTTTTTAAACGCCGATTTGAATTTTGTTTTAATGCTCTTCGGATCGATGGATGTTTTGGGGGACTGTTTGAATCCTGCACCCATCGTTGTCCAAAGGGAAGGAACTATTGAACCGTTTAAGTGCTAATTTCTTCCCTAGAAACCATACCAAATTGGGTACTGGCTACTCAAACATCTTGCATTGCATAGTACCATGTCAATCAATTCTCTTCTCCTATAATCTTCCATCTTATTAAGAAAGGATACATTCTATTTTACAGAGAATAACTTTTTTTCAGCGCAGGGCTTCACACATCAACCTCCCACACACCGAGAACACAACCGATCAGAGTAAAAAGTAGCGACACCGAAGAAAACTCAAACCCAGAATTTCAAATCCTAGACGAGCAATCTCTTCAACAAGAGCTCGAAACTTCAATTAAACAAGAAGACTACACGCGTGCAGCCAAACTCCGCGACCAACTCACCCTTATCCAAGAAGATAGCAAGGCGTCAATCCTCTCTGCCAACTCTCTGTAGGGAAATATCCTCGACCCCGGGCCCGCGCAGCGGAATGAAGGCCCGGTCCGATTCCCCGATTCCCGAGATCACGCCACGACTTCGAGGGTACGATGCAATAGAAGGACAGATTCATACCGGTGCAAAATTGATTGCACTCGAAGGGTTGATCGCTACCTTCTATCTCCTGTCACGTTGGTGACAATCCGCGCGTCCCACACCACGCGTCTTTCACCGTTTGTTGACTTCGCCAATTCGCTTGATTTCGTCTCCGACTGAATTCACGCGTCCGAATCGATCACAACTGAAAGAGCCTCAGATGTTGCTCCTCTACGTGTATCCACCTTGAGTCGCAAGACGTCGGTCACGGATGCACCTGCCTAGACGATGCACCGGTGAACTTGCTCGATCGAATTGATTCTCTATCTCTCTCTCTTAGCACCCTTTCACTCACAAAAGATCAAATCTGAATTTGCTCTTTTCTCTTGTGTTTTGGGTAGAATAATTCTGTATGAATTAGCATAGGGATGAGAGAGAAAGTATCATATTTATATCTAATAGGATTAGGATTAGCCAAAAGGCATGTATATCCAATATACATCCTTTCACACAGAAAAGTGCATGAACCTGTTCAGTAATCTGTCCAGACGAAATTGATAAATTTCTCTGACAGAAAATCAACCAACATGAAAGTTGTAGATAATCTTATTATCTACACAACCCAATTTGGCCCAGCCCAATTGGAGTTCGTATGCAAAAGTTATGACTGTTTTACTAACTGTATGTCATACTGTTGCACCCTTTCGGTATTTCACAGAAACGACACTTATACTTCGTTCATATGAAATATATTTCTACATGAAGGTTATAGATAATCTAATTATCTATCTTACCCAATTTGAACCATTGAAATCGGATTTTCCTACTGAAAGTTATGGCTACGAATGTACGACTACATTCGTTTATCCTTATGTACACTTTTACGGTTGATCCGAAACTGTATTTCTTTCACTCTCAATTCTACAACACATTCAAAACCGGGAATATAAAAGCCATGCACGCGATCTGGTCCAAGGGGGACCACGTCTATATGGTCCACCCCTCGGCAGGACGTATGGACGGTTATGAGATGGTTATGGGCAGTTGGGAGATGGTGTTGGGGGCGGATTACGAGTTTCCCATTCAGATTGATTTAAAGAATATGGAGGTGTTTGTGAGGGGGAATGTGGGGTATGTGAGTTGCATGGAGGTAGTTAAAACTAAGGGGAATAGTTGGCGAAAGCAAGGCGCGACTAATGTTTTTGAGTAAGGTTAATGACCAATGGTTCATTTGTATTCACCATGCCTCCCATATGGATGAGTGAATTACTTTTTGTTTGATGTTTTTGCAATGTTTATAATTTTTTAAATTGGGCAATAAATTGCGACTCACGCTTTGTTAAAATTTTGAATCAACTAAAGACTATAATTAAAGGAAGTACAGTAAAAGATGACGATGTTGTACAATCTGATCAGGCTTATAATAAAATAAAGTGAGATCATCTCCCATGAAAATGTATCTGTTGGAGCTCTAGAGCTCATTCGTCCGGCGAGATTCGACGAGAGAGATCGGCATCATCTATTTGTTCTTGTGTCGTCGTCACTTGCATAAAATGGGAATTCATCTCCAATGTTTGGTCTGATATGGCATCATTATTCTGTGTTTCATTTGGCAAGCCCACTTGATTCATGTTCGCTCCACCTTGAATTTCTTCAGTGGCGTGCACCGATGATTTGTTACGACCCAAGGCTGCCTTGACGGAAGAATCCGTCCTGGCAAAGTTCCTAGCCAGTGCACGGATTGTGCCGTATGCAGTTTTATGATGACCAAATTCTCCTTTTATCTTATCCCAGTTTCGGTACACGTATATTCCTAGACAGATTATGACCATGAGGCCAGAGACAGCACCTGTGATGATAAAAAGACCGGCGAAGCTTTTGAAATTGAGACTCAATGAGGCCAAGTCGGTGCTTTGGCTAGGGCAAGTGCTTGGGTCACCGAACCATTTTTTTTCGATTTGTGTCATTTCTTCTCCTTCTGTCACGTTCAAAATAGCCCTCGACACATCTGCTGCTAGTGGAGAACCTCGTGGAAATACCTAAATTAGACCAAATGAGACGAAATCTCAAATTATATAAGATACGAGTGTATATGGATAAATGATCATGATTAGAGAATCTTACGAAACCAAAGCCATCCATCTTATTATATGTCGTGCCCACCATAGTATAGTTAGCACAATACTTTGCCAAGAAGACCTTAAGGTAAGGAATTTCATCAAAAATAGCCGAAACCCCTCCATTTGACGAACCATTGGCTAGGGCTTCTGCATATTCATCAACTGTACTATAATTCCTCATTTTATGCGTGTCGAAGTTCAGACTTTTTAAGAGTCTGACTACCAAACTTCCGCTTTGATATCCAATGTAATCTCCACGTCTCAAGAGTTCGTTTACGTCTGTAATTGTAGTTAGTTGTTGTACAGTCAGCATGGATGCTAGACTCGCCGTGTAGCTTTGAGTTAGGATTAGCACTACAAATAGCCAGATAATGACCAAGATTTTTGATAGGTTGCTTTGTAATCTTGCATCTGATGGATGAAAATGAAATTACATAAATCGGAAGTCAATTGATTCTAGATGAATTTAAAAGGTATTTCAAAATTTAAGTGCCAATGAATTAAAAATATAAGATAAAGAAACTATACTAACTGTGAGAAAAGACGAGAGTAGAGAATGAGAAGTAAAATACGAGTCCGACTTGCTCCCAAAACGTCCCTTGAAACCCTTCATTTATTCTGTGCTCAATCACCCATATAGCAAACCCAGTGAAGAAGAAGAATGCCAGACTAGTGAACCACAACATGGTACTTAGAGGTTGCAAAAATATCCACATGGTCTTACTCGTGTCTGTTTTGATCGGCACGACCATCAATACACCCGATTCTGTATATGGCAATGTAAAATCTACATAAAAGGACCTGTCGGCAATAATTGTGGTGTCACCCACCACCGCATCGAAATTCTGTTCTCAATTTAGATATACTATCATTTAGAATAGATCAGAAAAATGTTAATAGTAAATGAATGGAAATGAATTTGCGGTTACTTACATTAAGATAGACTTGGTAGATGAAATTGTCATAAGATTTGGAGCTATCTTTAAATGGCACATACTCGTAGCTTACGTGGTAAGGTAGTTTTTTTAACGTAGCATTGAAAACATCGATGCAATAGCCCGTAATTTTGGACTTGTTACTGATTGGATCTGATACATTCACAAATTCTTGGAAACCATATTTCACCGGCACACCTATACGCAGTGTCTTTCCTTTTGTTGGAATAACCCTACCTTTCGGTATTGATGGTGGGTCCCCTGGCCATATGATTGTTTTTAATTTGTTATTCTTATGACCTTTGTAGTCACTTGTTATCCCTTAATTTTGAGTCCAAAATCCAACTGTCCACGTGCTTTTTCCAATGACATTAAATATCTCATATTCCGGCAGTTGAAGCTGTCCATCTACGAGACTAAAATTACCAGCCAACCCATTGAATTTAGTGTTATTAATTGCGTCGAGTAGTTTAGCGCCAGTTTGGGAGACACCAATTTCATCCAATGCCGTGGAATCGGCACGCTCCCCTTTTGGCATTACAAAGCTCGGGTTTGTTATATTTGCCATCTCAACTGCCATTGTCATTGCCCAAGTTGCATCATACGCCCATAACTGGTACACGTTTGGTTCCATCACCTCACTGCCTGGGTATTCTTGTTGATACCTTGCTTGGTAACGAGTCGAGAAATCTATTATTTTATTTGACGGCGGTACATAAGGTCAAAATCCGACCACACCTTGCATGGAACTTAATATGGTTGGGTCAAGTGTGTCAATCACATACCCCATACCATCCGTTATGATCCAGACATAACCCTCGGACAACATATCAAGCTTATGTGCTATGCGGAAGAGACGTGTAGCAAGAGGGGAGAGCATATGGACCAAAAACACACATGTTTGTAGGCTCATGAGTCGTTTGAGTTCCTTTTCAATATGGTCATCTGTTGCCGTAATAGGTATAACGGCACGATCAAGGATCTGCACATCAATTGGTTGAAGTGCATCGACGAGGGAGGGCAGAATGTCTGACCCATAGTTCGAGTCCTCAAAAATTGGGACTACGGCATGCCAACCGAAATGTTGGATGAAAGTGGCGATGGGAATGGATTGGGATGAGTCATCAAGACAAGCACGGGTGAAGTACGGGGTGTGGGATGGAGTGATTGTTGGGGATGTGGCCGAGAATGAGAGAAGAGGGACATGGGCTCGATCACAAAGAAAGGTTACGAACTCGGTCTCTGTCGAGGTTTGTGGGCCCATTATCCCTTCAACTTGGGTCTTCAATAGATCTACAACTATATTGAACAAAAGTGAATGTAAATATCAGGGTTGATGGTGCCAGCATGTCCGTTCCAAGATTGTAAATTATTCAAACCAAAATTTTAAAATAAATTCATAATATATTATCCATTAATGGATAATATGATAATATAGGCCTCGAACAAATATGGACCCAACCCGTGTTATTGGCTCGAAGTTGGGCTCATCGTTCTTCAGTTTGCAAATAATACACGTATAATTTACGAATACTTACATATTACGAATAATATATGTATTGGCGTACTCAACCTGATTAATAATTCAAGTATTTTATATTTTCTTTTGAAAAACACGAAAAATGTACGTATTGCGGTATAATACGTTTTTTAAAAGAAGAAAAATATCAATTTGTTAAATAAATAAAAAAAAACTTATATTTCCAAACATGATTAAAGACAGTCAGAATATCAATAATAATATATAAATTTACTATTTTGAAATAAAATAAATATTATTTAACATAATAATTATATTTTTAATTATTTATGGATACACAAATGTATATATAATCGAATTATTGTACTCGGATTACGTAAAATAAACATAACTATAGTTGAATAGCCGAATTGATGAGTTATTATCGTATTACGTTTTATTTGACCGACATGAAAAACGTTTGATCCGAATTATACACGGACGTATTTCGTACTGTATTATTCGCATATCACGAATGACTAAGTATGATTGGGCTATCTTTGGTGGAAGAAGATAGTTAAGGAACCGACTCTCCATGCAAATGAAACTAAGAAACATAAAACATAATTAACATTGATAAAAAAAAAATTCCAAAAACTTGCCTTTTCTAGAAGGAGAATTCTTAAAATAAAATCAATTTTTTTTTCCATATTTAAAAAAAACCTTTACTTTTTTGATATTCCAAAAAACTTAACAAAGATTAATTTTCAAATAGCCCTATAGATGTTGAAATTAATTTTGGATAGTTTTACATTTTTTTGGACCAAAATACCCCTCTATTTTTGTAATATCTAGTTTTGCTAAACCATTTTAGCTATATCTATTATTTTAAAGTAATCCACACTATTTTTAACATATACGAATTATTAAAAAAACAAATGAGACTATATGAAATATTCATATAATTTTAATATTTCATTTATTATGTATTTATTTTAAAAAACTAACATCAATAATAAAAAAATTTACAATACAAAACATTTGAGCACCTTGAAATCTTTTTGGGAAAAATACAAGTTTTTGCCTGATTGTTTTAGTGTGTGTGTGTGTGTGTGTGTGTGTGTGTGTGTGTGTGTGTGTGTGTGTGTGTGTGTGTGTGTGTGTCTATATATATATATATATATATATATATATATATATATATATATATTAATGATTCAAGATTTTAATTTATTATATGGCCTTACATAATAATTAATTATCAATTATTTTGTTAATCAATATTAATTAAATAATTGAACAATGTTTAAATTGAATGCAATTGATTATGTTAAACTATAGGTTCGAGCAAATTCCAAAAATATAATTCATATAATAGTAAATTACCATGGCGGATCTAGCCCCGTATCAATGGGGGGAGGGGGCAATAATCTAGGGGTGCTATTGTGAGAAATTAAAAAAAAAAAATGGGAGGGAGGGTAGTACATAATTTCTCAGGTTTATCATAAATACAGTAGCATGATCATATATATATACTACCGCTCAAAAATTTAGAAGGGGCCGCTTCCCCATAGCTTCTTAATAGATCCGTTATTGGTAAATTATTTTATTATTAATTATATATTTATTATTTGTTACTGATTGAATAAATTATGTGTCGAATGATACTTTTTTTGTAAATATATGAACTAATATATAATTAATATATTATTAAATATTTATGAATTCCTTAAAATAATAAAAACTTACTAAACATTATTTAGTAAAACTAAATATTAAAAAATACAGAGACATTGTGCTAAAAAAATAAGATGTGTAAAACTAATTATTAAATTTTAGTTTAATTGTATTATCTTATGATTGAACATATAATTAAGATGTTAAACCATGAATTAAGATGTTAAATTGGAGGTGTTAAATGTTATGGTGACACATCAAAAGTGTGTGGGGGAGGATAAGGGGTATGTGCATCATTGCTCTATTTGTTAATGAAAAATTATATTTGTTTCTTTTACGTTTTCCCACAATTCTTGATGTATTGGCAAAAATTTAATTGACTCAATTTAATGCTAAATTCAAATTAATATACGGTAAACAATGAAATTATGCAAATTAATACATGGTATTGATTATATGGCAAGATCGTATTAATTAGACGGTAAACGATATTTATTATGTAGTAAATCAAATTATTAAAAAATGATTTGGTCTATTTAATTATTTATTATATTTGATTTTACACATGACAAGTCATATTTATTTTAACAAAAATTTAATATTTTATTTTCAATTTTTTTTAAAAGAAAAGTATTTTCATTTTTATTTTGCTAACTTTGCGAACTTATTATTTTTATTTATTTTGTATGATATTTTTATTCATGTGTATCCGTTTAACATATGTTAAACGGTGTATTAATTTGGTAAAATAATTTTTTTTTTGAAATTTATAGATTTAACATATGTTAAACGGGGTATTAACTCGGTCAATTTTTTTTTTCCAAATTTATAGATTTATATTTGATTAATTAATATTATAAATGATGGTAAACAAACTTGTTTAAAATATTAAACAAATTAATGTTGTGTGAAACGGTAGATCTTTTTAATCTTTTTTTCCTATATATGATGGAAAAATTAAATATTAATGGTTTATCACTATCATTAATGCAAGTGCTAACGTATCAATCGATCTAGGAAATTTTAAAGGGGACATGCATCATCACCTTTTGTTAATCATGCAAATAATTTTTATAGGAAGACGTTAGTGTTTTTTTTAAGCAATGGAAAAAGAATCCGAGTTAAAACCTATGGATTGATAAAAAAAAAATGTAGACTTGAAATTGGAAGAAATTAAGTTTAGGAGAAGTACCAGCAGAAGCAGCACCCACAGTATCATTCATAGAATCCCTGAAATCAAAACTGATTCTCGTTTTGAAATTTGGATTTGCGGCATAGAAATCCTCAGCTGCAATCAAAATGCTCGTGCGACTTCGCTTTCCTGGCGATAGCGCGAGATCGAGCACGACCCCAACACGCACCCGTCTCGTCGTGGCATTCTGAGCTCTAACTAACAAGCTTTCAAAGTTAACACTGGAGAAGAAGAAGAGCAAGAAGAACAAGAACAAGATACGAGGTAAAGGGATGCATGCAAGGTGCTTCCTTTTTGGTGATTCCATTTAGAAGTGTGACCAAGGCTTCGTTGTGAAGGATATTTTATCCTCGTTGTTAGTGAGAATTTTCATTTAGACTTGTAGTACTTCTGGGTCCGTGGCAAGACTTTCGAAGTTAAGACTTTTTTTCGTTGTGAGGAGATAGATCCCTTTAACGCTCAAATCTAGTGAAGACTTTAATCACGAAATTGTGAATAGATACACGCTATTGAGAACTCCAGGCTATTTGTGTGATTTTGCAGTAGCCGGTGAACTGAAGATTTGATAATTTGCCAAAGGAGAATGTTAATTCACATGGAATGATCGGTTAAATGAATCTGGTCGTCCATATGACTTTGAAAGTTCGAAATAACTTTGAATAGACCGTATTGTGTCTTTCTCAACATACAGCCAGATTGAACAGAAATCTCGAAGGTCAATGGTAGTCGGAGTTGTATAAATATTAATTAGGAGATGGGGACAGATCACGATTTTTTAGATTGGAGGGGGCCAGTATAATGCATGGTGTAAAATGTAAACTCAAGACATTAGTGGTTTTTGTTGTAGCTTACTTTGCAGCATTTGAATGATACGTTTATTTATTATAGTTGCAAAACAATAAAAAAAAAATACATTACAAATTTTAATTTACATATAATGAAAGGGGAAAAGTTTATAGTTGGAAAATATGTCATGGTTAAAATAATAAACTTACCCTTCAAAAAAATAATAATAATAGAACTCAATAATCAATATAACTGAAATCCCCCCTTCTCCCTCCAAAAGGGAATTTTAGTAAATAACCAAGTATAGCACTTTGTGGAGCTTATTTTTTAAAATATTGTTGAGTTTGAACAATAGAAGAATAAGACCTACATGATGTTCGAGTTCAGAGAAGCTCTATGATTATATTTTACTTATTTTTCTATATATTGAACGTAACGTACTTAATATTGAACGTAATGTACTTAATATGAGAATTGTTTTATGAAAATGTGATATTTTGGCTATAGGACCTCAAAAAATTGTTGGGTATGGCGAACAATAGAAGAATAAGGCCTACATGATGTTCGAGTTCATAGAAGTTCTATGATTGTATCTTATATACTAGGAGAATACTCGTGCTACACGACAGAACATGTTAATTATGTTTTTCATTGTAATATAAAATACAGATTTGTATGATAATATTGATAATAGCATCTCATAATAAATTATTTGAACTCGTTTATCTATTATTATATATATATGTTTTACAATAAAAAAAAAAGCTCACATTTTAATCAAATAATAACGCTCATATTAGTGTCATTATTAATAATATATGAGGTATACCACAATTTTACGAAAAACATAACAACAAATATTATATCATTATTGTTCACAATATTTCATACAATATCATATACATAATTTATGAATCATCAATTATATAGTACTTATATTTTTTTTATTGATTCAAAATACAATAAAAATTAAACTTAATAATGAAAGTAATTTAATAATTATAAAAAAAATTAATTTAGCATAAACATAAACATAAATTATTTTATAGCATATGATTATTTTAAAATTATATTTTTATAAATAACAATACTATTTGATAAGTGTTTATAAGTTTAAGAAGTCAGTTAGATATTGGACAAACTATGTATTTAATTTCTGTTAATTTTAAAAAAAAAAAATATTAAATTTGTATGATTAAAAACACAAAACGAATCAACTTAATATTATATAGGTTTCTTAAATTTGTAATTTTTCAAAAATAAATAATAATACTTAAAATTCTACTATGTAAATAAAGTACCTAAAATGTATTATGTAAACACACATTTTTTACATTTTATTTTCTTACATAATATTTTTACAAATTCAAATTATGGAAAATATATGTATGGACTATATTGATGTCAAATAAAGACAAAATTAAAACGAATATGTTTAGTGAATTTTTGAAATTAAATTTCTAAAATAATACTAATATATGTTGTATGTTTTATAATATTACATATTAAGTTATTAGCTTTTCATATATAAAATTTTCATCTTTCATTATATTCACATTTGATCATGTAATCTTATGTAAAATGATAAACAATGAATAGACATAGTCTAACATGTGTTGTCCCGAGATGGCGTCAAGAGGGGGTGAATAAACTTATATGCGAAATTTCTAAACCTAATCAAACGTATGTAACTATATGATCACTTCTTAATCTTGTCACTTTTAGAGTTGATGTTGTGCTAGTTAACAATGTACTAGTAAATAAATAATTAAAATAAAAACAGTAATAGAAGACTAGCGCACACACATTTGCATTATATAAAACATTTCATAAAAATGCAAAAAGTGAATTAATACCTTCAAAAAAGCCAAATATCCTATTTAAAAAAAAAATCTCAAAATTGAAGTGTAACAAGATTAAAATACTCAATTTCCACGTGGTCATCCAAATACTCCGTAATAGAAGACTAACACACACAGATATTTATCTTTTAAAACATTTCATAAAAATGAAAAATGTTAAGTCTAATACCTTAAAAAAATATACTATACTATTTTCATAAAAAGTCAAAATTTAAGTGTAACATGAGAGAAATACTCAAAGTACTCAATAATAGAAGACTGACACACACAAATTTCTATTTTTTAAAACATTTCATAAAAATGCAAAAAGTGAGGCCTAATATACCTTCAAAAAAATCAATTATTTTATTTTCTAAAAAAAGTTATAATTGAAGTTTAACACGAGCAAAACACTCCGAGATAGAAGATTAACACACATAGATTTGTATGCTATAAAACATTTTATAAAAATGCAAAAAGTGAAGCCGAATACCTTAAAAAATATATTATTTTGGTTTCTAAAAAATGTCAAAATTGAAGTGTAACATGATAAAAAATACTCAATTTTCATGTTGTCCTCAAAATACTCCGTAATAGAAGACTAACACACACAAATTTATATTTTATAAAACATTTCATAAAAATACAAAATGTGAAGTCTAAAACCTTAAAAAAATCTATTATTTCATTTTCTAAAAAAATGTAAAAATTGAAGTGTAACATGAGAAAAAATACTCAATTTTCATGTCGACCTCAAAATACTCATTAATATAAGACTAACACATACAAATGTCTATTTGTTTAAAACATTTCATAAAAATTCAAAAACTGAAGTCTAATACCTTCAAGTATCAATTATTTTTTTCTATAAAATGCCATAATTGAAGTGTAACATGAGAAAAAAAAACAATTTTCGTGTTGTCGTAAAATACTCCGTACTAGAAGACAAATACACATAAATTTCTATATTTTCAATTTTTTTTTAGAAATGAAAAGGGTGAAGTCTAACACCTTCAAAAAAATCAACTATCCTATTTTCTTAAAATTGTCAAATTGAAGTGAAACACGAGAAAAATACTCTTTGATAGAAGACTAACACACACATTTCTATTTTTCTAAAATTTCTTAAAAATACAAATGGTGAATTCTAACACCTTAAAAAAAAGATTAGCCTATTTTCTAAATAATGTCAAACTTGAAATGTCACAAATTTTCATGCCGTCCTCAAAATTCTCGGAAATAGAAGACTAATACACACAAATTTACATATTTTCAAAAATTTCTTAAAAATTCAAAAAGTGAAGTCTAACATTTTAAGAAAATTCAATTGTCCCATTTTTTAAATAATGTCAAAAATGAAATGTAACATGACAAAAATACTCAATTATCACGTTGTCCTCAAAATACTCAGGATTAGGAGACTAATACACAAAAATTTTCTATATTTCAAAAATATTCTTGAAAATGCAAAAAGTGAAGTCTAACACCTTAAAAAAAATCAAGTATCCTATTTTCCAAAAAATGTCAAAATTGAAGTTTAACACGAGAAAAATACGCCGTGATAGAAGATTAACACACATAAATTTGCATATTTTAAAACATTTCATAAAAATGCAAACAGTGAAGTCTAATACCTTAAAAAATCTATTATTTCATTTTCTAAAAAATGTCAGAATTGAAGTGTAACATGAGAAAAAGTACTCAGTTTTCATGTTATCCTCAAAATACTCCGTAATAGAAGACTAACACACACACATTTTTAATATTTATAACATTTCATAAAAATGCAAAAAGTGTGTCTAATACCTAAAAAATTATTTTTTTTTTCTAAAAATAACATAATTAAGTGTAGCATGTGCAAAAAAAAAAAAAAAATCAATTTTCATGTTGTCCTCAAAATACACCATAATAGAAGACTAATACGCACAAATTTCTATATTTTCAATATTTTTTTTAGAAATGCAAAAAAGTGAAGTCTAACACCTTCAAAAAAATCAACTATCCTATTTTCTAAAAATTGTCAAAATTGAAGTGTAACACGAGCAAAATAGTCCGCGAGTGAAGACTAACACACGCTAGTTTCTATTTTATTTTAATTTCTTAAAAATATAAAAAGTGAAGTCTAAGACGTTAAAAAAATCAATTATTCTATTTTCTAAATAATGTCAAAATTAAAATGCAACACGAGTAAAATACTCCATTTTCATATTGTCAACAAAATTCCACGTAATAGAAGACTAACATACACCAATTTATATTTTTACAAAATTTCATGAAAATTCAAAAAGTGAAGTCTTAATACCTTCAAGAAAATCTATTATTTTTTTTTCTAAAAAATTGTCATAATTGAAGTGTAAAATGAGCAAAAAAAAAATCAATTTTCATGTTATCCTCAAAATACTCCGTAATAGAAGACTAATATGCACAATTTCAAAATTTTCAATTTTTTTTAGAAATGCAAAAATTGAAGTCTAAAACCTTCAAAAAAATCAACTATCTTATTTTCTAAGAATTGTCAAAATTGAAATGTAATACGAGAAAAATAGTCCGTGATAGAAGACTAACAGACGCAATTTTCCATTTTTTCTAATTTCTTAACAATACAAAAAGTGAAGTTAACACCTTAAAAAATTAATCAAATATTATATTTTTTAGAAAATGTCAAAATTGAAGTTTAACACGAGAAAAATATTCTGTGATAGAAGATTAACACATATAAATTTGTATATTTTAAAACATTTCATAAAAATTCAAAAAGGGAAGTCTAATACTTTAAAAAAATCTATTATTTCATGTTCTAAAAAATGTCAAAATTGAAGTGTAACATGAGAAGAAGTGCTCAATTTTTAAGTTGTCCTCAAAAGACTCCGTAATTGAAGACTAACACGCACACATTTCTATTTTTTAAAATATTTCATAAAAATGAAAAAAGTGAAGTATAATATACCTTCAAAAAAATCAATTATTTTTTTTCTAAAAAATGTCATAATTGAAGTGTAACATGAGCAAAAAAAATCAATTTTTATGTTGTCCTCAAAATACCCCGTAATAGAAGACTAATACGCACACATTTCTATATTTTAAAAAATTTCTTAGAAATACAAAAAGTAACGCCTAACACCTTCATAAAAATGAACTATCCCATTTTCTAAAAATTGTCAAAATTGAAGTGTAACACAAGCAAAATAGCCCGTGATAGAAGACTAACAAAGATAAATTTCTATCTTTTTTAATTTCTTAAAAATACAAAAAGTGAAGTCTAACACCTCAACAAAAATCGATTATCCTATTTTCTAAATAATGCCAAAATTGAAATGTAACACGAGTAAAATTCTCAATTTTCATGTTGCCCTCAAAATTCCCCGTCATAGAAGAGTAACATGTTAGGTTTTCAGGCAACCTTATTGCACAGCGGAACTTACCCGAACCCCTTAAGCCATGGATCTGTGTATCGTTAATTAGATACGACAGAAGAGTTTCAAGCGATGCTCCAAACTCGGCACCACACTCTAGAGGTATCCACACGCGACTCGTTCGACTTGGATGTGAAGATTTCCGATGCTAGTTGGTCTCTTCCTCCCTTCAGAAAATCTGCTTGCTTCTCTTTTCTTTCACAAAGAAATTCAGCCAAGGTTCACTCTTTTCTTTCTCTCTAAGAAAACTATTTTCTCTTTATTTTACTCTCTAAATTCGAAATTTTTGAGTCAAAATTATGCACAAGAGATTGAGTGAATCTTTCTATTTTATGAAGAGGTTTAGGTGTGTATTTATAATCAAGTGGAAAACTTTTAGAATCCCAAACTCTATTAATATCATTCAACCACTTTTGTGGCATCCAATGCTCACAAATATCTTGATCAAATGAATGATATCCTGAATATTAATACCATGCATCCATACATGCATGTAACATTCAATTAATGCTTTACACCTCTTCATCTTTATATTTGATTTTCGGTGTTCAATCCAAACTTGTGTTTGTGTGTGACCCTATGGGTTTATTTAATGTTGGCAGCATATTAAATCTCTATCTAAATATGCAAATCATAATTGGCCTCTAGCAAGGCATTATGACTACCCAAATTAAATAAATGATTTGTGATCATAACCTATTTATCAAATAGATAAATTACTAGCTCTCTTGTTCATACGATATCTGTTGATCAAAGGCATGGTGATATGTCATCCTTTCTAAATCAACATAACTCTTTCCCGATATAGAATTAGATTGAATATTCAATTAATATTAACAACACATGTTAATCTTATTGAGCGTGGCCACGCATTTCCTTCAATCCTAATTCATCAGGGGGCCCTGAGAGATATCTCTTTCAATCATGAAAGGAACAACTTCCATCTTGGTTATTCACATCCTCCAACATGCTTCATGTAATACCCAATGATGATCTTGATTATCCGGTTAAAGATAACAAAGAAACATATCTAAGTATCACAATTCACAGGTGAGAAATCTAATGATAACCTCAGGTCAAAGAACTAAAATTCTATTTGTTTATGAGAATATATATAATGACAATAACCATGTATATTCTCATAAGTTGGTCAGTCCAATACGTAGTCTCTAATACATATCTATATTCCATATTTGACATCACTACATCTCTATGTATTCCATGTCCATGATCAGTAAAACATAATCATCTCATATGCGAATATACTGGTGTACATATATATATTCTATTTCCTTAGACATGTATATCTCTATATACATCATATATATGACCAGGGACATTTATAATCGTATTACGTTCATTGCTACAGATTTACTATCATAATCACATATTATGATGATGTACAAACTAGTGATACAATTGAAGGTTTATTCACATATTCCTAAATATGTTAAATAACCAGTACACGTATTAAATGAAACTTTAATCAAATATTAAAATATTAGATCAACAAACATAAATAATAATTATCATTCGTTTACATACAAGCTAAACGGTTCAGCCTAGGGCATAATTTCCTTCATAAAAAGTGAAGTCTTAATACCTTCAAAAAAGTCTAGTATCATAGTTTCTAAATAATATCAAAATTGAAGTGTAATGTGAGCAAAATACTCAATTTTCTAGTTGTCCTCAAAATACTCGGAAATAGAAGATCACTAATACACACAAATTTATATATTTTCAAAAATGTCTAAAAAATTCAAAAAAGTGAAGTCTAATTATAAGAAAATTCAATCATCCTATTTTCTAAATAATGTCAAAATTGAAATGTAACACGATAAAAATACAAAATTTTCATGTTGTCATCAAAATACTCCGTAAGACTAACACACACAAATGTTTATTTTTTAAAAATATTTCATGAAAGTGCAAAAAGTAAAGTCTAATACATTCAAAAAAATCTATTATCATATTGTTATGAGCATAATTAAGCGTATTTTTAGGGTTTAAAACAAGGAAATTAAATAATAAATAGACACAAAACCTTGCTATAATCTTCATATTTAATAATTCTTGAGGAAAATACTTTAATAGTAAATTTGTGTTTATTTCAGGTAAAGAAGACCAAAACTCTAGAAACGAACCCCATGGCTGGATTCCTCTCATCGAGACGATCAACTTTCATATAAAGATCGTGCAAATTAGTGGAAGGACAAGAAAGTTATGAAGGATTTTATGAAACGGGTCATGAAGACTATACAAACCAACCGTTACACCCGAGGCTACACCGAGAATTCCTCACCAGATC
Organism: Luzula sylvatica; assembly: GCA_946800325.1. Lineage (NCBI taxonomy): Eukaryota > Viridiplantae > Streptophyta > Magnoliopsida > Poales > Juncaceae > Luzula > Luzula sylvatica. The sequence goes on along the minus strand of OX326960.1, from coordinate 55,213,850 downwards.
ATGGCAACCTTGTCAGCAGCTCACTACACCAAAGACAACAATGGGTCAGAACTGACCCATTATACTAAAGGAAGCAGAGTCAAAGCTGGATATTTTTACTCGATTTACTGTTGTAGCTATACCGTGTGCCCCACTATATTCACCCTCATCTCTCTCTATACCTATGGCTATACGATCCGGTGCACAAAACAGGCCACAAAGAATCCTCAAGTGCAATGATTATTGAGCCAATCAGAACTCAGTTTATCCAGCCAATAATTATTAATTGGAAATAAATGGGGGGAATTAGTTGGTTTATAATTATTTTTCCTAATTTTATCTCGTCGTTTTAATACTCGAATTAATCAATAATGGTGTATGATTATTTGATTAAATTGAGTAAGGTTTTCATGAATGGAATTTTGATAAGTTTGAGTAATTGGTTCATAATTACTTGAATTAATCCTAATTTTATTTCTTGATTTTTTGTGATTATTAATTGGTTTATAATTGGTAATCGCCCTTGCAATCGATCTACTTTTGAGACATTTCTAGATGATCAAATGAGTAACACATCATTTTCCCCAATCTTTACATCAAGGGAAACTCTTATTTAGCGATTCTTGGTTGATTTTTATTTGATTTTTTTTATTTGAAATTTTCTTGCTCTTTTCCTTGTGACTTTTGTTACAAATCTCCACCATCCATACACTATCTTTGTTCTTGTGTTACACAACCTTAAGCATCCAAAAATAAGAGTTGAGAATTGAATTAAACTTGTGATGATCGAATCAATACTTGTGATAAATTTGTGAACATCGATCAATCTTGCTTGTGAATCACTTTGCTTGTAAAAAAAGATCTATATTGAACGTAATAATTTTAATTGAGGCCAATCTCCCTGTGAACGATATCTTAAAAATACTCAATTTTCATGTTGCCAAATTCTAAAAAATATCATAATTGAATATAACATGAGCAAAATACTCAATTTTCATGTTGTCCTAAAAATACTAAGTAACAGAAGACTAATACACACAAATTTCTATATTTTGAGAAATTTCTTAAAAATGCAAAAAGTGAAGTGGCCTTCAAAAAAATCAAATATCCTATTTTCGAGAAAATGTCAAAATTGAAGTGTAGCACGAGCAAAATAGTCCGTGATAGAAGACTAACACACAAATTTAATTTTTTTTAATTTTATTAAAAATACAAAAAGATTATTCTATTTTCTAAATAATGTCAAAATTGAAATGTAACACGAGTAAAATACTCTATTTTCATGTTGCCCTCAAAATTCTCCGTCATAGAAGACTAACACACAAAATTTCTATTTTTTAAAATTTTTCATGAAAATGTTAAAAGTGAAGTCTAATATTCCTTCAAAAAAATGTATTATCATATTTTCTAAATAATATCAAAATAGAAGTGTAACGTGATCAAAATACTCAATTTTCATATTGTCCACAAAATACTCGGAAATAGAAGACTAATACACAAAAATTTATATATTTTCAAAAATTTCTTAAAAATGCAAAAAATGAAGTCTAACATTATAAGAAAATTTAATCATCCTATATTCTAAATAATGTCAAAATTAAAATGTAACACAATAAATATACTGAATTTTCATGTTGTCCACAAAATACTCCATAACAGAAGACAAACACACCCAAATATCTTTTTTTTAAAACATTTCATAAATATGCAAAACGTGAAGTCTACCTTCAAAAAAATATTCAATTATTTTATTTTCTAAAAAATGTCATAATTGAAAGTAACATGAGCAAAATAATCAATTTTCACTTTGTCCTCAAAATACTCAGTACTAGAAGACTAATACACACAAATTTCTATATTTTGAAAATTTCTTAAAAATGCAAATAGTGAATTCTAACACCTTCAAAAAAAATCAAATATCCTATTTTCTAGAAAATGTCAAAATTGAAGTTTAACACGATCAAAATACTCTGTGATAGAAAATTAACACACATAAATTTGTATATTTTAAAAAAATTCATAAAAATGCAAAAAGTAAATTCTAATACATTAAAAAAATATATTATTTCATTTTGTAAAAAATGTCAAATTAAAGTGTAACATGAGAAAGAGTACTCCATTTTCACATTGTCCTCAAAAGACTCCCTAATAGAAGACTAACACGCACAAATTTTTATTTTTTAAAATATTTCATAATTAGTACACGTTAGCTGTTAACTTAATCCATAATTAATAATTATTTAAATTCATAAATTCGAATAAATTTTACTGAATATTTAATTATATATCTTAATTATCAATATAATTGGACGTAATAACTAAATAATGGAGAATTCGGCAGGTACATCTTGGAGGGGTTTAATTTTTTCTTTTTTTAATATCTGACACACGCTTTGAAAAAAAAAAAAATTATTCCACTCCAAGATGTACCTGCAGAATTCTCCATTATTTAGTTATTACGTCCAATTATATCGATAATTAAGATATATAATTAAATATTCAGTAAAATTTATTCGAATTTATGAATTTGAATAATTATTAATTATGGATTAAGTTAACAGCTAACATGTACTGGTTATCATTTTCATTAAATATACTAATTAGAACATAGAGATGTTACGATAAAATCTGGGGAAATATATCATATTTCGAATTAAAATCAACCTCGACTTTTGAAAAAAAATGATAATTAGTACACGTTTGTTGTTAACTTAATACATAATTAATGTTAATTCGAATTCATAAATTTGAATAAATTTTAATGAATATTTAATGATATGTTCTAATTATCACGTTAATTAAATATAATAGTACAAATATGGTAAAATCTGGGGAAATATATCATATTTTGAATTCAAAATCAATCTCTCGACTTTTGAAAAGTCGAGAGATTTATTAAATATTCCCACAGGAAGGAATGGAGATGAAATCGAGCATTTTTAATGCTCTCGACCTTTCAAAAGTCGAGAGTGTTATTTTGCAAATTTTCAAACTATGTTGTTTATTTTTGGTATTACGAAACTTATTTGGTCTATACAGTAAAATTTCCCATTTGTTAATCATGCAAATATCTTTTATAGGAAGACTAGTATTTTTTTTTGGATAATTATGTCATACTTCTAGTTTCCTCCACACATTTATATATCATCAATTAATCATTATTTGATCATTCATTAACATGATTATTAACAAAATAACATTCAATTAACAATTAATTAATATTAATTAAGAATTATTAATATAAATATATTTTAATTATATATTAATTAATTGTTAATGAAGTGTTACTTGATTAATTACCATGCTAATTAATCAATAATTTGAAATATAGAGAATGTTGTGGGGAAATTGAGGGGTACAATATATGGCCTCTTTTTTTTTAAGCAATGGAAAAAGAATCCGAGTTGAAAATGAAGACGTATTGAATTCAATTTAAAACCTATGGATTGATAAAAAAAATGTAGAGACTTGAAATTGGAAGAAATTAAGTTTGGGAGAAGTACCAGCAGAAGCAGCACCAACACCAACAGTATCATTCATAGAATCCCTGATATCAAAACTGATTCTCGTTTTGAAATTTGGATTCGCAGCATAGAAATCCTCAGCCGCAATCAAAATGCGGGTGCGACTTCGCTTCCCTGGCGATAGCGCGAGATCGAGCACGACCCCGATGTTGGAATTAAATTAGACTTGATTTATTTTGGGGAAAAGATTTTTGAAATAAATTTATGTGGAGAATAAAAAAATTCAATGGAGAAGAAAATTCAATTGAATTCAATTGATTTAATTGAAACTGAAACTGAAAATGTAGAAATTGAACATATTAACATACCTTTTGATAATATTGCAGGAACAGGAAGACGAAGAGGGGATGATGAAGCAATGGAAGGAAGAGAGGTAACAGCGAATCTCAGTCAGGCTTCGATCTGGTGGTTTTCCGCAGAAAGGACTGAAATCGAAATAGAAGAAATTCCTCAAGACAGATCTCAAATTGAAGAAAGAGAAAGAGAAATTTTCGAAAGGGTGAGAGATTTTGTTTACCTGAGTGATGACAATCCTGAAGATCGATTGAGAGAAGGTCAATCTCTCGAATTGGGGATATTGAGTAGCTCTCGAGATGGCGTGGCTCCGGATTTCACTGATTTTAATTCACTTGGAATAATAGATTGCAACGAAAAATCTGGTATTGGTTGATTTCTGTGATTAAGAGGTGGAGTTAGAAGAGCTTGTGAGTTAGCGATGTGTTCAGAGAGGTGGAGTTAGAAGTGGTGGAATAAGAGGTGGAGTTAGAAGTGCTTGTGTTCAGAGAGAGATGATGCGAGTTAGGGATCCGTTCAGTGAGAGATGAGGCGATTTAGGTTGATGACGAAGTGAGGCAAGGTGAAGAGTTTCATGGCCGCTTGAAGATCTAAGGCGGCTAACAGAAGGATGGAGAAAGATGAAAGAGAGATGTTGACCTAGGATAAAACCTTTTATACTACTGAAATGGGATTTCAAATTCCTCTAAGTATTTTAATGGAAAATAATGTCTGGCTTTTCATAGTCAGATAGAGGATAATCATCTTCTAAGTAGAATATTCAATTTCTAAAGGTTTTAGATTAATGGTTAGGAGAGGTTATAATGGTTTTAGATCAATGGTTAGGCCATTAATGGTTTTAGATTTCATTTTCTTACAATTACTATCTAAAACTCATGATGTATATTTTTATAATTAATGAAGATAGACGTAGGACTTTGAGCCTACTCTATTAATTTCAAAAAAAGAAGAGAGAGAGGGGGTCAGAAACTTTCTGACTTTTTATTATATTTTTCCCTAATTCGCTACAGTGCACTATTGTTTATACAGAAGAAAGTATACATCCCCTAAACACCCTATTTATTCTAGATACTTTTTTTCTAACTAACAGACACATATTTATCTCCAATATACACCTCATCTATTCAAGAGATATTTTTCAGTCACATACAAATATATTGAATATTATCCTGTCCCAAATTATTAATAATATTATTATATAAAATATTAAAGCATTAATTTTTAATACTCTCCCTTAATGTTTTTGCTCGTCATGTCCATCAATTCTCGAAATCGAATACACTTCTCGATCGGAAGCGCCTTGGTGAAAATATCCGTCAATTGATTTTCGGATTTGACATATTTGACAATAAGTTTGTCATCTCCAATTACCTCTCGAATAAAATGATGTCGTAGCTTGATATGCTTCGTTCGACTATGGAAGACGGCATCCCTTGACATGGCTATCGCGGATTGATTATCGCAAAAGAGAACCGTTGCGGTTTCTTGTTTCTCCCCCATGTCTTCTAACACCTTTCTCAACCATTCAACTTGTCTCGCGGCTTCATTTGCCGACACGTATTCCGCCTCCGCCGTTGAAAGCGCGACTCGTTCTTGCTTCTTCGAGGCCCATGGAAATATACCCGATCCGAGGGTAAATGCGTAATCGGATGTGCTTCTCATGTCATCCACACTACCGGTCCAATCGCTATCACAAAATCCAACCAATTCTATTTTCGTTTTCTCATTCTTCTCATACATAAGTCCGAAATATTTGGTACCTTGTATGTATCGCCATAACCTCATCGCTACTCCAAAATGTAATTTGCTCATTTTATTCATGAACCGAGATAACAAACCCGCTCCATACATAATGTCGGATCTTGTAACGGCAAGGTATAATAAACTAGCCACTAGGCTTCTATAGACCGATTCATCGGCATCACCACTACCATCTTCTTTCATCATTTTTTCATTTATCAAAATCGGTATCGTCACCGGATTACAATTCTCCATTTTAAATTTAGCGAGAATATTTTGAGCATACTTCATTTGCGAAATAAAAACTCCATCTTCCCTTTGATTAATCTCGATGCCCAAAAAATAATGAAGTAATCCCAAATCATTCATCTCATATTTCTTCAACATATCATCCTTGAATTCTCACACCATCTTTTCGTCACTACCGGTAACATTTAAATGATCGACATAAAGAGAAACGATAATCATACCGATTTTGCCTTGCTTGATATAAAGGGTTGGTTCACTCAGACTCCTTTTAAATCCTTTTTGGGTGAAGTAAGAATCGATATTCCTATACCATGCATGGGGTGCTTGTTTCAGTCCATACAAAGTCTTCTTGAATTTGTAGACTTTGTTATCGTCTTCTTCAATCACAAATCCTTGTGGCTGCTCCACGTACAGCTCTTCTTTCAACACGCCATTTAGAAAAGCAGATTTCACATCGAGTTGGTATAATTTCCAACCTTTATGCGCGGCCAATGCAATCAACAACCTAATCGTCTCGTGTCTTGCCACTGGCGCGAACGTCTCTTAATAGTCGGTACTGGGTTGTTGAGAGTATCCTTTCACAACTAGTCTCGCCTTGTATTTTTGAACCGATCCATCCGGATTCGTTTTCGTCTTATAAATCAACTTTAACCCGATTACTCCTTTCTCATCCGGTTTCTCGACTAACTCCCACGTGTCGTTTTTCTCGATCATTTTTATTTCTTCTTCCATTGCTTTTCTCCAAACCTCCTCTTGAACTGCTTGCTCAAAACATGTCGGTTCTACGACACAAAAATTGCAATTCATATAAATATCACTTAATCTTCTCATTTTTATCGGTGTTGGTTTCCGTGTTGAAGAACTCGATGCGATATTTGTCGGAGGAGATCGCGGCATTTCTTCTTTTTCTTCACTTTCGTCTTCATCATTATTTTTCTCAACTTGCGGCTCGAATTGCTTTTCTTCTACTACAACGGGGACATCGTCAACTCCTTTTTCTTTCCAATCCCACTTGTCTTTTTCATTAAAAATTACATCGCGGCTCGTTATTAATTTATTTCTTTTCAAACTAAAGAGTCTATAACCCTTTGATTGTGAGCTATAACTCACGAAGACACACTTTTCTCCTTTTTCTTCAAGCTTGTGTCTCATCTCTTTCGGAACATGCGCGTAGCAAATAGATCCAAAAATTCGCAAGTGATTGACCGATGGTTTTCTACCATCGGACCATACTTCAAACGGCGTTTTATCTTTCACCGCTTTTGTCGGACATCGATTTAATAAATAAACCGAGGTACTCGTTGCCTCGTCCCAAAAAATAGTCGGAAGACCTTGCTCATTCAACATCGCTCGTGACATCTCAACGATTGTTCGATTCTTCCTTTCGGCAACACCATTTTCCTCGGGTGTATACCCAACCGTCAATTGTCACTCTAAGACAATATCTTCACAAAATTTGTCGAACTCTTTAGAGTTGTATTCGCCGTCTCGATCACTTCGCAACTTCTTGATGAAGCATCCGTTTTACCTCTCAACAATCCTTTGAAACTTCTTGAAGATAGAAAATGCATCAGATTTTTGTTTAATGAAATAAATCCAACACATCCTCGAGTAATCGTCTATGAAGATAATGAAATATCGGTTACCGCCTTGTGAGGGTGTCTTCATCGGACCATAAACATCGGTATGCACTAGCTCCAATGGTTTTGTTGCTCTCCATGTATTTTACCGAGAGCACACGTCTCATACACATCATCATTCTCTTCAATATTCGGTAAACCGTAGACCATATTTTTCTTACTCAAGAACTTCAAACTCCCAAAATTCACATGGCCGAGTCTTTTATGCCACAACCACGACACATTTTCTGCACCACCTGCCAAAGCGACAAGTTTCGATGCTTTTAGAGTGACAGGAAAATTTCGATTTTTCTCCATTTTAATATTTGCTATTACTTGACTCTCGTTTTTCGCCTTCTCAAAATTTTTGCAACAATCGCCTTCAAAATGGACCGTGTGTTCATTCTCAACCAATTGCCCAACACTCAACAAATTTTGCGCCAACTCCGGAACAAACAACACATCTGGAATGAACATTCGACCTTTCTTCGACTCAATCACAATCATTCCTTTTCCTTTAGATCGAACAACCGCACCTTTTCCCATGGTAATCTGAGTAGTGGCCGTTTTGTCGATTTCGCTAAAGACCGATTCGATTCCGGTCATATGGTTGCTACACCCGCTATCGACGTACCACACATCATTCTTCTTCTCAAAGGCCGCTTGACATGCGTAGAAAATATTTTCGTTGTGAATTTTCTCTTCGGTATAGTTGGATTGTTCATTTGCTTTAACTCGGCAATCCTTTTTCATATGGCCGAACTTCTTGCAATTGTAGCATTGAGTCTTTCCTTTGTTCCAACAATATTTGTCGGCATGAGTCGAACTTTTGCACACACCGCACCATCTCTCTTGGTTATTTTGGTAATTGCTTCTACCTCCTCCTCTTCCAAATCTTCCTCGACCTCGACCTCTACCGTTTCGAGCACCACGAAATGATTCTCCCTTGAATGTATTTTGGTTTGATGATTCGGTTACGGCAGTTTTTGATTGGAACGCACTCTCGAAAGATTGCTCGGTGTCTCGATTTAATCGTTGTTCGTGCCTCTCTAAAGAACCCATCAAGTCGTGCACACTAAGAGTCGCTAGGTCTTTGGTTTCTTCGATAATAGAAGTCATGTTGTTGTATTTTGAAGAAAGGCTAATAAGTATTTTTTTCGCAAACTGTTTATCGGTCAAATTTTCGCCAAAACATTTTATTTGGTTTACCACTTCCGAAATATTGGAGAAAAAATCTTTGAGCGTATCGTTCTCCTTCATTATCAAGTTTTGGAATTCCCTCTTTAGCGTCAAGAGTTTAACCGTTCTCACTTTTTCGTTTCCTTGAAATTCTCGTTGCAAAATCTCTCACGCTTCCTTCGAAGTTTTAGCGCCAATTATTCGCGGAAATAATTTATCCGAAAGTACTTGTTGAATCAATTTTCAGGCTTTTGCGTCTTTCTTCTTATTTGCTTTCAACGTATCGGCAGTTTCTCCTTCTTTTGTCGTGTCCACTCCGTCTTCTACTATTTCCCATAGATCTTGCGCGACCAAAAGAGTCTTCATTTTAATACTCCAATAATCGTAATTTTCGCCATCGAAAATAAGTTGTGAAACTTGTGGGAGCCCGAAAACACCGCATTGGGCTGTCATGGTTTTATCCTCCTCCAAACTTCGACAAACTCACTCTCGCAAACACTCGCAAAAAACCGTAAAAACCTCGCTCTGATACCAATTTGTTGGAATTAAATTGGACTTGATTTATTTTGGTTAAGAGATTTTTGGAATAAATCTATGTGGAGAATAAAAAAATTCAATGGAGAAGACAATATCACGCAAGAGAGAGAGAGGTTCAGAAACTTTCTGACATTTTATTATACTAGCGTTGCGCCCGCACGATTTTTTTTGGGGAAGAGATTGCGCGGGTTTGATTTTTTTTTTCATTGGTTTGTGTTGTTTCAGTTTTATCTATTTGATAGTGTGCACTTATGTACATATGTCGCGGAAGTTATTCTGAACAATTTGACGGAATTGCGAGGGACCGGTAAATCCATAATTTCCATGATTAATTTGTATACCAATTTAAAAAACATTAAAATCTTATCTGTATACCAATTTAAAAAACATTAAAATCTTATCTTCATTGACTTGCTTGTAAGTATAAAAATGTTTAAATTACAAAAGTTTTAACAATAAGAGAAAACGTAATCAGAAACAATAGAAAGTTATAATTAATTCAATTATTAGGAAAATATGCCAAGAGATGCATTAAAAATAGCGAATACTTTCGTTTGGACATAAAATATGCACGTATGGTGCGATTGCCTCAGTATATCATGTTTTTTACAAATTTTAGAGCAAGAACCGTTTGAATTGTTCAAGAGACGGATTTCTTGAACAATTCAAACGCTTTTTTCTTTAATTTTTGTTTATTCTTTTATACATCATCAGCAAAATCAGAAAAATGAACCAAGTAGTTGTTGTAATATTTATTGAGAACGAAAGTTCAAATATTTCGTATTTTTGAATTTCAAGTTTCTTATTTCGTCATTCGTAATTCGTAATTTGTAATTCGTATTGGTGTTCATATAGGTATTCGTTTTTCATATATTCATATTTCGATTTGTATCGTGTTTCGTACTTGTATTGATACTCGTATTTTGTTTTTCGTATTTCGTGTAGTTCCTAATTTATTTTTTGTAATTCGTATTTTGTAATTCGTATTTTGTATTTTGTATTTTGTATTTCACATATCATAGTATGCATTACAAATATCAATTTCTTTGGCTACAATAACCCAAGAATGCATAATTTGTATTTTGTAAAGGTTTCTAATTTTTTTTTACATCATCATCCGAAGAAATCAGGAGAATGCTCAATATTGGTTCCAAATAATGTATGTTGTGTTTTTGGCCTTTTGTTTTGTAATTTAGGCTACAAAAAAATTCTTGAGCTTCATAAAGTATTAGTAAGTATACTTGCGGGGAGCAAAATGAGAGCAATTCGAAAATACCCCTGGAAATAAGAATACTATGAACTTAGTATCATATATAATTTCTGAAAATAATGCAAACACGAAATAACTGTAAGAGTGGAAAAAAAAAATACTAAATATATACCTCAAATGAAGCCAAAAGAGCACATCATCGGTTATTAGGGTTTCGGCTAATGGGGCGACCACTTTAGAATCCGAATACAAATAGAGAATTTCATCCGAATACAAATATAGAACTGAAATTAAAAAAAAAAACACAAATAGTACTAAAATTAACAAACTAAACACCAAATTAATGATGAAATTTACAGAAAAGCCCCCCAAAAAGGATAATATATTTAAATTACCTTTCAACCTACAATTGATTCGAGTTTGCTACCAGGACTTAGAATCAACCCTCCTTCATCGTGCCTATATGTAAAAACTGAGAGGAAAAGAAGAAAAAAACAGCCAAGAATCGTCAATTTTGTGAAATCAACCCGAACAAAAAAGACCCTAAGCAAAGATATAATATAAAAATAGAAATTTCTAAAAGGTCCCCCTACATTATGCTGAAGTTGCAAAACAATCCCAAAATTCGTATTGCTCAGCTAAATTGCAAATCATTATCATTAGTCAAGAGCTAATCAACAATACCGTACCGAATAGGTTTTTTTGTGCTATTTCTTTGAAATGAAGGGGTTTTTCTGCATTTTCCAAAAATGTATGGAGCTTTTTGGAAAATAACCAGAGAACAATAGTCACAAATAAAAAATAAACAATATATTTATTTGATGAAAAGTAAACGCGAGAAAATTTTCTTTTATCATAACCTGGAGATGTGAACCTTCGAAGAAATTGAAGTTTCTCCCAGACAATTCTGCAAATAAGGACAAGATTAATTAAAAATTAACACAAACATTCTGCAGAAGTGGATTATTGATAAGTTACACCATAAAGTCGTACCAGTAAAGCAGGTCAAATCTGGATGTTGTATAAATTGAACCCGAAATTGAATTTTTTAGAAGAGCAAAACTTGCAGTACAAACTGCCGGGCTTTGCTGAAAAAAATATGAAAAAAAATATATAAATACATATAGGAGACAGGGTATACATGATATTTCTCATGATTGTAGGGTATACATGATATTTCTCAGTATGCAGGGGCACCAGGGTTACTTGAATCAAGTTTGTAATCATCAAATTTCAGCCACAAAAGACCATGCATTCAAATATCAATTGTTCACTAATTAGAGAATATTTACAAAAATGAAAAAGTACCTTAAAATCACAAACGAATCTCAGTTTGTACTAATAGAGTCCAGATCGTTGAGACAGATTGAAGACTGCACTGAATCAAGCACTGATTGAAGACGAATCAAACAAAAATCAACAGCACAACAAACCGAAGCGACAAAATCGAAGCTAAAAAGGATTACCTTGAACCGAGCCGAAATCCACGTTAACCCTAGAAATCGCCGTGTTTGTCGGCCGCGCAACCCCGAGAAATGGCCGTGCTCATCTTAGAAAACCCCAGGAATGGCCGTGCTGGTTGGGTTGGCCGCGGAAACGGCAGAAATCGCCTTGCTAGTAGCGCGTCGAAACCCTAAAAATCTTTTTTTTCTGCCGTGTAAAGGGTTTGTCGAGCGGCCAAATAAAAATGAGGAGAGAGAAAGAATTGGCCTTTATACATGATTTGGTCTCATGGACTTGGTCCTTCATGGACCATCCAAGTAGCAACACTGGTGTACAAACACCGAGTGCAGGTAAGACGGAAGGATGAGATCAATAGCAAAAATTTGAAGGCTGATCGGACGGTCCAGAATCTCTGGGTGACGTGGCAGCACGAAATGCAAACATTTCTGCTTGCATTAGTATTTGCTTAGATATTTTTACCTAATTCGCTACAGTGCACTGATTTTTATATAGAAGAAAATATACATCCCCCTAAACACCCTATTTATTCTAGATACTTCTTTATTAACTAATAGACACATATTTATCTCCAATAGACACCTCATTTATTCAAGAGACATCTTTCATTCAAATACAAATACATTGTATATTATCCTGTCCCAAATTATTAATAATATTATTATATAAAATATTAAAGCATTAATTTTTAATACCCGACACGCACTGGTCTTGCCGTGGCATTCTGAGCTCAAACTAACATGCTTTCAAAATCAACATTGGAGAAGAAGAAGAGCAACAAGAAGAAGAACAAGAGACGAGGTAAAGGGATGCAAGCAAGCAGGCCCGGTCCTGAGTTTTCGGAGGCCCGTGACATAATGTTACGATAATTCGAAATTACGAAATAATATCATTTAAAAAAAAAATTATTTTTTTAATATAAAACAAAATACATAATAATAAAGTGAGTTGAAAATATTACAAAACACATAACTAACGTATTCATTTAAATATGGCTCTTCTCGCATTTTTGGAGGCAAACATATCAAATAAATTTGCATAATCCAATTCTTGCGCGAAATCATTTTCAATTGATAATATAGCCGATCCATTTAATCTTTCTTGTGACAGGGTTGATCGAAGATTATTTTTTATTAATTTCAACTTCGAAAAACTCCTTTCGCCCGACGCAACCGTGACCGGAATGGTCAAAAGTATTCGATACGCAATCCACGAATTTGGATAACAAAGTTTCATTGTTTCCAAATAATTGAGTATTTCAATTGGTTTTTTCACTTCACTTGGCAAACCATTCTTCAAAAATTTTAACTCCATATATAAATCATCTCCATCAATATCCGATTCCCCTTTATGGCTTAGAAATTTCTCGAGGTTCTCGCAACATTTTCCCAAGGATTGGTCGGAAAAATCCTTCAATTTAAATAGAAAACCAAAAATATTTTTATAAATTTTGAATTGTTCGAACCTAGTTCGAAGGGAACAAAGAGCGACATCAACAATCTTCAAGAAATAATCAATCCTAAATGATTCTTCCGCCGACCGAATTATTTCTTCACTAACAACCTCATCAAATTGCCTCTTTCTATTGCGAGGACGTTTCTCAACAAATTTAGCATCAATTCCCATTTCGTTCGTTAGTTCTATAACTTCATCCATTGCTTCTTGAAAACCATTTTCTCTATATTTCTCAAAAAAAATAACAAGTTTTTCTAATTGATCCACCGCAATTTCAATATCCATGTTGTCACTTTGAAGGAACTTACTCACGGAGTTGACATGAAACAACATATTATACCAAATAACGACGCACAACAAAAACTCAAAATTCTCAAGCTCGTGTTTTACTAATGATTCAACTTCATTTTTCGCCATCGGTTCCATGGTATTATTTGCTAATACATCTAATGCATCTCTTATTTGTGAAGCATGGAAACGTAATGGCTTAACACTGTTAATGCGACTTTCCCAACGCGTTTGTGACAATTTTTTAACCGTAAAACCTTCCACGTTATCTTTCAAAATAGCCCATCGATGGACGGAAGATGCAAATAAAACATAAATCCGTTGAACCACGCCAAAAAAAGTTACCGCTTTAGCACAAGAATTTGCCATATCTGAAAGCACGAGATTGAGATTATTGCAACCACAAGGTGTGTATAATGCCCTTGGATTCACTTCAAGCACTCGAGTTTCAACACCTTGATTTTTTCCTTTCATATTAGAACCATTGTCATACCCTTGTCTTCTCAAATTATGAATATTAAGATCAAGTCGAACCAACACTTTTTTAATTACTTCAAAAGTCCCTCTCCTGATGTATCATTCACAATTAAAAATTCCAAAAAAAACTCTTTCACCGTAATTGGACTTGTTGAGACATCCACACATCGCAAAACAAGGGACATTTGTTCTTGATGACTAGTATCGGGAGTACAATCAAGAATTACCGAAAAATATTTCGATGCGTTTATTTTTAATAAAATTGCACGTTTCACTTCACCGGCCAACATTTCTATTAATTCATTTTGAATTTTATGACTTAAATAATGGTATTTAATTTCACCTTTTTTTGCTCGCCCCAAATGTTCTTCCATTGTGGGATCAAATTCCGCAATCATTTCAACCGTGCTTAAGAAAACCCCGTTACTCATTTCGTACATCTTCTCATGACTTCCACGAAAAGGCAAATTATTTTTAGCAAGAAATTTTACAACGGCAATTATCATAAATAAAACACTTCTCCAATGTTCCTTATCCTTATTAATTAATTCTTGGACATGTTTATCTATTGTTTGATTCTTTCCCAATCTATTCTCAAGCTCAACCCATTTATTCATGCAAGAAATATGTTCGTTGCTACTTTCATGCATTTTAAGCTTTTTTCCAATATTTTTCCAATCACTATATCCATTGTTAACCAATTGAGTAACATTTCCAACTTGTTTAAACAACTTACAACAAAAACAAAAGAGTTTATCCAACGACTCAGAATATATGAGCCAATTTTTATCCATCGTTTCTCCATTTGCTAAATGTCGAACATAATAAATGGGAGAAAAATGCCTACCATTACCATATTTAGGAAAATTAACAACACGATTCATATCTCTTTTAATGGGACCTCTTTTTACTGATAAATCTCGAAATTGTTGGCTAATATCCCCTCCAATTAACCGGATCATCGATATTAACCAAGTTTCCATTTTCACTAATCAAATTATTGTTTTGCTCCTCATTAACCAAATTATCATTTTCCTCCTCGTTAACCAAATTATCATTTTCCTCCTCGTTAACCAAATTATCGTTTCCCTCCTCGTTAACCAAATTATCATTTTCCTCCTCGTTAACCAAATTATCGTTTTCTTCCTCGTTAATCAAATTATCATTTTCCTCCTCATTTCCTCCTCATTTCCCTCGTTAACCAAATTATCGTTTCCCTCCTCGTTAACCAAATTATCATTTTCCTCCTCGTTAACCAAATTATCGTTTTCTTCCTCGTTAATCAAATTATCGTTTCCCTCCTCGTTAACCAAATTATCATTTTCCTCGTTAATCAAATTATCGTTTCCCTCGTCGTTAATCAAATTATCATTTTCCTCCTCATTTCCCTCGTAACTTGAACGTTCTGTCGAAGTATTAGTCATAATAAACCTATCCATGACACCTCTTTGAGATTGAATAAAAGATTGTCGTCTTTGTTTGTTTTTTCTTTTTTCATTTCCCGACATAAAAATTCTTTTATTTCTCATAATTGTACCTACAATTATAAAAAAATTATCATAAAAAATTAAACAAATTATAAAAAGATGGCTTATATATTGCAAGAGAATTGAACATAGAGAATGGCTTGTATCTCGGCAAAATTCACAGAGAGAATTGATCCGAGAGAATTTGACAAAAGATGACAAAAGTCACAGGGAGAATTAAACAAATTATAAAATCCATTTTTTGTTTCTCAGAATCTCATAAGTCATAACAGTTTAACAAATAATAATTATACCTACAATTGTATTTCCAATTCATTGTACAACATTTCCAATTCATTAACAAATAACAATTGTATTTCCAATTCATTCACTGTACAACATTTCCAATTCATTCACTATACATCAATCACAATTCACAGAAGTTCGAAATTACATCACAATTGTAACATTTCCAACAATTTAACAAATAACAATTGTATTTCCAATCTCGGCAAAAAGAAATTACATCACAGAAAATTTCTCAGAAATTACATCACAATTGTATTTTTCTGTCAGAAATTCGAAATTACAATCTCAGAAATTACAGCATAAATTTGATTAACGATAATTTCATCAATCACAGAAATTACAGCATAAATTACAGAAATTCTGAGATTGAAAAATTGACGAAACCAAACAGAAATTAAAGGAAAATTACACGAAATTGCAACAAAAATTCTGAGATTGAAGAGCAACATAAATTCTGAGATTGAAGAGCAACAAAAATTGCGACAAAAATTGACGAAACCAAATAGAAATTAAAGAGAAATTACACGAAATTGAAGACCAATTTGAAGAGGAGAGTGCCGCACGAAGATTGACGAAACCAAACACGAAGATTGACGAAAAACCCGACGAAAATCACTGCCGCAGCGAAAAAAAATGACGAAGAGACCAAGAGGAGCTGAAGCGTGTGAACTCGAAGAGGGGAATAGTCTCCTGGGCTCCTGTCATGGTGGCCTCGCGTGCGTGCAGGTTTCCGATCGCTTCAGTCGCGTCGCCGGTCGTTTCAGTCGTCGTAGAGCACGGAAGTAGCCAGTAGGGTTTCGTTTGCCTATTCTGACCCTAGGGGCATGCAGGATTGAGTACTGGATTCGGATCCTTGCACAAGCGGGTCCGGTGCAAATAAGAGTTAACGGTTCGGATTAGTAATAGATATAATTGATTTATAGGTACAAAAATGTGGTCTATGAAAAACGGAGACCTGTGACCCCGGCCAACTGGGCCAAAGCCCAGGACCGGGCCTGCATGCAAGGTGCTTGTTTCTTGGTGATTCCATTCAGAAGTGTGACAGAGAGAGGCTTCGTGGTGAAGGAAATTTTACCCTCCTAGCACTTTTGTCCGTGCCTTCATTTTGGTACTGTTTGGGCTTGACTGTTATTACGGAGAACTTCATTTATTCTTGTAGTTCTTGTGTACGTGGCAAAGGCTAATTCGCTGGGAAGAATAATTGAAGTCTCAAATCTAGTCAAGACTTCAATTGCAAAATTGGGAAGTGGTTGATAGTTTCACGTTACTGAGAACTCCAGTCTATTTGTGTGGTTTTGCAGTAGCGGGTGAAGAGAAGATTTGATAACTTGCTGAATGAATCCGCTTGGAATGATGCCACAGGCTCACGGGTCGAGTGATTGGCTAAATGAATCTGGTCGTGACAGTCGTCCGGACTCCAGGAGATGACTTTGAAAGTTTGAAGTAACTTCGAAATTTGAATGACCGTATTGTCTTATTCAATGTACCGCCAATGATGCTGAACTCTCCAAGGTCAATGCCGACTCAATGGTAGTCGCACCCGTACAAATAAATATTAATTAGCCGATGGGAACATCATAATGATTAGGGGTTATATATTTAGACCCTAACACCCAAAAAAAATATTGACGAGGTAGGAAATGATTCTTGGGGGAATTTCATATGTAGCTAGGGGTGTCAACGGTTCGGATACGGTTTGGATAGTGGTCATACCAGATTCATATTCATATTTTTTTTCGGATACGGATACGGATACGATATTATCCGGATCCGGATACGGTTCGGATATTAAACGGATACGAATACGGTTCGGATATTGTCGGATACGGATACGGATGCGGATCATATTCGGATATTAAAACGGATACTATGATATAATAAAATAATAATATTTTTTAAATTCAAGTCTTGATTATTTTGTAATTTTAAAACAAATTATATACATATAGTGATTATTGATTATTAAGTATTGGTATGAATCAAAATATAGTTATTGTATATTAGATATTACTATGATTTTGATCATGATTTCAACAAAACGATTATCCGTTTATAAAATTTTATTTGGATCCGGATCCATATCCGGATCCATCAAAATATTAGCTCCTTGATCCGGATCCATATCCGTAAAAACGGATACGATCCGGATCCGGATATTTTTTTTCCGGATCCGGATATTTCTTCGGATACGATTCGGGTCGGTTCGGGTAGTATCCGCCCCATTGACACCCCTACATGTAGCCCAAAAACTCTAAATATCTAATATGTCCCTTATAAAATGGAAATATCATATTTATCCTTTTAAAAGTCAAATTCTAACAAATATATCCAGCTAAAACATCATTACTATCATATTTAAACAATCAGTTAAAATCTGTTAGATTAATAAAATTAATCACAACTCCGTCCATAAATCACAATTAACATGATAAAATGAATTTATATTGGACAAAAATACCCCTAATCCCATCTCTTTCTTTTTCTTGAATTAAACACATAGCAATTCCCAATCTCTTTCTCTTCTCGATAACCTCCATTCTTTCTAGGACTTCATCATCTACAAGTTCATTTTCCATTTTCTTTTCTTTAATTCGTGTTTTCTTTATTGATTTAACACACCGAGCACATCCATGATTACCTCCTTTATTCATCACACTAGGAGAATACTCGCGCTACGCGGCGGGAATGTTAATTATGTTTTTCATTGTAATACAAAGTACATATAAATATGAAAATAATGATAATATCATTTCGTAATATAATTATTTGAACTAATTTGTCCATGATTATGTATATGATTTACAATTATTTTACATCATGAAGACAAAAAATTTCATTTTCTTAAATAATAGCACTTGTATGAATGTCATTGTATGATAATAATAATAATATGAGTTATAACATTATTTTACAAAAATATAACAACAAATATTATATCATTGCTATTCACAATATTTCATACAATATCAAATATAAAAATAATGAATCATACAACATACGTAATAACATATTATTAATTATATATTACTAATAATTTGTTATTGATTCAAAATGCAATGAAAATTATAAATAATGCCAAACTTAATATTGCAAGTTATTTAATAAATAATATAAAAAATTAATTTAGCACAAACATAAATATAAATTATTGTATAGCGTATGTTTTTTTTTTAATTTTATAGTTTTAAAAATAACATTTTAATTTGATAAGTGTTTATAAATTTAAGAAATTATTTCGATGGATAAACTTTTTTTTTATTTCTATTATTTTTCGAAAAAATTAATATTAAATTTGTTTGATAGAAAACACAAATATAATCAACTTTGTATTATATGGTATTAGTATAGTTATAATTTTTTAAAAATAAATATTAATATTTAAAATTTCTATTATGTAACTAAAATAATTAAAATTTTATTTTGTAAAAATGCACTTTTTGCATTGTATTTTACATAATATGTTTACAAATTTAAATTATGGAAAATGGTATGTACGAACTATGCTAATATGAATGTCAAAATAAAGAGAAAGTTAAAATGAATATATTTCATGAATTTTCAAAATTAAAATTCTAAAATTAATACTACTATGTGTTGTATTTGTTTATAGTATTACATATTAAGTTATTAGTATTTCATATATAAACTTTTCATCTTCCATTTTTCTATTATCTAAGTAAAATAATTAAAATTTTATTTTCTAAAAATGCACTTTTTGCATTGTATTTTTTACATAATATGTTTACAAATTCAAATTATCGAAAATGGTATGTACGAATTATGCTAATATGGATGTCAAAATAAAGAGAAAATTAAAATGAATATATTTGATGAATTTTGAAAATTAAAATTCTAAAATTAATACTACTATATGTTGTATGTTTATAATATTACATATTAAGTTATTAGTATTTCATATATAAACTTTTCATCTTTCATTGTATTCACATTTGATCGTGTAATTTTGTGTGAAATGATAACAATTGAATAGACTTAGTCTAGTGTGAACCTAATCAATAATATTAATCCACGTCATTGATGTATGATGATGTGGCTTTCCAAGGATGCTTAAAACATGGTGTAAAATAATGACACATAAATGACTACACAAAATATGATCTTCAAAAAATCTAAAAAATAAATCAATGGTTTAGATCAAAACACATCACTAAAAAATCTATAGGATGAATCAACATCACAAAATCTAATGGTCAATAATCATGAATAACCATGATGATGTGGCTTCATGAAGAGGCTCAAAGATAGGTGAAAAATAAGGGGGTGGGTAAATAACAAGAGTCACATTTTACCATTTTTGCAATATCATCTCTTGCTCCAAACTCACAGCTTCAAATTCACCATCCAAATTTTGCAACCTTTGTTTTTTTCTAACTATTATCTCCATAAACCTTACTTTTTGTTGATTTTGAGATGCTAAGAAATTATAAACTATTATTTGATGACTGATAATTTTTCACATTTCACTTCTATGTATGGTTTTGTGTTTTGATTGCTAATTTGATTTAAAGTGGGATTAATGTTTATTATAATTTTTCATGGTACGGTGCCGTGAGTATGAATGAATTATTGAATTACTCTCACGTGGTGAAGATGGAGAAATAAAGAGTGGGGAAGAGAGTGGGAGAGGTCGAGGGTATATTGGTAATTCTGAACTTATATCATTAGTTGTGATGGAAAAGTAAACGGATGGATAAATATGACAGAACTTGGATTTTGTGAGGATAAATATGATATTGTTATTTTCCGAAGGACAAATTTGATATTTAGATCTTTTGGGAGGACATACATGAAATTCTCCCCTAATTCTTATGTTGGTTGATTAGTATTGTTAATTGATTTGATTAACAATTTAATTGATCGTTTAATTGAATTGACGTGTCAGTTAATATGTATAAATATAATTTGTTCACGTGTCATTTGAACGTGTCAATTAACAATTAATTAAGTCAATTAGAATGTCCATAAAGTTAATTATATTTGAGTTAATTGATGGTTTAATTAATTGTAATGTGACTTATTTATTAATTATGTTGATTCATGACGAGTGAAGTCAAAAATTACTAAAATGCCCATGAAGATAGTAAACCTGATATTTCGATTTTATTGTAAATTAATTGTAATTATGAACTTATTTTTATGAGAATTTACTTAATTCATTTTGAATTGTAATTATGAGAAATATAGTTATACTTGATTGTTAATTCCATGTTATGAGAATTAGAATTAGAATGAGTAGTTAATTATGAGAATTTTAAGAGAGTACTCCATTAATTCTCTGCTCCGTTAATTATGTACTCGTTAATTAGACGGCGTACTCGTTAATTATGAAGTTGTTAATCGGCAACAATTGTTAATTGTAATTCTCAATTAAATGTGGGCCCGTTAATCATTAATTGGACCGTGAACTCGTTAATCGTAGTTTAACATGTGAAATTAAGCTAATTATTTGGATTAAAATGTATTAATTATTTGGATTATTCCAATTAAGCAATATTAATTATTTTTGAAATTATCTTGTTAATTGTCAAGTGCAAAATGTGTACATGACAATAGTAATTATCTTGTTGATTGGGAAGCTTGTAAAAGAACTAACAAGGTAAAGATTTCTTTACTGCATGTTAGTGAAATGAGACGTGACGAGGGAGATGTTGGATTTAAATTTTGAACAAAGTTGTTTCATCATTGTGTCATGTAAGGATGGAATTTACGAGGTGTTCATGATAAGTGAGGCAATCTAAAGCCCTAGCTCAGGCCCGGCCAATATGTAAGACCTATGAAGTTCGGGCTTCGGCTCCAAAAAATTCGAAAAATATAATTTATTTAGTTAAAAATAAGTATAATAACAATAAAATTATTACATATCACAAAAAGTCTCTTGATTAATTAGTAGAACAATTATCTAGTTAACGAGAGGTCATGAGCTCGAATCCATACCAACAAAACTTTTAATTTTTTTCTCTCTTAATACAAGGAAACTATGAAAAAAATTTGACATGACAAGATTTGAATATTGGATCTATATCAAAAAATCAAGAACCTTAATCAACAAACCACACAATCACATGTAAAATCTTAATCTCATTTAATATTTAATTTAAGGAGTATTTTTTAAAAATTAGTTTCGAGTCCTTAATATGGTTGGACCGGCACTGGTTGGGATGGGAGAGTAGACTACAATTTGTAGAAAGTACGAAATACAATGATGAGTTGTGTAAATTGGAAACTTAATATGGAGCATAAACATATACACAATCAACCAATTTGATCATCCAATTAGTGGTGACGTCGTGCTTATTCTATCAAGACTTTTTATCACATGTTGTGGAGGCAAAGAATAATTTCCCTTGTAATTTCATTTCTTTGTTAACGAGTTGAGGTGAGTGAGTCAAGTCAACGAAAAATTGTTACGGTATAAACTAGCGAGGTTTCGTACCATTCAATAATAAAAGAAAGATTATCCAAAGCATCAATCGTTGAGATATTTACATTATTTCTGTTTCAGTTATTTTAATCTTTACAATTAGGGCTGTTCGATGTGGGTCGAGTTTGATTCGAAGATCGTTCGAATACATATTGAATAAAATCAAGCCGAGCCGAGTCGGTTCGAGTCCAAACTGAGTTGGATCGTTCCGGGCTTTGCGTGAGTCGATTCGCCATTCAAAAACAAGACTAACTAATGAACTCAATTCTAGCTCTCAGTTCCAAATTCTTCAAAAAAATAGATTATGCTTATTTTTTGGTATTAATATGTTTGTGATGATGAATTTTTTAAATTTGTTTAAATTAAATTATGGATCTTAAAATCTTAATATGTTTAGAGTTTGGATTTCGTTGAGAATTAAGAATGGATATACAAAGAATATAAATTATACTTAATAAGTCCATCGGAACATTCAGACTGCAATAGATCCGGATTTAGAAATAAGTGGTTCGGTTCGGGAGGCTTCGCCAGTTCATCGTTGAAGTACGAGTAGAGATGGTAAATCAGACCCGACCCAAAAAAATGAAGGAAATACAGTTACAGATCAACTAGTAGATTGTACACATGAGGGTAGATGAACGTACGCGTTCGTCGAAACGATTGGATGCATAATGAGATTATGCAAAAATAACAGAAATTACATAGTCCGTCGTAACGCACCATATGGTCCGTCATGACGCACAGTAATATATTTCTATATATGCCAATATGTGAGTATACCGTCATGACGCAGCATCCAATGCGTCATGACGGTGGTGCGTCATGACGCACAGTTCTGTCCGTCATGACGGAGCACCTGTATAACTGTTGGATTCAGTAATAGTGATTGGTCTGTCATGACGCACCAAGTTGTTCGTCATGACGCACTGTGATCCGAATTCTGAATTAACAATTTTTTGATACTCATTAATGTCCCATTAATGGAGGCTTTGATTATAAGATCGAAGCAACTCCTCTCTATCTCCTGGCCATTCCAGATCTAAGAAACATTCTTGTGAGACAAGAAAGAAAACGAGAAAAAGAGATTGAGATTGAGCAAGTTTGTGGAAATTTTTGGGGAATTTGTCACAACCGAAAGACGAGGCTCGCGGTGGATACGAGTAGAGAAGTTTCAACTGAAACTTTCTGTTGTGATCAAGGTCGAGCAAGGTCGAGCAAGGTCGGAGACAAACCGGAACAATTCCGATTGTATACGACAAATCGGAGCTTCGATCTAGCTGTCGAATCGCACGGGCATGGAACGTGCGTGTCGCCGGAGTCGAAGCAAGGACATCAGCAACTACGCAAGAATCAACCCGTCTCCGTGATCAATTTCACGTGATATGATTCTCTATGAATTAATAGTTAATTCCATAGGTATTAGTTGCATTTCATGATTTGTACGTTCGAGTCGTTAACGTGTTCCTCGGGATCGGGTCGGACCGGGCCTCACAATCCGTTGTGCGGGCCTCGGTAGTGACGCCGATACCCAACAAAAAAACCCGACTCGTCCGAATTCGAACCCGACCCGAACCGAAAATTGTTGAAAAGTCAACGACCCAAAACCGAAACCGAACTGAAACCGAATGACCCGAACCCGAAATGGAACCGCAACCGAATGATCCGAACACGAAATCGAGCCGAAAGCGAATGACCCGAAACCCGAACGACCCGAACTAATCCGAATGACCCGAAAATTAATATATTATTGTTAAAATCAATATAGTATTGCTAAACTATTTAGAAATCATCAAAATAAATCCCAGATTACTAGAAAATTAAATTTTCAAAAAATTGAATGATTCGAAATCAAATTTTGCGAAATCTTAATGAACCAAAAATCAAAATAACAAAGACACGGACGACCCGAAAATCGAAACGATCCGAAACCGAATGACCTGAAAACCGAAACGATCCAGAACCGAATGACCCGAAAACTGAAACGTCCCTAACCCAAACGACCCGCGATCGAAACGACCCGCTGACGCGAATGACCCACAAACCGAAATGATCCGAACCCAAAATGATCCGACCCGACCCAACCCGACCCGACCTGACCCGTCCGATTGCCACCAATGAGTACGAGCTTATAGAACTAAAAGAGAGATTCTCCACAAAAATAAATTGAGCGGTTAGAAGCGCAAGTCAGCTAGAAATTCATTTGATGCTCTTGGAGACCTTAATACAAACTTCTCAACTAAGTATGGAAACTTCTTTCGACTTACTGCCGACCATCCTTCGCAACTTGACTCAGACTGAAATGGATGTCGGCAACACGATCATTAACATCCATTGAAGCAATCAGGAAGGACTAAAAGCTAGCGTCCACCTCACGACATAACATGGTCCTTCCCGCGGCAACATCTAAAAATAGATCCAGTGCGCTTGACAAGATCTCCTTCTTTAATAGCGGACATATATAATTATGGATGTACAAATAACTCTCCAACTCGTCCTACCATCATATGCGGCTCGACCTATTTTTTGTGGGTTTGACAGTTGTCGGCTCTGATTCAGATTGAGATTTTGAGTGATCTAGAAGTATGGATTGAACTATGAGTTTGATGTAAAAAAATATGTATTAACCCGATCCGTACAATTTTAAATTTTCATTTATTTAATTTCAATTTCTATTTTGATCCTATAATTATGGATGTACAAATAACTCTCCAACTCGTCCTACCATCATAATATGTTTCGTATTACATAAATTATTATTAATATTTTTCAATTATGATTTTTGAAACGTTACAAAATTTGAATTATCGTGATTAGTTAATTTACATTATTTTATTACATAGAGTAAAATAAATAATAATTGATGAAACTCGTGGAAATAGAGAGGGTCGCGAGTTTGATTAAGGTATCATTTTCTTTTCAAAATTTTATCTCTTTGATTCTATCTACTATGGCTTTTACCTTCTTAAATAGTATATGAATAAATTTATGTTTCACATCAATATCTATGTTTTTTTTATTTTGAGTAGCAATTTTATTGTAAAGAATTGACAAAATTTAGTTGCATATAAGATTCTTGGATAATATACGACATGAAATGGACAAAAAAATAGAAATATATATTGTTGTGATGTAAGTCACGTTATAAAAAGGTGTTAATTTTTCGTCGTGTAATTAAGGCTCAAACACACATTTTTTTCCTAACTTGAGTATAATAGTTAAATAAGGGATTCGTTCCATGAGAAATACCTAAGTTAATTAAGATTAAATATTCCAAAATTTCGAATAATTATTTCAAACGCACAGATTATGTTGGTTTTGATATCCTAAAGGTATGGTCAAAATTTGGTACAATTTGGAGTTCCATATAAACAGTTATTATGAATTTACAAATTAGTCCCTGAAAATTTGTGAAAAGATCCAGCATAGAATATGACAGAATATTGGTTGTGGACTGTTTCGCAAATTCAATAACTAACAATCCAGATCTCCAAATGATTTCAAATTGATTTTGATTTTAAGTTTATAACTAATAGTAATACTACACAATGATAAACTTTGTTTGGTCACAATTGGTCTAGATAATTTATAAACAGTACCCAAAGTTTGACATAATTACAAATCAGAAGTTTTACAACTTAGTCCTTTTCACAGAATAAAAACTTCCAAATACAAAAAATCAATAAAGAAAATTCAACCAATCAAGATGATTTTGAAAATGGATACAAAGTAGATCATTTGAGCTTGAATCTCAATGAGTTGTATTGATCCAAAAAAAATATAAGAATCATGCAAAAACATTCAAGAAAAGTACCAAACAAATTCGAAATCTAGAAAATTAGGTCAAAATTATTTTCACAAGTATTTTTCTTCAACTTTAGAATATCATTTCTCCCAAAATTAAATATGAAATGGAAGGAGGTTAATTTCTAGTGCAAGTAGGGTGAAAATACTAATTGAAAACACTTTTTTTTATTAAAAAAATCCACAAATGACTTTACCAATTACAACAAGTTAGTCAGATGAACTCACAAAACAGTTAGTTAGGATTTTGAGTCAAATTTAGAAATTCATAACAATTTGACAAAAATTCAAAATGCAATTCTATAAAAAGGGAATCAAAGAAGAGAACAGGATCTATATGTACATGTATTAACTAAAAATTAAAAAATTGCACAAAAATTAATAATTAACTCACGAAATCAGAACATAAAAAGACATAATTAGGTTTTCAACACTTAGAAAATTCAAATTAAATTCAAATAAAATTCAGAAAAATAGGAAATTGATTTACAAACTTAGATTAAACTAGATTAAACAGAAAATAAGCATTCTTTACACAAATCACTTACAAAAATTACAAAAAAAGTAAATAAATGGGAAGAAAATACCTAATTGAGAGAGGGGATGGCTGATCTTGCTAATCTAGTAAGTCTTGAAGGTAGAGCTTGTTCCACTATTGCTCGAGGAAGGTCTGGTTTCACTCAATTTGGATCCAATCACCTAAATTCTTGCTATATCAGTTCTGAAACCCTAATCTTGTGCCAGCAAGGGGAAGATTGAGCCAAAAGACCAAAGAACCTGGTTTAATGCCTGAAAGAGCTCGAAAGGGGTGTGAGGAAGGTGTTGGAATTGTGAAGGAGTGGAAAAAGATCCACTCCAGAAGTGTGTGTCCATCTCAAAGCCAACTCGTGACCTTTATAGCAGAACTGTGGCGTTTCTGGACCATTTCCATTCAAACCAAAGGCACAACTACCTCCACGATCCCATTACGATCATTTTGAGTATCGGATCAATGAATTTGAAACACTGGAGAGCTCAGGACATCATCTCCAATGATTTTCTCGTATACATAAGAATCAAAGGAGATGTCCAGTAGAGTTGAAATGGAGAGGAAGAAACATGACGTTATCCTGGCATTTGTTGAACGTGTGAGTGCTGGGTGATCTTATTTAGCTCAAACTATGTGGCTCTTCGTAAAATGGGTTGTGTTGGAGATGTGAGATGGGTCAACAGGTGAGGTCACGTGATTTTTAATGAATCACGTAATCCTGAGCACAGTGATGGGTAGAATGGGTTGGTTCTGAGTTTTCTGTGGATATTTCTGTGTAACCATTCGTGCAAAAGCACATTTTGAGTTGTTTTTTGGACTTTACCGTGGGCTGCATTATTTCTTGGCCACTGACAATCTTGCAAAAGAGTTGGACTGATGTGTATTTAATGGGTCATTTCAAGATTCTTTCTTGCAGATCTGGTGTGGGCCTTGGTTTAATGAGTCACTCAGGTGTGGGATCCACTTTCTCTCTCATCCTTTATCCAAAAAAATAATATAAATATATCATTTTGATCAGAGAATGAGAGAAATCCAAATCTGGCCTTGATTTTGCTTGATTCGAGATAGAAATATTAGGTTTTTAGGTGAGGCTCACAAGTGGGTCCCACTTTCTCTCTCATATCATCACTGAATATTACGAGATTATATATCAAATTCATCAGCAAATAGAGAGGAATGCAGCCATGACTTCAATTTTGCCAAACTCTCATTTTTAACCCTGAAATTAACACAAATTCAAATAGTTAAATATTTGCCAATGATATTATAAATATGAAACTGTTATATATTAACTAAATGATTTACTGTGCTAAAATTTCCTTTTTTGACCCTTAAAATATACATAAAATGGCACTTAATATACTTGTTGCATTAATTCTTGAATTTTTGATCCTGCATGCTTGATTGTGATGTACGTGTTTGCTCAAAATATTTCTATGAATTGTTCAAACAATTTGCATTTTTTATTTAGCATATATATATATATATATATATATATATATATATATATATATATATATATATATATATATATATATATAGAGAGAGATATTAAAAAGTCCGGTCACATGTTCAAGCCGTCCAATCTGTTTAAGACGCGGTCAAATAATTTTATTAAATATTATAAATTGAATTGAATTGAAAAAATAAAAATCCGTTTTAAGTGAAGTATGTTAAAATTTAAATAAAAAAAATAGCTCAACTCGACGCATGAACATTCTTATACATAATAAATGTATTATATGTTAAGTTCATTTTATATTGAAATTAAGGTTTTGCCAAGTTCATTTCGTATATGATAGAATACTATACTATTTAGGATTGCAAACGAGCCGAGTTTGAACGACCTATGCTCAGCTCCAGCTCGGCGCAGATCTCCCTCGAGTTGGTTCGGCTCGTTTAAAATTAAGGCCCGAACTAAAAAAACAAGTTCAAACTCGACTAATTCGATCTAACTCTGTTCGGTTCAACAATAACTCAATTATAAAAACAATTTGAATTTAACTAAACAAATTATAATAATTCCGAATAATAGTAGTATCATTTTTTATATTATTTAAAGAAAAAATAGATAGTACAAATAAAACATACTAGAGAAAAACTTCTATTGAGATTGCCGATCTCGAGTATTCGTATTCTCGTTTCTAGGATTTCAAGAGAAACAATGGAAAAACACAATTTTGTTAGAATATGACTTCTTGAGTGTAAATAGTTGAAGATATGATAGTTCTTAACTTCTTATCTTACCATATTTTTGCTGTCCTTTGCAATTTCTATCTTAATTGACGACATACGAAAATAACTAAGGTTGCCTTGCTAATTCACGACACACGAGAGGGTCCAAAATTTCAATTTTCAGTCTTGGTTGTCAATTTGGTTGTCTTAGTTTAGTTTTCTCTTTTAGGGCTTGTTTGGGAGGCAAGAATTTGGGGTGGAATTTGATTTCATATTCCAACAAAACATAATTCCTTGTTACCGCAGTTTGCTAGATTCCTTTCTCTTCATTATAATCCATGAAAAAATTTCTCTCAAAAAGCTTGGAATGTCCAATTGATGAATTTTTTTTTTCTCTTCTCTTTATTTAATTATTATATTATAGTATTATCATAATAATAAATATATTGTAATTATTATATTCGTATAATAAATGTACTATAATTATTATATTCATATAATAAATATATTATCATTATTATATTCATAATTAATACTATTATATTATATAGATATAATTAATATAATATTTTCTATTTTATTGTTAATAGTATTCTTACATGGATGTAATATAATATAATATAAAATATATTATTGTAATAATATATAATAATTATACTATATTATATTTATATAATTAATATAATATTATATATTTTATTGTTATAGTACTATTATTGTTACATAATATTATATATTTTATTACTAAACGGATAAAATATAATATAATAGTATATATAATAATAATAATAATAATAATAATAATAATAATAATAATAACAATAATAATAATAATAATATAATAATTAATGTACAATACAATATTGTTATAATTATAATTATATCTATTAGTATAATATTACTAATATACAATATAATATTATAATAATTATAACAATTATAATACATAATATTTATATTATTTCTATATAATTGATATAATATTCTAATAATATAACATTATAATTAGTATATTATTCTAATATTATATATATTATAATATTATATATATTAAAAACATACATAAAAGAAGAACGGAAATAAAAATAAAATAGATGTTTAAAGAAATATTTTTCTATCAATATATTTTCAAGGTGTTTATTTTATTATTATTTGATGTTAGTTTTTCATGAATAATAAATGTAATATTAAAATTATACAAACACAACATTTAATAATTTTATTTTTGTGAAATCATTATATGTTAAAAATTATTTATGAATTTTCTTAAAACTAATAATATTAATGAAAAAATAACAAAAATATACATATGAAAATAGAAGGGTATTTTGGTCAAAAATTTTTGTTAACACCATCCATGGTTAGATTTAACCCCTATAGGGGGTATTTGAAAATAAAACTTTGGTAGAGGGGGTGTTTTGGAGTTTCCAAAAAGATAGGGGGTTTTTTAGAATATCCAAAAAAGATAGGGGGTTTTTTGAAAATTTCCCAATTTTAAAATAAATTAATAATATATTATAGGCCTCGAACAAACATGGACCCAACCCGTGTTATTGGCTCGTAGTTGGGCTCATATTTGTTCAGTTCGCGAATAATACACGTATAATTTATGAATACTTACGTATTACGAATAATATATGTGTTGATGTTTCTGTACTCAATATGATTAATAATTCACGCATTTTATAATTTTTTTGAAAAACACGAATAATGCACGTATTGCCATATAATACGTTTTTTTAGAAGAAGAAAAATATAAATTTTTGAAATAAATACAAAAATTTATATTTCCAAAAATGATTAAAGACGGTCAGAATATCAATATTAATATATAAATTTACTATTTTGAAATAAAATAAATATTATTTATATAATAAATATTTTTTTAATTATTTATGGATACAAAATGTATATTTATAGGCTTTTATATATAATCGAATTATTGTATTCGCATACTGTAAAATAAACATAAATATAGATGAATAACTGAATTGATGAATTATTATCGTATTACGTTTTGTTTGACCGATTTGAAAAACGTTTGATCCGAATTATTGACGAACGTATTACGTACCGCATTATTCGCGTATCACGAATAACTAAGTATGATTGAGCTATCTTTGGTGGAAGAAGATAGTTAAGGAGACGACTCTCCATGCAAATGAAACTAAGAAACATAATTAACATTGCAAAAAAAAAAAAAAAAAAAAAAAAGAAATCCAAAACCTCGCCTTTTCTAGAAAGAGAATTCTTAAAAAAAAAATCAATTTTTTTTCCATATTTAAAAAAAAACTTTACTTTTTTGATATTCCAAAAAACTTAACAAAGATTAGTTTTCAAATAGCCCTATAGATGTTGAAATTAATTTTGGATGGTGTTACATTTTTGGGGGCCAAAATACCTCTCTATTTTTGTAATATCTAGTTTTGCTAAACCATTTTAGCTATTTTTTTTTATTTTAAAGTAATCCACACTATTTTTAACATATACGAATTATTAAAAAAACAAATGAGACTATATAAAATATTCATATAATTTTAATATTTCAGTTATTATGTATTTAAAAAAAAAACTAACATCAATAATAAAAAATTTACAATACAATACATTTCAGCACCTTGAATTGTTTTTTGGCAAAAATACAAGTTTTTACCTGATTGTTTTATTGTTTTAATTCACATTCAATATATATATATATATATATATATATATATATATATATATATATATATATATATATATATATATATATATATATATATATATATATATATATATATATATTTTTTTTTTTTAATGATTCAAGATTTTAATTTGTTATATGGACTTACATAGTAATTAATTATCAATTATTTTGTTAATAAATATTAATTAAATAATTGAACAATGTTTAAATTGAATGCAATATATTACGTTAAACTATAGGTTCGAGCAAATTCCAAATATATAATTCATATAATAGTAAATTACACTGGCAGATCTTGTCCCGTACCAATGGGGGGAGGGGACGATAATCTAGGGGCGCTATTGTGAGAAATTTTTAAAAAGAATTGGGGGAGGAGGGGGGGTAATATATAATTTCTCAGTTTTATCGTAAAATACACTAGCATGATTGCATATTTATACCATCGCTCAAAAATCTAGAACGGACCGCTGCCCACCTAGTTCCTTAATAGATCTACTACTTATAAATTATTTTATTATTAATTATATGTTTATTATTTGTTACCGATTGAATAAATTATGTGTCCAATGATAATGTTTTTGTAAATATATGAACTAATATATAATTAATTTATTATTAAATATTTATGAATTACTCAAAATAATAAAAACTTACTAAACATTATTAAGTAAAACCAAATATTAAAAAATACAGAGACATTCTGATAAAAAAATAATGCCAAGAAAAATTAAATTTAATATTTTTATGGAAATATTCGAAAACACAATTTTCTTTTGAGAAGTTCATTTTGGAGTACTAACTAACAAGGAAAAATAGGAAATGACAAAAAAATGCCCTTGCGTTGAAAATGGATCTATCATGTGACTAAACATAAATCGAACAGTACGCAACATTTGATAGGAACAACTGTAAAAAGATCCAAAAAAAAATGTTAAAAAATTAGTATAAAAAATAAAAATATTGATTCGTTCAGCCTCCAAAAAAAAAAAGATTTGTATTCTTGGAAGTATTTAATGTTGACCTGAAAGACTTCAGCACACAAAGATTCCACGGGATAATTCATGGATAACAAAATGGTTAGCTCACCCAACGAAAATAAGTATTTGTTAATCATGCAAATCTTTTTTTATAGGAAGACGTTACGTGCATTTTTAGCAATGGAAAAAAAATCCGAGTTACGGATCAAACATAAACGAGATATCACAATTTCAGAAATAAAACGAAAACTGTCTACATCAGAATTAATCCCATTGGCAATTCGGAAACTTCTCAATTTTGAAAAAAAAAAATAGAAATTGAAGACGTATTCATTTCAACTGAAAACCTGTAAATTGATAAAAAAAAAAGAAGCAGCAGTAGAAACATGGAATTGGAAGAAGTTAAAGTTTGGGAGAAGTACCAGCAGAAGCAGCACCAACAGTATCATTTGTAGAATCCCTGAAATCAAAACTGATTCTCGTTTTGAAATTTGGATTCGCGGCATAGAAATCCTCAGCCGCAATCAAAATGCTCGTGCGACTTCGCTTCCTTGCCGATAGCGCGAGATCGAGCACGACCCCAACACGCACTGGTCTTGTTGTGGCATTCTGAGCTCGAACTAACAAGCTTTCGAAGTGAACATTGGAGAAGAAGAAGAGCAAGAAGAACAAGAACAAGATACGCGGTAAAGGCATGCATGCGAGGTGCTTCCTTTTTGGTGATTCCATTTAGAAGTGTGACCAAGGCTTCATTGTGAAGGATATTTTGTCCTCGTTGTTAGTGAGAATTTTCATTTAGACTTGTAGTACTTCTGTGTCCGTGGCAAAGACTTCGTTGTGAGGAGATATCTTTAAGGCTCAAATCTAGTCAAGACATTAATCACGAAATTGTGAAGTGGTTGATAGATACACGCTAGTGAGAAGTCCACTATATTTGTGTGGTTTTGTAGTAGCGGGTGAACAGAAGATTTGATAACTTGCCAAATGAATTCACTTGGAATGACCGGCTAAATGAATCTGGTCGTCCATATGACTTTGAAAGTTCGAAATAACCTTGAATAGACCGTATCGTGTCTTTCTCAACATACAGCCAGATTGAACAGAAATCTCGAAGGTCAATGGTAGTCGGAGTTGTATAAATATTAATTAGGAGATGGGGACAGATCACGATTTTTTAGATTGGAGGGGGCCAGTATAATGCATGGTGTAAAATGTAAACTCAAGACATTAGTGGTTTTTGTTGTAGTTTACTTTGCAGCATTTGAATGATACGTTTATTTATTATAGTTGCAAAACAATAAAAAAAAAAAAATCCAAAATTTACAAATTTTAATTTACATCTAATGAAAGGGGAAAAGTTTAGAGTTGGAAAATATGTCATGGTTAAAATAATAAACTCACCCTTCAAAATAATAATAATAATAGAACTCAATAATCAATATAACTGAAAATCCCCCCTTCTCCCTCCAAAGGGGAATTTTAGTAAATAACCAAGTATAGCACTTTGTGGAGCTTATTTTCAAAAAACATTGTTGAGTTTGAACAATAGAAGAATAAGACCTACATGATGTTCGAGTTCAGAGAAGATCTATGATTATATCTTACTTATTTTTCTATATATTGAACCTAACGTACTTAATATGAGAATTGTTTTATGAAAGTGTGATATTTTGGCTATAGGACGTCAAAAAATTGTTGGGTATGGTGAACAATAGAAGAATAAGGCCTACATGATGTTGGTGTTCATAGAAGTTCTATGATTGTATCCTACTAGCAATAGCCGGCGCAATTGCACACGACTTCATACATTTGTTTATATTTTTTTTGTATAATTTTTTTAAATAAAATTTGCGCGGGTGCGTTTAAACTCAACTAATATAATCATGATATGTTTGCAAATATATAGATGTCAATAAATTCATTATAATTAAAAAATATTCATGAAATTGGTCTATCATGAATATATGCATTGTAATTAATAAGAATCCCTGGAATTAGTCCATCATTATAAATTCACACAAAATAAATAAAATATAACATGTTATATTTCAAACAAAATTAAAATTTCAAAACAAATAAAAGAAAACCGTGAATAATACGCACAAAACCGAAATATATATTTGAAATGTCATCCATTAACATAAAAAATATCAATTGTTTTTTAAAAAAAACACAAATGTAAATTATACCATAAAAAATTAACAATTGAGCCATAGTTTCATACGGGATTATTTATGGAATCCAATAACACAAAATAATATCCTTGATGAGGCGGCAAAAGAGAATTAAGTAGGTTGATTCGTATTATTAATTGACTCAATTAACGATTTAATTGACCGTTTAATTGAATTGACACGTCAATTAACATTTACTAATATTAACATATTATAAGTTATTTATGTGTTAATTAAACGTGTCAATTAATATTTAATTGAGTCAATTATAAATGTTAATCAATTCACATTGTCAGCTCATTAAGGATATTGTGATGCGTTTGGGGGCCAAATATATTTTTCTTCCCAATATGGATACAATTCGGGTTGCAATAGAAGAAGAAGAAAAAATGCACACGTGGCATGTTGTGGGGAGATGTTCAACATTATAACTATAGTAGTATATACAAGGAGAATACTCGCGCTACGCGACGGACCATGTTAATTATGTTTTTTATTGTAATATAAAGTACACATTTGTATGATAATATTGATAATATCCTCTCATAATAAATTATTTGAACTCGTTTACCTATTATTATATATATGTTTTACAATAAAAAAAAGCTCGCTTTTTAATCAAATAATAACGCTCATATTAGTGTCATTATTAATAATATATGAGATATACCACAATTTTACGAAAAACATAACAACAAATATTATATCATTATTGTTCACAATATTTCATACAATATCAAATACACAATTTTGGAATCATCAATTATATAGTACTGATATTTTTTTATTGATTCAAAATCCAATAAATATTAAACTTAATAACGAAAGTAATTTAATAATTACATAAAAAATTAATTTAGCATAAACATAAATATAAATTATTTTATAGGATATGATTTTTTTAAAATTATATTTTTAAAAATAACAATACTATTTGATGGGTGTTTATAAGTTTAAGAAGTCATTTAGATGGGCAAACTATTTATTTAATTTCTGTTAATTTTAAAAAAATAATATTAAATTTGTATGATTAAAAACACAAAACTAATCAACTTAATATTATATAGGTTTCTTAAATTTGTAATTTTTCAAAAATAAATAATAATACTTAAAATTCTACTATGTAAATAAAATACTTAAAATGTATTATGTAAACACACATTTTTTACATTTTATTTTCTTACATAATATTTTTACAAATTCAAATTATAGAAAATAGTATGTATGGACTATATGAGTGTCAAATAAAGACAAAATTAAAACGAATATATTTAGTGAATTTTTAAAATTAAATTTCTAAATATAATACTAATATATGTTGTATGTTTTATAATATTACATATTAACTTATTAGCTTTTCATATATAAAATGTTCATCTTTAATTATATTCACATTTGATCATGTAATCTTATGTGAAATGATAAACAATTGAATAGACTTAGTCTCACATGTGTTGTCCCGAGATGACGTAGAGAGGGGGTGAACAGACTTATATGCGGAATTTCTAAACCTAATCAACGCATGCAACTATTTAATTATGTAACTATATGATCACTTTTTAATCTTGTCACTTTTAGAGTTGATGTTGTGCTAGTTAACAAAGTACTTGTAAATAAATAATTAAAATAAAAACAGTAATAGAAGACTAACGCACACAAATTTGTATTATATAAAACAATTCATAAAAATGCAAAAAGTGAATTAATACCATAAAAAAAGTCAAATATCCTATTTTTTTTTTAAAAATCTCAAAATTGAAGTGTAACATGATTAAAATACTCAATTTCCATGTGGTCATCAAAATACTCCGTAATAGAAGATTAACACACACAAATATTTATCTTTTAAAACATTTCATAAAAATAAAAAAAAAGTTAAGTCTAATACCTTAAAAAAAATCTACTATACTATTTTCATAAAAAAGTCAAAATTTAAGTGTAACATGAGAAAAATACTCAAAGTACTCAACAATAGAATACTAACACACACAAATTTCTATTTTTTAAAATATTTCATAAAAATGCAAAAAGTGAAGTCTAATATACCTTAAAAAAGATCAATTATTTTATTTTCTAAAAAATGTTTGAAGTTTAACACGAGCAAAATAATCCGAGATAGAAGACTAACACACATAGATTTGTATATTATAAAACATTTCGTTAAAATGCAAAAAGTGAAGACGAATACCTTAAAAAAATCTATTATTTTAGTTTCTAAAAAATGTCAAAATTGAAGTGTAACATGATAAAAATACTCAATTTTCATGTTGTCCTCAAAATACTCCATAATAGAAGACTAACACACACAAATTTATATTTTTTAAAACATTTCATAAAAATGGAAAAAGTGAAGTCTAAAACCTTAAAAAAATATTATTTCATTTTCTAAAAAATGTAAAAATTGAAGTGTAACATGATAAAAAATACTCAATTTTCATGTTGTTCTTAAAATACTCATTAATAGAAGACTAACACATACAAATTTCTATTTTTTTAAAACATTTCATAAAAATGCAAAAAGTGTAGTCTAATACCTTCAAAAATCAATTTTTTTTTCTATAAAATGTCATAATTGAAGTGTAACATGGAAAAAAAAACAATTTTCATGTTGTCGTCAAAATACTCCGTACTAGAAGACTAATACACACAACTTTCTATATTTTTCAAATTTTCTTAGAAATACAAAAAGTGAAGTCTAACACTTTCAAAAAAATCGACTATCCTATTTTCTTAAAATTGTCAGATTGAAGTGTAACACGAGAAAAATACTCTTTGATAGAAGACGAATACACACACATTTCTATTTTTTCTAAGATTTCTTAAAAATACAAAAAGTGAAGTCTTAAAAATACAAAAAGTGAAGTCCAACACCTTAAAAAAATAGATTAGCCTATTTTCTAAATAATGTCAAAATTGAAATGTAACACGAGTAAAATACTCAATTTTCATGCCGTCCTCCAAATTCTCTTTAATAGAAGACTAACACACACAAATATCTATTTTTTAAAAGATTTCATGAAAATGCAAAAAGTGAAGTCTAATATCATATTTTTTAAATAATTTCAAAATTGAAGTGTAATGTGACCAAAATACTCAATTTTCATGTCGTCCTCAAAATACTCGGAAATAGAAGACTAACACACACAAATTTATATATTTTCAAAAATTTCTTAAAAATTCAAAAAGTGAAGTCTAACATTTTAAGAAAATTCAATTGTCCCTTTTTTAAATAATGTCAAAAATGAAATGTAACATGACAAAAATACTCAATTATCATGTTGTCCTCAAAATACTCAGTATTAGTAGACTAATACACACAAATTTTCATATTTCAAAAAAATTCTTAAAAATGCAAAAAATGAAGTCTAACACCTTAAAAAAAAAATCAATTATTTTATTTTCTAAAAAATGTTATAATTGAAGTTTAACACGAGTAAAATACTCCGTGATAGAAGATTAACACATATAAATTTGTGTATTTTAAAACATTTCATAAAAATGCAAAAAGTGAAGTATAATACCTTAAAAAATCTATTATTTCGTTTTCTAAAAAATGTCAAAATTGAAGTGTAACATGAGAAAAAGTAGTCAGTTTTCATGTTGTCCTCACAATACTCCGTAATAGAAGACTAACACACACACATTTCTATTATTTATAACATTTCATAAAAATGCAAAAAGTGTGTCTAATACCTTCAAAAAAATAAATTATTTTTTTTTCAAAAAATATCATAATTAAGTACAACATGAGCAAAAAAAGAAAATCAATTTTCATGTTGTCCTCAAAGTACATCGTAATAGAAGACTAATACGGACAAATTTCTATATTTTCAATTTTTTTTTTTAGAAATGCAAAAAGTGAAGTCTAACACACCTTCAAAAAAATCAACTATCCTATATTCTAAAAATTGTCAAAATTGAAGTGTAACACGAGCAAAATAGTCCGTGAGTGAAGACTAACACACGCTAATTTCTATTTTTTTTAATTTCTTAAAAATACGAAAAGTGAAGTCTAAGACCTTAAAAAATCAATTATTCTATTTTCTAAATAATGTCAAAATTGAAATGTAACAAGAGTAAAATACTCAATTGAAATGATAATTAAATTTTGAGTACGACATGAAAATTGAGTATTTGTCTTGTGTTACACTTCATTTTAAACATTTCTTAAAAAATATGATAATTAATTTTTTTTGAAGGTGTCAGACTACTGTTTTTGCATTTTTAAGAAAGTTTTTGAAAAAAATTAAAATTTTTGTGTGTTAGTCGTCAATTAAGAAGTATTTTGAGTACGACATGAAAATTGAGAATTTTGCTTGTGTTACACTTATATTTTAACCATTTTTAAAAAAATATCTTAATAGAATTTTTTGAAGGTGTTAGACTTCTTTTTTGCATTTGTATGAAATTTGTGTGTGTTAGTCTTCAATTACGGAGTATTTTTAGTACGACATGAAAATTGAATATTTTATTTGTGTTACACTTCAATTTGAATAATTTTAAAACAATACAACAAAATACTATGTAATATTCATTTATTACAAAACACGACTAATTATTAAAAATACAATACACGACTATGTAATATTCAAATAATTTTAAAATTCATTTATTATGTATTTTTATATAAAAACTACCATCAAATAAATAAACAACCAACAATATAAAAAATACCAGCACCTTGAAAATTTGCAAAAACATTTAAGTTTTTAGGTGATTGTTTTAATGTACATTCAATTTAGATATATATTTTTAATAATTTCAAGATTTTAATTTTTGATATTATTTATATAATAATTAGTTATTATGTTAATAAATATTAATTATATATTTGAACAATGTATAAATTGGATGTAGTTGATTACATTAAATTGTACGTTCGAGCATATTCTCTATCTATAATTTAAGGATTTATATATAGTGTTCCAAAAACTCACTCCAACATCCTTGATGAGGTGAAAAGAGGAGTTAGATTGGTTAATTAGTATCAATAATTAATTCAATTAACAATATAATTGATCGTTTAATTAAATTGACATATCAATTAACAATTAATGATGTCAATTGATAATACTAATTAATCCAATTAATCCCATTTTTACCAACTCATCGAGCGAGTTGGGATGAGAGTGGGGGCCAAGTTTTATTTTCCATAATTTAATATATAATTCATGTGATAGTAAATTATTGTTTTATTAATTATATGTTTATTAATTGTTACTGATCGAATAAATTATATGACAAATGATATTGGTTTTGTAAATATATAATTAATTTATTATTAAAATTTTATGAATTTTTAAATTAATAAAAACTCACTAAACATTATTTAGTAATATTATATTTACAAAAAATATAGAGGTATTATGGTCCTGAATAAAAATAACTCCATGAAAAATTAAATTTAACATTTCTAGGGAAATATTCGAAAACAAAAATTTGTTTTGCTATTTTTTTTGGAGGATATCTTTAATAGTCCTAATCTTCTACATGTGAGGAGAAAGTGACACGTGTAAATTTTTTTTTTTTTTTTTTGTGTTGGCCAAATTTCATTTTTACTCTTACAAGTTTTCACAATTTCACGTATACCCCTACAAAACGTGAAATATCATAAATACCCCTACAAAATTATTATAATTTCATGTAAACAGTTTTGATATCCTAAAGGTATGGTCCAAATTTGGTACAATTTGGAGTTCCATGTAAACAGTTATTATGAATTTACAAATCAGTCCCTGAAAATTTGTGAAAAGATCCAGTACAGAATTCGACAGAATATTGGTTGTGGACTGTTTCGCAAATTCAATAACTAACAATCCAGATCTCCAAATGATTTGAAATTGATTTTGATCTTAAGTTTGGAACTAATACTATACAATGATAAACTTTGTTTGGTCAAAATTGGTCTAGATAATTTATAAACAGTAACCAAAGTTTGATATAATTACAAATCACAAGTTTTACAACTTAGTCCTTTTCACAGAATAAAAACTTCCAAATTCAAAAATCAATAAAGAAAATTCAACCAATCAAGATGATTTTGAAAAGGGATGCAAAGTAGATCATTTGAGATTGAATCTCAATGAATCTCAAATGAGTTGTATTGATCCAAAAAGATATAGGAATCATGCAAAAACATTCATGAATGGTACCAAACAAATTCGAAATATAAAAAATTATGTCAAAAATTATTTTCGTAAGTATTTTTCTTCAACTTTTGGATATCACTAGCTTCTCCCCACGCGCAATTGCGCATGAGGTGCATGGTTGTTCTCGAGTTAGTGGTTATTTCTTCTTCATATATTAATTTTTTTTTGGTTTACTTTTTTGTTTCCTTTTGGCTGGTATTTGAATTTTTATTTGAACTATTTTATTATAATTTTTCGAATATAAATACATAAAATATATTATATGTGATCGTTGCGCATAAAATATCAACATATCATAACTACATCGCACGTAACACAAAAAATACAATACCGAAAATATAAATATTCCGCAACAAAAAATAAAATAATTTTAAATAACTTCTAATAATAAAAGAAACTAAAAAATGATAACAAAAAAAGTTTCCATTAGTTACATTATTGGAATGTTATACAGTTAAGTACATCGAAACAAACGGACAATTTCATTCAAGAATAAAATCTATAAACGTATGTGTTTTGCCTCAGGAAATCCTGATATGTATAAATTTTACAGCAATTACTATTTGAATTATTCAAGAGCCGGCTTTCTTAAACAATTCAAATAGTTATTGTTGTAAAATTTGTCTATTAATTATACATCATCGGCAAAATCTAGACAACAATGATGATGATGATGATGATGACGATGATGATGATGATGATGACGACGATGATGATGATGATGATGATGATGATGACGATGATGATGATGATGATGATGATGATGCTCGTTTTCGTATTCAAATACATGTTAGCTATAACTTTTGATAAACACATTTCATAGATGATCAGCAGAACATTTCTTAATTTTTTATTATTCATGTGATGATCATTGTGCACTTTTTGTAGTTTGTAGTTCGAAAATGTTTTCATGTTTGCTTTTGTATTCACATTTTTTTTCCCGTGCTTGTATTCTTTCATGTACGTGATTTGTAATGATGTGTGATGTTCGCATTTGTGCTTCTATTTTATTTCTACTTTTGTGTTTGCAATTTCACGTGCAATTGTGTTTGTATTTTCTTAATCATGGTGCATAGTTATGTTGGGAATTCTTTCCGTCCCCGGGCCCGCACAGCGGATATGTAGGCCCGGTCCGGTTCCCTTAATCCAAGATCACGCCATGACTTCGAAGGATACGATGCAAATAAGAAGAATAGATTCATACCAGTGCAAAATTGATTGCACACGAAGGGTTGATTACTAGTCTTCTTTCTCCTGTCACGTTGGTGACAATCCGCGCGTCCCACACCACGCGTCTTTCACCGCTCGTTGACCATCCTCTCACTCCTTCGGGTTGATCATAACCGAAGAGCCACAAGTGTCGCTCCTCTACTTGTATCCACCTTGAGTCGGAGTTCGTCGGTCGCGGGTGCAACTGCCTAGACGAAGCACTGGCGAACTTGCTTGATTGGTTGATTCTCTACATCGGGAAAACTCCTTTTCTCGGTTCTCTCTCTTCACATTCTTTCACCCTCTAGAAAGATGTCTCTCTATATTTCTGGATTATTCTGAATAATAAGAATGATTGAACTGAATAGAGAAGAGAAAATTATCCTATTTATATCTCATAGGATTAGGATGGGCCAAAAGGCATGTATATCCAATATACATCATTTCACACAGAAAGCTGCATGAACCTGTTCAGTATTATGTCCATACGAAATTGGTAAATTCTTCTGACAGAAAATCAACCTACACGAAAACTGTAGATAATCTTATTATCTACCCAACCCAATTTGGCCTGGCCCAATTGGAGTTCGTATGAAAATGTTATGACTGTTTTACTAACTGTATGTCATACTGTTGCACCCTTTCGGTATTTCATAGAAACGACACTGATACTTCGTTCATATGAAATATATTTGTACAGGAAGGTTGTAGATAATTTTATTATCTATCTAACCCACGAATGTACGCTTACATTCGTTTGTCCTTGTGTACACTTTTACGGTTGATCCGAAACTGTATTTCTTTCAAGTTCATGTTAAAATTGATATTAGTACGGATATTTCTATCTTTTTGGTATTTGTGTATTTGTACGTATTTTAAATTTCCATTAGTAATTGAAAATTCTATACGTGTTTAGTACTGAGTATTTGTATGCTACATTGAAATATGTGTCCATCTGATCGTGCTTCCCATTTTTTGTTTCAATGTTTTTTTTGTCTTTTTGATTGATATTCGATTTGTATTTTTGGATTTATATTCATGATTGTTTCAGAAACGTAAGATTATGGTTGTGTTTTTCTACGTTGGTATTTTGTGATTCGGAGTATTTCATTCGTAACTTATCATTGTGGTCATATTCAAATTTGTATTCATATTCATTGTAGTATTAACTTTTTTGTTTTGAAATTTCTTACTCATTTTAGTCATCGATGTTTGTTTATGTATTTCACTCTCGTTTCGTGATTACGTGGTAACACACCAGTTAGATAAGCACGATTGTTACGTGTCTTGATTATTACAAAAATTGAGATTAGTACGAAAATTCAGATTATTACATGTCTACATGATGATACAATAATGTCTTTATTATTAGAAGAATTTTGAGATAATTACGTCTCGATTTATGTTTTCGCAATTATAATCATGATTGTTTTGAACATTTTCATTAATCCATATTTTCAAATTTGAAATTTCAAATTTGTCATTTATGTTATTGTATCTAACATGTCCACATAATAATTACATAAGCATGATTATTACATGTCTTGATTATTAGAAAAATTGAGATTACTACGAAAATTTAGATTATTACATGTCTACATGATGATATGATAATGTCTTGATTATTAGAAAAATTGAGATTATTACATGTCTCGATTTATGTCTTTGCATTTATAATCG
This sequence comes from Luzula sylvatica, assembly GCA_946800325.1. Lineage (NCBI taxonomy): Eukaryota > Viridiplantae > Streptophyta > Magnoliopsida > Poales > Juncaceae > Luzula > Luzula sylvatica. The sequence goes on along the minus strand of OX326960.1, from coordinate 55,170,241 downwards.
TGAATGTTTCATTAATCCTGATTTTCATATTTTCATTTATGTTTTGGTATCTAACATGTCAACATAAGAATTACATAGGCACGATTATTATATGTTCAGATTATTACATATCTACATGATGATATATTATCATGATTATTAGAAAAATTGAGATTATTACATGTCTCGATTTACGTCTTTGCATTTATAATCCTGAATGTTTCGAGCATTTTTATTGGTGTCAGATTTGCCAATTAGCCCGCATACTCAACAGAGAAGACGAAAATAAAGAGAATGACCATTGATTTTTATTGATCTAGATTATCCGATTAGTCATATATGTTCTTTTTTTCGGGTAAATCATCACCGATCCGCATACTCAACAGAGAAGACGAAAACAAAGAGAATGACCATTGCTTTTTATTGATCTCAGATTACCCGATTAGTCATATATGTTTTTTTTTTGGGTAAATCATCACCGATCAAAGCGATGATCGAGGACATAAATAAAATCCGAGGCAACCACAAAAGAACCGCGTATCTGGCTTGCTCGTTAAATCTGAGGCAACCAGAAAAGAGCCGTGTATCCCGCGTGCTCGTCAAATCCGAGGCAACCAGAAAAGGGACGCATATCCTGCATACTCGTTAAATCCGAGGCAACCAGAAAAGACATATGTATCCCGCATACTCATTAAATCCGAGGCAATCAGAAAAGAGTCGCGTATCCCACGTACTCTTTAAATCCGAGGCAACCAGAAAAGCCACATGTATCCCGCATACTCGTTAAATCCGAGGCAACCAAAAAAGCTACGCGTACCCCAGGTACTCTTTAAATCCGAGGCAACCAAAAAAGGGACGTGTATCCCACATACCCTTTAAATCCGAGGCAACCAGAAAAGACACGTGTATCCCGCATACTCGTTAAATCCGAGGCAACCAAAAAAGAGACGCATATCCCGCGTACTCTTTAAATCCGAGGCAACCAGAAAAGACACGCGTATCCCGCGTACTCGTTAAACCCGAGGCAACCAGAGAAGAGACACGGGCCCAATGTACTCGTAAACCATAACGTAACCAGAAATGAGACGCAGAGCCTGCGTACTCAGGATGCAGCACGCAACTACCCCGTATATTCAAGTCACCATGACATAGTAACCAGAAAGGAGGGCTAGGTTTAAGAGGCAGATTTTACCACACCATCAAGCTAGCTGAAAACAATACATGGGACCACAGAGAACAACATGTGCATTTCGTCGAACACCTTGCAAGCACCTTTCCCATTTCAAATACTTCATCAATTCCAGCATGGATAAGTGGCAAAACCATCTTACAACAGGAATCATCAACATAAAATCAGCATGGATAAGTGGCAAAACCATCAAATGTACAAAAATACCCAAAATCCTCAATAAAGAAGATGAAATCACTCACAAAAAAACGACTAATTTTGAAAAAATATCATACCAGTAATAATTCTGAACAATTTCCATCAAAAACCACCAAACACATCGAACCACGAATTCCATAAGAGAAAAAAAATTCAAACAAACCCTACGTTTCGTCACAGAGAAATCTAGGGTTTCGTCTCTTTGGAGATCGCGGGAAAACTGACGCAAGAGAGAAACAAAGAAGGACACAACGTCGCTGCCGTAGAAGCCGTCGTCGTCATGTTCCATCGGCGCGACGATTTTGCCATAATTTTCCCCAGAAATCGCCCCTAGGGTTTCACGCTTTCTCTCTTCTTTTTCGAGTCGTGAAAAATGAGAGGAGAGAGAGGCACAGGGGGGTATATGTATTTTTTTCTCTGTACTTTAAGTGAGCTTGGCCCACCGTGCTCCAAGACACTAAGTTATTTTCACTGACTCTAGGTGTACGTGAAACATGCCTAGTCAAGATGTGATTAAATCTGGCCGTTGATTTTGATTCCGACGGCAGAGTAAAAAATGATGACATGGCTCGCTGTAAGTACATCATTTTATGTAAAAATAGTAATTACTAGCTTTAACCCCGTGCAATTGCGCGGGACAACATATCTATTTTTTTACATGTTTATTATATAATTATTTAAATAGAATTAACTCGTGTCCGAATTAACGCGCGTGCGTTTGAACTAAATTAATCTAATCATGACATATTTGCAAATATCATGATGTCAATAGATGCATAAGATTCATGAAATTAATCTATCACAGATATTATTTTATGATATAATTTGTATAAATAGCATTTGTTCAGGTGCTTTTAAAATCGATTAATATAATCAAGACATATTCGCAAATATATTTGATGTCAATAGATGCATTATATATTAACTCGCATAAATTTGAGGTTACAAAATTTCATATATACCCGTGCAAAATGAGCAAATACAAAAAAAATTGAAAAGCAAAAAAAAAGAACCAAAATGTAAAAAGGAAAAAAATTGGGTAAAAAGGAAAATTACAAAAAAAAAATTGAACTTCCGAAATTGCATACATAACCCTGCCAAATGAGTTAATTAAAAAAAAATTGGAAAATAAGAAAATATGTAAAAAATGTGAAAAATAACCAAAATATCAAAAAATATCAAAATGTAAAAAAGGACCAAAATATAAAATAGGAAAAAAAGACCAAAATGTAAATAAACCAAAAAAAGGACCAAAATATAAAATAAGAAAAAAGGACCATAACGTAAAAAAGGACCAAAATGTAAATAAAAAAGGACCAAAATGTAAATAAACCAAAAAAAGGACTAAAATGTAAAGGAGGTGATGTGGCCTTATGTATGATCAAGAATTTTGTTTACTGAGGTGATGTGGCCTCTTGTATGATCAAAAATTTTGTTTACTTTATATATAAGTATAATAATTATATAATTTCTCCCAAAATTAAATATGAAATGGAATGAGGTTAGTTTCTAGTGCAAGTAGGGTGAAAATAGTAATTGAAAACACTTCTTTTTTATTAAAAAGATCCACAAATGACTTTACCAATTACAACAAGTTAGTCAGATGAACTTACAAAACAGTTAGTTAGGGTTTTGAGTCAACTTTAAAAATTCATAACAATTTGACAAAAATTCAAAATGCAATTCTATAAAAAGGGAATTAAAGAAGAGAACAGGATCTATATGTACATGTATTAACTAAAAATTAAAAAATTGCACAAAAATTAATAATTAATTCACGAAATCAGAACATAAAAAGACACAATTAGGTTTTCAACACTTAGAAAATTCAAATTAAATTCAAATAAAATTCAGAAAAATAGGAAATTGATTTACAAACTTAGAATAAACTAGATTAAATAGAAAAGAAGCATTCTTTACACAAATCACTCACAAAAATTACAAAAAAGTAAATAAATGGGAAGAAAATACCTAATTGAGAGAGGGGATGGCTGATCTTGCTAATCTAGTAAGTCTTGAAGGTAGAGCTTGTTCCACTATTGCTTGAGGAAGGTCTGGTTTCACTCAATTTGGATCCAATCACCTAAATTCTTGCTATATCAGTTCTGAAACCCTAATCTTGTGCCAGCAAGGGGAAGATTGAGCCAAAAGAGCAAAGAACCTGGTTTAATGCCTGAAAGAGCTTGAAAGTGGTGTGAGGAAGGTGTTGGAATTGTGAAGGAGTGGAAAGAGATCCACTCCAGAAGTGTGTGTCCTTCTCAAAGCCAACTCGTGACCTTTATAGCAGAACAGTGGCGTTTATGACCATTTTCATTCAAACCAAAGGCACAACTACCTCCACGATCCCATTACGATCATTTTGAGTATCGGATCAGTGAATTTGATACACTGGAGAGCTCAGGACATCATCTCCAATGATTTTCTCGTCTTAACTACCAGTGGAAATTTTCTATTCATTTTTGTATACAAAAGAATCAAAGGAGATGTCCAGTAGAGTTGAAATGGAGAGGAAGAAACATGACGTTATCCTGACAGTTGCTGAAAGTGTGAGTGCTGGGTGATCTTCTGTGGCTCAAACTGTGTGTCTCTTCGTGAAATGGGTTGTGTTGGAGATGTGAGATGGGTCATCAGGCGAGGTCACGTAATTTTTAATGAATCACGTAATCCTGAGCATAGTGATGGGTAGAATGGGTTGGTGTTGAGTTTTCTGTGAATAATTTTGTGTAACCATTCGTGCAAAAGCACGTTTTCAGTTGTGTTTTGGACTTTACTGTGGGTTGCATTATTTCTTGGCCACTGACAATCTTTTAAAAGAGTTGGACTGATGTGTATTTAATGGGTCATTTCAGGATTCTTTCTTGCAGATCTGATGTGGGCCTTGGATTAACGAGTCACTCAGGTGTGGGACCCACTTTCTCTCGCTTCATTTCTCTCCCATCCTTCATCCATAAAAATAATATGAATATACCATTTTGATCAGGAGAATGAGAGGAATCCAATCCTGGCCTTGGTTTTTCTCGATTCGAGGTAGAAACATTAGGTTTTTATGTGGGGCCCACAAGTGGGTCCCACTTTCTCTCTCATTCCCTCACTGCATATTACGAGTGTTGGTTCAAATTTCCTGATAGTTTGATTATTTCAAAACACTGTCCGTACTAATGTATACATCCAGAAAAATGCAGGATAACATAGGTACGATACGAAGATGAAGGAGGACTTGTGAAGGAAGACTTCATTGGATTACATCAAGAATCAGGACATGAAGTCTCAACATAAACAAGAAAAAGAAGAACACAAGGAAGGCCATTGGAATACATCAAGACTCAAGATGTTGAAGCCTTCCGTGAGTGGGATACGCCACAAATAAACCATAGGTACAAACCTAGTAGAACTCAAGTAAAATCATGTTCAAAATAACAAAGAGTTCAGTCAAGCAGGAAGTGCGTTCTGAACGAACTCAAAGTCCGTTCAGAACGGACTTGCTAAATATCAAAACTTTAAAGCTTGATTAGAACCAAACGTGTCACAGGGATGTGTGCGTTCGAACGAACAATCATGTCAGTTCGAACGGATAATTAGAATCCGTTCACCCACCTTCTGAGTGCGTTGAACGGACAATCCTTCCTGTGAACGGAAAATGTCACAGGGATGTATGCGTTCGAACGAACACACATGTGCGTTCGAACGGACAACCTGGAATCCGTTCACCCACTTTTCAGTGCGTTGAACGGACTCTTGTTCCTATGAACGCAAAATGCTATGTATAATTGAGTCCGTTACGAATGGACATTGTCCGTTCGAACGGACCCAAGATGTACTTGCACGTTATTTTGAAACGGCTAGTGCAAACTTCAAGTGCGTTCTGAACGGACTGTATGCGTTCGAACGCACTACAAGTTTTCTGAAGGATTTCTATAGAGAGTATAAATAGAATCCTTCATGGGTCTCTCTCTCCCACTTCCTCAATTTAAAACTTTCAAACCTAAAAAGAGAGAAACCCTAAGCTGTGATTTTCTATATCCATTGATAGCTTGAGAAACCTCTTTAGATCGTTGATCTACTTTCGATATTCTCCACTAATCGTATCCCACTCACGTGACCGATCACGTTGTAGCTCGATTAGTGAAAAAATGTAATAGGCTAGTGCAACAAATTGTAAAGAGCCTAAGCTATAGATCGATAGAAGCGTGTAAATCGATCTAGGCAAATCCTTGTAATCGAGTTGAGTTACAATTCTATAAAAAGGGAATGAAAGAAGAGAACAGGATCTATATGTACATGTATTAACTAAAAATTAAAAAATTGCACAAAAATTAATAATTAATTCACGAAATCAGAACATAAAAAGACACAATTAGGTTTTCAACACTTAGAAAATTCAAATTAAATTCAAATATAATTCAGAAAAATAGGAAATTGATTTACAAACTTAGAATAAACTAGATTAAACAGGAAAGAAGCATTCTTTACACAAATCACTCTCAAAAATTACAAAAAAGTAAATAAATGGGAAGAAAATACCTAATTGAGAGAGGGGATGGCTGATCTTGCTAATCTAGTAAGTCTTGAAGGTAGAACTTGTTCCACTATTGCTTGAGGAAGGTCTGGTTTCACTCAATTTGGATCCAATCACCTAAATTCTGTCTATATCAGTTCTGAAACCCTAATCTTGTGCCAGCAAGAGGAAGATTGGGCCAGAAGAGCCAAGAACCTCGCTTAATGCCTGAAAGAGCTTGAAAGTGGTGTGAGGAAGGTGTTGGAATTGTGAAGGAGTGGAAAGAGATCCACTCCAGAAGTGTGTGTCCATCTCAAAGCCAACTCGTGACCTTTATAGCAGAACTGTGGCGTTTCTGGACCATTTCCATTCAAACCAAAGGCACAACTACCTCCACGATACCATTACGATCATTTTGAGTATCGGATTAGTGAATTTGATACACTGGAGAGCTCAGGCCATCATCTCCAATGATTTTCTCGTATACAAAAGAATCAAAGGAGATGTCCAGTAGAGTTGAAATGGAGAGGAAGAAACATGACGTTATCCTGGCAGTTGTTGAAAGTGTGAGTGCTGGGTGATCTTATGTGGCTCAAACTATATGGCTCTTCGTGAAATGGGTTGTGCTGGAGATGTGAGATGGGTCAACATGCGAGGTCACGTGATTTTTAATGAATCACGTAATCCTGAGCACAGTGATGGGTATAATGGGTTGGTTCTGAGTTTTCTTTGGATATTTCTGTGTAATCATTCGTGCAAAAGCACATTTTGAGTTGTGTTTTGGACTTTAATGTGCGCTGCATTATTTCTTAGCCACTGACAATCTTACAAAAGATTCTTTCTTGCAGATCTGGTGTGGGCCTTGGTTTAACGAGTCACTCAGGTGTGGGACCCACTTTCTCTCTCATCCTTTATCCAAAAAAATAATATCAATATACCATTTTGATCAGGAGAATCAGAAAAATCCCAATCTGCCCTTGGTTTTGCTTGATTCGAGATAGAAAAATTATGTTTTTATGTGAGGCTCACAAGTGAAGGTATGTACGATATTTGTCCACCTTATAGAGATAAATCAAATCGCTGTCGTATATTGACGGTACTTTTCTTCCTCAGTTCTTAGGGAAGGGGTTTATATTCAAAGTTGACGATGGTCCTTTCCCCCTTCCCCGCTGTCGTATATTACCTTTTGACCCTATACAGGGTTGGGTAACGTAGCGACTACTGAGGCATTCCTAGTGCTGGTTGTTGTAGCACATGAGCTAGAGCCATTCTTGGAGCTTATTTCTTGTTTTAGTGTCTTCCTTTGTCCTTGTTCCTGATTCTCCCTAGATCGTCCTCAGGGTGTGGTAGGTGTGGTTTGATGTGCAATCAGCAAAGTTAGACTTACCCATAGTCCTTTTCCCACCAATCCACAAATGTACCTTAGTTCTTGGCATGTCACCTTACTTCATTTCAGGCATGGGCCCTTTCTCTCTCATTCCTTCACTGAATATTACGAGATTATATATCAAATTCATCAGCAAAGGGAGAGGAATGCAGCCATGACCTCCATTTTTACCAAACTCTCATTTTTAACCCTGAAATTAACACAAATTCAAATAGTTAAGTATTTGCCAATGATATTATAAATATGAAACAATTATATATTAACTAAATGATTTTGTGTGCTAAAATTTCCTTTTTAGACCCTTAAAATATACATAAAATGGCACTTAATATATATACAGAAGCACTTGTTGCATTAATTCTTTAATTTTTGATCCTTTATGCTTGATTGTGATGTACGTGTTTGCTCAAAAAATTTCTATGAATTGTTCAAACAATTTGCATTTTTTTGTTAGCATATATATATATATATATATATATATATATATATATATATATATATGGCCAACATTCTTGTTTGGCCAACACTCTTGTTTGGCCAACATCGGCCAACACCACTTATTTCACTAAATCTAAACATGAGAATCGAATTTTACGAGATTATATATCAAATTCATCACGTATATATCAAGTGGGCCCCCCTTTCTCTCTCATTCCTTCACTGAATATTACGAGATTATATATCAAATTCATCAGCAAAGAGAGAGGAATGCAGCCATGACCTCCATTTTACCAAACTCTCATTTTTAACCCTGAAATTAACACAAATTCAAATAGTTAAGTATTTGCCAATGATATTATAAATATGAAACAATTATATATTAACTAAATGATTTTGTGTGCTAAAATTTCCTTTTTAGACCCTTAAAATATACATAAAATGGCACTTAATATATATACAGAAGCACTTGTTGCATTAATTCTTTAATTTTTGATCCTTTATGCTTGATTGTGATGTACGTGTTTGCTCAAAATATTTCTATGAATTGTTCAAACAATTTGCATTTTTTGGTTAGCATATATATATATATAGAGAGAAATGCTAAATAGAATCCATAAAAAGAATCCACAAATCGAATCCAAGGACCAAAACTAAAAATAAGTAGAGGCGGAGGGACTTTTTTATAATTTTGCAAGACCAAAAATAATTCATGTATACACGGAGGGGCTCTTTCAGAAATGTACAAGCGCGAAGGACGAAAATTAAAAAGTTAAATAAAAACAAGGACCATTTCGTAATTATCCAAGAACAGACTTCTTTTCTCTCTTCTTTCTCGTTGTCCTCCTTCTTCTAAACCCTAGCGGCGATTATGAGGCGAACTCGGCGAACTAGGCGACAAGCCTGATCCCCTCTCTCTCCTTTCGACCGTAGCCTTTTTTCCTCTCATCTCTAGTGCCGGCGACTCTGCAGATCGCGACCATATGAGACCAGATCCAAAACGCGAAAGGAAAGAAGGATGAAGCGTTCTTGCTTGCCGGTGAACCTGGATCCGTCATGCTAACCAGCCCCAGTTCGAAATTAATTGATTCTAATAGAGGAACTAAAAACGAAGTTTGTGATGGATTTCCTTAGGTTTTTCCTCGTGAATCTCAACAGTTTAATTTCGAACCTGGATCCGTCATTCTCGATCGATTCTTGAAACACGCAATTTCGATCCATTTTCTTTGTTTTTGTGATTTTATCGGTTTAATGGAGGTAATTTGAAGAGAAGAAGGCGGCCAGTTCGACCTTGACTTTTTCGCAGAGGTTAGATCAGAGCAACTCCCTAGCTCATGAGCTTAAGACGAAGCTGGGCAAGGCGAATCTCGCTGGCACGTTGAAGCTTGACAGGTCGAAACCTGAAATCTAATATGAATATGCTAATTCGATGGATTATTTGCTCGATCACAAGGTGTTCGATGAATTGCGTCCAACAGGATTTGAGTAGAGGTATTGATGTGTCCATCGAAATCACTAGGTATTGATTATTACTAATTACTTCTTTTAGGAAATGATCTAATTTTTAATTGTTTGAATTTAATTAGACAATGTTGATCTTGGTACCGCATGTGGAAAGTACTACAGGGTGTGTTGCCTCAGCATTATTGATCCTGGTTAGTTTTCTATTTACCCCCCTCATAATTATCATTATTACATATTCACTTGTTTTAAGCAATTATCTAAATTGTTATTTTTGTTAATGTTATTTAGGTGATTCTGATATTATCAAAACTCTACCTGGTGATCAGTAAAGAGAATGTTAGTTTTTAGTTGATTTTGATATTATGTTTTGTGTTAAACTTGGTGTGTTGAATTGAGAAATTTTGTTTTTAAATGTTTTGGTGATTGAGAACCTACTTTTTCTTGTTTATGTCAAAGCCTTTTCTATGCACTAAATTATTTGGTAGATATATTATTTTCTTTATAGTTCCTATTATTATTGCCTGATTTTGATTATTCAAAAAGTACATATATGAATTTCAAATGCTCAATTGTTGTTTCTCAAACAACTGTAGTTTCAAATCTCCAATTAGATATCTTGCTGTAGTTACCAAAATATAGTTAATTATCCGATGAACACGATCATTAATTTCATATAATTCAGCAAAATATATTATTGAATTTAGCAAAATATACGATTGAATTTAGCAAAATATACGATTGAATCTAGCAAAATATAATTAATTATCCGATGAACATGATCATTAATTGCATATGATTCGGCAAAATATATTATTGAATTTAGCAAAATATACGATTAAATTTAACAAAATATACGATTGAATTTAGCAAAATATTGTTAATTATCCGATGAACACGATCATTAATTTCATATAATCAGCAAAATATATTATTGAATTTAGCAAAATATACGATTAAATTTAACAGAATATACGATTGAATTTACTAAAATATAGTTAATTGTCTCAAGAGTATGATCATTAATTTCATATAATTCAGCAAAATATATTATTGAATTTAGCAAAATATAAGATTAAGTTTAACATAATATATGATTGTATTTACTAAAATATAGTTAATTATCCGATGAACACCATAATTAATTTCATATGATTCAGCAAAATATATTATTGAATTTAGCAAAATATATGATTAAATTTAACAGAATATACGATTGAATTTACTAAAATATAGTTAATTATCCGATGAATACGATCATTAATTTCATATAATTCAGCAAAATATATGATTGAATTTAGCAAAATATACGATTAAATTTAAAAGAATATACGATTGAATTTACTAAAATATAGTAAATTATCCGATGAACACGATCATTAATTTCATATAATCTGCAAAACATATTATTGAAATTAGCAAAATATATGATTAAATTTAACAGAATATACGATCGAATTTACTAAAATATAGTTAATTATCCGATGAATACGATCATTAATTTCATATAATTCAGCAAAATATATGATTGAATTTAGCAAAATGTATGATTAAATTTAACAACATATATGATTGAATGAATTAAAATATAGTTAATTATCCGAAGAATACGATCATTAATTTCATATAATTCAGCAAATATATGATTGAATTTAGCAAAATATACGATTAAATTTAATAGAATATACGATTGAATTTACTAAAATATAGTTAATTATCCGATGAATACGATCATTAATATCATATAATTCAGCAAAATATATGATTGAATTTAGCAAAATATACGATTAAATTTAACAGAATTTACGATTGAATTTACTAAAATATAGTTTATTATCCGATGAATACGATCATTAATTTCATATAATTCAGCAAAATATATGATTGAATTTAGCAAAATGTATGATTAAATTTAACAGAATATACGATTGAATATATTAAAATATAGTTAATTATCTGATAAACACGATCATTAATTTCATATAATTCAGCAAAATGTATGATTGAATTTAGCAAAATATATGATTAAATTTAACAGAATATACGATTGAATTTACTAAAATATAGTTAATTATCTGATGAACACGATCATTAATTTCATATAATCAGTAAAATATATTATTGAAATTAGCAAAATATATGATTAAATTTAACAGAATATACGATTGAATTTACTAAAATATAGTTAATTATTCGATGAATACGATCATTAATTTCATATAATTCAGCAAAATATATGATTGAATTTAGCAAAATGTATGATTAAATTTAACAGAATATACGATTGAATTTACTAAAATATAGTTAATTATTCGATGAATACGATCATTAATTTCATATAATTCAGCAAAATATATGATTGAATTTAGCAAAATATACGATTAAATTTAGCAGAATATACGATTGAATTTACTAAAATATAGTTAGTTATCCGATGAACACGATCATTAATTTCATATAATCAGCAAAATATATTATTGAAATTAGCAAAATATATGATTAAATTTAACAGAATATACGATTGAGAATAAAAGAATTTGGATATATTACATATAAGCCTTTTCTTGTTTTAATTAGCAAACAAATATGTAAAAAAAGTGAATAACGGTAAATATGAAGAAAATAAAAGAATTTGGATATATTACATATAAGCCTTTTCTTGTTTTAATTAGCAAACAAATATGTACAAAAACAGCGTTGTCACTCACAAGTCATATTGCCAGTTACATATCACATATATTGATATTCCCCTTAAAATATATATATACGAAAAAACTAACAAAAATATTTCCATATTTGATTTTTCCTCTTTTCTTCGTGCAAGAAATCATGCTAAAATCCACAACTCTGCAATTAAAAAAAATGTCAAATTTGAAGTGCTACAAAACCTCAAAATTCCACGTATAAAATTCTAAAAAGTACAATATCATGAATACCCTTAAAATATGAGAAATATCAGCAATGCCCCTCCACTCCAATTTCTAAAAAAATTGCCTAAACTACCCCTTTTTCTTATTAATATATGTATAAAATAAAACAATAAAATAAGGAAAGGAGAGTATGTATGACTCTATACACGGCATTTCTTATATTATGTAGGGGCATCCATGATATTTTATATTTTGCAGGGTTATGTGCGAAAGTGTGTCTAAACGTACCTCAAGATTCAAGAACCATAGATCCTAATTGAAGACCGAACACACTGTCTAAAAACAGGACACTTAGGATAGGAATCACGCTCCACCGCAAGGCCACACGGAGGGCAACACACCAAAAAGGCCACACGGCACAAACGCATACCTCTTTCGTCTCATCAAACATATCACGCATAACTCTTCATCCGGTACTTCGCCCGAATCCTCTTCTGCGGAGTTCATACTCGAAGGATCTGACAATTGGTTGTGCAGTTCTCTCTCTCTCCCCCTCCTCTCTCTCCACTCCTTCCACCTCCCCCAATTCCTAACCAACATAAAAACGGTCTCGTATTTTTTCTTTATCAAATTAGAAAAATTGAAAATTGCTATATGTAAATTGCTTAGCCAAGTACTCCAATCAAGACGGTTCCGAGCAAAATCCCGCTCCATAAAAGAGTCCTCGTCGTCAGAGTCAAATCAGCCTCGATCTCATCGTTTGTCATCGAATCTTCCGTAATGTCTCGATATCGCCAAAGTCGAATTCTTCCTCCATAGAAATCTGTAGCGAAAAAAGATCGATTGAAGATTGAGATTAATTTTGGGATTTTGGGAGGGTGAGAGTGAAATGTACGATTTTGGTTTTATCTCTCTAGGATTTGATAAGGGTCCCGGACGAGTTCAAGTTTCCCATCGATCCAGATGGAATATCGCACGTTTGGAAATAGTCTGTGTAAGAGAAGTTTAGGAACCTGTAATATATTTACTTACTTGATTAGTCACGTAACTTTTCAAACCAAATCCACAAATTAAAAAAAAAGGAAATAATAATCACTGACATTATACGAAAAGTAGCTTGAGAATCGGAATCTGCGAGAATGTGATCGGCTTTTAAGAATGCATTTTTTATCGCTTTATCCATATTATGTGGGAAATGTTTATCTCCGGTTATGAATTTCAGCAAGCTACTTTTCGCAAAGCCCGCCGCGTCCGTGCCACCATGGCCATCGAATACCTGTCCATATTAATAAATTGAATGTTAATTGCATAAAATTGAGGATTAATTGAGTGAAATTTTAACGTAATGTACGCCGTAATAGGAACTGGGGGCGGGGAAAGTAGGGGGAGCGTTGAAATGGACTACTAGATTATCGATACAGATATGTTCGTCTTCCATGTGGGATTTTGGGCCTCGTTCGGCCCAGCTACCAGATCGATAAACTGGCAGGAACTCGTCGCTTGTTCCTATTGGAGATGTTATCATACTCATCTTGTCAAATTGCAAATCCTACAAGTAAAAAAAAAACAATTTCGAGATTATTACAAGAAAGAATACGATGAAGTATCTTGATATATTGCCCACAGAGAAGAAAAATTGCAATTAGGTCCAGAAAAGAACACAAAATTTTCAAATTAAACTGAATTCCGCAGTCAATTGCAATTTCCAACAAATTTATTCAAAATCGATAGCCTTTTACAGAAATTAAGGACATCTGGATCCTAATCTCGTTCATTCATTTGTAATTTCAAATTGCCTTCCCGATCAAAAAGAAAAAGGGGAGATATTTACAAAATCAGTTGACCGAGGCATATCTGGCTGCAGCATTGCAAGGCAGAATGGGTTGCAAGCCATGGTGAGGAGGTTTCGCAGAGCTCTTCTCAACCCCGCCGCTATCCGGTGAATTAGCCTCGGGATCGACGCCATCGACGCCGTTGGATTGGAACATGTTGGATTCATTTTGTGATGGCGTTCCGGCGGAGTTGGCGGTTTCGAGCTCCGACGCAAAAGGCAAGTCGCCTCTTTCACTCGCCGGAGAAGGGAGAAGGGAGAAGGCGAGGAGATCGGAGACTGAGAGAAGGAAGGAAGGCGAGAGCGAGAGAAGTAAGGAAGGCGAGAGCGTGAGAAGTGAAGTTAAATAATTACGAAAATACCCCTCCGTCTGGTGGATTCGTTTTGTGGATTCTTTTTTTGGATTCTCCTTAGCATCCCTGTATATATATATATATATATATATATATATATATATATATATATATATATATGGCCAACACTCTTGTTTGGCCAACGTCGGTCAACACCACTTATTTCACTAAATCTAAATATGAGAATCGAATTTTAACCGTATAGATATGATTTATATTATTTGAGAATGTTGTAGATTCAATTTCATGAAAAATAAAAACTTCTATCGTACTTATCATAATACTTTAAAAAATTGAATGGTAGGAAATAATTACAACATGAATCATCATTAAATAAATTTTGAAATTTGATTTTTTTTGGTTTGGATGTATTTTAAATCATATAGATAGGCTCAAGATGAATTTTTACTAAGTTTCGAGTTTTCCTTCATGGAAATCTATAAATTTACCGAAATGGACGGTTGTGAAAATATGTTATCGGTTTTGTTAGATACAAAATCGAAATTGTATAAAATTTATTCTACATCATATCTAAATGATATAAAACATATCTATACGGTTAAGATTCGATTATAATATTTAGATTTAGTATAATAAATGTTGTTGGCCGACGTTGGCCTTGGCCATTGATCATATATATATATATATATATATATATATATATATATATATATATATATATATATATATATATATATATATATATATATATATATATATATATAGTAAAAAGTCGGGTCACATGTTCCAGCCGTCCAATCTGTTTAAGACGAGGTCAAATAATTTTATTAAATATTATAAACTGAATTGAATTGAAAAAATAAAAATCCGTTTTAAGTGAAGTAAGTTAAAATTTTAATAAAAAAAATAGCTCAACTCGATGCATGAACATTCTTATACATAATAAATGTATTATATGTTAAGTTCATTTTATATTGAAATTAAGGTTTTGCCAAGTTCATTTCGTGTATGATAGGATAATATACTATTTAGGATTGCAAACGAGCCGAGTTTGAGCGACCTATGCCCAGCTCCAGCTCGGCGCAAATCTCCCTCGAGTTGGTTCGGTTCGTTTAAAATTAAGGCCCGAACTAAAAAAACAAGTTCAAACTCGACTAATTCGATCTAACTCTGCTCGGTTCAACAATAACTCAATTATAAAAATAATTTGAATTTAACTAAACAAATTATAATAATTTCGAATAATAGTAGTATCAATTTTTATATTATTTAAGGAAAAATAGATAGTACAAATAAAACATACTAGAGAAAAACTTCTATTGAGATTGCCGATCTCGAGTATTCATATTCTCGTTTCTAGAATTTCAAGAGAAACAATGGAAAAACACAATTTTGTTAGAATATGACTTCTTGAGTGTAAATAGTTGAAGATATGATAGTTCTTATCAGGCCCGGCCCTGACCTTTGGCCCAGTTGGCCCAGGTCAGAGGTTTTTCTTTTTTCATAGGCCTCCCATTTTTACATAGAATCAATTATACCTATTAATACATCCGACCCACTATTCTTTATTTGCACCGGACCCGTTTGTGCAGGATCCGGACCCTTTTGCACAGAAACTGAACACAGCAGCAGCGTGCGCTACGGCCTGGCAATTGCGAAAGCGAAACCCTAGCGACTGGAGGTACGACTACAGCCTGGCGAATGATGATGAAGACTATAGCTCCCTCCTCTTCGAGTTCTTTCGTCATTTTTATCACTCTTGGTCGTTTTTTTTGCTGCAGTCATTTTCTTCGGATTTTTTCGCTGGCCAGTTATTTTCGTCGGGATTTTCATCAATTTCGTGTAATTTCGCCAGTCTTCGCTGCGTGCGGCACTCTCCACTTCGAATTGCTCTTCAATTTCGTGTAATTTATCTTTAATTTTCGTCAATTTATCTTGTAATTTCGTATTTGGTCTTCAATTTCGAATTTTCGCCCAAAATCTTGCCCAATTTCGAAATTGCTCTCTCACTGTGAATTGCCCAATCTTGTATTGTATTGTAAATTCCTAATCTTGTATTGATTTCGAATTTGGTCTGTTAATTGTATTGATTTCGAAATTTGGTCTGTTAATTTCGAAATTATATAGTGTATCTCTCTCACTATTAATTGGTCTTCAATTTGGTCTTCAATTGTATAGTGTATCTCTCTGTGCATAGTGTAATTGAATTTGGTCTTCAATTAAATTTGGTCTTCAATTGAATTTGGTCTGTGAATTGTGTATCTCTCTGTGTGTATCTCTCTCTCTTCATATTAATTAAATTTGGTCTTCAATTGTAGTGAATTATGTACGTGTATAGTGTATAATTCTGACGAGGCGGGAGCTGTTTAGCGGAAACTGCTATGCAGTTTCTCCCAATCGAGCCATTGGGAGGTTTCGGTCGTTCAAGTCAATCGTATATAAATATTATGTATTATAAATATAGAAAAGATTAGAGGGTCTTGGCCGTAGGGATGTTAATGGGTCAGATAAAATCCGAACCCGCGGGTACCCGACCCGAACGGGGCGGGTAATACCTGAAAAAAATACCTGCGGGTTGATTTTATTAAAAAAAAAATACCTGCTCCGGGTTGAGGTTCGGATACGGGATAACTTTTTACCCGAGTGTACCCGAACCCGAAAAAACCCGAACCCGAAAAATACTAGAAAAATATCTAATGATATAAATTTTTTGGATGGTTTAAGGATTAATTATTTGTAATATTTGGATTTTTAATATATTTTGTATAAGTTGGTTGTTTCATGTATTTAAAGTTGTTGGTGAATTTACGTATTTGTATAATAATTTTTTAGATTTTTTATTTTTTATTGGTGATTTTCAGGTAACAGGTTCGGGTTCGAATATATCCGTTATCCGCGGATTTGGATAATATTTTTAGCCCCGGATATTTTTGGTTCGGGTTCGCATAATACCCAAAAATTCTGGTTCGAATATGGGGGATGCTTACCCGAACCCGACCCGTCCCGTCGACATACCTAGTCTTGGGCTGTATAATAAAATTTGGTTTCAGATTATCAATGAGATGGTTTTTTTTACATATTTCTAATTATAGTGAAAAATATAATATGAATTAATTAGAATAAAATTAATTATGAATTAATTAGAATAAAAATAAATAGTTTTTAAAATCGAGTCCAAATTTATTTCGAACCACGAGTTAAAGTTGCAGTCTGGGGAATTTAGGGGCGTGTTAATACCTATTACTGGGCTAGATCAGGCCGAGTTGAAATCGATCAATATGTGCTTAGCTAGTACTCGGGCTGGATTTGTGAGAATACTGGTGGAGACTGGAGAGAGAGGGGTTTGGCGATGGAGACCGGAGCGGACTCTGGACGAGAACAGTAGCGCCTGCGCCACCTCGAGCAGTATCTGAAAGAAGTCGCTGCTCTGGCTCCGGTCACTCTCCTCGATTTCGCTTCATGGGGTGGCAAGATAATCCTAAATTGCGCTTGTAAGTTTTTAAACGCCGATTTGAATTTTGTTTTAATGCTCTTCGGATCGATGGATGTTTTGGGTGACTGTTTGAATCCTGCACCCATCGTTGTCCAAAGGGAAGGAACTATTGAACCGTTTAAGTGCTAATTTCTTCCATGGAAACCATACCAAATTGGGCACTGGCTACTCAAACATCTTGCATTGCATAGTACCATGTCAATCAATTCCCTTCTCCTATAATCTTCCATCTTATTAAGAAAGGATACATTCTATTTTACAGAGAATAACTTTTCTTCAGCGCAGGGATTCACACATCAACCTCCCACACACCGAGAACACAACCGATCAGAGTAAAAAGTAGCGACACCGAAGAAAACTCAAACCCAGAATTTCAAATCCTAGACGAGCAATCTCTTCAACAAGACCTCCAAACTGCAATTAAACAAGAAGACTACACGCGTGCAGCCAAACTCCGCGACCAACTCACCCTTATCCAAGAAGACAGCAAGGCGTCAATCCTCTCTGCCAACTCTCAATTCTACAACGCATTAAAAACCGGGAATATAAAAGCCATGCACGCAATCTGGTCCAAGGGGTACCACGTCTATGTGGTCCACCCCTCGGCAGGACGAATAGACGGTTATGAGATGGTTATGGGCAGTTGGGAGATGGTGTTGGGGGCGGATTACGAGTTTCCCATTCGGATCGATTTGAAGAATGTGGAGGTGTTTGTGAGGGGTAATGTGGGGTACGTGAGTTGCATGGAGGTAGTTAAAACTAAGGGGAATAGTTGGGGAAAGCAAGTTGCGACTAATGTTTTTGAGATGGTTAATGACCAATGGTTCATTTGTATTCACCATGCCTCCCATATGGATGAGTGAATTACTTTTTGTTTGATGTTTTTGCAATGTTTGTATTGTTTTAAATTGGGCAATAAATTGCGACTCACGCTTCGTTAAAATTTTGAATCAACTAGAGATTATAATTGAACGAAGTACAGTAAAAGATGACGTTGTTGTACAATCTGATCGGACTAATTAATCCTACTAATATATTTTATAAACAGTTTTCTCAACTCTAATTACACCACGTCATGTTTATGCATTTGAAAAACTCACTTTTATGCATATACGGATATCAATAATTAATTTTCATTATTTTAAGGGATATGACCCGTGCTCACACCCCTTTCACTTCTATTCTTTCAACTTCACGCCTCTCTCTCCCATCTCCACCTTGACAGTCAAATATGCGAATCCGCTGGCTCAGGTATTTGGACGTTTCCGTATGGTTTCTGTATTAAATTTAATGCTTTATAAATTAATTAATAATAATATATTTAATTAATGGGCAGGATAATTAGGATAATTATTAGAAGTGTCTAGATTAAATTAAGGGGGATATATCTTGTAATAAATAGGTATTTATTAAAATAGAAATATCTAGAATAGATGTCTAAAGGGGATGTCTATTAAATAAATAAGTGTCTATTAGATAGAATAGAAGTATCTAGATAAACCAAGAGTTGTATTGAGATGGTGCATGTGATCTATAAATGCAACCCATCTCATATGTTTTTAGAGAGAAAAATCTCCAGAAAAATTGAGAAGAAAAATGAAAAAGAAAAGAAAAAAAAATTATTTGTGTTATCTTCCCTGTGTGTGCGTGAGAGAAAAATATAATAACATATCAAGAGGCAATTGTCCCCTGTTGGATTCTCTCTCTCCGTGTGATACTATTTCTAGTCAATTATATTGATTTTTGTTATCCACCGCCCAACATCATACCAAAAATTATCTCCAATCAAATTTAATCCAAACCAACCCCAAAAATCCCAACAAATTGGTATCAGAGCGACGGTTATCGAATTTAGTAGAAGTCGGAGAAGGAGTCACCAAGACAACCAAAGAGGTTACGTACTTGGGCTCACACGAACTTCACAACTCATTTCCGAATTATCGAGTTTAGTAGAAGTCGAAGAAGGAGTCACCAAGACAACCAAGAAGGTTACGTACTTGGGCTCACACGAACTTCACAACTCATTACCGATTTATCGAGTTCAGCAGAAATTTGGAGTAGGAGAAGGCCACGACAACCCAAGACGGTATGTTCGGGTTCCCACAAGTTTCGCAACTCAATTTCGACGAAGAAAAGAAACGATTCAAAAAAAAAAAAAGGCAATTAAAAAAATATATATAGACGAGCGTGACGGAAAAAATATCACGGGGGAGTATCGAGAAAAAAAATATATATATAACGAAAAAAGCATTAAGGGGGAGTATTAAATTTAATGCTTTATAAATTAATTAATAATAATATATTTAATTAATGGGCAGGATAATTAGGATAATTATTAGAAGTGTCTAGATTAAATTAAGGGGGATATATCTTGTAATAAATAGGTATTTATTAAAATAGAAATATCTAGAATAGATGTCTAAAGGGGATGTCTATTAAATAAATAAGTGTCTATTAGATAGAATAGAAGTATCTAGATAAACCAAGAGTTGTATTGAGAGGGTGCATGTGATCTATAAATGCAACCCATCTCATATGTTTTTAGAGAGAAAAATCTCCAGAAAAATTGAGAAGAAAAATGAAAAAGAAAAAAAAAAAAAATTATTTGTGTTATCTTCCCTGTGTGTGCGTGAGAGAAAAATATAATAACATATCAAGAGGCAATTGTCCCCTGTTGGATTCTCTCTCTCCGTGTGATACTATTTCTAGTCAATTATATTGATTTTTGTTATCCACCGCCCAACATCATACCAAAAATTATCTCCAATCAAATTTAATCCAAACCAACCCCAAAAATCCCAACATTCTGCCCCCTTCAAACGACCCGTCAGCGAACTGCGAGGTCATCGAAAAATCGTGTGGTCATCGGAAAACCGTGTGGTTGTATGAGAACGACGTCATAACCAGGTCCTCTCTTCTCTCTGATTTACCCTTTCTCTCTCTCATTCATCCTTTTCTCTTTGCAAATTTCATAAGTTTTGAGTTCATCTTTTCATTTTTGAAATTTTTTGAAGGGGTATCTTTTTAGAATTTCAAAATGTTAAGCATTTTTTTCTTCCTTTCATATCTCTCTATTAAGGTATTTCCTTTTTCAGTTTTGGGGTGATTTCTTTTCCGTTTTGGGGCGGACTTCTTTTCGCAAGAGTGGTCATGGCAGTGCTGTATAATCTGGGCTCTTCACCTCTCGTGTTCATGCCTAAACCTCGCATTAAGATTGTATTTATGGCAAATTAGTAAGTTTTTTTGAAAATTTTGCATTTTCACCCTTATAAAACTGCGGAATTAAAAAATAATTGAATTTGTGTTGAGGAATCAGGGATTCATAGGTAAAACACTCTTAGGTCTTCAAAGTAAACCCACCTAAAGTCAATTATTAATTATAGGTAATTAATTGTAAGATTTCTATATAATATTTTCATTACTTATGATAATAGAATTGCCTTCTTCTTTTTCCAAATTTTGGCAATTTTAGAGGTTCCCTTCTCGAATTTCAGTATTTTTAGTGTTATTTTGCAAATTTTAGCAATTTTTAGGGGTTATTATCTCAAGTTTCTGGATTTTAGTGTCTTTTTGCAACTTACCGCAATTTTAGGGCTTTGTCTCAAATATCTGGATTTTCAGTGTTTTCTTGAAACCTTCAGTAATTACCAGGGGTTCTTTTCTCAAAATTCAGGATTTTTTGTTGTTTTAACTTTTAACTGTTTTTTTATATATTTCAGCAATTTTAAGGGTATTTTTCTCAAATTTCAACATTTTAGTGTCTTTTTTCATATTTCAGCAACCTTGGGGTTATTTTCCCTCAATTTCACCATTTTTTGTTTGTTTCTAAATTTCAACATTTAGGTTTTGTTTTTAGTGTTTATTTTCCAAATTTAGGGTTGTTATACAAAAAAGCATGAAATTGGGAAAATGATGGTAATGTTAGGCTATGTGAGGGGTTTTGTAAAAATTTCGGCATTTTAAGGTTTTTTTTTGCAAAAAAGATAGCAATATTTGGGGTATAGTTTGTAAATTTCAGCAATTTAAAGAGATCTTGTACAACTTTCAGCCTCATTGGGTTTTTTTAATCTATCTTTCGGCGTTGGGATGAGAACCCGTGTAAAATTTTGGCGAAGATAAAAATCTCGTCTTAGTAATTTTCCTCACAACCCCATAAAAGTTTTCAGGGGCGTTTTTGTAACAAAATTCTTTTTAGTTTCCCACTTTAGGGTTTCGATTTTCAACAACCATTAGATTTCTTATGCATACTATTTGGTATTTAACTACATTCTTTCCTGAATTTTCTTTTCATACAAATTTTCAAGTTTTGTAAGGGTTAATATGAAATTTATGTATTTTCAGAGGGAATTGCAGCAGGAGGTACATATGGTGTTGTATCCAATTAATAACATGAAGACGAGGCTTCAGGCAGGTTAATTTTGAGGATTAAATTTTGTAGTGATATCAGCACAAATAAACCCAATTTTGGTTTTGATTTTGATTTTGATTTTGTATGCAGCTGATAAGATCCATTGGAAAATTTGTTGGTTTGGGCGGCAACATAGCTGCAGTTATACCGTGAGTTTAAATGAATATTTCATGAATGCCCCAATAAAGATATAAAATATCATGTATGTCCTTACAATGTTTTTACACTGCATCTGCACTATTCGTCAGAGTATAAGTTTTTGAGTATTTTTCCTGAAAATTATGGTGCTTTTGCTCATTTGGTATGCTCAAACTCTTTATTTTTCATCATATTCTGGGGCCATAAGGACAATATGAATAAAATGAAACTTGAAGGACCAATTTGTAATTTTTTTTACATTTTTGCTTTGTGTGTGTCAAAAATTTAAACGTGAAAAATTTACTAATGTATGTGCCCACAGAGGTAAATGTTTTTTTTTTTAAATTAAACTTTTTATTATTATAAAATTGTTTTTATTTTTGTCAGTGACATTTTTCAAATTCGTTACAATTTTCAGGTCGTTAAGACAAGAATGCAGACAGGGCAATTCGGGTCTGCACCTGAGGTGGTTCGTCTCATTATTAGAGAGGGATTTAAAGGCCTTTATGCAGTACGTGCCCTTATATTTCTCGTCAAATTTTACTACATATTCTTATTATATGATTATTTGATGTTAAAATTAATTTATTAATTTATTAATTTTAAATTTTCCTTTTCCCTTGAATATCCGCCATATCAGCTATTTTAAATTTAAACTATACACATATCCTGCAGACGCTGCCATGACTAGCAATTGCCTTTGTAGTACTGTCACATTTTATAATTTATATCCATACCCCTTAAAAAAATCAGAATTGTTATTAAAGGTATAACATGACATTTCTCATATTTATTTTTGTTTCTTTTTGTACTAGGAGCTGTTGTATTAGAAGTTACGCACGAAACGAGGTCTTAATCCTGCAAGAATAAGTTTTGCGTGTGGGCTGACCTGCCGCCTCATGTTCATCAAATCACCTCAACAGACCCCACAAGATGCAGGATAATTCCTTACATGACCAAATCAACCCTGCCAAGGTATGTCAATTTTGCAAAAGACCCTTCTATTGTTATAATTTACAATAAAGCCCTTACATATATTTTATTACTTTTTATTTAATATAGACCCTTATTAATATTGTGCTCACAGTGTCTTCAAGTTATGCTAGATAGGTTTGTTCTCTAGAGGTATCTAATATAATTAACTCTAATTTTCCATAATTATTAATTAAGTAGTATATTGTTATCTTAGGGTGAACTGGGCTGCACGATACGCTGATATCACACGCAAGACAAATATAAATCATATCTCGAATAGTATTATAATAATAATTATTATTACTATTATTATTATGTAATAAACATGTGAAATGTATAAGATTTACACCTATATTTGTAAGGTAAAATGATGTATTTGAAAGTTATATTGAGAACATATACCTATGTAAATGACGATTATTAATTATTAATTTTAATTTGTATTGCATGATCACTAAATTTAATTCAATATGGCTTTGTGAATAAAAATATTGTACGTCTGGATCATATTACCAATCAAGTAATAAAAGATCATATCATATAAAAAACATGGAAAAATATCAAATTATCTAAATTCTAATTAAATCATTTGTTCATACAATAATGTGTTCTTCAATACATATAATGTTAAATGAAAGCAATTTATGTAACATATTCCAAAACTCGCAGCGTAGCGCGGGTATTATCCTAGTAATAAAATAAAGTGAGATCATCTCCCATGAAAATATATCTGTTGGAGCTCTAGAGCTCGTTCGTCCGGCGAGATTCGACGAGAGAGATCGGCAGCATCTGTTTGTTCTTGTGTCGTCGTCACTTGCATAAAATGGGAATTCATCTCCAATGTTTGGTCTGATATGGCATCATTATTCTGTGTTTCATTTGGCAAGCCCACTTGATTCATGTTCGCTCCACCTCGAATTTCTTCAGTGGCGTGCACCGATGATTTGCTACGACCCAAGGCTGACTTGACGGAAGAATCCATCCTGGCAAAGTTCCTAGACAGTGCAC
Source organism: Luzula sylvatica (assembly GCA_946800325.1). Classification (NCBI taxonomy): domain Eukaryota; kingdom Viridiplantae; phylum Streptophyta; class Magnoliopsida; order Poales; family Juncaceae; genus Luzula; species Luzula sylvatica. Next base: position 55,146,057 of record OX326960.1, on the reverse strand, counting down.
GCAGTTTTATGATGACCAAATTCTCCTTTTATCTTATCCCAGTTTAGGTACACGTATCTTCCCAGACAGATTATGACCATGAGGCCGGAGACGGCACCTGTAATGATAAAAAGACCGGCGAAGCTTTTGAAATTGAGACTCGATGAGCCCAAGTCGGTGCTTTGGCTAGGGCAAGTGCTTGGGTCACCCAACCATTTTTTCTCGATTTGTGTCATTTCTTCTCCTTCTGTCACGTTCAAAATAGCCCTCGACACATCTGCTACTAGTGGAGAACCTCGTGGAAATACCTAAATTAGACCAAATGAGACGAAATCTCAAATTATATAAGATACGAGTGTATATGGATAAATGATCATGATTAGAGAATCTTACGAAACCAAAGCCATCCGTCTTATATGTCGTGCCCACCATAGTATAGTTAGCACAATACTTTCCCAAGAAGACCTTAAGGTAAGGAATTTCATCAAAAATAGCCGAAACCCCTCCATTGGACGAACCTTTGGCTAGGGCTTCTGCATATTCATCAACTGTACTATAATTCTTCATTTTAAGCGTGTCGAATTTCAGTCTTTTTAAGAGTCCGACTACAAAACTTCCGCTTTGATATCCAATGTAATCTCCACGCCTCACGAGTTCGTTTACGTCTGTAATTGTTGGAGTTAGTTGTTGTACAGTCAGCATGGATGCTAGACTCGCCGTGTAGCTTTGAGTTAGGATTAGCACTACAAATAGCCAGATAATGACCAAGATTTTTGATAGGTTGCTTTGTAATCTTGCATCTGATGGATGAAAATGAAATTAGATAAATCGGAAGTCAATTGATTCTAGATGAATTTAAAAGGTATTTCAAAATTTAAGTGCCAATGAATTAAAAATATAAGATAAAGAAACTATACTAACTGTGAGAAAAGACGAGAGTAGAGAATGAGAAGTAAAATACGAGTCCGAATTGCTCCCAAAACGTCCCTTGAAACCCTTCATTTATTCTGTGCTCAATCACCCATATAGCAAACCCAGTGAAGATGAAGAATGCCAGACTAGTGAGCCACAACATGGTACTTAGAGGTTGCAAAAATATCCACATGGTCTTACTCGTGTCCGCTTTGATCGGCACGACCATCGATACACCCGATTCTGTATATGGCAATGTAAAATCTACATAATTGGACCTGTTGGCAATAATTGTGGTGTCACCCACCACCGCATCGAAATTCTGTTCTCAATTTAGATATACTATCATTTAGAATAGATCAGAAAAATGTTAATAGTAGATGAATGGAAATAAATTTGCGGTTACTTACATTAAGATAGACTTGGTAGATGAAATTGTCATAAGATTTGGAGCTATCTTTAAATGGCACATACTCGTAGGTTATGTGGTAAGGTAGCTTTTTTAACGTAGCATTGAAAACATCGATGCAGTAGCCTGTAATTTTGGACTTGTTACTGATTGGATCTGATACATCCACAAATTCTTCGAAACCGTATTTCACCGGCACACCTATACGCAGTGTCTTTCCTTTTGTTGGAATAACCCAACCTTTCGGTATTGATGGTGGGTCCCCTGGCCATATGATTGTTTTTAATTTGTTATTCTTGTGACCTTTGTAGTCACTTGTTATCCCTTCTTTTTGAGTCCAAAATCCAACCGTCCTCGTGCTTTTTCCAATGACATTAAATATCTCATATTCCGGCAGTTGAAGCTGTCCATCTACGAGACTAAAATTACCAGCCAACCCATTGAATTTGGTCTTATTAATTGCGTCGAGTAGTTTAGCGCCAGTTTGTGAGACACCAATTTCATCCAATGCCGTGGAATCGGCACTCTCCCCTTTTGGCATTACAAAGCTCGGGTTTGTTATATTTGCCATCTCAACTGCCATTGCCATTGCCCAAGTTGCATCATACGCCCATAACTGGTACACGTTTGGTTCCATCACCTCACTGCCTGGGTAATCTTGTTGATACCTTGCTTGGTAACGAGTCGAAAAATCAATTATTTTATTTGACGGCGGGACATAAGGTCGAAATCCGACCACACCTTGCATGGACCTTAATATGGTTGGGTCAAGTGTGTCAATGACATACCCTATACCATCCGTTATGATCCAGACATAACCCTCGGACAACATATCAAGCTTTTGTGCAATGCGGAAGAGACGTGTAGCAAGAGGGGAGAGCATATGGACCAAAAACACACATGTTTGTAAGTTCATGAGTCGTTTGAGTTCCTTTTCAATCTGGTCATCTGTTGCCGTAATAGGTATAACGGCACGATCAAGGATCTGCACATCAATTGGTTGAAGTGCATCGACGAGGGAGGGGAGAATGCCTGACCCATAGTTCGAGTCCTCATAAATTGGGACAACGGCATGCCAACCGAAATGTTGGATGAAAGTGGCGATGGGAATGGATTGGGATGAGTCATCAGGACAAGCACGGGTGAAGTATGGGGTGTGGGACGGAGTGATTGTTGGGGATGTGGCCGAGAATGAGAGAAGAGGGACATGGGCTCGATCACAAAGAAAGGTTACGAACTCGGTCTCTGTCGAGGTTTGTGGGCCCATTATCCCTTCAACTTGGGTCTTCAATAGATCTACAACTACATTGAACAAAAGTGAATGTAAATATCAGGGTTGATGGTGCCAGCATGTCCGTTCCAAGATTGTAAAGTATTCAAACCAAAATTTTAAAATAAATTAATAATATATTATCCATTAATGGATAATATAGGCCTCGAACAAATATGGACACAACTCGTATTATTGGCTCGTAGTTGGGCTAATCGTTCTTCAGTTTGCGAATAATACACGTATAATTTACGAATACTTACATATTACGAATAAAATATGTATTAACGTACTCAACCTGATTAATAATTCAAGTATTTTATAATTTTTTTTGAAAAACACGAATAATGCACGTATTGTCGTGTTATACGTTTTTTAAAAGAAGAAAAATATAAATTTGTTAAATAAATAAAAAAACTTATATTTCCAAAAATGATTAAAGACAGTCAGAATATCAATAATAGTATATAAAATTTACTATTTTGAAATAAAATAAATATTATTTAACATAATAATTATATTTTTAATTATTTATGGATACACAATTGTATATATAATCGAATTATTGTATTCGCATTACGTAAAATAAACATAACTACAGATGAATAGCCGAATTGATGAATTATTATCGTATTACGTTTTATTTGACCGACATGAAAAACGTTTGATCCGAATTATACACGAACGTATTACGTACCGTATTATTCGCATATCACGAATGACTAAGTATGATTGGGTTATCTTTGGTGGAAGAAGATAGTTAAGGAACCGACTCTCCATGCAAATGAAACTAAGAAACAAAAAACATAATTAACATTGATAAAAAAAAAATCCAAAAACTCGCCTTTTCTAGAAGGAGAATTCTTAAAATAAAATCTATTTTTTTTCCATATTTTAAAAAAACCTTTACTTTTTTGATATTCCAAAAAACTTAACAAAGATTAATTTTCAAATAGCCCAATAGATGTTGAAATTAATTTTGGATGGTGTTACATTTTTTTGGACCAAAATACTCCTCTATTTTTGTAATATCTAGTTTTGCTAAACCATTTTAGCTATTTCTATTATTGTAAAGTAATCCACACTATTTTTAACATATATGAATTATTAAAAAAACAAATGAGACTATATGAAATATTCATATAATTTTAATATTTCATTTATTATGTATTTATTTAAAAAAAGTAACATCAATAATAAAAAAAATTACAATACAAAACATTTGAGCACCTTGAAATCTTTTTGGGAAAAATACAAGTTTTTACCTGATTGTTTTAATTTGAGGTGTTAAATGTTATTGTGACACATCAAAAATGTGTGCGAGGGGGGGGGGGGGGGGGGGGGGGGGGGGGGGGGGGGGAGGGAGGGATAAGGGGTATGTGTATCATTGCTCTATTTGTTAATGAAAAATTATATTTTTCTCTTTTACGTTTCCCCACAATTATTGATGTGTTGCAAAAATTTAATTGACTCAATTTAATGCTAAATTCAAATTAATACACGGTAAACAATGAAATTATGCAAATTAATACATAGTATTGATTATATGGAAAAATCGTATTAATTAGACGGTAAACGATATTTATTATGTAGTAAATCAAATTATTAAAAAATAATTTGGTCTATTTAATTATTTATTATATTTGATTTTACACATGACAAGTCATATTTATTTTAACAAAAATTTAAAATTTTATTTTCAAATTTTTTTAGAAGCAAAGTATTTTCATTTTTATTTTGCTTAGTTTTGCGAACTTATTATTTTTATTTATTTTGTATGATATTTTTATTCATGTGAATTCGTTTAACATATGTTAAACGGTGTATTAATTCGGTAAAATATTTTTTTTTTCAAATTTATAGATTTAACATATGTTAAACGGTGTATTAATTCGGTAAAAATAACTTTTTTTCCAAATTTATAGATTTATATTTGATTAATTAATATTATAAATGATGGTAAACAAACTTGTTTAAAATATTAAATAAATTAATGTTGTGTGAAACGGTAGATCTTTTTAATTTTTTTTTCCTATATATGATGAAAAAATTAAATATTAATGGTTTATCACTTTCATTAATGCAAGTGCTAACATATCAATCGGGCTGGGAGATTTTAAGGGGACATGCGTCATCACCTTTTGTTAATCATGCAAATATTTTTTATAGGAAGACGTTAGTGTTTTTTTAAGCAATGGAAAAAGAATCCGAGTTGAAAATGAAGACGTATTCATTTCAACTGAAAACCTGTAAATTGATAAAAAAAAGAAGCAGTAGAGACTTGGAATTGGAAGAAGTTAAAGTTTGGGAGAAGTACCAGCAGAAGCAGCACCAACAGTATCATTTGTAGAATCCCTGAAATCAAAACTGATTCTCGTTTTGAAATTTGGATTTGCGGCATAGAAATCCTCAGCTGCAATCAAAATGCTCGTGCGACTTCGCTTCCCTGCCGATAGCGCGAGATCGAGCACGACCCCAACACGCACTGGTCTTGTCGTGGCATTCTGAGCTCGAACTAACAAGCTTTCGAAGTCAACATTGGAGAAGAAGAAGAGCAAAAAGAACAAGAACAAGATACGAGGTAAAGGGATGCATGCAAGGTGCTTCTTTTTTGGTGATTCCATTTAGAAGTGTGACCAAGGCTTCGTTGTGAAGGATATTTTATCCTCGTTATTAGTGAGAATTTTCATTTAGACTTGTAGTACTTCTGTGTCCGTGGCACGACTTCGTTGTGAGGAGATATCTTTCAAGGCTCAAATCTAGTCAAGACTTTAATTACGAAATTGTCAAGTGGTTGATAGATACCCGCTAGTGAGAACTCCAGTCTATTTGTGTGGTTATGTAGTAGCGGGTGAACAGAAGATTCGATAACTTGCCAAATGAAATTCACTTGGAATGATCGGTTAAATGAATCTGGTCGTCCATATGACTTTGAAAGTTTGAAATAACTTTGAATAGACCGTATTGTGTCTTTCTCAACATACAGCCAGATTGAACAGAAATCTCGAAGGTCAATGGTAGTCGGAGTAGTACAAATATTAATTAGGAGACGGGGACAGATCATGATTTTTTAGATTGGAGGGGGCCAGTATAATGCATGGTGTAAAATGTAAACACTCAAAAGACATTAGTGGTTTTTATTGTTGTTTACTTTGCAGCATTTGAATGATACGTTTATTTATTATAGTTGCAAAACAATAAAAAAAAAAAAAAAAAAAAATCCAAAATTTACAAATTTTAATTTACATCTAATGAAAGGGAAAAAGTTTATAGTTGGAAAATATGTCATGGTTAAAATAATAAACTTACCCTTCAAAAAATTAATAATAATAGAACTCAATAATCAATATAACTGAAAATCTCCCCTTCTCCCTCCAAAAGGGAATTGTAGTAAACTAGATTTGTCTCCGTGCAATTGCGCGGGACAACGTACTCATTTTTTACATATATATTATATATTTTTTTAAATAGAATTAACACGCGAGCGAATTAACGCGCGTGCGTTTCAACAATATTAATCTAATCATGAAATATTTGCAAATATTATGATGTCAATAGATGCATAAAATTCATGAAATTAGTCTATCACGGATATTATTTTCTCATATAATTTGTTTAAATAGCATTTGCGCGGGTGCTTTCGAACTCGATTAACATAATCATGACATATTCGCAAATATCTTTAATGTCAATAGATATATTAATAAGGGTCCATTAAAGAATCGCAACGTGTCAGATGGATACAACGGGTACATGACAAATTATATGAAATCTCGTATAAATTTGAACTTAAAAAATTTCATACATACCCGTGCGAAATGAGCAAATAAAAAAAATTGAAAAGCAAAAAAAGCACCAAAATCGAAAAAGGAAAAAAAATTGGGGTAAAAAAGAAATTTACCCAAAAAAGATCAAAATTGAAAAATTAAGAAATAAGGGCTAAAAAGCAAATTTACCCAAAAAGGATCAAAATTGAAAAATGAAAAAATAAAGGGCTAAAAAGCAAATGTATCTCCCTCCACGTGTCACTACTTTGTGAGGGGAGTAGCATTATATCTAACACTAGCATGGTACCCGCGCAATTGCGCGGGTTTGTCATTCGAAAATAATTTCATACTTTTTTCTAACTTTTATGCTTTCATGAGTATTTCTTGAATGATTTGCATTACCCGTGCTATTGTGCATGTTTGCAGTACAAAATTTTGTTTTGTTTTATTTCATATAATTTTATTACGTTTTGTGTAATCGTGTATTTGTTTTGTATTTGTGATTCATGTTTCACATTTCTTATTGGCGTAGTTATTCGTTAATCTATTTTGTGAATATTTAATAGTTGCAAGTGAAACACATTAGTACGTGAGAATTATTTTATTATAACTAATCAATGAGAATAACAATGCAAAATAATTAATATTGTATTTGTCAAAACACCAATACTATTTGTTTATAATAAATTAAGAAGAAATCAATGTTCTTAATACATTAAATTTTACATCGATTTGTAGGCCTAATGGTACTCTAAAAGTGTATTTGCAAAATACAAAATTTACAAACACACACATAATATCCATAAAATATATTTACTCGAAGTGAAAATATTTAAAACAGTTCTTTTGAATGCCCAAAATATCAAAAATACCCCCACAAATTGTGTAATTTGTGAGAAATTACAATATTAAAAACATGATTAGAAATGTAATGCCTTTAAAATTAGTTTCACAAAACATGAAAACATCAAAAATATCCTTCTAATATTCATAAAATAAGGCAATGCCCTATATAGTCTCAAAATAGATCCACCCAAAAACGTTAAAATTTGACAAAAACTTGTAAAAATCCGAAGTGTCACGGTATTGTCATTCCAGTTTCTGCAAATTTAAAAAAATTCATAACTGAATTTTAAGACTTCAGTTTATCCCGATATACATAGACCAGATGCGCAACTAAAAAAAAATCAAAAAAGGACACATATCTATGCACTTAAATATAAATTTAATTTCAATTCTACAATTAAAAAAATTATGTGAAATAAATATATAAATAAAAATACTAACCAAGCTGATGCACAATACATGGAGAGAAATAAACTCGATCTCGCAACGCCCTTCATTGTCTTCCCAAGAATTGTATATGGCCTGTATTTATTATATTTCACAGAATATCATATTTGCTCTTCCCTAAATCGATAATATCATATTAATCCCCCTAAAATAAGAATCTTATCATATTTGCAAATTATGTAGTTTATGTTGTATTTACCCTCATGTTTATCACGTAGTGGCAATCTGTCTTTCAATCGAGCATCAAGTACAGGAAATCCTTTCAGAACAGCCTAGACACAGTGTCGTCGCCAGCCAAGCTCCTTCTCCTTGCTTTGCGGATCTTTCCATAGAAGCGAAGACAACCATAAGAAATAATCAATGAATGCGTCACTAAGCGATGAACCCATGACCAATCACCGAATCAGAGTCGGAGGCGATCGATTGCTTCACGCCAGTTTCGCAAATCTCATAATCGCACATTTATATCTAAAAATATACCTAAAATACAATTCTATTCCATGAATAACAATGAGATATAAATTCTAATAATACAAACATGAAACATTAAAATGAACGACTAAAATTTCACCCTAATATGAAGACCACGTAGCGCCATTCTCCGCCGTTCTACCCACCTGATTATTAAAAATAAGGAGTTAGAATGGAGATCTCCAATCCGCATAACTAATATTAGAAATCTCTCTCTCTCTCTCTCTCTCTCTCTCTCTCTCTCTCTCTCTCTCTCTCTCTATATATATATATATATATATATATATATATATATGGGGGCTTCTATCATACACCCCTTTCCTTATCATACACCCATTTTCAAGGGTATTTGGAGTAATTATCCATTTATGAATATTTAAGGTAAGATATTAAATATATTTATCAATTAATGTTTAACTAAATTGGAATTTTTTGTTGTTCATTTAAACAAAAATATCCATAAAAGATAAATCTTATGATACACCCTTTTACAAATATAATTAATTGCTAAAATACCCAAAATACCCTTGTAAAAGGGTGTATGATAGAACTCCCCATATATATATATATATATATATATATATATATATATATATATATATATATATATATATATACATAATAATTTTTTCTGGTCTCATTGTTGCCCGCTGAATTTTTTGCACGACATTATTTTTTTGATCTCAGAACCCCGAAATAGCATCTGTTCGTTGCGTTAATATATGTTCTTGTGGTGTATTTCATCACAGATCATAGGGAAGGAGTAAAAACATTAAAGATAAAGAGAGAGGAAAACATAATCAATAGTTTAAAATCGACTTCTATCAAGAATTTCGTTTACACAATCAATTGAAAGCATCATCGAGCGAAAAGAAGGAGCACAATGCCGTTTTCGAGAGGAATCAGAGGCAATTTATAATTTTTCAAACTCGATTCAATAAAGGGACCAAACATTTTGGACCCAATTCGAGAGAGAGCCAGCGTAAATGAAACTCAAACCAACAACTTTCATCAATATTCATACAAATCACGGCATAATCCAACCAATTTCAGACTTGTTGCGTTACCCATCTCTGACGACTGCGTATCAGCCGTTTCCAGACAAATTTAGACACCATGAAGCCGCTGAGTTATGAAGAAAGTGTTCATATCACAACGAGTGGCGTGGACAAATAGGGTGGCAAGGCAATGTTTTGAATTATATCTATTTCATGATTTAAGATAAAGATATCCATCTAAAGAGAGGCAACCGAGGAATTTTGAGACCCAATTCAATAACCAAATAAAGTATTTGGACCCAATCAAAGAGAAAGCAAGTCCAAATCAAACCCAAACCAACATTTCTTATCGACATTCGGATGAAATAAGAATTTTAACAAAAGAATCATACAAATTTGAGGAGCTTGATCAGCTCAATTTGAGCAATTAGTCAGCCAGCCACATACCCAATTCAAGAGGAACCAATATGAAAGAAAATTGAAAGCAACAATTTTCATTGATATACATAGAAAAATCAGAGAAGAATGAGAGTAATTTGAGAGTAGTTCCGACATATCAGACCCAATGAGAAATTAACCCACTGAGATGAACATCAACATAAGAGAAACCAGAAGCAAGAAGAGAGAAAGCAAAACAAAAAAGAGCAGCACATGGCTTTAACAAACCTCGCAAAAGAGAAAGGAGAAGCTAGAAGAAGGCAAAACATAGAAAATGACATCACATCGCTTTAACAGGCCTCGCAAAAGAGAGAGAAAGCATAAAATAGAAGGCCAAATAGAATGAAATATGTATTTGCAATATACCAAAGAAAGAAAGCAAACAGACACACAGATCTGCAAGCACAATCAACGAAAACACGAAAGAAGAGGCCAAGAGTAGAAAACATAAATCAGACAAAAACACACAAAAAAAACATAATCAGCAGAGAAAGCAAGAGCGAGAAAAGCAGACGAAAAATGGAGAACAGCATATGCCCTTAGCAACCCTCGCGATTTCAACAGAGGGTCAAATCTCGACTCATAAGCCAAAGAAACGGCAACTAAACGCAACAAATTACTACATAGGCAAAATGAAACTAAAGAAGAACATCCCACACAATAATCGTCGGCCATGCTCTGGCGATTCGTCTGGCCGCCGTGCCGCACGACACAAAATCGCCTCACGGCTAGGGTTTTGAAGAGTTAGGGTTTAGCAGTGGAAGTAAGAGAAAGAAATGAGCCGCAAGAGAGAGAGAGAGAGAGAGAGAGAGAGAGAGAGAGAGAGAGAGAAGAAAAAGGGGTATATCGATGGGTTTGGCAATTTTTTAAATAGACCCACCACATCATGGTTCGGGAACCTATTTTGGTTTACCCGCCTCATGGTGTACATGAACCAATTCCAAACAAAATTGTGATATCTACAGCCGTCTGATGGAGATCGAACGGTCCATATCACAAAGAGTGACGTGGCCGAATAGGGTGGCAGGAGAATGTTTTGCATTATATCTATTTTAAGATAATAACCAAGTATAGTGATGAGTGCGAATATAATAGGGTTTTACGCACTCATCTGGACTTAAAACGTTTTAAAAATTATACTAAATGAACTCTTAAACGTTAAAATACTAACAAAATCACGAGAATTGCTCGTTGGCATCTTGTTTGAGTATATTTGCAGATTTAGTACAATACGGGAAAAAAGGCCTCTAGAAGTGAAGAAATGCAAGTATCGAGGGTCTTGGCACCGTTCCTAGCTTTCACAATGCAAAACAAGCCAAAATCACGATTATTGTTGGAAGATCAAAAAATGGAAAGAAGCTGCAGAATCTCAGAATTTGGCAGGTAATAAAATGGCCATATCTTTTTATTGGTAACTCCAAATTTGGTGATTCAAGTTGCCATAAATTCAGGAAGGAATCCTCTAAAATATTGCATAATTCACACCTCAAATTTCGTGGCCCACACCCTGATATGGGCCCACTTTCTACAGCCATGTATGCTGTGACCTAACCCTAGCCGTCGACTATAAAAGGCTATCGCTGCCTTTGCTAGGGTCACCTTTCCATCTTCGATTTTCATCCTTTCACCAGCCACCATCCACCTCTCATCCTCCTCTTTCTCCACTCGCCTCATACGCCTTTTCGCAGTCGTCAGCCATCGAAGAAGATCACGTCGTTTAGGAGCCGGAGTTTACGAAGAAGAAGACGTTCGTCAACAAATCGGTTTACTCTTTCTCGTGTTTAGTTTTACGATGTATTTGATATTTAGATTTGTTTTGTTGTCGAACATGAGTAGCTAAACATTTATCTAGGGTTTAGGGTTCATTAGTACTTGCGATGTTTTGGTAGTATTATATGCTTTGTTTCTTTCAGATTTGATTTGTGTTTTGTGCCTTGATATTACTCGTCTTAATTAACCGTTTGTACGCGTTTAGACCAGCCTAAGTGACATAGGTTAGGACATCCTTGACTAAGTACCGGGAGTGGACGTTTAGGATTGTTTAAGCCCCCAAATAAACCCGTCAAACCAAGTAGTTAATATCGTTTTAGGTTAACCTTGCGAAGCGAGAGCGGAGTGAGAAACCAGATTGTAAACGCACAAACTTGGACCGTTGTATTCTAAGAACATTGGTACACGTCACCCACGGGATTATAGAATTATCATAGAGCGTAACGGGTCTTTCTTAGGCATAGTCAGCGAGAGCAACAGTGTTTAGGTTGGATACGTCTAGTCGCGAGCGAGAGCCGGTCTAGGAAGAATAGGATAACACCTCCACCAAAGTCAGGTTTCGAGAGAGCGTTTAGCAACCTTTAGAACACACCTAATCATCCAAGTAGAATACAAACACCCTAGAGCCCTCTCCTATACTAAAAAACCCTTTCTTTTCCGTTAAAATCTATCCCGAATCAACCAACAAACCTCAGTTTTAGATCGAGTCGAATTGTGAATCTGAAGTCGCCGCTAGTACTCGACCCTCTCTGTGGATCGACCCCTAACGTACTCAACGAATACCATGCGCTTGTGGTCCAATTAGTCATTTAGGGTTTTAAATGTTGAAAAGCCCTGCTTAAACGTAAATACGCAACAAGCTTTTCTGGCGCCGTTGCCGGGGAGGTGTTTGATATTAGTTGATTTCCTGGTTTTCGAGATCGATTCACCCATTTTAGTTTTCTTTTATTTTCAGATTTCAGATATTAGCTGGCAGAAAGGTACAATCTAAGAAGCAAAGCGCGAAGGTCACCGCAGATTACGATGGAGAAAAACCAACCGAATCAAGAAGAGAATGTCCGACCAGTTACGCCTCGCGCACGTGCTCTACGTGAATACACTTCGCCCAGCACCACGGCAATTGGGAGAAGCATCGCGCCACCTGGTATCGCTGCAAACAATTTCGAGCTCAAAACACCGCTTCTAAATATGGTGCAAGCAAATCAGTTCGGTGGTGGTGCGATGGAGGATCCGTACGCTCACTTACAAAATCTATACAAAATAGCGAGCACGATAAAGGTAAATGGAGTTTCGAATGATACTATCATGCTAACTCTTTTTCCTTTTTCTCTCAGGGGCAAGGCAAAACAATGGCTTTACTGTCACTCCGACGGACATTTTACGTCGTGGAACCAACTCTGCGACGCATACCTCGCCAAGTACTTTCCGCCCTGTTACGCACCCAGATTACGAGTTTTCAACAAAATGCAGGCGAAACCTTATACGAAGCGTGGGAGCGTTTCAAGGAATTACAAGACGCGTGCCCTCGTCACGGCCTAGCGAAGTGGCTGCTCTTGCAAACGTTTTACAATGGAGTCACCTACCAAACCCGCGCCAACCTCGACGCGGCTTCGGGAGGTGCATTGATGGATAAGAGTGTGGAGGAAGCTAGGGAGTTGATCGAGAACATGGCCCTCAATTACCATGGATGGTCGAATGATCGCGCCCCCACGACGGGGCGACAAGGTGTTTTAGAAGTCGACGCGAGAACAGCCATAAACGCCAAGCTAGACATGCTCACGAGGAAGCTCGAGCACGTTGATTTGAGCAATCCGAGGTCGAAAGAGAGGCAAGTTACGTTCGCTTGTGACGCATGTGGTGTGCAAGGACACGAGACGAAAGATTGCGATGCCAACCAAGAGGAGGTACAATTTTTAAATTCGAATTCTGGTTGGAGAAATAACAATAACAACTTTCGTAGCGATAATAATGGCATATATAGGCCCCCACAACAACAATCTCGTTTTAATAATTTTTCTAGTGGTCCGAACCCTTCGGGGGAGGACGTAATTGAAAGAAATACAGTTTCGGATCAACCGTAAAAGTGTAGACAAGGATAAACGAACGTACGCGTTCGTAGGCATACAAAATAGTTTTAGTAACACTGGCATAACTTTCAGTGGGAAACTCCATTTTGAATGGTTCAAATTGGGTTAGATAGATAATGAGATTATCTAGAACTTTCATGTAGAAATATTTTTCATTTGAGCGAAGTATCAGTGTCGTTTTAATGGTATACCGAAAGGGTGCGACAGTTTGACATACAGTTAGTAAAACGTCCGTAACTTTCGCATCCGAACTCCAATTGGGCCAGGCCAAATTGGGTTGGAAAGATAATAAGATTATCTACAACCTTCCACTACAACACATGTGTTTCTTAGGGTTGGGCCGCCCCTAAAATATGCTCATTATTGGGTCGGCCAGCCCCAATAAACCATTTGGGTCGGTTAAAACAAGATCAGTCCGACCCTGATAATTCGAATTCTTGGGTCAGCCCGTCCCAACAGTAATCTACCGCCCCCATATCTCTTTTGGGTCGCCCTTTTATTGGGTCGGACCGTCCCTACGGCCAGGGTCCGCCCGCCCCTATAAGCCAGCCCGCCCCAATAACTTGTTGCAGCTGCCCGACCCAAAATCATACCGACCCAATAACTGTAGGATCTGCCCGCCCCTATAACCTACCCGCCCCAACAACCAACTAGGGTCGGCCCGCCCCAAATTTTGCCCGACCCAATACCTTCCATGCTGTGGGCCCGCCCCAAATTCCCGTAAAATATCTTTCCTTCCCCTCCTCTCTCTCTCTCTCTCTCTCTCTCTCTCTCTCTCTCTCTCTCGTTGTGGAGTCTCTCTCTTTCCCTCTCTCTCTCTCTCTCTCTCTCTCTCTCTCTCTCTCTCTCTCTCTCTCTCTCTCTCGCTGTGGAGTGTTCTTTCCCTCTCTCTCTCTCGCTGTGCTATGGAGCTCGTTTCCCTCTCTCTCTCTCTCTCTCTCTCTCTCGGTCTTTCCCTCTCTTTCTTACCCCTCACTGTTAATTTCAGATCTGTGGACTTAATCTTTTTTCTTTTTATTTGTTAATTTCAGGTTTGATTTGGTGCTTGCTGCGTAACTCATTGCTCTCTCGAATCTGGTGTGTTGTTCCTTGTAGTTCGGGTTCCTTTTTTTCTCGTTTTTCATTCTTTTTCTACAATAACTCGACCGATTCAAATTTTTTTTTTTGCTGGCATGGATTCCTTCTTTTTTTCTCACTGTTAAATAATCTAGTATTTTCTCTTCTGAAAGTATTTATACTTAATTTTAGAATTTTTTCATTTGTATTTGATCTTATCTCTCTAATGTCATTTTTTCAGGGAGGATTTGGCTGCTGACGTGGAGGAAGAGGCGGAGACGATGGTTGGGGAACTGGTTCTGGCGTGGTTCCTGTGGAGTATTTGGCGAACGCAAGAGCCAATACCTCGACGAACGAAAGGGCAAATATCTCGACGAAATTTATCAAATTAGGGTTTGAATTGATCTGATTAGGGTTGAACCGATCTGTTTTTTTTTAATTTATTTATTAATTTATATCATAATATATTGATCTGTTCTTTCATGTATTTTTTGGACTAAATGCAGGTTCTCCGGAATTAAGGAGGCGTCCAGTAGCAGGGAAATAACGGTGTCGGTACTGCCCAGATCCAGCTCCATACCAGTACCGGTACAGGGAGATGGGACTACGGGGGTTTCAATTGGGATTTCAGCTCCGGATCTCTCTTGCTGCAGGTATTTTTGTGTTTTTTCTTTTCGTTTTTTCAGTTTTTTTTTTGTAGTAAATTGTTGAATTTGGGTTTCAATTGGGGAAAAATGTAGAATTAGGGAAACAGTTTTGTGATTATTGCTGAATTTCGGTTTTAATTGTTGAATTAGGATTTTAATTGTTGAATTAGGGTTTCAATTGTTTAATTTGGGTTTCAATTGTTCAATGAGGGCTTCAATTGTTTAATTGGGGTTTCTTTATAGAGATGGAGGACGGATGAGGACGAATCAGACGTGGATTGCGAGTTGTTGGTTACACGCTACAGAGGCAGAGAATTTTAGTTTCACCGCTGCCGGGGTTCGATTGGAGCTGGTTACACGCGACAGAGGCTTCAATGTTGGTAAATTTTCTGATAATTTTTTATTTTTCAAGTTTTTCCAAATGATAAATATGATATTTTAGAAGGGTAAATATGTGAATCCTCCTTTGTCCTTGAATATTTTAGTATAATTTACTATATTTTGGTATACTTAAATTTTTTTTTTTGTGCTATATTAGGAGGGTATAAATATTTCTGTTTTTAGTATGATTATTCTTCAATGTTAATAACTGTTATTATTATTTTCAGCATTAGTGATGTAGATATAATGTTTTTTATAAAAATAAATATTATTTATTATTATTTAAATACATATTCTTTATTTTGAGAATATATTTTTGTTTAAATTATTATTATTTATGATTATTATATTGTTTTTATAGGGAAATGATTATAACCAACACTTGGCCCTGGTACGAGCCTTCGAGGGGTGGAAAGATGCGCAGCAAGCTTCGAGGAATTAATGTACCAGCAAGTCGTACCAGGGAGTTCTATTCCGTTTTTTTCCCTTGCGCAGTAAGTTCTATTCCATTTTATTTTCATTGTGATATTGGAAAATTGCACAAAAGTCCTTGCATTCTTAAGAAATTCAATATTTACTCCCTCGTTAGAGATAATGCATAAATAGCCTCTCTTTTTTTTTTCCTTTGTTGAATTAACGTTTGTAATTTTTTACTCGTCATTTTAAGTTCTATAAATGAAAACTTACATGTATTTCTTGTCTTTTTTTCATAATTAGGTTAAACAATGTGATTAGCGGCAAAAAAACAAGAGGAAGTCAAGAAGAGAGTTGTCCTCTCAAGACGGTTAATTTTTCATGATCTGTTTGTACTATTTTTAAATCTGTCAAGAAATTAATGTTGTAATAATTTGGCCTCTTCATTATTATTATTTTGTTTAAGTTTTAAAAATTCATTTTCACCATCTTTTTGGTCAAATTTGTATGTAATAATAAGTCTTCTTTGTTGAATTTGCACGTAGGATTTATGTTTGTGTGTTTGTGTATTTGGTTGTTTGTTGAATTTGAGCGTAGGATTAGTATTTCAAATAAATATAATTATATAATAATTTATATAATAATATTAATTATTAATTATATATATAATTAATAATTAATAGAATTATATAATTAATAGAATTACTAATTATAATATAATATTTCGAATAATTACTAATTAATATAATAATATAATTACAATATAATATTTCGAATAATTAATAATTAATATAACGGTCGGCCCGTCCCATTTGACTGATTTGACGGCAGAGGGTTATAGGGTCGGTCCGCCCCATTAATGTGTGTTATAGGGTCGGCCCGCCCCATTAAATACCGCCCCGAAAGGACTATAGGGTCGGCCCGCCCCTGACAGGAACGCGACCTTTAGGGTCGGCTAGTTAGGGTCGTCTGACCGTTCCAATAAGCTATTGGGGCGGTTTTGAGGTCTTGTTAGGTCAGTTTTGGCCGCCCCAATAGCCCATGTATGTTGTAGCGTTCTTGAAGGTTTAAAGTCGGTTCGAACGATTTAATATTTTCGTTTCAACAGAATACTGAAAGGGTGTCTGCAGTTTTCTGTTTGAAAAGGTGTATATTAGATATACATATCTTTTGGCCCATCCTTATCCTATGTGATATAAATAGGATGTTTCTCTCTCTCTCTCTCTAGTCAATCCATTCAGTCCAACCTGTTGAATTAATAAGATTAATCCAGAATATTGAGTCATCTTTCGGAGAGTGAAAGAGTGCGAAGAGAGAAAACCGAGAAAAAGAGTTTTTCTCGGAATAGAGAATCAATCTAATCGAGCAAGTTCACCGGTGCTTCGTCTAGGCAGTTGCACCTGCGACCGAAGTCTTACGACTCAAGGTGGATACGAGTAGAGGAGCGACATCTGTGGCTCTTCGGTTGTGATCAATCTGGAGGAATGATAATCGTCGACGAAGTGGTGGGTTCGCGTGGTATGGGACGCGCGGCTAGTCACCAACGTGACACATGAGAAAGAAGGAATAGCGATCAACCCTTCGAGTGCAATCAATTTTGCACCGGTATGAATCTATCATTCTATTGCATCGTACCCTCGAAGTCATGGCGTGATCTTAGATTTTGGGAACCGGACCGGGCCTTCATATCCGCTGCGCGGGCCAGGGGTCGGGTGAATTCCCAACAATGGTATCAGAACGATCGTCATCGATTCGAGGGTCGAATCATAGTCGTATATATGATATACGCACGGGTTATCAAAGTTCGTACCCGTTTGCATGATGTTACATGTACGAGGTAATTTTCTCAAATTTTTCCTTTTTGATGGTTTTTCGAGCGTGATCCCGGTAGAATTAGGTTATACATAGGTAAATATTTCCGCTGCGCACCTTGATAAACGTGTGTATAACCCAACAACATGAAAATTAAGTATTTTTCTTGTTTTATACTTTAATTTTAACATTTTTAAAAAAATATCTTAATTGAATTTTTTGAAGGTGTTAGACTTTTGTTTTTTGCGTTTTTAAAAATTTTCAAATTTTTTATATTCGTGTGTGTTAATCTTCAATTATAGAGTATTTTGAGTACGAAATGAAAATTGTGTATTTGGCTTGTGTTAAACTGCAATTTTAATATATTTTTAAAAAATATCTTAATTTAATTTTTTGAAGGTGTTAGACTTCAGTTTTTGCATTTTTAATAAATTTTTGGAGAATTGAACTTTTGTGTGTGTTAGTCTTCAGTTACGGAGTATTTTGAATACGACATGAAAATTGCGGAGTTTGATGGTGTTACACCCAAATTTTAACAATTTTTTTTAAAAAATCTTAACTGATTTTTTTGAAGGTATCAGACTTCTGTTTTTGCACTTTTAAGAAATTTTTGAAAAATTGAAATTTGTGTGTGTTAGTCTTCAATTATAGAGTACTTTGAGTAGGATATAAAAATTGAATAAGTCGTTTGTGTTACAATTCAATTTTAACATTTAAAAAAATATATCTTAATTGAATTTTTTTAAGGTGTTAGACTTCAGTCTTTGCATTTTTAAGGAATTTAAAAAAAAAATGAAATTTCTGTGTGTTAGTCTTCAATTACGAAGTATTTTTGATTCAACAAGAAATTGAGTATTCTGCTTGTGTTATACTTTAATAATAACGTTTTAGTAAAAAACTATCATAATTGAATTTTTCGAAGGTGCCAGAGTTCAGTTTTTGCATTTTTAAGAAATATTTCAAAAAATTGAAATTTGTGTGTGTTGTCTTCAATTACGGAGTATTTTGAGCACGACTTGAAAATTGAGTATTTTCCTTGTTTCATACTTCAATTTTTTAATTTTTTTTTAAATATCTTGGTTGAATTTTTTGAAGGTGTTAGACTTATATTTTTGCATTTTCAAAAAAAATTGGAAAAAACTGAAATTTGTGTGTGTTAGTCTTCAATTACCGGGTAATTTGAGTGCGACACGAAAATAAACTATTTTGGATGTGTTAGACTTAAATTTTAACATTTTTTGAAAAATATCTTATTTGATTTTTTTGAAGCAGACTTCAGTTTTTTATTTTGAAGAAATTTTTGAAAAAATTGAAAATTGGATGTGTTAGTCTTCAATTACGGAGTATTTTGAGCACGGCATGAAAATAAAGTATTTTTCTTGTTTTATACTTCTATTTTATCATTTAAAAAAAATACTTTAATTCAATTTTTTAAAGGTGTTAGACTTATGTTTTTGCATTTTTAAGAAAATTTGGAAAAAATTGAAATTTGTGTGTTAGTCTTCAATTACGCAGTACTTTGAGTCCGACATGAAAATTGAGTATTTTGCTTGTGTTACACTTAAATTTTAACATTTTTTTAAAAACATACCTTCATTGAATTTTGTGAAGGTGTTAGACTTCAATTTTTACATTTTTAAGATATTTTTGAAAAAGTTTAAATTTGTGCGTGTTAGTCTTCAATTACGGAGTATTTTTAGTACGAAATGAAAATTGTGTACTTGGCTTGTGTTACACTGCAATTTTAATATATTTTTTAGAAATATCTTCATCGAATTTTTTAAAGGTGTTAAACTTCAGTTTTTGCATTTTGACGAAATTTTTTAAAAAATTTAAATTTGTGTGTGTTAGTCTTCAATTACGGAGTAACTTGGGTATGGAATAAAAAATGAGTTTTTTGCCTGTGTTACACTTCAATTCTAAAAAAATTTAGAAAATATCTTTATTCAATTTTTTGAAGGTGCTAGACATCAGTTTTTGCATTTTAAGAAAATTTGGAAAAAATTAAAATTTGTGTGTGTTAGTCTTCAATTACGAAATATTTTGAGTACGACGTGAAAATTGAGTATTTATCATGTGTTACACTGAAATTTTAACATTTTAAAAAAAATACCTTCCTTGAATTTTTTTAAGGTGATATAGGCTTCAATTTTTACATATTTAAGACATTTTTGAAAACGTTGAAATTTACGTGTGTTAGTCTTCAATTACGGAGTATTTTTAGTACGAAATGAAAATTGTGTACTTGTCTTGTGTTACAATGCAATTTTAATATTTTTTTTTACAAATATCTTCATCGAATATTTTGAAGGTGTTAAACTTCAGTTTTTGTATTTTGACGAAATTTTTGAAAAAATTGAAATTTGTATCTGTTAGTCTTCAATTACGGAGTAACTTGAGTACGGAATAAAAAATGAGTTTTTTGCCTGTATTACACTTCAATTTTTAAAAAATGTCGAAAATATCTTAATTCAATTTTTTGAAGGTGTTAGACTTCAGTTTTTACATTTTTAAGACATTTTCTGAAAAAATTGAAATTTGCGTGTGTTAGTCTTGAATTACGGAGTATTTTAAGTACGAATTGAAAATTGTGTACTTGGCTTGTGTTACAATGCAATTTTAATATACTTTTTAAAAATATCTTCATCGAATTTTTTGAAGGGGTTAGACTTTAGTTTTTGCATTTTGATGAGATTTTTTTAAAAAATTGAAATTTGTGTGTGTTAGTCTTCAATTACGGAGTAACTTGGGTATGGAATAAAAAATGAGTTTTTTGCATGTGTTACACTTCAATTTTAAAAAAAAATTCGAAAATATCTTAATTCAATTTTTTGAAGGTGCTAGACTTCAGTTTTGGCATTTTAAAGAAATTTTGGAGAAAAATGAAATTTGTGTGTGTTAGTCTTCAATTACGGAGTATTTTGAGTACGACACGAAAATTGAGTATTTTCCTTGTCTTATACTTCAATTTTAACCTTTTTAAAACAATATCTTAATTGAATTTTTTGAAGGTGTTAAACTTATTTTTTGCATTTGTAAGAAAATTTGGAAAAAATTGAAATTTGTGTGTGTTGGTCTTCAATTACGGAGTATTTTGAGTACGGCATGAAAATTGAGTATATTTTACATGTGTCACTCTTAAATTTTAACATTTTTTTAAAAAATACCTTCATCGAATTTTTTGAGGATGTTAGACTTCTGTTTTTACATTTTTAAGAAATTTTTGTGTATTACTACTTCAATTACGGAGTATATTTAGTATGAAATGAAATTGTGTATTTGGCTTGTGTTACACTGCAATTTTAAAATTTTATTAAAAAAATACCTTCATTGAATTTTTGAAGGTGTTAGCCTTCAGTTTTTGCATTTTTAAGAAATTTTTGAAGTAATTGAAATTTGAGTGTGTTACTCTTCAAATACGGTGTATTTTGAGCACGACATGAAAATTGAGTATTTTCCTTGTTTTATACTTCAATTTTTAAAAAAAAAATTCAAAATATCTTCGTTGAATTTTTTGAAAGTGTTAGACTTCTATTTTTGAATTTGTTTAAAAATTTTGGAAAAAACTGAAATTTGTGTGTTAAGTCTTCAATTACGGAGTAATTTGAGTACGACATGAAAATTCTTTATTTTGGATGTGTTACACTTAAGTTTTAAAAAATTTTACAAAAATATCTTATTTGAATATTTTGAACGTGTTAGACTTCAGTTTTTGTATTTTTAAGAAATTTTTGAAAAAATTAAATTTGTATGTGTTAGTCTTCAATTATGGAGTATTTAGAGTACGCCATGAAAATTAAGTATTTTTCTTGTTTTATACTTCAATTTTAACATTAATTTGAAAAATATATGTTAATTCAATTTTTTGAAGGTGTTAGACTTCTGTTTTTGCATTTTAAGAAAATTCGGAAAACAAATTGAAATTTGTGTGTGTTCGTCTTCAATTACGCAGTATTTTGAGTACAACGTGAAAATTGTATATTTTGCATGTGTCACACTTAAATTTTACCATTTTTTTAAAAAATACCTTCCTTGAATTTTTTGAAGGTGATATAGGCTTCAATTTTTACATTTTTAAGATATTTTTGAAAAAATTGAAATTTGCGTGTGTTAGTCTTCAATTACGGAATACTTTTAGTACGAAATGAAAATTGTGTACTTGGCTTGTGTTACAATGCTATTTTAATATTTTTTTTCCAAATATCTTCATTTAATTTTTTGAGTGTGTTAGACTTCAGTTTTTGAATTTTGACGAAATTTTTGAAAAAATTGAAATTTGTGTGTGTTAGTCTTCAATTAGGGAGTAACTTGAGTACGGAATAAAAAAATGAGTTTTTTGCCTGTGTTACACTTCAATTTTTAAAAAATTTCGAAAATATCTTAATTCCATTTTCTGAAGGTGTCAGACTTCAGTTTTCGCATTTTAAAGAAATTTTTGAGAAAAATGAAATTTGTGTGTGTTAGTCTTCAATTACGGAGTATTTTGAGCACGACACGAAAATTGAATATTTTCCTTGTTTTACACTTCAATATTAACCTTTTTTTAGTAAATTTCTTGATTTAACTTTTTGAAGGTGTTAGACTTCTGTTTTTGCATTTTTTAAGAAAATTTGGAATAAATTGAAATTTGTGTGTGTTGGTCTTCAATTACGGAGTATTTTAAGTACGGCATGAAAATTGAGTATTTTACATGTGTCACTCTTAAATTTTAACATTTTTTTAAAAAACATCAATTTTTTTTAAGATGTTAGACTTCAGTTTTTACATTTTTAAGAAATTTTTGAAAAAATAGAAATTTGTGTGTGTTAGTCTTCAATTACGGAGTATTTTTAGTACGAAATGAAAATTGTGTATTTGGCTTGTGTTACACTGCAATTTTAACATTTATTTTAAAAATACCTTCATTGTATTTTTTAAAGATGTTAGGCTTCAGTTTTTGCATTTTTAAGAAATTTTGGAAATAATTGAAATTTGAGTGTGTTAGTCTTCAATTACGGAGTATTTGGAGCACGACATGAAAATTGAATATTTTCCTTGTTTTATACTTCAATTTTTTTTTTCAAATTTAAAATATCTTCATTGAATTTTTTGAAAGTGTTAGACTTCTGTTTTTGCATTTTTTTTTTAATTTGGAAAAAACTGAAATTTGTGTGTTCTAGTCTTCAATTACGGAGTAATTTGAGTACGACATGAAAATTCATTATTTTGGATGTGTTACACTTAAATTTTTACATTTTTTTAAAAAATATGTTATTTGAATTTTTTGAAGGTGTTAGACTTCAGTTTTTGTATTTTAAGAAATTTTTGAAAAAATTGAAATTTGTATGTGTTAGTCTTCAATTACGGAGTATTTAGAGTACGACATGAAAATTAAGTATTTTTCTTGTTTTATACTTCAATTTTAACATTTTTTTCAAAAAATAAGTTAGTTCAATTTTTTGAAGGTGTTTGACTGAAAATTAAGTATTTGAACTTCTGTTTTGCATTTTAAGAATAATCGGAAAATAAATTGAAATTTGTGTGTGTTAGTCTTCAATTACGCAGTATTTTGTGTACGACGTGAAAATTGAGTATTTTGCATGTGTTACACTTAAATTTTAACATTTTTTTAAAAAATACCTTCCTTGAATTTTTAGAAGGTGATAGGCTTCAATTTTTACATTTTTAAGACATTTTTGAAAACGTTGAAATTTACGTGTGTTAGTCTTCAATTACGGAGTATTTTTAGTACGAAATGAAAATTGTGTACTTGGCTTGTGTTACAATGCAATTTTAATATTTTTTTTACAAATATCTTCATCGAATTTTTTGAAGGTGTTAGACTTCAGTTTTTGTATTTTGACGAAATTTTTGAAAAAATTGAAATTTGTATTTGTTAGTCTTCAATTACGGAGTAACTTGAGTACGGAATAAAAAATGAGTTTTTTGCCTATATTACACTTCAATTTTTAAAAAATGTCGAAAATATCTTCATTCAATTTTTTGAAGGTGTTAGACTTCAGTTTTGGCATTTTAAAGAAATATTTGAGAAAAATGAAATTTATGTGTGTTAGTCTTCAATTACGGAGTATTTTGAGTACGACATGAAAATTGAGTATTTTCCTTGTTTTATACTTCAATTTTTAAAAACAATTTAAAAATATCTTCATTAAATTTTTTGAAAGTGTTATACTTCTGTTTTTGCATTTTTGAAAAAAATTTAGAAAAACTGAAATTTGTGTGTGTTAGTCTTCAATTACGGAGTAATTTGAGTACGACATGAAAATTCATTGTTTTGGATGTGTTACACTTAAAATTTAACATTTTTTAAAAAAAATATCTTATTTGAATTTTTTGAAGGTGTTAGACTTCAGTTTTTGTATTTTTAAGAAATTTTTGAAAAAATTGAAATTTGTATGTGTTAGTCTTCAATTACGGAGTATTTAGAGTACGACAAGAAAATTAAGTATTTTTCTTGTTTTATACTTCAATTTTAACATTTTTAAAAATAAGATATCCTAATTCAATTTTTGAAGGTGTTAGACTTCAGTTTTTGCATTTTTTAGTATTTTTTGAAAAAATTGAAATTTGTGTGTGTTAGTCTTCAATTAGGGAGTATTTTGAGTACAACATGAAAATTGAGTATTTTGCTTGTGTTACACTTCAATTTTAACATTTTTAAAAATAAGATATCATAATTGAAATTTTTGAAGTTGTTAGACTACTGTTTTTGCATTTTTATAAAATATTTGAAAAAAATTGAAATTTATGTGTGTTTGTCTTCAATTACGGAGTATTTTGAGTATGACAAGAAAATTGAGTATTTTGCTTGTGTTACACTTATTTTTTAACAACTTTTAAAAAAATATCTTAATTGAATTTTTTCAGGTGTTAGACTTCAGTTAACACACACAAATTTGTTCTTTTCAAAAATTTCATATAATATGCAAAAATTGAAGTTTAACACCCCATATAAGAATCCAATTATCATATTTTCCAAAAAAAAATTAAAATTGAAGTGTAACACGAGCAAAATACTCAATTTCATGTTGTCATGAAAGTACTCCGTAATAGAAGAGTAACATTCACAAATTTCTATTTTTTCAAAAAATTATCAAAAATGCAAAAAGTGAGGTCTGCCAAGGTAAAAGAAATCAACTATCATATTTTCTATAAAATTTCAAAATTTGAGTGTAACACGGGCAAAATACTTAATTTTCATGTTGTCATGAAAGTACTCCGTAATGGATGACTAGCACACACAAATTTCTATGTTTCCGAGAATTTCTTAAAAATGCAAAAACTGAAGTTGATTACCTTACAAAAAAATAATTATCCCATTTCATACAAAAATGTGAAACTTCAAGTGTAACAAGTGCAGAATACTCAATTGTCGTGTTGTCCTAAAAATACACTGTAACACAAGACTAATACACACAAATTTCCATTTTTTTATTTTCTTACAAATGCCAATAGTGAAGACTAACACCTCAAAAATAATCAATTATCCAATTTCTTAAAAAATGTCAAAATTGAAGTGTAACAAGAGAAAATTACACAATTTTTTATTTCATCATCAAAGTACTCCGTATTAGAAGACTAACACACACAAATGTATATTTTTCAAAAAAATCTTACAAATGCAAAAAATGAAGTTTGACATGTTCAGAAAAATGAAATATCCTCTTTGATAAAAAAAAAATAATATTTAAGTGTAACAAGAGGAAAATATTCAATTTCGATGTCAAATACTCCATTGCAGAATACTAACATACACAAATTTTTAATTTTGAAAATTTCATAAGAATGCATAAAACAGATGTCTACCACATTCAAAAAAATTCAATTATCATATTTCCTAACAAATGTCAAAATTGAAGTGTAACACAATAAAACTACTCAATTTTCATGTTAACATCAAATTGCTCAATAATAGAAAACTAACATACACAAATTTCTATATTTTCAAAAAAATCTTAAAAATGCTAAAAATGAAGTGTAACACCATAAAAAAATCAATGAAACTATTTTCTATAAAATGTCCAAATGGAAGTGTAACACGAACAAATTACTCAATTTTCATGTTGTCATAAAAATAATTCGTAATAGAAAACTAACACACACAAATATCTATGTTTTCAAAAATTTCAGAAAAATGCAAAAAATGAAGTATAACACTTTCAAAAACAATTATTATCTTAGTTGATAAAAAAAAATGTTAAACTTGAAGGGTAACACGAGCAAAATAAACAATTATTATCTTAGTTGATAAAAAATTATGAAAAAAAACATGATAAGATGGAATTTTTTTTTAAGAAAAAAAACATTAATACTCGTATTTTATCATGACTTAAAAGAATAATATACATTCTCATCGAAGTCGTGATAATATTATAATTATTATTATAATATATAATTACGATTGAAGCAAAGCTATTTACTCCCTAGGTAAGCCATGATATTTTTTGTTATTTTGTTAAAAAAGTTACCTACAGTAAAAAAAAATTGCCAAATTTAGTTTCAATTTATAGGACAATAACGTCAGTAGTAAACATGACAATACTTCTGATAATTAGATAATACAATATCAAAAAATTAAGAAGGAACAAAAACATAAAAATAAAAAATTGCTTGCCTTGTACCAAACAGCTGTTTTTTTTTTTTTTTTACGTGCAGAGCACAACAACTACGTGAAGAGCTGCAAATGGTCGCACCTTTTTTTTCATTCCACTAAACTATAGCTGGACCGAACGGCCCTAACTGGATTTTCATTTCGCATGCAACTCGACAGCTCTCTCTCCCTCTCTTTGTCTCCCTCTGGAGCCATCTAGACAATTTCTACTTGGGAAAATATACTTTGCTCCCGACATCAAAAAAAAAAAAAAATCTTGATGAGAT
Organism: Luzula sylvatica; assembly: GCA_946800325.1. Lineage (NCBI taxonomy): Eukaryota > Viridiplantae > Streptophyta > Magnoliopsida > Poales > Juncaceae > Luzula > Luzula sylvatica. The sequence goes on along the minus strand of OX326960.1, from coordinate 55,119,476 downwards.
GGCAAAAGACGAGTTAATGAGTTGTTTAGCCTCCATAATTGACTCGATTAAATATTAGTTGACACGTTTAATTAAATTAATTCATTAATTAGCATGTATCAATATTAACATATTATAAATTATTTACGTGTCAATTAATATTTAATCGAGTCAATTAGAAACGCTAAACAACCCGCTAATCCCCCTCCTCCTTTTGCCACCTAATCAGGGTTTTTTTTTGTTTTTGATGTTGGGGGCTGAATAACCCCTTCCTACTTTAACTCCCCTCGAAAAAACCGAGACTTCTCCTCGACATTCGTTTGTTCCGTGACCAGTTAAAGAAATCAAGATCGCCCATCTGCAACTCTTCTTGATTCTTCTTTCCCGTAATTGTACAATCAATTACGATCATCGTCTTCATCCAATCTAAAGAGAAGAAGTCAAAATGAGCGATGAGAAGCAGCCATCTGGCTGCGCGATGTTCAACATGTTCCGGCGACGGCGTTCCGCCTCCGCCACCTCCATCTCTAGATTCGACTCTGATGATGGCTCCAAATCCTCTCTTCAAAGCTCGCAGAGCATGAACCACCATAATGCCAACATGAACGCCCAAAGCATGAGTTCTCATACCTCGAGCATGAACTCGCATGCCTCGAGCCCAAATAATTACTCGAATAGACGGGCTTTGCCAGAGTCGTCTATGACCATCCCTCCACCTCTCTCCTTGCCAGCAGCATTGCCTCAGGCCGGTAATGAAACTTCCCTTGTACCAGCTAGGCATCCTATCCCACAAAAACCAATGAGTAGAAGACCGCCTGACCCAAAATCACCCACCTCGGGCTACACCGGACTCGCAGCTGAGCTAGACAGAATGATTCATGACAGATCAAAGGTAAAAGGAGGCAATGGCCTGTTACGAGCAACGTCAGGGAACATGATGATTCATGGTAATCTAGGAAATCTCGGAGCGGGCGGCATTAACCGGAATCTAAATTACGCCGCCAATAACAATAACAGGACTTCTCCACAAAATAATTACATGCCTCCTGTTGGCAATATGCCACGCTCCATCCCCAACGATAATGCAGGACAAGAAGAGACTGTGAAACCCGAGTTGTGTAGAGTATTATCGAAGAGGCTCGATCCGGAGGAGTTGAAGGAGATGGGCAATGAGGAGTACAAGCAAGGGAGATATGTGGAGGCATTGGCCTTGTATGATAGGGCCATTGTAATGGACCCTAAAAAGGCTCCGTATCGGAGTAACAAAGCGGCCGCTTTAACTGGTCTTGGTCGGCTGCTTGAGGCTGTCAGCGAGTGCAAGGAAGCAGTTAGAATTGATCCATCATATCACCGTGCTCATCACCGCCTCGCCACACTTTATCTCAGGTAATTCCTTCTGTTGATCCATACTTTGCTTGTTCATTATCACCACCAGTGGTAATGTGCATGTTATTCCGTATACACACGTTTAAGTTAATCTTGTTTGAATCAGATTGGGAGACCCAGATAAGGCCATCAATCACTACAAGCTATCTGTAAAAGAAGCCAGCAATTCCGATATTTCACGAGCACTATCGGTGAAAAATCGCATTGCAAAATGCAACGATGCAAGGAAACTGAAGGACTGGGCCGTCGTGATCCAAGAAGCCCAATCTGCCATCACTGACGGTTCTGATTCTGCTCCTCAGGTACTTCACATTTTCTCTATGAATCCTTTTGATTATTTCCTCTATGTCCCTTAATGCCGATAATGTTGTTTATTCTTCGAAAAGGTGTTTGCATTGCAAGCAGAAGCTTTAATAAAGACGCAGAGACATGATGAAGCAGAGTCGGTGTTTATTGATGCACCCAAGTTCGACGTGAATGAATCGACTAAATTTTTTGGTACAACTGCTAATGCTTACTTTTTAATGGTCCGTGCCCAGGTCGACATGGCAGCTGGCAGGTTCGTTTCAAACTTGAAAGAAATGACTGAAATTAACAAAATGCATATTTTTCTGAAGCATTTATATCTTGTAAATTAAGGTTCGAGGATGCGGTAAAGACCGCATATACGGCGTCCCAAATAGACTTAGCAAACAGAGAAATAAGCAATCTATCGAAAAGGACAAAATCGGTTGCATCGGCGAGAAACCGAGGAAATGATCATTTCAAAGCGACAAGGTTTCTTGAGGCGTGCATATCATACGGAGAAGGCCTTGGTCACGATCCAAACAATGCCGTGTTGTTGTGCAATCGCGCTGCAAGCCAATCAAAACTCGGAAATTACCATAAGGCCCTTGAAGATTGTAATGCTGCCTTGGTGGTACGGCCATCTTATAGCAAGGCTCGACTCAGACGAGCTGATTGTTATTTCAAGGTAAAAGAAAAGAAAATGTTTTGTCATTTCATATATTTTATTTCTTTTGTTTATTTAAATTTAATTTCTTATGTTTTGGTTTGTGAAGATGGGAAATTGGGAGGCAAGCATAGACGATTACAAGTTGCTCATGAGAGAAATGCCAGGAAATGAAGAAGTGAGCAAGGCATTAGCTGAGGCCGAAGAAGAACTCAAGAAACAGAAGGAGAAATCCGATATAAATGAAAATGCTCTAACTAATCCTTTATCACCGGATTGACGTAAGTTCGTTTTTTTCTTTAATATTTTTTATAATTTTAAGACCATAAAATTGAGTAATTTTTTTTTCTTCTTCTCGACGCAGGTTGTTGTTGTTTCGGTCAAAGAACCAAAGTTTTGAGCACAACCACCAGCCAAATAAGCATATCTTTTTCTTCTTTGCACAAAGTTATGTTTTGCGTTCTTTTCTCTGTAACATGGAGTGTACAAATTAGTTTTTATTTTTATTTTTTTCCTTTTTATGTTAATTTATTTTGAAGAATAGTTTGGGTATCATCAGGGCGGAACTAGGAAATCTTTATAACGGGGCCGAAACATAGAATCCGTATTCTTTTTCCTAGAATTTTCGAATTTTGTTATGCCACTAAATAATTATTGTTTTTCAAGTCAAGTCCTAACTATGCAAGGGAGTATAGATTTTTATCAAAAAACAAATATTGAGACTTTTCTTTACAAAGGACTGGAATAGAATAGAAAAAGAATGAGACTATATCGTATTTCTCAAACTCAAAAAAACATCAATAATGTCATTGATATTCAATTATGTGAGTTGGTTAGAATTTGTAATTGTCTCAATTAAGGAATTTTAATTGATATGTCCATTCATTTTAATTTAAAATTAGTTAAGAAATTTTAATTGACGCGTCAATTTATTTTAATATGTTAAAATTAATAAATACTCATTGGCATGTCAATTAAATTAAATGATCAATAAAATTGTTAATTGATTCAATTAAGAAATCTAATCAACCAACTTAATTGAGTGACGATGTCATCGATGTTTTTTTAGTTTGAGGGACATCATATTATACCCTAAAAAAATACAGAGGGCAGCTCCTTTCACATTTGTGCTAAAAAAAAGCTATCTTACGAAATCTTGCTTGCCATTTGCTTACCATGGAGAAAAAGTAGAATGTACATGTTCCAAACAGTTTTTTTGAATGTTCATCATCTTGCTAAGCCGGTCGGGATTTTCTCTTTTCTCTCATGTCCCGCTTCGTTAAAAGAAGTATACAATAATGACAATATTATAGTAAAATAAAGTCATTTCGTGTAATATTAATCTCATGATGTTATATAACTAATTTAATTATAATCAACATTTTTTATCAAATTTTAGCACATGTATTTAAACAAATAATAATATCTGAAGCATAACACAACTTTACGAAAACAACTACAAAAATGACATCATCATTGCTTACAATAGTTCATGCAATATAAATATATAAACATTGAACAATAAAATCAATATACTCCAGACACATAATTAATTATATGATATTATTATTTTTGTATTGATAAGCAAAACATCAAAAATTATACATAACATCACATTAAACAATGAAAGTGATATCAAAATTTTATTTCGCAAAAATACTAAAACAATAGTTTCGAAACATGTTTATAAGTTTAAGAAATTATTTATATAATAATAAGTAAAATATTTTTTCATTTATGTTAAATTGTGAAAATTTCAATCTTACAGTTGTGAAAAACAAAAATACAAATATAACCTACTTAGCAATATAAGATTCTAACTATAATAGTTTTTTTATAAAAACAATCACTATTTAAATTTGCTTACTTTAATATTTATTTGTATTATTTTGATATGTATTTTTTTACATAATATTTTCATAAATTCAAATAATAAATATTATGTATAAACTATATTAACAAGTTTTGATTCCGAATCAAGTGCTCGTGCCGATGTCTTTGAAGACGTATAGTAAATTAGTAATAGTAATTATAGTAATGGAGGAGGAGGGTATGTGGTGCCGGATGGGAGGTGCACGGAGGAGGATTGATGTCGCTTTTCGGAGGGAGTTTGAGGAATTCGGTTGGTGGTGATGGTGGGAATGTTTGAGGTGAGATTTGAAGGGTGGTGTTGTATATTTTGAATTTGGATGTTTCTTATGTGCAGGGCCGGCCCTGGGCTGTAGGCCAATAGGCCAAAGCCTAAAGCCCCCACAAAAAAAAAACTCCTAATTTTTTTAATACCTATATATATACAACGATTTTCAGCGAATTTTCAACAATTCGCAGTGGTTTTCAACGATTTTCAGCGACTCGAAGGTAATTTTCTGTGGTTTTCAGCAATTTACAGCGATTAGTAGCGATTTTCAGTAATTTAAAATGATTTTCTGCGATTTTCAAGTCATTTTATACGAATTTTAGCCTATTTTATGTGAATTTCAGTTCATTTTTTGCGATTTTCAATCAATTTTTCTGCGATTTTCAATCAATTTTCTGCGATTACGCCGCCTAAAAATATTGTTTGTGATTTCAAAAGCCTCTTTTTTTTTCCGCCTAAAGTCTCCAAAATTCTAGGACCGGGCCTGCTTATGTGGGAGGAGGACTTGTATTGTATTGTAATGTTATTGGGTAGATATAGATTTGGGTTTGATTTGAGAAGAAGAAGAATGGACTTGTTTAATATGGTTGTTTGATATGGTTGTATTTTGTTGTTATGAAAATGCTTCGAAGTTCTTGAAATGGGCTTTGAAGTTTGGATTAGTGTGATTTGAGAATACGGTGGTTTTTGGTGATTTAAAATCTCAAATGGTGCTTAATTATGTGGAATAAAATGAAATAGTATAATAGTAATTTATAATTGGGTTTTCTATTTCTAAAGTTTCATTTTAGTATAATGCAACTAAAATTTTATTAAAACAAATTTGGCATAATTAAATATTAAAAATGTTTAATAAAAAGATGGTGCAGAGAGGAATAGAAAATTATATTATGAAAGACACATTAAAAAAATATTGAAAAGGATACATTAAATATAATATGCTTTACATTGATTTGGTAAATTTTACATGAACTAAAAAAATGAATATTTTAATTTTACAGGAAAAAAATCCATGTTTTGATTTTGCATTGATTTGCTAAATTATATATAGAATCCATATTTTAAGAAATAAATTTGGCATTATTATTCAAATTATATTATGAAAAATACATTAAAAAATATTGAAAAGGGATACATCAAATATAATATGCTTTGCATTAATTTGATAAATTTACATGAACTAAAAAAATGATTGTTTTAATTTTGCAGGAAAAAAAATCAATATTTTAATTTTGCATTAATTTGGTAAATTATATTATAGAAGTAATATTTTAATTTTACATGAACTATAATATCATTTAGGCCCATATAGTTGAAGCATAGGCCCATAGTGAAACATTTTTCTTTTACACACAAAAAAAAAAAATCGCCAAAGTGCAGATTCGAACCAGTGACATGTAGTTCAGGCGTGTGTGCGCAATACCAACTTAGCTAACTGCTTCATATGGTTATTTTCTGATTTTACATTAGTTATACAGTATGGACACGTGTCAATATCTGGGCAAAACTCTATATTTTTAATTATAGTAGTATAATATGGATATGGATATGGATATGGATGTTCAAATAAACACAAAAGTGAAGTGAATATAATTGACAGGTTTTTGAAACTAAATTTCTTAAAATATTATTAATATAACTTATTGCAAAAATATTATAATGTTTTGTATTAATTGGATGACAGAGAAATATATCATATGTAATTATTAAATACTAACAAAAAGATTTATTAAATAACAAAATTGTATAACTTATGTGTATCAAAAGAAGAAAAAAAAACTTCTCATATTATTTGTCACGTGGAAATAACATTTACTATCAAATGTCTGTTTTTAATCGTACGGTGTGGATTTAAAATATCAAAGTTCACATTATTCAAGGAAAAAGATTCAAAGTTGTTGTAAAGTAATAATACACAAATAATTACATTGAATATGATTTTCGAAAAAACAAATAAAAATGAATGAATGAGATCAAACCATATAATTACATTCAACGGTTGAAAGGTTTTGAATGATCAAATATAAAATTAATCTATATGATGAAACCAATTCAAAAAATCTAATGATTATAACCACGAATAAACACGATGGCGTGACTTCATGAGAGAATTTAAGGATTTTTGTAAAATAGTTCAATCTTAAAAGACGTTATTTAGATATTTTGTGACAATTGGTTCATATATTATTACAAAAATACTATCATCTCATAAATTTATTATTAATTATTATATTTAAAATATAGTTTTTTAATGTTTATGTAATATGATAGATAGAATGTTATGTTCTTATCTTATCTTATTAGTGTTTATTTATGTACAATTATACCAGTTTTTAGGGGCTGACTAACACACGACGACTGATTTTTTCTTATTGCACGCCGATCCGTCAGAATTCACGATAGCACGCTACTTGGCAGATTTTTTAAACAAAAAAATTATTTTTGTGCTATTTTCTCTGTCTAAGACACATCAACAAAAAAAATATATAAATTGTTTTAAGAATACTACAGATATAGTAAGAAAAAGTATATTATACATCTCAAGATGTATATCATACATGCAAAAGGATATAAAATGTATTGTACTTCAACAAAGTTATATAATGCATCTAAAAATATATAATAGATAAATCTTATCCTATGTAATATATATATATATATATATATATATATATATATATATATATATATATATATATATATATATATATATATATATATATATATATATCATGAGTTTGATACTTAAGACATTTTTATCATTATATTTGATTTGAGATTTGTGCATTTAATGATTAGAATAAACTGATATGGCAATCATTAATGATGATTATATATATCATTAAAAAATACAAATCTCAAAACAAATCGAATGGTCAAAAATTTCTAAGTACCAATTCAATGATACTTTATTGAGTATCTTAGTCATCCTTATATATATATATATATATATAGTTATATAGTTATAACAGATAAATGTATATTATACATGTAAAAATACAAACATACATCTAAAATGTATAACATACTTTAAAAAAATACAAGTACAAAGGTTTAATTGATTTGTGCATATTTATGCACATATTTTTGAAACTTATTTATGAAAAATAAGATTTATAAACTTATAAAAGTATACAATATTCATCATATTTCATCCATCTTTAAAGTTATACTCTAATGAGTCCATTTTGCTTTTATTTCAGCTTATAAGACCATTTGAGGCTTTGCTACGAAGTGGGCCCACATGGGCTAGGTTCATTGTGACATTTCCTCGAACACTTGGTAGGCAAGGTTATAAACTGCCGCCAAAGCAACGATAACTTCTCCTTACACTCCATCAAATCTTATGAAATTTGAACCCAGTGTAAAACACTTCAACGTCTACAACTTTCGTATTCAAGACATTCTCTGAATTTAAGCCCAAATCGCTTCAAAAGGCGTTGCAGAGTTGAACAGCCAAGCCATGGAACCATTCTGGTTATCCATGAACTTCCAGCTCCACAGGCCCCAGATGAAACCTGTCCGAACTATGCAAGGTGATAAAAAAAACCTGGGCCGCAACTCTCTAGTGCAGCACTTCCTGTGAATCTCACTTAAATTGACCCTTCCATTAAATTTACAACACTTTGGCTCCACCCCAGCTGGCCACGTCATCAGCATTGTTCATCAAATTACTGTTTAACCAAACTGTTCATGAATTAATTACTGTTCATCACTAATTACTATTTATTTCATCGATAATTACTATTCATCGGAGCATATATAATTAAAAAGTAACCACGATGAGGTGGCAAAAATGGGTTCAGTGACTTAATTAGCCTCTCTAATTGACTCGATTAAATATTAATTGACACGTTTAATTGACATAATTACTATTCATCGGAGCATATATAATTAAAAAGTAACCATGATGAGGTGGCAAAAATGAGTTCAGTGACTTAATTAGCCTCTCTAATTGACTCGATTAAATATTAATTGACACGTTTAATTGATAAATAAATAATTTATAATAGGAGACGCAGGTGGATCGCCACAACGCTCGCAGGAGGATCGCCACTACATCCTACCTCTCCTCTCAAGTTATTTGTTCATTCTTGGGTCCTTTTTGTATCTAGATACTATGTTTTTTTGCGAAAGGTCTACATTTGTTCATCGATCGGGTCGTCGCTGAATATTTAATATTCTTGATTTGCATAATAATGTTATTTTTTTAATGAAATATATATATTGATTTATTATATGATTAAATTCGCAGCGAAGCGCGAGTAATTTTTCTAGTCTCTTTGAAAATGGATCCAAACTCTCTCACCAACTCTACCATAGCCAAGCCAGCGACCAATTCTCAAGTTTTGACTTGTCATGGCTACATGCCACCTCTCTCCAAACCAAGACCATAGTTACTTTCCCTTTTCTTGATGATCATTTCCACATGTTACCAGAATTTTTTTCTAGCCTCAGATTCATGCACACAACATGTTCGACTAAATGCCTGAGTGTGATTGCTTAATGGGTTAGATCCAACCAGATCAACCGGATCCAAACCCGTTAATCCGTACCCATTAATTCAAATGAATACATTGGATCTTCTGAGACAATGTGTCCATGTAACCTTTCATATCATATTGTATGTCTTTTATTACACGAAAAGCAGCACGAACCACAGTCAATTCTTACGATCTTCCACATCTCCTAACAATTTCAGAAAACTCCAAATCGTCGAAGAACTGTTATCACACCCTCGTGGCACTGTGGTCGTTTGATGGGGTGGGAAATGATATGAGAGTGAGGTTAACAAAGTTGCTATTGGGGGCCAAATGTATACTCAGTTGTCGTGGCCAGGGGTGGGCATTCGGTTGAACCGAATCGAACCGAACCGAATAAGAACAAACCGAATTAAACCGAACCGAACTAGATTCAAACCGAACCGAACCGAATAAAATTTGAACCGATTTAAAACCGAACCGAATAAACCGAATTTCTTATTCGGTTTATTCGGTTGAACCGAATTAGAAGTTTTATAATGTTAAAATTCAAGTGATATTTAGTAAAAAAATATAAAAACAAATCATATAAAATATATTTATCGTTATTTTTAATTTTACAGTATTACATTTTAATTTTTTTTAAATGAACATAATAAAAAAGTAAAAAATAGTGTTAATCGGTCGGTTCGGTTTAATCGGTTCTGGAAATACCAAAACCGAACCGAACCGAATAAACCGAACGATATTAATTTTTGAACCGAACCGAACCAAATAAACCGAAAAACCGAACCGAATAAACCGAATTCGATCGGTTCGGTTCGGTTCCCAAATAAACCAAACCATTTGCCCACCTCTAGTCGTGGGGTAATTTTTTTTTTACAAGTGTCGGACGAGCCTGCACCGGAATGACGCGATGATGTTGCTTGAACTGGCACATGTTGGCTTATTGAAAATAAAAAGATTGGTGTGTTGAGTTGTCAAGCTAATCATCTTTAAATATAGTATTAAGTCATACAAGATTTACTGACGATCGCTAGGTCGGAATTGGCTTTACGCGGATGCAGGATACACGGAGTTTCAACCTTCTTGGAGATCTATCTGATCATTCATCATCTGTAATGTTAATCACTAAAAAGTAGTATCGTTCTTTTTAGAGACCCAAACATGAAAGCAGTATCACTAAACATTCATTGTCCATCAAGCCATTGCTTCATTTTTTAGAAGCTAGTGAAAACAATGATGAAAGGGATAAAAAAAAAGGAGAGGTATGGGTTCATCACGAGTTGCAGAGGTATAAACAACATTTTCCTTTTAAGATTTAACTATTTTTGGTTAGGTCAACTGGGTTCACGTTAGGTTCTAATCATGTTGCGATTCGGCCAAACCTATTTCGAGTAAGATTATGGTCCGGTCCATTTTGTTTTTCAAGTTAGAATAACTACAAACAACAAACCAATTCGGGTTTTGTTCGATTAACTCCTTAAATTTCTCGGATCGTGCCAGATCATGCATCAACCGAGTTGGACGGGTTTAATTTTGAGTTCGGCTTAGATTCGCCACCTCTAGACTCTAGTACATAATTTCAGTATTATAGAACTATAATGAATTGCTATAAATATGACATAAAACTATTTAGTATTGATCCGTGCTTACTTATTTATTTATTCTATAATTTAGAGCTCCTTTTTGAGGACCCACATCCAGCCTTGCTTAGCTAGTGGATTAGTTCTTTATAATTAAAAAAATGCATCATTAAAGGCTTTGCTATTTATTTGCTTTTCTTCATCGCCAAGTTTTTTTTTTTTTAAAAAGTGGCATATTTCTTTCCAGCTTAATTGTACCTACACCTAATGCACTCATCTTTAGAAAGATTAATGATAATGATTTTTTCGTACTGAAATTAAAATATATGTAAATTAGAACTCATCTAGTATATGAATTAGTGGTGAGGTTTAGTTAGCAATTAACAAAAATAAACATACATTAGGGTGCCAACCACTTAATGCGCCTAAATGACTAAATCATCACGACTTGTCGTATTAGTTATTTAATCATTGCTTTTTAAACTACCATTCAGCATTATTATTCCTTCCCACTTTCCACATTTATTTGTAGGGGCAATTATTGAGGGAGACTGAACTATTTAATTAAGTATTAATATTTTGGTACTTAATGTTTTTTTATCATTGTATTTGTATTGAGATTTGTTTTTTTCATGATGATCATGAAAGTTTGTGGACATCATTAAATACACAAATCTCAAGACAAATTTAATGATGAAAAAATATTAAGTATCAAAATATTAGTATTTAATTAAGTAGTTTAGCCTCGCTTGCAATTATTTGTATTTCTTAGTTTTTATTCTATCTCAACATGCAAAAGTTTGTCGTTTTATTTTTGGAAAATGTTGTACCTCCCCCTTATACTCCCTCCCCCCCCCCCCCCCCCCCCCCCCTCAACTCTTGATGTGGTCATCATAAGGATTAACACCATCAAAACTTAACATTTTAATTATGGTTTAACATCTTAATTTATGATTTAACATCATAACTAAGATGTTAAATCATAAATTAAGATGTTAAACCATAATTAAGATGTTAAAGTTGATGATATTAATTATTATGATGACCACATCAAGAATTTAGGGGAGTACAAGAGGAGGTACATCATCACTCTTTATTTTTACAACGCAAAAATAACACGACACGAGTGCGTATGCGTGCACACAAACGCAATGGATTCATGTTGCACCAAAAAGAAATGGTTTTTAAAGTTATAAATGGCCTAATAAAAACTGTACAAATTATTCGATATATCCATCCCTTTCTCTGACCAAAAAAGGAAGAAAATAGTAAAAAGGAACAGGATACAAAATAAAAGCAAACATGCATAAACAAGTATTCACGATCACGATCTCACCAAACACAAAATTAAGTAAAAAAAAAAAAGAAAAAAAAAAACTTAATACCATCTTTTGTGAATTAATTTCAAGTAAAATCATCTCTTGGTGCTCCGGCTCCTTGCAAAGAAATCCATGTCTCCTCCTACAATCCAAGTTTCTTTAGCAATATCCATGGAAACCTTGAAGAAATCTGGAGCACATCTCATCACCACCAATTTTTCCTTGTCTAATTTCTCTTCATCTATAATGATTTTAGCATTCGAAAACTCCTCTGTTTCTGTTTCGACCGCCTTTGTTCTATTTAGCAAGCCCTTTGCAGGCGCAGACCTACACCTCATCAATAAAAGTGCATTTGGTGGAGGCACTGAAGAATTTTTCTCATCATCATCATAATCATCATCATCTTCTTTTTTCTCTTCATGTTCTTCTACGTCTTCTCGATCGACTGTATTGTCTTTCAATTCGAGATCGTTGTTCTGTTCTATAAGCATGAACCATTTAGAGAACGCGTCTTTTGAACCACTCGCTTCGTCTCCTTTAATTTCGAATTCTTCTTCTTCCTCCTCCTCCTCTTCCTCTTCTTCCTCCTCTTCATCAGAAGTACAATCGATAGATTGAGGGAACGCACCGAAGCAGCCCATCCTAAACCTTAAACCATGGAGAGAACTAAAAATCTGCAAAGCGTCTTTTTTAAGGCCAATTGCCTCTAACCAACTAGTTGGTTTCTTCTTCCTGCTTTCCCTAATCCTCTCAATTTCATCTACAACCGAACTCCAGTTTCTATCGGTGCTCGGGCGAGAGCTGGCATTGCTACTACGAGGTTTAGTCGGCTTCACTTTGATCTGACCGGCACAAGTGACTTTAGGAGAAGTTGGTTCTTCATCCATCTCACAATTACTCGTGTCTCTGCTTTTTGTTTTGAAGAGAGGGCTTTGTTTCGTTGGCATCTTGTTTGTATGGTGGTGCTTGATCTTAGGCTTGTTAGGTTGACTTGTTTGATCGGCTGGCCTAGAGGGGCTGCAAATAGGTTTAGGCATTAGAGCAAGGTGAGCTCTTGAAGGGAAGCAGACCAGGAGATCTGTTTGATTTCCTCCACTTTTTGCTCCTGAAACTAGCTGTTTTCCTTTCATGGTCCTTCTTTCTCTGTTTATATGTTTGTGTTTGTGTGTTTAGCTCTGTTTTTTGTTTTCTTGTATGTGTAATGTATTGTTGCCGGTGTGTGACTGCAGCCTGTGAGAGAAGAAGCTAGGAAGGAGGAAGCGGAAAGGGCTGTTTAAAAGGGGGGGTATGCCAGCTTTGCTTCTCTTTTCGCCCCCCTATTATTCAAAGGAAACTAATATTCTGAAGGAAAGGTCTCGTATCTCCCTGAAATCGCCTGCTGTGGATATTTTGTGGATATTTTGTTCTCCTTAACTACTGCATTATCAGAATGAGAATATATGTTATTTTTTTTCAATAATAACAAAGATATTATATAAATTGTACTTTAATTTTTTAAATCAATATAGATGTAAATGATAAATGGTTATTTAATTTGAAAAAAAAAACATTAAAAATATCAATTCTTCGTCAATGATATCGTAGTACTGATAATTACGTTTGCACAAAATATCATACAAAATATCATAGATCAAGAGTTCGTGTTTTATCAGCATCATATCATAATGGAAGAGAAAAACGTTTGCACGCTAATAAACTGGCCTCCAAATGACCGCCAATGCATTTGGAGTGCATTCAAACCATTCTAATTCCGGAGTGTTGTTCGTCTTCATTCCGCCTTCTACTATTTAAAGTGCGTTTGGAGTGCGCGTTAATCCGACGTGTTGGAGCAAATCTCCTCATAAAAATAAGAGAATATTTAGTACGCTCCCACAACTCATATTTCTCTTTTTTTTTTTTATGCGGACTCCGAGAAAGATTAATGTGCATTAATTAACAACTCGGTTAATACAAAAAATGAATTGACTATTAATTCCAACATATCCATAAAAATACATGCTTAATTATTAATTCCCTTTTAAATATAAATTTGATGTTAATTGGATTACTAATTAATCTACTTAACCTTTCTCATAATCCGCATCATGAATAGAAAACATGAGTGCTTGAGACAAAGTAAAATTTCCCAACCGAATATAACCACAACTAGTGGATTAGGTTCTCTTAAAAAAAAATACATGAAATTCCTACTTAACAACATTTTTACACCTTACTTTTAATTATTTTTCATGATAAAAACTTATGACAACAAAAAAATAATTTCATTGCATGAGATTCTAATTATGCAAAAAAATGAATACAAAACAATAATCACAATTTGTTTATAATTTATTTGTACTTTTTCAATTTTAATGACAATACTTCAATTTTGTCAATTTACGAGGATGATTTGACACAACAATATTAAAACGGAAGGAGAAAAAGAACCAAAAAAGATACTGGAACGATATGTAGAAAAAGCAAAAAAATATTATGTCACGATAAAAAAATGTTGGGTCTTACTAAATAATTAACCGAGTCTTCAATCATCATTATAAGTCACAAGACTCACAACTCGACAAACAATCACTGCAAATTTAATATTTTCAACATTTTGGTGTTTTCAATTTTTTTATATATTTGTCTACTCTATATTACTATGCCCTAGTTTTATAATCATCTTGTAAATATATTTTCTTTGTTTTAATACATTTCAAAATGCAATTTGTCTATTGTATTTGAAAGAAAAAGAAAGAAAATGCAAAAAAAAAGAGATATTGGGTTATCTTTAAAACTATTTTATTCCAATATATAAAGACATTAACTTTGAAGAACAAATATTTTGTTTGATAATACAATCTTAGTTTTATACAAATTTTTATAACTTTTCTCCACAAAGGTTGATAATATATCATGATTTTAAACTTTAATTTTATCATGTACCTTATTTGGCATTCAAATTTATTGAATTTTGATTCGACTTGTAGTTCAGGATTTAACAAATCATTAAAGTGTTACATCATGAATTATAATATTTAAAATTGAAAGTGATAAATTGTAGTAACTCCTCAAAAAATTTGTGGGGAAGAAACATAGAGATGCCCAACATTATTCAATATTATATTGCTTTAGTTGTAATTTAGTTTGTAAGAAAATTATCTTTAGTTGTGGATCCCATATTTGTGCTTTTAGCTGATGATCACGGCCTCACCGGCAATTAGGTTCTTTATATCCTTATTTTTTTTATTGGTGGGGCTTTAAAGTTGAAACGTAGTCATCTCTTCTTGAGATTACGTTACTCGGAACGGACTGAGTGTTTGTAAGTTGCAAACACGATTAGGGGTGTCAATAGAACCGATACGAACCGTCTCCAATCTTATTTGAAGAAATATTCGAATCTGGAAAAAAATATTCGAATTCGAATGAATATGGATCAAAATCGTATTCGTTTTTGCGAGTACGGATTCAGGTCTAAGAACTAAAATTTTGATTAATCTGGATATGGACCCGAAAACTATCGGATCCAAAAAAAAAAATTAACGAATATCCGTTTTGTTGAAATCATAATCTCAATTATGTAATACTCAATATAAACAATTACATTTTAATTCATAGTACTACTTAATATTCAATAACTTAATTCTATTCAATAGACAATATTCAAATTACAAAATAATCAAGAATTTGAGTTTTAAAAATAATATTATATTATATTACATCATAGTACGAGTTTTAATATCTTAATAGGATCATATTTGTATCCGTATACGATAATATTCGAACTATATCCGTATCCATTTAATATCCGAACTGTATTTGTATCCGAGTAACACGAGATCACAGTAACGCGCATTCCAAGGACACAATTTTACACTAGGATAACATCGTTATACAAAAACCGTATATAGAAAAAATAGGTTTGTTACTTTTTAATGTTTCAAATTTGCCATCTATTGGATATATTGATCCACGGTGATTAGACTTTAATTTACACGTGATTATTTTTTATTTTTATTGTGTCTAGAGTATAGACGGTTCAGATCCAGTTCGAGTAATGGTTATACCAAATCCGTATTCATATTATTTTCACATCCGGTTTCAATAATTGTTATACCAAATCCTTATTCATATTATTTTCCGAAGACGAACTATTCGGATCCGGATACGATTCAGATATTCTTGTATATGGATAGATACGTATTTGTTTCAGATATTAAAACAAAAATTATGATAACATAACATAATATACTTTTTAAATTATATATATAAATATTTTGCAACATAAACAATCTAAACTATAATATTTAAATGTATTTTTATGATTGCAGTTTTCAATCATTCATAAATAATTAATTATTTATGTTTTTTCAACTAATATCAAATATGACACGTAAAAAATATAATGGACTGAGTAGCGATCATGAATCTTAGTATCGATCCTAGCGGATCCGGATCTGGACCCGACACTAAAACCAAATACCGGATCTGAATCTGAGTATCGAATACGGTTCGGGTTAGTTCGGATAATATCCGAACCATTTACATTTCTAATTGCGCCCCTCTTTAATAGATTGTGGTGTTATCTTTTAGAAATATTTTCTGCTATTCGCGTCAATATTTAAATCATTCCTAATTAGAAGCGTTATTGTGCCGTTATTTAAATCACCATTTTTCTCCGTAATAACCAGCATTATTTAAATCACTATTTAAATCATTTCGACCATTAAAAATCGAGAGATAATGTAATTCTCGACTTTTCAAAAATCAAAATGTTCAACAACCTCTAACCGACCTAATAACCCTTAATTCACACATAATTAGTGTCAGCGAAATAATCGACCTTTCAAAGATCAAGCAAGACTCTTCGACTTTTCAATTGTAATGGAATTGCCCATGTCAATCGATTTTTGAAAGATCGAAAAGATGTCAGCCTCCTCCTCGTGAAAGAGTTTGTCCTCCCTCCCTCGTTTTTCTTTTCTCTCATCTCATCTCATACCTACTCTGGATGGATCGATTGATCAATCGGCCGAATATTTCGTTCGACGATAGCCTTGTCTTATTCGATCAAAATTGACGTTTTGTTTTTTTCAACAAACTCGTTATCCAAACCAATTCGTAATGATAGAGCCATCATTCGGTTTGAACAAAAATATACGACATGGAAGAAATGAAAATGTTCAGTTGTTTGTCTTAAATTGAATGGGTGATGATCAATTTCTATGCTTCCATCTCCAATGGTGATGTCTAGTGTTGGATAAAAACTGAATGTAAATGGTGGTACTTGAAGAGGCGGCTAGAGGCTGCTATATGTCGCAAAATTTAGGGTTTTGGCTCCTCTCTTTTATTCGTCTTGATTAATTGATTTCATAAATAATATTTGTCAGTTGTCACCGAAGAATATTGATAATTGACTTTATTAATTGATAATTGACTTGATTAATTGATTGATCATTCTCTAATTGATTCTTTCTAAGAATGTTAATAGGTACCTTAATTAATTTTCCACTGCCAATGTTGGAATTTCACAGTAAACTAATTATCAGGCACTATCTATAAATACACTTAATTAACACGGTAATTAACAAGAACATTTGAATTCATAATTTTTAAATGTAAATTAGAAATTGTCAATCCGGATAGATGTTAATTTTGTGAATATTAATCTATGTAAGTGTGAATTACCATGTTAATTAAATGTGTTAATTAAAAAAAATGATGACATCGAGAACTTTTTGTGGAAATATGATGGCAAAGTAAAATTTCCCTATATGTACCTAGAAAGATGTGATGCTAAACTAATCTATGGGCTCATTTGGAGTCGTGATTGCATAAGATCCACTCACGACCGAATGTAGTGGCTTCGATGAGTTCCCGGGCACGGTAATTTCTTCTCGCGATCGCGGTAGGTGAAGGATGACTAGGATCACGGTCGCGGCTTGGAGTGATTGCGGACGAGTGTTGACAACTAGGATGATTCTTGGGCAACATTAGTGAGCGCGTCTAGAGAATGTGTTAACGTGTCAGGATTTTGCGAGGGCGAGTTGGCTCGTACATGAGGGCGAAGAGATGCTCACGCTAATGACTGAGGGTTACACGGTAACAACTAGTGGATGTCAACTTGCGAGAAACTAACAAACAAGAGTACAAGACACACTTTGCGAGACACAGTAAAATCGTGTAACAAATAATGAATATAGAATGATAAATAACTGGTTTTCGTTTCGCGCTAAGATGATCTATGGAATATCTAGATTAAATGCACTCATCAACTCTCGATTTTTGAAAGGGCAAACTATTTCTTGACTTCTGTAAAGACTAGAATTTTGTTGTTTAATGGTGGATCAAGTTTAAAAACAGTTAAATCTCTCGACTTTTCAAAATTCGGGAATTACTAATTTGGTATATGATTGTGACATGAACATTTTTAAATTATTATATTTAAACATAATTATGATTGTGAGTTTAAATCATTTAATTATTTGTATTTTTTTCAATTAATATCAAATATGACGTATAAAATATATGTAATGTCCATTTTTTTTAGAATAATCCCAATTGGGATCTAACACTAAAACTAAATATCTGATCCGGATCCGATACTCAAACCGAACACCTGATCAATATCCGAATATAAATATTCGAATGTGGTTTCGGATATTTTCCGAATAAGGTTTGGGTCGGTTCTAACATCAGATAACAACCCTACATGTATCACCTGCTAATCCGCCATTAATATGACTAGTGGTCCCAGGTTGGCTCATTAAAAAAAAAATTAGGAGAATCTTATATCACGGATCGTGTTCATTTTTGGATTCAATTTTTTTTTATATGATATTAATGAGACTCGAACTCATAACCTATAGATCTTGTGCCAAAACAGCTAATCATCCAAGCTATGATGGTCCATTAAACTTTAAACTAAGTTATTGTATACGGTATACCAGGAGTCGTCAAAGTATTCTTCAAGTATTAGGTGTGTATCTTTTTTCTTTATAAAATGTTATGGTTAAGTTTTTCGTCACAGTACAAACTAAATAGAGCTTAAAAAATATAATCATGATTAGATTATACATGCATGACCCCTTCTTATTTATATACAGATTTACAGAGACTTCCATTATTCCTAAGTTAGGTTAAATTAATCATTTGTTAGTTTGATTTAAAATTTGGCAACTGCAACACTAGGCGAATGAAAGATACAATTATCATGCATAGGTACAAGCAGCCAAAATTGGGTGAGGTGTGCTCGCTCGCCGTGTAATCAAAACAAGTATGTTAATCATTGTTTCAGTTTCATGATTAAACGGCTGTATAATATACTAATGTAAACACCACTCAATGATTTAATATTGGGGAATTTCTCCAATATAATCAAGTTTTAGAAAAAGAATCTGAAAACAACACTGAACTTACAAATTGAAAAACAAAAAAGATCAAATCGACGTGATTAGTTCGGTACTTGCAATAAATTATCTAGAAAAGAATATTGAACGATACAGAGACAAAAAAGCATGAAGGCAAATTCTTCTATAAAAAAAAAGACCAGAAGTACTCGTATTGATATTTTCAAATTGTTTTTAGGGAAATTCTCAAATAATTCCTTTTAAGTTTTAACTTGTTTTCGAATGTTAAAAGAATCCCGAATATGTCAAAAAAAAATCCTCTAAATAAAATTTCATTTTCATTTATCATTTTAAAAGAAATAACCTTAACGATCAATGGTGTTAAAATAAGAGGATGTTTGGATAGCCTTGTTACAAACTGCACAAGAGAAGTAATTCCTGTTGTTGATGCTTCTGCAATAGAGAGTTCAATGTGTTAGAATATTATTCTAACATTGGACTTATATGTAAAATATTTATATATCGTAATATTGTCAATTAAATGATTATAATATAGTGATCAATTTTAGTTATAAAATTAAGCATTAAATATGTCAATTATGTTGTGGGTTCTTGACGTGTAAAACATTGTGGGTGGTGCTTTTATTTTCTATGATGAACTGAATTAAAAAATTCACATTAGGAAGTCTAAAAGACATGTCTTTTGAGATAAGATGTCTTGTGGTTATATAAACAATTTGGTTCCAAGTACATATGATATTGTTGTCATTCTCTCATCTGCCCCATTGAGATGAAAGAGAGAGATCTATTAGAGAAAATCAGAAAGACTTTAAATTGGACATCATAAATTATTTGGAATCCATTATTTGTAACTAAGGTTTCATGAACGCAATAACGGCGATGGCGCGACATCAATTCGGATGGATTTCATACGCTTCCGCATACGATTAAGGTACGGTTTTGATTTAAGATTATTCGGTAGAATTCACATAGTTATTACAGTCTGTTTTTACGGGAAAATTTTACGAGACGGTGTCGGATCGTTGCCGCCCCAACACAATGTTCTATGTTTGGATGCAAAATGTTGAAAATTCTACGATTATTATTCTACTGTTTGGATAATACATATTAAAATTAGAGAACATATATTCAGTCTCACAAAAGTGAAATAAAAGTCCTCGATAATGTCAGCAGACTCATTGGATTAATGGTTAAGCGGGCTAGAAAATTAATTTTAATCAAATGTGACATATAAGGACCAATTAACAAATAGAGAAATTAACAAAAAAAAATTAATTTTAATTATGATTATGATAAGTACGGACCAATTAACTGATTCATGATGATGTCATCGATAATGGTTATCCCACTCTTGTGAGGAAGAGTATAATTTCCCATAAAATTATTATTTGTTCTAAAGAATAATAAAATAATATATATAATTGACTAATAATCTTTCATAAGATTTAATTCGGAGTATGTAATTAAATAAAACTCCACAAAATTGAACTAACAAAAGTACAATAGAACTAAAATACATATATTTTCTATATCGGAATTTTTCATTTGGACAATAAAAATACACACAAAATTGCAATGAAAATGTTGGAACAAATATATATACATATTTTCTTTAGAGATTGTTTTATTGCCCCTAGTTCAATTTACCCATACTCTTATTTGGGGTCCAACTCTGTGCAATTACCTTGTGTCATATTATCACATTCATGTTAGCTGTTAAATTATGATATGTGACAAAATTTGAACTATTGTTTAATCATCGATTCTTATAAACGTATTTTCTTTGTAACCATTTATTGTCCATTTTTACACCATGTTAAACTTAATGATGTGGACCATTTAACTATCCCTTATTTTCTATGCAAAATGATAAACAATTGGATAAACTTAATTTAGCATTTCATGCTAAATTAAGTTTATCCAATTGTTTATCATTTCACATAACATTACACAATCAAATGTGAATGGAATAAATGATGGAAAAATTATATATGAAATAATAATAACTTAATGTATTGATATTTTTTAAAATATAAATTTAAAAAATTATATGATGTAAAATAATTTAAATTAATGTTGGTGCTAAATTAAATTTGTATATTAATTATTAAATTACTTTCACTATTTACTTTGATATTATTTATAATTTTCATTGTATTTTGAATCAATAACAAATTATTAGTAGTATATAATTAATGATATGTTACTACATATGCCGTACCATTCATTATTTTATAGTAGATATTGTATGAAATATTGTGAACAATAATTATCTAATCTTTTTTGTTATTTTTTTTCGTAAAATCGTGTTATATCTCATATATTATTTTATAGTAGATATTGTATGAAATTATATCTTTTTTGTTACGAGAACCTAGAAGAGAGAGAGAGAGAGAGAGAGAGAGAGAGAGAGAGAGAGAGAGAGAGAGAGAGAGAGAGAGAGAGAGAGAGAGAGAGAGAGAGAGAGAGAGAGAGAGAGAGAGTAAAGGGGCGTGCCGCGTGACAATGAAAAGAGAGAGAGAGAGAGAGAGAGAGAGAGAGAGAGAGAGAGAGAGAGAGAGAGGGGGACGGGTTAGGGTTAGGGTTTGGTTATTCTAGTTTGGGCTGGGCCAGGTCAAAGTGAATTGATTTTATATTGATATATGAGTAAATAATATATTTTATTGGGTATACATGCAAAAAAGTTCGAACTCGAGCTGCTCGTGAGCCTAACATCACCCGGCTCGAGCTCGGCTCGAAGTTGGCTCGAGCTGGCTCGGCTCGGCTCGAAAAATTCGAGCCAATTTTCGAACGATCTTCGAGCCGAACACGAATGAACGTCGAGCTCGAGCTTTTTTTGCCAGCTCTAGATTATGGGTTCAATCTCCATTGACATCAATGGATGGAGGACATATGAGTCTTCCCGATTTATTATAAAAAACAAAGGTGAATCAATCCTATTTTTCAGTTGAAATATCGAGTCTCGTTAGGGATGTCAATGGGTCGGGTAAAATCCGAACCCGCGGGTACTCGATCCGAACGGGATAGGTAATACCCGAAAAAATTACTGGGTTCGGGAGTAAAATTTTACCGGCGGGTATACCCGTTACCCGAAAAATACCCCAAAACATCCAATAATATGAAAATTTTGGATGTTTTAGGATTAATTATTTGTTATATTTGGATTTTTAATGTATTTATACAAGTTGATTGTTTTATGTATTTAAAATTGTTAGTGATTTTACCTATTTGTATAATATTTTTTTAAATTTTTTATTGGTGATTTTCGAATAACGGATTTGGGTTCGGATATATTCGTTTATCGCGGGTTCGGTATGATTTTTTATCCGCTAGTATTGTTGGTTCTGGTTCGGATAATACCCGAAAATTCGGATTCGATATGAAAAAGATTTTTCCGAACCCGACCCGCCCATTGACATCCCTAAGTCTCGTACCTTATCTCCATTACCTCATAAGTTTGTAGTTATATTTCAAACGAATCAAAATCCACTTCTTAATTTTTCAATTCAGTCCATAATACTTATAATCATCTCAATTCTCAGAAAATACAAATTTGTTTCCATTTTAAATTCTCAAACTATACATATTTCTTTTCCATTTTAAATTCTCGAATACTCAATCAATGGTATTAGAGTGGAATATTGGGTCAAGCACTCGACCACTAGATTAGTAGATTACGAGACCATTTGCTATTTAATTAAGCACGTTTTTAAGCCATCAAAAGACGAACGAGCTGAATAATTTTTGAAACCATGATTATATTTATGCTGCGTAAAGGATTAAAGAAACCTATGTCATTATGAAAGTTATGATCCTAGGAATATCAACGGTTCGGAGAGAGGTCATATCAGATCCATATCCTTTTATTTTTTTCGGATACGATTCGGATATTAAACAGATGCGAATACAGTTCGAATATTGTTAGATACGAATACGGATCATATCTGGATATATATATTTTTTTTTTTTGAAGACGATAATTGCCGACTTTGAAATTTCATATATGAAATAATGGTAGTTACAAGGCATATCCGGATATATTAAAACGGATATTATGTTATACTAATATAATTTTTTTTTTAAAACTCAAGTCTTGATTCTTTTGTAATTTTAAAATAAATAATACATAAAAATATATATATTAAATTATATATTAAATTATTGAATATTAAATATTATTATTAATTAAAATAAAATTATTAGTATTATTATGGATAAGATCGTAATTTCAACAAAACGGATATATGTTTATAAATTTTATTCGAATTCGGAATTTATCGAAAAATTAACTTCTAAATTCAAATTCGTACCCGTAAAAATAAATACGGTTCTTGATCTACGGATCCGGATAAATTTTTTTCGATTCCCAATATTTTTTAATACGCGATATCCAGCCCCGATAACACCCCTAATAAGCCCGGTCAAATTATTCAACAAATGTACTCTTGAGATCTTGAAAAAAAGCAACCCAGTTTGTCGGCAGCATGCGAGGCCTAATATTAAAGAAAGCCTTTAATTTCAGCCCACAACCTAACAACAAATATGCAGTTTAAGAACGAGCGCATTTTATGTCCCCCTCAAATTTCCTCTCCATTTTCTATATCACGAATTAACAATTTTTTATCATAATTAGTAAAAACACACTTCATTAATATTTAATAATCAATATTAATTAATTATTAATTAGATGTATATTTGTTAATTATCGTGATAATTAATCACTAATTCGTGTTATAAAAGATACTGAAAAAGAATCTCTGGAGAATATAGAATTATCCTTTGAGAGCCGTGGTTCAGTAAACTGAAGTAGCAATTTATTTAGAAAAACAATTCAAATACAAATACTACAGCAACACTCCGTCACTGGAAAACAATGTTGAAAAAAAAAAGAAAAAAAACACGTAATCAATCTCCAAGATCCGCATTTTTTTTTTTTTTTACGTAAAAATGCCCGTGGGCTCAAGATCCGCATTTATTTAAGGGAAACAAGATAATGACAAAAACAAAGCTCCGTATTAACTATTAACCAGTCCACTGACAACCCAGCAATCCTATCCATCCACATGGTTCACGTGTCCTCTGGGCATCTTGATCCGACGGCTCTCACGGACCGATCCATGCGCCTGAGTAGAGCAATAATCACGCGTCGCATAGAGTATGTACGGCGAGGCATCGGTGGCGAGCCACTGCTCCACGGTGAACGTCTTTTGCGCGCAGCCAAGGTGTGGTCCGGTCGTCGTCACCTCCACGTAGTTGCAGTACCATCCATGGTGTGCTCCACTGCCGTCTGAAGTCACATTCAACCAGCATGGCGAAGTGGACATGCAGGGCCCACGACCGGAGAAGATATCGAGATTGCCTCTCTCGAAGTAGTTGTATCCATCGCCCATCAGACCGCCCCAAGATTCGATGTCTGTGATCTGCACGCCGGTGCCGTCGGATCCGAGAAGGGTGACGCTGATGACCGAATCCGTGCCGGCCTTGAAGATCGACCCTGTACGGACGAACAGCGTGTACACGCAGGTCTTGTCATCGTTTTCATCTTCGTTTGAGCTTGGCCCGATCCTCTGAAGAAGGAAACAGAGATTACATTATAAATAGTTTCAAACAGAGCAGGTAGAATGTTAAGAGTGGTTGTTACCTTGACGAGGGATGAGGCAGTGGAGAGGGAGATGAAGGCGAGGAGGAAGAACAGGGATATCTTAGTCATGGCTGGGTAGGAAGTAGGAACTGGATATTTGCCTGCTTTGGAGGAAGGGTAAGAGATATAAATTGAGAAATGAAAGCGAGGGGAGGGGGAGCATGTGGGGTCTCCGATATTGTCATGTGCTGATGACTGGTCACTGGTGACTGGTGACTGGTTAATTATAGAAAATTTTTCTAAACTAATCAAGTTTTCAAACAAAATTGCAAAAATAATCAAGTTTTGAAAATATTTCTGAAAACGTATTTTGCTCTGAATGGTTAATCGCCTTTTGTAAAAGGCGAGGTATGATTCCGCGCCTTCCTTAATTACGTGTTCATTGGTTGATTGTGACGGTTAATTATTAACTAATAAAAGACGACAAATGATACAGCGTCAGGCGCGGAATGGTTCCCCGCCTTTTTCCCACATCTTGCCACGTGTACAAGACGCTGAATGGTCTAGCGTCTGGCGCGAAATGGTACCCCGCCTTTCCTCTGTAACCCTAATAGCGCCGCTTCTTCCTTTCTTTTCTTTCTTCTCTTCCTCTTTTTCTTCCTTCTCCCTTTCTTCCTTCTCTCTTTCTTCTTCTTTCTTTCTTTCTTCTCCTCGGATTCGGACCAGTTTTGGTGCAGTTTTGGTAATAAAAACAGATTTTAAGGTATGTGTTGTTATTTTTTCTTATTTATATTGAATATTTGTTTAAAATGACATATTTTAGGCAGATTTTGATTTAGAGATTTTGATTTTAGGCAGATTTTGATTTTAGACAGATTTTGATATGAATTTTTTGTTTTGACAGATGCAACATCCAGGACCTATCGATCCGTCCGTTCTCACAGATCAAATAAATCATGTGTCAAACGAGGTGGAGAAGCCTCCGATGACGATCCATCAGGGTGGTCGTGATTGGAGTCATTGGACGATTGAGGCGAGCGGGCTTTTTCTTCCCGACCAGGGGGGCTTACGTGCAGTTGAATCAGACATTCATCGTTGCACTGATTCAGAGGTGGCGTCCGGAAACGAACACGTTTCACATGCCTCACGGAGAGATGACGATCACACTTCGCGACGTTTCCTTACTGACCGGTTTCGCAGTTGACGGTGATCCCTTGTTTAGGGCCACGACAAGGGATGATGACCCCGCAGCCGAGATGACCCGGTTACTTGGGGCGTGTCCGGCTGATAATCGTCTCACATTAGCATGGCTGCGTAGGAATTTTCATGGACTACCGGAGGATCCCACAGAGGAGGCGTGGGATCGAATTACGCGAGCGTACATATTGTAATTTTCATGGACTACCGGAGGATCCCTCGTTCAGGTAATTTTCAATTCTTAATATTTTAATATTTTTAATATTTTAATATTTTAATATTTTAATATTTTAATATTTTTGATTTGTTTGTAGATTTGGGCTTGGTTTCATTTAGCCATTGGACGGCCCATCATGACTGCGCCGGGATCTGTTGTTCAGGTGCCACTCATGAACTACTATGTCGGTGGCCACGCGTACACTGAGAACAACAGGGAGAGTACAGTCATGTATTATGCTGATCAGTTCGACAAACTACAATCCGAACAAGTAAGAAATTTAATATTTTAATATTATAATATTTAATATTTTTTAATTACAATTGTATTTTTCAGATTACTTGGAGTCCTTATACGGATGAGCTTACGGCAAATCTACCGCCAGCATGATTTGTTGGTTCAGAGATTTGGATGGCAAAAGTCCCGTTGATATGCTATAATACCGCGGAGATGCACCTACCAGACAGGGTTATGCTCCTGTTTGGTTATCGCCAACACATCCCTACGAACCCGATTATGGCGCGTCGCGGGAAATTGAAGAACACACAAATCGCATCTTACTTGGATTTTTGGGAGCAGCGGGATACACATGTCGTTAGAGAGGACGATAATGTATTGAACGGCGGCGTGTTCACTAGAACGGTACAAAACTTAATTAGTTCGATCATATTTTATTAAACATTCATTCTCTAATAACATGTATGTTTTTAGGATTACATGAGATGGTATTGGCGAATACCGAGGCGGTGGATCATCAACAATATTAGTCCTCCTGATTTGAGCTTCCGACCTAGTGGTCCGCTTTTGCGATCCATGGTATGTCATCATTTATTATTTTTATTGTAATTATATTAAATCAAATTGAAGTTATCAAAATTAATTTTATTGTAATTATAGGTCAACGAGATGCAGCTAGATATTCGTCGTGCGGGAGAAGGCGCGCCTTGTGCCCCTACTTGCCCATGTCGCATGATCTTAGATCAAATGGGTGGTAGAATGACGGTTTTGCTTGATGAATTGTCGTTGAACTATTCGCACGGTCAGGACGTACCGGCTCCACACACGATGGATCCACAACGCAGCGCACCGAATGACTTTGTCCAACCACCATTCACCGATTACGTTTCCACTTCGCGACCGAATGACTTTGTCCAACCACCATTCATGGACTTCATGACCACCGCCTTTCAAAATGAGTATGGTACTTCGTACGGTCGTGGCGGTACTTCGTTTGGTGGTGGCAGTACTTCGTATGGTGGTCATCCAGACTATTTCGATCCGACACAAAATGCACCGAGAGATGACATTTAGATTATTGTTATTGTGTTGTGATTGTTATATTATGTTATTGTGTTGTGATTGTGTTGTTATTGTTATTGTTATTGTGTTGTGATTATTGTTATCGTATGGTCGGGGGGTATTTGAAAATAAAAGTTTCGTAGAGGGTCTTTTTAAAATATCCAAAAAAGATAGGGGGTTTTTTGAAAATTTCCAAAAAAAAAAGGATGAGAGAAGTGGTAAAAAAGAAGAGAGAAGAGGGAAAAAAAAGAAGAGAAATAGCCTGTGAATAGACGCTGAATCATACCTCGCCAGGCGTGGTACCATAGAGCGCCAGGCGTTGAACCATACTGCGCTAGGCGCTGAACCATACCGCGCATTTCTCTAATTACTAATTAACGAACAAATGATGTAATTAATTTGAAATAAACAAAGGCGCGGAACCATACCTCGCCTTTTACAAAAGGCGCTGAACCATTCAGCGCAAAATACTTTTTCAGAAATATTTTCAAAACTTGATTATTTTTGCAATTTTGTTTGAAAACTTGGTTAGTTTAGAAAAATTTCCTTAATTATATTAACGGAAATCATACTTTTCTCCCACATTTTACCCATGCTAATTAATTTCGTAATTAACAAAATGAATTAATAATTAATTCATGATTATTAAAAATTTGACATGTAATTAAGATCCCTACTAATTAATAATTAATTTTAAATATTTAAAAATAAATAATTATGAATTAATTGTTAATTGATAGCACTAATTATTAAATTAATTAGAGTAAGAAAATATGGGAGAATCTCAGAGGCACGATAGAAGCCCTCTTATATTAATGTATTTACTAATATTCTTGGGGATCTGAAACGAAATTTATTTTTATTTTTTTACAATGACAGGTGTGTATTATTTTTGACAAAATTATGTAAGGGGAGACCAAAAAAAAAAACGTTCAAAAGATGGAAAAACTCTCTATCGGGTTGTTGGACTGTTGTATTCTAAAAATAAAATTCAACTTCGACAAATAAGATTGTTATGAATTTAACAACACTATCCAGCAGATAAGATGTCATGACGATGATGATTATTATAATTGTTTTGTTGTTGTTGTTGTTTTGGAATAATTTTTTTACAGATTAATATTTGTTCGAAAAATAAGTATGGTTACAAGTCCACTCAAAGTAAGTAAAAAAAATAAACATTATTGTGTTAAAAAAATACTCGAATTTATAATAATCCCCACACAAAGTGTGTTTTACACAAAAACTAATAATTAAAAAAAGGAAATTGTTGGACATATCCTCACCTCTCCGTCAAGAATCTTAATGACATGAATATGATTTAACATCTTAAAAATTAACATATTAATTCATGATTTAACAACTTAATTAAATTTTCAATCATAAATTAAGATGTTATATCATATATTTATGTATTAATTTTTAAAATGTTAAAATATATTCACGTCATTAAGATTCTTGAGGAAGAATACTTGGAGCTGTACACCACTACTCTTAAAAAAATGTTTAAAATATTAGAATAAAATAAATTTAGCATATGCAATAATAATTAAAAAAAATTGTGAAGCTGCTGGTGTGGGCGAGACGAGACAATCTGGTGATGTGGCGAGAGGAGGTGATTTGGTGGTGTGGCGAGATGAGGTGATCCAATGAGGCTCTAAACCCTCTTCTCTCTCCTCTTGAGGTTTACTCTCCCTATCTCGAGATTCATTTTTCTACATAAATTTCTTTCTAAAAAAAGGCTAATTGTAATTGTTTTTCTTCAATTGGTAGAGGTTCGGTTTGTGTTGGTTTATATATTCATAATTAGTTGAATTGAGTTGATCATTTCTACAATCTATGTTAAATAGAATTTTCAATTCGCTAATCTAATTGTAGATTTTGGATTTTGGACAAAATTCTGAAGTACATTTTCGATTTTGGACTATATTGGAATTTCGATGAATCCTTCTTTTTAAAAACTTGGTACCGGTTTTGAATTTTGATACATCTATGAACTATATGAATTCCTTCATTTGTTTGTTGAAGGGTAATTTTATCAATAAATTTAGACCTTACAATTTAATTAATTTTTAAATTCAAAATTATGTTTAATTTAATGGTGGGGATATATTTTGATACATTTTGAATTCCTTCGTTTTGGATCTTACAATTTAATTTAATTAATTTTTAAATCCGATACTAGTTATGTTTAGTTTGTTGGTATTATTTATTAATAATACTATTAAATTTAAAACTTTCAAAATTGATAATTAGAATAATTATTTATTATAAAATAAATAATTAGATTAATTAATTATGTGCATATCAATTGCATATCATTTGATAGATATTCAAGATATAACAAAATTATATTTGTTATAAACAATTGAGAGAAAATATTTTATCGATCTAAATAACTTCTTAAACTTATAAACATCCATCAAGTAGTATTATTATTTTTAAAAATGTAAATTTTAAAAATATCATATGATAGTAAATAATTTATTTTTATGTTTATGCTGAACTAAAATTTGTTATTATCTATTAAAAAATTCGCAATTATGTTTGATATTATTTATAATTTTCATTACATTTTTGAATCAATAAAAAATGATTAGTACTATATAATTAATGATATATTACTACGTCGTACGATTCAATACTTTTATATTAACAGTGTACGAAGTATTGATGAACAACAATTAGGTAATATTTGTTATAGTTTTCCTTAAAGTTGTGTAATACCTCGTATATTATTATCCAGTGGTACTAATAAATGCATTATTGTTTGCCAAAATAATGAGTTTCGTGTTATCATTATATAAAATAATTCTAAACATATACAAAATAATAGATAAAATAGTTTTATTTTGAAATAATATTATAATTATTACACATATGCTCGGCGTATTCTCCTAGTATTACATCATAAGGTACATTAGTCTAGCGTGGCATTAGCAATTTTTTGATAATATGAGAGGCTACAATATGCCATTTATTCTTATTTTTTTTGTTTATCACTGGCTTATAGTGCAATCACTGGTACAAATAGAAGTACCGTTATCAGTTTCGTTGGTTAATTATTTCTTCTTTTGTTTACTACTTTTTCATTTAAATTAAAAAAAAAAGATTGACTGAAAGTGAGACCCAAAGCAATTAAGAAGAAACAAACTAGCCCTGAGAAATACCGAGTTCAAAAATGAAATCAGACCTATTTGTTCAAAATGAGATGAACAAAATTAAATCCAGTAACTATCTTTTTCATGATATATAAGTGATCATTACACTATTTCCAGAGAATAAAATTGAATAAAATTGAATAATGCAAATAAATTTAAAAAAGAGCAACTGAGCAGAACAAACCCTAACCTTCTAGCATCACTTGCTACAGCTTAATAAACCCTTATCTAATTGACAGAGATCCATTCAAATGGAAACAAAGCTTTGTTGCCAAGATATCTCAAAATATATCTGACCTGGGTTCTCATTTTTCATAAACAATTTTCTTATGGCAAAATTGGACCTACTTGGTAAAAGAGAAAAAAAAATCCAGACCCTTAAATACTTTGATCTCATGATTTCTCGAAAGAGTCATCGGAAATAGGCCGGAAAAAGGAGACGATATTATCTCGGCTTTTGTGCTAGAGAAAAAAATAAAGAATGAAAGAGGGACTGCGAGAAAATATTTTTATTTGCCACATAAACGTCTATTTGGAACGAGAAAGGATATTTTTGTCCCAAATTTTTGTTTCATCCGTGGAATAATAAAAATAATTCCATTTTTTTATTTTTGTCCCATTGGAAGAAAAAATAAGTCCATTATTTCAATACTTATTCCATTTACATTTTCGGAAATAAATCAAATATTCCACTGCTCCATTTTTCTTCCATGTAGCCGAACAACTACACAGGGAACAAAGCAAGCTTACGTATTTGATGAATTCAGTATTAAGATGAGATTTCATGTCACAAGTAGGCATCTCAAAACAACATTTAACGGTCTAAAAACCTAAAACCCCGGACTAACTGGTCGACTTTAAGGGAAAAATTAGAACAAAATTGTCATTTTAGTCAAATGTCCGCACAAACCCAGTTTCAATTCCTTCCTAATCATATTCAATATATCTAAATGAAATCGACTTTTATCTTCCTCGAAAAAAAAAAGCCAAGAAAAATATTTTTTTTTGCCAAACTTGTCAAATCCGAGTTTTCACAAGGACCAAGCAAGAGTTATCTGCAAATAATTACAAAATGTCAAAAGCACAAACATGAATATTGTTAGAATAACTCAATCCGTCTTTTACTGTTCATATTCATAGGCCAATATGACATGGCTTATCATGTGTGCAAGGCTAAAAATGCTCAATTAAAATTCAAAAATAATACGATAATCATTCATCATTCTCAATTAAAAGATTCTAGTTAACTAGGCACTTATCAAAGTTTGTCTAAGGAGATTTTGCCAGCTAGAGCTGCTTCGTAAGCTTCGACCAACTCAGGAACTACATCTTTGTATGGTTTGACAAACTTATTTGAAAACTTCTCATCACTAAATGTCATTGTATAGCCGAAGGTCAACTTTTTAAAAAGGTCTTTCGACTCGAGAGATTTCATAACATAATGCCTCGGAATTAACCTTCTTTCCAAGCTGTATGAAAGTAGGGCTGGGTGAGTAGCAATATACGACCGATGCAAACGAGCTTCACTTGTTAAGAAAAGGATGCTTTTGCGAATTCTCTCAGACGCATTTGCCAGCAGCATTGGCATCGTCTTAATCATTAAACCAACCTCTTTTTCAGAAAAACCAAGGTTCTTGAAATTCTTGATCTTTGCATCTATTTGGCTCGGGGTCCACGATGATGCTATTTGCAATGCGTATATGAAACTACCAGAGCCAGGTGGCGATCCAAGCTCTTCGGCTCTTTGGGCAGCTTTCTTCAATTTGTTTGGATTCTTGGTGAATAAAGATGGAACTCTTATCATCATCGCTCTGATTTGGTTGGGGGTTACTTGACAATGCTCCTCAAGGAATGAAACATTGGGCTTTATCACCTTCTCCACGTTAGCCGAAAGCACAAATGGACCCCTCTTTATGGCAATTAATATGCCTTCTGGAGACCCCACAAAGGGCATCAAAAACTCGATATTTCTCTGCATGCTGTGTTTGCCTGTGGATGAGAGTTTGGTCAACAAGAGTAGTTGACAGATCTGTGAGGGCGAGAATCCGATCTCTTGAATCCCAATCAATTTGGGCTTTATCGTACTTTCCAGGCTGGCACAGAGGATATTGGGTGACCGAGTCACCACTTTTCTGATATCGGCATCAGTTAGCCCATATTCTCGAAAAAAGTGGAGGATAGAATCCGGTTTTACAGGAGATCTGAGCTGGGGGATCTTTTTGGATGTTTCGATTGCTTTATCCATTGAAAACCCGCAGGATTTGACCAGATATTCGGCTGCAAAAGAGGATCTGGTAGGAGGATTTTGGCTTACGGCTTCAGCCAGGGAAAGAGAAGTGGAGAAGAGACGATGGATGGACAAGACGAAGGGGAAGCGGGTATGGCAGAACAGATTCTTCGCGAGGTGACGTTGCATTATTGTTCGTAATATGATTTTGCCTGAGAACCGGGGAAGAGAGTAATTGCGAATCACTGCAGTGGCGGAGGAATCAAACAACACAAGGGTCGCCGACTCACAGTTCACAAAATGTAAGAACTAAGAAGGCTTGAGATTTGGGGGAGAAACGAACAAAACATGGGCTCACAAATTAACAAGAGGCCCAGTTAGGGAGCTTCTATTATTTATTTATTTTTAATTTGTAAAAAAAATCTTAATTTTTGGAGAACTCCAAAAAATCTCTCCAAACAAAATTTCATTTTTAATTACCTATAGAGATATTTCATGATGTTACAATTTTCTAAGACCAAAATACCTCTCTATTTTTCATATTTAAATTTATTAAACTTTTTTTTGCAATATTTTATTCATGTTAAAAATTTATAAATATTTTTAACATATATTAATTTAAAAAAATTATATAGCGTATACATAATTTTAATATTTATTTTATTGTATATTTTTTCATGCAAAACTAAAAATAAATAAATGAATAAACAACGATATAAACACTATTTCCGAAAATATCTTGACAAAATGATATTGTTTTAACATTTAGTTTCAATTCCCAATATTTTTTGTTAATAAAAATAGTTACTAAAAAGCTAACTACTGAAATCAAATTACATGTTGAAGTTAAAACCAGCGATAATATTATTTTAATACGAGTTTTAATGTTCATTCACTCATTTTCAATTTGGCAAGAAATACTGTTTAGTAATTATTTTTATTAACAACTTTGAGAATAAAAACTAAATGCTAGAATAAATAAAAGATTAAAATTATGTACATGACATATAATTTTTTGAAATTAGTATATGTTAAAAAATATATTTATGGTGATTTTAAATTAATAAAATAATACAAAAATATGTTTAATTAATTTAAATATGAAAATAAAGAGGTATAATATCTCTATAATTGAAAATGGGTTGTGGTTTGTGTGTGTGTGTGTGTGTGTGTGTGGTGGTGGTGGTGGTGGGGGGGTGTGGGGGTGTGTGGGTGTGGGGGTGGGGGGGGGGGGTGTGTGTGTGTGTGTGTGGGGGGGGGGGGGGGGGGGGGGGGGGGGGGGGGGGGGGTGTGTGTGTGTGTGTGTGTGTGTGTTTGGGGGGGGGGGGGGGGGGGGGGGGGGGGGGGGGGGGGTTGGAGTTTTACAAAAGTTAGGAGATTTTTTTACAAATTCAAGAAAAAAAGGAGTTATATGAAAATTTCCCTAAATAATAATATCACGAGTTTACTAAATTCAAATAAATGTGCATTCGGATCGCGTCGTAATGTAACATTACGGAGGAAATGTTATTTTTTTGTATTGTGATTGATTATTATTATTTATTTTGAAAATTTAGGTTATTTAAGAATATAATTTTTTGAAATATGTTTATTTATGAAAGAATGGTGATATATATATTTTTTAATTTTCTATTGTAATCAATATGTTGTCATGTGCATTGAATTTTAGAGAAATTATGGTGAAAGAAAATAGATGTTCCTAAATTGAGAAGAAAAAATGTCTCACTTTTTCACACATTAAATATACATTTAATATTTCTGATGAATTTGTTTACCATCATAAATAATTAATTAAATCTAACTTTAGAAATTCGGAAAATAAGTTATTGGGTGAATTTTTTGGATGAATTTCACACAAACATCGTTTAACACGTGCTAAAAATGCTCAAAAATTCAAAAATAATACGATAATCATTCATTATTCTCAATTAAAAGATTCTAGTTACCTAGGCACTTATCAAAGTTTGTCTAAGGAGATTTTGCCAGCTAGAGCTGCTTCGTAAGCTTCGACCACCTCAGGAACTACATCTTTGTATGGTTTAACAAACTTATTTGAAAACTTCTCATCACTAAATGTCATTGGATAGCCGAAGGTCAACTTTTTAAAAAGGCCTTTCGACTCGAGAGATTTCATAACATAATGCCTCGGAATTAACCTTCTTTCCAAGCTATATGAAAGTAGGGCTGGGTGACTAGCAATATACGACCGATGCAAACCAGCTTCACTTGTTAAGAAACGGATGCTTTTGCAAATTCTCTCAGACGCATTTGTCAGCACCATTGGCATCGTCTTAATCATTAAACCAACCTCTTTTTCGGAAAAACCAAGGTTCTTGAAATTCTTGATCTTTGCATCTATTTGGCTCGGGGTCCACGATGATGCTATTTGCAATGCATATATGAAACTACCAGAGCCAGGTGGCGATCCAAGCTCTTCGGCTCTTTGGGCAGCTTTCTTCAATTTGTTTGGATTCGTGGTGAATAAAGATGGAGCTCTTATCATCATCGCTCTGATTTGGTTGGGGGTTACTTGACAATGCTCCTCAAGGAATGAAACATTGGGCTTTATCACCTTCTCCACATCAACGGTAAGCACAAATGGACCCCTCTTTATGGCAATTAATATGCCTTCTGGAGACCCCACAAAGGGCATCAAAAACTCGATATTTCTCTGCATGCTGTGTTTGCCTATGGATAAGATTTTGGTCAATGAGAGTAGTTGAGAGATCTGTGAGGGCGAGAATCCGATGTCTTGAATCCCAATCAATTTGGGCTTTATCGTACTTTCCAGGCTGGCACAGAGGATATTGGGTGACCGAGTCACC
Source organism: Luzula sylvatica (assembly GCA_946800325.1). Classification (NCBI taxonomy): domain Eukaryota; kingdom Viridiplantae; phylum Streptophyta; class Magnoliopsida; order Poales; family Juncaceae; genus Luzula; species Luzula sylvatica. The sequence continues at coordinate 55,083,786 of OX326960.1, read as the reverse complement.
ACTTTTCTGATATCGGCATCAGTTAGCCCATATTCTCGAAAAAAGTGGAGGATAGAATCCGGTTTTACAGGAGATCTGAGCTGGGGGATCTTTTTGGATGTTTCGATTGCTTTATCCATTGAAAACCCGCAGGATTTGACCAGATATTCGGCTGCAAAAGAGGATCTGGTAGGAGGATTTTGGCTTACGGCTTCAGCCAGGGAAAGGGAAGTGGAGAAGAGACGATGGATGGAAAAGACGAAGGGGAAGCGGGTGTCGCAGAACAGATTCTTTGCGAGGTGATGCTGCATTATTGTTTGTAATATGATTTTGCCTGAGAACCGGGGAAGAGAGTAATTGCAAATCACTGCAGTGGCGGAGGAATCACACAACACAAACACGAGGGTCGCCGACTCACAGTTCACAAAGGCTAAGAAGGGTTGATATTTGGGGGGAGGAACGAAGAAAACATGGGCTCACAAATTAACAGGCCCAGTTAGGGAACTTCTAAAAATAATAGGGTACATCTGTAAATTGAAATTTTCAAATAACCCCTTATTTTTTTTTAATTTGTAAATTTCCTAAATTTTGAGAAACTCCAAAAAAACTCCCCACAAACAAAATTCATTATCAATTACTCCCCTAAATGAATATTTATGGTGTTACAATTTTCGACGGGCTTGATAAAAATGTTTTTTGGTGTTTTTTCATAGAAATATTTGGGTCGTTTTTCATTTTCAATTCGGCCGTTTTTACATAGAAATTTTTGGGTCTGACAAAATAAAATGTTTTCGGAGGATTTTCTATTTTTTTCTTGCTTCGGGCTTGATAAAAAGAATCATCCTATTGTAAAATAATTATGTCCAAATTAGGGTTGTATTTGCAGAATTAGGGCTAAATTATGACTGAATTAGGACCGTATTTGTTGAATTAGTGTTCTATTTGCTGAATTAGGGATGTATTTGTTGAATTAGTGTTGGGCTATTTTAGTGTTACATTTGCTGAATTAGTACCATGTTTGCTGAATTTGTGTTGAATCAAGTCTGATTTTTTTATTTTTTATTTTAAATTTAATTATATTTGTTATGCATTATTATTATTTTTAGTTATCATCATGTTTACCTTTTTTTTAACCGTGTCACGGATAAAACACTAAAACGGTGACATACCATTATGTACCGTTTAACACCTTTTACAACATTGTATTTGTTGCCAACATATCAATAGTTTGACGAAAAATCAATAGGAACACGTATAATTTTTCTTTGTGAGGTGATTATTATATTTTTGAAATTTAAATACAAGAAAATAATTGTACGTTTTAGCCAATTATATTATATAATATATTTGTTATATTTCAAATTTAATATTATTTTATATTCTTATCTAAAATCATGTATACTTCGGATTTTTAAAATATTATTGTAATCTAATAGTAATTAAGATTATATTATTATATTGTATTTAATAAATAATAAATAATAATTCTCTTTAATTAATATTAAAAAAAAATAATATAACTGTAACTCAATTTTTAAGTGTTCCATGAAAACTTCGAAAATGAAAAGACAAGTACTAACAAAATATTTAAGTTTTATCATTTTCTCAAAAAACTCGTAACTAAACGCTTATACTTGCACAATACTCAACTTTAATATGTATCCACACAAAAATTAAGAAAAGAACAATGGCGGCGACGACGGCTGAATTGAACTTGCTGACCTCCTAATGAGGCGTATGATTAAACACCACACGAGCTATCGAATTGTTATGATTTTTTGTTTTTTTTGACATCGTTAGTTTGTACGCATACGGATCTCTTATTGTTTTTGACATGTTTAGTCTATTAGACACGTTTCCTTGTCTAATAGAAAACTTATATATATTTTTTAAGTATTATATTATAATCTAATATAATAATTATAGATCATAATTTATATTAGAGAAAAAATATTATATTATAATATATTATAATAATTATAGATCATATTTTTTATTACGAAAAAATTGTGCGCTCCATAGATATGCAGTCACATGTGCACGCCATCAATATGAAAGCAACACGAGACACTTGACTTTTTAAATTTTGATCAAATTTGTGCACTTAGATTGTCGTGTTTTATTAATGACGTGCATTTGAAGTAATACTCATAGAGTACATTGGTCGATCCCTTTATATTATTATAATATAGTATATTTAACTCATCATAATTTATACTAACTTTTGCTTCACGAATGATAATACATAATAAGCATAGTTTTTTTTTTTGAAGGAGGTTTGACAATGTGTCGAGACCTCGAATATATTAGATCAAAGAAATGAAACGAAATAGAGAATTTGGGGAGAATATATAAGACAATATTTTTATTTTTTTTTAAGAGAATCCTAAGCCAAGAATCGTGGCCATTATAGATTTTTTTTTATATATTAATGCCGCCGGGATTCGAACCCACAACCTCTACAACATGAGGATTTATTGTGCTGAGCACTCAACCATCCAGACTATGGGACCATTGGCACATAATAAGCATAGTTAAAAGCATGAATCGCTATGAAATAGGTAGCAACCGCTTTACCGCACAGCAAGCATTATCCGTTGCGAAACGTCGAAAAGGCTATGCAGTAATATGACGTTACTTGAACATTAATTGTACAGAATATAAGCCTCTCCTTTGTCAGTTCAATAGCAGAAATATTGCAACTTAAATTAACTTTTCTCCTAAAGGGAAAAACGGAGAGAACAATATCCTCCTTTCAATCAAATTGTTGTCTAAAACTCAGTTTCAGTTCCTTATCAATAATCATATTCAACATATCAATATGAAAGCCGAGAAAACTTGGATTAAAGAAGCATTTTAATTTTTCCAAAATTGTCAAATGCTAGTTGCTCCCTGAGGACCAACCAAATTATCTGCAAATAATCATATTCAACATATCTACATGAAAAGCAAGAAAACTTGATTAAGGAAGTACTTTTATTTTGCAAAAATTGTCAAATCCTAGTTGCTCCACAAGGACCAACCAAGTTATCTGCAATAATTACAGAATGTCAAAAGCACAAACATTAATATTGTTAGTTAGAATACAGTAATCATCCATCCTTTATATTGTTAATTTTTATAATATTGTAATCATTCAGTATTCTCAATTAAAAGATTCTAGTTACCTAGCTAGGTGCTTATCAGAGTCTGTCTTCCAAGGAGATTTTGCTGGCTCGAGCAGCTTCGTAAGCTTCAATCACCTCAGAAATTTCATCTCGGTATGGTTCTAGGAACTTGCTTGCAAACTTCTCATCACTCAAAAGCACTACAGAGTAGAAGGTCAACTTTTTACCAAGGCCTTTCGACTCGAGAGATTTCATAACATAATGCCTCGGAATTATCCTTCTTTCCAAGCTGACCGAAAGTAGGGCTGGGCGAAGAGCAATATAAGACTGATGCAAACCAACTTCAATTGTTAAGAAACCAATGCTTCTGCCAATTCTCTCAGTTGAACTTGACAGCACATTCGGATTAATCTTAATCATTAAATCAATATCTCTTTTGGAAAAACCAAGGTTCTTGAAATTCTTGATCTTGGCATCCAATAGGGCCGGGCTACGGAATAATGCTATTTGCAATGCATATACGAAACTACCTGAGCCACGAGGCGATCCAAGCTCTTCGGCTCTTTGGGCAGCTTTCTTCAATTTGTTTGTATTCACGGTGAATAGACTTGGAACTCTTTTCATCATCTTCCTGATTTGGATGGGGGTTACTCGACAATGCTCCTCAAGGAACGAAACATTGGGCTTGATCACCTTCTCCACGTTAGCCGAAAGCAGAAACGTAGCCCTCTTTAGGGCCTTTAATATGTCCTCTGGTGACCCCAAAAAGGGCATCCAAAACTCGATATTTCTCTGCAAGCTGTGTTTGCCTAGGGATACGATTTGGGTCGATGAAAGTAGTTGACAGACCTGTGAGGGCGAGAATCCGATCTCTTGAATCCCGATGAATTTGGGCATTATAGTATTTTCCAGGCTGGCACAGAGGATTTGGGGTGAGCAAGTGACCACTTTTCTGATATCGGCATTACTCAGCCCATATTCTCGAAGAAATTGGAGGATAGAATCCGGGTTTGCAGGAGATCTGAGGTGGGGGATCCATTTGGATGTTTTGATTGCTTTATCCATTGAAAACCCGCAGGATTTGACGAGATATTCGGCTGAAAAAGAGGATTTGGTTGGTGGATTTTCGCTTATGGCTTCGGCCAAGGGAAGAGAAGTGGTAGATAAGAGTCGATGTACGGAAAAGACTAAGGCGAAGCGGGTGTCGCACAGGAGATTCTTTGCGAGGTGACGTTGCATTATGGAAGCGGAGAAGAGAGTGGCTGGAAATCAGGTGGCGGAGGAACCAGACAAGGGTGGTGGCCGACTCTCGCAGTTCACAAATGGTGGTAAGAAGGGTTGAGCTTTGGTGGGAAAGGAAGAAAATATGGGCTCACAAATTAGCAGGCCCAGTTAGGAACTTTTTAAAAACAATAATATCGCGAGACCACAAACTATTATTTTCAATTTTCAATTAAGATTTAAGAGTGCGTTTGGATATCCTAATGTAAAATTAATGATATTTCTTGGAATAAAATGTGTTATCTTACTTATTTCTTGTAAATTTCCCTATTTTCTGGTACACAAATACTAAAACTCTGATTTGATTGGTATGATTTTCGCATGTAGCGGTGGCACGAGGCGAATTTTCGGTTCTCTATAGTTCAATCCAAGTTATAAATTGAGGACAACAGCATGTTTTTTCGAGGATAAAGGGGATTACCAGCAATTTCCAATGACAAAAAGGTTTTCTTGCAATTTAAGTATAATGCAGGATAACTAGGATTTATTTATTTTTTAGCAAATTTATCTATAAAAATTCATTAATTTTGTCATTTCCATATAATGCAGGGTATCTAGTTGCCAATGCAGTCATATATAATTTTGCAATTCAGTGATAAATTGATGCTGACCTTTTTTTATTCTATTCTCATTTTATTCATCCAATTCATCAATGAAAATGTACCAGTTATAATTATTCTTAACTTGGCAAGGTGGAGGAGTAAAAAGTTCTGAAAATGTACCAGTTATAATTTTGCAATTCAGTGATAATTAATTTGGCAAGGTGGAGGAGTAAAAAGTTCTAAAATTTATAATTTCAAATTTTATTTGGATGTTCGAATTATAAGATGCTGGAAATTATAATTCTTTGTATGAATGTCTAGAATTTGGAATTTTGGAATTTTATTATTATAATAATATTACAAATTATAAAGCAATTATATAATAATAAAATGAGTATATTATATTTATTATATCCATATAATCAATATAACATTGTATATTAATATTAAATGTAAGGTTAAATTATTATAATATTATATTTATTCCATATAATATACGATAATATTCTCTATAATTGTACATATAATATTATATTAATTATACATATAATATTATATTATATTATATATATATAATATTATATTAATTATATGTATAATATAACTACTATGTATAACATTTATTATATATTATTATAATATATAATGTTATATTAATTATATGGAAATAATAATAGTATTGTACTTTATCCATAATATTTTTATTTATAATAATATATAACATACTATATTAATTCTATAGATATAATATAATTACTTTGCATAATAGTTATTATATTATTATAATAATATATAATATCATATTCATTATATATATGTAATAAATATAATATAATTATTCTTTGATTATACTCTTTTGTTTCGCCTTTTATAATAAAGCTAGTATATATTTTTATATTAATAGTATATAGTATAATTATTATATTATATAATTATTAATATTATATATATTATATTTGTCATAATATAATTATTAATATTATATAATATTATATTTATTTTAATATTATTATATGAATATAATAATTATAATATTATTATTTTAGTATTATAATACAATTACTATAGAGTATAGTTATTATTATAATATTATATAGTTATAAAAATACTAATTATTATTATATAATAATAAAATTTATATATATTATAATAAAAATTGAGAAATTAAAGTGCATGTAATTGAAAGGAGAGTGAGACGGTTCATGAGAGGTAATAAAAGAATTTATTGTACTTGATCATGGTAACAAAAGAATTAACTAGGTAAATAAAAAATAAAGAGCAACTTTCATAAAAAAAGAAATTTCTTGCCTAGCTGGGGATTCTTCATATTGGAATTCTGACTATTTGGGAGAATAATAATTTGACAATTCTCAATGTATAATATTTTGCAGAAGAATATAATTCCATTGGAGAATTAGCACCAAATAAAGAATTTGGATGGAGCCGCAATATATAGTCCGGCTCCCCTCCAAAATTCACGTTGCCTCCAGAATCGTTTTATTCTTTGGAATGGAGTCTCCAAAAAATCGAAGATTCAAATATTGTTCTAAATGTCATAAACATGAAGCAAATATATTAGATTAAGGAAGCACTTTAATTTTGTCAAAATTGTCAAATCTTAGTTGCTCCACAAGGACCAACCAAGTTATCTGCAATAATTACAAAATGTCAAAAGCACAAACATTAATATTGTTATCCAAGGATATTTTGCCGGCTCGAGCAGCTTCGTAAGTTTCAATCACCTCAGGAATTTCATCTCTATATGGTTCTATGAACTTACTTGTAAACTTCTCAACACTTAATTTCATGGCATAGCAGAAGGTTAACTTTTTAGAAAGGCCTTTCGACTCGAGAGATTTCATAACATGATGCCTAGGAATTAACCTTCTTTCCAAGCTATATGAAATTAGGGCTGGGTGAAGAGCAATACATGGCCGATCCAAACCAGCTTCACTTGTTAAGAAATCGATGCCTTCGTGAATTCTCTCATCCGTATTTGTCAGAACCATGGGCATCGTCTTAATCATTGAATCAATCTCTTTTTTGGAAAAACCAAGGCTCTTTAAATTTTTGATCTTTGCATCAATTTGACGGGTGCAGCGAAATAATGCTATTTCCAATGCATATATGAAATTACCGAGACACGAGTGGATCCGAGCTCCTCGGCTCTTTGGGCAGCTTTTTTCAATTTATGTGGATTCACAGTGAATAAAGATGGAATTCTTATCATCATCATTCTGATTCGCCTTGGGGTTACTTGACAATGCTCCTCAAGGAATGAAACAGAAAGGTTTTCTTACAATTTAAGCATAATGCAGGATCTGGATAACTAGGATTTATTTATTTATTTTTGCAAATTTATGTATAAATTCATTAATTTTGTCATTTCCTTGTTCAATCCATATAATGCAGGGTATCTTGTTGCCAATGCAATCATATAATTTTGCAATTAAGTGATAAATTGATGCTGACCTTTTTTTTATTCTATTCTCATTTTATTCATCCAATTCATCAATGAACATTCCATGGCTCCTTCTCTCTCTACTTTTCCTCCGCCAAAAGGGCGACTCCAAACAGGAAGAACCAGTTGGAAAGGAAAAAGAGAATGTGTAGATGAAGGAGATGGCTGGAAACGTATCACAAGAAGGCAAGTCACACATCCATCACCTCAACCATACTATACCACCAAACCATTTCACTACCAAAAAAAATACACTAAGCCACCATTCAAATACCCAACACAAACCCTAAAAACACCAACCCACACAAAATCATTAAACCGAGACTCACCAAACACCATAAAGAAGAAACCAAACTTTGTAACCCTAAAGATGCAAGCAAAGCATTATCTTAACAACTTCTCCCCTCAGAGATCCAACGCAGCTAGACTAACATGGAGAGAAGTAGCCCTCAACTCCGAAGCCTCGTCAAGCCGGCAACAAGCTCGAAAAAGGCCTCACTCACCACAACAACCTAGCTTACCGGAGATGAGACCAATATTTCCACCAGATCCTAACCATATATCTTGGAGGGGGCTGTGTTTGAAATGTGTCCAGGAAGGCCATCTGACAATACATTGTCGAAACCCTAGAGCATGTTCATACTGCATGAGTATTGAACATCTCTATGCAGGCTGTCCCGAGCGGTTACACAACGAGGCACAGATCAGTGCCATGATCCCCCAAGGACGTCCAGCCAGCGAAGTGATGCCAAGAGACAGGATCCCGCGAACCTACTGCTTCATGCGCGAGACGGACGACCATCAAGCCGAGCTAAACGAGCTGAACCAAGCCATTGTAATTGACGCTTCCATGGCTCAGGAGCATGAACTTAGCACTCTCATAGCGCTGGTGAGGAGAACCAAAGATTGGCCGATGCAATTTCAGTTGGTTTTTTGGAAGGATAGTAAATATCTTCTCAAACTACCAGAAGATACAGACAGAGGAATTTATTTAGAGTATTCAACCGCAATTCTCTCCAAAGCCGGTTTCGTCTGTTTTTCGTGGTCACCGGCAATGGGTGCTCTAATCGTTTACTATAACCACAAAGTGTGGTTGAAGCTATCTAATGTCCCACCGCAAGCATGGTGTGAGAGAGAGCTCAACCAAATCTGTAACGGATTTGGAACCATAATCGATCACCAACCTTTCTCGGAGATCGTATCTTTACAATCCATTCAGGTGGTGGTGGCTACACATAACTTGAACTGGATCCCTCCGGTAACTACCTATCTGGCAGATGGATTTGTTTACGATATCGGAATCCTACCCCTGACAGTGTTAGACGAAAGACAATACTATCCCAGGCCCCCGGACTACATGAAGGAAATACAGTTTCGGATCAACCGTAAAAATGTACACAAGGATAAACGAATGTAAGCGTACATTCGTGGTCATATCTTTCAGTAGGAAAATCCAATTTGAATGGTTCAAATTGGGTTAGATAGATAATAAGATTATCTACAACCTTCATGTAGAAATATATTTCATATGAACGAAGTATCTATGTCGTTTCTATGAAATACCGAATGGGTGCAACAGTATGACATATAGTTAGTAAAACAGTCATAACTTTTGCATACGAACTCCAATTGGGCCAGGCCAAATTGGATTGGGTAGATAATAAGATTATGCACAGTAACAGTAAAGGCGACGTAAAGGCACAGTAACAATAACAGTATTTATGTACAGTAACAATAATTATGCACAGTAACAGTATTTATGAACAGTAATTATGAACAGTGTTGTGAACAATAAAGGCGACGTGGCTGAATGCTGGGGCAGTATTTTGTTCAACTTTAGTACTTAGTATAGATTAATGGACCTATTCATCCAATTTGATCCATTATTTTATCAGTATGAAAATCAACCAATTTGATGCACATAATTTACCTCTCTCATTTGTCAAATGTGTCCTTACTATGTCGATAAATCACACGTAGTTGTTTTTGACATTATTGGAGAATTAACATCTTAGGACGACCTTATCGTATAATAAATTCAGCAGAGGTTGTAATGTTTACGTTAACGAGCCCTAATTTTTTCAAGATTTTGATTTGAAGAACATTGTTCCAAACACATTAGAACCAACATGATCATCATCGAAGGATACAACAAACTAGGAACATAAATCATCACAACACCAAAAAGAACACAAACCACCATTCCGCCATACACAAGCCGAAGTTAACAACCGCGTCACGTCAATCAAACTGTTGTCTCAAGTGCATTTCAGTCTCGCTCTTCCAGGTGGCATGAGACGATTGGCCTCTCATCCTCTTGCTCTTCTCCTTGTCCTTCACAGCAGATCCCTTCTTCTTCTCCGCTTCTTTCGGCTCTACTGACGGGCGGTCCCCACACAGCGGACACACCATGCCTTTTGCATGAGAGTACGTCTTCGGCACACCACACGGCAGACACATCCTGATATATTCACAATTAAAATGTTATATTTTCAAATTTTCGACATTTCGAATGTTATATTCATACCTCAGGAGATTAGCAGCGTCTTCGGGTCCCGGATTAGCAGCGGTGATTTTTCGCTTATTCTCACCAGGGGTAACCGAATCCGAAGCAGGATTGGGGAAATCTACATTTACTCGGTCTCGAATTGCGACTAATTGAGGCTTCGCTTCCACCACGGCTCCTGAAGAAAACAAAGAAATTTATTTCAGAACTCTGATTTCGAACAAATTGGTACGTAATGCGAAGTACGAGAGTACCAGGAGGAAGATTTTTTTTGTCGCGTCTGGATCGGTCTTTATATTTTCGATTAAGCACTCCTAAAGCCTCCCTCGATTCCTCCGGGTCAGGGGCACGGAGGTTCAGAAACTCTGGTGGTCCTGTGATCTCCATTAATCAAAGAAAAATCCACAATCAGCGCAAATAAATCTCATGAAAGAAGAATGAAATGAAAGAACATACTTCGGCGAAGGCATCTAGAGCGGAGGGAAAAGATGGGTCGGGCGGAGGTTTTGTCGGGTCCGAACGAGAAGTCTTCTTCTTAGTGGAGATGTTTAGCTTATTCGTATCACTCGACTCTTGTTCGTTCTCTACATCGGAATCATCGGTTCCGGCGTCGGAGCTTAGAGAGGAAGACGGCCCACTGTCTTCCGCCGCCTCCTCCTCGGAGGAGGAGTAACCCTGCAACAGTTGTAAGCTCATTGCAAAATGTCAAGGCCTCATTTTTCGTCCATGTATCTGAATAAATTCACTTAGTATATATTGGGCCATAATAGGCTTGTATATAATGTAAATTGGGCCTAATTTAGTCTCAATTTATTGAAATAGTTAAAACTGATCATGTAAAAAGACCTAATCCCCTTCACAAAAAAAAAGACCTAATCAAATTAACAGGTTTAAGATCAAACAAATATTCCAATCATTTTCAACATATTAATTAAGAAAGTTAAAATTTTGTAATATAATCATATAGGTACTAGAGAATGAGTATTCTTTAATCTTCGACTCGATCGTCTTTTCTTCGATATAGTTGTTGTATCTAAAAAAGAAGGCATCTCCAAGATTAAGACCTAATTAGTTAAAAATCTTGCTGGTAAAATATAAACAAGTTAATGATGGATTAACAACTTAGGACCAATCTTGTTAATGATAGATTATATAATTTTAGTATTGAGAAATTTGTTTCTTAGGACCAACCTTGTTAAAGTCCCCTATAAAATATAAACAAGTTAATGATGGATTAACAACTTATTAGGCCAATCTATTAGTTTAGTTTAACGCGGCGTCGTTTTTTGCTGGTAAAACGTACCCATCGAGATATCATTGCGCGCCGATCACACCTGATACTTTGGACTGTAATTTCATTTTTAATTATCAATCTTGGTCTTTATTTTAATTTTCTTCTATTCAACATAGCACAAGGGTTTCAGAATATTAAGGAGAAGAACAGATCGACCCATACTGGTTGCATTTAAGTGTCTCCTCGTGGCAGGATATATCATGTCCGAAATGCAAGGGCCATGCATATGAATATGATAATGGCAATAAAATTAGCAACATATTATTCAAGACTGCTCCCTTTTAGATGCACCAGAAAACATTCATGTATGTGTTCTTGTAATGTCTTAAATATCATAATTATTATTCAAACCCAACAAAATGTCCAAAGCATTATGTGAGTAATTGATTGAACACATAATGGACCATGAATGAGTCAGATCTAATGGACCAGCCAGCTAGCTAGCTCTCTCAACCCATGCATGAGTCATAAAGGCCACCCAAATTAAAGACCCTCCTTAATTGCCTCGACTCGAGTTCAACATAGAATAAAATGCAAAGAGATAAGTTCCATTCCTTCAATCAAAAAAATAGAATAAAAATAAAATTAATTTGATTCTCCAGGATTATGGTGAAGGAATTTAGTTGGGTTTGTATTGATAATAGGTGACATGTGTGTGTTACCAAGACAAGTTTTATTTTATTTTATTTTATTAAAAGATTCCAACGGATTAATACTATAGGAAAATTATACGTGCTCCCCATTTCTCTCCGCTCATGGTGATATGAGATCATCATTAATGAGGGTTCCTTTCCATCTCCAATTTGCTCACAAATTTTTTCACTCAATTAATTATATTTTGAATTAACAGTTAATTGTGATGTAATTAACAGTTAATACAAGAATTCCATAATTAATTATTTTAATTAACAATTAATTCAAATAATTATTAATTAAGTGGGGGGATTTTGGGAGACGGAAATGAACCCCCTGATGATGACTCATGGTGATTCATGATTAATTAAGTGTGTGTGTGTGTGTGGGGGGGGGGGGGGGGGGGGGGGGGGGGGGGGGGGGGCACCATATATGCCCTCAATACTATAAACCGCCATTCGCGCCGGATTCTGTTCATACGATACTATCCATCAAATATATATGTGCAAATATTTATATATATATATCCTGTTTCGTTTGGATTAATGAGTGCAATTATGTATGAGATGATTCGAGTCAAACAATGAGCATAATTAATCAAAAAAATCTCTTGTTTTCTTGCATTTCAATAAATGGTGATGACAGTTTGATGATTAGTGGGCACTTAACCACCAATTATTAGGACTAACTAGCTACTACTCTTTCATTTCTTTATTCAAAACCCTAATTAATTAGCCTCCAATTATGATTTCTCCAACAGTACTGTTCTACGTGTTTCCACGCATGAGAGAGAGAGAGAGAGAGAGAGAGAGAGAGAGAGAGAGAGAGAGAGAGAGAAAAAGCCATGTTGAACGAGTCCAAACTCCTATCAAAATTTGGTAGTGAAATCCAACTCCTCAACCCATTAGATTCTCTCTTTACAAAAATGGTGGCTACCCTTTTAAAGTTTAGAGGGCCACATTGTAATTTGCAAAGCTAACTCCTTCAACAACAACAAAAAAAAAGGTAATTTTATACTGATAATATACGTACAATAAAAAGGAGCAAAGATCAATGATTTGATTTTATGATGGACCACCATTGAGGTGGAGTTCCACTGTTGAATGAATGTTGATTAACCTGATGTGGTGCGATCCGATTCTAGTTACGGACCAATTAATGTTGATAAATTACTTTCTTAATCTAGTTATAGGGATAATAATTGAATGCAAGAGAAGAGATACTCTTTGATTAATTAAATAATTGTGTGGGGTTTAAGGCTTTAACAGGCTGCATGTGACATGTGGCATGTGGTGTTGCCTCAAAGAGCCTCCAAAACCGAGCAAAATAGCTTTTTTAAGAATAATTCGGCATTGATTATTGGTTTCTCCTGCACCCTACAATGGTTGCATCCCATGCATATTATATTTTATTGGAAAAATATATATATAAAAAAAAAGATGATAAATTTCTTGCTTGCTCTGAGAGTACTGAAGATCTCAAGGATCATGGATGAATTAATTTAAGATGCATTATTCGGATCTAACTGGTATGATTGGTCTGAAAAAGAGGGTGAATGTGTGTGCCTATTGTGGCCATCACAGGAAGCATAGTAATCTCATTAACATGATTTGACAATCTACTTTATATATATTGTCATGTGCAAATGATCATTATATATTACACTAATTACACACAGTACTTATCCAATTTCAAGCTAATTTAAGCATCTAAATGTATGTGAAATGAAATGTGGCCCAACAAACCTTGCTAAAGTTGGGTAATTATCCAAAAAGTTATGAACTATATAGGCTTTTATGAGAAGGATATAACATTATCTCGGTTGGTAGGTAGATAGATATGAATGAATGCAAAACTGATAAAGATCAAAACTTTGTATCAATCCAGAAAACTTATGTGGGTTCCTAAAGCCAAATTCAATTCTAGATAGTAGATACTTTTGTACTGTTCCATATAAATTTCCTTTTATCAAACTTAATCCATTTAAATTAAACAACATATTTTGTTTTTGTTTTTGTTTTTGTCACATATATATATCAAGCATGAAAGAGTGGCCAACAATTTATCTCTCTTTAAAGGGAGAATTAATTCATGCTTCCACAATGAGATACATCACTTCATTCAAAAAATTAGGTACTTTTACTTTCTTTTCTTTAAATATAGGGTTCATAATTAATGTTACCTACATGTCTATATTCTTAAAAAAATTCATCAAAAAATTCATAATTTTTCTTTCCAACATTATTATATTACTTCAACTCCTTTTTTTTTTATATAACATATTGTTTTTATGTATTAATGTCTATATGTACTAATGTTATCATTACTTCAACTCTTTTTTTTTATGTAACATATTTTTTTTATTTACATGTCTACATGTATTAATGTTATCTACATGTATTAATGTTATTTTGGTTATGTTTTATTTTTATTAGTTGCATACTTTTTCTTTCTTTCCTTTAAATATATGGTCCATATTTAATTTACATTCATCCAAAATTTCATTTTCTTTCCAACCTCATTATATTATTTATCTTTTTTTTTTGTAGCATGTTTTTTTTTATCTACATGTCTACATCTACTAATGTTATCTACATGTCTACATCCAAAATAAAACATAGACAAAAAAAATTATTTGTCATGTTTTCTTTCCAACCTCATTAATTACTTCATTTTTTTTATGTAATATGTTCAGTTTTTGTTTTATTTTTATCTACACATAGTAATGTTCTTTTGACCATGTTTTATTTTCTATTAGGGAAGAAACAAACAATAAACTAGAAAAACACCAAGAAATATATATGTATTAAAATATATTTCAAATATCCGCAGCGAAACGCGAGTTTTCTTCTTAGTACTACTAATTAAGCATGAACCAATGGACACAAATGTATAAGATTAACAAAAGCTACAAATAATATCTGTGCAATAAAGGTGAGAGTTGGACAAGTGAACATGACAGAAAAATATTAATCGATTGAGACTTTATTTGAATGACAAAGACCTTAATTAATAATTATTACTCCTTTTAGGAGTAGCCAGCCACTAGTCTTTAACATAACAAGGTTTTTTATTTTTTTGAAAAAAACATAACAAGGTTTTTCATTGGACAGGTTACAAGAAAATTAATATATCTAGAATTAAATCGTGGTCAATATCAATTCTTAATTGGATTATATTATATCAACTTCATTTCCATTAAATCAAAGATCTACTTACAATAGTTCAGCCTCTATAAGGGCTTGGAAAAACATCAATTTTTACCTGCTTTCCACACCCCCAAGAAAATTAAAATTAACAAAAGATGAAAAAAAATAAAAATAAAAACTCCTAATTTTGGAGCTTTTTTTCTCTAACTGATTCTCTCTTCTTCACTTCCTAGGACAAAGGAAAGAATCCAGGATAATAAACTACCAAACACTTCATGTTGGGTCCTCTACTAAATAATAATCACCATTAATAATTCCTTAATTAATTAATTAATTTATTTATTTACAACTCTGGTGCACCATTTACTGTGAGCCTCTTCCATTCTACCAGTCTCATCAAGAACTCCATGACCTATTCAAACAGTGACCCAAATTAATCACATTAATTGAGATATAATCTACATAAATTAAACTTAATTAATGACCAAAAATTAAAATGCCAAGAATGAAATTCTGTGTGTACCTCAGCTGGTTCTTGTAGTGAATATGCAGCCTTTGTGTCTTTTGGAAATTTCGTTACAAGAATTCCTATGCCTTGTCCCTTTCTCTCACGTAGTACCTGAAAATTCACGTACCAAATTGTTAACAAACAAAACTATATAAAATCATATTAAATAAATGAAAGGAAATATTTAAAAACCTTGAAAGCATCCTCATCAGTGCGATCATCGCCAATGTATACAGGTAGCACATCATCACAATCAGCAAATCCTGACAGATTTTATTTGGCTAATTTAATTGACAGTTTTTATTACAATAATCATTATTATTATTATAATAATAACTAGGTTATAACTAATGAAAGAGATGTGATGTGATGTGACAACTTAATTTTTTTCTTTTTTTTAATACTTACCAAGTGATTCCAATAAGAACTCCAAAGCCCTGCCTTTGTCCCATTTAATAGTGGGTCTAATCTCCAATACCTAAGTAATAAATAAATAAATAAATAAACAAACAATAATCAATTTATATTCATATATTGATATATACCTTTCTTCCTTGAGTGAGTCTCAAATTGGGGTAGTCTTTCATGACAGTATTAACTTGACCAAACAAGGAACTCCAAAGCTGAAAAATAATATTCGAAATATAAATATATATTTTTTTACCAATAATGGAAACTAATAGGAAAGTTAGGTATATAGAAATAAAAACAAAAAAGAATTAATAACAACCTTTTCATCTACACATCTGAAATGAACTGATACACAAAATTTGTTATTTTCCACCGTGGCTCCAGGTGTATATTTCGTTTTCTCCACTAAAGCCTTATAAACCTGCCAATTTACAAAATCCACACTCAATTTATCTATATTTACAAATGATATCATGAGAAAAATTATATCAAAGAAACAAAACATACCTCGTCTATCATTGGAAGAAACTCACTAGCTGGTTGAAAGATATCACCTTTAACCTGAAATAACAACACTTCATTAGTTTTCAAAATATTAGTTTTTAATTTTAATCTTGTTTTAGTTTTCAAAATATTAGTTTTTAATTTTAATCTTGTTTTAGTTTTCAAAATATTAGTTTTTAATTTTTATCTTGTTTTTAAAGGGATATAAATAATAAATTACATACTTTAGATTTCTTGTACTTGGGGACTTGAATATCCATGCCATGGCTACCAGCATAGTAAAGCTCTGATAGCTTCACGAATTCGTACACCTAGTTTATACCATTCACAACACACAAAAATGGTAAGTTTAAAGTAGACCAAAAAGGGTGAAAAAGAATCAAACAAAAGATCGAAATGAATAAAATGAATAAATGAATAAATGAATAAATGAATGAATGTACCTTGTCTCTACACCTTCCAGTCACGATTGCTGTGGGGAAGTACCTCGCCACGTCCCTCACTGCTCCTCTCATCTGCAAACATGGCCCCATTTGTCAGAATCGTCTCTTCTTCACGTATCAAGTTCAAAATGAGAGAAATAAAACAGAGGAACTACTTACAGATTCAGACATGAAAGCCATGTCAGGATTGTCCACGATGGGCGATAAAGTTCCGTCGTAGTCCATGAACATCACGATTTTCTTGCCTTTCGATGCGCTTATTATTTGCTCGAACTTGTTCAGAGCTGAAGGATGCTTTCTCTGCAAAACCAACCAAATTAGTAAAAATTCCAATCGAAAAGAATGATTATTTGCGAGATAACAACGTACCATCCAAGTGGTACGTTCATCGTCAATGGTAGAAAACGCAGCGGCCGCCTTGGCATGAGTCGGAGAAGAAGCCTTCATCGACTCGATCCAAGAGTTCAAACGAGCACCGGAAATTTCTATATGCGATAGACACCTCTTGTTCAAAGACATGCCTCCTCCCCCCAACGAAGCCGCGGCCACCGCCGCGCTTCCGCAGCTTCGCGGAGGAAGACTCGGGTACATCGTACCCGAATTGGTCACCGCAGACATACCCATTTCAGGCACAATCACATTCTGATTAGTCATTGAATGAAACTTAGAACCAAATGACAAACGAAAAACAGTGTGGAGAGAGAGAGAGAGGGAGAGAGAGAGAGAGAGAGAGAGAGAGAGAGAGAGAGAGAGAGAGAGAGAGAGAGAGAGAGAGAGAGAGAGAGAGAGAGAGAGAGAGAGAGAGAGAGAGAGAGAGAGAGAGAGAGAGGAGAGAGGAGGGGAGGTGGAGATGAGTAGAAGGAAGAGGAGGATTTATAGAGGAAGGAGAAGAGTAAGGGAGGATCGATGGTGCGGGCCCGATGGTGAGACGAAGTCTAATGGAGTACCACGTGGAGGGGGGGTAGGTCCATGCATAACCTCCACTCACTTATTTGGTTTTACCGCGTCGTTATACATCGCATACACCATACATCTCCCCTCCGCTTTACAAATACAAAGCACAAGTCCTTTTATTGGTGATGATATTTTTATTTTTATTTTTATTTAGTTGCTTTGAGATAATGTTATTTTTATGGTGTTTGTTTGCATCATTGCATGCATAAGGATAAATGGAATTAGTGGAAGTTTATTTAACGTAGTTTGCCAAAAATAATTTGACATGTATGTATTATTTGGCAAGGAGTCTTAATTGACATGTTCATTTTGTTGCTTCGATGATTGTTTACCAAACATGTCCTAATTAGTAATTGTCATGATGAATTTAAGAGAATCTTATCAAATAAACTTTGATGTATGTATTTTTTTGTTTGAATTAATATTGGTTCTGTATATTTTCTTTCTGTTTTATTAACTTTAACTTCCCCTTTATGAAAGAACAAGGGATATTACGTAGTACATTCTGTTAGCTTACTTTATTTTGTTTTTTTTTTCTTCTCGAAGGTTTCACATTTATTCATATTCACAAAAGAACACGAGTTAGGTGACTAATAACTCCAAAGTTGTACTACAAAAATCGCCCCTCGTAATTTCGAATCAAGGGGTTCAAATTTCAAAACCAGCAAAAAAAAAAAATGATAAATTATGTTTGTCTCATTTACATTCTCTCACGATACTTGATGTATTGACAAAAATTTAATTGACTGAATTTAATACTAAATTCAAATTAATGTATGGTAAACAATAAAATTATGTTAGATAATAAATCATAATATGTGGCAAACCGTATTAATTAGGTGACGAAATCCTATTAATTAGGTGGTGAACCATATTTATTATGTGATAAACAAAATTATTAAAAATGATTTGGTTTATTTAATTTTTTATTATATTTGATTTTACACATGACAAATCATATTTATTTTAACAAATTTTTATTATTTTATTTTCAATATTTTTTAAAAGCAAAATATTTTAATGTTATATTTTTGCTTATTTTTTATGATATTTTTATTCATGTGTATCCGTTTAACACATGTTAAACGGTGTATTAATTCGATCCAATAACTTATTTTTCCAAATTTATAGATTTAAATTTGATTCATTAATATTATAAATTATGATAAACAAACTTGCTTATAATATTAAATAAATTAATGATGTGTAAAACATTGAATCTTTTTTACCTTATTGTTCTATATTGGATGGAAAAAAAAATTAAATAATCATGATTTATCATCATCATTAATACATGTGCCAACACATCAATCGATATTAGCTTGAATCTCTAAATAATTAAGTGTCTTAATTTCATATTTCATAATCATATTAAACACTTTAGCAAAGACTATGACGTGTCGACATGGGATATGATCAAGTATAATAACATAGCTATTAATTAAAGACACATGTTGGAAGTTACCACAAATCCATCCAACATCGAACGGCTGGTATGCAATGTATGATCTGCATCAAGATTCGTAAAATACGTGCACGTGGCATGCAATGTTAATGTCGTGCATTTTGTATACTGCACGTTCTCGCTTTTGCATTTTACATCACTCATTGATTCTTGGGAACTAAGTTTAGATGGATCAGAGATCTTATTCGTAGTTTACATAAAATAATTCGGCTTTAATTACTTTAAAAAAGCGTGAACTATGCATATAAACTATGCATATATTAATGGAATATAAACAAAAGCAATGTACGAGACTAGTTTGCATGAAACAAAACTACGTACGGCTTCATGCACCACACTGTGTACGTATTTGTTTTTGTATTTTTCGTAATTTTAGCTTTTGTTACGTACAACTCATGCAATTTGACGACAAGTTTTATGTTTACTCAGTTTCGAACCAGCCACGTCTTCGTGACATTGTTGTTTGGCACGTAATAGTGAATGATCACGTGAACTTAATATAGATTTCACCGCATGTAATATATATACTACTGAACGAAATCTGGACGCGTGTCATCATTAACTTAATATTCCATGCCACGTATCACGTATGTAAGATTATTACCAATAAAAATGCATCGGTTTGGGATGATTCTTCAAGAGACATGCATCGTGCGTTCATATGTTTTGTAAATGTACTGACCAATAATGTATATTATTGTTAATGATGAATATATATGGCATGGTCTACGCGTCACCATGTCGAAGGAGTAATGATACAGACCACATTTTATTCTCACGAATTGCCCACGAATTGCCACGTGGCAGCCAGCTATTGGCTGCAGCTTTCCACCACTTTAGCTGCAGCCAATAGATGGCTGCCACGTGACAATTCGTGGTCAATTCGTGAGAATAAAGTGTGGTATGTATCATTTCTGATGTCGAAGTGCACCATTTAGGTGAGCTGTAAGGCTGTAAACTGGATTCGAGGTGTTGCAATGAGAACAAAAGAAGCGAGGAAATGGACCTGACTCATCAGATGCACTTTCTGACTCGACTCGACTCCACGTTGATTTGAGCAAGTAACTTTGTTCGAGACGTGACATGTCCACTTTATCGAATGTGTACTACTTCTAGTTCTCTCTGGTCTAGATTCCGAGAAATATGAATTTTGCATGCAACTCTTGTTCTGATAATATAATCAATAATCAATAATCAATAATCATGCTAATTATTAGTCATGAAGAGAGGATATTTGTTTATTTACGCATGTCGTGGTTAAGGAGTGGTGGTTTTGAATTTGGAGATTTCATCTAATCAAATCCACGTTTTATAATTGAAATGAAATCAAGGAAAGTGGAAATACAGCTAGATCCTAGGTCAGATATTTCATATTTTCACATAACGAACGTGTACCTGACGTGTAATTTTTTTTATTGGAAGTGGACCGTTAATCTTAATTACCTAATTAATCGTTTTTAGTTGATTAATTACTTCATTAATTAAACTCCCACCAGTAACCATTGAGTTAACGAGGACAAATTAAACCAAAGATTTATTAAATCGCTAATTAATACTCACCTAATCGGCCAAATCGCCTTAAATTAAACATGTGACTAAATTCAACGGTTTTGGGTAACGAAATATGAAAATCTGTTTGTTTTCAGTTTTTTAATGATTGATTATTTAATGTTGTATGAATCAATCATTAAAAAAAGTTAGTAATCTTGTAGTTTGATTGTAACTTTTTGACCATGACTACATGGTAAGAAGGATTCTCTCTCTAGAAGTTTGATGGAATCTTCCAAGAAAACCAGCTCATAAGATTCTGCACGTCGAGAAATATGAGTCAACAAACTTGGGATTCTAGTATTGTACTAATTAAGAAATTAAAGTATTAATTAGGTACTTAGAAATT
Organism: Luzula sylvatica; assembly: GCA_946800325.1. Lineage (NCBI taxonomy): Eukaryota > Viridiplantae > Streptophyta > Magnoliopsida > Poales > Juncaceae > Luzula > Luzula sylvatica. The sequence continues at coordinate 55,062,652 of OX326960.1, read as the reverse complement.
CGTTAAGAACTGTGGGTCTCGTGCAACTGCTCGAGAATAGTCAAAACTGGGGGCTTAGTGCTGCAAAACTTGTCTCAAAAGATTAATTGCCATTTCAGAGTGATTATTGGTTGATTAGTTAGAGCCTATTGGCGTGTTAATTAAGTTAATTATTACTCATTCTTAATCTCCTATGTCCTACAATGGAGGACATGTTTTCATTAATTTTACTAAGTTGTGCCTTTTTTTATGAAATTTTATAATGGTTATGTTTTATTGAAATAAAATTAACTTATTTTTTTAAGTAGTAGACTGAGAGAATCGCGTGTTACGATTCCAAGAAAGAAAATGTTTATATGAAACATTTGTTACGCGAATATTTCAAAAATCAAATAGTATCGTGCCGTGCGCCCAGGGCCGGTCCAAGGTTTTGAAATACCCGAAGCCAAATCGAAGATTGGATCCATAAATTCATTAAGTTACTCAAAAATATCGAACGTAAAATTCAAAAAAATAGGCATGATTTATCAACCGTTCTCTTCAGAAAAAAATAATCAAACACTACTCATTGAGAATTAATAAAAACATCAACTTTTTGTTTATTTTTTCTCTTTTGAGAACCAGAAACAAACATGATACGCCTAATTATAAAATAATATCAACATAATTATTCATCAAATTCAACATGATCAATTAACATAATTATCCGACATAATCAACAAATTCAACATAATTATGATAATTTTTCTATCGATTCACAAACAAATTAACTATGATTAGAAACAAATTCAAAATCGATATTGAACACAATAGATTCGTAACCCACCAGAAATTACTAAGAGAGAGAGAGAGAGAGAGAGAGAGAGAGAGAGAGAGAGAGAGAGAGAGAGAGAGAGAGAGAGGTCATACTTTAAAACCTGCCAGAAAAAAAACCCGTCAGAAATCGGCACAAAATCAGGGCTGAAATAAAAAATGAGAAATCTGGGGTTGAAATACATAACATCAGAAAACAATTATAATTAGTAAACAAAAATGGAAATACATACTTTAAAGCCTGAATTAGATGCTGAAATCAGGGCAAAATATAGATCGAAATAAGATGCTGAAATCAGGGCAAAATTAGATCGAAATCACTATCAGATGTTGAAATTGAGCAGTGCACTTCGTCAGATGCTGAAATCAGATAGAAATACAACTATAATCAGTAAACAACGGGTAAAGATTCAAAGAATCGACAAAAAAGAGCGATTATTGAATCTATGCAAGAGAATAGAGAGAGATTACGACTTGCTTGCAGAGAAAGACCTGCAGGAGAGATGAAGATCGTCGCCGCTTGCTGTCGCTGGTCGTGTCATCGTGTCGTCGTCGTAGCGCAGCCGCAGAAATCGGCAAATCCCGTATGAATCGCCTTCGCCTAGGGTTAGGTCGAGCTCGACAGAAACGCGGGGAGAGAGAAGCGTGCGGGTTGGGTATGGGTTATTGCGGAGCGGGTCTGGGCTGTCGGGTGCGGGTGCGGGTTGGGTTTTGGTTCGGGTTTGATCGAAAATGAGATTATTTATGTATGTATATATATACACTAATTTTTTTTTGTTGAACCCCCCAAATAATTGGACCCGAAACCTTGGCTTCTCAGGCCTTTAAGATGGGCCGGCCCTGCGTGCGCCTTATTAAATACGAATTCTTATATAATATTTAAAATAACACATATCACATACTTCAGACGTCGGGTATCTAAGTTTTTATTTCAAAATAATAACAAATACTTGTCAAATATTTCACGAATAAATGCATAAATATAGTTGAAAATAGAATATTAAACTTGAAATCGAAATAAAAAAGCGTGAAATATAGAAGTATAAATTAACTATGATAAATACTTAGTTTATGGAATGGTAATTTGTTATCATTGGGGGGAAAGATGAACCTGAACAAATCTGCCCACCGACCACCGTGCACTCCCATGTTATTACATACAAGTCTTTCTTTTACCCAAATGACTTCTCAAAGAAATTACTGTCATCATAAGAACATTCTTCTGGATAGGCAATGACAAAAATTCAAATGGCAAAATTTACTTGTCAGTATAAAATGGTGGTTTGGGCTTACTAAATATTGAACACCACAATAAAAGCTTGCTAATGAAATGGTTATTTAAAATGGACTTCGATCAAAATTCGCTCGGGACTCAACATGTTAGGGAAATTTATGGAATTGATCCTCTACAAGACTCATCATATATCTCTAGCCGATTAGCCTCATATTTTATCAAAGACCTAAAGAAATTATCTCCCATTCATAACATATATTTGCAAACAAGGAACACGGATAACGAGCAAGCATCGTTCCGAACCAAACAAGTTTACCAATTAATTTCAAATTCGGAAATTTTAATCCTATGGCCAAGTCAATTTTTCAAAATAAAAATACCACTCAAAATTAAATTATTCCTTTGGCTAGTAGGCAACAATAGAAAGCGACTCAGGAAAACTTACAAACAAAAAGTTAGACGCATGACGCGGTCTGCGTACTCTGCTCCGAAACAATAGAAACTACTTCACATCTTATGGCCCAATGTCAGTACACGTTACGATGTATGGAATTGTGCAACCTACCCTACACCCGGTCTCAAATTTTCCTCGACTCATGCGAACGAATCCGGACTACACGACATAATAACTTGGATCACAACGGCGACGAGCATGCCAAATTATGGTCTATCTGAAAAGAACGTAACATGCGCATCTTTCAGAAAAAAAAAACAAGAATGTCGGTTCTTCTGAAATCAACAATACAAAACCTAATGAATTCTTGGACAAAGGCAAAATTATAGTTTTAGGATCTATACTTAGAACATTCCACTTTTCTTATAATTTCCTTTATATCGAATGACCTATGGCCTTGTGCTGAAATGTATCAAATAAAATTGGAAAACCACGTAATTTTCCCCTCTCTTTCAATAAAATATAGCGCCACAAAGAGTCGTGCTCCGGCTCTAGTTCAAAAAAAAAAAAAACATAATGCTTCGAAAATAATGAACTTTAGGTTTTTTTTTTACTCCAAAGTTAATATCTAACATCTTAAAAATTAGATATATTATGTTATGATAAATAATAAAATAACATCGCGTCTTATTTTATTAAAGAAAATTGCCACGTCGTCGATATATCCTTGCCGACCTAAACCTAGTATGAAATGTAAATGAACTTTAAAAAATATGATATGAAATTTAAATGGAGCCACTAACCCACCACTTAATGACTAAAGTTCATTATTTTTTTTAAAGTTCATTTACTATAAATTTCAAACAACATAGAAAGAGAAAGCACTTCAAATCTAATAAGAAACTTAATCGAACCTTAAAAAAAAAAAAATCAAATGGAGCTACTAACCCATCACTTCGAAAATAATGAACTTTTATTAATTAAAAATCCGAGCAACAACTCAGTTGCTCATTCAAAAAAAAAAAAATAATGAACTTTAGGATGCAGCTTACAATTTTTCTACTGATATACTGCGATTTGTTGTTTCAATTTAAAATACTAATGGATAGAATTAGCAATATGTGGCTTATATAGAATTCATATTGTACATAACTGAGCAATTTCAAACAACAAATGATACAAGACCTAAATTTTGGATCAGAGTCGAGAGATAAAACACAATAATGGGTGCCGATTAGAAATCATATAATGAATCCATATATATATACTTTTTTTTGGTGTGTAAAACATAACATGTATAATTTTGCTAAGAGTACTCTTGTTAATTTTGGTTTTTAGGAACACATTAAAAATTTGAAATCAAACTGAGAATATAAAATAATTTATCTTTTGTCAAGTTCTAAAGTAATTTTAATTTTGTGCTTCAGAGAATTGTTTAGTTTTGGAGATGTATTGTAATTCTAGTTGTTGTGTCAATTCTGATCGAGAATTATCATAATTTTGGGGCTGATGGTAGAATTGTTTATTTACATGATCGGGAAATTATTTATTTAGGAGTGTACAACTGAATTAAAATGAGGGCTAAATCAACCTGAGGATGATTTTGAGTGTTGGGACTTGATCACTTCTTTTTTTTTTGAAAAACTACAGAGGCGAAGCCTCTTTTAATATATTAAAGCAAAGTTTAATACATTGGTGCGATTTTACATGATAAATATAAAAAAGTAGTTTCGCAAAAATAAATTATAATTGCAAAAGTAAGATACATGCCGAGAGATGATGCTTTGAACGCAACCTCCCTCTGCCCTTGGTTTGCCACGCGAGCTCGGATTGTCATCGAAACTGTCCCCGTTGCTGTCGCGGCCCGTCGCTCTCGGACTCGCCCCCAGACTCGCCCCAGACTCGGTCGTCGCTCTCGGCCTCGCCCCAGACTCGGCCCAGACTCGCCCCAGACTCGGCACCAGCCTCGCGATTTTTCGATTTTCCTTTTTCCTTTCTCGCTTTTTCCTTTCGTCGCCCTTTTGCCTCCACCCCAAATCGGCCCGAGTTTTTGCTCTTCGAGGAGCTCCAAAATCGCCCCGATGGCGGCTAGGGTTTCGCCCCGTCGTCGCCAGTCGCTGTGGCCAGTCGGCGCCCCTTTCCTCCCGTCGCCGGTCGTCGCCAGTCGGTGCCAGTCGCCCGTCGGTGCCAGTCGCCAGTCGGCGCCCCTTTCCAGTCGCCTCCAGTCACCTCCAGTCGCCTCCGGTCACCTCCAGTCGCCTCCAGTCGGGGCCAGTCGCCAGTCGGCGTCGGTTTGCCTCCAGTCGCCTCCTTTCCTCCCGTCGCGGCGCCCCTTTCCTCCCGCCGCGTTCGACGTTCGTCCTCGGCGGCTAGGGTTTCGAGAGCGGAACCGACTTCGAGCCGCAGTTGAGAAGAGAGAGAGAGAGAGAAGGGGGTGGAGGCGGCGGCGTCGGTTTGTCTCCACCCCGAAATCGCCCTCGGCGCCCGAAATCGCCCTCGCCCTCGGCGGCTAGGGTTTTTCTTTTGTCAAGAAACACATATTGACTTGATCACTTCTTGAAGGAAAATTATTTGGACTTAACTACAAATTTGTTTTAGCCAAACAACAAATTTGTAACCACAAATGTTATCACTACTTACATCCAAACGTTGATAATTACAATGTAACTGCGGGAGTCGTAACACGAAAATATCAACTTCTTAAGTAGTATCTAATATCACTATCCAAACATGTCCCTGAATCCAAATTAAAGAAATTACCGTGTTTCAAATGATAATGATATCCTCCTATTTATTAAGTAGTCGGCAAGCAAGTGGGTCTCGGCCATCCTTGTCAATCATACTCATAATTTTTTTTATGGTCTTGAGAAAATGGGTGGAACGGGTCGCTCTCAACTGATTTAACTGCTAAATCCTTACTAAACAAGTTTATCGATCACCTCCAATACACCATGTATTTGACACATAACACGTCCTAAACCATCTTAACTCTTAAGCAATGTTTATAATTATAATTATAATCAATTATAAAGTAGTTTTTAATTTTAATTGCCACGTGTACAAAACCGTGTCGTGACAATAAAAAAAACTTATTTGTGATCATGACAGGTTAAATGGACTCGATCGACTCATATCTTTGTCATGCTCGCTTTTCCTGCCGGTTCTTTACTTGCTTTAAAAAGGAGGCTAAGTAAATGCAAGAGTTTCTTGATCTACTTAGTTCATACTTCATCTCAAATCATATCAAAGATGAAAATGATTGAAAAGAACACACGATTATAAAGATGTACTTCCAAGTTCAAAAGTCCATTTTTGAAGGAAAAAAAAGGTGATGTTACTGCTCGTAGATTCATCAAGAAAAAAGATATGTGTATTTTATATTTATTTATAATTTAAGAGTCACTTTTGAGTCGAACCGCAACAAATGAACAAAACTGGAACCACCTTGTTTGTGATATTACTTTTGTGCCGTTGTTTTCAATTTGAGTGGAAGTTTTTCACGTACGAAACAAATTAGTCACGTGTAAAAATGGCTGAAGGCGTGGAGATGGAGAAATTGGATCGATTTGAAAATGATTATTCAATTCATGTGTTGTTTGTCCAAGAGAGGAAATTGTTCATCGAAGATACATTTTGAATTTATATTCAAGGAATCGAGAGTAAGTTAAACAAGATTTATGGTTCTGTGGTGAAGTTAGGTTACTTCTTGAAAAGATATACATATGATACGATAAGTTTTTTTTTTAATAAAATGATACGATAAGTTATACAAATTATTAATGAATGAGACATGATGGAATGTCAAGATCACAAAAATCAGATGATAACAGAAACATATAAACATAAGTGATACTTCCGAATGCCACTAGATACTTCAATGAGGCTAATAGATACAAATTTAGAGTTGTGACGAGCTGGACCCAACATGAACTCGACTTTAACTCGATTAGAACTGGTTCGACTCGAAATCATAAAAAATCAAATATTGTCAATTATATCTCATAATGTTTTTCTAAAAATCATTGCTGAAATCAATAATATTCTCAAAATTTTAGTAACTATTATATTGATATAAGTGCAAAATGAAAAAATATTTTGAACGAAAAAAATGAGCAAATTATTAACTAAAAGTTTAATTTAAACGTAGTATCCATGATGTTTGAAGAATTGTATATGGGTATTTATGAAATTTCACGTTTTTTAGGATATACATGAAATTATGATGTTTTGCAGGGATACACATAAAATTCTGCCAATAATCAATTCTTAAATAGAATCTTCTCCATTTGTTAAGAAAAAACAGATAAACCAAACCGACCGAGTTATGTATTATTTTCGGTCTTTATCTAATGTGTCAATTTTGATTTTAAAATGTTAAAACTAAAAATAATCATGTTACAAATAATATAATATAATTATATATAATTTGTTTTAAATTAAGTAAGATATATTTTTCTTATGAATGATATATTATTTTAAAATTATAAAGTTCTTTATTTGGTTATGTATAAATCCGTCCAGAACCGAGTTCCTTATTTAATTGGTAGAAATATTCATAATTTTTGAAACTTTAATTAGTTTAATCTATTTTAAAAATACTTATAATTTCGATCTGTGCCAGCTCGGCTCTGCGGGTTAGAATCTAGTCGAACTTGAGTTAGAAACATAAAATTGTTTCGAGCCGTGCTCGCTCGAGTCATATTGGGTCGAGTTCGGGCTGGAACTTTCAGACCGAGATTTATGGCTATTTCGAACCGAGCCGGCTCGAGTTTCATTTCGAGTCGAGTTAGAGCAAGATCAAACCCCGAACTCAATTTGTTTGCAACTCTAATAATCCCTGATTTCTAAATCATTTATTCAGCGAATACTTAAGAGCTTTAAATAGACTCTATACAGATTCATTTTGATATTAAATTTTAAATTTATGGTTCAAATATATGAGTCCAGAGTAATTGATATTCCTATTGTCAAAAAATCCAGAGAATATACTTAAAACTCATTGCAATTGAAGTCACGGCTCTGATCAATTGACTGGTTTGGCGTAAATACCCAAATACATTTTCCATTCTTGGAATCAAATTAAATTTATTCCGTCAAACAAATCGGAGAGATGACTGGCTGGCTTGAAAAACAAATCTTCAAAGTTATTTGGTAGAATTCCACCTAAATATTTGTGCCAAGAAATTAAGATGCAAAATTAATGAAACAAGCCATCATGTCTTTAATTATGCTCATTCCTAATAATGTTGATTCCATTTATCTATTGTTACGTATGCTCGTTCCTAACGTTCAAAAACAATTGTTTTCATGCATTTCTTTCATGTGGAGGTTTAACCTACATACAATTAAATACAATAATTATATAAACAATTATTCTATATAATTTTAATATGAAAAATTAACGGACAGTAAAAATCGTTTCCAAAAGAAAAGGTTAAAAATCATGATTTGCTGAAATTAAAGCAATATTTCGATGCTATTATTATTAGCATTGGATTCTTAACTTTAGTTTCGTCTCTTTTTGAATGCATACGCATGCAGAGATCTATGAACAAAAGTTTGGTTAATTAATGGCTTCACATCTTTTCGAATTATGCCAAAAGTTCTAAAAGGTTTGATGTGTTATATGGAAGAAAATAAAGTACCCTCTATTTCTAATTTCTAATTAAATGAAAATGTAGGAAGAATATAGCATTTTTATAGCTAGAAATCATTGGCACTTCGTGATGATAAATAAATATTGATTCATTTAGAACTTTTGGGTCAATAAATAAGATTAATTCTATATCACATTTCGTGGACATGAATGAGAAAGAACAACTTCCAAGTTCCCACTACAAAAAAAGAATTCAGAGCAAAAAGAATTAGCACATGTTTATGCTTTATGTAGACGAGTTCTCGATTTCGTATGTTCTTCTATTTTTATACCGAGCATCTTATCCATATACATACAATTACAAATTACAAATTACAAATATCACTTAAATATGAACTCTATGACTTGTAATTAGTTAATTGTCCTGAGATAAATTATGTATTATTAATTCATTTTTTATGTATAAAAGTAAGTGCCATCCTCATCCAATAAAAAATCAAATAAATAAAAATATGCAAGATAAATTGTGTGTGTTACCAACATCGGTCATGATCTATGTTGCACGGATACTTCAGAAAAAAAAACAAAATTTATCCGTATTGCTGTATTCATATCATAAATCAAATGTTAAAATAACCTATGGTCGTATCCAATGGCCTTTTCTTTCGCGCAACACATGTTCTAATATATTTTGAACTGGCTCCTTATAAAGCAGGCCTCAAAGACCAACCCAAATCAAGCCTGTAAAGTTAGCATAAATTCCAACATTCAAAATTTGGACCATGTTTGTACTTTGCAGACTATGATGAATCAATGGGCCATTTAGGCTGTTTCATAAGGATAAAATCTAAAATTCTGGATCAAGAGCAAAGAAAAGGCAAATGGCTTGTATTTTTTCTTTCATGTGCAAATTCTCAAAACAATTTAAAATAAAAATTAAAAAAGTAAGTACCGCACACACAAAATACTCAATTTTTAATCTACGTTGGCTAATATAAAAACATACACAATTTTCAAACGTCGAAGCGGAAATATAGAGATAACACAATTTTGGTTGTGAAGGCTAAAACATTCAAATACAAAATTTTCAATTTTTTTTTTTCAAAAATACCGCAACTAAATACAACAAATCCAAAATATATATTTTTTTAATTTTCGTAAAAAAACACCGAAGTGAGATGGATAATACATTAAGAAAACCAAAATTTCAAAAATAATAACTTGAATAGGTCGTACTCGAATGTAAGTAAAGAAATGCTAATTCTATTTTTCAAATTCCATATTATATTCTAGTATATATTTTGTGAGTTTCCCTTGGTCGTTGTGGAGAGAGTAATATGTCGGTGGCCAATAGGTCCACTTGGAGACACGAGATCTTAGCTCGAAATGAGAAACTTCTTTTGTAGATCACATAGAAGAAAAAAGTACAGTTCTTATTTGAGTAGGCTCACCACAAGGAATATCCTAACCCTAGAAACCGAGGCATGGACATCCCAAACGGGTCGACGTTCTATCCAAAGTACAGTTCTTATTATTATACGTGTTTATGCAGTTCTCATTGTAACAAGTTTGTCTAGAAATATATGTATCCACACTTTTGCACCACGATGCACATATCGTGTCATTGGCAGCCAGAGATGGCTCAAGTGCTTTCGAGGCTCCGACAACAAATATAAAGAGTCATTTATTTATTATATTAAATTTTTAACAAAACTAATATTTCAACATCAGATATCTCCGTCAGTTCTCATTCTAAATTTCTTAATATACAAAATAACATTACAAAAACTCATTTCTTTCTTTTAGTAGGACATCAACTTTAACAAAATAAAAAATAAAATAAAATTTATTTTCGTTTCCAAAAACAATATAACGTATCTATGAAAAATTATATATAATATATAATGAAATAATAAAAATGTATAAAGGCAATATTTAGACGGTAAATAACAGACAATGAAAATTAATTTTCAAAAACCAAACAAATAAAAGAAACAATATATTCATATCGATAAAGACCAAGGAAAAATGCATTGAAAAGAACTTGATCCAATAAAAAATATATTAGCAACCTCAAATGTTTTGGAAAAAACATTCATTATCTTGCAAATTAGAAAAATTAAAATTTCATGTTCATTGAATTTTGATACATCTGATTAATCACCATTAATTAGCTATAGAGATGAGATTTGTTTTTTAACTAACATACAAAGACATGACAAAATTTTGTTATGCATTTTTTTTACGTCATATTAGTTTATGGGCCTTGTAAAAAAAGACTATCGGCTCATGCCTAGTTGGCTTACTGTTGAGTCGTTCCTGATCATCTTCGTCATATGTTTCGATTTGCTTAGCTATAATCGAAGCAGGATTCAAGTGCATCAAAGGCAAATCTTCTAAAGAATACGATTGTCGCGTCGAGATACTCTTCCCATTTTCGCGATGTCCACGAAACTAGTTTTTTTTGGGATTGTAATTGATGATTGTTTCTTAAATCTTATTATTTCTGTACATGAGGATCCTCTCTCGTGAAGTCCATGAGTACACATCTTTATGTTCAACCGAAAATTATGAGATATATGGGCCGGTTATTTAGGCCCAAAATTATATTTTCATCAGTTTAAGGGTAAACATGAGTAATTATATCAACATGTTTTCGTTGCATAAACCGTACACCTCGTCATCCTGCAGCGAATCACGCAATGAGAGAATGATGTGTAAAATTACTCGAGTAAATATTTCGGTGTATAATTAGTTCCACAGTTTTATATCACGGTCTGTATCATATTTAGTTTTTATATTCTGGTTATTTATATGTTTTTGGATATGAATATTTTTGGATCCACATGAAAATCGAATAGTGCATGGACTCGAATACATTTTATATATTGTCCGATACGAATATGAATCCGAATTATGTTTATTATTGAACTGGAACATTTATATTATCGAAATAGTTTATCTTCATTTTCTTCAAAAATATATATTTGATCATCCAAAACATATTAAAAATTGTACTAAAATGTATATTACATAATTTATTTTGAAAAAATATAAAAATAATGTGTTACAATAAGTCAAGATTCCAAAATATATATTCATCAAAAAATAAATATATTTTAGAATTATCTGGATCCGAAAAATTCTTGAATCCATGTACTTTCCGAAAAATAATTAGGAGCATTTCTGCATGTAACCCCTTTTAGAAAAAAAATTCAAAAACTAACCCCCTTTTCGAAAATATTCCAAAAATAACCCCTTTTTCGCAAATATTCCAAAAATAACCCCTTTCGGGTTTTTAAATCTCTCCGCTACAGTGTTTCGGGATTTGAAATCCCGCCGCTACAGTGTTTTGAGAAAAAAAAATTTATTCTCCTTCAAAATGTACTCACCGAATTCTCCATTATTTAACTATTATATTTAATTAACGTGATAATTACAACATATCATTAAATATTAACTAATATTTATTCCAATTTATGAATTCGAATAAATATGAATTATGTATTAAGTTAATAGCTAACAATAAAATTAATATTTATGAATTCAAATGTACCCACCGAATTCTCTATTATTGAAATATTAATTATGCTGTTAGTTATTAACGTAATACATAATTAATATTTATTCGAATTCATAAATTGAAATAAAAATAAATATTAATTACGTATTATGTTAATTGTTAACAACAAAATTAATATTTATGAATTCAAATGTACCCACCGAATTCTCTATTATTGAAATATTAATTATGCTGTTAGTTATTAACTTAACACATAATTAATATTTATTCAAATTCATAAATTAGAATAAATTGGAATAAATATTAGTTAATATTTAATGATATGTTGTAATTATCACGTTAATTAAATATAATAGTTAAATAATGGAGAATTCGGTGGGTACATTTTGAAGGAGAATAAATCTTTTGATTTCTCAAAAACACTGTAGCACACTGTAGCTGCGTGATTTAAAATCCCGGAACACTGTAGCAGCGAGATTTAAAAACCCGAAAGGGGTTATTTTTGGAATATTTGCGAAAAGGGGTTATTTTTTGAATATTTTTGAAAAAGGGGTTAGTTTTTGAATTTTTTTTCTAAAAAGGATTACATGCAGAAATGCTCCAAATAATTATGTATATGTTTTTTTCTTCTTTCCATCGATTCTTCAAGAGTTCAAGCCTTATATCTGAATGTATATTTCTAAAATCGGATCTGAATGTTAAGCATTCTTCCAGAGGTAAGAAGGCTTTACATTAGGCTTCGGAAATAAATTTCATATTTGTTTTATAATCGACGAATGAAATTACTTTATAAAAATAAAAAGATGTTCTAAAAAAGCTTTTTTTATGAGAAGAATAGAGTGGGCTTGTATTATAAAAAAATATAATACATATAATATAATGTCATCGAAAATACAAACTCTCATCACAAGGAGGAAATCAGTAATGGTGATCATAAGCACGACAAACCATTAGGTCAACTCCCAAAGATATTGTAAAAAATTGCCAAACCAACAGCATGACCCTGTATAGTGAAGGAGACAACTATGAAGTCAGTTTAGTTGTGTTTTGAGTAGTGATGTACATCCCTTATAATTTTCCTCCATAATGACATGAGAGAAAGAGGGGGATTGTGTTGAGGCGGCTGAGTGTTGTAAGAAAAGAAAGGTTTCTAGGTCGAAGAGCAGGTTTTATACCTGAGGTGACATTTGGGAATTGGAATCCGGGAAAATGCTTTTCATCTTTAAGGAATCCGGGAATTTTAATTCTGTATTTGGGTTCTCTGAATTTCTTTTTCTGTTTCTTTGGTTGGTATAGCAAAGTGTTTTGTAAGCTTTATTATGTTTCTTAACTAGGGTTTATATCCTAATAAGAGGCTGTAAACATTTCAATATTAATATAAGCAATAGATGTGGAACATACGAGTCCACTCTATTTTTCTCAACAAAAAAAAAAAAAAAAAAATTTAACACATTTATGCATAATTAAATATTTTAATTTATGATTTGATCATTGTAATTATAATTTAACACTCAATTATAATGTCAAATTATTAATTAAAATATTAATTCATAAGTTGTTAAATCATAATCATGTCATCAAGTCTCTTGTGAAAGACTTTGAGAATATTTTCAACATTTTTCTTGTGTTTTATGTGTATTATTATTGTTGAGATTAGTTCAAAGGGTACATCCTTTTCAACTTTTTATCATGCTAATCCTAAACTTGGGAGAACAACTTATGTCCTGCAAATTTGAAAATTCATGCCAAATTAAATGAGCCCCAATTGCAACCTTTTCAGTCTCATTCTCCTCCCATCAACATTGTTAAAATTGCTAAACCTAATAAAAATTTTATATATAATAGTATACTAAGAAAATAACATACAATTAATTACCAAATTAGTATCGTTAAAATTACAAACAAAGAATACACATCGAAATACGACCACAATAACACTATGATATTAATTGATCATGTCAGTTAAAGAAGACACTACGATAATATTATATAACCACCATCAAATCTTAGCCACCAAGGGTTGGAAGAAGACACCAAATCGAAAGTTCCGAATTGACCGTGGAACAAGTACACTAGAAGAGAGTCTGTAAGAAAATACCATGAGAAACAGAAGTGTCGGTCATCATCGAAAAGAACGGACGTGGTTGATAAGAGTGTCCACCATTGAGGAAAGAAGACCTCTGCACATGTTTTTCCGTCACTCGCACAAAAGAGGAGTAGGCACAAAAAAGACATAAGAAAAATAGATCAAAGAGGTGTAGGAGGATCTTTGAGGATTCGAATTTATCTGAAGAAAGAGTAATTGAATTGATATTGCAAGATAGAAAGAGAATTGAGCTTGTCCTTGATAAAAGTATATTGGAAGATGACTTTTGAACTAACGAATATTTCTCTCTTCCAAGAAGGCGATTTTCAAGATTTTCAAGAACTTAGATTTCTTCATTGATTGATCAATTTGAGCTAAACCATAGCCCCGAAAGGGTGTAGCGGGTTTAGGAGTCTTCTTTTAGGTTGAAAATAGAGGTAAGAATATACTCGAAAGAGAAATTCAAATCTCTACTACCACCTAAAGAATTCTCTTCAGTTGATTGGTCAAATTACTTGAAAATTGCAAATGAGGGAGGGGGTACAATTGGCGATTGACGAAGGAAGATTAAATGAAAAGAAAATTAGTTATGCTCAAGTTTTGAAGCATAATCTAATGGGTACTCAAGATTGGCATCAAAAGAAAGAGGTTGGAAGATCTACAGTACCGGTACCGGTACTGACTGGAAAATACGATTCAAATATCTTTCATAATCGGTGTTTCAAATGTTTATCCAAGGATCATTTCAAAGCTTAATGCAAGAGTTTAACGAGATGTTTAAAATGCAAAAAACTTGGACATATATACAAATTTTGCACTCAAACCAATCCAAATAAGGAATTGCCAGAAAAAATTACTCCATTACAAACCAATTCAGACAATCAAATTCCACCAATCTTAAAACATAATGAAAAGCCTAAGGAGATTGAAGTGGTTGAGAAGGAGGGAGATCTGAATGAAGTGCTTGAGAAAAATACCTGCAAGGATAAAATAGTGGTATATTTGTCCGAATTGGGGAACCCTAAGAAGAATATTATGAAATTAAATACCATATTCTTGGTTAATGTACCTTTGATCATTTGCAATTATCATGATGTGAGCAAATTGATTTCATCCTTTGGGAGTATTGTTGAAATGGGAGCTTTTTCTATAGAGAATGAAATAGTCCCTAAGTTAAAATTGAAAATTAAGGGGGATGAAAAGGTAAATATACCATTAGAAGTATGGGCAAAGGGAAAGGATGGTACCTTAATAAGAATTGGTATTGAGCTTCAAGGTCAGAAGAGGAAGAAGATAAAGAAGAAACCTGCATTCATTAAAAAAATTATTAAAAAACCAAAAATGGAATGGAGAATAAAAAATAAGGGCTTAAATGTAAATATTACAAATATGGATGCAAGGTCTGAGAAGGTAGGAGATGAAGATAAGGAAATAGTACAAATAAATATTAAGGCACTTCAGGAAATAGGAGATTGCATTATTATTAATGGAGGAAAATATACATACATACTGGAGATGATTGAATGGAGAGGAATATTTCATATTCCAAATTTGGAAAAGATTATGTTAACAAAAATGATGGAATTTGGATATAAAATAGTAAATGAGGAATTAAATATTCAAAACAGTAAGGAAAATATGAGAAGTTTGAAATTTTTTTACTTCAAGGGTGAATGGGTAATTAAATCAACTTATAAAAAAACTTTAGTAATAAACCCTAATTTGAACAGAATGAATACTATGGAGACAAAAGAGGCTGTTGAGAATATTTATGCTGAGATTTATGAGGAGAGTAATAATAATAATAATAATAATATTAATAATGATATGGAGGATATGGAGGATATGGAGGGGTTTTTAGGAAATGTTATGAAGGAAAATTCTATGGTTAAAAATTTAATAAATCTGATGGAAGAGCAAGAAGATACCAGGAATGTAGATGATTCTCTGAAATCCATGAGATCAATGGATGAAGAAATTCTGAGAAAAAGCAAAGGGAAAAAAACATTAGAATATAATAACCCTAGTATTAATATTAATAAAAATAATAATAATAATAATAATAAAAAGGCTGATAAATATATCAATGTGGAAAATCAAAGAAGGAGTGTGAGGCTTTTAACTAAACATACTGGTTTTTATACATCACCTATTGAAAAAGCACAAATTGTGCAGTATAAGCAAGTGGATAAGGGAATTATGAGGAAAAATAAAATAAAATAAAAAAACCAGAAAAAGTGGAAGAATTAAGATTAGAGGGTAAAACGTTTATGGATCAAGTGGATGTTCTTAATATTTTAGAAAGTCAGGGGGTTATTATTAATGATCCTACTAAGAAAAAAATCACTGAATTAATGTGTGATACACTAGTGGTCCAAAATGGAGTTTTATATGTTAATAATGAGTTATAAAAAATTAAAGATATTTTCATGGAATGTAAGAGGGATGAATGATAAGAATAAGAGGGTATTGATTAAAAATTATATATATAAAGAAAAGCCAGATATAGTTTGTATACAAGAGACTAAAATGGAGGATGTTAATATGGATATTGTTAAGGACATTTGTGGAAATAGGTTAAATGGTTTTAGATTTAAGGGAAGTGTGGGGGCATCAGGAGGTATTTTATTTTTATGGAATGAGGATTTTTTTGGTATTAATGATGAGGATATTGGTGAATTTTCTATATCAATTAAATTAAATTGTAAATGGAATAATAAAGAAATTTTATTAACTGGAGTTTATGGTCCAGTGGATAGATCATTAAAAAAGAATTTTTTGGATGAATTAGAAATTACTGGTACCAATGTTATAATTCCATGGATTATTTTGGGGGATTTTAATATGGTATTATCACAGGAGGAGAGAGGGGGTATGGACAGAGATTATTTAAATACTAAATTTTTTAAGGGTTTTATGCAAAAAATGGCAATGATTGATATTCCATTATTTGGAGGAAATTTTACATGGAATAACAGCCTGGCTAAAGCAAGACTAGACAGGTACATTTTTAATAAAGATTGGTTTTTAGAATTTCCAAATTCAATTCAATACTCAATTGCACAAACAATCTCAGATCATGTTCCAATTATATATAAAGCAAATACATCTTTTCCAGTTTTTAAAGGATTTAGGTTTGAGAATAATTGGTTATTAAATAATGAAGCTGAAAAAATTATTATTCAACATTTAAAATCAACTTTTTCACAAAATCTGGAAGAGTTTTATGCTAAAATGGAAGCTCTTGGGAAGAGATTAAATGAATGGAATTATCAAAAAACTGGAAATTATAAGATGTTCTTAAATAATTGTTTAATTACAATTAAATGGCTGGAAATTTTTCAAGAGGGCAGAGAATTAAATCCTATAGAAAAATGGGTTTTGAAAATGTGTAAAGAAACTTTAATATTAGAGAATGAAATTTATTGGAAACAAAGATCCAAACATTTATGGATTAAAGAAGGAGATTCAAATACCAAATTTTTTCATTTGCATGCAACTCTTAAAATAAATAAATTAATGATACCAGTTTTGAAAAAAGATAATATTGCTTATCAAAACCATAAGGATAAATCAAAGATTTTATTTAATTTTTATAAAGATCTTATGGGGAAAAATCATATAAGGAAACCTGATACTGAGATAGGAGGAAAATTAAATTTGGAAAAAATATATGAAAATAATAATTTAATTATGGAGGATTTAGAAATGGATATTACAATGGAGGAAATAAGGGAAGTTATTAACAAGTGGAAACCTAATAAATCCCCTGGCCCAGATGGGTATAATGGGGAATTTTATAAAAAATATTGGGAATATATGAAAGAGGAATTATATTTCTTAATAAATAAAGATGCTAATTCAGGATTATTAAATTATGATACATCCTATATAGCATTAATTCCAAAAAAATATGGGGCAGTAGAAGTAAAGGACTATAGGCCTATAAGCTTGGTAACATCAATTCAAAGAATATTTTCAAAGGTTTTATCTACCAGATTAAAGAAAATAATTGGAACTTTAAATGATCCAACTCAATTAGGATTTTTGAAGGGGAGATCAATTACTGATAATTTTACCTATGCTAGAGAAGTGTTGTGTAAAGCACATAAATCAAATTGCCCATTATTAATTCTTAAGGCTGATATTTATAAGGCATTTGATTCAATTTCTTGGGAATTTTTAATGAAAGTTTTGAGGGTTAGAGGATTTGGAGAAAAATGGATTAATTGGATTGAAAAATCTGTACTAAGAGGTTCAACTAGAGTTTTATTGAATGGTGTACCAGGGAAATTTATATATTTGAAAAAAGGTGATCCTATTTCAACATATTTATTTATTTTGGTGATGGATGTATTATCCAGAATTATAGGGGGTTTGAGTGAAAAAGGTTTTATAGAAAAGCCAAAGGATGAAATAGTTTCTTCACTATTCTATGCAGATGATTCAATTTTCTTTTTAAAACCAAGTGTGGAAAATATTAAGAGAATTAGACTTATTCTAGATATATTTGGTAATGAATCTGGCTTGAAAATTAATTTTGAAAAGTCAGAAATTTATGGAATTAATGTGCCACAGGATTTAATGGAAAATTTATCAAGACGGAGTGGATGCCCTATTGGTACATTATCAATGATTTATTTGGGACTACGTCTCCATTTCATAAAGCCAGTTAAGGAAGATTTTAAGAAAATAATAGATAAAATACAAATAAGACTACAAGGGTGGAAGGGTAAATTATTGAATATTAATGGGAGATTAATTTTAATTAATTCAATATTAACAACTATATCAGTATATTATCTTAGTGTTTTTATGGAGAGGAGTTAAAAAAACAGGGGTATTATTTAAATAAATGGTCAATTTGTTGTTTGCCAAAAGAAGTGGGTGGATTAGGAATTTAAATTTGGAAAAATTTAATAATTCATTATTAATTAAATGGATATGGAATTATTATAATATTTCAGAAGAAAATATAAGATGGAATGATCTAGTTGGGGGTAAACTAGAAAATTATGGACTTATGGAATATAAATATAATTCCAATTTGTCATATTTCTGGAATAATATTATTAAATTATTGGGAATTTTTTGAGAGCATTCAAATTTTAATTTTGGAGAAGGGACCCTTATTAATTTCTGGATGGATAATTGGATGGGGGAAAGATTATACCTAAAATACCCCTAGTTATTTTCTTTTGTGCAAAATCATGAGTTAACCCTAAATGAGGTAATTAATGCAATAATGGATATAGAAATACATACCATTTTTAGAGTGAGAGAACCATTGTCCTTGGAGGCTGAACACCAGTTATATGAACTACACCAAATTTGCTTACTACTCCAACTGATACCAGCAAAAGAAAGATCAAGTTCAATGGAATGGTACCCCCAAAAAAATTTGTGTTAGTGATTGCTATAAGAGAATATCAGGAGATTATAGGGTTGAATTGAAAGAAATTTGGAAAATTAAAATACCCGGTAGAATTCATATATTTTTGTGGCTGATTGCACAGAACAAAATCAATACAATTGATAACCTGAAAAAGAGAGGTTGGATTTTACCTAATAGGTGTGATTTATGTAAAGCAAATGAAGAATCAGTGATACATATCTTACAGAATTGTACCTTTACTCTTCAATTATGGAGGAAGCTCAATCAATCCCTCAATTTGACCCTGCAATTAAATCCAAATCCACTTGAAATCATATTTTCAAAGCAGGCTTCAAATGAATTGAAGCAGTTCATTAGTTTACTGATTTTTCATACCTGGAAGGAGAGATGCCGCAGAATCTTTCAAAATAGTGAATTATCAGTGCATAGAGTGCTGGATTTGCTTCTTCAGGAAAGAAAAGCAATTGCTAAGGCTTTTGCTCCGAGATTGGGTAGACGTGGAGAGTTTGATGGAGCGAGTTTGGAAGATGGAGGGATTTTGGAGGATGGCCATGGTGGAGTGGTGCTCGGACCAGAGGACCTGACCTAGATTGTGGTCGGGAAGAAAGAGATGTAATGACAAAAATGGTCGGTGGAAGATGAGGATGGAGGAGAGAAGGATCAAACTAGGAAATGGAGTTCTAAGAAGAAAAGGAGACTTCAAGTACTAGTTCTCATAAACAAGGAATTCATTTTTATAGAGTTTTAATGTACTTAATTTTATTAAAGGACTGTTATGTAATTAATATTTTAGTATGGGTCTGTTTGTAGGGGTTATTTCTATCCCTAATAGAGGCTGTAAAAACTACTTTATTAAGCAATAGATGTGGGACTTTTGAGCCCACTCTATTTTTGATCAAAAAAAGAGAAGAGAGGCAGAATGAAGGGAATGAAGGGATCCCAGAATGACGAAAAGACAAAGAGGATAAGGGCTAAGAGAGAGGAGAAGGTGTAAGAAGAGATGCAGGAATTGAGGTTCCGTATTATGTGGAAATGAAATTAAGGTTTTCATCAGGAAAATGGAAATGGTTTCTGGGTTTTGTCATGAAGATAAGCTATATAGAAGTTGAGAGAAGAAATTTCATATGTATCTTTTCATTGATTTATGTTTTTATTTTTTTCATGTTTAAGGAGTTTTTTAACATCCCAATAGAGGATGTAATGATTTTTTAAAAATTTAATTAAGCAATCGCAATGGGACTTGTGAGCCCACTACATTTTTGTCAACAAAACAAAAAGGAAATAGATCAAAGAGATACATAGAAAAATTCTTAGTGTGATTGTCGAATTTTTCTCGCGACTGGCCACCATGATCTGTCATCATTTCCTCGCGAAAGACAAGTCTAGATATCATAGTTGAGAAAATGGAGGAGGGGCTAAGGTGCTAAGAGAGGAGAGGTGAATGAGATGGAGGGAAAAAGTGGACGGCGAGTTTGGGTCGGAGGCAATGTTGCAAAATACGGAAAACGGTACGGTCGGTCACCGTTTTAATGTTTTACTGTAAAACGGTCGTAAAACGGTTAAAAATGGTTACTTAAATCGGCAATATTTTATAGCAATTATAATAGAAATTTAAAAATAAAACAAACAAAAATATAATTATTCAATTTTTATAATTCAACTTAAGCATACGCGAAAGTCCAAAATTAAAAAAAACATACGAAGTACTAATAAAACATATCGAATAAATGTCCATCGAACTAAACATATCAAAATAAATCTTCTTAGCTACCTAATTAGACAAAAAAAATCAACTAATTAGATGCGTCAATCAGAATTAGACACAAAATAATTGACCATGATAAACTGGATCAGAATTAACACCTTATTCATGTACGAATTAGACACAAAATTCTACTAATTACAACTATTATTTTGAAGAGAGCCTTTGATTTCTCTCTCCAAATTTACTAAAAAACGCCTACGGGCTTTTAATGCAAAAAAAAAAAAAAAAAAAAATTACTCAAAAAAAAATTCATGAAAAAAACGGTTGACCGTTTTTTGAAATTTTCTTGTAAAAAACAGTTCGGTCTGGCACCGTTTTACCGTTTTTTTTATCGTTTTACACTGTTTTTTGCAACACTGGTCGGAGGTGGGCTAAGGTGCTATTGTCATTAACATATCTTACTTTAGGGAGATCGACCGTATGAAATGCATAAATAATATTATAAATTATTTGTATCTCACTGTATTGATTTTCTTCCAATATCTAAACATTAATTGAGTTACATATAGAATTTTTTTTGTCTATCGATTCGTATAATATATTTTATTTTGTCGCTCGGAGAAGATACTTCAATAGATTATTGTAATTCATTTCAATACCATATTAATATATAAAATATTTAAGCTCACAAAAATAATATGCTAAAGATCTTTTTGTGTGAAGTTCTTACACAATAAACAAATGAGACATGATCTTTTTGCTTGTATTCATGTTCATGTCATGACTACAACAATCTACATATTTTATGTGGTGTGCAAAGTTATAAAAAAGTTTCATTTTGCTGGTAAGTAATATGGATTTCATTCGTACAGTTTCCTTTTTCCTCTTTTTATACTTCTCGTATGTTTATTTTGAATTAACTTTCAGTAGCTAGTATCAACGAATTCAAAAGCCCAAAACACAAAAGAAATTAATAACCCAGTAAATAATCTTCATCGGCCTTTTCAATTCCTTCCTCAACAAATTCATTTTTACATTTAAATAAACTAGGAAATTTGTTCGCGCTTCGCTGCGCATTTTTAATGTAATTGTTTGTATTAGATAAAAGATTGTATAGTTACTTATTAATTGTTATTTGTTATGTTTACAGAAAAAATATCATAAAATCAATATGAAAATTATTAAATGTGTAATTTGATATAATATCATAAAATAAATTAATGAATATCACAAAAATATGAAAATTATTAAATGCGTAAAGCATGATATAAATTAATGAAATCACAAAATAAATATGAAATCATATCATAAAATAAATTAATAAATAGCACAAAACAAATATGAAAAAATTATTCAATGCGTAAAGCATGATAGAAATTAATGAATATCAAATCACAAAATAAATACGAAATCATACAATAAATATGAAAACATGATATAAATATTAATATAATTAAGGTAGAACATGATATAAAGATCATAAAATAAATTATTAAATGGTTAAATGAGTAAAACATGATACAAATTAATGGATATAATCAAATCATAAAATAAATATGGAAATTATATAAATATTAATATGTGTAATAGAAAGTCAAAGATAGGATGGCTCAATGTGAGAGCTCAAAAACATCCACTATTTAAATGGAGAACAACTAGGTATGGGGCGTGCAAATACACCAACGTTTTTCACATATTTGGTGTTTTTCGAAGCTTCATTCGATACAATAGTGTTTTATTAAGTTTCACCATTATCTAAGATTCTGAAATTAGTTAATTCGTGTTTATGTTTCAATGTTTGAATATTAAAATGCTACAAAGTATTTTTTTTTTTTTAATCTTTGCAAAGTTATGATATATTGCAAGTTTAGATATATAAATAATTATAAATAATTGAATAAAGATGATTTCATTAACTACTCAAAACACAATCATGCAACATCTTTGTATGAAGCTAAAATGTATATAAATCATACTATTACAATTAAATATTCGCAACATAATTTAAACATAAAATATTAAAATTATTAACATGCAAATTTGGTCTAAAACATAACCAATATAACTATGTATGCACAAAAAATGCAACGTCAAAATAAATCAATCATGCAATTTACCCTCCAAAATATGTATCATTACCAAAATAATTCCTACCACCAAAATGTACATTAATACCAAAATATTATAGCATCATAAATTTCTTAACTCCAAGTAAAACTATTATCTTCATTTCCTCTTTCTCTATCATAAAGTAAAAATTGATCAATCATTTTCATCTTTTCTTGTTTATCAATCGCAATAAAACATGCACGTTAACTCACATTTACCAAAAAATGTTGAAGACCCGATTTGAGTTACTGTTTCGTGTACGAATATGATAATTTTTTTAGTTTTTCCACATATCTGAGAAAACTCAATGAGATATGGGACTTGATAATAGAATTTTTAAGATTTTCAAGATAACCGGTCAAGTCATTCACAGCTTGTTTGCTCTTTTTCAAACCCGGAATAGTTGAGTTTGACATTGGCACCGTCTTCAATCTCGTCAAATTTAATCATGCCATGTGGATTATCATTTTGTGAAACAACTATGACGGGGAAGTTGACCCATCATATGAAACACCAAACGAGGAGTATCCCTTTTTAGTACCGTTTTCGCAATATCATTTTTGCATACTAACTCCATCTCGTCATACCACATGATTCGTTTATTTATCCGATTATCTGCATCCGAATTTTTCTAAATTAGATATGAATATCGACACATACTTGTTATTTTGTATAAAACTATTTTTCTGAAATAGCAAATTACATGATCATTACCTCAAGCAAAGTGTGTGATTCTTCTGCTAAAAAAAAAGTGTGATTCCTCTTCGTGCGTAACGACCGTGATAGTTGCTTGCCTCCTCAAAATGAACACCACTCATATTTTTAAGAAATTGAATTGCTCGTCATCTTTTTTAATGAGTATTGATATGATTATTGATGTGAGCATACATGTAATTAAGATTAAATTCTTATTGAATTCCTTACACGCTGAATGTATTATCGTGTTTTTAAAACCTATATCTCCTTTTAAAACTTATATCTCCTTTCTTGAATTTTTGTTAAGTTGATATACTTTCGGGTTCCATCTATTATGTATTATACAAAATTAGAGAGAAATTAAAATCAATCACACTGGTATAATCATAATTAGATAATTAGGGTGAAATACAATCAATCCTAAACACCCAAAATACTAATCAGAACCGACAAAAAAACACACAATTAACAAAAGTTAAAATAAACCCAAAAACCCCTAATCCTCATTCAAAACCACCAAAATACAAGAAAACAATCTCAATCTCGTTGCTTCGATAACACTTTAGCAAACTTCGTCATCAATTCCATTTTACTAAAACTCAAGATACCTTCTTTCTTTTTCTGGTTCTTAAATGCAGACATGAATTCTTTCGCCTTGGATTCCTCAAGCAACCCGAATGCATCTTTATGATACAAACCCAAATCTCGATTACTTTTGCTCGTATGAGTTTATCGTTATTTAAACGTCATATATATGAACGAGATGTAATTAGAGGAACCGTAGATGCTACACACTATCTAAATGTCAAGGAGATGGGTCTTAATAAAATGAACTTTGTAGATATCGTCATAGTCTTTACACTCCTCGTAGCCATGTTATATATTATTATGGTCACTAATATATTTTACTCTAGGGAGGTTGACCGTACGAAATACATAAATAATAGTATATATTGTTTGTATCTCATTGTATTGATTTTCTTCCAATATCTCAAAAATAATTGAGTTATAAATCGAAGAAATTTTGTATAATCGATTCGGATAATGTATTTTATTTTGTCCCTCGAAGAAGATACTTCAATAGATAATATATAAAATATTTTAGCTCACAAAAATGATATGCTAAAGATCTTTTTGTATGAAGCTATACACAATAAACAAATGAGACATGATTTCTTTGCTTGTATTCATGTTCATATGATGACTAAAGCAATTTAAATTTTTTATGTGGTGTGCCAAGTAACCAAAAAAAATCATTTTGCTGGTAAGCAATATGGATTTCATTCGTACAGTTTCCTTTTTTCTTCTTCTTATATTTCTCCTAAGTTATTTTTGAGTTAACTATCACTAATCTCAACGGATTCAAAAGCCCTAGAAACACAAAAGAAACTATAACCCAGTAAATAATCTTCATCGATCTTTTCGATTCCCTCCTCAACAAATTCATTTTTACATTCAAAGAAACTCGGTACGGGGCGTGGAGATACACCGCGTTCCTCACCGATTTATTTTTAGTATCATTCGATTAAATAGTTTTGTTAAGTTTCACGCTTATCTAAGATTCTATTAGGGCTTGTTTGGCAAGTAGAATTAATAGAAAGGAATCGAATTATAAGATGGCGTGAAAGTAAATTCTGGAATTAGTTCATTCTTGTGTTTGTTTGGATGCTTGAAATTAAAATCCTACGAAGTACAAAGTATAATTTTATATTTAGTTGTTGTAAAGTTATGGTGTATTGTAATTTTAGATATGAAAATAGTTATAGATAATTGAATAACGATTTCATTGATTTCACAAAACACAATCACGCAACATTTTTGCATTGAGCTAAGATGTATGTAAATCATACATGTTATAATTAAATCTATGCAACATAATTTAAGTATAAAATATTAAAATTACTAACATACAAATTTGGTCTTAAACATAACTAATGTAACAACGTCCGCACAAAAAAAATACTAAGTCTAAAAAAAACCATGCAATTTACCCTCCACAACATGTATCATTACGAATAATTACTACCACCAAAATGTATATTTATACCAAAATATTATATCATCATAAATTTCTTAACTCCATGGTAAACTACTACCTCCATTTTCTCCCGCTCCATCGTAAAGTAAGGATTGATCGATTATTTTCATCATTTCTTGTTTAACTCCATGATAACATACACCTAGACTCTCATTTACCAAAAAAATATTGAAGAGTCGATTTGAGTGGCGTATTTGTGTACAAATCCAATAATTTTTTTAGTTCTTTCCACATATCTGAAAAAACTTGATGAGACTTGGGTCTTGCCAATAGCATTTACAAGATTTCCAACATAATTGGTCAAATCATTCATACCTCGTTTAAGCCAGAATAGTTGAGTTCGACATTGGATCCTAGATTCCTCTTCAATCCTATCTAAATTAATAGTGTCGTGGATTATCATCTTGTGAAACCAATATGTTGGGGAAGTTGACCCATCATATGAAACACCAAACGAGGAGTATCTCGTCTAAGAACTGTTTATGTTTGCAATATCATTTTCACATACTAACTCCATCTCTTTATATCACATGATTCGTTTATTTATCCAATTATATGCACCCGAATTTTTCTAAATTAGATATGAATGTAGGCACATGCATGCTATTTTGTATAAAACTAAATAACAAATTACATGATCATTACCTCAAGCAAGGTGTGTGATTCATCTTCGTACATAACGATATAATGAACACCACTCATTTTTTTAGAGCTTGAATTGCTCGCCAATTCTTTTAATGATTCTTGATATGATTACTGATGTGTGCATCAATATAATTAAGATTAAATCCAATATTGAGTTCCTTAGTCCTTACACTCGGAATCTATTACCGTGCTTTTATAACCTATATTTCCTTTATATTATATCTCGCAGCTTCGGCCGAATGCTTGAGAAGGAATAACGTCGTTTTGGGAGTCCAATGAACATTCTTTCTTGTATTTTGGTTATTTGATATACTTTCGGGTTCCATATATTATATATTTATATAAAATTTGAGAGAAATTAAAATCACTCACACTGGTATAATCATAATTAGATAAATAGGATGAAATATCAATCACACTGGTATAAATAGGATGAAATATCAAACTTTACAATGGCCTAAATATATGAAATTGAAATTGTCAGGATAAAAGAACCAGAGACCAAATAGCGAAATAGGATAAAATATCAAACACGCAATTATACTCTTAAGTAACACTGGCTTAACCGTCTTGTTCAGAGAGAAACACACAATTATACTCATAATTAGTTCAATTAACCAACCCCCTTATTTTTGACCCATCTTTATGCAATCTCCTCATGCCACCTCATCACAACTCATGCCACATCATCACAATTATTTCAACCATTAGATTAAGATATGTGGCAACATATGAACCATAGATTAACCTTTGATTTTG
Source organism: Luzula sylvatica (assembly GCA_946800325.1). Lineage (NCBI taxonomy): Eukaryota > Viridiplantae > Streptophyta > Magnoliopsida > Poales > Juncaceae > Luzula > Luzula sylvatica. The sequence continues at coordinate 55,035,680 of OX326960.1, read as the reverse complement.
TGTGATTATGTTTTATTTGTAGATATTTATGTGTCCCTTATTTTACACATAGTTTTAAGCAATTTTAGAAGGTCACATCACCTTACATTGATGATGTGTCAAAATATTATTTGTTAGGTTCATGTTGGACAAGTTGTATTTTATTTTGAATTTTTTCACAATATGTTACATGATCAATTGTGAATACAAATAGAATGTGAAGAGTTTAAATATCTAACATTAATAAATTAATATATAATATCATAAAACATACATCAAATATTGTTAGTATTTTCATAATATAACTTAAAAAAATTAAGAAATATATTGGCTCGAATTTTATCTTTATTTTGAGATCCATATTGTCATATATTTAATATTTTTCTCTAACTTAAAATTATGAAAACAATTATGTAAAAAAAGATATAAAAATAAATATAATTACATTAATGATTTGTAAGCCTAATTATTATTATTTTTAAAACTATAATTCAAAAAAATTGCACATACTACTAAGTATGTTATTATCATATATTCAATATTTTTCTCTAACTTAAAATTATGAAAATAATTATGTAAAAAAAGATATAAAAATAAATATAATTACATTAATGACTTGTAATCATAATTATTATTATTTTTAAAAATATAATTGAAAAAAATTGCACATCCTAATTATTATTATTATTTTTTAAAACAATTATGTTATATTTGTATTTTTACTTAAAACACTTTCATGTTAATCTTTAAAAAAAAAGTAATGAAAGATATTAATTTACTAAACACAAATAATTTCTTTAACTTATATAATATTTTTCAATAATAAACATGAAACATAAAATTTATCAGACACAAATAATTTTTTTAAATTTTTACAATGTTATTATTCTTAATTTTAGATATGAAAATTTAAAATATCATATGGTTTTGATTTTTGTTTATGTTCACGCATGTTGTTTTATTATTTTATAGTGACATTTATTTTTTTTGTATGTGTTGCATTAAAGTACTAAATAAATATTTCGCAACGTGTCATATTAAAAAATAATATAATAATTTTGTCATCATCAAACTTTCTTAATCAATATGATATTTATTTTCATAAAGTTTTATATTTGCTCCCGAAAAATCATAACTATATATTATGTGTATATATTATGTGTATGTTAAAACAAATGAAACAAAACCGCCGCGAAGCGCGGGTAATCTCCTAGTAATCACTGAAGACATAGTGACCACATCTACTCAATTCACAATGACCGAATTTACTAGACAATTATACTCATAATTACTCAAGACGGAGAAGGAATTCAATGATTAAGTCTATTTCAAATATTATTATTCACGAGATGTAAGACTATTTCGACTAACAAATCAAAGAAGAGATTCAAGTAAGAGAAAAACATGTACATAAATACCTGAAGACGGAGAGACGAGGCAATTGAAGGGATTTGATTCAAAGAGACGGTAGAGAAGGAACACATACATAGAAATGGACGGAAAAAAGAACTCGCCAGCTAATTCGCTTAGGGCCTGTATGGATGGAGGAATTTGGGGCTGGAATTGGAAATTTTTTTCCAGCAAAACAAATATTTCATGTTTGGTAACCATTCCAAAGTGGAATTTCAATTTGCTGAATTATATTTACCCCTTCAAAGCTACCAATTTCAATTCCAAAAAAACTTGGAACCCCAAATTCCGGCAAAACATTAGCATCTCAATTAATATGGTCTCCACTTCTTAAGACTTAATTATATAACGTGTTTAATTGATGGCTAAAGATTGATGCTAAAGAAATATTATACTATAATAATATATTTATTATTATATAATTATATATTAATATGATCATATATAATAATTACAATTATAATAATTATTAATACTAATATCAATATTAATATATTATTAATTAATAATACAATAATATTATAATAAATATTATTATAATATATTAATATTATTTTAATATATTTATATAAGTATTAATATATTAATATCATTAGTAATATAATATATTAATAATAATATATTAAAATATTAATATTATAATATAAATAATATTAATAAATTAATACATTAATAATATTAATATTTTAATATTATAATAATATATTATATGAATATACTAATATAATAGTAATAATATTAATATATTAATATATTATTATTATTTAAATAATGTTATATTAATATAATAATAACAATATTAATATATTACTATAATAGCATATTAGTATTATTATAATATATTAATATCATAACATATTATAATTAATATTATATTATTATTATAATATTATTAAAATTAGTACCGTAATATTACTACAATTAATAATATTATGATAATTTTATATTGCAATAATGTTATATTAACGATAATCATATTATTAATATCTTAAAACTAATATTATAATAATAATAATAATAATAATAATAATAATAATAATAATAATAATAATAATAATAATAATAATAATAATAATATAATAATAACAATAATAATATAATATTATAATAATATAATATCATAATAAGAATAATAATAACATTATAATAATTTAATATTATGATAATACTATTATATTGTATTAATTAAATTAAATTATTTATTATTGTATTATTATATATATTATTGTAATAATATATAATAATTATATTATGAATTGCTACTATTATAGAAATTATAGTATAATAATAAAATAATTGTTTTATAATTTTTATTTCCATATAACTAACATAACATTATATATTATCTAATAATATAATATATTAGAATATAATTATATTAGTAAATATATTATGGTAATAATATATAATAATTATATTACGATAGTGTAATATAATATTATATATCATTATAATAATATTATAATTGGATAAAATATAATATTATAATAAATAATAATGTAGAGATACAGTTAATATTATTTGATTATTTAACAAAGATAGTTAATATTTTTTATCAATTTTAATTAAGCATTATTTGTAGATCGTCATTAACAAAATTCCAGAATTTTTCTAAACAACCAAACAAAAAATTATACTTTCCAGCATCTTATAATTTGGACATCCAAACAAACTATGGAATTACTAATTCCAGAACTTTTTTCTCCTTCACCTTATAATCCAATTCCACTCTACTAATTCCGCTTGCCAAACGGCCCCTTAGACTCGCTAGATCCGGATCCGATACAAGAAATGGACGCAAAAATGACAGCGCCCACGCCCCTTCTCTCAACACTCAGGCCCCAACCAACACTCTCTATAGCCTTCTCTCTCTCTCTCTCTCTCTCTCTCTCTCTTGCAATACTCTGTTTCGTCTCAGACAGTACATACTCTGTTTTGTAGCAGACAGTTGCAGCGAGTGGATACTCTGTTTTCCCTCGCTTATTGGCCTATTGCACTAGTCTTTGAGTGGATACTCTGTTTTCCCTCGCTTATTGGCCTATCGCTTGTTGCACTAGTCTTGATTGATATTTTCCTTATCTTAAAATAATTTCCAACTCCAATTTTATAATGTTTGTTGATTAAATTGGTAATATCAGTTTGAAAAAAATCTGAATGTTATATTAGATTGTCGGAATTTTGTATTTCATCAAAAATTTGGATGCTATATTAGTTTTAAAAATTTGTTGGTTTTTTCTTTTAATTTTTTGAATATTTCAGTACGACATATTTTAAAGGGTAATCTTATATTTCAATACATAACACCTTTCAAATGATAATATTATATTTTAAGATATTTCAATACAAAATTCCTCAATATATTCACGATTCCAAATTTATAATACCAAACATGCATACTAATTGTACCATTTACACTATCTCTATGTACAAAGATTGCAATTGTAAACTTGCATTTTATCCTGTCCTGGTAGCTGGTACGTTGAACTCTTATGGGCTCCGGTTTCTATTTCGAGATTTTCCTCCATTTTGGCGATGATGTAGTTTGGTGAAATGTATGGCCCAGAGGCTTTTTTTATCGTCGTGGGAATTAGTAAACGGGCTTGCGGTCGGATAATTATCTAATGATGTGGAGAAGGAACTGGAAGAGCAAATATTACCATTTTAAATCATGGGAAGTTCTATTATACGCTATTTTTACTTATGATACTTCATTTTTCAACGATATTTTGAATAATTATCAATTAATAAGTATTTAAGGTAAATTTTCAAATATATGTATCAATAAATGATAGACTAAATAAAAAATTTCAATTGTTCATGAAAAAATAAATATCCATACAAAATAAAATTTATAATACACCCTTATAAATACCCAAAATACTTTTTTAATAGGGTGTATGATAGAACTCTCCATAAATCATATATCTTGCACTTAAATCATCAAATAGAAAATCCTTCACTTTACCCAGATTGTTTTCACTTCCTGATCAGATGAAAACCTACACTTAGTTAGCAAATAAATCATCAAAAAATACAAAATAATAAGAATAAATCGTACACTTAATTACTTAATTAGACAATCAGATGAAAGAGAGTTTGATACCTTGACGAAGTAGATTCGATTTGGAGATGATTTGACGAAGGATGCGGGACGTATGAGAGGATCAAGAGAGGATATTTGACCCTTGAAAATTCTAGGGTTTAGGCGAAAGGGGGAAAAGGAAAGAGGAGGAAGCGAAAAGGTTCAGGCATTGGAGGCGACGACGAGACAAATAGAAGGCGTTGAAAAGAAAGAGAAGACGAAGGGAGAGAATAAGAAGGAGACGAAGAGAATGGGGCGCTAAAGTGGATTCTTATCGGGTGAGATAAAAATGGATTCAAGCCATGTCGGATGCGGTTCATACTTACTAAGTTTGCTGATTTGTCATGCTGACGAGGCAGATGTGCATGCGCCACATCAGCTACGGGATGGGTATGGGCTATTTAGTACGGGCTGCTTAATTTTATTGGTGGTTCGATGATAGGGGTAAACCCGCGCGAGTACTCTGTAAAGATCCGAAACATATTCTCTTACCTGGCCACATATCAAAATAATTATTACAAATTTACAAGTGTTATATGAAAATTTCATAAAAAGTAAATAAAAAACCTTGATAGATTGAGAGGAGGAAAAGATGCATATGAAAGGACAAATCTACACTAACCGAACTAGAACCCAAATCCCGATTCAATTTTTATGGCAAAAATTATATGGGTCCCATGCACATTTCATACCATAAATTACCATTCGGGATTAATTTGTCGGAGGTTCATCTCGGTAGGTCTAGACTCTAGACTTTTTGCATATGAAAATACTTGATTTCGTCCAAAGTAGACTTAATTGTTTTCTTCACAAGGTTACCATCTGGTATCGAAATTGCTTGTACCAGCATTGGAGTGTCCATATTAATGCGGACGAGATATTTTTGAAAATTAATATTTTTTGGCATTCATCCTTGTTCATTTTATTATTACGTTTGGATTGTATTCTAGTTAATAAAATAACGTCATTCGCGACATTTTGAAACATATTTCATGAAAACAATATTATCATCAAAATTGATGAGTTTTCTCTATTTTTCTTGGACATTATTTTTTTCAAATAATAAATAGTAAATATATTGCATACAAAATCATTTTTTCATATTCGATGCATATTTTAAAATCCGAAATAAAAAGGCCCCTAAAGATGTTCTGATGAATCGTTAATGGTTGAGATTATACGTACGAAACTTACGTGCACATTTTCTTTGTTTTAACAAATTTCAAAACAGAAGTATGAAAAGCATCACATTCCCTTACGACTTTTTAGCATTACTTTCCTTCTCATCCACTCATCCAATCAATTTCATATCTCCAATGATCTTCTTTCCCTAATGAAATATAAAGAAATTAGATTTGGTAAACAAACCCCAATAAAAATCAGAGGGCTCTGGAATTGATTCCTGATGGTCCAAGCAAACCCTAATGAAAGCAAAAGCCGCCATCAATAGAACCCAATACGTACTACCTACCAATTAGGTTTGGTAACTTGGTTTGTCTGATTCGATTCATACCAAATTATAACTGGCTTTTCTTCACTTTGAAGTTTGACCCTACAAAATTTCAATATTAACACAGAAGCATCAGTATGCATAACTTGGCTTAATTTCTAATTATAATAAGGGGTATATTCGAAATATTCATATAATAATGGAGTGGCCAAGTGGACGAGGGTTGAGGATGAGTAATGACTGGCTCCGCCTCATATACACATCAATGACATCATACATGTCTTTTTCTCCTAACCCATTCTAGACCTTTCTTTTGTCTAATTTTATTATTTTCTTCAACTCCTATTTTTCAACATCATCACTATTTACAAACAGTTTATCAACAGGGAAAATTTCAAAAAAAAAAAAATTTGTTTTCAATATTATAAAAAAAACTCTTATCTTTTGTAAAACTAAAAAAAAAAATTCTACCAAACTTTTATTTTCAAATATCCATATAAAAATTAAAAATTAATCACGGATGATACTAAATATTTTTTTTTTTACCAAAAATATCTTTTTATTTTCATATGTAGTAATTAAAATAGTATTTTTGTTATTTTTTATTAATTTTATTAATTCTAAGAAAATTCATAAATATTTTTGAACATGTGATTTAAAAAAATAAAATCATTACATGTGTTTATATAATTTTAATATTTTATTTATGTTTAAAAAAATTAACATTGGATAATAATAAAATAAAGGGAAATTTTGAATAGTATACGAGAATAAGTTCGGAATACCGGAAATAGCTAACTTAGTTAGGAAATTTGGATTTTAACACTATCGATTTTTGAAAAGTCGAGAGAGAGCACGGAAAACTTTCGACTTTTCAAAAGTCGAGACGTTGTTGTTTCCTATTAATCTGTTAAACTTGTCGACTTTTCAAAAGTCGTGTGTTCCACTTCCCAAGACACAGTATTACCGACGGCCCGTCGCAGAAAACCCAGTATTACCGACGGCCCGTCGCAGAAGACCCCATCACTGTACATCTCCAGTATTATCGACGGCCCGTTGCAGAATACCCCATCACGTACAGAGACAGCTGCCCAGTATTACCGACGACCCGTCGCAGAAGAATGTATTACCGACGGCCCGTCGCAGAAGACGGTATGTCTATTTACGTCCTTTGTTGGCTGGAGAAAGACGATATTTTGAGAAAGCTTAAATGGTGTTCGAAAACTATCAACTTTCCAGCTTAAATGGTGTCTTTTAATTCATATTAATATATTGTCTATTTGTTATTTTTGTCAAGGATTGTTTATATTTAGCTTAAACTGTGATTTGTAAAATGAGTTAAGATATTGTAAAATTTGATTAGTACTAATCAAATTCAAACTAAATATAAACAATCCTTGACAAAAAATAACAAATAGACAATATATTAATATGAATTAAAAAAACACCATTTAAGCTGGAAAGTCGATAATTTTCGAACATCATTTAAGTTTTCTCAAAATATCGTCTTTCTCCAGCCAGCACGCAAATAGACATACCGTCTTCTGCGACGGGCCGTCGGTAATACATTCTTCTGCGACGGGCCGTCGGTAATACTGGGCAGATGTCTCTGTACGTGATGGGGTATTCTGCGACGGGCCGTCGGTAATACTGGAGCTGTACAGTGATGGGGTCTTCTGCGATGGGCCAACGGTAATACTGGGTCTTCCGCGACGGGCCGTCGGTAATACTGTGTCTCGGGAAGTGGAACACTCGACTTTTGAAAAGTCGACAGGTTTAACAGAGTTAACAGATTAATTAGGAAACAACAAGGTCTCGACTTTTGAAAAGTCGAAAGTTTTCCATGCTCTCTCGACTTTTCAAAAGTCGATGGTGTTAGAATCCAAATTTCCAAACTAAATTGGCTATTTTCGGTATTCCGAACTTATTCTCGTCTACTATTTAAAATTTCCCTAAAATAAATAACAATAAATAAACACTTTGAAAATATATTGATAGAAAAATATATGTTTAAATATCTAGTTTTTTATTTTTATTCTCCTTATATATATATTTTTTAGTTCATAATATTTTATTTTTAAATATTTACAAGGTATTTTTTTTTAATATTGTTGTTTATCTTATTATTATTTTATTTTAATTTTTCCAAAAAATAATATAAAAATCAAATATATATAATGTATAAAATATTAAAACGATATAAATATAACATATAATAATTTTAAAATTATATGGTAAAAAAAATTAGGATTTTTGAAAATTATAAAAAAATAATAATTTTTTTTAATTACTACGTATGTAAATAAAATCGTATTTTTGTCAAAAAAAAAAAAATTAATATCATTCAAAATTAATTTTAATTTTTATAAAAGTATTTGAAAATAAAATTTGGATAATGGGATATTTTTGAGTTTTCAAAAATTTGCAATATCCAAAAACAAATATAATTTTTTTTGAAAATTTCCCATATCAATAAGCAAGGATAGTCATATAGAGCCATAAAGTCTGATTAAAATTTTCAAACAAATACTTGATTACTTAGTTTAATCAATTATAATTTGACAAAAAATACACTTGAATAAAATAAGTAGACTAATTCATAAGCAAGGTTTTACTTTTACACAACTAAAAATACTGAAATAAATACTACCTGCATAAATATAATTACAAAATAGACCCTGAATAAAATAAAAATTACAATTTAAATCCTCACTTTCTGCTGAGACAAAAACAACCAGCAGAACAATGAGACCACTAATAATAATACTTGCCTACTTTTACTTACTACTAAACCCTGATTAATACAACTTTTAACCATAATACTTCAATTACCTAATAATATCTTAATTAAAAATAAAATAAAATAAAATACTCGCAGAAGCATAAGCAAATGTCAAAAATTCCATTTACTTAGCTACTGGAGCCCCAAATTAACCCAAAAAAGAAACTAAAATTACACCCCAAATACTGTAGTGCCGATTTCTAAGACAATATGGAATCCCAATCAATCTCCCATGAAGGATACTTGCGCAACATGAAGTTCTCACTCTCATCCCACGGCGCCTCCGTGAAGTCGAGCTGGTGCATCTCTGAAAGAGGCGACGAATTATCAGACGACACGTCACCTTCCAATGACGTGCATCCCGAACCGGAGGCCTCCTCCGACTTGTTCTCCTCCTCGACACTTTTGACCTCTTGCTCTGGCTGAGCTGTTGTCTTATTTACAACCTGTTTTTTGTTATTGCCAGTATCAAGTGTCTGACAAATAGCTTGAAGCTTCGCATCGACCGATGAATGCAAGGGGCCGGCCAAGTGAGCTCCGTTGTGACGTAGGTTAGGGAAGTTGAGTCTCGCAAAGTCACCACGTAGACGGAAAGCAGCCTTGTCGTAAGCCAAAGCTGCCTCTTCTGCGGTGTCGAAGGTACCTAGCCATAAACGGGTACGGTTCTTGGGCAAACGGATCTCAGCGACCCACTTACCCCAGTGACGCTGGCGGACACCACGGTAGAGCTTAGTAGGTTTTGGGTTCGCCGGCGGTGATCCGGCGACTTTCATGGGCTGTGCTCGTGGGCCGAGATAAGAGTGACGAGTGGTAGAGATGAGGTTTTGCTGTTGGAAGTGAAGTTGGGTTTGAATTTGTTGGATCTGAGCCGGACTGAGTTGATTTAGTCCGATGGGGGAGTTTGTTTCGTAGATGGGTTGTGAAGGGGAAGGGGTGGGGTAGAGTGGCGGGGGGTAAGAAGGGTAAGAAGGGAAAGAGGGGTAAGGGGAGGAGAAAGATGGGGCCATGAAAGAGGGAGTAAAAGAGTCTGGAGTGGGTGAAGGTGAAGGGTAAGGGGAGGGGGAATAGGAGGATGGACTGGAACCTGTTCTAATAAAAGGTTCAAGAGCAGCCATTAACTCCTGGTTGTATGGATCTGAAGAGGAAGAAGAAGACATGGACTGTCTATTGTACAAATCTATAGCTGCCGCCATTTTTTTTAGAAAATAGTTTTTGTTAAAAGATTGAAATTTTGAAAAAAAAGAGAGAATATAACTCGACCTGATTCTTAACAAAATCAAAGAACAGGCAGATCTGGATATGGAGGTTTTGATAAAAGAAACCTCTTCGATTACAAATTAAAAAAAAAATGAAGAAAAATTCAACCAAAGGGGTTATAGAAAAGAAACCTCTTAGTTGACTAAATTTAAACAAAAAAAAAAAGAAATAAAATCAAAAACCCAGATTAAAAAGGTTCTGGATCTCGATCTGAAACCTCCGGCTCCTAACAAAAAAAATTCAAAAACCCAAAACAAGTTCTTTTCCTTTCTAACGCTTGACGAGTCAAAGATTGCAGAAAATAGAGATTCAGAGAAGTAAACAAAACTAGAGATTTAAACCTTGGATGAAAGATTAACCTTTGAAGAAAATTAAGGATCGCTCGCCTCGCTTAAAACTGGAAGGGTGATTAATGGCTTTAACTTTTGTGGAGGTGTAAAGCGTCTCTCGATGAAGAAGAAGAATATCAATGGAGAGCTTATATAGGCGGCCAAGGCTAACCCATTAATTGAATTAATTACTTTACTTTTTTACTACCGTAGATCATAATCCATAATTAATTCATTACCTCTAGCTGTAAGCCTGTAAATGAAAATCTGGGTAATTAATTTTTTTATTTTAATTAATTAGCGACTTAAGATACACGCAACGCAGCTCTCATGCTGCCATCATAATGCACGGGGAATTTTTATATTGTGGCCAATGAGAGGCTTACATGTGTGAGGTGTACCGGCAGGTGTAAGGAGGTATACTGGCTGGCGTCGGTATTTGAGGACGTGTTGAGAGGTTAGTGGATGATGGATTGGTCAGCTGGCATGGTGACCTGGACTGGTTTTATTTGTTTTTTTTTTTGGGCTTGTGTGGCTTGAGGCTTGGCTTATTCGGCTTGGTGACTGCTGAGATTGATGTTTTGTCAATAACACCTTGTGGAAGTTTACAATTGCATTGGGCTAGGAAGTTTATGATTACATTGAGTTAAAAAAAAAAAATTAGGACAAATTTTAGATTATGAATAGTGTTCATTTTTAGATTCAAATTTGTATATGATATCAACGACCAGACTTATCACAATATATGGATATTACGTATAGTATCATGACATTATTTTTTTTGCGCAAGTAATTTTATTTTCCGTATAAATCAAAGAGAAAAGTCTTTGATAGCCGACACCATCTACGTGCATGATCAAGCATATTAGTTATAGATTGTGTATATTATATTGGAGCATTTATGCAGGTAGCTCCTTTTAGAATAAAAATTCAAAAATTAAACCACTTTTCGCAAATATTCCAAAAATAACCCTTTTCGGGTTTTTAAATCCCGCCGCTACAGTGTTGCTACACGCACGACGGGTAAATCGCTCGCATCCTTTTTCTTCTCCGGTGTCACGTTGGTGAGTAGCCCATGCGTCCCATACCACACGTCTCCCACCGTCTTAACACGTCTCCGGTTGTCTTCGTGCGTCTCACGTCCAAGCGCTTCCACCGTCTTTCACTCTCGTTGACGTTCCTTCGGTTCGATCACAATCGGAGAGCCACAAGTGTCGCTCCTCTCCTTGTATCCACCGTGAGTCGGAGTTCGTCGGTCGCGGATGCAACTGCCTAGACGCTGCACCGGCGAACTTGCATGATTGAATTGATTCTCTACTCCGAGAAAAACTGTTTTTCTCGTTTCGCTCTTTTCGCACTCTTTCATCACATAGAAAAATGTCTCTCTATATTTTTGGATTATTCTGAATAATACCAATCAATTAACTGCATAGAAGAGAGAGAATTATCCTATTTATATCACATAGGATTAGGATGAGCCAAAAGGCATGTATATCCAATATACACCATTTCACACAGAAAACTGCATGAACCTGTTCAGTATTCTGTCCATACGAAATTGGTAAATTCCTCTGACAGAAATTCAACCTACACGAAAGTTGTAGATAATATTATTATCTACCCAACCCAATTTGGCCTGGCCCAATTGGAGTTCGTATGCAAAAGTTATTACTATTTTACTAACTGTATGTCATACAGTTGCACATTTTCGGTATTTCATAGAAACGACACTGATACTTCGTTCATATGAAATATATTTCTACATGAAGGTTGTAGATAATCTTATTATCTATCTAACCCAATTTGAACCATTCAAATTGGATTTTCCTACGGAAAGATATGACCACGAATGTACGCTTACATTCGTTTATCCTTGTGTACACTTTTACGGTTGATCCGAAACTGTATTTCCTTCATATATGATTTACAATTATTTTACATTCTGATGCAAAAAAAATCATTTTCTTAATCAAATAATAACACGTATATTCATTTTATTGTATAATAAAAATATTAATTTTTGAATTTAATTTGACATGCATGGTCTTGGTTTCATTTACTGCCGGGGAGACCTAAGATTGTTTCTTATCGATCAGCTCCCGGTGAAATGATGCCACTAATATGAAAATGGACCGGAGCAAGCATTTCTTACAAAAATAACAATCTTGCGACACAAACTTGTTATCTTGCGGAAAGTTTGGATGACTTGGAAAAAACACAGGTATACGTTTATTTAATGCTTTTTTGATTATATTTATGTTTATAAAATTTTATTTATTTAGGTTGAATGGGACCCATACATAGACGAGATGCTTTCACAGGTCCCTCCTGCATGTATGGAGGGACATCGTGTGTGGAAGGCCCGAGTTCCTTTGATTTGTTTTGACACGATCGAGTATTGGCCCAATTTGGATTGAAGCAGCACATACCAGAAAATGTGCACCGACTAGCTTCGAAAAAATGCCTGGCAAAACAAAATATGATGAGCATATTCAATTTTGAGGTGAATTGGTGGAATCATCGACTTGACCATGTAGTCGATCAGTCCGATGAAATTATCGACGAGACCTACGATAGAGATTATGATTATATGAGTTGGTATTGGCAGAAAACTAGGAGACGAATTTGTGGACCTCCAGTTTTACCGATCAAAGAATTTCAAGACACTACAACAGATCTGCACATCAGCTACGGTAAAAACCGTCGCTGATAATCCCAAAAACCGTCGTTGAAAGTTTTGCCGACGGCAACCCGTCGCTGATTACCCGTCGCTGATGTCACTTTTTCCGACGGTTGCTCTATCTCCGGCGGCCCGTCGCAGAAACTATCTCCGGCAGCCCGTCGCAGAAACTATCACCGGCGACCCATCATCTCCGGCGGCCCATAGCAGATAGTATCTCCGGCGGCCTACAATCACCGGCGGCTCGTCGCTGATAGTACTATTTCAATAATATTAAATTTATATTAATATTAATAAATAATTATATTTTAAACAATAATTAAATAATTATATTTTAAATTTATATTAAATAATTATTATAATATTAATATAAATAATTAAATAATATTAAATTTATATTAATAATATTTTAATAATTATAATATTAATATAAATAATTAAATAATATTAAATTTATATTAATAATATTTTAATAATTATAATATTAATATATAATTAAATATTATTAAATATATATTAATAATTATAATATTAATATAAATAATAAAATAATACTAAATTTATATTAATTATAGTATTAATAAATAATTAAATTATATTAATAATATTTTAATAATTATAATATTAATAAATAATTAAATAATATTAAATTTATATTAATAATATTTTAATAAATAATAAATAATATTTGAAATAAATAATTAAATAATTCTAATATATTAATACATAATATTTGAAATAAATAATTAAATAATCATAATATTAAAAAGCCACGAAAATTAAACAAATACAACCCAAAATACAACAATCCAAATAAGCCACGACAATTCAAATAAGCCACGAAAATTAAACCACGAAAATTCAAATAAGCCACGACAACCGTAAATACGACAATCCAAATACAACCATACAAATATAACAATCCAAATACAACAATACAAATACAACAATCAAAATAAACAAGCGACAACTCTCTAATTCTCATTCAAATTATCAGCATCGAAACCTCCAAGAAAATCATTTGCCGGACCAAATGTCGATGGTCGGGTCGATGTCTCCTGAATTTAATGAATTGTTATACGAAACTATACTACTATAATAATTATATATTTTTTATTTAACATGTACATACATTCGATGGTCCGGAGTCGATTAATTAATTCGCCAAAAAGTCCAGAATCCAAATTTCCTAAAATAATAACAAGAACCAATTAAACCGATTTCAAAAACGTAATTAACAAATTTAAAATAATGTATTTAAAATTGATTTAAAACAGATTTAAAAAAAATCAGATTAAAAAAAATCCAGATTTAAAATACTTAAAACAGATTCAAATTCCATATTTAAGCCTACAAACCCTAAAAATCCATATTTAAAATACCGAAAACAAATCTAAAACAGATAGAAAATCCCTAATTTTTTTTTATTCAAGCCTAAAAATCCAGTTTAAAATCCATATGTAACATCCAGATTCAAAATTTTTAAACCTAATTAAACCTAAATTTAAATTTAAATATAACATAACTAAACCTAGAGAGATAGACATACCTTCAACCAAGAGAGAGAAGGAGAGTTCGTCGGCCTTCCCCCACACCAGACCCGAGAGAGCTGCCGAGATATAGGCCTTCCGCCTAAAAAAATTTAAAAAACAGATTTAAAACAGAATTAAAAAAAATCACAGACCTAAATTAATTCTAAATCTGATTCAAAACATATTTAAAAAAAAAAAACAGACCTAAAAAAAAATTTAAAATAGATTAAAAATGAACAGGTTCAAAAAACAGATTTAAATAAAACAGATTAAAAAATGATTAAAAAACAGATTCAAAACGGACCTTGCCTAAATTAAGTCAAAAATTCAAAACAGATTTAAAAAAACCATCTAAAAAAACAGATTTAAAAAAAGATTTAAAATGAATGCAAAAAGAACAAGTTCAAACAACAAATTTTTAAAAGAACAGATTTAAAACTGATTAAAAGACAGATTCAAAAAAGATTCAAAACAAGATCTCAATTAAGCCTAAATCTGTGATTAAAAAAAAAATCTAAAAAATATTCAAAAAAAATCTAAATAAACACGAAAGATTCAAAAAAATATTCACAAATTTCTAAATCTAAATCTAACCTAATTAAACCGAGAGAGATAGACATACCTTCAAGCAGGAGAGATCATCGGCTTCCACCACACCAGATCCGAGGGAGCTAGCCTCGGGCTGAGGACATCAGGCAGCGGAGCTTTTCCACCAGGAGAAAGAACAGGAGAGGGAGAAAGGCCGAGAGGGCTGTGGTGGGGGGTGGGGGGTGGGGGGGGGGGGGGGTGGAGAGCGAGAGGGACTGTGGGGGGATGTGAGGGGAGCGCGAGAGAGAGGGCTGTGTGGGGAGGAGAGCAAGAGGAGAGAGAAGAGGGGCTGTAAAGTGAGGGAGAAGGGGGCCAGGGCCCTATTTATGGGCTGCTCTATTTCATCTGCGACGGACCGTAGCTACGGGATCTGCAACGGTAGACCCATCACCGACGGGCCGTGGCTCAGTTTCTGCGACGGGAAAAAGATTCACCGACGGGCCAGATCTTTACCGACGGGCTAACGAAAATGTTCAAACGTATCACCGACGGGCCATCGATGAACATCTGCGACGGTATTTACATCAACGACGGGCCGTGGCTCAGCTTCAGCGACGGGAAAAATCTTCACCGACGGGCCAACGGAAATGTTCAAACGTATCACCGACGGGCCATCGATGAAAGAGCCGTCGGAAATGGGGCTTTTGCGACGGGTTTCTCAATTGCGACGGGCCGTCGGAATTTCCGAGGGCCCATCGGAAATAGGCTTTTTGCTACGGCCCGTCGGTGAAAGTGTCTTATATTTGCGACGGCCCATCGCTGAAAAAAGGGCCCCGTCGCTAATAAGCCCATCTGTTGTAGTGAGACACTGGTCACAAGAGTCAACAAATGGTAAATTTTAGTATTTTAGAACAAAAAAATTGTGCATTTTGTATAAATTGTTTTGAAATCATTTACAGCAAGACATCATACGTGCGATGATGTGGCAGATGGCTCACATGGAGGAAGCTTGTCGAGAGAGAGATTTTGACAGAGTAGGACAGATGTTGAAGGACACGCAAGAGTTTTGTAGGTTACAGTTTGAGAATATATATGATGCTCCTTGTTATGATACACATGTACCGACGACTCAGCCTTCTAGTTCCATGATTATGTCTCTTGTTGAGCATGAGCCTCCTGCTTACGATACTCAGCCTCCGCCTTTTATGGTACTCGGCCTCCTCCTGTTTACGATACTCAGCCTCCCTTTTACGATACTCAGCCTCATCCTCCTCCTCCTCCTCCGCCTCCTCCTGCTTATGAGTATCTATCTCAGCCTTCTACTTATAGTTATCCATCTCAGCCTCCCCCTTCTCCATATACATCTGAGCCTTCTTTCTTGGATTTTTTGAGCACGGATCAATTTCAATATCATCCATCTGGATCGCAACATTTGGATGATCCGTCCACCTCTCAGAACCCGCAAAGTAGCCATTACTATCGGGATTTTTTGTGATAGTTTTATTATTATTATTATGTGTTTGAATAGTGTATGATTTGAGTAGTATTTGATGTTATGTTATGGTTTTTATAAAATCTTTGATTTTAGCAGTATTTTTTTTATGAATATGATTTTTATTACACACTTCAACAAACAAATAAAACAAAAGACACAATAAGTACGTCTCAGCATAGTACAAAATACAAATTCTCTAAAAAACACAAAACTAACTAAAATAACTGATTTGCCGCTCTCCTTGCATGAAGAGCCGGACAAGTGTGTTTCTTATGGCCACTCTCCTTGCAAAAACTACATTTATTTGCTCTCCTACCTTGAGGGTCCATTTCAGTCGTTTCACGTTTTTTACTTGGACGACCTGCTTGTTTTCTGACATTTGGAGGTAACACTGGTACGCCTGAAATAACAGGACAAAAATGATGATCTAGAATAACTTAAAATACTTCTTTATATGTACATTTGTACATCCCAACTCGGTAGTATTCCGCACAATAGCGATAAACATTACGTTCACGCAACAAACCGCACACGGCTAATACATGCAGACACACGATCCCTTCTAATTGAGGAACATTACATGCATAACGACAATTCGGTTCTTCAAGCCAAACTTCGTATGTCTCGGTATCTTGATAGTTCACTTTTATTACCTCGAAGTACACTTGTGAGTGTGGTCGAACCGTCAAATTCCGAGACTCACGGATTGCTGCTGCTATTATGCTCTCAAATTTGATACAAAGAGTAGTTCCCCAATTTCCCGCATCGAGTTGTCGTTTATAAAAATACGTGTTCAAACGAGTGCATATTTGAGATACGATCGTTCGAACAGGTAAGCCACGTGTTTCTTTTAGAACCCCGTCGAAACATTCTGAAATCTTTGTGGTCGCAACACCCCATCTACGACCACCATCGTGAGCTATAGCCCACAAACTTTTATCCCCAACTTGCTTATTCAAATAATCTTCAATTTCGGGATGCATTAATTTAAGCCGCTCAAAGTACCTATCAAAGGCGTAGATTGTTTTTTGAGTTGCTGTGGTTCAAAAAAATTCTCCCATGGATTTCCCTCCTAATTTCGATACGATATTGGATTGCACGTGACGTATGCAATACCTATACACATGTCCTTCTTCGTTGGGATATGCACGACTCAACACATTTTTGTGTCCGGCCCAACGATCTGTAACAATACACACGGATCGTTCTTTTGTGATATGGTATTTTAACAAATCTAGAAACCACTCTCATGCTGATGCATTCTCCTGTTCTACTATGGAAAAAGCAATCGGAAATATCCCTCTATTTCCGTCCACAGCTGTTGCGATAAGAAGAGTACCGAGATACAATCCATATAAAGATGTGCTGTCAAATCTAACTACTGGTCTACAATAATGACACCCATTAATTGAGGGGCCTAATGCCCAAAAAAGACGTTTGAATTTATTACCTAAATCCCGATTTCGTGATCTTGCATCTAAACCTTCTAATTGAATGTCTACCGCCGCATTTTTTTATCCGCATTAACAATCACTTGTGTGTATGCTGGTAAATCAGCATATGACTGCTCCCAACTTCCATAAATCAGTTTCATTGCTTTGCATCGAGCATCACAAGCTCTCCGATACGAAATATCAATTCCGTATATGTTTTTAATTATATCAATAATATTTCTTGGAGTTAGGGATATGGTTCCTCTCAAATGGGGCATTATAATCCTACGTATGTGTCTGGTTGTTAGTTGTCTACTATCACTACTACCGCTCTCATTTCTACAAGTATGAGGACCGTTATACTTTGATATTTTCCAAAAATCCCTATTTTGAGATTAAATGCACGCATTCTCCAAGAACAATCATTGTTTTTGCATGCGACATCCCATTCTCTAGGCCTACTTTTTTTCACTACAAAACTAACGAAATTTTTAATAGTCCATTCTTGTACCGCGTGTTGCAATGATTTTTTATCCGAATAAACCATTCCGATCCAAGAATTATTTGCCGAATGTTCCGTACACGGTCTATTAATATCATTCCCCTATTCTTCACTCACCATTTCTTCTACCCATTCGTCATTTTCGAAAACATCCGACAACCCTTCACCAATATTCATTTCATCCAAATTATTATTTTTTGCATTCATTACCTCCTCGATATCTGCTTCTGGACCAACTGTTTCCGCCTCATCATCATCGGATTCTGAATCTTCACTCATTTCACCACTATCTCTGTCAGACTCCTCATCCGGTTGATCAACAATTGGTTCGTTCGAATAAATCAGATTTTCGGATGTTTCGTACGATGGTTGTGAATGACCTGCTACGTATGGTTGGCTACTGTTTTGGTAAGGATTATAATTAACACCATAAAAAGGATTTGGATTTTGATAACAATGGTTAGGAATGAGTTTTACAAACAATTTGATCGTTCTGTTCTGAAGATTGCTTATGGTCATTGAAAGGCTTTGGTCATCAGTGATGTCGATAACATCACCGGTTCCATCACCAAATGGCCAATTACATTTTATTACCATATCGTACATTTGCATATTTATTTCTATAGTTTGATAAATTAAATATTTAAGATCATTATATGTACTGTAACTGGGCATGTTCAGCATTTTCCGATTACCACCTTCATAACGGAGAATCAGGCCGCTCAAATTAATGGTTCCGTTCCAGTAAACAACTAAGTTTAAATAACCATTTTGCATGTTATACTGCAACGTATAAATACATCAATTAAGCACAAAATATTTATTTACAAACAAAAATAATATGAAATCATACCTTGAAGAAAAAAAGGAGATATACGATTTCGCTTATAGTACTACGGGAAAGAGATGATGAAAATGAATCAGGTCGGGAGGGCTTAAATAGGTAAATGTATCAATTTTTCAAAAGTCGATAAATTCATCGATTCTTGAATTGGCGGTGCTCAATATCTCGACTTTTGAAAAGTCGACAAATTCACTGAAAGCTCATAATTCTCGACGTTTGAAAAGTCGACCAGTTTTGCTCGAGTTTTGAAAAGTCGATAGGTTTTGTGCGGGTTAAGTAGGCCGTTTAGCATTTAATTGAGATCTAAAAGAGCTCGACTTTTCAAAAGTCGATGGTTTCTGATGATCTCGACGTTTCAAAAGTCGAGAGTGTTAGATTTCAAATTTCCAAACTAAGTTGGCTATTTCGGGTATTTCAAAAGTTTTTTGGTCTACATTTCAAAAATTTCCTTAATTATATAGTACTAACAATTTGTTATTGATTAAAAATGCAATGAAGATTATAAATAATATATTAAACTAAATAGTGAAAGTAATTTAGTAAACAATATAAAAAATAATTTAGCATAAACATAAATAATTTTATATCATATGATCTTTTAAAATTTTATATTTTTAAAAATTACATTATTATATTATTTGATAAGTGTTTATAAATTTAAGAAATTATTTCGATGGATAAACTTTTTTTATTTCTATTATTTTTCAAAAGGATTAATATTAAATTTGTTTGATTATAATTTTTAAAAACATATATTAATATTTAAAATTGTATTATGTGAGTAAATAAAATAAAATTTTATTTTGTAAAAAAACACTTTTTGCATTGTATTTTTTACATTCTAGTTTTACAAATTAAAAGTATGGAAACTTGTGTATATGAACTATGTTAATATGGATGTCAAAGTAAAGAGAAAATTAAAACTAATATATTTGATGAATTTTTAAAATTAAAATTCTAAAAATAATACAACTATGTGTGTTATGTTTATAATATCACATATTAAGTTATTAGTATTACATATATAAATTTTTCATCTTCCATTGTATTCACATTTGATCATGTAATCTTATGTGAAATGATAAACAATTGAATAAACTTAGTTTAACATGAACATAGCCAATAATAATAATCCACATCATTAATATATGATGATGTGATTTTTTTAAGAATCCTTAAAATATAGTGTAAAATAAGGGACACTTAAATGGCTACAAAGAAAAATGTTTATAAAAAATCAATGGTCTAAATTTTGTCACATATCATAATCTAATGGCTAAGAAAAGTAATGAAAAAATGATGATGTGGTACAAGAAAATTGTACAAAATTGGGTCCAAAATAAGAGTGTTGGTAAATTTCCAATTAATAAATACATACTACTAAATCTAAATGAATTAAAGTAAAATTGAGTAAAATTTCAAATAGGCACTATCATTTATCATGATAGTTTCGAAGCAATACACATAAGAGTTTAAGCCGTAAAAGAATGAATCGTAATCTTACGTGGGTCGGAAAATGTGATGTTGATGAGGCATGGATATGCAATGGTTGGCAAAGAAAGGCAAGGCAATCATTTCCATGTAGATTATGATGTTCATGTATGTGGTTACCATCTAAAGTGACAAAAATAAGACATTACAATGAACGAATGTATTTGCATGTATCATGCCAATTTCATAAATAATCCTTCATCTTTTAAATATATTATTCTAGTCCTTCAAACTAAAATATGATTTCATTCCAAGCCAGATGAAAATAAATTGTAAACGGCTCATAAGCCGAGCCAATTTGCCAGCTAATTACATCACTAATTAATTACCCTAAGATAAGGCTACCTCTCGACGTCACCCCTAAAATAGATAATAAAAAAAATATTTGACAAAATGGCTGAATTTAAAATTCGTTTCAGAAATCTAACAATAAGAAAACAACAATGTGCACCAAAAATATAAGTTATCCTCTAATGATCAGTAACCACCTCACAACCATAACCCAACAACTATTATAATAACATAATATCAACAAATAATTTATAATTATAATTTAACAATATAATTAAGCAAGTAAATGCAATTAGCCAGGAATGAACACGATTTGAAGTGGGGAGAGAGATGGGGGATTGCGGCGGAGGAATGATGAAGAATGACTAATGAGATATGAATTGATGAGGCTTGGATTCTAAGGGAACTAAATGCCAATAACTCTCCACCCTTTTCTTATTGCTTTTCCCACGTAATTATTATTCGATTCTTTCTCTCTCTTTATCTCCTCCCTTGGTTCAGTTCTCCACTTGGACTTAACCATGGTTCAATCCTTCACCGTTATTCTAGTTAAGAGTTAACCGTGAGCATAACCACCGAATCTGGCTGGTTAAAAGAATGACGTGCCAATTGATTAACCATGGTTGAGAAGTTGGAACCCGGTGTGGTGTGTAATTGGTCAAAAGATGGTGGAGCCCATCCCCGAAATACTCTTTTCCACTCAAACCCATACACCAAATCTTCTTCTTATATCCACTCCTCTCCAGTCCTGTTTTCTGCTGAATATTTCCAATGCAACAGGTTGTTGTTATTAAATATCGTTCGGAATAAGTTTTAGGATAATTTATGTTGCACGAATACCTGTACGGATCCGATACTATACGATACGGCGATACGATAATTTTTAAAAATTTACGAATACGAATATGACTATATAATTATTATTTTAATATATTTATATTATATATAATTAATAAATAAATAATAAATTAAATAATATTTTTGAATTAAATATCATGATAATAAAAAAAATTAACCAAACAATAAAAATATCAAAAAATATAATGAACTTATTATAAAAATATCCTAGGAACTAATCTAGAAGTATCTTAAAAATATCATATATAATTTATTTAAAAATATTATATGGCCAAAAATATAATGGGCCGAATTATCCTAAATGGAGTATCCCAATCGTATTCTGCTGTATCCGAAAAAAATAAATATTAAAATATTCGGACACGCCCGTTGCGTATCCGATACGTATCCGAGCCGTATCGCACCCGTATCCGTCTCGGATATGCATATTCTCATGATAATTCTGCATTTTTGAAGTATCCGCGTAACATAGTTATGATTACATTACCAACGGTCTCATGGTCTAGTGACGAGGTCTTTAACACAAGATATATGTATTGGTTTCGAATCTCGTTGATATTATCAATAAAAATATAAAACCAAATATATTCAAGGTTCGTGATTCGTGGATTAAGTTTCTTTAAAAAAAAAAGTTTGACGATTACATTAAAAAGAAATAAAAGTTCGGGCTTTTTTCATATTTTCATATTGATTATTTCCGAGTTGTTTCAAAATCTTAAATTCTTCAAATTACATTTAAAAAAAAAAATTACTAGATGTGAAAATTATGCATTGAATTTAATTTTGTTTGAATGGATAATTCGAATTTTGAACTAACAAAAAATATACACGCACATATCAGCACCAATAAATCACACTCGAATACTCACTTAATAAACGTTTGTTAAGTGTTCATATTTAGTTTTTTAATAATTTATGTTAATTATTTTGCCGCATATGTTTTCTTATTTATTTGATTTAATAAAATAAGGGAAATTAAAAAAAAAAAACGCACACATTTTTTTGGATATTGTAAAAAAAATCTCTATATTTTTGGAAACTCAAAAAAATAAAACCTCTACCAAACTTTTATTTTCATATATCCCCTATAAAAATTAAAACTAACAATGTATGATATTTTTTTTTCAAAAACACTTCACTCACCGAAACAAGCCCCCAATTCTTCACCGAACTACTCAATAAAGAAATAGTTTGAATGGGTCCCACCAAATTAGCTACCAAAAATTACACTTCGGGGATGTTTCGGTGATTTGTATCTGTGATCCTAGAATTGTCCATTTTTTTTACCAAAATATCCTTTTATTTTCATATGTAGTAATTAAGAAAAAAATATTATTTTTTATTAATTTTAAGAAAAAACATAAATATTTTTTAACATGCAGTGATTTCAAAAACTAAAATTATTACATGTTGTGTTTATATAACTTTAATATTTCATTTCTTATTCATGAAAAAATAACATTAGATAATAATAAAACAAACAACAATAAATAATGTGTGAAATCTTAAAATTATATAAATATAAAATATAATTATAATTTTTTCAAAAATATTATTTGCTAAATTTTTTTAGGACTTTTTTTAAATTAATAAAAAATAACAATTTTTTTAATTACTACATAAGTAAAAAGAGAGTTATTTTGGTAAAAAAAAAAAAATTTAACACTATCCATAGTTGGTTTTAATCTCTATAGGGGATATTTGAAAACAAAATTTTGGTAGAGGTTTTTTTTTGGAGTTTTCAAAAAGATAGGATTTTTTTTTAGGGAAAATTTTCCTCTATAGACACCAAATGTTTCTAATTCCCCTAATAGGACAACCTTGTTTGAAAATACCAAAAATAACATCCTCGACCTTTCAAAAGTCGAGAGATGAGCAAGATGTCAGACTTTCCAAAAAAGTATCATTATCTTTGATTTTAATCCCCAATCAGATCGTAATTACCTCTTAAACAAATTAAACAGACCCCTCCACTTTTGCCAAGTTGAGAAATAACCCTCAACTTTTGAAATGTTGTGAGCAATGTATTTGTTTTTATTGGTCTCATGATACTGATTTTTATTATCGATATATTATTTTTAATTTAAATATATCATTATTCGTATAAAATAATATGTTGCTCGGATACGCCGATACGGCAATACGGTTACGCGCATCGGATACGACGACACGGCAATTTAACATATTATTTAGGATACGATACGTGTATCCGATACAGGTAGATTTTGATTTTTCGAAGTTTCCGCGCAACATATTAAATACATTGTTTTCGATATTAATATATTATTTTTAGTGTTATTATACTATTTCTTTGTACCAATATACTACTCTGATTATATCAATTTAAATTCAAATTACAAATTTTAATGTTCATATATCGTTGTCAATGTCAATGTACTATTTCATGTGACCAATACTGATTTGCTGGTTTTAAGTACTAATGTTTCGTTTTTATATTAAACTATAAATTTAAGGATGTTCGGTCAGTTCGACCCAACCAAATAAGGCTAAACCGATTTAAACTAAACATGCAACCATATTAAAACCGAACCGAACTGATTTAAATGTGGTTCCACGTTCAGTTTAAATCAATTTAGTGTTATTGGGTTTGGTTTGAATCGAACCGACTGAACACCCTTAGATTAATATGTTAATCTTAAAACAAAACATTAGTACTTAAAATCAGTACCGGTCAAATGAAATTGTACATTAACATTGACGACGATATATTAAAATTAAAACTAGTATTTTGACTTTAAAATGATATAATTATAATGGTATATTTACAAAGAAATAGTATAATTACACTCAAAATAATATATTAATATTGAAAACATTGTATTTATACCAATAATGATATATTTAACTTCAAAATAATATATGATAATAAAATTGATAAAGAAAAAATACATTGCTTCCCAACATTTCAAAAGTTGAGGGTTATTTCTCAACTAAATCTAGGGAGTTTGTTTAATTTGTTTAAGAGGAGATTACAAATCAATGAGGCCATTACAAATCAATGAGGGATTTCAAATCAATGATGTTATTTTTAGTATTTTCAAACAAAATTGTCTTTTTAGGGAAATTATAAACATGTTTAATTTGTTTAAGGGGCGATTACAAATCAATGAGGCCATTACAAATCAATGAGGGATTTCAAATCAATGATGTTATTTTTAGTATTTTCAAACAAAATTGTCTTTTTAGGGAAATTATAAACATGTTTAATTTGTTTAAAGGGCGATTACAAATCAATGAGGCCATTACAAATCAATGAGGGATTTCAAATCAATGATGTTATTTTTAGTATTTTCAAACAAAATTGTCTTTTTAGGGAAATTATAAACATTTAGTGCCTACGAAGGTAAATTTTTTTTTTTTTTTTTTACAATATTCAAAAAAATTAGGGAATTTTTTGAAAATTTATCATAAAATAAATACAATCTACCTTATTTGACACTCATTTATTTTAATTAAATCATAAATTGTGATGAAACACTAATTTCAAAATAAATTTATGAGTAAAAAATTATAAATGTCAAACAAACTCGTGATACTTAATTAATTATTCTAATCATATTAAATCTTAATTTAATATTAATAACATGACAAAATAAATAGAAACTGTAGTCCTCCATTTACACCAAAACGGAGAGGAAGCAAGCACAGTCAGAACCATCTCACGTGTCCGGACCGACGGGTTTGCATACCATCTCATGTGTCCTTCACATGCCAATGTTGCACAGTCAGAACTCACTCCATCCGTCCGATCCACGACGAACGGCGCAGATCGAATCCTGCGATGGAAAGCTTCAAAACCGCGTGAAAGAAAAATAAGAGAGTCGTAAATCGTAAGGATGTGAGTGTTCAAAAGACTGCGTTTGGTTCAGATTTCAGAAAGTGCACATGCAACCTGTCTCTCCCTTCTTTCCAACTTTTCCCCTCTCTTACTCTTCAAACTTACCGGTAATAAATTTCTTCCAATTTTTCTTCGGCTAGTACGACTATTATCTTTCTTTCTTTTTCACTTGACATAAAATTATATTTTAAAATAACAACAACAATAATAATATAATTGTTTAAAAGTAAATGAAAAATTTTCAAAAAAACCCCTATCTTTTTGAAAACTCCAAAAAACTTTTTCCAAACTTTTATTTTCAAATACCCCCTTATGGAGTTAAAATTAATCATGAATGATGTTAAAAAAAAATTATGACCAAAATACCATTCTTTATAAGAATGGTATTTTGGTCATAATTAAAAGAATATTTTTTGTTATTTGTATAATTTTAAAAAAGTCGTAATTTTTTTAGCTTATAATAATTAAAAAAAAAATACTATCATATATTATATTTATATAGTTTTAATAGCGTATACATTATATATATCGATTAAGATTAAAAGAACACCTTGTAAATATTTAAAAATTAAAATATCATGAAACTATTAAAAAAATATATAAATGAAGAACGAAAATAAATAAAAAAAATAGATGTTTAAAGAAATACTTTTCTATCAATATATTTTCAAGGTGTTTATTTTATTATTGTCTGATGTTAATTTTTTATGAATAACAAATGAAATATTAAAATTATACAAACACAACATTTCATGATTTTATTTTAGTGAAATCACTACATGTTAAAAATTATTTATGAATTTTCTTAAAATTAATAAAATTAATGAAAAAATAACAAAAATATGCACATGAGAATAGAAGGGTATTTTGATCAATTTTTTTTTTAACACAATTCATGGTTAGTTTTAACCCTTATAGGGAATATTTGAAAATAAAAGTTTGGTAGAGAATTTTCTTTTGGAGTTTCCAAAAGGATAGGGATTTTTTTTAGAATATCCAAAAAAGATAGGGTTTTTTTTGAAAATTTCCCAAAGTAAATTATGCAAATAATTTGGTGCATGTATTTGAATGATTGTTGAGGGCTTGGAGATTTGGATCCATAAAAAAATGCGTGTCCCTAGCAAAACATGTGCAGTAACTCGAAGGGCTAAAGCTGCATGCATGGTTTGTTCATCCTAGTGAACACTTGTCACGTGAGACTGCTTTCATTGGTCGATTCCCTTGATTAGTTACTGTCATTAACTTTTTAAATGTTAAGTCTGTTTATTTTAATGATATTGGGAAGATTCGTGAGTTCAATTTGTGAATATAATTTCAAGTGCAGCCATTTTCATGTTTAGATTACGTGTCAGGAGAGATAACAAGCATTTATATTATTATTATATATTTAATTGATATAACCAAGTTGAAGTTACAATTTCTAACAAGCAATTGACCTAACAATTAACATAGACAAATTGGAGTTAGTAAGACTCGGTTATTTATTTCTCATGTCAAAATCAGGAGAGTTCAAGTTTTATTTCTCACCATGTTGTCATGTATTTATTTGCTTTGATAAGGATATCTCACCAATTGAAAATCTTGCTGAACTGATAAGTAAAGAAAAGGAAATGCTTTCTTTTGAGTTTCTAATGCAAGGCATTAGGATTTAGCAGCGATTCCTATTTGGCCTTAACGGGTTTTTTCTTGGCAAAGAGATTGAACCAAATTCGACAATATTAGTGCGGAATTTGATTCAAATCCGGCCAGATTTATATAATCGCGATAAGTTATTCGCTGTTCGGTAAATAGAGCTCATGTTTTCAGATCCATGGCGCACTTGACGTGTTTTTTCTTGTTGGGAAATTAACTCGAATCGGATCTTCTCGATTATTATTTTTTGGTTTTCTCTAATTTCTCAGAAAATAAAGAGGCAAAACATAATTAATGTTTTTAGTTTCTATCATCCTCTTAATATGCAAAGCAATTTAACATTGGATATTCCTTACATTTATAATGAAAATAATACTTCATGCTTCATGTGTGGAAGAAGTACAAATATCATACTGATATAATAGAGTTGCATTATGAATGATTTTTCATGCAAGATGTATGTAATTAGGTAAAAAAGACATACTGAATGAAGCAACCATTTATACGTAAATTACAATAAATAATTTGATTTTAATTACGAGATATAATTTACAATAATATTGTTGGATATTTACATTTTAAAGTAATATTTAATTACGAGATATAATTTACAATAATAATTATGCTAGAGATTTTTTTTCACTATTCGTTAAGGTTATTATATTTTTGTGAGCATCATAATCTTAGTCTGTAAATCCAAAATAACTACGTGACATAAAAAATAATAATGAGAAGATAAAAAAAATTGATGTATAATAATACTTCTATATTTTGTGGCCGTAAAGAGAAGTAATAATTGGGCTCACAAATTAGTAAATGAGGAGAGTTCAAGTTTGATCTGTTATGTTGTCATTTATTTGCTTTGACAAGGATGTGTGGCCAATTGAAAATCTTGCTGAACTAGTAAGTAAAGAAAAGGCCTTATTTGTGTTCTCGTGCAAGACCATTTCTTGGCGGGATTAACGGTTTATTTGTTGGTAAAGAAAATGAACCGAATTGGAAGATATGGGCCAAATTGTTATAAATATATTGTATATATTAACGTAAATGTATTATTATATTTATTGTGTATATCATAACACATATATGTACATGTGTAAATGTACATGATGTTGTGTGTTATGTATGAGTTAGAATACTATTCATGGTGTTGTGTGTTTTGTATGAATAGACACCACATATGGTGGTGTGTGTTATGTATGTTCAGGGCACCACCAATCATGGTGTTGTGTGTTATGCATGATAGGTCATATAAACCCCCCACCCCATGTAATGGTATGTGGTAGGAATCTAATGAAAGAGAAGTAAAAACATTCATTATCTCATCCCTTCTTTCTTTCATGTTTTACAACACGTTGAATCTCGAAATTTTTGGTGAAGATAAGTATTTATTGTTTTTCTTTTCTTCTCCTACAAACGAAGTTCGTATTGTTCTTCTTTTCTCCTCTTACAAACAAAGTTACAAACAAAATTTGTATTGTTCTTTTCTCCTCTTACAAACAAAGTTACAAACAAAGTTTTTTTTTTCCTTCTCTTACAAATAAAGTTTGTATTATGACAAATCTAGCAAAACTAGAATTTGTTGTCTTGGACATATCATCCACAAACAACTTACCGTGAGTTCTTGATGCGAAAATTCAATTAAAGGTCATGGTCTCGCAGACACCATAAAAATGAAAAACAAAGCATCAACTCAAGAAAAGGCAAAATTAAACCATATTGCAAAATACAATTTAATGAAAAAGGGAACACCAATGATGATATTACACATACCATACTTGATAGTGGTATTACACATACCATATTGCAAAATGCAATTTATTTCTCTTGTTATATTATGAATAAGACAAAAGGAAACACCAATCATGATAGTTTGAATTTAATGAAAAACTCCCGAAGAGTTTATATATGCTCACAAAAGGGAACAAAATGAGATACAAATAATATATTTATGTTCCCCCAAGTCTTTGATTATTTATAATGATATCCGCTGAAATGGATATCATATCAAGATGAATCTTGAATATTTATTCATTTTGTGTAATATTTCAGAGATGGAATAAATATTAGAAAATTATCGGGTTGTTTAACTAATTTGTACTATTCACATATTAGTACATTTGAGACATATTTGATAATAAACCAAAAGTTTATTTACTCGAATTTATTAATCATTTGACATGATATATTGTGCTACCATGTGAAAAAAAAATGAATTCGGGTCATCAATGATGATCCATAAGATCCTAACAAATAAAGGATTTATTTGTAAATCTTATCAAAGAAAAATTGTTTGCTAGGCCATGAACAACAAAGCGACAATTAGATCCACCAAGAACGTATACATGGGAATATTCGTGGACCCGTAGATCCACTATACGAACAATTTTGCTATCAATTGATGCTTCATCAAGATGGTCTCGGGTGTGATTATTATCAAGTTGCATTTACAATTGGAATAGAAGTTAAACATCTTGTATGTCATGCTCACATAAAAAACGATCCTCAAGAATCATTTAAAAGAACCTCATGTGGACACACATATTGATCCAGAAGAATCAATTGTTAAAGATTTCAATTGAAAGCACGATCTCTGCTCATGAAATCAAGATTACCAGTATAGTTTGGAGCCATATCAATTTTTTGTCATAAACCAACATTTTCATCTTAGAATTTTGTTTGTCCGGTTGTGTACCGATAGTATCATGACACCGTGATAAGATGAATTCACAAAGAAGATTCAACATATATGTTGGGTTTGAATCACCCACAATCTTTTGAAGATTTAACATGAGGGTTTATTGACAGAATAAATTCTTGATTGTCAATTTGATGAGACAAATTTCATTTTATTATGGATAACATAAACATGAAATTAAGCATATCTTACATGAAGAATTATATTGTTGTCTCATTTTGATACCTACTCAACATTTTATGAACTAGAAGTTCAAAAATATAATACATTCGCCCAATGCATTTGTTAATTCTAAGAAAAGGAATAAATCACATATTCGTGTTGCAAATGTTGCAAATTGAATTGATATCCCAGGAGGACCATTCAATATTATTAGCAAATGATTTTTAAATCACGTTTGAAGTGTTGTATACCATTTGCATTTAAGGATGAAAATTCTAGAACGAGAATTTTTTTATTACATATCGAATCTTTAATACCAATGTAAGTCTTCTGTGTCATCCGAAATTCTAGGTAAAAATTATGAATAATTTTAATTATTGAAATAATTTATTCAGGTTTTATATATATGCCATATTTTAATTATTTTGCTTTATGGATCTTATTCTATTATTAAATGCACTTGAAGTTGCAGTATTATGAGTTAGTAATTGAATCTAACTCTAAAATATTAAATATTGAATCTCAATGAATATTTCGTGGAGAAAGAATATCTGAAGATATTCTATATCAATCATTATCTATTTGTTATGCTTTTATTTGCTCCCGTAGAAGCAAAGCTAAGAAGATAATTCAAAAATGCTTGAATTCATATTATTTTGTCTTCTTCGACAAGTGGTTTTAATTGAGATATAAGTTCGATTGATTTCTCTCATTCCCAGAAGTGAATGTTGCATGAAAGGATCAAATATATAATTGAAATCAAGGTGATTATAATAAGAAAATCACATGAGAAACAAGATCCGGCAAAATGTAATATAAAGATATTGTATATATTAATGTGAATGTATTAATAGATTTATTGTGTATATCATGACACATATATGTACATGTGTAAATGTACATGATGTTGTGTGTTATGTATGAGTTATGACACTATTCATGGTGTTGTGTGTTTTGTATGAGTAGGCACCACATACGGTCGTGTGTGTTATGTATGTTTAGGGCACCACCAACCATGGTGTTGTGTGTTATGTATGATAGGCTATATAACCCCCCCCCCCCCCCCCCCCCCCCCCCCCCCCCACACACACACACACACAATTGCAATGGTATGTGGTAGGAATTCAATGAAAGAGAAATAAAAAAAAACATTCATTCTCTCATCCCTTTTTTCTTTCATGAATATTGTCTCTCATGGTGAGTGTTGATTATTTATTTTTGCTTCTTTTATTTATTTATTTTTAGTCCATGAGCAAATATGTTCGTTATGAATTTGGATGTCGGCAACTCAACATTATGGTTTAGATATGAGCAGGGCCGGGCCGACATTTTTGGGGGCCTCAGACAAAAAAATTAACAAGTCTAATTAAAAATTAATATTAAATTAATTTAATCACAACACATTCATAAGTACGAAATTACTACGAAATATAGTAAAAATTAAGACGGCATATAATTTCACTTAGGCGGCATGATTATAATAACTACAATTATCGAAATATCAAATTAAGACGCGAAATTACAAATTTCTCATGTGACAAAATAATTAAAACATAATTAGTCAATATACAAAAAAAAATACAAGAATCAAACCTTTATTTTTAATTTAGAAACTTTGGAAAGGTTATCTGCAATTCTTGAGAAAGATATTGTTTGCAAATTGAAGGACTTATCTGCAAAATTGAAGTTACAAACTTAGAAACAAAGAATCTAATTTAATAAAATACATTTTTTCTCTGTCGGACACTGAGGTATGAGGAAAAAACATTCAATGGACTTAGCAATTTAATTAAATTTTCAATTTTGTCTTTTACCTTAGTCTTTTGGCTTTTCCCTTCTTTACTACCAGATTAACCAAAAAGTTTTGCCGCAATGTTTGCTTTTTGAAGTTTTCCCATCTTTATTTCGCCTGAATCAAAAAAATTGAAATCGCCACACTAGTTTTTTCTTCTGTTTCTGCAACGCACAGCCAATTTTCGTAACTTTTTCCCTCTTTTCAATGTTTGTGCTGGACGGACTTTGCATACTATATATCTAATTTTTTTTTTAGGCCTATTAATTTTTGTGGGCCTATTCTAAATGCCACTCATGTCTCAATGGTGCGCCGGGCCTGGATATGAGTAATAAATATAGTTCTATGATGTTAAAATATGCATACTTACTTTACATATTTGGTCTAAATAATATTCATACTTACTCAAATATGCATGCATACTTTATATATTTTAAGTGCAAATGCATCGTAAACATTAAACATATCCATGATATAATATTATATAATGTAATGTAATACAATATAATATAATATTACACAGTAGAATAGAATATAATATAATATAATAGTATAACATGTATAATATAATGTTAGATAATGTAATATAATGTTAGATAATCATACTGCAACATAATATAATATAACATAATGTTATATAAATATAATATAGTTTAGGTTTTAACCAAAAAATTATAATTTAACATACTAATTTGAAATTTATAAGGAACAAAAAACATTTGATCATTTCAAAGTATTTTATTTTTAAATCAACACTATACAAAAAATTACCTATACAACCTTATTAAACATCATTTCAAAATTAAAGAACAAACAGGAATAACTCATATCCCTCAAAAACCTTACCAAACACCTTAGGTCATTATCCCCTTTCCAAACGGAGCTCTAAGATTACACTATTTAATCTAATTAAACCAATTGATTTTTAAAATCAGTTGGTACCGGGTTTTCAAAATCCGATTTAAGTTAGTTTTGAAATATTTTTCAAAATCGGATTATTTTTCGAAATATTTTTCCAAAGAAGGTTACTTACATAAATGCTCCACCAAATTCAACAATATTTAGTGCGGAGTTAAATTCAAATCTGGCCAAATTGATAGAATCGAGAGAAGCTATTCGCTATCCGGTAATTAGACCTTATGTTTACAGATCCATGGCGCACTTGACGTGTTTTTTCTTGTTGGGAACTTTACTCGAATCGGATCTGCTCTATTATTATTTTTTGGTTTTCTCTAGTTTCTCAGAAAATAACGAGGCAAAACATAATCAATGTTTTTAGTTTCTATCATCCTCTTAATATGCCAAGCAATTTAATACTGGATATTCCTTACATTTATAATGAAAATAATATTTCATGCTTCATGTGTGGAAGAAGGTACAAAATATCATATTTATATAATTTATATAATAGAGTAGCATTAGGAATGATTATTCATGCAAAATGTATGTAATTAGGTAAGAAAGACATACCCAACAGAGGTGGCAATCGGGCGGGTCGGGTCGGGTCGGGTCGGGTTCGGGTCGGATCATTTCGGGTGCGGGTCGTTTCGGGTTGCGGGTCATTCGGGTCATCGGATCGTTCGGATCGCGGGTCGTTCGGGTTTCGGGTCGTTCGGGCTCGGGTCGTTTCGGTTTTCGGGTCATTCGGGTTCGGGTCGTTTCGGTTTTCGGATCATTCGGGTCGTGACTATTTTGACTTCCGGGTAATTCAAATTTCATAAAATTTGATTTCGAATCATTCGATTTTCCAAAAATTTAGTTTTCGGATAATTTCTGATTTATTTTACTGATTTCGAGATATTTTAACAATATTATATTGATTTTAACAATAATATTTAAATTTTCGGATCATTCGGGTCGTGAATTTCGGGTCATTCGGGTCGTGAGTTTCGGGTCATTCGGATTTCGGGTTAGTTCGGGTTTCGGGTCGTTCGGGTTTCAGGTCATTCGGTTTCGGATCGATTTCGGGTTCGGGTCATTCGGTTTCGGGTCGATTTCGGGTTCGGGTCATTCGGTTTCGGGTTCGGGTCGTTGACTTTTCAATATTTTCGGGTCGGGTCGGGTTCGGTTCGGGCGGATCTGGTCAGATTTTGCCAGCTCTAATACCCAATGAAGCAACCATTTATGGGCTGTTTGGCATGCTGCAACCTTTCCCGGCCCATGTATATAAAAATTGAAGCTCCCGTTTAATTAAAGTTCCGAGAGAATGTCCGATTAATGTACAAAAATTAATGAGTATCATGTACAAAAATTAAAGTCTCCTTAATTAATTTTTTAATCTATTTTAGATTTTATCTGTTTGTTGACTTGGACCATATATACTGATGTTTGGTTCGATTCATGTACAAAAATTTATTGAAAAGGATCATTGATTCTTGCTTTAAAATGAGAACCTCAAATGGAATTCATTAAGATAGAATATATATTTAAAAATAATATTTTGGGGAGTTTTATCGTACACGCTTTTTGCTTATGATACATCCATTTTCAAGGGTATTTTGTGTAATTATCAATTAATGAGTATTTAAAGTAATTTTTCAAGTGTATTTATTAATAAATGATATGTTAAATAGAAAATTTGAATTGTTCATGAAAAAAAAAATATCTATAAAAAAGTAAAATTTATGATACACTCTTTTAAATACCAAAAATATTCTTTTGAAAGGGTGTATGATAGAACTTTCCTAATATTTTTGTCATGAAATTGGGACAGTAAGTTGTGTGCGTAATCAGTCATGCTTACCATTAGATACGAGCACAATGAGTTCTTTTTTTTAAGATTGTATTTGTTGACACATACAATTTTCTCACTGGTACGAGTTGGTATATTTACAATTTCATGAGTTAGGGTTTTTTACGAGTCTCTGAATTGGTTCAATTTATGCGTTATCTTCTTATTTTAAGTTGAATAAGAAATTAGAAATTGCATGATTCGGTTCTAATTAGTTTGAATATCCTATGGAACCTTGCCTGGTGACTGATAAATGATAATTACATGTACGTAGTGCAACAATTTCTTTTTAGATCTTGTAGATGAACTTTTTTTGCGTTTGTTGTTCATTTGATTCATTTTTTTTGATATCAGGTTACAGTTTGTTAATCCTTGTCCATTTTTTTTGTTAATGAACTAGTTCATTTTAAAATGGCAGCAATTTTTGTTTGAATCTGGTTAAGGACATTGCCAATCTATTAATTTATTATTTTTTAATGATCTCAATTTTTATTCTTTTAAACCCAGGGACTAAACCGGAAAAACAGTCATTTTACAAGGTAGAAAGAAAAGAAATCGAAATTCATAAATAATGACTCTTTCATATGTAAATTTAGTCATTATTTGTATGTTTAAGGCTTAATCCATCATCAATTTATCATTTGACAATTTGGACTGTCAAAACATCGTCTTGGCCTGCCACACTGAGGTTAACATTGGTGTCTCAGTTCGAAGAGTGATGTTCGACTTGGGAGAGCCTACACTATTCCCCTTTTATCATTGTTCGGGAGGATGGCTAGTACCTTACGGATTACAGTGATAATGTGATCAATCCATCATCGAGTAGTCAACATTTATAAATCTTCCGCATCGAATCGCAAATAATGCAGAGATTGTACCACTGAAATTTTCCTGACTTTGGGATTGAATTGTTATAAAATGATATGTGAATCTGAATGGTTATGCAATGTCTATATCACAAATGATATTATGATTCTTTTAAGGGAGAATTTCTTCCGTGTCCCTCCAAAAATGCAAAATAACATATTTATCCCTTCAAAATAGACAATTATATATTTATTCCTTCTTAACTCAATTCGTATCATAAATTTCCACTTAAAAATTATAAATATCAAAAATATCCCTAATGTTAACTTTCTGTTAAATAAACTATTATTTTCTCCGTAGCGAAGAAGAAAGGAGATAAGCTCAATCTTGTTTTCCGTACTAGCGACTACTGACGAAGAAAGAAGTGTCACAAACTTAGATTTCTTATTTGCTGGCATCAATTTCTGGAGATAACTCACAAACTTAGTGCAATTTCTTGAACTGAGTTTTGTCTCTAGAGTTAGCCTAGTTGGTCACACCTCTTGGTTAGGGAGCAAGAGGTGTGGGGTTCGATTCCCGGCGGAGACACTGGATTATAGATTAAATGTTAAATCAGTGAATAGAGTGTGTGGCCTACGGGTTTGTAATAAAAAAAATAAAAATAAAAAAGAGATTGTGTTTGGAAGTGGGACTTTGAGCCCTCTCCGAATTTACTCAAAAAAAAATACATTGTTGCAAAAATCGTGAATTTTGAGATCAATTTGGAGGATGACAATGCTCTGAATATTATCGCTGAAGATTGCGATAAGTCTAATTGAGAGAATATGATCGATTCATCCAATATCGAGTATGTGATTTTAATGT
This sequence comes from Luzula sylvatica, assembly GCA_946800325.1. NCBI lineage: Eukaryota > Viridiplantae > Streptophyta > Magnoliopsida > Poales > Juncaceae > Luzula > Luzula sylvatica. Next base: position 54,999,192 of record OX326960.1, on the reverse strand, counting down.
TTCTTTTCTTTTTTTTAATATTTGTAAAATATAAATTTTACCAATATAGAGTATGTGATTTTATTATGTTGTATCATGGTTTTGGAATTCATGCTCATTATGTAGTAATTTGGCAGTTTTTATATGCTCATTTGTTTATTTTGTTTCCAGACTTGATTACATAACAATAATTTTAAGAAAAAAATAATTTATTTGACTGAATATAACTTGTTTATTTTGTTTCCCGACTCGATTACAAACATTGAAACTTCCCGACTTCGATCCTGACTCTACCACAACACATTACAAAAATCACAATGATTCTAAGAAACTTTCCGACTTGATACCGACTCGATCCCAACATAATAATTACAAAGATCAAACATGATTCTACAAAAATTTCCGACTCGATCCTGACTCGATCACAACACCATTACAAAGATCACAACATGACTCTAAAACAATTTACAAGGAGTCAAGGATCACAAAAAAGTTTACAATGAAACAATCACTTCCACGACTCGTAATCCAATTCCGCATCTCGCAATCTAATCCAATCCAATCCTCTTCAGAGAATATATATGCGCGGTCCTTTACATTCAGAAATTTCCAGGGTCCTTTACATTCAGAAAAAACAAACATAAGATAAGACCAAAAATTACAAAATATCAAAAAAGGACATAAGTTAGTTTTTAACCTTAGACCAGCCAAATATTTGGGCTAACATTTCCATACACTTCCAAGCTCAATTTAAGCAAGAAAGCCTCTGCTATTATTACACCAGCCAAATACCCGATCTGGCATCCATCTCTTTCAAACCTAGGCAGCAATAAGTCCTTCTCGGGTTTGGTGAGCTTCGCAGGATTCAACAGATTCCGTCGCCATCACTCGAGATTCCGCCGTCGCCATCGCTCGGAATTCCGTCGCCATCTATCGCCGTTGTGATCACTTTGGAGAAGACGGGGTTTGGACAAGATGAGTCTGAAGTTGAACTCTAGGTTTCGGACAAGGACGGAACTAGGGGGGCTAGTGGGGGCTTAAGCCCCCTCATGAAATTACACACGAATGTATATAGAGAAATTATATATGTTATTATAATTTATAGGTTAAAAATTATATTGAATTACTCGTTCTCGGTCCCCCCTATCATTTCGGCCCCCCTATTATTCCATCCTGGTTCCGTCCCTGGTTTCGGATTGGGCGTAGTGTAGATTAGGTTTCTTTAACGGGTTTGGGTCAGAGTTATGATCTTAATGGGTTTGGAGTTGAATTCTTAATGGGTTAATGGGTTTATTAGGGGTAAATTAGTCAACAAATTAAGTTTATGTTAACTTTAACCTATCTGTCAAGTTTTGATAAATTTGAAATAAACTAAGTTTAGCAGGGACAAATATGTAATTGTTCATTTTAGAGAGATAAATTTGTTATTTTCAATTCTCGAAAGGACGACATAGAAGAAATTCCTCCTTCTTTTAATTCCAATATTGAGTTAATTATTAAAATATAAATGATCTTATACATTTCATTTAAAATAAATTATATTATATTATATTATACATGTGTAAATTTATAAAGTTACTTTTTGTTCAACAATAATTAAATAAATTATGTACAATAATCTAAAATGTAAGTTTACAAGTACATAATTATTTTAAACCAAACATTGGAATTACATTTACCATAGTTTCACTTTCTTACATCCAAACACAAAAAAAAAAACTATAATAGCAAGACTTGTACATGCAGTAGTCAAAATTTATTTGTAACTTCTAAAGCGGTCATCCAAACATGCTCTTATACTTAAATTACAACAAATAATCTGATTTTAGTTACGAGATAGATAGTTGAATAATTTACAATAATATTGTTGGATATTTACATTTTAATGTACTATTTATTTAAACTGGACCCTTATTCAGCTATAGATTTTTTTCACTATTCGTTGAGGTTATTATATTTTTGTGAGATTCGTTATCTTATTCTGTAAATTCAAAATAACTATATGACATTAAAAAAAATAATGAGAAAAAAAAATGATGTATAATAATACTTCTATATTTTGTGTGGCCGTAAAAAGAAAAGTAATAATTGGGCTAACAATTGAGTAGTTTGGTTGGTCCAATGAAATCTAAGGCAGTAAACAATGATACAAACGAGTTAAAATAAACCCATGAAAATATTCATATCTATTACAAGTAGTAATTTAGTAATAAGAGCTAGACTAGACCTCGAGCTCAGAGAAACCAAAACATGATTTTCCTGAACCCATAAATGAAAATTCATCCTGTTCTTCTTCTTTCAAAGCATCGGACCAAATGGGCTGGGCCAAACTCAGAAATTCGAATATGGCCATAATGGGTAAATGGACACTTCCTATATCCGGTTCAGATATTCGTCCATGGAAATCTGACCCACCCACTTTCACCAGTCCATACGAATCAGCCAGATCGCTAATTCCTGTCATAAAGCACAATATAATGTTAGCACAACTCAATTAAGATTAATTTGCCTTTAATTAATTAATACCTGATAATTTTCCATCACTTCTATAAACCTCAATAGCATGAAGACCAGCTAATTTCAAACTTTTTACAACCAAATTGGGATTCTTGAGAGCCCATGGATGAGCTAAGACCGACACGCCTCCAGTTCTACAAACCAACTTAACCACCATTTCTGCATCCGGTTCACTACCACTACAAAATCACCAATTACAAAATTAAACAAATATTAGAAAAAAAAATAAGGAGTTAAAATTAATAAAAATTACGTCGCATAAGCTGGACCACCATCGTAGAGATATCTACTAAAAGCTTGTTTCAAGTTATCGACATATCCAGCCTCGACCATCGCACGTGCCACGTGGACACGTCCCGGAGCGACCCCGATTCCGGCGATTTTCGAAATGTGTTCGAAGTTTAACGGCATTTTAAGTTTGTTTAGTTTCGACAATATTTCCTTGGCGCGTCGATGGCGACCTTCTCTAATACTCGATAGCATCGTCTCGAGTTCGTCGAATTTCGCGGGTCCCCATTTTCCATAGTACGCGAGGATATGTACCGGTTCGTTCGATACGTGAGAAAATGCACTGATTTCTACCGCTGGAATGATTCGTATGCCGAGCTTTCGACCCGCTTTGGTCGCTTCCCCAATGCCGGACATTGTATCGTGGTCCGTCAAAGCGATGACACGAACCCCTTTGCCGTGGGCTCTCTCGACGAGAGCCGTAGGCGAGAGGAACCCGTCGCTGCAATTCGAATGCGAATGTAATTCGAACAAGATCCGACCCGCTTTTATATCCCCGTTCGATGCAGGGTCCTGGTTACCGTCGGTCGAATCAGGGAAAGCCCAGTCGTGGACGAATTTGGAGGCGGATATTTCTTCCGGCGTGACCACCTTTCTCCTTCTCCGCTTCTTTTTCTTCTTCTTCTTCTTGTCGTTGTTGGTGTTCTCGATAATAGTGTTGGTATCGATGGTGACATCTTCTTTGAGTTCCAGTAATGGAAGTGGCAGGGCGTCGGTGGGAGTATCAGATAGGATCATGGTATTTGGTGAAAAAGAGCATCTGTGTATGTATTCTATCCGAGATTTACTTGAATTGAATGAGAGTGAGTAGCATTGATTTTGTTTGGAGGGAAGCTAGGAAAGAGAGAGAGAGAGAGATGATAAATGGAGGAGGGGATGAAGGGTCGCAATCAGTCAGGGGGGAGCAGAGCAGACACTGTGATTACTGATTAATAAAATTGGAATTTGAGTGGAAGGAGAGCCTCGAATTCGATGGGTGAGATACAAATATTATTTATTATGTTTTTGTTTTTGTTTTGTTTTCGAAAGGGGGAAGAAGATTAAAAATGGCGCGGAGGAGCTTGTTCTGTAGCATTTTTCGAGTTCATTTGTTTTAAAGTAAATTTTGCAGCATGTCGAGTAGAAATATCCAGTCATATTTTAACACCTGAGTATCCGAATTGTATTCCTACGAAATAAATATTGAAAGAATCGATACTCCACGTACGTATTCAATACGAATCCGAATCGTATTCATATAAAAAAATATATTAAAATAATTAAATATTTCATGTGATGTATTCAATTTATATGTATCCTCGTAATAATCCTACATTTTTCTAAATATATGCGCAACATAAATCTCTACATATTCTAGATTCTCGTTAACACACTAATTAACATTAATTAACATGATAATTAACAAGAAAGACACAAATAATAATGTTAATTAAGAAATTTTAGTTAATTTAAATGATGGTCTCACTAGAAAATATAAAAAATATATATATATATATATTATTATATATGAAAATAAATGGATATTTGATTAAAAAATATTTAACACATTATAATCATCAATTTTTTTGTGTTTAACGTTAAATGCTAAATATCGGAATCGAGCACATATGTGTATGGGAATGAGAGCCGGGTCCGATCCTAGGCTTTGGCCCAGTTGGCCCAGGTCACAGACCTCCATTTCTCAATAAACCTCTCTTGTTTACATACAAATCAATTATATCTACTAATACTAATCCGACCCATTCTCTTATATACACCGGACCCGTTAGTGCATGGATCCGAATCCACAGCTAGCATCAGCACTCCACGCTCACACGCCCCTAGCAAACCCTAGGCTCTCAGCAATACACTCGTACGAGATCTCTGCAACCATGGAGCGACTACGACGCGATGCAATAGCCTGGCGGCGATGACATGGGCTAGGGAGAGTGTTTTCCTCTTCGAATTCACACTGAAGAGTCATTATTTTCATCCATTTCGTCAATTTTTCGTTGCGAGTCTGTGACAGTCCATTTCATCGTTTTTTCGCCATTTTTTCTTCAGTTCTACTTCAAGTCTTCACTAAATTGGCAAGGTCTTTAGTGACACTTCGAAGTTCTCTTCAATTTATGTAATTTCTCTTCAATTTTCTTCAATTTTCTTGTAATTTCGAAACAGTCAATTTTCTTTAATTTTTCTTCAATTTTTCTTCTATTCTGTTACCGTGATAATGTGTACCTAATTCCGTCTATTTTGTAAGTTCTTTGTAATTTTCGAGTCAATTTTGTAATTTTTCTTCCATTATGTTACATCGATTTTTCGAATTTTGTTCAATTCAATTCAATTCTTTAATTTTGTAATTTTGCTTCACTTCAATTATGTTACTTCTAATTTAGTGAAAAATTGGTAATGTTATGGGAGCCATTGATAATGATTTTGAGTCCCATATTTATTTTGTTTGACATTAAAGAAATATATTTCATTTTTAAATGATATAATTTCGTAATTTTGGATTATCGTATCATGTCACGGACCTCCGAAAATTCAGGACCGGACCTGATGAGAGCAAGACACGATACATTAGTTAATCATTAATTTAAATGGATATTTGAAGAATGAAACAAAATTTCTTGGGGGTTTTGAAGAAATCTAAAAGTTAGGAATTTTTTGACAAATCCCAAAAATATTAGGGGATTTTTCAAGAATTCTCCTAAATTTATTCATGGTAATGTTAATATCAATGACAAAAGCATGGCAAAAACGAAAAACAACACACCCCCTTAAATAGCCCTCTCACCTCCAATCAAACGACAAAATCATGAATAAAAGAAATCGCAAAAAAACAGAACCAAATACGAGAGAAGCAAAACAAAGAGAAATCAGAAGTTTTCACCAAACAATGGTCGGCCACGCTCTTCCTCATTGTGTGACCATCGTACCGAGAGTGGCAAAATTCCCATGCGGCTAGGGTTTGACGGGGAAAAAGAAAAGAAAGAAATGAGATGAAAGAGAGAGAGAGAGAGAGAGAGAGAGAGAGAGAGAGAGAGAGAGAGAGAGAGAGAGAGAACGGAGTATATGGATTGCGATTGTAATCTTTTGAATGGACCCACCACATCGTGGTCCGGGAAGGGTTCTTGTCTTATCCGTCTCTCGGTGCATGTGAACCGGTTGCAAACAAAATCAGACGACTTCGAGCCGTTGGATTCTGATCGAACGGCTCACATAAAAACGATGACGTGGCCGAATGAAGTGCATGCCCAATGTTAAGAATTATATCTATCTGGAAATATTAACTGAGTTTATATGTAAAGAAAAAAAATGTCTACGAAACATTCCGCACAAAGAGAATTGAATGATGGTCTTCACCTCCGTGTACCACTTGATTATCACCATCTGTGCTGTGAAGCGCTTTGTGATACCATTCAAATAATTTACTTTTTATTATTGTGTTGTTATTAGGGGTGTCAACGGTTCGGATCCGGTTCGGATAGTGGTCATACCAGATCCATATCCATATTGTCGGATCCGGATACGGTTCGGATAATAAACGGATACGGATACGGTTCGGATATTGCCGGATACGGATACGGATATGGTTCTATTTCGGATATTAAAACGGATATTATGTTATCATAACGTAACTTACTTTTTAGTTATAAATATATATCATTTGTGACATGAACAATAAATATGATTATATTTAAACATAATTTTACGATTGTGAGTTAAATCATTAATTTGTATATGATTTTTCAACTAATATCAAATATAATACATAAAAATAATATATAATATGAGTATCCGGATCCGATTTCGAATACTCGAATCTAGTTTCGAGTATCCGGATCCTAAAAATACCCGGATCCGGAACACGAATCCGGTTCCCGCACCAAAACCGAATATCGAATCCGGTTCCGGATCTTAAAATTAGCAACCAGATCCATATCCGGATCCACTCGGATTCGGATATTTTTTTCGAATCCGGATATTTTTTCGGATACGGTTCGGGTCGGTTCGGGCAATATCCACACCATTGACATCCCTAGTTGTTATGTAAAGAATTTTTTTTGTTTAAATAACACAAGGCCACGGGAAATCAAGTCCTGATCTTCACCACGGTACATAACTTATTAACTTGGCTACCATCTGCGCTACGAAGCACGAGTGATATTATTCAGATTCTTTTTATATTTTATAATCGAAGATAAAGTGTCAAGCTTAAAGCGAAAGCGAAAGCATTAACTTTAAAATGAGAAGTAATAATGTTTTTGAAACGAAGAAACATAAAAGGTCAAAATATGTAACATTTTCGTAAAACTTCACTGATTCATTTGACGATAACAATATACTCGCAAATAAATAATTATGGGAAATACTAAATCGAAATGATGATTTAGAATTTTAATTGAATCGACATGTCATGATTTTTAAATACAATTTCCATAATTAATTAGACCAAAAAAAAAAATGTAATCCAAATTGAATAAACAATATCTTTGGATTCATAACTATCATAATTCCGGTCCTTCTCTCTTGCCTCTTTTTTTTTATCACTACTCTCTATTTTCTTCGTATCCGAAATGCAATACATAACATTGTCGGTACGAAGGATATCCAAGATGTCACATGCATAGAATATAGTTTCGTTGTTATGAATTTAGTTATGTCAATACGACGGTGTGACGAGAGTAATAGCCTATTAATTACAACATAATATGTATTTGATCAACTTACCTGTGTTTTATTTTAGACCTATCTTTGAACTTCTCGTAATCGTAGGTACGGTAAGGTACATTTGATATTTGTAACAAAAAAAAACTAAAACTACTTAGAGGTGAATTACTTTTAAGACGATTTTATGATATAACCTTTTTCATTTGGTAGATTCTTTTTAAAAAAATATTTTGGTAATTTATCTATTTAATGATAATATTTAAGTGTGTTTTTATAAATTAATGCTAGATAAAATAGGAAAACTTTATTATACATATAAAGAAAAAAAATCTAATTAATTAAAAATATCCAAGTTATTTCTTTTCTTTTTTTAAAAGATTATATCATAAAATCATCCTTTATCATAAAATATCCTTTTAGAAGAAACAAAAATAAGATAAATTTAATTCTCACACAAAAAACATAAAAAACATTTTAGGAGATCATGGGAAATCTTGAATGTCCTTCAAGGACATGAGAGGAAAGGACCAAGTAGTTTTTTTTCTCATGGTTATAGCATATTTCCTTCCATGGTTAGTCATTCGTGATACGCAAATAATACGGTACGTAATACGTTCGTTTATAATTCGGATCAAACGTTTTTCAAGTCGGTCAAATAAAACGCATTACGTAAATTATAAAATATGCGAATTATTAATTAGATTGAGTACGAAAAAATCAATACGTAAATTATTCGTAATACATAATTATTCGTAAATTATACGCGTATTTTTCGCGAACTGAACAATTATGGTTCCTCCAGATTGACCATAGCTTCCTTTGATAATTGTACAAAATAAAGAGAAAACGTCGGTCCGCCAAAATTTATCTTGGCGGGTCCGTGACGGTGTGCGTCGGTTGTCCTCTACAAATAAATCTACTATTAGTCTATTATGTTTTCATAGTAGAAGTCAATAAATCGGAGGTCATGCATGTTCAGTTCGGGTAGTAAAACACAGGAGTAGAACCGGACCCCTCCTCCGGTAATCACTGAACAAAACATAACTCCTTTGGCCCACTTAAATAAATAGTACTATTTTTGTACTGATCTAAATCTTACATTAACAAAGTTAGGCAATGAGATGAGTACACGACACTAGTCAAGTCAAAAAGTTGAGAGAGAACTTTACTGCAGATATCACTGTATAAACACGACCATTAAATCTTTTAACATTTTACAGTTTATTCGACGTATGCAAATTAATTTGGAAAATTATTCCCTGTCCACCGTCCCCAGCAAATCGTGATGCTGGAATTTGATCGCTACTTCAAATCTACCTTCAATTTGCATCTCAATTGAGTTCCATTTGAAATATGGAAGCATTAAAGTAAAGAAGCCAAGCCGATTTAGATTGATTTTGAGATTTTCAAAAATTCAAAATTTTTGAGATTTTCAAAAATCCCTACTAATATCTTAAATAACACATTTATACCTCGCAAATTATTTATATCATATTTATCTCTAACAAACACAGTTATTATTAAATTTATCCATGCTAAAACTTACATTATATCAGTTTTATCCATTCCTTAAATATATGTTAAATTAAACAGAATTTAAAATTTAAAGCTAATTAAATTATAAAATTTATATTTGTTTGACCAAAATACCTTTTTAGTAAACACTCCATTATCCAAAACCCGCTTAGACTAACTCGTTAACAAACCCAACCCTGTGAGCCTATCTCATCAGCCCTAAACCCATGACGCCATGGCAAACAAGGAAACCTTGGCGAACATAGAAACCATCTATCGAAAGGTGACTGGGGCAACTGGATGTGGGACCTTGGATGGCTGGAGTGATTGGGGTGAAGGAATTCTTAGAAGCTTGTATTGCTCGAGATACCTCCATCTACTTCTTTTGTTATCGGAAGAGGAGTCGAATCGAGCCGGATGAACCGGTCCGGTGGTACCATTGAAAAAGCAAAGAGAAAACTGAAGCCGCTCTCTTTGCAATTAAGAAGTAATGAAAAATAATTAATGAGCTAGTGAATTTAGTTTTTCTAAAATTTGTTAATTAGTAGGTTAATTAAATTTCCAAGCCAAAAGTACAACACTTAATTTGATTGCTGAACTTTTATTAGTTCAATGTTCTATACTTGCGTTATCTAGGCTCAATTAAGGATTTTTTTGCACACATGTATCTTGTATTATCCAAATTCATATCAAGGATTTTGTTGTAAGTTCTAACCTTTTCTCTACACTTTTTCTATATATATATATATATATATATATATATATATATATATATAGGCGTGCTAAGAAGAATCCATAAATCAAATCCACAAAAAGAATCCACGCTTACGCGAAATGAATTATTTGCAAAATAATCCCTCGCTGACGATTAGCGACGATGACGATGAGCGACGGAGATGGAGAGAGCGACGGAGCAGACGACGGAGCAAAGTAGTCCCTGGATGACGCTGGCGCCGACTATTAGCGACGATGAAGAGGACGGCTATGAACAACGAACACGACGATGACGACGAAGGCGACGGAGCAGATGACGGAGCAAAGTAGAAGAATAATATCAAGCAGGGTAGCAAGGCGGTGGGCTCATTGGTAAGGCGCAGGGAAACGTATGGCCCAACAGGCATGGATTTTTCGTTCCATTCCTGATTTCACTGGTTTTTGTGCTGGTTTATTCGCCACCTTTCCGAGGGCACGATGCATTAGAAGGATAGTTGATTATCGATGTGAAAGTGAACACGCTCGACAGGTTGATCACTTTCGTCATTCTTTCATTTCAATGTCACGTTGGTGACTAGTCGTACGTCCCATGCCAGCACATCTCTCACCGTCTTGACATGTTTTCAGTTGTCTTCGTGTGTCACATACCCACACGCTTTCACAGTATTTTACTCGTTTACTTCTCCGATTTGATCACAAACGAAGAGCCACAAAGTGCAAACTCCTCTACCCGTATCCACCGTGAGTCGTAGTCTCTCGGTCACACACGCAACTGCCTAGACGGAGCGTGTGTGAACTTGCTGGCTTGATTCAAACGATTCTCTGTTGGAGAAAACGCCTTCTCTCTCTCTCTCTCTCTCTCTCTCTCTCTCTCTCTCTCTCTCTCTCTCTCTCTTTTTCAATACTTGATAGATTGGATTTGACAGATTAAATAGTATGATGAGAAAAAAACATCATATTTAGATGTAACAGGATAAGGACACCCTAAAGGGTGTATATCATGTATACCGATTCGTGTATAATCTAATTATAAATAACCCAGATCCAAAATTATATCCATTGTAACGCACCATATGGTCCGTTACAACAGACTATACACTATTTACGTGTATTCATAACAGTCTGTTGCGACGGACCACATGGTCCGTTACAACTGACTATTAACTGTTGCTTAGTGAAACAATATTCGTATAGGTCCGTTACAACACACCACATGGTCTGTTGCAACGGACATTCTCTCGGAACTGTTATTTGCAAAATTTTATTATGCATTCATTTATTCCATTGAACATGTATGTTCTTTTATCCTTATACGTACACTTTTGTCGTTGATCAAAAACTGTATTTTCTTCAATTACCCACATAGTTAACTGGAGAGAGAGAGAAGGCAAGAGAGAAAGAGAAGGCGAGAGAGAGGGGGAGGGGGAGAGAGGTGGATTTACCTAGTCGCTGGAGAGAGAGAGAAGGCAAAATCGCGAGCTCAAGAAGGCCAGCGCCAGATCTAGAGAGCGGGGCTAGAGAGCGATAGGGAGAGAGAGCGGAAAGCTGGAGAGAGAGGGAGAGGAAAGAGTGATTTTGGGTGTGTGATTTGGGAGAGATAGTTTTTTTTAAATGTTATCATGGCACATTAAAAAAAAAGTTGCCAGGTCATTGTGCCACCTCAGTAGTTAACTGCTGATTGAGGTTAACTAATGGAAGGTACATTAATGAGCAAAATTAATAGATTAGGAGGGCAATAGTGAGCAAATTAAAGATTGGGGGGCAAGTTGCATATTTTTAAGAAGCTTAGGAGACAAAAATGAGTTTTTTTCAAAAATTAATTGAAGTAACTAATAACTCAGGGTTCATTAACACATATTAATAAGAGTGTTGGGATGGATTTTGGGAGGCACAACATACTTTCCCTTTATTTTTCTTCTTCTATTTCTGAATTGATTGCGCGATACAACAAAAGCCCGGTTATAGAAAATGTTACGGCCAGCACACCAAAAGTCAAGGTATAAGACCAAGACTGCACGCTTGCAAAACAATACACGCCATAGCTCGTGAGAGATGCCACCAATATCGAACATATTACCCCAATTCTCCGTTTCCTTCCCAAATCAGTTTCACGAGAATACATCCCGGCGACCCCGAACGCGATCGTCACGAGAAATGAAGGATACACAATCAATTTCATTAGAAGTGCGTCGGCATAAAGATGGTATCCGGCCACGATGGTGCCGACGAAACATAGAAACGCAATACAATAGCAAATAGTACCCTCCGAATAATTCTCCGCTTCCTTGATCCTTTTCTTTCTGGCAATGTCTTGTTGGAACAATTCACTTAGCATTGTAGACTGCTTTTCAAGATCTTTACACCCTACAAGTTTGAGAAAGCGCATACATATACTCAGATTAAAGTTAAATTAACATCAAAATATTTAAATAAATTGCATCAATTGAATTATGAAATGAATTAAGGCTTACAAGAAAAGTACTTTTCTCGTTTCCACTTCACATGCGCACGCAATGAATTTCCAACGAATTCTAATACGAAGAACCCGAACAGAAACCAAGGGATGACCAGCCAAATGTTTTCGTAAGGGCCTTGGCCGGAGTCGGAGTAGGAGTTGGGTATTAAAGCTATAATGCCTTGCCCATTGAAATTGATTACATATGCAAGCAACAACCAAGAGTATGGAGAATCATGTAAATCAATACGTCTGTTCATTCTTCTCATTCGTCTAAGGAGGGCTTGTACGCGATCGTCATCGGTTAATAGTTCTGGATACATTGGCGCAGGCAAAGGGCCTGTTCAAAATTGTCATTTTCGGGCACATTAGTATTTTGAGAAATTGAAATTAATGCACGGTTTTTTTTATAAATTGAGAAATTGTATCTTGCTCTTATTTGTTTAAAATGAAGAAAATAATTTGGATAAATTCGTTCTGATTTTACCTTCGGGCTCTTGAACCAGTGCACTCATCTCGTCTGGTCGCTCGTCTGATGACTCGTGCATTATTATAGGTGTCGTCTCGTCTCGTCGCTCGGCTGATGAGTCGTGCATTATTATAGGCGATGTATGTAATTCGTCGGTGATTTCTTGTTTCATTGAAGAATCCATGCACTTCCCAAATTGAATCAAAAATTTCTGATATGAATAAGATAATTAGAAACTTGTTCAGCTTTTTTTGGCTTCCTTTTGGTCTTATTTCTGTTTCATTTAGTTGTTCCCCTTACCTTCTTCCACATAATATCCTCAACGAACATTTTCCTAATTTAGGCATCTAAATAAACGTACGGCTCGTGACAGATAGAGATGTACTTTAGAGTCTAGTTATTCCTTTTTTATACGAATCGAATCATGTATAGTTTTATAGAAATAATTGTTATTTGAAATATACAATTAAAAGCTTATGTTAAATATTTACAATTTTTTTAGAATGTGTGCTAACCTTTTTTTCATTTGTAAGACTGTGTTATGTGATGTAACATAATTATGGTATCACCAAATTGATTAATTTTAGAAAATAGATGAATCTTGTAATATTTTGATTCACAAAACATATTTAATATAATACAATAATACAATAACACAATACTTATGAAACATAATAACCATACACGATTCCAATTACACAGTAAATATTATCAATCGAAGCTACAGATCCAAAAAATATTGTTTCGCCAACTAAGATGACGAATTTTTTTTTTTTTTACAAATTTCATCAACTTGGCCGTGATGTTATTTTTGCAAATTCCATCCAAACCGAGTATATACATAAACAAATTCGTCGATTATATTATCCCGTTGCTCTGCACTGAACTCGAACACTATTTTCATTTTAATTGCGTTTAAATCTTCAACATTTTACATTTTATTTAATATATGCAATTAATTTAATTTAGTTTAAGAACTATTCTTTATAAGATTTTATGGAGCATATTATTATACAGGCTTGTGTATATTATGGCCCAAAATAAAGAAGCCCAGTGAGTTCGGCTTTGAGATGTTCAAAAATTGAAAATTTCAGTGGGGGGAGTTCAGAATTAGAAATTCGAGTTTGGGCGGTAAGAGACGCCTTCTCGAGTGGTTTCGGTACATCGTTTTCATCGCCTTTCCTTCCAGTTCGCCGGAGAAGAAAGCGCCGGCATTCGATTGACCTTCAGGTTCTTATCATTATCAGTACCTCTAATCTTTACTTTCTTTCGAGTGTTTTTGAAAGAGATTTAAGTTTTCTCAGTTCACGTACTTTCAAGGGGTAAAAACTAGGAGATTTTCGTTGGTTTTGTTCAATGCGACAAACCTAATTTTCATTAGATAACTATGACACAATAACGGGAGTTGGATTTGATTTCTGAGCACTTGTTCTTGATTTCTTTGTTCCTAGATGTGTTTGTGTTCAAAGAATTTATATAAATTGTGCAAATGTATTGATAATGAGTCTTGTTCTGCCCCTTTCTGGACATATTTTACAGCATTATTGAGAAATACTTGCATTTGGTTAGTAATCCTTGCAATTTCAAGTACCAAAAGATGTGGATTATTGATTTTGGTTGAATTTTCTTTGTTTTGTGTAGGACCAATTGTTAATTTCCAAAATGAGCCAAGAACTCCAAGAAGACAGTACAAATCACAGCAATAGAATCGTACTCGGCAATGTATCCAACACATTGGGCAAGCGACCAGTACCATTCGACTTAGACAAGCCATTCAAATCAACCAAAACCACCCCAAATCAACAAATCATACCCCCAATTATCCAAACCAAAACCCTAAAAGGCAAAATCTTTCAAGAGTTTCAAGATTTCTTGAACCCAAAGGAGAAGAGCACCACCTCGTCAAACACGAGACCCACCGGTAATTATTTTGCAAAGGAGAATTACGAGCAATCAGCAAGTACCAACAGGAGTTGGTACTTTAAGCATTTAATGCGCGGACCAGGTGCGCAGAGGGAGCCCTCCTCCCCTGAATCTGAAGACAACTTCGAGGAGGATTACGAATCCGATAACGAAGAAACCGGTAAAAGCAATCCCGGTTTTTCCTCCACTGTTGCCAGCACAAAAAATGCCGAGAATTCAAAGTTGGATTCTTTCGCTTGTTTAGACAAGTCGTGTAATTGCTCGTTCTGCATTAAAGCTTCGTATATGTGGATGGATTTAAACTATCAAGACACTCGAGGCCGTCTTTCTGGTACATTTTTATATATTTTTTGTAAAGTTTTAATTTATTTAATTTAATTTTTTAATTTTTAATTTGAAGCGTTAAAAAGGAGCAGAAGGCTCGCGAGAAGCGTTGTAGGAAAAGTATATGGACAAGAAAATCAAAATAAAGCAATTGGGGAGAATTTAAATGAAGGGGCAAAAATGGAATTTGAGCTCATGCAGCATTTGAAATCGCTTTTCACGCATACCGAAAGCCTCTTTGCTCGCGAAACTTCCAAAATCGTAAGAGTGTTTTACTATTTTTTTTATATATATTTTTTGTTACGAATGAAATGATTTAAGTTTGATTATTGATTGTGTTTTTGCGCAGCATGGAAATTTGATGAGTTTGGAAGAAATGAGAGAGAATTGTAAGAGAGATCTTTACACCATTAGTGGTGCTTGTGCATCCAACGAATGAGTGAATAATAATTCTCATTTTTTGTATGCTTATTTCGTTCATTATAAGTTATATGTATTTGCTGTAACGGTGTGTTAATTATTTGTACTGATAAGATTTCTTCATTGTTGAATTGGTTTTTTGAATCTTTGAAACTTTGTGTTGGCAATTGAGCCTCCATTTTTTATGAAATGGAGGGGAACTTGATTATAATAAATGAGATCTATTCCTTAAATATTTGCATTCATATTAAATAAAAAAAAATGCATGAGCAAATTGTAAATATTTTGTGCAAATAAAGTTTATCTTTTCCTTTTGTTTAAAAAACTGTACAATTTGTTATTATAAATAATATATTTAATGGAAAAGATGCGTGGACGATTTGTCTGAGTTATCACTTTTTCTAGATAGCCCTATTTTAAAGCATTATGGGCCGTGAGATAAAAATCAAACGGCGGATAGATGCAGCCAGAGTCTTATCTGCTCAGCGGTTTACAATCGCCGCCTCACCAGTCACACGCGATTGCGAAGAATTACGAAACTACCCTTGACAACTCATATTAGGGTTTCTTCCTTCTCTCTCATTCCGACCATAATATACTCTTGAGATATCGAGGCGGCGTCTTTCTCTCTCACAACCGGATCTCCGATTCTCCTCTGCTTTTTCGATTTCGGTGAGATCTCCTTTTCTAGATTTATTTTTTATTGATAAATCTGCTGCTATTTCATAGTTTGAACTGCGATTTTAGTTGATTTTCGTTCAGATTTGTAAATGGTTTTATTCAGATGTTTAGATCTGATTTGTCTAGATCGTAGTACTCGTTTAGTATTTCGTAAAAACAGTCTTTTCCTATAGATCGATCTAATTGAACTGTATGATTAATATTACTGTGATATGTATTTAACAATCCATTATCGGCTAGAGTTTCGATCCATTGAGTTTTCATACTGTAATCCGATCGGGTTAATCGGAGACTTACTTTATTAATATATATTTTATTGGCTGAATATCTAATATTAAAAGTGTTAGATTCTTAGTAATTATTTTATCTGGATTTCTACAGGGGAAAGTGAAGAACTGGTCCACATCTTTGTTTTTTGATTCTTCGAGAGCGATATAAAGTGGCGGATTCACGAGCAGTGCAATTTTTATGTCTGGGCAAGTCTATTCCTTCTACTTGGGATCAATCGGGTTACTCGGTCAATATTTTCCTGCATCCAGGAAAAAGCCTTTCCCTCACAACACTATCCCCTACACTCTCAATTCCACATCCTCTCCAGTCCCTCTCCATTCTGTTGCCCTAAACTCCTAGCTTTCAACAACCCCTCATCACCATGGCGCTACTCAACATCGGCGCAGCAAACAGCGATGACGCCTTCTATCGCTACAAAATGCCGAGAATGATAACCAAAATCGAAGGACGCGGCAATGGCATCAAAACCAACATTGTCAACATGGTCGACATAGCTAAAGCCCTCGCACGCCCCCCTTCCTACACCACAAAATACTTCGGATGCGAACTCGGTGCTCAGTCAAAGTTTGACCAAAAAACCGGCATTTCGTTGGTCAACGGGGCCCATGACCCTGCCAAGCTGGCAGGTCTTCTCGAAATCTTCATCAAGAAGTATGTGCAATGTTACGGGTGCGGGAATCCCGAAACCGAAGTTCTCATCTCCAAAAGCCAGATGATTAGTCTCAAATGCGCTGCGTGTGGGTTCATCTCTGACGTGGACATGCGAGACAAACTCACTGGATTCATCCTCAAAAATCCACCGGAGGCTAAGAAGGGAAAGGACAAGAAGGCTTTGAGACGTGCCGAGAAGGAGAGATTGAAGGAAGGGGAAGCCATTGACGAGGAGCAAAGGAGGTTGAAGAAGGAGAAACTGAAAAAAACGGAGAAATCTGGTAAGAGTAGCAGTACTGAAAAAAGTGGCAAGAAGAAGGTTGCTAATGGGTCTGACGAGGATCATTCCTCGCCAGGTGGCAGCCAGGCTGACGATCCTGTCGTCAATCATGAAGAAGAAGACGAAGATGATGACGATGATGATGTCCAATGGTTGACTGACACCTCAGCAGCTGCTGCGCAGAAGCGAATGAAAGAACAGCTCAGCGAAGTCACTGCAGAAATGGTCGTTCTCACTACCGAAGAAGAAAAGAAAGAAAAACCGAAGAAGAAATTATCTCTCGTCGATATTATCAAGAACAAGTTGAAAGAAGGGGTTGTACCGAGCGAATTCAAGGCTTTTGTTCAGGGTTTAACTGGAGATGTCCAGGAGGTGAGGAACGCGGTGTTCGAGGCGCTATTTGACGGGGCGGGGAAAGGGTTTTCGAAAGTGGTGGAGAGGAAGAAGGTGTATTTAACGGGCGTAGTGCGTGAGGAGGAAGAGTCGCAGATGGGGCTGTTGAGAGCACTGGAGGCGTTCTGTGGGAAATGTAATGGAGAGGCGGTGAAGGAAGTGGCGTTTGCTGTGAAGGTGCTGTACGATGCAGATGTGGTCGAGGAAGAGGTTGTTGTGAAGTGGTACGAGGAAGGGGTTGGGGGGAGCAATAAAGGGTCTGTTATTTGGAAGAATATGAAGCCTTTTGTCGAGTGGCTTAAGAATGCTGAGTCCGAATCTGAGGAGGAATAGTTGATTGGATGCTATGTTTGTTTGCTGTATCGCGTGTTTCTTTTGGGGGTGTATTTTTAATATTTTGTGCTCGTGTGTGTTGTTCGTTTTGTGTCCTGTTTTACTATTATTATGTGTTGGTCGAGATGTGAACTGAATTCGAATGTTTTTTGGGGTTTATTAATTTGAATTTGTGTCGAGACTACTCATGGCTTGTTTTGTCAATTTCGATGTTTTTAGTATTAAATGTGTCCTTTGGAAAGCATTGTTATTAAATTTATTCCTCTATATCTCAGTTTTTATTGAAGTAATTTGGAAATTAATTAGGGAGTGTGTGGATAAGTGTAATAATTAATAAAGGTATTTAGTAGTAGTAATTGTTGCAATAAGTTTAAAACTTGTGTTACCAAGTCTATCTTCCTTGCACCATTCTATTACAACAATTAAGATTTTCATAGAAAATACAAAGCTCACAATTGAGATATGGTTAATTTTTTTGTGAATAATGATGGTGTTTGAATAAGTTGTATATATTCAAGTTTATTAATATATTTTCAGCAATTTTAATTTAAATATTCTTAACTTCAAAAATTTGTACTTTTGTTGTATTAGTAGTGTGACATGTATTTATTATATTTCAATCTCATTATGAGCTCTAACTCGATTTTTGTGAGTTAAAACTAGAAATACCCTAGTCTATCTGTACATGTTTAAATTATTATGTATATTGTTTTATTATGAATATATGTCTAAATTATTATAGATGCATCAATCCAATATCTTCTAGTTATTTTATATTTACACCACCTTATATTTACAACACTATTTACATTCATCCAAACATAAGAATTGCATTCACAACCATTTCAAATTCTTAAGTCCAAACATCAAAAGTTAAGTAACTAGTACGCAAATTATATCCTCATTGGTTAAAACTATTTTTGTAGTTTCTAATGCGGTCATTCAAACACCTTCTTATTCTACTAGCATTTGAATCTCTCCATGTGGTGAAGTGCAGTTAATTAAGTTTGTAGTAATGGTAGTTCAATTAATTATTATTAATTGGGGACACACTGATAATCACCCGGACTGGGTGATTCTATGGTAGAACCTTTTGAGAAGGGTATTTTGGAAATTTATAATTAATTAGATGTTCTCAATCAAATTAGTTTCCTATTCAAGTATTGCATTAATTATTATTTAAATTAGAATATTGAAAAATACCCAAAATACTCTTGTTAATTTGTATAAGAATTGAACAAAAGGTTCTACCATAGAATCACCCGGACTGGGACTTTAGTTAAATATGATTGGAGTAGGATCAATTACCAGCCCATGTCAAATGAGGTTTATTGAGAGTGCGTTAATGTCAATTGTTTTAAGCAAGGTTAATTGGGAACTACTTACGGTGCATCGTGGATACTTTCAGTTGTATTCGGATCAGTTATGTGTGTGTTATTTTGAATTATGATTAATTGTGATTATGTTAATACCCAAAACTTAAGGGGTTAATTGCAAATATATATAATTCTGGACAGATGATGCAAAATAAGGCGATGTAATCAATGAAGATAATGCCATTTCACTTTTTTCTTAACACGTACATATTCTTATTCATATTTCGTTAACTTTGATTATGTTTTTTTAGATATACAAGAGACTGGTAGATATGATGAGCTTGAAAGCAATAGATGCTCAAGATACAAATGAATTTTAAATCTTCATATTCATTGCTCAATAGTTATTTTTTACTGTTTTTTTTTGTGAGAGAATCTCAAATTACGATTCGTGATTTTATTGTGTCTCACACCTAACCAAGTGGGCTATGAAACCATTGACTGCACTATTTTTTGTTTTGTTTATGTTTTCTTAGATTGGTACAAAGAGAAATTTAGTTTGTCTTCTAAATAATCATGTAACCATTGTTTAAAAAAGAGACTAATTGTACTACTAATACTTATAAATAACACGATACATACATACACGATTTTTTTGATAATCTTCAACATTTCTCTTTGATATTTAAAGAACATTACAAAGTAAAATGCCAAAATTATAAGTAACATGCGATCTCAATATTGGAAGATCAATCAAATTTCCCGTTTAGGTCTGTAGGATTCATCCATAATTCATCGTATACTTATTAATTTCGTCCGGTTCCAATTCTTCAATTCCATGGAGATGGTTGGAGAAGGTAAATTACAGGAGCATTTTGTTTTTGAGGAAATTCGAGGAGAGTTCTAAGCCCCCCACTCGAATGAATAATATATAGCAAAAAACTAACGAGTTTTACACATCACTCCTTACATTTATACAAATTGTACATCGAAATTATCAAATGTAGAAGGAGAAAAACGATTAAATAAAAACTCCAGCCCATTTCTTGTGGGCCTCTTCCCTTCTCAAGGGTCACAAACTCCCGGTCTACATAACTCATCTCAAGATATACCACACATAACTCATACACCGTGTCTATCGAACATCTACTCGCTACTCTATCTCAAGTACATATTTTCTGTACTTCTTATCAAAGCCCACCGCCTCTTCCGTTACCACACAAAAGAGCTCGAACAACAATGGCGATTTACCCAGTTCCCGTGCTGCAATTCTCACTTTCTTCACAGGCTTTCTTCACATTCCTCCATTCCAGAACTAGTTCACCCACTAAATCCGAGCCTTCTTTCTTCTGATCGGTAAAGAAAGACCCTTCTACACAAAAAAGGCAAATCGCGAAAATTTGCTTTGAATCCATCTTGCATTCTTGCTCGATCTATGGCTAAGGGATTTGAACATTTCTGGAACCGAATCAGCCAATTCTGGGAATTTGACCTTTGCTAGCCAATGCTGCCTTACAAGATTGCATTCTTCACTGAGATGAATAACTCATTCAGCTGCTTCACAACAAAAGTAACATCGATTTATTAATATCGTGTCCTTTTTAATCAAATTATCTTGTGTAAGAATTTTTCTCTGAATTATTAACCACAAAAAACCCTCATACTTGGAGGCATTTGAATATCCCATATCGAAGAAAATATAATTTTGAATTAACGGTGTACATATAAGGATAAATGAACATGAGTGTTTATGAGTTTAAATGAATACATAATATGATTATGCAAATTTGAGTTTCAGAGACTCTTCCGTTCGAACGGACACTTATCTCCGTTCCGTTCGAACAGAATGATACGAGTATGGTAAAGTTTTATGCAGACTCGAAACAGTGAATGCTCCGTTCGAATGGACACACATGCTCCGTTTGAACGGACTGTTCGCAAAATGTGTGTATTGGATATACACAATCTTTGACCCAGTTCCTTATCTCATCTAAGTATAAATATGATGTTTATCTCTCTTCTAATTAGTCTAATGAGTTCCAATATGTTGGAATTATTCTAACACTCATTCAAGAGGGTGCAAACAAAAGAGAGGGAAAGAGAAGGAGGAGAAAAATGTTTTCTCCATTAGAGAACGTAATTGATCGAATCAAACAAGTTCACATACGTTTCGTCTAGGTATTTGCGTGTGCGACCGAGAGACCATAACTCACGGTGGATACACGTAGAGGAGTTCACGTTCGTGACTCTTAAATTATGAGCAAACATAAGTTAGGGTTTGACCGAAATCGTTTCGGTTTACCCACAAGAAGGAGAACGTGTTTGAGACGGTGTCGAGTGGTGTGGTATGGGACGCACGCGTTGCCGGAACAAGGAGCACGATGGAAAGCACGACAGTGTCGAGACATGTGACGCACACGAGACGACCAAAGTGGAGAGGAAGAAAGAAGAATAAACGTGATAACCCTTCGCCCACCATCAATTTGGTGTGATATGGTTGTATGTTAATTCTTCCATGATTCACACACTCGGAATCGATAACGGGATCCTCGAAATTAAGGAAAAGCTCCGCGTACCTCATTCCATGCGATGGGCGCGGGACCGACGATTTCCAGACACATATCGCCCCTAATTGTGAGTGAGATAAAACTCCCACTCTAAGCATCTGATAAGCACATTTTGTAGTGAATTTTTTATTATGATTCCAATTCCATCTTATCTCATATTTCCCAACTGTTAATGTTATCTCATCCATTAATCTCTTTAGAATTCCCGATTCCTCTATGGTTTTTTCAGACAGATCTTCTCTGAGGGCCAACCTGATATCTTGCTTATCATTGTAGTATTTAAAAGTGTACACCATTGCTTTTTTGAGAAACTATAAATGACAGCCAATTTCTGATACAAAAATCCAACCAGGCCCGGCCCTGGGTTATAGGCCTAAGCCTAAAGCCTCCTAAAACAAAAAGTCCCCAATTTTTTTCCTTATGTATATATATGCATAATAATTATAACAACCTCAATAATAAACAAAGTTCAAACTCACTCTTTCTCTCACAAACTTGATCGATTTTTCTCAATTAGACACACAACTTCCATCGCAATTGAAAAAAAAAAATATCGTTTTATATATCAAGCCCCGTCTTATAATTAGCCTAAGACCCCCGAAAACATAGTACCGGACCTGAGTCCACCCCTCAATTATTATATCAAAAACTGGTATTGGATCCATCTTTCATTACGAAAGATGGTACTATTCCAGAAGAAATCAAGGAGCTTTTTAAGATCATGTCAAAAGTATGATATTTTAGCATCTGTTTCTCCTTCTATTAGGGTTTCATTAGCAGAGACTTATTACAATCTTCTAAGTTCATCAATCCTATTCCTCCAGCATATTTGGGTCTATATACTTGGTCCCAATTGACCAAGCTGTAGCCCTTATTCTCATTACTCCTCCACAAAAAATTCTTTCTTATCCTATCCATCTCTCTTGAGGCTAATTTAGGAAGTCTGAGCACCATAAATTGATAAACTGGTCATGAGCTCAATACTGAGTTCACCAGTACTAGTCTTCCACCAATATTCAAAAGTGCATCCTTCCAACCTTCTAACTTCTTCCCCATCTTCTCAACGGTAACCCTAATTTCTATCTTGCCGGGTCTCTTCTCACTCAGAGAATAACCTAAGTAGGAAAAAGGTAGAGATGCTGATTTGCATTCCAATTTAGATTGAATGGCCATGATATCCTCTTTCCTTATTTCTGGGATTATGACAAATTCAAATTTGTCAAAACTAATCTTTAATCCAGAAATTTTTTCAAAAGAGTTACAGGAGCATTTTGGTCAAATAATTTTATTTTTAAGGATTTAATTCAATTAATAATTATAAATCAAGTTAGATTTTATGGTAACTTAAAGGTTTGGGTATATATATTCGATGTTATGTAGGTTTTAAATGAATAAATTGACATGTTTCTAATTTTTAAATAATGAATTTAATAAAACATGGATTTTGAAAGAATAAATTTAATATTTATATTTTTAGAGGAACAAATTTGGTATTTTGAGTTTTCGAAATGATATACCAGAATTACTCTTTTATATTTCTAGTGGTAAATACTATGATGGGCTTTTCAAATATTGTTCTGATTGTACCAACGATGTTAATAATACCTGACCTTCCGAACTGAGAAGCAAAAAATATTTTAAAGAGTTTGGTTCGTGACTCCATCCATTATGACCTAATTTCTTTTTTAATTATGATTTATCCTGTCATTATCTTTACACTTGACGAATACAAATTGAGACTTGATAATAGTTTTATCCTGTCATTATGACCTAATTTCTTTTTTAATTATGATTTATCCTGTCATTATCTTTACACTTGACGAATACAAATTGAGACTTGATAATAG
Organism: Luzula sylvatica; assembly: GCA_946800325.1. NCBI lineage: Eukaryota > Viridiplantae > Streptophyta > Magnoliopsida > Poales > Juncaceae > Luzula > Luzula sylvatica. Next base: position 54,975,576 of record OX326960.1, on the reverse strand, counting down.
TTTTATCCTGTCATTATGACCTAATTCCTTTGTTTGCATCCCATGTAGTGGAGCAAACGAATATCTATATCAAGATCTTCGAATGGACGAATACAAATTGAGACTTGATAATATACTTCCTTTGTTTGCATCCCATTTAGTGGAGTAAAATTCAGTTATATTTTAAAAATATACTAACAGTGGCGGATCTTGACACGTTTTTTTGGGGGGGCGAAATGAAAGACTGGTTTTGAAATTACACTGCACTATTTTTTTGGGGGGGCAAACAATAAAATTTACACTGTTATACTGATAAAATACACTGAATCACTAAATATATACATTGTTTGGCGAAAATCTTGGGGGGGCGATCGCCCCCCGCGGCCCCTACTAAGATCCGCCCCCGATACTAACCATATGGATTTTAAAATTTTGACCGGCAAAATAGTTTTAAATTTTGGATATTTTGTAGGATAGATGACATCAACAAATTTGCGTTGTATTGGTCGTCGTAAATCACGCTAACAAAAGATTCTTAAGCAAATGTTTTTAAGATAAAATAGATGAGATTTGAAAATAGTTTGGAATTTGTTTTATGTATATATCCATTTGCTAAAAAAAATGTATTTGTTTTCATGTTTATTTGTATTAAAAATCAGGATATATCCATAATTTTATCTTAAGATGATGCTGATTCATATGACATGAGACAATTATCGTATGGTACTATTGTATGATGAATGTATTAATATTTTTGCCTACTTTTCAGAGCGTGATTTTAAAAAATGTAGGGTTTTGAGACGGACTAAATGTTGATATCGTAAAAGATATATAATATAAGTTATAGTTAAGAAACTAATAATTATGACATTATGACATTATGAACTTGTCTTTTACAATCGTTCAACAAAAATTGAAATGTATGCTATGTGTACTTACACGTTTTTTTACTATATGATTAAGTGTATTTGTGTGATTATAGTCTTATAAAAAGACAGACAAATCTTTGCCGTGAATTTTCAATGAGTTACCAATTATAATCACGTTAAAAATACATATATCGTATATAAAAAATAATGTCACGCATCATAATTATGGTTATAAAAGTCGCGGACGCCAAGCATAATTTTCACAATTTATATGAATACATTGGTGTATACAATATATTGTATATTTGCATAACTTGTCATTAATTCATATTCTAGGTTAATAGATGTTTCGAGATTTTTTTTCTTCATATTATTTTAAATTCAAGCTTGCTTTAAGATTGATCATGTTGTTCGTCACCATCAAAATCAGATCATCATGACATTTCTCATCAACATATCAGTTATTATACCGAATTAAAAATAAAAAATTTAATTAATATTTTTTACATTATTTAAATAAATAAATTAAATAAACGTTAATGTAAACTGCCAGTATGTCAAGGGTACGTTTTTTTTTGAGATATTAACAGTAGACAACAGTTAGAGGAGGATATCAATTCTTACATATCTCACATGCATCCCACCCCTCACCTCACTAATAAAAAAAAATCATGCCCCCTCCTCATTTCCTAACAGATGACATCACCGTTCATAATTAATCCATTAATTATTTCTCTCAATTAATAATTAATCAATAATTATTAAATTTTAAATATTTTTTATTAATCTTTAATTGGTACGGACCTTAATTACATATTAAAATTTTAATAATTATGAATTAATTGTTAATTAATTTGCTAATTGAAAAATTAATCATCATTTGACTCATGATGAATTGATGGGGAAAATAAAAGAAAAGGAACAAAGTTTAATTTTTCATAAAAAAATACTTTTCTTGGCGCCCACTCTTATGACCTAACTACCTCATTACATCACGAGCCATTCCTGACCGTCGGTCTATGATCAACGGACGAGATCGACTCAACGACTACTCTGTTCTTACATCACGCCGCCTGAGTCATCCTATCATATTATAATGACGAAAATAACCTCGAAGACACTTCCAAGCCCTAAGGGCAATCAAGTAATACTTCCTGCTATATATACGGTATACCTCAGTATTCACTCTAGGGTTCATTCGCTCTATCAGATATTCCGACCTTGGCCGCTATTTCTTATTGACTTCCATCCGATCAACTCTCGAGGTACTGTCTTAGCTGAAATTCTTGTATAATCATTTTTATATGTTGTAATTCGGATCCCAGAGCTATCTATTTGGTTTTATCTCATCATGATGGGTTGAATTATCTCGATCATGATATTTAGCTGATTTAATTTCGTATTTTGTTGATTATTTCATCGCAAATATTCTCCGGTGATGTTTCAGTATCTTGATCTGCTTCGATCAACCTTAGTATGATCTGTACTTTTTGAATTGATATGCTCTGTTTAGTTTCCTCTTAAAACTTGATTGTCAAATTGATCAAATTTTCGATATATTGCCTTGGATTATTTTTAATCCAGCTAGTTATGTATAACAGTTGGAAAAATTGTCTATTTAATTTTTTTTGTAATATTTGTAGTTTCTGTTATGTCGAATTAATATATTTGGGAGTCAATTAGTTCCATAGATACTGTAGTCTCCTTAATTTTAAGACTTTTTTTTTGGATCAGTTCACTGTAACTACTGTAATGATTACTCATCTTTATTTCACAAATTTTCTGTGCAGTTCAGAAGCCATGGGAAAAGAGAAGGTTCACATCAACATCGTGGTCATTGGCCATGTCGACTCCGGCAAATCCACCACCACTGGTCACTTGATCTACAAGCTAGGAGGTATTGACAAGCGTGTGATCGAGCGTTTCGAGAAGGAAGCGGCTGAGATGAACAAACGTTCTTTCAAGTATGCGTGGGTGCTCGACAAGCTCAAGGCCGAGCGTGAGCGTGGTATCACTATCGATATTGCTCTCTGGAAGTTCGAGACCACCAAGTACTACTGCACGGTTATCGATGCCCCTGGCCACAGAGATTTCATCAAGAACATGATTACCGGTACCTCTCAGGCTGATTGTGCCGTCCTCATTATCGACTCCACCACTGGTGGTTTCGAGGCCGGTATTTCCAAGGATGGCCAGACTCGTGAGCATGCCCTTCTCGCTTTCACTCTTGGTGTCAGGCAAATGATTTGCTGCTGCAACAAGGTTTATAATTTATCTCATCATACAATTTTTCTTGTAATTCTTGATTATTTGTTCTAATTATCTTGTGTGATTTGACTTTTTTTATAGATGGATGCTACTACCCCCAAGTACTCGAAGTCCAGGTACGAAGAAATCGTAAAGGAAGTATCCTCGTACATGAAGAAGGTTGGTTACAACCCAGACAAAATCCCCTTCGTGCCCATCTCTGGTTTCGAGGGAGACAACATGATCGAGCGTTCGACCAATCTCGACTGGTACAAGGGTCCCACCCTTCTCGATGCACTTGACATGATCAACGAACCGAAACGTCCCACGGACAAGCCACTCCGTCTCCCACTTCAAGACGTGTACAAGATCGGTGGTATCGGCACAGTCCCAGTGGGCCGTGTCGAGACCGGAATCATCAAGCCCGGCATGCTCGTCACTTTCGCCCCATCCGGTCTAACCACTGAGGTCAAGTCTGTCGAAATGCACCACGAGGCTCTTCTAGAAGCTCTTCCTGGTGACAACGTTGGTTTCAACGTTAAGAACGTAGCAGTCAAGGATTTGAAACGTGGTTACGTGGCGTCGAACTCGAAGGACGATCCCGCAAAGGAGGCTGCGAATTTCACGGCGCAAGTTATCATCATGAACCACCCTGGCCAGATCGGAAACGGTTACGCCCCGGTTCTGGATTGCCACACTTCGCATATCGCGGTTAAGTTTGCTGAGATCTTGACCAAGATTGACCGTAGGTCTGGTAAAGAGCTTGAGAAGGAGCCTAAGTTTTTGAAGAATGGTGATGCTGGGTTCGTTAAGATGATTCCGACCAAGCCGATGGTGGTTGAGTCTTTCTCGGAGTATCCTCCACTGGGAAGGTTTGCGGTTAGGGACATGAGGCAGACTGTTGCTGTTGGTGTTATCAAGGCCGTCGAGAAGAAGGATCCAACTGGGGCTAAGGTTACCAAGGCTGCTTTGAAGAAGAAGTGAACCGTTGTGAGTCGATGTGGTGAGTGTAGTAATGTGGTGAGTGATGAGAATAAAGTGTCTGGTGTCTGGATGCAGAATTGGGTTCTTGATAGACGGTGGCATCTGTTAAGACTTATATTGCTGTGACCTTTTATATCCGTGTTTTCATTTTATGTTTTTGGGGTTTGGTTTTGGGTGTCCGTTGTCTTTTATATTTTGCGTGTCGTTTTATGTGATTCTTTTTGATATATAGCGTTCAAAAGAATCAGATTGCAAAATTAGCGTTGAATTTTTTAAATTTGCAGATTTTGCACTTTCAGTCGCTATTTTGGCGAAAGTAAATTGATTTTCAGTCGGCAGCTATTTTGGCGAAAGTAAATTGATTTTCATTCGGCAGCTATTTTGGCGGTAAATTGATTTTAAATCAGGCAAAAAATGTTTAAAATGGAATTTGATTTGCTAATCAGGCTTGAATGGTGTTAACAAAGATCAAATTTAATTGAACCAATTTACTTGTTTTCGTAAGAGGTGTTGGCGAAATTGCATGCACGCAAATCCCTATGAGTCGAGAAAAAATCACTATGTACATGTGAGGGACACGTATTTTGAATTTACTCACTTTTGCCAGTTGAATGACGAAATTGAGCAAATTAATTGTCCAACCAGCGGCCCCTTCTTGTTTTATTTTCTACTCTCTTCCTCTCTTTTCGAAACCGAGAAAAAAATCATCTCTACTTCCAAATTCCAACATAATTTTCGTAAAATCGAAAAAACTTATATTTATAGATTAACATGTTTTTCTTTTTTTGATACGTTTTTTACTCTTTTACTTGTTAAAAATACTAGTTAATTTAATTATGATTTATAATGTTTTGGTTCAGAAATAGGTAGTTTTTTGAGTTAGTTTGGTTTATGCTATATTTAGTTTTGGTTAAATTAGTTTGATTAATTTCATTTATTAGTTAGTTTTAATTTTTGTAGTTTTTTTGAAATTTTTTCGGTTTTGTAATGAAATTAGTTTAATAGTTATTTACAAATATTTAACTTAATTTTCAGAAAATATTGTACTTATTGATATTATTGAATTATTAGTTTACAGATTTTTTTTTTCGTTTTTAGTTACTATTATATTTATTATTATTATTTGTACTATTAAGAAATATTGTTAAATTTTCAGAAACTATATTATTTATTGTTATTTGTATTATTAATTATTATTTTAAAATTTTTAGAAAATATATTATTTATTTAATCATGAAAATATGAACACAAGGATAATACTTCAGTTTTTGCATTTTTAAGAATATTTTGAAAAAATAGAAATTAACGTATGTTAGTCTTCTATTCCCTGGTAATTTGATGTCAACATGAAAATTAAGTATTTTTCTCGTGTTAATCTTCAATATTGATATTTTTTAGGAAATAAGATAATTGTTTTTTGAAGGTGATAGACCATCACTTTTTGTATTTCCAAATTTTTTTTGAAAAAATATAAATTTGTGTATGTTAGTCTTCTATTATGGAATATTTTTATGACGACACGAAAATTGAATATTCTCCTCGTGGTACTCTTAAATTTTGAATTTTTTTTTATAAAAGAGGATATTTGATTTTTCTGAATGTGTCATACTTCACTTTTTTTTATTTTTAATATTTTTTTGAAAACTAGATATTTGTATGTGTTAATCTTTTACTACATAACTTTTCACAAAATTTTACAAACACTAAGGAAGTTTGTTTTTCTATTCAAAATAATCTTTTAACGTTCTGACGAGTTCAAATAACGTGTTTTTGAGATGGTTTGTATCAAATCTTTCACTATGTAACTTTTAACCAAATTGGGCAAACACTAAGAAAGTTTTCTTTTCGATTCAAAGAAATCTTATTACACTTTGAGGAGTTCAAATAACTTTATTTTAGATCATTTGTTTCGTATCTTTTACGACATAACTTTTCACCAAATCTTACAAACACTAAGAAAGTCTGTTTTTCGATTCAAAACAATCTTTTAACGTTCTGAGGAGTTCAAATAACTTGTTTTTGAGATGGTTTGGATCGAATCTTTCACTACGTAACTTTTCACCAAATTGTAAAAACACAAAGAAAGTTTTTTTTTCGATTCATAGCAATATTTTTACGCTTTGAGTAGTTCAAATAACTTGTTTCTAGATATCATTTGTATCGTATCTTTTACAACACAACTTTTCACCAAATTTTACCAATACTTAGAAAGTTTGTTTTTCCATTCAGAACAATATTTTAACGTTCTGAGAAGTTCAAATAACGTGTTTTTGAGATGGTTTGGATCGAATCTTTCACTACGTAACTTTTCACCAAATAGTACAGACACTAAGAAAGTTTTTCTTTCCATTCATATCAATCTTTTTACGGTTTGAGGAGTTCAAATAACGTGTTTTTAGATAATTTGTATCGTATCTTTCACTACATAACTTTTCACCATATTTTACAAACACTAAGGAAGTTTGTTTTTCGATTCAAAACAATCTTTTAACGTTCTGAGGAGTTCAAATAACGTGTTTTTGAGATGGTTTGGATCTAATCTTTCACTACGTAGCTTTTCACCAAATTGTAAAAATACTAAGAAAGTTTTCTTTTCAATTCATAGCTATCTTTTTACGCTTTGAGGAGTTCAAATAACTTGTTTCTAGATCATTTGTATCGTATCTTTTACAACATAACTTTTCATCAAATTTTACAAAGACTAAGAAAGTTTGTTTTTCGATTCAAAACAATCTTTTAACGCTCTAAGGAGTCCAAATAGCTTGTTTTTGGGATGGTTTGGATCGAATCTTTTACTACGTTACTTTTCACCAAATTGTACAAACACAAAGAAAGTTTTTTTCCATTCATAGTAATCTTTTTACGCTTTGAGGAGTTCAAATCTTGTTTATAGATCATTTGTATCATATCATTTACTACATAACTTTTCACCAAAATTTACCAATACTAAGAAAGTTTGTTTTTCTATTCAGAACAATCTTTTAACGTTCTGAGAACTTCAAATAACGTGTTTTTGAGATGGTTTGGATCGAATCTTTCACTACGCAACTTTTCACCAAATTGTTCAAACACTAAGAAAGTTTTCTTTTTGAATCATAGAAATATGTTTACGCTTTGTGGAGTTCAAATAACTTGTTTTTAGATCATTTGTATCGTATCTTTAACTACATAACTTTTCACCATATTTTACAAACACTAAGGAAGTTTGTTTTTCGATTCAAAACAATCTTTTAACGTTCTAAGGAGTTCAAATAACGTGTTTTTGAGATGGTTTGGATTGAATCTTTCACTACGTAGCTTTTCACCAAATTGTAAAAATACTAAGAAAGTTTTCTTTTCGATTCATAGCAATATTTTTATGCTTTGAGGAGTTCAAATAACTTGTTTCTAGATCATTTGTATCGTATCTTTTACAACATAACTTTTAATCAAATTTTTCAAAGACTAAGAAAGTTTGTTTATCGATTCAAAACGATATTTTAACGCTCCAAGGAGTCCAAATAACTTGTTTTTGTGATGGTTTGCATCGACTCTTTTACTACGTAACTTTTCACCAAAGTATAAAAACACAAAGAAAGTTTTCTATTCGATTCATAGCAATCTTTTTACGGTTTGAGGAGTTCAAATAACGTGTTTTTAGATCATTTGTGTCGTTATCTTTCAGTACATAACTTTTCACCATATTTTACAAACACTAAGGAAGTTTGTTTTTCGATTCTAAACAATCTTTTAACGTTCCGAGGAGTTCAAATAACGTGTTTTTGAGATGGTTTGGATCGAATCTTTCACTACGTAACTTTTCACCAAATTGTATAAATACAAAGAAAGTTTTCTTTTCGATTCATAGCAATATTTTTACGCTTTGAGGAGTTCAAATAACTTGTTTCTAGATCATTTGTATCGTATCTTTTACAACATAACTTTTCATCAAATTTTACAAAGACTAAGAAAGTTGGTTTATCGATTCAAAACGACATTTTAACGCTCCAAGGAGTCCAGATAACTTGTTTTTGTGATGGTTTGCGTCGAATCTTTTACTACGTAACGTTTCACCAAATTGTACAAACACAAAGAAAGTTTTTTCTTTTCGATTCATAGCAATCTTGTTAGGCTTTGAGGAGTTCAAACAACGTGTTTTTAGATCTTTTGTATCGTATCTTTTAAAACATAACTTTTCATCAAAATTTACAAACACTAAGAAAGTTTGTTTTTCGATTCAAAACAATCTTTTAACTATCCGAGGAGTTCAAATAACGTGTTTTTGAGATGGTTTGGATCGAATCTTTCACTACTTAATTTTTCACCAAATTGTACAAACACTAAGAAAGTTTTCTTTTTGAATGATAGAAATATGTTTACGCTTTGAGGAGTTCAAATAACTTGTTTTTATATTATTTGTATCGTATGTTTTACTACATAACTTTTCACCAAATTTTATAAACACTAAGAATGTTTGTTTTTCGATTCAAAACAATCTTTTGACATCATGAGGAGTTCAAATATCGTGTTTTTGAGATGGTTTGGAACGAATCTTTCACTAAGTAACTTTTCACCAATTTGTAAAACCACTAAGAAAGTTTCTTTTCGATTCATTGCAATCTTGTTACGCTTTGAGGAGTTCAAATAACTTTTTTTAGATCATTTGTATCGTATCTTTTAAAACATAACTTTTCATGAAATTTTACAAAGACTTACAAAGTTTGTTTTTCAATTCAAAACGATCTTTTAACGCTTCTATGGAGTCCAAATAACTTGTTTTTGTGATGGTTTGGATCGAATCTTTTACTACGTTACTTTTCACCAAATTGTACAAACACTAAGAAAGTTTTTTTTTTTTCCATTCATAGCAATCTTTTTACGCTTTGTGGAGTTCAAATCTTGTTTATAGATCATTTGTATCGTATCTTTTACTACATAACTTTTCACCATATTTTACAAATACAAAGGAAGTTTGTTTTTCGATTCAAAACAATCTTTTAACGTTCTGAGGAGTTCAAATGACGTGTTTTTGAAATGGTTTGAATTGAATCTTTCACTACGTAACTTTTCACCAAATTGGAAAAACACTAAGAAATTTTTCTTTTCGATTCATACAAATCTTTTTAAGCTTTGAGGAGTTCAAATAACTTGTTTTGAGATCATTTATATCGTATCTTTTACTACATAACTTTTCACCTAATTTTACCAACACTAAGGAAGTTTGTTTTTCGATTCAAAACAATCTTTTAACTTTCTGAGGAGTTCAAATAACGTGTTTTTGAGATGGTTTGAATCAAATCTTTCACGACGTAACTTTTCACCAAATTGTACAAACACTAAGAAAGTTTTCTTTTCGATTCAAAGCAATCTTTTTACGGTTCGAGGAGTTCAAATAACGTGTTTTTAGATCATTTGTATCGTATCTTTTAAAACATAACTTTTCATCAAATTTTACAAAGACTAAGAAAGTATGTTTTTCATTTCAAAACAATCTTTTAACGGTCCGAGGAGTCCAAATAACTTGTTTTGTGATCGTTTGGATCGAATATTTTACTACGTAACTTTTCACCAAAGTGTACAAACAATAAGAAAGTTTTTCTTTCCATTCATAGCAATCTTTTTTACGGTTTGAGGAGTTCAAATAACTTGTTTCTAGATCGTTTGTATCGTATCTTTTACATCATAACTTTTCATGAAATTTCACAAACACTAAGAAAATTGGATTTTCGATTCAAAACTATCTTTTAACGCTCTAAGGAGTCCAAATAACTTGTTTTTGTGATCGTTTGGATCGAATCTTTTACTACGTAACTTTTCACCAAATTGTACAGACACTAAGAAAGTTTTTCTTTCCATTCATAGCAATTTTTGTACGGTTTGAGGAGTTCAAATAACGTGTTTTTAGATCATTTGTATCGTATCTTTTACTACATAACTTTTCACCATATTTTACAAACACTAAGGAAGTTTGTTTTTCTATTCAAAACAATCTTTTAACGTTCTGAGGAGTTCAAATAACATGTTTTTGAGATGGTTTGGATGGAATCTTTCACTACGTAACTTTTCAGCAAATTGTACAAACAGTAAGAAAGTTTTCTTTTCGATTCATACAAATCTGTTTACACTTTGAGGAGTTCAAATAACTTGTTTTTAGATCATTTAGATCGTATCTTTTACTACATAACTTTTCACAATATTTTACAAACACTAAGGAAGTTTGTTTTTCTATTCAAAACAATCTTTTAACGTTCTGAGGAGTTCAAATAACGTGTTTTTGAGATGGTTTGTATCAAATCTTCCACTATGTAACTTTTCACCAAATTGTAAAAACACTAAGAAAGTTTTCTTTTCGATTCATACAAATCTTTTTACGCTTTGTGGAGTCCAAATAACTTGTTTTGAGATCATTTCTATCGTATATTTTACTACATAACTTTTCACCTAATTTTACCATCACTAAGGAAGTTTGTTTTTCGATTCAAAACAATCTTTTAACGTTCTGAGGAGTTCAAATAACATGTTTTTGAGATGGTTTGAATCGAATCTTTTACTACGTAACTTTTCATCAATTTGTACAAACACTAAGAAAGTTTTTCTTTCCATTCATAGTAATTTTATTACGGTTTGAGGAGTTCAAATAACGTGTTTTTAGATCATTTGTATCGTATCTTTCAGTACATAACATTTCACCATATTTTACAAACACTAAGGAAGTTTGTTTTTCGATTCAAAACAATCTTTTAACGTTCTGAGGAGTTCAAATAACATGTTTTTGAGATGGTTTGGATCGAATGTTTCACTACGTTACTTTTCACCAAATTGTAAAAACACAAAGAAAGTTTTCTTTTCGATTCATAGCAAGATTTTTACGCTTTGAGGAGTTCAAATAACTTGTTTCTAGATCATTTGTATCGTATCTTTTACAACATAACTTTTCATCAAATTATACAAAGACTAAGAAAGTTTGTTTATCGATTCAAAATGATATTTTAACGCTCCAAGGAGTCCAAATAACTTGTTTTTCTGATGGTTTGCATCGACTCTTTTACTATGTAACTTTTCACCAAAGTGTACAAACACTAAGAAAGTTTTTCTTTCCATTCATAGCAATCTTTTTACCGCCTGAGGAGTTCAAATAACGTGTTTTTAGATCATTTGTATCGTATATTTCACTACATAACTTTTCACCATATTTTACAAACACTAAGGAAGTTTGTTTTTCAATTCAAAACAATCTTTTAACGTTCTGAGGAGTTCAAATAACGTGTTTTTGAGATGGTTCGGATTGAATCTTTCACTACGTAGCTTTTCACCAAATTGTAAAAATACTAAGAAAGTTTTCTTTTCAATCCATAGCAATCTTTTTACGCTTTGAGGAGTTCAAATAACTTGTTTCTAGATCATTTGTATCGTATCTTTTACAACATAACTTTTCATCAAATTATACAAAGACTAAGAAAGTTTGTTTATCGACTCAAAACGATATTTTAACGCTCCAAGGAGTCCAAATAACTTGTTTTTGTGATGGTTTGCATCGACTCTTTTACTACGTAACTTTTCACCAAAGTGTAAAAACACAAAGAAAGTTTTCTATTCGATTCATAACAATATTTTTACGGTTTGAGGAGTTCAAATAACGTGTTTTTAGATCATTTGTATCGTATCTTTCACTACATAACTTTTCACCATATTTTAAAAACACTAAGGAAGTTTGTTTTTCGATTCAAAACAATCTGTTAACGTTCTGAGGAGTTCAAATAACGTGTTTTTGAGATGGTTTGGATCGAAAATTTCACTACGTAACTTTTCACCAAATTGTAAAAACACTAAGAAAGTTTTCTTTTCCATTCATAGCAATCTTTTTACGTTTTGAGGAGTTCAAATAACTTGTTTCTAGATTATTTGTATCGTATCTTTTACAACATAAATTTTCATCAAATTTTACAAAGACTAAGAAAGTTTTTTTTTCGATTCAAAACAATCTTTTAACGCTCTAAGAAGTCCAAATAACTTGTTTTTGTGATTGTTTGGATCGAATCTTTTACTACGTAACTTTTCACCAAATTGTAAAAACACTAAGAAAATTTTCTTTTCAATTCATAGCAATCTTTTTACGCTTTGAGGAGTTCAAATAACTTGTTTCTAGATCATTTGTATCGTATCTTTTACGACATGACTTTTCACCAAATTTTACAAACACTAAGAAATTTTGTTTTTCGATTCAAAACAATCTTTTAACATCCTGAGGAGTTCAAATAACGTGTTTTTGAGATGGTTTGGATCGAATCTTTCACTACGTAATTTTTCACCAAATTGTACAAACAATAAGAAAGTTTTCTTTTTGAATCATAGAAATATGTTTACGCTTTGAGGAGTTCAAATAACTTGTTTTTAGATTATTTGTATCGTATCTTTTTCTACATAACTTTTCACCAAATTTTATAAACACTAAGAATGTTTGTTTTTCGATTCAAAACAATCTTTTAACATCCTGAGGAGTTCAAATATCGTGATTTTGAGATGGTTTGGAACGAATCTTTCACTAAGTAACTTTTCACCAATTTGTAAAACCACTAAGAAAGTTTCTTTTCGATTCATTGCAATCTTGTTACGCTTTGAGGAATTCAAATAACATTTTTTAGATCATTTGTATCGTATCTTTTAAAACATAACTTTTCATGAAATTTTACAAAGACTAACAAAGTTTGTTTTTGAATTCAAAACGATCTTTTAACGCTCTATGGAGTCCAAATAACTTGTTTTTGTGAAGGTTTGGATCTAATCTTTTACTACGTAACTTTTCACCAAATTGTACAAACACTAAGAAAGTTTTTTCTTTCCATTCATAGCAATCATTTTACGGTTTGAGGAGATGAAATAACGTGTTATTAGATCATTTGTATCGTATCTTTTACTACATAACTTTTCACCATATTTTACAAACACTAAGGAAGTTTGTTTTTCGATTCAAAACAATCTTTTAACGTTATGAGGAGTTCAAATGACGTGTTTTTGAAATGGTTTGAATTGAATCTTTCACTACGTAACTTTTCACCAAATTGTAAAAACACTAAGAAAGTTTTCTTTTCGATTCATACAAATATTTTTAAGCTTTGAGGAGTTCAAATAACTTGTTTTGAGATCATTTATATCGTATCTTTTACTACATGACTTTTCAGCTAATTTTACCAACACTAAGGAAGTTTGTTTTCCGATTCAAAACAATCTTTTAACGTTCTGAGGAGTTCAAATAACGTGTTTTTGAGATGGTTTGAATCAAATCTTTCATGACGTAACTTTTCACCAAATTGTACAAACACTAAGAAAGTTTTCTTTTCGATTCAAAGCAATCTTTTTACGGTTCGAGGAGTGCAAATAACGTGTTTTTAGATCATTTGTATCGTATCTTTTAAAACATAACTTTTCATCAAATTTTACAAAGACTAAGAAAGTATGTTTTTCGATTTCAAAACAATCTTTTAACGCTCTGAGGAGTCCAAATAACTTGTTTTGTGATCGTTTGGATCGAATCTTTTACTACGTAACTTTTCACCAAAGTGTACAAACAATAAGAATGTTTTTCTTTCCATTCATCGCAATCTTTTTACGGTTTGAGGAGTTCAAATGACTTGTTTCTAGATCGTTTGTATCGTATCTTTTACAACATAACTTTTCATGAAATTTCACAAACACTAAGAAAGTTTTATTTTCGATTCAAAACAATCTTTTAACGCTCTAAGGAGTCCAAATAACTTGTTTTTGTGATGGTTTGGATCGAATCTTTTACTACGTAATTTTTCACCAAATTGTACAAACACTAAGAAAGTTTTTCTTTCCATTCATAGCAATTTTTGTACGGTTTAGGAGTTCAAATAACGTGTTTTTAGATCATTTGTATCGTATCTTTTACTACATAACTTTTCACCATATTTTACTAACACTAAGGAAGTTTGTTTTTCGATTCAAAACAATCTTTTAACGTTCTGAGGAGTTCAAATAACATGTTTTTGAGATGATTTGGACCGAATCTTTCACTACGCAACTTTTCACCAAATTGTACAAACAGTAAGAAAATTTTCATTTCGATTCATGCAAATCTTTTTACACTTTGAGGAGTTTAAATGACTTGTTTTTAGATCATTTATATCGTATCTTTTACTACATAACTTTTCACAAAATTTTACAAACACTAAGGAAGTTTGTTTTTCAATTCAAAACAATCTTTTAACGTTCTGAGGAGTTCAAATAACGTGTTTTTGAGATGGTTTGTATCAAATCTTCCACTATGTAACTTTTCACCAAATTGTAAAAACACTAAGAAAGTTTTCTTTTCGATTCATACAAATCATTTTACGATTTGAGGAGTTCAAATAACTTGTTTTGAGATCATTTGTATCGTATCTTTTACTACATAACTTTTCACCTCATTTTACCATCACTAAGGAAGTTTGTTTTTCGATTCAAAACAATCTTTTAACGTTCTGAGGAGTTCAAATAACATGTTTTTGAGATGGTTTGAATCGAATCTTTTACTACGTAACTTTTCACCAAATTGTACAAACACTAAGAAAGTTTTTCTTTCCATTCATAGTAAGTTTATTACGGTTTGAGGAGTTCAAATAACGTGTTTTTAGATCATTTGTATCGTATCTTTCACTACATAACTTTTCACCATATTTTACAAACACTAAGGAAGTTTGTTTTTCGATTCAAAACAATCTTTTAACGTTCTGAGGAGTTCAAATAACATGTTTTTGAGATGGTTTGGATCGAATCTTTCACTACGTTACTTTTCACCAAATTGTAAAAACACAAAGAAAGTTTTCTTTTCGATTCATAGCAATATTTTTACGCTTTGAGGAGTTCAAATAACTTGTTTCTAGATCATTTGTATCGTATCTTTTACAACATAACTTTTTATCAAATTATACAAAGACAAAGAAAGTTTGTTTATCGATTCAAAATGATATTTTAACGCTGCAAGCAGTCCAAATAACTTGTTTTTGTGATGGTTTGCATCGACTCTTTTACTACGTAACTTTTCACCAAAGTGTACAAACACTAAGAGAGTTTTTCTTTCCATTCATAGCAATCTTTTTACGGTCTGAGGAGTTCAAATAACGTGTTTTTAGATCATTTGTATCGTATCTTTCACTACATAACTTTTCACCATATTTTACAAACACTAAGGAAGTTTGTTTTTCGATTCAAAACAATCTTTTAACGTTCTGAGGAGTTCAAATAGCGTGTTTTTGAGATGGTTCGGATTGAATCTTTCACTACGTAGCTTTTCACCAAATTGTAAAAACACAAAGAAAGTTTTCTTTTCGATTCATAGCAATATTTTTACGCTTTGAGGAGTTCAAATAACTTGTTTCTAGATCATTTGTATCGTATCTTTTACAACATAACTTTTCATCAAATTATACAAAGACTAAGAAAGTTTGTTTATCGATTCAAAACGATATTTTAACGCTCCAAGCAGTCCAAATAACTTGTTTTTGTGATGGTTTGCATCGACTCTTTTACTACATAACTTTTCACCAAAGTGTACAAACACTAAGAAAGTTTTTCTTTCCATTCATAGCAATCTTTTTACGTTCTGAGGAGTTCAAATAACGTGTTTTTAGATCATTTGTATCGTATCTTTCACTACATAACTTTTCACCATATTTTACAAACACTAAGAAAGTTCTCATTTCGATTCTTAGAAATCTTTTTACGTTTTGAGGAGGTCAAATAACTTGTTTTTACATCATTTGTATCGTATCTTTTACTACATAACTTTTCACCAAAATTTATCAACACTAAGAAACTTTGTTTTTCGATTCAAAACAATCTGTTAACGCTCTAAGGAGTCCAAATAACTTGTTTTGGTGATGGTTCGGATCGAATATTTAACTACGTAACTTTTCACCAAATTGTACAAACTCTAAGAAAGTTTTTCTTTCCATTCATAGCAATCTTTTAACGGTTTGAGGAGTTCAAATTACGTGTTTTTAGATCATTTGTATCGTATTTTTAACTACATAATTTTTCACCAAATTTTACGACCACTAAGGAAGTTTGTTTTTCGATTTAAAACAATCTTTTAACGTTATGAGGAGTTCAAACAACGTGTTTTTGAGATGGATTTGATCGACTCTTTCACTATGTAACTTTTCACCAAATTGTAAAACCACTAAAAAAGTTTTCTTTTCGATTCATAGCAAACTTTTTACGCTTGGAGGAGTTCAAATAACTTGTTTTAGATCATTTGTATCGTATCTTTTAAAACATAACTTTTCATCAAATTTTACAACGACTAAGAAAGTTTGTTTTTCGATTCGAAACGATCTTATAACACTCTAAGGAGTCCAAATGACTTGTGTTGTGATGGTTTGGATCGAATCTTTTACTATGTAACTTTTCACCAAATTGTATAAACAGTAAGAAAGTTTTTCTTTCCATTCATTGCAATCTTTTTACGGTTTGAGGAGATCAAATAACGTGTTTTTAGATCATTTGTATCGTATCTTTTACTACATAACTTTTTACCACATTTTACAAATACTAAGGAAGTTTGTTTTTCGATTAAAATCAATCTTTTAAGGTTCTGAGGAGTTCGAATGACGTGTTTTTGAAATGGTTTGAATCGAATCTTTCACTACGTAACTTTTCACCAAATTGTAAAAACACTAAGCAAGTTTTCTTTTCGTTTCATAGCAATATTTTTATGCTTTGAGGAGTTCAAATAACTTGTTTCTAGATCATTTCTATCGCATCTTTTACAACAAACCTTTTCATGAAATTTTACAAACACTAAGAAAGTTTGATTTTCGATTCAAAACAATCTTTTAACGCTATAAGGAGTCCAAATAACTTGTTTTTGTGATGGTTTGGATCGAATCTTTTACTACGTAACTTTTCACCAAATTGTACAAACACTAAGAAAGTTTTTCTTCCCATTCACAGCAATTTTTTTACGGTTTGAGGAGTTCAAATAACGTGTTTTTAGATAATTTGTATTGTATCTTTCACCACATAACTTTTCACCATATTTTACAAACATTGGAAGTTTGTTTTTCGATTCAAAACAATCTTTTAACGTTCTGAGGAGTTCAAACAACGTGTTTTTGAAATGGTTTTGTTCGAATCTTTCACTAAGTAACTTTTCACCAAATTGTAAAACCACTAAAAAAGTTTTCTTTTCGATTCATAGCAAAAATTTTACGCTTTGAAGAGTTCAAATAACTTGTTTTTAGATCATTTGTATCGTATCTTTTAAAACATAACTTTTCATCAAATTTTACAAAGACTAAGAAAGTTTGTTTTTCGATTCAAAACGATCTTATAACGCTCTAAGGAGTCCAAATAACTTGTTTTGTGATGGTTTAGATCGAATATTTTACTACGTAACTTTTCACCAAATTGTACAAACAGTAAGAAAGTTTTTGTTTCCATTCATAGCAATCTTTTTACTCTTTGTGGAGTTCAAATCTTGGTTCTAGATCATTTGTATCATATCTTTTACTACATAACTTTTCACCAAATTTTACCAGTACTAAGAAAGTTTGTTTTTCAATTCAGAACAATCTTTTAACGTTCTGAGAACTTCAAATAACGTGTTTTTGAGATGGTTTGGATCGAATCTTTCACTACGTAACTTTTCACCAAATTCTACAAACACTAACAAAGTTTTTCTTTCCATTCATAGCAATCTTTTTACGGTTTGAGGAGATCAAATAACGTGTTTTTAGATCATTTGTATCGTATCTTTTACTGCATAACTTTTCACCATATTTTACAAATACTAAGGAAGTTTGTTTTTCGATTCAAAACAATCTTTTAACGTTCTGAGGAGTCCAAATAACTTGTTTTTGTGATGGTTTGCATCGACTCTTTTACTACGTAACTTTTCACCAAAGTGTAAAAACACAAAGAAAGTTTTCTATTCGATTCATAGCAATCTTTTTACGGTTTAAGGAGTTCAAATAACGTGTTTTTAGATCATTTGTATCATATCTTTCACTACATAACTTTTCACCATATTTTAAAAACACTAAGGAAGTTTGTTTTTCGATTCAAAACAATCTGTTAACGTTCTGAGGAGTTCAAATAACGTGTTTTTGAGATTGTTTGGATCAAAAATTTCACTACGTGACTTTTCACCAAATTGTAAAAACACTAAGAAAGTTTTCTTTTCCATTCATAGCAATCTTTTTACGTTTTGAGGAGTTCAAATAACTTGTTTCTAGATTATTTGTATCGTATCTTTTACAACATAAATTTTCATCAAATTTTACAAAGACTAAGAAAGTTTTTTTTCCGATTCAAAACAATCTTTTAACGCTCTAAGAAGTCCAAATAACTTGTTTTTGTGATTGTTTGGATCGAATCTTTTACTACGTAACTTTTCACCAAATTGTAAAAACACTAAGAAAATTTTCTTTTCAATTCATAGCAATCTTTTTACGCTTTGAGGAGTTCAAATAACTTGTTTCTAGATCATTTGTATCGTATCTTTTACGACATGACTTTTCACCAAATTTTACAAACACTAAGAAATTTTATTTTTCGATTCAAAACAATCTTTTAACATCCTGAGGAGTTCAAATAACGTGTTTTTGAGATGGTTTGGATCGAATCTTTCACTACGTAATTTTTCACCAAATTGTACAAACAATAAGAAAGTTTTCTTTTTGAATCATAGAAATATGTTTACGCTTTGAGGAGTTCAAATAACTTGTTTTTAGATTATTTGTATCGTATCTTTTTCTACATAACTTTTCACCAAATTTTATAAACACTAAGAATGTTTGTTTTTCGATTCAAAACAATCTTTTAACATCCTGAGGAGTTCAAATATCGTGATTTTGAGATGGTTTGGAACGAATCTTTCACTAAGTAACTTTTCACCAATTTGTAAAACCACTAAGAAAGTTTCTTTTCGATTCATTGCAATCTTGTTACGCTTTGAGGAATTCAAATAACATTTTTTAGATCATTTGTATCGTATCTTTTAAAACATAACTTTTCATGAAATTTTACAAAGACTAACAAAGTTTGTTTTTCAATTCAAAACGATCTTTTAACGCTCTATGGAGTCCAAATAACTTGTTTTTGTGAAGGTTTGGATCTAATCTTTTACTACGTAACTTTTCACCAAATTGTACAAACACTAAGAAAGTTTTTTCTTTCCATTCATAGCAATCATTTTACGGTTTGAGGAGATCAAATAACGTGTTATTAGATCATTTGTATCGTATCTTTTACTACATAACTTTTCACCATATTTTACAAACACTAAGGAAGTTTGTTTTTCGATTCAAAACAATCTTTTAACGTTCTGAGAAGTTCAAATGACGTGTTTTTGAAATGGTTTGAATTGAATCTTTCACTACGTAACTTTTCACCAAATTGTAAAAACACTAAGAAAGTTTTCTTTTCGATTCATACAAATCTTTTTAAGCTTTGAGGAGTTCAAATAACTTGTTTTGAGATCATTTATATCGTATCTTTTACTACATGACTTTTCAGCTAATTTTACCAACACTAAGGAAGTTTGTTTTTCGATTCAAAACAATCTTTTAACGTTCTGAGGAGTTCAAATAACGTGTTTTTGAGATGGTTTGAGTCAAATCTTTCATGACGTAACTTTTCACCAAATTGTACAAACACTAAGAAAGTTTTCTTTTCGATTCAAAGCAATCTTTTTACGGTTCGAGGAGTGCAAATAACGTGTTTTTAGATCATTTGTATCGTATCTTTTAAAACATAACTTTTCATCAAATTTTACAAAGACTAAGAAAGTATGTTTTTCGATTTCAAAACAATCTTTTAACGCTCTGAGGAGTCCAAATAACTTGTTTTGTGATCGTTTGGATCGAATCTTTTACTACGTAACTTTTCACCAAAGTGTACAAACAATAAGAAAGTTTTTCTTTCCATTCATCGCAATCTTTTTACGGTTTGAGGAGTTCAAATGACTTGTTTCTAGATCGTTTGTATCGTATTTTTTACAACATAACTTTTCATGAAATTTCACAAACACTAAGAAAGTTTTATTTTCGATTCAAAACAATCTTTTAATGCTCTAAGGAGTCCAAATAACTTGTTTTTGTGATGGTTTGGATCGAATCTTTTACTACGTAATTTTTCACCAAATTGTACAAACACTAAGAAAGTTTTTCTTTCCATTCATAGCAATTTTTGTACGGTTTGAGGAGTTCAAATAACGTGTTTTTAGATCATTTGTATCGTATCTTTTACTACATAACTTTTCACCATATTTTACTAACACTAAGGAAGTTTGTTTTTCGATTCAAAACAATCTTTTAACGTTCTGAGGAGTTCAAATAACATGTTTTTGAGATGGTTTGGATCGAATCTTTCACTACGCAACTTTTCACCAAATTGTACAAACAGTAAGAAAATTTTCATTTCGATTCATACAAATCTTTTTACACTTTGAGGAGTTTAAATGACTTGTTTTTAGATCATTTATATCGTATCTTTTACTACATAACTTTTCACAAAATTTTACAAACACTAAGAAAGTTTGTTTTTCTATTCAAAACAATCTTTTAACGTTCTGAGGAGTTCAAATAACGTGTTTTTGAGATGGTTTGTATCAAATCTTCCACTATGTAACTTTTCACCAAATTGTAAAAACACTAAGAAAGTTTTCTTTTCGATTCATACAAATCTTTTTACGATTTGAGGAGTTCAAATAACTTGTTTTGAGATCATTTGTATCGTATCTTTTACTACATAACTTTTCACCTCATTTTACCATCACTAAGGAAGTTTGTTTTTCGATTCAAAACAATCTTTTAACGTTCTGAGGAGTTCAAATAACATGTTTTTGAGATGGTTTGGATCGAATCTTTCACTACGCAACTTTTCACCAAACTATACAAACAGTAAGAAAATTTTCATTTCGATTCATACAAATCTTTTTACACTTTGAGGAGTTTAAATGACTTGTTTTTAGATCATTTATATCATATCTTTTACTACATAACTTTTCACAAAATTTTACAAACACTAAGGAAGTTTGTTTTTCTATTCAAAACAATCTTTTAACGTTCTGAGGAGTTCAAATAACGTGTTTTTGAGATGGTTTGTATCAAATCTTCCACTATGTAACTTTTCACCAAATTGTAAAAACACTAAGAAAGTTTTCTTTTCGATTCATACAAATCATTTTACGATTTGAGGAGTTCAAATAACTTGTTTTGAGATCATTTGTATCGTATCTTTTACTACATAACTTTTCAGCTCATTTTACCATCACTAAGGAAGTTTGTTTTTAGATTCAAAACAATCTTTTAACGTTCTGAGGAGTTCAAATAACATGTTTTTGAGATGGTTTGAATCGAATCTTTTACTACGTAACTTTTCACCAAATTGTACAAACACTAAGAAAGTTTTTCTTTCCATTCATAGTAAGTTTATTACGGTTTGAGGAGTTCAAATAACGTGTTTTTAGATCATTTGTATCGTATCTTTCACTATATAACTTTTCACCATATTTTACAAACACTAAGGAAGTTTGTTTTTCGATTCAAAACAATCTTTTAACGTTCTGAGGAGTTCAAATAACATGTTTTTGAGATGGTTTGGATCGAATCTTTCACTACGTTACTTTTCACCAAATTGTAAAAACACAAAGAAAGTTTTCTTTTCGATTCATAGCAATATTTTTACGCTTTGAGGAGTTCAAATAACTTGTTTCTAGATCATTTGTATCGTATCTTTTACAACATAACTTTTTATCAAATTATACAAAGACAAAGAAAGTTTGTTTATCGATTCAAAATGATATTTTAACGCTGCAAGCAGTCCAAATAACTTGTTTTTGTGATGGTTTGCATCGACTCTTTTACTACGTAACTTTTCACCAAAGTGTACAAACACTAAGAGAGTTTTTCTTTCCATTCATAGCAATCTTTTTACGGTCTGAGGAGTTCAAATAACGTGTTTTTAGATCATTTGTATCGTATCTTTCACTACATAACTTTTCACCATATTTTACAAACACTAAGGAAGTTTGTTTTTCGATTCAAAACAATCTTTTAACGTTCTGAGGAGTTCAAATAACGTGTTTTTGAGATGGTTCGGATTGAATCTTTCACTACGTAGCTTTTCACCAAATTGTAAAAACACAAAGAAAGTTTTCTTTTCGATTCATAGCAATATTTTTACGCTTTGAGGAGTTCAAATAACTTGTTTCTAGATCATTTGTATCGTATCTTTTACAACATAACTTTTCATCAAATTTTACAAAGACTAAGAAAGTTTGTTTATCGATTCAAAACGATATTTTAACGCTCCAAGCAGTCCAAATAACTTGTTTTTGTGATGGTTTGCA
This sequence comes from Luzula sylvatica, assembly GCA_946800325.1. Classification (NCBI taxonomy): domain Eukaryota; kingdom Viridiplantae; phylum Streptophyta; class Magnoliopsida; order Poales; family Juncaceae; genus Luzula; species Luzula sylvatica. The sequence goes on along the minus strand of OX326960.1, from coordinate 54,953,163 downwards.
TCGACTCTTTTACTACATAACTTTTCACCAAAGTGTACAAACACTAAGAAAGTTTTTCTTTCCATTCATAGCAATCTTTTTACGGTCTGAGGAGTTCAAATAACGTGTTTTTAGATCATTTGTATCGTATCTTTCACTACATAACTTTTCACCATATTTTACAAACACTAAGAAAGTTCTCATTTCGATTCTTAGAAATCTATTTACGTTTTGAGGAGGTCAAATAACTTGTTTTTACATCATTTGTATCGTATCTTTTACTACATAACTTTTCACCAAAATTTATCAACACTAAGAAACTTTGTTTTTCGATTCAAAACAATCTGTTAACGCTCTAATGAGTCCAAATAACTTGTTTTGGTGATGGTTCGGATCGAATATTTAACTACGTAACTTTTCACCAAATTGTACAAACTCTAAGAAAGTTTTTCTTTCCATTCATAGCAATCTTTTAACGGTTTGAGGAGTTCAAATAACGTGTTTTTAGATCATTTGTATCGTATTTTTAACTACATAACTTTTCACCAAATTTTACGACCACTAAGGAAGTTTGTTTTTCGATTTAAAACAATCTTTTAACGTTCTGAGGAGTTCAAACAACGTGTTTTTGATATGGATTTGATCGACTCTTTCACTATGTAACTTTTCACCAAATTGTAAAAACCACTAAAAAAGTTTTCTTTTCGATTCATAGCAAACTTTTTACGCTTGGAGGAGTTCAAATAACTTGTTTTTAGATCATTTGTATCGTATCTTTTAAAACATAACTTTTCATCAAATTTTACAACGACTAAGAAAGTTTGTTTTTCGATTCGAAACGATCTTATAACACTCTAAGGAGTCCAAATGACTTGTTTTGTGATGGTTTAGATCGAATCTTTTACTATGTAACTTTTCACCAAATTGTATAAACAGTAAGAAAGTTTTTCTATCCATTCATTGCAATCTTTTTACGGTTTGAGGAGATCAAATAACATGTTTTTAGATCATTTGTATCGTATCTTTTACTACATAACTTTTCACCACATTTTACAAATACTAAGGAAGTTTGTTTTTCGATTAAAATCAATCTTTTAAGGTTCTGAGGAGTTCGAATGACGTGTTTTTGAAATGGTTTGAATCGAATCTTTCACTACGTAACTTTTCACCAAATTGTAAAAACACTAAGCAAGTTTTCTTTTCGATTCATAGCATTTTATGCTTTGAGGAGTTCAAATAACTTGTTTCTAGATCATTTGTATCGCATCTTTTACAACAAAACTTTTCATGAAATTTTACAAACACTAAGAAAGTTTGATTTTCGATTCAAAACAATCTTTTAACGCTATAAGGAGTCCAAATAACTTGTTTTTGTGATGGTTTGGATCGAATCTTTTACTACGTAACTTTTCACCAAATTGTACAAACACTAAGAAAGTTTTTCTTCCCATTCATAGCAATTTTTTTACGGTTTGAGGAGTTCAAATAACGTGTTTTTAGATAATTTGTATTGTATCTTTCACCACATAACTTTTCACCATATTTTACAAACATTGGAAGTTTGTTTTTCGATTCAAAACAATCTTTTAACGTTCTGAGGAGTTCAAACAACGTGTTTTTGAAATGGTTTTGTTCGAATCTTTCACTAAGTAACTTTTCACCAAATTGTAAAACCACTAAAAAAGTTTTCTTTTCGATTCATAGCAAAAATTTTACGCTTTGAAGAGTTCAAATAACTTGTTTTTTGATCATTTGTATCGTATCTTTCAAAACATAACTTTTCATCAAATTTTACAAAGACTAAGAAAGTTTGTTTTTCGATTCAAAACGATCTTATAACGCTCTAAGGAGTCCAAATAACTTGTTTTGTGATGGTTTAGATCGAATCTTTTACTACGTAACTTTTCACCAAATTGTACAAACAGTAAGAAAGTTTTTGTTTCCATTCATAGCAATCTTTTTACTCTTTGTGGAGTTCAAATCTTGGTTCTAGATCATTTGTATCATATCTTTTACTACATAACTTTTCACCAAATTTTACCAGTACTAAGAAAGTTTGTTTTTCAATTCAGAACAATCTTTTAACGTTCTGAGAACTTCAAATAACGTGTTTTTGAGATGGTTTGGATCGAATCTTTCACTACGTAACTTTTCACCAAATTCTACAAACACTAACAAAGTTTTTCTTTCCATTCATAGCAATCTTTTTACGGTTTGAGGAGATCAAATAACGTGTTTCTAGATCATTTGTATCGTATCTTTTACTGCATAACTTTTCACCATATTTTACAAATACTAAGGAAGTTTGTTTTTCGATTCAAAACAATCTTTTAACGTTCTGAGGAGTTCAAATAACTTGTTTTGGTGATGGTTCGGATCGAATATTTCACTACGTAACTTTTCCCAAAATTGTAAAAACACTTAGAAAGTTTTCTTTTCGATTCATAGCAATATTTTTATGCTTTGAGGAGTTCAAATAACTTGTTTCTAGATCATTTGTAACGTATTAACTTTTCGTCAAATTTATAAAGACTAAGAAAGTTTGTTTTTCGATTCAAAACAATCTTTTAACGCTCTAAGGATTCCAAATAACTTATTTTTGTGATGGTTTGGATCGAATCGTTTACTACGTTACTTTTCACCAAATTGTACAAACACTAAGAAAGTTTTTTTTTCCATTCATAGCAATCTTTTTACGCTTTGTGGAGTTCAAATCTTGTTTCTAGGTCATTTGTATCATATCATTTACTACATAACTTTTCACCAAATTTTACCAATACTAAGAAAGTTTGTTTTTCAATTCAGAACAAACTTTTAACGTTCTGAGAACTTCAAATAACGTGTTTTTGAGATGGTTTCGATCGAATCTTTCACTACGTAACTTTTCACCAAATTGTACAAACACTAAGAAAGTTTTTCTTCCCATTCATAGCAATCTTTTTACGGTTTGAGGAGATCAAATAACGTGTTTTTAGATCATTTGTATCGTATCTTTTACAACATAACTTTTCATCAAATTTGACAAAGACAAAGAAAGTTTGTTTTACGATTCAAAACAATCTGTTAACGCTCTAAGGAGTCAAAATAACTTGTTTTTGTGATGGTTTGGATCGAATCTTTTACTACAAGAACTTTTCATCAAATTGTACAAACACTAAGAGAGTTTTTCTTTCCATTCATAGCAATCTTTTTACGCTTTGAGGAGTTAAAATAACTTGTTTTTAGATCATTTGTATCGTATGTTTTACAACATAACTTTTCATCAAATCTTACAAAGACTAAGAAAGTTGTTTTTGGAATGGTTTGGATCGACTCTTTTACTTCGTAACTTTTCACCAAATTGTACGAACACTAAGAAAGTTTTTATTTCCATTCATAGCAATCTTTTTACGGTTTGAGGTGTTCAAATAACATGTATTAGATCATTTGCATCGTATCTTTTACTACATAACTTTTCCCCAAATTTTACAGACACTAAGGAAGTTTGTTTTTCGATTCATACAAATCTTTTTAAGCTTTGAGGAGTTCAAATAACTTGTTTTGAGATCATTTATATCGTATCTTTTACTACATGACTTTTCACCTAATTTTACCAACACTAAGGAAGTTTGTTTTTCGATTCAAAACAATCTTTTAACGTTCTGAGGAGTTCAAATAACGTGTTTTTGAGATGGTTAGAATCAAATCTTTCACGACGTAACTTTTCACCAAATTGTACAAACACTAAGAAAGTTTTCTTTTCGATTCAAAGCAATCTTTTTACGGTTCGAGGAGTGCAAATAACGTGTTTTTAGATCATTTGTATCGTATCTTTTAAAACATAACTTTTCATCAAATTTTACAAAGACTAAGAAAGTATGTTTTTCGATTTCAAAACAATCTTTTAACGCTCTGAGGAGTCCAAATAACTTGTTTTGTGATCGTTTGGATCGAATCTTTTACTGCGAAACTTTTCACCAAAGTGTACAAACAATAAGAAAGTTTTTCTTTCCATTCATAGCAATCTTTTTACGGTTTGAGGAGTTCAAATAACGTGTTTTTCATTTGTATCGTATCTTTTACTACATAACTTTTCACCATATTTTACAAACACTAAGGAAGTTTGTTTTTCGATTCAAAACAATCTTTTAACGTTCTGAGGAGTTCTAATAACATGTTTTTGAGAGGGTTTGGATCGAATCTTTCACTACGCAACTTTTCACCAAATTGTACAAACAGTAAGAAAGTTTTCTTTTCGATTCAAAACAATCTTTTAACATCCTGAGGAGTTCAAATATCGTGTTTTTGAGATGGTTTGGAACGAATCTTTCACTAAGTAACTTTTCACCAATTTGTAAAACCACTAAGAAAGTTTCTTTTCGATTCATTGCAGTCTTGTTACGCTTTGAGGAGTTCAAATAACTTTTTTTAGATCATTTGTATCGTATCTTTTAAAACATAACTTTTCATGAAATTTTACAAAGACTAACAAAGTTTGTTTTTCAATTCAAAACGACCTTTTAACGCTCTATGGAGTCCAAATAACTTGTTTTTGTGAAGGTTTGGATCTAATCTTTTACTACGTAACTTTTCACCAAATTGTACAAACACTAAGAAAGTTTTTCTTTCCATTCATAGCAATCTTTTTACGGTTTGAGGAGATCAAATAACGTGTTATTAGATCATTTGTATCGTATCTTTTACTACATAACTTTTCACCATATTTTACAAACACTAAGGAAGTTTGTTTTTCGATTCAAAACAATCTTTTAACGTTCAGAGGAGTTCAAATGACGTGTTTTTGAAATGGTTTGAATTGAATCTTTCACTACGTAACTTTTCTCCAAATTGTAAAAACACTAAGAAAGTTTTCTTTTCGATTCATACAAATCTTTTTAAGCTTTGAAGAGTTCAAATAACTTGTTTTGAGATCATTTATTCTTTTACTACATGACTTTTCACCTAATTTTACCAACACTAAGGAAGTTTGTTTTTCGATTCAAAACAATCTTTTAACGTTCTGAGGAGTTCAAATAACGTGTTTTTGAGATGGTTTGAATCAAATCTTTCACGACGTAACTTTTCACCAAATTGTACAAACACTAAGAAAGTTTTCTTTTCGATTCAAAGCAATCTTTTTACGGTTCGAGGAGTGAAAATAACGTGTTTTTAGATCTTTTGTATCGTATCTTTTAAAACATAACTTTTCATCAAATTTTACAAAGACTAAGAAAGTATGTTTTTCGATTTCAAAACAATCTTTTAACGCTCTGAGGAGTCCAAATAACTTGTTTTGTGATCGTTTGGATCGAATCTTTTACTACGTAACTTTTCACCAAAGTGTACAAACAATAAGAAAGTTTTTCTTTCCATTCATAGCAATCTTTTTACGGTTTGAGGAGTTCAAATAACGTGTTTTTAGATCATTTGTATCGTATCTTTCACTACATAACTTTTCATCATATTTTACAAACACTAAGGAAGTTTGTTTTTCGATTCAAAACAATCTTTTAACGTTCTGAGGAGTTCAAATAACATGTTTTTGAGATGGTTTGGATCGAATCTTTCACTACGCAACTTTTCACCAAATTGTACAAACAGTAAGAAAGTTTTCTTTTCGATTCATACAAATCTTTTTACACTTTGAGGAGTTTAAATGACTTGTTTTTAGATCATTTATATCGTATCTTTTACTACATAACTTTTCACAAAATTTTACAAACACTAAGGAAGTTTGTTTTTCTATTCAAAACAATCTTTTACCTTTCTGAGGAGTTCAAATAACGTGTTTTTGAGATGGTTTGTATCAAATCTTCCACTTTGTAACTTTTCACCAAATTGTAAAAACACTAAGAAAGTTTTCTTTTCGATTCATACAAATCTTTTTACGCTTTGAGGAGTTCAAATAACTTGTTTTGAGATCATTTGTATCGTATCTTTTACTACATAACTTTTCACCTCATTTTACCATCACTAAGGAAGTATGTTTTTCGATTCAAAACAATCTTTTAACGTTCTGAGGAGTTCAAATAACATGTTTTTGAGATGGTTTGAATCGAATCTTTTACTACGTAACTTTTCACCAAATTGTACAAACACTAAGAAAGTTTTCTTTTCGATTCAAAGCAATCTTTTTACGGTTCGAGGAGTGCAAATAACGTGTTTTTAGATCATTTGTATCGTATCTTTTAAAACATAACTTTTCATCAAATTTTACAAAGACTAAGAAAGTATGTTTTTCGATTTCAAAACAATCTTTTAACGCTCTAAGGAGTCCAAATAACTTGTTTTGTGATCATTTGTATCGTATCTTTTACTACATAACTTTTCACCATATTTTACAAACACTAAGGAAGTTTGTTTTTCGATTCAAAACAATCTTTTAACGTTCTGAGGAGTTCAAATAACATGTTTTTGAGATGGTTTGGATCGAATCTTTCACTACGCAACTTTTCACCAAATTGTACAAACAGTAAGAAAGTTTTCTTTTCGATTCATACAAATCTTTTTACACTTTGAGGAGTTCAAATGACTTGTTTTTAGATCATTTATATCGTATCTTTTACTACATAACTTTTCACAAAATTTTACAAACACTAAGGAAGTTTGTTTTTCTATTCAAAACAATCTTTTAACGTTCTGAGGAGTTCAAATAACGTGTTTTTGAGATGGTTTGTATCAAATCTTCCACTATGTAACTTTTCACCAAATTGTAAAAACACTAAGAAAGTTTTCTTTTCGATTCATACAAATCTTTTTACGCTTTGAGGAGTTCAAATAACTTGTTTTGAGATCATTTGTATCGAATCTTTTACTACATAACTTTTCACCTCATTTTACCATCACTAAAGAAGTTTGTTTTTCGATTCAAAACAATCTTTTAACGTTCTGAGGAGTTCAAATAACATGTTTTTGAGATGGTTTGAATCGAATCTTTTACTACGTAACTTTTCACCAAGTTGTACAAACACTAAGAAAGTTTTTCTTTCCATTCATGTAAGTTTATTACGGTTTGAGGAGTTCAAATAACGTGTTTTTAGATCATCTGTATCGTATCTTTCAGTACATAACTTTTCACCATATTTTACAAACACTAAGGAAGTTTGTTTTTCGATTCAAAACAATCTTTTAACGTTCTGAGGAGTTCAAATAACATGTTTTTTAGATGGTTTGGATCGAATCTTTCACTACGTTACTTTTCACCAAATTGTAAAAACACAAAGAAAGTTTTCTTTTCGATTCATAGCAATATTTTTACGCTTTGAGTAGTTCAAATAACTTGTTTCTAGATCATTTGTATCGTATCTTTTACAACATAACTTTTCATCAAATTATACAAAGACTAAGAAAGTTTGTTTATCAATTCAAAACGATATTTTAACGCTCCAAGCAGTCCAAATAACTTGTTTTTGTGATGGTTTGCATCGACTCTTTTACTACGTAACTTTTCACCAAAGTGTACAAACACTAAGAAAGTTTTTCTTTCCATTCATAGCAATCTTTTTACGGTCTGAGGAGTTCAAATAACGTGTTTTTAGATCATTTGTATCATATCTTTCACTACATAACTTTTCACCATATTTTACAAACACTAAGAAAGTTCTCATTTCGATTCTTAGAAATCTTTTTACGTTTTGAGGAGGTCAAATAACTTGTTTTTACATCATTTGTATCGTATCTTTTACTACATAACTTTTCACCAAAATTTATCAACACTAAGAAACTTTGTTTTTCGATTCAAAACAATCTGTTAACGCTCTAAGGAGTCCAAATAACTTGTTTTGGTGATGGTTCGGATCGAATATTTAACTACGTAACTTTTCACCAAATTGTACAAACACTAAGAAAGTTTTTCTTCCCATTCATAGCAATTTTTTTACGGTTTGAGGAGTTCAAATAACGTGTTTTTAGATAATTTGTATTGTATCTTTCACTACATAACTTTTCACCATATTTTACAAACATTGGAAGTTTGTTTTTCGATTCAAAACAATCTTTTAACGTTCTGAGGAGTTCAAACAACGTGTTTTTGAAATGGTTTTGATCGAATCTTTCACTAAGTAACTTTTCACCAAATTGTAAAACCACTAAAAAAGTTTTCTTTTCGATTCATAGCAAACTTTTTACGCTTTGAAGAGTTCAAATAACTTGTTTTTAGATCATTTGTATCGAATCTTTTAAAACATAACTTTTCATCAAATTTTACAAAGACTAAGAAAGTTTGTTTTTCGATTCAAAACGATCTTATAACGCTCTAAGGAGTCCAAATAACTTGTTTTGTGATGGTTTAGATCGAATCTTTTACTACGTAACTTTTCACCAAATTGTACAAACAGTAAGAAAGTTTTTGTTTCCATTCATAGCAATCTTTTAACGTTCTGAGGAGTTCAAATAACGTGTTTTTGAGATGGTTTGAATCAAATCTTTCACGACGTAACTTTTCACCAAATTGTACAAACACTAAGAAAGTTTTCTTTTCGATTCAAAGCAATCTTTTTACGGTTCGAGGAGTGCAAATAACATGTTTTTAGATCATTTGTATCATATCTTTTAAAACATAACTTTTCATCAAATTTTACAAAGACTAAGAAAGTATGTTTTTCGATTTCAAAACAATCTTTTAACGCTCTGAGGAGTCCAAATAACTTGTTTTGTGATCGTTTGGATCGAATCTTTTACTACGAAACTTTTCACCAAAGTGTACAAACAATAAGAAAGTTTTTCTTTCCATTCATAGCAATCTTTTTACGGTTTGAGGAGTTCAAATAACGTGTTTTTCATTTGTATCGTATCTTTTACTACATAACTTTTCATCATATTTTACAAACACTAAGGAAGTTTGTTTTTCGATTCAAAACAATCTTTTAACGTTCTGAGGAGTTCTAATAACATGTTTTTGAGAGGGTTTGGATCGAATCTTTCCAATGATTTAAATTGCGGCGCAATTGCGCCGCAATACCGCAAATCGCAATAAATATTCACAAAACGCAACACCGCAACCTGCTATATAGCGCCGCAATATCGCCGCAATATGGCGCAATATGACGCAATATCGGGGATCATGTGTAAATTATTGTTCAAGCGCACTGGACCGCTATATCGCAATTTAAAACATTGAATCTTTCACTACGCAACTTTTCACCAAATTGTACAAACAGTAAGAAAGTTTTCTTTTCGATTCAAAACAATCTTTTAACATCCTGATGAGTTCAAATATCGTGTTTTTGAGATGGTTTGGAACGAATCTTTCACTAAGTAACTTTTCACCAATTTGTAAAACCACTAAGAAAGTTTCTTTTCGATTCATTGCAGTCTTGTTACGCTTTGAGGAGTTCAAATAACTTTTTTTAGATCATTTGTATCGTATCTTTTAAAACATAACTTTTCATGAAATTTTACAAAGACTAACAAAGTTTGTTTTTCAATTCAAAACGATCTTTTAACGCTCTATGGAGTCCAAATAACTTGTTTTTGTGAAGGTTTGGATCTAATCTTTTAATACGTAACTTTTCACCAAATTGTACAAACACTAAGAAAGATTTTCTTTCCATTCATAGCAATCTTTTTACGGTTTGAGGAGATCAAATAACGTGTTACTAGATCATTTGTATCGTATCTTTTGCTACATAACTTTTCACCATATTTTACAAACACTAAGGAAGTTTGTTTTTCGATTCAAAACAATCTTTTAACGTTCTGAGGAGTTCAAATGACGTGTTTTTGAAATGGTTTGAATTGAATCTTTCACTACGTAACTTTTCTCCAAATTGTAAAAACACTAAGAAAGTTTTCTTTCCGATTCATACAAATCTTTTTAAGCTTTGAAGAGTTCAAATAACTTGTTTTGAGATCATTTATTCTTTTACTACATGACTTTTCACCTAATTTTACCAACACTAAGGAAGTTTGTTTTTCGATTCAAAACAATCTTTTAACGTTCTGAGGAGTTCAAATAACGTGTTTTTGAGATGGTTTGAATCCAATCTTTCGCGACGTAACTTTTCACCAAATTGTACAAACACTAAGAAAGTTTTCTTTTCGATTCAAAGCAATCTTTTTACGGTTCGAGGAGTGAAAATAACGTGTTTTTAGATCTTTTGTATCGTATCTTTTAAAACATAACTTTTCATCAAATTTTACAAAGACTAAGAAAGTATGTTTTTCGATTTCAAAACAATCTTTTAACGCTCTGAGGAGTCCAAATAACTTGTTTTGTGATCGTTTGGATCGAATCTTTTACTACGTAACTTTTCACCAAAGTGTACAAACAATAAGAAAGTTTTTCTTTCCATTCATAGCAATCTTTTTACGGTTTGAGGAGTTCAAATAACGTGTTTTTAGATCATTTGTATCGTATTTTTCACTACATAACTTTTCATCATATTTTACAAACACTAAGGAAGTTTGTTTTTCGATTCAAAACAATCTTTTAACGTTCTGAGGAGTTCAAATAACATGTTTTTGAGATGGTTTGGATCGAATCTTTCACTACGCAACTTTTCACCAAATTGTACAAACAGTAAGAAAGTTTTCTTTTCGATTCATACAAATCTTTTTACACTTTGAGGATTTTAAATGACTTGTTTTTAGATCATTTATATCGTATCTTTTACTACATAACTTTTCACAAAATTTTACAAACACTAAGGAAGTTTGTTTTTCTATTCAAAACAATCTTTTACCGTTCTGAGGAGTTCAAATAACGTGTTTTTGAGATGGTTTGTATCAAATCTTCCACTATGTAACTTTTCACCAAATTGTAAAAACACTAAGAAAGTTTTCTTTTCGATTCATACAAATCTTTTTACGCTTTGAGGAGTTCAAATAACTTGTTTTGAGATCATTTGTATCGTATCTTTTACTACATAACTTTTCACCTCATTTTACCATCACTAAGGAAGTTTGTTTTTCGATTCAAAACAATCTTTTAACGTTCTGAGGAGTTCAAATAACATGTTTTTGAGATGGTTTGAATCGAATCTTTTACTACGTAACTTTTCACCAAATTGTACAAACACTAAGAAAGTTTTCTTTTCGATTCAAAGCAATCTTTTTACGGTTCGAGGAGTGCAAATAACGTGTTTTTAGATCATTTGTATCGTATCTTTCACTACATAACTTTTCATCATATTTTACAAACACTAAGGAAGTTTGTTTTTCGATTCAAAACAATCTTTTAACGTTCTGAGGAGTTCAAATAACATGTTTTTGAGATGGTTTGGATCGAATCTTTCACTACGCAACTTTTCACCAAATTGTACAAACAGTAAGAAAGTTTTCTTTTCGATTCATACAAATCTTTTTACACTTTGAGGATTTTAAATGACTTGTTTTTAGATCATTTATATCGTATCTTTTACTACATAACTTTTCACCTCATTTTACCATCACTAAGGAAGTTTGTTTTTCGATTCAAAACAATCTTTTAACGTTCTGAGGAGTTCAAATAACATGTTTTTGAGATGGTTTGAATCGAATCTTTTACTACGTAACTTTTCACCAAGTTGTACAAACACTAAGAAAGTTTTTCTTTCCATTCATGTAAGTTTATTACGGTTTGAGGAGTTCAAATAACGTGTTTTTAGATCATTTGTATCGTATCTTTCAGTACATAACTTTTCACCATATTTTACAAACACTAAGGAAGTTTGTTTTTCGATTCAAAACAATCTTTTAACGTTCTGAGGAGTTCAAACAACATGTTTTTTAGATGGTTTGGATCGAATCTTTCACTACGTTACTTTTCACCAAATTGTAAAAACACAAAGAAAGTTTTCTTTTCGATTCATAGCAATATTTTTACGCTTTGAGTAGTTCAAATAACTTGTTTCTAGATCATTTGTATCGTATCTTTTACAACATAACTTTTCATCAAATTATACAAAGACTAAGAAAGTTTGTTTATCGATTCAAAACGATATTTTAACGCTCCAAGCAGTCCAAATAACTTGTTTTTGTGATGGTTTGCATCGACTCTTTTACTACGTAACTTTGCACCAAAGTGTACAAACACTAAGAAAGTTTTTCTTTCCATTCATAGCAATCTTTTTACGGTCTGAGGAGTTCAAATAACGTGTTTTTAGATCATTTGTATCATATCTTTCACTACATAACTTTTCACCATATTTTACAAACACTAAGAAAGTTCTCATTTCGATTCTTAGAAATCTTTTTACGTTTTGAGGAGGTCAAATAACTTGTTTTTACATCATTTGTATCGTATCTTTTACTACATAACTTTTCACCAAAATTTATCAACACTAAGAAACTTTGTTTTTCGATTCAAAACAATCTGTTAACGCTCTAAGGAGTCCAAATAACTTGTTTTGGTGATGGTTCGGATCGAATATTTAACTACGTAACTTTTCACCAAATTGTACAAACACTAAGAAAGTTTTTCTTGCCATTCATAGCAATTTTTTTACGGTTTCAGGAGTTCAAATAACGTGTTTTTAGATAATTTGTATTGTATCTTTCACTACATAACTTTTCACCATATTTTACAAACATTGGAAGTTTGTTTTTCGATTCAAAACAATCTTTTAACGTTCTGAGGAGTTCAAACAACGTGTTTTTGAAATGGTTTTGATCGAATCTTTCACTAAGTAACTTTTCACCAAATTGTAAAACCACTAAAAAAGTTTTCTTTTCGATTCATAGCAAACTTTTTACGCTTTGAAGAGTTCAAATAACTTGTTTTTAGATCATTTGTATCGAATCTTTTAAAACATAACTTTTCATCAAATTTTACAAAGACTAAGAAAGTTTGTTTTTCGATTCAAAACGATCTTATAACGCTCTAAGGTGTCCAAATAACTTGTTTTGTGATGGTTTAGATCGAATCTTTTACTACGTAACTTTTCGCCAAATTGTACAAACAGTAAGAAAGTTTTTGTTTCCATTCATAGCAATCTTTTAACGTTCTGAGGAGTTCAAATAACGTGTTTTTGAGATGGTTTGAATCAAATCTTTCACGACGTAACTTTTCACCAAATTGTACAAACACTAAGAAAGTTTTCTTTTCGATTCAAAGCAATCTTTTTACGGTTCGAGGAGTGCAAATAACGTGTTTTTAGATCATTTGTATCGTATCTTTTAAAACATAACTTTTCATCAAATTTTACAAAGACTAAGAAAGTATGTTTTTCGATTTCAAAACAATCTTTTAACGCTCTGAGGAGTCCAAATAACTTGTTTTGTGATCGTTTGGATCGAATCTTTTACTACGAAACTTTTCACCAAAGTGTACAAACAATAAGAAAGTTTTTCTTTCCATTCATAGCAATCTTTTTACGGTTTGAGGAGTTCAAATAACATGTTTTTAGATCATTTGTATCGTATCTTTTACTACATAACTTTTCACCATATTTTACAAACACTAAGGAAGTTTGTTTTTCGATTCAAAACAATCTTTTAACGTTCTGAGGAGTTCTAATAACATGTTTTTGAGATGGTTTGGATCGAATCTTTCACTACGCAACTTTTCACCAAATTGTACAAACAGTAAGAAAGTTTTCTTTTCGATTCATACAAATCTTTTTACACTTTGAGGAGTTTAAATGACTTGTTTTTAGATCATTTATATCGTATCTTTTACTACATAACTTTTCACAAAATTTTACAAACACTAAGGAAGTTTGTTTTTCTATTCAAAACAATCTTTTAACGTTCGGAGGAGTTCAAATAACGTGTTTTTTAGATGGTTTGTATCAAATCTTCCACTATGTAACTTTTCACCAAATTGTAAAAACACTAAGAAAGTTTTCTTTACGATTCATATAGCAATCTTTTTACGCTCTAAGGAGTCCAAATGACTTGATTTTGTGATGGTTTGGATCGACTATTTTACTACGTATATTTTCACCAAATTGTACAAACACTAAGAAAGTTTTTCTTTCCATTCATAGCAATTTTTTTACGGTTTGAGGAGTTCAAATAACGTGTTTTTAGATCATTTGTATCGTATTTGGCACTACATAACTTTTCACCAAATTTTACAAACACTAAGGAAGTTTGTTTTTCGATTCAAAACAATCTTTTAACGTTCTGAGGAGTTCAAATAACGTGTTTTTGAGATGGTTTTGATCGAATCTTTCACTACGTAACTTTTCGCCAAATTGTAAAACCACTAAGATAGTTTTCTTTTCGATTTATAGCGAACTTTTTACGCTTTGAGGAGTTCAAATAACTTGTTTTTAGATCATTTGTATCGTATCTTTTAAAACATAACTTTTCATCAAATTTTACAAAGATTAAGAAAGTTTGTTTTTCGAATCAAAACGATCTTTTAACGCTCTAAGGAGCCCAAATAACTTGTTTTGTGATGGTTTGGATCGAATCTTTTACTACGTAACTTTTCACCAAATTGTACAAACACTAAGAAAGTTTTTCTTTCCATTGATAGCAATCTTTTTACGGTTTGAGGAGTTCAAATAACGTGTTTTTGGATCATTTGTACCGAATCTTTCACTACGTAACTTTTCACCAAATTGTACAAACACTAAGAAAGTTCTCATTTCGATTCTTAGAAATCTTTTTACGTTTTGAGGAGGTCAAATAACTTGTTTTTACATCATTTGTATCGTATCTTTTACTACATAACTTTTCACCAAAATTTATCCACACTAAGAAACATTGTATTTCGATTCAAAACAATCTGTTAACGCTCTTAGGAGTCCAAATAACTTGTTTTGGTGATGGTTCGGATCGAATATTTAACTACGTAACTTTTCACCAAATTGTACAAACTCTAAGAAAGTTTTTTCTTTCCATTCATAGCAATCTTTTAATGGTTTGAGGAGTTCAAATAACGTGTTTCTAGATCATTTGTATCGTATTTTTAACTACATAACTTTTCACCAAATTTTACGACCACTAAGGAAGTTTGTTTTTCGATTTAAAACAATCTTTTAACGTTCCGAGGAGTTCAAACAACGTGTTTTTGAGATGGATTTGATCGAATCTTTCACTATGTAACTTTTCACCAAATTGTAAAACCACTAAAAAAGTTTTCTTTTCGATTCATAGCAAACTTTTTACGCTTAGAGGAGTTCAAATAACTTGATTTTAGATCATTTGTATCGTATCTTTTAAAACATAACTTTTCATCAAATTTTACAACGACTAAGAAAGTTTGTTTTTCGATTCGAAACGATCTTATAACGCTCTAAGGAGTCCAAATGACTTGTTTTGTGATGGTTTGGATCGAATCTTTTACTATGTAACTTTTCACCAAATTGTATAAACAGTAAGAAAGTTTTTCTTTCCATTCATTGCAATCTTTTTACGGTTTGAGGAGATCAAATAACGTGTTTTTAGATCATTTGTATCGTATCTTTTACTACATAACTTTTCATCATATTTTACAAACACTAAGGAAGTTTGTTTTTCGATTCAAAACAATCTTTTAACGTTCTGAGGAGTTCTAATAACATGTTTTTGAGAGGGTTTGGATCGAATCTTTCACTACGCAACTTTTCACCAAATTGTACAAACAGTAAGAAAGTTTTCTTTTCGATTCAAAACAATCTTTTAACATCCTGATGAGTTCAAATATCGTGTTTTTGAGATGGTTTGGAACGAATCTTTCACTAAGTAACTTTTCACCAATTTGTAAAACCACTAAGAAAGTTTCTTTTCGATTCATTGCAGTCTTGTTACGCTTTGAGGAGTTCAAATAACTTTTTTTAGATCATTTGTATCGTATCTTTTAAAACATAACTTTTCATGAAATTTTACAAAGACTAACAAAGTTTGTTTTTCAATTCAAAACGATCTTTTAACGCTCTATGGAGTCCAAATAACTTGTTTTTGTGAAGGTTTGGATCTAATCTTTTACTACGTAACTTTTCACCAAATTGTACAAACACTAAGAAAGTTTTTCTTTCCATTCATAGCAATCTTTTTACGGTTTGAGGAGATCAAATAACGTGTTATTAGATCATTTGTATCGTATCTTTTACTACATAACTTTTCACCATATTTTACAAACACTAAGGAAGTTTGTTTTTCGATTCAAAACAATCTTTTAACGTTCTGAGGAGTTCAAATGACGTGTTTTTGAAATGGTTTGAATTGAATCTTTCACTACGTAACTTTTCTCCAAATTGTAAAAACACTAAGAAAGTTTTCTTTCCGATTCATACAAATCTTTTTAAGCTTTGAAGAGTTCAAATAACTTGTTTTGAGATCATTTATTCTTTTACTACATGACTTTTCACCTAATTTTACCAACACTAAGGAAGTTTGTTTTTCGATTCAAAACAATCTTTTAACATTCTGAGGAGTTCAAATAACGTGTTTTTGAGATGGTTTGAATCAAATCTTTCACGACGTAACTTTTCACCAAATTGTACAAACACTAAGAAAGTTTTCTTTTCGATTCAAAGCAATCTTTTTACGGTTCGAGGAGTGAAAATAACGTGTTTTTAGATCTTTTGTATCGTATCTTTTAAAACATAACTTTTCATCAAATTTTACAAAGACTAAGAAAGTATGTTTTTCGATTTCAAAACAATCTTTTAACGCTCTGAGGAGTCCAAATAACTTGTTTTGTGATCGTTTGGATCGAATCTTTTACTACGTAACTTTTCACCAAAGTGTACAAACAATAAGAAAGTTTTTCTTTCCATTCATAGCAATCTTTTTACGGTTTGAGGAGTTCAAATAACGTGTTTTTAGATCATTTGTATCGTATCTTTCACTACATAACTTTTCATCATATTTTACAAACACTAAGGAAGTTTGTTTTTCGATTCAAAACAATCTTTTAACGTTCTGAGGAGTTCAAATAACATGTTTTTGAGATGGTTTGGATCGAATCTTTCACTATGCAACTTTTCACCAAATTGTACAAACAGTAAGAAAGTTTTCTTTTCGATTCATACAAATCTTTTTACACTTTGTGGATTTTAAATGACTTGTTTTTAGATCATTTATATCGTATCTTTTACTACATAACTTTTCACAAAATTTTACAAACACTAAGGAAGTTTGTTTTTCTATTCAAAACAATCTTTTACCGTTCTGAGGAGTTCAAATAACGTGTTTTTGAGATGGTTTGTATCAAATCTTCCACTATGTAACTTTTCACCAAATTGTAAAAACACTAAGAAAGTTTTCTTTTCGATTCATACAAATCTTTTTACGCTTTGAGGAGTTCAAATAACTTGTTTTGAGATCATTTGTATCGTATCTTTTACTACATAACTTTTCACCTCATTTTACCATCACTAAGGAAGTTTGTTTTTCGATTCAAAACAATCTTTTAACGTTCTGAGGAGTTCAAATAACATGTTTTTGAGATGGTTTGAATCGAATCTTTTACTACGTTACTTTTCACCAAATTGTACAAACACTAAGAAAGTTTTCTTTTCGATTCAAAGCAATCTTTTTACGGTTCGAGGAGTGCAAATAACGTGTTTTTAGATCATTTGTATCGTATCTTTCACTACATAACTTTTCATCATATTTTACAAACACTAAGGAAGTTTGTTTTTCGATTCAAAACAATCTTTTAACGTTCTGAGGAGTTCAAATAACATGTTTTTGAGATGGTTTGGATCGAATCTTTCACTACGCAACTTTTCACCAAATTGTACAAACAGTAAGAAAGTTTTCTTTTCGATTCATACAAATCTTTTTACACTTTGAGGATTTGAAATGACTTGTTTTTAGATCATTTATATCGTATCTTTTACTACATAACTTTTCACCTCATTTTACCATCACTAAGGAAGTTTGTTTTTCGATTCAAAACAATCTTTTAACGTTCTGAGGAGTTCAAATAACATGTTTTTGAGATGGTTTGAATCGAATCTTTTACTACGTAACTTTTCACCAAGTTGTACAAACACTAAGAAAGTTTTTCTTTCCATTCATGTAAGTTTATTACGGTTTGAGGAGTTCAAATAACGTGTTTTTAGATCATTTGTATCGTATCTTTCAGTACATAACTTTTCACCATATTTTACAAACACTAAGGAAGTTTGTTTTTCGATTCAAAACAATCTTTTAACGTTCTGAGGAGTTCAAACAACATGTTTTTTAGATGGTTTGGATCGAATCTTTCACTACGTTACTTTTCACCAAATTGTAAAAACACAAAGAAAGTTTTCTTTTCGATTCATAGCAATATTTTTACGCTTTGAGTAGTTCAAATAACTTGTTTCTAGATCATTTGTATCGTATCTTTTACAACATAACTTTTCATCAAATTATAAAAAGACTAAGAAAGTTTGTTTATCGATTCAAAACGATATTTTAACGCTCCAAGCAGTCCAAATAACTTGTTTTTGTGATGGTTTGCATCGACTCTTTTACTACGTAACTTTGCACCAAAGTGTACAAACACTAAGAAAGTTTTTCTTTCCATTCATAGCAATCTTTTTACGGTCTGAGGAGTTCAAATAACGTGTTTTTAGATCATTTGTATCATATCTTTCACTACATAACTTTTCACCATATTTTACAAACACTAAGAAAGTTCTCATTTCGATTCTTAGAAATCTTTTTACGTTTTGAGGAGGTCAAATAACTTGTTTTTACATCATTTGTATCGTATCTTTTACTACATAACTTTTCACCAAAATTTATCAACACTAAGAAACTTTGTTTTTCGATTCAAAACAATCTGTTAACGCTCTAAGGAGTCCAAATAACTTGTTTTGGTGATGGTTCGGATCGAATATTTAACTACGTAACTTTTCACCAAATTGTACAAACACTAAGAAAGTTTTTCTTGCCATTCATAGCAATTTTTTTACGGTTTCAGGAGTTCAAATAACGTGTTTTTAGATAATTTGTATTGTATCTTTCACTACATAACTTTTCACCATATTTTACAAACATTGGAAGTTTGTTTTTCGATTCAAAACAATCTTTTAACGTTCTGAGGAGTTCAAACAACGTGTTTTTGAAATGGTTTTGATCGAATCTTTCACTAAGTAACTTTTCACCAAATTGTAAAACCACTAAAAAAGTTTTCTTTTCGATTCATAGCAAACTTTTTACGCTTTGAAGAGTTCAAATAACTTGTTTTTAGATCATTTGTATCGAATCTTTTAAAACATAACTTTTCATCAAATTTTACAAAGACTAAGAAAGTTTGTTTTTCGATTCAAAACGATCTTATAACGCTCTAAGGTGTCCAAATAACTTGTTTTGTGATGGTTTAGATCGAATCTTTTACTACGTAACTTTTCGCCAAATTGTACAAACAGTAAGAAAGATTTTGTTTCCATTCATAGCAATCTTTTAACGTTCTGAGGAGTTCAAATAACGTGTTTTTGAGATGGTTTGAATCAAATCTTTCACGACGTAACTTTTCACCAAATTGTACAAACACTAAGAAAGTTTTCTTTTCGATTCAAAGCAATCTTTTTACGGTTCGAGGAGTGCAAATAACGTGTTTTTAGATCATTTGTATCGTATCTTTTAAAACATAACTTTTCATCAAATTTTACAAAGACTAAGAAAGTATGTTTTTCGATTTCAAAACAATCTTTTAACGCTCTGAGGAGTCCAAATAACTTGTTTTGTGATCGTTTGGATCGAATCTTTTACTACGAAACTTTTCACCAAAGTGTACAAACAATAAGAAAGTTTTTCTTTCCATTCATAGCAATCTTTTTACGGTTTGAGGAGTTCAAATAACGTGTTTTTAGATCATTTGTATCGTATCTTTTACTACATAACTTTTCACCATATTTTACAAACACTAAGGAAGTTTGTTTTTCGATTCAAAACAATCTTTTAACGTTCTGAGGAGTTCTAATAACATGTTTTTGAGATGGTTTGGATCGAATCTTTCACTACGCAACTTTTCACCAAATTGTACAAACAGTAAGAAAGTTTTCTTTTCGATTCATACAAATCTTTTTACACTTTGAGGAGTTTAAATGACTTGTTTTTAGATCATTTATATCGTATCTTTTACTACATAACTTTTCACAAAATTTTACAAACACTAAGGAAGTTTGTTTTTCTATTCAAAACAATCTTTTAACGTTCTGAGGAGTTCAAATAACGTGTTTTTTTTATGGTTTGTATCAAATCTTCCACTATGTAACTTTTCACCAAATTGTAAAAACACTAAGAAAGTTTTCTTTACGATTCATATAGCAATCTTTTTACGCTCTAAGGAGTCCAAATGACTTGATTTTGTGATGGTTTGGATCGACTATTTTACTACGTATATTTTCACCAAATTGTACAAACACTAAGAAAGTTTTTCTTTCCATTCATAGCAATTTTTTTACGGTTTGAGGAGTTCAAATAACGTGTTTTTAGATCATTTGTATCGTATTTGGCACTACATAACTTTTCACCAAATTTTACAAACACTAAGGAAGTTTGTTTTTCGATTCAAAACAATCTTTTAACGTTCTGAGGAGTTCAAATAACGTGTTTTTGAGATGGTTTTGATCGAATCTTTCACTACGTAACTTTTCGCCAAATTGTAAAACCACTAAGATAGTTTTCTTTTCGATTTATAGCGAACTTTTTACGCTTTGAGGAGTTCAAATAACTTGTTTTTAGATCATTTGTATCGTATCTTTTAAAACATAACTTTTCATCAAATTTTACAAAGATTAAGAAAGTTTGTTTTTCGAATCAAAACGATCTTTTAACGCTCTAAGGAGCCCAAATAACTTGTTTTGTGATGGTTTGGATCGAATCTTTTACTACGTAACTTTTCACCAAATTGTACAAACACTAAGAAAGTTTTTCTTTCCATTGATAGCAATCTTTTTACGGTTTGAGGAGTTCAAATAACGTGTTTTTGGATCATTTGTACCGAATCTTTCACTACGTAACTTTTCACCAAATTGTACAAACACTAAGAAAGTTCTCATTTCGATTCTTAGAAATCTTTTTACGTTTTGAGGAGGTCAAATAACTTGTTTTTACATCATTTGTATCGTATCTTTTACTACATAACTTTTCACCAAAATTTATCAACACTAAGAAATATTGTATTTCGATTCAAAACAATCTGTTAACGCTCTTAGGAGTCCAAATAACTTGTTTTGGTGATGGTTCGGATCGAATATTTAACTACGTAACTTTTCACCAAATTGTACAAACTCTAAGAAAGTTTTTTCTTTCCATTCATAGCAATCTTTTAACGGTTTGAGGAGTTCAAATAACGTGTTTCTAGATCATTTGTATCGTATTTTTAACTACATAACTTTTCACCAAATTTTACGACCACTAAGGAAGTTTGTTTTTCGATTTAAAACAATCTTTTAACGTTCCGAGGAGTTCAAACAACGTGTTTTTGAGATGGATTTGATCGAATCTTTCACTATGTAACTTTTCACCAAATTGTAAAACCACTAAAAAAGTTTTCTTTTCGATTCATAGCAAACTTTTTACGCTTGGAGGAGTTCAAATAACTTGATTTTAGATCATTTGTATCGTATCTTTTAAAACATAACTTTTCATCAAATTTTACAACGACTAAGAAAGTTTGTTTTTCGATTCGAAACGATCTTATAACGCTCTAAGGAGTCCAAATGACTTGTTTTGTGATGGTTTGGATCGAATCTTTTACTATGTAACTTTTCACCAAATTGTATAAACAGTAAGAAAGTTTTTCTTTCCATTCATTGCAATCTTTTTACGGTTTGAGGAGATCAAATAACGTGTTTTTAGATCATTTGTATCGTATCTTTTACTACATAACTTTTCACCACATTTTACAAATACTGAGGAAGTTTGTTTTTCGATTAAAATCAATCTTTTAAGGTTCTGAGGAGTTCGAATGACGTGTTTTTGAAATGGTTTGAATCGAATCTTTCACTACGTAACTTTTCACCAAATTGTAAAAACACTAAGCAAGTTTTCTTTTCGATTCATAGCAATATTTTTATGCTTTGAGGAGTTCAAATAACTTGTTTCTAGATCATTTGTATCGCATCTTTTACAACAAAACTTTTCATGAAATTTTACAAACACTAAGAAAGTTTGATTTTCGATTCAAAACAATCTTTTAACGCTATAAGGAGTCCAAATAACTTGTTTTTGTGATGGTTTGGATCGAATCTTTTACTACGTAACTTTTCACCAAATTGTACAAACACTAAGAAAGTTTTTCTTCCCATTCATAGCAATTTTTTTACGGTTTGAGGAGTTCAAATAACGTGTTTTTAGATAATTTGTATTGTATCTTTCACCACATAACTTTTCACCATATTTTACAAACATTGGAAGTTTGTTTTTCGATTCAAAACAATCTTTTAACGTTCTGAGGAGTTCAAACAACGTGTTTTTGAAATGGTTTTGTTCGAATCTTTCACTAAGTAACTTTTCACCAAATTGTAAAACCACTAAAAAAGTTTTCTTTTCGATTCATAGCAAAAATTTTACGCTTTGAAGAGTTCAAATAACTTGTTTTTAGATCATTTGTATCGTATCTTTTAAAACATAACTTTTCATCAAATTTTACAAAGACTAAGAAAGTTTGTTTTTCGATTCAAAACGATCTTACAACGCTCTAAGGAGTCCAAATAACTTGTTTTGTGATGGTTTAGATCGAATCTTTTACTACGTAACTTTTCACCAAATTCTACAAACACTAACAAAGTTTTTCTTTCCATTCATAGCAATCTTTTTACGGTTTGAGGAGATCAAATAACGTGTTTTTAGATCATTTGTATCGTATCTTTTACTGCATAACTTTTCACCATATTTTACAAATACTAAGGAAGTTTGTTTTTCGATTCAAAACAATCTTTTAACGTTCTGAGGAGTCCAAATAACTTGTTTTTGTGATGGTTTGCATCGACTCTTTTACTACGTAACTTTTCACCAAAGTGTAAAAACACAAAGAAAGTTTTCTATTCGATTCATAGCAATCTTTTTACGGTTTAAGGAGTTCAAATACCGTGTTTTTAGATCATTTGTATCATATCTTTCACTACATAACTTTTCACCATATTTTAAAAACACTAAGGAAGTTTGTTTTTCGATTCAAAACAATCTGTTAACGTTCTGAGGAGTTCAAATAACGTGTTTTTGATATTGTTTGGATCAAAAATTTCACTACGTGACTTTTCACCAAATTGTAAAAACACTAAGAAAGTTTTCTTTTCCGTTCATAGCAATCTTTTTACGTTTTGAGGAGTTCAAATAACTTGTTTCTAGATTATTTGTATCGTATCTTTTACAACATAAATTTTCATCAAATTTTACAAAGACTAAGAAAGTTTTTTTTTCGATTCAAAACAATCTTTTAACGCTCCTAAGAAGTCTAAATAACTTGTTTTTGTGATTGTTTGGATCGAATCTTTTACTACGTAACTTTTCACCAAATTGTAAAAACACTAAGAAAATTTTCTTTTCAATTCATAGCAATCTTTTTACGCTTTGAGGAGTTCAAATAACTTGTTTCTAGATCATTTGTATCGTATCTTTTACGACATGACTTTTCACCAAATTTTACAAACACTAAGAAATTTTGTTTTTCGATTCAAAACAATCTTTTAACATCCTGAGGAGTTCAAATAACGTGTTTTTGAGAGGGTTTGGATCGAATCTTTCACTACGTAATTTTTCACCAAATTGTACAAACAATAAGAAAGTTTTCTTTTTGAATCATAGAAATATGTTTACGCTTTGAGGAGTTCAAATAACTTGTTTTTAGATTATTTGTATCGTATCTTTTTCTACATAACTTTTCACCAAATTTTATAAACACTAAGAATGTTTGTTTTTCGATTCAAAACAATCTTTTAACATCCTGTGGAGTTCAAATATCGTGATTTTGAGATGGTTTGGAACGAATCTTTCACTAAGTAACTTTTCACCAATTTGTAAAACCACTAAGAAAGTTTCTTTTCGATTCATTGCAATCTTGTTACGCTTTGAGGAATTCAAATAACATTTTTTAGATCATTTGTATCGTATCTTTTAAAACATAACTTTTCATGAAATTTTACAAAGACTAACAAAGTTTGTTTTTCAATTCAAAACGATCTTTTAACGCTCTATGGAGTCCAAATAACTTGTTTTTGTGAAGGTTTGGATCTAATCTTTTACTACGAAACTTTTCACCAAATTGTACAAACACTAAGAAAGTTTTTTCTTTCCATTCATAGCAATCATTTTACGGTTTGAGGAGATCAAATAACGTGTTATTAGATCATTTGTATCGTATCTTTTACTACATAACTTTTCACCATATTTTACAAACACTAAGGAAGTTTGTTTTTCGATTCAAAACAATCTTTTAACGTTCTGAGGAGTTCAAATGACGTGTTTTTGAAATGGTTTGAATTGAATCTTTCACTACGTAACTTTTCACCAAATTGTAAAAACACTAAGAAAGTTTTCTTTTCGATTCATACAAATCTTTTCAAGCTTTGAGGAGTTCAAATAACTTGTTTTGAGATCATTTATATCGTATCTTTTACTACATGACTTTTCAGCTAATTTTACCAGCACTAAGGAAGTTTGTTTTTCGATTCAAAACAATCTTTTAACGTTCTGAGGAGTTCAAATAACGTGTTTTTGAGATGGTTTGAATCAAATCTTTCATGACGTAACTTTTCACCAAATTGTACAAACACTAAGAAAGTTTTCTTTTCGATTCAAAGCAATCTTTTTACGGTTCGAGGAGTGCAAATAACGTGTTTTTAGATCATTTGTATGGTATCTTTTAAAACATAACTTTTCATCAAATTTTACAAAGACTAAGAAAGTATGTTTTTCGATTTCAAAACAATCTTTTAACGCTCTGAGGAGTCAAAATAACTTGTTTTGTGATCGTTTGGATCGAATCTTTTACTACGTAACTTTTCACCAAAGTGTACAAACAATAAGAAAGTTTTTCTTTCCATTCATCACAATCTTTTTACGGTTTGAGGAGTTCAAATGACTTGTTTCTAGATCGTTTGTATCGTATTTTTTACAACATAACTTTTCATGAAATTTCACAAACACTAAGAAAGTTTTATTTTCGATTCAAAACAATCTTTTAATGCTCTAAAGAGTCCAAATAACTTGTTTTTGTGATGGTTTGGATCGAATCTTTTACTACGTAATTTTTCACCAAATTGTACAAACACTAAGAAAGTTTTTCTTTCCATTCATAGCAATTTTTGTACGGTTTGAGGAGTTCAAATAACGTGTTTTTAGATCATTTGTATCGTATCTTTTACTACATAACTTTTCACCATATTTTACTAACACTAAGGAAGTTTGTTTTTCGATTCAAAACAATCTTTTAACGTTCTGAGGAGTTCAAATAACATGTTTTTGAGATGGTTTGGATCGAATCTTTCACTACGCAACTTTTCACCAAATTGTACAAACAGTAAGAAAATTTTCATTTAGATTCATACAAATCTTTTTACACTTTGAGGAGTTTAAATGACTTGTTTTTAGATCATTTATATCGTATCTTTTACTACATAACTTTTCACAAAATTTTACAAACACTAAGGAAGTTTGTTTTTCTATTCAAAACAATCTTTTAACGTTCTGAGGAGTTCAAATAACGTGTTTTTGAGATGGTTTGTATCAAATCTTCCACTATGTAACTTTTCACCAAATTGTAAAAACACTAAGAAAGTTTTCTTTTCGATTCATACAAATCTTTTTACGATTTGAGGAGTTCAAATAACTTGTTTTGAGATCATTTGTATCGTATCTTTTACTACATAACTTTTCACCTCATTTTACCATCACTAAGGAAGTTTGTTTTTCGATTCAAAACAATCTTTTAACGTTCTGAGGAGTTCAAATAACATGTTTTTGAGATGGTTTGGGTCGAATCTTTCACTACGCAACTTTTCACCAAATTGTACAAACACTAAGAAAGTTTTCTTTTCGATTCAAAGCAATCTTTTTACGGTTCGAGGAGTGCAAATAACGTGTTTTTAGATCATTTGTATGGTATCTTTTAAAACATAACTTTTCATCAAATTTTACAAAGACTAAGAAAGTATGTTTTTCGATTTCAAAACAATCTTTTAACGCTCTGAGGAGTCAAAATAACTTGTTTTGTGATCGTTTGGATCGAATCTTTTACTACGTAACTTTTCACCAAAGTGTACAAACAATAAGAAAGTTTTTCTTTCCATTCATCGCAATCTTTTTACGGTTTGAGGAGTTCAAATGACTTGTTTCTAGATTGTTTGTATCGTATTTTTTACAACATAACTTTTCATGAAATTTCACAAACACTAAGAAAGTTTTATTTTCGATTCAAAACAATCTTTTAATGCTCTAAAGAGTCCAAATAACTTGTTTTTGTGATGGTTTGGATCGAATCTTTTACTACGTAATTTTTCACCAAATTGTACAAACACTAAGAAAGTTTTTCTTTCCATTCATAGCAATTTTTGTACGGTTTGAGGAGTTCAAATAACGTGTTTTTAGATCATTTGTATCGTATCTTTTACTACATAACTTTTCACCATATTTTACTAACACTAAGGAAGTTTGTTTTTCGATTCAAAACAATCTTTTAACGTTCTGAGGAGTTCAAATAACATGTTTTTGAGATGGTTTGGATCGAATCTTTCACTATGCAACTTTTCACCAAATTGTACAAACAGTAAGAAAGTTTTCTTTTCGATTCATACAAATCTTTTTACACTTTGAGGATTTTAAATGACTTGTTTTTAGATCATTTATATCGTATCTTTTACTACATAACTTTTCACAAAATTTTACAAACACTAAGGAAGTTTGTTTTTCTATTCAAAACAATCTTTTACCGTTCTGAGGAGTTCAAATAACGTGTTTTTGAGATGGTTTGTATCAAATCTTCCACTATGTAACTTTTCACCAAATTGTAAAAACACTAAGAAAGTTTTCTTTTCGATTCATACAAATCTTTTTACGCTTTGAGGAGTTCAAATAACTTGTTTTGAGATCATTTGTATCGTATCTTTTACTACATAACTTTTCACCTCATTTTACCATCACTAAGGAAGTTTGTTTTTCGATTCAAAACAATCTTTTAACGTTCTGAGGAGTTCAAATAACATGTTTTTGAGATGGTTTGGATCGAATCTTTCACTACGCAACTTTTCACCAAATTGTACAAACAGTAAGAAAATTTTCATTTCGATTCATACAAATCTTTTTACACTTTGAGGAGTTTAAATGACTTGTTTTTAGATCATTTATATCGTATCTTTTACTACATAACTTTTCACAAAATTTTACAAACACTAAGGAAGTTTGTTTTTCTATTCAAAACAATCTTTTAACGTTCTGAGGAGTTCAAATAACGTGTTTTTGAGATGGTTTGTATCAAATCTTCCACTATGTAACTTTTCACCAAATTGTAAAAACACAAAGAAAGTTTTCTTTTCGATTCATAGCAATATTTTTACGCTTTGAGGAGTTCAAATAACATGTTTCTAGATCATTTGTATCGTATCTTTTACAACATAACTTTTCATCAAATTTTACAAAGACTAAGAAAGTTTGTTTATCGATTCAAAACGATATTTTAACGCTCCAAGCAGTCCAAATAACTTGTTTTTGTGATGGTTTGCATCGACTCTTTTACTACATAACTTTTCACCAAAGTGTACAAACACTAAGAAAGTTTTTCTTTCCATTCATAGCAATCTTTTTACGGTCTGAGGAGTTCAAATAACGTGTTTTTAGATCATTTGTATCGTATCTTTCACTACATAACTTTTCACCATATTTTACAAACACTAAGAAAGTTCTCATTTCGATTCTTAGAAATCTATTTACGTTTTGAGGAGGTCAAATAACTTGTTTTTACATCATTTGTATCGTATCTTTTACTACATAACTTTTCACCAAAATTTATCAACACTAAGAAACTTTGTTTTTCGATTCAAAACAATCTGTTAACGCTCTAATGAGTCCAAATAACTTGTTTTGGTGATGGTTCGGATCGAATATTTAACTACGTAACTTTTCACCAAATTGTACAAACTCTAAGAAAGTTTTTCTTTCCATTCATAGCAATCTTTTAACGGTTTGAGGAGTTCAAATAACGTGTTTTTAGATCATTTGTATCGTATTTTTAACTACATAACTTTTCACCAAATTTTACGACCACTAAGGAAGTTTGTTTTTCGATTTAAAACAATCTTTTAACGTTCTGAGGAGTTCAAACAACGTGTTTTTGATATGGATTTGATCGACTCTTTCACTATGTAACTTTTCACCAAATTGTAAAAGCACTAAAAAAGTTTTCATTTCGATTCATAGCAAACTTTTTACGCTTGGAGGAGTTCAAATAACTTGATTTTAGATCATTTGTATCGTATCTTTTAAAACATAACTTTTCATCAAATTTTACAACGACTAAGAAAGTTTGTTTTTCGATTAGAAACGATCTTATAACGCTCTAAGGAGTCCAAATGACTTGTTTTGTGATGGTTTGGATCGAATCTTTTACTATGTAACTTTTCACCAAATTGTATAAACAGTAAGAAAGTTTTTCTTTCCATTCATTGCAATCTTTTTACGGTTTGAGGAGATCAAATAACGTGTTTTTAGATCATTTGTATCGTATCTTTTACTACATAACTTTTCACCACATTTTACAAATACTAAGGAAGTTTGTTTTTCGATTAAAATCAATCTTTTAAGGTTCTGAGGAGTTCGAATGACGTGTTTTTGAAATGGTTTGAATCGAATCTTTCACTACGTAACTTTTCACCAAACTGTAAAAACACTTAGCAAGTTTTCTTTTCGATTCATAGCAATATTTTTATGCTTTGAGGAGTTCAAATAACTTGTTTCTAGATCATTTGTATCGCATCTTTTACAACAAAACTTTTCATGAAATTTTACAAACACTAAGAAAGTTTGATTTTCGATTCAAAACAATCTTTTAACGCTATAAGGAGTCCAAATAACTTGTTTTTGTGATGGTTTGGATCGAATCTTTTACTACGTAACTTTTCACCAAATTGTACAAACACTAAGAAAGTTTTTCTTCCCATTCATAGCAATTTTTTTACGGTTTGAGGAGTTCAAATAACGTGTTTTTAGATAATTTGTATTGTATCTTTCACCACATAACTTTTCACCATATTTTACAAACATTGGAAGTTTGTTTTTCGATTCAAAACAATCTTTTAACGTTCTGAGGAGTTCAAACAACGTGTTTTTGAAATGGTTTTGTTCGAATCTTTCACTAAGTAACTTTTCACCAAATTGTAAAACCACTAAAAAAGTTTTCTTTTCGATTCATAGCAAAAATTTTACGCTTTGAAGAGTTCAAATAACTTGTTTTTAGATCATTTGTATCGTATCTTTTAAAACATAACTTTTCATCAAATTTTACAAAGACTAAGAAAGTTTGTTTTTCGATTCAAAACGATCTTACAACGCTCTAAGGAGTCCAAATAACTTGTTTTGTGATGGTTTAGATCGAATCTTTTACTACGTAACTTTTCACCAAATTCTACAAACACTAACAAAGTTTTTCTTTCCATTCATTGCAATCTTTTTACGGTTTGAGGAGATCAAATAACGTGTTTTTAGATCATTTGTATCGTATCTTTTACTGCATAACTTTTCACCATATTTTACAAATACTAAGGAAGTTTGTTTTTCGATTCAAAACAATCTTTTAACGTTCTGAGGAGTCCAAATAACTTGTTTTTGTGATGGTTTGCATCGACTCTTTTACTACGTAACTTTTCACCAAAGTGTAAAAACACAAAGAAAGTTTTCTATTCGATTCATAGCAATCTTTTTACGGTTTAAGGAGTTCAAATACCGTGTTTTTAGATCATTTGTATCATATCTTTCACTACATAACTTTTCACCATATTTTAAAAACACTAAGGAAGTTTGTTTTTCGATTCAAAACAATCTGTTAACGTTCTGAGGAGTTCAAATAACGTGTTTTTGATATTGTTTGGATCAAAAATTTCACTACGTGACTTTTCACCAAATTGTAAAAACACTAAGAAAGTTTTCTTTTCCGTTCATAGCAATCTTTTTACGTTTTGAGGAGTTCAAATAACTTGTTTCTAGATTATTTGTATCGTATCTTTTACAACATAAATTTTCATCAAATTTTACAAAGACTAAGAAAGTTTTTTTTTCGATTCAAAACAATCTTTTAACGCTCCTAAGAAGTCTAAATAACTTGTTTTTGTGATTGTTTGGATCGAATCTTTTACTACGTAACTTTTCACCAAATT
This sequence comes from Luzula sylvatica, assembly GCA_946800325.1. Lineage (NCBI taxonomy): Eukaryota > Viridiplantae > Streptophyta > Magnoliopsida > Poales > Juncaceae > Luzula > Luzula sylvatica. Next base: position 54,923,044 of record OX326960.1, on the reverse strand, counting down.
GTAAAAACACTAAGAAAATTTTCTTTTCAATTCATAGCAATCTTTTTACGCTTTGAGGAGTTCAAATAACTTGTTTCTAGATCATTTGTATCGTATCTTTTACGACATGACTTTTCACCAAATTTTACAAACACTAAGAAATTTTGTTTTTCGATTCAAAACAATCTTTTAACATCCTGAGGAGTTCAAATAACGTGTTTTTGAGAGGGTTTGGATCGAATCTTTCACTACGTAATTTTTCACCAAATTGTACAAACAATAAGAAAGTTTTCTTTTTGAATCATAGAAATATGTTTACGCTTTGAGGAGTTCAAATAACTTGTTTTTAGATTATTTGTATCGTATCTTTTTCTACAAAACTTTTCACCAAATTTTATAAACACTAAGAATGTTTGTTTTTCGATTCAAAACAATCTTTTAACATCCTGTGGAGTTCAAATATCGTGATTTTGAGATGGTTTGGAACGAATCTTTCACTAAGTAACTTTTCACCAATTTGTAAAACCACTAAGAAAGTTTCTTTTCGATTCATTGCAATCTTGTTACGCTTTGAGGAATTCAAATAACATTTTTTAGATCATTTGTATCGTATCTTTTAAAACATAACTTTTCATGAAATTTTACAAAGACTAACAAAGTTTGTTTTTCAATTCAAAACGATCTTTTAACGCTCTATGGAGTCCAAATAACTTGTTTTTGTGAAGGTTTGGATCTAATCTTTTACTACGAAACTTTTCACCAAATTGTACAAACACTAAGAAAGTTTTTTCTTTCCATTCATAGCAATCATTTTACGGTTTGAGGAGATCAAATAACGTGTTATTAGATCATTTGTATCGTATCTTTTACTACATAACTTTTCACCATATTTTACAAACACTAAGGAAGTTTGTTTTTCGATTCAAAACAATCTTTTAACGTTCTGAGGAGTTCAAATGACGTGTTTTTGAAATGGTTTGAATTGAATCTTTCACTACGTAACTTTTCACCAAATTGTAAAAACACTAAGAAAGTTTTCTTTTCGATTCATACAAATCTTTTCAAGCTTTGAGGAGTTCAAATAACTTGTTTTGAGATCATTTATATCGTATCTTTTACTACATGACTTTTCAGCTAATTTTACCAGCACTAAGGAAGTTTGTTTTTCGATTCAAAACAATCTTTTAACGTTCTGAGGAGTTCAAATAACGTGTTTTTGAGATGGTTTGAATCAAATCTTTCATGACGTAACTTTTCACCAAATTGTACAAACACTAAGAAAGTTTTCTTTTCGATTCAAAGCAATCTTTTTACGGTTCGAGGAGTGCAAATAACGTGTTTTTAGATCATTTGTATCGTATCTTTTAAAACATAACTTTTCATCAAATTTTACAAAGACTAAGAAAGTATGTTTTTCGATTTCAAAACAATCTTTTAACGCTCTGAGGAGTCAAAATAACTTGTTTTGTGATCGTTTGGATCGAATCTTTTACTACGTAACTTTTCACCAAAGTGTACAAACAATAAGAAAGTTTTTCTTTCCATTCATCGCAATCTTTTTACGGTTTGAGGAGTTCAAATGACTTGTTTCTAGATCGTTTGTATCGTATTTTTTACAACATAACTTTTCATGAAATTTCACAAACACTAAGAAAGTTTTATTTTCGATTCAAAACAATCTTTTAATGCTCTAAAGAGTCCAAATAACTTGTTTTTGTGATGGTTTGGATCGAATCTTTTACTACGTAATTTTTCACCAAATTGTACAAACACTAAGAAAGTTTTTCTTTCCATTCATAGCAATTTTTGTACGGTTTGAGGAGTTCAAATAACGTGTTTTTAGATCATTTGTATCGTATCTTTTACTACATAACTTTTCACCATATTTTACTAACACTAAGGAAGTTTGTTTTTCGATTCAAAACAATCTTTTAACGTTCTGAGGAGTTCAAATAACATGTTTTTGAGATGGTTTGGATCGAATCTTTCACTACGCAACTTTTCACCAAATTGTACAAACAGTAAGAAAATTTTCATTTAGATTCATACAAATCTTTTTACACTTTGAGGAGTTTAAATGACTTGTTTTGAGATCATTTATATCGTATCTTTTACTACATAACTTTTCACAAAATTTTACAAACACTAAGGAAGTTTGTTTTTCTATTCAAAACAATCTTTTAACGTTCTGAGGAGTTCAAATAACGTGTTTTTGAGATGGTTTGTATCGAATCTTCCACTATGTAACTTTTCACCAAATTGTACAAACACTAAGAAAGTTTTCTTTTCGATTCATACAAATCTTTTTACGATTTGAGGAGTTCAAATAACTTGTTTTGAGATCATTTATATCGTATCTTTTACTACATAACTTTTCACAAAATTTTACCATCACTAAGGAAGTTTGTTTTTCTATTCAAAACAATCTTTTAACGTTCTGAGGAGTTCAAATAACGTGTTTTTGAGATGGTTTGTATCAAATCTTCCACTATGTAACTTTTCACCAAATTGTAAAAACACAAAGAAAGTTTTCTTTTCGATTCATAGCAATATTTTTACGCTTTGAGGAGTTCAAATAACATGTTTCTAGATCATTTGTATCGTATCTTTTACAACATAACTTTTCATCAAATTTTACAAAGACTAAGAAAGTTTGTTTATCGATTCAAAACGATATTTTAACGCTCCAAGCAGTCCAAATAACTTGTTTTTGTGATGGTTTGCATCGACTCTTTTACTACATAACTTTTCACCAAAGTGTACAAACACTAAGAAAGTTTTTCTTTCCATTCATAGCAATCTTTTTACGGTCTGAGGAGTTCAAATAACGTGTTTTTAGATCATTTGTATCGTATCTTTCACTACATAACTTTTCACCATATTTTACAAACACTAAGAAAGTTCTCATTTCGATTCTTAGAAATCTATTTACGTTTTGAGGAGGTCAAATAACTTGTTTTTACATCATTTGTATCGTATCTTTTACTACATAACTTTTCACCAAAATTTATCAACACTAAGAAACTTTGTTTTTCGATTCAAAACAATCTGTTAACGCTCTAATGAGTCCAAATAACTTGTTTTGGTGATGGTTCGGATCGAATATTTAACTACGTAACTTTTCACCAAATTGTACAAACTCTAAGAAAGTTTTTCTTTCCATTCATAGCAATCTTTTAACGGTTTGAGGAGTTCAAATAACGTGTTTTTAGATCATTTGTATCGTATTTTTAACTACATAACTTTTCACCAAATTTTACGACCACTAAGGAAGTTTGTTTTTCGATTTAAAACAATCTTTTAACGTTCTGAGGAGTTCAAACAACGTGTTTTTGATATGGATTTGATCGACTCTTTCACTATGTAACTTTTCACCAAATTGTAAAACCACTAAAAAAGTTTTCATTTCGATTCATAGCAAACTTTTTACGCTTGGAGGAGTTCAAATAACTTGATTTTAGATCATTTGTATCGTATCTTTTAAAACATAACTTTTCATCAAATTTTACAACGACTAAGAAAGTTTGTTTTTCGATTAGAAACGATCTTATAACGCTCTAAGGAGTCCAAATGACTTGTTTTGTGATGGTTTGGATCGAATCTTTTACTATGTAACTTTTCACCAAATTGTATAAACAGTAAGAAAGTTTTTCTTTCCATTCATTGCAATCTTTTTACGGTTTGAGGAGATCAAATAACGTGTTTTTAGATCATTTGTATCGTATCTTTTACTACATAACTTTTCACCACATTTTACAAATACTAAGGAAGTTTGTTTTTCGATTAAAATCAATCTTTTAAGGTTCTGAGGAGTTCGAATGACGTGTTTTTGAAATGGTTTGAATCGAATCTTTCACTACGTAACTTTTCACCAAACTGTAAAAACACTTAGCAAGTTTTCTTTTCGATTCATAGCAATATTTTTATGCTTTGAGGAGTTCAAATAACTTGTTTCTAGATCATTTGTATCGCATCTTTTACAACAAAACTTTTCATGAAATTTTACAAACACTAAGAAAGTTTGATTTTCGATTCAAAACAATCTTTTAACGCTATAAGGAGTCCAAATAACTTGTTTTTGTGATGGTTTGGATCGAATCTTTTACTACGTAACTTTTCACCAAATTGTACAAACACTAAGAAAGTTTTTCTTCCCATTCATAGCAATTTTTTTACGGTTTGAGGAGTTCAAATAACGTGTTTTTAAATAATTTGTAGTATCTTTCACCACATAACTTTTCACCATATTTTACAAACATTGGAAGTTTGTTTTTCGATTCAAAACAATCTTTTAACGTTCTGAGGAGTTCAAACAACGTGTTTTTGAAATGGTTTTGTTCGAATCTTTCACTAAGTAACTTTTCACCAAATTGTAAAACCACTAAAAAAGTTTTCTTTTCGATTCATAGCAAAAATTTTACGCTTTGAAGAGTTCAAATAACTTGTTTTTAGATCATTTGTATCGTATCTTTTAAAACATAACTTTTCATCAAATTTTACAAAGACTAAGAAAGTTTGTTTTTCGATTCAAAACGATCTTACAACGCTCTAAGGAGTCCAAATAACTTGTTTTGTGATGGTTTAGATCGAATCTTTTACTACGTAACTTTTCACCAAATTCTACAAACACTAACAAAGTTTTTCTTTCCATTCATAGCAATCTTTTTACGGTTTGAGGAGATCAAATAACGTGTTTTTAGATCATTTGTATCGTATCTTTTACTGCATAACTTTTCACCATATTTTACAAATACTAAGGAAGTTTGTTTTTCGATTCAAAACAATCTTTTAACGTTCTGAGGAGTCCAAATAACTTGTTTTTGTGATGGTTTGCATCGACTCTTTTACTACGTAACTTTTCACCAAAGTGTAAAAACACAAAGAAAGTTTTCTATTCGATTCATAGCAATCTTTTTACGGTTTAAGGAGTTCAAATACCGTGTTTTTAGATCATTTGTATCATATCTTTCACTACATAACTTTTCACCATATTTTAAAAACACTAAGGAAGTTTGTTTTTCGATTCAAAACAATCTGTTAACGTTCTGAGGAGTTCAAATAACGTGTTTTTGATATTGTTTGGATCAAAAATTTCACTACGTGACTTTTCACCAAATTGTAAAAACACTAAGAAAGTTTTCTTTTCCGTTCATAGCAATCTTTTTACGTTTTGAGGAGTTCAAATAACTTGTTTCTAGATTATTTGTATCGTATCTTTTACAACATAAATTTTCATCAAATTTTACAAAGACTAAGAAAGTTTTTTTTTCGATTCAAAACAATCTTTTAACGCTCCTAAGAAGTCTAAATAACTTGTTTTTGTGATTGTTTGGATCGAATCTTTTACTACGTAACTTTTCACCAAATTGTAAAAACACTAAGAAAATTTTCTTTTCAATTCATAGCAATCTTTTTACGCTTTGAGGAGTTCAAATAACTTGTTTCTAGATCATTTGTATCGTATCTTTTACGACATGACTTTTCACCAAATTTTACAAACACTAAGAAATTTTGTTTTTCGATTCAAAACAATCTTTTAACATCCTGAGGAGTTCAAATAACGTGTTTTTGAGAGGGTTTGGATCGAATCTTTCACTACGTAATTTTTCACCAAATTGTACAAACAATAAGAAAGTTTTCTTTTTGAATCATAGAAATATGTTTACGCTTTGAGGAGTTCAAATAACTTGTTTTTAGATTATTTGTATCGTATCTTTTTCTACATAACTTTTCACCAAATTTTATAAACACTAAGAATGTTTGTTTTTCGATTCAAAACAATCTTTTAACATCCTGTGGAGTTCAAATATCGTGATTTTGAGATGGTTTGGAACGAATCTTTCACTAAGTAACTTTTCACCAATTTGTAAAACCACTAAGAAAGTTTCTTTTCGATTCATTGCAATCTTGTTACGCTTTGAGGAATTCAAATAACATTTTTTAGATCATTTGTATCGTATCTTTTAAAACATAACTTTTCATGAAATTTTACAAAGACTAACAAAGTTTGTTTTTCAATTCAAAACGATCTTTTAACGCTCTATGGAGTCCAAATAACTTGTTTTTGTGAAGGTTTGGATCTAATCTTTTACTACGAAACTTTTCACCAAATTGTACAAACACTAAGAAAGTTTTTTCTTTCCATTCATAGCAATCATTTTACGGTTTGAGGAGATCAAATAACGTGTTATTAGATCATTTGTATCGTATCTTTTACTACATAACTTTTCACCATATTTTACAAACACTAAGGAAGTTTGTTTTTCGATTCAAAACAATCTTTTAACGTTCTGAGGAGTTCAAATGACGTGTTTTTGAAATGGTTTGAATTGAATCTTTCACTACGTAACTTTTCACCAAATTGTAAAAACACTAAGAAAGTTTTCTTTTCGATTCATACAAATCTTTTCAAGCTTTGAGGAGTTCAAATAACTTGTTTTGAGATCATTTATATCGTATCTTTTACTACATGACTTTTCAGCTAATTTTACCAGCACTAAGGAAGTTTGTTTTTCGATTCAAAACAATCTTTTAACGTTCTGAGGAGTTCAAATAACGTGTTTTTGAGATGGTTTGAATCAAATCTTTCATGACGTAACTTTTCACCAAATTGTACAAACACTAAGAAAGTTTTCTTTTCGATTCAAAGCAATCTTTTTACGGTTCGAGGAGTGCAAATAACGTGTTTTTAGATCATTTGTATCGTATCTTTTAAAACATAACTTTTCATCAAATTTTACAAAGACTAAGAAAGTATGTTTTTCGATTTCAAAACAATCTTTTAACGCTCTGAGGAGTCAAAATAACTTGTTTTGTGATCGTTTGGATCGAATCTTTTACTACGTAACTTTTCACCAAAGTGTACAAACAATAAGAAAGTTTTTCTTTCCATTCATCGCAATCTTTTTACGGTTTGAGGAGTTCAAATGACTTGTTTCTAGATCGTTTGTATCGTATTTTTTACAACATAACTTTTCATGAAATTTCACAAACACTAAGAAAGTTTTATTTTCGATTCAAAACAATCTTTTAATGCTCTAAAGAGTCCAAATAACTTGTTTTTGTGATGGTTTGGATCGAATCTTTTACTACGTAATTTTTCACCAAATTGTACAAACACTAAGAAAGTTTTTCTTTCCATTCATAGCAATTTTTGTACGGTTTGAGGAGTTCAAATAACGTGTTTTTAGATCATTTGTATCGTATCTTTTACTACATAACTTTTCACCATATTTTACTAACACTAAGGAAGTTTGTTTTTCGATTCAAAACAATCTTTTAACGTTCTGAGGAGTTCAAATAACATGTTTTTGAGATGGTTTGGATCGAATCTTTCACTACGCAACTTTTCACCAAATTGTACAAACAGTAAGAAAATTTTCATTTAGATTCATACAAATCTTTTTACACTTTGAGGAGTTTAAATGACTTGTTTTTAGATCATTTATATCGTATCTTTTACTACATAACTTTTCACAAAATTTTACAAACACTAAGGAAGTTTGTTTTTCTATTCAAAACAATCTTTTAACGTTCTGAGGAGTTCAAATAACGTGTTTTTGAGATGGTTTGTATCAAATCTTCCACTATGTAACTTTTCACCAAATTGTAAAAACACTAAGAAAGTTTTCTTTTCGATTCATACAAATCTTTTTACGATTTGAGGAGTTCAAATAACTTGTTTTGAGATCATTTGTATCGTATCTTTTACTACATAACTTTTCACCTCATTTTACCATCACTAAGGAAGTTTGTTTTTCGATTCAAAACAATCTTTTAACGTTCTGAGGAGTTCAAATAACATGTTTTTGAGATGGTTTGGATCGAATCTTTCACTACGCAACTTTTCACCAAATTGTACAAACACTAAGAAAGTTTTCTTTTCGATTCAAAGCAATCTTTTTACGGTTCGAGGAGTGCAAATAACGTGTTTTTAGATCATTTGTATGGTATCTTTTAAAACATAACTTTTCATCAAATTTTACAAAGACTAAGAAAGTATGTTTTTCGATTTCAAAACAATCTTTTAACGCTCTGAGGAGTCAAAATAACTTGTTTTGTGATCGTTTGGATCGAATCTTTTACTACGTAACTTTTCACCAAAGTGTACAAACAATAAGAAAGTTTTTCTTTCCATTCATCGCAATCTTTTTACGGTTTGAGGAGTTCAAATGACTTGTTTCTAGATTGTTTGTATCGTATTTTTTACAACATAACTTTTCATGAAATTTCACAAACACTAAGAAAGTTTTATTTTCGATTCAAAACAATCTTTTAATGCTCTAAAGAGTCCAAATAACTTGTTTTTGTGATGGTTTGGATCGAATCTTTTACTACGTAATTTTTCACCAAATTGTACAAACACTAAGAAAGTTTTTCTTTCCATTCATAGCAATTTTTGTACGGTTTGAGGAGTTCAAATAACGTGTTTTTAGATCATTTGTATCGTATCTTTTACTACATAACTTTTCACCATATTTTACTAACACTAAGGAAGTTTGTTTTTCGATTCAAAACAATCTTTTAACGTTCTGAGGAGTTCAAATAACATGTTTTTGAGATGGTTTGGATCGAATCTTTCACTATGCAACTTTTCACCAAATTGTACAAACAGTAAGAAAGTTTTCTTTTCGATTCATACAAATCTTTTTACACTTTGAGGATTTTAAATGACTTGTTTTTAGATCATTTATATCGTATCTTTTACTACATAACTTTTCACAAAATTTTACAAACACTAAGGAAGTTTGTTTTTCTATTCAAAACAATCTTTTACCGTTCTGAGGAGTTCAAATAACGTGTTTTTGAGATGGTTTGTATCAAATCTTCCACTATGTAACTTTTCACCAAATTGTAAAAACACTAAGAAAGTTTTCTTTTCGATTCATACAAATCTTTTTACGCTTTGAGGAGTTCAAATAACTTGTTTTGAGATCATTTGTATCGTATCTTTTACTACATAACTTTTCACCTCATTTTACCATCACTAAGGAAGTTTGTTTTTCGATTCAAAACAATCTTTTAACGTTCTGAGGAGTTCAAATAACATGTTTTTGAGATGGTTTGGATCGAATCTTTCACTACGCAACTTTTCACCAAATTGTACAAACAGTAAGAAAATTTTCATTTCGATTCATACAAATCTTTTTACACTTTGAGGAGTTTAAATGACTTGTTTTTAGATCATTTATATCGTATCTTTTACTACATAACTTTTCACAAAATTTTACAAACACTAAGGAAGTTTGTTTTTCTATTCAAAACAATCTTTTAACGTTCTGAGGAGTTCAAATAACGTGTTTTTGAGATGGTTTGTATCAAATCTTCCACTATGTAACTTTTCACCAAATTGTAAAAACACAAAGAAAGTTTTCTTTTCGATTCATAGCAATATTTTTACGCTTTGAGGAGTTCAAATAACATGTTTCTAGATCATTTGTATCGTATCTTTTACAACATAACTTTTCATCAAATTTTACAAAGACTAAGAAAGTTTGTTTATCGATTCAAAACGATATTTTAACGCTCCAAGCAGTCCAAATAACTTGTTTTTGTGATGGTTTGCATCGACTCTTTTACTACATAACTTTTCACCAAAGTGTACAAACACTAAGAAAGTTTTTCTTTCCATTCATAGCAATCTTTTTACGGTCTGAGGAGTTCAAATAACGTGTTTTTAGATCATTTGTATCGTATCTTTCACTACATAACTTTTCACCATATTTTACAAACACTAAGAAAGTTCTCATTTCGATTCTTAGAAATCTATTTACGTTTTGAGGAGGTCAAATAACTTGTTTTTACATCATTTGTATCGTATCTTTTACTACATAACTTTTCACCAAAATTTATCAACACTAAGAAACTTTGTTTTTCGATTCAAAACAATCTGTTAACGCTCTAATGAGTCCAAATAACTTGTTTTGGTGATGGTTCGGATCGAATATTTAACTACGTAACTTTTCACCAAATTGTACAAACTCTAAGAAAGTTTTTCTTTCCATTCATAGCAATCTTTTAACGGTTTGAGGAGTTCAAATAACGTGTTTTTAGATCATTTGTATCGTATTTTTAACTACATAACTTTTCACCAAATTTTACGACCACTAAGGAAGTTTGTTTTTCGATTTAAAACAATCTTTTAACGTTCTGAGGAGTTCAAACAACGTGTTTTTGATATGGATTTGATCGACTCTTTCACTATGTAACTTTTCACCAAATTGTAAAACCACTAAAAAAGTTTTCATTTCGATTCATAGCAAACTTTTTACGCTTGGAGGAGTTCAAATAACTTGATTTTAGATCATTTGTATCGTATCTTTTAAAACATAACTTTTCATCAAATTTTACAACGACTAAGAAAGTTTGTTTTTCGATTAGAAACGATCTTATAACGCTCTAAGGAGTCCAAATGACTTGTTTTGTGATGGTTTGGATCGAATCTTTTACTATGTAACTTTTCACCAAATTGTATAAACAGTAAGAAAGTTTTTCTTTCCATTCATTGCAATCTTTTTACGGTTTGAGGAGATCAAATAACGTGTTTTTAGATCATTTGTATCGTATCTTTTACTACATAACTTTTCACCACATTTTACAAATACTAAGGAAGTTTGTTTTTCGATTAAAATCAATCTTTTAAGGTTCTGAGGAGTTCGAATGACGTGTTTTTGAAATGGTTTGAATCGAATCTTTCACTACGTAACTTTTCACCAAACTGTAAAAACACTTAGCAAGTTTTCTTTTCGATTCATAGCAATATTTTTATGCTTTGAGGAGTTCAAATAACTTGTTTCTAGATCATTTGTATCGCATCTTTTACAACAAAACTTTTCATGAAATTTTACAAACACTAAGAAAGTTTGATTTTCGATTCAAAACAATCTTTTAACGCTATAAGGAGTCCAAATAACTTGTTTTTGTGATGGTTTGGATCGAATCTTTTACTACGTAACTTTTCACCAAATTGTACAAACACTAAGAAAGTTTTTCTTCCCATTCATAGCAATTTTTTTACGGTTTGAGGAGTTCAAATAACGTGTTTTTAAATAATTTGTAGTATCTTTCACCACATAACTTTTCACCATATTTTACAAACATTGGAAGTTTGTTTTTCGATTCAAAACAATCTTTTAACGTTCTGAGGAGTTCAAACAACGTGTTTTTGAAATGGTTTTGTTCGAATCTTTCACTAAGTAACTTTTCACCAAATTGTAAAACCACTAAAAAAGTTTTCTTTTCGATTCATAGCAAAAATTTTACGCTTTGAAGAGTTCAAATAACTTGTTTTTTGATCATTTGTATCGTATCTTTCAAAACATAACTTTTCATCAAATTTTACAAAGACTAAGAAAGTTTGTTTTTCGATTCAAAACGATCTTATAACGCTCTAAGGAGTCCAAATAACTTGTTTTGTGATGGTTTAGATCGAATCTTTTACTACGTAACTTTTCACCAAATTGTACAAACAGTAAGAAAGTTTTTGTTTCCATTCATAGCAATCTTTTTACTCTTTGTGGAGTTCAAATCTTGGTTCTAGATCATTTGTATCATATCTTTTACTACATAACTTTTCACCAAATTTTACCAGTACTAAGAAAGTTTGTTTTTCAATTCAGAACAATCTTTTAACGTTCTGAGAACTTCAAATAACGTGTTTTTGAGATGGTTTGGATCGAATCTTTCACTACGTAACTTTTCACCAAATTCTACAAACACTAACAAAGTTTTTCTTTCCATTCATAGCAATCTTTTTACGGTTTGAGGAGATCAAATAACGTGTTTTTAGATCATTTGTATCGTATCTTTTACTGCATAACTTTTCACCATATTTTACAAATACTAAGGAAGTTTGTTTTTCGATTCAAAACAATCTTTTAACGTTCTGAGGAGTTCAAATAACTTGTTTTGGTGATGGTTCGGATCGAATATTTCACTACGTAACTTTTCCCAAAATTGTAAAAACACTAAGAAAGTTTTCTTTTCGATTCATAGCAATATTTTTATGCTTTGAGGAGTTCAAATAACTTGTTTCTAGATCATTTGTAACGTATTAACTTTTCATCAAATTTATAAAGACTAACAAAGTTTGTTTTTCGATTCAAAACAATCTTTTAACGCTCTAAGGATTCCAAATAACTTATTTTTGTGATGGTTTGGATCGAATCGTTTACTACGTTACTTTTCACCAAATTGTACAAACACTAAGAAAGTTTTTTTTTCCATTCATAGCAATCTTTTTACGCTTTGTGGAGTTCAAATCTTGTTTCTAGGTCATTTGTATCATATCATTTACTACATAACTTTTCACCAAATTTTACCAATACTAAGAAAGTTTGTTTTTCAATTCAGAACAAACTTTTAACGTTCTGAGAACTTCAAATAACGTGTTTTTGAGATGGTTTCGATCGAATCTTTCACTACGTAACTTTTCACCAAATTGTACAAACACTAAGAAAGTTTTTCTTCCCATTCATAGCAATCTTTTTACGGTTTGAGGAGATCAAATAACGTGTTTTTAGATCATTTGTATCGTATCTTTTACAACATAACTTTTCATCAAATTTGACAAAGACAAAGAAAGTTTGTTTTACGATTCAAAACAATCTGTTAACGCTCTAAGGAGTCAAAATAACTTGTTTTTGTGATGGTTTGGATCGAATCTTTTACTACAAGAACTTTTCATCAAATTGTACAAACACTAAGAGAGTTTTTCTTTCCATTCATAGCAATCTTTTTACGCTTTGAGGAGTTCAAATAACTTGTTTTTAGATCATTTGTATCGTATGTTTTACAACATAACTTTTCATCAAATCTTACAAAGACTAAAAAATTTGTTTTTCGATTCAAAACAATCTTTTAACGTTCTGAGGAGTTCAAACAACGTGTTTTTGAAATGGTTTTGATCGAATCTTTCACTAAGTAACTTTTCACCAAATTGTAAAACCACTAAAAAAGTTTTCTTTTCGATTCATAGCAAACTTTTTACGCTATGAAGAGTTCAAATAACTTGTTTTTAGATCATTTGTATCGAATCTTTTAAAACATAACTTTTCATCAAAATTTTACAAAGACTAAGAAAGTTTGTTTTTCGATTCAAAACGATCTTATAACGCTCTAAGGAGTCCAAATAACTTGTTTTGTGATGGTTTAGATCGAATCTTTTACTACGTAACTTTTCACCAAATTGTACAAACAGTAAGAAAGTTTGTTTTTCGATTCAAAACAATCTTTTAACGTTCTGAGGAGTTCAAATGACGTGTTTTTGAAATGGTTTGAATTGAATCTTTCACTACGTAACTTTTCTCCAAATTGTAAAAACACTGAGAAAGTTTTCTTTCCGATTCATACAAATCTTTTTAAGCTTTGAAGAGTTCAAATAACTTGTTTTGAGATCATTTATTCTTTTACTGCATGACTTTTCACCTAATTTTACCAACACTAAGGAAGTTTGTTTTTCGATTCAAAACAATCTTTCTACGTTCTGAGGAGTTCAAATAACGTGTTTTTGAGATGGTTTGAATCAAATCTTTCACGACGTAACTTTTCACCAAATTGTACAAACACTAAGAAAGTTTTCTTTTCGATTCAAAGCAATCTTTTTACGGTTCGAGGAGTGAAAATAACGTGTTTTTAGATCTTTTGTATCGTATCTTTTAAAACATAACTTTTCATCAAATTTTACAAAGACTAAGAAAGTATGTTTTTCGATTTCAAAACAATCTTTTAACGCTCTGAGGAGTCCAAATAACTTGTTTTGTGATCGTTTGGATCGAATCTTTTACTACGTAACTTTTCACCAAAGTATACAAACAATAAGAAAGTTTTTCTTTCCATTCATAGCAATCTTTTTACGGTTTGAGGAGTTCAAATAACGTGTTTTTAGATCATTTGTATCGTATCTCTCACTACATAACTTTTCATCATATTTTACAAACACTAAGGAAGTTTGTTTTTCGATTCAAAACAATCTTTTAACGTTCTGAGGAGTTCAAATAACATGTTTTTGAGATGGTTTGGATCGAATCTTTCACTACGCATCTTTTCACCAAATTGTACAAACAGTAAGAAAGTTTTCTTTTCGATTCATACAAATCTTTTTACACTTTGAGGAGTTTAAATGACTTGTTTTTAGATCATTTATATCGTATCTTTTACTACATAACTTTTCACAAAATTTTACAAACACTAAGGAAGTTTGTTTTTCTATTCAAAACAATCTTTTACCTTTCTGAGGAGTTCAAATAACGTGTTTTTGAGATGGTTTGTATCAAATCTTCCACTTTGTAACTTTTCGCCAAATTCTAAAAACACTAAGAAAGTTTTCTTTTCGATTCATACAAATCTTTTTACGCTTTGAGGAGTTCAAATAACTTGTTTTGAGATCATTTGTATCGTATCTTTTACTACATAACTTTTCACCTCATTTTACCATCACTAAGGAAGTATGTTTTTCGATTCAAAACAATCTTTTAACGTTCTGAGGAGTTCAAATAACATGTTTTTGAGATGGTTTGAATCGAATCTTTTACTACGTAACTTTTCACCAAATTGTACAAACACTAAGAAAGTTTTCTTTTCGATTCAAAGCAATCTTTTTACGGTTCGAGGAGTGCAAATAACGTGTTTTTAGATCATTTGTATCATATCTTTTAAAACATAACTTTTCATCAAATTTTACAAAGACTGAGAAAGTATGTTTTTCGATTTCAAAACAATCTTTTAACGCTCTAAGGAGTCCAAATAACTTGTTTTGTGATCGTTTGGATCGAATCTTTTACTACGTAACTTTTCACCAAATTGTACAAACACTAAGAAAGTTTTTCTTTCCATTCATAGCAATTTTTGTACGGTTTGAGGAGTTCAAATAACATGTTTTTGGATCATTTGTATCGTATCTTTTACTACATAACTTTTCACCATATTTTACAAACACTAAGGAAGTTAGTTTTTCGATTCAAAACAATCTTTTAACGTTCTGAGGAGTTCAAATAACATGTTTTTGAGATGGTTTGGATCGAATCTTTCACTACGCAACTTTTTACCAAATTGTACAAACAGTAAGAAAGTTTTCTTTTCGATTCATACAAATCTTTTTACACTTTGAGGAGTTCAAATGACTTGTTTTTAGATCATTTATATCGTATCTTTTACTACATAACTTTTCACAAAATTTTACAAACACTAAGGAAGTTTGTTTTTCTATTCAAAACAATCTTTTAACGTTATGAGGAGTTCAAATAACGTGTTTTTGAGATGGTTTGTATCAAATCTTCCACTATGTAACTTTTCACCAAATTGTAAAAACACTAAGAAAGTTTTCTTTTCGATTCATACAAATCTTTTTACGCTTTGAGGAGTTCAAATAACTTGTTTTGAGATCATTTGTATCGTATCTTTTACTACATAACTCTTCACCTCATTTTACCATCACTAAAGAAGTTTGTTTTTCGATTCAAAACAATCTTTTAACGTTCTGAGGAGTTCAAATAACATGTTTTTGAGATGGTTTGAATCGAATCTTTTACTACGTAACTTTTCACCAAGTTGTACAAACACTAAGAAAGTTTTTCTTTCCATTCATGTAAGTTTATTACGGTTTGAGGAGTTCAAATAACGTGTTTTTAGATCATTTGTATCGTATCTTTCAGTACATAACTTTTCACCATATTTTACAAACACTAAGGAAGTTTGTTTTTCGATTCAAAACAATCTTTTAACGTTCTGAGGAGTTCAAATAACATGTTTTTTAGATGGTTTGGATCGAATCTTTCACTACGTTACTTTTCACCAAATTGTAAAAACACAAAGAAAGTTTTCTTTTCGATTCATAGCAATATTTTTACGCTTTGAGTAGTTCAAATAACTTGTTTCTAGATCATTTGTATCGTATCTTTTACAACATAACTTTTCATCAAATTATACAAAGACTAAGAAAGTTTGTTTATCGATTCAAAACGATATTTTAACGCTCCAAGCAGTCCAAATAACTTGTTTTTGTGATGGTTTGCATCGACTCTTTTACTACGTAACTTTTCACCAAAGTGTACAAACACTAAGAAAGTTTTTCTTTCCATTCATAGCAATCTTTTTACGGTCTGAGGAGTTCAAATAACGTGTTTTTAGATCATTTGTATCATATCTTTCACTACATAACTTTTCACCATATTTTACAAACACTAAGAAAGTTCTCATTTCGATTCTTAGAAATCTTTTTACGTTTTGAGGAGGTCAAATAACTTGTTTTTACATCATTTGTATCGTATCTTTTACTACATAACTTTTCACCAAAATTTATCAACACTAAGAAACTTTGTTTTTCGATTCAAAACAATCTGTTAACGCTCTAAGGAGTCCAAATAACTTGTTTTGGTGATGGTTCGGATCGAATATTTAACTACGTAACTTTTCACCAAATTGTACAAACACTAAGAAAGTTTTTCTTCCAATTCATAGCAATTTTTTTACGGTTTGAGGAGTTCAAATAACGTGTTTTTAGATAATTTGTATTGTATCTTTCACTACATAACTTTTCACCATATTTTAAAAACATTGGAAGTTTGTTTTTCGATTCAAAACAATCTTTTAACGTTCTGAGGAGTTCAAACAACGTGTTTTTGAAATGGTTTTGATCGAATCTTTCACTAAGTAACTTTTCACCAAATTGTAAAACCACTAAAAAAGTTTTCTTTTCGATTCATAGCAAACTTTTTACGCTATGAAGAGTTCAAATAACTTGTTTTTAGATCATTTGTATCGAATCTTTTAAAACATAACTTTTCATCAAATTTTACAAAGACTAAGAAAGTTTGTTTTTCGATTCAAAACGATCTTATAACGCTCTAAGGAGTCCAAATAACTTGTTTTGTGATGGTTTAGATCGAATCTTTTACTACGTAACTTTTCACCAAATTGTACAAACAGTAAGAAAGTTTGTTTTTCGATTCAAAACAATCTTTTAACGTTCTGAGGAGTTCAAATGACGTGTTTTTGAAATGGTTTGAATTGAATCTTTCACTACGTAACTTTTCTCCAAATTGTAAAAACACTAAGAAAGTTTTCTTTCCGATTCATACAAATCTTTTTAAGCTTTGAAGAGTTCAAATAACTTGTTTTGAGATCATTTATTCTTTTACTGCATGACTTTTCACCTAATTTTACCAACACTAAGGAAGTTTGTTTTTCGATTCAAAACAATCTTTCAACGTTCTGAGGAGTTCAAATAACGTGTTTTTGAGATGGTTTGAATCAAATCTTTCACGACGTAACTTTTCACCAAATTGTACAAACACTAAGAAAGTTTTCTTTTCGATTCAAAGCAATCTTTTTACGGTTCGAGGAGTGAAAATAACGTGTTTTTAGATCTTTTGTATCGTATCTTTTAAAACATAACTTTTCATCAAATTTTACAAAGACTAAGAAAGTATGTTTTTCGATTTCAAAACAATCTTTTAACGCTCTGAGGAGTCCAAATAACTTGTTTTGTGATCGTTTGGATCGAATCTTTTACTACGTAACTTTTCACCAAAGTATACAAACAATAAGAAAGTTTTTCTTTCCATTCATAGCAATCTTTTTACGGTTTGAGGAGTTCAAATAACGTGTTTTTAGATCATTTGTATCGTATCTCTCACTACATAACTTTTCATCATATTTTACAAACACTAAGGAAGTTTGTTTTTCGATTCAAAACAATCTTTTAACGTTCTGAGGAGTTCAAATAACATGTTTTTGAGATGGTTTGGATCGAATCTTTCACTACGCAACTTTTCACCAAATTGTACAAACAGTAAGAAAGTTTTCTTTTCGGTTCATACAAATCTTTTTACACTTTGAGGAGTTTAAATGACTTGTTTTTAGATCATTTATATCGTATCTTTTACTACATAACTTTTCACAAAATTTTACAAACACTAAGGAAGTTTGTTTTTCTATTCAAAACAATCTTTTACCTTTCTGAGGAGTTCAAATAACGTGTTTTTGAGATGGTTTGTATCAAATCTTCCACTTTGTAACTTTTCGCCAAATTGTAAAAACACTAAGAAAGTTTTCTTTTCGATTCATACAAATCTTTTTACGCTTTGAGGAGTTGAAATAACTTGTTTTGAGATCATTTGTATCGTATCTTTTACTACATAACTTTTCACCTCATTTTACCATCACTAAGGAAGTATGTTTTTCGATTCAAAACAATCTTTTAACGTTCTGAGGAGTTCAAATAACATGTTTTTGAGATGGTTTGAATCGAATCTTTTACTACGTAACTTTTCACCAAATTGTACAAACACTAAGAAAGTTTTCTTTTCGATTCAAAGCAATCTTTTTACGGTTCGAGGAGTGCAAATAACGTGTTTTTAGATCATTTGTATCATATCTTTTAAAACATAACTTTTCATCAAATTTTACAAAGACTATGAAAGTATGTTTTTCGATTTCAAAACAATCTTTTAACGCTCTAAGGAGTCCAAATAACTTGTTTTGTGATCGTTTGGAGCGAATCTTTTACTACGTAACTTTTCACCAAATTGTACAAACACTAAGAAAGTTTTTCTTTCCATTCATAGCAATTTTTGTACGGTTTGAGGAGTTCAAATAACATGTTTTTGGATCATTTGTATCGTATCTTTTACTACATAAATTTTCACCATATTTTACAAACACTAAGGAAGTTAGTTTTTCGATTCAAAACAATCTTTTAACGTTCTGAGGAGTTCAAATAACATGTTTTTGAGATGGTTTGGATCGAATCTTTCACTACGCAACTTTTCACCAAATTGTACAAACAGTAAGAAAGTTTTCTTTTCGATTCATACAAATCTTTTTACACTTTGAGGAGTTCAAATGACTTGTTTTTAGATCATTTATATCGTATCTTTTACTACATAACTTTTCACAAAATTTTACAAACACTAAGGAAGTTTGTTTTTCTATTCAAAACAATCTTTTAACGTTATGAGGAGTTCAAATAACGTGTTTTTGAGATGGTTTGTATCAAATCTTCCACTATGTAACTTTTCACCAAATTGTAAAAACACTAAGAAAGTTTTCTTTTCGATTCATACAAATCTTTTTACGCTTTGAGGAGTTCAAATAACTTGTTTTGAGATCATTTGTATCGTATCTTTTACTACATAACTCTTCACCTCATTTTACCATCACTAAAGAAGTTTGTTTTTCGATTCAAAACAATCTTTTAACGTTCTGAGGAGTTCAAATAACATGATTTTGAGATGGTTTGAATCGAATCTTTTACTACGTAACTTTTCACCAAGTTGTACAAACACTAAGAAAGTTTTTCTTTCCATTCATGTAAGTTTATTACGGTTTGAGGAGTTCAAATAACGTGTTTTTAGATCATTTGTATCGTATCTTTCAGTACATAACTTTTCACCATATTTTACAAACACTAAGGAAGTTTGTTTTTCGATTCAAAACAATCTTTTAACGTTCTGAGGAGTTCAAATAACATGTTTTTTAGATGGTTTGGATCGAATCTTTCACTACGTTACTTTTCACCAAATTGTAAAAACACAAAGTAAGTTTTCTTTTCGATTCATAGCAATATTTTTACGCTTTGAGTAGTTCAAATAACTTGTTTCTAGATCATTTGTATCGTATCTTTTACAACATAACTTTTCATCAAATTATACAAAGACTAAGAAAGTTTGTTTATCGATTCAAAACGATATTTTAACGCTCCAAGCAGTCCAAATAACTTGTTTTTGTGATGGTTTGCATCGACTCTTTTACTACGTAACTTTTCACCAAAGTGTACAAACACTAAGAAAGTTTTTCTTTCCATTCATAGCAATCTTTTTACGGTCTGAGGAGTTCAAATAACGTGTTTTTAGATCATTTGTATCATATCTTTCACTACATAACTTTTCACCATATTTTACAAACACTAAGAAAGTTCTCATTTCGATTCTTAGAAATCTTTTTACGTTTTGAGGAGGTCAAATAACTTGTTTTTACATCATTTGTATCGTATCTTTTACTACATAACTTTTCACCAAAATTTATCAACACTAAGAAACTTTGTTTTTCGATTCAAAACAATCTGTTAACGCTCTAAGGAGTCCAAATAACTTGTTTTGGTGATGGTTCGGATCGAATATTTAACTACGTAACTTTTCACCAAATTGTACAAACACTAAGAAAGTTTTTCTTCCAATTCATAGCAATTTTTTTACGGTTTGAGGAGTTCAAATAACGTGTTTTTAGATAATTTGTATTGTATCTTTCACTACATAACTTTTCACCATATTTTACAAACATTGGAAGTTTGTTTTTCGATTCAAAACAATCTTTTAACGTTCTGAGGAGTTCAAACAACGTGTTTTTGAAATGGTTTTGATCGAATCTTTCACTAAGTAACTTTTCACCAAATTGTAAAACCACTAAAAAAGTTTTCTTTTCGATTCATAGCAAACTTTTTACGCTATGAAGAGTTCAAATAACTTGTTTTTAGATCATTTGTATCGAATCTTTTAAAACATAACTTTTCATCAAATTTTACAAAGACTAAGAAAGTTTGTTTTTCGATTCAAAACGATCTTATAACGCTCTAAGGAGTCCAAATAACTTGTTTTGTGATGGTTTAGATCGAATCTTTTACTACGTAACTTTTCACCAAATTGTACAAACAGTAAGAAAGTTTGTTTTTCGATTCAAAACAATCTTTTAACGTTCTGAGGAGTTCAAATGACGTGTTTTTGAAATGGTTTGAATTGAATCTTTCACTACGTAACTTTTCTCCAAATTGTAAAAACACTAAGAAAGTTTTCTTTCCGATTCATACAAATCTTTTTAAGCTTTGAAGAGTTCAAATAACTTGTTTTGAGATCATTTATTCTTTTACTGCATGACTTTTCACCTAATTTTACCAACACTAAGGAAGTTTGTTTTTCGATTCAAAACAATCTTTCAACGTTCTGAGGAGTTCAAATAACGTGTTTTTGAGATGGTTTGAATCAAATCTTTCACGACGTAACTTTTCACCAAATTGTACAAACACTAAGAAAGTTTTCTTTTCGATTCAAAGCAATCTTTTTACGGTTCGAGGAGTGAAAATAACGTGTTTTTAGATCTTTTGTATCGTATCTTTTAAAACATAACTTTTCATCAAATTTTACAAAGACTAAGAAAGTATGTTTTTCGATTTCAAAACAATCTTTTAACGCTCTGAGGAGTCCAAATAACTTGTTTTGTGATCGTTTGGATCGAATCTTTTACTACGTAACTTTTCACCAAAGTATACAAACAATAAGAAAGTTTTTCTTTCCATTCATAGCAATCTTTTTACGGTTTGAGGAGTTCAAATAACGTGTTTTTAGATCATTTGTATCGTATCTCTCACTACATAACTTTTCATCATATTTTACAAACACTAAGGAAGTTTGTTTTTCGATTCAAAACAATCTTTTAACGTTCTGAGGAGTTCAAATAACATGTTTTTGAGATGGTTTGGATCGAATCTTTCACTACGCAACTTTTCACCAAATTGTACAAACAGTAAGAAAGTTTTCTTTTCGATTCATACAAATCTTTTTACACTTTGAGGAGTTTAAATGACTTGTTTTTAGATCATTTATATCGTATCTTTTACTACATAACTTTTCACAAAATTTTACAAACACTAAGGAAGTTTGTTTTTCTATTCAAAACAATCTTTTACCTTTCTGAGGAGTTCAAATAACGTGTTTTTGAGATGGTTTGTATCAAATCTTCCACTTTGTAACTTTTCGCCAAATTGTAAAAACACTAAGAAAGTTTTCTTTTCGATTCATACAAATCTTTTTACGCTTTGAGGAGTTCAAATAACTTGTTTTGAGATCATTTGTATCGTATCTTTTACTACATAACTTTTCACCTCATTTTACCATCACTAAGGAAGTATGTTTTTCGATTCAAAACAATCTTTTAACGTTCTGAGGAGTTCAAATAACATGTTTTTGAGATGGTTTGAATCGAATCTTTTACTACGTAACTTTTCACCAAATTGTACAAACACTAAGAAAGTTTTCTTTTCGATTCAAAGCAATCTTTTTACGGTTCGAGGAGTGCAAATAACGTGTTTTTAGATCATTTGTATCATATCTTTTAAAACATAACTTTTCATCAAATTTTACAAAGACTGAGAAAGTATGTTTTTCGATTTCAAAACAATCTTTTAACGCTCTAAGGAGTCCAAATAACTTGTTTTGTGATCGTTTGGATCGAATCTTTTACTACGTAACTTTTCACCAAATTGTACAAACACTAAGAAAGTTTTTCTTTCCATTCATAGCAATTTTTGTACGGTTTGAGGAGTTCAAATAACATGTTTTTGGATCATTTGTATCGTATCTTTTACTACATAACTTTTCACCATATTTTACAAACACTAAGGAAGTTAGTTTTTCGATTCAAAACAATCTTTTAACGTTCTGAGGAGTTCAAATAACATGTTTTTGAGATGGTTTGGATCGAATCTTTCACTACGCAACTTTTCACCAAATTGTACAAACAGTAAGAAAGTTTTCTTTTCGATTCATACAAATCTTTTTACACTTTGAGGAGTTCAAATGACTTGTTTTTAGATCATTTATATCGTATCTTTTACTACATAACTTTTCACAAAATTTTACAAACACTAAGGAAGTTTGTTTTTCTATTCAAAACAATCTTTTAACGTTATGAGGAGTTCAAATAACGTGTTTTTGAGATGGTTTGTATCAAATCTTCCACTATGTAACTTTTCACCAAATTGTAAAAACACTAAGAAAGTTTTCTTTTCGATTCATACAAATCTTTTTACGCTTTGAGGAGTTCAAATAACTTGTTTTGAGATCATTTGTATCGTATCTTTTACTACATAACTTTTCACCTCATTTTACCATCACTAAGGAAGTATGTTTTTCGATTCAAAACAATCTTTTAACGTTCTGAGGAGTTCAAATAACATGTTTTTGAGATGGTTTGAATCGAATCTTTTACTACGTAACTTTTCCCCAAATTGTACAAACACTAAGAAAGTTTTCTTTTCGATTCAAAGCAATCTTTTTACGGTTCGAGGAGTGCAAATAACGTGTTTTTAGATTATTTGTATCATATCTTTTAAAACATAACTTTTCATCAAATTTTACAAAGACTAAGAAAGTATGTTTTTCGATTTCAAAACAATCTTTTAACGCTCTAAGGAGTCCAAATAACTTGTTTTGTGATCGTTTGGATCGAATCTTTTACTACGTAACTTTTCACCAAATTGTACAAACACTAAGAAAGTTTTTCTTTCCATTCATAGCAATTTTTGTACGGTTTGAGGAGTTCAAATAACATGTTTTTGGATCATTTGTATCGTATCTTTTACTACATAAATTTTCACCATATTTTACAAACACTAAGGAAGTTAGTTTTTCGATTCAAAACAATCTTTTAACGTTCTGAGGAGTTCAAATAACATGTTTTTGAGATGGTTTGGATCGAATCTTTCACTACGCAACTTTTCACCAAATTGTACAAACAGTAAGAAAGTTTTCTTTTCGATTCATACAAATCTTTTTACACTTTGAGGAGTTCAAATGACTTGTTTTTAGATCATTTATATCGTATCTTTTACTACATAACTTTTCACAAAATTTTACAAACACTAAGGAAGTTTGTTTTTCTATTCAAAACAATCTTTTAACGTTATGAGGAGTTCAAATAACGTGTTTTTGAGATGGTTTGTATCAAATCTTCCACTATGTAACTTTTCACCAAATTGTAAAAACACTAAGAAAGTTTTCTTTTCGATTCATACAAATCTTTTTACGCTTTGAGGAGTTCAAATAACTTGTTTTGAGATCATTTGTATCGTATCTTTTACTACATAACTCTTCACCTCATTTTACCATCACTAAAGAAGTTTGTTTTTCGATTCAAAACAATCTTTTAACGTTCTGAGGAGTTCAAATAACATGTTTTTGAGATGGTTTGAATCGAATCTTTTACTACGTAACTTTTCACCAAGTTGTACAAACACTAAGAAAGTTTTTCTTTCCATTCATGTAAGTTTATTACGGTTTGAGGAGTTCAAATAACGTGTTTTTAGATCATTTGTATCGTATCTTTCAGTACATAACTTTTCACCATATTTTACAAACACTAAGGAAGTTTGTTTTTCGATTCAAAACAATCTTTTAACGTTCTGAGGAGTTCAAATAACATGTTTTTTAGATGGTTTGGATCGAATCTTTCACTACGTTACTTTTCACCAAATTGTAAAAACACAAAGAAAGTTTTCTTTTCGATTCATAGCAATATTTTTACGCTTTGAGTAGTTCAAATAACTTGTTTCTAGATCATTTGTATCGTATCTTTTACAACATAACTTTTCATCAAATTATACAAAGACTAAGAAAGTTTGTTTATCGATTCAAAACGATATTTTAACGCTCCAAGCAGTCCAAATAACTTGTTTTTGTGATGGTTTGCATCGACTCTTTTACTACGTAACTTTTCACCAAAGTGTACAAACACTAAGAAAGTTTTTCTTTCCATTCATAGCAATCTTTTTACGGTCTGAGGAGTTCAAATAACGTGTTTTTAGATCATTTGTATCATATCTTTTACTACATAACTTTTCACCATATTTTACAAACACTAAGAAAGTTCTCATTTCGATTCTTAGAAATCTTTTTACGTTTTGAGGAGGTCAAATAACTTGTTTTTACATCATTTGTATCGTATCTTTTACTACATAACTTTTCACCAAAATTTATCAACACTAAGAAACTTTGTTTTTCGATTCAAAACAATCTGTTAACGCTCTAAGGAGTCCAAATAACTTGTTTTGGTGATGGTTCGGATCGAATATTTAACTACGTAACTTTTCACTAAATTGTACAAACACTAAGAAAGTTTTTCTTCCAATTCATAGCAATTTTTTTACGGTTTGAGGAGTTCAAATAACGTGTTTTTAGATAATTTGTATTGTATCTTTCACTACATAACTTTTCACCATATTTTACAAACATTGGAAGTTTGTTTTTCGATTCAAAACAATCTTTTAACGTTCTGAGGAGTTCAAACAACGTGTTTTTGAAATGGTTTTGATCGAATCTTTCACTAAGTAACTTTTCACCAAATTGTAAAACCACTAAAAAAGTTTTCTTTTCGATTCATAGCAAACTTTTTACGCTATGAAGAGTTCAAATAACTTGTTTTTAGATCATTTGTATCGAATCTTTTAAAACATAACTTTTCATCAAATTTTACAAAGACTAAGAAAGTTTGTTTTTCGATTCAAAACGATCTTATAACGCTCTAAGGAGTCCAAATAACTTGTTTTGTGATGGTTTAGATCGAATCTTTTACTACGTAACTTTTCACCAAATTGTACAAACAGTAAGAAAGTTTGTTTTTCGATTCAAAACAATCTTTTAACGTTCTGAGGAGTTCAAATGACGTGTTTTTGAAATGGTTTGAATTGAATCTTTCACTACGTAACTTTTCTCCAAATTGTAAAAACACTAAGAAAGTTTTCTTTCTGATTCATACAAATCTTTTTAAGCTTTGAAGAGTTCAAATAACTTGTTTTGAGATCATTTATTCTTTTACTGCATGACTTTTCACCTAATTTTACCAACACTAAGGAAGTTTGTTTTTCGATTCAAAACAATCTTTTAACGTTCTGAGGAGTTCAAATAACGTGTTTTTGAGATGGTTTGAATCAAATCTTTCACGACGTAACTTTTCACCAAATTGTACAAACACTAAGAAAGTTTTCTTTTCGATTCAAAGCAATCTTTTTACGGTTCGAGGAGTGAAAATAACGTGTTTTTAGATCTTTTGTATCGTATCTTTTAAAACATAACTTTTCATCAAATTTTACAAAGACTAAGAAAGTATGTTTTTCGATTTCAAAACAATCTTTTAACGCTCTGAGGAGTCCAAATAACTTGTTTTGTGATCGTTTGATCGAATCTTTTACTACGTAACTTTTCACCAAAGTATACAAACAATAAGAAAGTTTTTCTTTCCATTCATAGCAATCTTTTTACGGTTTGAGGAGTTCAAATAACGTGTTTTTAGATCATTTGTATCGTATCTCTCACTACATAACTTTTCATCATATTTTACAAACACTAAGGAAGTTTGTTTTTCGATTCAAAACAATCTTTTAACGTTCTGAGGAGTTCAAATAACATGTTTTTGAGATGGTTTGGATCGAATCTTTCACTACGCAACTTTTCACCAAATTGTACAAACAGTAAGAAAGTTTTCTTTTCGATTCATACAAATCTTTTTACACTTTGAGGAGTTTAAATGACTTGTTTTTAGATCATTTATATCGTATCTTTTACTACATAACTTTTCACAAAATTTTACAAACACTAAGGAAGTTTGTTTTTCTATTCAAAACAATCTTTTACCTTTCTGAGGAGTTCAAATAACGTGTTTTTGAGATGGTTTGTATCAAATCTTCCACTTTGTAACTTTTCGCCAAATTGTAAAAACACTAAGAAAGTTTTCTTTTCGATTCATACAAATCTTTTTACGCTTTGAGGAGTTCAAATAACTTGTTTTGAGATCATTTGTATCGTATCTTTTACTACATAACTTTTCACCTCATTTTACCATCACTAAGGAAGTATGTTTTTCGATTCAAAACAATCTTTTAACGTTCTGAGGAGTTCAAATAACATGTTTTTGAGATGGTTTGAATCGAATCTTTTACTACGTAACTTTTCCCCAAATTGTACAAACACTAAGAAAGTTTTCTTTTCGATTCAAAGCAATCTTTTTACGGTTCGAGGAGTGCAAATAACGTGTTTTTAGATTATTTGTATCATATCTTTTAAAACATAACTTTTCATCAAATTTTACAAAGACTAAGAAAGTATGTTTTTCGATTTCAAAACAATCTTTTAACGCTCTAAGGAGTCCAAATAACTTGTTTTGTGATCGTTTGGATCGAATCTTTTACTACGTAACTTTTCACCAAATTGTACAAACACTAAGAAAGTTTTTCTTTCCATTCATAGCAATTTTTGTACGGTTTGAGGAGTTCAAATAACATGTTTTTGGATCATTTGTATCGTATCTTTTACTACATAAATTTTCACCATATTTTACAAACACTAAGGAAGTTAGTTTTTCGATTCAAAACAATCTTTTAACGTTCTGAGGAGTTCAAATAACATGTTTTTGAGATGGTTTGGATCGAATCTTTCACTACGCAACTTTTCACCAAATTGTACAAACAGTAAGAAAGTTTTCTTTTCGATTCATACAAATCTTTTTACACTTTGAGGAGTTCAAATGACTTGTTTTTAGATCATTTATATCGTATCTTTTACTACATAACTTTTCACAAAATTTTACAAACACTAAGGAAGTTTGTTTTTCTATTCAAAACAATCTTTTAACGTTATGAGGAGTTCAAATAACGTGTTTTTGAGATGGTTTGTATCAAATCTTCCACTATGTAACTTTTCACCAAATTGTAAAAACACTAAGAAAGTTTTCTTTTCGATTCATACAAATCTTTTTACGCTTTGAGGAGTTCAAATAACTTGTTTTGAGATCATTTGTATCGTATCTTTTACTACATAACTCTTCACCTCATTTTACCATCACTAAAGAAGTTTGTTTTTCGATTCAAAACAATCTTTTAACGTTCTGAGGAGTTCAAATAACATGTTTTTGAGATGGTTTGAATCGAATCTTTTACTACGTAACTTTTCACCAAGTTGTACAAACACTAAGAAAGTTTTTCTTTCCATTCATGTAAGTTTATTACGGTTTGAGGAGTTCAAATAACGTGTTTTTAGATCATTTGTATCGTATCTTTCAGTACATAACTTTTCACCATATTTTACAAACACTAAGGAAGTTTGTTTTTCGATTCAAAACAATCTTTTAACGTTCTGAGGAGTTCAAATAACATGTTTTTTAGATGGTTTGGATCGAATCTTTCACTACGTTACTTTTCACCAAATTGTAAAAACACAAAGAAAGTTTTCTTTTCGATTCATAGCAATATTTTTACGCTTTGAGTAGTTCAAATAACTTGTTTCTAGATCATTTGTATCGTATCTTTTACAACATAACTTTTCATCAAATTATACAAAGACTAAGAAAGTTTGTTTATCGATTCAAAACGATATTTTAACGCTCCAAGCAGTCCAAATAACTTGTTTTTGTGATGGTTTGCATCGACTCTTTTACTACGTAACTTTTCACCAAAGTGTACAAACACTAAGAAAGTTTTTCTTTCCATTCATAGCAATCTTTTTACGGTCTGAGGAGTTCAAATAACGTGTTTTTAGATCATTTGTATCATATCTTTTACTACATAACTTTTCACCATATTTTACAAACACTAAGAAAGTTCTCATTTCGATTCTTAGAAATCTTTTTACGTTTTGAGGAGGTCAAATAACTTGTTTTTACATCATTTGTATCGTATCTTTTACTACATAACTTTTCACCAAAATTTATCAACACTAAGAAACTTTGTTTTTCGATTCAAAACAATCTGTTAACGCTCTAAGGAGTCCAAATAACTTGTTTTGGTGATGGTTCGGATCGAATATTTAACTACGTAACTTTTCACTAAATTGTACAAACACTAAGAAAGTTTTTCTTCCAATTCATAGCAATTTTTTTACGGTTTGAGGAGTTCAAATAACGTGTTTTTAGATAATTTGTATTGTATCTTTCACTACATAACTTTTCACCATATTTTACAAACATTGGAAGTTTGTTTTTCGATTCAAAACAATCTTTTAACGTTCTGAGGAGTTCAAACAACGTGTTTTTGAAATGGTTTTGATCGAATCTTTCACTAAGTAACTTTTCACCAAATTGTAAAACCACTAAAAAAGTTTTCTTTTCGATTCATAGCAAACTTTTTACGCTATGAAGAGTTCAAATAACTTGTTTTTAGATCATTTGTATCGAATCTTTTAAAACATAACTTTTCATCAAATTTTACAAAGACTAAGAAAGTTTGTTTTTCGATTCAAAACGATCTTATAACGCTCTAAGGAGTCCAAATAACTTGTTTTGTGATGGTTTAGATCGAATCTTTTACTACGTAACTTTTCACCAAATTGTACAAACAGTAAGAAAGTTTGTTTTTCGATTCAAAACAATCTTTTAACGTTCTGAGGAGTTCAAATGACGTGTTTTTGAAATGGTTTGAATTGAATCTTTCACTACGTAACTTTTCTCCAAATTGTAAAAACACTAAGAAAGTTTTCTTTCTGATTCATACAAATCTTTTTAAGCTTTGAAGAGTTCAAATAACTTGTTTTGAGATCATTTATTCTTTTACTGCATGACTTTTCACCTAATTTTACCAACACTAAGGAAGTTTGTTTTTCGATTCAAAACAATCTTTTAACGTTCTGAGGAGTTCAAATAACGTGTTTTTGAGATGGTTTGAATCAAATCTTTCACGACGTAACTTTTCACCAAATTGTACAAACACTAAGAAAGTTTTCTTTTCGATTCAAAGCAATCTTTTTACGGTTCGAGGAGTGAAAATAACGTGTTTTTAGATCTTTTGTATCGTATCTTTTAAAACATAACTTTTCATCAAATTTTACAAAGACTAAGAAAGTATGTTTTTCGATTTCAAAACAATCTTTTAACGCTCTGAGGAGTCCAAATAACTTGTTTTGTGATCGTTTGATCGAATCTTTTACTACGTAACTTTTCACCAAAGTATACAAACAATAAGAAAGTTTTTCTTTCCATTCATAGCAATCTTTTTACGGTTTGAGGAGTTCAAATAACGTGTTTTTAGATCATTTGTATCGTATCTCTCACTACATAACTTTTCATCATATTTTACAAACACTAAGGAAGTTTGTTTTTCGATTCAAAACAATCTTTTAACGTTCTGAGGAGTTCAAATAACATGTTTTTGAGATGGTTTGGATCGAATCTTTCACTACGCAACTTTTCACCAAATTGTACAAACAGTAAGAAAGTTTTCTTTTCGATTCATACAAATCTTTTTACACTTTGAGGAGTTTAAATGACTTGTTTTTAGATCATTTATATCGTATCTTTTACTACATAACTTTTCACAAAATTTTACAAACACTAAGGAAGTTTGTTTTTCTATTCAAAACAATCTTTTACCTTTCTGAGGAGTTCAAATAACGTGTTTTTGAGATGGTTTGTATCAAATCTTCCACTTTGTAACTTTTCGCCAAATTGTAAAAACACTAAGAAAGTTTTCTTTTCGATT
This sequence comes from Luzula sylvatica, assembly GCA_946800325.1. NCBI lineage: Eukaryota > Viridiplantae > Streptophyta > Magnoliopsida > Poales > Juncaceae > Luzula > Luzula sylvatica. Next base: position 54,892,836 of record OX326960.1, on the reverse strand, counting down.
CATACAAATCTTTTTACGCTTTGAGGAGTTCAAATAACTTGTTTTGAGATCATTTGTATCGTATCTTTTACTACATAACTTTTCACCTCATTTTACCATCACTAAGGAAGTATGTTTTTCGATTCAAAACAATCTTTTAACGTTCTGAGGAGTTCAAATAACATGTTTTTGAGATGGTTTGAATCGAATCTTTTACTACGTAACTTTTCCCCAAATTGTACAAACACTAAGAAAGTTTTCTTTTCGATTCAAAGCAATCTTTTTACGGTTCGAGGAGTGCAAATAACGTGTTTTTAGATCATTTGTATCATATCTTTTAAAACATAACTTTTCATCAAATTTTACAAAGACTAAGAAAGTATGTTTTTCGATTTCAAAACAATCTTTTAACGCTCTAAGGAGTCCAAATAACTTGTTTTGTGATCGTTTGGATCGAATCTTTTACTACGTAACTTTTCACCAAATTGTACAAACACTAAGAAAGTTTTTCTTTCCATTCATAGCAATTTTTGTACGGTTTGAGGAGTTCAAATAACATGTTTTTGGATCATTTGTATCGTATCTTTTACTACATAAATTTTCACCATATTTTACAAACACTAAGGAAGTTAGTTTTTCGATTCAAAACAATCTTTTAACGTTCTGAGGAGTTCAAATAACATGTTTTTGAGATGGTTTGGATCGAATCTTTCACTACGCAACTTTTCACCAAATTGTACAAACAGTAAGAAAGTTTTCTTTTCGATTCATACAAATCTTTTTACACTTTGAGGAGTTCAAATGACTTGTTTTTAGATCATTTATATCGTATCTTTTACTACATAACTTTTCACAAAATTTTACAAACACTAAGGAAGTTTGTTTTTCTATTCAAAACAATCTTTTAACGTTATGAGGAGTTCAAATAACGTGTTTTTGAGATGGTTTGTATCAAATCTTCCACTATGTAACTTTTCACCAAATTGTAAAAACACTAAGAAAGTTTTCTTTTCGATTCATACAAATCTTTTTACGCTTTGAGGAGTTCAAATAACTTGTTTTGAGATCATTTGTATCGTATCTTTTACTACATAACTCTTCACCTCATTTTACCATCACTAAAGAAGTTTGTTTTTCGATTCAAAACAATCTTTTAACGTTCTGAGGAGTTCAAATAACATGTTTTTGAGATGGTTTGAATCGAATCTTTTACTACGTAACTTTTCACCAAGTTGTACAAACACTAAGAAAGTTTTTCTTTCCATTCATGTAAGTTTATTACGGTTTGAGGAGTTCAAATAACGTGTTTTTAGATCATTTGTATCGTATCTTTCAGTACATAACTTTTCACCATATTTTACAAACACTAAGGAAGTTTGTTTTTCGATTCAAAACAATCTTTTAACGTTCTGAGGAGTTCAAATAACATGTTTTTTAGATGGTTTGGATCGAATCTTTCACTACGTTACTTTTCACCAAATTGTAAAAACACAAAGAAAGTTTTCTTTTCGATTCATAGCAATATTTTTACGCTTTGAGTAGTTCAAATAACTTGTTTCTAGATCATTTGTATCGTATCTTTTACAACATAACTTTTCATCAAATTATACAAAGACTAAGAAAGTTTGTTTATCGATTCAAAACGATATTTTAACGCTCCAAGCAGTCCAAATAACTTGTTTTTGTGATGGTTTGCATCGACTCTTTTACTACGTAACTTTTCACCAAAGTGTACAAACACTAAGAAAGTTTTTCTTTCCATTCATAGCAATCTTTTTACGGTCTGAGGAGTTCAAATAACGTGTTTTTAGATCATTTGTATCATATCTTTCACTACATAACTTTTCACCATATTTTACAAACACTAAGAAAGTTCTCATTTCGATTCTTAGAAATCTTTTTACGTTTTGAGGAGGTCAAATAACTTGTTTTTACATCATTTGTATCGTATCTTTTACTACATAACTTTTCACCAAAATTTATCAACACTAAGAAACTTTGTTTTTCGATTCAAAACAATCTGTTAACGCTCTAAGGAGTCCAAATAACTTGTTTTGGTGATGGTTCGGATAGAATATTTAACTACGTAACTTTTCACCAAATTGTACAAACACTAAGAAAGTTTTTCTTCCAATTCATAGCAATTTTTTTACGGTTTGAGGAGTTCAAATAACGTGTTTTTAGATAATTTGTATTGTATCTTTCACTACATAACTTTTCACCATATTTTACAAACATTGGAAGTTTGTTTTTCGATTCAAAACAATCTTTTAACTTTCTGAGGAGTTCAAACAACGTGTTTTTGAAATGGTTTTGATCGAATCTTTCACTAAGTAACTTTTCACCAAATTGTAAAACCACTAAAAAAGTTTTCTTTTCGATTCATAGCAAACTTTTTACGCTATGAAGAGTTCAAATAACTTGTTTTTAGATCATTTGTATCGAATCTTTTAAAACATAACTTTTCATCAAATTTTACAAAGACTAAGAAAGTTTGTTTTTCGATTCAAAACGATCTTATAACGCTCTAAGGAGTCCAAATAACTTGTTTTGTGATGGTTTAGATCGAATCTTTTACTACGTAACTTTTCACCAAATTGTACAAACAGTAAGAAAGTTTGTTTTTCGATTCAAAACAATCTTTTAACGTTCTGAGGAGTTCAAATGACGTGTTTTTGAAATGGTTTGAATTGAATCTTTCACTACGTAACTTTTCTCCAAATTGTAAAAACACTAAGAAAGTTTTCTTTCCGATTCATACAAATCTTTTTAAGCTTTGAAGAGTTCAAATAACTTGTTTTGAGATCATTTATTCTTTTACTGCATGACTTTTCACCTAATTTTACCAACACTAAGGAAGTTTGTTTTTCGATTCAAAACAATCTTTCAACGTTCTGAGGAGTTCAAATAACGTGTTTTTGAGATGGTTTGAATCAAATCTTTCACGACGTAACTTTTCACCAAATTGTACAAACACTAAGAAAGTTTTCTTTTCGATTCAAAGCAATCTTTTTACGGTTCGAGGAGTGAAAATAACGTGTTTTTAGATCTTTTGTATCGTATCTTTTAAAACATAACTTTTCATCAAATTTTACAAAGACTAAGAAAGTATGTTTTTCGATTTCAAAACAATCTTTTAACGCTCTGAGGAGTCCAAATAACTTGTTTTGTGATCGTTTGGATCGAATCTTTTACTACGTAACTTTTCACCAAAGTATACAAACAATAAGAAAGTTTTTCTTTCCATTCATAGCAATCTTTTTACGGTTTGAGGAGTTCAAATAACGTGTTTTTAGATCATTTGTATCGTATCTCTCACTACATAACTTTTCATCATATTTTACAAACACTAAGGAAGTTTGTTTTTCGATTCAAAACAATCTTTTAACGTTCTGAGGAGTTCAAATAACATGTTTTTGAGATGGTTTGGATCGAATCTTTCACTACGCAACTTTTCACCAAATTGTACAAACAGTAAGAAAGTTTTCTTTTCGATTCATACAAATCTTTTTACACTTTGAGGAGTTTAAATGACTTGTTTTTAGATCATTTATATCGTATCTTTTACTACATAACTTTTCACAAAATTTTACAAACACTAAGGAAGTTTGTTTTTCTATTCAAAACAATCTTTTACCTTTCTGAGGAGTTCAAATAACGTGTTTTTGAGATGGTTTGTATCAAATCTTCCACTTTGTAACTTTTCGCCAAATTGTAAAAACACTAAGAAAGTTTTCTTTTCGATTCATACAAATCTTTTTACGCTTTGAGGAGTTCAAATAACTTGTTTTGAGATCATTTGTATCGTATCTTTTACTACATAACTTTTCACCTCATTTTACCATCACTAAGGAAGTATGTTTTTCGATTCAAAACAATCTTTTAACGTTCTGAGGAGTTCAAATAACATGTTTTTGAGATGGTTTGAATCGAATCTTTTACTACGTAACTTTTCACCAAATTGTACAAACACTAAGAAAGTTTTCTTTTCGATTCAAAGCAATCTTTTTACGGTTCGAGGAGTGCAAATAACGTGTTTTTAGATCATTTGTATCATATCTTTTAAAACATAACTTTTCATCAAATTTTACAAAGACTGAGAAAGTATGTTTTTCGATTTCAAAACAATCTTTTAACGCTCTAAGGAGTCCAAATAACTTGTTTTGTGATCGTTTGGATCGAATCTTTTACTACGTAACTTTTCACCAAATTGTACAAACACTAAGAAAGTTTTTCTTTCCATTCATAGCAATTTTTGTACGGTTTGAGGAGTTCAAATAACATGTTTTTGGATCATTTGTATCGTATCTTTTACTACATAACTTTTCACCATATTTTACAAACACTAAGGAAGTTAGTTTTTCGATTCAAAACAATCTTTTAACGTTCTGAGGAGTTCAAATAACATGTTTTTGAGATGGTTTGGATCGAATCTTTCACTACGCAACTTTTCACCAAATTGTACAAACAGTAAGAAAGTTTTCTTTTCGATTCATACAAATCTTTTTACACTTTGAGGAGTTCAAATGACTTGTTTTTAGATCATTTATATCGTATCTTTTACTACATAACTTTTCACAAAATTTTACAAACACTAAGGAAGTTTGTTTTTCTATTCAAAACAATCTTTTAACGTTATGAGGAGTTCAAATAACGTGTTTTTGAGATGGTTTGTATCAAATCTTCCACTATGTAACTTTTCACCAAATTGTAAAAACACTAAGAAAGTTTTCTTTTCGATTCATACAAATCTTTTTACGCTTTGAGGAGTTCAAATAACTTGTTTTGAGATCATTTGTATCGTATCTTTTACTACATAACTCTTCACCTCATTTTACCATCACTAAAGAAGTTTGTTTTTCGATTCAAAACAATCTTTTAACGTTCTGAGGAGTTCAAATAACATGTTTTTGAGATGGTTTGAATCGAATCTTTTACTACGTAACTTTTCACCAAGTTGTACAAACACTAAGAAAGTTTTTCTTTCCATTCATGTAAGTTTATTACGGTTTGAGGAGTTCAAATAACGTGTTTTTAGATCATTTGTATCGTATCTTTCAGTACATAACTTTTCACCATATTTTACAAACACTAAGGAAGTTTGTTTTTCGATTCAAAACAATCTTTTAACGTTCTGAGGAGTTCAAATAACATGTTTTTTAGATGGTTTGGATCGAATCTTTCACTACGTTACTTTTCACCAAATTGTAAAAACACAAAGAAAGTTTTCTTTTCGATTCATAGCAATATTTTTACGCTTTGAGTAGTTCAAATAACTTGTTTCTAGATCATTTGTATCGTATCTTTTACAACATAACTTTTCATCAAATTATACAAAGACTAAGAAAGTTTGTTTATCGATTCAAAACGATATTTTAACGCTCCAAGCAGTCCAAATAACTTGTTTTTGTGATGGTTTGCATCGACTCTTTTACTACGTAACTTTTCACCAAAGTGTACAAACACTAAGAAAGTTTTTCTTTCCATTCATAGCAATCTTTTTACGGTCTGAGGAGTTCAAATAACGTGTTTTTAGATCATTTGTATCATATCTTTTACTACATAACTTTTCACCATATTTTACAAACACTAAGAAAGTTCTCATTTCGATTCTTAGAAATCTTTTTACGTTTTGAGGAGGTCAAATAACTTGTTTTTACATCATTTGTATCGTATCTTTTACTACATAACTTTTCACCAAAATTTATCAACACTAAGAAACTTTGTTTTTCGATTCAAAACAATCTGTTAACGCTCTAAGGAGTCCAAATAACTTGTTTTGGTGATGGTTCGGATCGAATATTTAACTACGTAACTTTTCACTAAATTGTACAAACACTAAGAAAGTTTTTCTTCCAATTCATAGCAATTTTTTTACGGTTTGAGGAGTTCAAATAACGTGTTTTTAGATAATTTGTATTGTATCTTTCACTACATAACTTTTCACCATATTTTACAAACATTGGAAGTTTGTTTTTCGATTCAAAACAATCTTTTAACGTTCTGAGGAGTTCAAACAACGTGTTTTTGAAATGGTTTTGATCGAATCTTTCACTAAGTAACTTTTCACCAAATTGTAAAACCACTAAAAAAGTTTTCTTTTCGATTCATAGCAAACTTTTTACGCTATGAAGAGTTCAAATAACTTGTTTTTAGATCATTTGTATCGAATCTTTTAAAACATAACTTTTCATCAAATTTTACAAAGACTAAGAAAGTTTGTTTTTCGATTCAAAACGATCTTATAACGCTCTAAGGAGTCCAAATAACTTGTTTTGTGATGGTTTAGATCGAATCTTTTACTACGTAACTTTTCACCAAATTGTACAAACAGTAAGAAAGTTTGTTTTTCGATTCAAAACAATCTTTTAACGTTCTGAGGAGTTCAAATGACGTGTTTTTGAAATGGTTTGAATTGAATCTTTCACTACGTAACTTTTCTCCAAATTGTAAAAACACTAAGAAAGTTTTCTTTCTGATTCATACAAATCTTTTTAAGCTTTGAAGAGTTCAAATAACTTGTTTTGAGATCATTTATTCTTTTACTGCATGACTTTTCACCTAATTTTACCAACACTAAGGAAGTTTGTTTTTCGATTCAAAACAATCTTTTAACGTTCTGAGGAGTTCAAATAACGTGTTTTTGAGATGGTTTGAATCAAATCTTTCACGACGTAACTTTTCACCAAATTGTACAAACACTAAGAAAGTTTTCTTTTCGATTCAAAGCAATCTTTTTACGGTTCGAGGAGTGAAAATAACGTGTTTTTAGATCTTTTGTATCGTATCTTTTAAAACATAACTTTTCATCAAATTTTACAAAGACTAAGAAAGTATGTTTTTCGATTTCAAAACAATCTTTTAACGCTCTGAGGAGTCCAAATAACTTGTTTTGTGATCGTTTGATCGAATCTTTTACTACGTAACTTTTCACCAAAGTATACAAACAATAAGAAAGTTTTTCTTTCCATTCATAGCAATCTTTTTACGGTTTGAGGAGTTCAAATAACGTGTTTTTAGATCATTTGTATCGTATCTCTCACTACATAACTTTTCATCATATTTTACAAACACTAAGGAAGTTTGTTTTTCGATTCAAAACAATCTTTTAACGTTCTGAGGAGTTCAAATAACATGTTTTTGAGATGGTTTGGATCGAATCTTTCACTACGCAACTTTTCACCAAATTGTACAAACAGTAAGAAAGTTTTCTTTTCGATTCATACAAATCTTTTTACACTTTGAGGAGTTTAAATGACTTGTTTTTAGATCATTTATATCGTATCTTTTACTACATAACTTTTCACAAAATTTTACAAACACTAAGGAAGTTTGTTTTTCTATTCAAAACAATCTTTTACCTTTCTGAGGAGTTCAAATAACGTGTTTTTGAGATGGTTTGTATCAAATCTTCCACTTTGTAACTTTTCGCCAAATTGTAAAAACACTAAGAAAGTTTTCTTTTCGATTCATACAAATCTTTTTACGCTTTGAGGAGTTCAAATAACTTGTTTTGAGATCATTTGTATCGTATCTTTTACTACATAACTTTTCACCTCATTTTACCATCACTAAGGAAGTATGTTTTTCGATTCAAAACAATCTTTTAACGTTCTGAGGAGTTCAAATAACATGTTTTTGAGATGGTTTGAATCGAATCTTTTACTACGTAACTTTTCCCCAAATTGTACAAACACTAAGAAAGTTTTCTTTTCGATTCAAAGCAATCTTTTTACGGTTCGAGGAGTGCAAATAACGTGTTTTTAGATTATTTGTATCATATCTTTTAAAACATAACTTTTCATCAAATTTTACAAAGACTAAGAAAGTATGTTTTTCGATTTCAAAACAATCTTTTAACGCTCTAAGGAGTCCAAATAACTTGTTTTGTGATCGTTTGGATCGAATCTTTTACTACGTAACTTTTCACCAAATTGTACAAACACTAAGAAAGTTTTTCTTTCCATTCATAGCAATTTTTGTACGGTTTGAGGAGTTCAAATAACATGTTTTTGGATCATTTGTATCGTATCTTTTACTACATAAATTTTCACCATATTTTACAAACACTAAGGAAGTTAGTTTTTCGATTCAAAACAATCTTTTAACGTTCTGAGGAGTTCAAATAACATGTTTTTGAGATGGTTTGGATCGAATCTTTCACTACGCAACTTTTCACCAAATTGTACAAACAGTAAGAAAGTTTTCTTTTCGATTCATACAAATCTTTTTACACTTTGAGGAGTTCAAATGACTTGTTTTTAGATCATTTATATCGTATCTTTTACTACATAACTTTTCACAAAATTTTACAAACACTAAGGAAGTTTGTTTTTCTATTCAAAACAATCTTTTAACGTTATGAGGAGTTCAAATAACGTGTTTTTGAGATGGTTTGTATCAAATCTTCCACTATGTAACTTTTCACCAAATTGTAAAAACACTAAGAAAGTTTTCTTTTCGATTCATACAAATCTTTTTACGCTTTGAGGAGTTCAAATAACTTGTTTTGAGATCATTTGTATCGTATCTTTTACTACATAACTCTTCACCTCATTTTACCATCACTAAAGAAGTTTGTTTTTCGATTCAAAACAATCTTTTAACGTTCTGAGGAGTTCAAATAACATGTTTTTGAGATGGTTTGAATCGAATCTTTTACTACGTAACTTTTCACCAAGTTGTACAAACACTAAGAAAGTTTTTCTTTCCATTCATGTAAGTTTATTACGGTTTGAGGAGTTCAAATAACGTGTTTTTAGATCATTTGTATCGTATCTTTCAGTACATAACTTTTCACCATATTTTACAAACACTAAGGAAGTTTGTTTTTCGATTCAAAACAATCTTTTAACGTTCTGAGGAGTTCAAATAACATGTTTTTTAGATGGTTTGGATCGAATCTTTCACTACGTTACTTTTCACCAAATTGTAAAAACACAAAGAAAGTTTTCTTTTCGATTCATAGCAATATTTTTACGCTTTGAGTAGTTCAAATAACTTGTTTCTAGATCATTTGTATCGTATCTTTTACAACATAACTTTTCATCAAATTATACAAAGACTAAGAAAGTTTGTTTATCGATTCAAAACGATATTTTAACGCTCCAAGCAGTCCAAATAACTTGTTTTTGTGATGGTTTGCATCGACTCTTTTACTACGTAACTTTTCACCAAAGTGTACAAACACTAAGAAAGTTTTTCTTTCCATTCATAGCAATCTTTTTACGGTCTGAGGAGTTCAAATAACGTGTTTTTAGATCATTTGTATCATATCTTTTACTACATAACTTTTCACCATATTTTACAAACACTAAGAAAGTTCTCATTTCGATTCTTAGAAATCTTTTTACGTTTTGAGGAGGTCAAATAACTTGTTTTTACATCATTTGTATCGTATCTTTTACTACATAACTTTTCACCAAAATTTATCAACACTAAGAAACTTTGTTTTTCGATTCAAAACAATCTGTTAACGCTCTAAGGAGTCCAAATAACTTGTTTTGGTGATGGTTCGGATCGAATATTTAACTACGTAACTTTTCACTAAATTGTACAAACACTAAGAAAGTTTTTCTTCCAATTCATAGCAATTTTTTTACGGTTTGAGGAGTTCAAATAACGTGTTTTTAGATAATTTGTATTGTATCTTTCACTACATAACTTTTCACCATATTTTACAAACATTGGAAGTTTGTTTTTCGATTCAAAACAATCTTTTAACGTTCTGAGGAGTTCAAACAACGTGTTTTTGAAATGGTTTTGATCGAATCTTTCACTAAGTAACTTTTCACCAAATTGTAAAACCACTAAAAAAGTTTTCTTTTCGATTCATAGCAAACTTTTTACGCTATGAAGAGTTCAAATAACTTGTTTTTAGATCATTTGTATCGAATCTTTTAAAACATAACTTTTCATCAAATTTTACAAAGACTAAGAAAGTTTGTTTTTCGATTCAAAACGATCTTATAACGCTCTAAGGAGTCCAAATAACTTGTTTTGTGATGGTTTAGATCGAATCTTTTACTACGTAACTTTTCACCAAATTGTACAAACAGTAAGAAAGTTTGTTTTTCGATTCAAAACAATCTTTTAACGTTCTGAGGAGTTCAAATGACGTGTTTTTGAAATGGTTTGAATTGAATCTTTCACTACGTAACTTTTCTCCAAATTGTAAAAACACTAAGAAAGTTTTCTTTCTGATTCATACAAATCTTTTTAAGCTTTGAAGAGTTCAAATAACTTGTTTTGAGATCATTTATTCTTTTACTGCATGACTTTTCACCTAATTTTACCAACACTAAGGAAGTTTGTTTTTCGATTCAAAACAATCTTTTAACGTTCTGAGGAGTTCAAATAACGTGTTTTTGAGATGGTTTGAATCAAATCTTTCACGACGTAACTTTTCACCAAATTGTACAAACACTAAGAAAGTTTTCTTTTCGATTCAAAGCAATCTTTTTACGGTTCGAGGAGTGAAAATAACGTGTTTTTAGATCTTTTGTATCGTATCTTTTAAAACATAACTTTTCATCAAATTTTACAAAGACTAAGAAAGTATGTTTTTCGATTTCAAAACAATCTTTTAACGCTCTGAGGAGTCCAAATAACTTGTTTTGTGATCGTTTGATCGAATCTTTTACTACGTAACTTTTCACCAAAGTATACAAACAATAAGAAAGTTTTTCTTTCCATTCATAGCAATCTTTTTACGGTTTGAGGAGTTCAAATAACGTGTTTTTAGATCATTTGTATCGTATCTCTCACTACATAACTTTTCATCATATTTTACAAACACTAAGGAAGTTTGTTTTTCGATTCAAAACAATCTTTTAACGTTCTGAGGAGTTCAAATAACATGTTTTTGAGATGGTTTGGATCGAATCTTTCACTACGCAACTTTTCACCAAATTGTACAAACAGTAAGAAAGTTTTCTTTTCGATTCATACAAATCTTTTTACACTTTGAGGAGTTTAAATGACTTGTTTTTAGATCATTTATATCGTATCTTTTACTACATAACTTTTCACAAAATTTTACAAACACTAAGGAAGTTTGTTTTTCTATTCAAAACAATCTTTTACCTTTCTGAGGAGTTCAAATAACGTGTTTTTGAGATGGTTTGTATCAAATCTTCCACTTTGTAACTTTTCGCCAAATTGTAAAAACACTAAGAAAGTTTTCTTTTCGATTCATACAAATCTTTTTACGCTTTGAGGAGTTCAAATAACTTGTTTTGAGATCATTTGTATCGTATCTTTTACTACATAACTTTTCACCTCATTTTACCATCACTAAGGAAGTATGTTTTTCGATTCAAAACAATCTTTTAACGTTCTGAGGAGTTCAAATAACATGTTTTTGAGATGGTTTGAATCGAATCTTTTACTACGTAACTTTTCCCCAAATTGTACAAACACTAAGAAAGTTTTCTTTTCGATTCAAAGCAATCTTTTTACGGTTCGAGGAGTGCAAATAACGTGTTTTTAGATCATTTGTATCATATCTTTTAAAACATAACTTTTCATCAAATTTTACAAAGACTAAGAAAGTATGTTTTTCGATTTCAAAACAATCTTTTAACGCTCTAAGGAGTCCAAATAACTTGTTTTGTGATCGTTTGGATCGAATCTTTTACTACGTAACTTTTCACCAAATTGTACAAACACTAAGAAAGTTTTTCTTTCCATTCATAGCAATTTTTGTACGGTTTGAGGAGTTCAAATAACATGTTTTTGGATCATTTGTATCGTATCTTTTACTACATAAATTTTCACCATATTTTACAAACACTAAGGAAGTTAGTTTTTCGATTCAAAACAATCTTTTAACGTTCTGAGGAGTTCAAATAACATGTTTTTGAGATGGTTTGGATCGAATCTTTCACTACGCAACTTTTCACCAAATTGTACAAACAGTAAGAAAGTTTTCTTTTCGATTCATACAAATCTTTTTACACTTTGAGGAGTTCAAATGACTTGTTTTTAGATCATTTATATCGTATCTTTTACTACATAACTTTTCACAAAATTTTACAAACACTAAGGAAGTTTGTTTTTCTATTCAAAACAATCTTTTAACGTTATGAGGAGTTCAAATAACGTGTTTTTGAGATGGTTTGTATCAAATCTTCCACTATGTAACTTTTCACCAAATTGTAAAAACACTAAGAAAGTTTTCTTTTCGATTCATACAAATCTTTTTACGCTTTGAGGAGTTCAAATAACTTGTTTTGAGATCATTTGTATCGTATCTTTTACTACATAACTCTTCACCTCATTTTACCATCACTAAAGAAGTTTGTTTTTCGATTCAAAACAATCTTTTAACGTTCTGAGGAGTTCAAATAACATGTTTTTGAGATGGTTTGAATCGAATCTTTTACTACGTAACTTTTCACCAAGTTGTACAAACACTAAGAAAGTTTTTCTTTCCATTCATGTAAGTTTATTACGGTTTGAGGAGTTCAAATAACGTGTTTTTAGATCATTTGTATCGTATCTTTCAGTACATAACTTTTCACCATATTTTACAAACACTAAGGAAGTTTGTTTTTCGATTCAAAACAATCTTTTAACGTTCTGAGGAGTTCAAATAACATGTTTTTTAGATGGTTTGGATCGAATCTTTCACTACGTTACTTTTCACCAAATTGTAAAAACACAAAGAAAGTTTTCTTTTCGATTCATAGCAATATTTTTACGCTTTGAGTAGTTCAAATAACTTGTTTCTAGATCATTTGTATCGTATCTTTTACAACATAACTTTTCATCAAATTATACAAAGACTAAGAAAGTTTGTTTATCGATTCAAAACGATATTTTAACGCTCCAAGCAGTCCAAATAACTTGTTTTTGTGATGGTTTGCATCGACTCTTTTACTACGTAACTTTTCACCAAAGTGTACAAACACTAAGAAAGTTTTTCTTTCCATTCATAGCAATCTTTTTACGGTCTGAGGAGTTCAAATAACGTGTTTTTAGATCATTTGTATCATATCTTTCACTACATAACTTTTCACCATATTTTACAAACACTAAGAAAGTTCTCATTTCGATTCTTAGAAATCTTTTTACGTTTTGAGGAGGTCAAATAACTTGTTTTTACATCATTTGTATCGTATCTTTTACTACATAACTTTTCACCAAAATTTATCAACACTAAGAAACTTTGTTTTTCGATTCAAAACAATCTGTTAACGCTCTAAGGAGTCCAAATAACTTGTTTTGGTGATGGTTCGGATAGAATATTTAACTACGTAACTTTTCACCAAATTGTACAAACACTAAGAAAGTTTTTCTTCCAATTCATAGCAATTTTTTTACGGTTTGAGGAGTTCAAATAACGTGTTTTTAGATAATTTGTATTGTATCTTTCACTACATAACTTTTCACCATATTTTACAAACATTGGAAGTTTGTTTTTCGATTCAAAACAATCTTTTAACTTTCTGAGGAGTTCAAACAACGTGTTTTTGAAATGGTTTTGATCGAATCTTTCACTAAGTAACTTTTCACCAAATTGTAAAACCACTAAAAAAGTTTTCTTTTCGATTCATAGCAAACTTTTTACGCTATGAAGAGTTCAAATAACTTGTTTTTAGATCATTTGTATCGAATCTTTTAAAACATAACTTTTCATCAAATTTTACAAAGACTAAGAAAGTTTGTTTTTCGATTCAAAACGATCTTATAACGCTCTAAGGAGTCCAAATAACTTGTTTTGTGATGGTTTAGATCGAATCTTTTACTACGTAACTTTTCACCAAATTGTACAAACAGTAAGAAAGTTTGTTTTTCGATTCAAAACAATCTTTTAACGTTCTGAGGAGTTCAAATGACGTGTTTTTGAAATGGTTTGAATTGAATCTTTCACTACGTAACTTTTCTCCAAATTGTAAAAACACTAAGAAAGTTTTCTTTCCGATTCATACAAATCTTTTTAAGCTTTGAAGAGTTCAAATAACTTGTTTTGAGATCATTTATTCTTTTACTGCATGACTTTTCACCTAATTTTACCAACACTAAGGAAGTTTGTTTTTCGATTCAAAACAATCTTTTAACGTTCTGAGGAGTTCAAATAACGTGTTTTTGAGATGGTTTGAATCAAATCTTTCACGACGTAACTTTTCACCAAATTGTACAAACACTAAGAAAGTTTTCTTTTCGATTCAAAGCAATCTTTTTACGGTTCGAGGAGTGAAAATAACGTGTTTTTAGATCTTTTGTATCGTATCTTTTGAAACATAACTTTTCATCAAATTTTACAAAGACTAAGAAAGTATGTTTTTCGATTTCAAAACAATCTTTTAACGCTCTGAGGAGTCCAAATAACTTGTTTTGTGATCGTTTGGATCGAATCTTTTACTACGTAACTTTTCACCAAAGTATACAAACAATAAGAAAGTTTTTCTTTCCATTCATAGCAATCTTTTTACGGTTTGAGGAGTTCAAATAACGTGTTTTTAGATCATTTGTATCGTATCTCTCACTACATAACTTTTCATCATATTTTACAAACACTAAGGAAGTTTGTTTTTCGATTCAAAACAATCTTTTAACGTTCTGAGGAGTTCAAATAACATGTTTTTGAGATGGTTTGGATCGAATCTTTCACTACGCAACTTTTCACCAAATTGTACAAACAGTAAGAAAGTTTTCTTTTCGATTCATACAAATCTTTTTACACTTTGAGGAGTTTAAATGACTTGTTTTTAGATCATTTATATCGTATCTTTTACTACATAACTTTTCACAAAATTTTACAAACACTAAGGAAGTTTGTTTTTCTATTCAAAACAATCTTTTACCTTTCTGAGGAGTTCAAATAACGTGTTTTTGAGATGGTTTGTATCAAATCTTCCACTTTGTAACTTTTCGCCAAATTGTAAAAACACTAAGAAAGTTTTCTTTTCGATTCATACAAATCTTTTTACGCTTTGAGGAGTTCAAATAACTTGTTTTGAGATCATTTGTATCGTATCTTTTACTACATAACTTTTCACCTCATTTTACCATCACTAAGGAAGTTTGTTTTTCGATTCAAAACAATCTTTTAACGTTCTGAGGAGTTCAAATAACATGTTTTTGAGATGGTTTGAATCGAATCTTTTACTACGTAACTTTTCACCAAATTGTACAAACACTAAGAAAGTTTTCTTTTCGATTCAAAGCAATCTTTTTACGGTTCGAGGAGTGCAAATAACGTGTTTTTAGATCATTTGTATCGTATCTTTTAAAACATAACTTTTCATCAAATTTTACAGAGACTAAGAAAGTATGTTTTTCGATTTCAAAACAATCTTTTAACGCTCTAAGGAGTCCAAATAACTTGTTTTGTGATCGTTTGGATCGAATCTTTTACTACGTAACTTTTCACCAAATTGTACAAACACTAAGAAAGTTTTTCTTTCCATTCATAGCAATTTTTGTACGGTTTGAGGAGTTCAAATAACATGTTTTTAGATCATTTGTATCGTATCTTTTACTACATAACTTTTCACCATACTTTACAAACACTAAGGAAGTTTGTTTTTCGATTCAAAACAATCTTTTAACGTTCTGAGGAGTTCAAATAACATGTTTTTGAGATGGTTTGGATCGAATCTTTCACTACGCAACTTTTCACCAAATTGTACAAACAGTAAGAAAGTTTTCTTTTCGATTCATACAAATCTTTTTACACTTTGAGGAGTTCAAATGACTTGTTTTTAGATCATTTATATCGTATCTTTTACTACATAACTTTTCACAAAATTTTACAAACACTAAGGAAGTTTGTTTTTCTATTCAAAACAATCTTTTAACGTTCTGAGGAGTTCAAATAACGTGTTTTTGAGATGGTTTGTATCAAATCTTCCACTATGTAACTTTTCACCAAATTGTAAAAACACTAAGAAAGTTTTCTTTTCGATTCATACAAATCTTTTTACGCTTTGAGGAGTTCAAATAACTTGTTTTGAGATCATTTGTATCGTATCTTTTACTACATAACTCTTCACCTCATTTTACCATCACTAAGGAAGTTTGTTTTTCGATTCAAAACAATCTTTTAACGTTCTGAGGAGTTCAAATAACATGTTTTTGAGATGGTTTGAATCGAATCTTTTACTACGTAACTTTTCACCAAGTTGTACAAACACTAAGAAAGTTTTTCTTTCCATTCATGTAAGTTTATTACGGTTTGAGGAGTTCAAATAACGTGTTTTTAGATCATTTGTATCGTATCTTTCAGTACATAACTTTTCACCATATTTTACAAACACTAAGGAAGTTTGTTTTTCGATTCAAAACAATCTTTTAACGTTCTGAGGAGTTCAAATAACATGTTTTTTAGATGGTTTGGATCGAATCTTTCACTACGTTACTTTTCACCAAATTGTAAAAACACAAAGAAAGTTTTCTTTTCGATTCATAGCAATATTTTTACGCTTTGAGTAGTTCAAATAACTTGTTTCTAGATCATTTGTATCGTATCTTTTACAACATAACTTTTCATCAAATTATACAAAGACTAAGAAAGTTTGTTTATCGATTCAAAACGATATTTTAACGCTCCAAGCAGTCCAAATAACTTGTTTTTGTGATGGTTTGCATCGACTCTTTTACTACGTAACTTTTCACCAAAGTGTACAAACACTAAGAAAGTTTTTCTTTCCATTCATAGCAATCTTTTTACGGTCTGAGGAGTTCAAATAACGTGTTTTTAGATCATTTGTATCATATCTTTCACTACATAACTTTTCACCATATTTTACAAACACTAAGAAAGTTCTCATTTCGATTCTTAGAAATCTTTTTACGTTTTGAGGAGGTCAAATAACTTGTTTTTACATCATTTGTATCGTATCTTTTACTACATAACTTTTCACCAAAATTTATCAACACTAAGAAACTTTGTTTTTCGATTCAAAACAATCTGTTAACGCTCTAAGGAGTCCAAATAACTTGTTTTGGTGATGGTTCGGATCGAATATTTAACTACGTAACTTTTCACCAAATTGTACAAACACTAAGAAAGTTTTTCTTCCCATTCATAGCAATTTTTTTACGGTTTGAGGAGTTCAAATAACGTGTTTTTAGATAATTTGTATTGTATCTTTCACTACATAACTTTTCACCATATTTTACAAACATTGGAAGTTTGTTTTTCGATTCAAAACAATCTTTTAACGTTCTGAGGAGTTCAAACAACGTGTTTTTGAAATGGTTTTGATCGAATCTTTCACTAAGTAACTTTTCACCAAATTGTAAAACCACTAAAAAAGTTTTCTTTTCGATTCATAGCAAACTTTTTACGCTATGAAGAGTTCAAATAACTTGTTTTTAGATCATTTGTATCGAATCTTTTAAAACATAACTTTTCATCAAATTTTACAAAGACTAAGAAAGTTTGTTTTTCGATTCAAAACGATCTTATAACGCTCTAAGGAGTCCAAATAACTTGTTTTGTGATGGTTTAGATCGAATCTTTTACTACGTAACTTTTCACCAAATTGTACAAACAGTAAGAAAGTTTTTGTTTCCATTCATAGCAATCTTTTAACGTTCTGAGGAGTTCAAATAACGTGTTTTTGAGATGGTTTGAATCAAATCTTTCACGACGTAACTTTTCACCAAATTGTACAAACACTAAGAAAGTTTTCTTTTCGATTCAAAGCAATCTTTTTACGGTTCGAGGAGTGCAAATAACGTGTTTTATTTGTATCGTATCTTTTAAAACATAACTTTTCATGAAATTTTACAAAGACTAAGAAAGTATGTTTTTCGATTTCAAAACAATCTTTTAACGCTCTGAGGAGTCCAAATAACTTGTTTTGTGATCGTTTGGATCGAATCTTTTACTACGAAACTTTTCACCAAAGTGTACAAACAATAAGAAAGTTTTTCTTTCCATTCATAGCAATCTTTTTACGGTTTGTGGAGTTCAAATAACGTGTTTTTCATTTGTATCGTATCTTTTACTACATAACTTTTCATCATATTTTACAAACACTAAGGAAGTTTGTTTTTCGATTCAAAACAATCTTTTAACGTTCTGAGGAGTTCTAATAACATGTTTTTGAGAGGGTTTGGATCGAATCTTTCACTACGCAACTTTTCACCAAATTGTACAAACAGTAAGAAAGTTTTCTTTTCGATTCAAAACAATCTTTTAACATCCTGATGAGTTCAAATATCGTGTTTTTGAGATGGTTTGGAACGAATCTTTCACTAAGTAACTTTTCACCAATTTGTAAAACCACTAAGAAAGTTTCTTTTCGATTCATTGCAGTCTTGTTACGCTTTGAGGAGTTCAAATAACTTTTTTTAGATCATTTGTATCGTATCTTTTAAAACATAACTTTTCATGAAATTTTACAAAGACTAACAAAGTTTGTTTTTCAATTCAAAACGATCTTTTAACGCTCTATGGAGTCCAAATAACTTGTTTTTGTGAAGGTTTGGATCTAATCTTTTACTACGTAACTTTTCACCAAATTGTACAAACACTAAGAAAGTTTTTCTTTCCATTCATAGCAATCTTTTTACGGTTTGAGGAGATCAAATAACGTGTTATTAGATCATTTGTATCGTATCTTTTACTACATAACTTTTCACCATATTTTACAAACACTAAGGAAGTTTGTTTTTCGATTCAAAACAATCTTTTAACGTTCTGAGGAGTTCAAATGACGTGTTTTTGAAATGGTTTGAATTGAATCTTTCACTACGTAACTTTTCTCCAAATTGTAAAAACACTAAGAAAGTTTTCTTTCCGATTCATACAAATCTTTTTAAGCTTTGAAGAGTTCAAATAACTTGTTTTGAGATCATTTATTCTTTTACTACATGACTTTTCACCTAATTTTACCAACACTAAGGAAGTTTGTTTTTCGATTCAAAACAATCTTTTAACGTTCTGAGGAGTTCAAATAACGTGTTTTTGAGATGGTTTGAATCAAATCTTTCACGACGTAACTTTTCACCAAATTGTACAAACACTAAGAAAGTTTTCTTTTCGATTCAAAGCAATCTTTTTACGGTTCGAGGAGTGAAAATAACGTGTTTTTAGATCTTTTGTATCGTATCTTTTAAAACATAACTTTTCATCAAATTTTACAAAGACTAAGAAAGTATGTTTTTCGATTTCAAAACAATCTTGTAACGCTCTGAGGAGTCCAAATAACTTGTTTTGTGATCGTTTGGATCGAATCTTTTACTACGTAACTTTTCACCAAAGTGTACAAACAATAAGAAAGTTTTTCTTTCCATTCATAGCAATCTTTTTACGGTTTGAGGAGTTCAAATAACGTGTTTTTAGATCATTTGTATCGTATCTTTCACTACATAACTTTTCATCATATTTTACAGACACTAAGGAAGTTTGTTTTTCGATTCAAAACAATCTTTTAACGTTCTGAGGAGTTCAAATAACATGTTTTTGAGATGGTTTGGATCGAATCTTTCACTACGCAACTTTTCACCAAATTGTACAAACAGTAAGAAAGTTTTCTTTTCGATTCATACAAATCTTTTTACACTTTGAGGATTTTAAATGACTTGTTTTTAGATCATTTATATCGTATCTTTTACTACATAACTTTTCACAAAATTTTACAAACACTAAGGAAGTTTGTTTTTCTATTCAAAACAATCTTTTACCGTTCTGAGGAGTTCAAATAACGTGTTTTTGAGATGGTTTGTATCAAATCTTCCACTATGTAACTTTTCACCAAATTGTAAAAACACTAAGAAAGTTTTCTTTTCGATTCATACAAATCTTTTTACGCTTTGAGGAGTTCAAATAACTTGTTTTGAGATCATTTGTATCGTATCTTTTACTGCATAACTTTTCACCTCATTTTACCATCACTAAGGAAGTTTGTTTTTCGATTCAAAACAATCTTTTAACGTTCTGAGGAGTTCAAATAACATGTTTTTGAGATGGTTTGAATCGAATCTTTTACTACGTAACTTTTCACCAAATTGTACAAACACTAAGAAAGTTTTCTTTTCGATTCAAAGCAATCTTTTTACGGTTCGAGGAGTGCAAATAACGTGTTTTTAGATCATTTGTATCGTATCTTTTAAAACATAACTTTTCATCAAATTTTACAGAGACTAAGAAAGTATGTTTTTCGATTTCAAAACAATCTTTTAACGCTCTAAGGAGTCCAAATAACTTGTTTTGTGATCGTTTGGATCGAATCTTTTACTACGTAACTTTTCACCAAATTGTACAAACACTAAGAAAGTTTTTCTTTCCATTCATAGCAATTTTTGTACGGTTTGAGGAGTTCAAATAACATGTTTTTAGATCATTTGTATCGTATCTTTTACTACATAACTTTTCACCATATTTTACAAACACTAAGGAAGTTTGTTTTTCGATTCAAAACAATCTTTTAACGTTCTGAGGAGTTCAAATAACATGTTTTTGAGATGGTTTGGATCGAATCTTTCACTACGCAACTTTTCACCAAATTGTACAAACAGTAAGAAAGTTTTCTTTTCGATTCATACAAATCTTTTTACACTTTGAGGAGTTCAAATGACTTGTTTTTAGATCATTTATATCGTATCTTTTACTACATAACTTTTCACAAAATTTTACAAACACTAAGGAAGTTTGTTTTTCTATTCAAAACAATCTTTTAACGTTATGAGGAGTTCAAATAACGTGTTTTTGAGATGGTTTGTATCAAATCTTCCACTATGTAACTTTTCACCAAATTGTAAAAACACTAAGAAAGTTTTCTTTTCGATTCATACAAATCTTTTTACGCTTTGAGGAGTTCAAATAACTTGTTTTGAGATCATTTGTATCGTATCTTTTACTACATAACTCTTCACCTCATTTTACCATCACTAAGGAAGTTTGTTTTTCGATTCAAAACAATCTTTTAACGTTCTGAGGAGTTCAAATAACATGTTTTTGAGATGGTTTGAATTGAAATCTTTTACTACGTAACTTTTCACCAAGTTGTACAAACACTAAGAAAGTTTTTCTTTCCATTCATGTAAGTTTATTACGGTTTGAGGAGTTCAAATAACGTGTTTTTAGATCATTTGTATCGTATCTTTCAGTACATAACTTTTCACCATATTTTACAAACACTAAGGAAGTTTGTTTTTCGATTCAAAACAATCTTTTAACGTTCTGAGGAGTTCAAATAACATGTTTTTTAGATGGTTTGGATCGAATCTTTCACTACGTTACTTTTCACCAAATTGTAAAAACACAAAGAAAGTTTTCTTTTCGATTCATAGCAATATTTTTACGCTTTGAGTAGTTCAAATAACTTGTTTCTAGATCATTTGTATCGTATCTTTTACAACATAACTTTTCATCAAATTATACAAAGACTAAGAAAGTTTGTTTATCGATTCAAAACGATATTTTAACGCTCCAAGCAGTCCAAATAACTTGTTTTTGTGATGGTTTGCATCGACTCTTTTACTACGTAACTTTTCACCAAAGTGTACAAACACTAAGAAAGTTTTTCTTTCCATTCATAGCAATCTTTTTACGGTCTGAGGAGTTCAAATAACGTGTTTTTAGATCATTTGTATCATATCTTTCACTACATAACTTTTCACCATATTTTACAAACACTAAGAAAGTTCTCATTTCGATTCTTAGAAATCTTTTTACGTTTTGAGGAGGTCAAATAACTTGTTTTTACATCATTTGTATCGTATCTTTTACTACATAACTTTTCACCAAAATTTATCAGCACTAAGAAACTTTGTTTTTCGATTCAAAGCAATCTGTTAACGCTCTAAGGAGTCCAAATAACTTGTTTTGGTGATGGTTCGGATCGAATATTTAACTACGTAACTTTTCACCAAATTGTACAAACACTAAGAAAGTTTTTCTTCCCATTCATACCAATTTTTTTACGGTTTGAGGAGTTCAAATAACGTGTTTTTAGATAATTTGTATTGTATCTTTCACTACATAACTTTTCACCATATTTTACAAACATTGGAAGTTTGTTTTTCGATTCAAAACAATCTTTTAACGTTCTGAGGAGTTCAAACAACGTGTTTTTGAAATGGTTTTGATCGAATCTTTCACTAAGTAACTTTTCACCAAATTGTAAAACCACTAAAAAAGTTTTCTTTTCGATTCATAGCAAACTTTTTACGCTATGAAGAGTTCAAATAACTTGTTTTTAGATCATTTGTATCGAATCTTTTAAAACATAACTTTTCATCAAATTTTACAAAGACTAAGAAAGTTTGTTTTTCGATTCAAAACGATCTTATAACGCTCTAAGGAGTCCAAATAACTTGTTTTGTGATGGTTTAGATCGAATCTTTTACTACGTAACTTTTCACCAAATTGTACAAACAGTAAGAAAGTTTTTGTTTCCATTCATAGCAATCTTTTAACGTTCTGAGGAGTTCAAATAACGTGTTTTTGAGATGGTTTGAATCAAATCTTTCACGACGTAACTTTTCACCAAATTGTACAAACACTAAGAAAGTTTTCTTTTCGATTCAAAGCAATCTTTTTACGGTTCGAGGAGTGCAAATAGCGTGTTTTATTTGTATCGTATCTTTTAAAACATAACTTTTCATGAAATTTTACAAAGACTAAGAAAGTATGTTTTTCGATTTCAAAACAATCTTTTAACGCTCTGAGGAGTCCAAATAACTTGTTTTGTGATCGTTTGGATCGAATCTTTTACTACGAAACTTTTCACCAAAGTGTACAAACAATAAGAAAGTTTTTCTTTCCATTCATAGCAATCTTTTTACGGTTTGAGGAGTTCAAATAACGTGTTTTTCATTTGTATCGTATCTTTTACTACATAACTTTTCATCATATTTTACAAACACTAAGGAAGTTTGTTTTTCGATTCAAAACAATCTTTTAACGTTCTGAGGAGTTCTAATAACATGTTTTTGAGAGGGTTTGGATCGAATCTTTCACTACGCAACTTTTCACCAAATTGTACAAACAGTAAGAAAGTTTTCTTTTCGATTCAAAACAATCTTTTAACATCCTGATGAGTTCAAATATCGTGTTTTTGAGATGGTTTGGAACGAATCTTTCACTAAGTAACTTTTCACCAATTTGTAAAACCACTAAGAAAGTTTCTTTTCGATTCATTGCAGTCTTGTTACGCTTTGAGGAGTTCAAATAACTTTTTTTAGATCATTTGTATCGTATCTTTTAAAACATAACTTTTCATGAAATTTTACAAAGACTAACAAAGTTTGTTTTTCAATTCAAAACGATCTTTTGACGCTCTATGGAGTCCAAATAACTTGTTTTTGTGAAGGTTTGGATCTAATCATTTACTACGTAACTTTTCACCAAATTGTACAAACACTAAGAAAGTTTTTCTTTCCATTCATAGCAATCTTTTTACGGTTTGAGGAGATCAAATAACGTGTTATTAGATCATTTGTATCGTATCTTTTACTACATAACTTTTCACCATATTTTACAAACACTAAGGAAGTTTGTTTTTCGATTCAAAACAATCTTTTAACGTTCTGAGGAGTTCAAATGACGTGTTTTTGAAATGGTTTGAATTGAATCTTTCACTACGTAACTTTTCTCCAAATTGTAAAAACACTAAGAAAGTTTTCTTTCCGATTCATACAAATCTTTTTAAGCTTTGAAGAGTTCAAATAACTTGTTTTGAGATCATTTATTCTTTTACTACATGACTTTTCACCTAATTTTACCAACACTAAGGAAGTTTGTTTTTCGATTCAAAACAATCTTTTAACGTTCTGTGGAGTTCAAATAACGTGTTTTTGAGATGGTTTGAATCAAATCTTTCACGACGTAACTTTTCACCAAATTGTACAAACACTAAGAAAGTTTTCTTTTCGATTCAAAGCAATCTTTTTACGGTTCGAGGAGTGAAAATAACGTGTTTTTAGATCTTTTGTATCGTATCTTTTAAAACATAACTTTTCATCAAATTTTACAAAGACTAAGAAAGTATGTTTTTCGATTTCAAAACAATCTTTTAACGCTCTGAGGAGTCCAAATAACTTGTTTTGTGATCGTTTGGATCGAATCTTTTACTACGTAACTTTTCACCAAAGTGTACAAACAATAAGAAAGTTTTTCTTTCCATTCATAGCAATCTTTTTACGGTTTGAGGAGTTCAAATAACGTGTTTTTAGATCATTTGTATCGTATCTTTCACTACATAACTTTTCATCATATTTTACAAACACTAAGGAAGTTTGTTTTTCGATTCAAAACAATCTTTTAACGTTCTGAGGAGTTCAAATAACATGTTTTTGAGATGGTTTGGATCGAATCTTTCACTACGCAACTTTTCACCAAATTGTACAAACAGTAAGAAAGTTTTCTTTTCGATTCATACAAATCTTTTTACACTTTGAGGATTTTAAATGACTTGTTTTTAGATCATTTATATCGTATCTTTTACTACATAACTTTTCACAAAATTTTACAAACACTAAGGAAGTTTGTTTTTCTATTCAAAACAATCTTTTACCGTTCTGAGGAGTTCAAATAACGTGTTTTTGAGATGGTTTGTATCAAATCTTCCACTATGTAACTTTTCACCAAATTGTAAAAACACTAAGAAAGTTTTCTTTTCGATTCATACAAATCTTTTTACGCTTTGAGGAGTTCAAATAACTTGTTTTGAGATCATTTGTATCGTATCTTTTACTACATAACTTTTCACCTCATTTTACCATCACTAAGGAAGTTTGTTTTTCGATTCAAAACAATCTTTTAACGTTCTGAGGAGTTCAAATAACATGTTTTTGAGATGGTTTGAATCGAATCTTTTACTACGTAACTTTTCACCAAATTGTACAAACACTAAGAAAGTTTTCTTTTCGATTCAAAGCAATCTTTTTACGGTTCGAGGAGTGCAAATAACGTGTTTTTAGATCATTTGTATCGTATCTTTTAAAACATAACTTTTCATCAAATTTTACAAAGACTAAGAAAGTATGTTTTTCGATTTCAAAACAATCTTTTAACGCTCTGAGGAGTCCAAATAACTTGTTTTGTGATCGTTTGGATCGAATCTTTTACTACGTAACTTTTCACCAAAGTGTACAAACAATAAGAAAGTTTTTCTTTCCATTCATAGCAATCTTTTTACGGTTTGAGGAGTTCAAATAACGTGTTTTTAGATCATTTGTATCGTATCTTTCACTACATAACTTTTCATCATATTTTACAAACACTAAGGAAGTTTGTTTTTCGATTCAAAACAATCTTTTAACGTTCTGAGGAGTTCAAATAACATGTTTTTGAGATGGTTTGGATCGAATCTTTCACTACGCAACTTTTCACCAAATTGTACAAACAGTAAGAAAGTTTTCTTTTCGATTCATACAAATCTTTTTACACTTTGAGGATTTTAAATGACTTGTTTTTAGATCATTTATATCGTATCTTTTACTACATAACTTTTCACAAAATTTTACAAACACTAAGGAAGTTTGTTTTTCTATTCAAAACAATCTATTACCGTTCTGAGGAGTTCAAATAACGTGTTTTTGAGATGGTTTGTATCAAATCTTCCACTATGTAACTTTTCACCAAATTGTAAAAACACTAAGAAAGTTTTCTTTTCGATTCATACAAATCTTTTTACGCTTTGAGGAGTTCAAATAACTTGTTTTGAGATCATTTGTATCGTATCTTTTACTACATAACTTTTCACCTCATTTTACCATCACTAAGGAAGTTTGTTTTTCGATTCAAAACAATCTTTTAACGTTCTGAGGAGTTCAAATAACATGTTTTTGAGATGGTTTGAATCGAATCTTTTACTACGTAACTTTTCACCAAGTTGTACAAACACTAAGAAAGTTTTTCTTTCCATTCGTGTAAGTTTATTACGGTTTGAGGAGTTCAAATAACGTGTTTTTAGATCATTTGTATCGTATCTTTCAGTACATAACTTTTCACCATATTTTACAAACACTAAGGAAGTTTGTTTTTCGATTCAAAACAATCTTTTAACGTTCTGAGGAGTTCAAATAACATGTTTTTTAGATGGTTTGGATCGAATCTTTCACTACGTTACTTTTCACCAAATTGTAAAAACACAAAGAAAGTTTTCTTTTCGATTCATAGCAATATTTTTACGCTTTGAGTAGTTCAAATAACTTGTTTCTAGATCATTTGTATCGTATCTTTTACAACATAACTTTTCATCAAATTATACAAAGACTAAGAAAGTTTGTTTATCGATTCAAAACGATATTTTAACGCTCCAAGCAGTCCAAATAACTTGTTTTTGTGATGGTTTGCATCGACTCTTTTACTACGTAACTTTTCACCAAAGTGTACAAACACTAAGAAAGTTTTTCTTTCCATTCATAGCAATCTTTTTACGGTCTGAGGAGTTCAAATAACGTGTTTTTAGATCATTTGTATCATATCTTTCACTACATAACTTTTCACCATATTTTACAAACACTAAGAAAGTTCTCATTTCGATTCTTAGAAATCTTTTTACGTTTTGAGGAGGTCAAATAACTTGTTTTTACATCATTTGTATCGTATCTTTTACTACATAACTTTTCACCAAAATTTATCAGCACTAAGAAACTTTGTTTTTCGATTCAAAGCAATCTGTTAACGCTCTAAGGAGTCCAAATAACTTGTTTTGGTGATGGTTCGGATCGAATATTTAACTACGTAACTTTTCACCAAATTGTACAAACACTAAGAAAGTTTTTCTTCCCATTCATAGCAATTTTTTTACGGTTTGAGGAGTTCAAATAACGTGTTTTTAGATAATTTGTATTGTATCTTTCACTACATAACTTTTCACCATATTTTACAAACATTGGAAGTTTGTTTTTCGATTCAAAACAATCTTTTAACGTTCTGAGGAGTTCAAACAACGTGTTTTTGAAATGGTTTTGATCGAATCTTTCACTAAGTAACTTTTCACCAAATTGTAAAACCACTAAAAAAGTTTTCTTTTCGATTCATAGCAAACTTTTTACGCTATGAAGAGTTCAAATAACTTGTTTTTAGATCATTTGTATCGAATCTTTTAAAACATAACTTTTCATCAAATTTTACAAAGACTAAGAAAGTTTGTTTTTCGATTCAAAACGATCTTATAACGCTCTAAGGAGTCCAAATAACTTGTTTTGTGATGGTTTAGATCGAATCTTTTACTACGTAACTTTTCACCAAATTGTACAAACAGTAAGAAAGTTTTTGTTTCCATTCATAGCAATCTTTTAACGTTCTGAGGAGTTCAAATAACGTGTTTTTGAGATGGTTTGAATCAAATCTTTCACGACGTAACTTTTCACCAAATTGTACAAACACTAAGAAAGTTTTCTTTTCGATTCAAAGCAATCTTTTTACGGTTCGAGGAGTGCAAATAGCGTGTTTTATTTGTATCGTATCTTTTAAAACATAACTTTTCATCAAATTTTACAAAGACTAAGAAAGTATGTTTTTCGATTTCAAAACAATCTTTTAACGCTCTGAGGAGTCCAAATAACTTGTTTTGTGATCGTTTGGATCGAATCTTTTACTACGAAACTTTTCACCAAAGTGTACAAACAATAAGAAAGTTTTTCTTTCCATTCATAGCAATCTTTTTACGGTTTGAGGAGTTCAAATAACGTGTTTTTCATTTGTATCGTATCTTTTACTACATAACTTTTCATCATATTTTACAAACACTAAGGTAGTTTGTTTTTCGATTCAAAACAATCTTTTAACGTTCTGAGGAGTTCTAATAACATGTTTTTGAGAGGGTTTGGATCGAATCTTTCACTACGCAACTTTTCACCAAATTGTACAAACAGTAAGAAAGTTTTCTTTTCGATTCAAAACAATCTTTTAACATCCTGATGAGTTCAAATATCGTGTTTTTGAGATGGTTTGGAACGAATCTTTCACTAAGTAACTTTTCACCAATTTGTAAAACCACTAAGAAAGTTTCTTTTCGATTCATTGCAGTCTTGTTACGCTTTGAGGAGTTCAAATAACTTTTTTTAGATCATTTGTATCGTATCTTTTAAAACATAACTTTTCATGAAATTTTACAAAGACTAGCAAAGTTTGTTTTTCAATTCAAAACGATCTTTTGACGCTCTATGGAGTCCAAATAACTTGTTTTTGTGAAGGTTTGGATCTAATCATTTACTACGTAACTTTTCACCAAATTGTACAAACACTAAGAAAGTTTTTCTTTCCATTCATAGCAATCTTTTTACGGTTTGAGGAGATCAAATAACGTGTTATTAGATCATTTGTATCGTATCTTTTACTACATAACTTTTCACCATATTTTACAAACACTAAGGAAGTTTGTTTTTCGATTCAAAACAATCTTTTAACGTTCTGAGGAGTTCAAATGACGTGTTTTTGAAATGGTTTGAATTGAATCTTTCACTACGTAACTTTTCTCCAAATTGTAAAAACACTAAGAAAGTTTTCTTTCCGATTCATACAAATCTTTTTAAGCTTTGAAGAGTTCAAATAACTTGTTTTGAGATCATTTATTCTTTTACTACATGACTTTTCACCTAATTTTACCAACACTAAGGAAGTTTGTTTTTCGATTCAAAACAATCTTTTAACGTTCTGAGGAGTTCAAATAACGTGTTTTTGAGATGGTTTGAATCAAATCTTTCACGACGTAACTTTTCACCAAATTGTACAAACACTAAGAAAGTTTTCTTTTCGATTCAAAGCAATCTTTTTACGGTTCGAGGAGTGAAAATAACGTGTTTTTAGATCTTTTGTATCGTATCTTTTAAAACATAACTTTTCATCAAATTTTACAAAGACTAAGAAAGTATGTTTTTCGATTTCAAAACAATCTTTTAACGCTCTGAGGAGTCCAAATAACTTGTTTTGTGATCGTTTGGATCGAATCTTTTACTACGTAACTTTTCACCAAAGTGTACAAACAATAAGAAAGTTTTTCTTTCCATTCATAGCAATCTTTTTACGGTTTGAGGAGTTCAAATAACGTGTTTTTAGATCATTTGTATCGTATCTTTCACTACATAACTTTTCATCATATTTTACAAACACTAAGGAAGTTTGTTTTTCGATTCAAAACAATCTTTTAACGTTCTGAGGAGTTCAAATAACATGTTTTTGAGATGGTTTGGATCGAATCTTTCACTACGCAACTTTTCACCAAATTGTACAAACAGTAAGAAAGTTTTCTTTTCGATTCATACAAATCTTTTTACACTTTGAGGATTTTAAATGACTTGTTTTTAGATCATTTATATCGTATCTTTTACTACATAACTTTTCACAAAATTTTACAAACACTAAGGAAGTTTGTTTTTCTATTCAAAACAATCTTTTACCGTTCTGAGGAGTTCAAATAACGTGTTTTTGAGATGGTTTGTATCAAATCTTCCACTATGTAACTTTTCACCAAATTGTAAAAACACTAAGAAAGTTTTCTTTTCGATTCATACAAATCTTTTTACGCTTTGAGGAGTTCAAATAACTTGTTTTGAGATCATTTGTATCGTATCTTTTACTACATAACTTTTCACCTCATTTTACCATCACTAAGGAAGTTTGTTTTTCGATTCAAAACAATCTTTTAACGTTCTGAGGAGTTCAAATAACATGTTTTTGAGATGGTTTGAATCGAATCTTTTACTACGTAACTTTTCACCAAATTGTACAAACACTAAGAAAGTTTTCTTTTCGATTCAAAGCAATCTTTTTACGGTTCGAGGAGTGCAAATAACGTGTTTTTAGATCATTTGTATCGTATCTTTTAAAACATAACTTTTCATCAAATTTTACAAAGACTAAGAAAGTATGTTTTTCGATTTCAAAACAATCTTTTAACGCTCTAAGGAGTCCAAATAACTTGTTTTGTGATCGTTTGGATCGAATCTTTTACTACGTAACTTTTCACCAAATTGTACAAACACTAAGAAAGTTTTTCTTTCCATTCATAGCAATTTTTGTACGGTTTGAGGAGTTCAAATAACATGTTTTTAGATCATTTGTATCGTATCTTTTACTACATAACTTTTCACCATATTTTACAAACACTAAGGAAGTTTGTTTTTCGATTCAAAACAATCTTTTAACGTTCTGAGGAGTTCAAATAACATGTTTTTGAGATGGTTTGGATCGAATCTTTCACTACGCAACTTTTCACCAAATTGTACAAACAGTAAGAAAGTTTTCTTTTCGATTCATACAAATCTTTTTACACTTTGAGGAGTTCAAATGACTTGTTTTTAGATCATTTATATCGTATCTTTTACTACATAACTTTTCACAAAATTTTACAAACACTAAGGAAGTTTGTTTTTCTATTCAAAACAATCTTTTAACGTTCTGAGGAGTTCAAATAACGTGTTTTTGAGATGGTTTGTATCAAATCTTCCACTATGTAACTTTTCACCAAATTGTAAAAACACTAAGAAAGTTTTCTTTTCGATTCATACAAATCTTTTTACGCTTTGAGGAGTTCAAATAACTTGTTTTGAGATCATTTGTATCGTATCTTTTACTACATAACTTTTCACCTCATTTTACCATCACTAAGGAAGTTTGTTTTTCGATTCAAAACAATCTTTTAACGTTCTGAGGAGTTCAAATAACATGTTTTTGAGATGGTTTGAATCGAATCTTTTACTACGTAACTTTTCACCAAGTTGTACAAACACTAAGAAAGTTTTTCTTTCCATTCGTGTAAGTTTATTACGGTTTGAGGAGTTCAAATAACGTGTTTTTAGATCATTTGTATCGTATCTTTCAGTACATAACTTTTCACCATATTTTACAAACACTAAGGAAGTTTGTTTTTCGATTCAAAACAATCTTTTAACGTTCTGAGGAGTTCAAATAACATGTTTTTTAGATGGTTTGGATCGAATCTTTCACTACGTTACTTTTCACCAAATTGTAAAAACACAAAGAAAGTTTTCTTTTCGATTCATAGCAATATTTTTACGCTTTGAGTAGTTCAAATAACTTGTTTCTAGATCATTTGTATCGTATCTTTTACAACATAACTTTTCATCAAATTATACAAAGACTAAGAAAGTTTGTTTATCGATTCAAAACGATATTTTAACGCTCCAAGCAGTCCAAATAACTTGTTTTTGTGATGGTTTGCATCGACTCTTTTACTACGTAACTTTTCACCAAAGTGTACAAACACTAAGAAAGTTTTTCTTTCCATTCATAGCAATCTTTTTACGGTCTGAGGAGTTCAAATAACGTGTTTTTAGATCATTTGTATCATATCTTTCACTACATAACTTTTCACCATATTTTACAAACACTAAGAAAGTTCTCATTTCGATTCTTAGAAATCTTTTTACGTTTTGAGGAGGTCAAATAACTTGTTTTTACATCATTTGTATCGTATCTTTTACTACATAACTTTTCACCAAAATTTATCAGCACTAAGAAACTTTGTTTTTCGATTCAAAGCAATCTGTTAACGCTCTAAGGAGTCCAAATAACTTGTTTTGGTGATGGTTCGGATCGAATATTTATCTACGTAACTTTTCACCAAATTGTACAAACACTAAGAAAGTTTTTCTTCCCATTCATAGCAATTTTTTTACGGTTTGAGGAGTTCAAATAACGTGTTTTTAGATAATTTGTATTGTATCTTTCACTACATAACTTTTCACCATATTTTACAAACATTGGAAGTTTGTTTTTCGATTCAAAACAATCTTTTAACGTTCTGAGGAGTTCAAACAACGTGTTTTTGAAATGGTTTTGATCGAATCTTTCACTAAGTAACTTTTCACCAAATTGTAAAACCACTAAAAAAGTTTTCTTTTCGATTCATAGCAAACTTTTTACGCTATGAAGAGTTCAAATAACTTGTTTTTAGATCATTTGTATCGAATCTTTTAAAACATAACTTTTCATCAAATTTTACAAAGACTAAGAAAGTTTGTTTTTCGATTCAAAACGATCTTATAACGCTCTAAGGAGTCCAAATAACTTGTTTTGTGATGGTTTAGATCGAATCTTTTACTACGTAACTTTTCACCAAATTGTACAAACAGTAAGAAAGTTTTTGTCTCCATTCATAGCAATCTTTTAACGTTCTGAGGAGTTCAAATAACGTGTTTTTGAGATGGTTTAAATCAAATCTTTCACGACGTAACTTTTCACCAAATTGTACAAACACTAAGAAAGTTTTCTTTTCTATTCAAAGCAATCTTTTTACGGTTCGAGGAGTGCAAATAGCGTGTTTTATTTGTATCGTATCTTTTAAAACATAACTTTTCATCAAATTTTACAAAGACTAAGAAAGTATGTTTTTCGATTTCAAAACAATCTTTTAACGCTCTGAGGAGTCCAAATAACTTGTTTTGTGATCGTTTGGATCGAATCTTTTACTACGAAACTTTTCACCAAAGTGTACAAACAATAAGAAAGTTTTTCTTTCCATTCATAGCAATCTTTTTACGGTTTGAGGAGTTCAAATAACGTGTTTTTCATTTGTATCGTATCTTTTACTACATAACTTTTCATCATATTTTACAAACACTAAGGAAGTTTGTTTTTCGATTCAAAACAATCTTTTAACGTTCTGAGGAGTTCTAATAACATGTTTTTGAGAGGGTTTGGATCGAATCTTTCACTACGCAACTTTTCACCAAATTGTACAAACAGTAAGAAAGTTTTCTTTTCGATTCAAAACAATCTTTTAACATCCTGATGAGTTCAAATATCGTGTTTTTGAGATGGTTTGGAACGAATCTTTCACTAAGTAACTTTTCACCAATTTGTAAAACCACTAAGAAAGTTTCTTTTCGATTCATTGCAGTCTTGTTACGCTTTGAGGAGTTCAAATAACTTTTTTTAGATCATTTGTATCGTATCTTTTAAAACATAACTTTTCATGAAATTTTACAAAGACTAGCAAAGTTTGTTTTTCAATTCAAAACGATCTTTTGACGCTCTATGGAGTCCAAATAACTTGTTTTTGTGAAGGTTTGGATCTAATCATTTACTACGTAACTTTTCACCAAATTGTACAAACACTAAGAAAGTTTTTCTTTCCATTCATAGCAATCTTTTTACGGTTTGAGGAGATCAAATAACGTGTTATTAGATCATTTGTATCGTATCTTTTACTACATAACTTTTCACCATATTTTACAAACACTAAGGAAGTTTGTTTTTCGATTCAAAACAATCTTTTAACGTTCTGAGGAGTTCAAATGACGTGTTTTTGAAATGGTTTGAATTGAATCTTTCACTACGTAACTTTTCTCCAAATTGTAAAAACACTAAGAAAGTTTTCTTTCCGATTCATACAAATCTTTTTAAGCTTTGAAGAGTTCAAATAACTTGTTTTGAGATCATTTATTCTTTTACTACATGACTTTTCACCTAATTTTACCAACACTAAGGAAGTTTGTTTTTCGATTCAAAACAATCTTTTAACGTTCTGAGGAGTTCAAATAACGTGTTTTTGAGATGGTTTGAATCAAATCTTTCACGACGTAACTTTTCACCAAATTGTACAAACACTAAGAAAGTTTTCTTTTCGATTCAAAGCAATCTTTTTACGGTTCGAGGAGTGAAAATAACGTGTTTTTAGATCTTTTGTATCGTATCTTTTAAAACATAACTTTTCATCAAATTTTACAAAGACTAAGAAAGTATGTTTTTCGATTTCAAAACAATCTTTTAACGCTCTGAGGAGTCCAAATAACTTGTTTTGTGATCGTTTGGATCGAATCTTTTACTACGTAACTTTTCACCAAAGTGTACAAACAATAAGAAAGTTTTTCTTTCCATTCATAGCAATCTTTTTACGGTTTGAGGAGTTCAAATAACGTGTTTTTAGATCATTTGTATCGTATCTTTCACTACATAACTTTTCATCATATTTTACAAACACTAAGGAAGTTTGTTTTTCGATTCAAAACAATCTTTTAACGTTCTGAGGAGTTCAAATAACATGTTTTTGAGATGGTTTGGATCGAATCTTTCACTACGCAACTTTTCACCAAATTGTACAAACAGTAAGAAAGTTTTCTTTTCGATTCATACAAATCTTTTTACACTTTGAGGATTTTAAATGACTTGTTTTTAGATCATTTATATCGTATCTTTTACTACATAACTTTTCACAAAATTTTACAAACACTAAGGAAGTTTGTTTTTCTATTCAAAACAATCTTTTACCGTTCTGAGGAGTTCAAATAACGTGTTTTTGAGATGGTTTGTATCAAATCTTCCACTATGTAACTTTTCACCAAATTGTAAAAACACTAAGAAAGTTTTCTTTTCGATTCATACAAATCTTTTTACGCTTTGAGGAGTTCAAATAACTTGTTTTGAGATCATTTGTATCGTATCTTTTACTACATAACTTTTCACCTCATTTTACCATCACTAAGGAAGTTTGTTTTTCGATTCAAAACAATCTTTTAACGTTCTGAGGAATTCAAATAACATGTTTTTGAGATGGTTTGAATCGAATCTTTTACTACGTAACTTTTCACCAAATTGTACAAACACTAAGAAAGTTTTCTTTTCGATTCAAAGCAATCTTTTTACGGTTCGAGGAGTGCAAATAACGTGTTTTTAGATCATTTGTATCGTATCTTTTAAAACATAACTTTTCATCAAATTTTACAAAGACTAAGAAAGTATGTTTTTCGATTTCAAAACAATCTTTTAACGCTCTAAGGAGTCCAAATAACTTGTTTTGTGATCGTTTGGATCGAATCTTTTACTACGTAACTTTTCACCAAATTGTACAAACACTAAGAAAGTTTTTCTTTCCATTCATAGCAATTTTTGTACGGTTTGAGGAGTTCAAATAACATGTTTTTAGATCATTTGTATCGTATCTTTTACTACATAACTTTTCACCATATTTTACAAACACTAAGGAAGTTTGTTTTTCGATTCAAAACAATCTTTTAACGTTCTGAGGAGTTCAAATAACATGTTTTTGAGATGGTTTGGATCGAATCTTTCACTACGCAACTTTTCACCAAATTGTACAAACAGTAAGAAAGTTTTCTTTTCGATTCATACAAATCTTTTTACACTTTGAGGAGTTCAAATGACTTGTTTTTAGATCATTTATATCGTATCTTTTACTACATAACTTTTCACAAAATTTTACAAACACTAAGGAAGTTTGTTTTTCTATTCAAAACAATCTTTTAACGTTCTGAGGAGTTCAAATAACGTGTTTTTGAGATGGTTTGTATCAAATCTTCCACTATGTAACTTTTCACCAAATTGTAAAAACACTAAGAAAGTTTTCTTTTCGATTCATACAAATCTTTTTACGCTTTGAGGAGTTCAAATAACTTGTTTTGAGATCATTTGTATCGTATCTTTTACTACATAACTTTTCACCTCATTTTACCATCACTAAGGAAGTTTGTTTTTCGATTCAAAACAATCTTTTAACGTTCTGAGGAGTTCAAATAACATGTTTTTGAGATGGTTTGAATCGAATCTTTTACTACGTAACTTTTCACCAAGTTGTACAAACACTAAGAAAGTTTTTCTTTCCATTCGTGTAAGTTTATTACGGTTTGAGGAGTTCAAATAACGTGTTTTTAGATCATTTGTATCGTATCTTTCAGTACATAACTTTTCACCATATTTTACAAACACTAAGGAAGTTTGTTTTTCGATTCAAAACAATCTTTTAACGTTCTGAGGAGTTCAAATAACATGTTTTTTAGATGGTTTGGATCGAATCTTTCACTACGTTACTTTTCACCAAATTGTAAAAACACAAAGAAAGTTTTCTTTTCGATTCATAGCAATATTTTTACGCTTTGAGTAGTTCAAATAACTTGTTTCTAGATCATTTGTATCGTATCTTTTACAACATAACTTTTCATCAAATTATACAAAGACTAAGAAAGTTTGTTTATCGATTCAAAACGATATTTTAACGCTCCAAGCAGTCCAAATAACTTGTTTTTGTGATGGTTTGCATCGACTCTTTTACTACGTAACTTTTCACCAAAGTGTACAAACACTAAGAAAGTTTTTCTTTCCATTCATAGCAATCTTTTTACGGTCTGAGGAGTTCAAATAACGTGTTTTTAGATCATTTGTATCATATCTTTCACTACATAACTTTTCACCATATTTTACAAACACTAAGAAAGTTCTCATTTCGATTCTTAGAAATCTTTTTACGTTTTGAGGAGGTCAAATAACTTGTTTTTACATCATTTGTATCGTATCTTTTACTACATAACTTTTCACCAAAATTTATCAGCACTAAGAAACTTTGTTTTTCGATTCAAAGCAATCTGTTAACGCTCTAAGGAGTCCAAATAACTTGTTTTGGTGATGGTTCGGATCGAATATTTATCTACGTAACTTTTCACCAAATTGTACAAACACTAAGAAAGTTTTTCTTCCCATTCATAGCAATTTTTTTACGGTTTGAGGAGTTCAAATAACGTGTTTTTAGATAATTTGTATTGTATCTTTCACTACATAACTTTTCACCATATTTTACAAACATTGGAAGTTTGTTTTTCGATTCAAAACAATCTTTTAACGTTCTGAGGAGTTCAAACAACGTGTTTTTGAAATGGTTTTGATCGAATCTTTCACTAAGTAACTTTTCACCAAATTGTAAAACCACTAAAAAAGTTTTCTTTTCGATTCATAGCAAACTTTTTACGCTATGAAGAGTTCAAATAACTTGTTTTTAGATCATTTGTATCGAATCTTTTAAAACATAACTTTTCATCAAATTTTACAAAGACTAAGAAAGTTTGTTTTTCGATTCAAAACGATCTTATAACGCTCTAAGGAGTCCAAATAACTTGTTTTGTGATGGTTTAGATCGAATCTTTTACTACGTAACTTTTCACCAAATTGTACAAACAGTAAGAAAGTTTTTGTTTCCATTCATAGCAATCTTTTAACGTTCTGAGGAGTTCAAATAACGTGTTTTTGAGATGGTTTGAATCAAATCTTTCACGACGTAACTTTTCACCAAATTGTACAAACACTAAGAAAGTTTTCTTTTCGATTCAAAGCAATCTTTTTACGGTTCGAGGAGTGCAAATAGCGTGTTTTATTTGTATCGTATCTTTTAAAACATAACTTTTCATCAAATTTTACAAAGACTAAGAAAGTATGTTTTTCGATTTCAAAACAATCTTTTAACGCTCTGAGGAGTCCAAATAACTTGTTTTGTGATCGTTTGGATCGAATCTTTTACTACGAAACTTTTCACCAAAGTGTACAAACAATACGAAAGTTTTTCTTTCCATTCATAGCAATCTTTTTACGGTTTGAGGAGTTCAAATAACGTGTTTTTCATTTGTATCGTATCTTTTACTACATAACTTTTCATCATATTTTACAAACACTAAGGAAGTTTGTTTTTCGATTCAAAACAATCTTTTAACGTTCTGAGGAGTTCTAATAACATGTTTTTGAGAGGGTTTGGATCGAATCTTTCACTACGCAACTTTTCACCAAATTGTACAAACAGTAAGAAAGTTTTCTTTTCGATTCAAAACAATCTTTTAACATCCTGATGAGTTCAAATATCGTGTTTTTGAGATGGTTTGGAACGAATCTTTCACTAAGTAACTTTTCACCAATTTGTAAAACCACTAAGAAAGTTTCTTTTCGATTCATTGCAGTCTTGTTACGCTTTGAGGAGTTCAAATAACTTTTTTTAGATCATTTGTATCGTATCTTTTAAAACATAACTTTTCATGAAATTTTACAAAGACTAACAAAGTTTGTTTTTCAATTCAAAACGATCTTTTGACGCTCTATGGAGTCCAAATAACTTGTTTTTGTGAAGGTTTGGATCTAATCATTTACTACGTAACTTTTCACCAAATTGTACAAACACTAAGAAAGTTTTTCTTTCCATTCATAGCAATCTTTTTACGGTTTGAGGAGATCAAATAACGTGTTATTAGATCATTTGTATCGTATCTTTTACTACATAACTTTTCACCATATTTTACAAACACTAAGGAAGTTTGTTTTTCGATTCAAAACAATCTTTTAACGTTCTGAGGAGTTCAAATGACGTGTTTTTGAAATGGTTTGAATTGAATCTTTCACTACGTAACTTTTCTCCAAATTGTAAAAACACTAAGAAAGTTTTCTTTCCGATTCATACAAATCTTTTTAAGCTTTGAAGAGTTCAAATAACTTGTTTTGAGATCATTTATTCTTTTACTACATGACTTTTTACCTAATTTTACCAACACTAAGGAAGTTTGTTTTTCGATTCAACACAATCTTTTAACGTTCTGAGGAGTTCAAATAACGTGTTTTTGAGATGGTTTGAATCCAATCTTTCACGACGTAACTTTTCACCAAATTGTACAAACACTAAGAAAGTTTTCTTTTCGATTCAAAGCAATCTTTTTACGGTTCGAGGAGTGAAAATAACGTGTTTTTAGATCTTTTGTATCGTATCTTTTAAAACATAACTTTTCATCAAATTTTACAAAGACTAAGAAAGTATGTTTTTCGATTTCAAAACAATCTTTTAACGCTCTGAGGAGTCCAAATAACTTGTTTTGTGATCGTTTGGATCGAATCTTTTACTACGTAACTTTTCACCAAAGTGTACAAACAATAAGAAAGTTTTTCTTTCCATTCATAGCAATCTTTTTACGGTTTGAGGAGTTCAAATAACGTGTTTTTAGATCATTTGTATCGTATCTTTCACTACATAACTTTTCATCATATTTTACAAACACTAAGGAAGTTTGTTTTTCGATTCAAAACAATCTTTTAACGTTCTGAGGAGTTCAAATAACATGTTTTTGAGATGGTTTGGATCGAATCTTTCACTACGCAACTTTTCACCAAATTGTACAAACAGTAAGAAAGTTTTCTTTTCGATTCATACAAATCTTTTTACACTTTGAGGATTTTAAATGACTTGTTTTTAGATCATTTATATCGTATCTTTTACTACATAACTTTTCACAAAATTTTACAAACACTAAGGAAGTTTGTCTTTCTATTCAAAACAATCTTTTACCGTTCTGAGGAGTTCAAATAACGTGTTTTTGAGATGGTTTGTATCAAATCTTCCACTATGTAACTTTTCACCAAATTGTAAAAACACTAAGAAAGTTTTCTTTTCGATTCATACAAATCTTTTTACGCTTTGAGGAGTTCAAATAACTTGTTTTGAGATCATTTGTATCGTATCTTTTACTACATAACTTTTCACCTCATTTTACCATCACTAAGGAAGTTTGTTTTTCGATTCAAAACAATCTTTTAACGTTCTGAGGAGTTCAAATAACATGTTTTTGAGATGGTTTGAATCGAATCTTTTACTACGTAACTTTTCACCAAATTGTACAAACACTAAGAAAGTTTTCTTTTCGATTCAAAGCAATCTTTTTACGGTTCGAGGAGTGCAAATAACGTGTTTTTAGATCATTTGTATCGTATCTTTTAAAACATAACTTTTCATCAAATTTTACAAAGACTAAGAAAGTATGTTTTTCGATTTCAAAACAATCTTTTAACGCTCTAAGGAGTCCAAATAACTTGTTTTGTGATCGTTTGGATCGAATCTTTTACTACGTAACTTTTCACCAAATTGTACAAACACTAAGAAAGTTTTTCTTTCCATTCATAGCAATTTTTGTACGGTTTGAGGAGTTCAAATAACATGTTTTTAGATCATTTGTATCGTATCTTTTACTACATAACTTTTCACCATATTTTACAAACACTAAGGAAGTTTGTTTTTCGATTCAAAACAATCTTTTAACGTTCTGAGGAGTTCAAATAACATGTTTTTGAGATGGTTTGGATCGAATCTTTCACTACGCAACTTTTCACCAAATTGTACAAACAGTAAGAAAGTTTTCTTTTCGATTCATACAAATCTTTTTACACTTTGAGGAGTTCAAATGACTTGTTTTTAGATCATTTATATCGTATCTTTTACTACATAACTTTTCACAAAATTTTACAAACACTAAGGAAGTTTGTTTTTCTATTCAAAACAATCTTTTAACGTTCTGAGGAGTTCAAATAACGTGTTTTTGAGATGGTTTGTATCAAATCTTCCACTATGTAACTTTTCACCAAATTGTAAAAACACTAAGAAAGTTTTCTTTTCGATTCATACAAATCTTTTTACGCTTTGAGGAGTTCAAATAACTTGTTTTGAGATCATTTGTATCGTATCTTTTACTACATAACTTTTCACCTCATTTTACCATCACTAAGGAAGTTTGTTTTTCGATTCAAAACAATCTTTTAACGTTCTGAGGAGTTCAAATAACATGTTTTTGAGATGGTTTGAATCGAATCTTTTACTACGTAACTTTTCACCAAGTTGTACAAACACTAAGAAAGTTTTTCTTTCCATTCATGTAAGTTTATTACGGTTTGAGGAGTTCAAATAACGTGTTTTTAGATCATTTGTATCGTATCTTTCAGTACATAACTTTTCACCATATTTTACAAACACTAAGGAAGTTTGTTTTTCGATTCAAAACAATCTTTTAACGTTCTGAGGAGTTCAAATAACATGTTTTTTAGATTGTTTGGATCGAATCTTTCACTACGTTACTTTTCACCAAATTGTAAAAACACAAAGAAAGTTTTCTTTTCGATTCATAGCAATATTTTTACGCTTTGAGTAGTTCAAATAACTTGTTTCTAGATCATTTGTATCGTATCTTTTACAACATAACTTTTCATCAAATTATACAAAGACTAAGAAAGTTTGTTTATCGATTCAAAACGATATTTTAACGCTCCAAGCAGTCCAAACAACTTGTTTTTGTGATGGTTTGCATCGACTCTTTTACTACGTAACTTTTCACCAAAGTGTACAAACACTAAGAAAGTTTTTCTTTCCATTCATAGCAATCTTTTTACGGTCTGAGGAGTTCAAATAACGTGTTTTTAGATCATTTGTATCATATCTTTCACTACATAACTTTTCACCATATTTTACAAACACTAAGAAAGTTCTCATTTCGATTCTTAGAAATCTTTTTACGTTTTGAGGAGGTCAAATAACTTGTTTTTACATCATTTGTATCGTATCTTTTACTACATAACTTTTCACCAAAATTTATCAACACTAAGGAACTTTGTTTTTCGATTCAAAACAATCTGTTAACGCTCTAAGGAGTCCAAATAACTTGTTTTGGTGATGGTTCGGATCGAATATTTAACTACGTAACTTTTCACCAAATTGTACAAACACTAAGAAAGTTTTTCTTCCCATTCATAGCAATTTTTTTACGGTTTGAGGAGTTCAAATAACGTGTTTTTAGATAATTTGTATTGTATCTTTCACTACATAACTTTTCACCATATTTTACAAACATTGGAAGTTTGTTTTTCGATTCAAAACAATCTTTTAACGTTCTGAGGAGTTCAAACAACGTGTTTTTGAAATGGTTTTGATCGAATCTTTCACTAAGTAACTTTTCACCAAATTGTAAAAACACTAAGAAAGTTTTCTTTTCGATTCATACAAATCTTTTTACGCTTTGAGGAGTTCAAATAACTTGTTTTGAGATCATTTGTATCGTATCTTTTACTACATAACTTTTCACCTCATTTTACCATCACTAAGGAAGTTTGTTTTTCGATTCAAAACAATCTTTTAACGTTCTGAGGAGTTCAAATAACATGTTTTTGAGATGGTTTGAATCGAATCTTTTACTACGTAACTTTTCACCAAATTGTACAAACACTAAGAAAGTTTTCTTTTCGATTCAAAGCAATCTTTTTACGGTTCGAGGAGTGCAAATAACGTGTTTTTAGATCATTTGTATCGTATCTTTTAAAACATAACTTTTCATCAAATTTTACAAAGACTAAGAAAGTATGTTTTTCGATTTCAAAACAATCTTTTAACGCTCTGAGGAGTCCAAATAACTTGTTTTGTGATCGTTTGGATCGAATCTTTTACTACGTAACTTTTCACCAAAGTGTACAAACAATAAGAAAGTTTTTCTTTCCATTCATAGCAATCTTTTTATGGTTTGAGGAGTTCAAATAACGTGTTTTTAGATCATTTGTATCGTATCTTTCACTACATAACTTTTCATCATATTTTACAAACACTAAGGAAGTTTGTTTTTCGATTCAAAACAATCTTTTAACGTTCTGGGGAGTTCAAATAACATGTTTTTGAGATGGTTTGGATCGAATCTTTCACTACGCAACTTTTCACCAAATTGTACAAACAGTAAGAAAGTTTTCTTTTGGATTCATACAAATCTTTTTACACTTTGAGGATTTTAAATGACTTGTTTTTAGATCATTTATATCGTATCTTTTACTACATAACTTTTCACAAAATTTTACAAACACTAAGGAAGTTTGTTTTTCTATTCAAAACAATCTTTTACCGTTCTGAGGAGTTCAAATAACGTGTTTTTGAGATGGTTTGTATCAAATCTTCCACTATGTAACTTTTCACCAAATTGTAAAAACACTAAGAAAGTTTTCTTTTCGATTCATACAAATCTTTTTACGCTTTGAGGAGTTCAAATAACTTGTTTTGAGATCATTTGTATCGTATCTTTTACTACATAACTTTTCACCTCATTTTACCATCACTAAGGAAGTTTGTTTTTCGATTCAAAACAATCTTTTAACGTTCTGAGGAGTTCAAATAACATGTTTTTGAGATGGTTTGAATCGAATCTTTTACTACGTAACTTTTCACCAAGTTGTACAAACACTAAGAAAGTTTTTCTTTCCATTCATGTAAGTTTATTACGGTTTGAGGAGTTCAAATAACGTGTTTTTAGATCATTTGTATCGTATCTTTCAGTACATAACTTTTCACCATATTTTACAAACACTAAGGAAGTTTGTTTTTCGATTCAAAACAATCTTTTAACGTTCTGAGGAGTTCAAATAACATGTTTTTTAGATGGTTTGGATCGAATCTTTCACTACGTTACTTTTCACCAAATTGTAAAAACACAAAGAAAGTTTTCTTTTCGATTCATAGCAATATTTTTACGCTTTGAGTAGTTCAAATAACTTGTTTCTAGATCATTTGTATCGTATCTTTTACAACATAACTTTTCATCAAATTATACAAAGACTAAGAAAGTTTGTTTATCGATTCAAAACGATATTTTAACGCTCCAAGCAGTCCAAATAACTTGTTTTTGTGATGGTTTGCATCGACTCTTTTACTACGTAACTTTTCACCAAAGTGTACAAACACTAAGAAAGTTTTTCTTTCCATTCATAGCAATCTTTTTACGGTCTGAGGAGTTCAAATAACGTGTTTTTAGATCATTTGTATCATATCTTTCACTACATAACTTTTCACCATATTTTACAAACACTAAGAAAGTTCTCATTTCGATTCTTAGAAATCTTTTTACGTTTTGAGGAGGTCAAATAACTTGTTTTTACATCATTTGTATCGTATC
Source organism: Luzula sylvatica (assembly GCA_946800325.1). Taxonomy (NCBI): domain Eukaryota; kingdom Viridiplantae; phylum Streptophyta; class Magnoliopsida; order Poales; family Juncaceae; genus Luzula; species Luzula sylvatica. Next base: position 54,849,474 of record OX326960.1, on the reverse strand, counting down.
TTTTACTACATAACTTTTCACCAAAATTTATCAGCACTAAGAAACTTTGTTTTTCGATTCAAAGCAATCTGTTAACGCTCTAAGGAGTCCAAATAACTTGTTTTGGTGATGGTTCGGATCGAATATTTAACTACGTAACTTTTCACCAAATTGTACAAACACTAAGAAAGTTTTTCTTCCCATTCATACCAATTTTTTTACGGTTTGAGGAGTTCAAATAACGTGTTTTTAGATAATTTGTATTGTATCTTTCACTACATAACTTTTCACCATATTTTACAAACATTGGAAGTTTGTTTTTCGATTCAAAACAATCTTTTAACGTTCTGAGGAGTTCAAACAACGTGTTTTTGAAATGGTTTTGATCGAATCTTTCACTAAGTAACTTTTCACCAAATTGTAAAACCACTAAAAAAGTTTTCTTTTCGATTCATAGCAAACTTTTTACGCTATGAAGAGTTCAAATAACTTGTTTTTAGATCATTTGTATCGAATCTTTTAAAACATAACTTTTCATCAAATTTTACAAAGACTAAGAAAGTTTGTTTTTCGATTCAAAACGATCTTATAACGCTCTAAGGAGTCCAAATAACTTGTTTTGTGATGGTTTAGATCGAATCTTTTACTACGTAACTTTTCACCAAATTGTACAAACAGTAAGAAAGTTTTTGTTTCCATTCATAGCAATCTTTTAACGTTCTGAGGAGTTCAAATAACGTGTTTTTGAGATGGTTTGAATCAAATCTTTCACGACGTAACTTTTCACCAAATTGTACAAACACTAAGAAAGTTTTCTTTTCGATTCAAAGCAATCTTTTTACGGTTCGAGGAGTGCAAATAGCGTGTTTTATTTGTATCGTATCTTTTAAAACATAACTTTTCATCAAATTTTACAAAGACTAAGAAAGTATGTTTTTCGATTTCAAAACAATCTTTTAACGCTCTGAGGAGTCCAAATAACTTGTTTTGTGATCGTTTGGATCGAATCTTTTACTACGAAACTTTTCACCAAAGTGTACAAACAATAAGAAAGTTTTTCTTTCCATTCATAGCAATCTTTTTACGGTTTGAGGAGTTCAAATAACGTGTTTTTCATTTGTATCGTATCTTTTACTACATAACTTTTCATCATATTTTACAAACACTAAGGAAGTTTGTTTTTCGATTCAAAACAATCTTTTAACGTTCTGAGGAGTTCTAATAACATGTTTTTGAGAGGGTTTGGATCGAATCTTTCACTACGCAACTTTTCACCAAATTGTACAAACAGTAAGAAAGTTTTCTTTTCGATTCAAAACAATCTTTTAACATCCTGATGAGTTCAAATATCGTGTTTTTGAGATGGTTTGGAACGAATCTTTCACTAAGTAACTTTTCACCAATTTGTAAAACCACTAAGAAAGTTTCTTTTCGATTCATTGCAGTCTTGTTACGCTTTGAGGAGTTCAAATAACTTTTTTTAGATCATTTGTATCGTATCTTTTAAAACATAACTTTTCATGAAATTTTACAAAGACTAACAAAGTTTGTTTTTCAATTCAAAACGATCTTTTAACGCTCTATGGAGTCCAAATAACTTGTTTTTGTGAAGGTTTGGATCTAATCTTTTACTACGTAACTTTTCACCAAATTGTACAAACACTAAGAAAGTTTTTCTTTCCATTCATAGCAATCTTTTTACGGTTTGAGGAGATCAAATAACGTGTTATTAGATCATTTGTATCGTATCTTGTACTACATAACTTTTCACCATATTTTACAAACACTAAGGAAGTTTGTTTTTCGATTCAAAACAATCTTTTAACGTTCTGAGGAGTTCAAATGACGTGTTTTTGAAATGGTTTGAATTGAATCTTTCACTACGTAACTTTTCTCCAAATTGTAAAAACACTAAGAAAGTTTTCTTTCCGATTCATACAAATCTTTTTAAGCTTTGAAGAGTTCAAATAACTTGTTTTGAGATCATTTATTCTTTTACTACATGACTTTTCACCTAATTTTACCAACACTAAGGAAGTTTGTTTTTCGATTCAAAACAATCTTTTAACGTTCTGAGGAGTTCAAATAACGTGTTTTTGAGATGGTTTGAATCAAATCTTTCACGACGTAACTTTTCACCAAATTGTACAAACACTAAGAAAGTTTTCTTTTCGATTCAAAGCAATCTTTTTACGGTTCGAGGAGTGAAAATAACGTGTTTTTAGATCTTTTGTATCGTATCTTTTAAAACATAACTTTTCATCAAATTTTACAAAGACTAAGAAAGTATGTTTTTCGATTTCAAAACAATCTTTTAACGCTCTGAGGAGTCCAAATAACTTGTTTTGTGATCGTTTGGATCGAATCTTTTACTACGTAACTTTTCACCAAAGTGTACAAACAATAAGAAAGTTTTTCTTTCCATTCATAGCAATCTTTTTACGGTTTGAGGAGTTCAAATAACGTGTTTTTAGATCATTTGTATCGTATCTTTCACTACATAACTTTTCATCATATTTTACAAACACTAAGGAAGTTTGTTTTTCGATTCAAAACAATCTTTTAACGTTCTGAGGAGTTCAAATAACATGTTTTTGAGATGGTTTGGATCGAATCTTTCACTACGCAACTTTTCACCAAATTGTACAAACAGTAAGAAAGTTTTCTTTTCGATTCATACAAATCTTTTTACACTTTGAGGATTTTAAATGACTTGTTTTTAGATCATTTATATCGTATCTTTTACTACATAACTTTTCACAAAATTTTACAAACACTAAGGAAGTTTGTTTTTCTATTCAAAACAATCTTTTACCGTTCTGAGGAGTTCAAATAACGTGTTTTTGAGATGGTTTGTATCAAATCTTCCACTATGTAACTTTTCACCAAATTGTAAAAACACTAAGAAAGTTTTCTTTTCGATTCATACAAATCTTTTTACGCTTTGAGGAGTTCAAATAACTTGTTTTGAGATCATTTGTATCGTATCTTTTACTACATAACTTTTCACCTCATTTTACCATCACTAAGGAAGTTTGTTTTTCGATTCAAAACAATCTTTTAACGTTCTGAGGAGTTCAAATAACATGTTTTTGAGATGGTTTGAATCGAATCTTTTACTACGTAACTTTTCACCAAGTTGTACAAACACTAAGAAAGTTTTTCTTTCCATTCATGTAAGTTTATTACGGTTTGAGGAGTTCAAATAACGTGTTTTTAGATCATTTGTATCGTATCTTTCAGTACATAACTTTTCACCATATTTTACAAACACTAAGGAAGTTTGTTTTTCGATTCAAAACAATCTTTTAACGTTCTGAGGAGTTCAAATAACATGTTTTTTAGATGGTTTGGATCGAATCTTTCACTACGTTACTTTTCACCAAATTGTAAAAACACAAAGAAAGTTTTCTTTTCGATTCATAGCAATATTTTTACGCTTTGAGTAGTTCAAATAACTTGTTTCTAGATCATTTGTATCGTATCTTTTACAACATAACTTTTCATCAAATTATACAAAGACTAAGAAAGTTTGTTTATCGATTCAAAACGATATTTTAACGCTCCAAGCAGTCCAAATAACTTGTTTTTGTGATGGTTTGCATCGACTCTTTTACTACGTAACTTTTCACCAAAGTGTACAAACACTAAGAAAGTTTTTCTTTCCATTCATAGCAATCTTTTTACGGTCTGAGGAGTTCAAATAACGTGTTTTTAGATCATTTGTATCATATCTTTCACTACATAACTTTTCACCATATTTTACAAACACTAAGAAAGTTCTCATTTCGATTCTTAGAAATCTTTTTACGTTTTGAGGAGGTCAAATAACTTGTTTTTACATCATTTGTATCGTATCTTTTACTACATAACTTTTCACCAAAATTTATCAGCACTAAGAAACTTTGTTTTTCGATTCAAAGCAATCTGTTAACGCTCTAAGGAGTCCAAATAACTTGTTTTGGTGATGGTTCGGATCGAATATTTAACTACGTAACTTTTCACCAAATTGTACAAACACTAAGAAAGTTTTTCTTCCCATTCATACCAATTTTTTTACGGTTTGAGGAGTTCAAATAACGTGTTTTTAGATAATTTGTATTGTATCTTTCACTACATAACTTTTCACCATATTTTACAAACATTGGAAGTTTGTTTTTCGATTCAAAACAATCTTTTAACGTTCTGAGGAGTTCAAACAACGTGTTTTTGAAATGGTTTTGATCGAATCTTTCACTAAGTAACTTTTCACCAAATTGTAAAACCACTAAAAAAGTTTTCTTTTCGATTCATAGCAAACTTTTTACGCTATGAAGAGTTCAAATAACTTGTTTTTAGATCATTTGTATCGAATCTTTTAAAACATAACTTTTCATCAAATTTTACAAAGACTAAGAAAGTTTGTTTTTCGATTCAAAACGATCTTATAACGCTCTAAGGAGTCCAAATAACTTGTTTTGTGATGGTTTAGATCGAATCTTTTACTACGTAACTTTTCACCAAATTGTACAAACAGTAAGAAAGTTTTTGTTTCCATTCATAGCAATCTTTTAACGTTCTGAGGAGTTCAAATAACGTGTTTTTGAGATGGTTTGAATCAAATCTTTCACGACGTAACTTTTCACCAAATTGTACAAACACTAAGAAAGTTTTCTTTTCGATTCAAAGCAATCTTTTTACGGTTCGAGGAGTGCAAATAGCGTGTTTTATTTGTATCGTATCTTTTAAAACATAACTTTTCATCAAATTTTACAAAGACTAAGAAAGTATGTTTTTCGATTTCAAAACAATCTTTTAACGCTCTGAGGAGTCCAAATAACTTGTTTTGTGATCGTTTGGATCGAATCTTTTACTACGAAACTTTTCACCAAAGTGTACAAACAATAAGAAAGTTTTTCTTTCCATTCATAGCAATCTTTTTACGGTTTGAGGAGTTCAAATAACGTGTTTTTCATTTGTATCGTATATTTTACTACATAACTTTTCATCATATTTTACAAACACTAAGGAAGTTTGTTTTTCGATTCAAAACAATCTTTTAACGTTCTGAGGAGTTCTAATAACATGTTTTTGAGAGGGTTTGGATTGAATCTTTCACTACGCAACTTTTCACCAAATTGTACAAACAGTAAGAAAGTTTTCTTTTCGATTCAAAACAATCTTTTAACATCCTGATGAGTTCAAATATCGTGTTTTTGAGATGGTTTGGAACGAATCTTTCACTAAGTAACTTTTCACCAATTTGTAAAACCACTAAGAAAGTTTCTTTTCGATTCATTGCAGTCTTGTTATGCTTTGAGGAGTTCAAATAACTTTTTTTAGATCATTTGTATCGTATCTTTTAAAACATAACTTTTCATGAAATTTTACAAAGACTAACAAAGTTTGTTTTTCAATTCAAAACGATCTTTTAACGCTCTATGGAGTCCAAATAACTTGTTTTTGTGAAGGTTTGGATCTAATCTTTTACTACGTAACTTTTCACCAAATTGTACAAACACTAAGAAAGTTTTTCTTTCCATTCATAGCAATCTTTTTACGGTTTGAGGAGATCAAATAACGTGTTATTAGATCATTTGTATCGTATCTTTTACTACATAACTTTTCACCATATTTTACAAACACTAAGGAAGTTTGTTTTTCGATTCAAAACAATCTTTTAACGTTCTGAGGAGTTCAAATGACGTGTTTTTGAAATGGTTTGAATTGAATCTTTCACTACGTAACTTTTCTCCAAATTGTAAAAACACTAAGAAAGTTTTCTTTCCGATTCATACAAATCTTTTTAAGCTTTGAAGAGTTCAAATAACTTGTTTTGAGATCATTTATTCTTTTACTACATGACTTTTCACCTAATTTTACCAACACTAAGGAAGTTTGTTTTTCGATTCAAAACAATCTTTTAACGTTCTGAGGAGTTCAAATAACGTGTTTTTGAGATGGTTTGAATCAAATCTTTCACGACGTAACTTTTCACCAAATTGTACAAACACTAAGAAAGTTTTCTTTTCGATTCAAAGCAATCTTTTTACGGTTCGAGGAGTGAAAATAACGTGTTTTTAGATCTTTTGTATCGTATCTTTTAAAACATAACTTTTCATCAAATTTTACAAAGACTAAGAAAGTATGTTTTTCGATTTCAAAACAATCTTTTAACGCTCTGAGGAGTCCAAATAACTTGTTTTGTGATCGTTTGGATCGAATCTTTTACTACGTAACTTTTCACCAAAGTGTACAAACAATAAGAAAGTTTTTCTTTCCATTCATAGCAATCTTTTTACGGTTTGAGGAGTTCAAATAACGTGTTTTTAGATCATTTGTATCGTATCTTTCACTACATAACTTTTCATCATATTTTACAAACACTAAGGAAGTTTGTTTTTCGATTCAAAACAATCTTTTAACGTTCTGAGGAGTTCAAATAACATGTTTTTGAGATGGTTTGGATCGAATCTTTCACTACGCAACTTTTCACCAAATTGTACAAACAGTAAGAAAGTTTTCTTTTCGATTCATACAAATCTTTTTACACTTTGAGGATTTTAAATGACTTGTTTTTAGATCATTTATATCGTATCTTTTACTACATAACTTTTCACAAAATTTTACAAACACTAAGGAAGTTTGTTTTTCTATTCAAAACAATCTTTTACCGTTCTGAGGAGTTCAAATAACGTGTTTTTGAGATGGTTTGTATCAAATCTTCCACTATGTAACTTTTCACCAAATTGTAAAAACACTAAGAAAGTTTTCTTTTCGATTCATACAAATCTTTTTACGCTTTGAGGAGTTCAAATAACTTGTTTTGAGATCATTTGTATCGTATCTTTTACTACATAACTTTTCACCTCATTTTACCATCACTAAGGAAGTTTGTTTTTCGATTCAAAACAATCTTTTAACGTTCTGAGGAGTTCAAATAACATGTTTTTGAGATGGTTTGAATCGAATCTTTTACTACGTAACTTTTCACCAAGTTGTACAAACACTAAGAAAGTTTTTCTTTCCATTCATGTAAGTTTATTACGGTTTGAGGAGTTCAAATAACGTGTTTTTAGATCATTTGTATCGTATCTTTCAGTACATAACTTTTCACCATATTTTACAAACACTAAGGAAGTTTGTTTTTCGATTCAAAACAATCTTTTAACGTTCTGAGGAGTTCAAATAACATGTTTTTTAGATGGTTTGGATCGAATCTTTCACTACGTTACTTTTCACCAAATTGTAAAAACACAAAGAAAGTTTTCTTTTCGATTCATAGCAATATTTTTACGCTTTGAGTAGTTCAAATAACTTGTTTCTAGATCATTTGTATCGTATCTTTTACAACATAACTTTTCATCAAATTATACAAAGACTAAGAAAGTTTGTTTATCGATTCAAAACGATATTTTAACGCTCCAAGCAGTCCAAATAACTTGTTTTTGTGATGGTTTGCATCGACTCTTTTACTACGTAACTTTTCACCAAAGTGTACAAACACTAAGAAAGTTTTTCTTTCCATTCATAGCAATCTTTTTACGGTCTGAGGAGTTCAAATAACGTGTTTTTAGATCATTTGTATCATATCTTTCACTACATAACTTTTCACCATATTTTACAAACACTAAGAAAGTTCTCATTTCGATTCTTAGAAATCTTTTTACGTTTTGAGGAGGTCAAATAACTTGTTTTTACATCATTTGTATCGTATCTTTTACTACATAACTTTTCACCAAAATTTATCAGCACTAAGAAACTTTGTTTTTCGATTCAAAGCAATCTGTTAACGCTCTAAGGAGTCCAAATAACTTGTTTTGGTGATGGTTCGGATCGAATATTTAACTACGTAACTTTTCACCAAATTGTACAAACACTAAGAAAGTTTTTCTTCCCATTCATACCAATTTTTTTACGGTTTGAGGAGTTCAAATAACGTGTTTTTAGATAATTTGTATTGTATCTTTCACTACATAACTTTTCACCATATTTTACAAACATTGGAAGTTTGTTTTTCGATTCAAAACAATCTTTTAACGTTCTGAGGAGTTCAAACAACGTGTTTTTGAAATGGTTTTGATCGAATCTTTCACTAAGTAACTTTTCACCAAATTGTAAAACCACTAAAAAAGTTTTCTTTTCGATTCATAGCAAACTTTTTACGCTATGAAGAGTTCAAATAACTTGTTTTTAGATCATTTGTATCGAATCTTTTAAAACATAACTTTTCATCAAATTTTACAAAGACTAAGAAAGTTTGTTTTTCGATTCAAAACGATCTTATAACGCTCTAAGGAGTCCAAATAACTTGTTTTGTGATGGTTTAGATCGAATCTTTTACTACGTAACTTTTCACCAAATTGTACAAACAGTAAGAAAGTTTTTGTTTCCATTCATAGCAATCTTTTAACGTTCTGAGGAGTTCAAATAACGTGTTTTTGAGATGGTTTGAATCAAATCTTTCACGACGTAACTTTTCACCAAATTGTACAAACACTAAGAAAGTTTTCTTTTCGATTCAAAGCAATCTTTTTACGGTTCGAGGAGTGCAAATAGCGTGTTTTATTTGTATCGTATCTTTTAAAACATAACTTTTCATCAAATTTTACAAAGACTAAGAAAGTATGTTTTTCGATTTCAAAACAATCTTTTAACGCTCTGAGGAGTCCAAATAACTTGTTTTGTGATCGTTTGGATCGAATCTTTTACTACGAAACTTTTCACCAAAGTGTACAAACAATAAGAAAGTTTTTCTTTCCATTCATAGCAATCTTTTTACGGTTTGAGGAGTTCAAATAACGTGTTTTTCATTTGTATCGTATCTTTTACTACATAACTTTTCATCATATTTTACAAACACTAAGGAAGTTTGTTTTTCGATTCAAAACAATCTTTTAACGTTCTGAGGAGTTCTAATAACATGTTTTTGAGAGGGTTTGGATCGAATCTTTCACTACGCAACTTTTCACCAAATTGTACAAACAGTAAGAAAGTTTTCTTTTCGAGTCAAAACAATCTTTTAACATCCTGATGAGTTCAAATATCGTGTTTTTGAGATGGTTTGGAACGAATCTTTCACTAAGTAACTTTTCACCAATTTGTAAAACCACTAAGAAAGTTTCTTTTCGATTCATTGCAGTCTTGTTACGCTTTGAGGAGTTCAAATAACTTTTTTTAGATCATTTGTATCGTATCTTTTAAAACATAACTTTTCATGAAATTTTACAAAGACTAACAAAGTTTGTTTTTCAATTCAAAACGATCTTTTGACGCTCTATGGAGTCCAAATAACTTGTTTTTGTGAAGGTTTGGATCTAATCATTTACTACGTAACTTTTCACCAAATTGTACAAACACTAAGAAAGTTTTTCTTTCCATTCATAGCAATCTTTTTACGGTTTGAGGAGATCAAATAACGTGTTATTAGATCATTTGTATCGTATCTTTTACTACATAACTTTTCACCATATTTTACAAACACTAAGGAAGTTTGTTTTTCGATTCAAAACAATCTTTTAACGTTCTGAGGAGTTCAAATGACGTGTTTTTGAATGGTTTGAATTGAATCTTTCACTACGTAACTTTTCTCCAAATTGTAAAAACACTAAGAAAGTTTTCTTTCCGATTCATACAAATCTTTTTAAGCTTTGAAGAGTTCAAATAACTTGTTTTGAGATCATTTATTCTTTTACTACATGACTTTTCACCTAATTTTACCAACACTAAGGAAGTTTGTTTTTCGATTCAAAACAATCTTTTAACGTTCTGAGGAGTTCAAATAACGTGTTTTTGAGATGGTTTGAATCAAATCTTTCACGACGTAACTTTTCACCAAATTGTACAAACACTAAGAAAGTTTTCTTTTCGATTCAAAGCAATCTTTTTACGGTTCGAGGAGTGAAAATAACGTGTTTTTAGATCTTTTGTATCGTATCTTTTAAAACATAACTTTTCATCAAATTTTACAAAGACTAAGAAAGTATGTTTTTCGATTTCAAAACAATCTTTTAACGCTCTGAGGAGTCCAAATAACTTGTTTTGTGATCGTTTGGATCGAATCTTTTACTACGTAACTTTTCACCAAAGTGTACAAACAATAAGAAAGTTTTTCTTTCCATTCATAGCAATCTTTTTACGGTTTGAGGAGTTCAAATAACGTGTTTTTAGATCATTTGTATCGTATCTTTCAATACATAACTTTTCATCATATTTTACAAACACTAAGGAAGTTTGTTTTTCGATTCAAAACAATCTTTTAACGTTCTGAGGAGTTCAAATAACATGTTTTTGAGATGGTTTGGATCGAATCTTTCACTACGCAACTTTTCACCAAATTGTACAAACAGTAAGAAAGTTTTCTTTTCGATTCATACAAATCTTTTTACACTTTGAGGATTTTAAATGACTTGTTTTTAGATCATTTATATCGTATCTTTTACTACATAACTTTTCACAAAATTTTACAAACACTAAGGAAGTTTGTTTTTCTATTCAAAACAATCTTTTACCGTTCTGAGGAGTTCAAATAACGTGTTTTTGAGATGGTTTGTATCAAATCTTCCACTATGTAACTTTTCACCAAATTGTAAAAACACTAAGAAAGTTTTCTTTTCGATTCATACAAATCTTTTTACGCTTTGAGGAGTTCAAATAACTTGTTTTGAGATCATTTGTATCGTATCTTTTACTACATAACTTTTCACCTCATTTTACCATCACTAAGGAAGTTTGTTTTTCGATTCAAAACAATCTTTTAACGTTCTGAGGAGTTCAAATAACATGTTTTTGAGATGGTTTGAATCGAATCTTTTACTACGTAACTTTTCACCAAGTTGTACAAACACTAAGAAAGTTTTTCTTTCCATTCATGTAAGTTTATTACGGTTTGAGGAGTTCAAATAACGTGTTTTTAGATCATTTGTATCGTATCTTTCAGTACATAACTTTTCACCATATTTTACAAACACTAAGGAAGTTTGTTTTTCGATTCAAAACAATCTTTTAACGTTCTGAGGAGTTCAAATAACATGTTTTTTAGATGGTTTGGATCGAATCTTTCACTACGTTACTTTTCACCAAATTGTAAAAACACAAAGAAAGTTTTCTTTTCGATTCATAGCAATATTTTTACGCTTTGAGTAGTTCAAATAACTTGTTTCTAGATCATTTGTATCGTATCTTTTACAACATAACTTTTCATCAAATTATACAAAGACTAAGAAAGTTTGTTTATCGATTCAAAACGATATTTTAACGCTCCAAGCAGTCCAAATAACTTGTTTTTGTGATGGTTTGCATCGACTCTTTTACTACGTAACTTTTCACCAAAGTGTACAAACACTAAGAAAGTTTTTCTTTCCATTCATAGCAATCTTTTTACGGTCTGAGGAGTTCAAATAACGTGTTTTTAGATCATTTGTATCATATCTTTCACTACATAACTTTTCACCATATTTTACAAACACTAAGAAAGTTCTCATTTCGATTCTTAGAAATCTTTTTACGTTTTGAGGAGGTCAAATAACTTGTTTTTACATCATTTGTATCGTATCTTTTACTACATAACTTTTCACCAAAATTTATCAGCACTAAGAAACTTTGTTTTTCGATTCAAAGCAATCTGTTAACGCTCTAAGGAGTCCAAATAACTTGTTTTGGTGATGGTTCGGATCGAATATTTAACTACGTAACTTTTCACCAAATTGTACAAACACTAAGAAAGTTTTTCTTCCCATTCATACCAATTTTTTTACGGTTTGAGGAGTTCAAATAACGTGTTTTTAGATAATTTGTATTGTATCTTTCACTACATAACTTTTCACCATATTTTACAAACATTGGAAGTTTGTTTTTCGATTCAAAACAATCTTTTAACGTTCTGAGGAGTTCAAACAACGTGTTTTTGAAATGGTTTTGATCGAATCTTTCACTAAGTAACTTTTCACCAAATTGTAAAACCACTAAAAAAGTTTTCTTTTCGATTCATAGCAAACTTTTTACGCTATGAAGAGTTGTTTTTAGATCATTTGTATCGAATCTTTTAAAACATAACTTTTCATCAAATTTTACAAAGACTAAGAAAGTTTGTTTTTCGATTCAAAACGATCTTATAACGCTCTAAGGAGTCCAAATAACTTGTTTTGTGATGGTTTAGATCGAATCTTTTACTACGTAACTTTTCACCAAATTGTACAAACAGTAAGAAAGTTTTTGTTTCCATTCATAGCAATCTTTTAACGTTCTGAGGAGTTCAAATAACGTGTTTTTGAGATGGTTTGAATCAAATCTTTCACGACGTAACTTTTCACCAAATTGTACAAACACTAAGAAAGTTTTCTTTTCGATTCAAAGCAATCTTTTTACGGTTCGAGGAGTGCAAATAGCGTGTTTTATTTGTATCGTATCTTTTAAAACATAACTTTTCATCAAATTTTACAAAGACTAAGAAAGTATGTTTTTCGATTTCAAAACAATCTTTTAACGCTCTGAGGAGTCCAAATAACTTGTTTTGTGATCGTTTGGATCGAATCTTTTACTACGAAACTTTTCACCAAAGTGTACAAACAATAAGAAAGTTTTTCTTTCCATTCATAGCAATCTTTTTACGGTTTGAGGAGTTCAAATAACGTGTTTTTCATTTGTATCGTATCTTTTACTACATAACTTTTCATCATATTTTACAAACACTAAGGAAGTTTGTTTTTCGATTCAAAACAATCTTTTAACGTTCTGAGGAGTTCTAATAACATGTTTTTGAGAGGGTTTGGATCGAATCTTTCACTACGCAACTTTTCACCAAATTGTACAAACAGTAAGAAAGTTTTCTTTTCGAGTCAAAACAATCTTTTAACATCCTGATGAGTTCAAATATCGTGTTTTTGAGATGGTTTGGAACGAATCTTTCACTAAGTAACTTTTCACCAATTTGTAAAACCACTAAGAAAGTTTCTTTTCGATTCATTGCAGTCTTGTTACGCTTTGAGGAGTTCAAATAACTTTTTTTAGATCATTTGTATCGTATCTTTTAAAACATAACTTTTCATGAAATTTTACAAAGACTAACAAAGTTTGTTTTTCAATTCAAAACGATCTTTTGACGCTCTATGGAGTCCAAATAACTTGTTTTTGTGAAGGTTTGGATCTAATCATTTACTACGTAACTTTTCACCAAATTGTACAAACACTAAGAAAGTTTTTCTTTCCATTCATAGCAATCTTTTTACGGTTTGAGGAGATCAAATAACGTGTTATTAGATCATTTGTATCGTATCTTTTACTACATAACTTTTCACCATATTTTACAAACACTAAGGAAGTTTGTTTTTCGATTCAAAACAATCTTTTAACGTTCTGAGGAGTTCAAATGACGTGTTTTTGAATGGTTTGAATTGAATCTTTCACTACGTAACTTTTCTCCAAATTGTAAAAACACTAAGAAAGTTTTCTTTCCGATTCATACAAATCTTTTTAAGCTTTGAAGAGTTCAAATAACTTGTTTTGAGATCATTTATTCTTTTACTACATGACTTTTCACCTAATTTTACCAACACTAAGGAAGTTTGTTTTTCGATTCAAAACAATCTTTTAACGTTCTGAGGAGTTCAAATAACGTGTTTTTGAGATGGTTTGAATCAAATCTTTCACGACGTAACTTTTCACCAAATTGTACAAACACTAAGAAAGTTTTCTTTTCGATTCAAAGCAATCTTTTTACGGTTCGAGGAGTGAAAATAACGTGTTTTTAGATCTTTTGTATCGTATCTTTTAAAACATAACTTTTCATCAAATTTTACAAAGACTAAGAAAGTATGTTTTTCGATTTCAAAACAATCTTTTAACGCTCTGAGGAGTCCAAATAACTTGTTTTGTGATCGTTTGGATCGAATCTTTTACTACGTAACTTTTCACCAAAGTGTACAAACAATAAGAAAGTTTTTCTTTCCATTCATAGCAATCTTTTTACGGTTTGAGGAGTTCAAATAACGTGTTTTTAGATCATTTGTATCGTATCTTTCACTACATAACTTTTCATCATATTTTACAAACACTAAGGAAGTTTGTTTTTCGATTCAAAACAATCTTTTAACGTTCTGAGGAGTTCAAATAACATGTTTTTGAGATGGTTTGGATCGAATCTTTCACTACGCAACTTTTCACCAAATTGTACAAACAGTAAGAAAGTTTTCTTTTCGATTCATACAAATCTTTTTACACTTTGAGGATTTTAAATGACTTGTTTTTAGATCATTTATATCGTATCTTTTACTACATAACTTTTCACAAAATTTTACAAACACTAAGGAAGTTTGTTTTTCTATTCAAAACAATCTTTTACCGTTCTGAGGAGTTCAAATAACGTGTTTTTGAGATGGTTTGTATCAAATCTTCCACTATGTAACTTTTCACCAAATTGTAAAAACACTAAGAAAGTTTTCTTTTCGATTCATACAAATCTTTTTACGCTTTGAGGAGTTCAAATAACTTGTTTTGAGATCATTTGTATCGTATCTTTTACTACATAACTTTTCACCTCATTTTACCATCACTAAGGAAGTTTGTTTTTCGATTCAAAACAATCTTTTAACGTTCTGAGGAGTTCAAATAACATGTTTTTGAGATGGTTTGAATCGAATCTTTTACTACGTAACTTTTCACCAAATTGTACAAACACTAAGAAAGTTTTCTTTTCGATTCAAAGCAATCTTTTTACGGTTCGAGGAGTGCAAATAACGTGTTTTTAGATCATTTGTATCGTATCTTTTAAAACATAACTTTTCATCAAATTTTACAAAGACTAAGAAAGTATGTTTTTCGATTTCAAAACAATCTTTTAACGCTCTAAGGAGTCCAAATAACTTGTTTTGTGATCGTTTGGATCGAATCTTTTACTACGTAACTTTTCACCAAAGTGTACAAACAATAAGAAAGTTTTTCTTTCCATTCATAGCAATCTTTTTACGGTTTGAGGAGTTCAAATAACGTGTTTTTAGATCATTTGTATCGTATCTTTCACTACATAACTTTTCACCATATTTTACAAACACTAAGGAAGTTTGTTTTTCGATTCAAAACAATCTTTTAACGTTCTGAGGAGTTCAAATAACATGTTTTTGAGATGGTTTGGATCGAATCTTTCCAATACTGTATCCGATACGATACGGCTTGATTGTTGGCGTATCCGCACAACATAGATTGTGGGTCAGTTCAAGTCCATTAATATCATATATGAATTGAATAAAGACAAAAAAATAAACACGGACTGTAATAGGTTGTTGGAGTATCCGCACAGCATAGATTGTTGGAGTATCCACACAACATAGATCGTCATATTATTATTATTATTATTATTATTATTATTATTATTATTATTATTTCACGGCGAAACATGTTATTTTGAAATTTCTCAATTCTAATATACATTTATGAAAAATAATAAACTAATTGAGAAATGTAATAAATATCAAACATCATTAATAGGAGTATAATGGTAGTTTGGTAAGAAAAAATTGAAATCGTTATTTATTAAGCCATGTTAGATTTTTGCGATAGCAGCACCCAAGAGAAATCAACCCAAATTGCTAAACTGATGAGAAAATGATAAAATTCCATGAAAAGAAAACTAGTCTATTTTAATCTCTTTGAAGTCAGCAAAATAATCAAGTCAAAATATATGAAAAAAAAAAACTCAAATTGCCAATATAAACAGATCCAGAATCAACCTCCTCTCCGTTGCTGGCAGCCGGGACTCCTGAATCTATATAAAAATATCAACTATTAAAAATTATATCAAATGAATATAGGGGAAACAAAATTGAAAAACAATCACTAGAATCACTATTGTATATTTATATTGTTTATTTGATCAAAAAAAAATATTTATACTGTTTATCTTTTTTTTGTTTGAAAATGGGTCATGCTTATATGGTATTTATTTTGTACATTGGATGGTTTACCAATTACCATTAGTTTGTCACAAAGTTGGTAATTTTTTTGTCTACAGTCAATGGCTAAATTAGGAAATATTTGCCACATGGAAATGTCTAAACTAGAAAAGAAAAGAAATGCATAAATTATATGAAGAACAATATGAAAGATAACATGTTAAAACAACATGCCAAGATTTCAAAAGGAGAATCTCATACAAAACACAAACCAAAAGACTAGTAAAATGCATCTAACTAAACCAAACCACACAAAAAGTGTATAAAACAACCAATCATAAACAAGAAATCTCCACCCCAACACAAACCCCTAAATCTCCCCAAGATAAATCTGCTTATCACTACTACACGACCCAACTATCGGTTCGGTCGGATGAAAAACCGTCTCGTTAACAGACCCGTTATGTCCCGGCAACTTATAAATAATCCTCCTGGTAGTCGTATCCCAAACGTACACCATCCTATCCGCACTGCCAGCTGTCACTTTACTCCCATCTGGAGACCACCCACACTTCAACAAATTCTTCTCGAAATTATGTTGATGCCCCGCAAATATCTTTATGCACCGATTCTGCGGCGCGTATGGCCTCAAATCCCATATCCTCAACGTGCAATCCATACCGTTGGTTAACAAGTAGGATCCATCTGGACTCAACTGCATACCCGTTATCATGTCTCCGTGTCCTTGCAGATTCATCACAACCTCGTTTTTCCTCACGTCCCACACTTTAACGTCATTGTCTAAACCTCCCGTGAAGATCTTATCTGCCGTGTCAGAGAAACTAACTGCAGTTATTTGGTACTTGTCGGGAAATGTCTGGATCGCTCCTCTCTGACGCAAATCCCATAACTTCGCAGTACCGTCGTCAGAGCCACTGACGACTAGAGGTAGGCCGCGGCGAGAGGGGCAGCAAGAGTTGACGAAAGAGGAGTGCTCGCTCATTTTCTTGATTTGTTTTCCCGTCTCGATATCCCAAGCACGGATGGTTTTGTCGGGACTTGCGGAGAGGAGAGTGGAGCCGTCAGTGGTGAAGTTTAGATCGATAATCGCATTCTTGTGGCCGCGAAGGACCATGAAGTTTTTGCAGTCCCCGTGAGTGTACCAGAGGAAGATGTCCTTGTCGTGGGACCCGGAGGCAATGATTGTGCCTGTTGGGTTGAATTTTAGGGAGTAGATCGCACTTTGGTGACCCGTTAAGAGCATGATTGGGGATTGGAGGCTCGAGGTGCGGCCCTTGCCACCTGGACCAATTGGATTAGAGAGCTCCATTGGGCGTGCGGTGGCCACGGCCAAGGAATTGTCGGGTGCCGATTGCATTTTTTACTGAATGATTTTGAACCTCGATTAGAAAAAAAGAGGAAGAATAAATAATCAAGGGCTTCTGGGGATTTCTGCGAGGACCAAACTCGTAAAATTTAAGTAAAAGACAATAAAATGATACCCGTCAAAGAAGGATCAGAAACGAGCTTCTACGGATTTAGCGAGGACGACGAAGAGAGTGAAGAACCAAAGCTAGGGTTTTAGTTTTACTCACACGGGACTCCGGGAGGAGCTGCGGGTTGATATCGGGTCGGAGTATTAACGACTCCGGCCCATATTCCATATTGCATTCGTTATGGGCTAAAATAACTGGGCCTTTAGTATTTGTTTGGCAAAAATTTGTGGACACGTGACCTTCGGTCCTTGTGGATTGTAGATTTTTGATAACGTATCAATTATCATTAACAACAAATGGCTTTGTGGTCCTAGTCCGTGACTTGCTTCTCAGCTGGTAGCGGCTATGACTATCCTAGTCTATAAAACAGTCACTCGTAAATATCACATGATGATTAGATTGTGATTTGACGTGTGTTATTATTTGTCTAATCGCTGTGCTTTAATCAGATAAGAAATCACTTTTGTAACAAGTCACTCTCAATTGTCGGTATACATATCACCCACCCACACAAGTAATAATATTAAGAAAAAAAAAGTACACTTTTGCTCTCAATCTTTTTCAAAAACTGCACTTTGCCTCCAAACAAAAATTTGCACCTTTTTGCCTCCTAATGTTTCAAAAATTATTCAACTTGCCCCCTCCGTCAATTTGCTGTTAAAACCTCAGTTAACTGATGATGTGGCGTGCTGAGTAGGATACAAATAATGGTGACATGGCAACTGAACCCATTAAATCCAAACCCGACCCAACTAAATCCCAACCCGACCCGATAACCCAAATAACCTCAACAGCCGCTCCCCTCTCTCTCTCTTTCTCTCCCTTTCTCTCTCCCTCTCTCCTGTCGAGATGTCTCCCTCTTCTTCCTGTGTGCTGTGCTCTCCCTCTCTCCTGTCGCGATCTGGGCGTCGCTGTGCTGTGCTCTTCTCGATTTCCCTTCGCTGTCGCTGCCCTTCTCTCTCTTGGCGATCTCCTATCTCTTCCCGATCTCCTCCTCTACATCCTTCGTGGAACCTGGAACCATGGCTAGGCGTGGCCAGAGGTAATCGTTCCTCTCCTGGCGATGGCGACAAAATACGCAAAGAGAAGATTTACTCGACCCTATCCATGGCGATGGCGACAGAATGGCAAGGAAAACCTTACTCAGTGAACCATGGTGGCATCAATCGGCCCTTCCTTCTTCTAAAAGTGAGGTAACTCTTGCTTAATTTCAATTATAATTGCTCAATTTCAGTTATAATATTTCATTTCAATTCTGATTACTCGATTATATGATTTCAGTCAATGGAGATCGATGAGAGCGTGCTGGTTCGTATAATTTAATCTAATTCTCAGCATCCTGGTAAAATTTCATCTAATTCTATAATTTAATCTAATTTAACTTTATTTGAACTTATCATTTCTAAACATTCTATAATCAATACGATTTATATCCTGGTACATATTAATCCTAATTTCAGTAAAATAAACTTAATTGAGCTCTGGTACCTAACCCTAATTTCATACTAATGATTATGTACAAATTAATTTGACTTTTATTTTGTTATATTTAACAATTGGTTCGTATATTTTTGTATTAGGCAAACTGTATCGATTCGACGGTACCGGCAGAGCAGGTTATGCTAGAGCCGTTCGAGCGAGACTATGAAAATTTTAAGGGTTATGCCAGAGCCGTTCGAGCGAGACTTTCAATTATTTTGGAGGGTTTTTTTTTTTGTAATTTTCAACTTTTAGAGGGTTTTTTTCAATATCTTCATCGTTTTATGTTTGTAATTATGTTAGCGGTATTGCGGTACCGGAGGGGGGGGGGGGGGGGTATGTCTGTGTGTGTGTGTGTGTGTGTGTGGTTGGGGGGGTTGGGGGGGGGGGGGGGGGGGGGGTGTGTGTGTGTGTGTGTGTGTCTGATTTTGTCTATCGAAAGCGAGGATGGGATCGTGTTTTTGGATAAGAACAAGGATGGGCACGTGAGCAACGGCGAAATGGTCCAAGCTATTAAAAACGGAGCTTCAGAAAATATTTAATTTGTTTAGATTTTTGCGGGTATGGATGTAAATTGAAGTTATTGTGATAATTTTGCAATTATGTGGTGATTTTGGTACTTGATTGTATTTCGAAATTTTTTGTTATGTTTTGAGTGTTTGTTGGATTAATAATTTTGAATTAATGAAATAGATGAATTAATTAGTCTAATTATTATACATATGATTTTGTCCAATTATTTGAATTGTGAAATTATTTGTCCAATGATACTAAAAATTGAAGTTATTTGAATTTTCAATTTTGAGATAGGGAGTCGATTGTGTCGATAAAAAATTTACAGAAAAATGTATGTATATTATATAATTTTTCTTTATTAAAAAAATAATGAAATAACATAATTACAAATAAGTTCCTAGAATTTACAAACTCGAATTTACAAGATAATTTACAAGGTCTTAAACTCGCGGATGCACCCAACTCTCTCCACCGTGGAGGACGCCCCTGACCCGGTACTCCACCGCTCTGATGGCCAAATACTCGTCGAAGAATTTGACTTCAGACTTCCAGGCTCACAGTCGCAAACACGCGATTATTACCTCGATTCCTCGAGTCGCCGCAGAAGAAGCTTTGAGCGATCCATCTCTGGTCGCAAACTACCCCAAATCAATCTGGAAATCGAAGAATTTGAATTTATTACTTCTATTGAGTATATTGAAATTATTAGTTCTATTTAATATAAGTTTTGAACCAGTAATTGCGCATTTATCTCAACGATTTTTATTGGAATTATACTATTTTTTTATCATCTCGTGCAGTTCTGGCAAGCCAACAGGAATCGTCTCGCACAGAATAAAGCGAAAAAACATGTCAAAACCCCTAATTTGACAAAAAAAACTGCCAAAATTGGCACGAACAAATATTAAATTAATTAATCTAATTAGGCAAAACAGAAAATTGACTGAAATTGAATTCAATTACTGAAATTGAATTAAATTACTGAAATTGAATTCAATTACTGAAATTATATCCTAATTTGACTGAAATTGAATGAAATTACTGAAATTGAATTAAATTAACCCAAATTATATCCTAAATGGACTGAAATTGATCCAAATTAACTGAAATTCAGCCCCAATCGAACCCTAATTTACCTAATTTGACTGCAATTCCCTGAAATCGATACGAAACGACTCAAATATGACTGAAATCTGACTGAAATCGACCCCTACTAACCCTAATTTTACATAAATCGATACGAAACGACTCAAATCAGGACGGAAATTAGAGAAAGGAAGGGATTAAAAGACCTGAGTTTACGGGGCTGTGTGGTTCCGTCGGAATTGGCAAGGCTCCACCTGAGTTTACAGAGGGAAGAGAAGAGAGCATGGCGATGGAGGCCTGACTTTCATGGCGATGGAGACTTGAGCATGGCGATGGAGACTTGAGAGCATGGCGATGGTTCCATCGGATTCGCCAAGTTCAAGCTTATTCACCAAATTATGCGTCTCTAGAGAGAGCGGCGTCCATTTCTCGACGACGACCCTCGCTCTTTCTCTCTGGGCAAGCTCGGATCTGGGCGAGAGAAGCTTCACAAGAGTGATGTTAATGGCGAGAGAAGCTTCACGAGAGAGAGAGAGAGAGAGAGAGAGAGAGAGAGAGAGAGAGAGAGAATGGGTTTGGGTTAAATGAATGAGTTTGGGTTAAATGAATGGGTCGGATTTGGGTTTAAACGGATCGGATCGGGTTAGAGTTTAAATTGCCATGTCACCACCACAATATACTAAAAAAATCCACGTCAGCACGCCACGTCATCAGTTAACCGAGGTTTTAACAGCAAATGGACGGAGGGGGCAAGTTGAACAATTTTTGAAACATCAGGGGGCAAAAAGGTGCAGATTTTTGTTTGGGGGGCAAAGTGCACTTTTTGAAAAAAATTGGGGGACAAAAGTGTATTTTTTTCTAATATTAATGCATTGTTAACCGGGTCCGGACTCCAAAATAGAGTTGGCCGAACGTCAATCCATTCCGAAAAAATAATTTGATCCGAAAAATGTTTAAGTCAAAGTTACGAACCCGAATCCGAACATATCGAAAACTCGACCGATCGGTGGCGGAATCAGAGACTAATAATAAGAAATAGGGTAAATATATAATGTTTTCGTAAACAAAAAAAATATTTTTGATGCGTCAATTAAGAAACTTAATCACATATTAACAATGACAAACTTGCTACATTTTATCAATTCGAGAACAAATTCGAGAACAGAACGGAATGACCAGACAACTAAACGGTCTTAAAATTAAAATAAATCGAAACCTAACAACACAAAGAATCAAGATGGGGTGAGTCGAAAATCAGAATGACCCGAATTCGATATGACCCGCCCAATTGTCACTTTCACTCCAAATCCATAATTATTGAAAATTCTCAACTGGATTTAACTATTGAGCCGGCAGGCAATCATGGGTGATATATAAAAATACAACCATGTATGCATGTTTGGTGGAGAAAAATGTTTATGTTATTGCAATTGGTGTATATTTAAATATTAACTATTTGAGCCGAGGACAAGAATCATGTTCTCTCGTAACATCCCTCTATTGGTGCGTATATGTCAAAACAAATTAAGAAAAGTACGTGGTCACGTGAAAAAAGAATTTCGTAAGTAGTTAATTAAATCCAAAATGTGTAACTGAACATTTTGTCCTACTATTTAGATTTGGCATAAATTTCTTCGTCGAGTTAATATTGTTGGGCTGTCATGGACTCGTGGCTTATCCCCACTCCAGTGCAGTAATTGACTTGAAAAAATATATAGAGAGAAATGTTTCGCAACTCCGATGATCTTGTTAGGGGTGTAAACGGTTCGAATCCAGTTCAGATAATGGTCATGCCAGATCCGTATTCGTATTTTTTCGAATACGTATATTCGGATACGGAACAACTCGGATCCGAATACGGTTAAGATATTAAATGGATACGGAAAAAGTTCGGATATTATCGAATACGGATCTTTTTCGGATATTAAAATGAATATTATTATATCATAACATAATATATATTTTAATTATATATATATATACATAATTTACGACATGAAAAATCTAAATTATTATATTAAAGAGTAATTTTATGATTACAATTTTAAAACATTTAAAAATCATTTTTATCTATACTTTTTTCAACTAATATGAAATAAGACACATAAAAAAAATATAATGTCCAGATTCAGATACGACAAAATATTCAAATTCGGATCCGACACTAAAATCGAACATCGGATTCGGATCCAGATCCAAATAAAAGTACCCGGATCAGGATATTTTTTTCGGATACGGTTTGGTTCTTCAAAAATAGTCGTATCGTTTACATCCCTACTCGTGATGCCAGAACACCGTTTCTCCAAATGATATAGTCGCATATTTTGAATCTTCAAAAATAAAATATAATTTCAACCTTCATATTCTTTCTTTATTCAACAATAATAATTGGGTGATTCTTAGATCCAAATAGTGCGTGAAAACGCATTATTTTTTTAATTTTTCTTCTATATGAAAATATAGACGAGATTTCTTTTTTTATTTTCTTGGATTATTCTTAATCATTTTTATTGAGAGGGAATAATTCATCATTCATCACATCAAGTTCAGATGAATTTCAATAAAAAAAATAATAATAAAATGTGATGAGTTTTTTTATGGGAGTTCTATCATACATCATTTTAAAAAGATATTTTGGATATTTGAAATGATGCATCATAAAATTTAGGATATTTTTTCTTTAATGAGCAATACGCATTTCTTATTTGACATATCATTCAATGATAAATACATTTGAAAAATTAACTTAAATACTCCTTAATTGATAGTTATTCATAATATCCTTGAAAATGTATGTACCATAAGAAAAAATGATGTACGATAGAACTTTCCATATATACTCAAATTTTTTTAATACAAATACATGCAGTATGTATTTAATATATATATTGTAGGTGTTTTTGAAAAAGAAATATAAAAATATAGCATATGTCATCGTGCCACTAATTTGACGATTGGTACTGCTTAGGTATTTTTAAAGATATAAACATAAAGTACTCACGAATTTTAGCGTGGTATTTTCTATATAATATTTCAAATGGTTGAGTCGAGAAGATTAACTTTATGGGAATTATTTAATATTCGTAATTAACAAATTTAGTAACTATATTAGACAAGACAAAGATTGTTGAGTGTTTGACAATGAGGTCTGGGTTATGTCCAAAGAATTTTGGACAAGAATCCACCCAAAGTCATTCACAATTACAAGATTTTAATATGATTTTCAATTAATTTTTTGTCATTCTCAAAAACATAAAACAAAATTACATGAATGATTTATTTTTCATTAAAAAATGAACAATTCGATATTATTATTATTATTAATAATGATTTTTTGTAATATTAATCAATACAAGAATTTTAGTGTAACATTTTATTATAATAATTATTGAACAATAAATCAAAAATCGTACGGCTGAGAAAGATTTTCGGACATATTTTTGTCCAAAGTCATTTGGAAATAATCCGAACATTGACAATGAACTCTTAACACAGTTGGTTAACTGTGACATACAAAATTATGTGTTATAAAAAATTATGAATTCAAATTTTATTGACATCGATGAATAACAGAACAAATAGTCTTTTCCATTTATTTTAATTTTTTTTCTTATTTTCCCTTTAAACTTCTCTACTTTCTCCGAGAGTCACTTACATGTATTAAACAATTTTTTTATTTTATTTTGTATAATACTTGCCAAAATGCAATAATTGTTTTATTCAATATATGTTAGTGACACATAAAAAATACAACAACAAAGTTTCTTTTTTCTTGAAATAAATAACTTTATTTCGACATGAATGTGAGAAATCAATTGGTATTTTAGATACTTAACATATATACACAATACAATATAAATATAAACTTGCAATCCGTTTATATGTTAATTAATGACCAACAGATTTGTGCATGAACAATGATCGACCAATGCATGTTTTCTCTATAAATAGCTACATATGTAAATATATTATTGTATATGCTCGCAGACAGACATGTTAATTCAATAATGTTAGATCCCACTCAATTATATAATGACCCCACTCAAATTATAATCAAGGAGGAATAAAGTTACACGATTTAACTTTTTACTTGATATAGTGATGACCATCATGTGTAGTAAGGGCATATATGATATATGCAGTACGATAAAATTAGTTTATTCTTTTACAGACCTAGTCGTTCGTTAATCATTCTAATTATAAAAAAGTAAGATTCTTTATAAATTATTCTCTCAAAATTATTTGTCATTACATTACAATATTATATTACCTAGTTTAATTTAGTATTGCGTGCTTATGTCAAATTTATTTGGAATTAAATGTGGTTGGACGGATAGAATAATATATATACCTAATCCATTACCTTTCCCCCTTATTTTGCTCGCGGCATTCTTATCTTAATATCTCCATTTCCATTGGCATGGCCCCTCGTGTCGAAACTCATGACTGTACGGTCTGTATGTAACATGCATTATCTATTATGTATATAAGTCAATACAGGAAAATGTTGGACGTACCCCCAATTCTCCTCAAGAATATTGATGACGTAAATATAATTTAACATTTTAAAAATTAACACATTAATTCAAAATTTAATATATTAATTGCATGTTTAATTATAAATTAAGATAATTAAATTATAAATTAACATGTTAAATTATGTATTTATATGTTAATTTTTAAGATGTTAAATCATATCAACGTCATCGAAATTTTTGAAGAAGAGTACTATATAATATACATCACTACTCATCACTACTCATGAGAAATTGATGTCCTCTCTTTGTAGAACAATTAAAGTTTTGAGATCTAGGTCCCAAAACAAGACGAAGAATGAAAATTTACGCGTGCTAAGTAGAAAACAAAAGGATGGATCGTGGGAAATGATTTAAAACGAATAATTAAAAACGATCTAAGCATGCAGGTTTGTTGAAAAGCAGCATGGGCAATGGCACGAATTGGGGACAGTTAAATAAAAGAGATCGATTGCACTCGTGATATCAAACACGTGCCATCCGACCTCCTTTTTGTGATTGCAAAAAAAGGTTTTGTAGATGCATAAACAAATTACTGGGAGTGGTTAATGAGATATGAGATCGGGAACTTGACTTCCCTTCTCTTTGTAATTTAGCAAAGGAAATGGATTCCAGAATTGTTCTTCGAGCTGAGTCGAGTTCGAGTTCGAGCGAGTTATGATCAGTTCAAGTTCGGCTCGACACTCGATTTAAATTGTCTGGGCTCGTTTATTACTAAGATTTTACCTAAAAAATTAAATCGCGCTAACTCGGTTCGACTTCACAACTTGATTATATATTTTTTTGAATTTAATTATTTTATAATACTTGTCTTACAAAAAAAAAATATTCTTAAAAAAAAAATCCAATACACAATATCATAACAATACAAACACATGACGGACTAACCAAATATCTCATAGAGTGAGAGAAAACACCATGGTTGTTTCTCATCTCGAATGCTTATACTAAAACTTTTAGGATTTTCAGGAAACAAAAGAAAACATTGTCGAAGTATTAATATTTAGATGTATTTTTACTTATTATTTTGATTTATTGTATTTGTCATTTCGTTAACTTAATTAACGTAGAAACGCGGGAGGGGAGTAGTAGGGATCTATAGATGTTTAATTTGGTTGTCTCGATTAACAAGACATAATATAGACACACGACTTCAAATATTAACGAGAAACATGTACATGCCGATATTTTTATTTTTACACACTTCAAATATTGACGTCATCATGTTAATTCATAGATACATGATTTAGATATTCCATCGTCAATTCATTTGATACAATCGACAAATATTCTTTGTATGTATTTTAATCAATCACATTTTCAGATAAATTAGCAATATAATTAGTAAATTTTGTACTATTTTTATAAATGTTATTAATTACATTATTTCCATAATTAACATCATAAATAATAATTACAATCATGTCTCACGAATCACGTTTAACAACATAATTAATTAAATTCAAAAATTTAGTAATAATTAACACTCTATAATTTTCAATTGTAATTCGGTGAATTTATAAATTTAACATGTATTTTGATCAATAAAAATTCAGATAATTAGCAATATGATTAGTAAATTTTGTACTATTTTTATACATGTCATTAATTACATTATTTCTATACATGTCACTAATCAAGTTAATTACAATATTAAATGACAAAAAAAACTACTCAAAACTAGTCAGATTAATTACAAGATAATTAGTCTAAAATTTAGATCACATCAATTCAAATTAACAGTCCATTTAATAGAAAAATTAATTAATAGAGGAGATTTGATGTGAACAAAAAATTGCAACAAAAAAAGAGGATGCAGTTGAGAGAGAGAGAGAGAGAATTTGAATTTGAGGTATATATAATATAATTTGATTGATTGTCGATCCGTCGAGAGTGACAATTGGACTCGACTTTTTTTTATCTATATAAAAGCTCAGATTTCTAAAAATACAATATAATTGATCTATGATATCATGATAACGAGATCATGTATGCTATTTCGGATGTTATTTGGGTTTACATAATCACCATATCAAACCTCGTATTACGTATAGATGGGACTGAGATGGTAGAAGCTATGTCCGCATTAAAGATGTCCCTATGATTGAACCGAATATAAGTTATTTAAATATCAATTAATCTAAACTGTTTATTTATTATTTGGATTGATTCATTTTACGTATGTTGGATTCATGCAATTTTAATTTTGTACGACTTAAACTAATGAAGTGGGCTCAAGTTCAGCGTTCATTTTTCTTCATTAATGCCGGTGTATTTTAATTATTATATTTCTAATTCTAATTCTAATTCTAATTATATGATTGAGAATATATATGCAATTTGAAATGATTCTTGTACATTTTTGCCCAAATCCTCTGGTCGATTAAAATACCAATTCACTAATCTAGTATGGAGCACCGATCCATGCTCTGTTGATATACATAATAGTAAATTTGACATATTACTCGAACCTGATTGATATATAACCGGAATTCTACCGAAAATCCAAACAATTCAAAGATCGAATAACTTACGTGTCAATTAATTTTTAATTAGAGTGTTAAATTGTTAGAAGATTGAAATGAAAGTCTCCATTACATAGTGAAATGGAGGCGATTAGCTAGTTAGTGTGTTAGTGGGTTAAGCATGAGTGGTTGTAAATTAATTAAGCAATTAGTGGTTGTTAGTGGATATAATTAGTGATAGTTAATTATGAGTATAAATAGAGATGCAATTACTTCATGCAATTTAAGCAAGAATATTTAATCAAACGATTTTATCTTGTCTTCATTATTATATCTTTTTTTTTCTTAATCTCTCTCTAAATCCTCCATTATTAATTTTAACATATTTTGTCATCTCATCCAGAGTTGTGATGAGTTCGGGGGCCAAGTATATTTTTCCTTATTATTACATGGTGAAGGATATTTACTTTTCTTTTTCCTTTTCGTTTTCATTTTGTTGATGGAATTACACGCACCAAATGACAACATTAGTACGTTACTGCTTGTGCTAGATTTTAATGCGTGAACCAAATAATATTTCCATATAAATGGCGGGAGGGAAAGCAAACTTAAATGCGTGCAATAATTAATGCAATGAAATTATCAATCTTTATTGGACATTGATCCATCAACCAGAATGTCTACCTCCTTTTTCTCACACCCATGAAGAAAGAACCAACTCCTGTCTTCATAAAGGAAAATTAAACCTTTCCCTCATGAAAACCTGGCCTCCATTATTTACCATTTTTACCATTTCACCTTGCAAGCAAGGTCATTGTGGTCATTTTCCTTCAACCAGATTTAACCACACGTAGTATGGAACGCTTCTATATTAACACACTCTTCGTCCTTCTTCTTCATTAGCTCAACCTCCGAACCAACCCAAACAGCAACAGAGCGTCAGAACCAAGCCATGAGATCTCCAAGAGAAATCTTTCTAATTCCTCTAGTTTTCTCTGCTTTAGTTCTCTCGCCATTGCTTGTTTACTCTTCAAACCCTCCATACTCTTGTGACCCATCTGACCCGTCAAACCAAAACTATGCATTTTGCAAATTAACATTGCCCATGAGACAGAGAGTATCGGATCTCATTTCTCGCCTCACCGTAGAAGAAAAGATTGCTCAATTAGGAGACATAGCACCGCCTATTCCGAGGCTCGGCATACCGGCGTATAAATGGTGGTCCGAGTCTTTACACGGTGTTTCAAATGGGGGTAGAGGTATACATTTTGATGGAAGGGTTCAAAAGGCTACTAGTTTTCCTCAAGTCATTCTCACTGGTGCCACATTCAATCCTCTTCTCTGGTACAAAATTGGGCAGGTATGTATGACTCATGAATATACTGATATACAGATATACTAATACAATTACCATGTTAGATCATGATTAACTAATTAAGATATATATTCGTACATATCATTATCATCTATGTATTTCTATGAAGGTGATTGGTACTGAGGCAAGAGCAATATACAACTTAGGACAAGCAGAGGGGTTGACATTCTGGTCACCAAATATAAATATATTTAGGGACCCGAGGTGGGGCCGAGGACAAGAGACACCTGGCGAAGACCCATTGACGACTAGCAAATATGCCACATATTATGTGAGGGGACTACAAGGTGATTCGTACGAAGGAGGAGTTTTGCGGCAACGTCTTAAAGCTTCGGCTTGTTGCAAACACTTCACTGCTTATGATTTGGAGAATTGGAAGGGTGTTACTCGATTCGATTTTAATGCCATCGTAAGCCAAAATTATTTATTAGTATTTCAGTCCAATTCAAGTAATTAATCGGTAATTACAAGCCAAACCAACATAATTTTGTGAATTAAGGTGACGGCCCAAGATTTAGAGGATACGTTCCAGCCGCCTTTCAAAAGTTGTGTCGAGGATGGCAGAGCTAGTGGTATGATGTGCTCATACAATGAAGTTAATGGCATACCTCCTTGTGGCGATTATAACCTCTTAACCCAAACCGCCAGAAAAGATTGGAAATTTAACGGGTAAGTAAGGTTTCAATTTCAAATTTCATTATCATTTTGCTCTTTTTTCCATAATTAATTAGTTGTTATTATGTTCAATTGATTTGGCCATGTAGATATATAACCTCAGATTGTGATGCTGTCGCAACCATGAAAGAATCGCACCATTTTGCTCAAACACCCGAAGATGCAGTTGCCTATGCTCTCAAAGCAGGTATGAAGAAAAAGAAAAAAATACAAATTTCGAAGGACCTTTTGTGAATTATGCCAATTAATTAATTTTCAGGAATGGATGTCAACTGTGGTGACTATGTACAAAAGTACGGAGCCTCGACTCTCCAACAAGGAAAAATTACCCAAGCAGATATAGACCGCGCTCTTCACAACCTTTTCACAATTAGGATGAGACTCGGCCTATTTAACGGAAACCCAGCCAGATACAAACCGTATGGTAGCATCGGACCGGACCAAGTATGCTCGCAACAGCACCAAACACTAGCTTTACAAGTCGCATTAGAAGGCATAGTTCTTCTAAAAAACACAGAAAACCTCCTCCCCCTAACAAAATCTCAAGTTTCTTCTCTTGCTGTGATCGGTCCGAATGCAAATAGAGCCGTTGTACTTCTCGGAAACTACGCGGGCCCACCATGTATAGATGTGACCCCTCTAGGCGCACTCGCTGGGTACGTGAAGGATATGAGATATGTAGTTGGTTGCGATAGTGCTGCTTGTAATTCGTCAGTTTCAATCGATCAGGCGGTTCAAGTGGCAAGTTCGGTCGACTATGTGGTTTTATTTATGGGGTTAGATCAGGGTATAGAAAGTGAGGGGCTTGATCGGACCGACTTAACTCTACCAGGGGCGCAACAAGAGCTGATTAGTAGTGTTGCGAAAGCCGCTAAGAAGCCGGTTATATTGGTTCTATTATGTGGTGGTCCTGTTGATATTTCTTTCGCAAAGCTGGATCCAAAGATCGGTGCCATATTATGGGCCGGTTATCCTGGCCAGGCTGGTCCCCTTGCCATTGCTCAGATTCTCTTCGGTGAACACAATCCAGGTAAAAAAATCAATGTTAATTATTAAAAAAAACCAATATGAAAATCATTATAAATTAAGGATTGAATGTGTTTGTATTGCAGGTGGAAAATTGCCGGTGACCTGGTACCCGCAAGGATATACACAAGTTCCGATGACTACCATGAACATGCGTGCTGATTTGGCAAAAGGATATCCAGGTCGTACATATCGGTTCTACAAGGGAGAGACCGTTTTCCCGTATGGTTATGGCCTGAGCTACTCGAAGTACTCACATAAATTGATCTCTGAATCTAAAAACCAGCTATACATGAACACTAGTTCCATCAATGTTCATCAAGCTACAAAAGATGAATTTATTAATCGTGAGTACTATAGCATTGAAGAAATTGGTTCAGAAGTCTGCGAAAACTTCAAATTTAAAACCACTGTTAGAGTGAAAAATCATGGGCCAATGGATGGAAACCATCCAGTTTTGTTGTTTTTGCGGGGGCCCAATGAGATGAATGGACGGCCCACGAAACAATTGATAGAGTTCGACAGTGTGAATCTCAAAGCAGGGGAAGTAGCACATGTGGAATTTATGGTGAACCCATGCGAGCATTTGAGCAGAGTGAGAGAAGATGGTAAGAGAGTAATTGAGAAAGGATCGCATTTTCTCATGGTGGAGGAAAAGGAACTCGAGATTAGTGTTGTGGGATAACTAATTCAGAGGTTTGAGTTTGTTTGTCATTGGATAAAAGAAAGTTTGTTTAGTTTTATTGAAGGGTCTCATGATGTGCTTGGAATAATCTTTTTCTTGATTGAAATGATTTTCTTTTTTTTTCACGTCAATAGAATCTTAATCGTCATCCTTAATAAAACAATCTATTTATAAGAAAATGTCGTTAACCAAACTATGCATTTTATATTTATTAATCGAGCAACTAATAAAACAAATAATATACCAATTAGTTCCTCGTATTAATACAATGCCAACAAAGAAAAGACCGAGTTTCGTACACGAGGGAGACATTGTGCCAACGCAACCAACCACAAGATTCATATGACATCAACGTGTGAAGAAAATGCTCAGTGCAAGAAATTATACAATTATCTCTGTAGACTCAGTCACGTCACCGCAAGCTTTCCCACCGTTCGATCAACACCGATCAAGATCGGATGGTGGAGATTTGAATAGACACGATTTTCGTGAACCAATGTATGTTAATATCATATGATCCACGTGAGCCGCCAAACCTCCTCTCCACTTGGGTGTGGGTTGTTCTATGTAGGTTTTGGTGTAACGAGTCATTGGGTGTGGGACCCATTTTCTCTCTCTTAATTTCTTTCTCGTTCTTTATCCAAAATATGAATATATCATTTTAATCAGGAAAATGAGAGAAATTTGAATCTGCCCTTGATTTTGCTTGGTTCGAGATAGAAAAATTAAATTTTTATGTGGGACCCACAAATAGGTCTCACTTTCTCTCTCTTCACTTTTTTCTCATTTCTACTATGAATATCATGATATCTTTAATAGTTCTAATCCTCTACATATGAGGAGAAGGCGACACGTGGAGGGAGTTACATTTGCTTTTTAGTCCCTTATTTTTTCATTTTTCAATTTTAATTCTTTTTGGATAAATTTGCTTTTTAGGCCTTATTTCTTCATTTTTTTATTTTGATCCTTTTTGGGTAAATTTTTTTTTTACCCCATTGTTTTCTCTTTTTCGATTTTGGTCCTTTTTTGGGAGGTACATTTGCTTTTTAGCCCCCTATTTTTTCATTTTTCAATTTTGATCCTTTTTGGATAAATTTCCTTTTCAGCCCTTATTTTTTCATTTTTCAATTTTGTTCCTTTATGGGTAAATTTTCTTTTTATCTCATTTTTTTCCCTTTTTCGATTTTGGTCCTTTTTTTGCTTTCCAATTTTTTTTATTTGCTCATTTATGACGGATATGTATGAAATTTTTTAAGTTCAAATTTATACGATATTTCATATAATTTGTCATGTGCCCGTTGTATCTATCTGACACGTTGCGATTCTTTAACGGACCCTTATTAATACATCTGTTGACATTAAAGATATTTACGAATATGTCATGATTATATTAATCGAGTTCGAAAGCACCCGCGCAAATGCTATTTAAACAAATTATATCAGAAAATAATATCAGTGAAAGATTAATTTCATGAATTTTATGCATCTATTGACATCATGATATTTGCAAATATGTCATGATTATATTAATATTGTTGACATACAAGCACGTTAATTCGCGCGCGTACTAATTCTATTTAAATAAATTATATAAAAAATATGTAAAAAATAAATATGTTGTCCCGCGCAATTGCGCGGGGACAAAGCTAGTTATATATAAAATTAATCAGAAAAGAGAGAAGAATGCAGCCATGATATCCAATTTGCCAAACTCCCATTTTTAACCCTGAAATTAACACAAAAATTCAAATAGTTTAAGTAATTTCTAATGATGTTATAATTATGAACAATTTACATATAAACTAAATGATTTATTGTGCTAAAATTATCTTTTTAGTTCCATAAAATGTACACAAATTAGTCCATATCAACCATAATCCACACATACTATACCAAATTAACCTATATTAACACAAATTAAGCTAATTTTGTAATTAACTCGGTTTGAATTTCAAATTAACCTAATTTTGCAATTAACTCGGTTTCAAATTCAAATTAACCATTTTTAAACCTAATTTTGCGAAACATCTAGGTTTGAACTCGGTTTGAAGAAAATACATACCAAACTCGTTTTGCACTCGGTTTCAATTTCAAATTAACCCTATATTGACAAATTTTTCTGAAACAAAACATATACCAAATTAAGAAGAAACATTTCGAAGAATTTGGTTTGTAGATTTCATGAACAAAAACTCGAATCGATTTCAAACGAAGAGGAAGAACGATCTTCTCGGTTTGATACGAAGAGGAAGAACGGCCTTCTCGGTTTGGAAGCTAGGTTTGAGAAAGAGGAGAAGAGCACAGTGCAATAACTCGGTTTGGAAGCTCAGTTCGTAAAAAAATGGAAGAAGAAGAAGAAGAAGAAGAAAAGAGAAGGAAGAAGAAGAAGAAACGAGGGGGTCATTGTACTCTCTTTCGCCAGAGGGCCTGATGAAAGAGACACGAGTTTGAAAAGACGCGCTCACAGACACACAGTGTCTCTTCGAAACTCACATATGCTGATTGCCTTCTTCGCCAGACAGTCTGGCGAATGAGATTAGAAGAATTTAATAGAAAGATTAAGACAACAATTATGATTCAAACTCTTTCGTCAACTCAGCAGGCAAAAATGTATTTTTTTTCATCAGACTATTTAACAAAAGAGCTAGTTTTGCAAATTGAAAAAGATCGAAATTATTTTTACAAATTGAGTTTTTTTACAATGCCTCAAAATAATTCTTGGATATGTGAGTAAAAGATACTTGTGGCTATTTCGGATTCGGGTTGGATAATACCCGAAACAAACAGGTACGAATAAGAGCGAGAGCAAGGTTTACCCGGGCAGACGTCCTGTTGACAGCCCTAGGCAGAATACCGGTGCTCTCTCTCTTGCACGCGCGCACACACACTCTCTCTCCATAGTCCGATCCGTAACTAGGGTTTCTCATTAGCCTCCCGATTTTACTTCTTCTCCGACCAATCGACCAAGAAATGGATGTGATAAAAACCCAGCAAATTTCGTCTAGATCCATCGAGAAAGTAGTGGTGCATCCTCTTGTTCTTCTTAGCATAGTCGATAACTACAATCGCGTCGCCAGAGACACACGCAAGCGGGTCGTCGGCGTTCTTCTTGGAGCTGTCAGCCGGGGCATCGTCGACGTCACCAACAGCTACGCTGGTTTGTACTTCGCCCTGCTCCTTCTCTTTCTTTGATTATCTTAGTTGGAGATGTAATTGGTACAAGACTGTAGCTCTGATTTCGGTTTAGTATAAGGACTAAATAACCAAAGACCACAAATTTAACCATTTATGCTTTACAATGCGTATTGACAGTTCCATTTGAGGAGGATGACAAGGACCCAAGCATATGGTTTCTCGATCATAATTACCACGAAGCAATGTTTGGCATGTTTAAAAGAATCAATGGTATATGGTTTCTCTTACTCAATCTATTTCTCTCTCTGTCTCGTATACTCTCTAATTCGATAATAAATGCGTATATCTATTATCGTACCAGCTAAAGAGCATGTAGTTGGGTGGTACAGCACCGGCCCAAAACTACGCGAAAATGACTTAAGCGTCCATGCTCTTTTAACCCAGTAAGATTAACAATTCATTTTTCAATCATATTATTTTCAATTATTTATTTTCTCTAATATACTCGTATTTAATAATTTGAATTTTTAATTAGATACGTGCAGAATCCAGTATTGGTGATAATTGACGTGCAGCCTAAAGAATTGGGCATTCCTACAAAAGCTTATTATGCTATTGAAGAAGTCAAAGAGGTAAATTTAGGGTTTAGGGTTTTTTTAAGCCACCAATAAATAAACTAAAAAATATTTTTTAACGATAATTTGGGTGAACAGAATGCAACTCAAAAGTCTCAGAAGATATTTGTGCACGTCCCTTCTGAAATTGCTGCACATGAAGTCGAGGAAATTGGTACCCTTTTTTTTATTCCTTCAATATTTTTTCAATTTTGTATGAAATTTTCAAATATTTGTTAATTTTTTTCTATAGGTGTCGAACATTTGCTTAGAGATGTGAAAGACACAACAATAAGCACTCTTGCTACAGAGGTTAGTAACTAAAAAATTTAATATTGCTAAAGATTATGATAAAATATCTTTATGTTTGATTAATATGGGGGTGAATTTGAAGGTGACAAGTAAATTGGCAGCATTGAAGGGCCTCGATGCAAGATTGAGGGAAATAAGAGGTTATTTAGACCTCGTAATTGATGGCAAACTCCCTCTCAATCATGAAATCTTGTACCATTTACAGGTACGCTAACATTTTGTACAAAATCTCATTATTCAAATGGATTTTGATGAATTTATTTATTGTATAGGATATATTCAATCTGCTTCCGAATCTGAATGTGAACGAGTTGATCAAGGCCTTTTCAGGTAATTAATTAATTAATTAATGTATTAATCATGAGTTGTTCTGTTAGTTTAGGTACAATTATAATATATGCGTGTTGTTATATTGTAGTGAAAACAAATGACATGATGTTGGTAATTTATCTTTCATCACTTATCCGAAGCGTTATTGCTCTTCACGACCTCATCAATAACAAGGTTTGTATATTTTCTAGATTATGTAAATATATTCATACTTGTTATAATATAATTGAATAACTTTGTTTGCGTTTGTGATTCGATTAAAGATGTTAAACAAGGAGCATGAGAAAGTGGAGGATTCAAAGGTTACAGCTGTCTCTACTGCTGGAAGTTAATTTTTACATTTTGCAATCAGATCTTAATAGATTTTTAGTGTTGTGTTTGTTAACTAGTTTTTGTTCTGCCACTTGAATTTTGTTTTTGTTAGGTTTATTTTTACTCGCACTTCCATTTGATTCAAAATGATCCTTCTCCTTTCAATTCCAATATTGTTAATTTTCATTTTGATTAGAAAAGTGAAAAATATTATCATTCCTGAGAATTAATACGTCGATATCCAGTGGAGATTACTTGCAATGCAAATTAGCGAATTACTATAAAATTGCTAAAATAATTTTGTTTGTATTATACGTGCGATATAAGATACCCTACATTTCACCGTACAAGAAGCCCTACATGTCGATGTCGGGCAAGAAGCCATGTGTGTGAAGGGGTGTAAACGGTTCGGATAGTGGTCATACCAGATCCGGATCCGTATTTTTTTTCGGATACGGATACGGATACGGATATTCCCGGATCCGGATACGGTTCGGATATTAAACGGATACGGATTCGGTTCGGATATCTCGGATACGGATACGAATCTGGATATTATTCGGATAGTTCAGACAGATATTTTGTATGTAACATAACTATCTATTTTACCAACGAATCTCAAACAATATCAAATTAATACATAAAAGGACATTATAATTTTACGAAACAAAATCAAGTATTTGTCAAATATTTTGGGATTTGGAAAAACATACATGAAAGATTCATTTTTTTTTAGAATGAACTTGATTTATCAATTATAAGTCATGCAAACATAAATTTATATTGGGTCTATAAGACCATAGTTATTTAAAAACATAATAAATTTTCAAAAACGGATATCCGTTTTTATACTGTTATTCGGATCCGGATAATATCCGGATTCGGATCCGATCCCTATTATCAAAACCGAATCCGGATCCGGATCCGAAAAAACGGATCCGGGTCGGATCCGGATAATTTTATTCGGATCCAGATATTTAGGCGGATTCGGTTCGGGTCGGTTCGGATAATATTTTGCTAATCCGTGTGGCTGCTGGTATTTCTTTATATTTTTGTTTATATTATACATGTATTTCTTATGTTTTACTTATTATTTGTTTGTTTATATTATTGTTTTTGATTTTTGGATTTTTCGGGAAAGCGTCGAGGTTCAAAAGACCCTTACATTACATGCCCTATTACTCTATTAGTGAGGGAGCTATTTATTTAAGCAAAATTTTATAGAAATGTACTAATTTGCATTGCGAGTAATTTTCACTGGACATTTACTCATTAATTTGTGGTGCGGTCTACAATTTATGCTTTACGTAATACATAGGACGCATATTATTTATCAGGAACGTAAAGATGTTATTTAATTAAATTTTGAATTAAAGTTGTTATATAAAAGAAGTAATATAAAGTATATGTAAATTATATGGTGTATTTTTTTTTGGTTCAGTTTTTACAAAAAATCAAATAGGTAGGTAAGTCTCGTACATTCAATTCAGATGTTAATAACAACATTATAATTTTCGAAACATATCAAGCATAAAGATTTAAAAAATCATGTGAAATAAATAAACGAGAACAGCATATGATTTCTCTAAAGTATAATATTATACAAAATATTATCAAAACATGCAACAACACAAACATGTTACATATACTACATGCATTAAAATATTCTCGTCCCTTATGTGAGCCCTTAATTTAGCTTTTGAAATTAATTTACTCGGAATTCATAATGAATCTGAAGTTAATCGTAAATTATAAATTAAACACATCATACTTCGTAGATTAAATCGTAAGTAAAAAAAAAAGTTGATTAAAAATCACAAGTAATATTTGAAATTTGAATTTGAATGAGGTTTAATCTATAGTAACTTAATTCATAACTCCAATAAGCCAGCATGTCTTTAATTTCTAAGAAATTCCAACTCATCTAATGACTAGCGAAACAAACTTAAAAATTGTAGAAAATAAAACAAATTGCTCAACATAAATTACATAATAAAATTAATTCCTCCATCTTATGATCCGAATCCACTCTTCTAATAAAATTAATTCCTCCATCTTATCAAGGGGTCGTTTGAATTATCATATTAGAAATTACATGAAGAAAATCAAACTTCTGCAAGTGAAGATTCCGAAAATGCAATTCACGTTTTAATGTTTGAATTTACAATACTAAAACTACTATAATTGTAGTTTTTATGTTTGTAATTCAATTATGAAATCAAGATCTATAGATATCAAAATTTTCAAATAAATTTCATCGTTGACTTATTTTGACATTAATTCTTAATTTAACCATCAAACTAATAAACAAACAAAAATTATATCATAAAAAAATTATACCACACATGACAATCACACAAAAACATAAAACAAAACTCCTACATAAAGAACTTCATCTTATAATTTATCACCTATTTTGATGCAACCCCATCACGAAATTATCAATCCAATCTTTTTGAAATTTAGAATTGATTTTTAAAGATATTATATGCGTTATTTTTATGTGTTGCTAAATATTGTCATGCCGATAAATTTTTTTATGATAAGTTTATATTTTTTACTATAAATATTGTAATGTTGTATTATTCTTGATTCAAATTAACAGAAATGTTAAAATAACTCTTCTAATATCTTAATAGGGTCAAATATAATATTAACCAATGATGCGATGAGAGATTTAAGAGTTTGTTCGTACATAAACAAATAATAATAAGAACGTAAAAAAATAAGATATCAACATATATATGAAACAAACCGGGTGCCACTATTGCAAGAGCTAGGATGATTTAAGTAAGAGCGATTTCAATTTTTCTTAATAAATTATCATTATGTCCCTATTAATGATTATTGATATCTAGTAGTATTAATATCTTGCATAAATCATGCAAACGATATTTACATATAAAAAATCACAATATTCTTAACATAAAAAATCTCTCAAATTGTATATTGGAATTGAAAACCATCAACATGACATGTCCAATCATGAATTTTTTTCCCTAATAAAAAATTAGAATAACATTTTTTACAAATTCGAAGATTAAATAGTCATTTTTCAGATTAAGATTTAAAATCATTGACATCACTAAGAGAAACAAAAAGAATAAGTATATGAATAATTTATGTTTCTGTATTTGTTATATTAATTACTCATAATATTAAGAAAGATCTTTTACATGAGTGATGAAAAATAATAATACTAATAAATAATTATAATAAAAAACAACCATCATAAAAAGAGTAAAACGGTCATTTGTTAGATTTTTTTAAAATCGTTCTTAATTAAGTCATATTAATTCTTGCAATAGCGCCACGCAACAAACCTCATGACGCACAAGAAAGAAAAGTTTAGAGATAGCCAACAAAAGAAGGAATCGGTTTTTTTTTCTCCCGCCAAAATATTAAGATACGGTAACTACATTTTTTTTTAAAATTAGTGGGAGGTAGAGAGAGTGTAAATTTTTGTCTAATAAATCTCAAGTTACGAAGATTTCAATCGAATACATTAATCCAAATACAAAAAAAAATAAGAAACTACGGCAGCTAGACCTTCCGACTCCCCTTTCTACCTCAAAGTTCAAACCAAACATGACCCAACTCTTACCATCCAGAGGATGTACGCTCTCTGACCAATTTTATATTAGAGTTCACCAGCATCTTATTATTACAAGAAGTGATTGTTCTCCTCATCTGTCCCCTCCGACCAATATAGTAGTTTTTTTTTTTCGACAATAAGGCCCGTAGGCACCAATATAGTAGTTAGTTTTGGACAAATTTCCTTTTTTTATTATTGATCGGCCAGCACATAAAATCAGATACAAATTTGTTGAATAATAATCTCAACAAAAACATGTTGCCACTTGCACGCACTGTGATTCGTAGCATCATTTAATAATAACCAGACAAAATAGACGACAAGTTGTCACGACGACCAAACTTAAACTTACACAAAACACTTCCCAAGCCAGAGTTTTCTATCAAGTACAAAATGACCATATATCGTGTAGCAAGTCACAATCAAGACAGTGAACTGTTTCACAGAACACAAAGACATGTACGCCACACATAATACAGACTCTCCTTTTGCTTAACTTTCAATTCATGAGTTTATCACTCCATTAATTGGGGGTGGACCTTTCTCACGCCGAAGACTGGAGAAAAGCAGTGAGACCGCCATCTCCGTTCAGCTGTTGCTGCAGGGCAAATTCAAGAGCGATCATGGCGTCCAATTCGGAACCAAACGGTTCTGAGAAACAAGCAGTCCTTGAGGAACAAAAGTCTAAGGTAGTTTAGATTGTAAACTCATATTAGAGGTACAATTTCGTTATTAGTGCTAATCTGATTATGCATATAAGATCAATGAAGTGAGGAGATTATTAGGGCAATTATCTGGCAAGTCAGCCCTTTATTGCTCGGACGGCAAAATAGCAAAGTATTTAATTGCAAGGAATTGGAATGTGAAGAAATCGACAAAAATGCTAAAAGACACCTTGAAATGGCGCGCGGAGTACAAACCCGATGAAATTCGTTGGGTGAGATTGAGACTCCTGCATTTATTTCCTCAATTCCAAATTTACTAGATTAACTCTCTTTTTTAATGAATTAGGAAGAGGTAGCGAAGGAGGCTGAGACGGGAAAAATATACAGGACCAGTTATTTCGATAAATCTGGACGAAGCATACTTGTCATGCGACCTGGTCGCCAGGTTAATTTTAAAATACACTTAAATTTCTTTATTTTAAAAAAACACTTAAAAAGGTATCTTATGTTTCAGAACACAAAGTCGACCAAGGGGCAAATACGGTACTTGGTATACTGCATGGAGAACGCGATTATGAACCTTCCACCCGAGCAAGACCAGATGGTCTGGCTCATTGATTTCGAAGGGTTCAACATGTCCCACATTTCGGTAAGGGTGACTAAAGAGACCGCTGATGTTCTCCAAGGCCACTATCCCGAATGCCTTGCCATTGCGATCCTCTACAATCCTCCCAAATTCTTTGAGCCCTTTTGGATGGTAAATTAATAAAATTTGTTATTTGTATATATTGAATGGTAAGGACTGATTATTTTTTATTTGGTAGTTGGTAAAGCCATTTTTGGAGCCGAAGACGTGTAGAAAAGTTAAATTTGGATATTCTAACGACCCAAATACGAAAATAATGATGGAAGAGTTATTCAATATGGATGAGCTCGAGTGTGCTTTTGGAGGAAATAATCAAGTGACATTTGAAATTAATAATTACGCAGAAAGAATGAGAGAGGATGATAAGAAAATACCCCTTTTTTGGAGCGAAGAAAGTAATTGTAACTCGTCTCGACCTTTTTCTATGGTTAACCAAAGTGTCAATTCGAGTGACTCAGGATCAGAATTAGAGTCAGAGAAGGAACAGGTAAACGAGGAAGAAATTAATATTTTAGAAGAGGCTTTAGTGGTTAACGGAAAAGAAGCGAATTTGCATAGAGGTGAATAATAGTATAATACTGGGGTTCGATAACACTAACTGTTGAAGTTAGTTTTATTTTTGTAATTTACTTATGGTGTAATATCAAATTAATAAATATGTGTCATAAGAACGATTGAGATGAATAAATGTTTTCTTCCATTTGAGCTAATTTAATCCATTTATTACGAAGATTGTGAGATATTTTTGCTTTTTTAAGTATGGAAAATGGTACCAACAGCACAATTAGTGTGATGGACAGCACGGGCGCCTACCCTGATGAAAACTCGGGTTCGAGCCTTGGAGAGGATCGAGAAAAAATTGGATTAGTCATGTAATAGGCGTGAATGTACTACTAACTCGGAATTAAGAAAAGTATGGAAATTGTTGAGCTATCCTGATTTTTGCCCTCGTATCTTTTGAAAACATGGCACTGACATGGAAAATTGTAGAGTTCATATTTTTGAAGGACCTTTGCATATGGTAAACAGTGGGAATGAAGACTAGTGAGGAAATTGATTTTTCATAAGGATACGGGTACGATACGGTTTGGATATGTCAAGTGGAGTGTCTAATTATCTTACTATTTGTTCATTAATTAATTTTAATTTATTATTTTTATATTGTAATTTTTTTTTTTGCAACACAACCTCTCATATAATCATACAAGCATGACAAAAGTTTGTTTTTTCGCAAATGATAGTCTCGGCAATCTATTTAGTACTCGCGGGGTCTCATAAATGTGTTTTTGTGAAGATTTATATTGAAAATTTTAAACAAAACTTTTCACATGACAAAAGTTTATTGTTTCTCAAATGATGGTCCTGGTGGCCTATACCACAATTGACGAAATCATTAAATGAATCTTGCAGTGCTAGCATAGAATTAATTATAGATTTTTATATTTCTTTTTGTTTCGTTTTGTCTTCGCAAGATGATAATTTTGTACAAATGTTTCTTTATTTAATGAATTTCGATATGCGCTTTGCTTCTCATACCTCAAAAAAACACAATAACTGAATGTTGTACACAAAATAATAAAATGTAAATGTGCACATATGTCTTTGAGTACATAAATGCTGCCTCGATCGTCATTGTTTTGATTAAATCAAATTCAGAACTCATAAAAGCTGTGCCGTTGAGGTATGACGTCATCAAAAGGGACACGTGGACCAAGAGAAGAGTATACTTTTCTTGTTTTGCCTGTGTTAGTGGCGTCCACTTCAATGGAGAAAACTGCGCGAACCGGCCTATGGTCCGAAAATCTCGATTCGCCTCTTATGTATTGTAACTGCTCTATTCCTTCTCCATGCCACAATATTCTATCACACCTGATACATATGCAGCAGAAAATCTCAAAATCTAAATGTTTTTTTGTGGTCGCATATAAATAACCAGTTCAAATAATTTTTTCGTTACAAAATAATTTGCATAATTATTAATTATGATGCGTTTTACCAAGCAGGTGTTCTCCGTTTCCGCTTAGATTTTACATTTTCACCAGCATAAGCATCAGAATTTTGCGAGTACTTGTAAGTAGGTGCGAAGTAGATCCGGCCTTCTTTCCACCCTGTGAATACTCGTCCCGCTTCTTTCTCGTTTATCAACTGTCATTCACGCGTGTCGGTCAGTTGTTAGGCCGATCAAACGACAAAAATATCCGATCTGTACGACATTATGTAAAATTAACCTACCTGATCCTTTTCGAGAAGTGCATCCCAGTCATTATCTTCCAAGAGAGTGCGCGTCTCGTCGTAGCTCAGCGCCACTCGATAGTTCAAGTCACCAAACCAGATTACTTTCCTGCATTGGGTTGCATGTGTTGATTTTCGTTACTTTGGTTATTGATAAATTATATAGGAATATGGGACGAGGGATCTTCCTTACTCATGATCGATAATTTTTTCAGGAATGTTACGGCCAGGGACCTTGCAAATCTTGGGAAATTGTATGCTTTTCAGGATCTCAGCCACATCAGAGTTGCGCTTTAACTCGTCGCCCTCTTTTTCCCCTGAAGCCAAGTGGCTACACACAAAACAAAACGTCGATTTATGTATCGACATGCTCATTGCTATACATCCCTACATAAACATGTTCAATACAATTCAATTATAAGTTAATCAATATATTAATTTAATACACACATACATTATTTATGAATTTACCTTATTTCCAAGGTAACCCATTATGCCTCTGCCAAGAGAGGCAACTCTTAGATGTCCGACATGTGGAACTAGTTCACGCTTCACCCAAACCGATAGAAACAGGCCAACCATTTGTTTGCTTGAAATCAAGCAATATTTATTATTCATCAGTGGATTTCCAAAATTGGTAACGGGCGAATCCTCGTCGACACCGGCCTCGACTCTGTACATCAACTCTCTCATCTCTCTCGCCCTTCTCAGACTCGATGGATCCGCAGAACAATTACATGTTTTGACAAGAACGTTTTCCACACTTAAATTCTTGCTAAGGTTCTTCAGAGAAGATTTTTCGAACGAGACAAGGCTCGGACTCGGTGATTTTGACGAGCTGGGCGACGTGGCATTTCTTGGTTTGTTAAGGGCTTGGCCAATCAGAGTTAGCCATTTGGCAGCTGGTTCGTTGTCTTCTT
The DNA here is from genome assembly GCA_946800325.1 of Luzula sylvatica. Taxonomy (NCBI): domain Eukaryota; kingdom Viridiplantae; phylum Streptophyta; class Magnoliopsida; order Poales; family Juncaceae; genus Luzula; species Luzula sylvatica. The sequence goes on along the minus strand of OX326960.1, from coordinate 54,805,533 downwards.
GTACCAGCACGTTGCCTGCGTTCAGTGGAACTATCTCTTGAAACCTGTGTATATTTGTTGTTATATTATATTATATTATATCGTATTATCGAGAAAAACTGAAAATAAAGATGGATTTATGTACCCTATGACATAAATGTCTGGCGAGCCTTCTACTTGGAGAAAATCTGCTAGGTTAAGGCTACTATTCGGAGGCTTGCCACCAACATTCCATGTTCCCACAAATACCCTGCAACAGATTAATAAAAATTATAGTGACGAGGGTAAAATAGTAATTTTATATTATGTATATGTACAGCCGAAGCAGTAATTTTGTTGACGTACCGAAACTCCTTTGTGTCGATTAGTTTCCTTGTAGGATGAATAGATGTATCGAGATTTAAGCCATCAATTCGTTTACTGTAATTCCTGTCTGAAAGTAACAAATCAAACTAAATCAATTGAGTTTCGTATTATTTTTTTGTTCGTCTATTATTGAAAAAATATTAAAAAAATAAATAAAAAACCCGAGAAACTTTTGCGGACGGCAGGAGACGACTCCATGAAACTTCTCCTTGCGGCAAGTCGTCTCTCAACGTCTATTCATCAAACAGAATAATCATTGCAATAATGCAATTAACATTTTCATTTTTTTTATAATTCTATGCTAAAGATAAATTATGTACCTATTATGATATCCCTCCTCGATAATAAGTCTTTATTGGAAGCTCTGCAATGTTTATCTTTTCTGCTAAAGATGTTCGATATAATGGACTACATAACAAAAAATAATTAAGACCAAAACGCTAATTAAAAACATAATTGAAAAATTGAAATTAGAAGAACAATCAAATAATAATTACCTTTTTCTTGATCTTGTCATTCTTGACAGAATCATCAGAACTGGACGGTTTCGTCATGTCGAGGGAACCTTTAGGAGTAGGCATTCAATTTAAAATCAAACTACTATTTTTCGAATTTGTTCCTAATCTCGGAACGTAATTTCAAGAAAGGAAATTTTAAAAATCGTTTCGAGAGAGAATAAAAGAGGGGAAAAATGAGGAAGGTGGCAATCTTAGCTTTAGCTTGACCAGCTAGGCTGGAGATCATCTCTTTTTTTCGTTTCGAAACAAACAACTATTTATCATCGATAACAGGTTTCTTGATTTGTATGTTGTTCAGGTTAAGACCATAACGAGTCAATTTGCCTCCACCTATACTATACAACCTATTTGATTTTGGGCCAAATTTCGTATGTACCCTTGCAAAACTCCACAATTTCACGTATACCCATGTAAAACGTGAAATATCATGAATATTCCTACAAAACTACTAAAATTTCACATATGTCTTTTTTGTTAAATTTTGTTTAAATATTCCTTAAGATTAATGCTAATTGGTGCTTTTTCGTTTTTTCCAACATAAATATTGTTCCATATTTACATAGGGAATAAAATCGGAAAAACAAAAATTAGGGATAATCGTAATGAATAGTTAACCGAAATCTAATAAAAAAGACATCCAAGAAATTTTTGTAGTTTTGTAGGGATATTCATGATATTTCACGTTTTGCAAGAGCATAAATGAAATTATGGGGTTTTGTAAGGGTATATATGAAATTCGGCCTTGATTTTGGGTCTTACATGGGCCAAACAGAAGTCCAACAAATTGATATACACGTACGAATATACCGGTTTAATCATGTATCCAAAGCTAGACTATGGTTAATTATTAATTATGCATGGTCGCATTTAATTAGATTTGGAGTACAATTTATATTTACATGTTAATAGGCTAAGGATATATTGTAAAAGATAAATTTGACTATTATTTTTCATTGCTTTGAATCAAACATAAAATATTTTGACGAGATATTATCATATAAAAATAATAGGACAATTTGGAAATTTTTACGAGCAAAATTGCATATAAAATAAAATTGAGCTCAATTTTTAATTAATAAAGTATTATTTTCATCATCGTCATTACGAATTGCGAAAGAACAAAAAGTCTGATATTTCAGATTCAAACCACCTAACAGAACCGCACAAATAAAACCAAAGAATATAAAATCTAAAATAAATATTTTCTCTCAAATAAAACTCCATTCTGAACCTAAAACACGTCAACAGTATCTAATTAAACTCAGCTTTATCATCTAGCTTCTGTCTGTATAGCGCCAAATTCTACATTTCAAATCAAACAATATTAAACCACAAAATTATTATTATTATTATTATTATTATTATTATTATTATGTTACCTTAGTATAAGCATAAACACCATGCTCGGTGGGCCCCACGGGACTCCCTCTCCTAATAAATCTGCCTTCTTTGAATATATACAACATCGGTACCCCCGTTGACAACTCCAAACTTATCACCTATCATTTAATCACCACATAATCAATAATAACAAATAATTAATTAATAATTAAATAATAATAATTATGAATAAATAAATACCTCATTAGAAGTAAGCTTGTCAAGATACATGATAATCGACCGAAGCGAGTTGCCATGCGCCGCTATCATCACATTCTTCCCCCTCTTCAACTCAGGCTCAATCTAATAACATAACATAATTAATTAATTAATTAATTAATTAATTAATTAATTAATATAAGATTTTTTTTTAATTAATTACGTGGTGAGTAAAATAAGCAACGGCTCTTTCAGCGCACATCTCGAGACTCTCTCCATTTGGGGGAGGGATATCAAAACTCCTCCTCCATTCATGCACTTTCTCCTTCCCATATTTCTCTGCCGTTTCCTGCTTGTTCAACCCTTGCAACTCCCCATACCTATTTTAACCAATCCATATTTAATTTTTGGAAATTATTAATAATAATAATAATAATAATAATTATTATTATTATTACATTCGCTCGTTTAATTGCCAGGAGGTAATGACGGGAATGGATTGCTTTTTGGTATCCTCGCTATACACCTCTCCCCATTGCTCGGCCTTCTCGCTTTCCTTATGCAGTATAATCGGCACCTTCAAAAATACCAAAATAAATAAATAAATAAAAGGAAAATTATAATATTTATTTTTTTATGGTTACTTTTTTGCGGCGGTGTTGAGTCATGGCGAGCATGGCGGTCATTTGAGCGCGAATTAGGGCTGATGTAAAGATGACATCGACAGGAATATTGCTTATTCTCCTCCCTGCTTCGATTGCTTCTTCGACTCCCTTTTGAGTTAAGGGCACGTCTACGCATCCTGTGAATAGATTCTTCGCATTCCATAATGATTCCCCGTGCCGGAGCAGGATTAGCGCACTCTCATCTGCAAGCACAAGTTAACATGTTATTTATGATGATTATATATGACAGAAAGTGAAAATAGAAGGATGAATTGTTGGTTACTTGATTTTTTTGGAGAGGTTTGGGGGGAGATGATGGAAGGGGTTTTGACTGGAGAAGGGGAGGTGGATGCGTGGACTGGAGAGCATCTATGGATGTTGTGAGTGAGTCTGATTTTGGTAGGGAAATTTATTGTGTGGAAATTTGTGTGTGTGGGTTTCGAGGATTTGCGGAGGTAAAGGGATTGGAGAGATCCGTGACTGCCCAGCGATGTCGAGGCAGCCATTCTTAGCTGAAATTTGAAGGAAATAATTGTAATTAGCGATAGAATGAACTGAAAAATAAAAACAAAAATAAGGAAAATTTGATATGATACAGTGTAGTTAGTAATTGATGAGGATTAAAGTCGTTGAACTTAGGTTTACTTTAGTAAGAGACCTAATTAAGTAGGAATGTTGTCCAATTTTACTGACTTGATTTTATAAAAAAAATAATAGGTGCTGCCGTGCTGGAGCTAAGAAATTTCTAAGAAGATCGTCAAAATATGGATGGTTAGTATTAATTTCATGGAAGTAATTTGAGAAATTTCTTTGATTCCGGGATCAAATACTTCCAAGCCGAATCAATCAATATCGCTAAACCCACACAATGGCAATAGATTGTTGAGAAATAAATCAAATAGTAAACTGATCTGAAACAGACATGTAGAAAAACAAAAATGAAAATCTACAGCAAAAGACTACCTATGACGGAGATCACGAGATCAGCTTAGTTCAATCAAAACCAGGCGCAATCAATCGACAAAGTCCGACACAAGATCAACCGATCAATGTGATTTCGCCACAAGCACGGAGAGAGCGAGAGAGCGAGAGAGGGAGGACGATTAAGAGGACAAATGGAGAAAGCAAAGAAAAGAAAAGAGAGAAGGAAAGATGTGAAATGTTTGGGTTGGTGGGAACGACTCATAAAACTACAAAATTCTTCGGCCTTTCAAAGAGGGCCTCATACAATATTCCTTTTTTCTATTCAGTCCTCTAAAATAACGAAATTATAAATTAATTTTAATATTTAGTAGTCCAGTTAATTAATTTGTTCATTAATTCAAATTCACTCATATAAATATTCCAAATAATTAATAATTAATAATAATGATTCATACTTAAACAGCTCTTCATGCACCCAACTTCCAAATTATATTCCAACCTTTCTAATACGGATTCGGCCAATTAAAATGAGAAAATAGACATCTTTATAAAACTAATCATCAAAGTATGATTAATTATATAAGGTTGCGATAATATGCGTGTTATAGGTGGGTAATGAAATTGACAATTGACAATTGACAATCAAAATTAAAACTAAAAATTGGTTGTGAAGCTGGACACGTGCAACTTTAAAATATTGTTTTAAACTTTCTACTGTAAGCAAATTACAAAAGAATAGTAAAGCTTGCCGGGCAGAATTAATTGATTGCAAAGAAATGTAGGAGAGAGGCACCAACCAATGACAAGTGCGAATATCCCATTCAAATATTCTCTAAAATCCATTAGTTGGTAATTTAAATTTTGACCCACCAACTACTGGTCTGTATTCACATATATTATTATTGGGAAATGTTAAATGAAATTCATTTTGATAATCAAGTATAATATTTTGTATAGAATAATATATTTGTACATGCAAAATAATATTTTTTAACTTGTAAAATAATATTTTAAAAACGTATCAGAAACCGCATGTCATAGAACGTGTGTCAGAGAACGTTTTGTCAGAAATCGTGTATGAACACGTTCCGTCATGCACAAAATATAAAATAATATTTTGTATAATTTGACATAATATCTTATATAGTTCAGAATAATATTTTATCAGCTGGATTCTATGTTAGAATTCTTTTTTATTTACTTTTTGAATTCCATCTAGCAGACATGTATTATTATTACTAAAATAATACTCGCGCTACGCAACTAGTATTATAATTAGATATTTTTTTATTACAATTCTTTCTTTTACGACAATAAAAATCATATCATTTCAAAACGGGGCTCCGCCGCAGATACTTTACTGGGGCAAGCAGTACGTTGGTTGGCTTTTCTTGAGAGAAAATGTGTGTGTGTGTGTGTGTGGGTGGGGGTGGGGGGATGGGTAGGGGTGTCAACGGTTCGGATCCGGTTCGGATAGTGGTCATACCAGATCCATATCCATATTGTCGGATCCGGATACGGTTCGGATAATAAACGGATACGGATACGGTTCGGATATTGTCGGATACGGATACGGATACGGTTCTGTTTCGGATATTAAAACGGATACTATGTTATCATAACGTAACTTATTTTTTAACTATAAATATATATAATTTGTGACATAAACGATAAATATGATTATATTTAAACATAATTTTACGATTGTGAGTTAAATCACTTAGAAATCTTAATTTGTATATGATTTTTCAACTAATATCAAATATAATACATAAAATAATATGTAATATGAGTATCCGGATCCGGTTTCGGATACTCGAAACCGGATCCTAAAAATATCCGGATCCGGAACACGGATCCGGTTCCCGCACCAAAACCGAATATCGAATCCGGTTCCGGATCTTAAAATTAGCAACCAGATCCATATCCGGATCCACTCGGATTCGGATATTTTTTTCGAATCCGGATATTTTTTCGGATACGGTTCGGGTCGGTTCGGGCAATATCCACACCATTGACATCCCTAGGGATGGGGTGGAGCAACTACGGCACGTTGAGAGCTTTATGATAGAGTTACTAGTAGCTTCTCTTTCCGGGATAAAATTATATCACAATATTAAAGTCGTTATATTTTATAACTCATCTAAGTATGATTATCTATAAATTTTATTTTATAATTATTTTATGTTATGTTAGAAAATACACACATATATTAGTACCATTAGTACCATGATATATTTATACTCTTACCAACATATATTAGTACCGTGATATATTTATATTTGCTATAATATATATTTACGAAAAACAACATTATTACACTATTGTTATTCACAATATTCAAGCAATGTTGAACCTAGAATAGTAAATCATACAACACATATGTAAGTTTTGCATCTTATTGATTATATAATACTAACATTTTTTATTGCACACATATTGTTAATTTGTGCATGTTATTACAACTTTAACATAAAATAATTACAATTTAATAAATTTTTTGACTAAAAACATAATTAGAAATTCAAGGAATTACAGTTTAGGACCAACGAAAAAATGTACACATAAAAATGAACGAACCTAAGGGTTCGTGGGAGTGTACAATAAGATTGTACACAAGTAGCAAACATAAGATGTTCCGTTCGAACAGAGTGTTCATCCGTTGGAACAAAACATTATTTGGATGTATAATAATATTATATAAGCAATCCAAACAATAACTCTTTCGTTCGAACGAAACATGTTCAGAAGTTTTTATTAGTTTGCACCCCCTACGTTGTACTTATCATATATAGTATCATATATATAGTATATATATGATGTTTCTCTCTTTTCTAAGTGTGGTCCTGTGGTTCTATTCATTATGTTATGTTACAGGTTCTATTCATTATGTTATGTTGATATACACATACATGTGTGAACAAAGAAAGATAGAAATAGAGAAAGAGTTTTCTCCATTAGAGAACAAGAGATTAAACAAGTTTATACACGGATCGACTAAGGAGATTCTGTGTAACCGATAAACGACAACTTACAGTGGATACTAGTAGAAGAATCACGTTTGTGATTCTCGTTGTGATAAAGAGTGAGAAATTTGCTATTGACGATGTTAAGCGTGTGGGAGTGGGACACACGAGAAGTAACTGAAGGAAATACAGTTTCGGATCAACCGTAAAAGTGTACACAAGGATAAACGAACGTATGTATTCGTACGTTCATGGGCATAAATAATGTGTATATTAGATGCACATATGTATATTGGATATACATGGTTAAATTGATAAGAAACGGTTTTTATTAAGAAAACCAGAAAATTCAGTTTTAAGCCATTTTAGTAAAACTGGCATAACTTTCAGTAGGAAACTCCGATTTGAATGGTTCAAATTGAGTTAGATATATAATGCGATTATCTAGAACTTTCATGTTGTAATATTGTTCATTTGAGCGAAGTATCAGTGTCGTTATGATGGAATACCGAAAGGGTGCGACGGTTTGACATACAGTTAGTAAAACGTCCGTAACTTTCGCATCCGAACTCCTATTGGGCCAGACCAAATTGTATTGGAAAGATAATAAGATTATCTACAACTTTTGTGTATGTTCAAAGTCGGTTGAAACGATTTAATATTTTCGTTTCAACATAATACTGAAAGGGTGTCTGCAGTTTTCTGTCTGAAAAGGTGTATATGAGATATACATACCTTTTGACCCATCCTTATCCTATGTGATATAAATATGATGTTTTTCTCTCTCTCTCTCTCTCTAGCCCAATTGATTCAGTCCAACCAATTCATTCAGTTCAACCTCTGTGAAATTAATAAGATTAATCTAGAAATTAGAGAGAATCTTTCTCAAGAGTGAAAGAGTGCGAAGAGAGAAAAACAGTTTTTCCGGAGAAGAGAATCAATCGATCAAGCAAGTTCGCCGGTGCATCGTCTAGGCAGGTGCATCCGCGACCGACGAACTCCGACTCACGGTGGATACAAGTAGAGGAGCGACACTTGTGGCTTTTCGATTGTGATCAACTCGAGGGAGAGAAAGAACGGTCAAAGACGGTGGAAGCGCTTGGACGTGGGACAGTACACGAAGACAACCGGAGACGCGTCAAGACGGTGGGAGACGCGTGGTATGGGACGCACGTGCTAGTCACCAACGTGACCGAAGAAAGAAGGAAGAACGATCAACCCGTCGTGCGTGATCAATTTCACGCTGGTAATCGTCTATCCCTCGAAGTCATGGCGTGATCTTGGATTATAGGAACCGAACCGGGCCTACATATCCGCTTCGTGGGCCCGGGACGGGGTGAATTCCCTTCAGTGGTATCAGAGCGATCGTCTTCGATTCGAGGGTCGAATCATAGTCGTATATTCGATATACGCACGGGTTATCAAAGTTCATACCCGTTTGCATGATGTTACATATTTAGAACGTCAATTTCGTTAAAATCACAAGTGGAATTCACTAGAGATCAATCAAAAGTTGATTGAGAGTATCTAGGAATGATCGTGAAAAAGTTTCATGATTTATCGTTTTGGAAACGAGCGAAAATGGAAGAAACGGCGAAATCTGCAGAAAATCAGAGTTTCTGCCGCCTCGGGGGCAGTTTTTGGCGCCCCGGACGCGTCCCGGGCGAGGTTTTCTCACGCCCCACGGGCCTCGGATGGGGCAGGTGAAGGAAATACAGTTTCGGATCAACCGAAAAAGTGTATACAAGGATAAACGAATGTAAGCGTACATTCGTGGTCATATCTTTCAGTAGGAAAATCCAATTTGAATGGTTCAAATTGGGTTAGATAGATAATAAGATTATCTACAACCTTCATGTAGAAATATATTTCATATGAACGAAGTATAAGTGTCGTTTCTATGAAATACCGAAAGGGTGCAACAGTATGACATACAGTTAGTAAAACAGTCATAACGTTTGCATACGAACTCCAATTGGACCAGGCCAAATTGGGTTGGGTAGATAATAAGAGTATCTACAACTTTCCTGTAGGTTGATTTTATGTCAGAGGAATTTACCAATTTCGTATGGACAGAATACTGAACAGGTTCATGCACTTTTCTGTGTGAAAGAGTGTATATTGGATATACATGTCTTTTGGCCAATCCTAATCCTATATGATATAAATAGGATGTTTCTCTCTCCATCTCTAGACCAATTCATTCAGTCCAATCTCTTGGATTTTTCAGAATATTCCAGAATTATAGAGAGACATCTTTCTAGAGAGAGAAAGGGTGTGAAGAGAGAGAATCGAGAAAAGGAGTTTTCTCGGTATATAGAGAATCAACCAATCAAGCAAGTTCGCCGGTGCATCGTCTAGACAGTTGCATCCGCGATCGACGATCTCGACTCAAGGTGGATACAAGTAGAGGAGCGACACTTGTGGCTCTTCGGTTGTGATCAACCCGACTGATAAAGAGGACGGTCAACGAGCGGTGAAAGACGCGTGGTGTGGGACGCGCGGATTGTCACCAACGTGACATGAGAAAGAAGACTGGTAATCAACCATTCGTGTGCAATCAATTTTGCACTGGTATGAATCTAATCTTCTTATTTGCATCGTACCCTTCGAAGTCATGGCGTGATCTTGGATTAAGGGAACCGGACCGGGTCTACATATCCGCTGCGCGGGCCCGGGGACGGATAGAATTCCCAACAGTGATATCAGAGCGATCGCCATCGATTCGAGGGTCGAATCATAGTCGTATATTCGATATACGCACGGGTTATCAAAGTTTGTACCCGTTTGCATGATGTTACATATAGAGAAAGTCAAATTCCGTTAAAATCACAAGTAGAATTCGCTAGAGATCGATCAAAAGTTGATTGAGAGTATCTAGGAATGATCGTGAAAATGTTTCATGATTAATCGTTTTGGAAACGAGCGAAAACAGACGAAACAGCAGAAAAATCGCATAGTCCGTTATAACGGACTGGTTGATCCGTTATAACGGACACTGTATGAGATACAGGAAATTGGGAATTTCTGCGAAAATTACATAGTCCGTTATAACGGACTTGGAGTTCCGTTGTAACGGACCCTGTATATGATGCAGGGATGTGAGGAGGACTGTGAAAAACGCATAGTCCGTTATAACGGACTAGGAGTTCCGTTGTAACGGACCTTGTATGTGCTACGAGGATGCGGGGGTGCCTTTGGCATCCTTTGGAGTCCGTTGTAACGGATATGATCCGTTGTAACGGAGTTCTTCACGAGTTAGTCCGTTGTAACGAACTTAGGTTGCGTTATAATGGACATGTTTCTGGCAATTTGGACAAATGTTTGCAGAAAATAGCGTTGTAACGGACCTAGGTTGCGTTATAACGGACATGTTTCTGACAATTTTGGCCAATCTCCGGGATAAATACCGTTGTAACGGACTTGAGTTCCGTTGTAACAGAGTGAAGGAGACTGGGGTTCCGTTGTAACGGACTATGGTCCGTTATAACGGACTAGTTTCTGTTTGCTGATTTTGTTTTCGTGATAACTTTGGCTACACAACTCGGAATTTTGAGTTCTTTATATCGATATGATCGGAATCAATCATTCTAGCATATTAGATAATTAATTATTTAGAATAATTAGTCTCCCTAATAAAATCATATGCATTTAAAAATCTTGTGATAGTGATATAATATAATTATGTCACGAATTTAGAAACATGAATGTCATGATCCCTCATGATATTTAAGTCATGGAAATGCCTTCCATATTCACAATCACTATGTTCGGTACTACGTCTCACATGGGTTAAGTCCAAAGCCGACATGAGTTATTGTAGTCATCGACGGGGTGGCAAGCGTTAAATAGGGACTGATAAGGGTTAAGGCCAAAGCCGAATTATTAGTAGTCTATTTGAACGATACGTTGAGTATGGTTGTGACTTAACCGTTCAAGCCAGTAAGGGTTTAGTCCAAAGCCGACTTGATTGGAAGTTCGGGGCATAGATAGGATGCACACACGGAAATGGGATTGTATATGATACGATCCATCACCGAAATTCTATAAAGGTTCAAGAGTCGTATATGATGCGATTGGATATAATCCTACCTAAATAACGAGATCCCACTAGTCTGCCAAAGCAACTTATGGGAGGATCGTGATATATGGTTCTTGAGTGTTATGGACTTGGAGTCCCGTATCGGTATGAGGGTTATCGATTCGATAAAAATAACACATGCATATAATCATCATATAAGCCTATAAGATAAGTACGCAACGTTATTAATCAATCTTTTATTTCATTTGTAGAATATGTCATCTAGTAACACCAACACCATGTTGATTAGATCGACGTTAGAAAAGGATAAGCTAGGTGGGTCGGAACTACTTGGACTGACACCGAAACCTGAGAATAGTTCTCAGGCAAGAGGGAAAAAGTCACGTATTGGATACGGAACTAGTGGAACCGGGCCCCGATGCTACGGCCGATGAAAAAGCCGCGTTTGAGAAACTTAAGAAGGACTCGAATGATGTTACGTGCCTCATGTTGGCATGTATGGACGCTAGTCTTCAAAAACAGTTTGAGGACTCGGATGCGCACATAATAGACGTTGTGCTCAAGGAAATGTTCCAAGAGCAGGAGCGTATTGAACGGTTCAGTACACTCAAATAGTTGGTAAACTGTAAGATGCCTTATGGGTCTTCGGTGAGTACTCACGTTTTGAAAGTGCAAGCTCTCATAGACCATCTAGAGAAGCTAGGAGAGAAATTGTCGAAGATTATGCAACAAGATTTGATCTTGTGTGCACTTCCTCCAATGTTTTCTCCGTTTGTGACTAACTATCACATGCATTCGATGAATAAAACGATCCCTGAGCTTCACGAAATGCTCAAGAATTATGAGTCGGAGATGTTGAAGACATCTGGGGAGAACAAGGCAAAAGTTGCTGGCAATGTTCTCACGATTCAGAAAAAGGATCGTAAGAGATCGATGTCCAAGGGCAGTTCGGCTAAGAAACGTTCGAAGCCGAATAAAAAGGGAAAGGAGAAATCCAAGGATGCGACGTGCTACCATTGTCACAAGACTGGACATTGGAAGCGCAATTGCAAGGCTTACCTCGATGAGGTGAAGAAGGGCAATACGGCTTCGGAAGCCGGTCCATCAGGTATTAACGTTATCGAAGTTAATCTTTCAACTATGAACAATTGGGTATTAGATACCGGATGTGGAACTCATATTTGTCGCAATATGCAGTGTCTAAGTAATAGTAGAAGATTGGCGCGAGGCGAGGTGGATTTACGCGTCGGGAATGGAGCAAAGGTTGCTGCTTTGGCCGTCGGCGTTTATAATCTTACTTTGCCAAGTGGACTTATATTAGTACTAAATAATTGTTATTTTGTACCTTCGTTGTGTAAGAACATAATAAGTGTATCGAAATTAGCCAAGGATGGCTATGAATTTGTTATTAGGACTAATGAATTTACAATATGTAAGAATTCTATTATCTATGGAAATGTTCTATTAGAAAATGGTCTTTATGTGTTGGATTTTGATCACGGAAATAATGAGTCTATCTATAATGTTAATGCGAAAAGGATTAAACCTAAAGTTGATAATCGAACTTTCTTTTGGCATTGTCGTTTCGGTCATGTGAATGAGAAACGCATTGCTAGACTCCATAAAGATGGAATGCTAGACTCTTTTGAATTTGATTCATTTGAGAATTGTGAATCTTGTTTGCTTGGCAAGATGACAAAGGCACCATTCTCCAAGGTCGGAGAGCGGTCCAACGACTTGTTGGAACTCATACATTCAGATGTGTGTGGACCGATGAGTATCGAGGCAAGAGGAGGCTATCGATACTTTTGTTACGTTTACGGACGATCATAGTAGATATGGTTATATCTATTTGATGCGTACTAAAGCGGAGACCTTTGAAAAGTTCAAAGAGTTTCAAAACGAAGTTGAAAATCAGCTTGGCAAGAAAATTAAAGCCATTCGATCAGATCGAGGAGGCGAATATTTGAGCTATGAGTTTGAAAATCATCTAAAAGATTGTGGAATAGTTCCACAATGGACTCCGGCAGGAACGCCACAATGGAATGGCGTGTCCGAGAGGAGGAATCGGACCTTGTTAGACATGGTTCGGTCCATGATGAGTCAAACTTCCCTTCCAAAATCGTTTTGGGGATTTGCCCTAGAGACAGCGGCTTACTTGTTGAACTGCATACCTTCTAAATCGGTACCTAAGACGCCATATGAGATGTGGACCGGAAAAGTTCCGAAGTTGTCTTATATTAAGATTTGGGGATGTGAAGCTTATGTCCGCAGATTAATTGCGGATAAACTCGATCCCAAATATGAAAAATGTTTATTTGTAGGTTATCCCAAGGAAACAAAGGGATATTATTTCTATCATCCATACGAGAACAAAGTGTTTGTTGCTCGTGGAGGTACCTTCCTAGAGGAGGAATTCATATCTAAAAGAATGGCTGGAAATGAAATAGATCTCGAAGAAATTTGAGAACCACAAACAGACGTTGAACCGATGAACATTGATCCGGTTTCTTCAAATGTTGATGATCCGGAGTCAAGTGCACAAGGCGCAATTCGTAGATCGGGTAGGATTCGTCAAGAGCCTATACGATATGGTTTTATCGTGGCAAATGATGATGAAGTCGAATTCATAGAGGATGAACCGACATCTTATCTCGAGGCTATGGAAAGCGTGGATTCCAAGAAGACCGACATGGATGGGAATGTAAACACTTATAAAGCACGGCTTGTGGCGAAAGGTTTCAAACAAATTCATGGTGTAGACTATGAAGAAATGTTTTCTCCCGTAGCAATGCTTAAATCCATACGGATCTTACTTGCTATCTTTGCGTATCATGACTACGAGATTTGGCAAATGGATGTCAAAACCGCATTCCTTAACGGGAACTTAGAAGTGGATGTGTACATGACACAGCCCGAGGGTTTTGTCGATTCAAAGAGTCCGGATAAAGTGTGCAAGTTGCAACGATCCATTTATGGATTGAAGCAAGCTTCTCAGAGTTGGAACATACGTTTCGATGAGGTTATAAGCGAATATAACTTCATGCAAAACGTAGAGCAACCTTCTGTATACAAGAAGGTTAGTGGGAGCCGCGTCGTATTTCTTGTACTATATGTAGACGGCATTTTGATCATAGGAAACGACATTCCGATGCTTACGGATGTTAAGAAGTATTTAAATACTCGTTTCTCTATGAAATATTTGGGCGAGGCCGCTTATATATTAGGCGTGAGGATTTATAGAGATAGATCCAAGAAGTTACTCGGCTTGAGTCAAAGCACGTACATCGATAAAGTGTTGAAACGGTTTTCAATGCAAGATTCGAAGAAAGGACTTCTTCCTATGTCGAGTGGCATATCGTATTCTAAAGCTCAATGTCCGACATCGAGTAAGGATAATAATGCGATGAGTATTGTTCCATACACTTCGGCGGTTGGATCAATTATGTATGCCATGATTTGTACGCGCCCTGATGTGTCATATGCATTAAGCGTCGTTTCGCGTTACCAATCTAATCCAGGGGATATGCATTGGATCGCGGTTAAGAACATACTTAAGTACTTACGAAGAACTAAGGATCAATTTCTAATTTATGGTGGAAAGACATCAGGGTTGGTTATTAATGGATATACCGACGCCAGTTTCCAAACATGTGTCGACGACTTTCGATCACAAAGTGGATACGTGTTTTGTCTAAATGGTGGAGCGGTAGTGTGGAAGAGTTCCAAACAACCCACGATAGCATACTCAACAACTGAATCGGAGTATATTGCGGCTTCGGAAGCAGCAAATGAGGCGGTATGGATAAAGAAGTTTGTGTCCGAACTTGGAGTAGTCCCGAGTATCTCGGAACCTGTGGTTGTGTATTGCGATAATACTGGAGCGATAGCACAGTCCAAGGAACCGAGGGCACATCATCGCTCCAAACATATACTCAGAAAATTTCACTTGATTCGTGAGATTTTAAAACGAAAGGATGTGATCATTGAAAAGATTGATACTGACAGGAATGTTGCGGACCCGTTTACTAAGCCACTCTCGCGAGCTAAGCACGATTACCATGCGAAAGCTATAGGTTTGAGATACCTAGAGGAGGAAGAGAGTAGTTAGTTATCTAAAACGATAGTTTCGTAGGACGAGATTAGTCTAATAGATTAGTAAACGTTGTATCACCCCAAACTTATCTTATATTAATGCAATTTCGAGATTTTAAAATTTTTCATTTGCATTTATCTTATATGAAAACTGTGTGCGGGTTGTGTAATTTGATTACATGAACCCTGATTTGAACTTGTGTGGATGTCGACATAGTTGAGGACTATATGCAGCGAAACCGTCACACTTAAAGTTTCATTTCTAAACATCCTTAGTCATGATTCAGTTTGCTTAAGAGTGAAGCATTTACATTATCAGATAATACACTGAACATGTACACTAGTACGTTAGCCGAGGAGATGATTATGTTTTGCTAATCATAGGACAAAGGTGTTTGTCGAATCGGGAACGTAGATATATGCTAGGTGACATATATTGGATATGACCGAAGCCGCGAGACCATGACATGGTTTAGTCATTATGGATGGACTTGCGACGAGTAGGGTATTAGGTTCTTCATACTTGAGGGGACCATTGATTGCGTTACGTGCGTAACACAATGCTTTGATATGATCTTACACTCACCGTAACAGGGAGTTAAAACGATCATCATTGGGTATTGTCCGAAACACGGAATTCAATGTGAGTCTCCAAGATAGAAATTGTTTATTCCGAAAGGAAGAGATATCTCTTAGGCCACTCGATGAATTGATTAACGAAAACCAAGGCCTTGGTCAATGATATTAACGGTTAATATCGATTGAATTTGTTAAATCAATTCGGAAACGAGGAATAAGTATAGTTAATCAAAATATAAGGATGACTACCACCATGCCTTTTGATTAACGGATATCGCTAACAAGAGAACTAATGACCGCTATTCGAGATAGGCACAATGATCACAATCATTCTTCGTGTTAACATGGGTAGCCATGATGGAGTGACTAGATCCCGCTCATGGGCTTGTAGTGCTATGGAAACAGCCTACTTCCATCGTTAACCGAACCTACCTAGTCACACAACGAGTCGTACTAAGTCGGGCTTGATTATAAATTTGGCACATAAAATGGCAGAATCGGTACTATTTCTCCAATTCTTGCAACAAAATCGGTACTATTTCTCCAATTCTTAGTTTTTCCTTCAATTAAAATAATAAATCCATTTTTCAGTTTAGTCTAAAAACTTCTTGAATTAAAAAACAACCTCTCTTACTCAAATAAACTCTTTTCCTTCATCTTCACAATACTATAATCTCCAAAACTATTTTCGTTGAGTCTCAAAAACACAAACATCCAATTCTTGATGTTCTTTTCAAATTCTTGCATACATAACCCTCAGTTTCTTTAAAATGGCAGAATCTGATCCCTCACAAGAACAAAACTCTTTTAAATTGGTTACTTTTCCTCATCCAATTCGTCTTCAATTAGACTCGAATAACTATCTCTTATGGAAAAGTCAAGTATTACCAATTATTAAGGGTCATAATCTTGCTAAATATATCGATATCTCTAATGATTATGATCCAAATTCCGATTCAACCACTGATGAATTCTTAAACTTTCAACAACAAGATCAACTTATCTTAGGATGGTTATTAGGATATCTTTCTGATAAACCTCTTTCTCAAGTTCTTCACTGCCATACTTCCTCTCAAGTTTGGCACTGTCTCCAAGAACAATACTCCACATACTCGTTTGCCCATTCACACAATCTTCGAACTCGATTATCTGGAATAGAAAGAGGTTCTTCAACTTGTTCAGATTACTTTCATAAAATCAAACAAATTTCAGATCAACTATCCTTCATTAATAGTACCCCTTCTGAAGATGAACTCATACAAATAACTCTCAATGGTCTCGGATCAGAATTTCAACAAACAATACTATCTATCACCTCGACAATTCATAAGCTAAAACTCTCTCAAGTTCAATCCATTATTCTATCTCATGAAGCATATATGGATCAACAAAAATTCAAATCCACTGCCATGTTAACTCAAGTTCAAGCTTACTACAACTCCATTAAACCTCAACCTAAACAACAACTTTTTACACATCCACCTTCTCAGAATTCAAATTACAAATACAACAATAACAAAAAGAACAAAAATAACCCAAATTCATCGACTGAGTGCCAACATTACAAGAAAATTGGTCATGCAGCCCCAGATTGCTAGTTTCGAATCCCAGGACAATACTTGGGACCACCAAGAAAACAAAAGAAACCTCAAAACTCTGCACCAAATTATCAAGATCCCAAACCTCAAGCCTTTTTCACTAACCCTCAGAATACGATCTCTTCTTCATCTCCTCATCTCCAAGCTCAACAATGGCTAATCGACTCTGGCGCTACACATCACATTACACCCGATCTAAACAATCTTACCTCATCCAGTACATATCAAGGAGGTGATCAGGTGATGGTAGGTAATGGTAAGTTTGCAAAAATTCAAAATATTGGAAATTCCTTTATTAATACTGATGAGAGAACTTTGAAACTCAAAAACACACTTCATGTTCCAAATATCTCTACTCATCTCATCAGTATTGATAAATTAACTCGAGATAATAATATTATAATTGAATTCTCACCTAATCTTTGTCTAATTAAGGATTTTTTCACCAAGGAGATACTACACATAATTCAACCTAGAAATGGCCTCTACCCTCTTCAATCTAGCTCTCAAATTTCTGTTTTCTCAGCGAATAAAACTGAAAGTTTCCTTTGGCATCAAAGATTATGCCACACATCTAAAGATGTTATTAATGTTCTTGCTCGACAACATAAGATTCATTGTAGCACTTTGTCTTATCTTTTTTGTGTTGATTGTTGTAAAAGCAAATCCAAAATGCTGCCTTTTCACTTGAATTCTTATGTATCTCAAAATCCTCTAGATCTTATCCATTGTGATTTGTGGGGCCCCTCACCTGTACCTTCTGAAAATGGTTTTAGATACTATGTAGTGTTTGTCGATGATTTCTCTAAATATACATGGATTTATTTTCTTCATTCAAAGTCACAAGTAGCTTATGTTTTCAATGACTTTAAACTTCAAGCACAAAATCTATTATCTTCTACAATTAAAAGAGTTCAAACTGATGGTGGATCCGAGTTCTTCTTTTTAGAAAAATTTCATAAATCTATTCAAGTCATTAAGTCTTGTCCATATACTCCACAACAAAATGGTAAAGCCGAAAGAAAACACAGACACATTCTTGAATTAAGCATGGCAACTATCTCCAATTCTCAAATTCCTTTAAAATTCTGGCCAGAAATCTTCTTTTCCACTGTGTTTATCATAAATCGTATTCCTACTGCAAAAACACCTCATCTTTCTCCATTTGAAATACTTTTTTCATAAAACACCTGATTATGGATTTCTAAAAGTACTAGGTTGTCTTTGTTTTCCTCTACTCACACCATACAACAATAATAAACTCGATTTTAAATCTGAAGAATGTATTTTTCTAGGATACAGTGATACTTATAAAGGCTATAAGTGTTATAATCTTTCACTTAACAAAGTTTTCATTTCAAGAAATGTTATTTTTAAAGAAGATATCTTTCCTTTCAAAAATCAAATTGAAAAACATTCATATCAAAATCCATCTTCTAGTTTATCAAATTATTCATTAACAGTTATGCAAAATAAACAATCTAATCCAACTAATCAATCTTCTCCTAGTATGTCTTCTTCTTTCAATTTGCAGGAACAAGCTCAACCTATTTCCACTGATCTTCCGCAACATAATCAACCTATTACTGAATCAACTCAAGTTTCTTCTCAACATAATCTGCATCCTATGCAAACAAGAAGCAAGACAAACTCATCAAAACCAAAAACAAATTCCTCTTATATTGCTTTAATCTCCTCAATGACAGATCAAGAACCCTCATGCTACTCTCAGGCAGTTCAACATTCTCATTGGAGAAGTGCAATGTCAGATGAAATGAATGCTCTCATAACTAATCAAACCTGGATCCTAGTTCCACCACCTCCTAATATCAAACCGGTTAACAGTAAGTGGGTATATAGAATCAAAAAGGATTCTACAGGTAAGATAATTAGGCATAAAGCTCGTCTTGTTGCTAAAGGTCATACACAACAATTTGGCATAGATTATGAAGAAACATTCTCACCTGTAATCAAACCAACAACTATTCGCTTAATACTCTCAATTGCTGTCTCCAATCACTGGCATATCAAACAAATTGATATCAATAATGCATTTTTACATGGTGACTTAAAAGAAACAGTTTATATGGCTCAGCCACAAGGTTTCATTGATTCTAATCATCCTAATCACTTATGCTTACTAAAAAAGGCTTTGTATGGATTAAAACAAGCTCCAAGAGCTTGGTTTCATAAATTAAGCACTGCTTTAATCAAATTAGGTTTTAAATCATCCCTTGCTGATACCTCGTTCTTTTACTCAACTGCCAATGATCATATCACTTATATTCTTGTCTATGTAGATGATCTACTTATCACAGGAAATAGTCCCTCGTACATTAAATCATTAATTACTCAACTAAATCAGCAATTTACACTCAAAGATCTTGGCAATCTGAATTTTTTCCTTGGCATTCAGTGCAGGTATCATTCAGAGGGGATTCATCTAAATCAATCTCAATACATTGCGAACATCATTGAAAAAGCTAAAATGGGTGAAAGCAAACCTGTCTCCACCCCAATTGCTACTGGTGAATCCATATCAAAATATGGAGGCGAAGCCCATGATAATCCTGAGTTGTATCGAAGCATTGTTGGTTCTTTACAATACACCACTTTAACTCGCCCAGAAATCACCTTCTCTGTTAACAAAGCCTCGCAATTTATGCACACACCAACTTCAATTCACTGGGCTCTCGTCAAACGAATTATTCGATATCTCAAAGGTACGATACATATTGGATTAATGATCAAACACTCAGACACTTTGCCTTTACTCATTTATACAGATGCCGATTGGGGAGGATGCCCGGATGATCGCCGCTCCACAATAGGATTCTGCATCTTCATGGGTCCAAATCTCATAGCTTTGTCCTCAAAGAAGCAACCAACCATTTCTCGATCATCAACTGAAGCCGAATACAAATCCCTCGCTTTCGCCACGTCAGAAGCTATGTGGCTTCAATACTTGCTCAAAGAACTCAACTTTTCTTCCAATTCCATACCTCTACTTCTTTGCGACAACATTGGAGCTACGTTCTTGGCCTCAAATCCTCAATTTCATGCTCGCACAAAGCATATTGAAATTGATTACCACTTCGTCCGCGAACGTGTTGCAAACGATGAACTTCGAGTTCGATTCCTATGTACTCAAGATCAATTGGCAGACATTTTCACAAAAGGGCTATCTGTCAAACGATTCGTGATGCTCAGAACCAAGCTGACTGTGGAAGAACCCCCTGATCAGCTTGCGGGGGGCTGTTATCGTAGCTGAGGAAGACGAACTGGAGATGTCCCTTGTACAACGGAATGGAGGACTTCATCAATCGTTCAAATATTTTGGCTCTGAAGAGAAATTAGTGTTTGGGCTTTAGTGCAAGATTTGGGCCTGTCTAAGCAGGCTTAGAGCCTTTAGTTTAATGAGTTGCCGTTCATTTTAGGTTAGGCAGAATGAATGGTCATGATTAGATAGGCTGTTTAATAAACTTCAGATCTGATGCTCTATAAATAGAGTTGTAATAGATGATTTTAAAGATGATTTATACAAAAATTTACACATTAAAAATCTCTCTTAATACTCTAACACGTCTAGGCAGTTGCATCCGCGACCGACGATCTCGACTCAAGGTGGATACAAGTAGAGAAGCGACACTTGTGGCTCTTCGGTTGTGATCAACCCGACTGATAAAGAGGATGGTCAACGAGCGGTGAAAGACGCGTGGTGTGGGACGTGCGGATTGTCACCAACGTGACAAGAGAAAGATGACTAGTAATCAACCATTCGTGTGCAATCAATTTTGCACTGGTATGAATCTAATCTTCTTATTTGCATCGTACCCTTCGAAGTCATGGCGTGATCTTGGATTAAGGGAACCGGACCGGGTCTACATATCCGCTGCGCGGGCCCGGGGACGGATAGAATTCCCAACAGCAGGGATCCCCCTCTCGATGCTGATTTTGTTTTCGCGATAACTTTGGCTACGAAACTCGAAATTTGAGTTCTTTATATCGATATGATCGGCATCAATCATACTAGGATATAAACAAGTAATTATTTAGAATAATTAGTCTTCCTAATTAGTACATATGCATTTATGAAAATCTTGTGATAGTGATATAATATGATTATGTCACGAATTAATGAAACATGAAAGTCATGATCCCTCATAATATTTAAGTCATGAAAATGCCTTCCATGTCAACGACCATCGAAATTGGTATCACAATATGTGTGTTGTTAGGCCTTCGTCATGCACACATGTTGTTGGTATCAATGGGTGGCAAGCGTTAAATGGGGACTCACGTGTTGTTAGGCCTTCGTCATGCACGTGAGTAGTCACTTGACGATACGTTTGATATGGTTATGACTTAACCGTCCAAGCCAATCCGATTGGAGTTCGGGGCATAGTTAGAATGCACACACGGAAATGGGATTGTATATGATACGATCCATCACCGAAATTCTATAAAGGTTCGAGAGTCGCATATGATGCGATTGGATTATATCCTACCTAAATAAGCGAGATCCCACTCGATAGGCCTTCGTCACTTGTGGGAGGATTGCGAAATATGGATCTCGGGTGTTATGGACTTGGAGTCCCGTATCGGTATGAGGGTTATCGATTCGATAAAATAATACTATTCATATAATCATCATATAAGCATATAGATTAAGTACGCACGGTTAGGAGTTTAATCTTTATCATCCGTTTAGAATTATGTTTTCAAGCAACACCAAATATATCGATGAGATCGATATGATAGATGGCTTTTGGGCCGGAATTACCATGATTAACCTTGATAGTTAAAGAATAGTTCTTAGACTTAAAGGACGTGTTGGACACGGAAATGGTAGATTCAGGGCTCGAGGCTTTGGCTTTAGAGAAAGCCGGGTTCGATAAACTTTAAGAAGAAATCGAACGAGATTACGTGCCTTGTGGTGGCATGTATAGACGCAAATTTCTCAAAATTGTTTTGAGAATTCGGGTGTATACGAAAGTAAAACACAACACTCATGAAATAGTTTCAAGAGGTAGAGCGCGTTGAATGGTTCAATGCGGCTCAAAGAGTAGGTTAATTTTGAGACGCCTTATGGGTCTTTAATTAACACTCGTATGTTGATGGTACGAGATTTGATCTACGTGACCGAATATCATATGCATTCGATAGATAAGTCGATCCCGGAATTGCATGAAATAAGATTTAAGTTTGAATTGTAGATGCTCGGAGCATCCGAGGAATCCAATGCATATAGATGCGTGGATATCCTTGTAATTCAAGGGCGGGATCGGAAGAAATAAATGTCTAAGGATATTTTGGGAAAAATATTTTTCCAAACAGAAAGTTCGGACAAGGAGTTGTCCAAAATAATGACTCAAAGAACGGTGAAATCCGAGGAGGATTAAACCTAGAAGTTGATTGCTTCTTTTGGCATTGCCGTCATGGCCATATAAATGAGATACGCGTATCTAGATTCCATATGATGGATTACTATAATCAATCGAATTAGATTCAATTGGTTAAACGCGATACTTATTTATTAGGCAAAGACGACAAAGTGCATCATTCTCCAAAGGTTGGAGAAAGATCCAAGGAGTTATTGGAAATTACATTTAAATGTAAATGTTCCGATAAGTTCCGAGGCAAGAGGAGGCTATCAGTATTTTGTTACGTTTATGGACGATTAAAATAGATACGGTAATATCTATTTAATGCGTGCCGAAACAGAGACTTTTGAAAGGTTCAAAGAGTTTCAAAAACGAAATACAAAATCAACTAGGCAAGAAAATCAAACCTTTTCGATAGAATCTAGAAGGCAAGTATTTGAGCTACGCGCTTCGATAGGATCGAGGAGACGATATTTGAGTTATACGTATTGATGATCATTTATGATTGTGGAATCGTTTCACGATTACCTTCATTCGGAACATTAAGATGTATTCGAAAAGAGGAAATGAACACATGTTGGACATGGTTCGATAAATGAAAAGTCAAACGGATCTCCCAAAAATATTTTAAGGATACGCCCTTGAGACAGCAGCACTAATGAATGGTGCATATAAGATATGGACCATAAACCTTCTAATTGGTACAAAAGACACCATATGAGATATGGATCGGAATGGTTCCGAAGTTGTCATTTGTAGAGATTTGAGGATGTGAGTATATTTCGAAATTTGTTTCGATTAAACTCAATCCCAATTCTGAAAATTGTTCGTTTATCATATATCCTTAAGGAAACTAAAGGGTATTAGTTCTAACGTCCCAACGAAATTGAGATTTTCGTGGCTCGAAGAGATGCCTTCTTGGAGGAGGACATAATGCGCACAAGTTTGGAACTTGATGCCATTTATCTCTACGCGGGCTAGTGGGAGTAGAATAAATCTCGAAAGAGTTCGAGATCTGGAAAATGAACATTGTACCGATGAAAGTTGACACGACTTTATCAAGAGTTGATGAATACGAGTCGAACACACAAAGGAATTTTTCATAGATCCAGTAGACTATATCATAAATACGGATTTATCATGGCTAATGATGATATATCAAAATCATATGATGATTCGATATCCTACAAGGATGCTATGAAAATGACGATTCCATATGGCAAGATGCCATGAAATCTGAGATTCGATCCGTGTAGATTATCAAGTTTAAAACTTGATTTCATTACTTTCAGGGTTAGACCCGTGAAATATCAATGAGTTTTCAAGATGAGAACCAACACGGATAGGAATACACATATAACAAAGCGAGGCTTGCAGCGAAGAGTGTCAAGTAATTCATAGTTGGACTATGAAGAAACGTTTTCGCATGTTGCCAAGCTTTCATATTATCAAAATTCTGTTTGTCATGGTCGCATATTATGACTATATGATGTGGAAAAATGGATGTCAAAACCGAATTTCTTAACAGATATTTTATAAAAGGATGTGTACTTGACACAACCTTACCATTTTGTCGATTCATAAGAATCGGGGAAAGGATATGCACGCTTTAACGATCCATATGATGGATTAGAGAAAGCTTCTCGGAATTGGCACATACGTTTTGACGAAGTTATAAACTGTTATAACATTGTCGGAACGAATGGAAACTTTGTGTATACATGAAGGTTAGTGGGAGCCGCGTTATATTTCTTGTAACGACAAAGGATTTAGGCGAGACCGCTTATGAATTAAGCGTGAAGATCTATATGATAGATCTAAGAAGTTTTTCGTTCTAGATTATAGCACGTATATCGACATAATGTTGAAAATGGTTTTCAACATATAATTCCTCGGAGGAGTTACATCGAAATGTCGAATGGCAGAAATTTTCTACGGCTCGATGTGAGATATCAAGCAGGGCGAAAAGTAATAATATGATGCTTTACATTTGATGTGAAGATCTATTATATCTGCCATGACATGTATGTGGCTATACGTCGTACACATAAAGCGTCTAATTTACAGTCAATAAAATCCAAGGAAATCACACGAGTTTGAATGTAATGAGATTACATGAGACTAACTCTTGTGAATGTATAATGGTTATACATATATATACATAATGGTTATGTATATTTAAATCCATCGGGATTTGTATTGATAACGGTGAAGTCTATCCTTGAATACTTTGCGAAAGAATTCAGGATTTTATTTTATCTATAATGGTGTGGAGGACGTGTGGGTTATAAAGAGTTATAACAACAACAGTTTCCAAATATGGCACGTCCAAATATGTAGCACGACTTTCGATCACAAAGTGTGTACATGATTTGCTTAAACGAAAACATGGTTATGTGGAAAGGTTCCACATGACCAATAATTAATGATTCTATTTACGGAGGCGAGTATATTGTGGTTATGAATCACAAAAGGAAGCGGTATTGATCAAGGATACATGACCAAACTCGAGTAGTCACGAGTTATCGGATTTATGGTTGTGTATTGCGTGATACGCAATAGTACAAGCAAAAATGCCGAGGTCACGACCACTTCTAGCCAATACTCATAAAATTTCATTGATCCATGAAATTTTGTGAAATGATGTGATCGTAGGTATTGAAAATGTTCCAAACCTTAAGATGATTAACACTAGCGGCAACGTGCGGAACCGTTTACAAAACCGCTCTCTCTAGTCGCGCGTGACTATCATGCGATGACTATAGGTATGGAGATACCTAGAGGAGGAAGAAGAGAGTAGAGTGTAGTTATCTAATACGATATTCCTCGCAGGTTATGGGTATGGATGTACCCATAGGTAAACGTTGTATCACCCAAATACTTAGTCCATATGAATGCATCCCTTTAAAATTTTTGTTTACTTAAATTAATATGCATTTTTCTTATATGAAAACTGTGTGCGGGTTGTGTAATTTGATTACATGAACCCTGATTTGAACTTGTGTGGACGTCGACATAATTGAGGATTATGTGCAGCGAAATCGTCACACTTAAAGTTTCATTTCTAAACATCCCTAGTCATGATTCAGTTTGCTTAAGAGTGAAGCATTTACATTATCAGATAACAGACTGAACATGTACACTAGTACGTTAGCCGAGGAGATGATTATGTTTTGCTAATCATAGGACAAAGGTGTATGTCGAATCGGGAACGTAGATATATGCTAGGTGACATATATTGGATATGACCGAAGCCGCGAGACCATGACATGGATTTGTCATTATAGATGGACTTGCGACGAGTAGGGTATTAGGTTCTTCATACTTGAGGGGACCATTGATTGCGTTACGTGCGTAACACAATGCTTTGATATGACCTTACGCTCACCGTAACAGGGAGTTAAAACGGTCATCATTGGGTATTGTCCGAAATACGGAATTCAATGTGAGTCTCCAAGATAGGAATTGTTTATTCCGAAAGGAAGAGATATCTCTTTGGCCACTCGATGAATTGATTAACGAAAACTATAGCCGTAGTCAATGATATTAACGGTTAATATCGATTGAAATTGTTAAATCAGTTCGGAAACGAGGAATAAGTATAGTTAATCAAAATATAAGGATGACTACCACCATGTCTTTTGATTAACGGATATCGCTAACAAGAAAACTAATAACCGCTATTCGAGATAGGCACAATGATCATAATCATTCTTCGTGTTAACATGGGTAGCCATGATGGAGTGACTAGATCCCGCTCAATATGGGCTTGTAGTGCTTTGGAAACAGCCTACTGACATCGTTAACCGAACCTACATGGTCACACAACGAGTCGTACTAAGTCGGGCTTGATTATAAAATTGGCACATAAGATGTGCATGGCTTAGTATTTGATACGCGAGCTATATTCTCTAAAATTGTGCATATTGGATATGCATGAGTACTTTTTAGGCAGATCTGAAATTGAGTGGGAGACTGAAGGAAATACAGTTTCGGATCAACCGTAAAAGTGTACACAAGGATAAACAAACGTACGCATTCGTGGGCATAAATAATGTGTATATTAGATTCACATATGTATATTGGATATACATGGTTATTTTGATAAGAAACGGTTTTTATTAAGAAAATCAGAAAATTCAGTTTAAGCCGTTTTAGTAAAATTGGCATAACTTTCATTAGGAAACTCCGATTTGAATGGTTCACATTGGGTTAGATAGATAATGCGATTATCTAGAACTTTAAAGTTGTAATATTGTTCATTTGAGCGAAGTATCAGTGTCGTTCTGATGGAATACCGAAAGGGCACGACGGTTTGACATACAGTTAGTAAAACGTCCGTAACTTTCGCATCCGAACTCCAATTGGGCCAGGCCAAATTGGGTTGGAAAGATAATACGATTATCTACAACTTTCGTGAATGTTCAAAGTCGGTTGGAACGATTTAATATTTCCGTTTCAACAGAATACTGAAAAGGTGTCTGCAGTTTTCTGTCTGACAATGTGTATATGAGATATACATACCTTTTGGTTCATCCTTATCCTATGTGATATAAATATGATGTTCTCTCTCTCTCTCTCTCTCTCTCTCTCTCTCTCTCTCTCTCTCTCTCTCTCTCTCTATATATATATATATATATATATATATATATATATACCAATTGATTCAGTCCAACCAATTCATTCAGTTCAACCCCTGTGGAATTAATAAGATTAATCCAGAAATTAGAGAGAATCTTTCTCAAGAGTGAAAGAGTGCGAAGAGAGAAAAACCGAGAAAAACAGTTTTTCCGGAGAAGAGAATCAATCGATCAAGCAAGTTCGCCGGTGCATCGTCTAGGAAGGTACATCCGCGACTGACGAACTCCGACTCACGGTGGATACAAGTAGAGGAGCGACACTTGTGGCTCTTCGATTGTGATCAACTCGAGGGAGAGAAAGAACGGTCAAAGACGGTGGAAGCGCTTGGACGTGGGACGCACGAAGACAACCGGAGGCGCGTCAAGACGGTGGGAGACGTGTTGTATGGGACGCACGTGCTAGTCACCAACGTGACCGGAGAAAGAAGGAAGAACGATCAACCCGTCGTGCGTGATCAATTTCGCGCTGGTAATCGTCTATCCTATTTTGCATCGTACCCTCGAAGTCATGGCGTGATCTTGGATTATGGGAACCGAACCGGGCCTACATATCCGCTGCGCGGGCCCGGGACGGGATGAATTCTCAACAGTAACTGGAGTGAAAGCACAACGAAAAGAAACAAGCGCATCAACCCTGCGTTCGTGATCAATTTCACGATGAAGGCGAATCGGCGGCGAGATCTCGGATCAGGGAATTGCGCCGCGTTTCTTTTTCCGTTGCGCGGGAGGAGGTTCCCCGATTCCCTTCAGGAATTAGTTAGTATCATATGATGTTTCTAAATTTCATATCGAAAAGTAAGGCCAACAATATAAATTTTAAGGGAAATTATTCGTGTTATGTAAATTTTGGTCTTTCATTTTTATTATTTTTAATAAATATTATCATGGAAGTTTTTCAAGTAAAAGTAAAACTACAACCTACCTAGTATTATGCACAATTTTTTTGAAATTGTAATTTTAATAATACTAATAATTAAATGTAAAAGTCAGTTATTATACTTACTTTTGTATTTTGTATTGTAATATTTTACATAATTATCTTCGTAACTTTGAGTCAGAGGAAAAACATTGAAAATATGACAATGTGGCACTCAAAAGAAAGAGAATATTCAAGTGATTATATTTCACAATTTTTAAAAAATATATTTAAAAATACCAATTATAATATCTTATGTTTTATTTATGTTTCGTAAGATTATCTATTAATGTGTTAAATATTTGAGCTCTACACATTATATTAATTGTATTTACATTTGATCATGTAACACAATATGAAATGATACAAAATTAAATACAATTGGCCCGGCGTGAAACTAAGGAATAATAATATGACACATCATCAATATAAGATGATGTGGTGTTTTGAAATTGCTCAAATCAAGATTTAAAATAATGGACACGTAAATGTCTAAAAAAAATCATGATCAGATAAAGTCAAAGATTCATATTTTCTCGCATATCATAATCTAATGATTAAAATGATTGTGATGACCTGAAATAATGAGATTAAGTAAAGATAAGTCTAAAATAAATTGTGTTGTACATATTTGGCGCTACAGTCATACGTATTGGATACGGTAATACATGTAAAGTCTGTTTTTCGAAGTGTCCGCCAACATATAAAATAAGGAGTTGGGCAAAAATTATAATCTTTACATGAAAGACTAATTAAGAAGAGGTTGCGACGTCTTTCGGTAAGAGTCGTCTAATATTTTTCTAGCTGTGATCAAGTATTAATATTGATACCAGCCATCAAAGAAGGTTGGGGCGGCACTTAATCTTTCTTTATTAAAATTAATGTTTTTTAATTAATAATATTATTAGGGCAGGATAATATTCAATGTATTTGTATGTGAATGTGATATATAGGTGTCTATTAAATAGAATAGAAGTATCTAGAATAAACAAAGAGATGATTTTGAGAGGGTGCATGTGATCTTTAAATGTAACTCATCTCGTATGTTTTTAGTGAGAGAAAATCTCCAGAAAAAAGAGAGAAAAACTCTGTGAAAAATTAGAGTAAGGAGTAGAAAAAATTATCTCACCCTTATCCGAAATATTGTATCCATATATTATTGAGTGTGCACCTTTTTGGTGTTTGTATCTTTCCATATTATTGTGTGTATTCCTTGGAGTTGTGTATCTATTCTCTATAAAAAAACAAACCAGAAATATTTCCCTCTCCCAGCGCGTCTCTTCTCTCCATGATAAAATCAAGTTCTATTCAATTTTTTTATCTTATTCAGATAATCATCCCCCAAATCAAATCCCCGAATTACTCTCCATCCAAATCAACAAATAAACTCCAAAATCCCACCAAATTGGCATCAGAGCGACGGTTATCGAAAGTGACGGTTATCGAGTTTAGTAGAAGTCGGAGAAGGAGATCACCAAGACAACCAAAGAGGTTAAGTAATTGGGCTCCCACGAACATCACAACTCATTTCCGATTTATTGAGTTTAGTAGAAGTCGAAGAAGGAGATCACCAAGACAACCAATGAGGTTACGTATTTGGGCTCCCACGAACTTCACAACTCATTTTCGATTTATCAAGTTTAGTAGAAATTTGGAGTAGGAGAAATCCACAACAACCCAAGACGGTGTTGGTTCAAATTTCCTGATAGTTTGATTATTTCAAAACACTGTCAGTACTAATGTATACATCCAGAAAAGTGCAGGATAACGTAGGTACGATACGAAGATGAAGGAGGACTTGTGAAGGAAGACTTCATTGGATTACATCAAGAATCAGGACATGAAGTCTCAACATAAACAAGAAAAGAAGAACACAAGGAAGGCCATTGGAATACATCAAGACTCAAGATGTTGAAGCCTTCCGTGAGTGGGATACGCCACAAATAAACCATAGGTACAAACCTAGTAGAACTCAAGTAAAATCATGTTCAAAATAACAAAGAGTTCAGTCAAGCAGGAAGTGCGTTCTGAACGAACTCAAAGTCCGTTCAGAACGGACTTGCTAAATATCAAAACTTTAAAGCTTGATTAGAACCAAACGTGTCACAGGGATGTGTGCGTTCGAACGAACAATCATGTCCGTTCGAACGGATAATTAGAATCCGTTCACCCACCTTCTGAGTGCGTTGAACGGACAATCCTTCCTGTGAACGGAAAATGTCACAGGGATGTATGCGTTCGAACGAACACACATGTGCGTTCGAACGGACAACCTGGAATCCGTTCACCCACTTTTCAGTGCGTTGAACGGACTCTTGTTCCTGTGAACGCAAAATGCTATGTATAATTGAGTCCGTTACGAACGGACATTGTTCGTTCGAACGGACCCAAGATGTACTTGCACGTTATTTTGAAACGGCTAGTGCAAACTTCAAGTGCGTTCTGAACGGACTGTATGCGTTCGAACGCACTACAAGTTTTCTGAAGGATTTCTATAGAGAGTATAAATAGAATCCTTCATGGGTCTCTCTCTCCCACTTCCTCAATTTCAAACTTTCAAACCTAAAAAGAGAGAAACCCTAAGCTGTGATTTTCTATATCCATTGATAGCTTGAGAAACCTCTTTAGATCGTTGATCTACTTTCGATATTCTCCACTAATCGTATCCCACTCACGTGACCGATCACGTTGTAGCTCGATTAGTGAAAAAGTGTAATAGGCTAGTGCAACAAATTGTAAAGAGCCTAAGCTATAGATCGATAGAAGCGTGTAAATCGATCTAGGCAAATCCTTGTAATCGAGTTGAGTTGGAATTCAATCGAAAGCCAAAAAGAGGCACAAGGCATTCCCGGAGACGTAGGTACTCGCAAATAATTGAGTCGGTCAATTAAGCGAGTAAAGGGTGAGTTAAAGCTACAAAGCAACCACCTACCGAACTTCGTAAACAAACATCTTGTGTCAAAGTGTTTGTACGGTATCATCTTTATCATCTAAATTATTATTTATTCCGCACCGTAAATTAGGTTTAAATCTAAACTAAGTGTAAGTTAGATTGCCAAATTTACCCCCCTCTAGGTTAGAATTAACCAACAGACGGTGTGTTCGGGTTTCCACAAATTTGTAACTCAATTTCGATGGAGAAAAATATAATTTTTTTGAAAATTATCACGAGAGTTATTTTGATCTCGCATGGTCTATGAAAAATATTAGAAGGAGAAGAAATTATCGATGGTATGGACATGACGAAAAAAGGGACGATTCGAAAAGAGGACGATTCGAAAAAATGCGATTCGAAAAAGATGATCCGAAAAAGGACGATTCGAAAAAAAAGTCGATTCCAAAAAAAAAAGTTTAGAAGGGGAAAGAATATACGACGAACATGACGAAAGAGTTTACGCAGAGGTATCGAGAAAAAAAAATAACTAAAAAATAACAAGAAAAATATATTAAGGAGGGGTATCGACAACAAAAAAAAAATAACGAAAAAAACATTAAGGGAGAGTATTAAAATTAATGTTTTTTAATTAATAATATTATTAGGGCAGGATAATATTGAATGCATTTGTGTGTGAATGTGAGATATAAGTGTCTATTTAATAAAATAGAAGTATCTAGAATAAAAAATAAATGTATTTGAGAGGGTGCATGTGATCTATAAA
Organism: Luzula sylvatica; assembly: GCA_946800325.1. Classification (NCBI taxonomy): domain Eukaryota; kingdom Viridiplantae; phylum Streptophyta; class Magnoliopsida; order Poales; family Juncaceae; genus Luzula; species Luzula sylvatica. The sequence goes on along the minus strand of OX326960.1, from coordinate 54,773,663 downwards.
TGTAACCAATCTCATATGTTTTTAGTGAGAGAAAATATCCAGAAAAAGAGAAAAAAATTCTGTGAAAAATTAGAGTAAGGAGTAGAGAATATTATCTCACCCTTATCTCGAAATATTGTATCCATATATTATTGAATATGCATCTTTTTGGTGTTTGTATCTTTCCATATTATTGTGTGTACTCCTTGGAGTTGTGTATCTATTCTCTATAAAAAAAACAAACCAAAAATATTTCCCTCTCCCGGCGTGTCTCTTCTCTCCGAGTGGGTTTTCTCTGTGGCCTCCGAAAGGAAGCCACATGTGAAACTGCCTGCGTGGCTTCGTTTCATTGGTCAATACAATGTATTTTTGCATATAAACCCCTACTTTCACGGAAGCCCCTAGACAGTTAATTTATATAAAGTAGGAGTTTATGTGCAAAATACATTGTATTGACCAATGAAGCGAATTCACGCAGGCAGTTTCACATGTGGCTTCCTTTCGGAGGCCACAGAGAAAACCCACTCCTTCTCTCCATGATAAAATCAAGTTCTATTCAATTTTTTATCTTATTCAGATAATCATCCCCCAAATCAAATCCCCGAATTACTCTCCATCCAATTCTTTACTCTTTTTGGAAAATCACGATATAGAGTTGGATCTCTCTTCGCTCTTTTCGATTGCCGGCTACTTCGCCAAATCACCAAAAGGAAATAACTCCAAGTCGACAGAAATCCAAAATCTTCGTCAAATCACCACAAGGAGAGAAGAACTCCAAATCACCAGGCACCGTACCTCCTAGTGGATTATGTTTTTTCATTTATTGGATTAATTTTGTTAGCATTTACGATTCAATTATATGAGTTTTTTTTACGAAAATCTAAAAATGATCGGGTTTTAAACAATTTTTAAAGAAATAGGTGTATTATACTCTCCGCAATCGATAGAAATGTAAGGGGTGAATTAATTCAAGAACCTCCCTCTCTCTAATTTTTTCAAAAGAACAAATTTAAAATGACATAACCAAACAGAAATAAAAAAAATCTAGGATCGTCTCCATCCCCATCAGTACCTCTGCGAAACTCTTTGTCACCTTTTCTACCACCTCCATCTTTATCTCAGTCACCCACCAGTTCATCAATTCATTCGCTCCGACAACTTTGATTATTTTTTGAAATCAATTTGTAAAAATATAAAATTAACTCATAATCGTTCTTTTTTATCGTTGGGTGGGTCTTGAGTTGGGGTAAATTTTTGTTTGATTTTAATTAACCATTGTGAAATCTCAAACGAGAATAACCGCAAAGTTAGAAATTCGGTTCACGTGCTTATAATTTAAGGGGTCATATATGGAGTTCATCGAACACAAAAAAAATAAGCTTGATGAGGTGACAAGAGAAGGTTAAGTTGATTGATTAGTATTATTAATTGATTTGATTAACGATTTAATTGATCGTTTAATTGAATTGACACGTCATTCATTATGTATTAATATAATTTATTGGCGTATCAATTAAATGTATCACTAACAATCAATTTTGAGTCAATTAAAAAGGCTAATCAATCCACCTAATTTTTCTTTTTGCCATCTCATCAAGAATTTTTGGATGAGTTTAGGGGAGGGGACGGGAAAGTATATATTTCCATAATTTAATATAGATTTTATAATGGTAAAATCTTGCGGGGCAAGAACTCGAACAATAATTCAAATTACTAGTAAACAAAAGAAAAATAATCTTGATCATAATAAAATTTTCATATTTTTTTAATTATATATACATAATTTACGACATGAACAATTTAAACTATATTATACAAAATATTATTTTATAATTGTCAGTTGAAATCATTCATAATCATCAATTATATATATGTTTTAGTCAAATAATATGAAATATGACACAAACAAAAGATATAATGTTCGAATCTGGACTCGGATCCGCTAGATATTCGTATCCGACACTAAAATCGAATGACGCATCCGACACTAAAGCCGAACTTGGAATTTCTCTCTTGTTCAATTGATGTTTTGATCACTTTACTAACCAGGTTTGACAATTTCCATACAAATTTTATTGCTCCGTTATGTATCCATTTATTGATTCCTATCTCAAATAACATCACTAATACATTTCATCATATATTTTCATGCACTTTTGAAAATTAATGAACCGTGGTCACGATTAATTAAGTTATCTTCAAGTTTTATCTCCATATAATTATTTTTTAGTGTTTTTGGACTTTTTACGAAGTAGTTCATCTCTTAATAGCTAATCACTTTTTGTTTCAATTTCCAAGAACCATTTTATTATGTCGAGTAGATAACAAAGAAACAAAAAATAAAAAGCTCATTTATTACAATTTACACACAACTTATATAACGTTAGAAGTATATTAACATGACTATCAATTATCAACATATCTTTGTGGAGCTAGTTAGGAGAGTTGAAATTCAACAAGTTTCTTGAAATACAACAATTATACGAAAAAGCAAGACATAGTCACTAGAGTTCTATGTTTATCCTCAATGCGTAATAACCATTAATAAAAACTTTCAAAAAAATAGCGTAACCTAGTTTCCAAACAATACGTGGGTACTCTTAATACATTTGGCCGATCCTCAATAAATACTAAACTCTACTTCGATGAAGCAGGGTGGGAGGAATTACTGGAGTTCTCTGATTGCCTCCAATACCTAAAGATCCAATAATTTTTTTTTTCTTCATAAAATTAGGGTAACCTAGTTTCCCAACAAACCAAGACATGTTAATACACTAACATCTCCTACATTAAACAAGTAGAATATGATATATATATATATATATATATATATATATATATATATTTTAACGATACAGTTAGTTTAGTTTATTGCTCACAAACTAGGCATGAATGCATTGAGTACGATATTTACTCATGCAACATAAATGATTCTTGTTTACCTTGTTTAGCTTCTTTTCTTTTGGTCAAATTTTTATAACTAAAAAACAAAAACAAAATCAGTTAAAATATTTATGGACCTGTCTCATTTATTTGTTAAAAATATTTAGGGCCGCTCGATAATTATATGGGCTACAAACAAGCCTACAATTATGATTTGGGCTCCATACATAAAGACTGGTGGCTCGTTTGTATGGAATTGAGTGGGCTCCTTCCATGTATTTCATTGAATAAACTATAGAAATTTAGCTAAATTAACGCATTAAGGGGGTGTTTGGTTGGAGCTTTGGAATTGGAATGCCTTGGAATACTCTCTTATGGATTCCATTCCCACGTTTGGTTTACACGCTCGGTAATAAAGTAATGGCATACTCCATTCCCTAGGGAATAGTTGATGGGAATAGGATTACCACCAAAATTGGTGGCTTTTCTCATTCCCATGAGGAGGGAATACATTTTATTTTAATTTCCAAAAATAAATATCTCAATGTTTCTATAAATAAACTCATTTTTACATTTTTAGAGTATGCCATGGAATAAATAAACGCATCAACCAAACAAGGTATTAGAGTATGCCATGTAATGATATGCCTTGGTATGAGATTCCTTGGCATACTTCATGCCAAGGCATTCGTCAAAGCACGAACCAAACGGCCCCTAATGATTTTGCTACCTAAGATGACAGAATTAACAAATTAGAAAATGGCTGAAATATATTATACACCCCGCTAAATAAACCCCTAATCTACCCCGCATATATTAATTAAGAAGGTAATAAATGCAACAAATTTCCTAATCAATCAATTGCGGATAAAGTGCGGGTAAATTGTGCGTGGTGCCTAATATTATTGGAAAATGGCTAATGCTTTGAGGTTCTTAAGATGTTTGGGAAATTAAATAGTGGAAGAGTAGCAGTAAAAATTAAATTAAAATTTGTTATTGGAAAGAATGTGAGTGAGGAAGAAAAAAAATACTTCTATTATATTTTCTTTCACTCTTTCACCGTCCTATGAGTTAAATCATTTTATTCAATTTTTATTCAATATTGTTCGGCGGAATAAAATTATTTCTTCCACTATTTTTCATTATTTTATTCTAATTTCATGTTTCCGAACGAGTCCAAAATGTTTAAATATGTTATATAATTAATGTCTCTTAGATTTTTATTCCCTATAAATAAAGACGATATGTATGTATTGTGATTTGATCCGATTGAATAGAAATTGTTTTTTCTCTTCGTTAAATAGTGAATTGTTGACAATGTCTTTGCTCGTGTTATGAATTGTTGACAATATTAAGAAAAACTTAGTTAATTCATAAAGTAATGTTAATTAGTGATCTATAATAAATTATTTTGTAAGTCTCCGTCAAAAGCATCTAATTTTGCCAGTCTTTTTTTATGTGAGTTCCACACCAAATCAAATTAAATTATTAACATTAAAATTGGTATATTCTCACCGGAAACAATATATTAACAAACTAATGATATATCTGTTGTATTATTTTATAATAATACTATTAAATTTAAAACTTTAATATTGTTATTAGACTTAATTATTTATTTTATGATAAATAATTAAGTTAAATGATTATTTGCATATTAAATGCATATAATTTGATAGAGATTTAAGCTATAACAAAATTATGACTGGCATAAAATAATGGGGGATTTACATATTTACCCCCCTTTTTAATTTAAAATTACATATTTATTCTTCTTCAAATTAAAAATCTTATTTATTTTTTAATAAATCTAAAATATCATATTTATCCAAAAATTAAAAATTATCCAATTTGTTGATTAAAATTACTAATTTACCCTTCTAAACATCCAAAATATTATATTTATCACTTTAAAAATAAGAATATCATATTTACCCTCTCAATAATAAAAACGACATATGTATCCTTACTCACTCGACAAGAAGAAATGACGCTCTAAAATTTAATAATATTTTTTTAGTTCTGATTATATTTTTCTATGTAGATGTAACAAAATTATGACGGGTATAAAATAAGGGGAATTCTTCAAAAACCCCCTAACTTTTTTGGAAATTATGAAAAACCCGTAACTTTTTTTAGATTCCCTAAAGAACCCCATATATTTGTGGTTTCCTCCAAAACTCCCTAACATTTTTAGATTCCCTCAAAAATCCCCTACCTTTTTGTTATGATTTTGAAACTTATCATTATACCATTTCCCATAAATATATATTAAAATACAAATAATAAATAGATATTAAAATATTATAATAAATAATAAATATATATTAAAATATTATTATAAATAATACATAGATGTTAAAATATTATAATAAATAATACATAGATATTAAAATACTAATAATTGTTAAAAATGACATTTTAATATCTATGTATTATTTATTTATTAACACTTTTTATTTTTTATATTAGTTTAATATCTATTTATTATTTATTAAATTATAGAGATTTATAAAATAAAATTATGGGAGTATAATGGTCATTTTTAAAAACATAACAAAAAGATTGGGTTTTTTAAGGAAATCTATAAAAGTTAGAGAGTTTTTGGAAGAAACAAAAAATATAGGGGATTTTTGAGGGAATTTAAAAAAGATAGGGGTTTTCTAAAAACACAGGAGTATTTCAAAATTTGTAAAAAAATTAGGGGGTTTTTGAAGAATTCCCCATAAAATAAATTATAATTGAGAGTAAATAGTTACAAGCAAATAAATGCAATAAATATTTCCATTCTCTCATTAATTCACTTTTTTTTTTGAAGGAGGCTCGACAATGTGTTCAGACCTCGAATATATTAGATCAAAGAAGTGAAACGAAAGAGAGAATTTGGGGAAAATATATAATACAATATTCTAATTTTTTTTTAAAGAGAATTTTAGGCCACAAATCGTGGCCATTATAGGTTTTTTTTTTATATATATATTGATGCCGCCGGGATTCGAACCCACAACCTCTACAACATGAGGATTTATTGTGTTGAACACTCAACCATCTAGACTATGGGACCATTAATTCACTTTTAGGAAAGACAAATATAAAGTTGTTCCTGTCTTCTTCTCTCTCCGACACACAGAGAAATCACTCTTTATCAAATAATTTACGCCGTTCTCCATAAGAGTGGTGATACATGTTCCCCCTGAAATCACATATAACGTGTGGACGTCTACATTAATGATGGTGATAAACTATGAATATATTTTTTTGTTCATCTTATATAAGAAAATAAGATAAAAAAATATCCACCGTTCACACATTATTAATTTATTTAATATTTTAAACAAGTTTATTTACCACCATTTATAATATTAATTAATCAAATATAAATCTATAAATTTGGAAAACAAGTTATTTGACCGAATTAATACACCGTTAAACATGTGTTAACGGATACACATGAATAAAAATATCATAAAAAATAAACAAAAATATAACATTAAAAATAAAAATAATAAGTTAGCAAAATAATAATGAAAATAATCTATTTTTAAAAAAGATTGAAAATAAAATAATAAAAATTTGTTAAAATAAATATGACTTGTCATGTGTAAAATCAAACATAACAAATAATTAAATAAAACAAATCATTTTTAATAATTTGGTTTACCACATAATAAATGTCATTTACCATCTAATTAATACGATTTTGCCACTCAATTAATATCATGTATTAATTTTCATAATTTTATTGTTTACAATGTATTAATTTGAATTTAATATTAAATTGAGTCAACTAAATTTCTGCCAGCACATCAAGTATTGTGGGCGAATGTACAGGGACAAATATAATTTTTCTTTCCATAATACATATTAAGAAAATAAAGTTGGTTGGAAAAATTTGGTGCAAAGCTTCGTATCGTTTTGAGTGAAGGCTTTCGATTTGCGACTGTGCGACCAGACGGATACGAGATTTTTCGGAATGAGAATCTTGGAAAAAGATATACAACAATGCCTATACAGAAAGGCCAAAATCTACCTTTAGAACAACAGTGGTTGGACCACGCATCCAGATTTGTTTCCTCATACTCTTAATATTATTATTGTTTTAATTAATTATATTTATTAAATTTTCAGAAATTATTACAACAATATCAATAGTAAATTAAGATAGTGATGTTGAACATTATAGTTAATACCGAAAATAATATATTAACACTAAAAAGGAGAGGATAATACTTAACATATATTAACACTGAAAAATAGTTCTAAACTATTCTTTCGCATTCCATACTTTTTCTTATTTTTTGCATTTATTTAGTCATTGGTTTGCACCAAGTGTTTTATACTGCCAACTCAAATTAAAATATATGTGAAGATCACTATTTTTTCTCATTTAATTCCTCAAAGTTCAAACAAGTTAAAAAACTTATTCTTAGAGATCTAGGATAACACATGGGCATGTTTGATTTGGTGTATCTTGAAATACAAGGTATTTTGGAGTCCATGTATAATGTAATCCATGTATCTCTTGATCCACTTGTGTTGTTTGTTTCGATGAATTGTGATATCCTGTATATACAAATTTGTTGTTTGATTTGTTGAAGATCCCGGACTTGAATGATAGTTAGTTGTGATTATTACTTGTATAAAATATTATTTTAAATGCTTATTTAGTATTTATTAATTACATTATTGTATATTAAAAATAAATTAAGAAATACACGTTTAGAATGTCAAAAATTGCAACCACTTATTACATACAAAATATATATACATCAATTGCTTAATCACAGTACTCACACAACATATACAAAAATTTGATTCTTCAGAAAGTTTATTTATCTCAAAATAATTAAGCTTCATAAACAAATATTCATTTTATTTCAACCTAATTTAACTCGAAAATTCCAAATTTTTTCTTTAATTAATTCTTCAAAATTCTCATGCGGCCATATATTTCGCGAAATATTGGGTAATTACTCTTCCTACCAGGCCATGACTCCTCCTACATAATATCCCTGAAATTTCAAATTTACGAAAAATTGAACAATCGATTTAAAGTTGAAAAATTACAAAATTGAGCAATAATTTAAAGTTGAAAAATTGAGCAATAATTTGAAGTTGAAACATTGAGCAATAATTGAGAGAGTTTAAGGAATCAAAACATCCAGTTTAATGCTTGAATTAAAATGGTCTATCAATTATTCAGCCTTTTTCATTCTCCTTCATAAGGGTGGTATACGCCAAACACATTGGGTGAACACATTCCAAAAGCGAATACCTAGATGCACGAGGATCTTATACAATCATTTTGTCGAACACCCTGGATGCAGACTATTAAACTCATTCGTCCACTTAACCTGTAGATAAGGACTACTAAATTACAAAATTACCTTGAGATAACACAGAGGAGAAACTTCTTGCGAGAAATGTGATGCTTGGATGAGAGACTAAATTTTTGACGAGAGACAAGGGCTAAGTCAGTTTGCTTCGAAAGCCATGATTCTACACTAAGCTCACTCTTGACAAAGCTCTCCAAACCCTATTTGGCGAAAGACATGATTCTCGTTCTTGGACTGTGTTTCTTTGTTTTGCAACTATTTAGCGTGAGGAAAAGAAATGGCGGGTGAGGAGAATTTATTGGGCGCTAAGACATGAAATACAGGGAGCTCTCGCTCTTTGTATTGTGGAATACCGATTTTTTTTCGGTACGACAGAATACAGGGATTTCAGCATCAAAATACAATACACGAAACAATCAAACAATGGATTTGAAGCTAATCCAGGATTTTGCGATGCATCTCCCTCAGAATCCCTCAAATCAAACATGCCCATAAGGGATCCAACTTTTAAATTGGAACGCATACTTTTCTGCTTTACTATCCACTATAACAAATCTAGATGCATGCATGTTGCATCAGCAAAAGAAATAAAAAAAGGCACCTAATCTGCTATTTAGAAACAAGCAAAGAAGGTCACGATGCAACAATATTAGTAACTAGCGCTTTGCCTGCGCAATTGCGCGAGCTAGTTTATTTTTCTTCATGTTTCGTTTTCGTATTTGCATTTTCATTTGTGTTCATATTTTGCTGGTTTTTTATTTCGTATTTCGTACTGTTACGGATGTCACATTTCATTTTCGGTATTTTTTGTTTGTAATTGTTTGGGCATTAATGTTTTTGTTTCTCCACTTGTGTCCGTAACTGTCTTTGCATTCGTACAACGTGTTTTTTGCTTCAGTAAAACATTTTTTTATTTTTATAGCAAAAATGTATGAATTATTCGAGAACCGGATTTCTCGAACAATTCCAACAACTTTTTACTTTAAAATTTGTTCATTTTGTAATACATCATCGGGAAATTAGCTAATCAAAATAAAAATGCTACGATATAAAAACCGCTCGCATGTCTTTGTTTGTATTTATGCTTGCATTTGAATATGTTTCGTCTTTGTAATTGTGATTATATTGATTATTGTATTCTGCATTGATGTTTGTATTTTGTACGTTATTTTTGTTTTTTCACGCATATTCATATTTGCGCTATTAGTGGTATTTGATTCGGTTTTTTCATTTTTATTTTGCATGCATGTTTTTTTTTGTAACTTGTATATGCTTAAATTTACCAAACCGTCCAACTTTTTACAAACCCCATCTAACTCTCCTGCTTCTCCACGCATTCCTACCAAACCAACCCAATTATTAATTTATAATATTCTATTTAAATTCCAATAATACATGATTTACCCATTGGATGCGTACGGAGAAGCCTCGCCTCCGTTTCTATCGTATCCGGGGGATTTGCTGACACTACTCCCACGCGCTATCGGAGACAAACTCCTACGTCTAGATGGCAGCGTGACCTTCCTATCGTGCTATAACTCTTGATAAGATTAAATATTAACATTTGCTCAAGGGTAATATACAAATTTTTAATTATGGATAATTACCTTTGGCCATAGCTAGGGCTTCGGCGACAGCGAGGACTCATGCTGCGGCTGCGGCTCCTGCGACAGCTTGCACCAGCGCTGCTAGATCCAACACTGAGGCGCTACTTCATCTCGAGTTATAACTCAAGATAAGATTAAATATTAACATTTTCGCAAGGGCATGTATGAAATTTCGAATTATGGATAATTACCTTCGGCCATATGGAGGGCTTCGGCGATAGCGAGGAATCGTGCTACGGCTACGACTCCTGCAACGGCCTGCACCAGCTCTTCCAAATCCGACACTGAGGCGACACTCACGCACGAAATGACCTGGCTCGCTTGTTCCTCTCGGGATATAACTCCTGATAAGATTAAATATTAAGTTTTTCGCAGGGGTATATATATGAAATTTTGAATTATGGCTAATTACCTTTGAACATAGCGACTTCGGCGATAGGAGTACTCATGCTACGGCTACGGCACTGCGATGGCCTGCACCATTTTGATTACCTAGGTTCTAAATTGTGTCACTCAGAAAATGCACTGCTCTTCACCATACACACCTCGACTCGACAGCGCTTGCGCCACTATCGGCCCGCGCTTGGACTGCTCTGCACCTGGACCACCTCGCGCCACTACAAACAACATCTCAGTTGAAACACTTCGACTTAACAGCGCTTACCCCGCGTGGCACCGGTATCAGCCTACGCTCGGACTGCTCCTCACCTGGACCGCCTCGCGCCACTATCGACAATGTCTCAGTGGAAACACCTCGACTCGACAGCGTCTGCCCCGTCATTTGAAAGGCCGTTTTCGATATTCCCTTCTCATCAATAGAAGACTAATATTGCGGTACCTATAAGAAAACGAAAACAAATAACTAAAATTAACCATAAATCAAACAAAAAGATCAGAAATGGTACGTTCCAGAGAAGCCCGAGAGTTTCGAAATCTTCAAGTATATAGCTTTGCTTATTAGTAACTGTCAGTCTCGATAAGTGTGTTGCTCGCCGATGCCAATCAGTTTTAGAAATGCTTCAAGGAGATAATACAAATTGAGTTTAAAAATTGGAAGAAGCAATAAACATTTCTGCACATTCAATGCATATCATACCCGTAGCTACACAGTCGAGTTCGAGATGGCAAAAGGAAGGAAAGCAAGAGAATCTCAAAGCAGTATTTCACTTAGCAGAGTTGACGAAACAAAAATCCGGGACGAAAATGAAAGAACCTATGCCCCTCATCAGATAGCAAATCCAACCTCCCCAAAATAGCAAAAAAAACACCAGGAAAAAATATGCATCAGTAATTTGAACGAAACCAAGAACCAAACAGCACCAAGGAGATCGAAAAAAGCAAAAAGCTAATTAGTGACGTGACTGAGATATATGCCACGCAGCAAGAGCCAAAAACATTCCAAAAAAGCAAGCCGACCAAACCCTAGATAGCAATTTTATAAAAAAAAGTGTAGGAAAAAGGAACAAACCAGAGAATCAGTGCTCACCAACATTGCCAGAAAGCGCCGACAGCCATTTTTGAGGAAAAGCTTCATTCATCGACCAAGACGGATGAAAGTAACGTTGATGGCTTTAACGTCGTCCTTCGCGTCAACTAACATCCACCAGCGACGTCGCCATAAAGAGGAGAGAAGACGCCATTGCCAGTTCGCTTGCCGCTTGCTCCGACTTGGGCGGCTAGGGTTTTTCTTGCTCTCGCGCTCACGCGACCCTCTTCTCTCTCTTGCGCCTCCGCTAGGTATTTGGCTTGTACGGAGAGAAATAGATCTCCAATCGAGCGACTGATACTCACTCTCGCGTCTCCCGCTTGCTCCACCTCGCGTTGCATCGTCTTTTTCCTCTTTTCTCTCTCGCGGCTCTCTTTTCTGGCTTGCTGTTTTCTATTTTGTGCTAGGGTTTTAGTTAGTCTAGCGTTGGAACTGAGAGAAGTATCTGACGGTCACCAGTAAATGAAGGAGAAAAAAAATGAACGGCCGATGAAGCAAGAGCGCGGAAGCATGATATTAAGGCCCAATGTTCAACTTTAGATCTATTTTAAGATAGTGACTCCTTAATTATTGTTCAAATAAGTGCATAACTAGGAAAATATTTTGCTTCTTCATTTTGATACAGTAACGTAGCACATGGACATGCAAATTCCAAGCTTTTGCAGTTTTGCTCTCTCTCTCATCATCCACTAAGTTTTTATACATACATAGAAGGATGCTCCGCGTTAAGATAATGTATAAATGTCTAGAAATTAAAAGCAAATCTTCACATATTTTCGAACAGTGTCATCATCACAAGAGGCAATGACTGACTTTAAGATATCTTAATTAGTGATTTTTTTCATGATCAGCAAAAAGTCATCATCTAAGTGATGCTCCCATGTACTATTTGTAAAGAGTCCATGAATGAAGATAAGTTAATTTGTTGCACATGTTCATAACTGATATGCGATAGAAACAAATAATATGCAATGATATAAACTGAATAACCGAATTTGCATGAGACCGGTCAATATAAAATTATACAGAATTAATTGAAAAGGAGAATACGATTTTTTAGTGAAAGAAATATAGATAACATAAAAGCAAACCTTAAAAAATCGATAACCAAAAAAAAATTTACAGCTCAAATAGTTGAGTACATGACGTAACAGTTAAATTATAAAATTACATTTTATATTAATTAAGTTATATATATGAAAGGTTATGTTCATGAATTTTCTAGATAATTGTGAAAGGTTATGTTTACACTAATGAAAAATCATATTCATGATTTTTTTAGATAATTGTGAAAGATTATGTTTACACTAATGAAAAAATCATGCTCATTAATCATCTAGATACTCGTGAAGAGTCATTATTGTGAACCATGTAACATATGAATAGAGATGTGTCGCACACGCACGCGCGCGCGCACACACACAGAGAGAGAGAGAGAGAGAGAGAGAGAGAGAGAGAGAATTGTTTCTTAATATTTCGTGAAACCCTAAGATACGATAATATATTATGTCATGAATTTATTTCCCTTATACAAGATATACCAAATATTTGCTTTAAATAATTTCCTTGTAATTATCATGAAATTCATTTAATAACACTCCCCCTTGAATGTCGGTATCGTGTACGCATCAGGAAGCCGCTTCATTGAAAACCTTGCAAGGAAAACTCATTGGGATAAAATCACGGCTAAGAAAAAAAGAGTGCATCGCGTGCTAAATTTTCCTTTCCTGTAGACACATATTCTTAAAAAATGCAATTGACAATAACTTGGTGAAGAGATATGTCAGGTTATCATTTGAGCGAATTTGTTGAACGTTTATCTCACTATTATTTTGAAGATCATGCATCGAAAAGAATTTTGGTGAGATATGTTTGGTTCTATCTCATGTGATATAACATTCCTTAATTTATGCGGTATAAGTAGCATTATATTCATATATCTTAATTGGGCCCATGAAGTGTTGTTTGTTCCATGAAGTGTTGCAACTTCCGAATGGGCGAAGTTCTTCATTAAATGACCAATTATACATAGATGTGGTACTTCTGGACCAAAAAATTTCTCATTATCTTCTCCGTGATGAAAATAATCATTCTTTCTATTAAGGGATTTATCACGGTAAGTGAGCTTAAGGGGTGATAATTGTCCATATTAAAATGTTTAAGATATTCTCTACATAAATAGATTGATGAAAAAAAAATCTCATTTCTTAAATACTCGATTTGTAGACCAAGTCAAAAAAATTTGTTTTTTGGGTCTTTATGCAATGTTCTCAAGTTCTTCAGGAGTTTCGGTGATATTCAAATCATCAATGTATATTGAAATCCATATTTTGATCTCTTGATAAAGACATGTGGACTATAATCCTTCAGAAATGTTCGTGTAAATAACATTATCAAGTTATCCATATGTTGTTACAACGTCCAAGAGACGTATATGGAGTCCTTCAGAGACTCCCAAGTTGATAAAAAATCTGAATGCGATTGCATCTAACACTGGAGAATATGATTCTACATAATCTACTACATGTTTCTGAGTAAATTGTTCGCCTCCAAGTTTTTGTTTGTATAGTACAATTTCATTTTCTTATTTGCACTTTCTTACACTTACCTACTTGTAGTCTATAGGTTGTATGCCATAGTTGTTCGGACTACAAGTCCAAAAGGTTCACGTTTTCAAGTGAATTTTTGCCTGAATTCCTTCATTCTGTTTTGGCCAATTTGAATGTGATTGGAGAATTGATACGGAATTTTTTTTTTAATGTCTATATCATAAAAATTTGCCTCATTAAAACATTACAAGTTAAACCCGATGAGAAAAAAAATCCTAGTGAAGGAAAACGAGTGTTATATTATTATGTTTCATATGCCTCATAAACTGTCTCGTTAAAAATCTTGTCAAGAAAACTCAGTGGGACAAATTCATGACCAATGACAAAAAGAATGCATTGCGTATTATTTCTACCTCTCATGGATATGATTTTCAGACTAAGAAGTTCAATCTTTTGCACTAGCTATTTCGAAAACTTAGTTTGTTTGTGACGAACTAATTCCTTACAGAAATATTTATTATATTTGTAATCCAGGAAAAAAAATATTCCATATCTGTCACGTTTATTCTTTAAGAACTTGTCTTTAGAGCTCTCCAAGAGTTCAAATAATTATAAATTAAATATTATTTATTTCTGATAAACACACATTTGCAAATTATAAATTAAATATTCCATATCGGTATATAGTCTTTTTTATAACATCGAACATATCTTATGTGCTCATATTACTATTCATGCAAAGATCTTTGTAACTAAATCCTACGGGGATTTTAAATTATATCTCGAGAGTTTAAATTATATGTGTCAGCCATTCTAAATCCTACGGAAATTTTCATGAATATTATAACAAAATGAGTCATATGAATAATATTATATACGACACACTTTTAGTCTTTCAGAGATCTTCAAAAAAATTAAAAATATAAATATAATTTGCATCACCTTATAAGGTTTTTTTTGGACTTCGGGTCCATCAATTTCACTTTCTTATATGATTTCTATTATGGCCAATAGTTTTAATTGTCGACATTCCACAATTGATTAAATTTAAGATCATCGTTTTTATTTATTATAAATTGAAAGCGCACATGCCAACTTTCTAGTAACTATAGTTTTATTTCGGTTATATCTTCTTTTAGTAAAGACATAATTTTGAGATTCCATTATTTTCAATAATTTCAATATTGTCATGTATCTGAACTTTTTCAGAGGTTATACATTTTTATGTCATATCTACTAAATGATCTTTCAATATCAAGTTGAAAAAGATATATATTATTGGAAGTATTAACAACTTCTATCATGGCAACTTTATATCATGCTATTTCTTGTTCTTTTGAATTCTAATGTTGGAACTGATTGGTCGACCACTCTTCAAGCTTATATCCAAAGTAAATTATTCAAGAATATCATACTGCAAATATGGGCATTTTAGACTGGACGAGTTTAATTTATTAATCATCCTTGTATTGATAAATGCATCAAATCACCAATTTGCAATTTCGTGAAAATAATTAATTTATGAACTTCTAGTTCATGTTTACTTGTTCGAGGATCTAATTAAGAATGTGATGATACAATTCATATAATTTCTTATTTTCCAATTTTCATTTCTCTCCCCACAACGTAGGCACGAGTTGTTGATAATTTAATTAATATCTAATGAAGTTTTTTGGACTTGCATGATATCTTATATCCTGAACTTTTTCACTCTTGTTTGGTTATTTCATAGCACCATCTTAGCTGTTTATTTAATTTCTTTTTCGGTGATTTGTATATTTATATCCAAATGTCTACCACGTTTTAAACATGTTTTAATTTTATCAAATAAAAATTAGTCCTTCGGGGATATGATATTTGCAACATACATATTCGACTTTGTTACTTTATTGAATGTAAACTTCTAGTTTACAAATATAATTTTAAACTTCTAGTTCATATATATCATTTGAACTTCTGATTCAACTTGTTGACTCGTTTGACGATATCCAAAACAATACTCGAGATACTAATGTTTCATCTAAGTGTGATTAATATGGACACAACATATACTGATTTACATGTTTCGATTTTTGTAAGGCCGACTATAATATTTAGACGAAGTATCTTTACACATACCGAACTTAATTAATCAAGACGAAAAGAAAATCCTCGGAGAAAGGATAAAATTTTAAGAACTTGATAATACATGTTTTTTAATTTTTATATATAAAAAGTTTGTACATTTCATGTGCACGTCATGAACATGAGAAGACAAGTGACAATTTGATTATTTTGTAATTTTAACCGTATTTTGTGCACTCTAAAACATACACCGTTTCATATCCAACTTTTATATTTTTTAGATATTTGATATATCTTTATGTGTTATACATTTTTAGATGTTTGATGTACATTTTTTAAATACAAGAACATATTAAATTTTTTACATTTATGACAATTATTGTTTGATGCATTTATAACTTAAAGAAACATGATATAAATTTTTAAATACAATATATGTTATATATTTTTACATGCATGATATATTTGTGAACATAATTTTTTTTACATGAATATTGTTTTATATATTGTTTTTACTAAATTTGTATTTTGTTCGTTACGTGCATTTGAAGCACACAAATGAGATGAAAATTAGACAATTACGATTAAAATTGAGAAAATTAAAATGTCACATTTCAGGTTCCTAATAATATCGTGCAGATAAAATGCACATCCAACGCAAGTGAATTTTTTTAATATATATCGTGGAATAAAAAAGCATATCTTAAGATAACACACACTCAACAAACCAATTATACACAAATAAAATATAAAGAAAAAACAAAAATATACAAGTTGATGAATTTTGCACGTTGCGAATTATTCCCTGAAAATAGAAAAAAAATATAAAGAATCAAAGAGGAATGAAGAACAGAAAAGCTGACTAGACTCCCCTTCAGGACTCCGATTCATGTCCCACCTGTTCTTTCCTCTTTCGCTAATAAAACCAACCCATAATAGAAACACTACACATATGAGTGTACATATAACGTTACAGAACATCACAAAACATTCAGACGAGACTGGAGATCAGGCCGTTTCAACAAACCAAGTCATCGTCTCCAGTGTACACAACAGTACAGATCCGTCCAGTCCAATTATCCTCTTTCGGCCTTATGTGCCACGTGTAAAGCTCCCTCCATTCAAGTCACCTTCATCTGACTCATCAATAATCTCCACCTCATCTGTACATTCCTATGTAGAGGGTAAAATGACTTTACAAATGACTTGTTTTATAGTAAAATAAATTTAACGTCACAAATAATTATTCTGGAGGGATCCAGAGAGTTTGGAGGCCGTAACTTATTATTATTTTTTTAATTAATATATTTGGGAAAAGGTAAAGGTTATAATTTGTTGGGGTGTGTGAAGAAAACGACAAAACGCACAGCAAAGTTGTCTGTCTGTGTATGGCCGAACTCGTGTCGGTAAAGAGAAGAGGGTGTAATTAATCTTTTAATATTTTCTAAGGGTATATGCGAAAATGTGTACGAGGAGAAAAAAACAAACGAAATTATTGTACAGTGTAACACTTGTACCGTCTAGAGACATACAAAACAAGATTATGATGAACAGCTTGGATTGCATTTTGTTATAAGGACGGCTCGGATTGATTTTCATTCTTTTATTATAGACAAGTGCCTTGTCTTCAGTCTCTCTCACTCTCTCTCTCTCTCTCTCTCTCACACACACACACACACACACTCGGAGAAGACGAAGCTGCAGGGGTAGATCGGAGGGAAGAACTATAACAAGCGATGTTGGGGAAGAGAGCGAGGCAGCCGATGAGAAAGACGACGAGCATGAAGGATTTCTCTTTCGATGCTTCGTCTGTTCTCGGAGATGCTTCTCAGCCTTCTGAAACGGCGGCGTCGCGGCAACGAGCGATGGAAGCGAGAAAGTTCGGTGGAGCGGCGGCTGATTGGCTAGGAACGTTAAACGTAGCTGGACAGAAGAACCGGAGGAACTCGGTGGATTTAACTGTGGCGGATTCAGCCCCTTTTCTCATGGCTTGTAGTCTTTGCAAGCGCAGCCTCGGCCCTGGCCGTGACACTTACATGTACAGGTACTGTTATGAATCTCATATATGTATTTTTTTCTCTGTGATTTATATTTTGTTGTTATCAGAGCGAGATCTAGTCTTTTAGTAGATTCAATTTCTTGTTTTTCAATTTTATGCAAATAATCCATTTCTACAAAGAAAAAAATCTCAATTCAATTATAAATTGAACTTAAAACGATGAATCAAATAACGAATCGAAGATATTTTGATTATTTAACATTGAAACAGGGGTGAGGTTGCATTTTGTAGCCTAGAGTGCAGGCATCAGCAAATGATTCTGGACGAGCGCAAGGACAAGTGTTCTTCGCTGACATCTGTGACGAATCCACCCACCTCCGATCAATCTGGTAACGGCGAAACCATTGCTGCTGCATAGTTTCCATTTTTTTCCATTAGGAGGAGACTAGAGAATTATATGATGATATATTATATATATAATTAATAATTAATAATTAATAGTGCAGTGCAATGTATTATACAACCTTAATCCATCAGTTTAGTGGAGAAATGACATGTTTCAATTTCTACTACTTGAATGGTTTGTGGAGAATATAGAATTAGAATTCGGTTCCTCTACTTGTTTGAAATTTCATTTTTGATAATTCAACTTGATATTGTGCGACTTACTTTAAATTTTAAATTGGTTGTGGATGTCATACTCCCAACCACCATCCTCGACTCCTGTCTAATAATTATGAAATAATTTGAAGAAATGAATCAATAACAAAGATTCATAAGTAATTATTGTGTGACCTTGATAAGTTAGTAAAAGATAAAGTAAAGTTGTTGATTATGATGTGTTCTGTTGATTATGTGTTTAATAGTTTTGTTAGTGATTAAGTAAGATGTGTATTTTGGTTAAAGTTTGATAAACGCTGCATTCTTACGTACATCTTCTTCGATGGATTAAAAAGTGGATATTAATTAATTAATCAAGGATTTAACAAGTGTCTTCGTAATTTGAAGAAACATTTAGTTTTCAAAGGTTGAATGAAATGTCATGTTTGACAAATTCCACTTATCATGGTTATAAGTTATAACATGGAAAATTTTGAATTATTCACGGATTACATATTTTATTAATAAAATAATACAACAGTCAAAAGTAATTGGGTCGTTGACATATTCGTTTCTTTCCCGTGCAATTTCCGTAAAATTTTATTTGGCATCTCCATATTGCACAAAAAAAAAATCCTTTATATACTATTTAATATAATCAAATTAGTTAATATGTGGCAAATAATTGGCATATAAATTATATTGATTAACTATGCCAAATGTTTTACACGTTAATTTTATGAAAATATTATTTATTTATTTATAATACATGTATTAAAATATTAATTGTAATATAATTGATGTTTTGGTGTATTCTAATTTCTCGAGAACAAAAAAAATATTTTAATACATGTCACTTGAAGTATTTGATAACATCATATTCGTTCGGACGAAATGTTTTACACGTGGAAAACATTTCTCCAATATTATTTCTATGTCAGGTGAAGTATTTGATTACATCAATTATATTGATTAACTATGTCAAAACTAATAGTTAGTTCGTTCAGAGCTAAGCTTGAGGGTTCGTTCGAACGAATATGAGGTTCGTTCGAACATACATGCTCATGTGAAAAAAAATTAAATAGCACATATTATCGTTCGAACGGACATTGGGTTCGTCCTCGTTATGCATGGAGGTTCGTTCGAACGAACATGATATGCTCATTCGAACGAACTGCTATGTTAATTCATAGTGCAAATAACATAGTTGTGAAGACCTAGGGTTCGTTCGAACACACAGATTGTTCGTTCGAATGAACTATCTCTTGATTCTCAGTTTTGTTATTAATTTCTTTTTTATGTTTCAATGATTTATTTTATCTTGATACTTCATATTTAAGTCTAGGGATACATAGGGCTTACTTGTGGAGTTTTTTTGGATATCCTAACTTGCGAAAATATTCGATGTCTTGATGTCTTCACTTAATTGTGCGTTTTCGTTTTCGTCTTCTTCAATATCTCAACTTTTGTCTTGATAATCGTCTTCCGTTTGTGTGTTTCGTCCTCTTTTTTATCCTTTTGGAGATTGTACCTATCTCTCTACAGTTTTCCCTTACACAAGATGATTAGTAGTATTGACGTTGTTTTGAGATAATTAAACCGTAAGAAATTTGGGTCAACAAAAAATTATACTATGATTATTATATTCATATAATTAATATAATATATTATATTATTATTTATATATTATTACATGGTTAAAATAAAATATTATAATGATAACGTATAAATACATTTACTATATATATTGTTTGGTGATTTATAAACAATACATTCTATTTTTTACCAAATTTAATTAAACATTATTTTGAATTTTTAAATAACAAAATTCCAAAAAAATAATTAACAACCAAACAAAAAATTATACTTTCCAACATCTTCTAATTTGAACATCCAAACAAACTTTGAAATTATTAATTCTATATCTTTTTACTCCTCCACCTTATAACCCAATTTCATTCTACCAAATCCCCTTGCCAAACGGCCCCTTAGTAAAATATCTATTTTATTTCAGTTCAGTTTGATAAGTGTTGCATCATTACATCATCTTGGATGGATTAAATGGATATTTATTAATCAAGACATAATTAATCAAAATAATATGGGACGAAAGTCCAAACTAAACTAGAGCTTAATTTATGAACTAACCCTCTAAACACCAATAATGTTAATTAACCCCAGGAAACAAATCCTTTGAGAAAAAAATGTACTATTTTATAATGTTTTTTTTAATACAAATATACATTTTTTTCTTATGTAATATACAACATCTCTCACTTGAAAAATATACAACATCTATCTTTAATTATATTAATCCATTTGCCTAGTTGGTCGAGTATGAGACACAAAAATCCATGTGTTGTGAGAGGTTGTGGGTTCGATCCCCATTGACATCAATGGATGGAGGACATATGAGCCTTCTCCATTTATTATCAAAAAAAAAAATTATATTAATCCATTACATATTTATACACCCAGCAAAAATTTCTATTTATACCACTGAAGTATGAAACAACTCAATTGTTGGCCAATTGATTGTGTGTTATGTATTTATGCTACATTTTTTACGAGACAAGGGAGAACTCAAACAGCCCATTCCTTTTTTATTTTACATTATTATTTACTAATAATTTTTTTGTATATGATTCACTAGAATATTTTTAAAGGGGTTGATGCGAATCAATGAAGTGCATTGATGATTCACTGTATTCCAAGCAAGTAGGTTTTTTATAAATTTTCTTAATACTAATTGGTTGATTATTTTTAAATTTGGATTTTATTATTTTTTGTAGAAAGAGTTGGAAATAAATTTAGCAAATGCGATGAAAAAGATTCATTACCGTATCGGCGGGAGAAAAAGTATCGCTAGAAAGGGGAAAAAGATGATAAATTTAAAAAAAATTAATTAAGTCGGAATCACTTTTTCTTTAATTATGGGTTATATTTGTAGATGGTGGCGAATAATGGCAAAGCGTCCGATCGACTAACATTGTGGGACGAGACTCACAAGTGAAAAGACGAGTCTTATGCTAATGTAGCAATCCAAGAAATAATTATTAGTAAAAATTATTATTTTATTTTTGGAAATTATTTTCTTTATTTTTATGGTTCAAATATATAATGAATATTATTTGTATCTCGAGGCAACACATCTTTTGTCGACACAATCAACCGGTGCGGAAGAAGTATCAAGTGAAATGGTCGACAATGTTTTTGTTGAGGTCATCCCGAGCATGGTGATCGTGTGAGAGGATTAGGTATTGGCCCTACTCCTCGGCAAAATTATGGACCGAAGTTTACTAGTTCAAAATAATATGATGTCAACGTGGATGAAATAATTGACCAACAAATTGCCGCACTTGAAGTTGAGCATGCTAAAGAGAAGAGTGCATGAGAAGAAATTTTTTCCATCACGTCGGCTAATCAGAACATAGTACTCGAGGCTCACAGAAAGCTTTATCCCAGCCACCTTCTTCCCATTCTTCACACCGTGAGGCGATGTAGTCGAGGTATGTTTTTTATGTTTTTATTTCGTATATTATTAAATAATTATATTATCTTTTAGTTATATTTAATTTATATAATATTATAGGTGTAGATGATTTCGAAGTCGGAGAAAGGCCACGTCATTTTGATTTATGTTTTTGTATTAGGGATGATGATTTGAATTTAGTTTCAAGTTATTGTTATATGGATGACTTGAGTATGATTTATGGGATAGTACTTTTTTGTTCAATATATACAATTTAATTAGTATTTCTGAAATTCCTTATTTTATTGTTTGTTATTCGTTATAATACAGAAATTTAGGATTTAAAAAAAACAAAACAAAATTAAAAAAAAAATTCTGCAAAAAACTTTAAACCGGTTTTAAAAACCGCTGTTATCCAATCTCGCATTCTGACGAGCGATCAGCTGCAACTAAGGGGATGGTCGAACAACCCATTATGCCCCCTATGTAAAACAGAAGAGGAGACAACCAAACATCTATTATACAAATGTCCATTCTCAAAAGATGATTGGGGCCACATCACCTCGCGAATCCATGACACAACACTTGCAATATCATATCCATATGAATTCTGGTCCACGTCTCCCAACACCAGGATATGGCAAACTGCCTGGATTTCGGTCATATGGAACATCTGAAAATCCCGTAATGACGCAAACTTCAATGACAAAGCCCAATCCTCAAATCTCATCTTCAACAAACTCTTCAAGACACGATAGACTGGATCAAGTACTGCGAGTAGTCGGTTAGGTTACAAATAGTAGTTTATGGAGTTTAGCTTACTCCAAAACGTTAAAGAAGGTTGAATTAGATACTTGTTATTTATATAGACCTTTCAACGTATTTTGAACTGTACTACTTCTTCTATTTAATATATTTGAGGCCTCGACAAATAATCTCCTTAAAAAAAAAACGCTGTTATATTATTCTGAAAAAAATTAATATTTTAAAAAAATAGTTAGACCAGTTTTTTAAACCGCTCTTCTATTAAAAAGAAATTGAATATTCTAATAAATTTGTAAGACCGGTTTTACGAATCGCTGTACCATTTTAAAAAAATTCACAATTTGGTTGAACCGGTTTAAACTGGTGTTAGATTTTCTGATTGGAATTTCAAAATCGCATTTAAGCAGGTCTTAACCGGTGTAAAATTTACCAACCGGTTTCTAAAACAAGTCTAAAAGACTTTAGCACGGTCACCATAACACCGGATTCGAAACCGGTCTAACAAGCGTTTTACACCGGTTTAAACCTGTCTTACAATTTATTAAAATCGGTCTAAGAAGCGATTTTTGTAGTAGTGTAACACCAGGAAACAAATCATTTGAGAAGGAATGTAGTATTTTATATTTTTTTTTGTTAATAAAAATATACATTTTTTCTTATGTAATATACAACATCTCTTTCACTGAAAAATATACATCTTTTTCACCGAAAAGAAAATCTTTAATTATATTAATCCATTACAAATTTATACACCCAGCAAAAATTCCTATTTATACCACTCAGGTATGAAAAAACATCACTTGTTTTGTGTCTTCTGTATTTGTGCTACATTATTTACGAGATAAAGGAGAACTCAAACAGCTCATTCCTTTTTTATTTTACAATATTATTTACTAATAAAAAAATTTATATGATTGAATTATGTTGGATCTTGTTAGAGAGCAATATGGCGTTACATATCCTTTCTGGGAATGTTGAAGACACCATCAGCCAGGTCCCTAGAATTAAAATTTCCCTTCACAATCCAAATCAAGAAAAAGTATTAGTAGACAGAATACTAATTATGCAAAAAAAATTGTAAAAAAATTTGTTGTGTACCTGTTGTGATTCCAAGGGAAGAGGAGAAGCCAATAACGAGCTCCAGTTATCTGGTTGCCATGCAGAGTTCCACACGGCCGCGTTGCTACTATCAAAATCAGTAATTGATTGTTGCTTATCGGTAGGGGCAAATTCGTTGCCGTTTATCATATTCGGTTCAGTCCTTTCGTTGATCGGAGTCGGTTCAATCCTTACATTGATCAGATTCGAATCAATTTTTTGTCTTTTTGAATGAACCGTCTCTTCCTCTTCGTCATTCGAAGTAGGATCGAGCGCTCTCTTTTGGTTTTGTGGGTAATTAATTATGTCTTGATTTGTAACATAACTTCTTTTTTCTTGCTCGTTATGCGTGCAATTTAATATGTCCTCGTTCGACAACGGATTTTTATCGTGGTCGTGTGCATAATTGAATTGGTTGTCGTTCATTAGCAAGAGCTGAGTATAACTCAATATATCTTCGTCCAAATCACCAGAATATAATACATTCTCATTTGTAAACAAACTTCTCTCTTGATTTGGTTGTTGTGGATAACTGAATCTCCCTTCATTCAAAAAATTATTTATCTCTTGATAGGATTGATGTGGGAGATAAAGTAGCTCGTCAGAACCGGCATTGATTGAATTTCTCTCGTGATCAGGTGGATGTATTGAATTGAACGTTTCATCGTTCAAATTTTGTGGATAATTCAGCATTTCTAGTGGAGAAGGAACAAATAACCCATCTTGTTGGTTCGGTTGGACGAACAATCCACCAAGTCCTTCTTGTTGTTGTGACTGCATATTTCCCTGCATAAATATTATTAAATGTATAATGTAATTTTTTTTAGTACAAATAAAATTTTAATGTTTGTAAAGGAAGTAATGAAATTACCCGTGGGCTTGTAGCTTGATTGGAATCGCCAGAATTCGAGTCGACGTTCCTGATACTCAAGAGATAGTTCTGCCATTTAAAAAAGTTTTCAGGATACAGTTTTCTGACTTTTCTTTTTTATCGTAATTAAAGAAAGATTTTCTAATTATTTATATTGTAGGGGTTTTATAGGTGAATATTACATGTTTTTTTTTTCTTTCACAAAACTAAGTATATTACCTTTCGTTCAATGACGCGATTATGGAATGTCATGAGAGTTCTCTGGCGATTATCAAAATCAGCTAGAGATGTGTTGCTTTGTTCTTCCGGCTTTGCAAAAAAGAAACTGCATTTAATTACCAATAAAATAAAGCTTAGTTAGCATGAAGTATTACTTGTTAAATACAAATATGATAATAATTTGTGTAAGAAATTACTTACTTTAAATAATTTTGCAAAACTGCAAGGTGTTGCCTGCGATTTGCCAATTCTGATTGGAGCTCCTGCAGATCGAAAAATGAAATACAAATTATCACTTAATTAGCACGTAAATTTACTTGAACTAACTACTTTAAATTGATTTAAACAAGTAAAAGTTTTATAAATAATTATTACCTCAACCTCCGAGTTAGAGTTAGCTTCCGAAGAAGAATTACTAGGGTGATCTCTTGATCCATTAGGGCTGGATCCATCAAGCAAAATGCAAAACACAAAGTATTAAAATTAAAATTAACCAATTATTGTAAAACTAAATTAAATATCTATAAAAATGTATAAAATTATTGTACCTGGATGGTTGGCCTTGTGTTTGAGCTTGACCTTGAGCTTCAGCTTGGGCTTGCGCCACCATGTCATTCTCACACTGGACCTTGGCAAGAGTATGCAATAAATGCTGCGTGATTTCATGAAAATTAGTAAATTTGGATTATTTGTATATAATGCAAAAATGGCAAGTATCAAAAGTACCTCAGGATGTGCTGCAATCTGGTTGCTAAGACAAGAACCAAAAATAAAGTTGACAAGTTAGCATACAATCAAAATTGGGATATAAAAATGAATATATATTTTGGATCAAAATTAACATGCGTACCCTCCAGGTCCTCTTTCATGATCAGGGAGATTTATATATCTCATCAGTACATCCTCAAGTCTGATATGTCATAAATAAAACGTACATATAGTTAATTAACAAAGAGAGAGAAAAATGGCTTGAAAAGAGGACAAATTAATTTCGCAAAAATGGAATTACGCAAAGAAGATGTCAATAATTCGGAATTCATGATGAAAAGAGTTAGAAAAAAGTGGAATTGGGATGGGAATTCACCTTGTGCGGCCGCTGAAATGGCTGAGTTTGCCGGAAGGAGAGAACGTTATCAAGGCAAGATCAATGTCGCATAAAACGACTAACTCGTATGCTTTTTTGATGAGTCCATTTCTCCTTTTCGAGAAGGTGACTTGACGTGTCGTTACATTTTCAATTCTTTTAATTGGTACTTTTACTCTTCCCATGTTTACTGATGTGAGAGAGAGAGAGAAGAGGTTGATTGGGTGGAGGAAAAGGGCAGGGGAAACTATGTATAGAAAAAGAGAGAGACAGAGAGAGAATGTAGGGAGCGAGTGAGGAATTTAAATATACTGTCTTCTCATTCAACGCTGTTAACTTTCTTTCAATTGAAATTGAAATTCAAATGTTTAGTTTAAATTATCTACTATGGGCATGTTTGATTCGAGAGATTTTGATATACATCTATTTCATTATTCATGTATTTAAGAATTTATATGAGTGGTTTGATTTGTTGTATTATTAAATTATGTATACAAATTTTTTTATTTCATTCTTCATGCACAATTCATGGATTTTAATATTTAATCCTCTATTATATAGTATTTTTTATGTTATATTATATGTTAGTATATTATATTTTATTTTTTACATTATATTATATTATATTGTTTTATATGTTATTATATTATATAATATAATATTATTTTATACTATATTATTTTACTTTTTATTATATTATATTGTAATATATTATATTATATTTGTATTGTATTGTATTACATTATATTATATTATATTATATCAGCTTAAATCTTATAATATAATATTATTGTATAATATATTATATTACATTACATTACATTATAGTTATATATTATATCACATGTAATGTTATATTATATTATAGGAAATTTTTTGTTTTTAACCAAGTTTGTGAAGTTTATTCAAAAAATGACCATGCATGGAACAATATTCCAAAATTGTTTTTTGCGCTGAATGGAACAGCGCCTGGCGCAGTATCATACCTCGCTTTTCTTTGTTTCGTGATTAGTGAAAATAACAATTAACTAATGCCATTAAAACTAAGGCGCTGTACCAAAGCACGCATGGCGATGTTTCAATCCTCGCCTATGTGACCATGCTTGTGAGGTTTGTTGTTTTTTGTTTATACCCTCAATTTATTTCCTAATCATAACATGCCATGTTCCCTAGTAATAATATATTTTCAATAAAAAACATTATAATATTTTTGCTTTAGTCATAAGAAAAGTCAAAACTATATGTATAATAATAATTTAATAATAATCTTATATGGATTATATGGATGTAATATAATATTATAATAATATATCAGATGCATAAAATAATATTATATACATAAAATTTATGATAATAATAATAATATCAAATGTACTTTATTATTATTATAATATTATTTTATGTTCATTGTATAGATACGACATAATATATTTATAATTATTATGTTAAATAGTATTGATATATTATTAATAATATAGTACTTAATATTTACATATATTATTAATATGAATTCGAATAAATATTAAAAGATATAATTAAATAGTATTGATATATTATTAATATTAAAAGATATAATTAAATATTCAGTAAAATTTATTTAAATTTATGAATTCGAATAAATATTAATTATGTATTAAGTTAACAGCCAATATTTACTAGTTATTATTTTAATTAAGTGTATTAATTAGTTCATAAAATATATTATGGTAAAATTTGGAGAAATATATCATATTTAAAACTAAAAATTCCAATATTTGGAGAAATTTATCATGAGCCTTCACGGGAGATGGATAGCATGGACTGTTGGTTAATTCTAACCTAGAGGGGGGTGAATAGGTATTCCTAGTGTACAATTTTCGCACTACGGTATACCAATTCTAGATGCGGAAGTTAATTGAAGTAATTTAAAATAGAGAAGAGAGTACCGAACAATTGAACACACAATATTTGTTACGAAGTTCGGTAGGTAGTTGCTATGTAGCTTTAACTCACCCTTTACTTGCTTAATCGACCGATTCGATTAGTTGCAAGTACCTACGTCTCCGGGAATGTCTTGTGCCTTTTGGGTTTTCGATTGAATTCCAACTCACTCGTACAAGGTTTTGCCTAGATCGATTTACACGTTTTCTATCGATCTATGGCGGGATTTACAATCGTAGTACTAGCCTATTACAAGTTTCTAAAACGAACTACAACGTGATCGGTCACGTGAGTTGGGAATCGTTTAGAATAGATGATTCGAAGATAGATCTAGGATCTAGAGGTTTAGCTCGAACTATCAAGGGATGTGGAAATCAAGGCTAGAGGTTTTTCTCTCTTTTGAATGTTGAATGAATTTTTCTAAAAGCTTGGAGAGAGAAAAAGTATGAGGGGTTCTATTTATATCATCTATAGAACACCCTCATTCTGAGCAACAATTGCATAGTTCGTTCGAACGCACAATGAAGTGTGTTCGAACGGACTGCAATTTGAACTAGCCGTTTCAACAGACTTCTTCACGTACATGACGAGTTCGTTCGAACTGACACAGTGGTTCGTTCGAACGAACATGGATTATTTGATAAGTTGGTTCGAACGAACTTTTAGTGAGTTCGAACGAACCAAGTTTTCTTCAAGGTTTGTTCTACGAATCTTAGAACGAACTATGTTGGTTTGAACGAACTATTAGTGAGTTCGAACGAACCAAGTTTTCTTCAAGGTTCGTTCTAAGAATCTTAGAACGAACTATGTCGGTTCGTTCGAACGCACAAAAGGTTCGTTCGAACGGACTATGAGTTGTGTTTGTTTTCCCACATTGCCAGTACATGTTCGTTCGAACGCAATTTTTGGATCGTTCGAACGAACCCTATACTGGTGTGATGTTTACAATATTCCATTTTCATCATGTTTTGAATTTATCTTTTGACCTTGATAATTGTGAGATATTATATGGTATACCTAGGGTTTATTTGTGGTGATCCCAACTCACGGAAGGCTACGACATCTTGGTTCTTCAATTGTTTCCTCGCCTTCCTTTTCTTCTTTTTGTCTTGAGTGATCTTTCTTGATCGTTATACCTGTTTTGTCCTACACGTTGTTCTTGACATAAACGTTAGTATTGACAGTGTTTTGATATTATCAAACCATATGATATTTGGATCCACATGGACATCATCAAATCACTCATTATTACTTACTTTTACCCATCATTTTCTTTAAATGTATGGCAAATAGCAAGGGCAAACCTAGTAATTACTATTAAAATAGAGGGCAAATAAATACAACATTCAAATGAACAAAAGAGTGAAATAATTTGTGCAACCCATATCATGTCATAAATTTTTTAACATAATAATTATGACTAAATATTAAGTACTATATTAATAATATATGTAAATATTAAGTACTATATTATTAATAATATATCAATACTATTTAACATAATAATTATAAATATATTATGTCGTATCTATACAATGAACATAAAATAATATTATAATAATAATAAAGTACATTTGATATTTGATATTATTATTATTATCATAAATTTTATGTATATAATATTATTTTGGGACAATTTCTTCCATGTCCCTACTAAATTCACAAATAACATATTTATCCCTCTTAAATTAAAAATATCATATTTATCCTTACTAAACCATGTTAGTATCATATTTATCCAAACTGAAGAGATTTGTTAAATTTAACAGAAAATTAATTAAACTTGACCAATTTACCCCTCGAATAAACTCACCAGTTCAAAGCAAACACTAAACCCAATAATATTAAATTGGTTCAAATCCTAAACCCGATAACATGTGAACCCTAAATCATGTTCTATGTCTCTGTAGAATCTTCGTTCTTTTCTAGCTTCATATGAAGTTGGAACCTCTAGGAGGCAATCTCGGACTGGCGAAGATAGCGGTCCGGCGAGGTGGTCTGGAAAGGCTGTCTAGCAAGGCAGGCATGAACATCTGGCGACGCCCTAACCCTCCTCTCTAAATTGATTCTCTAGCGATCTGGCGTGGCACGAACAAGTTCTAAATCGAACATCTGGTCTTCAGATTATTATGTCTTCTGATTCTCTAAAATTGATTCAAGATACTTCTAAACCCTCTTCGCTGGTTCTAATTTGATACTCATTTTCAGATTGTGGGGTTGGTTTCATGTCCATAAATTTATTGAATCGAGCAGATTGGTACCACAACTGAAAAGAATGAAGAGAGAGTACCAACTAAATCGAGCAGACTGGTACGCCTCCTAACAAGCAAACTGGTGCCAATAGCACAACACTCTTGCGGATATGTATGTAAAACATGGTAACATGCAAGACGCTCATCACAACATGTTCGATAAAATGCGCGAGACAAACTTGGTTGCGCCGAACGAGATAACTTATGGATACAAAGTTCATGGTCACGGATTAGAAGCCATTAATTTGTTTAATGAAATTGCGGGAGATACAAGTCATTATAGAGTTGATGAATTGGGTGAGATTTGAGGTTTGATGGATGGAGAAGTGAAATGGGTCAGGTAGATGTGGTGGATTTGGATTTCGTTACGCAATGAAGCTTACTTGATTTTGTTATGATTGATACGTGTTATTTCATTATAAATGATACTTGTTTTTTGTAAAAATTGTCAAAATATGTCATTTTTATTTGATATATGCGACAAATTGTTCATATATTTATTTTTTTCTCAATTTTTTTTGTTATAAATTATGTTTATTTAATCATAATGTTCAAATATTTCTCAAATACTTCTATTTGATTTATCATTATATAAAAAACAAAGTACATTCAGAGAGAAACATATGATTTGGGTTTAAGTTGTGAAGTTCGAGAGATAAACATGTCAAAATTTTCAAGAAAACATTGAATTTTTGAACAGTTAGTTTTCACGTAATTTTGATAGATGTAAGAGGTAGTATTGACGTACAATTGTGAAGTTGAAATGTTACAGTATTTATGACAAACTTAGATTATTTGTTCAATCAAATGGAACAAGATCTCAAATTATTTGTTCAATCCAAGTTAATTACAACAAAATATAAAAAACGCAGATTATTTGTAACATACCTTCTGAAATACATGTATAACGATTACAACTCAAAACAATGATCGAAATTAAGATAATTTACATTTACAACTACAAAATATCAAAAACTCGGATTACAACTCGAAGACACATATAATGATTATAACTAAAAATACCAAAATTAAATGAATACTATGGATCCACTAATTACAACTAACAATCACAACAAACTCTGAAAATTCCGTTGAAAAATACTGTCTCGAGTCTGCCAAGTATGATTCGAAAATACTGCTAGATGGTGTCTCCTCAATAGTCCTTTTCACACCAATATGTACATCTTTGGTCAAGAAATCCACTCTAATTGTTGCTTTCTAATGATTAAATAATTTACAGTTTGCAAATCTACAAATTGTTCAGTGAAATAAATAAAATTAATACGATAAACATTCACCAGAGTAGAGGGTTTAGAAGCATCTTGAATCAATTTAAAGACTAGAAGTATCTTGAATCAATTAATACTTCCAAACGTGAGACATAGAGCTCACTTTGGAATTTCTCAACAACAAAAAAAGACTAGAGAACCAAAGACCTAACAATCCGAAGACTAGATGTTCAATTTTGAACCTGATCAAGCCACGCCAAATCGCCAGAGAAGCAATTCAGAGAGGAGGAGGGTTACGGCAACGATGTCGCCAGATGCTCAAGCCTGTCTCGCTAGATAGCCATTGCGGACCACCGCCATTTCGCCAGTCCAAGACTGCCTCTCAAAGCTTCGAGTTTCGTACGAAGCTAGAGAACAATGGAGATCGAATGGAGATCGTACTGAGATAGAGAACATGGTTTAGGTTTTGGGTTCACATGTTACCGGGTTTTGGGTTAGAATTAGTGGGTTAGTTGAGGGGTAAATTGGTCAATCGTAATTAATTCTCTGTTAAAGTTGACAACAAATTTCATTTTGGATAAATTTGATACTAACATGATTTAGTAGGGATAAATATGATATTTGTAGTTTCCAAGGGATAAATATGTTATTTGTGAGTTTAGTAGGGATATGAAAGAAATTCTCCCTATTATTTTATGCATGTGATATATTATTATAATATTATATTACATCCATATAATCCATATAAGATTATTATTAAATTATTATTATACATATAGTTTTGACTTTTCTTATGACTAAAGCAAAAATATTATAATGTTTTCTATTGAAAATATATTATTACTAGGGAACATGACATGTTGTGATTAGGAAATAAATTGAGGGTATAAACAAAAAAACAACAAACCTCACATGCATGGTCACATAGGCGAGGATTGAAACATCGCCATGCGTGCTTTGGTACAGCGCCTTAGTTTTAATGGCATTAGTTAATTGTTATTTTCACTAATCACGAAAACAAAGAAAAACGAGGTATGATACTGCGCCAGGCGTTGTTCCATTCAGCGCAAAAGACAATTTTGGAATATTGTTCCATGCATGGTCATTTTTTGAATAAACTTCACAAACTTGGTTAAAAACAGAAAATTTCCTATATTATATTGTATTGTATTGTATTATTTTATTTTATTTTATATTAAAATATATTAGTATTGAACTATATTATATTATATCATTATATTGTATTATATTATATTATATCATTATATTGTATTATATTTTATTATTTTATTTTATATTATATTATATCGTATATATTATATTGTATTATTTTATATTATAACGTATTATATTATATTATAATATATTATATTATAGTATATTGTATTGTATTATTGTATATTATATAATAGTATAGTATAGTATAGTACACAATATTATATTGTATGATTTTATTCAAATACGTTGAGGGTAAAATCCTCCATCCGAAATACATTTTTATGTGTATTACAAAATACATGAATATCGATCTCAAAATACATTTACACAAAAAATCAAACAATGAATTTGAACCAAAGTACAGGATTTTATACCAAAATACACCAAAATCTCTCAAATCAAACATGCCCTGTATGAATTTTAATTAATTAAATTAAATAGGACTCGCACTACAAATACACAGGACGGATCAAATATTTTGGAGAGGCTCTCGGCAAAAAATAATAAGGATATTGTTTTGTTATTTCTTATAACGAAACAAAATTAAAATTTAGAATCCCATTAAATTGACAATGCACGTTCGTTCGCACGAAAGTCTACGTTGTTTCATTTATCGCCATTCGATTTGAATATGTTTTTTTATTTTCATCGTTGAACTCAGAACCTAAAAAAGAGACACTACAAAAAAAATTGTTTTTCCCGACACAAATTTTCCAACACTTCAAGTTCAAGTTGTAGGAAATTTAATTGGATTGATTAGACTATTTAATTGAATCAATCTAACTAAATATTAATTTGATTATTAATCAATTCAATTAATTTTCGTTAACTTTTCTTAATTGACGCATCAACACTACTTTTCGGTGTTTGAGGGTGCCATACATAACCCATTTATTAATCAACACAATGTGCGAGAAAAGGTCCAATTTTAACTAGACCAGAGCTTAATTTATGAACTAACCCCCTGGTATAACAGCACCAATGACTTTAACCCCAGGAAAACATACATTTTTATCTTATTTAATATACAACATCTCTATCACCGAAACAAAAATCTTCAATTATATTCATCCATTACAAATTTATACACCCAGTCAAAATTCCTATCTATACCATTAAAGTATGAAAAAACAACTCAATTGTTTTGTGTGTGTTTAAGTATTCATGCTACATTTTTTTACGAGATACTAATTTTTTTTTTTTTAATGTTGAGCCTGGAGCACCAAACGTGCTACTAGTATTTCTTTTTGTATGATTGAATTATGTTGGATCTTGTTATGGAGTAATTTGGCGTTACACATCCTCTCTGTGAATGTTGAAGGCACCATCAGTCAGGTCCCCAGAATTAAAATTTGCCTTCACAATTTAAATCAAGAAAAAGTATTAGTAGACAGAATGCTAATAATGCAAAATATTTTTTTGTAAATAATTAGTTGTGTACCTGTTGTGGTTCGAACGGAAGAGGAGAAGCCAATAACGAGCTCCAATTAACGGCTTGCCACGCAGAATTCCCCGCGGCCGCGTTGCTACTATCAAAATCAGTAATTGATTGTTGAGGCTGTTGTATGTTTGTCCCCGCCGCCGTTGAATTCATCATAGTTGTATTGTGTCCATACGAGGTGGTGTAAGCATGGTTATCAGTAGGGGCAAATTCGTTGCCGTTTATCGGATTCGGTTCAATTGTTAGGTTGATTGGAGTCCGTTCAATCCTTTCATTGGTCAGATTCGGATCAATTCTTTGTCTTTTCGAATGACCCGACTCTTCATCATTCGAATTAAGATCGAGCACTCTTTTTTGGTTAACTTGTGGGTAATTAGTTATGTCTTGATTTGTAACGTAACTTCTTTCTTGCTCGTTATGCGTGTAATTTAATATGCCCTCGTTCAACAATGGATTTCTATTGTGGCCGTGTGCATAATTGAATTGGTTGTCGCTCATTTGCAAGAGCTGAGTATAACTCATTATATCG
Source organism: Luzula sylvatica (assembly GCA_946800325.1). Taxonomy (NCBI): domain Eukaryota; kingdom Viridiplantae; phylum Streptophyta; class Magnoliopsida; order Poales; family Juncaceae; genus Luzula; species Luzula sylvatica. The sequence goes on along the minus strand of OX326960.1, from coordinate 54,739,062 downwards.
TCGTTCAAATCACCAGAGTAGGATACGTTCTTGTTCGTGACCAAATTTCTCTCTTGATTTGGTTGTTGTGGATAATTGGATCTCCCTTCATTCAAAACATTATTCGTCTCTTGATAGGATTGATGTGGGAGATAAAGTAGCTTGTCGGAACCGTCATTGATTGAATTTCTCTCGGGATCAGGTGGATGTATTGAATTGAACGTGTCATCGTTCAAATTTTGTGGATAATTGAAAAGGCCGCCATTCGAAATGGGAGCTCCCTGGTTTTGGGGTTGTGTATTGTATGTGGCGTTTTGATTTGGTTGCACGTAATTAGGCAGCACTTCTGGTTGGGGTGGAATAAAAGTCTCGTTTTGGTTCGGTTGGACGAACAATCCACCAAGTCCTTCTTGTTGCGGCTGCATATTTCCCTGCATAAATATTATGAATAGTATAATATCGTATTTTTAGTACAATTGAAATTTTAATGTTTGTAAAGGAAATAATGAATTTACCCGTGGTCTTGTAGCTTGATTGGAATCGCCAGAATTTAAATCGAGGTTCCTGATACTCAGGAGATAGTTCTGCCATTTAAAATTTTTTTCAGGATTCAGTTTTCTCTTTTATCGTAATTAAAGAAAGATTTTCAACTTAGGTGAATATTATAGGGGTTTTTTTTTCACAAAACTAAGAATATTACCTTTCGTTCAATGACGCGATTACGAAATGTCATGAGAGTTCTGTGGCGATCATCAAAATCAGCTAGAGATGGGTTGCCTTGTTCTCCCGGCTTTGCGTAAAAGAAACTGCATTTAGTTACCAATAAAATAAAGCTTAGTTAGTATGAAGTATTACTTGTTAAAGACAAATAAGATAATTTGAGAAAGTAATTACTTACTTCACATAATTTTGCAAAACTGCAAGGTGTTGCCTGTGTTTTGCCAATTCTGATTGGAGCTCCTGCAAATGGAAAAATGAAATACAAATTCTCACTTAATTAGAACCTAAATTTAATTGAACTAACTACTTTAGATTGATTGTTTAACATATTAAACTAAATTGATTTAAACAAGTTAAAGTTTACTTAAATAAATAATTGTTACCTCGACCTCCGAGTTAGCATCCGAAGAAGAATCACTATGGTGATCTGATCCATTAGGGCTGGATCCAACAAGTTGAATTTTGTCAAAAATGAAAAAAATAAAGAGTATTACAATTAAATGAACCATTTATTGGGAACAAAACTAAATTAAATATCTACAAAAATGTATAAAATTATTGTACCTGGATGGTTGGCCTTCTGTTTGAGCTTGGGCTTGCGCCACCGCGTCATTCTCAAACTTGACCTTGGTAAGAGTACGCAATAAATTCTGCAGGAATTCAATAAAATTAGTACATTTTGATTATTTGTACTTGTTTATAATGCAAAAATGGCAAGTATCAAAAGTACCTCAGGATGTGGTTCAATCTGGCTGCTAAGACGATGATCAAAAATAAAGTTCACAAGTTAGCATACTAAAATTTGGATTAAAAAATAAATATATTATTAGAATCAAAATTAACATGGGCCAAATAGGTCCATAACCTATTTGATTAAGTGTTCGACACAAAAAAACTATATGTAGTGAAAGATTATGAGATCAACTCACTGATTGATATTAATGGATGGAGGATAAAATAATCTTTTCTATTTATTCTTAAAGAAAATCAAAATTAACATGCGTACCTTCCAGGTCCTTTTTCATGATCAGGGAGATTTATATATCTCATCAGTACATCCTCAAGTCTGATATGCAATAAATAAAATGTATATATTAGTTAACAAAGGGAGAAAAAAATGGCTTGAAAATAAACACAAATTGATTTCACAAAAATGGGATTATGAAACGAAATGTCAATTATTCGGAATTCGTGATGAAAACTGAAAAGAATGAGAAAAAAGTGAAACTGGGATGGGAATTCACCTTGTGCGGCCGCTGAAATGGCTGAGTTTGCCAGAAGGAGAGAACAATATCAAGGCAAGATCAATGTCGCATAAAACGGCTAACTCGTATGCTTTTTTTATGAGTCCATTTCTCCTTTTCGAGTAGGTGACTTGACGGGTCGTTACATTTTGAATTCTTTGAATTGGAACTTTTACTCTTCCCATGTTTACTGATGAGAGAATTAGAAATGCAGTGTGAGAGAGAGAGAGAGAGAGAGAGAGAGAGAGAGAGAGAGAGAGAGAGAGAGAGAGAGAGAGAGAGAGAGGTTTATTGGAGGAAGAAAGAGGGCAGGAGAAACTATGTACAGAAAAAATGAGCGATGGAGAGAGAATGTTGGGAGGGAGTTGGGGAATTCAATTTGTCTGTTGCCTGAACATAAAACCAAATTGCAGCCAATGGCATGACATAATCCCTACCCTTGATATGATTTGATAAGGCCAACGATTTCTTTTTTTTTAGTTTATAAGGCCAACGATTTCAATCTTCAGAATTGATGGCATCCAAACAGTTGATAGTCAAATATGCTGCCTTCTCTTTCAAACGCTGTTAACTTTCTTTTAATTGAAATTCAAATGTTTAATTTAATTTATCTATTCGTGAAACGAAGTTAGACCAATTTAACTTCAATATGACACACACTTCAAATACAACAAAGTGCATCCAAATAGGAGCAATGATCGATTGAATTTATAAAGGTATCATAGATAACAAACAAACAAACACGTAATCGACATTTGACTCAGTGTAACTCGCCCATTTCTTCCAAAAAAAAGAGATAAACATCATTGATAACATCAATCCGTACTTATCATAATCTTAACTAAAATTAATTTTTTTGTTTGCTAATTGGTCCGTATATGTCATATTTAATAAAATTAATTTTGTAGTCCGATTAATCATTAATTAAATGAACCCACATCATCGAGTACTTCTATCTCACTCTTGTGGGACTCAATATATGCTCTCTCTGAATACAAGGATCATTTCTACAAGTGACCTTGTATACAAATTTTCGAAAAGTAACCCGATTTTTTAAATATTCCAAAACTAATCCAAAACTAATTTTAAAAATTCGGTATCAACTGATTTTTAAAACTAGTTGGTTTAATTAAATTAATTAGTTGATTTAAATGTTAATCAACATATGAAGAAAAACCGCCAGGTTTTATAAACCCGTTCATTATTTCAAAACAAATTAACTGATAGAGAATCCCAAATTGTACCATCTCATCTTTATTTACTAATTAACCTATTAATTAACATGATAACTTGTCAAATAATTCTAAATATGGGATATGATCAATGGCCAACACTCTTGTTTGGCCAACGTCGGCCAACAACGATAATTTTGCTAAATCTAAATATCAAAATCAAATTTGAACCGTATATATTTGATCTATATCATTTGAAAATGTTGTAGATTAAATTTCATGAAAAATAAAAAAATTCTATCATACTCATCATAATACTTAAAAGAAATTAACGGTCGAAAATATTTACAATATTATTCATCATTAAATAAATTTTGAAATTCGATTTTTTTGTTTTGGATTTAATTTAAATTATATAGATAGGCTTAGGATGAGTTTTCACAATGTTTCGGATTTTGCTTCATGTAAATCTAAAAAATTATCAAAATAGACGGTTGTGAAAATATGTTATCGATTTTGTTAGATAGAAAAATAGAAATTGTACAAATTTATTCTACATCATATCTAGATGATATAGATCAAATCTATACGGTTCAAATTTGATTTTGATATTTAGATTTAGCAAAATTATCGTTGTTGGCCGACGTTGACCAAACAAGAGTGTTGGTCATTGATTATATCCCTATATATATATATCAACTTTTTTCAATTCAAATCTGAACATAATTTCTCTTGGTAACATAAAATTTGATATATAAACATTGATATGCATTTTTATTCAAATCTTAACAGTATAATATTCAAAATATATCTTTATTCAAACTTTACACAAAAAGTCCAATATGCCTAACTGGGTAATATTCAGACCCGGCCCACTATGGGCATGGATTTGACATATGTCAAATGCTCACCGAAATTTAAGGCCCCAATTTCTTTTTAGGTGTATAGTATTGAAGATAATGTAACATTGCTATTTTTATTAACTGAAGTCTGAAGAGGTGTATTTGGGAGATGTGTAACTTTACTGTTTTAAGATAAAGTTGATAAAACAATTAACCTCTCCAATTTTTACGCAGGCCCTCCAAAAAAATTAAATAACAACAACAAGGTTAATTATGTTGTTAATTAATTAATTTGCATTTTACAGTTTTAATTTGTCAAATAATTAATTTAATATTAATATTTAATTATTATCGTATTTTTTTGTCAGAGGCCCCTAAAATCGCCGGGCCGGCTCTGGTAATATTCATGCTTAAAAGTTTTTATTTATGAGTAAACTTTGATTCCGTGGCAAATTTTAAGAGTAATAAATTTGAAGAAACAATACTGAATCCTAATATTAACTTTGAGAAGAAATCATACCACGAACTGGAAGGAATAATAATAATCATGCGTACTTTTGATTTTAGATCAATGAAAATGATATAGGAGTGTCGCGATTGAATCTAGATCCCTCAGTTGGTCAGAATTTTGTGTTAATAACGTGTTATAAAATAATGATCAAACAAAAACGAGAATTGAAAAAAACAAAGTTTCTTATCGAATGGTTAAAAAATACAATAGCCACTACCCCTTCATATAGGAAAGGTTGAGTGCTAAATCAAGAAATCTCTTGTCTTACAAAACGACACAATACAAATAAATAATACAACATGAAATACAATAAATATTCTATAATTATACATCTTAAATAGCGAAAAAGCCCACTGAATAGTAGAGATATTATGTTTCTCTCAAAAATCCCATAAACCACGAAATCACTACCGTAAATTCGAAAAATCAGCACAAAAATCGATGAAATCAACAAGTGTGTTGATTCCATCAGCATGTTCATGATGAAATTAGGAAGAAAAATTATACTATTCTCCTCAAATTTACCCACCAAATCCTGAATGGTAAGCGTGACATCATTTTGTCATGCTTACCAATTCAGCCACTTCATTTGCATCAATTAATTAAACATCCAATAATATCTAAATAAAATGCAATTAAAAATTTAATTAATTAAGTTATAATTAAACTAATCGATGATCCAATGAATTAAATTTCATTTAAATAATCGAATTAAATTTGAAACTCTCATTTAATCGTGGTGTCATCGTGACAACATCAAGATTTTGTGTGTAAAATATGAAAGCATGGTAAAATACCTCAATTGGGAGACACATATATGAATGGCCCATCTTGGGACAATTTGGCAATATTATCTTCTTCTTTTTTGCTTATGTTTAGGAACTTTCTTCACCATATAATCATTCATAATCTACTTATACGTTAAATTAAATTCATTTACTCGTTAATTACCTACTTATTGCCTAGTTATTTAACACTATATTGAACATCAAATATCAAAATGTTACGTCATCGATGCAATAAGAAAAACTCCGGAAGAAACTTGGATATCACTACTCAATTTTATTCTATTTTTCGGTTAGTACAATTGTTTTCCTTCCTAATTCAATGCAACTAATATCCAAGTGAATCTTCAATCACCAATAATATATGTTGACTTGTTGATTGTATGCACCCAGCCAGTACTACGAATATAATTAACCAATAATTATGACTATTACAACCAGTTGATCCAAACTTTTAAAGTAAATAAATACCTCCAAACATCTATCCTTTCATAACAAAACTAACAAAAAAAAAACCAAAACATGCTTCTTAATAACTTTTTTTTTTTTTTTGTTTGCAAAAAAAAAAAACATGCTTCTTAATAAATTAACCGACAATAATAAGCTAACAAATAAATCACATAATAGAGCATGCATGAGGGTTATCATCGCTGAACAGAGTGGCGAGCTTCTCCTCCTGTCTCGGGACATCGCCGGAGGTAACACTCTCGTCAGTGTCTCTGACAAAGCCGGCCGGAGCCTTCTTGTCGTAGATCTGAGTATCATAAGGATAAGTCACGAGATTGTACGCAACGTACGGCCAGTACTCAGCCTTCTTCCCCGTAGACTGCGCCCTCTTCAAAACTTTATGCGGCTCCACGAACCCACTCACAGTCACCAAGCTCTGTTTCCTACTTATCTCCACCGTTTCCACCCCTGGTTAATAGCAAACAAATTGAAGGGAAGGAACTAAGAGGAGTTTCGAAGATATCGAAGAAATTAAGGGTGAAAGAAAGTACCTTTCATGTTGCTGAAGAGTTTCTTGAATTTAAGTTCACAGCCATCACAGTCAATCTTGATCTTGAGCTCCACCGTATTGAACTGTTTCCTCTTCTTTCTCTGGTAGATGTGGTGCCCATTTTCAATAAGATCCAAACAGAAGCTCAAGCTGCCTCCCATGGTGATGTGATGTTGATATTCTCTTTTTTCTCCTTTTGGTTTCTAAATTTGAAATTCAAAAGGAAAAAGGAAAGAGGAAACGGGTTATACATGAAGGAAACTGCATGATTATATAGTTTGGAAAGGTGGTGAAGAAAGAAAAGGACCACTTAATTTGCAGGTTTTTTTCTTCTTCAAGTAGGTTAAGCAGAAAGCCAAGGAAACGAAGTCACCAAAGATGGATATGTGTAAATAATTAACTAAGCAGACTTTCTTTACGAGACAATGATGAATAGAAGTAAATGTAGAGTGAATTTAATGCCAACTCTCTTCACCTTAAATCGTTTGTTCTCGAAGCCTTGCTTAAATAGGCCTTTCAAAAGCTATTAAATAAAGTAAATAGACCTCTCAAATAACAAATAACAATGATATTTCGACCTATATTAGGCTATATAGCTTTATTTATTGTTGTGAAAATGCACAGAAAATTAAAGAACTCAAAAAAAATGACAGAAAAATGTTCCAGGTCCAGGTTAAATAATTAAAAATGAGACATTAATGATCCACTAATATAAGGGAAATTTTACTCTTCCTCCCAGATTCCTCCACACATCGACGATATGGGGGATTAACAGCTAATCATCATCTTAATTAACAAAAAAATAGTGATGTACACCCCCTAGTACTCTCCCTCCCACATCATTGATGACGTGGATATGATTTAACACTTTCAAAATTAACACACAAAAACATGATTTAACATCTTAATTTATGATTTAATTATCTTAATTTATAATTGAACATACAATTAAGATGTTAAATCATTAATTAATGTGTTAATTTTTAAGATGTTAAATCATATCCACGCCATCAAGGATGTGGGGAGAGAGGTGGGGGGTATGTCCAACTTTTTCTTTAACAAAAATAAACTCTAATAACAATTAATAAATATTAATTATTAACTGACCTTAATTATATATTAATTAATTATTAACTGAATGTTCTTTTGCTAATTAATATGGTGATTAGTTGTTAATTCACCATATCGTCCATGTGTGGGGGAAGTAAAGGAGCTCCTAATATAATACCCGTTACCTCTTACATGATTAACCAACCACATGAATGGTTTAAACGATTGCTTGTGAAATTGTGATAGTGTGTTACAGTAGTGATGCCAGTAGGCCAGCCGCCAGGTACAAGAAAGAAATCACAGATGGGAAAATGTCAAAGGCCAAAAATATATCACGAATTTAATTGCAATAGGAAGTTGTTCTGCTATCAAAGAACCAATGGAGACCTCCCTCAAGATTTGTTTGGTATCATTTCCATTTTTTGTGCTTTTTTAAAAAAAGTTTTTGATGTTTGTTCTAATTTTTGTTCTGTTTTATGAAACCAGAAATAAAATTTATGTTAATTTCTAATGAAAAAATATATAGCTACATGTTTAGTTAAATAAAATATTTGTCTGTTTTAAATTTTATGGAAATTTTCAAATAACCAAATAACGTTTATTGAATTTGTGAAAAAAACCCTAATTTTTTGAAAACAAAAAAAAAAAAACTTTAAACGAGGTTTCATTTTCAAATACTCATTATAGGGTTATAGGGATTAATCTTAACATTTCATGGTGTTAAAAAAAAATTGGACCAAAATATCATTCTATTTTCATATTTAATTTTATTAAACCTCTTTTTGTATTATTTTATTAATTAAATTTTTTTTTGGAAATACTTTGTAACATATACTAATTTAAAAAAATTATATGTCATATACATAATTTTAAGATTTTATTTATTATATATTTTGTCATACAAAACTAGCATTATAAACAAATGTATAGAAATATTCTTGAAAATATATTGACAAAATAATACTATTTTAGTATTTAGTTTTAATTCTCAATAATTATTAACTTATTAATAAAAAATAGTTACTTAAAATAGTATTTCTTGCCAAATTAACAATTAATGAACGAACATTAAAATAATATTGTCTAGTTTTAATTACATTAGTTCTTTTGATGTCAACGTCTAGTTTGATTTCAACAGCTAGTTGTATTAACAATAAATGGATATTGAAATTAAATGCTAAAATATTATTATTTTCTGGAGCTATTTTCAGGAGTATTTTTTAATATCTTTGCTTTCTTTAATATTTAATGATAGTTTTGTAAGGCAAAGTATATAATAAATAAAATATTAAAATTATGTATATGACATATAGTTTTTTTTTAATTAGTATATGTTAAAAAATTTTATGAATTTTTTAAAATTAATAAAATAATAAAAAAAAAGGTATTTGAAAATAGAGGGGTATTTTTGTCCAAATTAAATATGAAAAATAGAGGGGTAGTCCAATTTTTTTTTAAAAATAGGAGGGTATTTGAAAATAGAACCTTGTTTAGAGGGTTTTTTGTGGAGTTTCAGAAAAATGAGGGGTTTTTTACAAAGTCAAAAAAAAGTTAGGGAGTTATTTGAAAATTTTCCTAAATTTTATTTTGTCAATTTATATATTTTGGCATTTATATAATGTTTTACACTGCCAAAGTCACGTGATCAGAAAAAATATTTTTTCGCCGATATATTTTCTTACGATGACTTTTATTTAAATGATTTCGTGTATTTTTGATGTATGTAAAAATTTGGTTGCAAAACCACAAAAAAAGGAAAAAAAATGTATTTCTCGTTTTCAAAATCATGTTATAACTTGTACCCGTAGCTAATTATCGAAAAAAAAATATTCTTAAAAAAAAGAAGAAAAAAAGAATTTTGTTATAAAAAGATGTGGAAAAGGACTGTGATGTTAATGATATGCCTTAATTTAGAAGAAAGAATAAATATAAATAATCAATGCATGATAAAAGGATGTAATCTTACTTCAAAATTCAAATTCGAATTAGAGAGTGATGGTGCACGTTCGGGAATATTTGAATTAGATGAACTCAAATTAGCCACCTGCTTTTAAGACCATTATATATATATTGTTCTTGATTCTTATGTTGATATCTTGCCCAAATCAACTCTTTGATTTTTTTTTATTATAAAGGGGTTTCTCATTCATTTAAATACATTAAACTCTAGTTAATAATAATACAACCTTGAAATGTAAATTGAATCTTAATTAATACGACTTGACTACGAGTCAGCACATCTCAAGAAGACTTTCACAACAAAAATAATAAACTTAGCTTTCCAAAACTTTATAATATGTATGTAAAGACATAAGATTGCACATCATATATACGTATAAAAATAAATAAATCACTCTACAAACTTTATAATATCTTTGATTTTTTATATCGTCATTCCAGTTTGATGTTTGAATTGGTCTTCAATAAGACGTCCTCAATTCCATTACAATCGTGTGCATTCAAAACTTGGCCAACATTTAAACAGAATCGGTTCAATCTAAACCTAACGAATAAATTGCATCATCAATAGAGTAATGATATGACTACATAAATCCACCACAAATTGAAAATAAATGCATAAATTTATGATATTAATTACTCAAATATATGTTATAAATCAAACATAAATTTAAATACTTTTGTCCACATCATTACTCTCATTTATTAAAGTGATTTGATGTTTACAAAAAAAAAAGACAAATTGAATACAAATGCATAAATATTTAAAATCAATTGTAAAATAATACATATAAATGTTTACAAAAAATATCATAATTGTAAAAATTGTTAATTAATCAACGATTCAAATTTGGCAAGATATCATGATCTTATTATTGAAATAAGAATTTAGATTAATTTGACTGTTTTAAATTTCAAAAATTGTTAATTGTGATAGTATAACGTAAGAGAATTGCTCAAAGATGGATGAAAATAAGAATTTAGATTAATTTGACTGTTTTAAATTTTATATTACCAATATATATTTTACCATGCAAATATATCTTCCATGGTATACATCTTTTTTTCATCAATATATTACCAATGTATTGTTTCGGTATCAATATATTATGTTCAACCAACAAATAAACAATGTCAATATACATTTTAGCATAATAATTCTATTTTTAGTGATAAATTATTATTATTTGTATCATTAAATTAGTGTTTACTATCAATATATTATTTCTTTAGTGTGGATACAAGTTATTTTCCTTGTCAATATAATATTTTCCTTCTTAATGTACCAATTTTATGGTATTTAGTCAATGTATTATTTTTGTGCCAATATCCTATGTTACGCGGAGCGGATACTTCAAAAATTCAGAAGTATCACGAGATACGGGTATCCGATATGGATACGGATGCGATACGGCTCGGATACGTATCGGATACGTCACGTGGCGTATCCGATTATTTTAATATTTATTATTTTAGGATACGGCGAAATACGTCAGGATACGGCTGAGATACTCCATTTATGATACTTCGGCTCATTATATATTTCAGTCAATATCATATTTTTAAATAAATTATATATGATGCTTCTAGAATATTTCTAGGATATTTTTAGATTACTTTGAGGATATTTCTAGAATAAGTTTAAGATATTTTTATGATACTTGTGTTGTTTAGATGATTTTATTTATTATCATGATATTTAATCTACATTATTATTTATTTATTGTATTAGTTATATATTATATAACTATATTAAAATAATAATTATATAGCCGTATTCGTATCCGTGATTTTTTGAAAATTGTTGTATCGCCGTATCCGTATCGTATAGTATACGATACCCGTCTCCGTACCCGTGCAACATAGCCAATATCTTTTACACCTCGTATGTTGTCCTTAGTAGCAATATATTTTTTTTTATTGTTAAATACACTATTTTCATGTAAATATATTATTTTCGATGTCAATATATTATTTTAGTGGGCTTTCTTTATATAATGCTTTTCAATATCAAATGTGACATGTTTTGTGTGATCATAACCAATATATTTTTTTCAGTGCTTATAGTTAGTATTTATTGAGTAATTCTACACAACATTCTCTCGCAACGTGCTCTCGCAGCAGGAGATCGTACGTTGGATATTGTATTCACACTATAAAATAGTTTAACTTAATTCAATCCACACCGTACACCTCATCATCCAACTGTCAGTCATGTTGCGAGAGAATGTTGTGTAGAATTACTCAGTATTTATTATGTCAATATATTACTTTCCACACTAGTATAAACATATATATCCTGTTTTTTTATTTTGCTTTCAAAGTCCGTAACGATAAACATATACATTCATTGTTTTTTACAATAACTTCTATTAAAGAGAATTTTTCGGAATACCCTAATTTTTCTGGGAATTATGAAAATTCCCTTAACTTTTTATATTCCCTAAAAAAAATTCTGTATTTTGTTTTGTTTCTTTAAAAACCCTCTAATATTGTTAGATTTCCTCAAAATCCCTTAACTTTTTGTTATGTCTTTTTAGATGACCATTATTGCCCCATGGTTTTATTTTATGAATCCCCATAACTAATAAATAATGCAGTTATTAAAATATTATATAAAAATACAATAAAATATTATTTTTCAATATACATTAATTTAATAATAAAAAAATTTGAACATATTGGTAAAAAAAAGTTTCGAAAAAACATTGTTACTATAATAATATTTAGGAAATTTTTTCAAAGTAACCAAGTTGGAAAACTTTATACCCGAAATAACCAAGTTTTGAACATAATTCCCAAAATGTCTTTTGCGGGGTACCATTCCGCGCCGGGCGGAGAATGGTTGTCCACTTTTCCTTAATTACTGACCTGGGGAGATTAAAAAGCAATTAAGGAAAAGGCGGAGAATGGATGTCCGCCTGATTTTAATTGAAAAATTGATATTTGCTCCCAAATTTTACCATAACATTATCTATGTTCTAAATTAGTATATTTAATTAAAATAATAACTAGTACATGTTGGCTGTTACCTTAATACGTATTTAATAATTATTCGAATACTTAAATTTGAATAAATTTTACTGAATATTTAATTATATATCTTAATTATCAATATAATTGAACGTGATAACTAAATAATGGATAATTCGGCGGGTACGTTTTGGAGTAGAATAAATTTTTTATATATTTTTTCAAACGTGTCACGTGGTGTTTGTAGATATTAAAAAAAAAATTATTCTACTCCAAAATGTACTCGCCGAATTATCCATTATTTAGTTATTACGTTCAATTATGTTGATAATTAAGAAATATAATTAAATATTCAGTAAAATTTATTCAAATTTAAGTATTCGAATAATTATTAAATATGTATTAAGTTAGCAGTCAACATGTACTAGTTATTATTTTTATTAAATATACCAATTTAGAACATAGATAATGTTATGGTAAAATTCGGAAACAAATACCAAATTTTATCATACATGTTCTAAATTAGTATATTTAATTAAAATAATAACTAGTACATGTTGGCTGTTAACTTAATACGTAATTAATAATTATTCGAATTCATAAATTTGAATAAATTTTAATGAATATTTAATTATATATCTTAATTATCAATATAATTGAACGTGATAACTAAATAATGGATAATTCTCGGAGAAAATTAATTTTCTTTTAATATCTGACACACGCGTGAAAAAAATATATAAAAAATATATTCTACTGCAAAATGTACCCGCCGAATTATCCATTACTTAGTTATTACGTTTAATTATGTTGATAATTAAGAAATATAATTAAATATTCATTAAAATTTATTCAAATTTATGAATTCGAACAATTATTAATTACGGATTAAGTTAATAACCAACATATATTGGTTATTATTTTAATTAAATATACTAATTTAGAACATAGATCATGTTATGATAAAATTTGGCATTTGTTTCCGAATTTTACCATAACATTATCTATGTTCTAAATTGGTATATTTAATAAAAATAATAACTAGTACATGTTGGCTGTTAACTTAATACATATTTAATAATTATTCGAATACTTAAATTTGAATAAATTTTACTGAATATTTAATTATATTTCTTAATTATCAACATAATTGAACGTAATAACTAAATAATGGATAATTCGGCGGGTACATTTTGGAGTAGAATAAATTTTTTTTAATATCTGGCAAACACCACGTGACACGTTTGAAAAAATATATAAAAAATTTATTCTAATCCAAAACTTACCCGCCGAATTATCCATTATTTAGTTATCACGTTCAATTATATTGATAATTAAGATATATAATTAAATATTCAGTAAAATTTATTCAAATTTAAGTATTCGAATAATTATTAATTACGTATTAAGTTAACAGCCAACATGTACTAGTTATTATTTTAATTAAATGTACTAATTTAGAACATAGATAATGTTATGGTAAAATTTGGGAGCAAATATCAATTTTACAATTAAAACCAGGCGGACTTCCATTCTCCGCCTTTTCCTTAATTGCTTTTTAATCTCCCCAGGTCAGTAATTAAGGAAAAGCGGACAACCATTCTCCGCCCGGCGCGGAATGATTCCCCGCAAAAGACATTTTGAGAATTATGTTCAAAACTTGGTTATTTCGGGTATAAAGTTTTCCAACTTGGTTACTTTGAAAAAATTTCCTAATATTTATTTCCATGATTTATTCAATTAACATACTACAAATTTAAATCCAGATTTGATTTAAAATATCCATAATTTGAAATTAATATATACGTATTAATGATATTACATAAAAATACATAAAACATATAATAATTGTTGAAAAAGATATAGTAATATTTTTCAGAAATATGTACTAATTTTATATTTTCCAACATATTTGTATGAAATAATTTTGATAATAAATATATATTGTAATATTTGTTTAAATTAATTTTTATTTTTTCCATTTATATAAAATACATAATACTACTTAAATCATGGGGCAAAATGATTATTTATAAATACCGAACAAATTACTAATTCATTATACCAGATAACACGAAAAAATACATGAACCCAAAGATGTGAAAAAGAGTGACGATGTTATCATTGGTAACCTCATCACTTAATTAGGTAAATTCATTAAAATCTTTAATTAATTAAATTAAGGTTTAATTTATCGTTTAATTTAATTAACATGCCAATTAGCATTTAATATTATTATATTAAAATGAATTGGCGTAATGGCGGGTCATTAAAAATTCTTAATTAAATTAATTAAAGAGACTAATTAACTCATTTAATTGAGTGATAATGTGATTAATGATAACAACATCATTCTTTTTTCACATATTAGAATACCGTATCAAACTCTCAAATATCACTGTACAGTACAGGTGGGCAAATGGTTTGGTTTATTTGGGAACCGAACCGAACCGGTCGAATTCGGTTTAATCGGTTCGGTTTTACGGTTCATTCGGTTCGGTTCGGTTCAAAAATTGATATTATTCGGTTTATTCGGTTCGGTTCGGTTTTGGTATTTTTAAAACCGATTAAACCGAACCGACCGAATTAGTATTATTTTTCATGTTTTTATTATGTATATTTAAAAAAATTAATATTTCATATTGTAAAATTATAAATAATATAATTATATTTTATATGATTTGTTTTTATATTTTTTTTGCTAAATAAAATTTGAATTTTATCATTATAAAGCTTCTTATTCGGTTCAACCGAACAAACCGAATAAGAAATTCGGTTTAATCGGTTCGGTTTTAAATCGGTTCAAATTTTATTCGGTTCGGTTCGGTTTGATTCGGTTTGATCTTAATCGGTTCGGTTCGGTTCGGTTCGGTTCAACAGAATGCCCACCCCTAAGTCTGTACTTACGTATATCCCTGTCATTTATCATATTATCATCATTCTTTTTTCACATATTAGATCATGCAGTGCGAAAGAAAGATTGGTTGGTAGTTGTTCATTCCAACTCCATGACCGCCATACTTTATTAATACCAATAGTATCTGTATGACACATCATGTTAAAATAATGATATGATAATCAATATAAAAGTACTTGTATCATTTAGATTATAGTAAAACTTTACATCTTAATTGATTGACACAGAAAAAGAAAGAAAGATGCATGACGAATTGGAGAAAGTTTATATTTGTTTGACTTGTGCATTATAAGAAATGGGAGAAAATCAAGAACTGTCTAAAGCAATAGTGTAGGATTATCTACGTGAATATGATAATGGGATAATCTTTTTCCATTTTTTGATCCGAGTTTCTCTATTTTTATTATCGTAGATAATTGAACAGCTCTTCTAAATATTCTTTTCTTTTGATAGGGTTGATGTGAAAGATTGAATAGCTCGGTAATTCTAAAATTTCTAAGATTTCTAAGTAATTTAGTCTACTACCACCTGGTAAAAGTTTTTTCTTTTTTACCTTCTAAGTTAATTAGAGAAAGTAATAACATGTTACAAACATGCACTAAAATAAAGAAACAAAAATTAATATAAATTTTAAGTTAATAAAAAATAGTCTTTTTATGCAAATTCGATCCCCTGCTAACCTCTTTTTTTTTTTCATTTTTTTTTTCTATGATAAAATGGACGAGGTTAACTTAATTAATGATGTAAAATAACAATCATTCAATGTTATAAAATATGAGCTAATCAGAGTTTGCATTGGTTTCTTTTTTGCCGTATTATAAAATGAGTAATAATGGTAATATCGAAACGAATTAATGCTATAAAATGTCATAATAGGTAGGTTTATCTGATTTATATAAAAACGAAAATTTGTTCCAAAAATCAACAAAATAATCATGTTTTCATTTTTAAATTATGCAATTGACAAGTAAAAAATCTACATAAAAAAAATTAAAAATCAGGCAATATAACTGTTGAACCATTAGTACTTCGATAATAACTTGAGTTACACGAAAGATAAATTTGATATTTTGTGTATCATTTATCAATTTTTTATAGCTCAAGTACTACTCTGTTATTAAGTCAATTATATCTATATTTAAAAAAAAAAAAAACTTTATACGTGAAAAGATGCAAAATGATTCGGTGGAGTATTGAAAGAACAGAAGAAAATATCCTAACAAATAACAAGTCAAAAGTCAAGAGTTAAACAATTATATTACGTTGAAAGAAAGAATATATGATATATTATGTTAGGAAAATGTTCTACCTCTCCCTTATATTCCGTCCCAACTCTTGATGTGGTCATCATAAGAATTAACATCATCAAAACTTAACATCTTAATTATTGTTTAACATTTTAAGTTATGGTTAAATCATAAATTAAGATGTTAAATTTGATGGTGTTAATTTTTATGATGACCACATCAAGAATTGGGGGAGTATAAGGGGGAGGTACATCATTATGTTATGCTCACCCTCTAATTTCTTGTTTGAATTGGTCTCCTCTCCTAGCATATACTTCATAATGATGTCCTTCATTCCATCACCATCGCCATGTATCCAATAATTCCATTTCATTTTCTTCATTATTCACACGCAATTAGACTTAATTAGTCAATAAAAGAATAGCTCTTCAGTCTCAATATAATCATATACTACTTGTTACTTGTTACTAGCCTAAACAAAGAAAAAGGTCCCTATATTAGTAGAAAGTTTCCCTATGATGGAACCAATCTTTTGCACTTTCACGGTTTCACCATACAAATTAAAAAATAAAGCAACGGTGTAGAAACTAAAAGAACCAATCCAAACTAGAACTAGATATCTTGTCTCCCCATATTTGATATGATTTCTATACGCCAATAATTTGTGTCGAGCACCATATTCAATGTCACTTTAAATTTAATATAGACAAAAATTGTCTATATTAGATATGGAAAATGTTGGACATACACGTAACTCCAAATTTTTCTTCAAAAGAATTGATGACGTGAATATAACTTAATATTTTAGTTCATAATTTACAGTCTTAATTGATGTCAAATCATGAATTAAAATAATTATACCACAAATTAATAAATCATGCATTAATGTGTTAAATTTATTATTTAAAAATTATATCATATCATTAAGAAGTGTGGAGAAGAAGTTCTAGAAAATATACGTCACAACCAATGTTTTAAATTGCGATATTGCGGTCCATTGCGGTCGGGTCTTTTTTGCAGCGGATTGCGTTTGCGGGCGTAATTGCGGCGCAATAACCTTAATGCGGACAGTCGTTGCGATAAAAAATTATGTAAAAATAATAGTTTGTTTAAATATATTTTTCACAATATTTTTTATCACCAATAATATCATAAAATTTTCTTTATAATTTTCTTCTAAAAAGAATAAAAAAATTGATTGTCCATGAACTTTTTCAATGTAAATAAAAGTTGTTCATAAAATTTCCATTAAAATAGAAATTATACGGGATCTTTGGAATTGTATTTTGTTGAAGAATTTTTTATCGACATCCTAAAAATATCAAAACACTATAACTCAAATTTTAAATCTAAACATAAATGAAATACAATGAAAATTACTAAATTCATACATTTATAGATGAAAATGATACATTTTAGAAGTTATATACGTTATGAGCATATTTTATCAAATATTTTGATAATAAAACATGGAAACTAAGTATTAAATAATCACAAAATTTATGTTATAATATTTATATTAAATAATTCTCGATAAAATTACTTTAACGTGTATTTTTTGTTTAATTTAGGGTAAAAGAAAAAAATTTCACAAATTCAATCCCATCACTGCATTCCTCTCTTCGAGACGAGCGATTTCGATATAAATTTCATGTAATTTGGTGGAAGGATGAGAAAATTACAACGATTTGAATATTATCCGCAATATCATCCAATATATCCGCAATATTACCGATATCTCGCCGATATCTCGCCGCAATTTCCGCAATATCGGAAAAACGCTATATGCCGCAATATTTCGTTGCGAAATTGCGATTCTAAATCCCAGGCCGCAATATCCGCAATATCGCCGCAATATCGCCGCAATTTTAAACACTGGTCACAACTCATTAAATATTCATAAAATTTTTAATTGTTGATGACATTTTAGAAGAAACTACAATGATCATCAAAAAAAATGCCATATTTCTTGCATGAACAAGGTGGTCATGTAATTTGGGCTATTTACGTCAAAAATGAAATATATAATAAGAAAAGAAAAAAACAACCTGATTAATATACAATAATATCAAGCAAATGCACTATAATCAGCGAATATAACGAAGGCCATCAATGGACTTATGTGTTGTGCATATGCCGGTAAGTCAGGACCCATCATAACACGTCACGTGACAGTTTTTTTTTTTTTAATATATGTTTTGTCATTTTGGCCTACTCATGTAAAAAAATATATATAGTCAGAAGAAATTATACAAACTATTACTCACGTAAAAAATTGTATACGGAATTTTTTTCAAAAACCTCTTAACTTTTTTGAAAATTACAAAAAATATTTATCTTTTTAGGTTTCCTAAAAAATCTCCTATTTTTTTGTTTCTTCCAGAAATTCAGTATCATTTTTAGATTCCCTAAAAAATCCTATATTTTGTTATGGTTTTAAAGATGACCATTATACTCTTCATAATTTTATTTTATAAATCTCCATAATTTAATCAATAATACATATATATATTAAAATATTACATAAAAAATATAAAAAAAAATAAATGTTAAAAAAATAAATACATATAGATATTATAGTATTATAATAAATAATACATATATATATATATATATATATATATATATATATATATATATATATATATATATATATATATATATATATATATATATATATATCATTTCACCAATTGTTATATTTTTTTTGAAATTAAAATTAGGGATAATTTCTGGGAGGTCCCTGCTAAAATTCAAAATATCAAATTTATCCTTTTAAAATCAAACAACTTACAAATTAATCTTTTCAAAATAAAAAAATCTATCAAATTTATCCAATCAAAACTAAACAATATCATATATATCCAAAACATTAACTTGTGGTATAATTAACCAGTAACCACTGTTTATAATTATTAACATTAATAAAAGCACTAATTACAAATCCAAAAAAACCAAAATTAGGTCCCTATACGAAGAAAAAGGTCCCTATATTAGAAAGTTTCTTTATGATAGGAGTCATAGGACCAATCTTTTTTGCACTTTCACCATACAAATTAGAAAATAAAGCAACCAATCCGAACTAGACCTAGCTAGCTTCTCTCCTCATATTTAATGTGATTTTTATACGCCAATTATTTGTGTTGAGCATCATATTCAATATTCAATGCCACTTCAAATTTAATATAGACAAAAATCTTGTTTATATTAAGTATGAAATATGTTCCACATAATTCAAATTATTCTTCGTAAGATTTGATGACATAATTATGATTAAACATTTTAAGAATTAACTCTTTAATTCATAATTTGAGATCTTAATTGATATCAAATCATAAATTAAAATAATCATATTATAAATTGAAGTGACAAATCATACTTTAATATGCTAAATTTAATATTTAAAAATCATGTATAGGTGTGGAGAAGAGTTACATGAAATATACATCACTACTCGTTAAATATCCATAGAAAATATAATCATTGATGATATTTGAGAAGAAACTACAATGATCATCAAAAGAATGTCATGCTTCTTGCATGATCGAAGTGGTCATGTAATTTGGCCTATCTACGTCAAAAATGAAATATATAATAAACAAAATAATTAACGAAAACAACTTGATTCATATACAATAATTTCAAGCAAACGCATTATAATCAGAAAATATAACAAGAGCAACCAATGAAGGTCTGTGTTGTGCGTGCCGGTAAGTTAGGATCCATTCATGCATGCACCTCTCGTGACAGTTTGTTTTCTTTTTTTCGAAAAATAAACATTTGTAATTTTGACCGTCTAGATCAAAAAAATATAAATCTATTAAAAAATAAATTATACAAACTATTGTTCATATAATTTTTTTGAAATATTCCCTAACTTTTCGGAAAATTACGAAAAACCCCTATCTTTTAAATTCCGTAAAAAAAACCTAGATATTTTTTTCTTCCCACAAAAATCCTGTAACATTTTTAGATTTCCTCCAAAAGCTTCTAGGTTTTTGTTATGTTTTTAAAAATGACCATATACCCTCCATAATTTTATTTTATAAATCTCCATAATTTAAATAATACATAGATATTAAAAATACAAAAATGTAATAATTGTTAAAAATAAATGACACATAGATATTATAATATTATAATAAATAATACATAGATAATAAAATATTATAATAAATAATACACAATATCATTTTTAACAGTTATTATATTTTTCAACAATTATTATATCTTTTTGAAATTATGAGTAATTTCTGGTATGTCTCCTAAAGTTCAAAATATTAAATTTATCACCATAAAATTGACAATATCAAATTTATCCTTTCAAAATCGAACAACTTGCAAATATACCTTTTCAAAATAAAAAATCCATTTACCAATAGTCCCTTGGTCTAGTGGTAAAATGTTTAGCACAAGATATCAAAATTCAAGGATTCAAGTCCCATTGGTATCACAAATAAAAAAAATGAAATCAATAATATCTATATTTCATGGATTATGTTTCGCTTAAGAAAACAAATATTCATCAAATTTATGCACTCAAAACTAAGCAATATCACATATATCCAAAACATTAACTTATCATTTAATTAACCACCGTTTATAATTACTTAGGGTTTTCTTTGTAAACATGAATTCCAATCCACCTAGTGTTTAGTAGACATACTGGTAAGCACCAAACATAATTAATGTACTCTCTAAAAAACAGAAAACCAAGGCCGCATCCTGTCATGTAGCTCCAATCCAACCAGCACCAATCGATAACAATCTCTAAGTACAGATTTTCTATTTTTTATTGTTTAGTATAAAAAATGAGTAAATGTAATGTTTAGTATATCAGTTTATATATAGTTTAGTATAGTTAACCATTGATCCAATCCACGTATACCATAATCTATAATTAACTTTATTGAAGTTAATTGTAGACTTAATTAAGCAATTGAGAGAGGGGATTAAGAAGATAATTAAAGATATTTTTCATTAATCAAAATGTTATTTGTTAGTTACAACTCTGAAGCACTATCACACACATATATACTATTACAATGATTAATCTACACCATTCGTCTATAACTGCTTTGATCCTAACCGTACATCATAATAACCATAGATTTCTAAAGCCCAGTACACTTACAAATGATAAAGCCCATAACATAAACTAAAGTTAATAAGGGCATTTAACTCTAAACCCTTATGAACTGGAGATGGAATCTCAACGGTAACAAGAGATGAAGATCACACCTCCAGTTTATTTGAACTAGAGTCGTCATGTACAACCATGATCACTAACTCCCCCCCGCAATCGTAACGGGCGGATCCACGACAGGGAGCTCGGTACTTAGAGATTGAAATCTGGCAAAGGAACGCCATTTGTGAGGAGATCAGCCAATTGGTTGGTAGAAGAGAGGAATTTTACCAGCAATTCCTTTGAAGCAACCTGTTCGCATACAAAGTGATAGTCTATTTCAATGTGCTTCGTACGAGCATGAAATACAAGATTGGAAACGAGATATGTGGCTCCCAAATTATCACAGTAAAGAGTAGGTGGTAGTGATTGAGGAACGTGTAATTAATGCAGTACATATTGCAGCCAAATGGCTTCAGGGATAGCCAGAACAAGGGCCTTATACTCAGATTCAATACTGGAACGACACACAATTGATTGTTTCTTGAAAGACCATGAAATGAGATTGGAGTCAAGGAAAATATAATAACCAGCAGTTGATTTTCGATCATATGAGAATCCAGCCCAGTCGACATCAGAGTAAACATGAAGAGATAGATATGAAGATTTGAAGATATATAAACCTTTGGTGATGGTGCCCTTCAAGAGTCTAATGATTCTCTTAACTAACCCCCAGCGTGCATCTTGAGGTCTATGCATAAATTGGTTGGCCTTATTGGCAGCAAAGCTGATATCTGATCGATTAAGGGTGACATATAACTGAAAGCCATCAACAAGGCTATGATAAAAGTGAAGGATCAAGATGAGGTGAGCCTTTAAATTTTGAGAATTGTTAGCATGTAGCAATATGGGCGGAGACTGGATTTGCTACATGCGGATTTGCTCGGCTGACCAATCGATGAATATAGTGAGATTGATTTAGGTGAAAGCCCGGAGAGTTTGGTTTGAATTCAATTCCAAGAAAATATGAGAGAGAACCAAGATCTTTAAGACCGAAACAGTCATGGAGAGTAGAGATGATGGACTGAATGACATTTGAGTTGTCACAAGTGATGAGAATATCATTCAGATAAACAAGCATATAGGTAACTAAATGAGTAGTCTTGGCAATAAATAAAGAAAGTTCGGCTTGAGAAGAGATAAATCCTAAGGAAAGCAAAGTAGTGGAAAGTTTTTGAACCAAGTTCCAAGGGCTTGCTTGAGACCATATTGTTGGCTTGTTTGATATGATTCAAAACAATATTAATTTTTACTAACGGTTTCATCTTAAGTGTGAGTAATATATATACGATATGATACACAATGTCATACGTGAAGACGAAGAATCGGAATACTACCCGGTTAATATATTGAAGAAACTCGTTAATTGATTAATACACAAATGGAGAATCGGAATACTACCCGGTTATATATATTGAAGAAATCCGTAAATGAAGATCTCACAAACGAAGAACTAAATCTGTAGAAGATTCACCGAGAAATACCAAGAAGATTACAACATAATATTCAACGGGGAGCGCATACAATACTTGAAGATAAACACCGAAAAACTCCAAAAATGGACATGAAGAAATCCGTAGAAGACTTGAAGATTTGAAGACCCACACGATTCCAAATCATTGTTTGGTATACTCCAAACATACCCTAGAAGTAGTGGAACAAATCTCGAAAGATTTGACGAAGTGAAAATCCCAAGAACCCTCAAAATTGTGCAAAATAACACTATCCGTCCGGACGCCAGAATTAAGCGTCCCGACAGACTGTACTGTCATGTTTTGCAAATAAGAAGAAATGAAAATGGTAAATTACTCAATGGATTTCTGATCATAATAAAAGTTGTAAATAACTTCATCACCTTTCCAAAATATTGTAGATATCCAATTTGGAGTCATATCCCGAAAGTTATGATGGTTTTACCAACACCGAGTAACCCATCTACCGCCTATTATGTCAAGTTTTAGAGAAGGGAAGAAACAAAATTCATAAATTATTCAAATTGATTTAGGCCTTCAGCAAAAGTTGTAGATAAATTCAAGAGCATTCCATAAATATAAAGATTATCAAATTCGGTCTAATATTGAGAGAGCTATGATGATTTTACCTGCAGCCCAATAAGCAATTCAACCCAATCTAGAATAGAAAAAGATATGAAGAAATATAGAAGACTAACTTTATCCCCGCACGATTGCGTTGTACAATTTGGAGTTATTGTGTGATTGTGCGGGATAGTTTGGTGTTATTGTGTTGTTTGTGGGAAATTATAATTACCAAAAGAAAGAGGATAATATGAATAAAAAAAACATAACCCAATTAACGCATTAAAGTTTTGCAATTATTTGATATCTTCAAAACATTTCAATAAGCATATTTGGTTTTTGTATCGACACATAACATACAAAAAACAGGTTTGAACATGACATAAACATATAGATAGCAAAAAGGATAGCTGAAGAGAGAAAAAAAACTTTCGTAAACAAATTCACGGATATGTGACAGAGTCGCTACTACTCATGACAGACTCTTGACGCAATGATTGTTGGGCAATTCATCCCCTCTCGGAGAAAGATGTGTCATCGTTGCCTAAATACAGTTCCCATAAATGCATGCATCAAGTTTTGCTTTGATTGTTATCGTTAGTTCGTTAACAAACTTTTCAACATAGTAATATAATAACTAGGATGGAATTTGTCCACAGTCATCGCACTCAATGAGAATGTCGAACGTAGAACAACTCTCAGTTTTTCTCTGTTTATGGCAACTACTTTCTCAAAACCTTTGCAGATTTCAGCTGCTTTTTCACAACATTAGTGATGAAATGGTACGTTTGATATGCTTAAAAATATCTGGCATCAAATGAAAATATTAAATACGTTATATACAAATTGGCAAAATTGGAAACTTGTTTCGAATATTTAAAGTGGAAAGAGGTGAAGACATAACAAAATAAAACACAGAAAACTTAGATTAAACTAATATTGCAACAAATTTGGAATTTTGTTTAGGTTATGTGTCTTTATGTTGTCCTTTATTCAACATGAATTAGATTGAATAATTTAGTGTTTCTTTTCGTTTGCGAAATAGATAAGTTTAGTTCAAAAATAGCAGCCTGAAATTTTTTTCATTATGGTATTAAGTAAGAAAATATACCTTGTTACGGTATTGGAAATGATTTGCGTAAGAATCACATTTTCATTCTCAAAACCCTACATTGCAACCTCTCACCAATAATGTGTCAATGCCAACAAGGAAACATTCAATTATTTTTTTTCATGGAAATGTCACCAAGTATTCTTCTTCTTCATACATGATGCATTGAAAATCTTGTTCATTCAAAGAGATTATGTGTGCAAGTCGACATGTTACGCTTTGAATACGAAACTTCCATCTTGTCGATTCGATTGGGCACACAAAAACGCTTGTCCTCAATTCTTCTTCTCTCCTTTTCGTGCAAGCAGAAAATCCAGCATAAACACATTGAATAGCCATATGATATCAATAACCAAAACAAAATCTGCAAGTCAAATACAAATATAAGAAAGGAAAAACTGAAATTGCATTCATGTTATAAACGAGTATAACACAAGACAATGAAGAAGAAAGGAAAAAAGAAAAAAAATTTAAAATGTAACCTCAAACTGAAACTCTGATCTTTGAAGAAGTCGGAAGAGCAATAAAACTCACTCAAACATCCTTGATAATTTGGCAAGAGTGTTTATTGAATTGATTAGCGCCATTAATGTAACCTCAAACTCACTCAAACGGGTTAATTGATATGTTAATTGAATTGAAATGTCAATTAATATCTAAATCAATCTCATCAGTATGGTCATGCTACATTTAAGGAAAGGAATTGATATTGCACACAATATTCTCACCCTAATAATAAAAGTAACGAGATTGAAATGAATTGTATGTGTTTAATAATAAAAATATTACATTAATGAAATAAATATATATATAAATATTATATAAACAAGATGATCATATTTTTATAAATTTTATTTTATTAATATATTGTTTTATCGATGTTACCATTTTTCTTTATAAATAAATACATTATACACATATATATAAAAATATAATATATACGAGATATGATCAATGGCCAACACTCTTGTTTGGCCAACGTCGGCCAACAACACTTATTACACTAAATCTAAATATTATAATCGAATCTTAACCGTATAGATATGTTTTATATTATTTAGATATGATGTAGAATAAATTTTATACAATTTTGATTTTTGTATCTAACAAAACCGATAACATATGTTCACAACCGTCCATTTCGGTAAATTCATAGATTTCCATGAAGGAAAACCCGAAACTTAGTAAAAATTCATCTTGAGCCTATCTATATGATTTACAATACATCCAAACCAAAAAATTGAATTTCAAAATTTATTTAATGATGATTCATGTTGTAACTATTTTCTACCGTTCAATTTTTTAAAGTATTATGATAAGTATGATAGAAATTTTTATTTTTCATGAAATTAAATCTACAACATTCTCAAATGATATAAACAATATCTATACGGTTAAAATTCGATTTTAATATTTATATTTAGTGAAATAGGTGTTGTTGGCCGACGTTGGCCAAACAAGAGTGTTGGCCATTGATCATATCCCAATATATATTTATACATTATTCTATCATAAAAATATTACAAGTTTTTACATTAAGTTATTTATTTATTCAGACTTTTTCCCAAAATAATCTTCTTATCTAGTTTTTATATTTACAAAAATACTATTTTTCAATTTTATTTATATTTAAAAATAAATATTTTTGAGAATTCCGACTCTCCGATGCAATTCAGCCGATTCCGATCCGACTCGGACGATTCTCATGTTGCGAACATTGAACCATGGTTCGCAGAATCGGCGACTCAGTCTTGGAGTCGGCGGTGGGCGATCCGATTCCGTCCGATTTCGGTCCAATTTTACGGATTCTTCCATTTTTGTATATATCGCAAGTTCGTAAGAATCAAATGAGACAATAGACTAGGCTTTACGAGACACTTATTACTCAGGTCTTTTAGGTCTCATAGAAGTACTTTTAGAGGTTTGATAGGGTTCAGGTTTTTAATGCTCTGCTTTTTCACTCTGAATATTTGGGAGTTTAGGGCTTTATATGACATAGACTAATATATCTTTTATGTCATATACAAATATGAAGTTTATGCTATATACAAATATGAAGTTATTAATAACAATAATGCCTCTGTGAATGACAAAGTTTATACAATTGTTAATTGAAAACAAAATATAATATTTATTTATGTATTCAATGGAAGAAACTTTTTACTATTTTATATCAATTTGTTATAATAAATATTAATGTTGAATTTATATTAGAGTTTAGAATTAATTTTATATTTTATAAATTATTATTATGATGCTAATTTTTACGATGGTAAATATTATATTTTTAATTTTGAAAGAGTAAATATGATATTATAGTTTTTAATATGGTTCATAGTATAAAGAATAGAATAGAAGAAAATGAAAGTTCAAAAACACCACAATAGAATTCAGAAATATATAGTTCATTTTTGGCACTAGTTTATTTTATGAGGTATTTTTTCTTTCATTTTTAGTTAATAAGTATAAATCAATGTTTTAAATAGCGGCGCTTCAACGGCGCTATAGCGCTATAGCGAATTTTAGGAGGTAACCGCTGCATCGCTTCGAAATTTAGCTATGTAACGTTTTGTTCCGCGGCAACGCTATAGCAGACTGCTATAGCATGAAGCGTTCAAATATAGCGGCCGTAGAGGTGCTATAGCGTGATTATTATTATTATTATTATAAAAATAATAATAATGTTAAAACTAATAATAATAATATTAATAATAAAAATAATAATAAAATAATGATAGTATTAATAATAGCAATAGTAATAATAATAATTATAATAATAATAATAATAATAATAACAATAATAATAATCATTATTATCATTACACAATAATAATAATAATAATAATAATAATAATAATAATAATAATAATAATAATAATAATAAAATAATTATTATTGTTATTATTATTGCTATTAAATAATAATAATAATAACAATAACAATAATAATAATTAATATTATTATTATACAATAATAATTATTGTTATTAAATAAAAAAATAATAATAACAACAACAATAATAATAATAATAATAATAATAATAATAATAATAATTTTATTATTATAGGACGAATAAGATCAACAACAACTATTATTAGCATTATTATAATAACAATAATATAATAATAAAAAAAAAAAGTAATAATAACAATAATAATAATAATAATATATTTTTCTTAGAGATGAATTTTTAATTTAAGTTAGTTTGTGAGGTTGATATAAATACGCATTTGATATAATTTTATTTATAATATTGGGCAGCTAAATTATATTCATATGCATATTGTAGTGTTATAAAAATAATAATTTTGATCAAAATCCGCTACGATGGTGAAGCGGCGCTATATCGCAAGCTAACGCTAAACACTAAATTAAACTTCAAAAACACTGCGTGCCGCTGCATGCTATTTTAAACATTGGTATAAATATATATAATTTAAGTGTTATTTGTGTTTTTCTATTTTTTATATTAAAAAAATATGTTTTTAACAAAATCCGACTCTCCGATCCGACTCGGACGATTCCGATCCAACTCAACCGACTATTACTCTACGGACATCGGACGACTCTGGTTCCAATTCCGACTTTAAGAACTATGCATTGAACGACTTCTATCCCGATTCCGACTTTCATAACTATGTCGTAATCCTTGTTTTTTTGATTATTTATGGGATTACACTTTCCAAGTTTTTATGTCCTAGGGTTATAAGGGGGAGTGTTTTCCATGATGGAAAATAGAGGGTCTTGTAATGGATTAACTCACTCATATAGAGGTTGTATAAACTTTATGATGTGATCATAATAATTAACCTTAATTAATCCCCAATTGCTACAATTCATACCAATTTATTAATTGATCATAATAAACCAGAATCCAGTGCTAACTAACAAGAAATAAAAAATTAGTAAATTTGCAAAGAGAGGAGATCATTACTAGAGCATCAATACAACTGTGAGATGGAGCGTTTTGAAATGAGAGCGAGAGGGAGAGTTTCGACTGTCTTGTTTTATCGACTGTGAGAGAGAGTTGCAAAGTCTTGGCAAATACAAAGTCTTCGACTGTACGAGGAGTATGTGCAAAGTTGAATGAGAGAGAGAGAGAGAGAGAGAAAGAGAGAGAGATGTTGGGAGTAAAAATCATGAGAAGGCCATAATAGTAATTTGACCTATTTTTTGTTAACTTTAACAGATACGTTGAGTTCGGATAAATTTGATAAGAAATAAGTTTTAAAGGAATAAATTTGATATTGTTCGTTTTAGAGGGACAAATATATGTTGGATATTAGGAGAGAGACGTGAAAAAATATTATCGAAAATAATTTCTAATCATGAAAATTTTAAAAATTAATATATATTTTGAAAAAATATTATTATATTTTTTTCAACAATTATTATATGTTTATGTATTTTATATAACATTGTTAGTATCTCAATATTAATTTCTAATCATGAAAATTTTAAAAATTAAAATCTCGATTTAATTTGCAGTATGTTAATGCAACAAATCATCAAAATAAATATTGCTTGAGCAACATTTTTATATTAATTTCCAATATAAATATTATTTAAGTCAAAACTAAAAAACCGAATTAATTAATTATATAAAAATTCAAAGATTTTAATTAACTGATTGTTCACTAGTTTCCACTGATGAGAAGAAAGGACTGGATTTTTGCAAAGAGGTCTTTTGATCACCGAAATAAATTCGTCCAGATTCATCGTCTTTGAAACGTACAGGAAAAGAATTTTTTACCAAATTGCCCCGTAAAAGAAAAACTCGGTATCGACATTGAAAGAAGAGAAGAGAGTTCGGTATCTTTTTTTGTTTGTTTCCCGTATACTGCAGTCAGTGTTCCAGAATTGAACGGAAAAAAAAACCATAGAGAAACAAGGCTTTTAGTGTAATTGTTTACTTAACACCCTTCAATAATTCATTTTTTACACAATAACACAATTGCTTTAGTTTTTTACTATAATATGCGAGGTGAAAAGGTTTTGTTTTAGAATATTAGACTGAGCGGAGGCATGTGGTCGATCAGTTCGGTTCGAATAAGACCGAACCGATTTAAATCAAACAGGAATTAGATTCAAACCGATTGTGAATTCCATGTCGGCAGGGACAAACATGCAACAGCCCGAACAATCAATTACGGATTTTGGTAGAGACCTTGCATCGTTAATGGTTTCCCCTCATCCCTTGGAACCACAACAGGCAACAGATTTTACAAATTATTTTGTGCATTGTTAGTATTTTATTACTGGTTTATTTTTTTTTATTTGGATTGTGAAGCGGAACTTTAATTCTTGATCCGACATAATTCAATTATATATATACTTCTTATTTTCATTCTTAATTGTAATGATTTAAATAGCGGCGTAATAGAGCCGCTATACCGCAATTTATTAAATAACAGTGCGATATCATTGTTATAGCGCGTAATAACGATAATTACTTGTAAATTACAGTTCAAACGCTACAAACCGTTATATCACAATTTAAAACATAATTGTTTTAAGGGGCTTCTATCATACACCCATTTCCTTATCATACACCCGTTTTCAAGGGAATTTTGAGTAATTATCCATTTATGAATATTTAAGGTAAGATATCAAATATATTTATCAATTAATGTTTAACTAAATTGGAATTTTTTATTGTTTATTTAAACAAAAATCTCCATAAAAAATAAATTTTATGATACACCATTTTATAAATATAATTAATTGCTAAAATACCCAAAATATCCTTGTAAAAGAGTGTATGATAGAACTCCGCTTGTTTTAAAACATAATTGTTAATGTTGTAAAATTAAAATGACTGGACTAGAGTTCTCTATGTCGTAAAAAAATGCAGCATACAAAGTCAACATACACAAAACAATTGAGTTTTGTTATTTCATACATTAATAGTATAAATGGGAATTTTGATTGGGTGTATAAATTTATAGCGGGTGAATATAATTAAAGGATTTTGTTTCAGGGAAAAGAAATATTGTATATTAAATAAGGAAAAAGGTATATTTAATTAAAAAGAGATATTGCATGCACTGACTGTCAAATTGCATCTCTCTCAACGACCTGTAACCCTAAGCCTAACCTATCATTTATTTCGTACTCTTCTAATATCTTACATAAAATTTTCTATCATAACAGACCATCAATTTAAAATCACAAAACAAAAATGAACTAGATTCAATTTTTTATCACACAAGAACAAACATATATATTTGAAGTCCTCGTGATCATGATATTTACACGAGTCCTTAGAATCAGTGTATGAAGTTACCTCAAGACAATTTGAACATGTACCAACTACTCTTTTAAGTGAGTCTTATTAAAAAAATGGAATTCTTTAAGAAACTATAATGATCATCATCATCAAATGAATATCATGCTTCTTCCATGAATAAAGTGGTCATGTAATTTGTGCTATCTAAGTCATAAATAAAATATATAATAAAAAAACAATAACCAATCAAAAAAATAATTAAACAGAACAACCTAATTAATATACAATAATATCAAGCAAACACACTATAGTGAGCGAGTATAATAAGCAAAAGACAAAACCAAATAAAGACTCCTTAAAGGAATAAACAAGACCAAAAGCAAGATTAGGGGTGGCGGTGGCTTTTCCGGCCATCGCCGGAGCTACAGCAAAACCTTCCGGCGAACTTCGCTGTTGATCCGTCGGTAAAGGGTTCTCAGGCCGGTTAGCGTTTGGTTGCGTCTCTGGCGTTAATGGGTCTTTCGTGCTATTTTCCAACTCATCACCTATTTCATCAAAATGTTAAAAAATGTAAATTTGCAAAAATAACCTTCAATTATTACAAATATTTTAAGCTTACAGTTTGATTGGGACCACCCGAGTTTTAGATCCTCTCTGTCAAAGACGAGGCGATAACCAGTCATGAAATTCTCTGAAAATGTGAAAAAATAATAATCTATTAACAAGTTAATTTTCGAAGAGATATTGAATGAATGGATAGGACCAGTTTGCACGGATCTCAAAGCTACTTACGTCCAATGGTCCCGATACTTTCTGGCGATGATTGCAATGCCAAACAAAACCCAGCAATTTGTCCCTAACATCATTTAATTATTAGTATTATTTATTACCTAAATTATTTATCATTTAATTATGGTATAAATCATGGAATAATTAATTACCTTATCTAAGATCAAAAAAAAAATAATTACCTTATCTGCATAAACTGGATAAATAGGATTAATAACCACGAAGCTTTTATTGACTGATAGACTCAATGCCAAACTCGGTACATCATGTAATCCAAGAGTACTAAATTCCAATAATAATAATTAGTATTATTATATACAAATAATTTATTACACATTATTTTATTATAAACAAAAAGAGGTTGATAATATAATTCACCTGGCTTTGTAACAATATTCAAAAGGGTATCCATCAAAATCGGCCCTCGAAGAATTAACTTGATTGTCAAACTAAAATACATACAAAAAGGACTAAATTGTAAAAATCTACAACTTCAAGGACTGATTTGTAATTTCAGAAACTAAACTATACCTCGAGAGAAACTTTCTTATAAATATCTTGCGGCACAAATGTGAATGAGGACCCTGTATCAAATATTGTTTGTAATCCACTTTTCTCTATACATTTCTTCCCAACACAAAATTTCTCTACTTCAATTATATATGTCAAACTAAAAAAACAAATTAATTGATTATATAAAAATTCCAAGAAATTAAATTAATTAACTAGATTGCTTACTAATTGCCGTTAGTAGGAAGAAAAGGAGTGGATTTTTGCAAAGAGGTCCCTTGATCACCAAAATAAATTCTGCCAGAATCATCGTCTTTGAAACATATCGAAAAAGAATTTTTGACCAAACCACCCCTCGATAGAAAACTGGGTACCGATATTTCTCCTAGTCCGAGTCCAAGCAATCCATCAGGGGCAATCCCGTCCAAATATCCTCCCCCTTGACTCCTCCCACACCTTAAAAATCAAGGAATTCAAGATTCAAAAATACATATAACATTTATGAATTGCTACGTACCCTATTATAACTGAAGCTTGAATGGAGGAACGAGCATCACTAGAAGACAAATAAATCGTGTCTTCAATTAATAATCCAGAGCTGTAAGTATTTTCAGTGTAGTAAGTAATGTTGTAAGGACAGGGCTGTTTTTCGCTCTGACAAGTGGGGCCCATTTCGCATAGATGGTGATTGCATGGTAAATGACGACTCGTACTCGACTCTGACGGGTTGTACGTTCCCATGTCTTTTTCCTGCATAATATCACCTGTGAAATTCAATTATTTTGTATCTATAAGTGGTTAAATTGATTGAATTGGATTGAAGGATTTGTTGTTGATTTGTTTTGGATGAATGAAATAAGTGTGTACCAGATTACTGTGATAGCCTGATAATGGAGCGCATTGGATGCAATTGCAGGGGACCCAAAGCAAATCACTTCCTGAATCGAGGGCTACGAGAAAGGAAGTGTTTGGAGTTCCTATGTCGATCCATGTGTAATGTAACCTGTGTGATATATTATAGTATATATTATTTTCGTAAAATTAACTGTGAATCGAATTGCATGTAACAGTTTTCGAAATTGAGGTATGAAATTCCAAAATTGCAAACAATGGAGAAGAAAAAAGGAGATGGAAAGACTGACCATCCAAAGTCATTTCCAAGGGAGAGAGCCTCGCTTCCTTCGTATGGGTAAAGTGCTTGATACCGGCTTCCCAGCCTCCTTTTTTGCCTACTGAGATCACTTCTCATCAACGTATTATAATACTCAACACTGCCTCGACTCGGCCATTGAACTTCAGTAACACCCTCCGGCGCCACCGCACGAGCTTCGTCCGACAAACGGTGAACTAATTTCAAGGACAAAATCGACGATTCATGGCTGAATGCAAGACAGATCGGCAGTAAAAACGAGACAATCAGAGGTCCTAACGCCATTGGAGATTGAATATCAGGGATTTCGAGAGGCGAAGAGGGGAAGATCTAGGGTTTGGGGGAGTGACATTGGGGAAAGAGTAGAAAGTGAGCGAGTGAGCTTAGTATGTATGTTTTGTTTTGTTTTGTTTGTTTGCGGGTACTGCAGTGAGTCTTCTAGAACTGAGCGAAAAAAGACATACAAAAAGATGGCTTTTTTGGGTAATTTTCTATTTAACACCCTTAATAAATCGACTTTTACATAATAAATATTATAATTCAAAATTTCTTTGGAATTTGGACACGAAAGTCGAAGATAGTGGCCGTGGTCGTGGTTTATTTGCTTTATAAATAGAGGATCTAATAGCAAAGAATCAGCCGTGGTCGTGGTCCATCCACGGTCCTGGTTTATTTGCTTTATTCGGGAGGTGGAAAGGCTTTATTTTAGTATATTGGGCTGAGATTGTAGTGCTCAGTCCGGCTTTATTTTAGGATGGGTGAATTTGCACGAATTACGTTTGGGGAGTGTGT
Source organism: Luzula sylvatica (assembly GCA_946800325.1). Lineage (NCBI taxonomy): Eukaryota > Viridiplantae > Streptophyta > Magnoliopsida > Poales > Juncaceae > Luzula > Luzula sylvatica. The sequence goes on along the minus strand of OX326960.1, from coordinate 54,704,864 downwards.
TTAGAAATTACAACAATAGTGAAATCATTGATTAAAAGATAGACATCGTTTCGTTATACACAAAAAGAATTGATATTTCAAATACATGAATATAATTATTCATATATTTTATTATAATATTATTTTTTCAAATTATATTAATAAATAATTATTATGTTGTATTTATATTATAGAGAAAAGCTAGAGTACTTAATTAAGTAAATTGTTAAATGTACTTAAACCCTCTAAACCGTTGGATTAAGCTTGCTTACCCGCTCTGATGAGATCGTTAATAGACGGAAACGGAGTGTTTATTGAGGCGTGACCTAACATCTCTTCTTTCCAAACATTACCTCCCATCTCCTTTCTCCAAAATTTCCATGGCTGCTCGCCAAGATTTTTCCTTTGAGGGAAACCCGCTCCGGTTTTGATTGCTCCTCCCTACTGCTAGGGATCGAGAGATTCGTCCTAGATTGCTCGTTCCTTCTGTGAGACAATAGCGTACACGCCAAAGATGAAGGTCTTCGAGGAGCTCGCCCAGATTGACAATTTCTTTTTAAAGATAGAACTTCAAAACAAGCTTTTATTACCTCTTTCCTCGACCATGGCAGAATCTCGAATTTGCTCCTGTTTTGCTTTGATTATTTGTTTCCTGACTCGTTCACTTTTACACTTTTACAGATCTGCTTGCCTCTCTTGCGATTCGTTCCCCTGTACTCAAACTAGCCCTCACGCGGTACCATAAATTCTTCTTTAAAGGAATTTGAATTAATTATAGTTGTCAAACTTCTTATCAAATCACAATTGAATCAATTGATTGTTCGAACTTCTTTTTAACTTAACAAGTCTGGGTTTTGTAAGGATAATTTTACCAATTTTGAAAAGGATATAACAGAATTAAATATAGTTGTTAAACTCCTTATCGAATCAAAATTGAAACAATGAGTGTTAGAAGTTCTTTCTAAATTAACAAGTTTGAATTTTGTAGGATAGTGATATTGACAGGAAAAATAAATACCAGATACAAGAAATTTCATTTAAATTTGGCATAAATTAAAAGTAAAATTATCATTTCAAATTTAAATTTTCTGTCGATATCATTACCCATTTTGTAAGGCCAATTTCACCAGTTTTGAAAAGGATATGATTGGTTTTATCGCACTTCCGCTGTAATGCATACTATAAACTTAACAAGGGCTCAATCCTTGATTTGTATTATTTCTCATTTTTATTTTGCATTTTAGCCCTTGTAATTATATTGTATTAACAATTTCTTACCATATGATATTAGTAAAGAATTTACAGGACGAAGGATATGACCTCGACTTTTGATGCTCTAATGCTAATGCCAACCCTTATAAATTCATTTCAGTCATTTTTTTGTATTTAGTCATTTTATATTCTAATAACTCGATCGAAATTTTATATTAATTTAATTGGATGCTTCGAAATATACATTAGGTGGCTCATTTTGACCATTCTGAAGAGGCTCCCAAGAAAATGCGACAATGCAGAATATTCAAGAAGAGAGAAGCTTCAATCTTTATAATAATTGTTTTTTATGTCTATTCGTACAAAAATAAGCTCGATGGAAAAGATGAAACTTGCAATTATAGGAGCGACATGATGCTATGATATTGATGAATATGCGCTCAATTAGGGTTTTGTTGAATTCCTTTTTTATATTTTTTGAATTTCATGTAATTTTAGGATTTTTTTGGACTTATTTGAAAAATACATATTTGATGATTTAGAGTTGTATAAATGATTTTCGTTTTAATCTGATGATGAAGAGTTGTATGAATGATTTTCGGTTAATTTGATAATTTATAGTTTTATTGATGATTTTACATGTCTAGTTTGGGATTTTCAAGGACTCGTGCATAAAAATACCAACCATAATGTTAACAAAATGAAAATTTGGAAATTTCAGGGGTAAATGTGATAATTGCTCATTGATTTTTGATTTTATATCCTTTAAAGAAATTCAACCGAAATAAAGTCTATAATGGTACCCCGTACCGGACGTCTAAATTATACTTCATTACATACTTAACACAATTTTTGTAAAGTCTGATATTGTATGGTACCATAACACTACGACTCTATTTTTCGTTATGATATGTACCAATACAGACAAGTATAACAATTCAAGTTCTTCAAAACCAACATGGAACATAATGAATAATAAAACAAGTATGGCCATATCCATATATAAACATTATCATATAACAAAGTATACTTCATTATACACATCATAATTCATCGGAATATTTACATACCAATTCCTACAACTTTACTACTTCGTGATACACCACCTACATTTGAAAATACAGAGCCTCGCGTAACGTCAAGATTGCCGAAACCAATGGGGCCGAGATCGCCAAGAATATCTCTAGTAGTGCTTGACCCAGTTCGATTGAATGTCTGAGCGAGAATCCATTTCAAGCCAAGTATGCTATTATCTTTAATCAGAGCCAACAAATGCTTTATGTCAATTATTTCCCCAAATCCGAGCCCAGAATGCCTCGTGTATACTATTTCCCCCAAATCAGACTCAACACCAAACTCACTCCGTAATCATGAACTTGATTCGGCATAAACAACCTAATCACAAAAACATAAATTAAAGTTATTCAATTGATCTCTAGAAGCAGCGACAAGCAATGAAATCTGAAAAACAATCAATCTACAAGGCAATCATTGATCTCTAAAAGACAATCATTGATCAATTTATGTGAATCAAAGCAAAACCGAATCGAAAGAATCACCCTTTGAAGAAACAAATGAAATAAAATAAGATTTCACCTTTTTACACAAAATTGGGTTCGTTGACATTTGGCTCTCTATCGAATCTGGAAGAAGCAAGAGAAGGGTCGAACTCTAGATATTTACGACAGAATCATGAGATAAAAAAGTTAGGGTTTCGGCACCTAGAAAAGAGGACATAGGAAGAACGAGGGGAGAGGCAAGATGCAGATCCCTTCAGGAAAAGCACTAGAACCATGGAGGTCGAGTTTCAGGCAGAGAAATAGAGGCGAGCCATCAGTGAGGTAATTGAAGGTAGAGAGAAAAGAGAGAGCAGAGTAACGATAGAAACCATACCTTTTTCCCACGAATTTACCACAACTGCCACGTGTCAGCCATCCATTGGCTGCAAGTTTCCATCAACTTTTGCTGCAGCCAATGGATGGCTGCCACGTGACAGTTGTGGTAAATTCGTGGGAAAAAAGGTGTGGTTTCTATCATTACTCGAGAGAGCACTCACCATGGAAATATTTGAAGATTCTTTTTAATCGCTGTGAAGAGGAAAGAGATGCAAACGGAGGTAATACTTAATTTCTCCGTCTATCATCATATTTCATCAAAGTGCATCTCAATCTAAATCAGACGGCTCAGACCCTCTAAGTACGCTAGGTAATTTACTTAAGGATAATTTTACTATGCCCCCCAGTTTCCCCCCGCCACTCTCATGCGTCATAGGGGCATGGTATTGAATCCCAATTTGAATTCAAATTTTCCCCCAAATCTATGTACCATTGTATTGTTGGTTAATTCATTTTCAATTAAGTATTAAATACTAATTAATAAATATGATAAGTAATAAATATTTTGTAACATAATTTTCAGATAATTAACATGATTAAAAAATAATATTTTTCTAATACAACTAAAAATTATATGTTAACTTAATTAACAATATATCAAATAACAAATATTATTTAAAAATTCAATGAAGATATATAATATTATATTTGGTAATTAATCCTATTATATTCCTATTATATTTGGTAATTAATCCAATATTATTTATTAACTTAATAAATAATATTTAATGCAATTAACAATAATTAAGAACATAATAATCCAAAAATTTAATGTAATTAATAATTAAACGTACAAATTTCAATTAATAGTAAAATCTTCAAAACGGGATTAATGTATATAAAGTATGATAAATTAGTATAATTCAAAATTGATTTTATAAACAGTAATTAACAAGTATGACAAAGTAGTATGATTAATATTTATTTCTTGATTTCTTCCTAATATTAACAACAATTAACATATCTTTTTTAAATTAGGATCGAATTTAATGTATGGCAAAATTAGCATGATGGTTAGAAAAATTAACACTAATTATTTTTTCCACAAAACTTAATTAATTGTTTACTGACCGATTAGTACGATTTTAGATAATTAGGATGATTGATAGAAAAATTAACACTACTAATTACATTTTAATCAATACAATTGCAAAAATATGATAATTAACCGAGCAAATGTTAATTAACGTTCTTGTTAATTCACTCCAAATTATTAATTAATTGTGTGAACTTAACCTCATTTCATATTTCTTGTAATCAAGAAAACCAATTAACTATAATATATATTAATTTACTCAAATTCAAAATTTTAAAATAATGAATTAACCGTTAATTAAAAAGTCGATTAATTATTTTAATATTAATTCAAATTTGTACAACGTTGAATTAACCGTCAATTAACCAGTCAAATAATTATTTTAATATTTAATTCAAATTTGCAAAACAACTAACAATCAATTGATAATTTTAATATTTCTCCAATTAACAGTCAATTCATACATTCTAATTAAACAGGAAATTAACATTACATACAAAATTAAACAAGGAAATTACAATAAAACAAAGAACTAATGAACGAATTAAATATGAAATTCTAACACAACAAAATCAACTTAACCAATGAATTAACCATTAATACATCTATTAAAATCAGTCCATAAATTAACCATCCGAAAAGAAGGAAATCATGAACAGAAATATTTGAATTAACCAAAAGAAAATCATCAAAAACAAGGAAATATTTAATCATCAACAGAAATCATCAATATTTAATCAACATAAATCGTCATTATATTAATCATCAACAGAAATCGTCAAAAAATAAGGAAATCAAAAGAAAATTACAAACGAGTACTAAATCCAGATCTGAAAGTAACACTTAAATTAACCATCAATGAATATTTCAATTTTAATTTCCGGATCTGAAATTAACAGAAAATAAATCCAAACGATCAATTTCCAGATCTGAGATTTCCAGATCGAATTAATGGAACAAAAAATAGATCCAAACGAAAATATTTTTCGAATTAGTTGCCAATTAACATTCCTTAATTTTAGGTTTAAATATCGAGTAAATCCAAACAAAAACCAGATCTCAAAAATCATACCAAATCGAACCAAAATCTAGCTAAAAAACCAAAAAAAAAAAACAGAACAACAATGAAGATGAAAGAAATACAGTTTCGGATCAACCGTAAAAGTGTACACAAGGATGAACGAATGTAAGCGTACATTTGTAGCCATAACTTTTAGTGGGAAAATCCGATTTGAATGGTTCAAATTGCGTTAGATAGATAATGAGATTATCTATAACCTTCATGTAGAAATATATTTCATATGAACGAAGTATAAGTGTCGTTTATATGAAATACCGAAAGAGTGCAACAGTATGACATACAGTTAGTAGAATAGTCATAACTGTTTCATACAAACTCCAATTGGGCTGGGACAAATTGGGTTGTGTAGATAATAAGATTATCTACAACTTTCATGTTGGTTGAGTTTCTGTCAGAGAAATTTATCAATTTCGTCTGGACAGAATACTGAACAGGTTCATGCACTTTTCTGTGTGAAAGGGTGTATATTGGATATACATGCCTCTTGGCTAATCCTAATTCTATATGATATAATTAGGATACTTTCTCTCTCATCCAAACTAAGAAATTGAGCAATTCATTCTACCAAAGACACTAAAAGAAAGAGAGAATTCAGATTTAATCTTTCAATAGTGAAAAGTGCAAAGAGAGAGAAATCGAAAAAAGAGTTTCTCGAAAGATAGAGAATCAATTCGATCGAGTAAGTTCGTCGTACATCGTCTAGGCAGTTGTACTCGCGACCGGCGTCTTACGAATCAAGGTGGATACACGTAGAGGAGCAACATCTGAGGCTCTCATGGTTGTGATCGATTCGGACGAGTAGATTGTTTCGGAGACGAAATCAAGCGAATCGGCGAAGTCAACGAACGGTGGAATACGCGTGGTGTGGGACGCGCGGATTGTCACCAACGTGACAGAAGATAGAAGGCAGCGATCAACCCTTCTAGTGCAATCAATTTTGCATCGGTATGAATCTATCCTTCTATTGCATCGTACCCTCGAAGTCATGGCGTGATCTCGGGAATCGGGGAATCGGACCGGGCCTTCATTCCGCTGCGCGGGCCCGGGGTCGAGGATATTTCCCTTCAGAAGAAACAATAAAAATCTTAGCCAAGGCCGAAAAAACAGCAAAAACTAAACAAAAACACGCAAAAAATTTCAGCAAGAACCCGCAACAGAAAATCTACGCAAAAAAACTCGAAATCCATGGAAAAATAACTCCATATCCACAATAAGACGAAATCTTATGTCCTGTCTTCAAGAGAGAGAGAGAGAGAGAGAGCATGTGGCGACTGAGAAATGAGGAGAGAGAAACGGGATTAGGGTTAGGTGTTTATATATGGGCCTGTCAAATTTGATTAACTGTTAATTCGCATACCGATTAGTGACTAATTGAGGACCGAGTAAATTCGGAGCTACAGCGTGGCCCTTGTAGGAAGCTGATTTTTGGGCTTGGTCCAGTCCAATTAACAGTCTGAGGTCATGCTGACTCAATCACGAATCGTGGGGGGGAATGGGGGGGCTTCATATATGAGCTCTTTACTTAATATAGTATGTTAGCTTTTCTCTCTCTTATATTATATTATATTATACGATGATAATATTATATTGTATATTATCATATAATGTAATATGATATCACTTAATATAATAAAATTCAAAATAGTATATAACATAGTATAATGTAAAACAATGTAATATAATATAATATAATATAATATAAAACATTATAATATAATATAATATAATATAATAAAATGTAATGTGATATGTTATAAATCGATATAATATAATATAATATAATATAACATTGTATACGAAATTTTTGAGAGAATTTAAAAAATATAGAGGGTTTTTAAAAAAAACAGGAAATTTTTCATAATTTACAGAAAAATTGGGGGTTTTGAAGAGGAAATTTTTCACAAATAACCACCTTTACAAACAAAATTTCCAAAATAACCAACTTTTGAAAGAAATTCGGAAAATGTATTTTGCGCTGAACCATTTAGCGCCTTTTGTAAAAGGCGAGGTATGGTTCCCCGCTTTTAATTATCTACCATTAATTACACCCTGTTGCTAATTAATTGGTAATTAGAATAAAGCGCTGTATGATTTAGCGCCTGGCGGCATATGGTTCAGCGCCTTTTCTCCAACGCTCGCCACGTCACAAGGCGCGGTATGGTTCAGCGCCTAGCGCTCTATGGAACCCCGCCTATGTTTCTGAAACCCTAAACCCGCCGCGCTTCCTTCTCTTCTCTCTTCTCTTCCTCTTTTTTCTTTTTTCTTCCCTTTCTTCTTCCCTTTCTTCTTCTTGCTTTCTTCTTTTCGGATCTGAAGTTTTGGTGAAGTTTTGGTTGAAGTTTTGGTGAGATTTTGGTGAAGAAACCAGATTTTAAGGTATGTATTGTTATTTTTTTCTTATTTATATTTCATATTTGAAGTTTTGATGAAGTTAGGGTTTAAATCATAAGTTTAAAGTTTTATTAAAATTGCAAAAAGCTTTTTGTGAAATTACGAAAATGTTATTGAAATTAGAAATTAAATTAGGGTTTAAATTGCAAAAATGACATTCAAATTAGGGTTAGAATAGGAATGAAGTTAGGATTTTAATTGCAAATAAATAATTTAAGTTAGGGTTTGAATTACACAAAAAATTATTTAAAAATATTTGAGTGTAATAAAAATAGGAATTAAGTTTTTTGTGAAATTACAAAGTTTTTTTGTGAAATTACGAAAATGCCATTGAAATTCAAAAAATATTTTAGTGTAATAAAATTAGGAATTAAAGTAGGGTTTAAATTGCAAAAATTACATTCAAATTAGGGTTAGAATAGGAATGAAGTTAGGGTTTTAATTGCAAATAAATAATTTGAAAAAGTAAGAATTGAAAATAAATTGTACAAAAAAACAACTTGTAGTGCTAGCATGGAAGGAGCGTCGTTTCGTATTTTTTGGGACGGTAATATTGTTAGGGACGGGAATATACCCCGTTATGAAGGAGGTAGATGTACGTTAGTAATTTTACGAAATGGAAGTAATTTTACGGATTTGATACATTTGGTTCGTAATTGCACTGGAATAAATACAGAAATGTATGATATAATATTGAAAACGAATTGGCCATTTCAATCAGGGATTTGGGATATTGTTGAAATTAATAGTGATTCAAGTTTAAGCATGATGATGGGAAATATTACCGGAGGTTGCAACCAATTGTTTGTTGAACAAAGAGCAAAGTATAATCCTTATCAGAACGATGCTGCATTTGGTTATAATTATCCCGGTAATTCGTCTGATTTCGGACACCATTCTGCATATTAAAGAACACACAAATCGCACGTTACTTGGATTTTTGGGGGCAGCGGGATACACATGTTGTTAGAGAGGACGATACCGTATTGAACGGCGTGTTCACTAGAGCGGTACAGAATTTAATTAGTTCGATCATATTTAATTAATCATTAGTTCTCTAATAACGAGATGGTGGATCATCATGTATGTATGTTTTTAGGATTACATGAGGTGGTATTGGCGAATAACGAGACGGTGGATCATCAACGATATTAGTCGTCCTGATTTGAGCTTCCGACCTAGTGGTCCACTTTTGCGATCTATGGTATGTCATCTTTTATTAATATAATTGTAATTATATTAAATCAATTTGAAGTAATTAAATTAATTTTATTGTAATTATAGGTCAACGAGATACAGTTAGATATTCGTCGTTCGAGAGAAGGTGCGCCTTGTTGCTCTACTTGCCCATGTCGCATGATCTTGGATCAAATGGGTGGTAGAATGGCGGTTTTGCTTGATGGATTATCGTTGAACTATTCGCACATTCAGGATGTACCGGCTCCACCCACGATGGATCCTCCACGCCAAACACCGAGTGACTTCGTCCAACCACCATTCACAGATTACGTTTCTACTTCGCGACCGAATTATGACACTCCTGTCGGTACTGGTTTCATGGACTATATGACCACCACCTTTCAAAATGAGTATGGTGCGACTCCGTATGGTGGTGCTAGTACTTCGTATGGTGGTGGCAGTACTTCGTATGGTGTTCGTCCAGACTATTTCGATCCGACACAAAATGCACCGAGAGATGACATTTAGATTATTGTTATTGTGTTGTGTTTGTGATATTGTGATCGTGATTGTGGTTGTCATTGTGATATTTAGACTATTTCGATCCGACTCCGTAATTCAAAAGGGTATTTTTTGGAATTTTTCAAAAATAAGGACTTTTTTTTTAAATTCAAGAAAAGTTAGGGTTTTATATGTAAATTTCTCAACAAAAAAAAAAAAAAAAATGCCAAAAAAGGCGCTGAACCATATGCCGCCAGGCGCTAAACCATACCTCGCCTTTTATTCTAATTACCAATTAATTAGCCACAGGGTGTAATTAATGGTAGATAATTAAAAGCGGGGAACCATACCTCGCCTTTTACAAAAGGCGTTAAATGGTTCAGCGCAAAATACATTTTCCGAATTTCTTTCAAAAGTTGGTTATTTTTGGAATTTTGTTTGTAAAGGTGGTTATTTGTGAAAAATTTCCTTTTGAAGAATTCCCGATTAATTAATTAGTTAATACACAATCCACGCAAGAGAGGGATCTAACATCTGAGAAGAGAAGCCGTACTGTCGTACCGACCAAAAATGCCAAAACAGAGAAGTCAAAAATTCAACGAACCTATTTCTAAATAAGTATAATCATTCAGATTAAATGATATTTGACGAATTAATGAAACTTAAAGTGCTGTTATTAAGCTTAATTAAATTGGGCAAATAGAAGAATTTTCATAATTGGGGGAAATGAAATTCGTATTCTCCACCTAGCCGTCCGTAAGACCAAAATCCACTTTACATAAAACCACAAAGAAGTACCAACTAAACATTTTTATTTTAACCAAATAAAGATACAAAATTGCCATCGCAATGTAAAAAGCTTCGCTATTGCACTATACCTCCACCTATACCTCCATCGCCGGAACCACAATTGGCGCCGGCACTGCGTCAGGAAACACCACATTGACCATTGCGTAAGCCTCTAGGAGTAGAGTACTAAAGGCGAGACCCAAAACAACCATGATCAAATACTTGAGGAAGAAAGCAGAGCGTAAGCCCGGTAAGCCCAAGTAGAGGATTAGCAGTGCCATGGCGAGATTGAAGGTGACAGGAATTAAGAAGTAAAGAAGAAGATTGATTAGTATTTGAATAATGGATTTATACTCATTTTGTTGGATCGATGATAAGTGTTCGATGAGGAGAAGACCCCCAATAGACATACAAAGGGCGAGAATTAGGATTGATACCGCAAAGTTGCCGTCTTGATTTCCACTCGATTTCAAAATTGCTTTGAAATAATTGTATATTTGAAAGGCTGCGAAGAAGATAATCGATTGGATAATAACCATATCCAAATGGATTGAGATTGAATCGAAAAAAGCCACATGGGCAATTAGAGGCGTGCCCAGTAGGAGAGTAGCAAATGTCAAATATTGGGAAATCATGATCAAATTCTTGATGAAAGAATTTGCAGAGATTGGAGTCTCTGTTGAATCGGGATGTACGGCGACATAGAAAATCAAAAGAGAGATTCCTACAAAGAGAGATTGGAGTCTCTGTCCAAGAAAAAGCATGAACTAAAATAAGAAAGTAGGCATGTACTAATATAAGATAAATACTAAACAAAAGCCTGACAAAAAGAAATTCATGATTTATTTGAATTGAACGGCAATGATGATCACGTTTCATTAATGAGGAAAATTGTATAATTATCCTCTACCCTTGGGTTATTGCAAATTGTATAATTACCCTCTACTCTTAGGTTATTGTATTTTTCTTGGACAAATAAAATACTAAATGGTTTATTTTTCAACATGTTTTATCACGACCATTGCAGTATGGATAACACCCATTAAAATGCGCGCAGCGAAGTCGCGTGTATTGTACTAGTATATAATAACTCAACATGTTTGAAAATAAATTAAGAAAAAACCATTAATTACAAAAAAAATTCCATTTGAAAACAGGTTAAGAAAATACTCGACATGTTCAAAATTCACAAATTGGACTAAATCATAATAAGCATACTAATTAATCCATTTATTCCATTCATTCAGAACAATTAATCCAAATAATATTCGAATCAAAGAAATATTTAATTAAACATAAGAGTCCAAACAAATAGTCATTACACAACTATCACAAAATTCACAATTTTCTTAATATGAAATAAAAATTACAAGAGTTAATGAGTTAATGAGTCCAAACAAAATGTGAAACGTTTTGATAAAAATTACAAGAGTTAATGAGTTCCACGATTTTTTCACATTTGTCTCATTATGTCATTTCTTATTGCGATCCATTCTTGACTTTCATTACGACGCCCTCTAGTAGTTGTTGCCCTCCAATATTGAACTTCTTCATTTTGTTGAAGCATAATTTCGTTTTCATATGACACTAAACTATCGAGTCCACTAGAAATGAATTGAAATTGATTATCAAAACAACCTATAATTTCGTCTTCATATTGAACTTCTTCATTGAAATTGTTGTTGAATTGATGTCTATTAATAGTTGGTCTTATAGTGAAGAGTGAGGCTCCAATTTGTTCATGCAAGGAATTCCATCAAGAAATACATTTGTACGTGACCTTAATTTATCTAAACAACCTACAGGTAGGAGATAACTGTGTCAATTTAATCAAGGCGGAATTTCATGTACGTCCTTCCAAAAATTCAAAATATCATATTTGTCCTTCTAAATATACTAATTTCAAATTTGTCCTTTCAAAACAAAAGAAATAACAAATTTGTCGTCCAAAAAATATAATGTTATCAAATTAATCCACTTAAAACTAACATATTGTCAAATTTGTTCAATCCGTTAACTTACCATCTAATTAACCATATTTGTAAATTATTAATTGTAATTAAATCACAAATCATAACTTTCAAAGACAAAAATACCCTTCTTAACATAAAAAATTCTACAGCTCATGAACCCTCCTTTTTCTTTTTGGATTCATTTCCTTTCCTCTACTCACTAGCGAGTCTAAGGCCTCTTATCACCTCTAACAGTTCGCCCTCCACCTTCATGCTCTTGCCCAACAACTTACTCGTCCTCCACTTTCATGGCCTGTCGAGTAGCTTTAGTAGGGAAGTTGCCGCCCGCCTAGTCTTGTCTGAGTGTTAAAATGAAGCACTTAAACTGGTTATTACTTTATAATTAAGCACTAAAAGAACAACAAATTGAAAGAAATATGAACAAAAGAATGAAAAATGAGAACAATTACAATTACAATACTTACATAGCCTTGGGAATTTGTTGGCATAAAGATTCACTGGCGCATTGCTCCCTCGAGTGATTGTAATTGTGCAAATTGTACTCGTCGTAATAACAATAGTTATGAAACTTTGAAAATCAAACCCTCATATCACAGAAAAGATGGGTGAGAGGATAATACTTGCATATATTCGGAATTGAGTTTTATCTAGCTTTAAGTCAAACCTAATTCATCCTAATGGGCCATTGATTGAATCTGATTTATCTATAATTAATCTTTGTTTACTTTAATTTGTCACCTATTAATCTTTATTAATTCAATTGACCATATTACAATCTCAAATAACCTAACTTTAGCATAATGCATTCGTAGCTGATCCTAATTCAGTCACAATGAACCAAATTCCATTTAATTTTGCTCCAATTAATCCATTGAATATATAAATTCGGAATTGATCAAATTCTGACGCTTAATTTTGCTCAAATTAATTCATTTAATTTTTCTTCTAGATAATCCATCGAGAAAGGACATTTATAATCGATCAAATTCAACCAGACAATCATGGTATCAAACAAAATCAGCAAAGAAATAGGTACCTGACATGAAACGAGATGAATCCTCCTTCTATTTCGAGCTCCATCTTCGTATTGTATGGTTCTAGAGAAACAATCCGCGACTTCGTGCCATCTGCGTAGTAAGATACAGAGTAGATCGAAGAGATGTTGATTCAAGAGAGTGAGAGAGAACTTTTGATCGTGATTTATCAATGAAGATGGGTCAGTGTGATGGTGAAGGGCAAATTAGTCATTTCACAAGTTTCCTGTTAAACTTAACGAGATAACCCTTATCTACTTAATTTGATATTAGTTGAGATTTAGAAGGTTAAATTTGATATTAACATTTTTAGAAGGACAAATATGATATTTTGAGTTTTTGAAGGATCATACCTGAAATTCCCCCTTTAATCAAAGGTTGGGTAATACTTGTATCTTGCATACTCAAGTTGTTACAATATTAAGTTTCAAATATGTTATTTGAGTCAATAAATATTTGAATATTGTTTCAAATAGGTCATCCGAGTCAATAAATATTTGAATATTAAGTTTCAATTGAAAATTTGAAATGGTTTGTTTTGGGGCAACTTGCTGTCATGAGAATTGTAGTAGGAACAAAACAATTCGAAAAGACCGGAATTTTACTAGTATCCAAAAAAGGAGAAGAAATAAACTAGAAAGATAACGTTTATATAATTAATTAATTAATTAATACCCAATCCACGTAAGAGAGGGATCTGACATCTAAGAAGAGAAGGCGTACTGTCGTACCGACCAAAAATGCAAAAACAGAGGAGCCCAAAATTCAACGAAGCTATCTCTTAATAAGTATACTATAAATCATTGAGATTAAATGATATTTGACGAATTAATGAAACTTAAAGTGCTGTTATTAATCTTAATTAAATTGGGCAAATAGAAGAATTTTCATAATTAGGGAAAATTAAATTTCTATTCTCCACCTAACCCTCCGTAAGACCAAAATCCACTTTACATAAAACCACAAAGAAGTAACAACTAAACATTTTTATTTAACCAAATAGAGATACAAATTGCCATCGCAATGTAAAAAGCTTCGCTATTGCACTATACCTCCACCTATACCTCCATCGCCGGAACCACAATTGGCGCCGGCACTGCGTCAGCAAACACCACATTGACCATTGCGTAAGCCTCTAGGAGTAGAGTACTGAAGGCGAGACCCAAAACAACCATGATCAAATACTTGAGGAAGAAAGCAGAGCGTAAGCCCGGTAAGCCCAAGTAGAGGATTAGCAGTGCCATGGCGAGATTGAAGGTGACAGGAATTAAGAAGTAAAGAAGAAGATTGATTAGTATTTGAATAATGGATTTATACTCGTTTTGTTGGCTCGATGATAAGTGTTCGGTGAGGAGAAGACCCCCAATAGACATACAAAGGGCTAGAATTAGGATTGGTACCGCAAAGTTGCCGTCTTGATTTCCAGTCGATTTCAAAATTGCTTTGAAATAATTGTGCATTTGAAAGGCTGCGAAAAAGATAATTGATTGGATAATAACCAGATCCAAATGGATTGAGATTGAATCGAAAAAAGCCACACGGGCAATTAGAGGCGTGCCCAGTAGGAGAGTAGTAAATGTCAAAAATTGAGAAATCATGATCAAATTCTTAATGAAAAAATTTGCAGAGATTGGAGTCTCTGTTGAATCGGGACGTACGGCGACATAGAAAATCAAAAGAGAGATTCCTAGAAAGAAGTTAAGAGGAGTTAGGAAAAAGAGATAGGCGTGGACGGCTACGAAAATGACGGGACTATTTTGGTATTGATCGGTGAGGAGTAACAGTGGCTCGGCGAAGAAGAGACCGATGGTCGAGATCCAAAGAGCTAGAATAAGTATAACTGGAATGGAAGCCATTAGAATGGGGTTGTTTAGAGAAGAAGAAGAAGTAAAGGGATATATATAGGCAAAAATATACAGGCCATTTACTCGTTTTTTTTTTTTTTTTTTAAATATACAGGCCATGGAAATGGAGAGCAATGCGTCCAAACCATACAATTACAAAGGGTATTTTGGGAAGCACACAAACTTTGGTTGACATTAATTGCATGACTTCACTGAAGATTTTATGTGGCATGAAATATGAACGCATATAACAAAATTATACAAATTAATATATCTTATTTATTAATTACGAGTTACTATAATAAATCAATAATATATCTTACACATTGTATTGTAAATATTTAATATTTTATGTTTTATACTAATAATAACAATAATAATGATGTGGTATTTTATGATTAATAATATATTGTTATGTGTGATAACAAAATTTTAGAAAATAAATTGTCGAGGTCTTTGATTAAATAGAAAGATTGATACATTTATTTTGTTTCATTTAAGACTATGAATGATTGATTAAGTATGCTGACTCCTAATTAGACATAATATTATTTTGTATATTAAAATATATGTGGATAGTAAAAAAATATTGATACTAAAAAATAATATATTTATCTATTTTTTATTTTAGACTTATATTTATTGAATTTCATTGTGTCAAATCATGACAATCACTTCAATAATTAAATTATGATATGTATAAAAATATGAACATTGATTAATCATTGATGTTTCAGGACTATGTATTATTTGTAGATATTTATTGCACATTATTTTACACATAGTTTTCGATAATTTTAGAAAGTCACATCACGTTATTTAAGTTTTTCACACTATTTTTTATATCAAATTTATGCAATTTTCTCGTACCACATCATTACATTCATTTCAATCACTGGATTAAGTTATGTGACGAAAAATACATCCTTGATTAATCACTGTTTTTTATAATCATACTTCTTTGTAACAATTTAGGTGTCCATTGTTTTATCTTTGTTTTAAACATTCTTATAAAATCACATCATCATACATTAATGACCTAGACTATTATTATTGATTAGATTCATGTTAGACTAAATTTATTTAATTGTTTATCATTTCACACGATCAAAATGTGCATATAAAGGAAGAGGAAAAATTTACATATGAAATACTAATAACTTAATGTGAAATTTAATTTTAAAAAACCATCAAATATAATTGCTTTATTTTTTTTTCTTTATTTTGATATTCATATTAGCATAGTTCATACATACCGTTTATCATAATTTGAATTTGTAAAAATATTAGGTAGGAAAATACAATGTAAACAAATGTATGTTTACATAATATAATTTTAACTATTTTATTTACATACTAGAATTTTAAGTATTAAAATTTGTATTTTTAATCATACAAATTTAATGTTACATTTAAAAAAAAAACTAATAGTAATTAAAAAATAATTTATCCATCTAAATAACTTCTTGAACGTATAAACACTTATCAAATATATTCAAAAATATAATTAAAAAAATTATATGATATAAAAAAATTTATATTATACAATGACATTGATACAAGTGTTATTATTTGATTTTAAAACATGAGATTTTGTTATTGTAAAACATATAGATAATCTTAATAATAGATAAATGATTTAAAATAATTTTAATATGAGATGATATTATCGATATTATCATAAAAATATGTATTTTATATTACAAAGAAACACATAATTGACATGTTCGGTGTGTAGCGCGAATATTCTCCTAGTTTTGTATCATTTCAAATTATGTTATATATGTCCAAATTTAAAGAGTTCACAAATCTAGTGCTAACAAATTAATATATAATGTTATGAACATATAAAATATTATTAATATCTTTTAAAATAAATTTTTAAAAATTATGAAATATATTCACTCGAATTTTATTTTTATTTTGAGTTTCATATTATAGGTAGATGAACGTTGATATACAAATATTGAAAATAGTGCATTGATCTCGAAGAACAATATATTGACAAGAAAATATATTCATTGTCATTGAAAAATGTTATATTGAGAAAAAAATTGTAAGTTAGCAACAATAACGTCCTACTTTTAGAGAAAAAATAAATTAATAACGAATCACATATATTAAGTTTTATAATATGATTTTTTTATTAATATATGTAACTTAAGATTTGAAATTTTGAATCTAAATAGAAACTAAAGCTAAAGATACAAGTTCATATCTCAAGTAACTTCGTGATAGTATTTATTTTAGTTTTGAACATTAATTATTATGATAATTTATGTGATAATAAAATTTTGTACTCATTTCAGTCAAAATTATGTGCACGCGACATTTATTTTACTCTCCACTTAAATAAGCAATTCGGTGAGATAATTTTTGCAAATAAACCCTCCTATTAATCATCTCCATTATGAGACGTGGTTTTCTGATATGTTTACTTCATAAAAATGGAGGGGAATTTATAAAGCCCATCTTAGGTTTGATGTTCTTAATTAACTGATATTACTTATTTGTCCTCGAATAAATGGATGGGTAACCGACTAGCAACGGGCTGAATGACAAAAAAATATCTGCCGAACTCGACTTCCAAGATTTATTTAGTTACTGTGGACCTAGTCTCAAGATTGGATGGTGCAAATTAATTTGGTGTATTAAAGAATTTCTCGAGGAAATTTCTTGGTATCACTATTAGGGAAGGAAGAAAGGCACGACCGCACGGGTGATTGTTAAAGCGCTCTCAAAACATGAGAAGTTTACGAAATCTTACCAACAATGAAGTGGCAAAGGTCTATTGTGGGTTGGTAGCTCAGAATTTTTTTATTTTTTAGAAATCCTCAAAAATATTATCAACAATGTCGTATTACAAATGACGAAAAACGATATAGTACGGTCAGTCACTGTTTTTGTGTTTTACCATAAAACAGTCGTAAAACGGTCAAAAAAAACTAAAAAAATAAGTCATTTAAATCGATAATATTTTGAAGACAAAAATTTTGGATAAGAAATTGAATCAAATTAGCACTCACAATTTGGAAACAATTGGGACAAAAAATTAGGATGTGAAATTAGCACTCACAAATTAAATCAAATTAACACTCACAACCTACTTCCAGAATTTCCCGAACAATTGGTACAAAAAATTTCAAGACCAAGTTCGTTCCATTTTAATCTAACATTTGTTTGATTCCCGTACCAAAAAATCAGAAAACAAAATAATGATCACATAAAAGGTTAATAATAATCAAATTCTAACACATAATCAGATCAGTCTAAAACATATAGAAAAACCAAACCGTCGTCAAAATTAGTCAATCATGTAGAAAAACTGAAGAATTGAGCATCTCAATCATTGTTGTGAAGATGAAAATGAACTAAAACGGAGACTTGATGAAGAAGAAATAATGTGCTAAGAAAAATAACTAGTCCAAAAACTTAAAATAATTCGGGCCAAAATAATTAGAAGGAAAAATCGGTATGTAAAATGGATTAAAAAAATCTTTTTTGGTAAAAAAATTTATCAAATGCTGTTAAAAAACGTTAGACCGTTTTTTGAAACGTTACGGCAAAAAATAGTACGGTCTTCCACCGTAACATTGTTTTTCGACCATTTTTTCTCGATGTTTCTTGGTATTTTTTACAACATTGATTTTGAATGAGATAAATTCAATTCATCTTTGCACTCGAACAAAAAAATGTACTTATTGTACCATTTATGGTACCATGTGGTTGCTGTCAACTTAACTTAAAAAGTCCATAATGAAATAAATTCTTGTTCCTAATAAATAAATGAAAAAGAAACAAACATCGGGATCAAATCTTAATAGTTGCACACCAAAAAAGGCAATCTCCTAAATTAAGAAATCCAGCATTAAATATAACTAGCAAGTACCATGATTCAAAGAACGAAATTTTCTAGTACAAAGTCGCAAGTGATGTTTGTTTTCTGATAATGAGTCGTGAATATATCCTACTCCTCACGTTTAACGGGCTTTTGACATTCAATCATGTTGGATTTATCATTTAACACTTTTGTCTTCTTGTCATTAATTGGATGTAATCATGGATTTTCTGTTAGAGCAAAAATGTCATTGATGGGTTTTGCTTCATTTATTGGATTGTTTATTAATTAAGGTTGGACACCATTGGGAGGGAATTAGATGTGAATTTTGAAATTTGAAATTCCTCCAACTGCTATAAATAAACCCCTTCACTCCATTCTCAATTCATACCATTTCATTCCCAAATTGAAATTCTGTAATTTTTTCGAATTCATGGCTGATTTTTTGTAGCTTTGTAAAGGGTAATAGTGTGTTCAAGTATTTGAGCAATAATTCTCGTTCAGTCATGAAATTTTTTTTAGCAATTAATCATTATTTCTTTCTATGGTTTCAGCGATAATACTGTTTTTTTTCCCAAACAATTTTAGGGTTATTTGGATTTATTAACTGGGTTTATTCTTAATTGTGCTAATTTTTTGAACCACTAATTTCATTTTTGCAAACAATTTTACAAACTTGTGTCATTTTTTACTGTGTTAATTTCTAACATTTTAAGGGTTATTTGGCTTTGTTACTTTTTTAATGAGTTGTGCATGAAAATATTAATTTGGGATTTATAATTTTACAAGAGGTGGCTTTTAGAAAGACATAATTTGGACTTTTTGGTACATTGGGTTGCTCATCAAATTATCAACTTAAGTTTTTTGAACCATTTGCAAAAAATATTTTTTTTCGTACAAATTAAATTTTTGGCCAATATTAAAATTTTGCAACCATAATTTTTTTACAGCGAATTTAATTTTTTTCCAACCATAATTTAATTTGGCTAGCATGAAACTTTTTTACTAACCCTAAATAAATTTTTCACTGTTTTATTTTTGTAAACCATGACATATTTTTCCAATTTTAAAAGTTTTCACTGTCAAATTAAAATTTTTTTCAACACTAATTTAATTTGTTAACGATATTATGTTTTCTTTTCAAAAAATTTCCTTAGCATAATTTTTTTTTGTAATTTTCCTATGTTAATTTTTTTTAACCATAACATTTTTTTCAATGTTAAATCTGATTTTTGTTCAACCATAATATTTTTTAAATGCTAATTTATTGACAATGTTAGATTTTTTGAAACGTTGATTTTTTTCAATGTTAGAATTTTTTAATGTTAAATTATCGGAAATTTTACTGTTCTAACCAAGTCTGGAAACAATATTCACGAAATAACCAAGTTTTGAACATAATTCTCAAAATGTTTTTTGCGCGGTATGAAACCTCGCCTTACTGTAGCAGGCGGAGAATGAAATCCCGCTTTCCTTAATTTCATTCCAGACTAAAGGGATTAACAAAGGCGCATAACCATACAGCGCCAAGCGCTGAATGAAAAAACCTAAGCATCTGCAATGGCAAAAACCGTCACTAAAGATTCCAAAAATCGTCGCTAATTCGATCAGCGACGGGGAGCCGTCCCTGCGACGGTCCGTCGCTGATTTCAACATTTCCTGCGGCCCGCCGGTGAAGGTGAAACCCTATTCACCCCCGCCAGCGCCTCTTTCTCTCTCTTAAGCCTCATTTCCTACGGCCCGTCGGTGAAGGTAAGATTATAAATATTTCTCTTTCAAGTTAGGTTAATCTAATATTTCTTAGCAATCATTCCAGGGTTTCTCTTCCAAAATATTGTTTCAATGCTGGAGGAGTTCAGACAACATTTTCGGGTGTTTGAGTGTTTATATTTGTGTACTTGAATTTATGTACTTGAATTTATTTTTGAAACCCCGATTTAAAACTGTAGATTGGGCGACAATGTAGCAACACTGTAGCGGCGAGATTTAAAACCCTGATTGGAGTTATTTCTGGAATATTTTTGAAAAGGGAGTTATTTTTCGAATTTTCATCCCATAACGAATTACATGCAGAAATGCTCCAATAAATAACAAAGACGCAATCCGATAACCTAAACCAAAAGATAATTTCTTTCCCCTCAAGTCAAAGATGTCGCATTCATGAGGGAAACATCATAATTAAATAATACGTGACAAATAATGGGTCGACCAGATATTTTTTTTTTTTTTTTTTTTTGAAATGTTTAGAGTGGGCTTTATTGTCCCACTTCTAAAACATGTATGTATATCATCGTATAAAGAAGTTTACAATTGTGATTTTACATACCTTTCAACATTACACCACTACCTACTTTCTACAGCTAATAATACCTATATTTTTATATACTTTTTTTACTTTGGGCCTTTATAATTCGACCTTTACATTTTTGGCCCAAATTCTAGCTAATTACAGCTCAAGCATCCTCTTTCTCTACTCTTTACCTCCCTTCTCTCTTACACGATGCCGCCTCTTACTTTCTTTCCTCTTCAGCCTTTACCCTTCTTTTCTCCTCGAGGCTACTGTGATGGAGTTGTTGGGATATCCTTTGACTCCCTCGCCCGATTTCCTCTCCCACGTTATTGATCGATACAGCTCCCACTCTCGTTTGAGATCAAGGACCAAATCAACCAAGCTTCTCTTTCTTTCATCGAAGATCCTTTTGCACCTTTCCTTCCAGATCCCATGGAGAAAGTAAGCAATCAATTGCTTCTTCTGTCGATCTCCTATCTTCTCAAAGCAATAGTTCATGCTCTCATCAATTTTTCCTAATTGCAGATCTGGAACTAGGTCAATCATGATCTTCCAAGCATCATTCACCACTTCGCAACCTCCCCCCAACAGATGCACCACCGATTCATTATTTCGTTCACACATGCTGCACCTGTTCGTTAGATAAATTCCTCTTCTCTGTAAAGTGTCTATCGTAAGAATTTTTTCCTGTTTGCATAACCATAAAAAGATTTTGATTTTCAGAGGAATTCGAATACCCCAAACATGTTTGAGGACTGGATCACTCTCATCTACCTCACCCTTCTCTTCAACAAGCAAATTATAGTAAGATTTAACATTGTATTTGCCATTGTTGCTCTCCATCCATTTTATTTCATCGTTTTTTTCATTTAATTGCACACTAGAGATCAGTAGCTTTAAGTCAATTAGCTGCTTTTCAGCTTTTATTGATACAAGTCCTTTTATTTTTAAGATTTCCTCTATACTCCTTTTGTCCCTCTCTTCTTCTAATTTAATATCCCTTAAACTCCCTTCTTCTCTTTCAGAAAAACTCTTTTCGACCAGATATAGTTTCGCAAACAAAATAGAAGCCATATAATAATAACAATTCTAGTTACGAAAGAATGAAAGAAAAACGACAAAATAAATGATGAGTAGATATTGATAGCAACAATATATCATTAATTGACAAATAATTTCAAAATCAAAATTTATTGAAAATAAATTTATCATTTGAACTAAAATAATTTTACGTTGATATATCATTATCTAATTGGTATAATATTATAACCGGTCTAGTTTGGGGAATTGGTATAAATGGGAAAAGAAATTCGGAATATGATTTCTTAACTCTTATATATGATTCTTATATATGATTGTAAAATTAACTTTATTAACGTAATGGATGTAGGAGTTATGAGCTCATTTAAATTTTCCAAAATAAGAAAATCAAATTGTTCTCCCATTAAAGAGTGGATGTTTTTGAGCTCTCACATTGAGCCATCTCATCTTTGACTTTCTATCACACATATTAATATTTATATAATTTCCATATTTAATTTATGATTTGATTATATCCATTAATTTATATCATGTATCCATTAATTTATAACATGTTTTACCCATTTAACCATTTAATAATTTATTTTATGATCTTTACATCATGTTATAGATTAATTAAGTTAATATTGTTCTCCCTTTAAAGAGTTGATGTTTTTGAGCTCTCACATTGAGCCACCTCATCTTTGACTTTCTATCACACATATTAATATTGTTCTCCCTTTAAAGAGTGGATGTTTTTGAGCTCTCACATTGAACCACCTCATCTTTGACTTTCTATCACACATATTAATATTTATATAATTTTCATATTTAATTTATGATTTGATTATATCCATTAATTTATATCATGTAGCCATTAATTTATATCAAGTTTTACCCATTTAACCATTTAACCATTTATTTTATGATCTTTATATCATGTTCTAGATTAATTATGTTAATATTGTTCTCCCTTTAAAGAGTTGATGTTTTTGAGCTCTCACATTGAGCTACCTCATCTTTGACTTTCGATCACACATATTAATATTTATATAATTTTCATATTTATTTAATGATTTGATTATATCCATTAATTTATATCATGTATCCATTAATTTATATCATGTTTTACCCATTTAACCATTTATTTTTTGATCTTTATATCATGTTCTACCTTAATTATATTAATATTTATATCATGTTTTCATATTTATTTTATGATTTCATATTTATTTTGTGATTAATATTTATATAATTTCCATATTTATTTTATGATGTGACTATATCCATTAATTTATATCATGTATCCATTAATTTATATCATGTTTTATCTATTAATTCGATTCTTAATAAGAGAAAAGTTCAAGGAAATACAGTTTCAGGATCAATCGTAAAAGTGTACACAAGGATAAACGAATGTAAGAGTACATTCGTGGTCATATCTTTCAGTAGGAAAATCCATTTTGAATGGTTCAAATTGAGTTAGATAGATAATACGATTATCTACAACCTTCATATAGAAATATATTTCATATGAACGAAGTATCAGTGTCGTTTCTATGAAATACCGAAATGGTGCAACAGTATGACATACAGTTAGTAAAACAGTCATAACGTTTGCATACGAACTCCAATTGGGCCAGGCCAAATTGGGTCGTGTAGATAATAAGATTATCTACAACTTTCGTGTCGGTTGATTTTCTGTCCGAAGAATTTACCAATTTCGTATGAACAGAATACTGGACAGATTCATGCAACTTTCTGTGTGAAAGAGTGTATATTGGATATACATGTCTTTTGGCCAATCCTAATCCTATTTGATATAAATAGGATAATTCTCTCTCATCTCAAGTTGTTAATTCAGTCCAATTCATTCAGAATATTCCAGAAATTGTGAGACAACTTTCTAGAGAGTGAAAGGGTGTAAAGAGAGAGAAACCGTGAAAAGGAGTTTTCCGGTATAGAGAATCAAACAATCGAGCAAGTTCGCCGGTGCATCGTCTAGGCAGTTACACCCGTGACCGACGCCTTACGAGTCAAGGTGGATACACGTAGAGGAGCAACAATTGGGTCTCTTTCAGTTGTGATCGATTTGGACGAGTAATTTCAGTCGGAGACGAAATCGAGTGAATCGGCAACGTCAACGAAAGGTGAAAGACGCGTGGTGTGGGACGCGCGGATTGTCACCAGCGTGACACGAAAAGAAGACTAGCAATCAACCCTTCGTGTGCAATCAATTTTGCACTGGTATGAATCTAATCTTCTTAATTGCATCGTACCCTTCGAAGTCATGGCGTGATCTCGGGAATCGGGGAACCGTACCGGGCCTACATATCCGCTGCGCGGGCCCGGGGTCGGGTAGAATCCCCAACAGTGGTATCAGAGCGATCGCCATCGATTCGAGGGTCGAATCATAGTCGTATATTCGATATACGCACGGGTTATCAAAGTTCGTACCCGTTTGCATTATGTTACATATAGAGAAAGTCAAATTCCATTAAAATCACAAGTGGAATTCGCTAGAGATCGATCAAAAGTTGATTGAGAGTATCTAGGAATGATCGTGAAAAAGTTTCGTGATTTATTGTTTTGGAAATTAGCGAAAACAGAAAAAACTGCAGAAAACTGCATAAAACTGCAGAAAACTGAAAAAAAATTGCAGAAAACTGTGAAAAACTGTGAAAAACACATAGTCGGTTATAACAGACCTGTAGTTCAGTTATAACGGAAGTGTTTCGTTGTAACGGACTAGGAGTTCGGTGTTGGGTATCGGCGTCACTACCGAGCCCCGCGCAGCAGATTGAGAGGCCCGGTCCGACCCGATCCCAAGGACTACGTCAACGACCCGAAAGTACGAATCATGAAATGCTTCTAACCTATGAAATTAACTCTTAATTCATAGAGAATCATACCACGTGAAATTGATCACGGAGACAGGTTGACTCTATTAGTTGCTGCTCGCTTCGATTCCGGCGACACGCACGTCCTTGCTCGTCCTTGCTCTCGATTGATCGTATACAATCGGAATTTATCCGTTTCGTCTCCGACCTTGCTCGTCCTTCCTCTCGATTGATCACAGTCGAAGATCTCAGTTGAGATCTCTCTACTCGTATCCATCTCGAGCTTTTCGTCTTTCGGTTGCGGTGAATTACCCTAAAATTCACCACAAACTTGCTCAAAACAATCTCTAGATCTCCTTCTAACTTGTCTCACAAGTTCTCTCTATTCTCTTCTGAACAATCTGGAAAAAAAGTCAGAGAGAGAGAGGATAGTTACAGAGATTATATATTAAATCTCTGAATTAATGAGTATTAATGAGTATCAAAAACTGCTAAATCCAGAATTCGGATCACTGTACGTCATGACGCACGATATGGTGCGTCATGACGCACAAGTCACATTTACTTGGATATAGCCGTTATATAGTGTACCGTCATGACGCACGATATTAAATCTCGATTGATCACTGTACGTCATGACGCACGATAACGTCCGTCATGACGCACCTACCGTCATGACGCACAACTTGGTGCGTCGTGACGGTATACTCACAGATTGGCTTTCTCAGAATTACTCTACTGTGCGTCATGACGCACAATATGGTGAGTCATGACGCACCATGTAATTTCTTCTAAATTTGCATAATCTTATTATGCATCCAATCGTTCCGACGAACACGTATGTTTGTCTACACTCATTTGTACATTCAACTAGTTGATCTGTAACTGTATTTCCTTCAGTCTCCCACTCAGTTCAAGATCCAACTAAAAAATGTACTAGCGTACATCTCATGTACACATAACCTCAGAGATTGAAATTTAAGCCCGAAATAAGACAGCTCATGAGAAGGATCTAGGAAGAAATTCATAATAGTTTTCCCACGTTGAAAACGAAAAAGGATTGTGATCATTTATACCCATTTCGAACGGTGGCGTTTAGTTCTCTTGTTCACGATATCCGTCAATCAAAAGGCACGGTGATAGCCATCCTTATGATTTGATTGACTAAACTTATTGTCTCGATACCGAATTGAATCAACAAACACAATCGATATTAACAATTAATATCATTGACTCTGGCTAGAGATTTCGTTGATCAATTCATCGATAGGCCTAAGGGATATCTCTTTCTCTCGAAAGGAACAATTTCTATCTTGATGACTCACATCAAATTCCGTGTTTCAGATAATACCCGATCATAATCCCATGACCATCCTGTTACAGATAGTGGAAGATTATATCTAAGCATTATGTTACGCACGAAAAATGATCCATGATCATCTCAAGTGTGAAGAACTAAGACCCCATTTGTTACGATTCCATCTACAATGACTAAACCATGTCATGGTATCGCACTTTTGGTCAAGTCACAATATACATAATCTAATGCATATCCATATTCCCGATTTGATAAACTCTTTGTCCTATGATTAGCAAAACATAATCATCACCTCGGCGAATATGCTAGTGTACATGTTAGTCTATTATCTTATAATAGATATACTTATCACATAAGTATCCTAATCATGACTAGGGACGTGTTTGAAATATGACTTTTGAAATGTGACGGTTTTACTTAACATGATCACGTATCACGTAGACGCTCACACAAGTCATAAATCAAGGTTCGTGTAATCAAATTACACAACCACGCATAAGTTTTCCTAGAAGTATAAATGCAAGTAAAATTTTAAAATTTTTGAAATGCACTAATATAGAGTAAGTATTGGTTGATACAGCGTTTACACCTATAATCTCTGCTAGGATTATAATCTGCGATGACTATCGGTATAAGATAACTATACCTCAAATCTATTCCTCCTCTAGGTATCTCTATACCTATAGTCTTCGCATGACATTCATGCTTAACTAGGAAGAGAGCAGTTTTTGTAAACGGTTGCGCTACGTTCCCGTTAGTGTCAATTTTTGTTAGGTATCCAATACCTATTTAAATATAAGTTTGGAGTGGTCATGTTATTTTAGTTTCTGTTGGTTTATTTTATTTCGACCATCGAAATAGATAACCAAAGAATCCTATTACTTGGGACAATACCAAGTATGATCAACACCTTGATCCATAACGTTTCCATTTCGGCTTCGTAAGCCGCATTGAAATCAAATTCCATCGTAGAATTTTCATTTTTAGTTGTTGTGAAACTTTTTCATACAACTTCAATTAAATTTAAGCAAAATATGTACACATTTCGTAAATGTGTTGTATTTTTGGAGAAATGCTATCAGTATAATCCTTTCTAAAAAGATATTGTTTATTAATTTCAATATGAATCCGAGTTTTTAAATGTTGCATAACTATTATGCATGTGTAAAGTATAACCATTATACAACCATATTAAATTGTTTTCGTTCGAACCAACCATATGAAGTATTCGAAACGAAATATTCTCTAGATTCGATTGATAATTACGACACTTAATATGAACAATATTTAAAGATTAGTACATATCATGGCGTATTTGGAATATTCTATTGTCGAAACATAAAATATCTAATTTTCTACTTTTCTTTAACTCGATGTTGTACATCGATCCTCAGAAAAACTTCGCCATTCGACATTTGGAAGAAATCCGATCTTGGATTTATGTACTGAAAACCATTTTCAGTGTTTTGTCGATGTACATACTTCAATTCAGATCGAGAAATTTTAAATCTATCTTATAGATTTTTATGCTTATCTCATAAGTTGTCTCGTCTGAATTTTCATAGCGAAACGACAATCGTTTCCTACGAATAATATAGCGTTCATATATTTTAATATAAGAAATGTATGTGGCTCCCACTAACCTTCACATCTACACAAAGCTTTTCTTTTATTCTTGATAATATTATAAGTAATTATAATTTTATCAGAATAAGATTCCGATTTCATGAATTATTCTTCAATCCATCATATGGATCGTTGAAATTTGTATACTTTTCTTGGATTCTTCTGATCGATAAAACCATTAGGTTGTCTCACATACACACCCTTTAATATTTCCTATCAAGGAATACGGTCTTGTCATCCATTTGTCAAAAATCATAGTCATACTATGTAAAATGACAAATATAATCCTAATGAATAAAGTGTGATTATTTGTGAAACCGTTTCTTCATGATCATATCATGAATTTTCGAATCTCATAAACATTCTTGCTTTGTAAGTATACATATTCCAATCCACGTTAGCTTTCACTTTGAAAACTCACTTACATCCTATGGGTCATACCCTAAGGAATGTTTAAACCAAGTTCTAAACTTGATGACATGCATGGATTGAATCATGAATTCCATGGCACTATGCCATAAATTTTTATCCTTTATAGCATCATTTAGTCCACCGACTCATCATGTATGAGATCGATTTGTTTGTCACATTCTTTGATAAATTCATAATTTATCGATTCGTGACGTGTCTAAATTGATCTATAAAATCGCTTTGGGATTTTGACTTGGATTCATCAACTTTTGATGAAATTCCAATCATATTCATCGGTTCAATGTTCCATTCGAGTCTCGAACCTTTCGAGATCGATTCATCACCCACTAGTCCGCATAGATATACGTGACATTAAGTTCCAAACTTATGCACATTAAGTCCTCCTCTAAGAAGGTATCTTTTCGAACTATGAAAATCTTATTTTCATTGGGATATGAAAAATTTGGCATTCTTTAATTTATTCAAAAATACTCAATAAATGAACATATTAAATTTGAGATTTAATTTATCCAAAACCAGTTTTCGGATTAAATCTTCAAATTTTAGAAAAGATAATCATCGGAAGTTTTTATTAACATTGAACTATTTACGTGCCCGACTTTGGCCTGAAACCACGTTAATCCTCAATTTAATTTCTTTCCGATCCATATCACATATGGGGTCTTTTGCACTGACTTAGAAGGTATGTGATTAATCTTTGTCTTAAGGGTAAATTTCCAAATCTTATTTGAAAAATTAATTTTGATTTATCATCTATCAAACAATGTCCAACAAAGTTTGATTCCTCTTTTCGAACACATTAATCTACATTGATGTTCCGAATTAATATAACTTATGAAACTTTTCCATAAATTTTCAAGATGATTATCATACTCATAGCTTAAAATGTTCGTCTCTTCGATCTTATCGAAAGACTTTGATTTTCTCGCTTAGTTGACTTCGTATTTCATTTCGAAACGTTTTTGAACCATTCAAAATTATGTTTCAAACGCATTAAATAGATATCTTTATATCTACAATAATCGTTAGTAAATATAATGAAATATTTGTAGCCTCCTCTTGCCTCCGAATTTACTTATTTACCTACATTCAAAATGTTTGGTTTTTGATAAGTCTTTGACCGGTTTTCCAATCTTTGGAATGACACTTTTATCATCTTGATTAATTAACTAGTCTTGTACTTGTCATGCGAATCTTATTCGAATAAAACTAGTATTCCATCCAACGGATTCTAGAAATGTATATCTCATACACATTTTCAAGATGATAATGTCAAAAGAAGCTATTTCTATCAACTTTTGGATTAATCCTTCTCGGATTTAACCTTTCTTTTGATATTGAGACAACAACTTGCCCAAATCCTTGATTGAGGCAATATTTGTCTTAATCGCCCTTAGACTTATTTCTTATAATTCTTCGAACTCCTTTGAAGATCCACGTCTATGCATGTCAACATCTGACATACAATATTATTTGACTCCTTCTCAAGTTTGTCAAATTCCGGCTTTCTCTAAAGCCTTGTGAATGTGAATCGGTTCCACAAATTTCGTGTCCAACACGTAACTCTTGCACTCTTGCCTAAGAACCATTCTTAGGATATGGCGTTAATCAAGGTAGTTCCGTTTCACAAACTTTTCTTTCTCTAATATCGATCATATCGATATGATATTGGTGTTGCTTAAAATTATTATTCTACATGAATTATGAAATTGACAACTAACCGTGCGTACTTATTCTATATGCTTATATGATATGAAGTATGTTACTTTTATCAAATCAATAACCCTAATATTGATTCGGGATTCTTAATCCAATAACACTTCAAGACCCATATTTCATGATCCTCCCACAAGTGACTTTGGCCGACAAATGGGATCTCACTATTTAGGTAGAATAAATCCAATCGCATTCAATGCGACTCTTGACCTTTTATAGGATTTCGGTATCAAACCATATCATATATGATTCGAATTCCGTTTGTGCATCCTAACTATGCCCCGAACCCCAATCGGATTGGCTTGAACGGTTAAGTCACAACCATATTCACTTATCGTTCAATTGAGCTACAAATGCGCCCGACTTTCGCCTGAACCCGCATTTGTCCCCAATTAACGCTTGCCTCTCACGTTGATACATACAACAATGCACGCCCGACTTTGGCCTGAAACCGTGCAAGGTGTGATGACCAACCTCGGAGGTTGTGAACATGGAAGGCATTTGATGACTTAAATATTATGCAGGGATTTATGTGATATAATCTAATTATATCATTGAGCAAGTATATCATGATGAATGAACATAATTAATAATTATTAGAACCAAAATAAATAAATCAGAAAAAATTACATCGTGCGTCATGACGCAACATAACGTCCATCATGACGCACAGTACTAAATTGGATTTCCTTTGACTTCCGTCATGACGCACAACTTGGTGCGTCATGACGGACTTCACTCGTTCGTCATGACGCCAGAGAGTGCGTCATGACGGACAATACAAAATAATTTTGTTGTCCAATCCAGAGAGTTTTTCAGGTCCGTCCGTCATGACGGTTGGTTACTACCGTCACGGCGGACTGTGACTGACCGTCATGATGCCAGACGGTGCGTCATGACGCCAGACGGTGCGTCATGACGCACTGTACAAAACAATTTTGTCCAGTTTGCCAGAAACTTTTCCAAGTCCTTCCGTCATGACGGTTGGTTATACCGTCACGACGGACTGTTCTGGTCCGTCCTGACGCCAGAGAGTGCGTCATGACGTACTGAACAAAACCATTTTGTTCAGTTTGCCAGAAACTTTTTGGGCTTCTACCGTCACGACGCACCAAATGGTCCGCCATGATGGTAAGAATTTACACGGTGCGTCATGACGCACAACTTGGTGCGTCATGACGGACTGAGTAACGCCTCAGATCCAACTCTTGGATTTTCCGTGTGCGTCACGACGCACCATATCGTGCGTCCTGACGCACCAGACCTGATTTTCATTTTTACTTTTGATTTTTCGATCATTTCTGAAACGATCAATTATGAACACTTTATGATTACTTCTAGATTCTTTTGATCATCTCATGATCAAATACTAGCAAGATTTCATGGCCCTAATTTTATAACTAAATGATTATGTCCTAAAATTCTACATGAAATTCCGAATAACTTTTATTCAAAATCGATTCGACGATCGAATCGTGACGATCGCTCTGATACCACTGTTGGGTCTCGGCGTCACTACCGAGCCCCGCGCAGCGGATTGAGAGGCCCGGTCCGACCCGATCCCGAGGACCACGTCAACGACCCGAAAGTACGAATCATGAAATGCATCTAACCTATGAAATTAACTCTTAATTCATAGAGAATCATACCACGTGAAATTGATCAAGGAGACGGGTTGACTCTATTAGCTGCTGCTCGCTTCGATTCCGGCGACACGCACGTCCCACGCCCGCGCGATTCGACACCTAGTTCGAAGCTCCGATTTGTCGTATACAACCGGAATTTATCCGGTTCGTCTCCGACCTTGCTCGTCCTTGCTCTCGATTGATCACAGTCGAAGATCTCAGTTGAGATCTCTCTACTCGTATCCACCTCGAGCTTTTCGTCTTTCGGTTGCGGTGAATTTCCCTAAAATTCACCACAAACTTGCTCAAAACAATCTCTAGATCTCCTTCTAACTTGTCTCACAAGTTCTCTCTATTCTCTTCTGAACAATCTGGAAAAAAAGTCAGAGAGAGAGGGGAGTTACAGAGATTATATATTAAATCTCTGAATTAATGAGTATTAATGAGTATCAAAAACTGCTAATCCAGAATTCGGATCACTGTGCGTCATGACGCACGATATGGTGCGTCATGACGCACAAGTCACATTTACTTGGATATAGCCGTTATACAGTGTACCGTTACGACCCACGATAACGTCCGTCCTGACGCACCTACCGTCATGACGCACAACTTGGTGCGTCGTGACGGTATACTCACATATTGGCTTTCTCAGAATTACTCTACTGTGCGTCATGACGCACAATATGGTGAGTCATGACGCACCATGTAATTTCTGCCAAATTTGCATAATCTTATTATGCATCCAATCGTTCCGACGAACACGTATGTTTGTCTACACTCATTTGTACATTCAACTAGTTGATCTGTAACTGTATTTCTTTCAGTCTCCCACTCAGTTCAAGATCCAACTAAAAACACGAATTTCCCGGAAGTGTTCAGTTATAACGGAACTTTGGTCAGTTATAACGGAATTTTTTCTGGATTTTGATCCAGAATTCGCAGTTTGGTCCGTTGTAACTTGTAACGGACATTGGTCCGTTGTAACGGAACTTTAGTCAGTTATAACGGACTAGTTTCTGTTTGCTGATTTTGTTTTCGTGATAACTTTGGCTACACAACTCAGAATTTTGAGTTTTTTATATCGATTTGATCGGCATCAAACATTCTAGCATATTAGATAATTAATTATTTAGAATAATTAATCTTCCTAAATAAATCATATGCATTTTTGAAGAAGGGTAGAAATAAAAAATAATTTTTGTATGGAGAAAAATGTTTCGGTAGTTTAACTTTGGTTGTGAACTGATTTCTAGCCTTGTCAATGGCCAACCGAAAGAGTTGTGAAGTGGAACGGTAATTATTCTTCTCAACAGTCTTGTCAATGGTCAACCAAAGTCAAATTACTAAAATATTTTCTCTCATACAAAAAGTATTCTGGATTTTTAGCATTGTCGATGGTCAACCGAAATTTAACTAAAGAAACACTTTACTTCATACAAGAACTATTCTTAATTTCCCGTGTCGAAATTCTCGTGTCGATGGCAGTGAGGATCCCATGGTGTTTTAACTAAAGAAACACTTGCTAACATTCCCGTGTCCAAATTCTCTCTCTTTATGAAAGACTTAAAACAAATGCTCCCCGCGTACTTGGCATTTACCGAAAGAAATGGTATATTAAATACGATTGAATGGAGATGGAAGCCCACGAAAACTTTCTCAACAAGCTCGGCGTATGCCAAGCTCCACGACCCAGGAATTAGATCCTTTTGGCAGAAACAAGTGTGGCAAGCCAAAGCACCTTTAAAGGCAAGATTTTTCATATGGCTAACGTTGCATAGACGAATAAATACTACCGAGTTACTCCAAAGAAAAGTGTGGCCACACGTGGATCGCTGTCAATTATGCACTAGCCTACATGAAACAACGGATCAC
The DNA here is from genome assembly GCA_946800325.1 of Luzula sylvatica. Classification (NCBI taxonomy): domain Eukaryota; kingdom Viridiplantae; phylum Streptophyta; class Magnoliopsida; order Poales; family Juncaceae; genus Luzula; species Luzula sylvatica. The sequence continues at coordinate 54,671,370 of OX326960.1, read as the reverse complement.
CTACTCGTGGAATGTAGCTATACTAAAACGGTTTGGCGCTTAGTAGAGATAACAAACGGGGACCACACCACACCGCGGAACACAGGTTCCGTACTAGATACGTGGAATGAATCGCGAACAACAATGGGGGCTACAAGTCGTAGAATATGGGACACACGTTGGATCTCAACGCTATGACACATTTGGAAAGAAAGAAATGCAAGAATTTTCCGCAACAAGAAAATGCCTTCTAGACTCGTAGCACTATAAGCAATGGAACAAACAAGGCTATGGAGTAAGATGACCTAGTGACGGAAGCGCTCTCGAATCCCATACTATCAAGGTGAATTCAACTTGCTTTTTTTTTTATCTCTTATTCTTTCCTTTTCTCTTCTTTTCTTTTTTACTTACACACACTAAACATTTTGTAAATATCATTATTTCATATATATGAAATTTCAAAGTCGGCAATGCCGTCTTAAAAAAAAAACATCTATCTCAAGAGAGAGGAGAAAGAGAGAGACCTTTTGTTAACCACTTCAGACCTTTTGTTAACCACTTTAACATAATAATCATGACTGATTGCGATAGAATATAAAAAAGAACTTTCGAGAGATCTAAATTAATTGAACTCTTTTCTTATATTTATAATTATAAGTATGGTCCAATAAACAAAAACGACATGACATGCTGGTATTGCGGTGTATTTTTTTACTTACATTGGAAATTTTGTAACCACATATGTTATATCCTGTTTTGTTTTTTTCCTGCAATAATTTTTGTGAGGATTGTTCACAATTATAGCTATTTACTTTTAATCAACTATATTTAGTTATTTTAAAGGTTATTTACAATTACATTTCATGCATCCAGAACTTTTTCACGAACTATTTTCTTATCTTTTTTTACTTTTATTTTTTCCGAATCTGACGTGGCACCGTCAGATAAGCCTATTGCATTCAGAATGAGGAAACTCATACAACTCATCTTGAGAGAGAGAGAGAGAGTCGTCGCCTAGAAGCTAGACACCATGGGATCCTTACTGTCACTCTTTTCCGAGATCGATCGTTCTTTCTTCACCGCCCAATCATCTTTTGAAGCCACTCGTTACATTCTCGGAGAATGAAAAGCGAAGAAGCAAACAACAAGAAGCAAGAAGCCGGACCTTGACAAATTCACTGCCGTGAATCAATCTCGAGTTTCCTCCTGTTAACGGTCGTGAATCGATCTTCTGTACAGGGATTTCTGTCAATGTCCAGGCTTTCTCTCAATTTTCATCATTTTTTTCAATTTCCAATTTTTGCCTAATTAGACTAGTTAATTTAATAGTTGTTTTTGCCAATTTTGACAGTTTTCTTTTTGTCAATTTAGAGTTTTGTGACAGGTGTTCAACAATTCAAATTTGGAATAGTTCCTTTCACCCAAATCGGATCAGATGTATAGCTAAACATATGGAAGATCATTTGGAAATCAAATAGGCAACGTTTGAGGCTTTAATTAGGCATATTGGAGATTTATTGGGTTTACTATTTCAAAATCGATGATAAATCTGACCCGAGTGAATTTGACAGGTGTAATTAAAATATTTTTTTAATGTTGTCACAATTTTCAATGCATCATTGTAAGAAATCAGAAATGAATTTTTTTTTCCCCAACTTATCCTTAGAAAAAACTAGTCAAAAAGTAAATTTTGTTTACTCCAAAATTTGTATATAAAAATTACTAGAATTTCTTTAACCAAAATTTATCATGTTTTCCCTAAGTTGCATCCAAACAACGGTATATTAAAATTTTGTAATGGTCTACTTTAATTTCGTATACAGATTATCATGTTGTGTATTTCACAAAAATGAAAATAACACGAAAAATCAGGCGCCTTTTTGCATATTTCACAAAAGAGAATATCTGTTTTTTTATGATCAGTTTTACTTTTGCTTTATCAACGACCTTTTTGCCCAATCTCATTTTTAAAAGGAAAATTATACTTCTCTCCCCAAATTCACCACCGCTGCTTTCTTGATGGAGTAAGCATGACATCACTTTGTCATGCTTACTCATTCATGCCTTCAAATTTTGTACCCAAAGTGCTTTCCAATTAATTTTTAATCCAAAATTTAATAATTTTAATTGAAATTTAATTCATTAAATCATTCATTAGTTTAATTAGAAGCTAATTAATTACAAATTAATTAAAGGAGAGTTTAATTGGAGGAGATTTTGGGTGCAATTGGGGACAGATTTCACCCAACTTTCAATTGATGATGCCATCATGAAAATTGTGGTGAAATATGGGGACATAGTAGAACACCTCTTTTTAAAAGGATTAGTACGGATTTGAAAATTTTACTTTATGCAGGGACCTTGTCGCAAAATTTTATTTTCATAAGAATTTTAGTACGGATATGAAGGCCCGGTCCGGTTCCCAAATCCCGAGATCACGCTTCGATATCGAGGGTACGATGCAAAGGAGGATAGACGATTACTAACGTGAAATTGATCACGCACGACGGGTTGATCGCTCGCATCCTTCTCTTCTTCGGTGTCACCTTGGTGACTAGCCCGTGCGTCACATACCACACGTCTCCCACCGTCTTGACACGTCTCCGGTTGTCTTCGTGCGTCCCATGCCCACACACTTTCACAGCCTTTCACTCCTTCGGTTTGATCACAACGAAGAGCCACAAACCTCGCTCCTCTACCTGTATCCACCGTGAGTCGTAGCACCTCGGTCGCGGATGTACCTGCCTAGACGATGCACCGGCGAACTTGCATGATTGCTTTCGATTATCTAGACGGAGAAAATTCATTTCTCCTCTTTTCTCTTTCTCTCTTTTTCTTCGCACTCTTTCAACACCTTGATAAGAGTCTCTCTAATTTCTGGACTGAATTAGACTTCAATTGATTGAATAATCTTATTCTGAATTGTCTTAATGGAGAGAGAGAGAGAGAGAGAGAGAGAGAGAGAGAGAGAGAGAGAGATCCTATTTATACAACATAGGATAAGGATGGGCCAAAAGATATGTATATCAACTATACACCTTTTCAAACAGAAACTGCATACACCCTTTCAGTATTATGTTGAAACGAAATTGTTAAATCGTTCCAACCGACTTCAAACCTTCACGAAAGTTGTAGATAATCATATTATCTTTCCAACCCAATTTGGCCCAGCCCAATTGGAGTTCGGATCCGAAAGTTATGACGGTTTTACTAACTGTATGTCAAACTGTCGCACCCTTTCGGTATTCCATTAAAACGACACTGATACTTCGCTCAAATGAAATATATTTCTTCATGAAAGTTCTATATAATCTCATTATCTATCTAACCCAATTTGAACCATTCAGATTGGAGTCGTTATCTGAAAGTTATGCCAGTTTTACTAAAACTGTTTCTTATGCCCACGAACGTAGCCCACGAACGCGTACGTGTTCGTTTGTCCTTCTACGTACTATTTTAGCGTTGATCCAAAACTGTATTTTCTTCATTTGTATCCTTGACTTGCTGCTCAACATTCTATTCGTATATAAATAAATTGGATGAGAAATGAATTATACATATTAGGGATGATCAAATACTGTTGCATTTGTTTCAAAAATATGAATTGAGGAGTATTGGTGATATAATACTTTTTGGTGATATCAGATACTAGTAAATTTGTTTCAAAAATAATGTTAAGATCAGATACTGCTAATGATTGGGTAAATTTGACAAAGTTTGCATTTTAGGAGGCAAAATTGAAATTTTCTGTTTCGGAAGGGTAAATATGATATTTTGAGGTTTTGTAGGAATGCGCGTGAAAAATGGGACTAAACAAATTAATTTCTTTGTTTTTGGACATAAACGGGTTGTAATTTCTCAAGAATAACAGCTTACCCATATACTATGTTGAACTGATATCAGAGATTGTGCAGTGTGCAGAAGCAGAGGGAAAGCAGAAAAGGCCATGAGTAAATAAGCTCGTCGAAGAAAAAATATATATTATACTATAGTACTAATCTTAAACATTGGACTATTTTGATCATGTTCCACGTTTCCACGCTCTCCGCCGTAGATTTGCTTATTTACTGTTTCATTAAAGTCGTTCGATCTCCAACTCTAGAATTATTCCTCTCTCTTCGTTCACTCCTCATTTCTTCTCTCCCGAGCCTCTCTCTTTGCGACATCAGGCGGCCGAGAAAAAACAGAGCGAAAAATACCTAAGCGACGGTCTGGCTGGGCGACGGTCCCGCTGTTTCTCCCTCTTTTACTTGAACCGTCAAACCCTAGACTCCGCGGTGGCATGAGAGACGAGAGGAACTTCCTTGCTCGAGTCTGTTTGCTCAAACCCTGTGAGGTAACTAAACCCTTTCGATTATGTTGTCAGTTTCCTGTTTTTGTTTTTGGATGAATTTTTGTGATTAAGGATTGATTTTCGTTGTTTTGGTTGATTGTTGTTGAAATTCATGCAGGATTTTCATTCAATTTTGGTTTATGTATGGTGATTTCAGCTATTATTACGAATTTGGCAAGAAAAAAAAATAATATGGAGCTTTTTTTGGGCACAAAGGTTTTTTGACAACATGTTTTTCGCCAAGAAAAGAAACAATCCTCTCATAATTCTGATGAAATAGAAGGGCTAAATCAGAAAAAAAATGACAGAGCTTTTCAAATGGACACAAAGGTAACAAGCTCTGTTACGCTTACATTACTATTTTCAGTTTATTGATTTTATTATATTATTCATTTTTCTAAATAATTATTTGATTTAGGCGAATATAAAACTCGTTGAAATGGATTTCCTCGAGATATTGACCTAGCTGTCCGGCGATAACAACGTGCAATTGACAGAGATCGAGATCCGAATCAGCGAACATGCTTCCTCCTGGTATTCTCAAGCTTAAATTCACTTACAAAACTATTTGTTTTGTATGAATAAATTATAGAAACTGAATTCTATTCGCAAAACATCTGATATTTCTTTCTCTTTTGGAATACTAATTCAGTTCATTTGAATTTGGTCTATTTTGTTTTTCTTGAAAATTTTGTTGTAAGTGTATTTGAACTTCTTTTTTCGGTATTGAAAATTTACATCCAATTTTGTTAGAGAGTTCAAGGAAATGTTCAAGCTATCCAAAATGGACAACATTGAGAAGTAATTTCAAATTTCAAATTTTACTTTCTAATTCTAATCATTCACGTTTCAAACTATTTTTTTTACTTTCTTAACAATATTTCTTTTTAAAAAAAGTTCCAAATTCAGTCAAATTCTGTCATAATGAATTTGCCTTTTGTAAATAAATTATTTACAAACAAATTAGGATTTACAATAAATCTCACAGCGAATTCACTCAAACTTTCTCACGGCCAAATTCAGTCAAATTCATTACTATCCAATTTTTCAAATTCAGTCAAAAGACCAAATTGCAATAATGCGGGGTATATATGATATTATCAGGTTTAAAAGGTTTTTGTAAAATGATGTTTTTGATATTTTCATATTTTATAAGGGTATATTCAAGGTTGTCATAATCGTAATTTTCCCTTGAATCGTTTAGGGATAGAATCGAATTGGATCGTAAAATCGTATTTTGAATCATAAGGTTTTATGACACATGAATATTAACTTGAAAACTAATCTAACGAACATGATCTTCTAACTAAAAAGATATAAATTAATTGATAGAGTATATTTTGTTCGTTTTAATCAGTGTAATCATAAACATACATTATAAATAGACAACAAAACATGAATTATCCGTAGCTATGCAAATGTTAATTAGAACCAACCAAAATATTACTGATAAATCAAAATAGTATCGTATTATACTAAATTCAAATCCGGATTAATAAAGCTATGATGAAATAAAACAGATAATATATACAAAACTAAGTTAAGTAAACATAAAATATAGAAGATCTGTCAAAAAAATTAAGTAATTTTATTCTTGCAATACTACCTTATATTGCAATATGTATTCCAAATTACTTAATTAGTTTTGGGGTCATAAACATCTTGAAAATTAAATATTTTGTAAGTCATGACAGTGAAATCGTAAAATCGTAAATATAAAAGATTCTACCAGATTCTACATCTCAAATCGAGATTCTACCAGGATTCTACAAAATTAAGATTATACGCCAATCTTGAATTGTTTTGTAGAGTTAGAGTCGTAGAATCGTAAGATTCTACGCCAATACCTGATATTTTCAGATTTTACAAGGCTATTTAAAAAAAATTAAATAGAACGGTTTATTTTGCCTTTTTTTTCTCCGATTGTCTGTATTTATGCATTTATTTTCAAAATTTATGTAACCTAAGTTCTTTCTGTAAAATTTGAACAAAATTGGGAGTTTTTTCTATTTTTTTTTTGCAATTCAGAGTTCTCATTCAAATTTTCAACATTTTATAAGGGATTTCGGTGAAATTTTCTGATTTAGAGGGACATATTTAATATTTTCAGGTTTTATAACGATATATTTGTAATTTTCATATTTTAAAGAGGTATTTTTAATATTATCATATTTTACAAGGATATTTTTTGTATACTAATTTAATAGTTAATAATTGTAACCCACTGTTTATCCTATTTCATTTTTAAAGATCAATTTTGAAGTTTTGTGGAATCGAAGAACATTGTATGTTCCGATATATACTTTAGTTATATTTGCATATTCATCCTTCCAAAAATCCAAAATCTTATATTTGTTTTTCTCTATTGATTTTTAAAATTCATTTGTTTAGGTGTGCAAGTTTATTTGGACGCCGTGGAGAAGAAACGACATTGATGGTTTTGGTCCATACTGAGAGAACGATTGTCATCGCAGCACGCTTTTCCATCATGTTTTGTTTTGAAATTTCATATGGAAAATCAGGTTTGTGTACCCACAAAATAAATTAAAATAATAATTAATTCGTAATTTCACCTTTACTCCTCCAAAATTTTAAATATCAAGAATACCCCTAGAAATTATAAGAAATATGATCCATTCCCTTATTGTAAGTTTTACTCCTTTTCCTAGGGTATGTTTGCATACTTAAAAAAATAACGAATCAACGTTATCGGGGGAAATGAAATATTGATGACATTTTTATGATTTGCAGGGACGTATTTGATATTTTTTTATGGGTATTCGTGATATTTCACATTGTAGATGTTTAAAGTCAAATAATAATATTTCACAATAATTTCATTTAATGCTCACTAACATTTTTTTTAATCTATTGCTTTGAAAAGCACGAGGAAGAAGAAAAGGCAAGATGAAAAAGATGCAAGACTTGCTTCCATGCATGTCGAAAGGGCCAAGATGGAATTTTTTTGCGTTTTTGATAGGGTATCTTCGAAATATATTCTTGAGAGGTATATTTGAAATAGATTTTGGGCCGCAATTTTCTGCGTTTTTTGGGTTTTTGTGAGAAATGACAATTTTTAGTTTCATTTTGTTGCAATTTGTAGCATTTTGGAGGGGGGTTTGGAAATTTTCTGCGTTTCGGAGGGTATATTTGAAATATATTCTGAAGGGGTACTGTACATTTCAAATAAGATTTATGAGGGGTAAATTTGATGGTTCGAAAATTTCTGATTTCTAAGGGATTCGCATCTGGGATTCAATCTGTGCAGATTGATAAGATTCACAAATCAAACACACGCCCTTTTCAAAAATATTATAACTCTTTTGTTGTTTCAGACAAAAAAATAATCTAGGATTGGATGGTTGATGCAAATGTATTTTAATGTGTCTATCCACCTTAGTAATAAGACGCTGTGATATTTTGTTATCCCAAATGATATGTAATTTTTGTGTATTTAAATGTTGATTCCAAGTGTACTTTAGTCGATAAATGCTTTTTGATGCATAATAATTATGATGTCAAGTATCTCAATACTCTGATCTATGAATTTTTACATTTGGTATGAATGATGCTTCCATATTTTCATCACAAAAAAAAGTTATGAGCAAACATATCTTTGATAACATAAATCATTAACGAAATTGATGCCTATTATGTCGTCTACTTGACTTGATGTCTATTCATTCTTATTAAGGTGTGTTCAATTAGGTTGAACGGGCTCTAAATCTTCAGAATCTTCTAGAAGATGCTGAATCTTCTAGAAGATGCTGAATCTTCTAGAAGATGCTACGAAGGAGCGGTAATTTCTTTTTTATCTTGTGCAATTTTGAGGACTCCATATTTAAACAATCCTAATGGAATCCAGGGGCGGATCTAGGGGGGGGGGGGGGGGGGGGGGGGGGGGGGGGCGGGAGGCCCGGCCCCCCCTATGAAATCGAGAATCGATATATTAGCGATAAAATGAGGTGATTTTGTTTTTTTGGAAAGTGATAAATATGATAAATTTGTAAGTATTTCACAAAGATTAGTGTAGTCTAGTGGTAAAATTGTTGTTTGGGAGATTGGAGGTCTTGAGTTCAAGACCCTCAAGGCACATATTTTGATTTATTTTTTATTTCGGCCCCCCCTATAAAATCCGGCCCCCCCTATATATGGATCCTGGATCCGCCCCTGATGGAATCAATCATCCCAAAGACTAGACCAGAGGCCTGCAACTACAAGATAGCACAATTATTTGTTAAAATATAGTATCATGATATGCTATTTTCAATGCTTATCAAATTGACTCTGCAGGAAAGAAAAATCAGCAAAACATCAAAATAACTATATGAAACAGAAAGTCAAAATTTTGTAAAAATTATCAAAAATTATCTTATTTTCTCCAATATCACATCACATGACTATAATAAACCATACTTGAATTCTTGACTAATATTCATCTAATTTACATTGCATTTGAAACGTCAATTTTGGAGGAAAGTAAAATGATATTTAAATACAGTAATTGTTAGAAAAAAGAATATGCGCGCAATTTGCGCGCGGTTTCGGCTAGTAGGCTGTAATTTGGACATGTTCATCATCTGTTCTCATATTATTTATTACCTATTTGCTCAATTCTCCCAAGGTAAATTTGTATGCAACTCAGGCCTAATACAAGTAATGTAATATAGTTTTGATTTCGCAAGTTATGTATGAATCTAATTGGATACATTGTATTATTATTTATTTTATATGCAGGGTATGATTACAATTTTGTTATGTATGTTCAGTTAAATTTGGGCGAAATTATATTCTTTGTATCAATATTCAAATTTTCAATTTGAAAAGTTTGACTCGTAAAGCTGATTTGGTATACTCTTTTGTGTGTGTTAGTGTTAGTAATAAGTATTGAGGCTCAACAGCATATAATTTGATACAATTTCTTTTTGTGTTAGTGTTAAAAGCCAGGTCAAACTGAGGCTCCACTGCAAAGAACAAGTCAATTGGGTGGGGCCATTCAATGAAATAAATATGTATTGATTGTGTGCTGGATTGAAATTGAAATTGAAATTGTTGTTGAATTGATGTCTGTCAATAGTTGGTGTTATACTGAAGAGTGAAGAGTGAGGCTCCCATTCATTCATGCAAGGAATTCCATCAAGAAATACATCTGTACGTGACCTTAATTTATCAAAAACAACCTACAGGTAGGAGATAACTGTGTCAATTTAATGAAAGGTTGTAATACTTTTTTTTTTTTTTGAAGAAAGCTAGAGAGGGCTTTTGCATCCCCCATCTATGCTGATTTTTTATTATTAAAATTGGTCCAACTTGCTATATTTACCCGGTTGAAGTGCTACAGGAAGAAAAAGTAAAAAACATGAATTCGTGAAGTGGGCTTTTCAGCATTGCGGCCCAGAGATGAAGTTTAGGTTTTTCTTTTTGCTTTGTGCGTAGTCTTGGGGTACTCTGCAGTTCACACCGCTCTTGCATACTCAACTTGTTACAATATTAACTTTCAAATATGTCATTTGAGTCCATAAATATTTGAATATTGTTTCAAATATGTCATTTGAGTCAATAAATATTTGTATATTACGTTTCAATTGAAATTTTCAAATGGTTTATTTTGGGGCAAATTGCCGTCACGAGAATTGTAGTAGGAATAAAACAATTAGAAAAGACCTGAATTTTACTAGTATCCAAAAAAGGAGAAGAAATTAAGTACAAAGATAACGTTTATATAATTAATTAATTAATTAATTAAGTAATACCCAATCCACGTAAGAGAGGGATCTAACATCTAAGAAGAGAAGCAGTACTGTCGTACCGACCAAAAATGCAAGAACAGAGGAGCCCAAAATTCAACGAAGCTCTCTCTAAATACGGATACTATAAATCATTGAGATTAAATGATATTTGACAAATTAATGAAACTCAAAGTGCTGTTATTAAGCTTAATTAATTAAATTAAATTGGGCAAATAGAAGAATTTTCATAATTGGGGGAAATTAAATAAATTCGTATTCTCCACCTAGCCCTCCGTACGACCAAAATCCACTTTACATAAAACCACAAAGAAGTAACAACTAAACATTTTTATTTAACAAATAAAGATACAAAATTGCCATCGCAATGTAAAAAGCTTCGCTATTGCACTATACCTCCATCTATACCTCCATCGCCGGAACCACCAATTGGCGCCGGCACTGCGTCAGCAAACACCACATTGACCATCGCGTAAGCCTCTAGGAGTAGAGTACTAAAGGCGAGACCCAAAACAACCATGATCAAATACTTGATGAAGAAAGCAGAGCGTAAGCCTGGTAAGCCCAAGTAGAGGATTAGCAGTGCCATGGCGAGATTGAAGGTGACAGGAATTAAGAAGTAAAGAAGAAGATTGATTAGTATTTGAATGATGGATTTATACTCATTTTGTTGGCTCGATGATAAGTGTTCGGTGAGGAGAAGACCCCCAATAGACATACAAAGGGCAAGGATTAGGATTGGTACCGCAAAGTTGCCGTCTTGGTTTCCAGTCGATTTCAAAATTGCTTTGAAATCATTGTACATTTGAAAGGCTGCGAAGAAGATAATTGATTGGATAATAACCAAATCCAAATGGATTGAGATTGAATCGAAAAAAGCCACATGGGCAATTAGAGGCGTGCCCAGTAGGAGAGTAGCAAATGTCAAATATTGAGAAATCATGATCAAATTCTTAATGAAAGAATTTGCAGAGATTGGAGTCTCTGTTGAATTGGGACGTACGGCGACATAGAAAATCAAAAGAGAGATTCCTAGAAAGAAGTTAAGAGGAGCAAGGAAAAAGAGATAGGCGTGGACGGCTACGAAAATGAAGGGACTATTTGGGTATTGATCGGTGAGGAGTAACAGTGGCTCGGCGAAGAAGAGACCGATGGTCGAGATCCAAAGAGCTAGAATAAGTATAACTGGAATGGAAGCCATTAGAATGGGGTTGTGTAGAGAAGAAGAAGAAGCAGAATGGATATATATAGCCATATAGGTAAAAATATACGAGGAAAGGAAACTTCCTCTCCCTCTTTTTCTCAAAAGAAAAATTCAAGGCTGGTCGCAAAAAGACAAAAAAAAAATTTGCTACACATAATCACTCACCAATTGACACATGTCATAACACTTACAACAATTTCATGTGATGCGTCCATTCAAAAACGAAATTTGTATATGCACTTGGCTTTCAAAATCATATAAGTTATTTATAGAAATTAAATTTAAGTTCATTGGTCCATTTTCATTGAATAATGACAATTTTATAAAAGATTCTTACAAATCAATCTTTACACAACGTATGTAAAGAATTTACAATTTTCTTTGTAGCGTGTTTATATTCATAAACAATTTTATAAAAGACCCTTTAGAAATCAATATTTACACAACATATGTATAGAATTTGCAATTTTCTTTATTGTAGCGTGTTTATGTCCATAAAATAACTATTAACATATATATTCTTAATTTACTACAACCTGTTTACATAACTTAATTCAACACTCTCAAAACACATATATGATAATAACTATTGAAAATTTAATTACTAATTTACTTTAAAACAAAACTTGCATATATTTGTTTTAGATTAATTATAACAATATTTCCAAGAACAATTTGATTCAATTCAACCGAATTATCTTTTCGAATCATTAATTAGACAAATATAATTAGAGATTCGTATTCGAAGGAACCGAACCGAAAAAATCAACCTGATTCCGACCGAACCTAACTAGATTCAAACCATCCCAAATTAAATTTTGAACTTACTTCAAATCGAACCGAACAAGAAATTTTATTATTTTATAAAGTACATTTTGTTTAGAAAATAAATTTATAAGCTATATCATTAATAAAATACATAATTTATTTAGAAAATAAAATGTTAATGAATCATCATATAAAGTATAATTATTACTAGCCTTGCCCCCCGCGAAAATGCGCGAGCTATTTTTTTTAATAGATACTTGTATTGTTGTTCTAGTGATTTGTGTGTTCTTGTTTCAATATGTGAAAATTTTCTCGTGTACAATTCCTGAATGTGCCCAATTTGCTATGAAAATTTTGAACCATAAAAATTGTCCAAATTTAAGACATTCATTTGCTAGCTCAATATTAGTTAATATGACTTAAAAAATGATAACACTATTGAAAGAACTAATGTGCCCAATTTAAGACATTCACTTAGAACAATATATTTTTTTTAGGATCCGGTTTTCCTTAAAAATAAATATTTTCTTATTATTTTTATCAATAAATGCCTCAGTAAACATCATCGGCGATTTGTCACTTTTTCATTTTTAAGATATAAGAATTTTTTTTTTCAATGCAAAGTATTTTTTATAAGTGGTTTCAATGTATATTTTTATTATTACAGCACAACTTGTTTAGTGCACAGTGTATAGGAAAAACTCTACATCGTTTAAAAGCTCTTATATTTGAAGATTGTTGTCACATTGATCAAAATTATTTGTAAAATGGTAAAGGACTCTTCATGTTTCTAAAATACTCTTTTGTGAAACTCGTCATCACGCAGCTATTTTATTTGTACGAACAAAAAATAATTTTAATATTGGGATTGTTCACCTCAGTAGAAATGGCCCCACTCAGATCATTTGTATAGAACAATATTTATTTTTTATGATCCGGCTTTCCTAAAAAATAAATATTTTCCTATTATTTTGATCAATAAATGCCTCGATAAACATCATCGGTGATTTGTCACTTTTTCATTTTAACGATGTAAACACTTATTTTTCTCAATGGGAAATATTTTTTGTGAGCCTTTCCAATGTATATTTTTACAATTACAAAACAAATTGTTTCGCGTTTAGGACATGGGGTGTAGGCTTCAGGGATAACAGTTTAGGTTTAGGGTTTAGGGTTTTGGGTTTAGGGTTTGGGGTTTAAGGTTTAGGGTCTGGGGTTTAGCTTTAGGGTTTAGGGTCTAGGGTTTATGGATTACAACTGAAATAAGTCTTCTCATTATGTAATTACAAATTATTTGAGGGCCTTTTTGCAAAATATTTTTGAGTATTTTTAATATTAGGAATTTTATGTTTTGGGCTATATATTTTGGGTTTATGTTTTTTACAAATCTTTTTGCATTGTGGGCTCATGTTGGCATGAAATGTACATTGTTAATTGATTTTTTTTATGTTATATTTTTTTGGCTGTCATTTTTTTTTTAAATATATATTTTATACATATTTTGACTTGGATGTTTTTATATTGTGGACTCATAGAAGCTCATTTGTCATGAAAGGTATGGTGTTAATTGATTTTTTTGATGTTATGTTTTTTTGGGCTATTTTTTTTAATATATATTTCATGTTTTGGGCTACATATTTTGGGCTTATTTTTTGTACAAATTTTTTATATTGTGTACTCATAGAAGCTCATTTGTCATGAAAGGTATGGTGTTAATTTCTTTTTTTTATATTAAATTTTTTTTTGATATAATTTACTTTTTGAGAATATATATTTAACAACTAAGTAAAATTGTGGTGTTAATTTTTTTTTTATGTTATATTTTTTTGGGCTTTAATTTTTTTTTTTTAAAATATATATTTCATATTTTGGGCTAGATAATTTGGGCTTATTTTTTTTACAATTTTTTTATATTGTGGACTCATAGAAAACTCATTTGTCATGAAAGGTATAGTATTAATAAATTTTTTTGGGCTTCAGTACTTGTTATGATGAAAACAGCTATAGTCAATTGTTAGCTTTTTGATGATGATATGATGCAAATGATGATGATGATGAAAATGATGATACGATGAAAATGATGATATGATCGAAAATAATGATATGATGAGAATCACAACAATGACATAATGAAGATCAAATTACGTGAAAAAAAAACATTCTTGAATTTTTTAGCCTTTAGATGAGATAATTTTTTTTACAATGAATGTTGGTAAGGCTTTGTTCTCAGATAACAAATGTAACTTATTTCTTTCTATGTAGCTTGTTAATAAAAAAAATACAATCAGAGCAGTTTCTTCTACTTTTCTTCAAATGACCTCAAACCATGATATCATTCTACATGGCAAAGTTTATTAATTATGAAAAAAGTACATAGGATTTTTTTTTATTGTTCAACATCAGGCCGAATAAATCAATTGACACATAACTTGTCACAAATAACTCAACAATTTTTGAATCTTTCAATATCTCACTTTTCTGAACACAAACAACTAAACATTTAACATGGTTTATCACAATGAGTCTTTAATCCAACATACAAACACAATAACAACACGTTCAGAAAATCACATAAGCCTCAGTTAAAAGAACTTTTACAATGAATGCTGGTATGGCTTTGTTCTCAGGAAACATATGTAACGTATTTCTTCCTATGTTGCTTGTTACTTAAAAAGGTACAATCAGACCTTTTTTATTAAAATGAGTCAAGAATCTTTGAATCTTTCAATATGTGACTTTTCTGAACACAAACAACTCAACAATTAACATGGTTTATCACAATGAGTCATTCATCCAACATATAAACATGCCAACAACACGTTTAGAAACGAAATCACATAAGCCTCAGTTAAAACGGCAGCAAGAACAACAAAAACATCTCAAACCAGTAGTGAAAAGGGATCCATGCTCATATATCACCGAGCATGTGGCAAAAAGTGCAAATCCCATACCAGAAAACTCATGAAATTACTCTAAAGATCTGAGAACAACACAAAATCAAACGAAAGCAAAATATTCAACAATAATATGGATAAATCTTTCAAAAATACCAAGAGCAAATGAAAGGATTCGCTAAAATAAGGGATCCATGCTCATATACCAGCAAGCATGACGCGTAAACGCAAATCCCAGGTAATAAAGGCACACAACCACTCAAAAGATCTGAGAATCAAAAAAAAAAAAATCGAAGCAAATATCGAAGACAAACACACAACAATTTCTCAAAAATACCAACACGAAAAGAAACGATTAATGGCCATTAATCTAAAAAGGAAGAAATACCAACAGACACATTATCTTCTACATGAAACAATTGGAGAAAACAATAACCTGATGCAGAAAGCAGAAGAATAGAAGAGAAGATGAAAAGGTAAGGCACACCTCGAATAAATCTCTGGAGAGAGAAGGTCCCATATATATAGAAAGAACAAAATTAGCAACACACAAAACACCCACCAACACCACGGACACTGGTCCACAAAACCAAGAGCAAGCGAAAAAAAACAAGTCCACCCACTCAATTGACAACACACAACGTGTGAGATCAAGACGATAATGATCGAACGGCCCAGAATAGAGCTGACAAATAGCAGGGAAATCATACCATCAAACGGCCCAGAAGCAAGGTAACAAATCATCAAACGGCTCACGTAAAAATTGCAGAGAAATAACACAACAAATAGCAGGGAAGCAAAATTTGCAATCTAACAGGCCAAGCCCAAATTGGACATGGGTGACGTGGAGCTCTGTGGAGACAGCATTTTATTAAGAATTATATATAACTAGCTTTATCCCCGCGCAATTTCGCGGGATGTATTTTATATAATTATTTAAACAGAATTAACGCGTGTGCGAATTAACGCGCATGCCTTTGAACTAAATTAATCTAATCATGACATTTTTGCAAATATCATGATGTCAATAGATGCATAAGGTTCATGAAATTAGTCTATCACGGATATTATTTTCTTATATAATTTGTATAAATATCATTTGTTCAGGTGCTTCTAAAATCGATTAATATAATCAGGACATATTCGCAAATTTTAAGATGTATGTAAAATAGGAAAAAAAGACCAAATGTAAAAAAGGACCAAAATATAAAATAAGGAAAAATTATCAAAATGTAAAAAAGGACCGAAATATAAATAAAAAAGGACCAAAATATAAATTAAAACAAAAAAGTACCAAAATGTAAATAAAAAGGACCAAAATATAAATTGAAAAATGTAAAAAATGACCGAAATGTAAATAAAAAGGACCAAAATGTAAACAAAAAAGGACCAAAATGTAAATTAAAACTAAAAAGGACCAAAATATAAATAAAAATGTAAAAAAGGACCGAAATGTAAATAAAAAGTACCAAAATGTAAATTAAAAGGACCAAAATATAAATTAAAACTAAAAAGGACCAAAATATAAATAAAAAGGACCAAAATATAAATTAAAAAAATATTTTTTTACACAAAAGCCCTTGATGACGTGGAGGCTTAGAATTGCAAGAAATTTGTTTGATTTATATATAAGACAAGTTATGAACATATTTTATCAAATATTTTGATAATAAAACATGAAAACTAAGTAATAAATAATCACAAAATCAGGTTATAATTTTTATATTAAATAATTCTCGATGAAATTACTTTAACGTGTGCTTTGTGTTTAATTAAGGGTAAAAGACAAAATTTGACAAATCCAAGCCCATGATTGTGTTTCTCTCGTCGAGACGAACGATTTCGATATAAAATTCATGTCATTTGATGGAAGGATGAGAAAGTTACTATAATTTTAATATATGACCGCAATTATTAGCCGCAATACCGCAATTTTATCGATATTTGACCGCAATATCGCCGCAATTTCCGCAATTTTCCAAAAATGCAATATTGCACAATATATGGTTGCGATGTTGCGATTCTAAATTGCAGACCGCAATTTCCGCAATTGTGCCGCAATATCGCCGCAATTTAAAACACTGATTTATATATAATGTCCAAAAAAAAAAATAAGGATGACGTGGAACTCTAAAATTAAAGAAATTTGTCTAACTTTATATATAAGACTAATTATAAAATTTGCAATATTATTATACCATTTTTTTCAAAATTTTAAATTAACAATTTCATGCAAACATTCAACCGTAGAAGACTAACTTAAACAATTCAAGATTCAGGTACTAAAAGTTGACCGAACAATATAATTTGAACCATTATATTTTCGTCGAGAATAATTTCAAGTTGGGTGACTAATTCAAACAATTAAAATATAATTTGAAGAAACAATTAGCAGAAATTAAAATTTAACAGCTACTTCGAACACCGACTTATTTGAATAATTAAAAGTTGAGTGCAAAAAATTGAAGGTGTTATAAATATGAATGTATTAATTATAATTTAATATGTTATTGGTATAATTATGTATGGGTGTGAATTGTTGATAATCATGGACATGTTCAAAAATCGAAAGTTACACATTGGAAGTTTTACATTGAATCAAACGTATCATATTTTCTATATAAACATATTTCATGTATCATTTCTAAAAAACATAAACAATTCAATCTACTAATAAAGATTCCCTCCTATATATTTATGTTGTTGTTCTATCTCCCATTTATAACACGTTATCATAACGACATTCTTTTTAATCGAAGCTAAGTATAATTTTTGTTTTGCATATCAAAGAAATCATTTCGGATTATTTTAATTTGGGCAATTGTTTTAATTTGGACAACGAATGATAACAATTATGCAAAATATGGACTGTTAAAAGTTGAGTAAAACTGATATCATCAATTGAAAAATGAGGGACTAAATTTTAATAGAATGACCCAATTTAGATAAATAAAAATTCAGTGAAACATGCAAATAATTAAAAATTAAATACTAATATGAACAACTAAAGGTTGAAGAACTCAAATTTGACGAAATAATTCTATTTTGACAAATTAAAAGAGAGTGTGATGATAAGAGAACAACAAAAACTGTGAGTGTCTTATTTTAAAATTAAGAAACTAACTTTGGACAGGACACAATGATACGGTTGGATAAATAATTTATGTAATATCAATTTTGGACTTCAAAATAATCCAGTAAATAATTTGTACAATCAAGAGTTGAGGCACTTGTTATTAAATAATCAAAATTTGACTAGATACATGATAAATTAATTTGGGATCAAATTTTTACTAGGTGATTTAATTTGAACTATAACGATAGTAAATCTAGATAATTCAAAGTTAATAATTAAACGTTGATAATTGAAAGAGTTTTGGTTTTGTTGTTATTTTCAACTTTTTTTCTCCTAAAATAGAAATAACAATTGATGAAAACATGTTTGGGAAAATCGTAATATTTTTGTATTTTCTTTGCTACAGTAAATAATAATTAAGATGTTAACGAAATGAAAGAAAGATTAACTTTCATTTAAAAATGAAATTCATATATAGTTCATAATAAACTATTTATTAGAAGAAAAAACAGACATTTATATTGACACCAAAAATGTATATTAAGTTATTAACCTCAAAAACTAAAAGTTATCTTAACATCCAAACAATATGAGCGTAAACAATGTATTAATAGGAAAATTCTATTTCAACTGAAAATAATATATTAATTAGTATCACTTATAACACTCAAAATGATATACGAACAATACAAGAAACTAATATTGACAGTAAAAATAGTTTATCGACTTCGAATTGGAAATGTATATCAACACATATTAATATTAAAAATCGTATATTGACGATAAATCATAATATTAACACATATTAATATTAAAAATCGTATATTGACGGTAAGCTATAATTTCTCATTCTATATATTTTTTTAATTTTTTAATATTAAAGTTGTTCCAACAAAAATATAAATAAACCTACTTAGTATTATATATGATTCTTACAATTATAGTTTCAGAAAAAAAATACTAATAATATTTAAAATTAATTTATGTAAACATGATATTTTTTTGCGTTGCATTTGCTTACGTAATATCTTTAAAAATTCAAGTTAGAAAAAATAATGTGTATGAACTATGTAAGAAAAGAGAAAATTTCATCAAATATATTTGACATTTTAGAATTAGTGTTCTTAAAATAATATTCATGTATGATATATGTTTCATAAAGTTAGATATTAATTTATTAGTAAATCATTGATAAACTTTTCATTTTTCCTTTTTTCATTTGTATTTCATGTTTATTAATTAAGTTAATGTGAAATAAACAACCCAATAAACTTGAACAAAAGTGGACCCGACGAATGGTTGTAGTCTATATATCATGAATGTAAAATGACATAGCTTTATAAAAATTCTCAAAATTAATTATAAAATAATGGATATATTATGGCCATAAAAAAATCAATAATTAATTAATTGTCCAAAATTTTCCAGACGTATTATAATCTAACGATTCAAATTGTGATGACTGTCAAGAAAAAGATTGCACAAAGTTTGATGAAAAATAAGAGTATGGGTAAATTAATTATTAACATGAAATATGATTTCTGATCTTAAAAACGAAATTTTTTATTCGAACAAATAATTGTTTTTCTTTAACATATGAATGTGTATACATAAGATAGGATTATCCCCAAATAAGATAGGATTAGCACGTGCGTACGTACCGAGACTAGTTTGAAGTAATAAACGGCGGAAATTTCAAGCCAAGAGAGAGCCCATCAGAAGTTTTGATTGAGTTTTCACTTAACTTTTGGTGGGCTAAAAGTATGAGTTTTGAATCAGAAAAATGTATTTTCCTTTTGGGCTGAAATTATAAAGCCCAAGTAAGTAAATATAATGTAATTAAAAAATAGCTTGTAAACATACAATTGATTAAGGGCATTGTTTGATTTGAGGGATTTTAGTATACAATGTATTTGAGATTATCTGGATATAATGATACATGGATTTGATTATTCATAGATGTTGTTTGATCACATGAACTACAAAATCATGGATATGAAAATCTGTTGTTTGACTTGTATTAGTGGGATTGTGAATTTAGTTATGTTAGTGATAGTTATTTGACTCAATATTTCATCATTACTAATTGATTATAATACAATATCATGTCCAATATTCCGTTCTTAACATATATATAATAATTAAAAATGTTTGAAAAAAAATTAAGAACAAAAAAAAAATTAATTACAAAAAAATTTATCATTGGATTCATAACAATTAATCCTACTAATACAATATACAAACACTTTTCTGAAATTTCTGAATGCCACGTCATTTTTTTCCTTTCCGGATCTCAAAAACACGGTAAACTAAAAACTTATATTCTACGTCCCTTCCTCGTGCTTTTTCATCAAACTCTTCTTGCGTCTTCCCATGCTTGTAGGTTTTCCCTGAATTAACATTTATGGCGCCTCCTCTATCTACTTCATTTCTTCTAGCATAGAACAATAACTATGAGTTATTGAACCACATGAGTTCAATCCCCAACATTTTCATTGTTTTGTTATTTATAGTAATATCTTGAAATTTTTTTTTACCTCGCTTCGCTTCGGAAGTACATATTATACATAATGAAATTTGAAATTATTATTTTTCTTTTTATCGTGTTGATATTATTAACAAAAATAATAATGTTGACTTTTTTTTTTGGTGATAATGCTTATTTTTTTATTTTATCATTAAACTTCGAAGAGTAATGATATTTTTTTTTATTTCGACAACTATGTAAAACTTCAAGTGATTTACATAAAAATAGATTTTGTAATATATTTTTATTTTGAAAAAAAAAATATTTTCATTATTCTTACGAAATTTTGTGTATAAAATTATTTTTTTAAGTATTTTTGGGGGACATCTACAAAATTGCAAAATATATTGAAAAAATTTAATTTGAAAGTGTCCGTATTTTAAAGATTTATCTTATATAATTTTTTGGAAATATTAAAGTGGTAATATTATTTGTAAATATTTTATATGCATTATTTTTTTATTATATAATTTTTTTTAAAAATTATTAAAGTGGGAAAATTATTTGTAGTAAAAAAATATTTGCATTTCCCAGGATTCGAACCTGGGAGCCTTGCTGGTCTAGCCAGCACTCTTTACCACTGAGCCAACCTTTCTTATATGTATCTTATTGCTAATTATCGTAATTAGTTTGTATTGATTTTGTAAAAATAAATGCATCTCGCAGGGTAAAAATCGCTAAAAGTGGGAGTCAAACCCCTGGTGGGCACGCTAGATGCGAAGGTACTTCACCAACTGGGCTAGAGGGATTTCTTAACTAACTAATAACTTATATTTATATATTATAGCTAGACGTGTGTAAAAATAAAAATAAAAATGCACCAAGCGGGAATCGAAACCGGGTTAGCACGGTGAATAGCATAATGTTTACCCAACTGAGCTAGAAGGAACATTTGTTTACATTGTAGCTGTTATGTATTTAATATATGTTGACACGTGTCAAAATATGGTCCCCTTCATTAAACTTTAATATATAGTATAATTACTTACGAGTGCTCACTGAATGCTCACTGATGATTTTATGTGGCATGAAATATGAACGTATATAACAAAATTATACAAATTAATTATATCTTATTTATTACATACGAGTTACTATAATAAATTAATAATATAACTTACACCTCGTATAGTAAATATATAATGTTTTATGTTTTATACTAATAACAATAATTGTAGTATTACGATTAATAATTATATTGTCATGTGTACCTCTCGCAGAGAGAGAGAAAAAAGTAATCGCCGAAAAAACCGACGAAAACCCTAGGTCTCGATCCACCTCCTTGTTGGGAATTCACCCATCCCCGGGCCCGCGCAGCGGATATGAAGGCCCGGTCCGGTTCCCTAAATCCAAGATCACGCCATGACTTCGAGGGTACGATGCAAAGTAGGATAGACGATTACCAGCGTGAAATTGATCACGCACGACGGGTTGATCGCTCGCATCCTTCTTTTCCTTCGGTGTCACATTGGTGACTAGCCCGTACGTCCCATACCGCACGTCTCCCACCGTCTTGACACGCCTCGGGTTGTCTTCGTGCGTTCCATGCCCGCATGCTTCCACAGCCCGTTACTCGATTCGCTCGTTTCCGTCTCCGGCAGATTTCGTTCCTCCGAATCGATCACAACCGAAAGAGCCCCAGATGTTGCTCCTCTACTTGTATCCACCTTGACTCGTAAGACGTCGGTCGCGGGTGCAACTGCCTAGACGATGCACCGGCGAACTTGCTCGATTGATTGATTCTCTATACCAGAAAACACCTTTTCACGGTTTCTCTCTCTTTACACCCTTTCTCTCTCTAGAAAGTTGTCTCACAATTCTCTGGAATATTCTGAATTAATTAACTGAATGAACCACACCAGATGAGAGAGAAAAATCCTATTTATATCATATAGGATTAGGATTGGCCAAAAGACATGTATATCCAATATACATTCTTTCACACAGAAAGTTGCATGTATCTGCCCAGTATTCGGTCCATACGAAATTGGTAAATTCTTCTGACAGAAACTCACCCAACACGAAAGTTGTAGATAATCTTATTATCTACACGACCCAATTTGGCCTGGCCCAATTGGAGTTCGCATACAAAAGTTATGACTATTTTACTAACTGTATGTCATACTGTTGCAGCCTTTCGGTATTTCATAGAAACGACACTGATACTTCGTTCGTATGAAATATATTTCTATATGAAGGTTGTAGATAATCTTATTATCTATCTAACCCAATTTGAACCATTCAAATTGGATTTTCCTACTGAAAGATATGACCACGAATGTACGCTTACATTCGTTTATCCTTGTGTACACTTTTAAGGTTGATCCTGAAACTGTATTTCCTTCAGTCTCCCACTCAATTTCAGATCTACCTAAAAGGTACTTATGCATATCCAATATGCACGATTTTAGAGAATATAGCTCGCGTATCAAATACCAAGCTACGCACATCTTATGTGCCAATTTTATAATCAAGCCCGACTTAGTACGACTCGTTGTGTGACCATGTAGGTTCGGTTAACGATGGCAGTAGGCTGTTTTCATAGCACTACAAGCCCATGAGCGGGATCTAGTCACTCCATCATGGCTACCCATGTTAACACGAAGAATGATTGTGATCATTGTGCCTATCTCGAATAGCGGTCATTAGTTCTCTTGTTAGCGATATCCGTTAATCAAAAGACATGGTTATAGTCATCCTTATATTTTGATTAACTATACTTATTCCTCGAGTCCGAATTGAGTTAACAAATTTCAATCGATATTAACCGTTAATATCATTGACTGTGGCCACAGTTTTCGTTAATCAATTCATCGAGTGGCCAAAGAGATATCTCTTCCTTTCGGAATAAACAATTCCTATCTTGGAGACTCACATTGAATTCCGTGTTTCGGACAATACCCAATGATGACCGTTTTAACTCCCTGTTACGGTGAGCGTAAGATCATATCAAAGCATTGTGTTACGCACGTAACGCAATCAATGGTCCCCTCAAGTTTGAAGAACCTAATACCCTACTCGTCGCGAGTCCATCTATAATGACTAAACCATGTCATGGTCTCGCGGCTTCGGTCATATCCAATATATGTCACCTAGCATATATCTACGTTCCCGATTCGACAAACACCTTTGTCCTATGATTAGCAAAACATAATCATCTCCTCGGCTAACGTACTAGTGTACGCGTTCAGTCTATTCCCTTGTAATAGAAATGCTTCTCTCTTAAGCAAACTGACCCGCGACTAGGGATGTTTAGAAATGAAACTTTAAGTGTGACGGTTTCGCTGCACATGGTCCTCAACCATGTCGACGTCCACACAAGTTCAAATCAAGGTTCATGTAATCATATTACACAACCCCGCACACAGTTTTCATATAAGGTGAATGCATGAAAATTTAAGTAAACAAAATTTTTAAAAGGGATGCATTCATACGGATTAAGTATTTGGGTGATACAACGTTTACCTATGGGTATCTCCATACCCACAACCTGCGAGGACTATCGTATTAGATAACTACACTCTACTCTCTTGTTCCTCCTCTAGGTATCTCCATACCCATAGTCATCGCATGACAGTCACGCGCGACTAGAGAGAGCGGTTTTGTAAACGGGTCCGCACGTTGCCGTTAGTGTTAATCAACATCAGGTTTGGAACATTTCCAATACCTACGATCACATCATTTCATAAAATTTCATGGATCAATGAAATTTTCTGAGTATTGGCTAGAAGTGGTTGTGACCTTGGCATTTTTGGCTTGTACTATTGCGTGTCACGCAATATACAACCATAAATCCGATAACTCGTGACTACTCGAGTTTGGTCATGTATCCTTAATCCATACCACTTCCTTTTGTGATTCATAACCACAATATACTCGCCTCCTTAAATAGAATCATTATTGGTCATGTGGAACCTTTCCACATAACCATGTTTTCGTTTAAGCAAATCATGTACACACTTTGTGATCGAAAGTCGTGATACATATTTGGACGTGCTAAATCTTTGGAAACTGTCGTTGTTATAACTCCTTATAACCAACACGTCCTCCACACCATTATAGATAAAATAAAATCCTGAATTCTTTTGTAAAGTATGCAAGAATAACATTCACCGCTATCAATACAAATCCCGATGAATTTAAATATACATAACCATTATGTATATATATATGTATAACCATTATACATTCACAAGAGTTAGTCTCATGGAATCGCATTACATTCAAACTCGTGTGATTCCTTGGATTTTATTGACGGTGAATTAGACGCTTCATCTATACGACATATAGCCACATACATATCATGACAGATATAATAGATCCTCACATCGAATGTAAAGCATCATATTTTTATTTTCGCTCTGCTTGATGTCTCACATCGAGCCGTAGAAAATTTCTGCCATTCGACATCTCTATTTAACTCCGCCAAGGAGTTATATGTTGAAAACCTTTTTCAACAATATGTCGATATACGTGCTATAATATAGAACGAGGAACTTCTTAGATCTATCCTATAGATCTTCACGCTTAATTCATAAGCGGTCTCGCCTAAATTTTGTGTCGTTACAAGAAATATAACGCGGCTCCCACTAACCTTCATGTGTACACAAAGTTTCCATTCATTCCGACAATGTTATAGCAGTTTATAACTTCATCAAAACGAATATTCCAATTCCGAGAAGCTTTCTCTAATCCATCATATGGATCGTTAAAGCGTGCATATCTTATCCCCGATTCTTATGAATCGACAAAACCGTAAGGTTGTGTCAAGTACACATCCTTTCATAAAATTTCTGTCAAGAAATTCGGTTTTGACATCCATTTTCCCACATCACATAGTCATAATACGCGACCATGTCAAGCAGAATTTCGAGAATGTGAAAGCATGGCAACATGCGAAAACGTTTCTTCATAGTCCGACTATGAAATTCTTGAAACTCTTCGCTACGAGCCTCGCTTTGCATATATGCGTATTCCTATCCGTGTTGGTTCTCATCTTGAAAACCCATTGTCTTTTCACGGGTCTAACCCGGAAAGTAATGAAATCAAGTTCTAAACTTGATAATTTTACACGGATCGAATCTCAGAATTCATGACATCATGTGATCATGTGGAATCAACCTTTCATAGCATCCCTGTAGGATATCGAATCATCATATGATTTCGATCTATCATCATTAGCCACGGTAAATCCGTATTTACCAGCTTATGATATAGCCTACTTGATCTACAAATAATTCCTTTGTGTGTTCGACTCGTATTCATCAACTCTTGATGAAGTCGTGTCATCATTCATCGGTACAATGTTCATTTTTAGATCTCGAACTCTTTCGAGATTTATTCTACTCCCACTAGCCCGCATAGAGATTAGCAACATTAAGTTTCAAACTTGTGCGCATCGAGTCCTCCTCTAAGAAGGCATCTCTTCGAGCCACGAAAATCTTATTTTCGTCGGGACGTTAGAACTAATACCCTTTAGTTTCCTTAAGGATATATGTCATAAACGAACAATTTTCAGATTTGGGATTGAGTTTAACCGAAACAAATTTCGAAATATACTCACATCCACAAATCTGTACAAATGACAACTTCGGAACCATTCCGATGCATATCTAATATGGCATCTTTTGTACCGATTAGAAGGTTTATGGTCCATATCATATATGCAACCATTCATTAGTGCCGCTGTCTCAAGGGCGTATCCCCAAAATATTTTTTTTGGGAGATCCGTTTGACATATCATTTATCGAACCATGTGCAAGATGCGTTCAATTCCTCTTTTCGGACACATCTCAATGTTCCGAAATGAAAATAATCGTGAAACGATTTCACAATCATGAATGATAATCAATTTTCATAACTCAAATATCGCCTCTTCGATCCTATCGAAAAGTTTAGCTCAAATACTCGCCTTCTCGATCCTATCGAAAAGCTTTGATTTTCTTGCTTAGTTGATTTTGTATTTCGTTTTGAAACTCTTTGAACCTTTCAAAAGTATCCGCTTCGGCACGCATTAAACATATATTACCGTATCTACTTTAACCGTCCGTAAACGTAATAAAATACCGATAGCCTCCTCTTGCCTCGGAACTTATCGGAACATTTACATCTAAATGTAATTTCCAATAATTCGTTGGATCTTTCTCCAACCTTTGGAGAATGATGCCCTTTGTCGTCTTGCCTAATAAATGAGTATCGCGTTTAATCAATTGAATCTAATTCGATTGATTCTAGCAATCCATCTTATGGAATCTAGATACGCGTATCTCGTTTATATGGCCATGACGGCAACGCCAAAAGAAGCAATCAACTTCTAGGTTTAATCCTCCTCGGATTTCACCGTTCTTTGAGTCATTATTTTGGACAACTCCTTGTCCGAACTTTTTGTTTGGAAAATAATTTTCCAGAATACCCTTAGACATTTATTTCTTTCGATCCCATCCTTGAATTACAAGGACATCCACGCATCTCTATGCTTTGGATTCCCCGGACACTCTAAGCATCTCCTATTCAAATTTACATCGCATCACATGCAATTTCGGGATCGACTTATCTATCGAATGCATATGATATTCGGTCACGAAGATCAAATCTCGTACCATCAACACACGAGTGTTAATCAAAGACCCATAAGGCGTCTCAGAATTAATCTACGCTTTGAGCTGCATTGAACCATTCAATGCGCTCTAGCTCTTGAAACTATTTCTTGAGCGTTGCGTTTTATTTTCATATACACCCGAATTCTCAAAACAATTTTGAGAAATCTGCGTCTATACATGCCACCACAAGGCACGTAATATTGTTCGATTCCTTCTTAAAGTGTATTGAACCCGGCTTTA
This sequence comes from Luzula sylvatica, assembly GCA_946800325.1. Taxonomy (NCBI): domain Eukaryota; kingdom Viridiplantae; phylum Streptophyta; class Magnoliopsida; order Poales; family Juncaceae; genus Luzula; species Luzula sylvatica. The sequence continues at coordinate 54,644,003 of OX326960.1, read as the reverse complement.
TCTAAAGCCAAAGCCTCGAGCCCCGAATCTACCATTTCCGTGTCCAACACGTTCCTTTAAGTCTAAGAACTATTCTTTGACTATCAAGGTTAATTACGGTAATTCCGACCCAAAAGCCATCTATCATATCGATCTCATCGATATATATTTGGTGTTTGCTTGAAAACATAATTCTAAACGGATAATGAAGATTAAGCTCCTAACCGTGCGTACTTAATCTATATGCTTATATGATGATTATATGATAGTGTTATTTTATCGAATCGATAACCCTCATACCGATACGGGACTCCAAGTCCATAACACCCGAGATCCATATTTCGCAATCCTCCCACAAGTGACGAAGGCCTATCGGGTGGGATCTCGCTTATTTAGGTAGGATATAATCCAATCACATCATATGCGACTCTCGAACCTTTTAGAATTTCGGTGATGGATCGTATTACATACAATCCCAGTTCCGTGTGTGCATTCTAACTATGCCCCGAACTCCAATCGGATTGGCTTGGACGGTTAAGTCATAACCATATCAAACGTATCGTTCAAATGAACTACTCACGTGCATGACGAAGGCCTAGAAACACGTAAGTCCCCATTTAACGCTTGCCACCCATTAATACCATCAACATGTGTGCATGACGAAGGCCTAGAAACACACATATTGTGATACCAATTTCGATGGTTGATGATATGGAAGGCATTTCCACGACTTAAATATTATGAGGGATCATGACATTCATGTTTAAATAATTCGTGATATAATCATATTATATCACTATCACAAGATTTCTAAATGCATATGAATTATTTAGGGAGACTAATTATTCTAAATAATTAATTATCTAATATGCTAGTATGATTGAATTAATTGATTAGAGATAAAGATAGGCCTAAAGGTATGTATATCTCATATACACCTTTTCAAACAGAAAACTGCATACACCCTTTCAGTAGTCTGTCAGAACGAAAATGGTAAATACCTCTGACAGAAAATCAACTAACACAAAAGTTGTAGATAATCTTATTATCTTTCCAACCCAATTTGGCCCAGCCCAATTTGAGTTCGGACCCGAACGTTACGGCCGTTTTACTGACTATATGTCAAACTGTCGCACCCTTTCGGTATTTCATTAGAATGACACTGATACTTCGCTCCAATGAAATATATTACAACATGAAAGTTCTAGATAATCTTATTATCTAACCAACCCAATTTGAACCATTCAAATCTGAGTTTCCTACTGAAAGTTATACCAGTTTTAGTAAAATACGAACAAACGAAAAGGTAAGTATATCCAATAGACACCTTTTCAACCAGAAAACTACAGACACCTTTTCAGTATTCTGTTGAAACGAAAATATTAAATTGTTCCAACCGACTTCGAACGTGAACGAAAGTTCTAGATAATCTTATTATCTAACTAACCCAATTGGATTGGACTCAATTGGAGTTTCGATGCGACATCTACGGACGTTTTAGTCTCTGTATGTCAAACAGTCGCACCTTTTCAGTATTCCATAAAAACGACACTGATAATTCGTTCAAATGAAAAAACTTTCTGTATCAAAGTCATAGATAATCTCATTATCTAACTACTCCAATTTGATCCAATCAATTTGGAGTTTCCCACTGAAAATTATCTTAGTTTTACTCACTGTTTCGTATTCTAATTTTCTTCAGATTTTGCCGTTTCTTCCGTTTTCGCTCGTTTCTGAAACGATAAATCATGAAACCTTTTCACGATAATTCCTAGATACTCTCAATCAACTTTTGATTGACCTCTAGTGAATTCTACTTGTGATTTTTAACGAAATTGGAATCTCTAAATCTATCATCATGCAAACGGGTACGAATTTTGATAACCCGTGCGTATATCGAATATACGACTATGATTCGACCCTCGAATCGATGGCGATCGCTCTGATACCACTGTTGGGAATTCACCCATCCCCGGGCCCGCGCAGTGGATATGAAGGCCCTGTCCGGTTCCCTAAATCCAAGATCACGCCATGACTTCGAGGGTACGATGCAAAGTAGGATAGACGATTACCAGCGTGAAATTGATCACGCACGACGGGTTGATCGCTCGCATCCTTCTTTTCCTTCGGTGTCACGTTGGTGATTAGCCCGTACGTCCCATACCGCACGTCTCCCACCGTCTTGACACGCCTCGGGTTGTCTTCGTGCGTTCCATGCCCGCATGCTTCCACAGCCCGTTACTCGATTCGCCCGTTTCCGTCTCCGGCAGATTTCGTTCCTCCGAATCGATCACAACCGAAAGAGCCCCAGATGTTGCTCCTCTACTTGTATCCACCTTGACTCGTAAGACGTCGGTCGCGGGTGCAACTGCCTAGACGATGCACCGGCGAACTTGCTCGATTGATTGATTCTCTATACCGGAAAACACCTTTTCACGGTTTCTCTCTCTTTACACCCTTTCTCTCTCTAGAAAGTTGTCTCACAATTCTCTAGAATATTCTGAATTAATTAACTGAATGAACCACACCAGATGAGAGAGAAAAATCCTATTTATATCATATAGGATTAGGATTGGCCAAAAGACATGTATATCCAATATACACTCTTTCACACAGAAAGTTGCATGTATCTGCCCAGTATTCTGTCCATACGAAATTGGTAAATTCTTCTGACAGAAAATCACCCAACACGAAAGTTGTAGATAATCTTATTATCTACACGACCCAATTTGTCCTGGCCCAATTGGAGTTCGTATGCAAAAGTTATGACTATTGTACTAACTGTATGTCATACTGTTGCAGCCTTTCGGTATTTCATAGAAACGACACTGATACTTCATTCGTATGAAATATATTTCTATATGAAGGTTGTAGATAATCTTATTATCTATCTAACCCAATTTGAACCATTCAAATTGGATTTTCCTACTGAAAGATATGACCACGAATGTACGCTTACATTCGTTTATCCTTGTGTACACTTTTAAGGTTGATCCTGAAACTGTATTTCCTTCACTCCTAACCGCCGGATCGGCATACTTACTCGCTGCCGGATTAACTAGGCCTGGTAGAGTGCTCTACTTCGATCGACAGTAACAGTTACGAACAGTGCATTTTTTTTCCTTTCAATTTGTTCTCCCATCGATTCTCCTCATACAGATCGATCTAATCCCAAAATCAACAAGAAAGTTTTAGTCCCTACTCCAATTGATTGATTATACCCACGATTACTAATCTCATTTTTCAATTTGGCCCATTTTTGTTCGGGTAATGAAGGATTTCGCTCCAATCATAGCATCGCCATACTCGGCTCGCATATGCTTCTTCTCGGAGGAGGATAGCACACAATCATTGCGGAATGATCTTGAAGCATCGGTATTTCTAATCGTCATTGACGATAATCAAGCTCCACCACTTCAATTCATCCGCAAAGCCATCAACGAAAGGTACGGGGATCTTGAAACCACAATTCATATCTCCCAAGACAAAAACTCATTTCTCAAACCCCCATCTTACACCTCCATCGCTATCTTTCTCGAAGACTCACAATTTTGGAAAGATAATCTTAATGTGCCGCCTCGTTCTTGGTCTCAGTTACCACAACCGTGTAACTTTGATATTCTTTGGAATGTCGAGGTCGAATTATACGAATTTCCCCTTCCCTTTTGGCATATCGAGTATATGCGTCAAGCGATAGCCACGTTTGGCACATTAATTTCGGTCCATCGGTCGAATTTAATTGGTGACGACCAGTCCGTACTCCGATGCAATGTGCGGGCTATCTCTCTCCATTTACATGTGGCATATGGGTGGTAATGGTCCATTATCCGGGCCCGTCCATTATCCGGGCCCGCTTTACTGGAGTCAAAGAACTCCTAAACCCAAATGGATCCGCAACCATCTTACCCCCGGCTTCCTCTTCTCCACATCGTGCCACTACACTGCCGCTACCTCCTTCTCCTCTCCCTAAATCCCTTAGGCATCGTAGAATCAAGAGGATTGCGAGTGTTTCCTATACAAAACTTGATCAACAATTTTTTTCTCGATTCACAATTATTAACTTGTTGGAGTCTTCAAAAAACCGAGGTTTAATTATTGTCTATCGATGCCATATCTATGAAGGAAATTGTGAAGAAAATTTATTTCAAGAAATTCTTTTTGTATTAGAGTTTATGTAATATGTTATAGAATTAAGTCTTATCGGCATAAAGGGTTTAAAGCCGTCTATTTTCTCGACATATGATTTTGTACGAAATCTCTATGTAATGTGTCAATGTATATATGCCTAAGGACTTTTTTACAACAAAAAAAAATATATTGTCATGTGTGATACAAAAAAATTAGGAAATAAAGGGTGACGCTATTGCAAGAGCTAACATGATTAAATTGAAAGCGATTTCAATTTTTATTAATCAAATGACCATTATACCCCTATTTATGTTGATTGATATTTATTATACTTATATACTATTATTTATATCTTCCACGAATAATGCAAAAATATTTTTTCTAATATTATGAAAAAACTAAATCTAACCAATATATATTAATTTTCATATTTAAATATATATGACAAGTTACAATTTAATTGTTTTTTTATGACGAAAAAAATTAAGAATAAAAATATTTTTTATATATGAAAGATTTTGTTTGCATGGTTCATGAAAATTGATAAACTAATAGATAAATGTAAGAAATATCAATCATCAATTCATCATTAACAGGGATATAACGATCATTTGATAAAACAAAATTGAAACCGCTCTCAATTTAATCATGTTAACTTTTGCAATAGAGCCACCCGAAATAAATTGTCCAGGTTTTTGATCATATAGAAAGATTGATACATTTGTTTTGTTTCATTTAACTCCTAATTCGAATTTAGACATAATATTATTTTGTATATTAAAATATATGTTCATAGTAAAAAGATATTGATATTAAAAAATAATATATTTAACTATTCTTTTATTTTAGATTCATATTTGTTCAATTTCATTGTGTAAAATCATCACAATCATTTCAATAATTAGATTATGATATGTAGAAAAATGTGAACACTGATTAATCATTGATGTTTCACGATTATGTATTATTTGTAGATATTTATTGTTCATTATTTTACACATAGTTTTTAACAATTGTAGAAAATCACATCACACTATTTAATTTTTTCACACTCTTTTTTAATCAAATGTGTGCAATTTTCTCTTGCCACATCATCACATTCATTTCAATCATTTGATTAAATCATGTAACAAAATTTAGGCCATTGATTATCATTGATTTTTTATAATCATACTTCTTTGTAACCAGTTAAGTCTTCGTAGTTTTACCCTATGTTTTAAACATTCTCATAAACCATATCATCATACACTAATGAAGTGGACTATTATTAGTGGCTAGATTCATGTTAGACTAAAATTATTCAATTGTTTATCATTTCACATGATAAAAATGTGAATATAAATGAAGAAAAAATATATATATATGAACATTGAATACTAATAACATCATATGGAATTTAATTTCAAAAAAAAACATCAAATCTAAATGCTTTAATTTTTTATTTATTTTGATATCCATATTAGCATAGTCCATACATATCGTTTTTCATAATTTGAATTTGTAAAAATATTATGTAAGAAAATACAATGTAAAAATGCATGTTTACATATGATAATTTTAACTATTCATTTACATAGTAGAATTTTAATTATTATTATTTATTTTTAGAAAATTATAAATATAGGAAACCCATATAATACTAAGTTTATCAAAATTGTGTTTTTAATCATACAAATTTGATATTACATTATTTAAAACTAATAGTTATTAAAAAATAATTTATCCATCTAAATAACTTCTTGAACTTATAAACACCTATCAAATAGTATTGTTATATTCAAAAATATAATTAAAAAAATTTATATCATATAAAAAATTTATATTATATTCAAAAATATAATTAAATTTTTTTATATGATATAAATAATTTATATTATATAATGATATTGATACAAGTGTTATTATTTGATTTTAAAACATGAGATTTTGTTATTGTAAAAACATATAAATAATCTTAATAATAGATAAATGATTTAAAATAATTTTATAGATAATCATAGAAATATGTATTTTTAATTATGAAGAAAAACATAATTAACATGTTCGCCGTGGAACGCAAATATTCTCCTAGTTTTGTATAATTTCAAATTATGTTATATGTCCAAATTTAAAGAGTTCAAACATCTAGTGCTAACAAATTAATATATAATGTTATGAACATACAAAATATCATTAATATTTTCTATAATAAAATATTTGAAATTATAAAATATATTCACTTGAAATTTATCTTTATTTTGAGTTTCATATTAGATTGATGTTAATATACAATTATTGAAAACAATATATTGACAAGAAAATATATACATGAACATCGAAAATTGGTATATTGAGTGAAAAATTGTAAGTTAGCAACAATAACGTCCTACTTTTAGAGAAAAAAATAATATATTAATAACGAATCACCTATATTGACAATAAAATGTTGTATATAGTGTATATTCATAGTATTTATTTTAGTTTTGAACATTAATTATTGTGATAATTTATGTCATAATAAAATTTTGTACTCACTTCAGTTCAAACTATGTGCACGAGACATTTATTGTATTGTCCACATAAATACGCAATTGTGGTCAGGCCCGGCCCATGCATAAAAAAAATGAAGCCACCGTTTCGGGTCCGGATTCAAATAAAAAAATTAGGTAGTATAATTTATAAAATTTTGGGTCCATTATAAAAATTTTGGGGTCCATTATAAAAAATTTGGGGTTCATTTTAACAAATTACATACTATAATAAAAAAACTTAGGGTCCATTATAAAAAAAAATTGAGTTTGATTTATAATTTGACTTAGGATCTATTAAATCCAATGTTACATATATCACATATCGCTTATAGATCGATCAACTACCGATAAGAGATATAACTGACATAGCGGATTCATAGCGGAAAATATCAGTGGTATAGTACTTTTTAATATTAATATATTAAATTGATTATTATACTATTAATTTATATTGAGTTTTTTAAACTAATTTAAATTTTACATGATTAATATTCAAAATTCAACAATACACATAAATTTCAAGTTAAACTAAAGATACATTTAAAATTATAACATCAAATTTCCAAATAATACAATAAACTAAACCACGAAATCGTGTTCATTGACTTTCGATGTAGATGCGGGTACCTCCAATGAAAATCTTACCTCGTCCGGATCAAAATCGATTTTATTTCCGACCAAAAATATTAGATAAAGAAAGAATGAGATGAAAATATTTTTAAAAGATGGGCCAGCCCAATATATTATTAAAAATAAATTACGTTTTAAATCCAAATCGGTTTAAATCGGTCCAAATATCGGCCCATATCGGCCCATATCGGTCCGTGTATCGGTCGACCGATTTACTCAATCGATACGGAGCATATCGTAACGAAGTGACACTGATTAGAAATATGAAACCGACATACCGATCAATATCAGTAATATTTAGAACAGTGATTAAATCTTTGGACCGACCCTGGACGTGGTTTTCTGGTTCGTTTACTTCATATAAATATATGAATAAATGGAGAGGAATTTATAAAACCCATCATAAGTTTGGTGTTCTTAGTTAGCTGATATTACTTATTTGCTATGTTACGCGGATACTCCAAAAATGCAGAAGTATCCTGAGGATACGGGTATCCGATACGGATACGGGTGCGATACGGCTGCGATACGTATCGGATACGCCACGTGGCGTATCCGATTATTTTAATATTTATTTTTTTCGGATACGGCGGGGATACGGCAGGATACGGCAGGATACGGCTGAGATACGTTTATGATACGGCTGGGATACTCCATTTAGGATACTTCGGCCCAATATATGTTTTGGCTCATAATATTTTTAAATAATTTGTATATGATACTTCTAGGATACTTCTAAAATTAGTTTTAGGATACTTCTAAAATTAGTTTTATGATACTTCTAAAATAATTTAAGATAATTTTATGATACTTGTATTGTTATGTTTATTTTTTTTAGGGGAAATTTCTCCTATATCACTACTAAACTCATAAATTACATATTTATCCCTCTTAAATTGATAATATCATATTTATCCCTACTAAATCTTACTAATATCAAATTTATCCAAAATTAACAATTTGGTTAAATTTAACAGAAAATTAATTTGAATTGACTATTTTACCCCTCAATTCATTAACACAAAACTCCAATAATAAAACTCCAAATTCGATAACCCAATAACATGTGAGTACTCTCTATCTTTCCATCTTCATACTTCCGTGATGCTCTTCTCATCTTCATACACTGGTGCTCTTCTCCATCGTGAAGCCCAAGGAGGCAAAGATTTGGGGTATGGGCGAGGCGATCTGGCGAGACAATCTGGTGCGGGTGAGGCGACCCGACGATTCCAACTACTGGCATGGTTTTCTCTTGCCGCGGTTTGCTCTTATTTTGTTCTTGCGAGGTTTCTATGTTGGTTGATTTTCTCTTGTATTTGCTCTTATTTTCTTCTTGTGAGTAGACAGTAGTTTTGTTCAATTTGTTCTTTTTTTTGTTCAATTTGTTCCTGTTAGCAGTTTTGCTCTTATTTTGTTCGAATTTGAGAAGGGAAATTGGGCAATAGAGCATGTTTATGGTAGAAGCATGAAAGTTGAACATGTTTATGGTTCAAGCATGAACAATTGAACAAACATTTGCACAATTGAATAACGAACAAATTTATGGTATGAGTTTATAATTTTATATCTCTCATTTTTGCTTATTTAGGCTAGAATTTTCTGAAGCATGGTGAATATGAGTGCTTACTAAATATCATTGAAGATTCGACAATCAATTCTTGGCCCGATATGGTAATACTTTTCTCCCTAGTATTTAATCTTGATTCACACTATAAAATGTTGATATGATCTTTGTCATTTACAAATCGATATGTACATTAATTATCCTATTAAATATTGCAAACTTTGCAGGACGCGCACTTCAGTTTCATTAATTGCGTGGAGACTATGGTGGTGAACCACACATGCAAAGATTGGGAAACATGCTTCGCAAAAACAGGACATGATTCTCAACCCGTCATTGAGTGCTGCCAAAACGGAACTGGCCATGCGGTTTATCTTCCTTCTATTGCTCATATTTATTCCCATATTTATTCCTCTATAATCCAGCTTGATTTTCCTGAAAAACTAATATTATGTTATCTCCATTTTGAAGTTGGAACTTAAATACGCAGCGATAACTAGTGCACTTGAGCCCGCACACAAATGATCTTCATTTTGGTTTCAAATAGGTAGTGGAAGTATTTCGAGGATGAACTTTAAGACCCCTAATTTTCACATCGAGGAAAAGAAACAAATATTTCGTGCAGATAAAATTACTCGAAAAGCATAATATGCATGGAGGAAAAACTGGAAGCTTTAGCTAGTATTTATGTAATTTTGAGTTATGATCTTGCCTAGAATTTATGTAATCCTTGGTTAATATTTATGTAATCATGAATTTTTATACACATATCTAGAGTTGTGATTTGTTTGTTCTGAGTTATTTTATTTAGGAGTTGTGAATTGTTTCATCAAACCTCCTCTCGAACAAGTCGCGAGAACTCATCCCAGGTGGGAACTTAGATTGAGATGCAAACTCTATTATTACAATTAATAATATCATGAACATGCAAAATACATCAAATTTACTGATTAAACTGAATCAAATGAAATGAGTTATGAATTAAAACATAACAATTCTAAATGAAAATAAAATAAAACATAACATAATGTAAATAATAGTAAAAAATGACCTACTGCTAAATGAGAATTTCATAAAATACCAAGAATCCTTTACTTGAGTTACAAACAAGATCATCCATAAGCATGAAAATTTATATTGTGATTACACGACAAAATCAAGAAAAAAAATGGGCTCTACATTTCTCTCACTCCCCTTTCTTCTTATTGCTCTCTCTAGCATTCACTACCTGATGATGATCTAGCTTGCCTTCCATCTCCATCCACATCAATTGTTTGTTGCATGTATCCAACATATACATAAAGCTAAAATAAAATAAAATTTGATAAACAAATATATTCTCTGTTATCATGTAATGAATATCAATTATAGATGCAGCATATTATACTAAACCCTAAATTCAGTTGAATATAAAACATATTTGACACTTACTATTAAGATAAATCAATTATCGACCTTCTGGTGCCCAGAACTTCGCAAACAATTCTGGATATTCCTAGCGATCTTCTCCAGTTCAACTGCACTGGACAGTAACTATAATTGAGATCTCCAGTTAAATCACAATTGTCTATTAACATTCTGTCCCAGTTCGAAAATAAATTGGGTGTCCTAAACCCCTAATTTAGAAAGGATCATACACCAAATGAATGAAAAAATCGTAAAAATTGTATTAAATAAGCAAAAAGGGAGAAAAGTATTACCATATCAAGCATTGATTGTCTAAGCTTCGATGATATTCAGTTACTCGTATTCACCATGCTTCGGTTAATTCGAGCCTAAATAAGCAAAAAGGAGATATATAAAATTATAAACCCGTACCAAAAATTTGTTCGTTGTTCAATTGTTCATGCTTGAACCATAAACATGATCTATTGTTCATGCTTCTACCATAAAAATGTTCAATTGCCCAATTTTCCTTCTCAAATTCGAACAAAATAGAAGCAAAACTGCTAACAGGAACAAATTGAACAAAAAAAAGAACAAATTGAACAAAATTACTCACAAGAAGAAAATAAGAGCAAATACAAGAGAAAATCAAACAACATAGAAATCTCGCAAGAACAAAATAAGAACAAACCTCGCCAGGAGAAACCACGCCAAGAGAAAACCACTCTAAGGGAAAACCTCGCCAGAAGATGGAATTGTCAGATCGCCTCACCCGCACCAGATCGTCTCGCAAGACCGCCTCGCTAATACCCCGAATCTTTGCCTCCTTGAGCTTCACGATAGAGAAGAGCACCAGTGTATGAACATGAGAAGAGCTTCATGACAGTATGAAGATGGGAAGATAGAGTGGTCGCATGTTATCGGGTTTGGGGTTTTATTATTGAAGTTAGGGTTAATGAAATGAGGGGGTAAAATAGTCATTTTAAATTATTTTTCTGTTAAATTTAACAGAATTGTTAATTTTGGATAAATTTGATATTAATAAGATTTAGTAGGGATAAATATGATATTAATAACTTAAGAGGGATATATATGTAATTGATGAATTTAATAGGGACACATGAGAAATTTCCCCTTTTTTTTATTGTCATGATATTTAATTTAAAAATATTATTTAATTTATTATTTATTTATTTATTATATATAATATAAATATATTAAAATAATGACAATATAGCCGTATCCGTATCCGTGATTTTTCAAAAATTATCGTATCGCCGTATTCGTATCGTATCGGATACGATACCCGTACCCGTATCCGTGCAACATAGCTTATTTGCCCTCGATTGAATGCATGGGTAACCGGCTAGCAAATGAATTTGGTGTACGAAAGAATTTCTCGAGGAAATTTCCTTGGTATTAGGGGACGAAGAAAGGCACATGAAAGAATTTCTCAAGTCCACATGAAAGTTTACGAAATCTTAGCAACAATGACGTGGCAAAGATTTATTGTGATAGCTCAGAATTATGAAGAATGAAAGAAAAACAACAAAATAAATGTGGAGTAGAGTAGATTACTAGATATTGATAGCAACAATATCAATAAGATTTAAGTACCCCGCAAGTGTAAACCCCTGCACTCAATCTGCTGCTGACGTGGCACCTGCATCTTATGCCACGTCAATCTATAAAATCAAATCAAAATCAAAAAGCACTAGGAAGCTTCCTCGAGTTCAAACTTTTTATTGAATAAAAATATCACATCATAAAGAAAAATAATATTAAACTATGCAAGCGTTAATCAACAACAATAAATAATACGCGACAACAACAAATATCAACTTACCGGCAATCAACAAAATAAATCATCGAAGTAACTAATATAAATTATAATATGCAAATGCAATAATAATACAAGAGTCAAATATCCATGTGAATGTTTTTTCTTCTAGAATAATAAGAAATCAAATACAGTAGCTATTTAAATAAGTCCGAGGATTCCGAGAAGAGCATTAATTTAGTAATAACTTTTTGAAGAAAATCAAGGAATATATTTGAGATATCTTTTATTTTTTAAGAAAATCAAGGAATATTCCTAATTTAGTTTTTATGGGACAGAGAGATGTATGTCTTCATTTAGTAACCAAAAAATAAAGTTAAAGCGGAAAACTACATTTGCACAGAATCTCAACAAAAGAATTGATAGTTCTATCTTTTTTAATTTGGGCAAACTAATTGTCAACAAAATAAGAAAACCCTCTTAACACAGAAAATAAGGACAAAAAATACATCAAATTTGTGTGTTACGAAAGCAGATACACTGTCTAGATATATTCTATTTGAAGCATAAATAATTTGAAATTAGAAATATACATAACAAATATAATTACACATATTTGGGTCCGAATTAACAGTTAATAATAACATCTTGTTGATTAGTTTAATTTAATAATCAACAAAAAAGCCAATAAATAAGATAAATAGTTGCAAAAAAGAATAATCATGAATTAAAAAGATTAAACAAGTCAAATAGTCAAATATAAGACAAAATATACTGCTGGCATCTAATAATAATGATATCTACTGCAGCCTAATAATCATGAAAATAAACAATAATTAAGGAAACCAATAAATAGATAATTAATTCAGATATGACGGTATACCGCGCCGATCCATGAATGAACAATAACTCTAAAGCTTTGTAAGGAGCTATTGAAATATTGTCAATAATAATTGATTTCAGGAAGCAAGCAAGTCAATCACTTTCCTTCCTTGCGTAGGCCAAGTGAATGGGATCGAGCGTCTTACTTTTTAAGAAAGTCAAGGAATATATTTGAAATCTCTTTTAAGGGCATGTTTGATTTTTAGTATTTGTAGACGTCAAAAACACGTAATACAAACAAAAATTATTAAACATAAAAAATATTTAAAACAGGAAAATTTCCACTCCTAAGTTACACATGTGAAGCGATTATTACTACAACTACAATAGGCCCCTTACAAATGAAATGGTAGAAATGACACTTTTTATCCTTGAAAAGTTGCGAAATGCGAGAGATGATTTTTTCTTGATCTATTATCCTATAATGCACTATTATATGTATTCAAAATTTTAATTATTTAAGAAAAATAAAATATCAAAATAAATACTATAAATTCACTTACAAAACTATTTTTGTTTTGTATGAATAATTTATAGAAACTGAATTCTATTCGCAAAACATCTGACATTTCTTTCTCTTTGGGAATAATAATTCAGTTCATTTGAATTTGGTCTATTTTGTTTTTCTTGAAAATTTTGTTGCAAGTGTATTTTAACTTCTTTTTTTCGGTTTAGAAAATTTACCTCCAATTTTGTTAGAGAGTTCAAGGAAATGTTCAAGCTATCCAAAACCGACAACATTGAGAAGTAATTTCAAATTTTACTTTCTAAATCTAATAATTCACGTTTCAAACTTTTTTTTTTACTTTCTTCACAATATTTCTTTTTAAAAAAATTTCAAATTCAGTCAAATTCTGTCATAATGAATTTGCCTTTTGTAAATAAATTATTTACAAACAAATTAGGGTTTACAATGAATCTCACAGCGAATTCACTCAAACTTTCTCACGGCCAAATTCAGTCAAATTCATGACTATCCAATTTTTCAAATTCAGTCAAAAGACCAAATTGCAATAATGCGGGGTATATTTGATATTATCAGATTTGAAGGGTTTTTGTAAAAGGATATTTTTGATATTTTCATATTTTAGAGAGGTATATTCAAGGTTGTCGGACTCGGGATTCTACCTTGAATCATTTAAGGGTAGAATCGAATAGGATCGTAAAATCGTATTTTGAATCGTAAGATTCTATGACACATGAATATTAACTTGGAAACTAATCTAACGAACACGATCTTCTAAATAAAAAAATATAAATTAATTGAGAGAGTATATTTTGTTCATATTAATCAGTGTAATCATAAGCATACATTATAAATAGACAACAAAACATGAATTATTCGTAACTATGCAAATGTTAATCAGAACCAACCAAAATATTACTGATAAATCAAAATAGTACTATATTATACTAAATTCATTCCGGAATAACAAAGCTATGATGAAATAAAACAAATAATATATACAAAACTAAGTTAAGTAAATATATAAAATATAGAAGATCTGTCAAAAAAATCAAGTAATTTTATTCTTGCAATACTACCTTATATTGCATTGCAATATGTATTCCAAATTACTTAATTAGCTTTGGGGTCATAATCATCTTGAAAATTAAATATTTTGTAAATCATGACAGTACTGGAATCGTAAAATCGTAAATATAAAAGATTCTACCAGATTCTACATCTTGAATTGAGGTTCTACCAGGATTTTACCAAATTAAGATTCTACGTCAATCTTGAATCGTTTTGTAGAGTTAGAGTCACGCCAATACCTGATATTTTCAGATTTTACAAGGCTATTTAAAAAAAAAAATTAATTGAACGGTTTATTTTGCAATTTTTTTTCTCCAATTGTCAGTATTTATGCATTTATTTTCAAAATTTCTGTAACCTAAGTTCTTTCTGTAAATTTTGAACAAAATTGGGAGTTTTTTCTATTTTTTTTGCAATTTAGAGTTCTCATTCAAATTTTCAACATTTTATAAGGGTTTTCGGTGAAATTTTCTGATTTAGAGGGACATATTTAATATTTTCAGGGGTATTTTTTGTATACGAATTTAATAGTTAATAATTGTAACCCACTGCTTATCCTATTTCATTTTTAAAGATCAATTTTGAATTTTTGTGGAATCGAAAAACATTGTATGTTCCGATACGTACTTTAGTGATATTTGCATATTCATCCTTCCAAAAATCCAAAATATTATATTTGTTTTTCTCTATTGATTTTTAGAATTCAATTGTTTAGGTGTGCAAGTTTATTTTGACGCCGTGGAGAAGAAACGACATTGATGGTTTTGGTCCATATTGAGAGAACAATTGTCATCGCAGCACGCTTTTCCACCATGTTTTGTTTTGAAATCTCAAATGGAAAACCAGGTTTGTGTACCCACAAAATAAATTAAAATAATAATTAATTCGTAATTTCACCTTTACTCCTCCGAAATTTTAAATATCAAGAATACCCCTAGAAATTATAAGAAACATCATCCATTCCCTTATTGTAAGTTTTACTCCTTTTCCTAAGTTATATTTGTATACAAAAAATAACGAATCAACGTTATGGGGGAAATGGAATATTGATGACATTTTTATGATTTGTAAGGACGTATTTGATATTTTTTATGGGTATTCGTGATATTTCACATTGTAGATGTTTAGAGTCAAATAATAATATTTCACAATAACTTCATTTAATGCTCACTAACAATTTTTTTAATCTATTGCTTTGAAAATAGGGGTGTCAAAGGTTCGGATACGGTTCGGATAGTGGTCATACCAGATCCATATCCATATTTTTTTTTCTGATACGGATCCGGATACGGTATTATCCGGATCCGGATACGGTTCGGATATTAAACAGATACGGATACGGTTCGGATATTGTCGGATACGGATACGGATACGGATCATATTCGGATATTTAAACGGATACTACGATATAATAATATAATAATATTTTAAGAATTCAAGTTTTGATTATTTTGTAATTTTAAAACAAATTAAATATATATAGTGATTATTGATTATTAAATATTATTATGAATTAAAATATAGTTATTGTCTAGGTATTACTATGATTTTGATCGTAATTTCAACAAAACGGTTATCCGTTTACAAATTTCATTCGGATCCGGATAGTATTCGGATCCATCAAAAAATTAGTTCCTAGATCTGGATCCATACCCGTAAAAACAGATACGGTTCCATCCGGATCCGGATATTTTTTTCGGATCCGGATATTTCTTCGGATACGGTTCGGGTCGGTTTGGGCAATATCCGCCCCATTGACACCCCTATTTGAAAAGCACAAGGAAGAAGAAAAGGCAAGATGAAAAAGATGCAGGACTTGCTTCCATGCATGTCGAAAGTGCCAAGATGGAAATTTTCTGCGTTTTTGAAGGGTATCTTCGAAAAATATTTTTGAGAGATATATTTGAAATGATTTTGGGCCGCAATTTTCTGCGTTTTAGGGTTTTTGTGAGAAATGACATTTTTTAGATTCATTTTATTGCAATTTGTAGCATTTTGGAGGGGGTTTTGGAAATTTTCTGCGTTTCGGAGGTATATTTGAAATATATTCTGAAGGGGTACATTTCAAATAGATTTATGAGGGGTAAATTTGATGGTTCGAAAATTTCTGATTTCTATGGGATTCGCATATGGGATTCAATCTGTGCAGATTGATAAGATTCACAAATCAAACACGCCCTTTTCAAAAATATTACAACTATTTTGTTGTTTCAGACAAAAAAATAATCTAGGATTGGATGGTTGATGCAAATGTATTTTAATGTGTCTATCCTCCTTAGTAATAAGACGCTGTGATATTTTGTTATCCCAAATGATATGTAATTTTTGTGTATTTAAATGTTGATTCCAAGTGTACTTTAGTCGATAAATGTTTTTTGATGCATAATAATTGTGATGTCAAGTATCTCAATACTCTGATCTATGAATTTTTACATTTGGTATGAACGATGCTTCCATATTTTCATCACAAAAAAAGTTATGAGCAAACATATCTTTGATAACAGGTATCATTAACGAAATTGACGCCTATTATGTCGTCTACTTGACTTGATGTCTATTCATTCTTATTAAGGTGTGTTCAATTAGGTTGAACGGGCTCTAAATCTTCAGAATCTTCTAGAAGATGCTACGTAGGAGCGGTAATTTCTTTTTTATCTTGTGCAATTTTGAGGACTCCATATTTAAACAATCCTAATGGAATCAATCATCCCAAAGACTAGACCAGAGGCCTGCAACTACAAGATAGCACAATTATTTGTTAAAATATAGTATCATGATATGCTATTTTCAATGCTTATCAAATTGACTCTGCAGGAAAGAAAAATCAGCAAAACATCAAAATAACTATATGAAACAGAAAGTCAAAACTTTGTAAAAATTGTCAAAAATTATCTTATTTTCTCCAATATGACAACAATTTGAATATTGTCATTTGAGTCCATAAATAATATTAAGTTTCAAATATGTCATTTGAGCCAATAAATATTTGAATATTGTTTCAAATAGATCATTCGAGTCAATAAATATTTGAATATTAAGTTTCAAATGAAAATTTGAAATGGTTTGTTTTGGGGCGACTTGCTGTCATGAGAATTGTAGTAGGAACAAAACAATTCGAAAAAACCGGAATTTTGCTAATATCCAAAAAAGAAGAAGAAATAAAGTAGAAAGATAACGTTTATATAATTAATTGATTAATTAATTAATACCCAATCCACGTAAGAGAAGGATCTAACATCTAAGAAGAGAAGACGTACTGTCGTACCGACCAAAAATGCAAAAACAGAGGAGCCAAAAATTCAACGAAGCTATCTCTTAATAAGTATACTATAAATCATTGAGATTAAATGATATTTGACGAATTAATGAAACTTAAAGAGCTGTTATTAAGCTTAATTAAATTGGCAAATAGAAGAATTTTCATAATTGGGGGAAATTAAATTTGTATTCTCCACCTATGGCTCCTATGGCTCCTCCATCGTAATGTAACAATTGGCGCCGTAAGACCAAAATCCACTTTACATAAAACCACGAAGAAGTAACAACTAAACATTTTTTTTATTTAACCAAACAAAAATACAAAATTGACATCGTAATGTAAAAGCTTCGCTATTGAACTATACCTCCTATGGCTCCTCCATCGCCGGAACCACCAATTGGCGCCGGCACTGCGTCAGCAAACACCACATAGACCATTGCGTAAGCCTCTAGGAGTGAAGTACTAAAGGCGAGACCCAAAACCACCATGATTAAATACTTGAAGAAGAAAGCAGAGCGTAAGCCCGGTAAGCCCAAGTAGAGGATTAGCAGTGCCATGGCGAGATTGAAGGTGACAGGAATTAAGAAGTAAAGAAGAAGATTGATTAGTATTTGAATGATGGATTTATACTCGTTTTGTTGGCTCGATGATAAGTGTTCGGTGAGGAGAAGACCCCCAATAGACATACAAAGGGCAAGAATTACGATTGGTATCGGAAAGTTGCCGTCTTGGTTTCCACTCGATTTCAAAATTGCTTTAAAATAATTGTACATTTGAAAGGCTGCGAAGAAGATAATCGATTGGATAATAGCCAAATCCAAATGGATTGAGATTGAATCGAGAAAAGCCACGTGGGCAATTAGAGGCGTGCCCAGTAGGAGAGTAGTAAATGTCAAAAATTGAGAAATCATGATCAAATTCTTAATGAAAGAATTTGCAGGGATTGGAGTCTCTGTTGAATCGGGACGTACGGCGACATAGAAAATCAAAAGAGAGATTCCTACAAAGAAGTTCAGAGGAGTAAGGAAAAACAGATAGGCGGGGACGGCTACGAAAATGAAGGGACTATTTGGGTATTGATCGGTGAGGAGTAACAGTGGCTCGGCGAAGAAGAGACCGATGGTCGAGATCCAAAGAGCTAGAATAAGTATAACTGGAATGGAAGCCATTAGAATGGGGTTGTTTAGAGAAGAAGAAGAAGTACAAGGGATATATATAGGGGCAAAAATATACAGGCCCTGGAAATGGAGAGCAATGCTTCCAAACCATACAATTGCAAAGGGTATTTTGGGAAGCACACAAGACTGCCATCAATTGCTTGACTTTGACTTCAGTGAAGATTGTTTTGTTTTATCCTTAAGTACTTTGGGAAGTAAAGGGTATTTTGGGAAGCACGGGGGATTGTTAAAGCACTCTCAAAACATGAAAAGTTTACGAAATCTTACCAACAATGAAGTGGCAAAGGTCTATTGTGGGTTGGTAGCTCAGAATTTTTTTTTTTTTTTAGAAATCTCGCCGGTAGGCAAGCTCAAAAATATTATCAACAATGGCATATTGTTTTGTTTTATCCTTAAGTACCTCATTTATTTATATTATTAACGATCTTGTGTATTTCGAGAAATATTGCAAATGACGAAAAACGATATGGTACGATCGGTCACTGTTTTAGTGTTTTACCGTAAAATAGTCGTAAAACGGTTAAAAAAAACAAAAAAAAAGGTCATTTAAATCGATAATATTTTGAAGACAAAAATTTTGGACAAGAAATTGAATCAAATTAGCACTCACAATTTGGAAACAATTGGGACAAAAAATTAAGATGTGAAATTAGCACTCACAAATTAAATCAAATTAACACTCACAACCTACTTCCAAAATTTCCCGAACAATTGGTACAAAAAATTTCAAGACCAAGTTCATTCCATTTTAATCTAACATTTGTTTGATTCCCGTACCAAAAAATAAAAAAACAAAATAATGATCACATAAAAAATTAATAATAATCAAATCCTAACACATAATCAGATCAGTCTAAACAATCATAACACAAAATCATTCGACTCACAAATTCAATCAAATTTGCACTCACAATCACAATTCGTGAAGAAGAGATTAGTTCTTGTTGTGAATAAGAAGAGAACAACCCGTGTCGCAAATTAAACCAAACCGTCGTCATCATTTAGTCAATCATGTAGAAAAACTGAAGAATGAAGCATCTCAAACATTGTTGTAAAGATGAAAAAGAACTAAAACGGAGACATGATGAAGAAGAAATAATGTGCTAAGAAAAATAACTAGCCCAAAAACTAAAAATAATTCGGGCCAAAATAATTAGAAGAGAAAATCGGCATGTAAAACGGATTAAAAAAATCTTTTTTGGTAAAAAAAAAATGATCAAACACGGTTAAAAAATGTTCGTCCGTTTTTTGAAACGTTGCGGCAAAAAATAGTACGGTCTTCCACCGTAACATTATTTTTCGACCATTTTTTCTCGATGTTTCTTGATATTTTTTCCACCGTAAATTCAATTCATCTTTGCACTGGAACAAAAAAATGTACTTATTGTATCATTTATGGTACCATGTGGTTGCTGTCAACTTAACTTAAAAAGTCCATAATGAAATAAATTCTTGTTCCTAATAAATAAATGAAATAAATAAATGAAAAATAAACAAACATCGGGATCAAATCTTAATAGTTGCACACCAAAAAGGTCAAATCTACTAAATTAAGAAATCTAGCATTAAATATAACTTAAAAAGTACCACGATTCAAAGAACGAAATTTTCTACGTAGAAAGTCGCAAGTGATGTTTGTTTTTTGATAATATAGGCTATATATCCCGTAGGCAAGTGATGTTGTGTAATCACATGATTGGCCTCTGCAATTAAAGAAACAAATAAATAACAAAGACGCAATCCTATAACCTATATCAAAAGATAATTTGTTTCCCCTCATGTCAAAGATGTCGCATTCATGAGAGCGACATCACATGTAACAAATAATGGGTCCCCCAGATATAGTTCATCAAACAAAATATAAGCCATATAATAATAACAATTCAAATTCTAGTTACGAAAGAATCAAAGAAAAACGACAAAATAAATGATGAGTAGATATTGATAGCAACAATATATCATTAATTGACAAATAATTTCAAAATCAAAATTTATTGAAAATAAATTTATCATTTGAACTAAAATAATTTTACGTTGATATATCATTATCTAATTGGTATAATATTATAACGGGTCTAGTTTGGGGAATTGGTATAAATGGGAAAAGAAATTCGGAATATGATTTCTTAGCTCTTATATATGATTCTTATATATGATTGTAAAATTAACTTTATTAACATAATGGATGTAGGAGTTATGAGCTCATTTTATTTTTCCAAAATAAGAAAATCAAATCAAATCAAAAGCACTGGGGGGCGCTTGATTGGAGCTTTACAATCATGATGCCTTGGCATACTCAATCATGGATTTCATTATCATGTTTGATTTGCGCGCTAGGTAATAAAGTAACGGAATACTCCATTCCCTAGGGCATAATTGATGGGAATAGGATTACCACCAAAATTGGTGGCTTTTCTCTATTCCCATGAGAAAGGAATTGCATGTCATATCATATTGTGCTTATAAATACAACATATTCATTAAATTAATATATTTATATTAAATTGTTGTCATAAAAAACATACTAGAATAAAATAAAAAATACATCAAAATATATCATTGCAATAATAAAATTAATAATTCGTCAAAATACGAAATAACTAAATTGGTTTAATTAATATTCCTTGAATTTATATTAAATTGTGGATCCACTGATTAAACATTTGTTCGGCTAGAGTATCTCTCCAATGTATCCACTCGTCACTTGTTTCGATATGTCTAATTCGATTATTCTCTATCTCATCCGCCGACTGAGATAAATTATTTTCTTGAGATTCTTCTTCCATAGGATCAACAAGCATCTCTCTTCTAATATGACTATGTAAAAGTGCGCATGCAGAAATAATTCTACATTGAATTTTCACATGATAAAATGATTTTCTCCTGAGAATTGCCCATCTTCCTTTCAGCAAACCAAAACATCGTTCTATGACGTTGCGGGCCGAGGAATGCTTATAATTGAAAAACTCTTTTGCCGTTAATGGTTGCATTCCATCTCTCCAATCATTCAAGTGATACCGTTGACATCTATATGGTGCAAGAAATGCTTCTCCATTTGGATAACCGGCATCACAAAGATAATATTGACCTACATAACAAAATATTAAATTAGAAAATATTAAATTAATTTACACAAAATGGTTAGTTATCTACAAATAAAAAAATATTCGGTTCTTAAAAAATGTGATGAATATTGGAAATATTTGATGTATGTTCTAAATATTTGTTAAATATTTGATGAATATTGAAAAGATTAGCTTCATAGAAAAATCATCAGAGAAGGAATATACAATAAAATAAATCATCAAAGAAGGAAATATAAAATATTTGTTGCTATATAATGTTGGTTCAAATTTCCTAGGGTTTGATTATCTCAAAATAATGTCGATACCACTAATCTATTTGCGGGAGTGACATTTATAGGGATAGAAGACATAACCCACAAAAGGATCAAAAGAAGAATCAAGACGTCGGAAGGATAGAAGACGTAACCCACAAAAGGATCAAAAGAAGAATCAAGACGTCGGAAGTCAAGACGATGAAGAAACGATGGCACTAAAACGCATAATCAAGTGAAGACATCAAGACATAGAAGATTCCGCAAGTTGGGAAATCATACAAATCACCAAAACAACTTATAGGTATCCCTAAACTTGTTTATGAACTATTAAGCTCAAAATTAGTCAAAGAAATATATTCGAAATCCATGAAAATGATGAAATAGAAAATAAGGCTGACAGTAGGATGTCCGTTATAACGGAACTCATTGTCCGTTGTAACGGACATGCTCGTCCTGATTCAAGATTGGCAAACACAGTATAATATGTTATAACGGATTAACCAGTCCGTTGTAACGGACACATCCAAAGCGTTGTAACGGAAATATTACCGTTATAATGATAATTAAATCCAAACTTGAAGAAAGCCACATAACTATGTCCGTTGTAACGGACATTGAACTCACTTCAATATACCAAATATTACTCATTGTCCGTTGTAACGGAATCACCAATCCGTTGTAACGGACAAACACCAATTGTTGTAACGGAATAATCTTCGTTATAACGGATATATAAAACAAACATGAAGTGAGGTCATAGTTGAACGTCCGTTGTAACGGACTGTGTAGTTCGTTATTACGAACTCTTAATTCATGAAATCCGTTATAACGGACCTTATTTCCGTTGTAACGGACTATGAAAAATACGAATATATTGGCTGTAACGGCTAGTTTGACTTTTGGTCCGTTGTAACGGACTACATGTCTGTTATAACGAACTGTGCAGAAAAAGCAAGATATGGAAATGGTCTATGTGTTCTATAAATAGAACCCTTCCCTCATTCTCTCTTATGATCTCAACTAATATATTTTCCCAATCAAAAGAGAGAATCCTAGCTTTAAACCTTGAGCTTAATCTTCTAAAACATTCTTAGAGATTATTAGATCCCTCTTCATTCCACAAAATACGATTCTCAACTTGCGTGACCGATCACGTTTAGTTCGTATTAGACAATTGTAATAGGCTAGTGCAAAGATTGTAAACCCTGCCATAGATCGATAGAAGCGTGTAAATCGATCTAGGCAAACCTTGTAATTGCTTGATTTGGGTATTCAATCGAAATCCGAAAAGGCGCAAGGCAATCCCGGAGACGTAGGTACTTGCAATCAATCGAGTCGGTCGATTGAGCAAGTAGCCGGTGAGTTAAAGCAACAAAACAACCACCTACCGAACTCCGTAAACAAATATCTTGTGTTATTTGTTTTGGTATTGTATTCTTCCTCTAATTTACCTACGCTTCCGCATCAAATTGTAATTGTATTCCATTACCGCGAAAATTGGACCTTAGGACTTCCTATTCACCCCCCTCTAGCTCTAAATAAAACAACATATAAAATATTTGATGAATATTTGTACCAAATTCTTACCGGATTATAAAAAAAATCCATAGTAGTACCAAATAATTTGTAAATATTTAATTTGTAAATATTTGTGAGAAAGTATAATTTACCTTGAGGTATTTTTAATCCATTTGTCCGAGAAATAGCATCGCGAAGTACTCGTGAATCCGCAACCGATCCTTCCCATCCCGGAAGAATATAAATAAACTCCATATCATGAGAACATACTCCCAAAACATTTGTTGCCACATCTTTTTTCCTTGTACGATATCTCGCTTTATGTATAGCTTGTACATTAACATGTATATATGTACCATCTAGTGCTCCAAGACAATTCTATATAATTCATATATACATTATATTGGTATTTTTTATTTTGAAAAAATGATAAACTTAATTTATATGACAACAAAATTAAAATTAAAGTACCTTGAACCACTTCCATCTCTCGTCCATTGAATCTTCGGGTATGGGTTTTGGTTTTTTAAGCAAGATGTGATGACAACGAATAATAGAATTGAGCACACTACGAAATAGCCTACTTATTGATTCCCCCGATCTAACAAATTGTCTCTTGATTACTCTATTTTTTATATCATGAGCTACAATATGTAGAAACATCGCAATCGCTTCTTCAACCGATATGTTTCCATCACATTTTAATCTACCCGTACTTGATAAACTATAAAACGCATTTCTATCCATACGTGTATTTTCAACACATCCCAAATCACTATAAAAAATAATTCTCCTAAAATGAACTAATCGGATACGGCGTCTCTCAAAAAAACTCTTACCACCCCATGCTACTCTTTTTTGACTTCGACTTTTAAATAACCAACACAACAAAATAAGTTTCAACAGTAAATATTGTAGCATTTCCATGTACGCTACGATGATAGCTACGATTATTGAGTCATCCATGTTATATCGATTGCTAAACAAAAAATACACCAAATCAAATTCTCACAAAAAATAACATGAATTCTTCTATTGCAGAAAAAAAAAACAGATTCGAGCATAAAATCAGATTCTAAGAAAACAAAATATACCTATCACGTTTTTGGCGAGATGTTTGAAACGGATTCGTGTATTTTGTTCTTCCAAAATTATTTTGACGAATGAAATGATGTAGTTACAGTCATATGTGATTGAATCTTTATGATTGAATTTTTTTCTCAATGAAAGATTTCATTCTATTTTTTGTAATTGAATCTGTATGAATGGAATTATTTTTTTCCAATTTTTTTTTATAATTGAATCTTTTTCTTAATGAAAGATTTCATTCTATTTTTTGTGAGGATTTTAGATTATACATTGCTTCTCATACATTGATAATATATCCGCATTCATGAGAGCAACATGAGAGCAACATCATAAGTCAAAGATGATTTCTTTCCGCATTGCTTCTGATACATTGATAATATATCCACATTCATGAGAGCAACATCATAAGTCAAAGATGATTTCTTTCCGCATTGTTTCTCATACATTGATAATATGTCCGCATTCATGAGAGCAACATGAGAGCAACATCCCATAACCTAAACCAAAAGATAATTTCTTTCCCCTCCAGTCAATAACCACACCATTGACATCCCTACATGTACCCCTGCAAACATCACAATTCCACGTATATCCTTCAAAACCATTAATTTTCACGAATATTCTTATTAAATTCTAAAAATATCATGGATATCCATGTAGAATCCTTAAAATATCATGAATATCTCAATAAATTTATTAAAATATCAGGTGTTGCTTTATATTTGTTTAGGAGTGGAAATTTTCCTATTTTAATTTTTTTTTATGTGTAATCATTTTTATTTGCAAAAAAGTCTATGCTGCAGGAACTATTTTACCGAAGCTTTACCGAAATGTCAGGTCGTGGAGATCAATATTGCTTGATGTGCCAGCTCAACACAAACAATTTAGTAAAGTATTAATGGTCTCTTCTTTCTATCCGGGGAGTTCTATCATTTTGTCTAGTATCTTTCCATTAATGACAATTATACATGATTCTGTTTTATATTGAACAATCAAATCTCATAATTATCATTAATTTTCAACGTAAAACATTATTTTTTTTGTCAATCCTTAAAACAATCTGTCACGCAATATTTACTCGACTCACATAAAAACAAATCATATCAGGTCTATGTAATTGTTAAGTTTTGCAAATAACCATAAACAATTTAACAATTTGACATTCACACAAACTCTCAACAAATATAAATTATTTCGACAATCCATCAAGGAGTATGAGGCAGGTGAATTTTTTTTTGCAAATAGAGCAAATTCTACGTATTATTATTCTATTCGGCGTCATTAATAAATCCTACATATTTTGAATTTTTATAAGGGTAACTAACCTTCATGTAATAATAATAATAATTATTATTATTATTATTATTATTATTATTATACAATCATTAATAAATTAAAAGGGTGATTTACATATTTACCCTCCTAAAAAACAAAAATGTCATATTTATCATTCGAAAAATTAAAATATCATATTTACCCTTTCACAAATCCAAAATATCATTTTTAACCTTGAAAAAACTTAGAAAAAATAATAAAAAAAATGTTTGTTTACAAATTTATCCTTCAAAAAGCCCCAACTATCATATTGATCCTTCCAAAAATCCAGAATATAATTTTTATCCTGGAAAAATTTAGAAAAATAAAAATTACAAAGTAATAATAACAATAATACAAAATAGGAAGAAAAAATATCATTGAAAAACTTATAAGATAAAAAAATTCAAAATAATAATAATAATAACCATACAAAAGAGGATATACATATTTATCCTCCCAAAACCCCAAAATATCATGTTATCATTCGAAAAACAAAAATATCATATTTAACCATCCAAGAATCCAGATATCATTTTTAGCCTGAAAAATCTTAGAAGATATGAGAAATATCCAATTCAAAGATGATAATAATAATAATAATAATAAACGGATTTACATATTTTCCCTTTAAAAAATCGCAAAATATCTTATTAATCATTCATTATAAAACTCCTTTGAAACAAAAAGAAATTAAAATTAAGAAAATCATTTTTGAAATTAAAAAAACTAAAAACTAAAAATATAGTCATTTCAAATAAAAAAAGTTTACACGATTGTTTGTGTGGACACGGTCCATGAAAATTGGTAAATGATTATTTTTTGTATGTGTTTGAGTGTACACAACCATGTCCATTTAATGATATTTAGTGCTTAAATCAATTACAATCCTTAGATCAACAAAATGGAAGGTATATATTTTTTAGGTGATGTGAAAGCATGATATAAAAGAAAAATTGTCTATATATAAGTATAAATAACATATAATAATTATATATTTTAAAATTATTATATGCTAAATAAAATTTACGATTTTGTTTAAATTAATAAAAATTAAGAATTTTTTTAATGACTACATATGTAAATAGAAGGGTATTTTGGTCAATTTTTTTTTAACACTATCCATGGTTAGTTTTAACTTCAATAGGGGATATTTAAAAATAAAAATTTGGTAGAAGGGATTTTTTGGAGTTTTTAAAAAGATTGAGTTATTTTTTTTACAATATCCAAAAAATAGGGAGTTTTTTGAAAATTTCTCAACAAAAAAATGTATAGGAGAAGGAGAGAACATGATAATGTATGTAGGCATGGTCTATATGTATTAATTATTGTTATTGTTTTAATTTCTTTGGTGCACAAAGTCCATTATTATTTAAATTTAAATACATATAATATTATTTTTTATTTGTGTCATTAGATCTTTAATTCAAGATTGTATCAATGATGTAGATTCCCGTGGAGCAAGAAAATGTGTGTATGATTATCATAAAATATAAATATTAGTTACTTCTATGATTTATTTTTGTTGATTCCCGGTAAGTTGATATTTGTTGTTGTCAAGTATTATTTGTTTTTGTTGATAACGTTTGCACAATTTAATATATTTTTGTTTTTGAGGTGAGATTTTTATTCAATAAAAAATTAGAACTCAAGGAATGATATAAGAGCTAAGAACTCCTAGTGCTTTTGATTTGATTTGATTTTCTTATTTTGGAAAAATAAAATGAGCTCATAACTCCTACATCCATTACGTTAATAAAGTTAATTTTACATTCATATATAAGAATCATATATAAGAGCTAAGAAATCATATTCCGAATTTTGAACTTACTTCAAATCGAACCGAACAAGAAATTGTATTATTTTATAAAGTGCATTTTGTTTAGAAAATAAATTTATAAGCTATATCATTAATAAAATACATAATTTATTTAGAAAATAAAATGTTAATGAATCATCATATAAAGTATAATTCGCAAATGCGCGGGCTTTTTTTTTTAATAGATACTTGTATTGTTGTTCTAGTGATTTGTGTGTTCTTGTTTCAATATGTGAAAATTTTCTCGTGTACAATTCCTGAATGTGCCCAATTTGCTATGAAAAATTTGAACCATAAAAATTGTCCAAATTTAAGACATTCATTTGCTAGCTCAATATTAGCTAATATGACTTAAAAAATGATAACACTATTGAAAGAGCTAATGTGCCCAATTTAAGACATTCACTTAGAACAATATAATTTTTTTAGGATCCGGTTTTCCTTAAAAATAAATATTTTCCTATTATTTTTATCAATAAATGCCTCAGTAAACATCATCGGCGATTTGTCACTTTTTCATTTTTAAGAGATAAGAATTTTTTTTTTCAATGCAAAGTATTTTTTATAAGTGGTTTCAATGTATATTTTTATTATTACAGCACAACTTGTTTAGTGCACGGGGTATAGGAAAAACTCTACATCGTTTAAAAGCTCTTATATTTGAAGATTGTTGTCACATTGATCAAAATTATTTGTAAAATGGTAAAGGACTCTTCATGTTTCTAAAATACTCTTTTGTGAAACTCGTCATCACGCAGCTATTTTATTTGTACGAACAAAAAATAATTTTAATATTGGGATTGTTCACCTCAGTAGAAATGGCCCCACTCAGATCATTTGTATAGAACAATATTTATTTTTTAGGATCCGGCTTTCCTAAAAAAAATAAATATTTTCCTATTATTTTGATCAATAAATGCCTCGATAAACATCATCGGTGATTTGTCACTTTTTCATTTTAACGATGTAAACACTTATTTTTCTCAATGGGAAATATTTTTTGTGAGCCTTTCCAGTGTATATTTTTACAATTACAAAACAAATTGTTTCGCGTTTAGGACATGGGGTGTAGGCTTCAGGGATAACAGTTTAGGTTTAGGGTTTAGGGTTTTGGGTTTAGGGTTTGGGGTTTAAGGTTTAGCTTTAGGGTTTAGGGTCTAGGGTTTAGGGATTACAACTGAAATAAGTCTTCTCATTATGTAATTACTAATTATTTGAGGGCCTTTTTGCAAAATATTTTTGAGTATTTTTAATATTAGGAATTTTATGTTTTGGGCTATATATTTTGGGTTTATTTTTTTTACAAATCTTTTTGCATTGTGGGCTCATGTTGGCATGAAATGTACATTGTTAATTGATTTTTTTTTTATGTTATATTTTTTTGGCTGTCATTTTTTTTTTAAATATATATTTTATACATATTTTGACTTGGATGTTTTTATATTGTGGACTCATAGAAGCTCATTTGTCATGAAAGGTATGGTGTTAATTGATTTTTTTGATGTTATGTTTTTTTGGGCTATTTTTTTTAATATATATTTCATGTTTTGGGCTTATTTTTTGTACAAATTGTTTATATTGTGTACTCATAGAAGCTCATTTGTCATGAAAGGTATGGTGTTAATTTCTTTTTTTTATATTAAATTTTTTTTTGATATAATTTACTTTTTGAGAATATATATTTAACAACTAAGTAAAATTGTGGTGTTAATTTTTTTTTTATGTTATATTTTTTTGGGCTTTAATTTTTTTTTTAAAATATATATTTCATATTTTGGGCTAGATAATTTGGGCTTACTTTTTTTACAATTTTTTTATATTGTGGCCTCATAGAAGCTCATTTGTCATGAAAGGTATAGTATTAATAATTTTTTTTGGGCTTCAGTACTTGTTATGATGAAAACAACTCTAGTCAATTGTTAGCTTTTTGATGATGATATGATGCAAATGATGATGATGATGATGAAAATGATGATACGATGAAAATGATGATATGATCGAAAATAATGATATGATGAGAATCACAACGATGACATAATGAAGATCAAATTACGTGAAAAAAAACATTCTTGAATTTTTTAGCCTTTAGATGAGATAATTTTTTTTACAATGAATGTTGGTAAGGCTTTGTTCTCAGATAACAAATGTAACTTATTTCTTTCTATGTAGCTTGTTAATAAAAAAAATACAATCAGAGCAGTTTCTTCTACTTTTCTTCAAATGACCTCAAACCATGATATCATTCTACATGGCAAAGTTTATTAATTATGAAAAAAGTACATAGGATTTTTTTTTATTGTTCAACATCAGGCCGAATAAATCAATTGACACATAACTTGTCACAAATAACTCAACAATTTTTGAATATTTCAATATCTCACTTTTCTGAACACAAACAACTAAACATTTAACATGATTTATCACAATGAGTCTTTAACCCAACATACAAACACAATAACAACACGTTCAGAAAATCACATAAGCCTCAGTTAAAAGAACTTTTACAATGAATGCTGGTATAGCTTTGTTCTCAGGAAACATATGTAACTTATTTCTTCCTATGTTGCTTGTTACTTAAAAAGGTACAATCAGACCTTTTTGCTTAAAATGAGTCAAGAATCTTTGAATCTTTCAATATGTGACTTTTCTGAACACAAACAACTCAACAATTAACATGGTTTATCACAATGAGTCATTCATCCAACATATAAACGTGCCAACAACACGTTTAGAAACGAAATCACATAAGCCTCAGTCAAAACGGCAGCAAGAACAACAAAAACATCTCAAACCAGTTGTGAAAAGGGATCCATGCTCATATATCACCGAGCATGAGGCAAAAAGTGCAAATCCCATATCAGAAAACTCACGAAATTACTCTAAAGATCTGAGAACAACACGAAATCAAACGAAAGCAAAATATTCAACAACAATATAGATAAATCTTTCAAAAATACCAAGAACAAACGAAAGGATTCGCTAAAATAAGGGATCCATGCTCATATACCAGCAAGCATGACGCGTAAACGCAAATCCCAGGTAAAAAAGGCACACAACCACTCAAAAGATCTGAGAATCAAAAAAAATTAAATCGAAGCAAATATCGAAGACAAACACACAACAATTTCTCAAAAATACCAACACGAAAAGAAACGATTAATGGCCATTAATCTAAAAAGGAAGAAATACCAACTGACACATTATCTTCTACATGAAACAATTGGAGAAAAAAATAACCTGATGCAGAAAGCAGAAGAATAGAAGAGAAGATGAAAAGGTAAGGCACACCTCGAATAAATCTCAGGAGAGAGAAGGTCCCATATATATATAAAGAACAAAATTAGCAACACACAAAACACCCACCAACACCACAGACACTGGTCCACAAAACCAAGAGCAAGCGAAAAAAAACAACTCCACCCACTCAATTGACAACACACAACGTGTGAGATCAAGACGATAATGATCGAACGGCCCAGAATAGAGCTGACAAATAGCAGGGAAATCATACCATCAAACGGCCCAGAAGCAAGGTGACAAACCATCAAACGGCTCACGTAAAAATTGCAGAGAAATAACACAACAAATAGCAGGGAAGCAAAATTTGCAATCTAACAGGCCAAGCCCAAATTGGACATGGGTGACGTGGAGCTCTGTGGAGACAGCATTTTATTAAGAATTATATATAATTATAAAATTTTATTAAGAATTATATATAATTATAAAATTTGCAATATTATTATACCATTTTTTTCAAAATTTTAAATTAACAATTTCATGCAAACAATCAACCGTAGAAGACTAACTTAAACAATTCAAGATTCAGGTACTAAAAGTTGACCGAACAATATAATTTGAACCATTATAATTTCGTCGAGAATAATTTCAAGTTGGGTGACTAATTCAAACAATTAAAATATAATTTGAACAAACAATTAGCAGAAACTAAAATTTAACAACTACTTCGAACACCGACTCATTTGAATAATTAAAAGTTGAGTGCAAAAAATTGAAGGTGTTATAAATATGAATGTATTAATTATAATTTAATATGTTATTGGTATAATTATGTATGGGTGTGAATTGTTGATAATCATGGACATGTTCAAAAATCGAAAGTTACACATTGGAAGTTTTACATTGAATCAAAAGTATCATATTTTCTATATAAACATATTTCATGTATCATTTCTAAAAAGCATAAACAATTCAGTCTACTAATAAAGATTCCCTCCTATATATTTATGTTGTTGTTCTATCTCCCATTTATAACACGTTATCATAACGACATTCTTTTTAATCAAAGCTAAGTATAATTTTTGTTTTGCATATCAAAGAAATCATTTCAGATTATTTTAATTTGGGCAATTGTTTTAATTTGGACAACGAATGATAACAATTATGCAAAATATGGACTGTTAAAAGTTGAGTAAAACTGATATCATCAATTGAAAAATGAGGGACTAAATTTTAATAGAATGACCCAATTTAGATAAATAAAAATTCAGTGAAACATGCAAATAATTAAAAATTAAATACAAATATGAACAACTAAAGGTTGAAGAACTCAAATTTGACGAAATAATTCTATTTTGACAAATTAAAAGAGAGTGTGATGATAAGAGAACAACAAAAACTGTGAGTGTCTTATTTTAAAATTAAGAAACTAACTTTGGACATGACACAATGATACGGTTGGATAAATAATTTTTGTAATATCAATTTTGGACTTCAAAATAATCCAGTAAATAATTTGTACAATCAAGAGTTGAGGCACTTGTTATTAAATAATCAAAATTTGACTAGATACATGATAAATTAATTTGGGATCAAATTTTTACTAGGTGATTTAATTTGAACTATAACAATAGTAAATCTAGATAATTCAAAGTTTATAATTAAACGTTGATAATTGAAAGAGTTTTGGTTTTGTTGTTATTTTCAACTTTTTTTCTCCTAAAATAGAAATAACAATTGATGAAAACATGTTTGGGAAAATTGTAATATTTTTGTATTTTCTTTGCTACAGTAAATAATAATTAAGATGTTAACAAATTGAAAGAAAGATTAACTTTCATTGAAAAATGAAATTCATATATAGTTCATAATAAACTATTTATTAGAAGAAAAAACAGACATTTATATTGACACCAAAAATGTATATTAAGTTATTAACCTCAAAAAGTTATCTTAACATCCAAACAATATGAGCGTAAACAATGTATTAATAGGAAAATTCTATTTCAACTGAAAATAATATATTAATTAGTATCACTTATAACACTCAAAATGATATACGAACAATACAAGAAACTAATATTGACAGTAAAAATAGTTTATCGACTTCGAATTGGAAATGTATATGAAGACATATTAATATTAAAAATCGTATATTGACGATAAATCATAATATTAACACATATTAATATTAAAAATCGTATATTGACGGTAAGCTATAATTTCTCATTCTATAATTTTTTTAAATTTTTTAATATTAAATTTGTTCCAACAAAAATATAAATAAACCTACTTAGTATTATATATGATTCTTACAATTATAGTTTCAGAAAAAAAAATACTAATAATATTTAAAATTAATTTATGTAAACATGATATTTTTTTGCGTTGCATTTGCTTACATAATATCTTTACAAATTCAAGTTAGAAAAAATAATGTGTACGAACTATGTAAGAAAAGAGAAAATTTCATCAAATATATTTGACATTTTAGAATTAGTGTTCTTAAAATAATATTCATGTCTGATATATGTTTCATAAAGTTAGATATTAATTTATTAGTAAATCATTGATAAACTTTTCATTTTTCATTTTTTCATTTGTATTTCATGTTTATTAATTAAGTTAATGTGAAATAAACAACCCAATAAACTTGAACAAAAGTGGACCCGAGGAATGGTTGTAGTCTATATCATGAATGTAAAATGACATAGCTTTATAAAAATTCTCAAAATTAATTATAAAATAATGGATATATTATGGCCATAAAAAATTAATAATTAATTAATTGTCTAAAATTTTCCAGACGTATTATAATCTAACAATTCAAATTGTGATGACTATCAAGAAAAAGATTGCACAAAGTTTGATGAAAAATAAGAGTATGGGTAAATTAATTATTAACATGAAATATGATTTCTGATCTTAAAAACGAAATTTTTTATTCGAACAAATAATTGTTTTTCTTTTTTTTAAAAAAAAAAGAAGAAACATATGAATGTGTATACATAAGATAGGATTAACCCCAAATAAGATAGGATTAGCACGTGCGTACGTACCGAGACTAGTTTGAAGTAATAAACGGCGGAAATTTCAAGCCAAGAGAGAGCCCATCAGAAGTTTTGATTGAGTTTTCACTTAACTTTTGGTGGGCTAAAAGTATGAGTTTTGAATCAGAAAAATGTATTTTCCTTTTGGGCTGAAATTATAAAGCCCAAGTAAGTAAATATAATGTAATTAAAAAATAGCTTGTAAGCATACAATTGATTAAGGGCATTGTTTGATTTGAGGGATTTTAGTATACAATGTATTTGAGATTACCTGGATATAATGATACATGGATTTGATTATTCATGGATGCTGTTTGATCACATGAACTACAAAATCATGGATATGAAAATCTGTTGTTTGACTTGTATTAGTGGGATTGTGAATTTAGTTATGTTAGTGATAGTAATTTGACTCAATATTTCATCATTACTAATTGATTATAATACAATATCATGTCCAATATTCCGTTCTTAACATATATATAATAATTAAAAAAGTTTGAAAAAAAAATTAAGAACAAAAAAAAAAATTAATTACAAAAAAATTTACCATTGGATTCATAACAATTAATCCTACTAATACAATATACAAACACTTTTCTGAAATTTCTGAATGCCACGTCATTTTTTTCCTTTCCGGATCTCAAAAACACGGTAAACTAAAAACTTATATTCTATGTCCCTTCCTCGTGCTTTTTCATCAAACTCTTCTTGCGTCTTCCCATGCTTGTAGGCTTTCCCTGAATTAACATTTATGGCGCCTCCTCTATCTACTTCATTTCTTCACAGTTCTCTTTTCTTCTTCCCATTCACATCGTGATCTGTCCACGAGAGCCATTTCTCTCCGTTCTGTGCTCCCATGCAAAAGGAACAAACGACCGCACAACCTCCTCCTCTTATTTCATTTCACACACAAAAAAAGACGGGAGAGAAGCAAATTGTGCAGATCCGAAGGCGTTTGAAGCCGATTTGATGGCGTTTGCAGCCGATTTTGAAAGTCAGAACATAATATTTCCCTTTTTATGTGTATTTCGAGTTTTTTTTTTACATTTTGTTTCGTGTGTTGGTGCTATTGCTGTCGATTTGTAGGCCAGCACGAGGGGAATGTCTTTTTCTGAGTCAAGAACCTTTTTTTTTCCAGTGATTATTACCTCTATATTTCCATTTCCTTCTTGGCTACACAAAACTTTGCCATTTCTGAACGATCAAATGCATCCTGTTATATGCTTGTGCAGTTCCGATTCAAAATTATTGTAAGAAGAGGAATAACAAATAATAAAGCTTGAGTAAAGATGGCCCGCGAATAACAAATAATAAAGCTTGTAGACAGGCCAAACGGGCTGAGATAATTAAATTATTGCAAGAAGAGGAAAAAAAATCCAAGCCCTCTTTCTTTAGACTCAATGGCTAAAGTTCAATTTCTATGCGGTTTGAGTAAGGGTTAGGAAATTTTTCTAATAAGCACCTAAATCCCTCTGTAACAACTACCACTCTCTGCAATATCCAACAAAATTTAAATAATTGTCTCACTCCTTCCTCTCCTCTTGTAGAATCTGATCATGAAGAGGATGCGCATGTTCATCCTGATGATGGCATGGACATGGCGGATTATGGGGAAGGCCGAGGCTACGTCGTTTGACGTGAGCCGGGAATCCAAGCGATTTTCTTGAAGTCTCTTCTTCTATCTATCTCTAAAAGACGGTTTTGTGTTATTATGTTATTCAATCATTGTAACTTTTTGTCGTGGAACGTTCGTGGTCTTGGTAGTACCGATAAGTGCGTTGTGGTAAAAGACACGATTTTTTATTCTAATTGTAATGTGATTTGTCTCCAAGAATCTAAGCCTCAAGATATGAACATTTTTACTCTCAAACGTTTTTGTCCTTCTTCCTTTTCCCTCTTTTCATTCATCCCTTCTATTGGATCCAAGGGTGGACTTATCACCGCTTGGAAAGATTCTTTCTCGATGACAAACTCGTCGGTTGGCCGTTTTACGTTATCCGTAACTCTTAAATGTGCAAACGGCTTCTCTTTTCTCTTAACTAATGTTTACGGTCCAACATCCGTTTCTCTCAAGGAGGCTTTTTTTGAGGAACTCAAGAGCCTCAAACCGGATCCAACCGTGCCGTGGATTTTGATGGGAGATTTTAATATTATTAGAAATCTCGATGAATCTACTAGCACAAACCACAACCTCTCTATTATCTCCGACTTTAATGATTTATTAAACGAGTTGGAATTGCTAGAGACTCCGTTGCGGAGTAAAATGTTCACTTGGACAAGTAAAAGAAGCTCTCCTACTCTCTCTAAATTGGATCGTTTTGTCACTTCCGACCACTTTCTCACTCTCGGCCTTAAAATGTGGCGGAGGATCTTCCTATGCCTACCTCCGACCACACACCTCTAAAACTCTTCATACACTCTCAAGACCGTAAGCCAATTAGATTTTTCAAATTCGAGCGTTCTTGGCTCAACTTTGAGGAATGCACTCTTGTGGTCCGAGATAAGTGGAACTCCTCCTATCGGGGAAATTACGGGGCAAAGAAATATCTCGCAAATTTATCAAACGTCATCCAAAGTTTGAAAGTTTGGGCCGAGATTAAGTTTAACTCCTACAACTCCTTCCTTGCTAATTGCAAGGCGGCTATTCACTTCTTTGTTAGAACCGAGGAAAGGCGGGCTTTATCACTGGAGGAATTTTTGATACGCATCCAACTCCGATCCGAGTTGTACAAGCTCACATCAATTCGGGAGACGAAATGGCAACAAAGATCGTCATTGAATTGGTTGAAGCTCGGTGATAACAACTCCGCCTATTTTCACGCCATCACCTCCTCGAGACGCTTAGCAAACTCCATCACCTCCTTGACCATTAACAGTACCTCTATCACCTCCTCTCCTCAAATTCTTAACGCTTTCTCAAATTTCTATCATCAACAACTCGGTCGTCCACCACAACCCCCCTCGGTTCGCATGGACTTACACTACTTCTACCCATCTCGGCCTCATGACTTGACTCCATTAATTGCCATCTTTTCCGAGGATGAAATGATGAAGACTATAATGTCAATTCAAAAAGGCAAGTCATCGGGTCCCGATAGATTACCGGGCGAATTTTTTCAAGCTTTTTGGCATATCCTCAATGAAGGAAATACAGTTTTGGACCAACGGTAAAATGGTACATATAAGGATAAACGAACGCACGCGTTCCTGGACATAAATAATGTGTATATTAGATGCACATATGTATATTGGATATACATAGTTAAATTGATAAGAAACGGTTTTATTAAGAAAACCAGAAAATCAGTTTAAACAATTTTAGGAAAACTGACATAACTTTCAGAAAACGACTCCAATTTGAATGGTTCAAATTGGGTTGAATAGATAATAAGATTATCTAGAACTTTCATGTAAAAATATATTTCATTTGAGCGATGTATCAGTGTCGTTTTAATGGAATACCGAAAGGCTGCGACAGTTTGACATACAAAGTGTGTACATGTTTTGCTTAAACGAAAACACGGTTATGTGGAAAGGTTTTACATGACCAATAGTTTATGATTCTATTAACGGAGGCGAGTATATTGCGGTTATTAATCGCAAAAGGAAGCAGTATGGATCAAGGATACATGACCAAACTCGAGTAGTCACGAGTTATCGGATATACGGTTGTGTATTGCGTGAAACACAATAGTACAAGCCAAAAATGCCGAGGTCACAACCACTTCTAGCCAATACTCAGAAAAATTTCATTTGATCCATGAAATTTTGTGAAAAGATGTGATTGTGGTCATTGGAAATGTTCCAAACCTTATGAAGATTAACACTAGCAGCAACGTGCGGACCCGTTTACAAAACCGCTCTCTCTAGTCGCGCGTGAATGTCATGCGATGACTATGGGTATGGAGAGACCTAGAGGAGGAAGAAGAGAGTAGAGTGTAGTTATATAATACGATAGTCCTCGCAGGTTATGGGTATGGAGATACCCATAGGTAAACGTTGTATCACCCAAATACTTAATCCATATGAACGCACCCCTTTAAAAAAATTTGGTTACATAAATTAATATGCATTCACCTATATGAAAATTGTGTGCGGGTTGTGTAATATGATTACAACAACCCTGATTTGAGCTTGTGTGGACGTCGGCATAATACGTGATTATGTGCAGCGAAACCGTCACACCTAAAGTTTCATTTCTAAACATCCCTAGTCACGTGTCGGTTTGCTTAAGAGAGAAGCATTTCTATTATCTGATAATAGACTGAACGCGTACACTAGTACGTTAGCCGAGGAGATGATTATGTTTTGCTAATCATAGGACAAGGTGCTTGTCGAATCGGGAACGTAGATATATGCTAGGTGACATATATTGGATATGACCAAAGCCACGAGACCATGACATGGTTTAGTCATTATAGATGGACTCGCGACGAGTAGGGTATTAGGTTCTTCACACTTGAGGGGACCATTGATTGCGTTACGTGCGTAATACAATGCCTTGATATGATCTTACGCCTACCGTAACAGGGGGCCAAAACGGTCATCATTGGATATTGTCCGAAACACGGAATTCAATATGAGTCTTCAAGATAGGAATTGTTTATTCCGAAAGGAAGAGATATCTCTTAGGCCGCTCGATGAATTGATTAACGAAAACTACGGCCGTAGTCAATGATATTAATGGTTAATATCGATTGAAATTGTTAACTCAATTCGGAATCGAGGAATAAGTATAGTTAATCAAGATATAAGGATGACTACCACCATGTCTTTTGATTAATGGATATCGTAAACAAGAGAACTAATAACCGCTATTCGAGATAGGCACAATGATCACAATCATTTTTCGTTTTAACATGGGTAGCCATGATGGAGTGACTAGATCCCGCTCATGGGCTTGTAGGGTTTTGGAAACAGCCTACTGCCATCGTTAAACGAACCTACACGGTCACACAACGAGTCGTACTATGTCGGGCTTGATTGCAAGTTTTTGTACATAGGATGGATGTGCATGGCTTTAGCTGTTGAGAATTCATCCCGTCCCCGGGCCCGCGCAGCGGATATGAAGGCCCGGTCCGGTTCCCAAAATCCAAGATCACGCCATAACTTCGAGGGTACGATGCAATAGAAGGATAGACGATTACCAGCGTGAAATTGATCACGCACGACGGGTTGATCGCTCGCATCCTTTCCTTCTCCGGTGTTACGTTGGTGACTAGCCCGTGCGTCCCATACCACACGTCTCCCACCGTCTTGACACGCCTCCGGTTGTCTTTCGTGCATCCCACGTCCACACTCTTCCACATCCAACAGTTTTGCTCCTTCGGTTTGATCACAATCGGAGAGCCACAAGTGTCGCTCCTCTACTTGTATCCACCGTGAGTCGGAGTTCGTCGGTCGCGGGTGCAACTGCCTAGATGATGCACCAGCGAACTTGCTTGATTGGTTGATTCTCTATATCAAGAAAACTCATTTTCTCGGTTCTCTGTCTTCACACCCTTTCTCTCTCTAGAAATATGTCTCTCTATATTTCTGGAATATTCTGAATAATCCCAATGATTGGACTGAATGAACTATATGAGATGAGAGAGAATTATCCTATTTATATCACATAGGATTAGGATGGGCCAAAAGACATGTATATCCAATATACACTCTTTCACACAGAAAAATATACACTCTTTCACACAAAAAACTGCATGAACATGTTCAGTATTCTGTCCATACGAAATTGGTAAATTCCTCTGACAGAAAATCAACCTACACAAAAGTTGTGGATAATATTATTATCTACCCAACCCAATTTGTCCTGGACCAATTGGAGTTCGTATGAAAAAGTTATGATTGTTTTACTAACTGTATGTCATACTATTGCACCCTTTCGGTATTTCATAGAAACGACACTTATACTTCGTTCATATGAAATATATTTCTACATGAAGGTTGTAGATAATCTTATTATCTATCTAAACCAATTTGAACCATTCAAATTTGATTTTCCTACTGAAAGATATGACCACGAATGTACGTTTACGTTCGTTTATCCTTGTGTACACTTTTGCGGTTGATCCTGAAACTGTATTTCCTTCATTAGCGTATATGATACGCGGGCTAGATTCTATACTATAGTGTATATATGATATACATGAGTATCTTTTAGTTAGATCTGAAACTGAGTGGGAGACTGAAGGAAATACAGTTTTGGATCAACGGTAAAATGGTACATATAAGGATAAACGAACGCACGCGTTCGTGGGCATAAATAATGTGTATATTAGATGCACATATGTATATTGGATATACATAGTTAAATTGATAAGAAACAGTTTTATTAAGAAAACCAGAAAATCAGTTTAAATAGTTTTAGGAAAACTGTCATAACTTTCAGAAAATGACTCCAATTTGAATGGTTCAAATTGGGTTGAATAGATAATAAGATTATCTAGAACTTTCATGTAGAAATATATTTCATTTGAGCGATGTACCAGTGTCATTTTAATGGAATACCGAAATGGTGCTACAGTTTGACATACAGTTAGTAAAACCGTCATAACTTTCGCATCCGAACTCCAATTGGTCTGGGCTAAATTGGGTTGGAAAGATAATAGGATTATCTACAACTTTCTTGAAGGTTTTAAGTCGGTTGGAACGATTTAACAATTTCATTTCAACAGAATACTGAAAGGGTGTGTGCAGTTTTCTGTGTGAAAATGTGTATAGTAGATATACATACCTTTTGGCCCATCATTGTCCTATGTATTATATATATGATGTTTCTCTCTCCTCCATTCAGTTAATTGAAACCAATTAATGTCTAAGTCCAATCCAAATAATTCATTCTATCAAAGAGTTGAAAGAGTGCCTTGAGAAAGAGAGAAAGAGAAAAGGTGTTTTCTCAGTTTTTAGAGAATCAAACGCAATCATGCAAGTTCGCCGGTGCATCGTCTAGGCAGGTGCATCCACGGCCGATGTCCTATGACTCACGGTGGATATGGGTAGAGGAGTTCGCACTTTGTGGCTCTTCGTTTGTGATCAAACCGGAGAAGTAAGAGAGTGAAAGGCTGTGGAAGCGTGTGGACGTGGGACGCACGAAGACAACCGGAGGCGTGTCAAAACGGTGGGAGACGTGTGGTATGGGACGCACGGACTAGTCACCAACGTGACACCGAGGAAGAGAAGGATGCGAGCGATCATCCCGTCGTGCGTGATCAATTTCACGCTGGTAATCGTTTATCCTACTTTGCATCGTACCCTCGATATCGAAGCGTGATCTCGGGATTTGGGAACCGGACCGGGCCTTCATATCCGCTGCGCGGGTCCGGGGTCGGGATAATTCCCTTCACTCAAACCCGAGGTAATGTTGATGATTAATGAATTTCACTCTAGCTCGCTAGACCTTTGGCGTATAAATCAAGCGACCATTTCTTTAATCCCCAAAACCCCCTTGGCGGATAGAGTTGAGGATTTTCGGCCCATTAGTGTTATCAATACCGTGATTAAAGTCATCACCAAAGTGCTATCGAACCGCCTCCAACCTTTTCTCCCATCCCTTATTCACCCAAACCAAACCACATTCATTAAAGAACGTTCCATTATGGATACTTTCTTAGCGACGTGCGAAATCCTCAACCACTACCACAAGTTAAATATTCTTATGGTTATGATTAAGGTGGATTTTTCTAGAGCTTTCGATGGCGTGTCATGGAATTTTCTCACTTCTCTACTTCGGACTCGCGGCTTTCCGGAACAATGGGTAAAATGGATTCATAACCTTCTTATCTCATCGAGCTCTTCGGTCCGTGTAAATGGCCAAGTAGGACCCGCTATCTTTCGTCGGAAAGGCCTCCGACAAGGGGATCCATTATCCCTGATCCTCTTCAATCTTGTTGCCGATGTTCTCCAACCATTATTACAAAACTTGTCCCCGGTTCTTACCGGAAACACGGTGCTTGCCCCGCGAGCCCTCCAATTTGCGCATGATACCATCATTTTTGTCGAAGCAAGCCCGCAAAACCTTAAAACCGTTGCATACGCGTTGGACCTCTTCTCCGATATGACCGGTCTTCTCATTAACAAATCCAAGAGTGCATTCGTACCGGTCTCCGTTCCGTCCGAGTCATACGACTCCATCCAACGCATATTGGGTTGTCCTAGGAAGTGTTTTCCTATCAAGTATTTAGGCTTGCCACTTACCTTGAAAAGACCTACTCGAGTTTGTTTCTTCCAATTTACTTTATGCAAGGTTTCACATTGCCAAATTGGCTAATCAAGCAAATAGAAAGTATTATGCGGCGTTTTCTTTGGAGGGGAGATGCTAATTGCATGGGCGGACATTGCCTCATGAATTGGGCGCGGGTGTGTCTCCCTAAAGAGAATGGAGGTCTCGGCCTCTTGCATATTGAAACACAAAATCAAGCTCTCCTTATGAAAGCTATTAGCAAGCTATCCTCACAACCGAACGCCTTAAGGGCTTCGACGGTACGGGAGGTATATAATACCTCGGACCCGAGGGCTCTCTCATCGCTGCCCCACGCCGGACTTTCATTTTTCCTCAAAGATCTCACAAAATTGCTCCCCTTCTTCAACCGCTCGAATCAGCAAAGGCTTAATCAATAGGGCCCGTTCTAGTGCTGGACGCCACATGGCGCATTCACGACATCCTCAGCATACAAAGCGCTTCGTAACCCCGGTGTGGTCTCGGTCTGGAACCAACTTTTGTGGAAGCAAAAATCTCCAACTAAGGTTCGTTTCTTTGTCTGGCTAGCTCTACACAACAGAATCCTCACCGCGGAGAATTTGGCGAAGCGAGGAAAGAATGGCCCAATAGCGGAGGGTGTGTCTTATGTGCCCAACATGGTGAGGATATCGATCATCTATTCCTTCTCTGCCCCTACTCCACACGGGTCTGGATGGCTCTCCTACCACATCTCCCTTTGAATCAGACCACCGACGTTCTTTCATTGTGGATGAAGAATAGGCGCCCCGGCGACAAGCTACATAACAGGTACTGGGGCTCACTATGGCTAGCGACGATGTGGAACATCTGGAAATAGCGTAATCGACGTATCTTCTCACGGAAGGCTCAATCCACTTCTCTCTTGGCATCAACTATTCTGGCAGAAGCGGATCTGTGGAAGAGCCACTGCTGACTGAATGGCGAGATTTAAATTTCCTTATTTCTTGTTTCGTATCATGGTCTTCTTCTTTTGTCTGAGAGGGCTTTTGCTGGGGAGCCTCTCCTCTTGATCTTGTAATTAAGTAGTCTCTCTTGATAATAGGAGTGTGTAGTATGTTGTATCAGAACCGTTTTTATTTATTTTATACAAAGAATGAGGCTGGCACTTCGCCACCTCCCTCAAAAAAAAGATTTGAACACCTAACACATTTATCAGGTACTTCATTTCACTGATTTAGCCCTTGTATCTTTTCAATTTTGGG
Organism: Luzula sylvatica; assembly: GCA_946800325.1. NCBI lineage: Eukaryota > Viridiplantae > Streptophyta > Magnoliopsida > Poales > Juncaceae > Luzula > Luzula sylvatica. The sequence goes on along the minus strand of OX326960.1, from coordinate 54,600,359 downwards.
TTTTTTCTTTGTTTTGACTGGTTTTATCGATGTTTTCCCGCTCAATTCACTGATTAAGACAATAAAATCTGAAGTTGATTTCGAAAAATCACTAATATTGATCATTTATTTGTCTAATGATATTGATTTTATTTGATTAAACACTAAAAGATACATTCTCCCTGTTTTATTTTCAATTTTCAGAATGAGATTCATCAGTTTCATTAAATCTGCATGGTTAATTAATATGTTTTTTTGCATGGTTACTTAATTAGTCCAGGTTAATTAATTAATTATTTTAATTTAATTAATCTGAATTTATGAAATTGGTAATAATTAGTTATATCTAATCACAGATTGGTTCTTTGGCAATTCGAAGTGGAAATGGGCTCCTTTTGAAAGGAGGGAAGGAAGCAATGAAATCGAATGTTATTTTACAAAAGGTTTGGACGAAACATAATTATTTTATCAATTAAAATCACTTGAAAAATTGGGTAATTAATGGTATAATAACTAATAAGTTCGATGGATTTTCATAGCAAAGCGGCTAATTTTATCAATTACAACCAACGATTTCCTACTCATTATTAATTAAGGCACTAATTTCTAGAGTGGCTGTTTTGAGACCCAAAAAAAGGTTGAGTACCTTGCACCTCTCGGCTACAGAAAATTTACGCATTTTTAAGAGCACCAAGGTGAGCTTAATATTTAATATCATTTTGTGAATTTTTAATTTAACCCCTATGATACTATGCTATTTTCTTTCAATATCAAATAATATTAAAATCGGGGGCTAAATCGAAAAATTCCACCTTTAATTTGTAATTGCAAATTTGCAATATAGTTCTCACTTCATTTTTTTCAGGTTGATTTTAAAATATTTTCATTCGCTATTTTTTTTACAATTTCAGAAAATATAGTTTTTTCGATTCTACATATTTGCCATATTTGTAATTAATTTCAGAATTTTAGAGGTTAAAGATGGCGAGCAAATTTTCAGGTAACTTAAAAAATGCTTCCGTTGGGTGTTGTTTTCTAAATTTCCAAAGTATTTTGGTTTATTGAGATATTTCAAGTCATTTCCCATATCGAGCGAAATTTCAGGTAATTTAAATTGAAGTGATCATTAATTTGCGAGCCCTTAATTCAAAATAATGATCCATTAATTTAAGTGATAAGTAATTCAAAGACGTATCTTTAAATTAAATTTTTTTTAACGTTCTATTAAAAATGAATGAAATAAAGAAGAATAATTTGGAGAAAACTAGAAAAGAAGGGCATATATGATATATTTACTCGGATTGTACGTGATAATTTTCTATGTTTTATTTAGAATCATGTTTTTGATTATTACGGCATAAATTAACGAAATGAGTGTTAAATTCTCTTTTGAATAGCACACTGCAGGTTCTCTGTATTTATTTGCTGTATTTTTGTATAATTTTACATTTTGTAAGTGTTGATAGGTACGAGGACCAGTTTGTAATGGTGAATTTTGAGGAAAATTGTACTAATATAATTCTGGTTAACGAGGTATCTGAAACAGTTTGTATGATAATTCTGGGATTTTTTGTATTGCAAATGTAATTAATCTTTTAGAAAAAGCATGAACTAAAATAAGAAAGTAGGCATGTACTAATATAAGATAAATTCTAAACAAAAGCATGACAAAAAGGAATGCATGATTTATTTGAATTGAACGGCAATGATGATCCCGTTTCATTAATGAGGAAAATTGTATAATTATCCTCTACCCTTGGGTTATTGAAAATTGTATAATTACCCTCTACTCTTAGGTTATTGTATTTTTCTTGGACAAATAAAATACTAAATGGTTTATTTTTCAACATGTTTTATCACGACCATTGTAGTATGGATAACACCCATTAAAATGCCCGCAACGAAGTCGTGTGTATTGTACTAGTATATAATAACTCAACATGTTTGAAATAAATTAAGAAAAAAACATTAATTACAAAAAAAATTACCATTTGAGAACGGGTTAAGAAAATACTCGACATGTTCAAAATTCACAAATTGGACTAAATCATAATAAGCATACTAATTAATCCATTTATTTCATTCATTCAGAACAATTAATCCAAATAATATTCGAATCAAAGAAATATTTAATTAAACATAAGAGTCCAAACAAATAGTCATTACACAATTATCACAAAACTCACAATTTTCTTAATATGAAATAAGCAAAATGTGAAACGCTTTCATTACGACGCCCTCTAGTAGTTGTTGCCCTCCGATATTGAACTTCTTCATTTTGTTGAAGCATAATTTCATCTTCATATGACACTAAACTATCGAGTCCACTAGAAATGAATTGAAATTTATTATCAAAACAACCTATAATTTCGTCTTCATAGTGAACTTCTTCATTGAAATTGTTGTTGAATTGATGTCTGTTAATAGTTGGTCTTGTATTGAAGACTGAAGAGTGAGGCTCCCATTTGTTCATGCAAGGGATTCCATCAAGAAATACATTTGTACGTGACCTAATTTATCAAAACAACCTACAGGTAGATAACTGTGTCAATTTAATCAAAGGTCGTAAAACTTGTATCTTGCATACTCAAGTTGTTACAATATTAAGTTTCAAATATGTCATTTGAGTCCATAAATATTTGAATATTGTTTCAAATAGGTCATTCGAGTCAATAAATATTTGAATATTAAGTTTCAATTAAAAATTTGAAATGGTTTGTTTTGGGGCAACTTGCTGTCATGAGAATTGTAGTAGGAACAAAACAATTCGAAAAGACCGGAATTTTGCTAGTATCCAAAAAGGGTTATTCTATGGTACGGGTTTTTGGTAGAAGGGTACTTTCGGTATTGGAAAAGTTTATATGTCATTAGAATTTATTCTCTCCATTTCATGATACATTGTTTTGTCCATTTGAACTATTTTTACCTTCTCTAATTAATAACAGCCAAGATTTTTTTTAGTCATACAATTAATGCCATACTCTCTCTCTCTCATTTCATCCGAATATACTATTTGTGTTTCTCTCTCCTATCAATTAAATTCCTTTTTTTTCTCCTTTCATTAATTTCATCATAATATGATTCAGATTTTTTTTGACAAATATAGAAAACATAAGAATTCGATGATTTCCGCTTTGAAAGAGTGAGGAGGCGTGAGAGTAGTTTTCTTGCGAGTTTCACGCTTTGAAAGAGGAGTTCAGTGATTTCCGCTCATTTTTGCTGTATTGTGGAGAAGGGGAGAGAATGTGACTTGAACTGTTGAATTGAGGGGAAAGCAAAAAAGGAAAGGGAAGAGGACACAGTGAAACGGAGAGTGGGGGACAGTGTGTGGATAATGAAGATTGAAATGACAATTATGCCCTTTTTTACCGTACATCTCTATTAATCACAATCATTGTGGATCGCTGGATTGATTTTAGAGTTTAAATCTTGTCCCTCCGTGGAAAAAATGCCCGTACTATAGAATGGCCCATCCAAAAAAGGAGAAGAAATAAAGTAGAAAGATAACGTTTATATAATTAATTAATTAATTAATACCCAATCCACGTAAGAGAGGGATCTAACATCTAAGAAGAGAAGCCGTACTGTCGTACCAACCAAAAATGCGAAAACAGAGGAGCCCAAAATTCAACGAAGCTATCTCTAAATAAGTATACTATAAATCATTGAGATTAAATGATATTTCACGAATTAATGAAACTTAAAGTGTTGTTATTAAGCTTAATTAGTTAAATTAAATTGGGCAAATAGAAGAATTTTCATAATTGGGGGAAATTAAATTAGTATTCTCCACCTAGCCCTCCGTAAGACCAAAATCCACTTTACATAAAACCACAAAGAAGTAACAACTATACATTTTTATTTAACCAAATAAAAATACAAAATTACCATCGCAATGTAAAAAGCTTCGCTATTGCACTATACCTCCTATGGCTCCTCCATCGCCGGATCCACCAATTGGCGCCGGCACTGCGTCAGCAAACACCACATAGACCATTGCGTAAGCCTCTAGGAGTGAAGTACTAAAGGTGAGACCCAAAACAACCATGATAGAGTACTTGAAGAAGAAAGCAGAGCGTAAGCCCGGTAAGCCCAAGTAGAGGATTAACAGTGCCATGGCGAGATTGAAGGTGACAGGAATTAAGAAGTAAAGAAGAAGATTGATTAGTATTTGAATGATGGATTTATACTCGTTTTGTTGGCTCGATGATAAGTGTTCGGTGAGGAGAAGACCCCCAATAGACATACAAAGGGCAAGAATTAGGATTGGTACCGCAAAGTTGCCGTCTTGGTTTCCAGTCGATTTCAAAATTGCTTTGAAATAATTGTACATTCGAAAGGCTGCGAAGAAGATAATTGATTGGATAATAACCAAATCCAAATGGATTGAGATTGAATCGAAAAAAGCCACATGGGTAATTAGAGGCGTGCCCAGTAGGAGAGTAGCAAATGTCAAATATTGAGAAATCATGATCAAATTCTTAATGAAAGAATTTGCAGAGATTGGAGTCTCTGTTGAATTGGGACGTACGGCGACATAGAAAATCAAAAGAGAGATTCCTAGAAAGAAGTTTAAGAGGAGTAAGGAAAAAGAGATAGGCGTGGACGGCTACAAAAATGAAGGGACTATTTGGGTATTGATCGGTGAGGAGTAACAGTGGCTCGGCGAAGAATAGACCGATGGTCGAGATCCAAAGAGCTACAATAAGCATGACTGGCATGGAAGCCATTAGAAGGGCTTTGTTTAGAGAAGAAGAAACAGGAGGTTTAACCAGGCCTGGTAGAGTGCTCTACTTCGATCGACAGTAACAGTTACGAACAGTGCATTTTTTGCGCGATTTTTTTTCCTTTCAATTTGTTCTCCCGTCGATTCTCCTCATACAGATCGATCAAATCCCAAAATCAACAAGAAAGTTTCAGTCCCTACTCCAATTGATTGATTATACCCGCGATTACTAATCTCATTTTTCAATTTGGCCCATTTTTGTTCGGGTAATGAAGGATTTCGCTCCAATCATAGCATCGCCATACTCGGCTCGCATATGCTTCTTCTCGGAGGAGGATAGCACACAATCATTGCGGAATGATCTTGAAGCATCGGTATTTCTAATCGTCATTGACGATAATCAAGCTCCACCACTTCAATTCATCCGCGAAGCCATCAACGAAAGGTACGGGGATCTTGAAACCACAATTCATATCTCCCAATTCGACAAAAACTCATTTTTTCTCAAACCCCCATCTTACACCTCCATAGCTATCTTTCTCGAAGACTCACAATTTTGGAAAGATAATCTTAATGTGCCGCCTCGTTCTTGGTCTCAGTTACCACAACCGTGTAACTTTGATATTCTTTGGAATGTCGAGGTCGAATTATACGAATTTCCCCTTCCTTTTTGGCATATCGAGTATATGCGTCAAGCGATAGCCACGTTTGGCACATTAATTTCGGTCGATCGGTCGAATTTAATTGGTGACGACCAGTCCGTACTCCGATGCAATGTGCGGGCTATCTCTCTCCATTTACATGTGGCATATGGGTGGCAATGGTCCATTATCCGGGCCCGCTTTACTGGAGTCAAAGAACTCCTAAACCCAAATGGATCCGCAACCATCTTACCCCCGGCTTCCTCTTCTCCACATCGTGCCACTACACTGCCGCTACCTCCTTCTCCTCCCCCTAAAGCCCTTAGGCATCGTAGAATCAAGAGGATTGCGAGCGTTTCCTATACAAAACTTGATCAACAATTTTTTTCTCGATTCACAATTATTAACTTGTTGGAGTCTTCAAGAAACCGAGGTTTAATCATTGTCTATCGATGCCATATCAATGAAGAAAATTGTGAAGAAAATTTATTTCAAGAAATTTATTTTGTATTAGAGTTTATGTAATAGGTTATAGAATTAAGTCTTATCGGCATAAAGGGTTTAAAGCCGTCTATTTTCTCGACATATGATTTTGTACGAAATCTCTATGTAATGTGTCAATGTATATATATGCCTAAGGACTTTTATACAACAACAAAAAAATATTGTCATGTGTGATAAAAAAAAAATTAGGAAATAAAGGGTGACGCTATTGCAAGAGCTAACATGATTAAATTGAAAGCGATTTCAATTTTTATTAATCAAATGACCATTATACCCCTATTTATGTTGATTGATATTTATTATACTTATATACTATTATTTATATCTTCCACGAATAATGCAAAAATATTTTTTCTAATATTATGAAAAAACTAAATCTAACCAATATATATTAATTTTCATATTTAAATATATATGACAAGTTACAATTTAATTGTTTTTTTATGACGAAAAAAATTAAGAATAAAAACATTTTTTATATATGAAAGATTTTGTTTGCATGGTTCATGAAAATTGATAAACTAATAGATAAATGTAAGAAATATCAATCATCAATTCATCATTAACAGGGATATAACGATCATTTGATAAAACAAAATTGAAACCACTCTCAATTTAGTCATGTTAGCTTTTGCAATAGAGCCACCCGAAATAAATTGTCCAGGTTTTTGATCATATAGAAAGATTGATACATTTGTTTTGTTTCATTTAACTCCTAATTCGAATTTAGACATAATATTATTTTGTATATTAAAATATATGTTCATAGTAAAAAGATATTGATATTAAAAAATAATGTATCTAACTATTCTTTTATTTTAGATTCATATTTGTTCAATTTCATTGTGTAAAATCATCACAATCATTTCAATAATTAGATTATGATATGTAGAAAAATTTGAACACTGATTAATCATTGATGTTTCACGATTATGTATTATTTGTAGATATTTATTGTTCATTATTTTACACATAGTTTTCAACAATTGTAGAAAATCACATCACACTATTTAATTTTTTCACACTCTTTTTTAATCAAATTTGTGCAATTTTCTCTTGCCACATCATCACATTCATTTCAATCATTTGATTAAATTATGTAACAAAATTTAGGCCATTGATTATCATTGATTTTTTATAATCATACTTCTTTGTAACCAGTTAAGTGTTCGTAGTTTTACCCTATGTTTTAAACATTCTCATAAATCATATCATCATACACTAATGAAGTGGACTATTATTAGTGGATAGATTCATGTTAGACTAAAATTATTCAATTGTTTATCATTTCACATGATAAAAATGTGAATATAAATGAAGAAAAAAAATATATATATGAACATTGAATACTAATAACATCATATGGAATTTAATTTAAAAAAAAACATCAAATCTAAATGCTTTAATTTTTTATTTATTTTGATATCCATATTAGCATAGTCCATACAAATCGTTTTTCATAATTTGAATTTGTAAAAATATTATGTAAGAAAATACAATGTAAAAATGCATGTTTACATAAGATAATTTTAACTATTCATTTACATAGTAGAATTTTAATTATTATTATTTATTTTTAGAAAATTATAAATATAGGAAACCCATATAATACTAAGTTTATCAAAATTGTGTTTTTAATCATACAAATTTGATATTACATTATTTAAAAACTAATAGTTATTAAAAATAATTTATTCATCTAAATAACTTCTTGAACTTATAAACACCTATCAAATAGTATTGTTATATTCAAAAATATAATTAAAAATTTTTTATATGATATAAATAATTTATATTATATTCAAAAATATAATTAAATTTTTTTTATATGATATAAATAATTTATATGATATAATGATATTGATACAAGTGTTATTATTTGATTTTAAAACATGAGATTTTGTTATAGTAAAAACATATAAATAATCTTAATAATAGATAAATGATTTAAAATAATTTTATAGATAATCATAGAAATATGTATTTTAAATTATGAAGAAAAACATAATTAACATGTTCGCCGTGGAACGCAAATGTTCTCCTAGTTTTGTATAATTTCAAATTATGTTATATGTCCAAATTTAAAGAGTTCAAACATCTAGTGCTAACAAATTAATATATAATGTTATGAACATACAAAATATCATTAATATTTTCTATAATAAAATATTTGAAATTATAAAATATATTCACTTGAAATTTATCTTTATTTTGAGTTTCATATTAGATTGATGTTAATATACAATTATTGAAAACAAAATATTGACAAGAAAATATATACATGAACATCGAAAATTGGTATATTGAGTGAAAAATTGTAAGTTAGCAACAATAACGTCCTACTTTTAGAGAAAAAAATAATATATTAATAACGAATCACATATATTGACAATAAAATGTTGTATATAGTGTATATTCATAGTATTTATTTTAGTTTTGAACATTAATTATTATGATAATTTATGTCATAATAAAATTTTGTACTCACTTCAGTTCAAACTATGTGCACGAGACATTTATTGTACTGTCCACATAAATACGCAATTGTGGTCAGGCCCGGCCCATGCATAAAAAAAATGAAGTCACCGTTTCAGGTCCGGATACAAATAAAAAAATTAGGTAGTATAATTTATAAAATTTTGGGTCCATTATAAAAATTTTGGGGTCCATTATAAAAAATTTGGGGTTCATTTTAACAAATTACATACTATAATAAAAAAACTTAGGGTCCATTATAAAAAAAAATTTGAGTTTGATTTATAATTTGACTTAGGATCTATTAAATCCAATGTTACAGATATCACATATCGCTTATAGATCGGTCAACCACCGATAAGAGATATGACTGACATAGCCGATTCATAGCGGAAAATATCAGTGGTATAGTACTTTTTAATATTAATATATTAAATTGATTATTATACTATTAATTTATATTGAGTTTTTTAAACTAATTTAAATTTTACATGATTAATATTCAAAATTCAACAATACACATAAATTTCAAGTTAAACTAAAGATATATTTAAAATAATAACATCAAATTTCCAAATAATACAATAAACTAAACCACGAAATCGTGTTCATTGACTTTCGATGTAGATGCGGGTGCCTCCAATGAAAATCTTACCTCGGCCGGATCAAAATCGATTTTATTTCCGACCAAAAATATTAGATAAAGAAATAAATAGATGGAAATAACTGGGCCAAAAATATTAATGAAAATATTTTTAAAAGATGGGCCAGCCCAATATATTATTAAAAATAAATTACGTTTTAAATCCAAATCGATTCAAATCGATCCAACCGATACGGAGCATATCGTAACGAAATGACACTGATTAAAAATATAAAACTGACATACCGATCTATATCAGTGATATTTAGAACAGTGATTAAATTTTTGGACCGACCCTGGACGTGGTTTTCTGGTTCGTTTACTTCATATAAATATATGAATAAATGGAGAGAAATTTATAAAACCCATCATAAGTTTGGTGTTCTTAGTTAGCTGATATTACTTATTTGCCCTCGATTGAATGCATGGGTAACCGGCTAGCAAATGAATTTGTTGTACGAAAGAATTTCTCGAGGAAATTTCCTTGGTATTAGGGGACGAAGAAGGCACATGAAAGAATTTCTCAAGTCCACATGAAAGTTTACGAAATCTTACCAACAATGACGTGGCAAAGATTTATTGTGAGTCGGTAGCTCAGAATTATGAAGAATGAAAGAAAAACGACAAAATAAATGTGGAGTAGAGTAGATTACTAGATATTGATAGCAACAATATCAATAAGATTTAAGTACCCCGCAAGTGTAAACCCCCGCACTCAATCTGCTGCTGACGTGGCACCTGCATCTTATGCCACGTCAATCTATGAAATCAAAAAGGGCAGCGATGTACATTCCCCAACCCACACCATGAGCCTTGATGACGTGGATATGGGTTAACGCCGTAAGAATTAGCACACAAATACATGATTTAACGTCTTATTTTGATGTTCAATTATAAAATAAGATAATAAAACCGAAAATTATGATGTTAAATCATGTATTTGTGTGTTAATTCTTGAGGTGTTAATCCATATCCACGTCATCAAGGCTCGTGGGGGAGAGGAGTAGGGGATGTCCAACATTTTCCTAAAATCAAATCAAAATAAAAAAGCACTAGGAAGCTTCCTTGAGTTCAAACTTTTTATTGAATAAAAATATCACTTCATAAAGAAAAATAATATTAAACTATGCAAGCGTTAATCAACAACAATAAATAATACGTGACAACAACAAATATCAACTTACCGGCAATCAACAAAATAAATCATCGAAGTAACTAATATAATATGCAAATGCAATAATAATACAAGAGTCAAATCTCCATGTGAATGTTTTTTCTTCTAGAATAATAAGAAATCAAGTACAGTAGCTATTTAAATAAGTCCAAGGATTCCGAGAAGAGCATTATTTTAGTAATAACTTTTTGAAGAAAATCAAGGAATATATTTGAGATATCTTTTATTTTTGACGAAAGTCAAGGAATATTCCTCCAATTTTTGGTTTTTATGGGACAGAGAGATGAGTCTAGGTGGCTCCTCTCCACACCAATCACCATACATACACATGTATGTCTTCATTTAGTGATTTAGTAACCAAAAAATAAAGTTAAAGGGCAAAGCTACATTTGCACAGAATCTCAACAAAAGAATTGATAGTTCTATCTTTTTTAATTTGGGCAAACTAATTGTCAACAAAATAAGAAAACCCTCTTAACACAGAAAATAAGGACAAACAATACATCAAATTTTTATGTTACGAAAGCAGATACACTGTCTAGATATATTCTATTTGAAGCATAAACAATTTGAAATTAGAAATATACATAACAAATATAATTACACATATTTGGGTCCTAATTAACAGTTAATAAGAACATCTTGTTGATTAGTTTAATTTAATAATCAACAAAAAAAGCCAATAAATAAGATAAATAGTTGCAAAAAAGAATAATCATGAATTAAAAAGATTAAACAAGTCAAATAGTCAAATATAAGACAAAATATACTGCTGGCATCTAATAATAATGATATGTACTGCAGCCTAATAATCATGAAAATAAACAATGATTAAGGAAACCAATAAATAGATAATTAATTCAGATAGGACGGTATACCGCGCCGATCCATCGATGAACAATAACTCTAAAGCTTTGTAAGGAGCTATTGAAATATTGTCAATAATAATTGATTTCAGGAAGCAAGCAAGTCAATCACTTTCCTTCCTTGCGTAGGCGAAGTGAATGGGATAGAGCGTCTTACTTTTTAAGAAAATCAAGGAATATATTTGAAATCTCTTTTAAGGGCATGTTTGATTTTTAGTATTTGTAGACGTCAAAAACACGTAATACAAACAAAAATTATTAAACATAAAAAATATTTAAAACAGGAAAATTTCCACTCCTAAGTTACACATGTGAAGCGATTATTACTACAACTATAATAGGCCCCTTACAAATGAAATGGTAGAAATGACACTTTTTATCCTTGAAAAATTGCGAAATGCCAGAGATGATTTTTTCTTGATCTATTATCCTATAATGCACTATTATATGTATTCAAAATTTTAATTATTTAAGAAAAATAAAATATCAAAATAAATACTATAAATTCACTTACAAAACTATTTTTGTTTTGTATGAATAATTTATAGAAACTGAATTCTATTCGCAAAACATCTGACATTTCTTTCTCTTTTGGAATAATAATTCAGTTCATTTGAATTTGGTCTATTTTGTTTTTCTTGAAAATTTTGTTGCAAGTGTATTTTAACTTCTTTTTTTCGGTTTTGAAAATTTACCTCCAATTTTGTTAGAGAGTTCAAGGAAATGTTCAAGCTATCCAAAACCGACAACATTGAGAAGTAATTTCAAAATTTACTTTCTAATTCTAATAATTCACGTTTCAAACTTTTTTTTTTACTTTCTTAACAATATTTCTTTTTAAAAAAATTTCAAATTCAGTCAAATTCTGTCATAATGAATTTGCCTTTTGTAAATATATTATTTACAAACAAATTAGGGTTTACAATGAATCTCACAGCGAATTCACTCAAACTTTCTCACGGCCAAATTCAGTCAAATTCATGACTATCCAATTTTTCAAATTCAGTCAAAAGACCAAATTGCAATAATGCGGGGTATATTCGATATTATCAGATTTGAAGGGTTTTTGTAAAAGGATATTTTTGATATTTTCATATTTTAGAGAGGTATATTCAAGGTTGTCAGACTCGGGATTCTACCTTGAATCATTTAAGGGTAGAATCGAATAGGATCGTAAAATCGTATTTTGAATCTTAAGATTCTATGACACATGAATATTAACTTGAAAACTAATCTAACGAACACGATCTTCTAAATAAAAAAATATAAATTAATTGAGAGAGTATATTTGTTCATATTAATCAGTGTAATCATAAGCCTACATTATAAATAGACAACAAAACATGAATTATTCGTAACTATGCAAATGTTAATCAGAACCAACCAAAATATTACTGATAAATCAAAATAGTACTATATTATACTAAATTCAAATCCGGAATAATAAAGCTATGATGAAATAAAACAAATAATATATACAAAACTAAGTTAAATAAATATATAAAATATACAAGATCTGTCAAAAAAATCAAGTAATTTTATTCTTGCAATACTACCTTATATTGCATTGCAATATGTATTCCAAATTACTTAATTAGCTTTGGGGTCATAATCATCTTGAAAATTAAATATTTTGTAAATCATGACAGTACTGGAATCGTAAAATCGTAAATATAAAAGATTCTACCAGATTCTACATCTTGAATTGAGGTTCTACCAGGATTTTACCAAATTAAGATTCTACGTCAATCTTGAATCGTTTTGTAGAGTTAGAGTCACGCCAATACCTGATATTTTCAGATTTTACAAGGCTATTTAAAAAAAATTTAAATTGAACGGTTTATTTTGCTATTTGTTTTCTCCAATTGTCAGTATTTATGCATTTATTTTCAAAATTTCTGTAACCTAAGTTCTTTCTGTAAATTTTGAACAAAATTGGGAGTTTTTTCTATATTTTTGCAATTTAGAGTTCTCATTCAAATTTTCAACATTTTATAAGGGTTTTCGGTGAAATTTTCTGATTTAGAGGGACATATTTAATATTTTCCGGGGTATTTTTTGTATACGAATTTAATAGTTAATAATTGTAACCCACTGCTTATCCTATTTCATTTTTAAAGATCAATTTTGAATTTTTGTGGAATTGAAAAACATTGTATGTTCCGATATGTACTTTAGTGATATTTGCATATTCATCCTTCCAAAAATCCAAAATATTATATTTGTTTTTCTCTATTGATTTTTAGAATTCATTTGTTTAGGTGTGCAAGTTTATTTGGACGCCGTGGAGAAGAAACGACATTGATGATTTTGGTCCATATTGAGAGAACAATTGTCATCGCAACACGCTTTTCCACCATGTTTTGTTTTGAAATCTCAAATGGAAAACCAGGTTTGTGTACCCACAAAATAAATTAAAATAATAATTAATTCGTAATTTCACCTTTACTCCTCCGAAATTTTAAATATCAAGAATACCCCTAGAAATTATAAGAAACATCATCCATTCCCTTATTGTAAGTTTTACTCCTTTTCCTAAGTTATATTTGTATACAAAAAAATAACGAATCAACGTTATGGGGGAAATGGAATATTGATGACATTTTTATGATTTGCATGGACGTATTTGATATTTTTTTATGGGTATTCGTGATATTTCATATTGTAGATGTTTAGAGTCAAATAATAATATTCCACAATAACTTCATTTAATGCTCACTAACAATTTTTTTAATCTATTGCTTTGAAAATAGGAGTGTCAACGGTTCGGATACGGTTCGGACAGTGGTCATACCAGATCCATATCCATATTTTTTTCTGATACGGATCCGGATACGGTATTATCCGGATACGGTTCGGATATTAAACGGATACGGATACGGTTCGGATATTTTCAGATACGGATACGGATACGGATCATATTCGGATATTTAAACAGATACTACGATATAATAATATAATAATATTTTAAGAATTCAAGTTTTGATTATTTTGTAATTTTAAAACAAATTAAATATATATGGTGATTATTGATTATTAAATATTATTATGAATTAAAATATAGTTATTGTCTAGGTATTACTATGATTTTGATCGTAATTTCAACAAAACGATTATCCGTTTACAAATTTCATTCGGATCCGTATAGTATCCGGATCCATCAAAAAATTAGATCCTAGATCTGGATTCATACCCGTAAAAACAGATACGGTTCCGGATACGGTTCCATCCGGATCCGGATATTTCTTCGGATACGGTTCGGGTCGGTTTGGGCAATATCCGCCCCATTGACACCCCTATTTGAAAAGCACAAGGAAGAAGAAAAGGCAAGATGAAAAAGATGCAAGACTTGCTTCCATGCATGTCGAAAGGGCCAAGATGGAAATTTTTTGCGTTTTTGAAGGGGTATCTTCGAAATATATTCTTGAGAGGTATATTTGAAATAGATTTTGGGCTGCAATTTTCTGCGTTTTACGGTTTTTGTGAGAAATGACATTTTTTAGATTCATTTTGTTGCAATTTGTAGCATTTTCGAGGGGGTTTTGGAAATTTTCTGCGTTTCGGAGGGTATATTTGAAATATATTCTGAAGGGGTACATTTCAAATAGATTTATGAGGGGTAAATTTGATGGTTCGAAAATTTCTGATTTCTATGGGATTCGCATCTGGGATTCAATCTGTGCAGATTGATAAGATTCAAAAATCAAACACGCCCTTTTCAAAAATATTACAACTATTTTGTTGTTTCAGACAAAAAAAATAATTTAGGATTGGATGGTTGATGCAAATGTATTTTAATGTGTCTATCCTCCTTAGTAATAAGACGCTGTGATATTTTGCTATCCCAAATGATATGTAATTTTTGTGTATTTAAATGTTGATTCCAAGTGTACTTTAGTCGATAAATGCTTTTTGATGCATAATAATTGTGATGTCAAGTATCTCAATACTCCGATCTATGAATTTTTACATTTGGTATGAATGATGCGTCCATATTTTCATCACAAAAAAAGTTTTTTTTTTTTTTTTTTTTTTTTTTTTTTTTTGATTATATTGCCCTTAGGCCCCCCCCCCCCGACTTAGACTACCCTATTTTTTTTCCTCATGCTCCCGACCGGGTTCGAACCCAGGTCTTGCTTGTGATAGCCCTTATTACCATCCAAGATGCTACAAGCACCGGTGGTCACCACAAAAAAAGTTATGAGCAAACATATCTTTGATAACAGGTATCATTAACGAAATTGACGCCTATTATGTCATCTACTTGACTTGATGTCTATTCATTCTTATTAAGGTGTGTTCAATTAGGTTGAACGGGCTCTAAATCTTCAGAATCTTCTAGAAGATGCTGAATCTTCTAGAAGATGCTGAATCTTCTAGAAGATGCTACGTAGGAGCGGTAATTTCTTTTTTATCTTGTGCAATTTTGAGGACTCCATATTTAAACAATCCTAATGGAATCAATCATCCCAAAGACTTGACCAGAGGCCTGCAACTACAAGATAGCACAATTATTTGTTAAAATATAGTATCATGATATGCTATTTTCAATGCTTATCAAATTGACTCTGCAGGAAAGAAAAATCAGCAAAACATCAAACTAACTATATGAAACAGAAAGTCAAAACTTTGTAAAAATTGTCAAAAATTATCTTATTTTCTCCAATATGACATAACAATTTGAATATTGTCATTTGAGTCCATAAATATTAAGTTTCAAATATGTCATTTGAGCCAATAAATATTTGAATATTGTTTCAAATAGATCATTCGAGTCAATAAATATTTGAATATTAAGTTTCAAATGAAAATTTGAAATGGTTTGTTTTGGGGCGACTTGCTGTCATAAGAATTGTTGTAGGAACAAAACAATTCGAAAAGACCGGAATTTTGCTAGTATCCAAAAAAGAAGAAGAAATAAAGTAGAAAGATAACGTTTATATAATTAATTGATTAATTAATTAATACCCAATCCACGTAAGAGAAGGATCTAACATCTAAGAATAGAAGCCGTATTGTCGTACCGACCAAAAATGCAAAAACAGAGGAGCCAAAAATTCAACGAAGCTATCTCTTAATAAGTATACTATAAATCATTGAGATTAAATGATATTTGACGAATTAATGAAACTTAAAGTGCTGTTATTAAGCTTAATTAAACTGGCAAATAGAAGAATTTTCATAATTGGGGGAAATTAAATTTGTATTCTCCACCTAACCCTCCGTAAGACCAAAATCCACTTTACATAAAACCACGAAGAAGTAACAACTAAACATTTTTTTATTTAACCAAACAAAAATACAAAATTGACATCGTAATGTAAAAGCTTCGCTATTGAACTATACCTCCTATGGCTCCTCCATCGCCGGAACCACCAATTGGCGCCGGCACTGCGTCAGCAAACACCACATAGACCATTGCGTAAGCCTCTAGGAGTGAAGTACTAAAGGTGAGACCCAAAACCACCATGATTAAATACTTGATGAAGAAAGCAGAGCGTAAGCCCGGTAAGCCCAAGTAAAGGATTAACAGTGCCATGGCGAGATTGAAGGTGACAGGAATTAAGAAGTAAAGAAGAAGATTGATTACTATTTGAATGATGGATTTATACTCGTTTTGTTGGCTCGATGATAAGTGTTCGGTGAGGAGAAGACCCCCAATAGACATACAAAGGGCAAGAATTACGATTGGTATCGCAAAGTTGCCGTCTTGGTTTCCACTCGATTTCAAAATTGCTTTAAAATAATTGTACATTTGAAAGGCTGCGAAGAAGATAATCGATTGGATAATAGCCAAATCCAAATGGATTGAGATTGAATCGAGAAAAGCCACGTGGGCAATTAGAGGCGTGCCCAGTAGGATCGTAGTAAATGTCAAAAATTGAGAAATCATGATCAAATTCTTAATGAAAGAATTTGCAGGGATTGGAGTCTCTGTTGAATCGGGACGTACGACGACATAGAAAATCAAAAGAGAGATTCCTACAAAGAAGTTCAGAGGAGTAAGGAAAAAGAGATAGGCGTGGACGGCTACGAAAATGAAGGGACTATTTGGGTATTGATCGGTGAGGAGTAACAGTGGCTCGGCGAAGAAGAGACCGAAGGTCGAGATCCAAAGAGCTAGAATAAGTACAACTGGAATGGAAGCTATTAGAATAGAATGGGGTTGTTTAGAGAAGAAGAAGAAGTACAAGGGATATATATAGGCAAAAATATACGTGCAATAATACTGTCACTGTTACTTCAGTCCCGTTCAATTGTTTAAACGAAGATACGAGGAAACTTCCTCGTGCATTTCTAAGTGTTAATCCTATTTTGAATCAAAATTTAAAAAATAATTTTGTTTTTAAAAATATTTCAAAAATAACCCTCTTTTCTAAAAATATTTAAATTTCTAAAAATATTTCAAGTCCAGTTTACGAAATTTACCCATCTTACCAACTACGAAGATTTTTTTTTTAAATCTTGCCCGTAGGCAAGCTCAGAAATATTATTAACAATGGCATATTGTGTTGTTTTGTCTTTAACCACCTGATTTATCTATATTATTAATGATCTTATGTGGCCCACGGGCCTTGCTTGCAAAAAAAAAATTAATGATCTTTATGTATTTTAAAAATAAATAAATGATCTTATGTATTTTAAAAATACTTCAAATAACTTCTTAATATTTATAAGGATAGCGTTATTACAAAAGCTATCATGACTTAAATAAAAACGATTTTAAATATTTCTTATTAAATGACCATTTTGTCCTTATTATGATTACACATCTTTCTTAAATCATGCAAAAAAAAATCTTTTGTACATGAAAAATATTATTCCCAATGTATGGAATAGTTTAAAAAATCATGCAAGACAAACTCATAAATTCATGATATCAAAATTGGAAAGATCAACCAACATACTGTAATAAATATCAAAAATATGATTTTGACATTTGTCGTGATACTTTACAAAAATATTTTGAATCGAAAATTAGTCGTTAAATATTTATTTATTTCGGAATCAGAAATTGTATTGATTATATTTGAGTTTCATGAAGATACATTCGCAAATTATCAAACTCCTTTCGGTATCAAAAGAATGAAATTGGTAGTAGTAGAATTTTATAAGGTTTTCATTGTAATTTTAATTTGATAATAAATTTTGATAATATAACTTAAAAGGACTTATTTGCAAAAGTATTACTTATGTCTACAATTAAGATTGTTATTACAATATAACTTAATTATAGATTTTTATATTTCCAAGGTTATATCCGAATAAGTAAAATAGTCTAGTCATCCTCATTGGGCCGCAACCTTTTCATCCATGAGCGGTGCTTGAGGGGTATGTATTCGTATGCACTATGCACTCTTATCTCCAAACCCTCGTCTCCAAAAGAAAGAAAAATTGACAGTTGAAAAGTAGAGAGAGAGAGTCAGGATGAAAGTGTGTGAGAAGTTGATGATTTAAAGAAGATTGAATGGGACAACTTTGCAAGTGATTTTCCAGGATTCCATTGTATTGTTATGTGTGATAACAAAATTTTATACTAATAATAACAAAATTTTATACTAATAATAACAATAATAATGATGTGGTATTATGATTAATAATTATATTGTTATGTGTGATAACAAAATTTTATACTAATAATAACAATAATAATGATGTGGTATTATGATTAATAATTATATTGTTATGTGTGATAACAAAATTTTAGGAAATAAATTGCCGAGGTCAAAGATTGATACATTTATTTTGTTTCATTTAAGACTATGAATGATTGATTAAGTATGTTGACTCCTAATTAGACATAATATTATTTTGTATATTAAAATATATGTTGATAGTAAAAAAATATTGATACTAAAAAATAATATATTTATCTATTTTTTTATTTTAGACTTACGTTTATACAATTTCATTGTGTCGAATCATCACAATCACTTCAATAATTAAATTATGATATGTAGAAAAATATATTATTTTTTATGTATTATATGTACAAAAATATATTATATGTAGAAAAATATGAACATTGATTAATCATTGATGTTTCACGACTATGTATTATTTGTAGATATTTATTGTACATTATTTTACACATAGTTGTCGATAATTTTATAAAGTCACATCACGTTATTTATGTTTTTCACACTCTTTTTTATATCAAATTTGTGCAATTTTCTCGTACCACATCATCACATTCATTTCAATCACTGGATTAAGTTATGTGACAAAAAATACACCATTGATTAATCACTGTTTTTTATATTCATACTTCTTTGTAACAATTTATGGGTCCATTGTTTTATCTTTGTTTTAAACATTCTTATAAAATCACATCATCATACATTAATGACCTAGACTATTATTATTGACTAGATTCATGTTAGACTAAATATATTCAATTGTTTATCATTTCACATGATCAAAATGTGAATATAAGGGAAGAGGAAGAATTTATATATGAAATACTAATAACTTAATGTGAAATTTAATTTTAAAAAACCATCAAATATAATTGCTTTATTTTTTCTTTATTTTGATATTCATATTAGCATAGTTCATACATACCGTTTATCATAATTTGAATTTGTAAAAATATTAGGTAAGAAAATACAATGTAAACAAATGCATGTTTACATAATATAATTTTTAACTATTTTATTTACATAGTAGAATTTTAAGTATTATTATTTATTTTAAAAAATTATAAATATAAGAAATGCATATAATACTAAGTTGATTAAATTTGTATTTTTAATCATACAAATTTAATGTTACATTTTTAAAAAAACTAATAGTAATTAAAAAATAATTTATCCATCTAAATAACTTCTTGAACGTATAAACACTTATCAAATATATTCAAAAATATAATTAAAAAAATTATATGATATAAAATAATTTATATTATACAATGACATTGATACAAGTGTTATTATTTGATTTTAAAACATGAGATTTTGTTATTGTAAAACATATAGATAATCTTTATAATAGATAAATGATTTAAAATAATTTTAATATGAGATGATATTATCGATATTATCATAAAAATATGTATTTTATATTACAAAGAAACACATAATTGACATGTTCGGTGTGTCGCGCGAATATTCTCCTAGTTTTGTATCATTTCAAATTATGTTATATGTCCAAATTTAAAGAGTTCACACATCTAGTGCTAACAAATTAATATATAATGTTATGAACATATAAAATATTATTAATATCTTTTAAAATAAATTTTTTAAAATTATAAAATATATTCACTCGAATTTTATTTTTAGTTTGAGTTTCATATTATAGGTAGATGAACGTTGATATACAAATATTGAAAATAGTGCATTGATCTTGAAGAACAATATATTGACAAGAAAATATATACATTGACATTGAAAAATGTTATATTGAGAGAAAAATTGTAAGTTAGCAACAATAACGTCCTACTTTTAGAGAAAAAATAAATTAATAACGAATCACATATATTAATTTTTATAATATGATTTTTTTATTAATATATGTAACTTAAGATTTGAAATTTTGAATCTAAATTGAAACTAAAGCTAAAGATACAAGTTCATATCTCAAGTAACTTCGTGATAGTATTTATTTTAGTTTTGAACATTAATTATTATGATAATTTATGTGATAATAAAATTTTGTACTCATTTCAGTTCAAATTATGTGCACGAGACATTTATTTTACTCTCCACTTAAATAAGCAATTCGGTGAGATAATTATTGCAAATAAACCCTCCTATTAATCATCTCCATTATGAGACGTGGTTTTCTGATATGTTTACTTCATATAAATGGAGGGGAATTTATAAAGCCCATCTTAGGTTTGATGTTCTTAATTAACTGATATTACTTATTTACCCTCGAATAAATGGATGGGTAACCAACTAGCAACGGGCTAAATGACAAAAAATATCTGCTGAACTCGATTTCCAAGATTTATGTAGTTAAATGGGGAAGGAAGAAAGGCACGACCGCACGGGCGGGGGATTGTTAAAGCATTTGGTGTATTAAAGATTGGATGGTGCAAATTAATTTGGTGTATTAAAGAATTTCTCGAGGAAATTTCTTGGTATTACTAACAATGAAAAGGCACGACCGCACGGGGGATTGTTAAAGCACTCTCAAATCCACATGAAAAGTTAACGAAATCTTACCAACAATGAAGTGGCAAAGGTCTATTGTGGGTCGGTAGCTCAGAATTTTTTTTTTATTTTTTAGAAATCTTGCCGGTAGGCAAGCTCAAAAATATTATCAACAATGGCATATTGTTTTGTTTTATCCTTAAGTACCTCATTTATCTATATTATTAACGATCTTATGTATTTTGAGAAATATTGCAAATGATGAAAAACGATATGATACGGTCGGTCACTGTTTTAGTGTTTTACCGTAAAACAGTCGTAAAACGGTTAAAAAAAACTAAAAAAAAAAGGTCATTTAAATCGATAATATTTTGAAGACAAAAATTTTGGACAAGAAATTGAATCAAATTAGCACTCACAATTTGGAAACAATTGGGACAAAAAATTAGGATGTGAAATTAGCACTCACAAATTAAATCATATTAACACTCACAACCTACTTCCAGAATTTCGCGAACAATTGGCACAAAAAAATTCAAGACCAAGTTCATTCCATTTTAATCTAACATTTGTTTGATTCCTGTACCAAAAAAAAACAAAACAAATAATGATCACATAAAAGGTTAATAATAATCAAATCCTAACACATAATCAGATCATTCTAAACAATCATAACACAAAATCATTTGACTCACAAATTCAATCAAATTTGCACTCACAATCACAATCCGTGAAGAAAAAATTAGTTCTTGTTGTGAATAAGAAGAGAACAGCCCGTGTCGCAAATTAAACCAAATCGTCGTCATCGTTTAGTCAATCATGAAGAAAAACTGAAGAATGGAGCATCTCAATCATTATTGTGAAGATGAAAAAGAACTAAAACGGAGACTTGATGAAGAAGAAATAATATGCTAAGAAAAATAACTAGCCCAAAAATTTAAAATAATTCGGGCCAAAATAATTAGAAGGAAAAATCGGTATGTAAAACGAATTAAAAAAAAATCTTTTTTGGTAAAAAAAAAATGATCAAACGCGGTTAAAAAAACGTTAGACCGTTTTTTGAAACGTTTTGGCAAAAAATAGTACGGTCTTCCACCGTAATATTGTTTTTCAACCATTTTTTCTCGATGTTTCTAGGTATTTTTTACAACATTGATTTTGAATGAGATAAATTCAATTCATCTTTGCACTCGAACAAAAAAATGTACTTATTGTATCATTTATGGTACCATGTGGTTGCTGTCAACTTAACTTAAAAAGTCCATAATGAAATAAATTCTTGTTCCTAATAAATAAATGAAATAAATGAATGAAAAAGAAACAAACATCGGGATCAAATCTTAATAGTTGCACACCAAAAAGGCCAATCTACTAAATTAAGAAATCTAGCATTAAATATAACTAGCTTTTACCCGCGCGCATTCGCGCGCGAGTTCCCCGAGTAATCTCGAGTTTGAGATTATTTTTTTATATTAATTTAAAAAAAAAAAATTCTGTTTTTTGTGGTATTTTATTTCGCATTTAATGTTGTAATTCAATATAATTTCTCAAGTGTAAATAAATACATCATATATGCTGGTTGCGCGCAATATGATATCAACAACGTAACATATAGGAATATAATAAACAAAACATAAGTATTTTGTAACTAAGAAACTAACAACAATATATGAATTTTAATAATAAAAGAAACAAAAATTACAACAATATAAAGTTCTAATTAATTAAATAATTAAAAATTACACAATTAAACATATACAAACTTTTCGTTGAATAATAAAATCTTCAAGTACTATATGTTTGCCTCAGTAAATCATGATATGTATAAATTTTACACTATTTGAATCATTCAAGAGTCGGATTTTTTGAACAATTCAAATAATCCTTGTTGTAGAATTTTTTTATTTTTTATACATCATCGGCAAAATCGAGATGGCAACGGCAAAGGTGATGATGATGATAACAATATTAATGATGATGATGATGATTGTATGATGACTATGATGATGATGATGATGATGATGATGACGATGATGATGATGATGATGGTGATGATATTGGTGGTACCCATTTTTGTGTTCGTAGTTGTTTCGTATTGGTGTTCGTATGTTTCTTCATATTTATATTTTCTGTTTATTTTTTTGTATTCGTGACTTTAGATTGATGAGTGTATCGCTATTTGACTTGGCATGATACATGTGATTTATATTTGTGCTTCGAATTAATCTTGGTATTTCATATTAATACATGTATTCATATTTCGAATTTCGAATTCAACAATTGTTATTGTCCATGCTATTGTGTTTGCGGTATTATTTTGTTGATTTATTCTGAATTGTCAAATATTGATACATGTAATTGTTTCGAATTAAATTAATCACAATAATATCAAGTTTTAATTAATCGGTAATTAAAAGAATTATGCAATGAACTGCACTGAAAATAACTAACACTTTCATTGGAACAAAACATATATTAGTATGATGTGTTTGCCTCAGTAAATCATGATTTTTATAAATTCCGGAGCAAGAACTGTTTGAATTTTCAAGAGCCGGCTTTCTTGAACAATTCAAATAATTTTTGCTTCAAAATTTATCTATTATCTATACATCATCGGCAAAATCCGTGAGCACACATTATTGTGCCATAAATTTCCAATTTGAGATGAGAAGGTAGGCCTTTATATTGAAATATTTTTTGCCGTGAACGTACATAACTGTACCATTAACTTCAAACCGAAGTTCAAAAACGGTTCATTTCAAACTTGAGTTGATAACACATACCTCTATAAGAATGAAATCCTATAAAAATTGATGCTTGATGACGACGACGATAATGACGACGACGATGATAAGTTTCAAAGCATACATTTATATGTTATAGTTGGAAGGTAAATGATAATAAATCCATTTGTATACACAATACATTATGTTGGTAAACTTTTTAGTTCGCGATATCTGATTTTTCATTACCATTATAAGATATCAAAATTGGTTCCAATTTGGTTGGCTGTGTTTTGAATGGTCGTATCATAATGTTGTCTTATGGACCAGTTTATATAGTTGTCTTGTCTTATAAGAATTTGAATGACTGCCATTTTAAATTTGTAAGAAGACTTCTCCATACAAAAAGAGTGTTTTATTATTATTTCGACAAAACAAACATTTTTAGAATACAACCCAGACAGCCAAAAAGTGAACGCTTTTACCACGACACAAAATATGGTACGGTGGTGTGTTTGCCTCAGTAAATGTGTTTAAAGCCAAAATCATTTGAATCGTTGAAGAGCCGGTTTCCTTGAACGATTTAAACGGTACCTGCTTTAAAATGTGTTTAATTTCTATACATCATTGGCAAATGTGTTCGTGTATTTGTATCTTTTTTTTGTTTGTATTTGTAATTGCATTTCATAATCGTCTTTCGTATATTATTACTTCATATTTCAGATTTCGCATTTGTATTTGTTATCTGTATTTGTGTTTCATATATTCTCACTTCGTATTTCATATTTCATATTTCGCATTTCATATTTATGGTTTAGGGTTTAGAGTTTAGGATTTAGAGTTTAGGATTTGGGATATATTATCTATGGTTTATACCTTAGACTTTAGGCTTTAGTCTTTAAGTTCTAGGGTTTGGGTTTTAGGTTTAGGATTTAGGGGTATTCCTAATTCATAATCATATATGTATCCTTGTTTGTATTTGTGTTCATGTTTATATTTTGTATTCATATTTCCTACACGTATTAATTTTTAGTTTCCTCATTTGTATTTCATATTTGTATTCGTACTCATATTTCATAATTCACATTTGTCATTTTGTATTCATATTTTAATTTATGTGTATTCGTATTTTTATTTTTATTTTGTAAATTATTTGTATTTCATATTCGTTTTTTGTTTTTCCTATTTGCATTTGTGTTTGTGAATAAATTTTTTATTTGTAAATTATTGGTATTTCGTGTTCGTGGAATTTATTTTTGTTTCTTTGTAATTGTTATGTATTCGTGTGATTGTATTCGTGTATTGTTCTTATTCGCGTATTCATATTTTGTATTGTATTCGTGTGATTTCGTAATTTGTTATTTGTTACTCGTAATTCTTAATTTCTAATCATATTGGTTTTCGTTTTCGTATTCGTATTCGTGTGATTGTATGTGTATTCATATTCATATTTGTATACATATTTGTGTTTCATTTTCGTATTTCGTATTCGTTTTCGTATTTTGTATTTGTATATGTAATTCGTATTTGTATTCCATAATTGCATTTGTATTCGTACATGTATTTTGTGTTTTGTATGTGTATTTTAATTTTTTTTATGTTCCTGTTTTGTATTTTGTATCCGCATTTTGATGATGATGATGATGATGATGATGACCAACATGTCCTCATTTCTGAAACATATTGCATTGTTTGCATTTTTACTTATATTTGTTTTTGTATTTCGCATTCATTTTTCGTATTAATATTTGCATTCATGTATTTGTATTCGTCTATTATTCTTGTTCGCGTATTCACATTAGTATTCGTATTTCGTATTTGTATTCATGCGATTTCGTATTTCGTTATTCGTTATTCTTAATTGCTAATAGTATTTGTATTTATGTTCGAATTCGCATACATATTCATATTCCATTTTCATATTTTGTAGTCGTGTTGGTATTTCGTATTTTTTTTATTCCGTAATTGTATTAGGTGTTTGTGCTTATATTTGCATTTTTGATGTGTACTTGTATTTGTGTATTTTTTTTCGTTGTTCGTATTTTATATTTTGTATCCGCCTTTTTATGATGATGATGATGGTGATGATGATGGTGATGATGATAATGATGATGATGATATGATTATGATATGATGAAAATGATGATATGATAATGATGATGATGTGATGATGGTATGATGATGATGATGATGAAGTGTATTTCATATTTTTATTCCGTATTTGTATTTTCTATTTGCATTTGTATTCCGATTTTGTTTATGTATTTGTATTTGCATTTGCATTTGCATTTTTATTTCATATTTCATTGTTTCTGTTGGTATTAGTAATGGTATTGGTATTTGTTCGTATTTGTATATGAACTTGTATTACGTATTTCGTATTCACCTATCATTGCTATTGGTATTTGTTTTCGTATACATGTATTCGTGCTCGTATTCATATTTGATATTGCTTAATTCGTAATTCGCGTTTCGTATTTGGCATTCGTATTCTATTATGTGTATTTTTAGTAATTTATAATTCATAATTCTTAGTTCGTAGTTTGTAATTCATAATTCGTAATTTATAATGTATTCGTATTCGTAATTCGTAATTTATAATCTATTCGTATTCATATTCATGTGTTGTATTCGTATTTGTATTCGTATTTCATATTAGTATTTAGTATTCATATTTGTGCATGTGTTCGTATTTCGTTTTTGATATTTCGTACTTTGTATTTTGTTTGTAGTATTTAGTATGTTGGTTTTTGAATTCTGGATTTCATATTTTGTATTTTGTGCATGTATTCGTATTTGTAATCGTGTTTGTATATGTATTTGTATGTCGTATTCATATTACATATTCTTATTGGTATTTCATATTTTTTATGTATTTCGTATTTGTATTCCGTACTTGTATTTGGTATTCTTTTTTTTTTGTATTCGTGTTCGTATTCATATTTTATATTTCGTATTCGTATATGTATTTCATATTTGTATTCCATATTTGTAATTTTTATTTGTATTTTGTTCAAGTATTGATGTTTCACTTTGATTTGTATTCATTTTTCTGTGTATTTTTATTTCGTATTTTGTAGTTCGTAATTCGTATTGGTACCGGTATTGGTATTCTTTTTTCGTTTTCATATTTGTAGTTGTATCTCGCATTCATATCATTCTTCTTATTTGTATTTTGTATTATGTATTTCGTAATTTGTATTTCATATTTCATATTTTGTTTGTATTTGATTCGTATTCGTATTAGTATTCATAATTTGTCTATGCATTTGTATTTGCATTCTCAATTGTATTTGTATTTGTGTATTTGTATTGAGATTAGTATTGGTATTAGTATTGTTTTTCTTTTTCGTTTTGTTATTCGTATTAGTATTCATATTTCGTATTGGTGATTTGTATTATGTATTTGCATTTGTGTTCGCACACATATTCTTATTTTTATCCACATTCTTAATCATATTCTTATTTCGTATTTTGTATTTCGTAATTCGTATTGGTTTTGGCATTGGTATTTGTTTTCATTTTGCATATATGTATTTCGTAGTTCATATTTGGTATTTGCATTTCATATATCGTATTTGTATTAAATAAATTGTACGTACATAGAGCTTCATTTCGATCCTCAATAAGCACTTGTAATTAAATTTTTTGTAATGAATAGTGTTGTATTAGACCAGAAGACAAGATTTGGATCCATGTCTTGTATTGTTTTGTTCCACCGAAGTAACAACCTTGTCTTGTTTTGTTGCAAAGCTTACGCATCATGATGATGTATTGATGATGACGATGATGATGATATGATGATAATGATTATGATATGATGATGATGAGTTGATATGATGAGAGTGATGATATGATGAGAGTGATGAGATGATGATGATGAAAGAAATTAAAAAAATGCCCCTAAGAAATATATAGTATATATCTCCGAATTAACCAGAATACCATCTATGAAAGTGAGATAAATATCAAAAAAATATGTCGGGATAAAGGTCAAAAGTACGCATGTGAATTAGAATAATATGAACATAATATCATACTTCTCAAATAAGGAAAACATAAAAATAACCCTAAAAATGACACAAATATGAAATATATACCTCAAATTAGGCAGTGTTACGCACGTAATAGCCACAATTGCTTATCGCCTACGTTGCGAATTGTGAAACCCTAATCATATAAATTCGAGAAAGAACTTTTTGCCGCTCTCCGTTTATATCCCATTCCCATTAATATTAAGAACGCTTCGGCACTTTTTGCTAAAATCTGTTCACGGAAAAAAAATCCTAATTACAAAAACACCCCTACTTTTTTACTAAATTACAAAAAACCCTTACCTGTAAATACTTGGTATGTGCACAAAAGATATAGGGTTTAGTGTCTCCAATCATTGAAATGACACGCCGCAACCGTTGCTCATGTGGGCCCAACATCTCAACTATACATGGTGGCTCTACCACCTAATAATAAATTTGTACCTATAGTTGCCTCAAGTTCAAACGAAAGAAATTGGAGGGTTCAAAACCGCCATCGACGGAAGTAGACCGACATCATTGTCGCCTTCGAAACCTAGAAATAAGCAAATATCGTACGGTTACGTTTATAATGTGTTGTTTTTGGGCTATATTTGTATTTGAGTTTCTTTTATTTCTTATTTGTGTTCGCATGTATTAATTTCGTATTTTGTATTTAAAATATAGAGTTTATGTTTTAGAGTTTTGGGTTTTGGGTCTAGGTTTTAGGGTTTAGGGTTTGGGGTCTAGGGTTAAGGGTTTAGGATTTAGGGTCCGGGGGATTAGGATTTAATGGTGTTAAGTTTTAGTGAAAATTATGTATTCATTACTCGTAATTTGCATTTAGTAATTATTAATCATATTCGTATTCGTATCTGTATTCATGTTTCTATTTTGTAATTTTTGTGCTAATTTTGTATTTTTTTGTCGGTATATGTATTTGTATTTTGCATTTGTTATTTCGGATATGTATTTCGAAATTTGTAATTTGTAATTCAAAATCGCAGTCATCTTTGTATACGTGCTTGTGTCAATATTGGTATTCGTATTTCGTTTTTGTACTTCGTGCTTGTACTCGTGTTTGTATTTGTATTTGTATTTCTTATTTGTATATTTATATCTTAAATGTGCTTCATTATTTCGTATCCATCTATGCATTTGTATTATTTCCATGGACTTGTGCTTGTATTTCTTATTCGTATATTTGTTTCCTAATTGTATGCCATAAATACATTTCATATCGATATTTGCATTTGTATTCTTTCCGTGTACTTGTATTTGCGCCTTTCTGTGTAGATGAATTTGTTAATTGTTTTTTGTTCTATGCAATTCATTAGGCGAAGGATATCAGTATCAATATTTGCTTCTGTTTTTTTTTTTATGTGGTGTTTGCAGCCATATATGTATTTATTGTTGTATAGTATTTATTGCTTTGTTAATTGCTTTGTACTCGTATGAGAAACTCTTATTGTATATTGTATATGTATTTATTGTTGGTACTGCATATTTGTTTGTTTTTTGTATGCGCACTTGCATTCAAATTTTGTTTATTTATAAGTATTTGTTTTTTGTATTGCTAGTGTCCACCATCAATAACCTTAAATTTCTACAAACATTAAGAAACAGAAGTAATTGAAAGCAAATAAAAGGGCCGAATTATAAAAATACCATGCATAACTATTCAAACCGAGTTGTGAATTCATAACGCAGCCCGGTACGACCATGCCTGAGCAGTGAATCCGAGAAAAATCTGTAACACATTGATTTAAGTATCTATTGTGAGTATTTATCTATTCATAAACCAAAAATAAGAATTTACTGGTGCCACTGTTATAGCAAACAATAACTTTAATTTTTCAATTTTTGGTTTAACCAATAAACTCCTGTGCAGACTGTTCGCGTCCGTGTTCATGTCAGGGTGCAGACTAAAGAAAAGCAACGCATCACCTTTTCTCGGTTTCACTGCTCGAAACGAATTTCTTGAGCTGCTCATCAAGGTCACTCTCTCATCGCAGCCGTACCTCATAGTTGACCTACCCAAAACAAATTAAAAAGAATAAATAAAAATAAAAGAGACTCGCACAAAAATTGTAACCTTTACCAATTCAACCATGAATTTGTTCCAAATCACATAGATAACCATGAACAGAATCGACTCGTGTTCAAGTACATCGTGTCAGCATGCAAGTCATGGTACCGAACTCCATACCGGCCATCTTGAGCTAGTCTTCACTGGTGCCGATACCGTTATGCCCTTAGTCAGATCCGATAAACTCCAAATTAGTTCACAAATAACTCTCAGTGATCACGTAAATTAATTACACATATAGTCCCAAAAATCCTAATTTAACACAAACTAAACTTCATAAAATATTAGAAAGCAGAAATTTTCAAAACCGTAGAAATGAGTACTAAAAAGAAGAAAAATAATATAGGAATTAATTGAATAGTGAATACCTCTTTATCGTATTTTCTCAGGATAGACATGTCAATTTGAACTTGGGACACGCGCACAGCAAAAATTGAGCCAGACAAAAGTGCGTTGTTCTTGACAGCACAGATCATATCCTATCCGCTCGTCTGAACCAACTTGTTTAAGTTGACATCAAATATAATATTATTAAAATGCTATTCATAAATAATTAACATTGCGGAATCTGGTCACAAAAGTGAGCCAACTAATAGATAAAATTGCAGAAAATGAACAATACAAAGATTACTCAAGAAAAATAATCATAAATAAGTTGTTGAAATTTTATTTTGAATTCGTATATACCTCTTGTTACCAATTTCTGGATTTTTTTTTTTATCTTCCTCGACTAATTCGGAACTAAGAGTTGAAGTTCATGTCGAAAACCAAGTTGTATCGAGCTGCTGCAAATAACATTGCCATGGGAAAAAAGTACCAAGTTAGGGTTTGAGATTTCTAGAACATTTTAAAATACGAAAATAACCTTTATTATTTGCCTATATGCAGCATCTACAGGCGCTGTCCATCAGGTTGCACAAAATTAAAAATGATCCTTGGCGCAGCTATGGTAAATTGATCAATATAAGAGGACAAATTGCAAAATCAAATCATAACTGTGAAATAAATGAGGGTTTAAAATTGTTGTATCAAAACCAGTACAGAAATCCCAGTACTCAAAATCAGTACTGAAATGTTGTAATTGCTCATATATAGCTTAAATTACCCCTAATAACATGCAAATAACTCATAAAATGTCAGAATTGAGAACCATGAACGATTGACAAACAGAAAATATGCAAACAACAAAGAAATGTGAGGAAAAATACTCAACTGCATGTGTCAAGTTTCGTTTTCGTCGCCTGAAGAAAACAATGCCGAATCGCCGCTCGTTCCCACCTAGGGTTTGCAGTCGCCACTTGTTCCGGCCTGGTCTTTGATTTGCTGTGACGTCGACAAATGGAGAAGGAGTCCAACAGCGAACGTCGTAGGGTTACCTAGACATCGCTCCACTGAAGCTGAAAACGGCATAGTAGTAAGGCTCGCCCCTTACTCGCCCATAAATCGCCCCTTGCTTGCTCGGAAGTGGCCTCTTCCGTCCTCACCTAGGGTTTTCGAAAACCCTAGAAATAAGCAAAAATCGGAGGGTTTCGTCGTCATCGTAAGACAGGGTTTTCGTCAGCGCTAGGTTTTGACCGCCTCTCTCCCCTCTCTCCAGGTCGTGAGCACCTTGTGCAGCGGCATGGCATCAATGGCGCTGGTAGGGTTGCACGGCTGCTGCTTTTTTTTTTTCCTTTTTGGTCGAAAGAGAGTAAAGTGATAAGCAAAGAGGGGGGAGTTATTTTATTTAGCAGGCAACAGTAAAAAAGAACAGTAAATGGATACGTGGCATAGAGGCAATGTTTAACTTTAGTATGATAATCATCATAATAATAATAATAATAATAATAATAATAATAATATATATATATATATATATATATATAACTAGCAAGTAAAGTACCATGATTCAAAGAACGAATTTTTCTACGTAGAAAGTCGCAAGTGATGTTTGTTTTTTTGATAATATAGGCTATATGTCCCGTAGGCAACTAAGGCAAGTGATGTTGTAATCACATGATTGGCCTCTGCAATTAAAGAAACAAATAAATAACAAAGACGCAATCCTATAACCTAAACGGCTAACCCAAAAGATAATTTCTTTCCCCTCAAGTCAAAGATGTCGCATTCACGAGAGCGACATCATAAGTAACAAATAATGGGTCCACCAGATATAGTTTATCAAACAAAATAGAAGCCATATAATAATAACAATTCTAGTTACGAAAGAATGAAAGAAAAACAACAAAATAAATGATGAGTAGATATTGATAACAACAATATATCATTAATTGACAAATAATTTCAAAATCAAAATTTATTGAAAATAAATTTATCATTTGAACTAAAATAATTTTACGTTGATATATCATTATCTAATTGGTATAATATTATAACGGGTCTAGTTTGGGGAATTGGTATAAATGGGAAAAGAAATTCGGAATATGATTTCTTAGCTCTTATATATGATTGTAAAATTAACTTTATTAACGTAATGGATGTAGGAGTTATGAGCTCCTTTTATTTTTCCAAAATAAGAAAATCAAATCAAATCAAAAGCACTAGGAGTTCTTAGCTCTTATATCATTCCTTGAGTTCTAATTTTTTATTGAATAAAAATCTCACCTCAAAAACAAAAATATATATTAAATTGTGCAAACGTTAATCAACAAAAACAAATAATACTTGACAACAACAAATACCAACTTACCGTGAATCAATAAAAATAAATCATAGAAGTAACTAATATTTATATTTTATGATAATCATACATACATTTTCTTGCTCCACGTGAATCTACATCATTGATACAATCTTGAATTAAAGATCTAATGACACAAATAAAAAAATAATATTATATGTATTTAAATTTAAATAAGAATGGTTTTTATGCACCAAAGAAATTAAAACAATAACAATAATTAATACATATAGACCATGTGTACATACATTATCATGTTCTCTCATTCTTCTATACATTTTTTTTGTTGAGAAATTTTCAAAAAACTCCTTATTTTTTGGATATTGTAAAAAAAAACTCAATCTTTTTAGAAACTCCAAGAAATCCCTTCTACCAAATTTTTATTTTTAAATATCCCCTATCGAAGTTAAAACTAACCATGGATAGTGTTAATTTTTTTTTGACCAAAATACCCTTCTATTTACTTATGTAGTCTTTAAAGAAATTCTTAATTTTTATTAATTTAAACAAAATCCTAAATTTTATTTATCATATAATAATTTTAGAAAATATAATTATTATATGTTATTTATACTTATATATAGACAATTTTTCTTTTATATCATGCTTTCACATCACCTAAAAAATCTATACTTTCCATTTTGTTGATCTAAGGATTGTAATTGATTTAAACACTAAATATCTTTAAATGAACATGGTTGTTTACACTCAAACACATACAAAAAATAATCATTTACCAATTTTCATGGACCGTGTCCACACAAATAATCTTGTAAACTTTTTTTTATTTGAAATGATTATATTTTTAGTTTTTAATTTTTTTAATTTCAAAAATGATTTTCTCAATTTTAATTTCTTTTTGTTTCAAAGGAGTTTTATAATGAATGATTAATAAGATATTTTGGGCTTTTTTAATGGGCAAATATGTAAATCCATTTATTATGATTATTATTATTATCATCTTCGAATTGGATATTTCTCATATCTTCTAAGATTTTTAAGGGTAAAAATGATATCAGGATTTTTGGATGGTTAAATATGATATTTTTGTTTTTCGAATGATAACATGATATTTTGGGATTTTGGGAGAATAAATATGTATGTCCTCTTTTGTATGGTTATTATATCTTATGTATAAAGTAGACAAATTTCTTGCAATTCTAACCCTTCACGTCATCAAGGGCTTTTGTGTAAAAAAAATATTTTTTAATTTATATTTTGGTCCTTTTTATTTACATTTTGATCCTTTTTAGTTTTAATTTATATTTCGGTCCTTTTTATTTACATTTTGGTCCTTTTATTTACATTTCGGTCCTTTTTACATTTTTTAATTTACATTTTGGTCCTTTTTATTTATGTTTTCGTCCTTTTGAGTTTTACATTTACATTTTGTTCTTTTTTAATTACATTTTGGCCCTTTTTTATTTACATTTCGGTCCTTTTTTATATTTTTAATTTATATTTTGGTCCTTTTTAGTTTTAATTTACATTTTGGTCCTTTTTATTTATATTTTGGTCTTATTTTACATTTTGATCCTTTTTCTTATTTTACGTTTTGGTCCTTTTTTACATTTGGTCTTTTTTTCTATTTTACATACATATTAAAATTTGCGAATATGTCCTGATTATATTAATCGATTTTAGAAGCACCTGAACAAATGCTATTTATACAAATTATATTAGAAAATAACATCTTTGATAGACTAATTTCATGAAACTTATGTATCTATTGACATCATGATATTTGCAAATATGTCATGATTAGATTAATTTAGTTCAAACGCATGCGCGTTAATTCGCACATGCGTTAATTTTATTTAAATAATTATAAAAAAAACATCCCGCGCAATTGCGCAGGGATAAAGCTAGTTATTATTATTATTTTGAATTTTTTTATCTTGTAAGTTTTTCAATGATATTTTTTCTTCCTATTTTGTATTATTGTTATTATTACTTTCTAATTTTTATATTTGTAAATTTTTCCAGGATAAAAATTATATTCTGGATTTTTGGAAGGATCAATATGATAGTTGGGGCTTTTTGAAGGATAAATTTGTAAACTAACATTTTTTTTATTTTTTTTTCTAAGTTTTTTGAAGGTTAAAAATGATATTTTGGATTTATGAAAGGGTAAATATGATATTTTAATTTTTCGAATGATAAATATGACATTTTTGTTTTTTAGGAGGGTAAATATGTAAATCACCCTTTTAATTTATTAATTAGTCTATAATAATAATAATAATAATAATAATAATAATAATAATAAAAATTATTTATCCTTATAAAAATTCAAAATATGTAGGATTTATTAATGACGCCGAATAGAATAATAATACGTAGAATTTGCTCTATTTACAAAAAAAAATTCACCTGCCTCGTACTCCTTGATGGATTGTCGAAGTAATTTATATTTGTGGAGAGTTCGTGTAAATGTCAAATTGTTACATTGTTTAGGGTTATTTGCAAAACTCAACAATTACATAGACCTGATATGATTTGTTTTAATGTGAGTCGAGTAAATATTGCGTGACAGATTGTTTAAGGATTGAGAAAAAAATAATGTTTTATGTTGAAAATTAATGATAATTATGAGATTTGATTGTTCAATATAAAACAGAACCATGCATAATTTGAACATGACAAGAACGTATCCAACGATTTTTATAATTATTCGATATTTAATGATGCAGTTCGTTGGATACTAATACAGATTGAGAAAGACGTGCGAAATTTCCGCATACATTATTAATGTTAGTACGCAATAATATTACAAGAGTCAAATCTAGATGAGAAGGTTTTTTCTTCTAGAATGATATGAAATCAAGTAAGTGATGTGGCAAGATATTCCCAATTTATATACTACAAGCAATAGCCCGCGCAACAATTGCGCGGGACTTCATACCTTTTTATTACATGTGTTTTTTATAATTTGTTTAAATTGAATTTGCGCGGGTACATTTAAACTCAATTATATAATCATGATATGTTTGCAAATATATCGATGTCAATAAATCATTTATAATTAATAAATGTTTATGAAATTTGTTTATATCATGGATATATGCATCATAATTAATAAATGTTTATACAAATGGTCCATCATTATAATCCACACAAAATAAATAAAACATAACATGTTATAATTCAAACAAAATTAATGTTACCACCAGCTCTTGGGTTAGATGGATGGTACAATAGGTCACCACACACACGAACCGGGCTCAAGATCCGGTTGGGGAAAGGGGTTAATTTGAGTAGCCTAATAGGGATAGGGGTAGGGAGTGGGAGTGGGTGCCTACGGGCTTTAATAAATTAAAAAAAAAAATTAATGTTTCAAAACAAATAAAAGAAAATCGTGAATAATACACATAAAAACAAAATATATATTTAAAATTTCATCCATTAACATAAAAAATATCATGTTTTTTAAATAAAGAATACATTTGTAAATTATATCATAGAAAATTAACAATTGAGTCAATGTTTCATAGGAGGATTATATATGGAGCCCCAATGCCACAAAATAACATTCTTGTTGAGGCAGCATGAGTGGATTAAATATGTTGATTAGTATTATTGATTGACTTAATTAACGATTTAATTGAACGTTTAATTGAATTGACACGTCAATTAACATTTACTAATATTAACATATTATAAATTATCGATGTGTTAATTGAACGTGTCAATTAATATTTAATTGAGTCAATTAGTAATGTTAATAAATTTATTTTGTCACCTCATCAATGATATTGTGATGAGTTTGGAGATCAATTATATTTTTTTTTCATACGTAAATATAATTTGGTTTGCAATAAAAACAAAATTTTCAGATGAAAAAAACAAGACACATGTCACCATGATGTGCAAAATTATAACTATAGATATATTATAAAGGCGGCAAAATTTCATGCTTGTCTCTATAGAATACAATAATTTCACATATATCCCTGAAAATAAATAATTTCACAAATACCCATATAATTTTCTTCAAATTTCATGAATATTTCTAAATTGAAATTAAAATTTATGTTCAAGATTTGTTAACTTTTTGCTCAAAATATATTCCTATTTTATGCTTACAAAAGTACAGTAGCTATTTAAATATGTCCGAGGATTCCGAGAAGAGCATTATGTTAATAATAACTTTTTGAAGAAAATCAAGGAATATATTTGAGATTTGAGATCTCTTTTAATTTGTTTGATTTTTAGTATTTGTAGACGACAAAAACACGTAACAAATAAGGGAAATTTACAAATAACCCCATAACTTTTTATAAATTTACAAAAAACACCCTAACTTTTGAAAACTCCAAAACCCCCCTACATACAAGGTTTTCTTTTCAATTACCCCCTTATAGGGGTATTTCATGATATTATAATTTTTTTGGACCAAAATACCCATCTATTTTTCATCTTTAAAATTAATAAACATATTTTTGTATTATTTTATTAATTTAAAATCATTAAAAATATGTTTTAACTGATGTGAGGCAAATAAGGCACAAATTTAATACTTAATTTGGGGATTTTAGCCCTTGTGAAGAACAATTCTATATACTTTATTAATCATATTTGAGATAACATGAATAATTCTTCACTAAATATGTTTTATTGCTTAATCACAGGTATTAGAAGGAATTTCTGGGAATTTGGAGAGTGTAGTTGTCTCCAACACGTCAAGAGGAGTGAAAACGATATATTACATCGATATATTCGATACATGAATGAGACGGGAGGCAAACAATTATCATGATGAAAACTTACACAAAAGTTTACACGAAAACCACTCAATCCTTAGCCCTTATCCTTCCCACCTACCTTTGGTGGAAATTACTTCATTACTCCCAATCCTCTCCATCAACTCGTGACCAATAAGAAGACTCCGTGAGTGCTATAAATAAGACCAAAAGGGCCACGAGTTGGGAGGTTCTCTTTTACGCTCTTCGGAGCACTTTTTACACGCTCTTTTACTCTCTCTCTCTCTCTCTCTCTCTCTCTCTCTCTCTCTCTCTCTCTCTCTCTCTCTCAAGAACTTCCAAAAACCGTCAAGAACATCAAGAACCATTCAAGATCCTACTCGATTGCTCGGGAGATTCGACCGTGACTTGGACATCCTTCCTTTCGGCGAATCGACCCTTCTCAAGACTATACCGTGACTTGGGGATTTCCTCCTTTCGGGACTTGTGGAGTTGTGTTGAAACCGTGACTTGGTGGTTTGCTCTTTCGGAGCTTAGTGAAGGTGTCAACCATGACTCGGAGCCTCTCCATTTGGTGATCTTTCATCTAGTGAGTCCGTGACTCGAGGATTCTTGCCTTTCGGTGACCAACGAAGCAAGTTTGCCGTGACTCAATGGAGCGACAACACTAGCGAGGAAAAGGAGGCTCTTCTTGACGCGTTGAAGCTTTTCTTTACTCAATCTAGGTGTATTCTTTTCTATCTTGAAATTCTTGTATGTTGAATGATAGTTAAGGTTGTGATTGAATCTCTTTCTTTGTTCTAAATCTTTGTTTCTTGCATTCGATCTTTGACTCGCTTTGTGTGATGTTTTTTTGCTCTCTTTTTGTTCTATTTTTACTTGCATTTCAGCCCCTAATTAACTAATCAAACATTCGCAAACCAAGTCCCTAATAAGAATAATAACTCATCAATCCAGGAGATAGTCCGTTACAACGGAAGTTCACCATCCGTTGTAACGGATCAGTCGTTAGTCCTTCAAATTTTTTCTTGTTTTGATTCATTATTCGACGCATTTACTCCTCGTGGAACGAACTTGCATATTTTCCACTATACAAACATATAGTTCTATACTTGTTGATTGAATCGGGTTTTCGAATACAACGATAATTTTACACGCCAAAAACCCGCTCATCAAATGGCGCCGCTGCCGGGGAGCGGTGTTTAAGTCAATATTTTATATCGAAATTTGAGATTCGAATACATACATTTGTTTACTCACTTCTTCTTCTCTTTTGTGACAATCTAGGTGTGAAGAAAAGAAGTTTTATGCACAACACAAGATCTCGAAAAGGCGAATTACTTCCGTTTGTCAAGGAAATCGAAAGAAGGAACAAGAGCTCTAACAAGGAAAAGGAACCGACACAAGAAGATCAAGAAGAGCCTCGAACTCAAACTCAAACTCTTTCTTCTCTCTCTACTGCTTTAATTTTCAATATGGGTGATGAAACAAGAGCTCCAAGGCCAAAAACCTTGAGAGAATTAGTAGCACCTAGAAATGTGGAGGATAACTATAATTTTATTAGGCCCAATATACCGAATTTCAAAGCGGATCCGAGCATTATAGGCTCATTGCCTATTTTTTATGGGAAAGCCACGAAAAACCCTCATAAACACTTAAAGGATTTCAAAATTCAACTAAACATATATTCGAATTATGAAGCTTTTAGTGACATTCTTCTTCTTCTTCTTTTTCCTTACTCATTAGGTGAAGGACCCAAGGATTGGTTCTACACACTTAGAGGCCCTCTCGCATTCAACGAAGTAGCAAACCTCTTCAAGGAGAGGTACTATTCGGCCTCTCGATTGGCAGCTATAAGGCGAGAACTTTTGGCAATGACGCAAAAACCGAACGAAGCATTCCATGAATACTACGATCGTTTCATGCGCTTGAAGGAAGAATGCCCAAGCCATAGTGTGGAACCGCAATACCTCTACGAACAATTCATTAACGGTCTCGGGTACTCGGAGAGCCAATTCCTCAACGCATCCGCGGGGGGAAGTATCTCCAACAAGGATCTCGAAGAAATTAAGAAGTTGCTAGAGCTCATGGCAACCAATTCGCAATCAAGGAAGAACGTGGAATACCGAGTTAACGCATGTACCGACCTCAATGTCGACGTGCTTAACGACAAACTCGAGATCATAATGAAAGCCTTGGGAAAGGAAGACACCAAGAAATGTGGGGTTTGTAGTGCTAGTGCTCACTACACGGACGAGTGCCCGAGCTTAGTCGAAGACGTAAACGCCGCGTACAAGAAGTTCGAGCCCTCCAATTCGTACAATCCAAACCTTCGCAATCATCCGAACTTCTCATGGTCCAACACGAACAACGCTCAACCCGATCCGTATCGCCAACCGTTTACAAAGCCGGCCACATACCAACACCCGAACGCTTCACAATCGATACCGAAACCGGTACAAGGACAAGAGTTCGATATGAAGGCGATGATGGACGGTCTAACCTCTATAATCAAGCAAGAAATCGGAGGGGTCAATAAAAACATGGAAACAATGAAGCAAGAATTTAAGCAAGAATTGAAGCAAGAGATCTCAAGTGTAAGGCAAGAGGTTTCGAACACGAATCGCCATGTGGGCAACTTGGAGACTCAAATCAATCAAATTGCCACTCGAGTAAACGTAATCGAATCCCAAGATACATCTCGACTCCAATCTCAATCGTTGGCTCCTTCCGAGCAAAGGCATGTGAACGCAATATCGCTCCGAAGCGGTAAAGAGGTGGGCGAAAGTTCGAAGAGCAAGGAAGTACAAGAAGAAAAGGAACTCGAGGTACCGGTACCAAAGAAGAATCCGACTCAAGCCGCGAAGTTACCAACTCGAGAATTAGAACCCGAACCGACTCAAGTCAAGCCACCTTTTCCGAGTCGTCTCCCAAAGCCAA
This sequence comes from Luzula sylvatica, assembly GCA_946800325.1. Taxonomy (NCBI): domain Eukaryota; kingdom Viridiplantae; phylum Streptophyta; class Magnoliopsida; order Poales; family Juncaceae; genus Luzula; species Luzula sylvatica. The sequence continues at coordinate 54,560,103 of OX326960.1, read as the reverse complement.
TCGAATCGAACAACGACGTGCTTGCCATCTTAAAGAAAGTGGAGGTAAATATTCCTCTACTCGAAGCAATCAAAGAAGTGCCTCGTTTGGCAAAATACCTCAAGGCATTGTGCACGAATAAAAGAAAGACAAAAGGAGATGAGTTGATTAGTGTGGGGGAGAGTGTTTCGGCGATTTTGAGACTCCCCCAAAAGCACAAAGATCCGGGGATGTTCGCTATCCGTTGCAAAATTGGGCAACACGAGTTACACAAATGCATGCTCGATTTGGGCGCATCCATCAATGTAATGCCCTTCTCGGTCTTCAAAACACTAGATCTCGGCCCTCTCGACGATACACAAGTAGTAATTCAATTGGCCGATAGATCTACGACGAAGCCGGTGGGAGTAGTCGAAGACGAAATCGTAACGGTGAATGGACTTTACTTTCCCGCGGACTTCTATGTACTCGACATGAATGAGGGAAGCCACGACTCGAATCCGATTCTCCTCGGCCGTCCATTCTTGAAGACGGCCCGCGCGAAGATCGACGTCCATGCGGAGAGCTCACGATGGAGTTCGATGATGAGGTAATCAAATTCAATATCTTTGACAAACTAAAAGAACCCATTGTAGGTACACTAAATTTGAGCGCCATGGACGTAATCGACGAATGCGTACAAGAGCTTGTGGAGGAGCAAAACGAGTCGGGTCAATCTCTAGAATTTGCGCAAGCTCTCTCTCTCGGAAAGATCGAAATTCCGATGCAAAGGTCTCCACCTTCAATCGAACAAGCTCCAAGGTTAGAATTGAAAAAATTACCTATTGGACTAAAGTATGCTTTTCTCGATGAAGCGGAAACTTTGCCGGTGATAATCGCCTCGAACCTAGCAAAGGAGCAAGAAGAAAAACTCATCGAAGTGCTAAAAAGGAATAAGAAGGCTTTCGGGTGGACACTCTCCGACATTCCGGGCATCTCCCCCTCCATGTGCACACACCGAATCCTTCTCGAGGACGAAGCAAAACCATCGCGCGAACCTCAAAGGCGGCTCAATCCGCCTATGATGGAAGTGGTAAAAAAGGAGGTGATCAAGTTGTTAGATGCGGGGATCATTTACCCCATTACCGACTCGAAATGGGTCTCGCCCATACATGTAGTACTGAAGAAAACGGGGATTACAATTGTTGAGAACGATGAAGGCGATCAAGTACCGACTCGAGTTCAAAACGGGTGGAGAGTTTGCATCGATTACCGAAAGCTCAATAAGGCGACGAAAAAGGATCACTTCCCGCTTCCATTCATCGATCAAATGTTAGAAAGACTCGCGGGGAATCCATTTTATTGCTTCCTCGATGGATTTTCGGGCTACTTCCAAATACCGGTCGCACCCGAAGATCAAGAGAAGACCACATTCACGTGCCCGTTTGGTACCTTCGCGTACCGACGCATGCCATTCGGGCTATGCAATGCTCCGGGTACTTTCCAAAGGTGTATTCTTTCTATTTTCTCCGATTATATTTCCAAATTTATAGAAGTCTTTATGGATGACTTTTCGGTGTTTGGTGACTCATTCGAATCATGTTTAAGCCACTTGTCACAAATACTCGAAAAGTGCATCGAAGCTAACCTTGTTTTGAATTTTGAGAAATGCCACTTCATGGTGAGCAATGGAATTGTATTAGGCCATTTGATCTCGGAGAAAGGAATGGAAGTCGACTAGGCGAAAATCGACGTAATCAAGACACTTCCGTATCCAAAGACGGTAAAAGACGTGCGATCCTTTCTCGGCCATGCGGGATTCTATAGGCGCTTCATCAAAGACTTCTCGAAAATTTCGCAACCGATGTGCCAACTTCTCCAAAAAGATGTAAAGTTCGAGTTTGATGCAAAGTGCAAGGAAGCTTTCGACAATCTCAAGGAAAGGCTTTGCTCCGCGCCAATCATCAAGTCACCAAATTGGGAGCTACCATTCGAAATCATGTGTGACGCAAGCGACACAAGTGTGGGGGCGGTACTCGGCCAAAGGATTGGGAAGGACCCGCATGTGATTGCCTATGCCTCGAAAACCCTCGACAACGCGCAAAGAAACTACACTACCACCGAAAAGGAACTCCTCGCAATTGTGTTTGCATTGGAGAAATTTCGCTCTTATCTTTTAGGTACGAAGGTGATTGTATTCTCGGACCATGGAGCTCTAAAGCATTTGATGAAGAAGAAGGAGTGCAAACCGAGATTGCTTCGATGGATCCTCTTGCTTCAAGAATTCGACCTCGAGATCAAGGACAAAAAGGGATGCGAGAATCTCGTGGCGGACCATTTGAGTAGGCTTCCATTGAAGATCGAAGATCTTGTTCCGATTCGCGAGGAATTTCCCGAGGAACACGTTCTCGCGGCCCAAGTCGAAGCGCCATGGTACGCCGACCTAGCAAACTACATCGTCACGAAGAATTTTCCCCCGAGCTTCTCCAAGGCACAACGCGATAAGATGAAAAGCAACGCTCGATTCTACGTTTGGGAAGACCCGATCCTTTTCCGCATTTGTGCCGACCAAGTAATTCGAAAATGCGTTCACCCAAGTGAGGTACAATCTATTCTTTCTTTTTGTCATACATTACAATGTGGTGGACACTTTGGTATAGCACGTACCACACACAAGGTACAAGAATGTGGATTTTATTGGCCAACCTTGCATAAAGACGTTGCAAACTTTGTGAAAGGTTGTGAAAATTGCCAAAAGATGGGGAACTTGAGCCGTAGAAATCAAATGCCCCTCAATTCAATCTATGTGTGTGAACCATTCGATGTTTGGGGTATTGATTTCATGGGCCCATTTCCATCGTCTTTTGGCTATACTTACATCTTGTTGTGTGTAGATTATGTTACCAAATGGGTGGAGGCGATACCAACAAGGCATGCGGATTCGAAAACGGTGGTGGACTTTTTGAAGAAGAATATCTTTCAACGATTCGGCATACCAAGAGTTCTTATAAGCGATCGAGGATCCCATTTTTGCAATCGATATCTCCAAAGCCTCCTCGAAAAATACCATGTGAGCCATCGAACCTCAACCGCGTATCATCCTCAAACAAACGGCTAAGCAGAGGTTTCGAATCGAGAAATCAAGTCTATTTTGGAGAAGGTGGTGAACCCAACACGGAAGGATTGGAGTACTCGGCTAGGCGACGCACTTTGGGTATACCGAACCGCCTTCAAAACGCCAATAGGTATGACTCCTTTCAAACTCGTGTATGGAAAAGCGTGCCATCTACCGGTCGAGTTAGAGCACAAGGCCTTTTGGGCGATCAAGCAATTGGCCCTCGACGACCCGAAGGACGCATCAGCACGTAAGCTCCAATTACTCGAGCTAGACGAATTCTGGCAAGAGGCCTACGACAATTCGAGCTTGTGCAAGGCAAAAGCCAAGAGGTTCCATGACCGAATGATTAAGAAGAAAGATTTTCTTGTGGGAGAAAGAGTGTTGTTATTCAACTCTCGCCTCAAGTTTTTCCCCGGGAAACTCCGGTCCCGATGGATCGGCCCTTTTGTGGTCACCAATGTGACTACATTTGGGGTTGTCGAAATTCGAAGCGAAGAAACGAGTAAAACATTCAAAGTGAACGGCCATCGACTCAAGCACTACCACGCAAACTTCGAAACCGGATGGATGGAGGAGCAAGCTCTAGAGCCCAACGACACCTCACAATGATGAGCTCGGCCAAGTCGAGCTCAAGACGTTAAACAAGAGCGCTAGCGAGGGAGGCACGCCCACGCATCAAAGGTTGTATCTCTCTATTATCCCTCTTTTTGAAATTTTCGATTTTTAATACTTGAGGACAAGTAATCTCGAAGTGTGGGGGGGGGGGGGGGGGGGGGGGGGACATACAATCTTTGACCTGTATAAGCCCAATTAAAAATTAAAAAAAAATCAGGAAAATTGAAATTTTTTGATCTGGCCAGCAATTCCGTTGTAACGGACCTCAATGTCCGTTATAACGGACTGTACAGAAATTTAAAAATTTGACTGGCGCCAAGAGTTCCGTTGTAACGGAAGAGTATTGCGTTATAACGAAGTGAAAATACCGTTGCAACGGACATGAAAAACACAGGAAATTGCGTTGCAACGGTAAATTCCCAAAATTTGCCAGAACAATGTACGTTGTAACGGACCTCAATGTCCGTTGCAACGGACTTACTCAGAATTTTCAAAATAAGCTACGGATAGTTTTCCGTTATAACGTAGTGAGTACGTTGTAACGGACCTAAATGTCCGTTGTAACGGACTTTAAACTGCGTTATAACGGAATAGTTTCTGGCAAGTTTTCTCTTTTAATTGAAATTTTCGAATATTTAACATTATTTTTGAACCCTGAGCATCAATAAGTCGAGCATAAAATGCATAAAAAGATTTTTCTCCATTTCATTGAATTAAATTGTTGGTTTTTAAACGAATTTTCACCGAACCACCATTTCTACTCTCATAATTCTAATTTTACATAATATTTGAAGAATTGTGGTTGAAATCTTTGAGAGATTCTTTCGGGGATTCAAGCCCTAATCAATATTTTCACAAATTAATGAGTTTTTGACAATTTGATTGATCCTCGTTTTACATTACACACCATTTTCAATAAATAAACCCATTTTGAACTTGGAAATTCTAAAAAGTTTTGTTTGAACCAATTTAGTAAGTTTTGTTTGAATCTTAAAATTTGACCATTTGCACTTAAAGGATCCGACCGTTCATGAGGATTCGAAATTACACTAACGGGAACCAATTTGCGCTCAAAGCTTGATTCAATGAGCTCATGCACCTTGATTAAGTAATGAGTGGTGTGAGTCATGACCACTTGTTGGCTAAAGGGGTGCATGAGTCGTAGTAAACCAAAGTAGCCGGTTCTTGATGTGAGTCATGATCAAGAGTCGATGCGAAAAAGTTTTCTACAATCACGGATTAAAGCGCTTTCGATTGTCGAGTCCGTGCGATTGATTAAGTAATGAGTGGTGTGAGTCATGACCACTTGTTGGCTAAAGATTGCACGGATCCATGGGGTTTTACTAAGTAATGAGTGGTGTGAGTCATGACCACTTGTTATCCCAAAGGACACACATGGGGACCATCGAAAGCAACAACGAACAAAAGAAAAGAAATAAAAAGAATAAAAGAAAAGAAGAAAAGAAATAAAAAGAATAAAAAGGAAAGAAAAGGAGTTCAAAAATCGAGCGCAAATTGGGAAAACTTAGTAGAAATCGAAGATGAACCAAGTACTAACGTACCGAACGGTTTAAAAGTGACAATTTACATTTAAGAAACGATTTTTTTTGCAAAACGGAAAAATTGGTTTTCATTAATACTTTTTTTTTTTTTTATGATGATCCTTGTGAATTGTGGAGTGAAAAGAATTGAATAATGGTGTTTAATCATCTTTTTCGGTTGAGATCATTTTCTCTAGTAAACTCTTCAAATTTGTGAAATTTATTGAAGTAGATTCTACATTTGATCAACCTATATTTCTCTCAATATTAGTAATCATGATGAAATGAGAGTACCCCAATTTGCTTTGTGAAATTAGTTTTTGAAACCAACAATATAACTTCAACAAAATCTTATGCAATTCTCTCTTATGTTTGACTTTTATATTCCAATTGATCGAGGACGATCAAAGATTTAAGTGTGGGGGTATTTGATGTAAGGCAAATAAGGCACAAATTTAATACTTAATTTGGGGATTTTAGCCCTTGTGAAGAACAATTCTATATACTTTATTAATCATATTTGAGATAACATGAATAATTCTTCACTAAATGTGTTTTATTGCTTAATCACAGGTATTAGAAGGAATTTCTGGGAATTTGGAGAGTGTAGTTGCCTCCAACACGTCAAGAGGAGTGAAAACGATATATTACACCGATATATTCGGTACATGAATGAGACGGGAGGCAAACAATTATCATGATGAAAACTTACACAAAAGTTTACACGAAAACCACTCAATCCTTAGCCCTTATCCTTCCCACCTACCTTTGGTGGAAATTACTTCATTACCCCCAATCCTCTCCATCAACTCGTGACCAATAAGAAGACTCCGTGAGTGCTATAAATAAGACCAAAAGGGCCACGAGTTAGGAGGTTCTCTTTTACGCTCTTCGGAGCACTTTTTACACGCTCTTTTACTCTCTCTCTCTCAAGAACTTCCAAGAACCGTCAAGAACATCAAGAACCATTCAAGATCCTACTCGATTGCTCGGGAGATTCGACCGTGACTTGGACATCCTTCCTTTCGGCGAATCGACCCTTCTCAAGACTATACCGTGACTTGGGGATTTCCTCCTTTCGGGACTTGTGGAGTTGTGTTGAAACCGTGACTTGGTGGTTTCCTCTTTCGGAGCTTAGTGAAGGTGTCAACCATGACTCGGAGCCTCTCCTTTTGGTGATCTTTCATCTAGTGAGTCCGTGACTCGAGGATTCTTGCCTTTCGGTGACCAACGAAGCAAGTTTGCCGTGACTCGGAGCATTCTCCTTTCGGTGGTCAATGGAGAGCGACAACACTAGCGAGGAAAAGGAGGCTCTTCTTGACGCGTTGAAGCTTTTCTTTACTCAATCTAGGTGTATTCTTTTCAATCTTGAAATTCTTGTATGTTGAATGATAGTTAAGGTTGTGATTGAATCTCTTTCTTTGTTCTAAATCTTTGTTTCTTGCATTCGATCTTTGACTCGCTTTGTGTGATGTTTTTTTGCTCTCTTTTTGTTCTCTTTTTACTTGCATTTCAGCCCCTAATTAACTAATCAAACATTCGCAAACCAAGTCCCTAATAAGAATAATAACTCATCAATCCAAGAGATAGTCCGTTACAACGGAAGTTCACCATCCGTTGTAACGGACCAGTCGTTAGTCCTTCAATTTTCAGTCCGTTATAACTCCGTTGTAACGAAACTTGCTACGTTGTAACGGACTAGTGTGGATTCTTTCAATCTAAACCCTAACACACTGTCCGTTGTAACGCAACTTGTTCCGTTGTAACGCAACTTGTTCCGTTGTAACGGATTCACCAATCCGTTGTGACGGACCAGCAGCTCCGTTGTAACGGATTAGTGTCCAAAACTCAGAAATTAAATCAATGCACAAGTCCGTTGTAACGGACATTCTTCCGTTATAACGGACAATTTTCTGGAAAAGTTTCTGTCCATTTTTGCTTGTTTTGATTCATTATTCGACGCATTTACTCCTCGTGGAACGAACTTGCATATTTTCCACTATACAAACATATAGTTCTATACTTGTTGATTGAATCGGGTTTTCGAATACAACGATAATTTTACACGCAAAAAATCCGCTCATCATTAACATATACTAATTTAAAAAAACTATATGTCATATACATAATTTTAATGTTGTATTTATTATATATTTTATCTTAGAAAACTAAAATTAAATAAAAATATGATATAAAAAATATTCCTGAAAATATCTTGACAAATTAATAATATTCTAGTATTTAATTTTAATGTTAAATAGTAATTAATAAAAATAGTTAATAAATAATATTTTTTTACCAAATTAGCAATGCATGAGAGTGAACATCAAAACTAGCATTACAATAATATTGCCGTTAGTTCTAGTTTCAACAGCTAATTTTATTTCAGTAGTTGTTTTGTAATAATTTTTTATTAGATATTAGATAATTAGCGGATGAAATTAATAGTTGTTAATAAAAGTAGTTACTAAAAACTAGCTACTGAAATAAAAATAGTTACTACAAAACGAGCTGCTGAAATTAAAATTAACGGTAATGTTATTTTAATCCTAGTTTTAATTTTCATTCATTCATTGTTAATTTGCCTAGAAAAACTATTCAGTAACTTTTTTTGTTAATAACTATTTAACATTAAAATTAAATACTAGAATAATATTAATTTGTCAAGATATTTCCAAGAATATTTTTTTTTTTTTTTTTGAAAAGTTTAGAGCAGGTTCTAAAGTTCTGCTTCCAAACACATCTTCCATTAATCTCATTAAAATCATATACATACTTTTGTTATGTTTTGAAAAAAACTCACTTTTGCCCCCTGAAGTGTACCAAAAAGTGCAACTTGCCCCCCAAACTCTAATTTTGTTCATTTTGCCCCCTGAACTCTCATTTTTGCTCACTTTTGCCCCCTCCATCAGTTAAGTGCCCAGTCAGCAGTTAAGTGATGACGTGGCAGTGATGACTTGGCAATTTTTGATGATTTTGTTGATGACGTGGCAAAATTTATATTATAAAATTACACATCTCATTAGCTCATTTAATTAGAATAAATAATCACTAATTAAACCCAAACCCAAACCCAAACCCATTAACCTATTATTTTAATCCCTCTCTCACCCAGAAGCGCTCTCTCTCTCTCTCTCTCTCTCTCTCTCGCGTCGCCATTGTCGCCCTCTCTCTCTCGCGTCGCCATCATGCCCCTGATCCAACCCCCCTTCCCCCACGCCCCACGCCCCTCACCCCCCTGACCCTGCCTACCATGCCCCCCAGACCCCCCACCCCCACGCCCCAGACCCCCCACCCCCACCTTGCCCACCATGTAGTACCAATCGTGGTTCGACGAATCGCCGATTTTACCCAATTTTACCCAATTTTACCGATTTTAACCCGATTTGGTCTGAAAGGCGAGAAAAATCGAGAGGGGAGAATCGCGTGGAGGGCTCCAGCTTCGTCGTGGAGGGCTCCAGTTGTGGCATAGGCTTCGTCGTTCGTCATGGAGGGCTCCAGTGGTGGCGTAGGCTTCGTCGTTCGTCGTGGAGGGCTGCATGGCTGAAGAGAGGAGAATCGCATGCGTAGGGGTCGCGTCGCGTGCTCTGGTGAAGAATGGGTAGGGCCGTAAGGGTCGCGTGCGTCTCTGGTGGAAAGTAAAGGCAGAGAGAGAGAGAGAGAGAGAGAGAGAGAGAGAGACAGAGAGAGAGAGAGAGAGAGAGAGAGAGAGAGAGAGAGAGAGAGAGAGAGAGAGCTAACCTGAGTCCATGGCGAGAGAGAGAGGGAGTCGATGGCGACGCGAGAGAGAGAGAGGGGGCGACAATGGCGACGCGAGAGAGAGAGAGAGAGAGAGAGAGAGAGAGAGAGAGAGAGAGAGAGAGAGAGAGAGAGAGAGAGAGAGAGAGAGAGAGAGAGAGAGAGCGCTTCTGGGTGAGAGAGGGATTAAAATAATGGGTGAATGGGTTTGGGTTTGGGTTTAATTAGTGATTATTTATTCTAATTGAATGAGTTAATGAGATGTGTAATTTTATAATATAAATTTTGCCACGTCATCAACAAAATCATTAAAAAAATTGCCACGTCATCACTTAACTGCTGAATGTGCACTTAACTGATGGAGGGGGCAAAAATGAGCAAAAATGAGAGTTCACGGGGCAAAATGAACAAAATTAGAATTTGGAGGGCAAGTTGCACTTTTTGATACACTTCAGAGGGCAAAAGTGAGTTTTTTTTCTTATGTTTTTTACATTTCCTTCTTTCTATATCTGTATGCTTAGCTGAAAATCTCAATTACTACATTAAGCCCATAAAATAAAAATAAAAATCTGAGCCGGCCCAAAACGACTTATTTCATCTTCTTCTCCTTCTCTCTCATTTCCTCTCTCTTCCTCATCTATTTCTCTTTCCCTTCTACAGGTCTCCACATCTTGTTTTGATTTCATACTTGATTTATAATAACAGGTCTCCAAGAATATTTTTTATATCATATTTTTATTTAATTTTAATTTTCTGTGATAAAATATATAATAAATAAAAGATTAAAACAATGAATATGAAATATAGTTTTTTTAAATTAGTATATGTTAAAAAATATTTATAGTGATTTTAAATTAATAAAACAATACAAAAATATGTTAAATTTAAAGATAAAAAATAGAGGGGTATTTTGGTCCCAAAAAATTATAATACCACGAAATACCTCCATAGGGGGGTAATTGAAAAGAAAACCTTGTATGTAGGGTTTTTTTTTTAGTTTCTCGATAGTTAGGGTTTTTTTTTTGTAAATTCAAGAAAAGTTAAGAGGTTATTTGTAAATTTCCCTACAAATAAAAACCGAAAAGTCTAGAGAGCAGGAAACAAACTACCGAAGTCTTACATAATGCTGAGGTGGACATGAGTCCCTTCTAATTACGGTCCACACAAGAAAGCCTAGTCTATCTAACAAAAATAAAAAAAAAACAATTATCTCCATATAAAGTCGCCATTCTCATTTTTACTAGTTTCTATTGTTTCTCTTCTCCCCCAATTCGTTGCACCTTCACAACCTCGATGCATCCGTCGTAAATTCAGCGAGACGACAGCCTCCACACCTTCACATCTGGTCACAACTTCACAGCATTTGTCTTGAACTCAGCGAGACGACTTCATAGCTCACGCTTGAGATACCCCTGCAATATGTCCAAATTGAAAATTTGATAATTATGAAAATCTAGGGTATAAAGCTAATTTCCTAGGCAGGTCGAAAATGGAACGTGACTCGCAACGAAATGATTGTTTACTCGCATCAAAATCATTGTTTAGAGAAAAATGTTCTTGAAGTAAGGGGCATAGAGCTAATTTCCTCGGCAGGTCGAAAATGGACTGTGAATCAGCTCATTTAATTAAATGAAATTCATTTATTTCTGCAAATTAATTTAATTTAATGTTTTTTTTTTCATTTCAGACGCAATTCGAGCAGTTAATAAGTGAAAGATGTGCTGACGAGAGTTGGGTTATCGATTAAGGACAAATTGGTGATGGATTTTTGGACAATTTATTTGCGAGAAGCGGCTTTGGACTAATACAATTTGTTACCTAAAACAAATTTTATCAATTTAATTTGTTTACAGGTAGTTAAGATTATATAAATTTGTTTGTTTCTTAGTTTGTATATCCATAGTTGTGGTCATGTGAAGGTGTGTTTTTCGGCCAATTGAGTGATTGTTAGTTTGTATATCGCATGAAATCATATATGTTTCTCTTGGACATAAATGCAATGTACCAATTCGGTAGTACCATAGTTTTCTTCTTTCCTACTTTTTCATTGATACCGGTTTTGATTCCGCCAATTCCACTTCAACCTATTGACCAGTCATTATACAAGTACTAAAATCATCAACTATTAAAATCAACACTAAACTATGTAAATAATAAAAACAACACAACTCTCAACATAAAACTTAATCATACGACTAATAATATTAAATGATCAAAAATTCATCAGCTACAAATATTAAACTCTCAACAAAAATTCATCTACTACTAATATTAAACTCTACTCTCAACAGAACTCACCAAATCAAAAATTCATACAAGTACTAATATTAGAATCGACTTGGCATATCGCATCCTTTTCCAATATGTGGCCATAACATTTGATCCATATGTATCGTAAAACTTTATTGAGTCCCAGGCAGTTGGCCATTTCGGTCGGGTAACGCTTTCGGTTCCTCAACCGCGGCTTTTTGTGTTCTCATTGTTGGCGAAATGTAATCCCTCTATAATTAAATTTGAAACTGCATCAATATGATTTCATGATCTGAACATATTCTTAGAATTAGGCTATATGACTAAATTCAATATACAATTGTAATCTAAAAATTTATAATGATAACAAATTTATAAAAATACAATCTAAAAAGACTATGGATACCGTGGATACGTAATATCGTAGAAACCTCGAGCTCCTCTTTAAAAATTAACGGCTCTTGCACGGAATCGTTTCAACACCATAGAGGGTTGCGCCAAGGAGACCCGCTCTCGCCCATAATCTTTAATCTGGCCGTAGACATCTTACAAGACATAATTAAAGCAATAATTCCCTTGTTAAGACTCCCGGCCGATCTTGAAGTACCGGTTCTCCAATTTGCGGACGACACCCTAATATTCTTTGAGGCATATCCGCAAAATATAGCAATCATCTCATATGCCTTAGATGTCTTCACGGAAATAACCGGCCTTGCCGTAAATTGGGATAAGAGCACTTTCACAACAATTAGAATACCGTTAAACCATGATGCAACGATCAAGCGCATATTAAAATGCCAAAAGAAAGATTTCCCTATCACTTATCTCGGACTCCTCCTAACAAGGACTAAACCGAAAAGAACATCATTCCTACCACTAATTAAAAAAGTCCAAACGAGAATCTCATCTTGGAAAGGAAGACTATTAACCTTAGGGGGGCGGCTCACATTAATAAAGGCAACGCTTAATGCTCTACCCGTTTATGCAATGCAAGTAATGCAACTACCCAAGTGGGTAACACAAGAAATTAAAAAACTAATTAGAGCATTCCTATGGTCCGGCTCGGACAAGTTAAACCCGGAGAAAAGTCTAATCAATTGGCAAACGGTGTGCCTTCCTAAAAATTACGGGGGCTTGGCAATACCGAACTTGCAAGTGTTCAACCGAGCTTTATTACAAAAAAATATTGTGGAAAATTGACATGGGTCAAGAAAATCTATGGGCAAACTATGCTACGCGGATACATGACATTTCGGATGCGAAGGAAATATATAACATCCCAAACTACCAAATATCCTCCTTTATGAAAGAGTTAAAGGACATCCTCCCAAACTACCTAAGCTTTACTACGAGGGAGGAAACCGCCAACATAGTAGAATGGAGTCTAAACAACTCAAAATCGTTTTCGACGAATTTCGCTTATGCAAGGCTTATAGATCCGGGAATGAGAGTTCATTGGAAAAAACAAACATTGACAACTAGAGCACCCCTTAAAGTGTGATTGTTCATATTGCTTGTTCTCCATGAAAAAATTAATACGGCCGATGTTTTAGAACGCAAAGGTTGGCCAAACACTCCACTATGCCAACTATGTCAAATGATTCCGGAAACGACAGAACATCTTCTAGTGCAATGCTCCTTCACGAAAGCGGTATGGAGCATTAGCAAAAATCTCAACGAGGATAGGTTAATTCCGCCGGATGATGGAAAAGTAATAGAAGCGTGGAATAAAATTAGAGAACCCTTATCCAAAGAAGACCGGCAACGATGTGATACAAGGTGGATGGCGACGCTATGGGGCACGTGGAAGGAGAGGAATGCGAGGTTATTCTGCAATAAGTCCAACTCTCCAACATCGGTGGCAATGCAAGCAACCGAAAATGCAAAAATGTGGAGTAAAGTAAAGAACTAGGTCCAGTTAAGACATGCTCCGCGAGAATACTTAGGATAATAGATTTTACTTTTTTCAAACTCTCATTGTAAATACCATTATTTCATATATGAAATTTCAAAAATCGGCAATAACCGTCCAATTCAAAAAAAAGAAAGACTATGATATTGAATTTGAATATAATAACAGATTCTAAAAACCTAATTCTCAGAATTAACTTAATTAAAAAAAATCAGATTTAACAATTCGATTAACTTAAATTACCAAAAACCAAATTGGACAAGTCGATTAACTTAGATTACAAAAAACAGAATGGACAAACCGATTAATTTAGATTAACAAAAACCAGATTGGACAATTCGATTTATTCAATTGCTTACCTTAAATTAACCAATTTCGTGATCCGACCAAGAACTCCAATTTCGCGATCCGAATAAGTCCTCCACTGAAGCAACCGAGATGACAATGGCTTCAAGCAGCTTTGAGCAAAATTTAGGTTTTCTGGATTGAGAAGTTCAGTGACGATATCTGGCGACGTTTTTTACGTTGAGAAGTTCTGAAGAAATAAAACTGGGAGAAATTGGGAAAAGAGGAGGAAATTTTTTTTGCAATCATCGGATCGAGAAAAAGAAAGAATATCGTCATTAATGGAAAGATATTAGACAAAATGATAAAACTCCCCAGATAGAAAGAAGATACCATTAATCCTTTACTAAATGAGTAAATTCTCCACCTCACATTTCGGTAAAGCTTCGGTAAAATAGTTCCTGCAGCATAGACTTTTTGCAAATAAAAATGATTAAACATAAAAAAAATTTAAAATAGGAAAATTTCCACTCCTAAACAAATATAAAGCAACACCTGATATTTTAATAAATTTATTGAGATATTCATGATATTTTAAGGATTCTACATGGATATCCATGATATTTTTAGAATTTAATAAGAATATTCGTGGAAATTAATGGTTTTGAAGGATATACGTGGAATTGTGATGTTTGCAGGGGTGCTTGTCAAATTGTGCCTATTGTGGAAATTTTTGACTCGTGGACAAATATAAAGCAACAATTATAACAATAAACACTTTAGAAATCAAATTATAAAATTAACACTCTCGCCCAGATTTGTATAACTTTAATTTTTTTATACTATCTCATGTTGGATATTATTTAAAAAAAATAAATATTATATTTCATTATTAAATCTTAGAAAATCATATTTATTTTTAAAAAATATTTAATATTTTATAAAATGATATCTCAAAGTATGTTTATTTTGTAAATACAAATCATATTTTTCAAAAAAAATATTTTGGGAAAATTCCATGATGGACAACTATAAAATAAATTATAAAATATTACATTTAATTATAAGTATGAATTAAATTTTCCTTGTGTTAATTCAACAAATTAAACAAGCACCATAATATAAAAAATAAATAAAATATTATAAATAATGATTTTCATGAAAAAATTACACGTTATATTTTTAAATTCTCAAGTATTAATAATATTTTTGTTATTTTAACAAGATAAGTAAATATTAATTCTATTTAGAATAGTTGCAATTTTGTAACAGTTAGTAATGAAATTTTGTACTTGCTATTTTTTTTAATTAATATAAATTTTGGGTACAAACGAAATAATGATGTAATATGAGATAGTATAACAAGAAAAACAAAATTTACAAGCCGGAGTCTCGGGGTGCTAGTTGTATAATTTGGTCCTAATTCTTTTTTTAGAAAATAAATAGGGCTCATAAGTTCCCATCTATTTTTATAATTGTTGCTTCATATTTGTCCACAAACGAAAATTTCCCATTATAAATATTTGTACCATTATAAAATAATACGAGACATGCCAATTAGGCGTAAAATAGTATTTAACTTGTTAATAACAGGTTGTTATGGTCCTACAAAATATATTTTTTATGTCTCCATAAAGTGCTACAAAAAGAAAATCAACACAATAATTTAGGAAATAAGTTTCAAGCAAATAACATCCAATAATACTCGAGACCAAATTATCCAATTTGAACTCGTGCACTCACCTCTCAAAATTAAGTTAAAAAAACAAAAAAAAATCAAAGAAGATATAAAACATAAATCTATCATTTGCAAACTATGACCAAATCAAAATCATAATTTCCTCTTAAAAAGAACGCTACCATTCAAAATACCAAACACATTCTGATTCAGGACAATATATATGACTCAAAATCACTGCTTCCATAAATAAACACATCAAAGTAAGTACCATCGTCGTTTTAGCTAAGATTTCGATCCGGGCCGTGATTGGACGGTCCAAATAATGCATGGATGAGATATTGTCCAATGGGCATTGGACATGCTCCGGATATGGAGTTAACAGAACCGTCATAATTAATCTTGCAAAAAGTCATCGTGATCAAAGCTGATGGTTAAGAAGATATTTGGACATCTTTTTATGCCCAAAAGGCTTTGGGCAAGTTCCGACCCCATAAAATACAGATGAAGACTAATTTAATCTTGGAAAAATATACTTGGCCCCGCAAACTAAAAAAAAAAACCTTGATGATGTGACAAAAGTGAGTTAAATGAATTGATTAGCCTTTCTAATTGACTCAATTAAATATTAATTGACACGTTTAATTGACACGTAAATAATTTATAATATATTAATATTAGTACATGTTAATTGACGTGTCAATTCAATTAAACGATTAACTAAATCGCTAATTGAGACAATTAATAATACTAATCAATCAATTTAATTCACTTTTGCCACCTCATTAAGACTCATATTTTAAGTTTTGAGGACTGAATATGTAACCCCTTTAATTCCAGCACGGATTGGGACTAAGCCAAATTGATGGCCATTTAGAAATTGATTGGCTTATACTAGGAAATAGTTTTATCTTTTGGCAATCCATGTCATACATGCCAATATCGTGAGGATATTGAAGTCCAGCTCTTTTCTTTAGCCTGCAGATATCTAGATGGAAGTTATTATCTGCAAAATATATGCAATTTTTCTTGCTTTGGGGATATAGACATGGGTCCAAAGATATCGTGTTGTTGGAACCAATAAACAACATCTGATCATTTAGGTTTCTTATTTCTTCCCATGTCTTGATTTTTTCATTAGCATTGTCAGATTGTGCATCTACTAACTTGTAAACCTTAAAACCAATTGTTCTAAAACTATCTTCTATGTTATCTTCGGATATTCTAACAACTAGTAGTAACTCTCCAAGTGATTCTACAAGATATTTTCGACATCCTAAATATAATTTGAACAATGCAATTATGGTTTCCTTCGTAATTGGACTCATTTCGATGGAATAAAGTTTTCCAAAATGATCGATGACATATAGTAAACCTTTATGAATAATTCCATCATTAATAAAAGGTACCAAGGCATCAAGTTTTTTCCATTTTTTATCATTAATTTTACAAATGAATAGTGTTGTTTCAAATGAATACAATGCAATAATTAAGCAATTTTCTTGATCGAGTACCGGATCAGAGGATATATAAATTTTCCTCACAAATTCAAGTGAATGTTTCTCATCGTACGGAGGAAAGTACAGTTTTTGAGAAGTAGTCACCGGTGGTAGAGATATTTGTGTCCTAGTTAGAGGATTGAATAAGTTCATTTGTAAATCTTCAAATCCTATAGTTGCTAACCAGCCGTTGGCTGATCCCATAATAAATCTACTACTTAGCCCGGATATATGAAGTTCACTGATCTTTTGCTCAGTAATACTATACAAATATTGTATATTGTCATCTTGTTCGTCGAAATGGAGGAGCATGGGAATGGGGTTATTCTTGGGCAACAAATGGTAGATTTGAAAATTGTAGGGGAGATGAGAGCTTATATTTTTAGCAAAAGAACGCCATGTTTTACAAACAGAAGTGAAATTTATAAAAGTTCGACTCGTATGTATTTTGTTTATTATCTCATCTATAGTATTTTCAGGAAGGTCAGTCCAATCTGGCGACACGGAAGTTTCCTATATAGGAAAATATAAACGAACTTAGTAACACTTCCTCAATAAAATGACAATAAAGAACAAAAAACAAGATCACAAACTTAGAAAAACAAATTTCTTATAATTTCTTGTACCTGTATATTGTCAGTTTGTTCAATGAGAGTAAACTCATCAATTTTGTTATTGTCGTCAAGCAAACCATCTTTCATTAGTCCTGAAATATCCAAAGAGTACAATGTAAGCATAATTAAAGTATATACTTATTTCAAGCAAATTACTCATAAATTATCACGAGATTTAGATCGATCGGTTTCGGATCAAATAAGAAACACAAAAATGTGACATTGCTGAAAAGCGCCTATACCTAATGGGTAAAGCCTCTCTTCCCATTTACTCGCTACCCATTATGTGAGGAGGAGTAGACGAGAAGGTTCAAGTTTTATTCACAAATGCAAAGTCAACAAGAGGAGTCGTTGATAAGTTCAAACCACAAGAACAATAGTTTGAAGTAGGGTAGAAATAAAATATAATTTTGGAGAGTCCTATGATAGAAAAATGTTTGGTTGTGAACTGATTTATAGCCTTGTCAATGGCCAACCCGAAAGAGTTGTGAAGTGGAACGGTAATTCTTCTTCTCAACAGTCTTGTCGATGGTCAACCAAAGTCAAAATACTAAAATATTTTCTCTCATACAAAAAGTACTCTGTATTTTTAGCATTGTCGATGGTCAACCGAAGTTTAACTAAAGAAACACTTTACTTCAGACAAGAACTAAAGAAACACTTTACTTCATACAAGAAATATTCTTAATTTCTCAGCAGTCTTGTCGATAACTGGCCTTAGCATTAATTGGGAAAAAATAACTTTCACAACAATTCGCATCCCAACGACTCATGACGAAACAATATCGACAATGCTTAGATGTAAGAAGAAAAAATTTACAATCAAAAATCTTCTTACTACCCCCTTGATACAAAAAATACAAGGCCGAATAGCCACATGGAAAAGTAAGTTCCTTTCGCTTGGGGGAAAGAATAACTTTAATAAAAACTATTTTGAATGCCTTTTCGATTTATATGATGCAAGTCCTTAATCTTCCCATATGGGTCATCAAAGAACTATACAAACTTATAAGAACTTTTCTTTGGTCGAGGACGGACAAACTAAATACGGGAAATTTTTTGATAAATTGGCAAACCGTGAGTCTTCCTAAAAAATGTGGTGGCCAAGGTATTCTCAACATTCAAATAATCAATGAAGCCCTCATACAAAAATTCCTATGGAAGATAGATGATGGGCAAGCAAGCAAGCGTTTGGGCTATTTATGCCGAAAAAATATATGGAATGGAGGATGCACAAACACTTGCTAACATTCCTGTGTCGGAACTCTACCCCTTTATTAAAGACTTAAAACAAATGCTCCCCACGTACTTGGAATTTACTGAAAGAAATGGTATATTAAATATGATTGAATGGAGATGGAAGCCCACAAAAACTTTCTCAACGAGCTCGGCGTATGCCAAGCTCCACGACTCAGGAATTAGATCCTTTTGGCAGAAACAAGTGTGGCAAGCCAAAGCGCCTTTAAATGCGAGATTTTTCAAATGGCTAACGTTGCACAGACGAATAAATACTACCGAGTTACTCCAAAGAAAAGGGTGGCCACACGTGGATCGCTGTCAATTATGCACTAGCCTACATGAAACAACAGATCATCTACTAGTGGAATGTAGTTATACTAAAGCGGTTTGGCGCTTAGTAGGGATAATAAACAGGGACAACACCACACCGCGGAACACAGGTTCCATACTAGATACGTGGAATGAATCGCGAGCAAAAATGGGGGCTACAAGTCGTAGAATATGGGACACACGTTGGATCTCAACGCTATGACACATTTGGAAAGAAAAAAATACAAGAATTTTCCGCAACAAGAAAATGTCTTCTAGACACGTAGCACTACAAGCAATGGAACAAGCAAGGCTATGGAGTAAGATGACCTAGTGACAGAAGCGCTCTCGAAGCCCATACTATCAAGACGAATTCAACTTGATTTTTTTTTTTACCTTTTATTCTTTTCCTTTCTTTTCTTTTCTTTTTTACTTACACACACTAAATACTTTTTAAATATCATTATTTTATATATGAAATTTCAAAGTCGGTGATGCCGTCTTAAAAAAAAAAACATCGATCTCGAGAGAGAGGAGAAAGAGAGAGACCTTTTGTTAACCACTTCAGACCTTTTGTTAACCACTTTAACATAATAATCATGACTGATTGCGATAGAATATAAAAAAGAACTTTCGAGAGATCTAAATTAATTGAACTCTTTTCTTATATTTATAATTATAAGTATGGTCCAATAAACAAAAACGACATGACATGCTGGTATTGCGGTGTATTTTTTTACTTATATTGGAAATTTTGTAACCACATATGTTATATCCCGTTTTGTTTTTTTCCTGCAATAATTTTTGTGAGGATTGTTCACAATTATAGCTATTTACTTTTAATCAACTATATTTAGTTATTTTAAAGGTTATTTACAATTACATTTCATGCGTCCAGAACTTTTTCACGAACTATTTTCTTATCTTTTGGTACTTTTATTTTTTCCGAATCCGACGAGGCACCGTCAGATAAGCCTATTGCATTCAGAATGAGGAAACTCATAGAACTCATCTTGAGAGAGAGAGAGAGAGAGAGAGAGTCGTCGCCTAGAAGCTAGACACCATGGGATCCTTACTGCCACTCTTTTCCGAGATCGATCGTTCTCTCTTCACCGCCCAATCATCTTTCGAAGCCACTCGCTACATTCTCCGAGAATGAAAAGCGAAGAAGCAAACAACAAGAAGCAAGAAGCCGGACCCTGACAAATTCACTGCCGTGAATCAATCTCGAGTTTCCTCCTGTTAATGGCCGTGAATCGATCTTCTGTACAGGGATTTCTGTCAATGTCCAGGCTTTCTCTCAATTTTCATCATTTTTTTCAATTTCCAATTTTTGCCTAATTAGAGTAGTTAATTTAATAGTTGTTTTTGCCAATTTTGTCAGTTTTCTTTTTGTCAATTTAGAGTTTTGTGACGGGTGTTTCAACAATTCAAATTTGGAATAGTTCCTTTCACCCAAATCGGATCAGATGTATAACTAAACATATTGAAGATCATTTGGAAATCAAATAGGCAACGTTTGAGGCTTTAATTACGCATATTGGAGATTTATTGGGTTTACTATTTCAAAATCGATGATAAATCTGACCCGAGTGAATTTGACAGGTGTAATTAAAATATTTTTGGTACGGGCAAAAACCGTCCCAATCATGTCCAAAACCGTCCCAATAATACTTTCGCTACGGTGGGCCGTCCCAACAGACCCGTACCAACCGGGGGCGTACCTGTCAGCTACGGGCCGTCCCAATATGACTTTTGGGACGGTGATATGTGGGACGGGCCGTCCCAAATTTATGGTTGACGTGACTGTGTTCAGAGTAGTACGTGTCAGGGTTTTTCCTACGGGCCGTCCCAAATGCTTCACGAGTTTGCTACGGGCCGTCCCAAATCCTTGCGCCACGTTTCAGCACTACCCAATTTATTAATTATATATTTATATATTCAATTATTATTTAATAATTTTATATTTATATATTCAATTATTATTTAATAATTTTATATTTATATATTTATATATTTAATAGTTTTATATTTATAATTTTATATTTATATATTTAATTATTATCTAATAATTATATATTGATATATTTAATTATATAATTACATAATTATATATAATTATATAATTATATAATTATATAATTTTATATATAATTATATAATTATATAATTATATATAATTATATAATTATATAATTATATATAATTATATAATTATATATAATTATATATAATTATATAATTATATAATTATATATATAATTATATATTTAATTATATATAATTATATAATTATTTAATTATTTAATTATATATAATTGTATATATAATTATATAATTGTATATATAATTATTTAATTAGGAAATTACGAACATAAAAAAAAAAACGAACAAAAACAAACAAAAAATCCCAACAATTCGACAAACACAAACCACAATTCGACCAACACAAACCACAATTCGACATACACAAACCACAAACATAAATTCTTACAAACACAAATCTCTCATAAACTTACTACAAATGGAGGTCATCTTCATCATCAGGTGGCGCGAAGAACGGATTCGTAATCATATCCTAAACAAAACAAAAAAACAGTTTCGATGAACTATATATATATACTATAATAATTTATTATTTATGTATATACTTACATTCCAATTCTGTGGCTGGGATGAGGGGATAGGACGATACATCCTCTGCGACGACGACGGTGGTCGCCTCTGCGACGAGGACGTCGGTTGTTGCGGTCTCTGCAACCCCACCAGAGTCTGCAATTCCGTATTCACGGAGTAGTTCGTCCGTTGCGATCCGAAGATCGGTCCCGATCCGGATCCTTCTCCCCGGCCCGATCCTTCGCCCCTGCCAAATCCGTCGCCGCGTCCGAGATTGTTGCCTGATCCTGCCGGAGATGTGCCGGATCCTTGCCCCTTCAAAAACGAAAGAAATATTAGAAAGTAATTAGCACTAAAAATATTTCGAATTAAAACCTACTTACATGGTGACGTCCCTGCTGGTAAATCATCTGAGACAAGTGTGCAATCGAGTTTTGCATCATTCGCATATCTTCATCCCTCTTCAGACTCGCCTCTCTCGCTTCAATGACCTGCTGCTCAAGTCTCCTGTTCATCTCTTTTTCTTCGCGGAGTTCATTCTGAATCTCCGAAATCGCAGCCATAGATGGCACATGTGAAGAGGAACCTCCTGCTGCAGTCGGATCGGACGAGATGGTCGAGCTACGAAAACTCGGATCCACAACCAAATTGATGCCATAGAACTGGCCGTGCGCTCTCCCTCCTGAAACGGCCATCCAATCCACCAAACTATCTCCGGTATTCGGGAACCAATCAGGACCGTGCTTCTCCGTCATACGTGCAGCATATGCATCCTAAAAATAATAATTACTACATAAATATCTAATTACGTCTTAAATAAAATAAGTAATTGTAAATAAAAGAAATGTACCATTACGCGCACACTTTTTCCGTCGACGAATTGGATTTCTCCTTGGGAATTTCGTTCTTTGCGAACTTTGCCCTTCTTATATACGTCGAGGAACCCAATTGGACGTCCCGGATTTTGTTCCTCCTAATTAACATTTATATATTATAATAATTTATAAATAATATAATTTGTATAAATGTAAAAAAAATAATATACCATTTTTTTCTTGTGGGCGGCGAGAGAAATCGAGCCGGTGGTGCTATGACCGCGTTCTGCACTATTGTTCCGATTTCTTCTATTCCGAGCGGACGACTCAATCCACGCTTGATCGGAGATCCAAGTCCGACACATGTTCACCCAAGCAGCTGCAGTGCACCACAATGGCTTCGTCTGCGTGATTGCGGCTTCTGATTCGATCCACCTCCTCATGTCCTGTCCGGCGACCGATTCCGCCATGTGTCGAGCGTCTCTCATGATATGTCTATGACGCTGAGCCGCCCAAGAATTCAATTGATTTTCGCAGAGTGTCACCACCTCACCGTCCGCCCAATGATAACGTTTCTGAAAAATATATATAATAGTTATGAAATAATTATAAAGAATTGATATATACATATATATATATATACCATTATTTCGTCATGAACAACACGCCTGTTTGGCTCAGGCCATAAGGGCCAACGAATCCAACCACCATCGTTGTGGCTCTTCAAGAAGTACGTCAAATCACGCGACAATCTGGAACCGTAGTTACCTACTTAAAATTATACAATATATTATATCACATTAATATTAGAATTACAACATAAAATTACTACCTGGAACCATAACCATGAAAGAACTTCCGGTTCACGCAATCGGAAGCGTCTCATCGGTAATCCTGGTAGCGTGGTATCGTGAACGATTCTCACGCACAGGCAATGCTCGAGCCTCGGCTTCATCCTCGACATCAGTTGGCGCGTCGTTCCCGCCCTCTACCTCATCTTCGACATCAGCTGTCGGGTCCACGTCCCGGTGGGGATTACTCGGGACATACTCGTCAATCGGATCTTGCCTCTCACCATCGTCGTAATGATCACCTCCTCGTCCACGTCCGGTACGAGTGAAAACCATGACCTGAATAAATAAAAAAAATATATCATATTAGAACATAATCACAACGGATCAATTTATATTATTTTGTTCGAAAAACATATCATACTTGATAAAAACATAATCAAGATAACAAACACATTGAACACGTCAATAAATATAATGTTCGAAAAACGTAAACAACATAATACAAGCATTAAACATAATAATACAAGAAAAAACAACATAATCTAAATAATCTAATCTAATAAAAAGTCATCGACATCCCGCTCAAACGTAGCTTCCTCGGGTACGACTTCATTCACTTCGTCCTCGTCCAACAGTTCAATCTCCCCTGGTACATTGAGCACGCCCACGTCTGTAAGGTTCTGACCACCCCTAACTCTAATTTGCTCTGTTTCTTGAAAATAATCGTTGTTCATCGTTTGAACTCCTGCTACGACAACTTGTGGTTTAGTGTTCACTACGACCCACCAATCTCGTTTGCCATGCGTTTGTGATGGATAATCCATGTAGTACACTTGTAAGGCTTGATGGGCAAAGATAAATGGCTCGTAATACCTGATTTTCGAAGTATGATTCACTTCAACGATTCCGTGTTTCTTATCAACTTTCACGCCACTAACTGGATCGAACCAGTCGCAATGGAACAACACAACTGAGTTGTGCATTATGTGAGGAAATGAGACTTCGACAATTGCATTGATTTCGCCGTAATAATCAATTGCATCGTCTCCCGAACAAATTGCTTTGACGCGCACTCCACTGTTGGTTGTACGTAATTGTCGACTATGAGCTCGGGTGTGGAATCGATATCCATTGCAGTCATACCCTTTGAACATTCGAACACGTTTTTCGGGTCCTAAAGCAATATTACGAACAATATCCGAGTAGTAATCGAGATTTGAAATAACTTTGGATTTCAACCATGATGGCAATTCATTTTCTCGAGTCTTGTATCGAACTCTTTCCGATACATTTCGAGCATGTAACATTTCATCGAATTGTCTATAAAAAAAATTAAGATGATAAATACAAGAACATAACAATATGGAATATAAATGAATTTTCGAACTTACTCGACAAGTTCGGACATTTCAGGAAAGTTCAATATGACATAAAGATGTGCGGCATTGACATTTTTGTCTTCCAACACCTTAAATGTGCCTCCCATTGAACGACCCGGATAATCGAAAATGGTGTAGTTATCATTTGAGGAATCCATAACATCGAAATGTCGGGATGGACGATTCGCACGAGTCTGAACCTCATGATCAAAATACAACGAACAAAAATTTGACACTTCTTCTATCAAATAATTCTCAACAATCGAACCCTCCACTCGTGCTTTGTTTCTCACCTTCCTTTTCAATCTCCGTAAGCATCTTTCGAACGGATACATCCATCTATAAGAGACGGGACCACCCATTCGAGCCTCATACGCTAGATGCACGACAAGATGTTCCATCGAGTCGAAAAAACTAGGAGGAAAAATTTTCTCCAACTTGCACATGGTAAGAACGATACTTTCTTCCATTTCTTGCAAATGAACCGGGTCCAATTCGGTCGAACAAATATCACGAAAAAAATTACTCAATTCCACTAAGGGCTCCCGGACACAATCCGGGATCAAATCTCTTAAGGCCACTGGCAGAAGTCTCTGCATAAAAATGTGACAATCATGGCTTTTCAAACCATGTACGTTCATAGTTTGCATGTTAACGCATCTCGTCCAATTGCCTGCATACCCGTCCGGAAAACGTAATTTTTGCAACCACTCATAAACCAACGTTTTTCCATCCTTGTCTACACAATATTTGGCTCTAGGTTTACCAATTCGACCACTATCGTGTGATACAAGCTCTAACTCTGGACGAGAACAAATTATCGCAACATCTAATCGAGATTTGGCATTGTCTTTCGTTTTATTTTTCACATCAAATACAGTGTTGAACACATTACCAAACACATTAGCCTCAATGTGCATCACATCAAGATTGTGTCTAACAGAATTCGTAGACCAATACGGCAATTCCCAAAAAATACTCCGTTTCGTCCAATGGTGTGTCTGGCCATATCCCGGAATTTTTTCCTTCTCAATTCTATTCCTTCGTACAACAATCCTTTCGAGTTTATCGAGATTATCCAATTCATCGCGAATCTCCACACCGGATCGACGCGGGGGAGGCGTACTACGTTCTATCCTATTTTTGGTGAAAGAATTTTTCTGCTTACGAAATGGATGGTTATGAGGCAAAAATTGGCGGTGACAATCAAACCAACTTTGCTTCCTACCATTAGCGAGACTGAATGATTTTGTGTTTTCCATACACACAGGACAAGCCAATCTGCCGTGAGTTGACCAACCGGAAACCATACCGTAGGCCGGAAAATCGTTTATCGTCCAAAATAAAGCAGCCCTCATCATGAAATTATTCTCTCGATACGAATCATATGTTAGAATCCCATTTTCCCACAACATTTTAAGCTCGTCAATTAAGGGACTCAACATAACATCAATTTTGTCGCCTGGATGATCTGGTCCGGGAATAACCAGGGTAAGAAATACGTTACGATCTTTCAAACACATTCCAGGAGGTAGATTATAAGGAACAATAAAAACAGGCCAACAAGAATAAGGCCTGCCGCTCGATAAAGTGTACGGACAAAAACCATCCGTGGATAACCCTAGCCGAACATTACGAGGTTCTACAGAAAAATCAGGATAGGTTGAATCAAAAACTTTCCACATTTCAGCATCTGACGGATGAACCATCAAATTGGGATTCTCACGTTTTCCATCAAGGTACCACGTCATGTGCTTCGAGGTATCCTTAGCCATAAAACACCTCTGCAATCTGGGTGTCAGTGGAAGATAACGCAAAACTTTGCAGGGAACAACTCCACCTTTCTTCCCTTCTTCTGCCGGTTTGAAACGAGATTTACCACAATAATCGCACGTGTCTTTGTTAATGTTCGCTCCGTAGAACAACATGCAATTATCAGGACAGACATGGATTTTTTCATATCCCATTCCTAAATTCTTCACTAGTTTTTTCGATTCGTGAAAACTACTTGGAAAATCATTGCCCGAAGGAATTATGTGAGATGAAATTACGTGCATAATCTTGTCGAAAGCATCCTTAGTCACCTCACATTCGGATTTTATACTCAGCAACATTGAAACAATCGACATTACGGAAGATTGAGTATCTCGAAAATCTTTCCATAACGGACGTTCTGAATCGTGAAGCATCTCGAAAAAACGCGCGGCTTCGGGGTTAGGCGGTTCGGTAGCATTCCAATCAAAAGAAGGACCAGCAACATCATGAACCATCTGTTCCATTGGATTGAGAGTTCTCGGAGAAAAGGTACGTGCACATGATCGTGTCGACTCGCCATGCCTTATCCATACGAAATAATTCGGAAGAAATCCGTTTGTACAGAGATGGATTATTATTTCGTTACGAGGAAGGAAAATACCATTCTGACAATTTGCACACGGACAACGTACACAAGGAGTACCATCCCTTTGTTTTTCGACATTGCCGGTTCGAGCAAAAACAATTTCTAAAAAATTCGTCATTCCGTCAAAAAAATCGGATTCACGGCATTATCTAGAATACGTTGATACATCCAAGAACGTCCCGCCTCCATAACTAATATCTAATTAATATTCGAAAAAGATTTGGCCTAAGTTTTTTCCTTTAAGGAAATTGGACCAATAAATGATTCGAAAGACCTCGTATATTAACAGACTAAGATTTCACTTAAAATCTAACGGAACGAGGGAAGTGAAACAAAAAAACCTAATTTTATATAATTTTTTCAATGTATTGATCAACTAAATTTATAAATATTTTATAATCTTACTAGACTCATTTACTCTACAATAACTAATTTTATATAATATTTTATAATCTTACATAACTAAATATTTATTATAATTTCAAATTTGAATACATTTATAATTGTATTAAAATTTAATATATATCATATGTAAAACTATTTTATCAATTTACTCTACAATAATTTCTTTTGTATAGATAATAATTGAAATATAAACACATATATGATTTAATTCATACATATTAACTAAAAATTTATTACAATTTAATTTTTTAATACATAACAATTATTTATAAATTAATTTAAAAGTAAATTGATTTTCAATACACAATAATTATTTTTGAAATGAATACATAATTTGAACCTAAGAAATTAAATTTGAAATCTACAATAAATATTTCAATTTTCATTTTTAAAATTTTATTTGAAGTTCTCTTTGAATTCATAATATTTCCAAATATATATACACAAGTTGATCAATACATTGAAAACAAAATAAAATATGTATACTTATAATCCTAACTAATCAATTTTTTCCTAAAACTCTAACTATCCTACTAAACATATACAATAGATTTACAATTTACTAAACAAATTTTTTTTATAAAATCTAAATATTAACCTTTTCTAGCTTCTCTTCAAGTTCTTCTTTCGATTTCCTCTTCCTCTTCTTCCGAAAAAGCCTTCTCTTCCTGTTATTCCGAAATGCCTTTTCTTCCTCTTCTTCCAAATCCCTTCTCTTCTTCTACCAAGTTCCTCTTCTACCAAGTCCCGAAAATCCCTGCCAAATAATATAACTTTAAAATAATATAACTTCAAAATAAACTGTAATAAAAATACACTTAAAAAATATATAACTTTAAAATTACACTGAAAAATATTCCTGCAAACCCAAATAATATAACTTTATAATTAAACCTGACAGATTTATAAAATATATATAATTTTAAAATCTAAAAAAATAAATTGTAATAAAAACTAAAACTAAAACTAAACTGTACAATAAAACCTAACAAATTAAAACAAAACTGTATTAAAATCAAAAATTATAACCTACAAAACTCAAAAAAACGATAAAACCACGGAAATTACACGAAAACAAAATCATAAAAACTGTTAAATATCGAGCAATAATCTGACATATTAAAAAAAAAACATAACTTAAAAATTACCAAATAATATAAACTATATAAATAATTTCTAACAGATTTAAAATCACAAAACAAGATTTAAAACCAAACAGATTTAAAAACTATATAATAAAACCTAACAGATTTAAATACTAACAGATTCAAAATAGAAGTGATAAAAATTAAAAAAACCAAATAATATAACCTAGAAATAACCCTAAACCAGATAAAAAACCGCAAAACCTTCAAAGAAACCACAAAACCAGATAATAAACCATAAACTACACAAAAATAACCCTAAAAATCTTTTTATTCAACACAAAAATTAACAGATCTAACAAAAAAATAAACGAACAACTGTCTAAAAACCCCTCAAAAAAAATACAAAACTAGAAATAAAACCCAACTAAGAGATCGAATCATACCTGTAGGAGCAGAGACGAAGACGAAACCGGGAAGAAACACCATCGAGAGCACTTGTTGCAGGGAAATGTCGTGACGCCGTGGCTACATGTTGCAAGAGAGGGCGAGAGGGAGATTAGGCTTCTAAGAGAGGCTGAGGGCGAGAGGGAGATTTGAGATTATTTAGAGAGCACGAGGGAGACGGTTATTAGGGTTTAGAGATGGGAGAGGGGCTGGGAGGGGGAAGACAGAGTGAGGGTGAGAGAGAGAGAGGGAGAAAAGAAGAGAGTAATGAGACAACGTAAATATATTTGGGGCGGGCCGTAGGAAAGGCTTTTGGTACGGGTATAATGCTTTGGCACGGGCCGTAGGAAAGTCAAAAGCTGACACGTCGTACGAGGCGCGGGAATTTGGGACGGTGTATTATGTTGCTACGGGCCGTAGGAAATTCAAAAACAGACACGTGGCACGAGGCGCGGGAATTTGGGACGGTTCCCTGTTGTGGTACGGGCCGTAGGAAATTCAAAAGCTGACACGTCGTACGAGGCGCGGGAATTTGGGACGGTGCCCTGTTTTGCTACGGGCCGTAGGAAATTCAAAAACAGACACGTGTCACGAGGCGCCGGAATTTGAATATTTTGGGACGGGGCTTCAATTTTGGAACGGGCCGTCGCTTCAGGTTGGGACGGGGTTTCAGATTTCGTACGGGCCGTTGCTTCAAATTGGGGCGGGGCTTCGGTGTTGGTACGGGCCGTAACTAATATGTGGGACGGGGAACACATGTTGGGACGGGCCGTCCCAAATTGTTGGGACGGTATATCCTTTTTCCTACGGTCCCGTAGTTAATTAGGTACGGTTCTTGGGACGGCCCGTACCAATAGGACTGAGATTTTGCTACGGCCCGTCCCCAAATGGCTGATATGTTGTAGTGTACCATTCAAAATACCAAACACATTCTGATTCAGGACAATATATATGACTCAAAATCACTGCTTCCATAAATAAACACATCAAAGTAAGTACCATCGTCGTTTTAGCTAAGATTTCGATCCGGGCCGTGATTGGACGGTCCAAATAATGCATGGATGAGATATTGTCCAATGGGCATTGGACATGCTCCGGATATGGAGTTAACAGAACCGTCATAATTAATCTTGCAAAAAGTCATCGTGATCAAAGCTGATGGTTAAGAAGATATTTGGACATCTTTTTATGCCCAAAAGGCTTTGGGCAAGTTCCGACCCCATAAAATACAGATGAAGACTAATTTAATCTTGGAAAAATATACTTGGCCCCGCAAACTAAAAAAAAAAACCTTGATGATGTGACAAAAGTGAGTTAAATGAATTGATTAGCCTTTCTAATTGACTCAATTAAATATTAATTGACACGTTTAATTGACACGTAAATAATTTATAATATATTAATATTAGTACATGTTAATTGACGTGTCAATTCAATTAAACGATTAACTAAATCGCTAATTGAGACAATTAATAATACTAATCAATCAATTTAATTCACTTTTGCCACCTCATTAAGACTCATATTTTAAGTTTTGAGGACTGAATATGTAACCCCTTTAATTCCAGCACGGATTGGGACTAAGCCAAATTGATGGCCATTTAGAAATTGATTGGCTTATACTAGGAAATAGTTTTATCTTTTGGCAATCCATGTCATACATGCCAATATCGTGAGGATATTGAAGTCCAGCTCTTTTCTTTAGCCTGCAGATATCTAGATGGAAGTTATTATCTGCAAAATATATGCAATTTTTCTTGCTTTGGGGATATAGACATGGGTCCAAAGATATCGTGTTGTTGGAACCAATAAACAACATCTGATCATTTAGGTTTCTTATTTCTTCCCATGTCTTGATTTTTTCATTAGCATTGTCAGATTGTGCATCTACTAACTTGTAAACCTTAAAACCAATTGTTCTAAAACTATCTTCTATGTTATCTTCGGATATTCTAACAACTAGTAGTAACTCTCCAAGTGATTCTACAAGATATTTTCGACATCCTAAATATAATTTGAACAATGCAATTATGGTTTCCTTCGTAATTGGACTCATTTCGATGGAATAAAGTTTTCCAAAATGATCGATGACATATAGTAAACCTTTATGAATAATTCCATCATTAATAAAAGGTACCAAGGCATCAAGTTTTTTCCATTTTTTATCATTAATTTTACAAATGAATAGTGTTGTTTCAAATGAATACAATGCAATAATTAAGCAATTTTCTTGATCGAGTACCGGATCAGAGGATATATAAATTTTCCTCACAAATTCAAGTGAATGTTTCTCATCGTACGGAGGAAAGTACAGTTTTTGAGAAGTAGTCACCGGTGGTAGAGATATTTGTGTCCTAGTTAGAGGATTGAATAAGTTCATTTGTAAATCTTCAAATCCTATAGTTGCTAACCAGCCGTTGGCTGATCCCATAATAAATCTACTACTTAGCCCGGATATATGAAGTTCACTGATCTTTTGCTCAGTAATACTATACAAATATTGTATATTGTCATCTTGTTCGTCGAAATGGAGGAGCATGGGAATGGGGTTATTCTTGGGCAACAAATGGTAGATTTGAAAATTGTAGGGGAGATGAGAGCTTATATTTTTAGCAAAAGAACGCCATGTTTTACAAACAGAAGTGAAATTTATAAAAGTTCGACTCGTATGTATTTTGTTTATTATCTCATCTATAGTATTTTCAGGAAGGTCAGTCCAATCTGGCGACACGGAAGTTTCCTATATAGGAAAATATAAACGAACTTAGTAACACTTCCTCAATAAAATGACAATAAAGAACAAAAAACAAGATCACAAACTTAGAAAAACAAATTTCTTATAATTTCTTGTACCTGTATATTGTCAGTTTGTTCAATGAGAGTAAACTCATCAATTTTGTTATTGTCGTCAAGCAAACCATCTTTCATTAGTCCTGAAATATCCAAAGAGTACAATGTAAGCATAATTAAAGTATATACTTATTTCAAGCAAATTACTCATAAATTATCACGAGATTTAGATCGATCGGTTTCGGATCAAATAAGAAACACAAAAATGTGACATTGCTGAAAAGCGCCTATACCTAATGGGTAAAGCCTCTCTTCCCATTTACTCGCTACCCATTATGTGAGGAGGAGTAGACGAGAAGGTTCAAGTTTTATTCACAAATGCAAAGTCAACAAGAGGAGTCGTTGATAAGTTCAAACCACAAGAACAATAGTTTGAAGTAGGGTAGAAATAAAATATAATTTTGGAGAGTCCTATGATAGAAAAATGTTTGGTTGTGAACTGATTTATAGCCTTGTCAATGGCCAACCCGAAAGAGTTGTGAAGTGGAACGGTAATTCTTCTTCTCAACAGTCTTGTCGATGGTCAACCAAAGTCAAAATACTAAAATATTTTCTCTCATACAAAAAGTACTCTGTATTTTTAGCATTGTCGATGGTCAACCGAAGTTTAACTAAAGAAACACTTTACTTCAGACAAGAACTAAAGAAACACTTTACTTCATACAAGAAATATTCTTAATTTCTCAGCAGTCTTGTCGATAACTGGCCTTAGCATTAATTGGGAAAAAATAACTTTCACAACAATTCGCATCCCAACGACTCATGACGAAACAATATCGACAATGCTTAGATGTAAGAAGAAAAAATTTACAATCAAAAATCTTCTTACTACCCCCTTGATACAAAAAATACAAGGCCGAATAGCCACATGGAAAAGTAAGTTCCTTTCGCTTGGGGGAAAGAATAACTTTAATAAAAACTATTTTGAATGCCTTTTCGATTTATATGATGCAAGTCCTTAATCTTCCCATATGGGTCATCAAAGAACTATACAAACTTATAAGAACTTTTCTTTGGTCGAGGACGGACAAACTAAATACGGGAAATTTTTTGATAAATTGGCAAACCGTGAGTCTTCCTAAAAAATGTGGTGGCCAAGGTATTCTCAACATTCAAATAATCAATGAAGCCCTCATACAAAAATTCCTATGGAAGATAGATGATGGGCAAGCAAGCAAGCGTTTGGGCTATTTATGCCGAAAAAATATATGGAATGGAGGATGCACAAACACTTGCTAACATTCCTGTGTCGGAACTCTACCCCTTTATTAAAGACTTAAAACAAATGCTCCCCACGTACTTGGAATTTACTGAAAGAAATGGTATATTAAATATGATTGAATGGAGATGGAAGCCCACAAAAACTTTCTCAACGAGCTCGGCGTATGCCAAGCTCCACGACTCAGGAATTAGATCCTTTTGGCAGAAACAAGTGTGGCAAGCCAAAGCGCCTTTAAATGCGAGATTTTTCAAATGGCTAACGTTGCACAGACGAATAAATACTACCGAGTTACTCCAAAGAAAAGGGTGGCCACACGTGGATCGCTGTCAATTATGCACTAGCCTACATGAAACAACAGATCATCTACTAGTGGAATGTAGTTATACTAAAGCGGTTTGGCGCTTAGTAGGGATAATAAACAGGGACAACACCACACCGCGGAACACAGGTTCCATACTAGATACGTGGAATGAATCGCGAGCAAAAATGGGGGCTACAAGTCGTAGAATATGGGACACACGTTGGATCTCAACGCTATGACACATTTGGAAAGAAAAAAATACAAGAATTTTCCGCAACAAGAAAATGTCTTCTAGACTCGTAGCACTACAAGCAATGGAACAAGCAAGGCTATGGAGTAAGATGACCTAGTGACAGAAGCGCTCTCGAAGCCCATACTATCAAGACGAATTCAACTTGATTTTTTTTTTTACCTTTTATTCTTTTCCTTTCTTTTCTTTTCTTTTTTACTTACACACACTAAATACTTTTTAAATATCATTATTTTATATATGAAATTTCAAAGTCGGTGAT
Source organism: Luzula sylvatica (assembly GCA_946800325.1). Classification (NCBI taxonomy): domain Eukaryota; kingdom Viridiplantae; phylum Streptophyta; class Magnoliopsida; order Poales; family Juncaceae; genus Luzula; species Luzula sylvatica. Next base: position 54,526,520 of record OX326960.1, on the reverse strand, counting down.
GCCGTCTTAAAAAAAAAAACATCGATCTCGAGAGAGAGGAGAAAGAGAGAGACCTTTTGTTAACCACTTCAGACCTTTTGTTAACCACTTTAACATAATAATCATGACTGATTGCGATAGAATATAAAAAAGAACTTTCGAGAGATCTAAATTAATTGAACTCTTTTCTTATATTTATAATTATAAGTATGGTCCAATAAACAAAAACGACATGACATGCTGGTATTGCGGTGTATTTTTTTACTTATATTGGAAATTTTGTAACCACATATGTTATATCCCGTTTTGTTTTTTTCCTGCAATAATTTTTGTGAGGATTGTTCACAATTATAGCTATTTACTTTTAATCAACTATATTTAGTTATTTTAAAGGTTATTTACAATTACATTTCATGCGTCCAGAACTTTTTCACGAACTATTTTCTTATCTTTTGGTACTTTTATTTTTTCCGAATCCGACGAGGCACCGTCAGATAAGCCTATTGCATTCAGAATGAGGAAACTCATAGAACTCATCTTGAGAGAGAGAGAGTCGTCGCCTAGAAGCTAGACACCATGGGATCCTTACTGCCACTCTTTTCCGAGATCGATCGTTCTCTCTTCACCGCCCAATCATCTTTCGAAGCCACTCGCTACATTCTCCGAGAATGAAAAGCGAAGAAGCAAACAACAAGAAGCAAGAAGCCGGACCCTGACAAATTCACTGCCGTGAATCAATCTCGAGTTTCCTCCTGTTAATGGCCGTGAATCGATCTTCTGTACAGGGATTTCTGTCAATGTCCAGGCTTTCTCTCAATTTTCATCATTTTTTTCAATTTCCAATTTTTGCCTAATTAGAGTAGTTAATTTAATAGTTGTTTTTGCCAATTTTGTCAGTTTTCTTTTTGTCAATTTAGAGTTTTGTGACGGGTGTTTCAACAATTCAAATTTGGAATAGTTCCTTTCACCCAAATCGGATCAGATGTATAACTAAACATATTGAAGATCATTTGGAAATCAAATAGGCAACGTTTGAGGCTTTAATTACGCATATTGGAGATTTATTGGGTTTACTATTTCAAAATCGATGATAAATCTGACCCGAGTGAATTTGACAGGTGTAATTAAAATATTTTTGGTACGGGCAAAAACCGTCCCAATCATGTCCAAAACCGTCCCAATAATACTTTCGCTACGGTGGGCCGTCCCAACAGACCCGTACCAACCGGGGGCGTACCTGTCAGCTACGGGCCGTCCCAATATGACTTTTGGGACGGTGATATGTGGGACGGGCCGTCCCAAATTTATGGTTGACGTGACTGTGTTCAGAGTAGTACGTGTCAGGGTTTTTCCTACGGGCCGTCCCAAATGCTTCACGAGTTTGCTACGGGCCGTCCCAAATCCTTGCGCCACGTTTCAGCACTACCCAATTTATTAATTATATATTTATATATTCAATTATTATTTAATAATTTTATATTTATATATTCAATTATTATTTAATAATTTTATATTTATATATTTATATATTTAATAGTTTTATATTTATAATTTTATATTTATATATTTAATTATTATCTAATAATTATATATTGATATATTTAATTATATAATTACATAATTATATATAATTATATAATTATATAATTATATAATTTTATATATAATTATATAATTATATAATTATATATAATTATATAATTATATATATAATTATATATTTAATTATATATAATTATATAATTATATAATTATTTAATTATATATAATTGTATATATAATTATATAATTGTATATATAATTATTTAATTAGGAAATTACGAACATAAAAAAAAAACGAACAAAAACAAACAAAAAATCCCAACAATTCGACAGACACAAACCACAATTCGACCAACACAAACCACAATTCGACATACACAAACCACAAACATAAATTCTTACAAACACAAATCTCTCATAAACTTACTACAAATGGAGGTCATCTTCATCATCAGGTGGCGCGAAGAACGGATTCGTAATCATATCCTAAACAAAACAAAAAAACAGTTTCGATGAACTATATATATATACTATAATAATTTATTATTTATGTATATACTTACATTCCAATTCTGTGGCTGGGATGAGGGGATAGGACGATACATCCTCTGCGACGACGACGGTGGTCGCCTCTGCGACGAGGACGTCGGTTGTTGCGGTCTCTGCAACCCCACCAGAGTCTGCAATTCCGTATTCACGGAGTAGTTCGTCCGTTGCGATCCGAAGATCGGTCCCGATCCGGATCCTTCTCCCCGGCCCGATCCTTCGCCCCTGCCAAATCCGTCGCCGCGTCCGAGATTGTTGCCTGATCCTGCCGGAGATGTGCCGGATCCTTGCCCCTTCAAAAACGAAAGAAATATTAGAAAGTAATTAGCACTAAAAATATTTCGAATTAAAACCTACTTACATGGTGACGTCCCTGCTGGTAAATCATCTGAGACAAGTGTGCAATCGAGTTTTGCATCATTCGCATATCTTCATCCCTCTTCAGACTCGCCTCTTTCGCTTCAATGACCTGCTGCTCAAGTCTCCTGTTCATCTCTTTTTCTTCGCGGAGTTCATTCTGAATCTCCGAAATCGCAGCCATAGATGGCACATGTGAAGAGGAACCTCCTGCTGCAGTCGGATCGGACGAGATGGTCGAGCTACGAAAACTCGGATCCACAACCGAATTGATGCCATAGAACTGGCCGTGCGCTCTCCCTCCTGAAACGGCCATCCAATCCACCAAACTATCTCCGGTATTCGGGAACCAATCAGGACCGTGCTTCTCCGTCATACGTGCAGCATATGCATCCTAAAAATAATAATTACTACATAAATATCTAATTACGTCTTAAATAAAATAAGTAATTGTAAATAAAAGAAATGTACCATTACGCGCACACTTTTTCCGTCGACGAATTGGATTTCTCCTTGGGAATTTCGTTCTTTGCGAACTTTGCCCTTCTTATATACGTCGAGGAACCCAATTGGACGTCCCGGATTTTGTTCCTCCTAATTAACATTTATATATTATAATAATTTATAAATAATATAATTTGTATAAATGTAAAAAAAATAATATACCATTTTTTTCTTGTGGGCGGCGAGAGAAATCGAGCCGGTGGTGCTATGACCGCGTTCTGCACTATTGTTCCGATTTCTTCTATTCCGAGCGGACGACTCAATCCACGCTTGATCGGAGATCCAAGTCCGACACATGTTCACCCAAGCAGCTGCAGTGCACCACAATGGCTTCGTCTGCGTGATTGCGGCTTCTGATTCGATCCACCTCCTCATGTCCTGTCCGGCGACCGATTCCGCCATGTGTCGAGCGTCTCTCATGATATGTCTATGACGCTGAGCCGCCCAAGAATTCAATTGATTTTCGCAGAGTGTCACCACCTCACCGTCCGCCCAATGATAACGTTTCTGAAAAATATATATAATAGTTATGAAATAATTATAAAGAATTGATATATACATATATATATATATACCATTATTTCGTCATGAACAACACGCCTGTTTGGCTCAGGCCATAAGGGCCAACGAATCCAACCACCATCGTTGTGGCTCTTCAAGAAGTACGTCAAATCACGCGACAATCTGGAACCGTAGTTACCTACTTAAAATTATACAATATATTATATCACATTAATATTAGAATTACAACATAAAATTACTACCTGGAACCATAACCATGAAAGAACTTCCGGTTCGCGCAATCGGAAGCGTCTCATCGGTAATCCTGGTAGCGTGGTATCGTGAACGATTCTCACGCACAGGCAATGCTCGAGCCTCGGCTTCATCCTCGACATCAGTTGGCGCGTCGTTCCCGCCCTCTACCTCATCTTCGACATCAGCTGTCGGGTCCACGTCCCGGTGGGGATTACTCGGGACATACTCGTCAATCGGATCTTGCCTCTCACCATCGTCGTAATGATCACCTCCTCGTCCACATCCGGTACGAGTGAAAACCATGACCTGAATAAATAAAAAAAATATATCATATTAGAACATAATCACAACGGATCAATTTATATTATTTTGTTCGAAAAACATATCATACTTGATAAAAACATAATCAAGATAACAAACACATTGAACACGTCAATAAATATAATGTTCGAAAAACGTAAACAACATAATACAAGCATTAAACATAATAATACAAGAAAAAACAACATAATCTAAATAATCTAATCTAATAAAAAGTCATCGACATCCCGCTCAAACGTAGCTTCCTCGGGTACGACTTCATTCACTTCGTCCTCGTCCAACAGTTCAATCTCCCCTGGTACATTGAGCACGCCCACGTCTGTAAGGTTCTGACCACCCCTAACTCTAATTTGCTCTGTTTCTTGAAAATAATCGTTGTTCATCGTTTGAACTCCTGCTACGACAACTTGTGGTTTAGTGTTCACTACGACCCACCAATCTCGTTTGCCATGCGTTTGTGATGGATAATCCATGTAGTACACTTGTAAGGCTTGATGGGCAAAGATAAATGGCTCGTAATACCTGATTTTCGAAGTATGATTCACTTCAACGATTCCGTGTTTCTTATCAACTTTCACGCCACTAACTGGATCGAACCAGTCGCAATGGAACAACACAACTGAGTTGTGCATTATGTGAGGAAATGAGACTTCGACAATTGCATTGATTTCGCCGTAATAATCAATTGCATCGTCTCCCGAACAAATTGCTTTGACGCGCACTCCACTGTTGGTTGTACGTAATTGTCGACTATGAGCTCGGGTGTGGAATCGATATCCATTGCAGTCATACCCTTTGAACATTCGAACACGTTTTTCGGGTCCTAAAGCAATATTACGAACAATATCCGAGTAGTAATCGAGATTTGAAATAACTTTGGATTTCAACCATGATGGCAATTCATTTTCTCGAGTCTTGTATCGAACTCTTTCCGATACATTTCGAGCATGTAACATTTCATCGAATTGTCTATAAAAAAAATTAAGATGATAAATACAAGAACATAACAATATGGAATATAAATGAATTTTCGAACTTACTCGACAAGTTCGGACATTTCAGGAAAGTTCAATATGACATAAAGATGTGCGGCATTGACATTTTTGTCTTCCAACACCTTAAATGTGCCTCCCATTGAACGACCCGGATAATCGAAAATGGTGTAGTTATCATTTGAGGAATCCATAACATCGAAATGTCGGGATGGACGATTCGCACGAGTCTGAACCTCATGATCAAAATACAACGAACAAAAATTTGACACTTCTTCTATCAAATAATTCTCAACAATCGAACCCTCCACTCGTGCTTTGTTTCTCACCTTCCTTTTCAATCTCCGTAAGCATCTTTCGAACGGATACATCCATCTATAAGAGACGGGACCACCCATTCGAGCCTCATACGCTAGATGCACGACAAGATGTTCCATCGAGTCGAAAAAACTAGGAGGAAAAATTTTCTCCAACTTGCACATGGTAAGAACGATACTTTCTTCCATTTCTTGCAAATGAACCGGGTCCAATTCGGTCGAACAAATATCACGAAAAAAATTACTCAATTCCACTAAGGGCTCCCAGACACAATCCGGGATCAAATCTCTTAAGGCCACTGGCAGAAGTCTCTGCATAAAAATGTGACAATCATGGCTTTTCAAACCATGTACGTTCATAGTTTGCATGTTAACGCATCTCGTCCAATTGCCTGCATACCCGTCCGGAAAACGTAATTTTTGCAACCACTCATAAACCAACGTTTTTCCATCCTTGTCTACACAATATTTGGCTCTAGGTTTACCAATTCGACCACTATCGTGTGATACAAGCTCTAACTCTGGACGAGAACAAATTATCGCAACATCTAATCGAGATTTGGCATTGTCTTTCGTTTTATTTTTCACATCAAATACAGTGTTGAACACATTACCAAACACATTAGCCTCAATGTGCATCACATCAAGATTGTGTCTAACAGAATTCGTAGACCAATACGGCAATTCCCAAAAAATACTCCGTTTCGTCCAATGGTGTGTCTGGCCATATCCCGGAATTTTTTCCTTCTCAATTCTATTCCTTCGTACAACAATCCTTTCGAGTTTATCGAGATTATCCAATTCATCGCGAATCTCCACACCGGATCGACGCGGGGGAGGCGTACTACGTTCTATCCTATTTTTGGTGAAAGAATTTTTCTGCTTACGAAATGGATGGTTATGAGGCAAAAATTGGCGGTGACAATCAAACCAACTTTGCTTCCTACCATTAGCGAGACTGAATGATTTTGTGTTTTCCATACACACAGGACAAGCCAATCTGCCGTGAGTTGACCAACCGGAAACCATACCGTAGGCCGGAAAATCGTTTATCGTCCAAAATAAAGCAGCCCTCATCATGAAATTATTCTCTCGATACGAATCATATGTTAGAATCCCATTTTCCCACAACATTTTAAGCTCGTCAATTAAGGGACTCAACATAACATCAATTTTGTCGCCTGGATGATCTGGTCCGGGAATAACCAGGGTAAGAAATACGTTACGATCTTTCAAACACATTCCAGGAGGTAGATTATAAGGAACAATAAAAACAGGCCAACAAGAATAAGGCCTGCCGCTCGATAAAGTGTACGGACAAAAACCATCCGTGGATAACCCTAGCCGAACATTACGAGGTTCTACAGAAAAATCAGGATAGGTTGAATCAAAAACTTTCCACATTTCAGCATCTGACGGATGAACCATCAAATTGGGATTCTCACGTTTTCCATCAAGGTACCACGTCATGTGCTTCGAGGTATCCTTAGCCATAAAACACCTCTGCAATCTGGGTGTCAGTGGAAGATAACGCAAAACTTTGCAGGGAACAACTCCACCTTTCTTCCCTTCTTCTGCCGGTTTGAAACGAGATTTACCACAATAATCGCACGTGTCTTTGTTAATGTTCGCTCCGTAGAACAACATGCAATTATCAGGACAGACATGGATTTTTTCATATCCCATTCCTAAATTCTTCACTAGTTTTTTCGATTCGTGAAAACTACTTGGAAAATCATTGCCCGAAGGAATTATGTGAGATGAAATTACGTGCATAATCTTGTCGAAAGCATCCTTAGTCACCTCACATTTGGATTTTATACTCAGCAACATTGAAACAATCGACATTACGGAAGATTGAGTATCTCGAAAATCTTTCCATAACGGACGTTCTGAATCGTGAAGCATCTCGAAAAAACGCGCGGCTTCGGGGTTAGGCGGTTCGGTAGCATTCCAATCAAAAGAAGGACCAGCAACATCATGAACCATCTGTTCCATTGGATTGAGAGTTCTCGGAGAAAAGGTACGTGCACATGATCGTGTCGACTCGCCATGCCTTATCCATACGAAATAATTCGGAAGAAATCCGTTTGTACAGAGATGGATTATTATTTCGTTACGAGGAAGGAAAATACCATTCTGACAATTTGCACACGGACAACGTACACAAGGAGTACCATCCCTTTGTTTTTCGACATTGCCGGTTCGAGCAAAAACAATTTCTAAAAAATTCGTCATTCCGTCAAAAAAATCGGATTCACGGCATTATCTAGAATACGTTGATACATCCAAGAACGTCCCGCCTCCATAACTAATATCTAATTAATATTCGAAAAAGATTTGGCCTAAGTTTTTTCCTTTAAGGAAATTGGACCAATAAATGATTCGAAAGACCTCGTATATTAACAGACTAAGATTTCACTTAAAATCTAACGGAACGAGGGAAGTGAAACAAAAAAACCTAATTTTATATAATTTTTTCAATGTATTGATCAACTAAATTTATAAATATTTTATAATCTTACTAGACTCATTTACTCTACAATAACTAATTTTATATAATATTTTATAATCTTACATAACTAAATATTTATTATAATTTCAAATTTGAATACATTTATAATTGTATTAAAATTTAATATATATCATATGTAAAACTATTTTATCAATTTACTCTACAATAATTTCTTTTGTATAGATAATAATTGAAATATAAACACATATATGATTTAATTCATACATATTAACTAAAAATTTATTACAATTTAATTTTTTAATACATAACAATTATTTATAAATTAATTTAAAAGTAAATTGATTTTCAATACACAATAATTATTTTTGAAATGAATACATAATTTGAACCTAAGAAATTAAATTTGAAATCTACAATAAATATTTCAATTTTCATTTTTAAAATTTTATTTGAAGTTCTCTTTGAATTCATAATATTTCCAAATATATATACACAAGTTGATCAATACATTGAAAACAAAATAAAATATGTATACTTATAATCCTAACTAATCAATTTTTTCCTAAAACTCTAACTATCCTACTAAACATATACAATAGATTTACAATTTACTAAACAAATTTTTTTTATAAAATCTAAATATTAACCTTTTCTAGCTTCTCTTCAAGTTCTTCTTTCGATTTCCTCTTCCTCTTCTTCCGAAAAAGCCTTCTCTTCCTGTTATTCCGAAATGCCTTTTCTTCCTCTTCTTCCAAATCCCTTCTCTTCTTCTACCAAGTTCCTCTTCTACCAAGTCCCGAAAATCCCTGCCAAATAATATAACTTTAAAATAATATAACTTCAAAATAAACTGTAATAAAAATACACTTAAAAAATATATAACTTTAAAATTACACTGAAAAATATTCCTGCAAACCCAAATAATATAACTTTATAATTAAACCTGACAGATTTATAAAATATATATAATTTTAAAATCTAAAAAAATAAATTGTAATAAAAACTAAAACTAAAACTAAACTGTACAATAAAACCTAACAAATTAAAACAAAACTGTATTAAAATCAAAAATTATAACCTACAAAACTCAAAAAAACGATAAAACCACGGAAATTACACGAAAACAAAATCATAAAAACTGTTAAATATCGAGCAATAATCTGACATATTAAAAAAAAAACATAACTTAAAAATTACCAAATAATATAAACTATATAAATAATTTCTAACAGATTTAAAATCACAAAACAAGATTTAAAACCAAACAGATTTAAAAACTATATAATAAAACCTAACAGATTTAAATACTAACAGATTCAAAATAGAAGTGATAAAAATTAAAAAAACCAAATAATATAACCTAGAAATAACCCTAAACCAGATAAAAAACCGCAAAACCTTCAAAGAAACCACAAAACCAGATAATAAACCATAAACTACACAAAAATAACCCTAAAAATCTTTTTATTCAACACAAAAATTAACAGATCTAACAAAAAAATAAACGAACAACTGTCTAAAAACCCCTCAAAAAAAATACAAAACTAGAAATAAAACCCAACTAAGAGATCGAATCATACCTGTAGGAGCAGAGACGAAGACGAAACCGGGAAGAAACACCACCGAGAGCACTTGTTGCAGGGAAATGTCGTGACGCCGTGGCTACATGTTGCAAGAGAGGGCGAGAGGGAGATTAGGCTTCTAAGAGAGGCTGAGGGCGAGAGGGAGATTTGAGATTATTTAGAGAGCACGAGGGAGACGGTTATTAGGGTTTAGAGATGGGAGAGGGGCTGGGAGGGGGAAGACAGAGTGAGGGTGAGAGAGAGAGAGGGAGAAAAGAAGAGAGTAATGAGACAACGTAAATATATTTGGGGCGGGCCGTAGGAAAGGCTTTTGGTACGGGTATAATGCTTTGGCACGGGCCGTAGGAAAGTCAAAAGCTGACACGTCGTACGAGGCGCGGGAATTTGGGACGGTGTATTATGTTGCTACGGGCCGTAGGAAATTCAAAAACAGACACGTGGCACGAGGCGCGGGAATTTGGGACGGTTCCCTGTTGTGGTACGGGCCGTAGGAAATTCAAAAGCTGACACGTCGTACGAGGCGCGGGAATTTGGGACGGTGCCCTGTTTTGCTACGGGCCGTAGGAAATTCAAAAACAGACACGTGTCACGAGGCGCCGGAATTTGAATATTTTGGGACGGGGCTTCAATTTTGGAACGGGCCGTCGCTTCAGGTTGGGACGGGGTTTCAGATTTCGTACGGGCCGTTGCTTCAAATTGGGGCGGGGCTTCGGTGTTGGTACGGGCCGTAACTAATATGTGGGACGGGGAACACATGTTGGGACGGGCCGTCCCAAATTGTTGGGACGGTATATCCTTTTTCCTACGGTCCCGTAGTTAATTAGGTACGGTTCTTGGGACGGCCCGTACCAATAGGACTGAGATTTTGCTACGGCCCGTCCCCAAATGGCTGATATGTTGTAGTGTACCATTCAAAATACCAAACACATTCTGATTCAGGACAATATATATGACTCAAAATCACTGCTTCCATAAATAAACACATCAAAGTAAGTACCATCGTCGTTTTAGCTAAGATTTCGATCCGGGCCGTGATTGGACGGTCCAAATAATGCATGGATGAGATATTGTCCAATGGGCATTGGACATGCTCCGGATATGGAGTTAACAGAACCGTCATAATTAATCTTGCAAAAAGTCATCGTGATCAAAGCTGATGGTTAAGAAGATATTTGGACATCTTTTTATGCCCAAAAGGCTTTGGGCAAGTTCCGACCCCATAAAATACAGATGAAGACTAATTTAATCTTGGAAAAATATACTTGGCCCCGCAAACTAAAAAAAAAAACCTTGATGATGTGACAAAAGTGAGTTAAATGAATTGATTAGCCTTTCTAATTGACTCAATTAAATATTAATTGACACGTTTAATTGACACGTAAATAATTTATAATATATTAATATTAGTACATGTTAATTGACGTGTCAATTCAATTAAACGATTAACTAAATCGCTAATTGAGACAATTAATAATACTAATCAATCAATTTAATTCACTTTTGCCACCTCATTAAGACTCATATTTTAAGTTTTGAGGACTGAATATGTAACCCCTTTAATTCCAGCACGGATTGGGACTAAGCCAAATTGATGGCCATTTAGAAATTGATTGGCTTATACTAGGAAATAGTTTTATCTTTTGGCAATCCATGTCATACATGCCAATATCGTGAGGATATTGAAGTCCAGCTCTTTTCTTTAGCCTGCAGATATCTAGATGGAAGTTATTATCTGCAAAATATATGCAATTTTTCTTGCTTTGGGGATATAGACATGGGTCCAAAGATATCGTGTTGTTGGAACCAATAAACAACATCTGATCATTTAGGTTTCTTATTTCTTCCCATGTCTTGATTTTTTCATTAGCATTGTCAGATTGTGCATCTACTAACTTGTAAACCTTAAAACCAATTGTTCTAAAACTATCTTCTATGTTATCTTCGGATATTCTAACAACTAGTAGTAACTCTCCAAGTGATTCTACAAGATATTTTCGACATCCTAAATATAATTTGAACAATGCAATTATGGTTTCCTTCGTAATTGGACTCATTTCGATGGAATAAAGTTTTCCAAAATGATCGATGACATATAGTAAACCTTTATGAATAATTCCATCATTAATAAAAGGTACCAAGGCATCAAGTTTTTTCCATTTTTTATCATTAATTTTACAAATGAATAGTGTTGTTTCAAATGAATACAATGCAATAATTAAGCAATTTTCTTGATCGAGTACCGGATCAGAGGATATATAAATTTTCCTCACAAATTCAAGTGAATGTTTCTCATCGTACGGAGGAAAGTACAGTTTTTGAGAAGTAGTCACCGGTGGTAGAGATATTTGTGTCCTAGTTAGAGGATTGAATAAGTTCATTTGTAAATCTTCAAATCCTATAGTTGCTAACCAGCCGTTGGCTGATCCCATAATAAATCTACTACTTAGCCCGGATATATGAAGTTCACTGATCTTTTGCTCAGTAATACTATACAAATATTGTATATTGTCATCTTGTTCGTCGAAATGGAGGAGCATGGGAATGGGGTTATTCTTGGGCAACAAATGGTAGATTTGAAAATTGTAGGGGAGATGAGAGCTTATATTTTTAGCAAAAGAACGCCATGTTTTACAAACAGAAGTGAAATTTATAAAAGTTCGACTCGTATGTATTTTGTTTATTATCTCATCTATAGTATTTTCAGGAAGGTCAGTCCAATCTGGCGACACGGAAGTTTCCTATATAGGAAAATATAAACGAACTTAGTAACACTTCCTCAATAAAATGACAATAAAGAACAAAAAACAAGATCACAAACTTAGAAAAACAAATTTCTTATAATTTCTTGTACCTGTATATTGTCAGTTTGTTCAATGAGAGTAAACTCATCAATTTTGTTATTGTCGTCAAGCAAACCATCTTTCATTAGTCCTGAAATATCCAAAGAGTACAATGTAAGCATAATTAAAGTATATACTTATTTCAAGCAAATTACTCATAAATTATCACGAGATTTAGATCGATCGGTTTCGGATCAAATAAGAAACACAAAAATGTGACATTGCTGAAAAGCGCCGATACCTAATGGGTAAAGCCTCTCTTCCCATTTACTCGCTACCCATTATGTGAGGAGGAGTAGACGAGAAGGTTCAAGTTTTATTCACAAATGCAAAGTCAACAAGAGGAGTCGTTGATAAGTTCAAACCACAAGAACAATAGTTTGAAGTAGGGTAGAAATAAAATATAATTTTGGAGAGTCCTATGATAGAAAAATGTTTGGTTGTGAACTGATTTATAGCCTTGTCAATGGCCAACCCGAAAGAGTTGTGAAGTGGAACGGTAATTCTTCTTCTCAACAGTCTTGTCGATGGTCAACCAAAGTCAAATTACTAAAATATTTTCTCTCATACAAAAAGTACTCTGTATTTTTAGCATTGTCGATGGTCAACCGAAGTTTAACTAAAGAAACACTTTACTTCAGACAAGAACTAAAGAAACACTTTACTTCATACAAGAAATATTCTTAATTTCTCAGCAGTCTTGTCGATAACTGGCCTTAGCATTAATTGGGAAAAAATAACTTTCACAACAATTCGCATCCCAACGACTCATGACGAAACAATATCGACAATGCTTAGATGTAAGAAGAAAAAATTTACAATCAAAAATCTTCTTACTACCCCCTTGATACAAAAAATACAAGGCCGAATAGCCACATGGAAAAGTAAGTTCCTTTCGCTTGGGGGAAAGAATAACTTTAATAAAAACTATTTTGAATGCCTTTTCGATTTATATGATGCAAGTCCTTAATCTTCCCATATGGGTCATCAAAGAACTATACAAACTTATAAGAACTTTTCTTTGGTCGAGGACGGACAAACTAAATACGGGAAATTTTTTGATAAATTGGCAAACCGTGAGTCTTCCTAAAAAATGTGGTGGCCAAGGTATTCTCAACATTCAAATAATCAATGAAGCCCTCATACAAAAATTCCTATGGAAGATAGATGATGGGCAAGCAAGCAAGCGTTTGGGCTATTTATGCCGAAAAAATATATGGAATGGAGGATGCACAAACACTTGCTAACATTCCTGTGTCGGAACTCTACCCCTTTATTAAAGACTTAAAACAAATGCTCCCCACGTACTTGGAATTTACTGAAAGAAATGGTATATTAAATATGATTGAATGGAGATGGAAGCCCACAAAAACTTTCTCAACGAGCTCGGCGTATGCCAAGCTCCACGACTCAGGAATTAGATCCTTTTGGCAGAAACAAGTGTGGCAAGCCAAAGCGCCTTTAAATGCGAGATTTTTCAAATGGCTAACGTTGCACAGACGAATAAATACTACCGAGTTACTCCAAAGAAAAGGGTGGCCACACGTGGATCGCTGTCAATTATGCACTAGCCTACATGAAACAACAGATCATCTACTAGTGGAATGTAGTTATACTAAAGCGGTTTGGCGCTTAGTAGGGATAATAAACAGGGACAACACCACACCGCGGAACACAGGTTCCATACTAGATACGTGGAATGAATCGCGAGCAAAAATGGGGGCTACAAGTCGTAGAATATGGGACACACGTTGGATCTCAACGCTATGACACATTTGGAAAGAAAAAAATACAAGAATTTTCCGCAACAAGAAAATGTCTTCTAGACTCGTAGCACTACAAGCAATGGAACAAGCAAGGCTATGGAGTAAGATGACCTAGTGACAGAAGCGCTCTCGAAGCCCATACTATCAAGACGAATTCAACTTGATTTTTTTTTTTACCTTTTATTCTTTTCCTTTCTTTTCTTTTCTTTTTTACTTACACACACTAAATACTTTTTAAATATCATTATTTTATATATGAAATTTCAAAGTCGGTGATGCCGTCTTAAAAAAAAAAACATCGATCTCGAGAGAGAGGAGAAAGAGAGAGACCTTTTGTTAACCACTTCAGACCTTTTGTTAACCACTTTAACATAATAATCATGACTGATTGCGATAGAATATAAAAAAGAACTTTCGAGAGATCTAAATTAATTGAACTCTTTTCTTATATTTATAATTATAAGTATGGTCCAATAAACAAAAACGACATGACATGCTGGTATTGCGGTGTATTTTTTTACTTATATTGGAAATTTTGTAACCACATATGTTATATCCCGTTTTGTTTTTTTCCTGCAATAATTTTTGTGAGGATTGTTCACAATTATAGCTATTTACTTTTAATCAACTATATTTAGTTATTTTAAAGGTTATTTACAATTACATTTCATGCGTCCAGAACTTTTTCACGAACTATTTTCTTATCTTTTGGTACTTTTATTTTTTCCGAATCCGACGAGGCACCGTCAGATAAGCCTATTGCATTCAGAATGAGGAAACTCATAGAACTCATCTTGAGAGAGAGAGAGAGAGAGAGAGAGTCGTCGCCTAGAAGCTAGACACCATGGGATCCTTACTGCCACTCTTTTCCGAGATCGATCGTTCTCTCTTCACCGCCCAATCATCTTTCGAAGCCACTCGCTACATTCTCCGAGAATGAAAAGCGAAGAAGCAAACAACAAGAAGCAAGAAGCCGGACCCTGACAAATTCACTGCCGTGAATCAATCTCGAGTTTCCTCCTGTTAATGGCCGTGAATCGATCTTCTGTACAGGGATTTCTGTCAATGTCCAGGCTTTCTCTCAATTTTCATCATTTTTTTCAATTTCCAATTTTTGCCTAATTAGAGTAGTTAATTTAATAGTTGTTTTTGCCAATTTTGTCAGTTTTCTTTTTGTCAATTTAGAGTTTTGTGACGGGTGTTTCAACAATTCAAATTTGGAATAGTTCCTTTCACCCAAATCGGATCAGATGTATAACTAAACATATTGAAGATCATTTGGAAATCAAATAGGCAACGTTTGAGGCTTTAATTAGGCATATTGGAGATTTATTGGGTTTACTATTTCAAAATCGATGATAAATCTGACCCGAGTGAATTTGACAGGTGTAATTAAAATATTTTTTTAATGTTGTCACAATTTTCAATGCATCATTGTAAGAAATCAGAAATGAAAAAAAATATTCCCAACTTATCCTGAGAAAAAACTTGTCAAAAAATAAATTTTGTTTACTCCAAAATTTGTATATAAAAATTACTAGAATGTCTTTAACCAAAATTTATCATGTTTTCCCTAAGTTGCATCCAAACAAGATTTGTAATGGTATATTAAGATTTTGTAATGGTCTACTTTAATTTCGTATACGGATTATCATGTTGTGTATTTCACAAAAATGAAAATAACACGAAAAATGAAAATAACACAAAAGAGAATATCTGTTTTTTTATGATCAGTTTTACTTTTGCTTTATACAACGACCTTTTTGCCCAATCTCATTTTTAAAAGGAAAATTATACTTCTCTCCCAAAATTCACCACCGCTTTCTTGATGGAATAAGTATGACATCACTTTGTCATGCTTACTCCTTCATGCCTTCAAATTTTGTACCCAAAGTGATTTCCAATTAATTTTTAATCCAAAATTTGATAATTTTAATTGAAATTTAATTCATTAAATCATTCATTAGTTTAATTAGAAGCTAATTAATTACAAATTAATTAAATGAGAGTTTAATTGGAGGAGATTTTGGGTGCAAATTGGGGACAAATTTCACTCAACTTTCAATTGATGATGTCATCATGAAAGTTGTGGTGAAATATGGGGACATAGTAGAACACCTCTTTTTAAAAGGACTAGGAAAATATCCCGCGCTTCGCTGCGGGATATATTATTTGATAAGAAATAATATAATAAGTAAAAGTAATAATTTTATATATTATTTGATATATTATTTCGCTGCGGGATATATATTATTTGATATATTATTTGATAAGAAAATAGAAATATTTCTTCCGCTTCGCTGCGATTTTTCAAAAAATTTTATGATCATAAAATAATAATTTTATCTAAAACGTTACAAATGCAAAACAAAAGTAATCTTCATAAATGTTAATTTAAAAAAAAGACTGATATTAAATAGTCTCACAAGTATTATGCAATAAATGCAAACTTTTTTCTTCCTAAAAAAATAAGCATAAATGTTAATTTAAAAACAAAAGTAATCTTCATAAATGTTATAATAAGCATAAAAAAAAAAAAATACCAGCTCAGGCTAACAAAAAGTATTTTATTAACAGTAAAATTATAGTATACAAATTATATTTATTAATACGATGAAAAATTCAAATATTTTATTTAGAACACAAGACATATGTCAATTATATTTATTAATACGATGAAAAATTCAAATATTTTATTTAGAACACAAGACATATGTCGAATAAAATAAAATTCCAAAAAAAAAAAAAAAAAAAACGAAGAACAGTACGGGGTGATCAGTACCGAACAGTATGGGTGAACAGTACCTGATGATGTGGCCTCAGCATATCCTTTGTATCCAAAATTTAATGGGAGGGGAGATTAGTACGGATTTGAAAATTTTACTTTATGCAGGGACCTTGTCGCAAAATTTTATTTTCATAAGAATTTGTTGAAGGGAATTATCCCGTCCCAGGGCTCGCGCAGCGGATATGAAGGCCCGGTCCGGTTCCCAAATCCCGAGATCACGCTTCGATATCGAGGGTACGATGCAAAGGAGGATAGATGATTACCAACGTGAAATTGATCACGCACGACGGGTTGATCGCTCGCATCCTTCTCTTCTTCGGTGTCACGTTGGTGACTAGCATGTGCGTCCCATACCACACGTCTCCCACCGTCTTGACACGTCTCCGGTCATCTTCGTGCGTCCCATGCCCACACACTTCCACATCCTTTCACTCCTTCGGTTTGATCACAACGAAGAGCCACAAGCGTCGCTCCTCTACCTGTATCCACCGTGAGTCGTAGCACATCGGTCGCGGATGCACCTGCCTAGACGATGCACCGGCAAACTTGCATGATTGCTTTCGATTATCTAGACGGAGAAAACTCATTTCTCCTCTTTTCTCTTTCTCTATTTTTCTTCGCACTATTTCAACACCTTGATAAGAGTCTCTCTAATTTCTGGACTGAATTAGACTTCAATTGATTGAATAATCTTATTCTGAATTGTCTTAATGGAGAGAGAGAGAGAGAGAGAGAGAGAGAGAGAGAGAGAGAGAGAGAGAGAGAGAGAGAGAGAAACATCCTATTTATACAACATAGGATAAGGATGGGCCAAAAGATATGTATATCAACTATACACCTTTTCAAACAGAAACTGCATAGACCCTTTCAGTATTATGTTCAAACTAAATTGTTAAATCATTCCAACCGACTTCAAACCTTCACGAAAGTTGTAGATAATCCTATTATCTTTCCAACCCAATTTGGCCCAGCCCAATTGGAGTTCGGATCCGAAAGTTATGACGGTGTTACTAACTGTATGTCAAACTGTCGCACCCTTTCGGTATTCCATTAAAACGACACTGATACTTCGCTCAAATGAAATATATTTCTTCATGAAAGTTCTAGATAATCTCATTATCTATCTAACCCAATTTGAACCATTCGGATTGGAGTCGTTATCTGAAAGTTATGCCAGTTTTACTAAAGTTGTTTCTTATGCCCACGAACGTAGCCCACGAACGCGTACGTGTTCGTTTGTCCTTCTACGTACCATTTTAGCGTTGATCCAAAACTGTATTTTCTTCATTTGTATCCTTGACTTGCTGCTCAACATTCTATTCGTATATAAATAAATTGGATGAGAAATGAATTATACATATTAGGGATGATCAAATACTGTTGCATTTGTTTCAAAAATATGAATTGAGGAGTATTGGTGATATAATCCTTTTTGGTGATATCAGATACTAGTAAATTTGTTTCAAAAATAATGTTAAGATCAGATACTGCTAATGATTGGGTAAATTTGACAAAGTTTGCATTTTAGGAGGCAAAATTGAAATTTTCTGTTTCGGAAGGGTAAATATGATATTTTGAGGTTTTGTAGGAATGCGCGTGAAAAATGGGACTAAACAAATTAATTTCTTTGTTTTTGGACATAAACGGGTTGTAATTTCTCAAGAATAACAGCTTACCCATATACTATGTTGAACTGATATCAGAGATTGTGCAGTGTGCAGAAGCAGAGGGAAAGTAGAAAAGGCCATGAGTAAATAAGCTTGTCGAAGAAAAAATAGATATTATACTATAGTACTAATCTTAACCATTGGACTATTTTGATCATGTTCCACGTTTCCACGCTCTCCGCCGTAGATTTGCTTATTTACTGTTTCATTAAAGTCGTTCGATCTCCAACTCTAGAATTATTCCTCTCTCTCCTTTCACTCCTCATTTCTTCTCTCCCGAGCCTCTCTCTTTGCGACATTAGGCGGCCGAGAAAAAACAGAGCGAAAAATACCTAAGCGACGGTCTGGCTGGGCGATGGTCCCGCTGTTTCTCCCTCTTTTACTTGAACCGTCAAACCCTAGACTCCGCGGTGGCATGAGAGACGAGAGGAACTTCCTTGCTCGAGTCTGTTTGCTCAAACCCTGTGAGGTAACTAAACCCTTTCGATTATGTTGTCAGTTTCCTGTTTTTGTTTTTGGATGAATTTTTGTGATTAAGGATTGATTTTCGTTGTTTTGGTTGATTGTTGTTGAAATTCATGCAGGATTTTTTCATTCAATTTTGGTTTATATATGGTGATTTCAGCTATTATTACGATTTTGGCAAGAAAAAAAAATAATATGGAGCTTTTTTGGGGCACAAAGGTTTTTTGGCAACATGTTTTTCGCCAAGAAAAGAAACAATCCTCTCATAATTCTGATGAAATAGAAGGGCTAAATCAGAAAAAATGACAGAGCTTTTCAAATGGACACAGAGGTAACAAGCTCTGTTACGCTTACATTACTACTTTCAGTTTATTGATTTTATTATATTATTCATTTTTCTAAATAATTATTTGATTTAGGCGAATATAAAACTCGTTGAAATTGATTTGCTCGAGATATTGACCTAGCTGTCCGGCGATAACAACGTGCAATTGACAGAGATCGAGATCCGAATCAGCGAACATGCTTCCTCCTGGTATTCTCAAGCTTAAATTCACTTACAAAACTATTTGTTTTGTATGAATAAATTATAGAAACTGAATTCTATTCGCAAAACATCTGATATTTCTTTCTCTTTTGGAATACTAATTCAGTTCATTTGAATTTGGTCTATTTTGTTTTTCTTGAAAATTTTGTTGTAAGTGTATTTGAACTTCTTTTTTTGGTATTGAAAATTTACATCCAATTTTGTTAGAGAGTTCAAGGAAATGTTCAAGCTATCCAAAACGGACAACATTGAGAAGTAATTTCAAATTTCAAATTTTACTTTCTAATTCTAATCATTCACGTTTCAAACTATTTTTTTTTACTTTCTTAACAATATTTCTTTTTAAAAAAAGTTCCAAATTCAGTCAAATTCTGTCATAATGAATTTGCCTTTTGTAAATAAATTATTTACAAACAAATTAGGATTTACAATAAATCTCACAGCGAATTCACTCAAACTTTCTCACGGCCAAATCCAGTCAAATTCATTACTATCCAATTTTTTAAATTGAGTCAAAAGACCAAATTGCAATAATGCGGGGTATATATGATATTATCAAGTTTAAAAGGTTTTTGTAAAATGATGTTTTTGATATTTTCTTCAAGGTTGTCAGAATCGTAATTTTACCTTGAATCGTTTAGGGATAGAATCGAATTGGATCGTAAAATCGTATTTTGAATCATAAGATTCTATGACACATGAATATTAACTTGAAAACTAATCTAACAAACATGATCTTCTAAATAAAAAGATATAAATTAATTGATAGAGTATATTTTGTTCGTTTTAATCAGTGTAATCATAAACATACATTATAAATAGACAACAAAACATGAATTATCCGTAGCTATGCAAATGTTAATCAGAACCAACCAAAATATTACTGATAAATCAAAATAGTATTGTATTATACTAAATTCAAATCCGAATTAATAAAGCTATGATGAAATAAAACAAATAATATATACAAAATTAAGTTAAGTAAACATAAAATATAGAAGATCTGTCAAAAAAATTAAGTAATTTTATTCTTGCAATACTACCTTATATTGCAATATGTATTCCAAATTACTTAATTAGTTTTGGGGACATAATCATCTTGAAAATTAAATATTTTGTAAGTCATGACAGTGAAATCGTAAAATCGTAAATATAAAAGATTGTACCAGATTCTACATCTCAAATCGAGATTCTACCAGGATTCTACAAAATTAAGATTGTACGCCAATCTTGAATTGTTTTGTAGAGTTAGAGTCGTAGAATCGTAAGATTCTAATCCAATACCTGATATTTTCAGCTTTTACAAGGCTATTTAAAAAAAATTAGATTGAAGGTTTATTTTGCCATTTTTTTCTCCGATTGTCTGTATTTATGCATTTATTTTCAAAATTTATGTAACCTAAGTTCTTTCTGTAAAATTTGAACAAAATTGGGAGTTTTTTCTATTTTTTTTTTGCAATTCAGAGTTCTCATTCAAATTTTCAACATTTTATAAGGGATTTCGGTGAAATTTTCTGATTTAGAGGGACATATTTAATATTTTCAGGTTTTACAACGATATATTTGTAATTTTCATATTTTAAAGAGGTATTTTTAATATTATCATATTTTACAAAGATATTTTTTTGTATACGAATTTAATAGTTAATAATTGTAACCCACTGTTTATCCTATTTCATTTTTAAAGATCAATTTTGAAGTTTTGTGGAATCGAAGAACATTGTATGTTCCGATATATACTTTAGTTATATTTGCATATTCATCCTTCCAAAAATCCAAAATCTTATATTTGTTTTTCTCTATTGATTTTTAAAATTCATTTGTTTAGGTGTGCAAGTTTATTTGGACGCCGTGGAGAAGAAACGACATTGATGGTTTTGGTCCATACTGAGAGAACGATTGTCATCGCAGCACGCTTTTCCATCATGCTTTGTTTTGAAATTTCAAATGGAAAATCAGGTTTGTGTACCCACAAAATAAATTAAAATAATAATTAATTCGTAGTTTCACCTTTACTCCTCCAAAATTTTAAATATCAAGAATACCCCTAGAAATTATAAGAAACTAGCTTTGCCACCCGCGCAAATGCGCGGGGCATATTTTTTATTATTTTTTATGTGAATTGTTGTTTTAGTGTTTTGTATTTTGTTGTATTGGTATGTGAAAGTTTTCATGTATGTGTTACAAACAAAGGTCATATGCATTCAAAAGAAATTAAATAAATTGATGATTTGTTATTTTTTAGGATCCGGATTTCCTAAAAAATAAGTATATTTCTATTATTTTGATCAATATATGCCCAAAAAAACATCATCGATGATTTGTTATTTTTTCCAAGGTTCAGATATAAACTCTCTTTTTTTCCATGTAAACTATTTTTTATCAGCAATTTGAATCTCATTTTTCGAAACTCTTTATCATCCAGCTATTTTTTTTTTAAGAAAATAAATAATTTTTTGTACTAATAAAATAAATACATTAAAGATAATTTGTTTCGTTATGTCATCCCCTGGAATCTTCGTTATTACATATTGGGATTTGTCACCTCAGTAGAAATGGACCAATTGAGATCATTTATAGAGAATAATATTTATTTTTTAGGATCCGGCTTTCCTAAAGAATAAATATATTTCTATTATTTTGATCAATATATGTCCCAAAAAACATCATCGGTGACTTGTTATTTTTTCAGTCTTATTCTCATACATTGCATCGACATAAACAAAGTATTCATCATTTCATTTTTTTTGCAGGCTTATCTTCATGAAAGGAGAGTATTTTATCATAAAATGAGTATTTGTATGTCATGAACATTTCTTTGTAAATTAGAACTAATTAATTTATGTGCAACCTTTTGTTTAAGGCAGGAACAATACTAGGATTTGTCACCTCAGTAGAAATGGATCCATTGAGATCATTTATAGAGAATAATATTTATTTTTTAGGATCCGGCTTTCCTAAAAAATAAATATATTTCTATTATTTTGATCAATATATGTCCCAAAAAATATCATCGGTGACTTGTTATTTTTTTCAGTCTTATTCTCATACATTGCATCGACAGAAACAAATTATTCATCATTTCATTTTTTTTGCAGGCTTATCTTCATGAAAGGAGAGTATTTTATCATAAAATGAGTATTTGTATGTCATGAACATTTCTTTGTAAATTAGAACTAATTAATTTCTGTGCAACCTTTTGTTTAAGGCAGGAACAATATTGGGATTTGTCACCTCAGTAGAAATGGACCCATTGAGATCATTTATAGAGAATAATATTTATTTTTTAGGATCCGGCTTTCCTAAAAAATAAATATATTTCTATTATTTTGATCAATATATGTCCCAAAAAAACATCATCGGTGACTTGTTATTTTTTTCAGTCTTATTCTCATGCATTGCATCGACAGAAACAAATTATTCATCATTTCATTTTTTTTGCAGGCTTATCTTCATGAAAGGAGAGTATTTTATCATAAAAATGAGTATTTGTATGTCATGAACATTTCTTTGTAAATTAGAACTAATTAATTTATGTGCAATCTTTTGTTTAAGGCAGGAACAATATTAGGATTTGTCACCTCAGTAGAAATGGATCCATTGAGATCATTTATAGAGAATAATATTTATTTTTTAGGATCCGGCTTTCCTAAAAAATAAATATATTTCTATTATTTTGATCAATATATGTCCCAAAAAACATCATCGGTGACTTGTTTTTTTTCAGTCTTATTCTCATACATTGCATCAACAGAAACAAATTATTCATCATTTCATTTTTTTTGCAGGCTTATCTTCATGAAAGCAGAGTATTTTATCATAAAATGAGTATTTGTATGTAATTTTATTTTTTTTATTTCGTACTTGTGTTTGTATTGTTGAATTGTGTCTCATGTTTTTTTTTCACAAACACTCTCGTATACACACTCGTGCATTTATTTAATCAATATCGATAGTTCATATTGGCATTGTATTCGCGTTTATATTTTTTGGATGTATTAATATTTTGTGTTTCGCATTTCTTTTAGGTTTTGCTTCCAATGTGTTTTATGTTCTCATTATTGTACTCGTAATTGCGTTTGTAATTGATTTCGTATCTTGTTTTCATGTCAATGGATTTACCGTTACTTATATTCGTATTTTCTTTTTGAAATTTAATTTGCTGGAAAAGATATAAAAGTCATTAATCATTATCGAAATATATTATAGTCATGAATCATTTTGATTGATTTTGACTGTTCTTCTTGTTTAGCTTTTATCGCTGCATAATTTTTTTCTCGAATTGTCATTTAATAGGCAATGTTAAACAAACACATATTTTCGAAAAGAATATCAAGTCATTGCAAAGGAGTTTTATTTTATATGTATTTCAAGCAACAAAAATAACAATTGACAAAAACCCAAATTTTTTACTTGTGTTTGTGCTTCGTACTTGTATTTCATGTTCGTGTTTCGCAATTATTTCGTGTATATATTTGTATATATGTCTCTATTTCGTGTATGTATTCGATTGTGCTTTGTAACTTAAGCTTTGTAAGTCTTGATATTGTTTCGTAGATAAGTTATAGTCACAGGATACAAATCAGGTAAATGGTGCTTTGTAAGTCTTGATATTGTTTCGTAGATAAGTTATAGTCACGGGATACAAATCAGGTAAATGGTGCTTGTTTTCGTAGATAAGTATTTAACATAAATTTTTCTATTTCATATACGCACTTGTGAGGTATTTCGTGTTTCATATTCGGTATTTAGTATTTTGTTCTTTGTATATCTTTTTGTTTGATTGTCGGCATTATTTTCTAATTTGTGTAGCTAGTAGTCACGTTACTTTTTCGTATATGTATATTCAGTTTTATTCGCAGTTGGTGAATGTCTTTCGTATCAACATTTGCATTTGTATTTAGTTTGTGTACTTGTATTTTGGTTCTTTGTACATACTCACATTTGGGATTTTTCTTTATTCCGCAAAATTTGCAATAAGATTGTTATTGATGTGTATATTTCTTTTTTTTTCTTTTTTCTGTTTGCATTGCATCGATGTTTGGTACTCATATGAAGCATTGAAGAATAAATATATTATATTCAGTTATAAATCTCATTTTTCTTTTTATTTTAACAACTCATATGAAGACATGAAAAACAGTGAATAACAAATATTTGTAGTCATTTATGAAACGCATTTTTATTTTTATTCTAACAACTCATATATGAAGACATGAAAAGCAGTGAACAAATGTTTAGTTGTCAGTTATAAGAGACATTTTACTTTTTATTATAACAAATTAGTTAAATAATGTCTTTTTTTAATCAGGTCGTAGATCTTTTCAAAAAGCGGCATTGTCGCATTGGAGACTAATTTGCACATATATTTGTAGTGATACGATTTGCATTTAGTCAAGAATTTTGTCATTGATTTTTTTTTTTTTTAAATCAATATTAAGTTATTAATCAATAATGATTTTAATTACTGGAAATAATAGCTTCAAAGTGGTGGTTTATATTTTGTTGGTAACAAAGAATGTCGTCATATATCTATGAATAATAGCTTCAAAGTTATTAATCCCATATCACGTACTGTATTGTTTTGTCTCTTAAATTATGCAAACCTTAAGCCACAAACTGATATGTTAATGATTATGATGATGACGATGATGATATGTCCATGGTGATGATGATGATATGATCATGATGATGAGCAAGATGATGATAATGATATGATGATATGATGATGATGATATGATGATGATGGTGATGATGGTGATGAGATGATGATCATGATGATGAGCATGATGATGATGATATGATGATGGTGATGATGACGACAAAAATATAAAAAAAACTTCAAAAAAGTAAAAGTAGAAATAAATATCTTTACTTCCCTGAAAATGAAGAAAATAACCAAAATACCCCTACATCAAAAAGAGTGATAAAATAACTTTAACTTAGAAAAATTATGAAAAAACCGTCTCAATCGATTGAAGTTCAAAATCGATTCTATTTATTTAACACAACTTAGAAGGGCATAAATGTAATATTAAGTAAATTACCTTCTTGTCGCAGCTTTGAGTCAATTGACATGCATACTCAATACAGGAAATGCAATCCCGAGGCAACTTGTGTCAATTCGCCCGCGTACTCAACAGAGAACACGGGAACCCAAGGCAACCGATTAAATTCGCCTGCGTACTCGATCCAGAACAGGAGAAGCTGTAGCAACCAATCCAATTGGCATACACTCAATTCAGAGAACGACAACTCATGGCAACTCCTTTTGTTGGCACTGAAAATTGAGTAAAATTCAGTTCAATCAAATAAATTGCAATCATAAATAATATTAAGAAAAAGAACAATACATGTATTTTTTATCCTCTTCTTTCAAATCCGAAACGACCCTCTTCCTTCGACATTTCTTTTTTCAGTGAAGCCGGTTGAGATTTAGGGCCAGTCAATTCAGATTTCGCATTTGAGATGCACGCTGGCCTCATCTCTAGCATAAAAAAGAAAAGAAAAGAAATTATTAACAAATTGCCATTCTGAATTTTGAATTTTGTGTTAAAGGAAATTAACAAATTGACATTCACAAATTGCCATTTAAGGAAGAATATAATTTGAAATTATCCTAATTCACCCAAAATAACCCCTAATCCAGCAATTTCAGAAAAAAATTCATCATATATTAATCCTAATTAGTAATAGATTTGACTTTATTGAGGAATAATTACCCTTAAACTTGTAAAAATTGAGACAAAATTCGTGCGTACTGTCTCCTGACGAGCAGTTGGTGCTGCTAGGGTTTCCACACTCGCTTCTTTGCTAGGAATTCATCATCCTCTAATTCAAAACAGGTTCCGAAAGCCAATATTTTGATGCCTTATCTGTTTCGAGAACCTAACATCTTCATGGCGACTGTTTGGTGCGGCTAGGGTTTCGCCAGATTTCGTTGTTATTGTCTTGGCTCACCAAAAGGAGAAGAAAGGCTCGCCATAAACGTGTACAACGTCCTTGCCATCGGCCGCGGCGACTACTTCGACTCGACCATCGTGGTGGCTAGGGTTTCGCCAGATTTCGTTGTTATTGTCTTGGCTCACCAAAAGGAGAAGAAAGGCTCGCCATAAACGTGTACAACGTCCTTGCCATCGGCCGCGGCGACTACTTCGACTCGACCATCGTGGTGGCTAGGGTTTCGCCAGATTTCGTTGTTATTGTCTTGGCTCACCAAAAGGAGAAGAAAGGCTCGCCATAAACGTGTACAACGTCCTTGCCATCGGCCGCGGCGACTACTTCGACTCGACCATCGTGGTGGCTAGGGTTTCGCCAGATTTCGTTGTTATTGTCTGGTCGAGTGCTCGTTCTTGTTTAGTTGCGGCAAATGGAGACCTTAATCGCAGAAATGAACACCACAAAAACTGAAAAAAAAAATTAAAAACCACATGAAATGCGATAATTGAAACCCTAATCGGAGAAATTGACACAAAAAAAATAAAAAAATCAAATACCTGTCTTAAATCGAAGTTAAAGCCTAATCGAAATCAAATCCAAAACAAATCCTGTACAAATTTGAAAAAGCTTGATTTTCTTTTTTGCACTAAATACTCAACAAAACTACCAAATCCAATTAAATATAATCAAATATCAATATTAACCTAAACAATACTATCAATCGAAACCGAAACCCTAATTTAATCTTATGTAATCGAAACCCTGATTTAATGGAAACCCTAATTTAATTTTACTGGCTTACACGAAATCGAAGAGACAGAAGACTTCACCTGCTGGAATGGGCATGAAAAGGTCTCTGTAAACTCCACCGTCACCGCCGTTTTCCTCAGCCATCGTCTCGACCATGTGGCCACCATTTACGCCCGCTATCGCCTGCTAGGGTTTGTGTTTTTTTTTGGTTGCTATCGTGAAAGAAAGAGAGAAATATCAAATTAAAAAAATAAGATCAAGGACAAAAATCGATTAAAAAAATAAGCATCCACAAAAAATATCAAATTGAAATGGAACGAAAAGAAATTACGAAACCAAATTTTAATTACAATATCAATTAAAAAAATAAGTAAGTGTATTCTAAATCGAACAAAAATCGAACCTCTTGAAAGAATACGCGCGAACATCAAGGACATCAGATCGAACTACTGCCAAATTGCGAGATAAAATTGAATAAGCATCCATAAATTGAGATTCGTGTCAGATAGCACTACTGCCAATTTATGAAACGAAAAAATTAATTAATTCAATTTTAAACCAAAGAAAAAATGAAGCACTTGAGAGCATACATAGTTTACATACCATTGTTCTCCATATCAGATGCGACATGTATCAGAAAGGCATGAATCGACACAAAGAACTGAAGAAACGAAAAATAGACTAAAATCAAGAAACTCGTTCGCCATATCAGATGTGATTCGTGTCAGATAGCCCTGAATCAAAAGAAACAACGGAACAAAGTAAAAATAAACTAAAATCAAGAAAACGAATGGAAGAAAAGATCTCAGAAGTGTACCAGATCGAGCAAACGGAGACCAAGATCTCAGAAGTGTACCAGATGTGCGAAAAAGTCGTGGCATCTCCTCCACGTCGCCTCGACGTGAGTGAAAATCGAGAAAGGTCCAAGATCGAGCAAACGGAGGCTGAACGAATCCTGTGAAGATAGAGCAAGCTTGAATATCGAGCAAACTCACGCGGCTTAGAACCGTTCTCTCCATCTTCTCCCCTCGGCGCCGTCGCGCAAAACCGAAACCCTAGAAATCGCCTACTTTTCGCTTTTGCTTTTTTTTTCCGACTGGGAGAAACAAATGAAGAGAGAGAAAGCTTTAGGACTCGTCATCCGCGGCGGTCGACCTGTGCTCTTTTTTCTCTCTTCCTCAATATCGGATAACCCTAGAATCGCCTTCCATGTCGCCGTCGCAAGATTGAATGGACTGAGAGAGAAGAAATGAAGAGAAAGAAGAGACGGTGGACCAATAAATATTCCTTATATTAATTACGGGGTGCACATGAACCATGTTCATTTAATTATAGAAGCAAATTTGACCATTTAACTGGAATCAGACGGAGGAGAAGGAAAGTGGTGACGTGCCACGTGTCATCACGACAGAGCACGTATAAAATTATACATAAGATAGAATATGATCCATTCCAATTATTGTAAGTTTTACTCCTTTTCCTAGGGTATGTTTGCATACTTAAAAAAATAACGAATCAACGTTATCGGGGGAAATGAAATATTGATGACATTTTTATGATTTGCAAGGACGTATTTGATATTTTTTATGGGTATTCGTGATATTTCACATTGTAGATGTTTAAAGTCAAATAATAATATTTCACAATAATTTCATTTAATGCTCACTAACATTTTTTTTAATCTATTGCTTTGAAAAGCATGAGGAAGAAGAAAAGGCAAGATGAAAAAGATGCAAGACTTGCTTCCATGCATGTCGAAAGGGCCAAGATGGAATTTTTTTGCGTTTTTGAAGGGGTATCTTCGAAATATATTCTTGAGAGGTATATTTGAAATAGATTTTGGGCCGCAATTTTCTGCGTTTTAGGGTTTTTGTGAGAAATGACATTTTTTAGATTCATTTTGTTGCAATTTGTAGCATTTTGGAGGGGGGTTTGGAAATTTTCTGCGTTTCGGAGGGTATATTTGAAATATATTATGAAGGGGTACATTTCAAATAAGATTTATGAGGGATAAATTTGATGGTTCGAAAATTTCTGATTTCTAAGGGATTCGCATGTGGGATTCAATCTGTGCAGATTGATAAGATTCACAAATCAAACACACGCCCTTTTCAAAAATATTATAACTCTTTTGTTGTTTCAGACAAAAAAAATAATCTAGGATTGGATGGTTGATGCAAATGTATTTTAATGTGTATATCCTCCTGTCAATGAGCCATAGCCTAGTTGGTTGAGTGTGAGACACACAAACCCATGTGTTGTGAGAGGTTGTGGGTTCGATCTCCATTGACATCAATGGATGGAGGACATATGAGCCTTCTTCATTTATTATCAAAAAAAAATGTGTCTATCCTCCTTAGTAATAAGACGATGTGATATTTTGTTATCCCAAGGTATGAATGACGCTTCCATATTTTCATCACAAAAAAATTTATGAGCAAACATATCTTTGATGAGGCCATTTACTGTGTTCCTCGAATGTCCACTAAAATTTTTCCACAATAGTAATTCATGGTTAATTCATGAATTAGTATTTTGGATTAACGATTAATTCATGATTATTAAAATTTTAATATATAATTAAGGTTCATATCAATTGATGATTAATTCGAAGTAATTAAAAATAAATAATTATGAATTAATCGTTAATCCAAAATACTAATCCATGGATTACAATTACGAGGGAATTTTGGTGGACATTCGATTCCCATCTTTGATAACAGGTATCATTAAAGAAATTGACGCCTATTCTGTCGTCTACTTGACTTTGATGTCTATTCATTCTTATTAAGGTGTGTTTATTCATAGTTTACTTTCAATTAGGTTGGACGGACTCTAAATCTTCGGAATCTTCTAGAAGATGCTCTCCGTAGGAGCGGTAATTTCTTTTTTATCTTGTGCAATTTTGGAGACTCCATATTTAAACAATCCTAATGGAATCGATCATCCCAAAGACTAGACCAGAGGCCTGCAACTACAAGATAGCACAATTATTTGTTAAAATATAGTATCGTGATATGCTATTTTCAATGCTTATCAAATTGACTCTGCAGGAAAGAAAAATCAGCAAAACATCAAAATAACTATATGAAACAGAAAGTCAAAATTTTGTTAAAATTATCAAAAATTATCTTATTTTCTCCAATATCACATCACATGACTATAATAAACCATACTTGAATTCTTGACTAATATTCATCTAATTTACATTGCATTTGAAACGTCAATTTTGGAGGAAAGTAAAATGATATTTAAATACAGTAATTGTTAGAAAAAAGAATATGCGCGCAATTTGCGCGCGGTTTCGGCTAGTAGGCTGTAATTTGGACATGTTCATCATCTGTTCTCATATTATTTATTACCTATTTGCTCAATTCTCCCAAGGTAAATTTGTATGCAACTCAGGCCTAATACAAGTAATGTAATATAGTTTTGATTTCGCAAGTTATGTATGAATCTAATTGGATACATTCTATTATTATTTATTTTATATTCAGGGTATGATTACAATTTTGTTATGTATTTTCAGTTAAATTTGGGCGAAATTATATTCTTTGTATCAATATTCAAATTTTCAATTTGAAAAGTTTGACTCGTAAAGCTGATTTGGTATACTCTTTTGTGTGTGTTAGTGTTAGTAATAAGTATTGAGGCTCAACAGCATATAATTTGATACAATTTCTTTTTGTGTTAGTGTTAAAAGCCAGGTCAAACTGAGGCTCCACTGCAAAGAACAAGTCAATTGGGTGGGGCCATTCAATGAAATAAATATGTATTGATTGTGTGCTGGATTGAAGTTGAAATTGAAATTGTTGTTGAATTGATGTCTGTTAATAGTTGGTGTTATACTGAAGAGTGAAGAGTGAGGCTCCCATTCGTTCATGCAAGGAATTCCATCAAGAAATACATTTGTACGTGACCTTAATTTATCAAAAACAACCTACAGGTAGGAGATAACTGTGTCAATTTAATCAAAGGTTGTAATCCTTTTTTTTTTTTTTTGAAGAAAGCTAGAGAGGGCTTTTGCATCCCCCATCTATGCTGATTTTTTATTATTAAAATTGGTCCAACTTGCTATATTTACCCGGTTGAAGTGCTACAGGAAGAAAAAGTAAAAGACATGAATTCGTGAAGTGGGCTTTTGCATCCCCCAGAGATGAAGTTTAGGTTTTTCTTTTTGCTTTGTGCGTAGTCTTGGGGTACTCTGCAGTTCACACCGCTCTTTCATACTCAACTTGTTACAATATTAAGTTTCAAATATGTCATTTGAGTCCATAAATATTTGAATATTGTTTCAAATATGTCATTTGAGTCAATAAATATTTGTATATTACGTTTCAATTGAAATTTTCAAATGGTTTATTTTGGGGCAAATTGCCGTCACGAGAATTGTAGTAGGAATAAAACAATTCGAAAAGACCGGAATTTTACTAGTATCCAAAAAAGGAGAAGAAATTAAGTAGAAAGATAAGGTTTATATAATTAATTAATTAATTAATTAAGTAATACCCAATCCACGTAAGAGAGGGATCTAACATCTAAGAAGAGAAGCAGTACTGTCGTACCGACAAAAAATGCAAAAACAGAGGAGCCCAAAATTCAACGAAGCTCTCTCTAAATACGGATACTATAAATCATTGAGATTAAATGATATTTGACAAATTAATGAAACTCAAAGTGCTGTTATTAAGCTTAATTAATTAAATTAAATTGGGCAAATAGAAGAATTTTCATAATTGGGGGAAATTAAATAAATTCGTATTCTCCACCTAGCCCTCCGTACGACCAAAATACACTTTACATAAAACCACAAAGAAGTAACAACTAAACATTTTTATTTAACAAATAAAGATACAAAATTGCCATCGCAATGTAAAAAGCTTCGCTATTGCACTATACCTCCATCGCCGGAACCACCAATTGGCGCCGGCACTGCGTCAGCAAACACCACATTGACCATCGCGTAAGCCTCTAGGAGTAGAGTACTAAAGGCGAGACCCAAAACAACCATGATCAAATACTTGATGAAGAAAGCAGAGCGTAAGCCTGGTAAGCCCAAGTAGAGGATTAGCAGTGCCATGGCGAGATTGAAGGTGACAGGAATTAAGAAGTAAAGAAGAAGATTGATTAGTATTTGAATGATGGATTTATACTCATTTTGTTGGCTCGATGACAAGTGTTCGGTGAGGAGAAGACCCCCAATAGACATACAAAGGACAAGGATTAGGATTGGTACCGCAAAGTTGCCGTCTTGGTTTCCAGTCGATTTCAAAATTGCTTTGAAATAATTGTACATTTGAAAGGCTGCGAAGAAGATAATTGATTGGATAATAACCAAATCCAAATGGATTGAGATTGAATCGAAAAAAGCCACATGAGCAATTAGAGGCGTGCCCAGTAGGAGAGTAGCAAATGTCAAATATTGAGAAATCATGATCAAAATCTTAATGAAAGAATTTGCAGAGATTGGAGTCTCTGTTGAATTGGGACGTACGGCGACATAGAAAATCAAAAGAGAGATTCCTAGAAAGAAGTTTAAGAGGAGTAAGGAAAAAGAGATAGGCGTGGACGGCTACAAAAATGAAGGGACTATTTGGGTATTGATGGTGAGGAGTAACAGTGGCTCGGCGAAGAAGAGACCGATGGTCGAGATCCAAAGAGCTAGAATAAGTATAACTGGAATTGGAGCCATTAGAATGGGGTTGTGTAGAGAAGAAGAAGAAGCAGAATGGATATATATAGCCATATAGGTAAAAATATACGAGGAAAGGAAACTTCCTCTCCCTCTTTTTCTCAAAAGAAAAATTCAAGGCTGGTCGCAAAAAGACAAAAAAAAAATTGCAACGCATAATCACTCACCAATTGACACATGTCATAACACTTGCAACAATTTCATGTGATGCGGCCATTCAAAAACGAAATTTGTATATGCACTTGGCTTTCAAAATCATGTAAGTTATTTATAGAAATTAAATTTAAGTTCATTGGTCCATTTTCATTGAATAATGACAATTTTATAAAAGATTCTTACAAATCAATCTTTACACAACGTATGTAAAGAATTTGCAATTTTCTTTGTAGCGTGTTTATATTCATAAACAATTTTATAAAAGACCCTTTAGAAATCAATATTTACACAACATATGTATAGAATTTGCAATTTTCTTTATTGTAGCGTGTTTATGTCCATAAAATAACTATTAACATATATATTCTTAATTTACTACAACCTGTTTACATAACTTAATTCAATACTCTCAAAACACATATATGATAATAACTATTGAAAATTTAATTACTAATTTACTTTAAAACAAAACTTGCATATATTTGTTTTAGATTAATTATAACAATATTTCCAAGAACAATTTGATTCAATTCAACCGAATTATCTTTTCGAATCATTAATTAGACAAATATAATTAGAGATTCGTATTTGACGGAACCGAACCGAAAAAATCAACCCGATTCCGACCGAACCTAACTAGATTCATACCATCCCAAATTAAATTTTGAACTTACTTCAAATCGAACCGAACAAGAAATTTTATTATTTTATAAAGTACATTTTGTTTAGAAAATAAATTTATAAGCTATATCATTAATAAAATACATAATTTATTTAGAAAATAAAATGTTAATGAATCATCATATAAAGTATAATTATTACTAGCCTTGCCCCCCGCGAAAATGCGCGAGCTATTTTTTTTAATAGATACTTGTGTTGTTGTTCTAGTGATTTGTGTGTTCTTGTTTCAATATGTGAAAATTTTCTCGTGTACAATTCCTGAATGTGCCCAATTTGCTATGAAAATTTTGAACCATAAAAATTGTCCAAATTTAAGACATTCATTTGCTAGCTCAATATTAGCTAATATGACTTAAAAAATGATAACACTATTGAAAGAGCTAATGTGCCCAATTTAAGACATTCACTTAGAACAATATATTTTTTTTAGGATCTGGTTTTCCTTAAAAATAAATATTTTCCTATTATTTTTATCAATAAATGCCTCAGTAAACATCATCGGCGATTTGTCACTTTTTCATTTTTAAGATATAAGAATTTTTTTTTTTCAATGCAAAGTATTTTTTATAAGTGGTTTCAATGTATATTTTTATTATTACAGCACAACTTGTTTAGTGCACAGGGTATATAGGAAAAACTCTACATCGTTTAAAAGCTCTTATATTTGAAGATTGTTGTCACATTGATCAAAATTATTTGTAAAATGGTAAAGGACTCTTCATGTTTCTAAAATACTCTTTTGTGAAACTCGTCATCACGCAGCTATTTTATTTGTACGAACAAAAAATAATTTTAATATTGGGATTGTTCACCTCAGTAGAAATGGCCCCACTCAGATCATTTGTATAGAACAATATTTATTTTTTATGATCCGGCTTTCCTAAAAAATAAATATTTTCCTATTATTTTGATCAATAAATGCCTCGATAAACATCATCGGTGATTTGTCACTTTTTCATTTTAACGATGTAAACACTTATTTTTCTCAATGGGAAATATTTTTTGTGAGCCTTTCCAATGTATATTTTTACAATTACAAAACAAATTGTTTCGCGTTTAGGACATGGGGTGTAGGCTTCAGGGATAACAGTTTAGGTTTAGGGTTTAGGGTTTTGGGTTTAGGGTTTGGGGTTTAAGGTTTAGGGTCTGGGGTTTAGCTTTAGGGTTTAGGGTCTAGGGTTTATGGATTACAACTGAAATAAGTCTTCTCATTATGTAATTACTAATTATTTGAGGGCCTTTTTGCAAAATATTTTTGAGTATTTTTAATATTAGGAATTTTATGTTTTGGGCTATATATTTTGGGTTTATGTTTTTTACAAATCTTTTTGCATTGTGGGCTCATGTTGGCATGAAATGTACATTGTTAATTGATTTTTTTTATGTTATATTTTTTTGGCTGTCATTTTTTTTTTAAATATATATTTTATACATATTTTGACTTGGATGTTTTTATATTGTGGACTCATAGAAGCTCATTTGTCATGAAAGGTATGGTGTTAATTGATTTTTTTGATGTTATGTTTTTTTGGGCTATTTTTTTTAATATATATTACATGTTTTGGGCTACATTTTTTGGGCTTATTTTTTTTACAAATTTTTTATATTGTGTACTCATAGAAGCTCATTTGTCATAATTAAATTTTTTTTTGATATAATTTACTTTTTGAGAATATATATTTAACAACTAAGTAAAATTGCGGTGTTAATTTTTTTTATGTTATATTTTTTTGGGCTTTAATTTTTTTTTTTAAATATATATTTCATGTTTTGGGCTAGATAATTTGGGCTTATTTTTTTTACAATTTTTTTATATTGTGGACTCATAGAAGCTCATTTGTCATGAAAGGTATAGTATTAATAAATTTTTTTGGGCTTCAGTACTTGTTATGATGAAAACAGCTCTAGTCAATTGTTAGCTTTTTGATGATGATATGATGCAAATGATGATGATGATGATGAAAATGATGATACGATGAAAATGATGATATGATCGAAAATAATGATATGACGAGAATCACAACGATGACATAATGAAGATCAAATTACGTGAAAAAAAACATTCTTGAATTTTTTAGTCTTTAGATGAGATAATTTTTTTTACAATGAATGTTGTAAGGCTTTGTTCTCAGATAACAAATGTAACTTATTTCTTTTTATGTAGCTTGTTAATAAAAAAAATACAATCAGAGCAGTTTCTTCTACTTTTCTTCAAATGACCTCAAACCATGATATCATTCTACATGGCAAAGTTTATTAATTATGAAAAAAGTACATAGGATTTTTTTTTATTGTTCAACATCAGGCCGAATAAATCAATTGACACATAACTTGTCACAAATAACTCAACAATTTTTTAATCTTTCAATATCTCACTTTTCTGAACACAAACAACTAAACATTTAACATGGTTTATCACAATGAGTCTTTAATCCAACATACAAACACAATAACAACACGTTCAGAAAATCACATAAGCCTCAGTTAAAAGAACTTTTACAATGAATGCTGGTATGGCTTTGTTCTCAGGAAACATATGTAACTTATTTCTTCCTATGTTGCTTGTTACTTAAAAAGGTACAATCAGACCTTTTTGATTAAAATGAGTCAAGAATCTTTGAATCTTTCAATATGTGACTTTTCTGAACACAAACAACTCAACAATTAACATGGTTTATCACAATGAGTCATTCATCCAACATATAAACATGCCAACAACACGTTTATAAACGAAATCACATAAGCCTCAGTTAAAACGGCAGCAAGAACAACAAAAACATCTCAAACCAGTAGTGAAAAGGGATCCATGCTCATATATCACCGAGCATGAGGCAAAAGGTGCAAATCCCATATCAGAAAACTCATGAAATTACTCTAAAGATCTGAGAACAACACAAAATCAAACGAAAGTAAAATATTCAACAATAATATAGATAAATCTTTCAAAAATACCAAGAACAAACGAAAGGATTCGCTAAAATAAGGGATCCATGCTCATATACCAGCTAGCATGACGCGTAAACGCAAATCCCAGGTAAAAAAGGCACACAACCACTCAAAAGATCTGAGAATCGAAAAAAATTAAATCGAAGAAAATATCGAAGACAAACACAACAATTTCTCAAAAATACCAACACGAAAAGATACGATTAATGGCCATTAATCTAAAAAGGAAGAAATACCAACTGACACATTATCTTCTACATGAAACAATTGGAGAAAACAATAACCTGATGCAGAAAGCAGAAAGCAGAAGAATAGAAGAGAAGATGAAAAGGTAAGGCACACCTCGAATAAATCTCAGGAGAGAGAAGGTCCCATATATATAGAAAGAACAAAATTAGCAACACACAAAACACCCACCAACACCACGGACACTGGTCCACAAAACCAAGAGCAAGCGAAAAAAAACAACTCCACCCACTCAATTGACAACACACAACGTGTGAGATCAAGACGATAATGATCGAACGGCCCAGAATAGAGCTGACAAATAGCAGGGAAATCATACCATCAAACGGCCCAGAAGCAAGGTAACAAACCATCAAACGGCTCACGTAAAAATTGCAGAGAAATAACACAACAAATAGCAGGGAAGCAAAATTTGCAATCTAACAGGCCAAGCCCAAATTGGACATGGGTGACGTGGAGCTCTGTGAAGACAGCATTTTATTAAGAATTATATATAACTAGCTTTATCCCCGCGCAATTGCGCGGGATGTATTTTATATAATTATTTAAGTGCGAATTAACGCGTGTGCGAATTAACGCGCATGCCTTTGAACTAAATTAATCTAATCATGACATTTTTGCAAATATCATGATGTCAATAGATGCATAAGGTTCATGAAATTAGTCTATCACGGATATTATTTTCTAATATAATTTGTATAAATATCATTTGTCCAGGTGCTTCTAAAATCGATTAATATAATCAGGACATATTCGCAAATTTTAATATGTATGTAAAATAGGAAAAAAAGACCAAATGTAAAAAAGGACCAAAATATAAAATAAGGAAAAATGATCAAAATGTAAAAAAAGACCGAAATATAAATAAAAAAGGACCAAAATATAAAACAAAACACCAAAATGTAAATTAAAACAAAAAAGTACCAAAATGTAAATAAAAAGTACCAAAATGTAAATTGAAAAATGTAAAAAATGGCCGAAATGTAAATAAAAAGGACCAAAATGTAAACTAAAAAGGACCAAAATGTAAATAAAAGGACCAAAATATAAATAAAAATATAAAAAAGGACCGAAATGTAAATAAAAAAGTACCAAAATGTAAATTAAAAGGACCAAAATATAAATTAAAACTAAAAAGGACCAAAATGTAAATTAAAAAAATATTTTTTTACACAAAATCCCTTGATGACGTGGAGGCTTAGAATTGCAAGAAATTTGTTTGATTTATATATAAGACAAGTTATGAACATATTTTATCAAATATTTTGATAATAAAACATGAAAACTAAGTAATAAATAATCACAAAATCATGTTATAATTTTTATATTGAATAATTCTTGATGAAATTACTTTAACGTGTGTTTTGTGTTTAATTAAGGGTAAAAGACAAAATTTGACAAATCCAAGCCCATGATTGTGTTTCTCTCGTCGAGACGAACGATTTCGATATAAAATTCATGTCATTTGATGGAAGGATGAGAAAGTTACAATAATTTTAATATATGACCGCAATTATTAGCCGCAATACCGCAATTTTATCGATATTTGACCGCTATATCGCCGCAATTTCCGTAATTTTCCAAAAATGCAATATTGCACAATATATGGTTGCGATGTTGCGATTCTAAATTGCATACCGCAATTTCCGCAATTGTGCCGCAATATCGCCGCAATTTAAAACACTGATTTATATATAATGTCCAAAAAAAAAAAATAAGGATGACATGGAACTCTAAAATTAAAGAAATTTGTCTAACTTTATATATAAGACTAATTATAAAATTTGCAATATTATTATACCATTTTTTTCAAAATTTTAAATTAACAATTGGGACCGTCCTACATTGCCGTGGTTGCGTAGGACGTTTCACATAGTACCCACTGATCCCACGGAGGAAACGTGTGGGACCGACTCACGAGGGCTTACATCTTGTACTTCCTGGGTTCGATGGCTTTGGCCAATCCCACAAAAGGCCGAATCAGTCCAGGTTACATATATTTCTTGGAGAATTTTGATACATGCGGGAGGTATGCTTGGGGTCCCGCCATCCTCGCGCATTTGTACAAGTCTTTGGGAGATGCATGCCAGATTGGCCAAACTACAGCGGCGGGATGGTTCTCACTTGTTCAGGTAATTTTTCATTCATTTATTTATACAAAATAATTATTTATAAAAGTGTATTTACAAATTAATTATAAAAATCTTTGATAGATTTGGGCTTGGTTTCATTTTGCCAATGCACGGCCTCACATGAGTATTCCGGGATTGATTGTTGGGAACCCACTCATGAACTATTATGTGGGTGCCCACAGTTACAGAGAGAGGAATAGAGGAAGTGCGGTCATATATTTTTCTGACGAGTTCGACAAATTACGAGCAGAACAAGTAAGGAAAAAATTTATAATTAATTACTTCTAATTATATTAATTAAAAATTTGTTTTCAGATTACTTGGAGCCCTTATACTGACGAGTTGACGGCGAATTTATCGCCAGAATGCTTTGTTGGTTCTATGTTTTGGATGGCCAAAATCCCATTGATATGTGCTAACACGGTGCAGATGCACCTACCGGATAGGGTGATGGTCCAATTCGGTTTTCGGCAACACATCCCTCCAAACCCTAATATGGCACCTCGTGGAAAATTAAAGAACTCACAAATGGCGCGTTATATCCACATGTGGGAGTAGCGAGGTACATATATTGTTCAGGAAGACGAGACCGTATTGAACGGCGGGTTTACTAGAAAGGTACAAATATTGTTTTCGCAATTTCATTACATTATTTTCACCGTATTGAGATGGTTTTCAGGATTATATGAGATGGTTTTGGCAAATTGCAAGACGGTGGATAGTGACCAACATTAGTCCTCCTGATGTGAGCTTCCGACCTAGTGGTCCACTTTTGCGATCCTTGGTATTTTATTCAAATTTAATTAAATATAGTAATATAATTTTTTTATAACTTACCTCATTTTCATTATAGGTCAATGAGGTCCAACTTGATATTCGACGTGCTAGACAAGGTGCACGGTGCGCACAAAATTGTGAATGTCGCATGATCTTGGATCAAATGGCCACTAGGATGCCGGTTTTGCTAGAGGCATTATCTTTGGACGATTCTCAGAATGATGACGATCGTTTTGTCCAACCCCCCTTCACGGACTATGTTTCTACGTCGTGACCGAATTATGGCGATCCTGCACAACCCCCCTTCACGGACTATGGTGGAGTCGGTACTTCATATGGTCGTGTTCCATATAGTGGTCATCATGACTTTTTCGACCCGACACAGAATGCACCTAGAGATGATTGTTATATTATGTTGGGGTGTTTTTATTATATGTTTAGTTTATTATTATTAGATTATATTGTTATGGTTTATTATTATTATTAGTTTATTATATGTTTAGTTTATCAAAATGTATATTAAAACAAAAAAGGACCAAAATTTAAATTAAAAATGTAAAAAAGGACCGAAATGTAAATAAAAAAGGACTAAAATGTTAATAAAAAGGACCAAAATGTAAATTAAAACTAAAAAGGACCCAAATATAAATAAAAAGGACCGAAATATAAATTAAAGAATGTAAAAAAGGACGGAAATGTAAATAAAAGGACCAAATTGTAAATAAAAAGGACCAAAATGTTAATTAAAACTAAAAAAGACCAAAATATAAATTAAAACTAAAAAAGACCAAATTGGAAAAGGCGTGGTTCACAACATCGCCTGGCGAAGTTCGAAACCTCGCCTTTTCTTAATTGTTGTTTAACCCAATTAATGACGGATGGAAACAAAGGCGAGGTTCCAAACCTCGCCAGGCGAAATTACAAACCCCGCAAAAGACATTTTGGGTATTATGTTCAAAACTTGGTTATTTCGGGTATTAAGTTTTCCAACTTGGTTACTTTGAAAACATTTCCTTAACAATTTCATGCAAACAATCAACCGTAGAAGACTAACTTAAACAATTCAAGATTCAGGTACTAAAAATTGACCGAACAATATAATTTGAACCATTATATTTTCGTCGAGAATAATTTCAAGTTGGGTGACTAATTCAAACAATTAAAATATAATTTGAACAAACAATTAGCAGAAACTAAAATTTAACAACTACTTCGAACACCGATTCATTTGAATAAATAAAAGTTGAGTGCAAAAAATTGAAGGTGTTATAAATATGAATGTATTAATTAAAATTTAATATGTTATTGGTATAATTATGTATGGGTGTGAATTGTTGATAATCATGGACATGTTCAAAAATCGAAAGTTACACATTGGAAGTTTTACATTGAATCAAACGTATCATATTTTCTATATAAACATATTTCATGTATCATTTCTAAAAAACATAAACAATTCAATCTACTAATAAAGATTCCCTCCTATATATTTATGTTGTTGTTCTATCTCCCATTTATAACACGTTATCATAACGACATTCTTTTTAATCGAAGCTAAGTATAATTTTTGTTTTGCATATCAAAGAAATCATTTCAGATTATTTTAATTTGGGCAATTGTTTTAATTTGGACAACGAATGATAACAATTATGCAAAATATGGACCGTTAAAAGTTGAGTAAAACTGATATCATCAATTGAAAAAGGAGGGACTAAATTTTAATAGAATGACCCAATTTTGATAAATAAAAATTCAGTGAAACATGCAAATAATTAAAAATTAAATACTAATATGAACAACTAAAGGTTGAAGAACTCAAATTTGACGAAATAATTCAATTTTGACAAATTAAAAGAGAGTGTGATGATAAGAGAACAACAAAAACTGTGAGTGTCTTATTTTAAAATTAAGAAACTAACTTTGGACAGGACACAATGATACGGTTGGATAAATAATTTATGTAATATCAATTTTGGACTTCAAAATAATCCACTAAATAATTTGTACAATCAAGAGTTGAGGCACTTGTTATTAAATAATCAAAATTTGACTAGATACATGATAAATTAATTTGGGATCAAATTTTTACTAGGTGATTTAATTTGAACTATAACGATAGTAAATCTAGATAATTCAAAGTTAATAATTAAACGTTGATAATTGAAAGAGTTTTGGTTTTGTTGTTATTTTCAACTTTTTTTCTCCTAAAATAGAAATAACAATTGATGAAAACATGTTTGGGAAAATTGTAATATGTTTGTATTTTCTTTGCTACAGTAAATAATAATTAAGATGTTAACAAAATGAAAGAAAGATTAACTTTCATTTAAAAATGAAATTCATATATAGTTCATAATAAACTATTTATTAGAAGAAAAAACAGACATTTATATTGACACCAAAAATGTATATTAAGTTATTAACCTCAAAAAGTTATCTTAACATCCAAACAATATGAGCGTAAACAATGTATTAATAGGAAAATTCTATTTCAACTGAAAATAATATATTAATTAGTATCACTTATAACACTCAAAATGATATACGAACAATACAAGAAACTAATATTGACAGTAAAAATAGTTTATCGACTTCGAATTGGAAATGTATATCAACACATATTAATATTAAAAATCGTATATTGACGATAAATCATAATATTAACACATATTAATATTAAAAATCGTATATTGACGGTAAGCTATAATTTCTCATTCTATAATTTTTTTAAATTTTTTAATATTAAAGTTGTTCCAACAAAAATATAAATAAACCTACTTAGTATTATATATGATTCTTACAATTACAGTTTCAGAAAAAAAATACTAATAATATTTAAAATTAATTTATGTATACATGATATTTTTTTGCGTTGCATTTGCTTACATAATATCTTTACAAATTCAAGTTAGAAAAAATAATGTGTATGAACTATGTAAGAAAAGAGAAAATTTCATCAAATATATTTGACATTTTAGAATTAGTGTTCTTAAAATAATATTCATGTATGATATATGTTTCATAAAGTTAGATATTAATTTAGTAGTAAATCATTGATAAACTTTTCATTTTTTCTTTTTTCATTTGTATTTCATGTTTATTAATTAAGTTAATGTGAAATAAACAACCCAATAAACTTGAACAAAAGTGGACCCGACGAATGGTTGTAGTCTATATATCATGAATGTAAAATAACATAGCTTTATAAAAATTCTCAAAATTAATTATAAAATAATGGATATATTATGGCCATAAAAAATCAATAATTAATTAATTGTCCAAAATTTTCCAGACGTATTATAATCTAACAATTCAAATTGTGATGACTATCAAGAAAAAGATTGCACAAAGTTTGATGAAAAATAAGAGTATGGGTAAATTAATTATTAACATGAAATATGATTTCTGATCTTAAAAACGAAATTTTTTATTCGAACAAATAATTGTTTTTCTTTAACATATGAATGTGTATACATAAGATAGGATTAACCCCAAATAAGATAGGATTAGCACGTGCGTACGTACCGAGACTAGTTTGAAGTAATAAACGGCGGAAATTTCAAGCCAAGAGAGAGCCCATCAGAAGTTTTGATTGAGTTTTCACTTAACTTTTGGTGGGCTAAAAGTATGAGTTGTGAATCAGAAAAATGTATTTTCCTTTTGGGCTGAAATTATAAAGCCCAAGTAAGTAAATATAATGTAATTAAAAAATAGCTTGTAAACATACAATTGATTAAGGGCATTGTTTGATTTGAGGGATTTTAGTATACAATGTATTTGAGATTACCTAGATATAATGATACATGGATTTGATTATTCATGGATGTTGTTTGATCACATGAACTACAAAATCATGGATATGAAAATCTGTTGTTTGACTTGTATTAGTGGGATTGTGAATTTAGTTATGTTAGTGATAGTTATTTGACTCAATATTTCATCATTACTAATTGATTATAATACAATATCATGTCCAATATTCCGTTCTTAACATATATATAATAATTAAAAATGTTTGAAAAAAAAATTAATTACAAAATAATGTACCATTGGATTCATAACAATTAATCCTACTAATACAATATACAAACACTTTTCTGAAATTTCTGAATGCCACGTCATTTTTTTCCTTTCCGGATCTCAAAAACACGGTAAACTAAAAACTTATATTCTATGTCCCTTCCTCGTGCTTTTTCATCAAACTCTTCTTGCGTCTTCCCATGCTTGTAGGCTTTCCCTGAATTAACATTTATGGCGCCTCCTCTATCTACTTCATTTCTTCACAGTTCTCTTTTCTTCTTCTCATTCACATCG
Organism: Luzula sylvatica; assembly: GCA_946800325.1. Lineage (NCBI taxonomy): Eukaryota > Viridiplantae > Streptophyta > Magnoliopsida > Poales > Juncaceae > Luzula > Luzula sylvatica. The sequence continues at coordinate 54,482,441 of OX326960.1, read as the reverse complement.
TGATCTGTCCACGAGAGCCATTTCTCTCCGTTCTATGCTCCCATGCAAAAGGAACAAACGACCGCACAACCTCCTCCTCTTATTTCATTTCACACACAAAAAAAGATGGGAGAGAAGCAAATTGTGCAGATCCGAAGGCGTTTGAAGCCGATTTGATGGCGTTTGCAGCCGATTTTGAAAGTCATAACATAATATTTCCCTTTTTATGTGTATTTCGAGTTTTTTTTTTACATTTTGTTTCGTGTGTTGGTGCTATTGCTGTCGATTTGTAGGCCAGCACGAGGGGAATGTCTTTTTCTGAGTTAAGAACCCTTTTTTTTTCCAGTGATTATTACATCTATATTTCCATTTCCTTCTCGGCTACACAAAACTTTGCCATTTCTGAACGATCAAATGCATCATGTTATATGCTTGTGCAGTTCCGATTCAAAATTATTGTAAGAAGAGGAATAACAAATAATAAAGCTTGAGTAAAGATGGCCCGCGAATAACAAATAATAAAGCTTGTAGACAGGCCAAACGGGCTGAGATAATTAAATTATTGCAAGAAGAGGAAAAAAAATCCAAGCCCTCTTTCTTAAGACTCAATGGCTAAAGTTCAATTTCTATGCGGTTTGAGTAAAGATGGAGGGTTAGGAAATTTTTCTAATAAGCACCTAAATCCCTCTGTAACAACTACCACTCTCTGCAATATCCAACAAAATTTAAATAATTGTCTCACTCCTTCCTCTCCTCTTGTAGAATCTGATCATGAAGAGGATGCGCATGTTCATCCTGATGATGGCATGGACATGGCGGATTTTGGGGAAGGCCGAGGCTACGTCGTTTGACGTGAGCTGGGAATCCAAGCGATTTTCTTGAAGTCTCTTCTTCTATCTATCTCTAAAAGACGTTTTGTGTTATTATGTTATTCTATCATTGTAACTTTTTGTCGTGGAATGTTCGTGGTCTTGGTAGTACCGATAAGTGCGTTGTGGTAAAAGACACGATTTTTGATTCTAATTGTAATGTGATTTGTCTCCAAGAATCTAAGCCTCAAGATATGAACATTTTTACTCTCAAACGTTTTTGTCCTTCTTCCTTTTCCCTCTTTTCATTCATCCCTTCTATTGGATCCAAGGGTGGACTTATCACCGCTTGGAAAGATTCTTTCTCGATGACAAACTCGTCGGTTGGCCGTTTTACGTTATCCGTAACTCTTAAATGTGCAAACGGCTTCTCTTTCCTCTTAACTAATGTTTACGGTCCAACATCCATTTCTCTCAAGGAGGCTTTTTTTGAGGAACTCAAGAGCCTCAAACCGGATCCAACCGTGCCGTGGATTTTGATGGGAGATTTTAATATTATTAGAAATCTCGATGAATCTACTAGCACAAACCACAACCTCTCTATTATCTCCGACTTTAATGATTTATTAAACGAGTTGGAATTGCTAGAGACTCCGTTGCGGAGTAAAATGTTCACTTGGACAAGTAAAAGAAGCTCTCCTACTCTCTCTAAATTGGATCGTTTTCTCACTTCTGACCACTTTCTCACTCTCGGCCTTAAAATGTGGCGGAGGATCTTCCTATGCCTACCTCCGACCACACACCTATAAAACTCTTCATACACTCTCAAGACCGTAAGCCAATTAGATTTTTCAAATTCGAGCGTTCTTGGCTCAACTTTGAGGAATGCACTCTTGTGGTCCAAGATAAGTGGAACTCCTCCTATCGGGGAAATTACGGGGCAAAGAAATATCTGGCAAATTTATCAAACGTCATCCAAAGTTTGAAAGTTTGGGCCGAGATTAAGTTTAACTCCTACAACTCCTTCCTTGCTAATTGCAAGGCGGCTATTCACTTCTTTGATAGAACCGAGGAAAGGCGGGCTTTATCACCGGAGGAATTTTCGATACGCATCCAACTCCGATCCGAGCTGTACAAGCTCACATCAATTCGGGAGACGAAATGGCAACAAAGATCGTCATTGAATTGGTTGAAGCTCGGTGATAACAACTCCGCCTATTTTCACGCCATCGCCTCCTCGAGACGCTTAGCAAACTCCATCACCTCCTTGACCATTAACGGTACCTCTATCACCTCATCTCCTCAAATTCTTAACGCTTTCTCAAATTTCTAGACAACTCGGTCGTCCACCACAACCCCCCTCGGTTCGCATGGACTTACACTACTTCTACCCATCTCGGCCTCATGACTTGACTCCATTAATTGCCATCTTTTCCGAGGATGAAATTATGAAGACTATAATGTCAATTCAAAAAGGCAAGTCATCGGGTCCCGATAGATTACCGGGCGAATTTTTTCAAGCTTTTTGGCATATCCTCAATGAAGGAAATACAGTTTTGGATCAACGGTAAAATGGTACATATAAGGATAAACGAACGCACGCGTTCGTGGACATAAATAATGTGTATATTAGATGCGCATATGTATATTGGATATACATAGTTAAATTGATAAGAAACGGTTTTATTAAGAAAACCAGAAAATCAGTTTAAACAATTTTAGGAAAACTGACATAACTTTCAGAAAACGACTCCAATTTGAATGGTTCAAATTGGGTTTAATATATAATAAGATTATCTAGAACTTTCATGTAAAAATATATTTCATTTGAGCGATGTATCATTGTCGTTTTAATGGAATACCGAAAGGCTGCGACAGTTTGACATACAAAGTGTGTATATGTTTTGCTTAAACGAAAACACGGTTATGTGGAAAGGTTCTACATGACCAATAGTTTATGATTCTATTTACGGAGGCGAGTATATTGCGGTTATTAATCGCAAAAGGAAGCAGTATGGATCAAGGATACATGACCAAACTCGAGTAGTCACGAGTTATCGGATTTACGGTTGTGTATTGCGTGAAACACAATAGTACAAGCCAAAAATGCCGATGTCACAACCACTTCTAGCCAATACTCAGAAAAATTTCATTTGATCCATGAAATTTTGTGAAAAGATGTGATTGTAGGCATTGGAAATGTTCCAAACCTTATGAAGATTAACACTAGCAGCAACGTGCGGACCTGTTTACAAAACCGCTCTCTCTAGTCGCGCGTGAATGTCATGCGATGACTATGGGTATGGAGAGATCTAGAGGAGGAAGAAGAGAGTAGAGTATAGTTATCTAATACGATAGTCCTCGCAGGTTATGGGTATGGAGATACCCATAGGTAAACGTTGTATCACCCAAATACTTAATCCATATGAATGCATCCCTTTAAAAAAATTTGGTTACATAAATTAATATGCATTCACCTATATGAAAATTGTGTGCGGGTTGTATAATATGATTACAACAACCCTGATTTGAGCTTGTGTGGACGTCGGCATAATACGTGATTATGTGCAGCGAAATCGTCACACCTAAAGTTTCATTTCTAAACATCCCTAGTCACTTGTCGGTTTGCTTAAGAGAGAAGCATTTCTATTATCTTATAATAGACTGAACGCGTACACTAGTACGTTAGCCGAGGAGATGATTATGCTTTGCTAATCATAGGACAAGGTGCTTGTCGAATCGGGAACGTAGATATATGCTAGGTGACATATATTGGATATGACCAAAGTCGCGAGACCATGACATGGTTTAGTCATTATAGATGGACTCGCAACGAGTAGGGTATTAGGTTCTTCACACTTGAGGGGGGCATTGATTGCATTACGTGCGTAATACAATGCCTTGATATGATCTTACGCCTACCGCAACAGGGGGCCAAAACGGTCATCATTGGATATTGTCCGAAACACGGAATTCAATATGAGTCTTCAAGATAGGAATTGTTTATTCCGAAAGGAAGAGATATCTCTTAGGCCGCTCGATGAATTGATTAACGAAAACTACGGCCGTAGTCAATGATATTAATGGTTAATATCGATTGAAATTGTTAACTCAATTCGGAATCGAGGAATAAGTATAGTTAATCAAGATATAAGGATGACTACCACCATGTCTTTTGATTAATGGATATCGTAAACAAGAGAACTAATAACCGCTATTCAAGATAGGCACAATGATCACAATCATTTTTCGTTTTAACATGGGTAGCCATGATGGAGTGACTAGATCCCGCTCATGGGCTTGTAGGGCTTTGGAAACAGCCTACTGCCATCGTTAAACGAACCTACACGGTCACACAACGAGTCGTACTATGTCGGGCTTGATTGCAAGTTTTTGCACATAGGATGTGCATGGCTTTAGCTGTTGGGAATTCATCCCGTCCCCGGGCCCGCGCAGCGGATATGAAGGCCCGGTCCGGTTTCCAAAATCCAAGACCACGCCATAACTTCGAGGGTACGATGCAATAGAAGGATAGACGATTACCAGCGTGAAATTGATCACGCACGACGGATTGATCGCTCGCATCCTTTCCTTCTCCGGTGTTACGTTGGTGACTAGCCCGTGCGTCCCATACCACACGTCTCCCACCGTCTTGACACGCCTCCGGTTGTCTTTCGTGCGTCCCATGTCCACACAATTCCACAGCCAACAGTTTTGCTCCTTTGGTTTGATCACAATCGGAGAGCCACAAGTGTCGCTCCTCTACTTGTATCCACCGTGAGTCGGAGTTCGTCGGTCGCGGGTGCAACTGCCTAGGCGATGCACCGGCTAACTTGCTTGATTGGTTGATTCTCTATATCAAGAAAACTCATTTTCTCGGTTCTCTCTCTTCACAACCTTTCTCTCAATAGAAAGATGTCTCTCTATATTTCTGGAATATTCTGAATAATCCCAATGATTGGACTGAATGAACTATATGAGATGAGAGAGAATTATCCTATTTATATCACATGGGATTAGGATGGGCCAAAAGACATGTATATCCAATATACACTCTTTCACACAAAAAACTGCATGAACCTGTTCAGTATTCTGTCTATAAGAAATTGGTAAATTTCTCTGACAGAAAATCAACCTACACAAAAGTTGTAGATAATATATTATTATCTACCCAACCCAATTTGTCCTTGCCCAATTGGTGTTCGTATGCAAAAGTTATGATTATTTTACTAACTGTATGTCATACTATTGTACCCTTTCGGTATTTCATAGAAACGACACTTATACTTCGTTCATATGAAATATATTTCTACATGAAGGTTGTAGATAATCTTATTATCTATCTAACCCAATTTGAACCATTCAAATTGGATTTTCGTACTGAAAGATATGACCACGAATGTACGTTTACGTTCGTTTATCCTTGTGTACACTTTTGCGGTTGATCCTGAAACTGTATTTCCTTCATTAGCGTATATGATACGCGGGCTAGATTCTCTACTATAGTGTATATATGATATACATGAGTATCTTTTAGTTAGATCTGAAACTGAGTGGGAGACTGAAGGAAATACAGTTTTGGATCAACGATAAAATGATACATATAAGGATAAACGAACGCACGCATTCGTTCATGGGCATAAATAATGTGTATATTAAATGCACATATGTATATTGGATATACATAGTTAAATTGATAAGAAACAGTTTTATTAAGAAAACCAGAAAATTAGTTTAAATAGTTTTAGGAAAACTGACATAACTTTCAGAAAACGACTCCAATTTGAATGGTTCAAATTGGGTTGAATAGATAATAAGATTATCTAGAACTTTCATGTAGAAATATATTTCATTTGAGCGATGTATCAGTGTCGTTTTAATGGAATACCGAAATGGTGCGACAATTTGACATACAGTTAGTAAAACCGTCATAACTTTCGCATACGAACTCCAATTGGTCTGGGCCAAATTGGGATGGAAATATAATAAGATTATCTACAACTTTCGTGAAGCTTTTAAGTCGGTTGGAACGATTTAACAATTTCATTTCAACAGAATACTGAAAGGGTGTGTGCAGTTTTCTGTGTGAAAAGGTGTATAGTAGATATACATACCTTTTGTCCCATCATTGTCCTATGTATTATATATAGGATGTTTCTCTCTCCTCCATTCAGTTAATTGAAACCAATTAATGTCTAAGTCCAATCCAGATAATTCATTCTATGACTCACGGTAGATATGGGTAGAGGAGTTCGCACTTTGTGGCTCTTCGTTTGTGATCAAACCGGAGAAGTAAGAGAGTGAAAGGTTGTGGAAGCGTGTGGACGTGGGACGTACGAAGACAACCGGAGGCGTGTCAAAACGGTGGGAGACGTGTGGTATGGGACGCACGGGCTAGTCACCAACGTGACACCGAGGAAGAGAAGGATGCGAGCCATCATCCCGTCGTGCGTGATCAATTTCACGCTGGTAATCGTCTATCCTACTTTGCATCGTACCCTCGATATCGAAGCGTGATCTCGGGATTTGGGAACCGGACCGGGCCTTCATATCCGCTGCGCGGGCCCGGGGTCGGGATAATTCCCTTCACTCAAACCCGAGGTAATGTTGATGATTAATGAATTTCACTCTAGCTCGCTAGACCTTTGGCGTATAAATCAAGCGACAATTTCTTTAATCCCCAAAACCCCCTTGGCGGATAGAGTTGAGGATTTTCGGCCCATTAGTGTTATCAATACCGTGATTAAAGTCATCACCAAAGTGCTAGCGAACCGCCTCCAACCTTTTCTCCCATCCCTTATTCACCCAAACCAAACCACATTCATTAAAGAACGTTCCATTATGGATACTTTCTTAGCGACGCGCGAAATCCTCAACCACTACCACAAGTTAAATATTCTTATGGGTATGATTAAGGTGGATTTTTCTAGAGCTTTCGATGGCGTGTCATGGGATTTTCTCACTTCTCTACTTCGGACTCGTGGCTTTCCGGAACAATGGGTACAATGGATTCATAACCTTCTTATCTCATCGAGCTCTTCGGTCCGTGTAAATGGCCAAGTAGGACCCGCTATCTTTCGTCGGAAAGGCCTCCGACAAGGGGATCCATTATCCCTGATCCTCTTCAATCTTGTTGCCGATGTTCTCCAACCATTATTACAAAACTTGTCCCCGGTTCTTACCGGAAACACGGTGCTTGCCCCGCGAGCCCTCCAATTTGCGCATGATACCATCATTTTTGTCGAAGCAAGCCCGCAAAACCTTAAAACCGTTGCATACGCGTTGGACCTCTTCTCCGATATGACCGGTCTTCTCATTAACAAATCCAAGAGTGCATTCGTACCGGTCTCCGTTCCGTCCGAGTCATACGACTCCATCCAACGCATATTGGGTCGTCCTAGGAAGTGTTTTCCTATCAAGTATTTAGGCTTGCCGCTTACCTTGAAAAGACCTCCTCGAGTTTGTTTCTTGCCCCTAATCCAAAAATTGAACTCTCGTTTGGCCGGGTGGAAGGGCAAGTTTCTATCGTTGGGTGGTCGTTTAACGCTTGTGAAATCGGTCCTTGGAGCGCTTCCAATTTACTTTATGCAAGGTTTCACATTGCCAAATTGGCTAATCAAGCAAATAGAAAGTATTATGCGGCGTTTTCTTTGGAGGGGAGATGCTAATTGCATGGGCGGACATTGCCTCATGAATTGGGCGCGGGTGTGTCTCCCAAAAGAGAATGGAGGTCTCGGCCTCTTGCATATTGAAACACAAAATCAAGCTCTCCTTATGAAATCTATTAGCAAGCTATCCTCACAACCGAACGCCTTATGGGCTTCGACGGTACGGGGGGTATATAATACCTCGGACCCGATGGCTCTCTCATCGCTGCCCCACGCCGGACTTTCATTTTTCCTCAAAGATCTCACAAAATTGCTCCCCTTCTTCAACCGCTCAAATCAGCAAAGGCTTAATCAATAGGGCCCGTTCTGGTGCTGGACGCCACATGGCGCATTCACGACATCCTCAGCATACAAAGCGCTTCGTAACCCCGGTGTGGTCTCGGTCTGGAACCAACTTTTGTGGAAGCAAAAATCTCCAACTAAGGTTCGTTTCTTTGTCTGGCTAGCTCTGCACAACAGAATCCTCACCGCGGAGAATTTGGCGAAGCGAGGAAAGAATGGCCCAATAGCGGAGGGTGTGTCTTATGTGCCCAACATGGTGAGGATATCGATCATCTATTCCTTCTCTGCCCCTACTCCACACGGGTCTGGATGGCTCTCCTACCACATCTCCCTTTGAATCAGACCACCGACGTTCTTTCATTGTGGATGAAGAATAGGCGCCCCGGCGACAAGCTACATAACAGGTACTGGGGCTCACTATGGCTAGCGACGATGTGGAACATCTGGAAACAGCGTAATCGACGTATCTTCTCACGGAAGGCTCAATCCACTTCTCTCTTGGCATCAACTATTCTGGCAGAAGCGGATCTGTGGAAGAGCCACTGCTGACTGAATGGCGAGATTTAAATTTCCTTATTTCTTGTTTCGTGTCATGGTCTTCTTCTTTTGTCTGAGAGGGCTTTTGCTGGGGAGCCTCTCCTCTTGATCTTGTAATTAAGTAGTCTCTCTTGATAATAGGAGGTAGTATGTTGTATCAGAACCGTTTTTATTTAATTTTATACAAAGAATGAGGCTGGCACTTCGCCACCTCCCTCAAAAAAAAGATTTGAACACCTAACACATTTATCAGGTACTTCATTTCACTGATTTATCCCTTATATCTTTTCAATTTCGGATTTTTTCTTTGTTTTGACAGGTTTTATCGATGTTTTCCCGCTCAATTCACTGATTAAGACAATAAAATCTGAAGTTGATTTCGAAAAATCACTAATATTGATCATTTACTAGCTTTTTCCCCCTCGCGATTGCGCGGGAGTCTTCGAGTTTGTTATGATGTAATTTTTCCTAATATGTTATTGTATTCTACGTTTTATTGTCTGATTGTTCACACATCTGTATTTTTGTGTATTTTTAACTCCCTATATTTTTTAGATATCGTAAAAAAATTCTATGTTTTTGTATATTTCAAAAAAAAAAAAAAAACCTCTACCAAACTTTTTGATCAAGATCAAGTGGTCCACATTAAAAGGATGATGTGACCTTTTGTGAGGACTTTAATTTCTCTAAAAAAATAAAAAAAAGGGTAAATATCACATTAACTGAAACCGGTAAGAAGACCAAAAGGCTAAAAATAAATTATTAATGATATCATTAATTACTAATAATATTAATTGTATATAGTTGATATCTATGATAATGATAAGAAATCAATCATGATTAAAGTGAGAAATTCAAATATAAAAAAGTGAAAAGGTAAAGGATGACATGGAGCAAACATAGAAGAGCAATTTTCTTAACTTTATAAATATCAAAAAATTTAAATTAGAACTAAAAATGACCAACATATAAATAAAAATGACAAAAATATAAATTCAAATGTTTAAAAGGACCGAAATTTAAATTAAAAAGGACCTAAATGTTAAAAAAAAAAAAAGACCAAAGTGTAAACTAAAACTAAAAAGGACCAAAATATAAACAAAAAGGACCAAAATATAAATTCGAAAATGTGAAAAAGGACCGACATGTAAATAAAAGAGAATCAAGATGTAAATATGAAGGACCAAAATGTAAGTTTTTAAACTTAAAAGGGCCAAAATGTAAATAAAAAGGACCAAAATATAGTTTTTCAACTAAAAAGGATCAAAATGTAATTAAGAAAGGACCAAAATGTAAATTAAATTTTTTTCTAAAGGATGACGTGGAGCAAACATAGAAGAGCAATTTTCTTAACTTTATAAATATCAAAAAATGTAAATTAGAACTAAAAAGGACCAACTTATAAATAAAAAAGACAAAAATATAAATTCAAATGTTTAAAAGGACCGAAATTTAAATTAAAAAGGACCTAAATGTTAAAAAAAAAAGACCAAAGTGTAAACTAAAACTAAAAAGGACCAAAATATAAATAAAAAGGACCAAAATATAAATTCGGAAATGTGAAAAAGGACCGACGTGTAAATAAAAGAGGATCAAGATGTAAATATGAAGGACCAAAATGTAAGTTTTTAAACTTAAAAGGGCCATAATGTAAATAAAAAGGACCAAAATATAGTTCTTTCAACTAAAAAGGATCAAAATGTAATTAAGAAAGGACCAAAATGTAAATTAAATTTTTTTTTACAAAGAGGCCCCTGGACCCTAATGTAATTCTTTAAACTTGAAGGACCAAATTGTAAATTAAAAAGGACCAAAATGTGAATAAAAAATGACCAAAATGTAATTTTTTTTTTAAAAAGGAACAAATTATAAATAAAAAAGGACCAAAATGTAAAAAAAATATTTTATTTCACAAAAAGGTCCCTGATGACGTGGCCTCATGTGGGAGCTTGAATTTATCCAACTTTATATATAACTTATAATTTGTCTAATGATATTGATTTTATTTGATTAAACACTAAAAGATACATTCTCCCTGTTTTATTTTCAATTTTCAGAATGAGATTCATCAGTTTCATTAAATCTGCATGGTTAATTAATATGTTTTTTTGCATGGTTACTTAATTAGTCCAGGTTAATTAATTAATTATTTTAATTTAATTAATCTGAATTTATGAAATTGGTAATAATTAGTTATATCTAATCACAGATTGGTTCTTTGGCAATTCGAAGTGGAAATGGGCTCCTTTTGAAAGGAGGGAAGGAAGCAATGAAATCGAATGTTATTTTACAAAAGGTTTGGACGAAACATAATTATTTTATCAATTAAAATCACTTGAAAAATTGGGTAATTAATGGTATAATAACTAATAAGTTCGATGGATTTTCATAGCAAAGCGGCTAATTTATCGCCTCACTGGTGTCGTCTCTTCTGAAAGAGAGTTACGACCAACGATTTCCTACTCATTATTAATTAAGGCACTAATTTCTAGAGTGGCTGTTTTGAGACCCAAAAAAGGTTGAGTACCTTGCACCTCTCGGCTACAGAAAATTTACGCATTTTTAAGAGCACCAAGGTGAGCTTAATATTTAATATCATTTTGTGAATTTTTAATTTAACCCCTATGATACTATGCTATTTTCTTTCAATATCAAATAATATTAAAATCGGGGGCTAAATCGAAAAATTCCACCTTTAATTTGTAATTGCAAATTTGCAATATAGTTCTCACTTCATTTTTTTCAGGTTGATTTTAAAATATTTTCATTCGCTATTTTTTTTACAAATTCAGAAAATATAGTTTTTTACAAATTCAGGTAACTTAAAAAATGCTTCCGTTGGGTGTTGTTTTCTAAATTTCCAAAGTATTTTGGTTTATTGAGATATTTCAAGTCATTTCCCATATCGAGCGAAATTTCAGGTAATTTAAATTGAAGTGATCATTAATTTGCGAGCCCTTAATTCAAAATAATGATCCATTAATTTAAGTGATAAGTAATTCAAAGACATATCTTTAAATTAATTTTTTTTTTAACCTTCTATTAAAAATGAATGAAATAAAGAAGAATAATTTGGAGAAAACTAGAAAAGAAGGGCATATATGATATATTTACTCGGATTGTACGTGATAATTTTCTATGTTTTATTTAGAATCATGTTTCTGATTATTACGGCATAAATTAACGAAATGAGTGTTAAATTCTCTTTTGAATAGCACACTGCAGTCTGCAGGTTCTCTGTATTTATTTGCTGTATTTTTGTATAATTTTACATTTTGTAAGTGTTGATAGGTACGAGGACCAGTTTGTAATGGTGAATTTTGAGGAAAATTGTACTAATATAATTCTGGTTAACGAGGTATCTGAAACAGTTTGTATTATAATTCTGGGATTTTTTGTATTGCAAATGTAATTAATTTTTTAGAAAAAGCATGAACTAAAATAAGAAAGTAGGCATGTACTAATATAAGATATAAGATAAATACTAAACAAAAGCATGACAAAAAGGAATGCATGATTTATTTGAATTGAACGGCAATGATGATCCCGTTTCATTAATGAGGAAAATTGTATAATTATCCTCTACGCTTGGGTTATTGAAAATTGTATAATTACCCTCTACTCTTAAGTTATTGTATTTTTCTTGGACAAATAAAATACTAAATGGTTTATTTTTCAACATGTTTTATCACGACCATTGTAGTATGGATAACACCCATTAAAATGCCCGCAACGAAGTCGTGTGTATTGTACTAGTATATAATAACTCAACATGTTTGACATAAATTAAGAAAAAAACATTAATTACAAAAAAAAATTACCATTTGAGAACGGGTTAAGAAAATACTCGACATGTTCAAAATTCACAAATTGGACTAAATCATAATAAGCATACTAATTAATCCATTTATTTCATTCATTCAGAACAATTAATCCAAATAATATTCGAATCAAAGAAATATTTAATTAAACATAAGAGTCCAAACAAATAGTCATTACACAATTATCACAAAACTCACAATTTTTTTAATATGAAATAAGCAAAATGTGAAACGCTTTCATTACGACGCCCTCTAGTAGTTGTTGCCCTCCGATATTGAACTTCTTCATTTTGTTGAAGCATAATTTCATCTTCATATGACACTAAACTATCGAGTCCACTAGAAATGAATTGAAATTTATTATCAAAACAACCTATAATTTCGTCTTCATAGTGAACTTCTTCATTGAAATTGTTGTTGAATTGATGTCTGTTAATAGTTGGTCTTGTATTGAAGACTGAAGAGTGAGGCTCCCATTTGTTCATGCAAGGGATTCCATCAAGAAATACATTTGTACGTGACCTAATTTATCAAAACAACCTACAGGTAGATAACTGTGTCAATTTAATCAAAGGTCGTAAAACTTGTATCTTGCATACTCAAGTTGTTACAATATTAAGTTTCAAATATGTCATTTGAGTCCATAAATATTTGAATATTGTTTCAAATAGGTCATTCGAGTCAATAAATATTTGAATATTAAGTTTCAATTAAAAATTTGAAATGGTTTGTTTTGGGGCAACTTGCTGTCATGAGAATTGTAGTAGGAACAAAACAATTCGAAAAGACCGGAATTTTGCTAGTATCCAAAAAGGGTTATTCTATGGTACGGGTTTTTGGTAGAAGGGTACTTTCGGTATTGGAAAAGTTTATATGTCATTAGAATTTATTCTCTCCATTTCATGATACATTGTTTTGTCCATTTGAACTATTTTTACCTTCTCTAATTAATAACAGCCAAGATTTTTTTTAGTCATACAATTAATGCCATACTCTCTCTCTCATTTCATCCGAATATACTATTTGTGTTTCTCTCTCCTATCAATTAAATTCCTTTTTTTTCTCCTTTCATTAATTTCATCATAATATGATTCAGATTTTTTTTGACAAATATAGAAAACATAAGAATTCGATGATTTCCGCTTTGAAAGAGTGAGGAGGCGTGAGAGTAGTTTTCTTGCGAGTTTCACGCTTTGAAAGAGGAGTTCAGTGATTTCCGCTCATTTTTGCTGTATTGTGGAGAAGGGGAGAGAATGTGACTTGAACTGTTGAATTGAGGGGAAAGCAAAAAAGGAAAGGGAAGAGGACACAGTGAAACGGAGAGTGGGGGACAGTGTGTGGATAATGAAGATTGAAATGACAATTATGCCCTTTTTTACCGTACATCTCTATTAATCACAATCATTGTGGATCGCTGGATTGATTTTAGAGTTTAAATCTTGTCCCTCCGTGGAAAAAATGCCCGTACTATAGAATGGCCCATCCAAAAAAGGAGAAGAAATAAAGTAGAAAGATAACGTTTATATAATTAATTAATTAATTAATACCCAATCCACGTAAGAGAGGGATCTAACATCTAAGAAGAGAAGCCGTACTGTCGTACCAACCAAAAATGCGAAAACAGAGGAGCCCAAAATTCAACGAAGCTATCTCTAAATAAGTATACTATAAATCATTGAGATTAAATGATATTTCACGAATTAATGAAACTTAAAGTGTTGTTATTAAGCTTAATTAGTTAAATTAAATTGGGCAAATAGAAGAATTTTCATAATTGGGGGAAATTAAATTAGTATTCTCCACCTAGCCCTCCGTAAGACCAAAATCCACTTTACATAAAACCACAAAGAAGTAACAACTATACATTTTTATTTAACCAAATAAAAATACAAAATTACCATCGCAATGTAAAAAGCTTCGCTATTGCACTATACCTCCTATGGCTCCTCCATCGCCGGATCCACCAATTGGCGCCGGCACTGCGTCAGCAAACACCACATAGACCATTGCGTAAGCCTCTAGGAGTGAAGTACTAAAGGTGAGACCCAAAACAACCATGATAGAGTACTTGAAGAAGAAAGCAGAGCGTAAGCCCGGTAAGCCCAAGTAGAGGATTAACAGTGCCATGGCGAGATTGAAGGTGACAGGAATTAAGAAGTAAAGAAGAAGATTGATTAGTATTTGAATGATGAATTTATACTCGTTTTGTTGGCTCGATGATAAGTGTTCGGTGAGGAGAAGACCCCCAATAGACATACAAAGGGCAAGAATTAGGATTGGTACCGCAAAGTTGCCGTCTTGGTTTCCAGTCGATTTCAAAATTGCTTTGAAATAATTGTACATTCGAAAGGCTGCGAAGAAGATAATTGATTGGATAATAACCAAATCCAAATGGATTGAGATTGAATCGAAAAAAGCCACATGGGTAATTAGAGGCGTGCCCAGTAGGAGAGTAGCAAATGTCAAATATTGAGAAATCATGATCAAATTCTTAATGAAAGAATTTGCAGAGATTGGAGTCTCTGTTGAATTGGGACGTACGGCGACATAGAAAATCAAAAGAGAGATTCCTAGAAAGAAGTTTAAGAGGAGTAAGGAAAAAGAGATAGGCGTGGACGGCTACAAAAATGAAGGGACTATTTGGGTATTGATCGGTGAGGAGTAACAGTGGCTCGGCGAAGAATAGACCGATGGTCGAGATCCAAAGAGCTACAATAAGCATGACTGGCATGGAAGCCATTAGAAGGGCTTTGTTTAGAGAAGAAGAAACAGGAGGTTTATTTATAGGGAAAAAATATACGAGCCATGGAAATATGGAGAGCATTGTTGAGATTATGAGTTCTATAGAATGTAGAAAATAAAATCCCAGAGAATTGTTGAGATTATAGGATATTAGAATTATTATGAAATTTAATTTCCTCGTAATTAAAGATTAAAACGCTGATTCAGCTTGTATAATTATTTTAATTAATAAAAAATTGAATTAGGACTTAGACCTATTCTATTATTTGGAGAGCATTGCTTCCAACCATACAATTGCGAATTGCAAAGGGTATTTTGGGAAGAACAAACTTCAACAGGTAAGTGGAGACTAGGGAGTTAATATGAACGTATAATAATGATGAGCAAGAGTCAATACGAATTAATAATATACTACTGAGTTTCTTGTTCCGTTGCGGAATAATTCTTATAAATATTGTGACGGTACATGGCGTAATACTTGTATAGTAAATAAATGTATACGAATAAATAATGCATACAAATAAATTCTAAAAATGAGACATAAATATGACTACAACATACATGTGTTATTACTTTCATTCAATTTGACACACTTTTAAAAATCACATTACTTTATGTGAATGACTATAATATTATCATTTTTTAGGTTCACAATGAATTGATTTGATCTAATTATTTATTATTTTAGATTAAGTTACAACATCAAATATTCATATACGAAGTACAAAAATGGAAGACGAAAAATTCATATATGAAATACTAATAAATCAATAGATAAATTTATAAATGATACATCAAATATTATTTTGTAGTATTAAATTTTCATATGATATATTGGAGAGTTTTATAATTGTGTATATTTTTCCATAAATTTTCATATTATTTTCTTAAAACAAATAATGTAAATAAAAATAAGTTATCAATTAAGGAACAATGATTTTCAAACTTCTAAAATTACATTACATTTTATGTTTCTTTTGAACACAGTCATTTTAGAAATTATTCATGTTACATGTTAACTTTTTTAAGTAATTTCGAATTGTATTTTAGTATGGTATTATATTCTTATTGCATTTATGTATGTAAAGAAAAATAAAAGAATTTTTTACCTTTTTATTTTTTTTAAAAAACAACTTTATAAAAATACTTTTGGAAAATATTTTGAAGAAATTTGAAATTTTCTTTGTGATTAATAGATTTAAAGATATAATATTAATTTAAAACACACTTGGTTATTATTATTAGTTAGCATAGAACAATAACTATGAGTTATTGAACCACATGAGTTCAATCCCCAACATTTTCATTGTTTTGTTATTTATAGTAATATCTTGAAAAAAAATTTTACCTCGCTTCGCTTCGGAAGTACATATTATACATAATGAAATTTGAAATTATTATTTTTCTTTTTATCGTGTTGATATTATTAACAAAAATAATGATGTTGACTTTTTTTTTTTTGGTGATAATGCTTATTTTTTTATTTTATCATTAAACTTCGAAGAGTAATGATATTTTTTTTATTTCGACAACTATGTAAAACTTCAAGTGATTTACATAAAAATAGATTTTGTAATATATTTTTATTTTGAAAAAAAAATATTTTCATTATTCTTACGAAATTTTGTGTATAAAATTATTTTTTTAAGTATTTTTGGGGGACATCTACAAAATTGCAAAATATATTGAAAAAATTTAATTTGAAAGTGTCCGTATTTTAAAGATTTATCTTATATAATTTTTTGGAAATATTAAAGTGGTAATATTATTTGTAAATATTTTATATGCATTATTTTTTTATTATATAATTTTTTTTTAAAATTATTAAAGTGGGAAAATTATTTGTAGTAAAAAAATATTTGCATTTCTCAGGATTCGAACCTGGGAGCTTTGCTTGTCTGGCCAGCACTCTTTACCATTGAGCCATCCTTTCTTATATGTATCTTATTGCTAATTATCGTAATTAGTTTGTATTGATTTTGTAAAAATAAATGCATCTCGCAAGGTAAAAATCGCTAAAAGTGGGAGTCAAACCCCTGGTGGGCACGCTAGATGCGAAGGTACTTCACCAACTGGGCTAGAGGGATTTCTTAACTAACTAATAACTTATATTTATATATTATAGCTAGACGTGTGAAAAAATAAAAATAAAAATGCACCAAGCGGGAATCAAACCCGGGTTAGCACGGTGAATAGCATAATGTTTACCCAACTGTGCTAGAAGGAACATTTGTTTACATTGTAGCTGTTATGTATTTAATATATGTTGACACGTGTCAAAATATGGTCCCCTTCATTAAACTTTAATATATATTTTAATATATAGTATAATTACTTACGAGTGCTCACTGAATGCTCACTGATGATTTTATGTGGCATGAAATATGAACGTATATAACAAAATTATACAAATTATTTATATCTTATTTATTACATACGAGTTACAATAATAAATTAATAATATAACTTACACCTCGTATAGTAAATATATAATGTTTTATGTTTTATACTAATAACAATAATTGTAGTATTACGATTAATAATTATATTGTCATGTGTACCTCTCGCAGAGAGAGAGAGAGAGAAAAAAGTAACCGCCGAAAAAACCGACGAAAACCCTAGGTCTCGATCCACCTCCTAACCGCCGGATCGGCATACTTACTCGCTGCCGGATTAACCAGGCCTGGTAGAGTGCTCTACTTCGATCGACAGTAACAGTTACGAACAGTGCATTTTTTGCGCGATTTTTTTTCCTTTCAATTTGTTCTCCCGTCGATTCTCCTCATACAGATCGATCAAATCCCAAAATCAACAAGAAAGTTTCAGTCCCTACTCCAATTGATTGATTATACCCGCGATTACTAATCTCATTTTTCAATTTGGCCCATTTTTGTTCGGGTAATGAAGGATTTCGCTCCAATCATAGCATCGCCATACTCGGCTCGCATATGCTTCTTCTCGGAGGAGGATAGCACACAATCATTGCGGAATGATCTTGAAGCATCGGTATTTCTAATCGTCATTGACGATAATCAAGCTCCACCACTTCAATTCATCCGCGAAGCCATCAACGAAAGGTACGGGGATCTTGAAACCACAATTCATATCTCCCAATTCGACAAAAACTCATTTTTTCTCAAACCCCCATCTTACACCTCCATAGCTATCTTTCTCGAAGACTCACAATTTTGGAAAGATAATCTTAATGTGCCGCCTCGTTCTTGGTCTCAGTTACCACAACCGTGTAACTTTGATATTCTTTGGAATGTCGAGGTCGAATTATACGAATTTCCCCTTCCTTTTTGGCATATCGAGTATATGCGTCAAGCGATAGCCACGTTTGGCACATTAATTTCGGTCGATCGGTCGAATTTAATTGGTGACGACCAGTCCGTACTCCGATGCAATGTGCGGGCTATCTCTCTCCATTTACATGTGGCATATGGGTGGCAATGGTCCATTATCCGGGCCCGCTTTACTGGAGTCAAAGAACTCCTAAACCCAAATGGATCCGCAACCATCTTACCCCCGGCTTCCTCTTCTCCACATCGTGCCACTACACTGCCGCTACCTCCTTCTCCTCCCCCTAAAGCCCTTAGGCATCGTAGAATCAAGAGGATTGCGAGCGTTTCCTATACAAAACTTGATCAACAATTTTTTTCTCGATTCACAATTATTAACTTGTTGGAGTCTTCAAGAAACCGAGGTTTAATCATTGTCTATCGATGCCATATCAATGAAGAAAATTGTGAAGAAAATTTATTTCAAGAAATTTATTTTGTATTAGAGTTTATGTAATAGGTTATAGAATTAAGTCTTATCGGCATAAAGGGTTTAAAGCCGTCTATTTTCTCGACATATGATTTTGTACGAAATCTCTATGTAATGTGTCAATGTATATATATGCCTAAGGACTTTTATACAACAACGAAAAAATATTGTCATGTGTGATAAAAAAAAAATTAGGAAATAAAGGGTGACGCTATTGCAAGAGCTAACATGATTAAATTGAAAGCGATTTCAATTTTTATTAATCAAATGACCATTATACCCCTATTTATGTTGATTGATATTTATTATACTTATATACTATTATTTATATCTTCCACGAATAATGCAAAAATATTTTTTCTAATATTATGAAAAAACTAAATCTAACCAATATATATTAATTTTCATATTTAAATATATATGACAAGTTACAATTTAATTGTTTTTTTATGACGAAAAAAATTAAGAATAAAAACATTTTTTATATATGAAAGATTTTGTTTGCATGGTTCATGAAAATTGATAAACTAATAGATAAATGTAAGAAATATCAATCATCAATTCATCATTAACAGGGATATAACGATCATTTGATAAAACAAAATTGAAACCACTCTCAATTTAGTCATGTTAGCTTTTGCAATAGAGCCACCCGAAATAAATTGTCCAGGTTTTTGATCATATAGAAAGATTGATACATTTGTTTTGTTTCATTTAACTCCTAATTCGAATTTAGACATAATATTATTTTGTATATTAAAATATATGTTCATAGTAAAAAGATATTGATATTAAAAAATAATGTATCTAACTATTCTTTTATTTTAGATTCATATTTGTTCAATTTCATTGTGTAAAATCATCACAATCATTTCAATAATTAGATTATGATATGTAGAAAAATTTGAACACTGATTAATCATTGATGTTTCACGATTATGTATTATTTGTAGATATTTATTGTTCATTATTTTACACATAGTTTTCAACAATTGTAGAAAATCACATCACACTATTTAATTTTTTCACACTCTTTTTTAATCAAATTTGTGCAATTTTCTCTTGCCACATCATCACATTCATTTCAATCATTTGATTAAATTATGTAACAAAATTTAGGCCATTGATTATCATTGATTTTTTATAATCATACTTCTTTGTAACCAGTTAAGTGTTCGTAGTTTTACCCTATGTTTTAAACATTCTCATAAATCATATCATCATACACTAATGAAGTGGACTATTATTAGTGGATAGATTCATGTTAGACTAAAATTATTCAATTGTTTATCATTTCACATGATAAAAATGTGAATATAAATGAAGAAAAAAAATATATATATGAACATTGAATACTAATAACATCATATGGAATTTAATTTAAAAAAAAACATCAAATCTAAATGCTTTAATTTTTTATTTATTTTGATATCCATATTAGCATAGTCCATACAAATCGTTTTTCATAATTTGAATTTGTAAAAATATTATGTAAGAAAATACAATGTAAAAATGCATGTTTACATAAGATAATTTTAACTATTCATTTACATAGTAGAATTTTAATTATTATTATTTATTTTTAGAAAATTATAAATATAGGAAACCCATATAATACTAAGTTTATCAAAATTGTGTTTTTAATCATACAAATTTGATATTACATTATTTAAAAACTAATAGTTATTAAAAAATAATTTATTCATCTAAATAACTTCTTGAACTTATAAACACCTATCAAATAGTATTGTTATATTCAAAAATATAATTAAAAAAATTTTATATGATATAAATAATTTATATTATATTCAAAAATATAATTAAATTTTTTTTATATGATATAAATAATTTATATTATATAATGATATTGATACAAGTGTTATTATTTGATTTTAAAACATGAGATTTTGTTATTGTAAAAACATATAAATAATCTTAATAATAGATAAATGATTTAAAATAATTTTATAGATAATCATAGAAATATGTATTTTAAATTATGAAGAAAAACATAATTAACATGTTCGCCGTGGAACGCAAATGTTCTCCTAGTTTTGTATAATTTCAAATTATGTTATATGTCCAAATTTAAAGAGTTCAAACATCTAGTGCTAACAAATTAATATATAATGTTATGAACATACAAAATATCATTAATATTTTCTATAATAAAATATTTGAAATTATAAAATATATTCACTTGAAATTTATCTTTATTTTGAGTTTCATATTAGATTGATGTTAATATACAATTATTGAAAACAAAATATTGACAAGAAAATATATACATGAACATCGAAAATTGGTATATTGAGTGAAAAATTGTAAGTTAGCAACAATAACGTCCTACTTTTAGAGAAAAAAATAATATATTAATAACGAATCACATATATTGACAATAAAATGTTGTATATAGTGTATATTCATAGTATTTATTTTAGTTTTGAACATTAATTATTATGATAATTTATGTCATAATAAAATTTTGTACTCACTTCAGTTCAAACTATGTGCACGAGACATTTATTGTACTGTCCACATAAATACGCAATTGTGGTCAGGCCCGGCCCATGCATAAAAAAAATGAAGTCACCGTTTCAGGTCCGGATACAAATAAAAAAATTAGGTAGTATAATTTATAAAATTTTGGGGTCCATTATAAAAAATTTGGGATTCATTTTAACAAATTACATACTATAATAAAAAAACTTAGGGTCCATTATAAAAAAAAATTTGAGTTTGATTTATAATTTGACTTAGGATCTATTAAATCCAATGTTACAGATATCACATATCGCTTATAGATCGGTCAACCACCGATAAGAGATATGACTGACATAGCCGATTCATAGCGGAAAATATCAGTGGTATAGTACTTTTTAATATTAATATATTAAATTGATTATTATACTATTAATTTATATTGAGTTTTTTAAACTAATTTAAATTTTACATGATTAATATTCAAAATTCAACAATACACATAAATTTCAAGTTAAACTAAAGATATATTTAAAATAATAACATCAAATTTCCAAATAATACAATAAACTAAACCACGAAATCGTGTTCATTGACTTTCGATGTAGATGCGGGTGCCTCCAATGAAAATCTTACCTCGGCCGGATCAAAATCGATTTTATTTCCGACCAAAAATATTAGATAAAGAAAGAAATAGATGGAAATAACTGGGCCAAAAATATTAATGAAAATATTTTTAAAAGATGGGCCAGCCCAATATATTATTAAAAATAAATTACGTTTTAAATCCAAATCGATTCAAATCGATCCAACCGATACGGAGCATATCGTAACGAAATGACACTGATTAAAAATATAAAACTGACATACCGATCTATATCAGTGATATTTAGAACAGTGATTAAATCTTTGGACCGACCCTGGACGTGATTTTCTGGTTCGTTTACTTCATATAAATATATGAATAAATGGAGAGAAATTTATAAAACCCATCATAAGTTTGGTGTTCTTAGTTAGCTGATATTACTTATTTGCCCTCGATTGAATGCATGGGTAACCGGCTAGCAAATGAATTTGTTGTACGAAAGAATTTCTCGAGGAAATTTCCTTGGTATTAGGGGACGAAGAAGGCACATGAAAGAATTTCTCAAGTCCACATGAAAGTTTACGAAATCTTACCAACAATGACGTGGCAAAGATTTATTGTGAGTCGGTAGCTCAGAATTATGAAGAATGAAAGAAAAACGACAAAATAAATGTGGAGTAGAGTAGATTACTAGATATTGATAGCAACAATATCAATAAGATTTAAGTACCCCGCAAGTGTAAACCCCCGCACTCAATCTGCTGCTGACGTGGCACCTGCATCTTATGCCACGTCAATCTATGAAATCAAAAAGGGCAGCGATGTACATTCTCCAACCCACACCATGAGCCTTGATGACGTGGATATGGGTTAACGCCGTAAGAATTAGCACACAAATACATGATTTAACGTCTTATTTTGATGTTCAATTATAAAATAAGATAATAAAACCGAAAATTATGATGTTAAATCATGTATTTGTGTGTTAATTCTTGAGGTGTTAATCCATATCCACGTCATCAAGGCTCGTGGGGGAGAGGAGTAGGGGATGTCCAACATTTTCCTAAAATCAAATCAAAATAAAAAAGCACTAGGAAGCTTCCTTGAGTTCAAACTTTTTATTGAATAAAAATATCACTTCATAAAGAAAAATAATATTAAACTATGCAAGCGTTAATCAACAACAATAAATAATACGTGACAACAACAAATATCAACTTACCGGCAATCAACAAAATAAATCATCGAAGTAACTAATATAATATGCAAATGCAATAATAATACAAGAGTCAAATCTCCATGTGAATGTTTTTTCTTCTAGAATAATAAGAAATCAAGTACAGTAGCTATTTAAATAAGTCCAAGGATTCCGAGAAGAGCATTATTTTAGTAATAACTTTTTGAAGAAAATCAAGGAATATATTTGAGATATCTTTTATTTTTGACGAAAGTCAAGGAATATTCCTCCTATTTTTGGTTTTTATGGGACAGAGAGATGAGTCTAGGTGGCTCCTCTCCACACCAATCACCATACATACACATGTATGTCTTCATTTAGTAACCAAAAAATAAAGTTAAAGGGCAAAGCTACATTTGCACAGAATCTCAACAAAAGAATTGATAGTTCTATCTTTTTTAATTTGGGCAAACTAATTGTCAACAAAATAAGAAAACCCTCTTAACACAGAAAATAAGGACAAACAATACATCAAATTTTTATGTTACGAAAGCAGATACACTGTCTAGATATATTCTATTTGAAGCATAAACAATTTGAAATTAGAAATATACATAACAAATATAATTACACATATTTGGGTCCTAATTAACAGTTAATAAGAACATCTTGTTGATTAGTTTAATTTAATAATCAACAAAAAAAGCCAATAAATAAGATAAATAGTTGCAAAAAAGAATAATCATGAATTAAAAAGATTAAACAAGTCAAATAGTCAAATATAAGACAAAATATACTGCTGGCATCTAATAATAATGATATGTACTGCAGCCTAATAATCATGAAAATAAACAATGATTAAGGAAACCAATAAATAGATAATTAATTCAGATAGGACGGTATACCGCGCCGATCCATCGATGAACAATAACTCTAAAGCTTTGTAAGGAGCTATTGAAATATTGTCAATAATAATTGATTTCAGGAAGCAAGCAAGTCAATCACTTTCCTTCCTTGCGTAGGCGAAGTGAATGGGATAGAGCGTCTTACTTTTTAAGAAAATCAAGGAATATATTTGAAATCTCTTTTAAGGGCATGTTTGATTTTTAGTATTTGTAGACGTCAAAAACACGTAATACAAACAAAAATTATTAAACATAAAAAATATTTAAAACAGGAAAATTTCCACTCCTAAGTTACACATGTGAAGCGATTATTACTACAACTACAATAGGCCCCTTACAAATGAAATGGTAGAAATGACACTTTTTATCCTTGAAAAATTGCGAAATGCCAGAGATGATTTTTTCTTGATCTATTATCCTATAATGCACTATTATATGTATTCAAAATTTTAATTATTTAAGAAAAATAAAATATCAAAATAAATACTATAAATTCACTTACAAAACTATTTTTGTTTTGTATGAATAATTTATAGAAACTGAATTCTATTCGCAAAACATCTGACATTTCTTTCTCTTTTGGAATAATAATTCAGTTCATTTGAATTTGGTCTATTTTGTTTTTCTTGAAAATTTTGTTGCAAGTGTATTTTAACTTCTTTTTTTCGGTTTTGAAAATTTACCTCCAATTTTGTTAGAGAGTTCAAGGAAATGTTCAAGCTATCCAAAACCGACAACATTGAGAAGTAATTTCAAAATTTACTTTCTAATTCTAATAATTCACGTTTCAAACTTTTTTTTTTACTTTCTTAACAATATTTCTTTTTAAAAAAATTTCAAATTCAGTCAAATTCTGTCATAATGAATTTGCCTTTTGTAAATATATTATTTACAAACAAATTAGGGTTTACAATGAATCTCACAGCGAATTCACTCAAACTTTCTCACGGCCAAATTCAGTCAAATTCATGACTATCCAATTTTTCAAATTCAGTCAAAAGACCAAATTGCAATAATGCGGGGTATATTCGATATTATCAGATTTGAAGGGTTTTTGTAAAAGGATATTTTTGATATTTTCATATTTTAGAGAGGTATATTCAAGGTTGTCAGACTCGGGATTCTACCTTGAATCATTTAAGGGTAGAATCGAATAGGATCGTAAAATCGTATTTTGAATCTTAAGATTCTATGACACATGAATATTAACTTGAAAACTAATCTAACGAACACGATCTTCTAAATAAAAAAATATAAATTAATTGAGAGAGTATATTTGTTCATATTAATCAGTGTAATCATAAGCCTACATTATAAATAGACAACAAAACATGAATTATTCGTAACTATGCAAATGTTAATCAGAACCAACCAAAATATTACTGATAAATCAAAATAGTACTATATTATACTAAATTCAAATCCGGAATAATAAAGCTATGATGAAATAAAACAAATAATATATACAAAACTAAGTTAAATAAATATATAAAATATACAAGATCTGTCAAAAAAATCAAGTAATTTTATTCTTGCAATACTACCTTATATTGCATTGCAATATGTATTCCAAATTACTTAATTAGCTTTGGGGTCATAATCATCTTGAAAATTAAATATTTTGTAAATCATGACAGTACTGGAATCGTAAAATCGTAAATATAAAAGATTCTACCAGATTCTACATCTTGAATTGAGGTTCTACCAGGATTTTACCAAATTAAGATTCTACGTCAATCTTGAATCGTTTTGTAGAGTTAGAGTCACGCCAATACCTGATATTTTCAGATTTTACAAGGCTATTTAAAAAAAAATTAAATTGAACGGTTTATTTTGCTATTTGTTTTCTCCAATTGTCAGTATTTATGCATTTATTTTCAAAATTTCTGTAACCTAAGTTCTTTCTGTAAATTTTGAACAAAATTGGGAGTTTTTTCTATATTTTTGCAATTTAGAGTTCTCATTCAAATTTTCAACATTTTATAAGGGTTTTCGGTGAAATTTTCTGATTTAGAGGGACATATTTAATATTTTTAGGGGTATTTTTTGTATACGAATTTAATAGTTAATAATTGTAACCCACTGCTTATCCTATTTCATTTTTAAAGATCAATTTTGAATTTTTGTGGAATCGAAAAACATTGTATGTTCCGATATGTACTTTAGTGATATTTGCATATTCATCCTTCCAAAAATCCAAAATATTATATTTGTTTTTCTCTATTGATTTTTAGAATTCATTTGTTTAGGTGTGCAAGTTTATTTGGACGCCGTGGAGAAGAAACGACATTGATGATTTTGGTCCATATTGAGAGAACAATTGTCATCGCAACACGCTTTTCCACCATGTTTTGTTTTGAAATCTCAAATGGAAAACCAGGTTTGTGTACCCACAAAATAAATTAAAATAATAATTAATTCGTAATTTCACCTTTACTCCTCCGAAATTTTAAATATCAAGAATACCCCTAGAAATTATAAGAAACATCATCCATTCCCTTATTGTAAGTTTTACTCCTTTTCCTAAGTTATATTTGTATACAAAAAAATAACGAATCAACGTTATGGGGGAAATGGAATATTGATGACATTTTTATGATTTGCAAGGACGTATTTGATATTTTTTTATGGGTATTCGTGATATTTCATATTGTAGATGTTTAGAGTCAAATAATAATATTCCACAATAACTTCATTTAATGCTCACTAACAATTTTTTTAATCTATTGCTTTGAAAATAGGAGTGTCAACGGTTCGGATACGGTTCGGACAGTGGTCATACCAGATCCATATCCATATTTTTTTTCTGATACGGATCCGGATACGGTATTATCCGGATACGGTTCGGATATTAAACGGATACGGATACGGTTCGGATATTTTCAGATACGGATACGGATACGGATCATATTCGGATATTTAAACGGATACTACGATATAATAATATAATAATATTTTAAGAATTCAAGTTTTGATTATTTTGTAATTTTAAAACAAATTAAATATATATGGTGATTATTGATTATTAAATATTATTCTGAATTAAAATATAGTTATTGTCTAGGTATTACTATGATTTTGATTGTAATTTCAACAAAACGATTATCCGTTTACAAATTTCATTCGGATCCGTATAGTATCCGGATCCATCAAAAAATTAGATCCTAGATCTGGATTCATACCCGTAAAAACAGATACGGTTCCGGATACGGTTCCATCCGGATCCGGATATTTCTTCGGATACGGTTCGGGTCGGTTTGGGCAATATCCGCCCCATTGACACCCCTATTTGAAAAGCACAAGGAAGAAGAAAAGGCAAGATGAAAAAGATGCAAGACTTGCTTCCATGCATGTCGAAAGGGCCAAGATGGAAATTTTTTGCGTTTTTGAAGGGGTATCTTCGAAATATATTCTTGAGAGGTATATTTGAAATAGATTTTGGGCTGCAATTTTCTGCGTTTTACGGTTTTTGTGAGAAATGACATTTTTTAGATTCATTTTGTTGCAATTTGTAGCATTTTCGAGGGGGTTTTGGAAATTTTCTGCGTTTCGGAGGGTATATTTGAAATATATTCTGAAGGGGTACATTTCAAATAGATTTATGAGGGGTAAATTTGATGGTTCGAAAATTTCTGATTTCTATGGGATTCGCATCTGGGATTCAATCTGTGCAGATTGATAAGATTCAAAAATCAAACACGCCCTTTTCAAAAATATTACAACTATTTTGTTGTTTCAGACAAAAAAAATAATTTAGGATTGGATGGTTGATGCAAATGTATTTTAATGTGTCTATCCTCCTTAGTAATAAGACGCTGTGATATTTTGTTATCCCAAATGATATGTAATTTTTGTGTATTTAAATGTTGATTCCAAGTGTACTTTAGTCGATAAATGCTTTTTGATGCATAATAATTGTGATGTCAAGTATCTCAATACTCCGATCTATGAATTTTTACATTTGGTATGAATGATGCGTCCATATTTTCATCACAAAAAAAGTTTTTTTTTTTTTTTTTTTTTTTTTTTTTGATTATATTGCCCTTAGGCCCCCCCCCCCCCCCCCCCCCCCCCGACTTAGACTACCCTATTTTTTTTCCTCATGCTCCCGACCGGGTTCGAACCCAGGTCTTGCTTGTGATAGCCCTTATTACCATCCAAGATGCTACAAGCACCGGTGGTCACCACAAAAAAAGTTATGAGCAAACATATCTTTGATAACAGGTATCATTAACGAAATTGACGCCTATTATGTCATCTACTTGACTTGATGTCTATTCATTCTTATTAAGGTGTGTTCAATTAGGTTGAACGGGCTCTAAATCTTCAGAATCTTCTAGAAGATGCTACGTAGGAGCGGTAATTTCTTTTTTATCTTGTGCAATTTTGAGGACTCCATATTTAAACAATCCTAATGGAATCAATCATCCCAAAGACTTGACCAGAGGCCTGCAACTACAAGATAGCACAATTATTTGTTAAAATATAGTATCATGATATGCTATTTTCAATGCTTATCAAATTGACTCTGCAGGAAAGAAAAATCAGCAAAACATCAAACTAACTATATGAAACAGAAAGTCAAAACTTTGTAAAAATTGTCAAAAATTATCTTATTTTCTCCAATATGACATAACAATTTGAATATTGTCATTTGAGTCCATAAATATTAAGTTTCAAATATGTCATTTGAGCCAATAAATATTTGAATATTGTTTCAAATAGATCATTCGAGTCAATAAATATTTGAATATTAAGTTTCAAATGAAAATTTGAAATGGTTTGTTTTGGGGCGACTTGCTGTCATAAGAATTGTTGTAGGAACAAAACAATTCGAAAAGACCGGAATTTTGCTAGTATCCAAAAAAGAAGAAGAAATAAAGTAGAAAGATAACGTTTATATAATTAATTGATTAATTAATTAATACCCAATCCACGTAAGAGAAGGATCTAACATCTAAGAATAGAAGCCGTATTGTCGTACCGACCAAAAATGCAAAAACAGAGGAGCCAAAAATTCAACGAAGCTATCTCTTAATAAGTATACTATAAATCATTGAGATTAAATGATATTTGACGAATTAATGAAACTTAAAGTGCTGTTATTAAGCTTAATTAAACTGGCAAATAGAAGAATTTTCATAATTGGGGGAAATTAAATTTGTATTCTCCACCTAACCCTCCGTAAGACCAAAATCCACTTTACATAAAACCACGAAGAAGTAACAACTAAACATTTTTTTATTTAACCAAACAAAAATACAAAATTGACATCGTAATGTAAAAGCTTCGCTATTGAACTATACCTCCTATGGCTCCTCCATCGCCGGAACCACCAATTGGCGCCGGCACTGCGTCAGCAAACACCACATAGACCATTGCGTAAGCCTCTAGGAGTGAAGTACTAAAGGTGAGACCCAAAACCACCATGATTAAATACTTGATGAAGAAAGCAGAGCGTAAGCCCGGTAAGCCCAAGTAAAGGATTAACAGTGCCATGGCGAGATTGAAGGTGACAGGAATTAAGAAGTAAAGAAGAAGATTGATTACTATTTGAATGATGGATTTATACTCGTTTTGTTGGCTCGATGATAAGTGTTCGGTGAGGAGAAGACCCCCAATAGACATACAAAGGGCAAGAATTACGATTGGTATCGCAAAGTTGCCGTCTTGGTTTCCACTCGATTTCAAAATTGCTTTAAAATAATTGTACATTTGAAAGGCTGCGAAGAAGATAATCGATTGGATAATAGCCAAATCCAAATGGATTGAGATTGAATCGAGAAAAGCCACGTGGGCAATTAGAGGCGTGCCCAGTAGGATCGTAGTAAATGTCAAAAATTGAGAAATCATGATCAAATTCTTAATGAAAGAATTTGCAGGGATTGGAGTCTCTGTTGAATCGGGACGTACGGCGACATAGAAAATCAAAAGAGAGATTCCTACAAAGAAGTTCAGAGGAGTAAGGAAAAAGAGATAGGCGTGGACGGCTACGAAAATGAAGGGACTATTTGGGTATTGATCGGTGAGGAGTAACAGTGGCTCGGCGAAGAAGAGACCGAAGGTCGAGATCCAAAGAGCTAGAATAAGTACAACTGGAATGGAAGCTATTAGAATAGAATGGGGTTGTTTAGAGAAGAAGAAGAAGTACAAGGGATATATATAGGCAAAAATATACGTGCAATAATACTGTCACTGTTACTTCAGTCCCGTTCAATTGTTTAAACGAAGATACGAGGAAACTTCCTCGTGCATTTCTAAGTGTTAATCCTATTTTGAATCAAAATTTAAAAAATAATTTTGTTTTTAAAAATATTTCAAAAATAACCCTCTTTTCTAAAAATATTTAAATTTCTAAAAATATTTCAAGTCCAGTTTACGAAATTTACCCATCTTACCAACAACGAAGATTTTTTTTTTAAATCTTGCCCGTAGGCAAGCTCAGAAATATTATTAACAATGGCATATTGTGTTGTTTTGTCTTTAACCACCTGATTTATCTATATTATTAATGATCTTATGTGGCCCACGGGCCTTGCTTGCAAAAAAAAAATTAATGATCTTTATGTATTTTAAAAATAAATAAATGATCTTATGTATTTTAAAAATACTTCAAATAACTTCTTAATATTTATAAGGATAGCGTTATTACAAAAGCTATCATGACTTAAATAAAAACGATTTTAAATATTTCTTATTAAATGACCATTTTGTCCTTATTATGATTACACATCTTTCTTAAATCGTGCAAAAAAAAATCTTTTGTACATGAAAAATATTATTCCCAATGTATGGAATAGTTTAAAAAATCATGCAAGACAAACTCATAAATTCATGATATCAAAATTGGAAAGATCAACCAACATACTGTAATAAATATCAAAAATATGATTTTGACATTTGTCGTGATACTTTACAAAAATATTTTGAATCGAAAATTAGTCGTTAAATATTTATTTATTTCGGAATCAGAAATTGTATTGATTATATTTGAGTTTCATGAAGATACATTCGCAAATTATCAAACTCCTTTCGGTATCAAAAGAATGAAATTGGTAGTAGTAGAATTTTATAAGGTTTTCATTGTAATTTTAATTTGATAATAAATTTTGATAATATAACTTAAAAGGACTTATTTGCAAAAGTATTACTTATGTCTACAATTAAGATTGTTATTACAATATAACTTAATTATAGATTTTTATATTTCCAAGGTTATATCCGAATAAGTAAAATAGTCTAGTCATCCTCATTGGGCCGCAACCTTTTCATCCATGAGCGGTGCTTGAGGGGTATGTATTCGTATGCACTATGCACTCTTATCTCCAAACCCTCGTCTCCAAAAGAAAGAAAAATTGACAGTTGAAAAGTAGAGAGAGAGAGTCAGGATGAAAGTGTGTGAGAAGTTGATGATTTAAAGAAGATTGAATGGGACAACTTTGCAAGTGATTTTCCAGGATTCCATTGTATTGTTATGTGTGATAACAAAATTTTATACTAATAATAACAAAATTTTATACTAATAATAACAATAATAATGATGTGGTATTATGATTAATAATTATATTGTTATGTGTGATAACAAAATTTTATACTAATAATAACAATAATAATGATGTGGTATTATGATTAATAATTATATTGTTATGTGTGATAACAAAATTTTAGGAAATAAATTGCCGAGGTCAAAGATTGATACATTTATTTTGTTTCATTTAAGACTATGAATGATTGATTAAGTATGTTGACTCCTAATTAGACATAATATTATTTTGTATATTAAAATATATGTTGATAGTAAAAAAATATTGATACTAAAAAATAATATATTTATCTATTTTTTTATTTTAGACTTACGTTTATACAATTTCATTGTGTCGAATCATCACAATCACTTCAATAATTAAATTATGATATGTAGAAAAATATATTATTTTTTATGTATTATATGTACAAAAATATATTATATGTAGAAAAATATGAACATTGATTAATCATTGATGTTTCACGACTATGTATTATTTGTAGATATTTATTGTACATTATTTTACACATAGTTGTCGATAATTTTATAAAGTCACATCACGTTATTTATGTTTTTCACACTCTTTTTTATATCAAATTTGTGCAATTTTCTCGTACCACATCATCACATTCATTTCAATCACTGGATTAAGTTATGTGACAAAAAATACACCATTGATTAATCACTGTTTTTTATATTCATACTTCTTTGTAACAATTTATGGGTCCATTGTTTTATCTTTGTTTTAAACATTCTTATAAAATCACATCATCATACATTAATGACCTAGACTATTATTATTGACTAGATTCATGTTAGACTAAATATATTCAATTGTTTATCATTTCACATGATCAAAATGTGAATATAAGGGAAGAGGAAGAATTTATATATGAAATACTAATAACTTAATGTGAAATTTAATTTTAAAAAACCATCAAATATAATTGCTTTATTTTTTCTTTATTTTGATATTCATATTAGCATAGTTCATACATACCGTTTATCATAATTTGAATTTGTAAAAATATTAGGTAAGAAAATACAATGTAAACAAATGCATGTTTACATAATATAATTTTTAACTATTTTATTTACATAGTAGAATTTTAAGTATTATTATTTATTTTAAAAAATTATAAATATAAGAAATGCATATAATACTAAGTTGATTAAATTTGTA
Organism: Luzula sylvatica; assembly: GCA_946800325.1. NCBI lineage: Eukaryota > Viridiplantae > Streptophyta > Magnoliopsida > Poales > Juncaceae > Luzula > Luzula sylvatica. The sequence continues at coordinate 54,449,975 of OX326960.1, read as the reverse complement.
TTTTTAATCATACAAATTTAATGTTACATTTTTAAAAAAACTAATAGTAATTAAAAAATAATTTATCCATCTAAATAACTTCTTGAACGTATAAACACTTATCAAATATATTCAAAAATATAATTAAAAAAATTATATGATATAAAATAATTTATATTATACAATGACATTGATACAAGTGTTATTATTTGATTTTAAAACATGAGATTTTGTTATTGTAAAACATATAGATAATCTTTATAATAGATAAATGATTTAAAATAATTTTAATATGAGATGATATTATCGATATTATCATAAAAATATGTATTTTATATTACAAAGAAACACATAATTGACATGTTCGGTGTGTCGCGCGAATATTCTCCTAGTTTTGTATCATTTCAAATTATGTTATATGTCCAAATTTAAAGAGTTCACACATCTAGTGCTAACAAATTAATATATAATGTTATGAACATATAAAATATTATTAATATCTTTTAAAATAAATTTTTTAAAATTATAAAATATATTCACTCGAATTTTATTTTTAGTTTGAGTTTCATATTATAGGTAGATGAACGTTGATATACAAATATTGAAAATAGTGCATTGATCTTGAAGAACAATATATTGACAAGAAAAAATATACATTGACATTGAAAAATGTTATATTGAGAGAAAAATTGTAAGTTAGCAACAATAACGTCCTACTTTTAGAGAAAAAATAAATTAATAACGAATCACATATATTAATTTTTATAATATGATTTTTTTATTAATATATGTAACTTAAGATTTGAAATTTTGAATCTAAATTGAAACTAAAGCTAAAGATACAAGTTCATATCTCAAGTAACTTCGTGATAGTATTTATTTTAGTTTTGAACATTAATTATTATGATAATTTATGTGATAATAAAATTTTGTACTCATTTCAGTTCAAATTATGTGCACGAGACATTTATTTTACTCTCCACTTAAATAAGCAATTCGGTGAGATAATTATTGCAAATAAACCCTCCTATTAATCATCTCCATTATGAGACGTGGTTTTCTGATATGTTTACTTCATATAAATGGAGGGGAATTTATAAAGCCCATCTTAGGTTTGATGTTCTTAATTAACTGATATTACTTATTTACCCTCGAATAAATGGATGGGTAACCGACTAGCAACGGGCTAAATGACAAAAAATATCTGCTGAACTCGATTTCCAAGATTTATGTAGTTAAATGGGGAAGGAAGAAAGGCACGACCGCACGGGCGGGGGATTGTTAAAGCATTTGGTGTATTAAAGATTGGATGGTGCAAATTAATTTGGTGTATTAAAGAATTTCTCGAGGAAATTTCTTGGTATTACTAACAATGAAAAGGCACGACCGCACGGGGGATTGTTAAAGCACTCTCAAATCCACATGAAAAGTTAACGAAATCTTACCAACAATGAAGTGGCAAAGGTCTATTGTGGGTCGGTAGCTCAGAATTTTTTTTTATTTTTTAGAAATCTTGCCGGTAGGCAAGCTCAAAAATATTATCAACAATGGCATATTGTTTTGTTTTATCCTTAAGTACCTCATTTATCTATATTATTAACGATCTTATGTATTTTGAGAAATATTGCAAATGATGAAAAACGATATGATACGGTCGGTCACTGTTTTAGTGTTTTACCGTAAAACAGTCGTAAAACGGTTAAAAAAAACTAAAAAAAAAAGGTCATTTAAATCGATAATATTTTGAAGACAAAAATTTTGGACAAGAAATTGAATCAAATTAGCACTCACAATTTGAAAACAATTGGGACAAAAAATTAGGATGTGAAATTAGCACTCACAAATTAAATCAAATTAACACTCACAACCTACTTCCAGAATTTCCCGAACAATTGGTACAAAAAATTTCAAGACCAAGTTCATTCCATTTTAATCTAGCATTTGTTTGATTCCCGTACCAAAAAATAAAAAAAATAAAATAATGATCACATAAAAGGTTAATAATAATCAAATTCTACCACATAATCAGATCAGTCTAAACAATCATAACACAAAATCATTCGACTCACAAATTCAATCAAATTTGCACCCACAATCACAATTCGTGAAGAAGAAATTAGTTTTTGTTGTGAATAAAAAGAGAACAACCCGTGTCGCAAATTAAACCAAACCGTCGTCATCGTTTAGTCAATCATGTAGAAAAACTGAAGAATAGAACATCTCAATTATTGTTGTGAAGATAAAAAAGAACTAAAACAGAGACTTGATGAAAAAGAAATAATGTGCTAAGAAAAATAACTAGCCCAAAAACTTAAAATAATTCGGGCCAAAATAATTACAAGAGAAAATCGGTATGTAAAACGGATTAAAAAAAAAATTTGGGTCAAATAAAAAATGATCAAACGCAGTTAAAAAATGTTAGACCGTTTTTTGAAACGTTACGGCAAAAAATAGTACGGTCTTTCACCGTAACATTGTTTTTCGACCATTTTTTCTCGATGTTTCTTGATATTTTTTACAACATTGATTTTGAATGAGATAAATTCAATTCATCTTTGCACTCGAACAAAAAAAATGTACTTATTGTACCATTTATGGTACCAACGTGGTTGCTGTCAACTTAACTTAAAAAGTTCATAATGAAATATATTCTTGTTCCTAATAGATAAAAATGAAATAAATAAATGAAAAAGAAACAAACATCGGGATCAAATCTTAATAGTTGCACACCAAAAAGGCAAATCTACCTAATTAAATATTTGAATTTTTCATCGTATTAATAAATATAATTTGTATACTATAATTTTACTGTTAACAAAATACTATTCACACAAATACTTTTTGTTAACCTAAGCTGGTATTATTTTTTTTTGTACTTATTATAACATTTTTGATTGGTACCAAGCTGCGTTTTGTGTGCTTATTATAATATTTTTGATTGGTACCAAGCTGCGTCTTTTATGTTTTTTTGTTTGTCTTTTTCAGAATTTTATTTTATTTGACATGTTTTGTATTCTAAATAAAACATTTGAATTTTTCTTTTGAAACATATGATATATTTTGAGGAGGAAAAAAATTTGAATTTATTGCATAATACTTGTGAGACTATTTAATATCAGATTTTTTTTTAAAATTAACATTTATGAAGATTACTTTTGTTTTGCACTTGTAACGTTTTAGATAAAATTATTATTTTATGATCATAACAAATTTTGAAAAATCGCAGCGATGCACGAGAAATATTTCTATTTTCTTATCAAATAATATATCAAATAATATATCCCGCAATGAAATAATATATCAAATAATATATCAAATAATATATAAAATTATTATTTTTGCTTATTATATTATTTCTTATCAAATAATATATCCTTCGCTGGGGATATTTTCCTAGTAAATAACAAAGACGCAATCCTATAGGCGATAACCTGAACCAAAAGATAATTTCTTTCCCCTCAAGTCAAAGATGTCCGCATTCATGAGAGCAACATCATCAGTAACAAATAATGGGTCCCCCAGATATAGTTTATCAAACAAAATAGAAGCCATATAATAATAACAATTCTAGTTACGAAAGAATGAAAGAAAAACGACAAAATAAATGATGAGTAGATATTGATAGCATATCATTAATTGACAAATAATTTTAAAATCAAAATTTATCGAAAATAAATTTATCATTTGAACTAAAATAATTTTACGTTGATATATCATTATCTAATTGGTATTGGTATAATATTATAACGGGTCTAGTTTGGGGAATTGGTATAAATGGGAAAAGAAATTCGGAATATGATTTCTTAGCTCTTATATCATTTTGGATTTGTGAAAAGGGTAAATATGATATTTTAATTTTTCGAATGATAAATATGACATTTTTTGTTTTTTAGGAGGGTAAATATGTAAATCACCCTTTTAGTTTATTAATTATTTTATAATAATAATAATAATAATTATTATTATTATTATTATTATTATTATTATTATTATTACATGAAGGTTAGTTACCCTCATAAAAATTCAAAATATGTAGGATTTATTAATGACGCCGAATAGAATAATAATACGTAGAATTTGCTCTATTTACAAAAAAACTTTCACCTGCCTCATACTCCTTGATGGATTGTCGAAGTAATTTATATTTGTGGAGAGTTTATGTGAATGTCAAATTGTTAAATTGTTTATGGTTATTTGCAAAACTCAACAATTACATAGACCTGATATGATTTGTTTTTATGTGAGTCGAGTAAATATTGCGTGACCGATTGTTTAAGGATTGAGAAAAAAAATAATGTTTTATGTTGAAAATTAATGATAATTATGAAATTTGATTGTTCAATATAAAACAGAATCATGTATAATTTAAACATGACAAGAATGTATCCAATGATTTTTATAATTATTCGATATTTAATGGTGCATATCGTTGTATATTAATACAAATTGAGAAATACCTGCAAAATTTCCGTAATATTACAAGAGTCAAATCTAGATGTGAAGTTTTTTCTTCTAGAATGATGTGAAATCAAGTAAGTGATGTGGCAAGATATTCCCAATTTATATTTATATACTATTATAAAGGCGGCAAATTTTCATGCGTGTCTCTATAGAATACAATAATTTCACATATACCCCTGAAAATAAATACTTTCACAAATACCCATATAATTTTCTTCAAATTTCATGAATATTTCTAAATTAAAATTAAAATTTATGTTCAAGATTTGTTAACTTTTTGCTCAAAATATATTCCTATTTTATGCTTACAAAAGTACGGTAGCTATTTAAATATGTCCGAGGATTCCGAGAAGAGCATTATTTTAATAATAACTTTTTGAAGAAAATCAAGGAATATATTTTAGATCTCTTTTAATTTGTTTGAGTTTTAGCATTTGTAGTCTAGACGACAAAAGCAGTTAATACAAATAAGGGAAATTTACAAATAACTCCCTAACTTTTTATGAATTTACAAAAAAAAGACCTAACTTTTGGAAAACTCCAAAAAATCCCGTACGTACAAGGTTTTTTTTTCAATTACCCCCTTATAAAAATATTTCATGATATTATAATTTTTGTGGACCAAAATACCGCTCTATTTTTAATCTTTAAATTTAATAAACATATTTTTGTATTATTTTATTAATTTAAAATCATTATAAATATGTTTTAACATATACTAATTTAAAAAAATTATATGTTATATAAATAATTTTAATCTTGTATTTATTATATATTTTATCATAGAAAACTAAAATTAAATAAAAATATGATATAATCCTATTGATAAATCCTTCGAAGCAATTAGCCCTCTTCCAGCTCCTTCAAAATCTTAATTAAAGTATTTTATTCAAATTGTATCGTTATTTAAATTAATTGCATTTTAAACTTATCATGTTTTATTCAATACTGAAAAAATAAGAATTTGTGAAGAGAAAACTTACAAGCAATGTTCAACTTTGATTGAACTCCATTATTTTCACCCCATTTCAACAAAGAATCTTCAATTTCAAATTTATTATCATCATTTGACATGCATCTTGATCGCCCACAGAATTGAACTTTTTATGAATTTGGCTTTTAATTTCTCTTAAAATCTCTTCAGTGCCATCACTACCTGTGGATTGTACTGAATTTATTACTCTAAGCACTAAATTTAGAGATTCAATTTCATTTTTCGAGCTGAACGGGCCCAAATCTGAACTGCCAGAGAGATTGGCGAGAGAGAGAGAGTGGCGAGAGAGAGAGAGAGTGGCGAGAGAGAGATCGGCGAGAGAGAGAGAGAGAGGCGCCAAATTTAATACAAGTGGAGTTGCAAGATAATTTACTCAGTGGAGAATTTCCCACGAACATGGATTAGAAGAGGATGTGAGGTTCCAATCGGAGAGGACGATACTGGTGGGGTTTGAAATGGAGAGGAAAGCCTTGACGTTGAGAAGAGCCGTTGTTTCCTCCTGCGAGACGTTGCTAGCAGAGAAATGGAACTAGAGATGCATAGATTTAGCAGGAAGAAGATGGAGAACAACAATGGTGGCATTGGCTTCATTTTTTCTCTTGTTTTGTTTGTGCGGTATGGAGAGTGTGAGTTAGAGAGAGAGACAGGTTTGAAGTGTAAGTTGTGGGTCGGGTCAAGAGTATGTGGGTCGGGTTAAAATATATGAATAAAATATCTTCACTTAACAGTTATTTAACTGGGTTATTGGACGGAGGGGGCAAATTGAACAAAATTGCAAGTTAGGGGGGCAAAATGATCAAAAAAAACAGTCAGGGGGCAAATTGAACATTTTGGTATTTCTTAGGGACCAAAAACAAACTTTTCTCTTCCTCCTTAATAACAACGCTACCATTCAAAATACCAAACACATTCTGATTCAGGACAATATATATGACTCAAAATCACTGCTCCCATAAATAAACACATCAAAGTAAGTACCATCGTCGTTTTAGCTAAGATTTCGATCCCGGCCGTGATGATTCGTTGGCGTGAAAATTCGGTCGAGGTGGCAACTCCAAGAATGAAAAGTATCGTCCCCAATAGGAAGGTAATTGGGATGAGGATATAAATGAAAAATTCAATGGCTAAATTGACGAATCGATCTTGAGGGTTTTTGTTGGAGAAAGATAAATATAGGTCGGAGAGATAGTTCAAGCCGGTCGAGATACAAAGAGCGAAGATGGGATAATGGATAAATATAGATCCGAAATTCTTTTGATACTCCTTAAATTGTTCGAATCTAGAACTAATCGATAATAATTAAAAAATAATCCAACCTAAATGATTCTAAAGATGTGCGTACTATCGATTCACTACCTTTACATTCATCAAATTGTCTCTTCCTTGTTCTATTCCGTTTTGCAATAATATTATATCCAATCTCCATTTCATCCGTCATTTCTTTGACATCACTTAACGCCTCTTCAAAAGAATATAACATAATTATTAATCTATTTATAAAATCAACAAATCAACAAATTTGAGTTCAATTTGAGTCCAATTTAAATCCATGAATTAATCTATTTACAAACAAATCAACAAATCTAACATAATTACAAACAATTCAATTCCAATTTACTAACAAATTATCAAATCAACAAATTAATTTTAGCCCCAAATTCAATTTAAATTTTTGAAGTGAAAAAACTAAACTACATATGAAATTAGTTTGAGAGAGAAAGAAATTATACAATATTGAGATAGTAGGAGAATAATTAGCAAGAAAATCGAAGAAATTTCCACCAAGATCGCGAAAAAGAAATTCTAATACCTAGTTCCAAACTCGAAAATAACCGAATTCTCCTCAAATCCCCACTCAAATATCTTGAAATCTACTCAATATCCAAGAATTAAGCTCCACTAATATTCTCCTTGATTAAACACACGAAATAGTGGAGAAATTTTCGAGAATAAACCAACCCGCGAACCCCCTTTTTTTTTTTGCGAAATTTCAATCCAGAGAGTCAGAGACTAGAGTGCTGAGAGAGAGAATAGAAGGGGGCGGGTTATTGGGTATATGGGGCGGGTCGGATGCAGGGCAGGGCGGATTATTGGGTTTATTGGGTATTATGATAAAAAAAAAAGAATTTTGGATCTCAAATAAATCAAGATCCGAGAATCAAGATTTTCATGGTCTCATGCATGGATCGGATCTGAACGTTGGACTAAAGAGACTTCTTCATTTATTATAGAAATAAATAAATAAAACAAAAATAAAATAAACGTGACATATTCTGATATTATAAGGATATGTATGGTATATTGATGATCCATAAACCATTATTTCAATTGTTTATAGATTTTGTTATGCCGCGTGGGTAGAATTTGTTGGGTAGGACTAAAAAGGGTTGCATTGGCCATTGGTCTTCGTGAACTGGAGATAATAAGAATATATATATATATATATACAATAATACAAACACACGCGAAGACATACGAGCTCGTCAATGGTGTGAACGTTGAAAACAGAGGCATATTGTTAGCCTATGCAGGCAAGCCTTTGTCCCCAAGTTATATGGGAAAATATATCTGGTCCCCAAAACTCATTTCAAAATTTTTGATGACGTGACAAAAAAATTAGAGGAATTGATTAATATTTTTAAATCTCATTTAAATATTAATTTAAACGTTTATTTGACACGTCAATAATTAATAATATGTTATTATTAATACATGTTAATTGATGTGTCAATTCAATTAAATAATTAATTAAATCGTTAATTGAATCAATTAATTATAATAATTAATCCACTTAATTTATTTTTGTCACCTCCAACTGTGCTTTTTTTAGTTTGAGGACACCGTATCAAAATCCCAAGTTATATATGCAAACGTCAAGCTCGAATTGAGACAGTGATCTGCACGTGGGGGCGGTGGCGTCCACCAATTTTAATATTGCAAATCATAAATTTTTCATTTTTTACTCTAAAATAGAATAATTCGTTGATTGCTCTTGTTCTGTTGTTATGATAATTAGTTGGCAACATGCATGATAATTGATAAACCACCAAACATAAATAATTATTGAAGATTTGATGCAGTCAGTATATTCATCATATTCACATGATCATGTCAAATATTCTAATGTCGTCAAATGATGTCTTACATTTTGCTTTTCTTAATTTATATATTTCCTTCTAATGATATTTTAAATTCAAGGAAAAAAAAAAAAACTCCTATTTTTTTTTTATATTCTAAAAAACCCCTTATTTTTTTGGAAACTCCAAAAAAACTCCTCTACCAAACTTTTATTTTCAAATATCCCTCTATAAGAATTAAAACTAACCATGGATGATGTTAATTTTTTTTTTTGACCAAAATATTCTTCTATTTTCATACGTATATTTTTGTTGTTTTTTCCTTAATTTTGTTAGTTTTAAGAAAAATCATAATATTTTTTAACATGTGATTTCGCAAAAAATAAAATTATTAAATGTTGTGTTTATAGAATTTTAATATTTCAATTATTATTCATGAAAAACTAACATCACATAATAATAAAACAAACACCTTGAAAATATATTGATAGAAAAATATTTCTTCGAACATCTAATTTTTTTCCGTTCTTCTTTTATGTATTTTTGTAATAGTTTCATGATATTTTAATTTTTAAATATTTGCAAAGTGTTCTTTTAATATTTGTGTTCATATTATTATTATTATTATTATTATTTCATGTTAGTTTTTCGGAAAAAAAATATAAAAGTCAAATATATATAATGTAAGAAATATTAAAATTATATAAATGTAACATATGATAATTATTTTTTTAAAATTATTATAAACTAAAAAAAATAACTTTTTTTTTAAATTAATACAAATAACAAAAATATTGTTTTAATTACTACATATGTAAAAAAAAAAATTTTGGTCATAATTTTTTTTAACACCATTCATGATTAATTTTAACCCCATAAAGTATATTTGAAAATAAAAATTTGGTGGAGGGATTTTTTTGGAGTTTCCTAAAAAATAGGAGGCTTTTAGAATATTAAAAAAAGATAGGGATTTTTTCTGAAAATTTCTCTAAATTTAAATAGGACATAATCTTCTCTTTCTTTTGACTGGTATTTAATAAAAAAAATCTAAACAAATAAGATAATATAACGGTCAAAATTCTACCAAAAAAGTAAACTAAAAAAAAAGAAAAAAGAAACAAGCATTAAATATGATAACGAGATATTTTTAATTGTTTATTGGGAAATTTTCAAAAAACCCCCTATCTTTTTGGAAACTCAAAAAAAAAACCCTCTACCAAAGTTTTATTTTCAAATACCCCCCTATAGGGGTTAAATCTAACTATGGATGGTGTTAAATTTTTTTTTGACCAAAATAACCTTCTATTTTCATATATATATATTTGTTATTTTTTCATTAATTTTATTAGTTTTAAGAAAATTCATAAATAATTTTTAACATATAATGATTGCACAAAAATAAATTATTAAATGTTGTGTTTGTATAATTTTAATATTTCATTTATTATTCATGAAAAACTAACATCAGATAATAATAAAATAAACACCCTGAAAATATATTGATAGAAAAATATTTCTTTAAACATCTATTTTATTTTTATTTTCGTTCTTCTTTTATGTATGTTTTTAATAGATCCATGATATTTTAATTTTTAAATATTTGCAAGGTATTCTTTTAATATTATTGTTCATATTATTATTATTTTATGTTATTTTTTCAGTAAAAAAATATGAAAGTCAAATATATATAATGTATGAAATATTAAAATTATATAAATATAACATATGATAATTATTTTTTAAAAATTATTATAAGCTAAAAAAAATTAGGACTTTTTTAAAATTAATACAGATAACAAAAACATTATTTTAATTACTAAATATGTAAAAAGAAGGGTATTTTGATCATAACAAAATATTTAACATCATCCATAGTTAATTTTAACCCCATAGGGGGGTATTTGAAAATAAAAGTTTGGTAGAGGGAGTTTTTTGGAGTTTCCAAAAAGATAGGGGGTTTTTTAGAATATCCAAAAAAGATAGGGGATTTTTTGAAAATTTCCCTTGTTTATTTTTCTCTATTATTACACACATGCGTCGTGTGTGCTACGGTAGTACACGCATTAATAGTAGAGGCCATTTACTGTACCCCAAATCCATCACCACATCCTTGATATCCTATCCATCTCCCAAAAATTACCCACTCGATTAACAATGCTTCGAACTAACAATTAATTGAATTAATGAATTATTTGGTACTAATATGAGGTGTTAATTTACTCACAATTAACTGTTAATTGGAAGTATTAATTAATTTGAAGAAAGAGTGGGGGTACAAATTGGAGTTGCGGATTAACACCCAACCAAAAAAAAAGAAAAAGTATTGGGAATCGTGGGTGTGGTGATGGGTTTTGGGGGCAAGGTATAATTTCCCTTAATAGTATTAGTATATTAGTATATTAGTATTGGTGGTCCTCAGGAGACAAATCAAAATCAAGCTAAATTAGATTCTTTCAAAGAAAAAAAGAGACCGCTATTTTTGTACATTTTTCTTTTCTTTGTTTGAATAAATTAGAAATTAGAAATATGGTACTTAATTCATAGGAAAACTTTTCTGAAAACAACCTATTATTGGCCGAATATTAATGTTTTATGGATCAGAGATAAGGCTAGATGGCTCCCCTCCACTCCACACTAGACATAGACATGTCTTCATTTAATAGTGGTAGTACATACTCTTTTTAATTTGACAAACTAATTGTCAAGAAAATAAGAAAACCCTCTTAACACTGAAAATAAGGACAAAAACTGTATCAAATTTGTCTGTTATGAAAGCAGATACACTGTCTAGATATATTCTATTTGAAGCATAAATAATTTGAAATTAGAAATATACATAATAAATATAATTACACATATTTGGGTCCGAATTCACTGTTAAAAAGAACATCTTGTTGATTAGTTTAATTTAATAATCAACAAAAAAAAGGCCAATAAATAAGATAAATAGTTGCAAAAAAGAATAATCATGAATTAAAAAGATTAAAAAAGTCAAATATAAGACAAAATATACTACTGGCATCTAATAATAGTGATACTACAGTTTTTTTTTATCTTGGCAAATTAATAATCAAGAAAAAAGAAAAAAGAGAGGATCTACATGGTGTTACAAAACAGGAGAATCTCTAGAGAACTGCAGCTCCTATGGCTACTACACCACCTGGACCACCAATAAGCGCCGGCGCCACGTCAGCAAACACCACATAGACCATCGTGTAAGCCTCTACGAGTAAGGTACTAAATGCGAGACCCAAAACCACCATGATCGAACGCTTGATGAAAAGAGCAGAGCGTAAGCTCGGTAAGCCAAAGTAGAGGGTTAGCAAAGCCATGGCGATATTGAAGGTGAGAGGAATTAGGAAGTAGAGTAGAAGATTGATTGGCATTTCAATAGTGGATTCATATGTGCTTTGCTGGCTCGAGGATAAGTTGTCGGTGAAGAGAAAACCCCCAATTGAGATATAAAGGGCAAAAATTAGGATCGGTACCGCAAAATTGCCGTTTTGGTATCTACTCGATTTCAAAATTGTATTGAAAGAACTGTAGATTAGAAAGGCTACAAAAAAGATAATTGATTGAATAATAGCATGATCCAACGGGATTGAGATTGAATCGGAGAATGCTACGTGGGCCATTAGAGGCACGCCCAATAAACAAGTAGCAAATGTCAAGGATTGAGAAACCATGATCAAATTCTTAGTGAAAGATTTTGCACGTATTGGGGTCTCTGTTGAATTGGGGTTTACAGCGACATAGAAAATCAAAAGAAAAATTCCTGAAAAGAAAGTAAGAGGAGCAAGAAAGAAGAGATACGCGTAGACGGCAACGAAAATGACGGGATTATTTGAGTATTGATCGGCGAGGAATAACACCGGCTCCGAGAAGAATTGGTTGATGATCGAAATAGTGAGAGCAAAAATAACTGTAACTTTAATTGAAGCCATTACAGGGGGCTCGTTAGGGTTCTTGAGGAGTAGTAGTGTAGTAGAAGAAGAAGACTACAACGAAGGAGGAGGAGGAGGAGGGGTTTTAAGGGGACTTTGGAAACTTCCATAGTGTTCGGAATCTTCGGATGCAAAGTGGGACTTGGTAACATACATCAAGTACACGTGAGATTTATACAAAATCATTCTACATACGATGTGTCAGATACTTGAAGATGAAGCAAAATTAAGTGAGGTATTGGTTTTCTCTGTGGCCTCCCAAATTAAGCCTCATGTGAAACTGTCTATGTGTCTTAGTTTCATTGGTCAATACAGTGTATTTTTGCATATAAACTCCTACTTTCACGGAAGCCCCTAGACAGTTTATTTATATAAAGTAGGGGTTTATATGCAAAATACATTGTATTGAGACTATTGACCAATGAAATCAAGCCACCTAGACAGTTTCACATGAGGCTTTATTTGGGAGGCCACAGAGAAAACGCACTCGGTACTTTGGGGCCGTTTGATTAGAAAATGAAGGGATCACAATATAGGTTAAAACTGAATTCACGACAAAATTGTTGTATTGTGTTTGATAGGGTAAATTGTAAATGTAGTTCTTTCGTCAAAAAGGAGATTGTTCAATCGTCAGGAAGTCTGACGAAAGAGTTTAGAAGTTAATTTGGATATTAATTATAGGGTTAAGCATTATCCTGTTGCGAAAATGTTTGTATTTGATGGCACTCTCCACAAGATGATAGAATGGGCGGAAAATGTAAATTTGTGATCTTTCCCTAAATTTCTGGCGAAAGAACAATTTTCATTTTTTTTTGCAATTTGAACCATTTCTTTAATTTAGAGTTACGATTGAAAAATAATTAAAATACGAACGTTTTAGATTTTTTTATGAACTATAATTTAAATATTTTCGTTGTAATTTTTAGGGATCATTTATTCACTCAAAATAGTCCAAAATCTACAAGACGTTAGAGCCGTTTTTTCAAACCGTCTTGTAAAAAATGAAATATTTTTTCACCGAAACATCGTTTTTCACCGTTTTTTGCCATATTTTACAACACTGTTTTACGCACAAAAGGAAATCGCGAGTTATAGATATCGATGCATTTTAATATTAATGGACGGAGGATATATAATTTTTTTTTTATTTATTATCAAAAAAAAATTAGGTGAATTCAACAAGTTGTAATACCAATCTCGAATTGAGAACTGAGTTGTTTCAAACTCCAAACTGTATGATTCAATCCGGCGTTTTGTATTTAATGCAATCACAAAAAATAAATTTTTTGTTTAATTTCTTTGGACACATAATTTATGCAATATCGTCAGCAAAGCCTTTTAATTCTTCCATAGTTTTTATATTTTCAAAATAAAATAATATACATAAAACTGTTTAGATGTTGAATATTATACCTTGTATATTAATTGTTTGATGATAATTGTTGCAAAATAAAATATTATTTGAAAATATATACACATAACACAAGTCTTAAAAGAGGGTCGGTGGCATATAGAAAGAGACATGATTAAAATACAGTGTATACAGAAGATCGATCTAGCTTGAACATACAAATCCGAAATCAACATACAGAAGACCGATCTAGCTTGCAAATCTGGTGGTTTAATGCAGAATTAATAGAAGAAGAAAGGCGAACAGCAAAGGAAACGATCGATGCAAAAGAGAGAGAAGAAGACACTCACACTTTACGGATGATCTCTGAAGATGTGCGAAGCTTACTCATCAGCTCTGATGTACCAACGATAAATCAGTCTACTGAAAACTCAACAGATCTAACTATCTCTTCGGATCTTTCTCTCGAATCGCAAGTTCCTATACATCTAGTTGGCTTGTGTGATACGGAGATGACTGCTGAACTGGAAAAATTAGGGTTTATAATGTAGAAGAGGAAGGAAGAAGAGCGAATGGTTAGGGTTTGGGTGAGGCGGCTGTAAGAGAGATGAGAGGAGAAGATCGGTGTAAAGCGGCGGAATGAATGAAGAGAGAGGAAGATGGCTTTTTATATGCCTGTTAAATTTAGGTTGAAAATTCCAGAACTAGAATCCTAGAAATGATTTTCGGGATTTTGGTTCTGTGAGGTTCAACTTAGGTATATATGTATTAATACATGTACACTACAACATTTTAGGATATCAGCGACGGTAAAAACCGTCGCTAAAAGACCCAAAAACCGTCGCTAAAGGTGTTACCGACGGCCCGCCGTCGCTAAATAACCGTCGCTGAAAGCTGCGTCGCTGATGTCACTTTCAGCGACGGCTCGTCGCTAATACAGGTTTCAGCGACGGTTTCTTTTCAGCGACGGCCCATAGCAGATAGCTTTACCGACGGCCCGTCGCTAATACTGGTTTCAGCGACGGCCCGTAGCAGATACTATATTTAATTAATTAATATTAAAATTAAAATTTAATTATTTATTCATATTACTATTATATATGTTTATTATTTGTTATATATATTATTATTATAATATACTATTAATGTAAAACATATTACATAATTACCTATATTATTACTTATTATATATACACACACACACATACACATATTTCAAATTCAAAAATAATATATATATATATATATATATATATATATATATATATATATATATATATATATATATATATATATATATATATATATATATATATATATATATATATATATATATATATATATATATATATATATATATATATCACAAATTCAAAAATAATACAAATAATATAAATAATATAACAAATATCACAAAATTCAAAAACAAAATTCAAAAACAGAACCCCCACATAATATCACAAATAATACAAAATAATACAAATATTCAAATAAGCAATACATAATACAAATAATACAAACAATACAAATATGAAAATTACGAAAATGCTACCTCGTCACTCCATCTTCCTTGCTCACCGCAACGAGAATCTCGATGCACACATCCTTCTCGATTCACTCCGTCATGTAGAATAAAATATAAAAATTGTTAAATAATAAATAATACGAAATAAAAATAAAATAAGCGTACTTGAAAATGAGAATGGAGGTTTTGTAGACTATCCAGTTGACACGTGCCGAGCACAGATCTCGATGCATCACATGGGCCCCACGTCTCGACCACCTTCGGCGTACCATAATCCTTTCCTTGCACCTCAATAACTGCACAATTCATCATTTATTATTACTATTAATCATTTAATCCACTAATCAGAATATTTAGGAGATTAAATTGCATAAAATTCTTTGTGGTACCCTTAAATTTCTGAAAATTACGAAAATACCCATTAATTCCATAAAAAAACCCTAATTTCAGCAAATAAGGATAAAAAACCCCTAATTTCCCCTGTTACTGGACGCCATCAACACAAGCTGCAAAATAACACAATAAAATTAAATATAAATTAAAAATATTATTTTCTGAAAATAAAAAAATTAAACATAATATAATAATATAATAATATTAATATACTAATAATTTCAGAAATTAACAAACAGAAATGAACTAAATTATACCCTAATTAAACTCTAATTAAACCCTAAATTATACCCTAATTATACCCTAATTATACCCTAAATTAAACCCTAAATTATACCCTAATTAAACCCTAATTAAGCCCTAAATTATATCCTAAATTATACCCTAATTCTAACATTGAAACACACAAAAACTCCTCCCTTTTGCTCTTAAAACAGAATTTAAAACAGTTTAAAATAGTTCAAAAATAGAATTAAAACAGTTCAAAACATAATTAAAACAGGATTTAAAAATAGTTTAAAAATAGTTTAAAAAGAATTAAAACAGAATTTAAAACAGGAACTAAAACAGAATCGAAAAAAAACCTCTAATTTGAGCACAAAAAACTCTAATTTCAACAAATTAGGATAAAAAAGCCCTAATTTCAGCAAATAAACACTAATTTCAGCAAAAATAACCCTAATTTCAGCAAATAAACATTAATTTCAGCAAAAATAACCCTAATTTCGAAAAAATGCCTCTAATTTGAGCACAAAAAACCCTAATTTCAGGAAATAAACCAGCAAATAAACACTATTTTCAGGAAAATAACCCTAATTTCAGCAAATAAACAAAAATTTCAGCAAAAATGACCCTAATTTCGAAAAAAAAACTCTAATTTGATCACAAAAAAAACCCTAATCGATTTGTGCTAACTTTCTACGTTTGTTTTTACTGCATCGAGAGAGAGAGAGAGAGAGAGAGAGAGAGAGAGAGAGAGAGAGAGAGAGAGAGAGAGAGGGGGTCACCTGAGAGCTCTAAGCGATGCAGCGAGAGTGAGAAAGAGAGAGGTCAGCGTCGATCGAGAGAGAGAGAGCCATTCAAGCTTCGCGAGAGGGTCATTCAAGCTAGGCGGCGGCTGTGCGAGATCGAGAGAGAGAGAGAGCCACTTTAGGGTTAAGAGAGTTACTGCATCGAAAGAGAGAGAGCGAGAGAGGGGGGTCACCTGAGAGCGTGAGAGAGAGAGAGAGCCATTCGAGCTTCACGAGAGAGAGAGAGAGAGAGCCACTTTTGGTTTAGGGTTAAAGAGAGAGAGAAGGAGGCCAGCGGGGTATAAGAAGGTGTATACAACATCACCGACGGGCCGACGGAGAAGAGAATTAGTGACGGTATTCAATCACCGACGGGCCCATGGAGAGTATGAGCGACGGTATTCAATCACCGACGGGCCGACGGAGAGTATTAGCGACGGTATATAATATCACCGACGGGCCATCGCACATTATTGGCGACGGTTTGGGAGTTTAACGACGGGCCGACGGAACAATTTGAATATCACCGACGGGCCGTCGCTAATAAAACCGTCGGTAATACTCTTCTGCGACGGGCCGTCGGTGAAAACTTGTTTTATTAGCGACGGGCCATCGCTGAAGCTCTCCTCCCGTCGCTCGCTGATACTCCAATCTGTTGTAGTGGTAATATAGTTTATAGGGTAGGCTTAGAAATAGAAGTTAAAATCATTAGAGCAAATACCATGTAAATTCTTATGTGTTAATTATATATATAAAAACAATAGAAGTAGGACGCAAGAAATTACTATATTTTTCTCAAAGAAAAATAAAATATAGTGTATAAACAGAGTGAAGTGATAAGATCAACAGATTCACTCGGTCTTCGTCTCTACCTATTCTTCTCTCTCTCACTTGTTTCTTTCTTTTCCACTCGGAAGTCATAACCATTTTGCTCTTCAGCTTCAGTCAATGCACTCTCTCTCCTCTCATCGTCTCCCCATCTCACGGTATCCTGGACATTTCCAATGCTTATTCAATGGAGTTTTTTTTTATAGGCGTGATTAGTTTTATGATATGACAATCTCCTTAATTGTCTTGTAACCAGAAGTAGTGGCAAATATACCAAATTATCCTGAATGTATTTTCATCTTTCTCAGAGCATTCATCAATCTTCTTCAAAAAGACTTATTTTAGTTGTTAGTAATGACTGAATTAGATTTCAGAAGTAATGTTGCCTTTACAAAACTACGCATTTAATCCTAAAACCCATTACACTATAATCGGCCACATGAATTACTCATAAATTAAACTTTTTTTTGCCTCTGTTTTGTTCTCTATCTTGTATTCTTGTGAGGGTAATTTTATGGTAGAATCTTGTGAGTGTTTAAGTATTGTTGCATTAATTATTATTTAAATTAGCGAATTGGAAAATATCCAAAATATCTTTGTTAATTTATATAAAATAAAAAAATTCGACCATAAAATCACTCATATTTTGAACATGGCTGATGGTGATGGCGGCTAAGATTGAATGTGCTGCAATAAGAGGCCTTTCTACGTTGAGAAAGTATGCTTTGGTTTTTCGTGTACTTAGCAGTAACTTGTACAAATATATTATGTAATGTAATTAGTAAGATACAAAATACAAAGACATGAAAGATTAATAGTATTCAAGGATGGATCGGTGTATTTCCGTTGCTTTTAATTTATCGGTGATATCTCTTATAATTATTTAGGATGGATAATGATATTGACAGAAAATAATATTACCGAGAACAAGAAATTTAAATTTAAAATGATAATTTTACTTTTAATTAATGTCAAATTTAAATGAAATTTTTTGTATCTAGTATTTTTTTTTTCCTGTGAATGTCACTATTCATTATAAAAATCGAATGGAACAAACGCGCTTCGCGTCTATCTTTTCTTCAAAAAAGAATATTAATTATGAAATGTTAATTCGAACTTGTTAATTCAAATGAGAATTAACTATTTCTTAATTAAGTTGTTAATTATCAAAATAGGACGTCATAGAGGATATTTTTGTGAAATTATGTGTCATATATGCCCTCTTACTGTTATGAGTTCTAGATGTATTTTTAAATTATTTTCTATGCAAAAATTTAGTCAGATTTTTGTTATTACGAGCGATTCATATAGTTCTCTTTTCGCTGCATAACAATTCTCAAATATCCACACGTCATGAAATTTGTTAATTTGCTTTTATCAAAATAAAAGAAAATTAATGAAGTTACTGATACAAAAAATATTATTGAGAACCATTACTCTCACCTTGTAAAGTGTATGTGTAGAGAAAAATGGCCTCAAAAGAAAAATCACTTAAATTATTTCCTCATCCAAACTCTTATCTATTTGATGATGGACAAATTTGACGAGTCATGACGACTAGTCACCATCATGGATTTTTGGGATGAATTAGTTGGTATTATATCTTATATATAAATCAAATAAAATTTTTGCAATTTTAAACTTCCCCGTCATCAAGAACTTTTGAGTAAAAAAATATTTTTTTAATTTACATTTTGGTCTTTTTATTTGTATTTTGATCCTTTTAAGTTTTTAATTTATATTTTAGTCCTTTTTATTTACATTTTTGTCCTTCTTTATTTACATTTCAGTCTTTTTTTACATTTTAATTTATATTTTGGTCCTTTTTAGTTTTAATTTACATTTTTGTCTTCTTTATTTACATTTTGGTCCTTTTTTATTTACAGTTCGGTCCTTTTTATATTTTGATCATTTTTTCTTATTTTACATTTTGGTCCTTTTTTACATTTGGTCTTTTTTTCCTATTTTACATACATATTAAAATTTGCGAATATGTCATGATTATATTAATCGATTTTAGAAACACCTGAACAAATGCTATTTATACAAATTATATTAGAAAATAATATCCGTGATAGACTATTATCATGAACCTTATGCATCTATTAACATCATGATATTTGCAAACATGTCATGATTAGATTAATTTAGTTCAAACGTATGCGCGTTAATTCGCACACGCGTTAATTCTATTTAAATAATTATATAAAAAACATCCCGCGCAATTGCGCGGGGATAAAACTAGTTTAATTTAATTTTGCATGCTCAATACTTCTTCGACCAGAGTACAATTCATATTTTCAATACATTGGTTTTATTATATTTTTCCAGCGGTGATGCGCTGTTGGTTATATTACAATAAAATAACCAAATAAATAAATTAAATAATGAATTAAATAATAATAATAACAATAATTAAATAAATTGAGAACAAGCCTGGTGTAGCTGCGTAGTCGTACCCCACATGTCCTAAATACAGATGACGCCTTCTAGTGCAGGATATTTCGTTTCTCCATCTATTCTACACCTCCGATATGTCTCGGTTCCGATCTAGTAGCAACGGAAAACTACATCTCGAAAAAAATGAAGTCGTGTGCATCAAATTCTTCAACCAAGTTTTTTATGTTACTACATGTATACTTCATAAGTATTTTGTAAGAGAAAATGTATTGTGTTTTTAGAATGTGTGCAAGGAAGAAATCCAGATGTTATAAAACATAATCTTCCTGCTTTATATACACAACCCTTTTATAAATGATAATAGAGAGTATTAAGTATATTGTTCTCTCCTTATTTGGGTTTCTTGTCAGAAGGAAATAAATGACGGCAAATAACCGAAGAAGATTATAAGGGTGTGCATGAGGCATTTACTCAAAAGATAATTAATTTTCATCATCTGTCATAATTATGATTCAAAGGATATATATATTTTATGATATACATCATAAAAAGTAAACCCCCATATTTTAATCAAGCAATACATATAAGTTTTAAAATTTGTATTATTTATACAACATACACACCATGTAAAGTATATCTATAGAGAAAAATGATCTCAAAGAAAAATCACCAAAATTGTTTCCTCATCCACACTCCTATCTATTCGATGAAAGACAAAATTAGCGAGTCATGGCGACTAGTCACCATCATGGATTTTGGGATGAATTAGTTCGTATTTAATTTTGCATGCTCAATACTTCTCCTACGAGAGTACAATTCATATTTTCAATACATTAGTTTTATTATATTTTTCTAGCGACGATCAATGTTTCAGAAATCGCTTGGCGCTCGCTAGTCGGCAGACGACCATCAAGCACCAAGGATGATTAATCGGGATTAATCGGGAGTCTCGGCGGATCTCGACGGATTTTTATTTTTTATATTTAATATTTAAATTAATTAAATAAAATTACAAATCACAGATTTTTTAATAAATTTTGAATAATTTAAGTAACAAAATACACTACAACACTAAACTAACATAAACTCAAATAATAATTTAAATAGCATAGCTGATATCCGAATAACGTAATAAAATTTCAAATAACATAACATTATCATGAAAAGAAAGAAAGAAGAAAAAAAATGAGCAATAATGTTTTTGTTTCACGCCTGTCCCCCGTTGCGAGAAACGAGATAGGAAAATAAATAATTTTTCTTGCACGAAGAGAAAAAAACGAGAAAAAAGAAATGAAACGATATATATATATATATATATATATATATATATATATATATGATTTTTTGTACAAATAGTATCCCACAACCTCTCACAATATATGATTTTTTTTTCTTCACATTCAACTAACTAGGCTATGGACCCGTTGGCAATCCAAAAAAAAAAAAAAAAAAAACTTCTAAAAATCGACTCGGCGGTGGCTTGGCGGTCTTGACGGACCCTTGGCGGAATCCGCCAAGCACAAAACGCCAAAGGGTTATCTCGACGGCGGATCATCGAGGAGCGATTAATCACCGATTAATCGGCCGTCAAGACCGATTTCTGGAACACTGACGGTGATACACACCTTGTAACGTGTATGTATAGAAAAATAAAGAAGTAGCAATTTATTTTTGCATCACTTTAATGCACAAATTCAAAATAGAATAGGACGGAAGAACTTTAAAATACAATAAAACGGTAAGAAACAAAAGAATGAGTAAACGCAAATAATTATAGGAAAATTTTACTGTTTAGACAGGATTAGTTTCGTATTACCAAAAATAGACCAATTAGTTTCAAAAATTGAGAAATAACACTCTCGACCTTTGAAAAGTCGAGAGTTTGCTAAAATGCTCGACCTTTCAAAAGTCGAGCATCTTAATACCCTAAACACCCCCATTTGCAGACTTACCAGGTTAATTATTGCCACATCATCCGTTCGACTTTTCAAAAGTCGGACAGATTTTGCCACCTCATCCTTTCGACCTTTGAAAGGTAGGCCAGATGCACGCCCCCCAATCGCCCCCGTGAATTTGCAAAAAACCCCTAATTTTTATTGAATTTGCAAAAAACCCCCAAACTTTACTTGAATTTGCAATTTAACCCCTCTAGGGGTATTTCATGAAATTGTTATTTTTTTGGGACCAAAATACCCCTCTATTTTTTTTATTTAATTTTAGTTTTTATGATAAAATATATAATAAATAAAGAATTAAAATTATGTATGTGACATATACTTTTTTATAATTAATATATGTTAAAAAATATTTATAGTGATTTTAAAAAATATTTATAGTGATTTGACAAAATACCCCTCTATTTCGATTCCTGCGAGATATATTTTGCTTTTAGAGGATTTTGATAGATGTAGAGAGTATGCATGGGGAGCAGCTGCATTGGCTCATTTGTACTCGGCGCTTTCCTTTGCCGCTCTGATTGATTATGATCATGCATATGGATGGTTCTCTCTTCTTCAGGTATTTGTAAATTATATATTTTTTGTTAAATTTTTGTTCAATTAATTTTTGTTAAATTAATTTTGGTTAAATTAATTTTAAGTAAAGGAAAGCGCCGAATTTAAAATCACTATAAATATTTGTTAAATTATATTTTTTGTAGATATATTTTTTGTAGATATATTTTTTGTTCAATATATTTTTTGTAGATATATTTTGTAGATATATTTTTTGTTAAATATTTTTTAAAATCACTATAAATATTTTTTAACATATATTAATTATAAAAAAGTATATGTCACATACATAATTTTAATTCTTTATTTATTATATATTTTATCATAAAAACTAAAATTAAATAAAAAAATAGAGGGGTATTTTGGTCCCAAAAAAATAGCAATTTCATGAAATATCCCTAGAGGGGTTAAATTGCAAATTCAAGTAAAGTTTGGGGGTTTTTTGCAAATTCAATAAAAATTAGGGGTTTTTTGCAAATTCACGGGGGCGATTGGGGGGCGTGCATCTGACCTACCTTTCAAAGGTCGAAAGGATGAGGTGGCAAAATCTGTCCGACTTTTGAAAAGTCGAACGGATGATGTGGCAATAATTAACCTGGTAAGTCTGCAAATGGGGGGGGTTTAGGGTATTAAGATGCTCGACTTTTGAAAGGTCGAGCATTTTAGCAAACTCTCGACTTTTCAAAGGTCGAGAGTGTTATTTCTCAAATTTTGAAACTAATTGGTCTATTTTTGGTAATACGAAACTAATCCTGTCTAAACAGTAAAATTTTCCATAATTATACCTCTGCTACCGACGAAGATTTCTTTACGTCGCTTGTCATGGAAAATAAGATGTGTTCGGATTAAATAGACCTCATTTCAAAACAAATTACTAGCGACTTATATCTGGCAATTCTAGCTGTAACTTTTCTTATAAATAAATATAGTTGTATTAATAATTAATTTAGGATAACGTGGATAAATTGAGAGCGATTTTAATTTTTTTAAATCAAATGACCATTATACCCCTATTTATAGTGATTGGTATTTCTTATATTTATGTATTATTATTTATATTTTCTTAATATTATGAAAAAATCAAGTCTAACCAATATATATTAATTTTCATATTTAAATATATATGACATGTTACAATTTAATTGTTCTTTAATGATGAATAAAATTAAGAATAAAAATATTTTATATATAAAAGATTTTATTTGCATGATTTATGAAAAATGATAAATTCATAATAAATGTAAGAAATATCAATCATCAATTCATTATTAACAAGGGTATAACGGTCATTTGATAAAACAAAATTGAAATCGCTCTCAATTTAGTAATGTTGACTCTTGCAATAACACCATCCTTAATTTATAGCTTACAATTTTATATACCTATAGCGAGTTATTAATTTATGTATTAATATAACATACACACATACTATGTACTTTTTTTTTTGTCTTAGAAGATCAACTTAGTCGTGCTTTACCTTGAGAACAATGTATTATTAATTTGTGTCTGAATGTTTGTTGTTTTGTGTGGGAAATTCGTCACAATTATATCAATCCAAAATCTCAAAATTTGAAGTCCCATATGTATGTTGTTTTATATTGGCTGACCTGACATTTTTTAGGTCTTTTACAGAAAGAAAAAAATATAATCAAACTAATTAAAATATTAATATTGAATTAATTTGATCATAAATATTTTTCAAATACGAAATTAGTACAAAATATAGTCAAAATTATTATATAATTAATAATTATCACTTAAATATATATATTTTTTAATATTGATGACCATTTCTTGAGACGACTGTTACACTACACTACATACTAAAATTAATTTGGGACTTGTCAAAATCGGGAGCTTGTGTTATTGTCATAATTGGCTAGCTACAGAGCCGGCCTCTGATTCTAAGGATGAAAAACTATGATGTTTTGACGAGACAAGATCAAATATATTTGAGAGGGGTCAATAAATATCTCTAGCACCATTTTATGGAATATATTTTTGCTGTTATTCTTGATAAAAAAAAACCTTGTGTTAAGTCAATGAGATGATGTAGTGACAACCTCTTATTTTCTTTATGTAAGACAAGACAAATAATATTTACCAACAAGTTTTCAACAAATTATATTATAAAAAAATAGTAAAAAATAAGGAAGATCTAATGATTCATTTCATAACATATACATTATAATGATGCCTGGTTTTTTTAAATGTGTAAATATCATTCGAACAAATATATCAGAAAATATTTATAAAGAAAAATTTCGATTATTTTTTCTGATTAGATTGAAAAACTACACTCAAAAGAAATTTCAGAATGGGGCATCGCAAAAAGCCATATTTTGTTTTTTTTTGGTGCAAGAGGTCAAAAAGGAAGACAACTTGTCTTTTTTCAAATTAAATATACAAGATGATGCAATCCCAGTCTTGAGAATGTTTCATACGTTAACACTAAGTCAAAACTATGTTGCCGTTTAAATTAGAATCAAAATTTAAGAGAACTACCTGCAGTTTAATAAGCAAGAAATTCAATATTAAATGCACAATAAAAGAAATCCTTTAATTACAAACCAGCAATTATTAAATCAAAGATAAACTAGTCTCCAATTTGGGGGACAATTGAGACTCGTCTTCCAATTTTCTCTCAAGGTAAGTATTAGATTTGTAAGAAGGAAGTGAAAGTAAATCATATAATGAAATATGATAATTACTTCTGAATATTACGAGATGGCTGATTAGCCTACTCCTTACAAAAAACTACTTTCGAATAAATTCAGATAGGTTTGGATCCAAAATCAAAGATACTTCTGTTTCTTGCTTTCATAACCAATCACAGATCATATCATATTAATATAATTGTGTGATGATACCAAACAAAATATTGTGCATTCTTTTCCTTTGGTTATGCTTGGGCAGTGGGCACCCAAGATATCATAATTAATTGTGTATTCTTTCTATAAAGCACGTAATAATAACCTTAACAATATAAACAACAAAACAAACAACAAAAGATCAAAATAAAAAACAGTAAAATTTCAAAAGAGGCAAAAAAGATCTCAGTACAATGAGACGACCAAAACCCCCTAATTATTTACTCATCCACTCCACATGACAAAATTCAGTTAATCAGCAAATCATCCAAAATTAACCAATCATGTCCAGCATCATGAAGGTGCAAGAAGCAAAAGTACGAACGAGGCGCCGACAAACAAAGCCATCTGAGCAACAGTCACGGAAAAAGACATCAATATCTTCGCCGTTTGATTGAAAACGTCAGGAGCCGCCAGTCGCTCCGTAGTCACCGTGCACTCATAGATAAAGAAAAGAGCAAACGCCATGAGAACAAGCGCGAGGTTAAAAAAGAGAAAATATAAAGTGCCCAATTTGACGATGCTGTCGGGGAAGAAGATAAAAGACGCGATCGGGAAGATCGGGTAGATGTACGATGAAAGTCCGATGACAAGGTCGAAGATGGTGAGAGCGCCCACGAAAATGACAAGGAGGGCCACGATGAGTTGTGCCGGAGCCTCCTTCAATTGTTTGATGATTTGTCTCGCCATGTCTACCGATCTGAGAGAGAGAGAGAAGAGAAAGAGAGAGGGTTGCTTGTGTAATGATTTTGGTGCTTAATTAATTGGGAGTAGTTTGTATTTGATTTTGCCAATGAAGATGAGTTTATTTATAATCAGATAGTAGGCAGCGGAGCAGGTTCGGACTATAGACTAAAGCAACGTCCGAGTCCCAGCCGTATTTGATTCCGTTCGGTCCATGCTTCGTGGAATTGGACAGTCCCAGCCCTACGTAAGGATTTCTCTCCTATCTTGATTATATTCAAGTATTTATAATATACAAACGAATCCCAATAAAATAAGGGAAAATATACATGGCCTTCTGAGATGACAAAAAATAATTAAATATGTTGATTAACATTTAATTGATTCAATTAATTATTATTTGACACGTTTAATTTATATTAGTACATATTAATTGAAGTGTCAATTCAATTAAACGATTAATTAATTCGTTAATCAAATTAATTAATTATATTAATCAATCCACTTAATTTTTTTTTGTCACCTCATCTCGTGAGTGAGGTTATTTTTGTTGTGTTCGAGAAGTTCCATATATAACCCCATAAAATAACTTACCTCGCCGTGAAACAAATACAAATAGATTGAAACAAGATGAAAAGAGCTAGCTATTAAGGCACGCATTGGTGCAATCTCTAGGAAACTTCCTCACTCCTCACGTAGTCTTGTGGCATTCCACACCTATTCTCTCGAAGCATCCGATCTTGTTCGGTTTTTTTGTAAATGGAACGATCATAGTTTCATTAAATAAATAAACAGAAGTACCAATATGTACATAAATCCAAAAAATTAGTTTGCCCTTGAGAACAAAAATGAGGAAAAAAGAAGTGGACCAAGTCACCAAGGTCATAATTTACACTTCATATATTTAATTATTTTACATGATATATTAGATTTAGGTTAATACATATATAACTCATTCGAATTAGGGGTGAAAATAAACCTGGTTGTAGTAAAAATATCATAAATATTAGAAAAAATTAATATGAATTATTGGCAAAAATACTCAAAAATGAGAAAAACATTTCTAAAATCTGGAAGAATAAGCCAAGTAATTCCAAAATAATCAACCAAAAACTTGATTGAGTATTTTAGGAATATTTTAGTAAGATCTAACGTTACAATGATTTGTGAAAGAAAACAAAAATAAATGGTAAAATTTTTTTTTTTTTAAAAAAAATCCAAGAATTTGCTTGGGTCTGAAAAACACCAAAACAAATAAATACTTTCGTTTAGAGATAGAGAATAGATATGGGGGAGCTGGATTTGTTTTGAAAATTAGTTTATCATGTGTTGTTTTACAAAAAAAAGTGTCAAAAGGAAAAATCTGTAGAAATATGATTATGGTATTTTCTTATGTTATAATCCCATATTACACAATCTTTTATGTCGGAGCATTTCGAGCGGTATCTTATTTTGTGTTACCAAAATCTAAAAACAATCAACTATTTCAAAATTACGCCTAATTGATTTTAAAATTACCCCTTGAGTTGAGTGTATAGTACAATAACTTATAGATCTGATTTCAATTTTCATTATCATCAAATAATGGACGGAGGATTCATTCTCCATTTAAGAATAAAAAATCAGATGGGTTAATTAAATTAATTTATCAATTTTATAATAATAAAAATAAAGTATCGGAGTTTACCTACAAAACTGAAAAAGTACCGGACTTTCAAGGTCCAGTAAATAAATAACAGGAAAAAAAGAGACCTCAAGTCCGGTATTTTTTCAGATTTTTGTTTACAAAATTCTGGTACTTTTTTTTTTTTTTAAGTACCGCATTTTTTTGTTGTTGTAAAACTATGAAAATGTTAAATTGCTTCAATTAACCAATTTAATGAACGGAATTCATCTGATTTGGTTAAATTTAGGAATATTTGTGGAAGTGCATTATTTATGAATTTTTTTAGACAAGTAGGATATATGTAAAAATGTTTTTTTTTTGTTTGGGAAATATTTGGTAAATGTGTCTATTATATATTATTATTTCACGATATATTGTCTCTCATTTATCATTTATATGTTCAATTTTGTTATTATTAGGATAATACTCGCATTATAATTTTTTTATGATAATAACAATATTATATCAAGATAAAATTATTTCATATTATATTACTTTTAATATGACAAACATGTATACCTTTGGATGGCCCAAAACATATCCCCTATTGAAATGTGATTATGGCAGAACTAAAAATCAAATAAACGAAAAATTTCTTCACCATAATTAATTATGTTAACGATAAACAGTGTATCTGAAGGATCTCATTAAGTGGCGATTTTCAGAGGCGATCAAGATCTTCTCAAGTCAAGGCGATCTTCCAAGAACCTTTTAATTCAGAGGATCATCCCCACTCAGGCGATCTTTCTTAATTCATTGTTTTAGCTGCTTGAAATCCTTTTTCAAGTAGTATCCTCGCGAATAATTAGGCAAGGAACGACAAGAGTATAAAGGTGCTCTTGAAGTTGCTAAGCTCTTTAATTTCTTGCTTGATTTATGCAATCCACAAATATAGAACAACACAACGAATAATACACTCAAGCCTACTTATTTACAAATCGCCAAAAAGAATACAAACATGAGTGAAAATTGGACTCAAGTGACTCGAAAGAAGAATCAGCCAAAAGGTGTATCAATCACCCGAACCCGATAAGATCTTCAAAGGCAAATGCTTCAAATGTATATCTCCAAATCATTTTGTCAAGAATTGCAGAGAAAGAATAAGATGTATTCATTGTTTCAATCAGGGGCATATAGTAAACAAAATTGCAGATTTTCAATGACCAAAAATTCAAACCTTAACAGGAATATCAGTGCTTCACTGGTACCAAATAAGGGGAGAATTATTCCAAAACCTTTGCAACCTGTAATTCAACAATCTAAGGCTGATCATACATGTACCTGTCATTCCAAGGAAGATGAGTCTCAAAAACTAAACCTGGTACACCAGTATATCTGCAAGGAGAAAAAAAGGCAAATGAGTTGCCATTTACAATTAATGTGAATGTGCACAATATTCCATTACCTTTTTGCAGTTATGCACATCTAAGCAAGATTGTTTGCAATATTGGTGTTTTCAAAAATATTGGAGCTTATGATACTGATCCAGTGGTACCATTATTACCATTGGTAATTAAATCCAACAACCCTAATTAGTGAAGGAAAAGACGAACTTGGTTTCACGTTGGTGAATTTTAATCGGTTGTTATATACTGGCGAAATTTTTTCTGTTGAACCATTCGTGCTCGCATCACAAGTTAAGCAAGTTTTTTATGTACATGATCCACTCGACGAAGTTTTTTATGATGTCTCATCAAATGATATTGAAGAAGATTTAGAATCGTTCTATCCCGTTGGTACTGCTAATTTGGCTTCAACTGAGATGAACACATATGGTATAGATCGGGTAAGAGATGACGTTCCTGGAGCCATAATCAATGTGCCATGCTTAGATAATGTTGGAAATAGTACTCACATTGCACATTGACGGTCTGCTGATGTTTATGTTCGACAAATTTATCATCTTATAATTGGTGAGTTTTAGTTTCCTAAGATTTAATTATTTAATTTTATCACTTTATATTTGCAAATAATATATATTTTAGAAAATTTTCTGAATTTTTTTACTTACGGTTATAGGCTGATTTTTTTTTTTTTTTTTTTTTGCAAGTTCAAGACACCACAAGAAGATAATTAAATTTTGAGGTGCTAGTGACCAGTGTATTTATTTCCTTGAGTTATTTTTACATTAATATGAGTTGTTTGTTTAGACAGTGTTAATTAATGAATATATTTATTTAGAGTATGTGATAGATTTATATTGATATAGTTATTATTATTAGTAGTAGTAGTAGTCGTCGTCGTCGTCGTCATCGTAGTTACTTTCAAATTTTCTATTTAAAGTATATTGTTGTTGTTGTTATTATTATTGTTAGTAACTAGGCTGGCACTTAGATAATTTTATATAAAGATGCTTAAATGTGTCGGCAATGTTTCTACGTATGTCGGCACTTAAAAATACCATACTATGATCATCTAGGGCAATTAAAAGTGCTGTTGTTGTTTGTAATGACGGCTCATTTAAAAAGAGTTGGGATAACTTTCAACGATTGCTTTTCCTATGACTAATTCTTGAATGGCCGTTGTTTAGATTTAACGGCTCATTTTACCAACATATGTAAGTGTCTGCAAAAGTCATTTTTCTTGTAGTGATATATTTAACAATTTTTATAGTTTATATAACTGTATAGTATATACTTCCTTACTAAAAGAAAAAAGTCATTATAAAACCAAAATATACAAAGAAGAAGAAATGGCAGTAACTTCAATATTAAAACTATATAAATGTTCAAAGAAAGAAAGAAAAAAAAAAAAAGTGACTTCCACAGGGGCAAAAAAAAAAATTCTCAAACACAACGAAAAAACAAGAATATATTTATATTTAGAAAATAAGAGTGCACAAATACGGTCAAATGTGATTAAAAAGAAAAAAAAATTGGACATCCCCTAAACTCTCTCCTTACAAGACTTGATGACGTGGATAAGTTTTAACACTTTAAAAATTAACACCTTAATTTATGATTTGACATTTTTATGAGATGTCAAACCATAAACTAAGATAGTTAAATCATAAATTAGAGTGTTAAATCATAAATTATGATATAAAATTAAGATTTTATAAAATTGTCACGTCATCAAGAGCTGGGAGGAGAGATCTAGGGGTCATACATCACTGTTCTAAAAAGAATCTATAATAGGGACTTATATCAAAGAAACACATTGAAAATTTAACCCAATTTCTGTTAAACGACATATTTATATTTTCAACTTTTTTTTTTCCTTTTTTTTTTTGGGAAATTTTGATATTTAGACCAAATAAGTTTGGAATTACCTAAAATAGACAACGAAGTTTCAAAATTTGAGTTATAACACTGTCGACATTTGAAAAGTCGAGCGATTTAAAGTGACCGACTTTTCAAAAGTCGGATGTTTCGTTAATTACCCCAAACATCTAAAACCTGATCAGATTCCTATTAAACCCTTAATATGAATTCGACCTTTCAAAGGTCGAACGTTTTGAGTGTATTAATTTCACTCCCCAATGTCACCCCCAAGTCCTTCTTTGAGTAAATATATTTTTTCCCAAATTTTTTCCCCAACATTCTCTATGTTCATATATTTAACTAAGTTAATATATTTAATTAACATGATAATTAGTACATGTTAGCTGTTAATAAAATACATAATTAAGATTAGTTCGAATTCATAAATTTGAATCAATATTTATGAATTTTAAATTGTATGCTCTAATTATCCCGTTAAAAAAAATACAATGGTACAAATATAGAGAGTACGGCGGGTACAATTTGAAGTTAAATAAAATTTATACTTTTTCTTTCACGTGTTCAAACAGTAGAGTTGATAGTAAAAAAAAAATTAATTGACTCCAAAATATACCTGCCGAATTCCCCATTATTGAACTATTACATTTAATTAGCATGATAATTAAAATATATAATTAAATATTCATTAAAATTTACTCAAATTTATGGATTCGAATAAATATTAATTATGTATTAAGTTAATAACTAACATGTATTAGTTCGCATTCTAATTAAATATACTAATTAGAACATATAGATATTAACTTAATATATACATGTATATATTTAATTAAAATGAGAATTAATACAAGTTAGTTATTAACTTAATACATAATTAATATTTAATTAGGAAATTTTTTCAAACTAACCAAGTTACCAAATTTTATACCCGAAATAACCAAGTTTTCAAAATAATTCCCAAAATGTCTTTTGCGAGGTTCCATACAGCGCCTTTTGTAAAGGGCGGAGTATGGTTCTGCGCCTTTTCTTAATTACGGCCCTGGGACGGTTAAAATATAATTAAAGTGAGGCGGGCTTTGAAACGGCGCCCAGAAGAGCCAGGCGAAGAACCATAGCTCGCCAGGCGAGTGACCAAACCTCGCCTCATATTTCTTTGTATTTTGGTACTATTTCAATTGAAAATTTGATATTTGTTCCCAAATTTTATCATAACATGATCTATGTTCTAAATTAATATATTTAATTAAAATAATAACTAGTACATATTGGCTGTTAGCATAATACAAAATTAATAATTATTCAAATTTATAAATTGGAATAAATTGTACTGAATATTTAATTATATCTTTTAATTAACACGTAAATTAAGATGTAATTGTTTGTAATGGAGGATTCGGCAGGTATATTTTGGGGAGAATGATTTTTTTTTTAAAAAGTTAGTACTTACAGGTTTGAAAAAAAAAATTTAATTTATTGCACCCAAAATGTACCTGCCGAATCCTCCATTACAAACAATTACATCTAATTTACGTTCTAATTAAAAGATATAATTAAATATTCAGTAAAATTTATTCAAATTTATGAATTCGAATAATTATTAATTATGTATTAATTTAACAGCCAACATTTACTAGTTATTATTTTAATTAAATATATTAATTTAAACATAGATCATCTTATGGTAAAATTTGGTATTTGTTCCCAAATTTTACCATAACATGATCTATGTTCTAAATTAATATATTTAATTAAAATAATAACTTGTACAAGTTGGCTGTTAACTTAATACAAAATTAATAATTATTCGAAATCATAAATTGGAATAAATTTTACTGAATATTTAATTATATCTTTTAATTAGCACGTAAATTAAATGTAATTGTTTGTAATGGAGAATTCGGCAGATATATTTTGGAGAGAGTGATTTTTTTTTTTAAAAGTTAGTACTGTCAGGTTTGAAAAAAAAAAATTTATTGCACCCAAATGTACCTGCCGAATCTTCCATTACAAACAATTGCATTTAATTTACGTGCTAATTAAAAGATATAATTAAATATTCAGTAAAATTCATTCAAATTTATGAATTCAAATAAATATTAATTATGTATTAAGTTAACAGCCAACATGTACTAGTTATTATTTTAATTAAATACATTAATTTAGAACATAGATCATGTTATGGTAAAATTTGGGAACAAATATCAATTTTTCAATTGAAATAATACCAAAATACAAAGAAATATGAGGCGAGGTTTGGTTACTCGCCTGGCGTGAAGGAAATACAGTTTTGGATCATCGCTAAAATGGTACGTAGGACAAACGAACGTACGCGTTCGTGGGCATACGAAACAGATTAGTAAAACTGGCATCACTTTCAGTAGGAAACTCCGATTTGAATGGTTCAAATTGGGTTAGTTAGATAATGAGATTATCTACAACTTTCATGTTGTAATATATTTCATTTGAGCGAAGTATCAGTGTCGTTCTAATGGAATATCGAAAGGGTGCGACAT
The DNA here is from genome assembly GCA_946800325.1 of Luzula sylvatica. Taxonomy (NCBI): domain Eukaryota; kingdom Viridiplantae; phylum Streptophyta; class Magnoliopsida; order Poales; family Juncaceae; genus Luzula; species Luzula sylvatica. Next base: position 54,416,543 of record OX326960.1, on the reverse strand, counting down.
TTTGACATACAGTCAGTAAAACGGCCGTAACTTTCGGGTCCGAACTCCAATTGGGCTGGGCCAACTTGGGTTGGAAAGATAATAAGATTATATACATCTTTCATGTTAGTTGATTTTCTGTCAGAGGAATTTACGATTTTAGTTCTGACAGATTACTGAAAGGGTGTATGCAGTTTTCTGTTTGAAAAGGTGTATAGAAGATATACATACCTTTTGGCCCATCTTTATCCTATGGAATATATATAGGATGTTTCTCTCTCTCTCTCAGAAGTCGAAGTTGAACAAGTTGAAGAACCAGAAAAGTTCAACCAGGAAATTAATGGAGTTAATCCAGAATTAATCCAAAATTAAGAGACTCTAATCACTTGATGAAAGAGTGCGAAGAGATTGAGAGAGAAAGAGAAAAGAGGAGAAAATAGTTTTCTCCGTCTAGAGAATCGAAACGCAATCACGCAAGTTCGCCGGTGCATCGTCTAGGCAGGTGCATCCGCGACTGAGGTGCTACGACTCACGGTGGATACGGGTAGAGGAGCGACATCTGTGGCTCTTCGTTGTGATCAAACCGGAGAAGTAATCGAGTAACGGGCTGTGGAAGCATGCGGGCATGGAACGCACGAAGACAACCCGAGGCGTGTCGAAACGGTGGGAGACGTGCGGTATGGGACTTACGGGCTAGTCACCAACGTGACACCGAAAGAAGAGAAGGATGAGAGCAGTCAACCCGTCGTGCGTGATCAATTTCACGCTGGTAATCGTCTATCCTACTTTGCATCGTACCCTCGATATCGAAGCGTGATCTTGGATTATGGGAATCGGACTGGGCCTTCATATCCGTTGCGCGGGCCCGGGGTCGGGATAATTCCCAACATGGCGAGCTATGGTTCTTCGCCTGGCCCTTTTGGGTGTTGTTTCAAAGTCCGCCTCACTTTAATTATCTTTTAACCGTCCCAGGACAGTAATTAAGAAAAGGCGCAGAACCATACTCCGCCCTTTACAAAAGGCGCTGTATGGAACCTCGCAAAAGACATTTTGAGAATTATTTTGAAAACTTGGTTATTTCGGGTATAAAGTTTGGTAACTTGGTTAGTTTGAAAAAATTTCCATTTAATTATATATTTTAATTATCACGCTAATTAAATATAATAGTTCAATAATGGAGAATTCGACAGGTACCTTTTGGAGTCAATTAATTTTTTTTTAATATCAACTCTATTGTTTGAACTCGTGAAAGAAAAAGTATAAATTTTATTTAACTTCAAATTGTACCCGCTGTACTCTCTATATTTGTACCATTGTTTTTTTTAACGTGATAATTAGAGCATATCATTAAAAATTCATAAATTTATGAATTTGAACTAATGTTAATTACGTATTTTATTAACAGCTAACATGTACTAGTTATCATGTTAATTAAATATATTAACTTAGTTAAATATATGAACATAGAGAATGTTGGGGAAAAAAATTGGGGAAAAATATATTTACTCAAAGAAGGACTTGGGGGTGAAATTGGGGAGTGAAATTAATACACTCAAAACGTTCGACATTTGAAAGGTCGAACTCATATTATGATATTAAGGGTTTAATAAGGATCTGATCAGGATTTAGATGTTTGGGATAATTAACGAAACGTCCAACTTTTGAAAAGTCGGTCACTTTAAGTCGCTCGACTTTTCAAATGTCGACAGTGTTATAACTCAAATTTTGAAACTTCGTTGTATATTTTAGGTAATTCCAAACTTATTTTTTTTGTTTAAAAGTCCGTAGACTATTTACAATATCACTATTATAAGTCGAATTTGTATTAGAAACAGTAATCTAACTTGATGGTTTCATTGATAAAATCAAGACCTTAAACTCGAAAATGAGTTGCACCACTTTGCAAAAAAAAAAAAAAAAAAAACACTACTTTGAAAAATTGGGAAAAAATTCTTTTTTATTTATTTCTAATCTGCTTGGGTTCACAGAAATGAAGGTTTAGAACGATGCCAACAAAATATTACTGAAGAAAAGATTTTATTTTAGGATCACAGACAGAACAGACTCATTTTATGATCTTGTGCAAAAAATAAAATCCGTTTATAAACAATAGTGATTAAAGAGTTGTTTTGACAAATATTTTAACCCTAGTTAAGATGACGCAAAAAATGAACAACCGAAACTTCTCATAAAGAAAAATTATTTCCTCCACCAATTATTTTTTGTGGTTGTCGGACTGATTAATTTAAACTTTGTGGCATTACGCATTTGTAAAGATCCATATTAAATATCATGATAATGATAATAACAAATGAGTTTTTTTTTTTTTTTGGCTTTTTGCGATATTGATAGTGTTCCACTGTGTTGACTTTGTTAATTTCATGAAAATGAAAAATACATTGAGAAATTTATAAAAATAAAGGTGAGTTTAAAATTTTTTGATTATTTTTCTGATTAGATTGAAAAGAACTCTTGAAAGAAATTTCAGAATGACACATTGCAAAAAGCCATATTTTCTATGTTGCGCGGATACATCAAAATCAAATCGTATCGTATCGGATACTGATACTCTTCGAATATGTATCGGACATTCCACGTGACTTATTCGAATATTTTATTTTAAAAAAATAACAGATTTTATCGGATATTTGTCAGATACTTCTAACGTATAAATAAATATAGTTGCAAAATTAAAAAATTAAAAATTAAAATTAAAATAAATGATCAATACATATAAATAAATAATTAAATATAATAAATATTATTTAATAAAAACAAATTTTTAGTATTGTTCACATCAAATACAAAATATATAAAAATATTAAATATATAAATTATAATTAATGAAATAATAAAATATTAATGTATCTTAATATAAAAATATTAGGATATTATTGTATTCATATCCGTACAACATAATATATATATTTTTGATGCAAAAGGACAAAAATTAGGACCTCTTGTCTTTATTCAAATTAAATATACGCAATAGATGATGCATGTCTTAAAAGTATGGGAAATTTTACTATGTCCCACAATGTTTTGAAATTTTCTCTCACAATAGTAATCCATGGTTAATCTATGAATTAATATTTTGGATTAACGATTAATTCATAATTATTTATTTTTAATTACTTCGAATTAATCATCAATTGATATGGACCTTAATTATATATTAAAATTTTAATAATCATGAATTAATCATTAATTCAAAATACTAATTTATAAATTAATCATGTATTACTATTGTGGGAGAAAATTTCAAAACATTGTGGGAACACTTAAATAGCCTCTAAAAGTATTTTTCGTACGTTAACATTCACCAAGTCAAAATAATGTCACTGTTTAAATTAGAATCAAAATCAAAGAAACCTACTAGCAATTAAATAAGCAATAATTATATATTAAATGCACTATAAAAGAAATTCTGTAATTACAAACCAACAACCTGTTAAATCAATGATACACTATTGTGCATTTTGTGGAACAAGGACAACTGAGGCTCGTCTCGCAAACGAGTCTCCAATTTTCTTTCAACATAAATATTATATTTGTAAGAAGGAACTGAAAGTAAATCATTAATGGATAAATATTAAACTTGTTTAAGTGTGAAATACGAAATATCATATGTCATAAGATATTGTGAATTTAGATTTCATTAATATCAATTGACGAAGGATCATCAGATCTTCTTCATTTGTTATAAAAAAAATTAAAAATAAACAATATAATAAAATATAAATACCGCTGAATATTATGAGATGACTGATTACCGATTAGCCTACTTCTTTAAAAAAAAAAGATGCAGTGGTGTATTTTACCTCTAGGCCTAATACTTTCCGTCACGAGGATTGATGACGCGACATAGTTATTAAATTTTAATTTTGTATTTTAATTTAAGATCTATTTAACTTATTTGTCAAATTATAAGCGATAGCTTGTCGTTAACGGTATCCTATGTTTTTACATGATTCCTTACATTCCATTATATATTATAAATAAAAATAAAATACAAATATAACTATCATATCCCGATAATCATTAAATATTATGCTAACAATGTCTTGACCAGAGCAGTGTCGTTTCTATTGATTTTGTTGCAATCTGTGACGATGTTTTTGTTTTTACGCGGAAGATTCGTCCATTTCGTTCTAACCAGATCGTCCACGTGCTTGCAATGAGTATGATGTTCCACACTTTTCTTTGGGTCTTGCCAGAATTGTAACAGTGTATGGTCTCGATTTAGGGTCATCACAGTGTTTGTATGATTAAGTATTAATTTTCATATTTCTCTTGCATACTCACATTGTATGAATATGTGTTCAGCACATTCCTCGTTATTCTTATATAGTGGATGTCACACTCCAAAAATAAAAAATGGAAAAAGGTGCGACAACCTCCCAGTATACAACTTGTATACCACAGACTCTCGTATGAAAACATCACAAAACGAAATACTAAACTGATTCGAAAACAACAACAACACATACATATACATACATTACGAAATTAAAATAATAATACATAAATACTGCAGAAGCATAAAATATATTAATACGAAACTCAGATAACGTAGGCGTTCTCACTCTCGAAGTACCAACAACTCCCGATAACATGTCCGTCATACCTATACATAAAATATGTAATAAAAAGGAGTAGTCACGGAAGTGACTAAGTGAGTGAAGTCTCGTTAATACTTTCCCCAGTTTTCGAAATCAAGTACTTTTCAAATAAGTTCGTACAATAATCTCGTATATCTTCAAATCATAAGTTTCTAAATATATCTCAAAATATTTGCCCCGGTTTTCGAAATCAAAATCACTTACCTTCATACATAATCATAATCATACCAAATATATACCAGAGTGAGGACGCTAATAACTCTCGACTGTAGTGCCAACCCGAGTTGATAGCGATTCACATACGTGTTGGAACATAACAAAAGGGGAACACATCCACCAAGACGATTGGATATCCTTGCGCCACAGCCAGACCCCTCATGCGTCGGGACTTTGCACTACATCAAGTTTAGCTACGTCTTTCCCTCAATAGAGTATCCCAGAGACCCTTTCTAAAATCGCAAGTCCCAGCTTACGTTTTAGACTAATTCAAATCATACATTTAGAGAACCTTCCAGAGACCCTCACTAAAATCGTATGTCCGACTTACGTTTTATCCAAATAAATTCTACATATTTATAGAGTCTCTTTAAAATTCTTCTCATAATATAATATTATAACTATATTATTTACTAAGTATCTTTATTAAAACAAAAATACTTTTTAACACAAATCATTTTTGAAAACAAATTCGAAATATACTTTTTATATTTGAATGGATATTCAAATTCAAAACCATAATTTCGCAACTCATTTAAAATCGTAAATCGTTGTACATGTTATTCAAAATCAGTTCCAAATATATGACGATATCATAAACTAAATAATATAAGTTTTCGTAATTAAATATGTTTTTTGGAACAAAAATCCGTTTTAATCAAAATAGATATAAATAACGGTGAAAAGTGAGAATAGCACTCACGATATTGTAAAATAAATAATTTCTATTTTCATAATTTAGCGCGGTTCTTGAAATAAAACTCATTTTAACAAAAAATACAAAAATAACTATAATATACCATTTTAATTAGAGAAGAGTGAGAAATACACTCACAGATTGATCGAACTCGATCGACGCCAAGAGGAAATCGAAAATCTTGCTTCGAAATCGAAAACAAGTACCGAACAAGAACGAAAAACTCGAAACTCAATTGAGAAATCCCCTTTTATCCAGCACTAAGAGACAACATCTACTTTCTCATGCTCCTAATTTAATGTATTTCGACCACTTTCGTTCTTTCTTTTGGCGAAATACTTCTGGTGGAATTTTTTTTAACAAGGGTTCATTTTTCTCTTATTTGGATGAGATGACTCTCTCTGATAACTCACTCCAATAATTCAAGACATATCCCGTGTATAGCACCGCTAAGGTGAATATACAGTCCAACTAAAATACTCGACCCAATTAAAAAAAGAATTTGAACTTTTCAAATATAACTCTCTAGTAAATATAATTGCATATGTATAAATAATTCTTATAATAATGAATAAGTATGTCACTTAAAAGTCTCAAATTTTCATAAGAAAAACCACAAATGGACACCTAAAAGGTCCTATCTACCCTTACGATTTAACATGTATCCCATTAGGATGTGACTACTTAAGGTAAGCAACATGAAAATTTTGGTTTTCATAAGTGTTTTGGATTTCCATAGCATTGCTATATGAAATACGTTCGTCCGAATCTATTAAAAATATATATGCACTTGATGTTGAAAAGAAATGGTCCCGTATCAATTTTTATTGAATATTTGTAGTGTGTCTAAATTATACGATGGACATTCCAACATTTTTCTGGAAATACTATTTTGAATAGTTTTAGATAAGCTTGAGATCCAACAAAACAAGATACTTTATTTTTCTCTTTCATATCCCATCACAGATCATACGATATAATTTTGTGTTATCAAACAAAACATTATCCATTTTTTCCTTTGTTGTGTTTGGGCCTATGCAAACAAGTGGACGATCAAGCAGGAACTCGATTCGAACAAAATTCGAAATCAATATAGAGCCTCAAGCCAAAATATTCAGCTCGAACACGACTCGGTATTGGTCCGAGCCAGTCCGACTTGTTATAGGTCCAGTTCAAAATTAACTCGAACTCGCTCGAAATCAATATAAATTCAACTCGAACCTGTCTCGAAATTGTTATAGGTCCAGCTCGAAACTGACTTTGAGTCTTCGTTCCACCTAATCCAAACTCGAACTCGACTCGAATTCAATTCAACCAGGTTCAACTCGACTTGAAAATAATTCGAGCTGCTGTCGAGTTTTTTTTCGAGCCGAACACGAACATGTGACGAGTCATCAGCTAAACTCGCACCCAAATATCATAATTAATTTTGTATTATTTCCATAATCGTAATTAATCGCGTATTTTTCTAATAATAATAACAATATAAAAGACAATACAAACAACTTCATAAAGAACATGTTTTATGAAGTATTGACCATAATTTAAAGGAGCTCTTTCAAAAAACAAAAAAAAAATGGAAGGAGGCAAAAAGATCTCAGTACAATGAGACGACCAAAAACCCCTAAATTATTTACTCATCCACTCCGCACGACAAAATTCAGTTAATCAGAAAATCATCCAAAATTTACCAATCATGTCCATCATCATGAAGGTGCAAGAAGCAGAAGTAAGAACGAGGCGCCGACAAACAAAGCCATCTGAGCAACAGTCACAGACAAAGACATCAATATCTTCGCCGTTTGATTGAAAACGTCAGGAGCCGCCAGTCGCTCCGTAGTCACCGTGCACTCATAGATAAAGAAAAGAGCAAACGCCATGAGAACAAGCGTGAGGTTCAAAAAGATAAAATATAAAGTGCCCAATTTGACGATGCTGTCGGCGAAGAGGATAAAAGGCGCGATCGGGAAGATCGGGTAGATGTACGATGAAAGCTCGATGACAAGGTCGAAGATGGTGAGAGCGCCGACGGAAACTACAAGGAGGGCCAGGATGAATTGTGCCGGAGCTTCCTTCAGTTGTTTGATGATTTGTCTCGCCATGTCTACCGATCCGAGAGAGAGAGAGAGAGGTATCTTTTATCGAGGTTGCTTGTTTAATGATTTTAGTGCTTAGTATGAGTTTATTTATAGAGAGAGAACTAGAAGAAAGAGAGAGAGTAGTATGCGGGGTTGCTTAAGCAAGGATTTTGGTGCTTAATTAATTCGGACAGTTTTGTATTTGATTTTGGCAACGGAGATTAAAGATTTATTTATAGAGAGAGAGAGAGAGAGAGAGAGAGAGAGAGAGAGAGAGAGAGAGAGTAGTATTGTGGGGTTGCTTCAGCAATGATTTTGGTGCTTAATAAATTCGGACAATTTTGTATTTGATTTTGACAACGGAGATTAAATATTTATTGATAGAGAGAGAAGAGAGAGAGAGAGTAGTATTGTATTGTGGGTTGCTTCCGCAATGATTTTGGTGCTTAATAAATAAAGATTTATTTATAGTCCAAGACGAGGTCTGAGAGCTAGATCCAACCAAACTGTACGTCCCAGTTCCAATCCCAGATTCCGAGGCGAATTCAGTAGTTCGGTCCATTCTTCGTGGAAACCGGACAGTCCGAACCATTATTTAAGGACTTCTCTACCATCTTAATTGATAAAATTAAAGGGCATGACACCTAAGTTTCAAAATCATCAAAATGGCACTTTTTAGTTTTCAAATGATGAAAATGAGTCATGATACACTCGACAAATGTAGACATGTCAAAAGATAGTATTTGGTGCATATATTAATATAAATGTTATATTTTATAGAAAATATATATTTCAAAATAAATTAAATGTGCACACTAAAAACAAAATAAATACTTCATATTGCACAATTACATGTATCTAAATTTTATATTGATGGGAAAAAATTAATATCAAATAAATACTATATTTCATTATTAAATTTTAGACAATCATATTTTTTCAAAAAACAAATATATGACTATTCAAAAATATCTAAAATTATTTTATTTGGCAAATAAAGATCATGTTTTTAAAAATATTTTGTACAATAAATTATTATATTTAAGTATAATTATGAATTATATTCTCAAAATATTAATAATTATTTTAGATTTATTTGTAATATTTTTAGCATTTTTTTATTATATTGGAAAATAAATTATAGTTTAAAAGTATTTTAAGAACCCTAATGGACGCACCCTAAATAAAATTATTAAAAGTATTTTTCTTGTGTACAAAATAATTCTTTCAAAAATATGATTTTTATTTGAGATATTTATACTATTAGATATATATCATTTTATAAATTATTAAATATTTTGTAGTTGGCACACATTTTAGTATATTTTAAAAAAATATTTTTTGTAAGATTTAATAATAAAATATAATATTTATTTTAATGTGATTTTTTTCAATAATATAATTTTTTTATACATATATTGGTATAACATGGGGTCATGTAGTACATGAAAATATTTGTTTACATTTCTCGACCTTTCAGAATGTCATTTTAACAATTTCAACACTCAAGTATCCATTTTGGTGATTCTCTAACTTAACGTGTCTAGTAAATAAAAAATCCAAAATTAAATTGTCACTTGTCCACAAAACTCAAGTTAAGATAAAAATGATATTTCTCTACGAATTATGATAAATAAAGGAAAAATATTGTACACTTCATGAACATGCCATCAATAAAAAAACAACACTTGACCATTTGACTTTTTTCATATGATCGCATTTGTGCAATGGAAAAAGCGCGCCACCCCTCATCCAGAGGTATAATATAATTTTATGTGTGATATATTTTAAAATATATACTATACCTTTTAAATTTATAATATATCTTTATTAAATAAATACAAGTTATATTTTTAAAATAAAAATATACATTATAATACATATTATACCTTTTTATACTATAAGATATGTATTCATGTACGTATGATATATTTTTACCCAAGTAAAATTTTATATATTTTCTAACTGAAATATACGTTTTGCATACAAATTTATATTTTGTTTGGTGGTACGTCTATAGTGCACAAATACATTAAAAAAACAAATACTATCAAAATTAAGAAAACAAAACCCACACGTGTCACATTCATGTTGACGACCTGCACCTAAAATTGCATAGTAAGAAAATGTATTAGTCGAGCCCTAAACGACAACGACTTTCATTTTCATTGGAGTTGAACTGAGAGATATTATTCTGATCTGAAAAGAAAAACAACCTGGAAACCCACCAATTAGCCAATATGGCCCGGCTATTAAAATCAGACCACGAAGACGCGGTTTTTCATCTCTCTAGCTCAACGATTTATCTAATCCAACGAAGGTCATGGGAAGGATCCTAGATCGAGCGCTCAGTCGCTCTCAGAGTTTACCTTCCTTCCTTTTGCTTATTGTACTTCATGTTTTTTAGCCTTTTCAATTACTTCATGTTCTTTTCATTTAAAGCTTTGTAATATATGGCTATTCGAATCCGTTATTTTTTATATACAAGCCTACGGGCATTTTTTCTAAAAAAAAATAAAAATAGAAGATCCATGAGGAAAAAAAATACTTTCAACGACATTGTAGTTTTTTTTTTATTTGGAAGGCAGGTGCCATTTCAAAAAAAAAAAAATCATTTAAAAATAATGTTATTTATAAAGATATTACAATGTTTACTATCCTACTTCGAATATTTTTCCCGAAGTGCTCTCGGTTTGCTCCTAATTTTTTTATCTTGCACCATAAAAACATTCCGATCCGTTCAAGTTCAAATCCGATCAGAACCGATTTTTTTTTTTTTAAGTCGATGATCCTAAAACCGAACTGGAACTGAAACCGAATGATTTGAACCCGAAATCATGAATCCGAAATCGACTCGAAACCAAATGATCCGAAATCCAAACGATTCGAAACCGAATTAATACGAACTAATTCGAAACCCGAATATCCAAAACTCATGCTTGAAACTCATGATCCGAATGAGCCGATACTCATGACCCGAGTGATCCGAACCCACGATCCGAATGATTCTAAAATTAATATATTTTTGTTAAAATCAATATATTGTTGTATAAAATAAATTACGAATGGTCCGAAAAAGAAATTTTTGGAAAACAAAATGATTTGAAATAATTATTGCGAAATCCGAATGATCCGAAATTGAAATAACCAAGACCCGAGTGATCCGAAAACCTAAACAAGCCGGAACCGAATAATCCGAAAACCAAAAAATCCGGTACCGAACATCCGCTATCCGAACGACCCGAGCGACCAGCAAACCGAAATTATTCAAATATGAAATGATCCGATCCTACCCGTCCGATTGCCACCTTTAATTGTGACAATTAAAACTTTAAGGTGTTAAGTTGTAACGCCACATTTGTGAGTGAAAAATTACGTAGTCTTGAAACAAATACAAATAGTCTTGGGGCATAATCCCATAAAATAACTCACCTCATCTTGAAACAAATACAAATAGATTCAAACAAGATGAAAAAGGCTATTAACGCACGCATTGGTGCAATCTCTCGGAAACTTCCTCACCCCCCACCCTCACCCTCCCTCACCCCTCACGTAGTCTTGTGGCATTCCACACCTATCCGAGCTTGCTCAGTTTTTTTGTGAATTGAACGATCATAGTTTCATTAAATAAATAAACAGAAGTACCAACATTTACATAAATCCAAAAAATTAATTTGCTCTTGAGAACAAAAATAAAGAAAAAAAGAAGTGGACCAAGTCACCAAGGTCATAGTTTACACTTCATATTTAATTCTTTTACACGATCTATTAGATTTAGGTTAATAAATATACAACTCATTCGAATTAGGGGAAAAAATAAATCTGGCTGCAGCAAAAATATCATAAATATTAAGAAAAAAAAATATGAATTATTGGCAAAAATACCAAGTACTTCGAAAATAATCAACCAAAAACTTGATTGAGTATTTTGGGAATATTTTAGTAAGATATAACGTTACAATGATTTGTGACAGAAAAAAAAACAAATGGTAGAATATTTTTTTATGAAAAAAAATCCAATAATTTGCAAAAACACCAAAAACAAATTAAATACTTTCGTTTAGAGATAGCGAACAGATATGGGGGAGCTGGATTTGTTTTTAAAGTTAGTTTACCATGTGTTGTTTTAAAAAAAAAAGTGTCAAAAGGAAAAAATCTGTAAAAATATGATTATGGTATTTTGTTATGTTAGAATCACATATTACACAATCTTTTATGTCGGAGCATTTCGACCGGTATCTCAATTTGTGTTACAAAAATCTAAAAACAATCAACTATTTCAAATTTATTCCAAATTGATTTTATAATTCTGCTCGGTTACCCAATTGATCCATAACTCAAGGAGTTGACTATATAGTACAATAACGTATAGGTCGTGATTGCAATTCTTTTTTCAAAAGGGCATGTCGCTGATATAAAAAGGATCCCGTCGCCGATATATAGATATGTCGTAGTGTGTCGTTCAGGGCCGGCCCAAGAGTTTAAGAGATCATAAACAAAATTATAAACCTAATCATATTTTTTTTATAATGGACCCTAAATTTTTGTATCATACTATGTAATTTGTTAAAAATATGCTTCAAATTTTTTATAATGCACCCCAAATTTTAGAAATTATACTACATAATTTTTTTTCTGAATCCGGACTCGAAGCCCGGACTTTGTCTTTCGTATTAACGGGCCGGCTCTGATGTCGCCCATCATATAATATCTAATGCAAAGGAATATCAAATATATATTATAATTAATAAAAGAAAATTATGCCAACCGTGCCCTCTTTGTATTAACGGGTTGGAAAGATAATAAGATTATCTACAACTTTCGTATATTTTCAAAGTCAGTTGGAATGATTTAATATTTTCGTTCTGACAGAATACTGAAAGGGTGTATGCAGTTTTCTGTTTGAAAAGGTGTATAGAAGATATACGTACATTTTGGCCCATCCTTATCCTATGGAGTATATATAGGATGTTTCTCTCTCTCTCACCAGTAAAAATGAAGATAACTAATGGAATTTATGCAGAAATTAAGAGACTCTAATCACATGATGAAAGAGTGTGAAGAGAAAGAGAGAAAGAGAAAAAAGTTTTCTCCGTCTAGAGAATCGAAACGCAATCATGTAAGTTCGCCGGTGCATCGTCTAGGCAGGTGCATCCACGACCGAGGTGCTATGACTCGCGGTGGACACGGGTAGAGGAGCGACACATGTGGCTCTTCGTTGTGATCAAACCGGAGAAATAATCGAGTAATGGGATGTGGAAACGTGCGGTCATGGAACGCACGAAGACAACCGGAGGCGTGTCAAGACGGTGGGGGACGTGCGGTATGGGACGTACGGGCTAGTCACCAACGTGACATCGAAGGAAGAGAAGGATGCGAGCGATCAACCCGTCGTGCGTGATCAATTTCACGCTGGTAATCGTCTATCCTACTTTGCATCGTACCCTCGATATCGAAGCGTGATCTTGGGATTTTGGGAACCGGACCGGGCCTTCATATCCGCTGCGCGGGCACGGAGACGGGATAATTTCCAACAGTGGTATCAGAGCGATCGCCATCAAAATTGGTGATTGAAAATTGGTACCCCTGCATGAAAATTGGTGATTGAAAAGGAATTTCGATTAAAATCATAAGTGAATTCACTAGAGATCAGTCATAGGATGATTGAGAGTGTCTAGGAATGATCGTGAAATGAGTTTCACGATCGATCGTTTTCGAAACGATGAAAAACGAAATCAAAATCAGGGCAGAATTGGCAAAAAACGCACGGTCATGGAATGATTGAGAGTGTCTAGGAATGATTGAGAGTGTCTAGGATTGAGAGTGTCTAGGTTAATTTTGAGACGCCTTATGGGTCTTGGATTAATACTCGTGTGTTGATGGTACGAGATTTGATCTTCGTGACCGAATATCATATGCATTCGATAGATAAGTCGATCCCGAAATAGCATGAGATGCGATTTAAATTTGAATTGGAGATGCTCAGAGTATCCGAGGAATCCAATGCATATAGATGCGTGGATGTCCTTGTAATTCAAAGGCGGGATCGAAAGAAATGTATGTCTAAGGGTATTTTGGGAAAATGTTTTCCAAACAGAAAGTTCGGACAAGAAATTGTCCAAACTAATGACTCAAAGAATGGTGAAATCCGAGGAGGATTAAACCTAGAAATTGATTGCTTCTTTTGTCATTGCCGTCATTGCCATATAAAAGAGATACGCGTATCTAGATTTCATGAGATGGATTGCTAGAATCAATCAAATTAGATTCAATTGGTTAACGCGATACTTATTTGTTAGGCAAAGACGACAAAGGGCATCATTCTCCAAAGGTTGGAGAAAGGTCCAACAAATTATTAGAACTTACATTTAGATGTAATGTTCCGATAAGTTCCGAGGCAAGAGGAGGCTATCAGTATTTTGTCACGTTTATGGACGATTAAAGTAGATACGGTAATATATGTTTAATGCGTGCCGAAACGAAGACTTTTGAAAGATTCAAATAGTTTCAAAAACAAAATACAAAATCGACTAAGCAAGAAAATCAAAGCTTTTCGATAGGATTGAAAAGGCGAGTATTTGAGCTACACACTTCAATAGGATCGAAGAGGCGATATTTGAGTTATGAGTATTGATGATCATTTATGATTGTGGAATCGTTTCCCGATTACCTGTTGGGGATTCGACCCGGCCCCGGGCCCGCGCAGCGGATATGTAGGCCCGGTCCGGTTCCCCGATTCCCGAGATCGCGCCATGACTTCGACGGGTACGATGCAAATAAGAAGATTAGATTCATACCAGTGCAAAATTGATTGCACACGAATGGATGATTGCTATTCTTCTTTTCCGTGTCACGTTGGTGACAATCCGCGCGTCCCACACCACGCGTCTTTCACCGTTCGTTAACGTCGCCGATTCACTCGATTTCGTCTCCGACAGTAATTACTCGTTCGAATCGATCACAACCTAAAGAGCCCCAATCATGACTCCTCTACGTGTATCCACCTTGACTCGTAAGACGTCCGTCACGGGTGCAACTGCCTAGACGATGCACCGGCGTACTTGCTTGATTGTTTGATTCTCTATACCGGAAAATACCTTTTCACGGTTTCTCTCTCTTTACACCATTTCTCTCTCTGGAAAGTTGTCTTACAATTCTCTGAAATATTCTGAATTAATTAACTGAATGAACCATTGAGATGAGAGAGAATTATCCTATTTATATCACATAGGATTATGATGGGCCAAAAGACATGTATATCCAATATACACTCTTTCACACAGAAAGTTGCATGTATCTGTCCAGTATTCTGTCCATACGAAATTGTTAAATATTCCTCTGACAGAAAATCACCCAACACGACAGTTGTAGATAATCTTATTATCTACACGACCCAATTTGGCCCGGCCCAATGGGAGTTCGTATGCAAAAGTTATGACTGTTTTACTAACTGTATGTCAAACTGTTGCACCTTTTCGGTATTTCATATAAACGACACTAATACTTCGTTCATATGAAATATATTTCTATATGAAGGTTGTAGATAATCTTATTATCTATCTAACCCAATTTGAACCATTCAAATTGGATTTTCCTACTGAAAGATATGACCACGAATGTTCGCTTACATTCGTTTATCCTTGTGTACACTTTTACGGTTGATCCTGAAACTGTATTTCCTTCAGTCTCCCACTCAATTTCAGATCTACCTAAAAGGTACTCATGCATATCCAATATGCACAATTTTAGAGAATATAGCTCGCGTATCATATACCAAGCTACGCACATCTTATGTGCCAACTTTATAATCAAGCCCGATTTAGTACGACTCGTTGTGTGAGCAAGTAGGTTCGGTTAACGATGGCAGTAGGCTGTTTCCATAGCACTACAAGCCCATGAGCGGGATCTAGTCACTCCATCATGGCTACCCATATTAACACGAAGAATGATTGTGATTATTGTACCTATCTCGAATAGCGGCCATTAGTTCTCTTGTTAGCGATATCCGTTAATCAAAAGGCATGGTGGTAGTCATCCTTATATTTTGATTAACTATACTTATTCCTCGTTTCCGAACTGATTTAACAAATTCAATCAATATTAACCGTTAATATCATTGACCAAGGCCTTGGTTTTCGTTAATCAATTCATCGAGTGGCCTAAGAGATATCTCTTCCTTTCGGAATAAACAATTCCTATCTTGGAGACTCACATTGAATTCCGTATTTCGGACAATACCCAATGATGACCGTTTTAGCTCCCTGTTACGATGAGCGTAAGATCATATCAAAGCATTGTGTTACGCACGTAACGCAATCAATGGTCCCCTCAAGTATGAAGAACCTAATACCCTACTCGTCGCAAGTCCATCTATAATGACTAAACCATGTCATGATCTCGCGGCTTCGGTCATATCCAATATATGTCACCTAGCATATATCTACGTTCCCGATTCGACAAACACCTTTGTCCTATGATTAGCAAAACATAATCATCTCCTCGGCTAACGTACTAGTGTACATTTCAGTCTATTATCTGATAATGTAAATGCTTCACTCTTAAGCAAACTGAATCATGACTAGGGATGTTTAGAAATGAAACTTTAAGTGTGACGGTTTCGCTGCACATAGTCCTCAACTATGTCGACGTCCAAACAAGTTCAAATCAGAGTTCATGTAATCAAATTACACAACCCGCACACAGTTTTCATATAAGGTGAATGCATAAAAATTTAAGTAAACAAAAATTTTAAAATGCACTCATATGGATTAAGTATTGGGACGATGCAACGTTTACCTATGGGTATCTCCATACCCACAACCTGCGAGGACTATCGTATTAGATAACTACACTCTACTCTCTTCTTCCTCCTCTAGGTATCTCATACCCATAGTCATCGCATGACATTCACGCGCGACTAGAGAGAGCGGTTTTGTAAACGGTTCCGCACGTTGCCGCTAGTGTTAATCTTCTTAAGGTTTGGAACATTTCCATATACCTATGATCACATCTTTTCACAAAATTTCACGGATCAAATGAAATTTTCTGAGTATTGGCTAGAAGTGGTTGTGACATCGGCATTTTTGACTTGTACTATTGCGTCTCACGCAATCCACAACCATAAATCCGATAACTCGTGACTACTCGAGTTTGGTCATGTATCCTTGATCCATACCGCTTCCTTTTGTGATTCCTAACCACAATATACTTGCCTCCGTAAATAGAATCATTAATTATTGGTCATGTGGAACCTTTCCCCATAACCATGTTTTCGTTTAAGCAAATCATGTACACACTTTGTGATCAAAAGTCGTGCTACATATTTGGACGTGCCATATTTGGAAACAGTTGTTGTTATAACTCTTTATAATCAACACGTCCTTCACACCATTATAAATAAAATAAAATCCTGAATTCTTTCATAAAGTATTCAAGGATAAACTTCACCTCTATTAACACAAATCCCGATGGGTTTAAATATACATAACCATTATGGATATATATGTATAATCATTATACATTCACAAGAGTTAGTCTCATGTAATCGCATTACATTCAAACTCGTGTGATTCTCTTGGATTTTAATGACGATGAATTAGACGCTTTATGTGTGCGACGTATAGCCACATACATGTCATGACAGATATAATAGATCCTCACATCAAATGTAAAGCATCATATTATTATTTTCCGCCCTACTTGATGTCTCACATCGAGCCGTAGAAAATTTCTGTCGTTCGACATTTCGATTTAACTCCGCCAAGGAGTTATATGTTGAAAACCATTTTGAACAATATGTCGATATACGTGCTATAATATAGAACGAGGAACTTCTTAGATCTATCCTATAGATCTTCACGCTTAATTCATAAGCGGTCTCGCCTAAATTTTGTGTCGTTACAAGAAATATAACGCGACTCCCACTAACCTTCATGTGTACACAAAGTTTTCCATTCGTTTCGACAATGTTATAACAGTTTATAACTTCGTCAAAACGAATATTCCAATTCCGAGAAGCTTTTTCTAATTCATTATATGGATCGTTAAATCGTGCATATCCTATCCCCGATTCTTATGAATCGAAAAAACCGTAAGGTTGTGTCAAGTACACACCCTTTCATAAAATTTCTGTCAAGAAATTCGGTTTTGACATCCATTTTGCCACATCACATAGTCATAATATGCGACCATGATAAGCAGAATTTCGAGAATGTGAAAGCATGGCAACATGCGAAAACGTTTCTTCATAGTCTCACTATGAATTGCATAAAACTCTTCGCTACAAGCCTCGCTTTAGATATATGCGTATTCATATCCGTGTCGGTTCTCATCTTGAAAACCCATTGACATTTCACGGGTCTAACCCGGAAAGTAATGAAATCAAGTTCTAAATTTGATAATTTACACGGATCGAATCTCAGATTTCATGGCATCTTGCCATATGGAATCTTTACTTTTCATAGCATCCTTGTAGAATATCTAATCATCGTATGATTTCGATCTATTATCATTAGCCACGACAAATCCGTATTTATCGGCTTATGATATAGCCTACTTGATCTACAAAAAAGTCCTTTGTGTGTTCGACTCGTATTCATCAACTCTTGATGAAGTCGTGTCAACTTTCATCGGCTCAATGTTCATTTTTTCAGATCTCGAACTCTTTCAAGATTTATTCTACTCCCACTAGCCCGCGTAGAGATAAATGACATCAAGTTCCAAACTTGTGCGCATTATGTCCTCCTCCAAGAAGCGATCTCTTCGAGCCACGAAAATCTTATTTTCGTCGGGACGTTAGAACTAATACCCTTTAGTTTCTTTAAGGATACATCATAAACGAACAATTTTTAGATTTGGGATTGAGTTTAATCGAAACAAATTTCGAAATATACTCACATCCTCAAATCTGTATAAATGACAACTTTGGAACCATTCCGATCCATATCTCATATGGTGTCTTTTGTACCGATTAGAAGGTTTATGGTCCATATCATATATGCAACCATTCATTAGTGCCGTTGTCTCAAGGGCATATCCCCAAAACATTTTTGGGAGATCCGTTTGACTTATCATTTATCGAACCATGGCCAACATGCGTTCAATTCCTCTTTTCGGACACATCTCAATGTTCCGAAATGAAAATAATCGTGAAACGATTTAACAATCATGAATGATAATCAATATTTATAACTCAAATATCGCCTCTTCGATCCTATCGTAAAGTTTAGCTCAAATACTCGCCTTCTCGATCCTATCGAAAAGCTTTGATTTTCTTGCTTAGTTGATTTCGTATTTCGTTTTGAAACTCTATGAACCTTTCAAAATCTCCGTTTCGGTACGCATTAAATAGATATTTTCATATCTACTTTAACCGTCCATAAACGTAACAAAATACTGATAGCCTCCTCTTGCCTCCGAACTTATCGGAACATTTACATCTTAATGTAATTTCCAATAATTCGTTGAATCTTTCTCCAATCTTTGGAGAATGATGCCTTTTGTCATCTTGCCTAATAAATAAGTATCGCATTAATCAATCGAATCTAATTCGAATGATTCTAGCAATCCATCATATGGAATCTAGATACACGTATCTCGTTTATATGGCCAAGACGGCAATGCCAAAAGAAGCAATCAACTTCTAGGTTTTATCCTCCTCGGATTTCACCGTTCTTTGAGTCATTAGTTTGGACAACTCCTTGTCCGAACTTTCTGTTTGGAAAATATTTTCCCAAAATACCCTTAGACATACATTTCTTTCGATCCCTCCTTTGAATTACAAGGACATCCACGCATCTATATACATTGGATTCCTCGGATACTCCGAGCATCTCCAATTCAATTTTAAATCGCATCTCATGCAATTCAGGGATCGACTTATCTATCGAATGCATATGATATTCGGTCACGAAGATCAAATCTCGTACCAACAACACACGAGTGTTAATCAAAGACCCATGAGGCATCTCAAAATTAACCAACTCTTTGAGCCGCATTGAACTATTCAACGCGCTCTAGCTCTTGAAACTATTTCATGAGCATTGTGTTTTATTTTCATATACACCCAAATTCTCAAAACAATTTTGAGAAATTTGCGTCTATACATGCCACCGTAAGGCACGTAATATTGTTCGATTCCTTCTTAAAGTGTATCGAACCCGGTTTTCTCTAAACCCAAAGCCTCGAGCCACGAATCTACCATTTTCCGTGTCCAACACGTTCCTTTAAGTCTAAGAACTATTCTTTGACTATCAAGGTTAATCATGGTAATTCCGGCCCAAAAGCCATATATAATATCGATCTCATCGATATATTTGGTGTTGCATGAAAACATAATTCTAAACGGATGATGAAGATTAAACTCCTAACCGTGCGTACTTAATATATATGCTTATATGATAATTATATGATAGTGTTATTTTATCGAATCGATAACCCTCATACCGATACGGGACTCCAAGTCCATAACACTCAAGACCCATATTTCACGATCCTCCCACAAGTTGCTTTGGCAGACGGGTGGGATCTCGCTATTTAGGTAGGATTATATCCAATCGCATCATATGCGACTCTTGAACCTTTATAGGATTTCGGTGATGGATAATATCATATACAATCCCATTTCCGTGTGTGCATCCTATCTATGCCCCGAACTTCCAATCAAGTCGGCTTTGGCCTTAACCCTTACTGGCTTGAACGGTTAAATCACAACCATACTCAACGTATCGTTCAAACAAACTACTAATAAGTCGGCTTTGGCCTTAACCCTTATCAGTCCCTATTTAACGCTTACCACCCCCGTCGATGACTACAATAACCCATGTCGGTTTTGGCCTTAACCCATGTGAGACGTAGTACCGAACATAGTGGTTGTGAATATGGAAGGAATTTTCATGACTTAAATATTATGAGGGATCATGACATTCATGTTTCTTTATTCGTGACATAATCATATTATATCACTATCACAAGATTTTTAATGCATATGATTTAATTAGGGAGACTAATTATTTTAAATAATTAATTATCTAACATGCTAGAATGATTGATGCCGATCGTATCGATATAAAGAACTCAAAATTCCGAGCTTCGTAGCCAAAGTTATCGCGAAAACAAAATTAGCATTCAGAAGGGGATCCGTTATAACGGACTGCCCCATCCGTTGTAACGCAGGGGCCCAACGGGCGCGAGAAAACCTCGCCCGGGACGCGTCCGGAGTGCCAAAAACTGCCCCCCGGGTCGGCAGAAAAACTGTTTTTCTGCACCCTTTCGGTATTTCATTAGAACGACATTAATACTTCGCTCAAATGAAATATATTACAACATGAAAGTTCTAGATAATCTCATTATCTAACTAACACAATTTGAACCATTCAAATCGGAATTTCCTACTGAAAGTTATACCTGTTTTAGTAAAATACGAACAAACGAAAAGGTAAGTATATCCAATACACACCTTTTCAACCAGAAAACTACAGACATCTTTTCAGTATTATGTTGAAACAAAAATATTAAATTATTTCAACCGACTTTGAACGTGAACGAAAGTTCTAGATAATCTTATTATCAAACTAACCCAATTGGATTGGACTCAATTGGAGTTTCGATGCGACATATACGGACGTTTTAGTCTCTGTATGTCAAACAGTCGCACCCTTTCAGTATTCCATAAAAACGACACTGATAATTCGTTCAAATGAAAAAACTTTCTGTATCAAAGTCATAGATAATCTCATTATCTAACTACGCCAATTTGATCCAATCAATTTGGAGTTTCTCACTGAAAATTATCTTAGTTTTACTCACTGTTTCGTATTCTAATTTTCTGTAGATTTTGCGGTTTCGTCCGTTTTCGCTCGTTTCCAAAACGATAAATCATGAAACTTTTTCACAATCATTCCTAGAAACTCTCAATCAACTTTTGATCGATCTCTAACGAATTCCACTTGTGATTTTAACGGAATTTGACTTTCTCTATATGTAACATCATGCAAACGGGTACGAACTTTGATAACCCGTGCGTATATCTAATATACGACTATGATTCGACCCTCGAATCGATGGCGATCGCTCTGATACCACTGTTGGGGATTCTACCCGGCCCCAGGCCCGCGCAGCGGATATGTAGGCCCGGTCCGGTTCCCCGATTCCCGAGATCACGCCATGACTTCGACGGGTACGATGCAAATAAGAAGATTAGATTCATACCAGTGCAAAATTGATTGCACACGAATGGATGATTGCTATTCTTCTTTTCCGTGTCACGTTGGTGACAATCCGCGCGTCCCACACCACGCGTCTTTCACCGTTCGTTAACGTCGCCGATTCACTCGATTTCGTCTCCGACAGTAATTACTCGTTCGAATCGATCACAACCTAAAGAGCCCCAATCATGACTCCTCTACGTGTATCCACCTTGACTCGTAAGACGTCCGTCACGGGTGCAACTGCCTAGACGATGCACCGGCGTACTTGCTTGATTGTTTGATTCTCTATACCGGAAAATACCTTTTCACGGTTTCTCTCTCTTTACACCATTTCTCTCTCTGGAAAGTTGTCTTACAATTCTCTGAAATATTCTGAATTAATTAACTGAATGAACCATTGAGATGAGAGAGAATTATCCTATTTATATCACATAGGATTAGGATGGGCCAAAAGACATGTATATCCAATATACACTCTTTCACACAAAAAGTTGCATGTATCTGTCCAGTATTCTGTCCATACGAAATTATTAAATTCCTCTGACAGAAAATCAACCAACACGAAACTTGTAGATAATCGTATTATCTACACGACCCAATTTGGCCCGGCCCAATTGGAGTTCGTATGCAAAAGTTATGACTGTTTTACTAACTGTATGTCAAACTGTTGCACCCTTTCGGTATTTCATATAAACGACACTAATACTTCGTTCATATTAAATATATTTCTATATGAAGGTTGTAGATAATCTTATTATCTATCTAACCCAATTTGAACCATTCAAATTGGATTTTCCTACTGAAAGATATGACCACGAATGTACGCTTACATTCGTTTATCCTTGTGTACACTTTTACGGTTGATCCTGAAACTGTATTTCCTTCATTACCTTTATTCGGAACATTGAGATGTGTCCGAAAAGAGGAAATGAACGCATATAGGACATGGTTCAATAAATGATAAGTCAAACGGATCTCCCAAAAATGTTTTGGGGATACGCCCTTGAGACAGCGGCACTAATGAATGATATCATATAAGATATGAACCATAAATCTTCTAATCGGTACAAAAGACGCCATATGAGATATGGATCGGAATGATTCCAATGTTGTCATTTGTACAGATTTGAGGATGTGAGTATATTTCGAAATTTGTTTCGGTTAAACTCATTCCCAAATCTGAAATTGTACCGATAAAAGTTGACATGACTTCATCAAGAGCTGATGAACGTAAGTCGAACACACAAATGAATTTTTCGTAGATCAAGTAGGCTATATCATAAGCAGGTAAATACGGATTTATCGTGGCTAATGATGATAGATCGAAATCATATGATGATTCGATATCCTACAAGGATGCTATGAAAAGTTGATTCCACATGACATGATGTCATGAAATCTGAGATTCGATCCGTGTAAATTATCAAGTTTAGAACTTGATTTCATTATTTTTCGGGTTAGTCCCGTGAAATTTCAATGGGTTTTCAAGATGAGAACCGACACGGATTGGAATACGCATAAGCCAGGCTCGTAGCGAAGAGTTTCAAGTAATTCGTAGTTGAACTACGAAGAAACGTTTTTCGCATGTTGCCAAACTTGCACATTCTCGAAATTCTGTTTGCCATAGTCGCATATTTTAACAAATGTGCTGTGGCAAAATGGATGTCAAAATCGAATTTCTTAACAGAAATTTTATTAAAGGATGTGTACTTGACGCAACCTTATGGTTTTGTCGATTCATAAGAATCGGGAATAAGATATGCACGCTTTAATGATCCATATGATAGATTAGAGAAAGATTCTCGAAAATGAAATATTCGTTTTGACGAAGTTATAAAGAGTTATAACATTGTCGGAACGAATGGAAACTTTGTGTACACATGAAGGTTAGTGGGAGCCGCATTATATTTTTTGTAACGACAAAGAATTTAGGCGAGACCGTTTATGAATTAATCGTGAAGATCTATAGGATAGGTCTAAGAAGTTGTTCGTTCTATATTATAGCACATATTTCGACATATAACTCCTTATCAGAGTTAAATCGAAATGTCGAATGGCAGAAATTTTCAACGGTTCGAGGTGAGACATCAAGCAGCGCGAAAAGTAATAATATGATGCTTTACATTTGATGTGAGGATCTATTATATCTGTCATGATATGTATGTGGCTATCCGTCGTACAAATAAAGCGTCTAATTCACCGTCAATAAAATCCATGGGAATCACATGAGTTTGAATGTAATTCGATTACATGAGACTAACTATTGTGAATGTATATTTAAATCCATCGGGATTTGTATTGATAGCGGTGAAGTTTATCCTTGAATACTTTGCGAAAGAATTCAGGATTTTATTTTATCAATAATGGTG
Source organism: Luzula sylvatica (assembly GCA_946800325.1). Lineage (NCBI taxonomy): Eukaryota > Viridiplantae > Streptophyta > Magnoliopsida > Poales > Juncaceae > Luzula > Luzula sylvatica. The sequence goes on along the minus strand of OX326960.1, from coordinate 54,392,375 downwards.
TGGAGTACGTGTTGGTTATAAAGAGTTATAACAGTAACAGTTGTTGGGTATCGGCGTCACTACCGAGCCCCGCGCAGCGGATTGTGAGGCCCGGTCCGACCCGATCCCGAGGACCACGTCAACGACTCGAAAGTACGAATCATGAAATGCATCTAACCTATGAAATTAACTCTTAATTCATAGAGAATCATACCGCGTGAAATTGATCACGGAGACGGGTTGACTCTATTAGCTGCTGCTTGCTTCGATTCCGGCGACACGCACGTCCCACGCCCGCGCGATTCGACACCTAATGCGAAGCTCCAATTTGTCGTATACAACCGGAATTTATCCGGTTCGTCTCCGACCTTGCTCGTCCTTGCTCTCGATTGATCACAGTCGAAGATCTTAACTTAGATCTCTCTACTCGTATCCACCTCGAGCTAACATCTCTCGGTTGCGGCGAATTCCCCTAAAATTCCCGCAAGCTTGCTCAAATCTTTAATCCCTTTTCTCCAACTTGTCCAACAAGTTTTTCTCTCTTCTCTAGATCTAGATTACTGGCTGCAGCATCAGAAGGAAGAAGAGAGAGAGAGAGGTTACAGAGATTATATAATCAATCTCTGAATTAATGAGTATTAATGAGTATCAAAAACTGCTAATCCAGAATTCGGATCACTGTCCGTCATGACGCACGATATGGTGCGTCATGACGCACAAGTCACATTTACTTGGATATAGCCGTTATACAGTGTACCGTCATGACGCAGGATAACGTCCGTCATGACGCACCACCGTCATGTCGCACAACTTGGTGCGTCGTGACGGTATACTCACAGATTGGCTTTTCTCAGAATTACTCTACTGTGCGTCATGATGCACAATATGGTGCGTCATGACGCACCATGTAATTTCTGCCAGATTTGCATAATCTTATTATGCATCCAATCGTTCCGACGAACACGTATGTTTGTCTACACTCATTTGTACATTCAACTAGTTGATCTGTAACTGTATTTCCTTCAGTCTCCCACTCAGTTCAAGATCCAACTAAAGAAAGTACTAGTGTACATCTCATGTACACATAACCTCAGAGATTGAAATTTAAGCCCGAAATAAGACAGCTCTATGTGTGACCGCGTAGGTTCGTATCAAGCAATGGTAGTGAACTTATGCCTAAGCTCACGGGCTAATGAGAGGGATCTAGGAAGAAATCCATCATAGCTTTCCCACGTTGAAAACGAAAATGATTGTGATCATTTATACCCATCTCGAACGGTGGTGTTTAGTTCTCTTGTTCACGATATCCGTCAATCAAAAGGCATGGTGATAGTCATCCTTATAATTTGATTGACTAAACTTATTGTTTCGATACCGAATTGAATCAACAAATACAATCGATATTAACAATTAATATCATTGACTCTGGCCAGAGATTTCGTTGATCAATTCATCGATAGGCCTAAGGGATATCTCTTTCTCTCGAAAGGAACAATTTCTATCTTGATGATTCACATCAAATTCCGTGTTTCAGATAATACCCGATCATAATCCCATGACCATCCTGTTACAGATAGTGGAAGATTATATCTAAGCATCATGTTACGCACGAAAATTGATCCATGATCATCTCAAGTGTGAAGAACTAAGACCCCTTTCTTACGATTCCATCTACAATGACTAAACCATGTCATGGTATCGCACTTTTGGTCAAGTCACAATATGCATAACCTAATGCATATCCATATTCCCGATTTGACAAACTCTTTGTCCTATGATTAGTAAAACATAATCATCTCCTCGGCGAATATGCTAGTGTACATGTTAGTCTATTATCTTATAATAGATATACTTATCACATAAGTATCCTAATCATGACTAGGGACGTTTTTGAAATATAACTTTTGAAATGTGACGGTTTTACTTAACATGATCACGTATCACGGAGACGCTCACACAAGTCATAAATCAAGGTTCGTGTAATCATATTACACAACCACGCACAAGTTTTCATATAAGTATAAATGCAATTAAAATTTAAAATTTTTGAAATGCACTAATATAGAGTAAGTATTGTTTGATGCAGCGTTTACACCTATAATCTCTGCTAGGATTATAATCTGCGATGACTATCGGTATTAGATAACTATACCTCAAATCTATTCCTCCTCTAGGTATCTCTATACCTATAGTCTTCGCATGACATTCATGCTTAACTAAGAAGAGAGCAGTTTTTGTAAACGGTTCCGCTACGCTCCTGTTAGTGTCAATTTTTGTTAGGTATCCAATACCTATTTAAATATAAGTTTGGAGTGGTTATGTTATTTTAGTTTCTTTTGTTTTATGCTATTTCGACCATCGAAATAGATAACCAAAGAATCCTATTACTTGGGACAATATCAAGTATGATCAACACCTTGATCCATAACGTTTCCATTTCGGCTTCGCAAGCCGCATTGAAATCAAATTCCATCGTAGAATTTTCATTTTTAGTTGTTGTGAAACTCTTTCATACAACTTCATTTTTCTTTAAGCAAAATATGTACACATTTCGTAAATGTGTTGCATGTTTGGAGAAATGCTATCGGTATAACTTTTATCACCGATATATTTTCTTCACCATTTTATATGAGAAATATAATATTAATCCTTTCTAAAAGGATATTGTTTATTAATTTCAATACGAATCCGGGTTTTAAATGTTGCATAACTATTATGCGTATGCAAAGTATAACCATTATACAACCATATTAAATTGTTTTCGTTCGATCCAACCATATAAAGTATTCGAAACGAAATATTCTTTGGATTCGATTGATAATTACGACACTTAATATGAACAATATTTAAAGATTAGTACATATCATGGCGTATTTGGAATATTCTATTGTCGAAACATAAAATATCCAATTTTCTACTTTTCTTTAACTCGATGTCGTACATCGATCCTCAGAAAAACTTCGCCATTCGACATTTGGAAGAAATCCGATCTTGGATTTATGTACTGAAAACCATTTTCAATGTTTTGTCGATGTACATACTTCGATTCAGATTGAGGAATTTTAAAGCTATCTTATAGATTTTTATGCTTATCTCATAAGTTATCTCGTCTGAATTTTCATAGCGAAACGACAATCGTTTCCTACGAATAATATAGCGTTCATATATTTTAATATAAGAAATGTATGTGGCTCCCACTAACCTTCACATCTACACAAAGTTTTTCTTTTGTTCTTGATAATATTATAACTAATTATAATTTTATCAGAATAAGATTCCGATTTCATGAATTATTCTTCAATCCATCATATGGATCGTTGAAATTTGTATACTTTTCTTGGATTCTTTTGATCGATAAAACCATTAGGTTGTGTCACATACACACCCTTTAATATTTCCTATCAAGGAATACGGTCTTGTCATCCATTTGTCAAAAAATCATAGTCATACTATGTAAAATGACAAATATAATCCTAATGAATAAAGCGTGATTATTTGTGAAACCGTTTCTTCATGATCATATCATGAATTTTCGAATCTCATAAATATTCTTGCTTTGTAAGTATACATATTCCAATCCACGTTAGCTTTCACTTTGAAAACTCACTTACATCCTATGGGTCATACCCTAAAGAATGTTTAAACCAAGTTCTAAACTTGATGACATGCATGGATTGAATCATGAATTCCATGGCACTATGCCATGTGAAATTTTTATCCTTTATAGCATCATTTAGTCCATCGACTCATCATGTATGAGATCGATTCGTTTGTCACATTCTTTGATAAATTCACAATTTATCGATTTGTGACGTGTCTAAATTGATCAATAAAATCGCTTTGTGATTTTGACTTGGATTCATCAACTTTTGATGAAATTCCAATCATATTCATCGGTTCAATGTTCCATTCGAGTCTCGAACCTTTCGAGATCGATTCATCTCCCACTAGCCTTCATAGATATAAGTGACATTAAGTTTCAAACTTATGCACATTAAGTCCTCCTCTAAGAAGGTATCTCTTGGAACTATGAAAATCTAATTCTCATTGGGATTTAATAAATGGTATCCTTTAATTTCTTTAAGAATACTCAATGAATGAACATATCAAGATTTGAGATTTAGTTTATCCAAAACCAGTTTTCGAATTCAAATCTCCAAATCTTACAAAAGATAACATCGGAAGTTTTCATTAACATTGAACTATTAACGTGCCCGACTTTGGCCTGAAACCACGTTAATCCTCAATTTAATTTATTTCCGATCCATATCATATATGGGGTCTTTTGCACCGACTTAGAAGGTATGTGATTAACCTTGGTCTTAAGGGTAAATTTTCAAATCTTATTTGAAATATTAGATTTTGATTCATCATCTATCAAACAAATGTCCAACAAAGTTTGATTCCTCCTCTCGGACACATTAATCTACATTGATGTTCCGAATGAAAATAACTATGAAACTTTTCCATAAATTTTCTAGATGATTATCATACTCATAGCTTAAAATGTTCGTCTCTTCGATCTTATCGAAAGACTTTGATTTTCTCGCTTAGTTGACTTCGTATTTCATTTCGAAACGTTTTTGAACCATTCAAAATTATGTTTCAAACGCATTAAATAGATATCTTTATATCTACAATAATCGTTAGTAAATATAATGAAATATTTGTAGCCTCCTCTTGCCTCCGAACTTACTTATTTACCTACATTCAAAATGTTTGGTTTTTGATAAGTCTTTGACCGTTTTTCCAACCTTTGGAATGACACTTTTATCATCTTGATTAATTAACAAGTCTTGTACTTGTCATGCGAATCTTATTCGAATAAAACTAGTATTCCATCCAATGGATTCTAGAAATGTATATCTCATACACATTTTCAAGATGATAATGTCAAAAGAAGCTATTTCTATCAACTTTTGGATTAATCCTCCTCGGATTAAACCTTTCTTTTGATATTGGGACAACAACTTGCCCAAATCCTTGATTGAGACAACGTTTGTCTTAATCACCCTTAGACTCTTGTTTCTTTTAAATCTTCAAACTCCTTTGAAGGTTCGTGTCTATGTATGTCAACATTTGATATACAATATTATTTGACTTCTTCTCAAGTTTGTCAGATTTTTGCTTAAATTATTATTCTACATGAATTATGACATTGACAACTAACCGTGCGTACTTATTCTATATGCTTATGTGATATGAAATATGTTATTTTTATCAAATCAATAACCCTAATATTGATTCGGGATTCTTAATCCAATAACACTTCAAGACCCATATTTCATGATCCTCCCACAAGTGACTTTGGCCGACAAATGGGATCTCACTATTTAGGTAGGATAAATCCAATCACATCCAATGTGACTCTTGACCCATTATAGGATTTCGGTATCAAACCATATCATATATGATTCGAATTCCGTTTGTGCATCCTAACTATGCCCCGAACCCCAATCGGATTGGCTTGGACGGTTAAGTCACAACCATATTCACGTATCGTTCAATTGAGCTACAAATGCGCCCGACTTTGGCCTGAACCCGCATTTGTCCCCAATCAACGCTTGCCTCTCACGTTGATACATACAACAATGCACGCCCGACTTTGGCCTGAAACCGTGCAAGGTGTGATGACCAACCTCGGAGGTTGTGAACATGGAAGGCATTTTATGACTTAAATATTATGCAGGGATTTATGTGATATAATCTAATTATATCATTGAGCAAGTATATCATGATGAATGAACATAATTAATAATTATTAGAACCAAAATAAATAAATCAGAAAAAATTACATGGTGCGTCATGACGCAACATAACGTCCGTCATGACGCACAGTACTAAATTGGATTTTCTTTGACTTCCGTCATGACGCACAACTTGGTGCGTCACGACGGACCTCACTCGTTCGTCATGACGCCAGACAGTGCGTCACGACGGACCATACAAAACAATTTTGTTGTCTATTCCAGAAACTATTTCAGGTTCCTCCGTCATGACGGTTGGTTACTACCGTCACGACGGACCGTGTTCTTCCGTCATGATGCCAGACGGTGCGTCATGACGGACTGTACAAAACCATTTTGTCCAGATTTCCAGAAACTTTTTGAGGTTCTTCCGTCATGATGGTTGGTTATACCGTCACGACGGACTGTTCTGGTCCGTCATGACGCCAGAGGGTGCGTCATGACGCACTGAACAAAACCATTTTGTTCAGTTTGCCAGAAACTTTTTGGACTTCTACCGTCACGACGCACCAAACGGTCCGTCATGATGGTACGAATTTACACAGTGCGTCATGACGCACAACTTTTGTGCGTCACGACGGACTGAGTAACGCCTCAGATCCAACTCTTGGATTTCCCGTGTGCGTCATGACGCACCATATCGTGCGTCATGACGCACCAGACCTGAAATTCAGTTTTATTTTGTAATTTTAACAGATTTTAATCGTTTCAAAAAACGATTAATCATGAACAATTCATGATTACTTCTAGATTCTTTTGATCATCTCATGATCAAATACTAGTAAGATTTCTATGGTCCTAATTTTACAACTACATGATTATGTCCTAAAATTCTACATGAAATTCCGAATAACACTTATTCGAAATCGATTCGACGATCGAATCGTGACGATCGCTCTGATACCACTGTTGGGTATCGGCTTCACTACCGAGCCCCGCGCAGCGGATTGAGAGGCCCGGTCCGACCCGATCCCGAGGACCACGTCAACGACTCGACCGTACGAATCATGAAATGCATCTAACCTATGAAATTAACGCTTAATTCATAGAGAATCATACCGCGTGAAATTGATCACGGAGACGGGTTGACTCTGTTAGCTGCTGCTTGCTTCGATTCCGGCGACACGCACGTCCCACGCCCGCGCGATTCGACACCTAATGCGAAGCTCCGATTTGTCGTATACAACCGGAATTTATCCGGTTCGTCTCCGACCTTGCTCGTCCTTGCTCTCGATTGATCACAGTCGAAGATCTTAACTTAGATCTCTCTACTCGTATCCACCTCGAGCTAACATCTCTCGGTTGCGGCGAATTCCCCTAAAATTCCCGCAAGCTTGCTCAAATCTTTAATCCCTTTTCTCCAACTTGTCCAACAAGTTTTTCTCTCTTCTCTAGATCTAGATTACTGGCTGCAGCATCAGAAGGAAAAAAGAGAGAGAGAGAGGTTACAAGAATATAAATATATTCTGTGATTAATGAGTATTAATGAGTATCAAAAACTGCTAATCCAGAATTCGGATCACAGTGCGTCATGACGCACCATATAGTGCGTCATGGCGCACCAGTCACAATTACTGAATATAGCCGTTACACAGTGTATCGTCATGACGCACGATAACGTCCGTCATGACGCACCACCGTCATGACGCACATTTTGGTGCGTCGTGACGGTATACTCACAGATTGGCTTTCTCAGAATTACTCTACTGTGCGTCATGACGCACAATATGGTGCGTCATGACGCACCATGTAATTTCTGCCAGATTTGCATAATCTTATTATGCATCCAATCGTTCCGACGAACACGTATGTTTGTCTACACTCATTTGTACATTCAACTAGTTGATCTGTAACTGTATTTCCTTCAGTACTGTTGGAAATCGGCATCACTACCGAGCCCCGCGCAGCGGATTGAGAGGCCCGGTCCGACCCGATCCCGAGGACCACGTCAACGACCCGAAAGTACGAATCATGAAATGCATCTAACCTATGAAATTAACGCTTAATTCATAGAGAATCATACCGCGTGAAATTGATCACGGAGACGGGTTGACTCTGTTAGCTGCTGCTTGCTTCGATTCCGGCGACACGCACGTCCCACGCCCGCGCGATTCGACACCTAATACGAAGCTCCGATTTGTCGTATACAACCGGAATTTATCCGGTTCGTCTCCGACCTTGCTCGTCCTTGCTCTCGATTGATCACAGTCGAAGATCTCAGTTGAGATTTCTCTACTCGTATCCACCTCGAGCTAACGTCTTTCGGTTGCGGCGAATTCCCCTAAAATTCCCGCAAACTTGCTCAAAACAATCTCCAATTCTCCTTCACTTGTCACACAAGTTTCTCTCTTCTTCTCAAGAATTAGGTCTGGCAGCCAGAGTGAGAGAGGAAGAAGAATCCACAGATCTTATATTAATCTGAGAGTTAATGGTGTATTAATGAGTATCAGAAACTGCTAATCCAGAATTCGGATCACTGTGCGTCATGACGCACGATATGGTGCGTCATGACGCACAAGTCACATTTACTTGGATATAGCCGTTACACAGTGTACCGTCATGACGCACGATAACGTCCGTCATGACGCACCACTCATGTGTACCGTCATGACGCAAGATAACTTGCGTCATGACGCACTACTCACAGATTGGCTTTCTCAGAATTACTCTATTGTGCGTCATGACGCACAATATGGTGCGTCATGACGCACCATGTAATTTCTGCCAGATTTGCATAATCTTATTATGCATCCAATCGTTTCGACGAACACGTATGTTTGTCTACACTCATTTGTACATTCAACTAGTTGATCTGTAACTGTATTTCCTTCAGTCTCCCACTCAGTTCAAGATCCAACTAAAGAAAGTACTAGCGTACATCTCATGTACACATAACCTTAGAGATTGAAATTTAAGCCCGAAATAAGACAGCTCTATGTGTGACCGCGTAGGTTCGTATCAAGCAATAGTAGTAAACTTATGCCTAAGTTTACGGGCTCATGAGAGGGATCTAGGAAGAAATCCATCATAGCTTTCCCACGTTGAAAACGAAAATGATTGTGATCATTTATACCCATCTCGAACGGTGGTGTTTAGTTCTCTTGTTCACGATATCCGTCAATCAAAAGGCACGGTAATAGTCATCCTTATAATTTGATTGACTAAACTTATTGTCTCGATACCGAATTGAATCAACAAACACAATCGATATTAACAATTTAATATCATTGACTCTGGCCAGAGATTTCGTTGATCAATTCATCGATAGGCCTAAGGGATATCTCTTTCTCTCGAAAGGAACAATTTCTATCTTGATGACTCACATCAAATTCCGTGTTTCAGATAATACCCGATCATAATCCCATGACCATCCTGTTACAGATAGTGGAAGATTATATCTAAGCATTATGTTACGCACGAAAATTGATCCATGATCATCTCAAGTGTGAAGAACTAAGACCCCTTTCTTACGATTCCATCTACAATGACTAAACCATGTCATGGTATCGCACTTTTGGTCAAGTCACAATATGCATAACCTAATGCATATCCATATTCCCGATTTGACAAACTCTTTGTCCTATGATTAGTAAAACATAATCATTTCCTCGGCGAATATGCTAGTGTACATGTTAGTCTATTATCTTATAATAGATATACTTATCACATAAGTATCCTAATCATGACTAGGGACGTTTTTGAAATATAACTTTTGAAATGTGACGGTTTTACTTAACATGATCACGTATCACGGAGACGCTCACACAAGTCATAAATCAAGGTTCGTGTAATCATATTACACAACCACGCACAAGTTTTCATATAAGTATAAATGCAATTAAAATTTAAAATTTTTGAAATGCACTAATATAGAGTAAGTATTGTTTGATGCAGCGTTTACACCTATAATCTCTGCTAGGATTATAATCTGCGATGACTATCGGTGTAAGATAACTATACCTCAAATATATTCCTCCTCTAGGTATCTCTATACCTATAGTCTTCGCATGACATTCATGCTTAACTAAGAAGAGAGCAGTTTTTGTAAACGGTTCCGCTACGTTCCTGTTAGTGTCAATTTTTGTTAGGTATCCAATACCTATTTAAATATAAGTTTGGAGTGGTTATGTTATTTCAGTTTCTTTTGTTTTATGCTATTTCGACCATCGAAATAGATAACCAAAGAATCCTATTACTTGGGACAATATCAAGTATGATCAACACCTTGATCCATAACGTTTCCATTTCGGCTTCGTAAGCCGCATTGAAATCAAATTCCATCGCAGAATTTTCATTTTTAGTTGTTGTGAAACTTTTTCATACAACTTCAATTTAATTTAAGCAAAATATGTACACATTTCGTAAATGTGTTGTATTTTTGGAGAAATGCTATCGGTATAATCCTTTCTAAAAGGATATTGTTTATTAATTTCAATATGAATCCGAGTTTTTAAATGTTGCATAACTATTATGCATGTGTAAAGTATAACCATTATACAACCATATTAAATTGTTTTCGTTTGAACCAACCATATGAAGTATTCGAAACGAAATATTCTCTGGATTCGATTGATAATTACGACACTTAATATGAACAATATTTAAATATTAGTACATATCATGGCGTATTTGGAATATTCTATTGTCGAAACATAAAATATCCAATTTTCTACTTTTCTTTAACTCGATGTCGTACATCGATCCTCAGAAAAACTTCGCCATTCGACATTTGGAAGAAATCCGATATTGGATTTATGTACTGAAAACCATTTTCAGTGTTTTGTCGATGTACATACTTCAATTTAGATCGAGAAATTTTAAATCTATCTTATAGATTTTTATGCTTATCTCATAAGTTGTCTCGTCTGAATTTTCATAGCGAAACGACAATCGTTTCCTACGAATAATATATCGTTCATATATTTTAATATAAGAAATGTATGTGGCTCCCACTAACCTCCACATCTACACAAAGCTTTTCTTTTGCTCTTGATAATATTATAACTAATTATAATTTTATCAGAATAAAATTCCAATTTCATGAATTATTCTTCAATCCATCATATGAATCGTTGAAATTTGTATACTTTTCTTTTGATTCTTACGAATTCCTCCTTGAATCATGAGGACATCCCTAGCAACACTTGCTTTGAGTTTCCCTTTAATGCCTTAAGCATCTTCGATTCAAAGCTCTTAAGCATCCCTATGAAGCTCGGGAATCGTCTTGTTCATCGAATGCATGTGAGATTTCATCACGAAAGTGGGAAAAATCGGTGACAATGCACACAAGATCAAATCTTGTTTCATTATTGGTGACAGATTTTCTCCCAATTTCTCGAGACGATCAATCTACACTTGTACCTTTAACACGTGAGTACTAACCAAAGATCCGTTAGGCATCTTACAGTTAACCAACTCCTTTAATGTATTGAACCTTTCAATACGCTCTTGCTCTTGGAACATTTCCTTGAGCGCCGCGTTAATCTTGTACGCATCCGAATGAATCAAGCTTGATTATTTGTGAAACCTTTTCTTCATGATCATATCATGAATTCTCAAATCTCATTAACATTCTTGCTTTGTAAGTATACATATTCCAATCCATGTTAGCTTTCACTTTGAAAACTCACTTACATCCTATGGGTCATACCCTAAGGAATGTTTAAACCAAGTTCTAAACTTGATGACATGCATGGATTGAATCATGAATTCCATGGCACTATGCCATGTGAAATTTTTATACTTTATAGCATCATTTTAGTCCATCGACTCATCATGTATGAGATCGATTCGTTTGTCACATTCTTTGATAAATTCACAATTTATCGATTCGTGACGTGTCTAAATTGATCTATAAAATCGCTTTGTGACCTTGACTTGGATTCATCAACTTTTGATGAAATTCCAATCATATTCATCGGTTCAAATGTCCCGTTTCGAGTCTCGAACCTTTCGAGATCGATTCATCTCCCACTAGTCCGCATAGATATACGTGACATTAAGTTCCAAACTTATGCACATTAAGTCCTCCTCTAAGAAGGTATCTTTTCGAACTATGAAAATCTTATTTTCATTGGGATATGAAAAATTTGGCATTCTTTAATTTATTCAAGAATACTCAATAAATGAACATACTAAATTTGAGATAATCATCAAAAGATAATCATCGGATTAAATCTTCAAATCTTCAAATCTTACAATCGGAAGTTTTTATTAACATTGAACTATTAACGTGCCCGACTTTGGCCTGAAACCACGTTAATCCTCAATTTAATTTCTTTCCGATCCATATCACATATGGGGTCTTTTGCACCGACTTAGAAGGTATGTGATTAACCTTCGTCTTAAGGGTAAATTTCCAAATCTTATTTGAAAAATTAATTTTGATTTATCATCTATCAAACAATGTCCAACAAAGTTTGATTCCTCTTTTCGAACACATTAATCTACATTGATGTTCCGAATTAATATAACTTATGAAACTTTTCCATAAATTTTCAAGATGATTATCATACTCATAGCTTAAAATGTTCGTCTCTTCGATCTTATCGAAAGACTTTGATTTTCTCGCTTAGTTGACTTCGTATTTCATTTCGAAACGTTTTTGAACCATTCAAAATTATGTTTCAAACGCATTAAATAGATATCTTTATATCTACAATAATCGTTAGTAAATATAATGAAATATTTGTAGCCTCCTCTTGCCTCCGAACTTACTTATTTACCTACATTCAAAATGTTTGGTTTTTGATAAGTCTTTGACCGTTTTTCCAACCTTTGGAATGACACTTTTATCATCTTGATTAATTAACAAGTCTTGTACTTGTCATGCGAATCTTATTCGAATAAAACTAGTATTCCATCCAATGGATTCTAGAAATGTATATCTCATACACATTTTCAAGATGATAATGTCAAAAGAAGCTATTTCTATCAACTTTTGGATTAATCCTCCTCGGATTAAACCTTTCTTTTGATATTGGGACAACAACTTGCCCAAATCCTTGATTGAGACAACGTTTGTCTTAATCACCCTTAGACTCTTGTTTCTTTTAAATCTTCAAACTCCTTTGAAGGTTCGTGTCTATGTATGTCAACATTTGATATACAATATTATTTGACTTCTTCTCAAGTTTGTCAGATTTTTGCTTAAATTATTATTCTACATGAATTATGACATTGACAACTAACCGTGCGTACTTATTCTATATGCTTATGTGATATGAAATATGTTATTTTTATCAAATCAATAACCCTAATATTGATTCGGGATTCTTAATCCAATAACACTTCAAGACCCATATTTCATGATCCTCCCACAAGTGACTTTGGCCGACAAATGGGATCTCACTATTTAGGTAGGATAAATCCAATCACATCCAATGTGACTCTTGACCCATTATAGGATTTCGGTATCAAACCATATCATATATGATTCGAATTCCGTTTGTGCATCCTAACTATGCCCCGAACCCCAATCGGATTGGCTTGGACGGTTAAGTCACAACCATATTCACGTATCGTTCAATTGAACTACAAATGCGCCCGACTTTGGCCTGAACCCGCATTTGTCCCCAATTAACGCTTGCCTCTCACGTTGATACATACAACAATGCACGCCCGACTTTGGCCTGAAACCGTGCAAGGTGTGATGACCAACCTCGGAGGTTGTGAACATGGAAGGCATTTCATGACTTAAGTATTATGCAGGGATTTATGTGATATAATCTAATTATATCAATAAGCAAGTATATCATGATGAATGAACATAATTAATAATGATTAGAACCACAATTAAATAAATCAAGAAAAATTACACTGTGCGTCACGACGCAACATAACGTCCGTCATGACGCACCGTACTAAAATGGACTTCCATTGACTTCCGTCATGACGCAACATAACGTGCGTCACGACGGACTTCACAGGTCCGTCATGACGCCAGACAGTGCGTCACGACGGACCATACAAAACAATTTTGTTGTCTATTCCAGAAACTATTTCAGGTTCCTCCGTCATGACGGTTGGTTACTACCGTCACGACGGACCGTGTTCTTCCGTCATGATGCCAGACGGTGCGTCATGACGGACTGTACAAAACCATTTTGTCCAGATTTCCAGAAACTTTTTGAGGTTCTTCCGTCATGATGGTTGGTTATACCGTCACGACGGACTGTTCTGGTCCGTCATGACGCCAGAGGGTGCGTCATGACGCACTGAACAAAACCATTTTGTTCAGTTTGCCAGAAACTTTTTGGACTTCTACCGTCACGACGCACCAAACGGTCCGTCATGATGGTACGAATTTACACAGTGCGTCATGACGCACAACTTTTGTGCGTCACGACGGACTGAGTAACGCCTCAGATCCAACTCTTGGATTTCCCGTGTGCGTCATGACGCACCATATCGTGCGTCATGACGCACCAGACCTGAAATTCAGTTTTATTTTGTAATTTTAACAGATTTTAATCGTTTCAAAAAACGATTAATCATGAACAATTCATGATTACTTCTAGATTCTTTTGATCATCTCATGATCAAATACTAGTAAGATTTCTATGGTCCTAATTTTACAACTACATGATTATGTCCTAAAATTCTACATGAAATTCCGAATAACACTTATTCGAAATCGATTCGACGATCGAATCGTGACGATCGCTCTGATACCACTGTTGTGTATCGGCGTCACTACCGAGCCCCGCGCAGCGGATTGAGAGGCCCGGTCCGACCCGATCCCGAGGACCACGTCAACGACTCGAAAGTACGAATCATGAAATACATCTAACCTATGAAATTAACGCTTAATTCATAGAGAATCATACCGCGTGAAATTGATCACGGAGACGGGTTGACTCTATTAGCTGCTGCTTGCTTCGATTCCGGCGACACGCACGTCCCACGCCCGCGCGATTCGACACCTAATGCGAAGCTCCGATTTGTCGTATACAACCGGAATTTATCCGGTTCGTCTCCGACCTTGCTCGTCCTTGCTCTCGATTGATCACAGTCGAAGATCTCAGTTGAGATCTCTCTACTCGTATCCACCTCGAGCTAACGTCTTTCGGTTGCAGCGAATTCCCCTAAAATTCCCGCAAGCTTGCTCAAATCTTTAATCCCTTTTCTCCAACTTGTCCAACAAGTTTTTCTCTCTTCTCTAGATCTAGATTACTGGCTGCAGCATCAGAAGGGAGAAGAGAGAGAGAGAGGTTACAGAGATTATATAATCAATCTCTGAATTAATGAGTATTAATGAGTATCAAAAACTGCTAATCCAGAATTCGGATCACTGTCCGTCATGACGCACGATATGGTGCGTCATGACGCACAAGTCACATTTACTTGGATATAGCCGTTATACAGTGTACCGTCATGACGCAGGATAACGTCCGTCATGACGCACCACCGTCATGTCGCACAACTTGGTGCGTCGTGACGGTATACTCACAGATTGGCTTTTCTCAGAATTACTCTACTGTGCGTCATGATGCACAATATGGTGCGTCATGACGCACCATGTAATTTCTGCCAGATTTGCATAATCTTATTATGCATCCAATCGTTCCGACGAACACGTATGTTTGTCTACACTCATTTGTACATTCAACTAGTTGATCTGTAACTGTATTTCCTTCAGTTATATTAATCATTTGTCTACACTTGAGATGAATGGTTCAAAAACGTTTCGAAATGAAATACGAAGTCAACTAAGCGAGAAAATCAAAGTCTTTCGATAAGATCGAAGAGACGAACATTTTAAGCTATGAGTATGATAATCATCTTGAAAATTTATGGAAAAGTTTCATAAGTTATATTAATTCGGAACATCAATGTAGATTAATGTGTTCGAAAAGAGGAATCAAACTTTGTTGGACATTGTTTGATAGATGATAAATCAAAATTAATTTTTCAAATAAGATTTGGAAATTTACCCTTAAGACGAAGGTTAATCACATACCTTCTAAGTCGGTGCAAAAGACCCCATATGTGATATGGATCGGAAAGAAATTAAATTGAGGATTAACGTGGTTTCAGGCCAAAGTCGGGCACGTTAATAGTTCAATGTTAATAAAAACTTCCGATTGTAAGATTTGAAGATTTGAAGATTTAATCCGATGATTATCTTTTGATGATTATCTCAAATTTAGTATGTTCATTTATTGAGTATTCTTGAATAAATTAAAGAATGCCAAATTTTTCATATCCCAATGAAAATAAGATTTTCATAGTTCGAAAAGATACCTTCTTAGAGGAGGACTTAATGTGCATAAGTTTGGAACTTAATGTCACGTATATCTATGCGGACTAGTGGGAGATGAATCGATCTCGAAAGGTTCGAGACTCGAAACGGGACATTTGAACCGATGAATATGATTGGAATTTCATCAAAAGTTGATGAATCCAAGTCAAGGTCACAAAGCGATTTTATAGATCAATTTAGACACGTCACGAATCGATAAATTGTGAATTTATCAAAGAATGTGACAAACGAATCGATCTCATACATGATGAGTCGATGGACTAAAATGATGCTATAAAGTATAAAAATTTCACATGGCATAGTGCCATGGAATTCATGATTCAATCCATGCATGTCATCAAGTTTAGAACTTGGTTTAAACATTCCTTAGGGTATGACCCATAGGATGTAAGTGAGTTTTCAAAGTGAAAGCTAACATGGATTGGAATATGTATACTTACAAAGCAAGAATGTTAATGAGATTTGAGAATTCATGATATGATCATGAAGAAAAGGTTTCACAAATAATCAAGCTTGATTCATTCGGATGCGTACAAGATTAACGCGGCGCTCAAGGAAATGTTCCAAGAGCAAGAGCGTATTGAAAGGTTCAATACATTAAAGGAGTTGGTTAACTGTAAGATGCCTAACGGATCTTTGGTTAGTACTCACGTGTTAAAGGTACAAGTGTAGATTGATCGTCTCGAGAAATTGGGAGAAAATCTGTCACCAATAATGAAACAAGATTTGATCTTGTGTGCATTGTCACCGATTTTTCCCACTTTCGTGATGAAATATCACATGCATTCGATGAACAAGACGATTCCCGAGCTTCATAGGGATGCTTAAGAGCTTTGAATCGAAGATGCTTAAGGCATTAAAGGGAAACTCAAAGCAAGTGTTGCTAGGGATGTCCTCATGATTCAAGGAGGAATTCGTAAGAATCAAAAGAAAAGTATACAAATTTCAACGATTCATATGATGGATTGAAGAATAATTCATGAAATTGGAATTTTATTCTGATAAAATTATAATTAGTTATAATATTATCAAGAGCAAAAGAAAAGCTTTGTGTAGATGTGGAGGTTAGTGGGAGCCACATACATTTCTTATATTAAAATATATGAACGATATATTATTCGTAGGAAACGATTGTCGTTTCGCTATGAAAATTCAGACGAGACAACTTATGAGATAAGCATAAAAATCTATAAGATAGATTTAAAATTTCTCGATCTAAATTGAAGTATGTACATCGACAAAACACTGAAAATGGTTTTCAGTACATAAATCCAATATCGGATTTCTTCCAAATGTCGAATGGCGAAGTTTTTCTGAGGATCGATGTACGACATCGAGTTAAAGAAAAGTAGAAAATTGGATATTTTATGTTTCGACAATAGAATATTCCAAATACGCCATGATATGTACTAATATTTAAATATTGTTCATATTAAGTGTCGTAATTATCAATCGAATCCAGAGAATATTTCGTTTCGAATACTTCATATGGTTGGTTCAAACGAAAACAATTTAATATGGTTGTATAATGGTTATACTTTACACATGCATAATAGTTATGCAACATTTAAAAACTCGGATTCATATTGAAATTAATAAACAATATCCTTTTAGAAAGGATTATACCGATAGCATTTCTCCAAAAATACAACACATTTACGAAATGTGTACATATTTTGCTTAAATTAAATTGAAGTTGTATGAAAAAGTTTCACAACAACTAAAAATGAAAATTCTGCGATGGAATTTGATTTCAATGCGGCTTACGAAGCCGAAATGGAAACGTTATGGATCAAGGTGTTGATCATACTTGATATTGTCCCAAGTAATAGGATTCTTTGGTTATCTATTTCGATGGTCGAAATAGCATAAAACAAAAGAAACTGAAATAACATAACCACTCCAAACTTATATTTAAATAGGTATTGGATACCTAACAAAAATTGACACTAACAGGAACGTAGCGGAACCGTTTACAAAAACTGCTCTCTTCTTAGTTAAGCATGAATGTCATGCGAAGACTATAGGTATAGAGATACCTAGAGGAGGAATATATTTGAGGTATAGTTATCTTACACCGATAGTCATCGCAGATTATAATCCTAGCAGAGATTATAGGTGTAAACGCTGCATCAAACAATACTTACTCTATATTAGTGCATTTCAAAAATTTTAAATTTTAATTGCATTTATACTTATATGAAAACTTGTGCGTGGTTGTGTAATATGATTACACGAACCTTGATTTATGACTTGTGTGAGCGTCTCCGTGATACGTGATCATGTTAAGTAAAACCGTCACATTTCAAAAGTTATATTTCAAAAACGTCCCTAGTCATGATTAGGATACTTATGTGATAAGTATATCTATTATAAGATAATAGACTAACATGTACACTAGCATATTCGCCGAGGAAATGATTATGTTTTACTAATCATAGGACAAAGAGTTTGTCAAATCGGGAATATGGATATGCATTAGGTTATGCATATTGTGACTTGACCAAAAGTGCGATACCATGACATGGTTTAGTCATTGTAGATGGAATCGTAAGAAAGGGGTCTTAGTTCTTCACACTTGAGATGATCATGGATCAATTTTCGTGCGTAACATAATGCTTAGATATAATCTTCCACTATCTGTAACAGGATGGTCATGGGATTATGATCGGGTATTATCTGAAACACGGAATTTGATGTGAGTCATCAAGATAGAAATTGTTCCTTTCGAGAGAAAGAGATATCCCTTAGGCCTATCGATGAATTGATCAACGAAATCTCTGGCCAGAGTCAATGATATTAAATTGTTAATATCGATTGTGTTTGTTGATTCAATTCGGTATCGAGACAATAAGTTTAGTCAATCAAATTATAAGGATGACTATTACCGTGCCTTTTGATTGACGGATATCGTGAACAAGAGAACTAAACACCACCGTTCGAGATGGGTATAAATGATCACAATCATTTTCGTTTTCAACGTGGGAAAGCTATGATGGATTTCTTCCTAGATCCCTCTCATGAGCCCGTAAACTTAGGCATAAGTTTACTACTATTGCTTGATACGAACCTACGCGGTCACACATAGAGCTGTCTTATTTCGGGCTTAAATTTCAATCTCTAAGGTTATGTGTACATGAGATGTACGCTAGTACTTTCTTTAGTTGGATCTTGAACTGAGTGGGAGACTGAAGGAAATACAGTTACAGATCAACTAGTTGAATGTACAAATGAGTGTAGACAAACATACGTGTTCGTCGAAACGATTGGATGCATAATAAGATTATGCAAATCTGGCAGAAATTACATGGTGCGTCATGACGCACCATATTGTGCGTCATGACGCACAATAGAGTAATTCTGAGAAAGCCAATCTGTGAGTAGTGCGTCATGACGCAAGTTATCTTGCGTCATGACGGTACACATGAGTGGTGCGTCATGACGGACGTTATCGTGCGTCATGACGGTACACTGTGTAACGGCTATATCCAAGTAAATGTGACTTGTGCGTCATGACGCACCATATCGTGCGTCATGACGCACAGTGATCCGAATTCTGGATTAGCAGTTTCTGATACTCATTAATACACCATTAACTCTCAGATTAATATAAGATCTGTGGATTCTTCTTCCTCTCTCACTCTGGCTGCCATACCTAATTCTTGAGAAGAAGAGAGAAACTTGTGTGACAAGTGAAGGAGAATTGGAGATTGTTTTGAGCAAGTTTGCGGGAATTTTAGGGGAATTCGCCGCAACCGAAAGACGTTAGCTCGAGGTGGATACGAGTAGAGAGATCTCAACTGAGATCTTCGACTGTGATCAATCGAGAGCAAGGACGAGCAAGGTCGGAGACGAACCGGATAAATTCCGGTTGTATACGACAAATCGGAGCTTCGTATTAGGTGTCGAATCGCGCGGGCGTGGGACGTGCGTGTCGCCGGAATCGAAGCAAGCAGCAGCTAACAGAGTCAACCCGTCTCCGTGATCAATTTCACGCGGTATGATTCTCTATGAATTAAGCGTTAATTTCATAGGTTAGATGCATTTCATGATTCGTACTTTCGGGTCGTTGACGTGGTCCTCGGGATCGGGTCGGACCGGGCCTCTCAATCCGCTGCGCGTTTCGAAATTTATCCGACAATACGTTTCGAAATGTCCTATGATTAGATGCATAATTTTGAATGGTTCAAAAACGTTTCGAAATGAAATACGAAGTCAGCTAAGAGAGAAAAACTTGTTGGACAAGTTGGAGAAAAGGGATTAAAGATTTGAGCAAGACTGAAGGAAATACAGTTACAGATCAACTAGTTGAATGTACAAATGAGTGTAGACAAACATACGTGTTCGTCGGAACGATTGGATGCATAATAAGATTATGCAAATCTGGCAGAAATTACATGGTGCGTCATGACGCACCATATTGTGCGTCATGACGCACAGTAGAGTAATTCTGAGAAAGCCAATCTGTGAGTATACCGTCACGACGCACCAAGTTGTGCGTCATGACGATGGTGCGTCATGACGGACGTTATCGTGCGTCATGACGATACACTGTGTAACGGCTATATTCAGTAATTGTGACTGGTGCGCCGTGACGCACCATATGGTGCGTCATGACGCACTGTGATCCGAATTCTGGATTAGCAGTTTTTGATACTCATTAATACTCATTAATCACAGAATATATTTATATTCTTGTAACCTCTCTCTCTCTCTCTCTAAGCCATTATTCTGTGCTAAGAACTAGATCTAGAGCTTGGAGAAAAGAGATAAAACTTGTGTGACAAGTTGAGGAAATTTAAGCAAGATTGTGGTGAATTTTAGGGGAATTCACCGCAACCGAAAGACGAAAAGCTCGAGGTGGATACGAGTAGAGAGATCTAAACTAAGATCTTCGATTGTGATCAATCGAGAGCAAGGACGAGCAAGGTCGGAGACAAATCGGATAGAATCCGGTTGTATACGACATAATCGGAGCTTCGGATTTGGTGTCGAATCGCGCGGGCGTGGGACGTGCGTGTCGCCGGAATCGAAGCAAGCAGTAACTAACTGAACAACCCGTCTCCGTGATCAATTTCACGTGGTATGTTTCTATGTATATAAGAGTTATATTCATAGGTTTAGTTGCATTTCATGATTCGTACGGTCGAGTCGTTGACGTGGTCCTCGGGATCGGGTCGGACCGGGCCTCTCAATCCGCTGCGCGGGGCTCGGTAGTGACGCCGATACCCAACAGTGGTATCAGAGCGATCGTCACGATTCGATCGTCGAATCGATTTCGAATAAGTGTTATTCGGAATTTCATGTAGAATTTTAGGACATAATCATGTAGTTGTAAAATTAGGACCATAGAAATCTTACTAGTATTTGATCATGAGATGATCAAAAGAATCTAGAAGTAATCATGAATTGTTCATGATTAATCGTTTTTGAAACGATTAAAATCTGTTAAAATTACAAAATAAAACTGAATTTCAGGTCTGATGCGTCATGACGCACGATATGGTGCGTCATGACGCACACGGGAAATCCAAGAGTTGGATCTGAGGCGTTACTCAGTCCGTCGTGACGCACAAAAGTTGTGCGTCATGACGCACTGTGTAAATTCGTACCATCATGACGGACCATTTGGTGCGTCGTGACGGTAGAAGTCCAAAAAGTTTCTGGCAAACTGAACAAAATGGTTTTGTTCAGTGCGTCATGACGCACCCTCTGGCGTCATGACGGACCAGAACAGTCCGTCGTGACGGTATAATCAACCATCATGACGGAAGAACCTCAAAAAGTTTCTGGAAATCTGGACAAAATAGTTTTGTACAGTCCGTCATGACGCACCGTCTGGCATCATGACGGAAGAACACGGTCCGTCGTGACGGTAGTAACCAACCGTCATGACGGAGGAACCTGAAATAGTTTCTGGAATAGACAACAAAATTGTTTTGTATGGTCCGTCGTGACGCACTGTCTGGCGTCATGACGGACCTGTGAAGTCCGTCGTGACGCACGTTATGTTGCGTCATGACGGAAGTCAATGGAAGTCCATTTTAGTACGGTGCGTCATGACGGACGTTATGTTGCGTCGTGACGCACAGTGTAATTTTTATTGATTTATTTAATTGTGGTTCTAATCATTATTAATTATGTTCATTCATCATGATATACTTGCTTATTGATATAATTAGATTATATCACATAAATCCCTGCATAATACTTAAGTCATGAAATGCCTTCCATGTTCACAACCTCCGAGGTTGGTCATCACACCTTGCACGGTTTCAGGCCAAAGTCGGGCGTGCATTGTTGTATGTATCAACGTGAGAGGCAAGCGTTAATTGGGGACAAATGCGGGTTCAGGCCAAAGTCGGGCGCATTTGTAGTTCAATTGAACGATATGTGATCATGGTTGTGACTTAACCGTCCAAGCCAATCCGATTGGGGTTCGGGGCATAGTTAGGATGCACAAACGGAATTTGAATCATATATGATATGGTTCGATACCGAAATCCTATAAAAGGTCAAGAGTCGTATTGGATGCGATTGGATTTATCCTACCTAAATAGTGAGATCCCATTTGTCGGCCAAAGTCACTTGTGGGAGGATCATGAAATATGGGTCTTGAAGTGTTATTGGATTTAGAATCCCGAATCAATATTAGGGTTATTGATTTGATAAAAGTAACATATTTCATATCATCATATAAGCATATAGCATAAGTTCGCACATATCAGTATCAATCTCATTTTAAAGTATTTTTCGTTGTAGCAATCATGACATCAAGCAACACCAACTCAATGTCGATTAGATCGGTATTGGAGAGGGAGAAGCTAGTCGGCAAGAACTATCTTGACTGGCACCGTAACCTAAGAATTGTTCTTAGGCAAGAGTGCAAAAGTCACGTGTTAGACACGAAGATGGTTACTCCCGACGAGAACGCTTCGCCCGAAGAAAAGGCGGCATTTGACAAACTTAAGAAGGAGTCAAATGACGTGACATGCCTCATGTTGGCATGTATGGACGCGAACTTGCAGAAGCAGTTCGAGGATTCGGATGCGTACGAAATTAACGCCACGCTCAAGGAAATGTTCCAAGAGCAAGAACGCATTGAAAGGTTCAATACGTTAAAGGAGTTGGTTAACTGTAAGATGCCTAACGGATCTTCGGTTAGCACTCACGTGTTAAAGGTACAATCATTGATTGATCGTCTCGAGAAATTGGGAGAAAAGGTGTCACCAATAATGCAACAAGATTTGATCTTATGTGCATTGCCACCGATTTTTTCAACTTTCGTAACGAACTATCATATGCATTCGATGAACAAGACGATTCCCGAGCTCCATGGGATGCTCAAGAACTTTGAGTCGGAGATGCTTAAGGCATCGGGAGAACCCAAAGCAAGAGTTGCTAGGGATGTCCTCATGATTCAAGGTGGGATTCGTAAGAAACAAAAGTCCAAGGGCGGTGCGGGCAAGTCGTTGTCCAAACCGAAGACTAAAGGAAAGGAGAAATCTGAGGATGTCACCTGCTTCCATTGCAAAAAGACTGGGCATTGGAAGAGAAATTGCAAGATTTACCTCGAGGAGGTGAAGAAAAGCAAGGGGAAGGCTTTGGAAGCCGGAACCGCAGGTATGACTATTATAGATGTTAACATTTCAATTTTGGACAATTGGGTATTAGATACCGGTTGTGGAACTCATATTTGTCGAAATATGCAGGTTCTTCAAAATAGAAGGAAGTTAACACGCGGTGAAGTGGATTTTCGAGTAGGGAATGGAGCAAGCGTTGCTGCATTGGCCGTCGGAGATATTTTTATTACTTTACCGAGTGGATTTATTTTAGAACTAAATAATTGTTATTTTGTTCCAAGTTTGTGTAAGAACATTATTAGTGTGTCTAGACTAGCTAATGATGGTTATGAATTTATTATTAAGAATAATGAATTTTCTATTTGTAAGGATAATTTATTCTATGGAAATGTTCTATTAGAAAATGGTCTTTACATTTTAGATATGAATTACACAAATGATAAATCAATCTATAATATAAACACGAATCGGATTAAACCTAAAGTTGATAGTAAAACTTACTTTTGGCATTGTCGACTTGGCCATATAAACGAGAAACGCATCTCAAAACTCCATAAGGATGGACTTTTGGATTCATTTGAATTTGATTCATATGGACAATGCGAATCTTGTTTACTTGGCAAGATGACAAAAGCACCATTCTCAAAAGTTGGAGAAAGGTCCAAGGAACTATTGGAACTTATACATTCTGATGTATGTGGTCCAATGAGTACTGAGGCAAGAGGAGGTTATCGATACTTCATAACGTTTACGGATGATTTTAGTAGATATGGGTATATCTACTTAATGCGTAACAAATCTGAATCTTTTGAAAAGTTCAAAGAATTTCAGAATGAGGTTCAAAATCAACTTGGCAAGACAATCAAAGCACTTCGATCAGATCGAGGAGGCGAGTATTTGAGCTATGAGTTTGAAGATCATCTCAAAGATTGTGGAATCGTTTCACAATTGACTCCACCTGGAACGCCTCAATGGAATGGCGTGTCCGAGAGAAGGAATCGGACCTTATTGAATATGGTTCGATCTATGATGAGTCAAACTAGTCTCCCAAAATCGTTTTGGGGATATGCCCTTGAGACAGCGGCTTTTTTGATAAACCGCTTACCTTCTAAATCGGTTCAAAAGACACCATATGAGATGTGGACCGGACAACCTCCGGTGTTATCTTTTATTAGAATTTGGGGATGTGATGTTTATGTTCGAAAAATGTTTTCGGATAAACTCGAACCCAAATCTGAAAAATGTTTATTTGTAGGATATCCTAAGGAAACTAAAGGATATTATTTCTACAATCCCGAGGAAAACAAGGTTTTCGTAGCTCGAAGAGGTACCTTCTTGGAGGAGGATTTTATATCTCAACGAGCTAGTGGGAGTAAAATTGATCTCGAAGAGGTTCGAGATTCAGAAATAAACATTGAACCGATAGATGTTGACCCGAATCCATCAATAGTTGAGGATGTCGAGCCAATAGCACAAGGTGCTCCTCGTAGGTCTAGTAGGACCCGGCTGGAACCAGTACGATATGGATTTATCGTGACTGATGAAGGCAACGTCGAACTCATAGATGATGAGCCGACAACCTACAAAGATGCTATGTTGAGCGAAGATTCCGACAAATGGCATGATGCCATGAAGTCCGAGATCCAATCCATGTATGATAATCAAGTTTGGAACTTGATTGATCCACCACCCTTGGTTAAACCCGTCGGGTGTAAGTGGGTTTTCAAGAAGAAAACCGACATGGATGGGAATGTGCATACTTACAAAGCACGGTTGGTAGCGAAAGGTTTCAAGCAAATTCATGGTGTTGACTATGATGAAACGTTTTCGCCGGTAGCCATGCTTAAGTCTATAAGGATTATTCTTGCCATAGCCGCATATTATGACTATGAGATATGGCAAATGGATGTTAAAACCGCTTTCCTTAACGGGAAATTATCGGAGGATGTGTACATGACACAACCCGAAGGTTTTATCGATCCAAAGAATCCTAATAGAGTATGCAAGCTTCAAAGGTCCATATATGGACTGAAACAAGCTTCTCGGAGTTGGAATATTCGTTTTGATGAAGTCATAAGCGAGTATGATTTTATCAAGAACGAAGAAGAACCTTGTGTATATAAGAAGGTTAGTGGGAGCCGCGTAGTATTTCTTGTTCTTTATGTGGACGATATATTAATTATATCAAACGACATTCCGATGTTATCGGATGTTAAGAAGTATTTGAATACTCGTTTCGCTATGAAAGATTTAGGAGAGGCCGCCTATATTTTAGGCGTGAGGATCTATAGAGATAGATCCAAGAGACTCCTCGGCCTAAGTCAGAGTACGTACATCGACAAGGTGCTGAAAAGATTTTTCATGCAAAACTCTAAGAAAGGGTTTCTTCCCATGTCGAGTGGTATAAACTTTTCGAAAGCTCAATGTCCGACATCGAGCGAAGAGAAAAGTAACATGGATAAGGTTCCATACGCTTCGGCGGTTGGATCTATCATGTATGCCATGATCTGTACGAGACCTGACGTATCGTATGCATTGAGCGTCTTATCACGTTACCAATCGAATCCAGGTGATCCGCATTGGCAAGCCGTGAAAACTATCCTCAAGTACTTACGAAGAACTAAGGATCAGTTTTTAGTGTATGGTGGCAAGGATAATGGATTGGTTGTAACAGGTTACACTGATGCCAGTTTCCAAACATGTACCGATGATTTTCGATCACAAAGTGGGTACGTGTTTTGTTTGAACGGTGGCGCGGTTATATGGAAGAGTTCCAAACAACCGACAGTTGCTGACTCTACGACGGAAGCAGAATACATCGCGGCTTCAGAAGCCGCAAAGGAGGCGGTTTGGGTCAAGAAGTTCGTGACTGAACTTGGTGTCGTACCGAGCATCTCGGAACCCGTGGCTGTGTATTGTGACAACACTGGAGCAATAGCACAGGCCAAGGAACCGAGATCGCATCATCGCTCCAAACACATCTTGCGTAAATTTCACTTGATTCGTGAGATTTTACATAGGCAGGATGTTGTGATTTTGAAGATTGATACTGACGAGAATGTGGCAGATCCGTTTACGAAACCTCTTCCAATTGCGAAGCATGATCGTCATGCTAGAACTATAGGTTTGAGATACCTAGAGGAGGAAGTTGGTTTGTAGTTATCTAAAACAATAGTTGTTATGATGAGTTATTTGTTGTAAACGATGTATCACCCAAGACTTTATGCTATATTAATGCAATTTCAAAAATTTTATATTTCATTTGCATTTATCTCTTATATGAAAACTTGTGCGTGGTTGTGTAATATGATTACACGAACCTTGATTTATAACTTGTGTGAGCGTCTACATGATACGTGATCATGCTAAGTAAAACCGTCACATTTCAAAAGTTATATTTCAAAAACGTCCCTAGTCATGATTAGGATACTTATGTGATAAGTATATCTATTATAAGATAATAGACTAACATGTACACTAGCATATTCGCCGAGATGATGATTATGTTTTGCTAATCATAGGACAAAGAGTTTGTCAAATCGGGAATATGGATATGCATTAGGCTATGCATATTGTGACTTGACCAAAAGTGCGATACCATGACATGGTTTAGTCATTGTAGATGGAATCGTAACGAATGGGGTCTTAGTTCTTCACACTTGAGATGATCATGGAAGGCATTTCATGACGCACTAGTACTTAATATTTCGGCGTCACTACCGAGCCCCGCGCAGCGGATTGAGAGGCCCGGTCCGACCCGATCCCGAGGACCACGTCAACGACTCGACCGTACGAATCATGAAATGCAACTAAACCTATGAATATAACTCTTATATACATAGAAACATACCACGTGAAATTGATCACGGAGACGGGTTGTTCAGTTAGTTACTGCTTGCTTCGATTCCGGCGACACGCACGTCCCACGCCCGCGCGATTCGACACCAAATCCGAAGCTCCGATTATGTCGTATACAACCGGATTCTATCCGATTTGTCTCCGACCTTGCTCGTCCTTGCTCTCGATTGATCACAGTCGAAGATCTTAGTTTAGATCTCTCTACTCGTATCCACCTCGAGCTTTTCGTCTTTCGGTTGCGGTGAATTCCCCTAAAATTCACCACAATCTTGCTTAAATTTCCTCAACTTGTCACACAAGTTTTATCTCTTTTCTCCAAGCTCTAGATCTAGTTCTTAGCACAGAATAATGGCTTAGAGAGAGAGAGAGAGAGAGGTTACAAGAATATAAATATATTCTGTGATTAATGAGTATTAATGAGTATCAAAAAACTGCTAATCCAGAATTCGGATCACAGTGCGTCATGACGCACCATATAGTGCGTCACGGCGCACCAGTCACAATTACTGAATATAGCCGTTACACAGTGTATCGTCATGACGCACGATAACGTCCGTCATGACGCACCACCGTCATGACGCACAACTTGGTGCGTCGTGACGGTATACTCACAGATTGGCTTTCTCAGAATTACTCTACTGTGCGTCATGACGCACAATATGGTGCGTCATGACGCACCATGTAATTTCTGCCAGATTTGCATAATCTTATTATGCATCCAATCGTTCCGACGAACACGTATGTTTGTCTACACTCATTTGTACATTCAACTAGTTGATCTGTAACTGTATTTCCTTCAGTCTCCCACTCAGTTCAAGATCCAACTAAAGAAAGTACTAGCGTACATCTCATGTACACATAACCTCAGAGATTGAAATTTAAGCCCGAAATAAGACAGCTCTATGTGTGACCGCGTAGGTTCGTATCAAGCAATGGTAGTAAACTTATGCCCAAGTTTACGGGCTCATGAGAGGGATCTAGGAAGAAATCCATCATAGCTTTCCCACGTTGAAAACGAAAATGATTGTGATCATTTATACCCATCTCGAACGGTGGTGTTTAGTTCTCTTGTTCACGATATCCGTCAATCAAAAGGCACGGTAATAGTCATCCTTATAATTTGATTGACTAAACTTATTGTCTCGATACCGAATTGAATCAACAAACACAATCGATATTAACAATTTAATATCATTGACTCTGGCCAGAGATTTCGTTGATCAATTCATCGATAGGCCTAAGGGATATCTCTTTCTCTCGAAAGGAACAATTTCTATCTTGATGACTCACATCAAATTCCGTGTTTCAGATAATACCCGATCATAATCCCATGACCATCCTGTTACAGATGGTGGAAGATTATATCTAAGCATTATGTTACGCACGAAAAATGATCCATGATCATCTCAAGTGTGAAGAACTAAGACCCCATTCGTTACGATTCCATCTACAATGACTAAACCATGTCATGATATCGCACTTTTGGTCAAGTCACAATATGCATAACCTAATGCATATCCATATTCCCGATTTGACAAACTCTTTGTCCTATGATTAGCAAAACATAATCATCACCTCGGCGAATATGCTAGTGTACATGTTAGTCTATTATCTTATAATAGATATACTTATCACATAAGTATCCTAATCATGACTAGGGACGTTTTTGAAATATAACTTTTGAAATGTGACGGTTTTACTTAACATAATCACGTATTATGTAGACGCTCACACAAGTCATAATTCAAGGTTCGTGTAATCATATTACACAACCACACACAAGTTTTCATATAAGTATAAATGCAATTAAAATTTTAAATTTTTTTGAAATGCACTAATATAGAGTAAGTATTGTTTGATGCAGCGTTTACACCTATAATCTCTGCTAGGATTATAATCTGCGATGACTATCGGTGTAAGATAACTATACCTCAAATCTATTCCTCCTCTAGGTATCTCTATACCTATAGTCTTCGCATGACATTCATGCTTAACTAAGAAGAAAGCAGTTTTTGTAAACGGTTCCGCTACGTTCCCGTTAGTGTCAATTTTTTGTTAGGTATCCAATACCTATTTAAATATAAGTTTGGAGTGGTTATGTTATTTCAGTTTCTTTTGGTTTATGCTATTTCGACCATCGAAATAGATAACCAAAGAATCCTATTACTTGGGATAATACCAAGTATGATCAACATCTTGATCCATAACGTTTCCATTTCGGCTTCGTAAACCGTATTGAAATCAAATTCCATCGTAGAATTTTCATTTTAGTTGTTGTGAAACTCTTTCATACAACTTCATTTTCTTTAAGCAAAATATGTACACATTTCGTAAATGTGTTGCATGTTTGGAGAAATACTATCGGTATAACTTTTATCACCGATATATTTTCTTCACCATTTTATATGAGAAATATAATATTAATCCTTTCTAAAAGGATATTGTTTATTAATTTCAATACGAATCCGGGTTTTAAATGTTGCATAACTATTATGCATGTGTAAAATATAACCATTATACAACCATATTAAATTGTTTTCGTTCGAACCAACCATATGAAGTATTCGAAACGAAATATTCTCTGGATTCGATTGATAATTACGACACTTAATATGAACAATATTTAAAGATTAGTACATATCATGGCGTATTTGGAATATTCTATTATCGAAATATAAAATATCCATTTTCCTATTTTTCTTTAACTCGATGTCGCACATCGATTCTCAGAAAAAATTTCGCCATTCGACATTTGGAAGAAATCCGATCTTGGATTTATGTACTGAAAACCATTTTCAGTGTTTTGTCGATGTACATACTTCGATTCAGATCGAGGAATTTTAAATCTATCTTATAGATTTTTATGCTTATCTCATAAGTTGTCTCGTCTGAATTTTCATAGCGAAACGACAATCGTTTCCTACGAATAATATATCGTTCATATATTTTAATATAAGAAATGTATGTGGCTCCCACTAACCTTCACATCTACACAAAGCTTTTCTTTTGCTCTTGATAATATTATAACTAATTATAATTTTATCAGAATAAAATTCCAATTTCATGAATTATTCTTCAATCCATCAAATGGATCGTTGAAATTTGTATACTTTTCTTGGATTCTTTTGATCGATAAAACTATTAGGTTGTGTCACATACACATCCTTTAATATTTCCTATCAAGGAATACAGTCTTGTCACCCATTTGTCAAAATTCATAGTCATACTATGTGAAATGACAAATATGATCCGAATGAATCAAGCGTGATTATTTGTGAAATCTTTTCTTCATGATCATATCATGAATTCTCGAATCTCATAAACATTCTTGCTTTGTAAGTATACATATTCTAATCCACGTTAGCTTTCACTTTGAAAACTCACTTACATCCTATGGGTCATACCCTATGGAATGTTCAAACCAAGTTCTAAACTTGATGACATGCATGGATTGAATCATGAATTCCATGGCATTATGCCATGTGAAATTTTTATCCTTTATAGCATCATTTTAGCCCATCGACTCATCATGTATGAGATCGATTCGTTTGTCACATTCTTTGATAAATTCACAATTGATTGATTCGTGATGTGTCTAAATTGATCTATAAAATTGCTTTGTGACCTTGACTTGGATTCATCAACCTTTGATGAAATTCCAATCATTTCATCAGTTCATATGTCCCATTTCGAGTCTCGAACCTTTCGAGATCGATTCATCTCCCACTAGTTCGTATATATGTACGTGACATTAAGTTCCAAACTTATGCACATTAAGTCCTCCTCTAAGAAGGTTTCTTTTTGAACTATGAAAATCTTATTTTCATTGGGATATGAAAAATTTAGTATTCTTTAATTTATTCAAGAATATTCAATAAATGAACATATCAAATTTGAGATTTAATTTATCCAAAACCAGTTTTCGGATCAAATCTTCAAATCTTACAAAAGATAACATCGGAAGTTTTTATTAACATTGAACTATTAACGTGCCCGACTTTGGCCTGAAACCACGTTAACCCTCAATTTAATTTCTTTCCGATCCATATCACATATGGGGTCTTTTGCACCGACTTAGAAGGTATGTGATTAACCTTTGTCTTAAGGGTAAATTTCCAAATCTTATTTGAAAATTTTATTTTGATTTATCATCTATTTACGGAGTGTACATATATTTTGATTTTATTTTGACTTAGAAGGTATTTCCATCACAAAGTGTGTACATGTTTTGCTTAAATGAAAACACGGTTATGTGAAAAGGTTCCACAAGACCAATAGTTTATGATTCTATTTACGGAGGCGAGTATATTGTGGTTATTAATCGCAAAAGGAAGTGGTATGGATCGAGGATACATGACTAAACTCTAGTAGTCATGAGTTATCGGATTTATGGTTGTTTATTGCATGAAATACAATAGTACAAGCCAAAAATGTCGAGGTCACAACCACTTCTAGCCAATGCTCAGAAAATTTCATTTGATCCATGAAATTTTGTGAAAAGATGTGATCGAAGGTATTGGAAATGTTCCAATCCTGATGATGATTAACACTAGCGGGAACGTGCGGGCCCGTTTACAAAACTGCGCTCTCTAGTCGCGCGTGACTGTCATGCGATGACTATGGGTATGGAGATACCTAGAGGAGGAAGAAGAGAGTAGAGTGTAGTTATCTAATACGATAGTCCTTGCAGGTTATGGGTATGGAGATATCCATAGGTAAACGTTGTATCATCCAAATACTTAGGCCATATGAATGCATCCCTTTTAAAAAAATTTGTTTACTTAAATTAACATGCATTCACCTTATATGAAAACTGTGTACGGGTTGTGTAATATGATTGTTACATGAATCCTGATTTGAACTTGTGTGGACGCCGGCATAATTGATGATTATGTGCAGCAAAATCGTCACACTTAAAGTGTCATTTCTAAACATTCCTAGTCGCGGATCAGTTTGCTTAAGAGAGAAGCATTTCTATTATCAGATAATAGACTGGACGTGTACACTAGTACGTTTGCCGAGGACATGATTATGTTTTGCTAATCATGGGACAAGGTGCTTGCCGAATTGGGAACGTAGATATATGTTAGGTTACATGTATTGGATATGACCAAAGCCGCGAGACCATGACATGGTTTAGTCATTATATATGGACTTGCGACGGATGGGGTTTTAGGTTCTTCACACTTGAGGGGACAATTGATTGTGTTACGTGCGTAACACAATGCTTTGATATGACCTTACGCCTACCGTAACAGGGGGCCAAAACGGTCATCGTTAGGTATTGTCCGAAACACGGAATTCAATATGAGTCTCCAAGATAGGAATTGTTTATTCCGAAAGGAAGAGATATCTCTTAGGCCGCTCGATGAATTGATTAACGAAAACTTTGGCCAGAGTCAATGATATTAAAAGTTAATATCGATTGTAATTTGTTAACTCAATTCGGAATCGGAAAATCAGTATAGTTAATCAAGACATAAGGATGACTACCACCATGCCTTTTGATTAACGAATATCGTAAACAAGAGAACTAGTAACCGCTATTCGAGATAGGCACAATGATCACAATAATTTTTCGTTTTAACATGTGGTTGCCATGATACAGTGACTAGATCCCGCTCATGGGCTTGTAGTGCCATGGAAACGGCGTACTGCCATCGTTAAACGAACATACACGGTCACACAACGAGTCGTACTATGTCGGGCTTGATTGCAAGTTTTTGCACATGGGTGTGCATGGCTTTAGCGCATATGATACGCGGGCTAGATTCTCTGATATAGTGTATATGTGATATACATGAGTACCTTTTAGGTAGATCTGAAACTGAGTGGGAGACTGAAGGAAACACAATTTTGGTTCAACGCTAAAATGGTACGTAGGACAAACGAACGTACGCGTTCGTGGGCATACGAAACAGATTAGTAAAGCTGGTATAACTTTCAGTAGGAAACTCCGATTTGAATGGTTCAAATTGGGTTAGTTAAATAATGAGATTATCTAGAACTTTCATGTTGTAATATATTTCATTTGAGCGAAGTATCAGTGTCGTTCTAATGAAATACCGAAAGGGTGTCACAGTTTGACATACAGTCAGTAAAACGGCCGTAAATTTCGGGTCCGAACTCCAATTGTGCTGGGCCAAATTGGGTTGGAAAGATAATAAGATTATCTACAACTTTCGTATATTTTCAAAGTCAGTTGGAATGATTTAATATTTTCGTTCTGACAGAATACTGAAAGGGTGTATGCAGTTTTCTGTTTGAAAAGGTGTATAGAAGATATACATACCTTTTGACCCATCATTATCCTATGGAGTATATATAGGATGTTTCTCTCTCTCTCTCATCAGTAAAAATGAAGATAACTAATGAAATTAAGAGACTCTAATCACATGATGAAAAAGTGCAAAGAGAAATAGAGAAAGAGAAAAGAGTTTTCTCCGTCTAGATAATCGAAACGCAATCATGCGAACATGACACAGTCTTTTATGTTTTGGATTGGTTTTTGTATTACGTCCGTTTGACCCTCTAATAACATTACCCTCACAAAAAGAATCATTACTATTATGGACAAGAACCGCGACATTGGATCTCCTTATCTCAAGTCCCTTTTCAAACGTAAATTTTTCTTGGGTAGTTCATTTAATATTACCTTAGGGGCTGTTTGGAGAGTGGAATTAGAAGTGGAATTAGGATTATATTTTCCATCAAAACATAAATATGTGTTTGGTCATCATCAAAAGTTAGAATTTTGAAATGCATATATCTCCCATCCTACACTTTGGCTGCAAATTTTGGCTCCTCAAATATGAGGAGCGCCAAAATAGAGCAAAGTTTCCCACCAGTCTCCAATTATGTGGCGCCAAATTTCCCACTCTTTTCACTCCTTCCCTGCGTCTCTCTCTCTCTCTCTCTCTCTCTCTCTCTCTCTCTCATCGGAGACGAAAAGTGAAGAATAGCGGAGACAAAGCAATGATCCTTTCTCTGACAACGATCCTTTCTCTGCTAGAACCTCAAAAGATCTCTTCTTTCTTACTCCTACTAAAAACGATTATCTTCTCAAGGTACATACCTCTCTATCCTCCCTTTCTATGTGTGTGTGGCGGTTTTGGAAACATTTTATACTAATTTTGTGAAAACGTTTTTAACTGGGCCATTTGATTAAAAACAAATCTTTACTGTGAAGTTTTTTTTCAATTTTTTTTTATGCAACTTCATATTTTCATGAAATTAATGACTTATTTTCTTCATTTTCTCTTTGGTTGAAAGTCTTGACAAAATAATAGCTTGATGTATTGTTTTTTTTTTCCTTGCATGCAAGGTGTTTGTGGAAATGACGAGTGTGCAAATTAAGCAAATAATGTTATGTAAATTAAGGAAATGACATACATTACATCTTGTTATGTTAAGGAAATGACGAATTTGCTATTACACAATTATGCTATTAGACACATTGATTAGTAATGAATATTGCAATAATGTTGTTGTGAAAGCCTCTTGTTGACTAAATTAATTGATGTATGCTTCTCATGAGGAGTGTTAATTATGATTGATGCTCAACCCAAATTAATTAATTATGTTTCTCATTATCACAATTTGAGTATGTATATGATAATTTACATTAACTGTGTGTTTTTAATAGATGGAAGTAGAAGGTATATCAACCCAAAACAATACAAGGAAAAATGCTCATTGGACTCAAAGAATGACGGGATTTCTTCTCAAGTACTTAGCCGAAGCCGCGAGAAAGAATCTAAAGGGAGACAGAGGTTTCAAAAACACGATTATACATGCTACATGTAAAGAGTTAAACAAGGAATTTAATATTAACTATGTGGACGCACACATCAATAATCATATCAAGAGTCAAAAAAAAAATTGGCATTTGATTCAATCTCTTAAAAATTTGAGTGGTGTCCATTTTGATGACGAGAGTAAAACAATCGTAATGGGCGAAGATGAAGCAAATACCTTATTTGAGGTGATGATATCTTGTTTTTTACTTTGAATATTAAATTTATGTGCACTACTAATTAAATAATCGATACATTTTTAGAAAAATCCGAGCGCGGGAAAGTGAATCAACAAGCCAATCATGTGGTATGATGAGATGGAGTTAGCATGCGGAAATGATATGGCCAATGAAAATGGTTCTAAGACGGGACGCTCTCCACTTGGTATTCCATACGATGGTTCGAATTTCCCCGTCAAAGAATTTGTAAATGATGATAGTCCACCTGATAATGTGGTCAATTTAGATGATGCCGAAGAGGAACCTAGAACCCCCGAGGTCGAGCACAACTACTTTGAGTTCGAGAAAAAGAAAAAGAACAACTCGTAAAGGCTATTAGCAAACCTAAATCTCATCAAGTTTCTCCAATAAAAATTCGCTCTCCATCATTTTTTGGTGAATGAGAGTCTCGGAGCATGTTTCATTGCTTTTGATAGAGACGAAATGATGCAAATGATTGACCAATTCTTACTTCATGATGGAGCGGGAGGAGATGGCAATTTTACATGGGGTTAATGAGTTTATGATGAAAAATATTTTGTGGTTATGTATTTTTGTTTGATATATATTTTGGTGATAGTAGTAATCATTTGGCTGGTGTAAATTGGAAGTTTAGTTTTGCTTTTAATGTTGTATTTTAATTATGCAAACATTGTTATTTTGAGTATGTATTAGATTAAATTTGATGTTGGTAAGTTTATGTTCAAATTGTGCTATTCCTTAATTTATATTAATTTATGTGTTTTAGTTGAATTCAAAATATAAATTGAAAACTGATTTTGATTCAACTCTAATCAATCAGACAAATAATTGTTCATATAATTAAGTTCCCATTTTACAAACAATCAAATTCCAAAAACTTTTTAACAACCAAACAAAGGAAAATGTTTTGCAGCATTTTGTTTTTCATACATCCAAACAAACTACAAATTGGCTAATTCCGAAATTATTTTTTACTGCATTTGGTAACCCAGTTCCATTCTTCTAATTCCACTCGCCAAACATGCCCTAGAGTACCCTGGTTTATCATGTGTACGATTAAGTTCGAGTTCGTGTCCTCTTGTTGGGATCCCCTAGCTCTCAAAGTATCCTTGCACCCATACCAATTAATTTTATCAAAGGCTTTGAAATATCCATCCGCCTTAATAGGCACCCCTCCAATCTTTTTCTTGCGGCATTAATTTACGTATTAAAGAACAAACACACAACTATCCATTATATTCCTTCATTTTACAAAGAGGTCGTATATGGTGTGTGTGTGGGTGTGTGTGTGTGTGTGG
The DNA here is from genome assembly GCA_946800325.1 of Luzula sylvatica. NCBI lineage: Eukaryota > Viridiplantae > Streptophyta > Magnoliopsida > Poales > Juncaceae > Luzula > Luzula sylvatica. Next base: position 54,355,650 of record OX326960.1, on the reverse strand, counting down.
GGGGGGGGGGGGGGGGGGGGGGGGGGCAATTCACATCTCCAAACTTTTTTACCCCAAAATGTATTAACCGTTAATTAAAATTATTAATTTTGTTGATAAATAATACAATTGTATTAACCAATAATTAATTTTGAATTAACCGTTAATTCAAATTTGAATTAACGGTTAATTCAAATTTGAATTAACAAACAATTGAAATAATTGGGTACAATTTGAGATTCCATATACCCCTCAAAACCCATATGGAGGGTATTTTTTGACATTTGAGGTGCATGGTATAATTTTCCTTTTACAAATGTGAATTGGCTTAGGTCCACCATTGAGGGTATTATCGTTTCTATTCGTTTGGACATCATTTCCGATATTCCAAAATAAATTATCTTCACAATTTGCTCCGTTTTATTAACTGTATTTAAAAGAATGTTTTCATCCTCAACTCCAAAAAGAAGATCGACTATTTTAAGAATTAGAATTGATATATTTCTACAAAAAAATGGGATAAGATAAATAAAAATAAACATGGAAAAAAGAAGAAAAAAAATATGAGCAAGATCATGTACGAAAATGGAGATAAGAAGAAAGAGATAGAAGATAAGGAGAGAAGATACGAGAAAGAATGTGAGAAAAAAAAATAATAAGAAAATAGCTAAGGGCGTGTTTGGATGGCTGCAAGTATGACAGTTAGTATTAGTACTTACTGCATTTAAGCTATTTCTTTTGTTTGGGTTGTGGTAATTAATCGCTTTACTGCAAATGTATATTCCCAAAGCACATAATTACTGCATCTAGGATTCTTGCCAAAACTCCAAGAGTCACACCAGCAGCAAGTAGGAAAATTGGCGGGAGTAGCTAGAAACTGAAAAGACTTTCTATTTCTATAAACTCTTCTCATTCATCTCCTTCTAAAACATAACACTATTTTATATCCAAAATATTTTCTCTTTTTAAAAATTGGTGGAAGCCTTCCTTAACTCCTCTCATTCGTAAGTATCTATTTCAACTCTATTTTGTTCTCAATTTCTTTGCATTACTATTTTGTACTATTTATCAGTAAAGTTTTGTATTTTTTGGTACTTTCTTTCATTACTTTTTATCAGTAAAATGTTGTTGTTGAAAAGGGGATGTTACAATACTATTTACCAGTATGGACATTGCAATCTTGTCTTGTTTTCAAGCACGAGGATTTAATAAAATTTTGAGATGCCACAATACCATTTATCTCACAAATGTCAAATTTGATGCTTGAAAAATAGCATGAAATATTTGTTCGTTCATCAATAACCCATGACTTGTTTTCTAGCCGATTTGATTGTAATATTTGAGTTATATTTTATGTCACAGCACTATTTACCAGTATGGATTGATACAGTAAAATATTGTATTTTTTCCTGTTATTATATTTGTTTGTATATTAACAACATTTTTGCAGATGGAGAATAATATGGAAACTATCAACAAGAGAGCGAAATCAAACTTTAAGTGGCCAAAACATCTGAGCAATTTTCTTCTGAAGTTCATGACGGAACAAGTTAGGAAAGGTATGAAATCTGGCCAAGGTTTCAAGAATCAAGCCATAATTGCAGCGGTTAGGGCGATAAGTGATGAATATCATGTTCAAGTCATGGTTCTGAAACTCGGACTCGGACTCGGACTCGGTTGGCTCCGGAGACTCGGAACTCGGACGACTCGGACAAGACTCGGACGAGTCAAAAAAAAAACTCGGACGATTAGTAAAAAAATCGGAAAAAATAGAAAAAAAATAGAAAAAATTATTTTAAAAATAGATAATCATTCATAAACATGATACACACAAATTCAACTAATAAAATCCAAATTTTTATAATGAAAAGTGAAGTATGTCTAGTATGGCTAGTATGACTGAAATAAAGTATGTACTGTAAAATCTTTATGCACTGTAAAAATGAAATTGAAGGATGTGTAAAATAAAAACAATTTGTATAGAACTACAATCTATTTTAATATAACAATCTTTAAAAAAAAAAAAAAAATCACATCTCATATGCAAAATATCGAATCTGGATGGTATGTATGTATATTTGTAAATTGTAAGACTATCCTTAAAACTTTTAGTTTCTTTTATTCGATTTTCATAAATTTAGGAGTAAAATAAAGACAATTTTTAAATATCGAATCTGGATCGGAAAGTCGGATTTTGTGAAAATGTTGTTTTATTAATTAAAAAAAAATTAAAAAATTAAAAAAAAAAACACAAATGCAAATTACATTATATTATATATAGTAAAGGCAAATTACATTATATTATATATAGTAATACTTAATTAATTAAAAAAGATATACATCATAAAATAAACTAGTGCAAAAAATTATAACGTGCCGGTTGCATGATCTCGTTATTATCATGCTCATTTTGATAATATAAAATAAAACCTTTAATTAATATCATAGTTTACTCTATTGCTCTTTGAGTCTTTGTATGTGAGAGAAAAAATATAAAATACAACATTTAATTAATATCATACTTTACTCTATTGCTCTTTGAGTTTTTGTATGTGAGAGAAGAAATATAAAATACAACATTTAATTAATATCATACTTTACTCTATTGTTTTTTTGAGTCTTTTTATGTGAGAAGAAATATAAAATATAACATTTAATTAAATATCATACTTTACTCTTGCTATTTGAGTTTATGTACCTGAGAAGAAATATGAAATACATTATTTAATTAATATTACACTTTACTCTATTTCTTGGTCACGGGAACTAGACCAAGTCTCAGGTACTTATTACCTTTCTTCCTCAAAAAGACTAAACAGCCCTCAACCCGTACATCAAGTCTAGCTGACCCCTACACATAAGTGCTCAACTCAACAGCACGCCATTACCTTTCTTCCTCTCTTTGTCCCAAGTTCTCAAACTCGCGAAAATGGCAAAAAAATAGAGAATCGGCAAACTAAAAAGTCGGATCCGAGTTATCCGGCCGAAACTCGGCTCGGCTGTGTCCGAGTCCGACTCAACTCGGCCGAGTTTTTTTTTACTCGGCCGAGTCTCAGAACCATGGTTCAAGTCTCTGAAAATAAAGTTACGAACCATCTTAGAACTCTTAGGAGCAAATGGAATCAAATAAAAAAGTTGAAGGATATGAGCGGCACCGGATGAGATGATAGAGAAAAGAAGATTGTTATGGATGATGCCGAGTACCAAACATACATCAAGGTAATTATCATATTGAATAATCAAATATAATAAATATATTTTGCTAATGTATTTTCATAATGTAATATCTTAGGCACATCCGAATGATGATCCTTACATAAATAAGCCGATTGAGATGTTTGAAGAGATGTCTATAGTTTGCGACAATGATGCCGCAACTGGCCTATACGCTAAATCATTGCATCCAACTTCCACCCCTCTTGGTACCCCAATGCGGACTTCTTCAAGGTCAGCCCTTAATGATAGTAATGATATAGGATTGGAGAACTACGATTTCTCTGAAATTGGAAATAATGTTATGGGTGATGGAAGTTGTCCCGAGGGGAGTCCTCTCGAAGCTCAGAATTTGAGTCCTGACACGTTAATAAGGAAGGATTCAAGTACTACAAACAACGCAAGGAAGAAGAGGAAAAGAGATGAATCTCCTCTTCAAGCCGAGGTAACTCAAGTAGCTAATAGCATTGCGCGCATTGCCGATGCATTGGATAAGGACAAAGAGTTCGATTTTGCGCGTTTGGTGGCGGCTGCGATCTTGACTATGGGAGAAAAGTTCCCAATGCCCGTATTGATATCGGCAAGTCGATATTTAGCAAAGCATCTTTGTGAAGCACATATCTTTCTAAATTATAATTCTACTTATCAAGAAGGATGGATTGATAACTTTGCGATGGAAAACTTTGGGCCCGGCGAAAACTAATAATAAGGTGTAGTTGATGGTTTATTTAAGTGTTGCATCAATTTTGTTATTTTATTTATGATGTAACCTAGTTTATATAATTGTTACGTCTCATTTTGTTATTTTGTTAGTGACGTAATCGTATGTTGCAGTTATGCTGTATTTGTTTTTTTGAGATTAGCATTTGGTATTTTGTTATTAATTAAAACCTATTATATGCCATAATATTAAGTTAATATTTGGTATTTTGTTAATATTTAAATTATGGATGAATAGTTCAATGATGTGTCAGTATTATTTTTTTTGTTGGTTTTTTATGTATTTGAGTTTTGATTATTCTGAAGATCATATTGAAAGTGTATGTGTGTATGAATTTTGATGACATGATGAACTGTAAATTTCAGTTGTGCTAATCCAAACATAAAAAGTTCAAATTGCGATAATATATGATTCTATCATCCAAACATAATAAATGACATTGCAATACAGGAGTACAACATGCGGTAGATCAATTTCTCCTTGTATATCCCAATGCAACTATCCAAACACCCCCTAAATCAAATACTGAAAATTTCGGCCATCATGAAGATGAAGAGAAAATATGTTGTTAGATTTCGGTCATAATGAAATCCGGCCACTGTACAAGGAAGATGAGAAAATAACCTGGGAGGGGGGCCCACCTTCTAGGTTTCTCTAGATCTAGAGATTTTTGATTTTTTTTTTCTTTCTTTCCTTCGTAGCCGTTAGAAAAAAATTATTATATATAATAAACATATATCTTATATTTTTTGAAATTATCGTAATGTCGTATTCTTGGTGCATACAAATATCTGTATGTATACTCGCGCAACATACGTCATTAGAAATGACATATACATATATATAGGGCTAAATAAAAACGTAAATATTAAAAAATAAGTCGGTTTAGACTGGTCCGAATAATTTGTATAGGAAGCCATAAATTATATATCAATGCATAAAACCAGGGGCGGAATCAAAGGGGGACCAAGGGGAGCCTTGGCTCCCCCATGATTTCTAGAATTTTTTATTTTATATTAGTAGAATATTTTATCAAACCTTATATATGAATTTTAATTTTATAGTAAACATCTAGAGAGCAACAAAATTGTAAAAAAGCAATGCAAATGGCTCAGGCCCAATTTCAATGGATGATAAAAGATGGGAATATTTGTATATCAGTATTATACTTTTTTTTTTTGACGGAGGAGGCGATTGCCTCGTTCGAATTTTGCATTAAATAAAGTAGTTTCAAAACATTACAATCAAAATTTTGAAAAAGAAAAAAGAAAAGAAAAGAACAAAATAAATTTGCCCCACAACCTAACTTCTCATGCTATCATAGAGATACATGTAGTTATTTGTCTAAAATATATGATGTCCTAAACTTTGGTTAAAAATCAACAATTAGCACTCCACTTGATTGCATCGTCATAAATCATCTTTGCTAGAAGAGGGGTCGAAACGGCTTTGAAGGAGAAAATTCTTCTATTCCTTTCTTTCCAAAGATTCCACATTGTCGCCAACCACACCGTACCCCATTTAGAATTATGATTCTTATCTCCTTTTTTTTTGTTGCTTACCCAAAATTGGACGAGGTCCTCAACTGGTCTTAGAGTAGGAAGGTTGAACATATCGGCTACGGTGGTCCAAACTCGAAATGAATAGGGGCAAGATAAAATTAGATGATTAACATCCTCCCTATGTTGCGCACACAAGGAGCACACCTCGTTATTCGGCCAACCCCTTTTTTCCAAATTAACGGCCGTTAAGATCCTATCATGAATTGCTAGCCAACAAAAAAAACGTACTTTGCTAGGTGCCTTAATCCTCCATAAATGAATGTTCCACGAGAATATTATTCCGGGATTTATAAGAAAGTTGTATGCCGATTGAGTCGTAAAATTTCCATGCGTTGTCCAAAATCAAGAAGCACTTGAAGAGATTTGGTTGGGATTTGGGTTAGGTCGGATAGAGATCGTGGCAAAGTGAACGAGACGACGGAGATCTTTTACAAAGAACGAAATGTGTCTATCAGAGACGGAGTTGAGATCTTGTATAGCGGTTATGTCATAGAAATCCTTAAGTGTAGATGACCAAATAGAGTCCGAGAGGAAAGATATTTTTGTAAGCGCCTTCAAGAGCAAGGCATCATTTTGCGTTTTAATATCGTGAATCCCCAATGCCCCATTTTTTTTTGGCAAACATACTTTATCCCAAGACATCAAGCAATGACCGCCTTTACAAATTTTGTCCCCTTTCCAAAGAAACGACCTCATTATTCTTTGTAGTTCCTTTACTAGCCACGACGGAAATACGAAAGCTTGCATGAAATATGTTGGGATTGCCTCAAGGACGGATTGAACCAAAGTGAGTCTACCACCCGACGATAGTAATTTTCCTTTCCACCCGGCCAACCTCGAGTTTATTTTATTGATCAAAGGGAGAAAATGTATTTTTCTCGGTTTCCTAACCGAAAGCGGGAGACCAAGGTATTTAATAGGTAGTGTTTTTTTAGGGCATTGTAAGATGTTACCTATCAAATCGTGAAACTCGTTGGGGATTGAAATCGGGACAAAAGAGCTTTTGGATTTGTTGATCTCCAAACCCGTAATAGTCGAAAAGGTATCCAATGCTTGTGCAACCAATTTCAAATTGTCCGGATGCGCTTGAACAAAAATTATAGTATCGTCAGCGTATTGGAGCGCTCTAGGTGCAAGCAAAGCCGAGCCTCTTAAAATAATGGAGACATTCTTCAAAATCATTTGAAGAGCATCTACAACAATATTAAAAAGGAGAGGCGAAAGCGGGTCTCCTTGACAAAGCCCCTTTTGATGAAAGAATGAGTCGCCCTCGGCCCCATTGACCCTCACGGTCGAGCTCGAAGATACTAGGAGGCTCCGAATCCAATTGATCCATTTGTTTGGGAAGCCTCTAACTTCCAAAATTTTCAAAAGACACGGCCAAGAAACACTATCAAAAGCCTTTGAAAAGTCCACTTTTATCATTACCATAGGAATATTTTTCTTGTGATAATAATTGAGCATTTCTCGAGTTGCCAAAAACGTGTCCATAATAGACCGTTCTTTGATAAAAGCGGTTTGATACTTGCTTATCAAGGTTGGCATAAACGGTTGTAATCGATTAGCTAGTATTTTAGTAATTAATTTGATCGGAGCATTGATGATGCTAATAGGTCGAAATTCTTCAATGCATTCGGCCCTTTCTTTTTTTGGCAATAAAGAAATGGTTGCTTTATTAAAAAGATATAACGCTAGTGAACCATTATAGAAATGCTCGATCAAGCGTGTGAAATCCTCCTTTATAATATCCCAATAGGTTTGGAGAAATTCCGTCGGCAATCCATCGGGGCCGGATGCTTTTCCCTTCTTCAAGCTAGAGACGGTTTTTGAGATTTCGGCCTCACTAATTGGGGCAATCAATGAATCTAAGCCATTCATTTTAGTAGGATAAAGAAGCATTAAGTCCATCGAAGATGGTAGAGGTTCGGCCGCCGTGCCCAATTGTTGTTTATAAAAATCCGAGAAGAGCGAAAGAATTTGAGATGAATCGGAAATTTCTTCTCCATTTGTAAGAATCATACCGATATGATTGTACATTCTCTTGGATGAGGCAATTGCATGAAAAAATGATGAATTATTATCTCCCAATTTAAGCCACTTACTATTGGATCTTTGAAACCATTTTAATTCTTTTATTTGTACCAAGTTATAAATTTTCTCTTTTAAGTCTTTTCTAAGTTGGATTTCGCAATTCGAGAGATTTCTTCTCTCTTCTAACCGATCAAAAAATAATACTAATTCTTTACAAGAAAAAAGAATTGAGTTTTGAGAGTGGAAGGTTAGATTCGCCCAATTTCGAATTTGTGTAGAGAAATTTTGTAGCTTTGAAAGGTATAATTTGGCCGCACATCTTCCTAAATAAGATGAGGACCATGTTGAAATAATAAAAGGCCGAATATCTTCGTGATTCATCCAAAATGTCTCAAATTTAAAAGGCCTATGGTGCCGAGAGTTGTTTTGAGAAATGGAGAATAATAGGGGGGAGTGGTCGGACATTGGCATGGGGAGATCCTTGGTCGAAGAGATAAGGTTGGATAGAAGGAAATGATTCGAGATTAAGATCCTATCCAACTTCGAGAAAGTCGGGTTTTCCCTTTTGTTGGACCATGTAAAACGTCTACCAGTTAAGGGAACCTCTATGAGTTATAGGTCATTGATCGTGCGATTGAAGTTGTTTATAATAGAAGTATCGTGCGAGGATGAGGTTGATTCATTAACGTTTCTAATGATGTTGAAATCGCCTAGAACTATCCATGGGATAGCGGGGTCCACATTTATTTCTCTTAATTCATTCAAGAAACCTTCTTTATGCAAATCCTCGGAAGGACCATAGATATTCGAGATACAAAAGGTGAAACCGTTAGGTGCTTTTAGAATCACGTTTAAACTCGAGGGAGTGGAGAAAGAATGTACTAATGAAAACATATTTTTCCAAGCCGTAATCATACCCCCTCTTGAGCCGGATGACCCTTTAAAAGAGAATTGCGAGAAAGACGAAGGGCAAAACCTTGAAATATCGAAAATACAAGGAGATTCCATCTTAGATTCTTGAAAACATACAATATTACATTTAGAGTCTAAGACAGTGTCTTTAACGACGCCGCATTTTTCTTTACTACCCAAACCCCTCACATTCCACGAAAGTAGCGCACAAAAGTTGTATAACATAATAAAAAGATAAAGAACTACGAAGATAAGAGATGACATGGCCATTATGTCAATCGACATAACCCGTCTCTTCGTCATCGTAATCTACCAAGTCTATGTACTCATCTTCCTCTTCCTCATGATCTTTTTCGTGATTAATTGCTTTTACAATTTTATTAGAAATGTCAACGACATTATCAAGATTAATAGTGATACTATTTTTAGAGAGAGGATTATCAGAATGAGAGGTCTCTTTGTTATAATTGGGCTTACTATCACTTAAGCCACATAAGATTTGCACCTTCGCAATTGATTCAAGTGTAATTTGTGTTGGATTATCCAGTTCTAATTGTAAGGCTTTTAATAATTGGATTCTTTTATTTTTATGGTTAATTGTATTAGTTGATCTCGATCTATTAGTTTTTGAAATATTCATGGGAGAAGAACCATCCGAAAAAATTGTCTTCTTAATAATTCGAGATGATTTTCTTGTACTAACCCTCACTGGACCGGGGATAGATTTAAGTGGAGTAATTTTCTGAATTATATTTGGTGGAAAAATTTTCAGAGATGGGCTCGGATGCAATGTAATAGAAAGGCCCACTGCCCTTACCGAGTCTTTTTTTGAAGGAAAATTTTGAAATAAAGGAGGACCGGGGAAGCAAATATCTTCACTGAATTTTTCTGACTGAGTTTGGTTCGTGATGATTTCGAGAGGTGCTTCCTTTGCATGGAGCCCCAACGATTGAGATGGCTCATCATCGACCAGTTGTTTCCCCTTTCTTTTCCTCTCCACATTGTATTCTTTTTCTTCTCGAGTCAACATCTCATCTTCGCATGTCATTAATGCTAGCTCTTGACCTCGTCGTGGGCCGGTACCAGTAGGCGATCTTTCCAATTCGTTGGACAAATTCTGGCACGAAACGGCAGAATTAGCCAAACCATTTTCAGAAATTGGTAATTTTGTTGCCGTGAACTCCTGACCCTGGAATCGGGATTGGCTTTCCTCACCCAGATTTTCTTTGTTTTGAGTTTCTTCACCCAAATTTGTTTGGTTTTCTTAGCATAAGATGCACTAACGAAAACCTTCATAGCACTCTCAGGAACTAGATTACATTTAGACGGAGCAGCGAAATCTTGCGACTTGGAGGGATGTAGTAAAGCTGATTTATATGAGAGGTTTTCTCTCTTTAACAAGGCAGGACCCTTTATGAGATTGGTTTGTTGACAAATCTGTGTTACTCCTCTTTGTGTTTCAAAGAAGTTTTCTCTATTTTTGCCATTAGCCTTTTCAGAGATCATGGTATGCTTGTTACTGAAAGCTCTACATATTGCTTTCACATGTCCCAGTTTTTTACAATAGAAACAGCGGATTGGTTCTCTACAGTTTTGTCTCAGATGATCCTTCGCGAAACAACGAAAACAACGCTTGACTCGAGCACCATTCGTTGTAGTCTTGGCCTGACCTGAGGTGGTCTTGTTGCCATCGCGTGTCCTCGTTCTTCGCTGAATGGTTGTCCATCCACCCTCGTCGGTGATTAGGAATCGAGATCCTTTAGTCTTGGAGGCAGGAATTTGGCCGTTCATCTTCCCCTCCTTCAAGAAGTATTTAACCTCTGCCTCTGAAACCGTCTGACCCATCACACCAGCAGCCGCATCCTCAGGGTATCTCACAGCAATTACCGGACAATCACAATGATGAACACAGTAATCACTCACACTCCCCAATCTCCCCTTCGCAGCTTTTCTAATCGCCCCAAATCCTCTTCTTCCCATGATCACAGCGTTAGGTCCAAGTCTCTCGATCTCAAGGCACAATCTCTCTTTCAAGTCGTGATCTTTGACGACATGGATCTTGAACGGGATCTTAGTAGCTAGGAGTGGTTGTGCGAGATCTTCTGCCTTGGCGGAGGTAAACGCCTCAAAATCTTCCTCACGCTTTTGAGCAGTCACGTCGGAAGGATTTACAGAAACATCGTCGGAGCCCCAATCGGCGCCGTACAGGCCGGAGGTAGGACGGACGTGGAGTAGAATGACGGAATCGCCTGGTCGGAGGTAATTATCCACAGCCCAGCGGAGTGCATACGCACTTTCATCGCTCAGATCGACCGCGATTCCGATGCGACGGTGGCCCGAGTCGGAGCTGGAGTCCATCGAGTTAGGGTTTCGCCCGAGCTTCGAGTTAGGGTTTCGCTCGAGTCGTTACCATTCAGTATATTATTTTAGCCTCAGATCCAGTATTATACTTTATCATTCACGTTTCTTCCCCAATACTCCCAACGCTGGTTAGTGGTCCCTGTTTTTTCCTCTTGAAACCCCCACCGATTTTTTCAAAATTACCCAAAATCTTCTTCAAATTAGAAACAAATTAAAAACAAGATAGGACAAGCAAGTAATATCTTCAAGTATCTTAAGATTCTCAAGGTGAGTAATTAATTTTATAATACTTGTCTTAAATTTTTAAGACCTAAAAATAAGAAGAAAAATTAAAGCTAATTGTTTAAATTAGAACAATTATTTGAGAATTTTCATGTATGAATAATATAATTGCAACAAATGTTAGTTTTTAGTTGAAAACAATTCAAATCTTACATTTTTAATATAGATTCATAATTTTATCTTATGTTGTTCTTATTTTTAGGATAGATTATGTCAAAAAGAAAAACGATCGACTCGTTCTTCAATAAAAGCCATAAAATTAGTGTCAATTCTCAAACAAGTGGATCAAGTGCTCCTTCTTATGTCATGCCAAGTAATGAAGGAAACCTAATGAGCGAGCAATCTCCGGTACCTTCTCAATCTCAACAACATATTTCTCAAGTTCCAATAATTACTATGGTTGAAATTAATACCGGGGATGGCACAATCACAATAGAACGTGATCCCGGTAAGCGGTCTCCAATTTGGGAATACCCGATTAATTCACAAGATCTAGCTCGAAGGGCATATATAATGCTCGGTCCATACCAACCAAATGATTGCGAATTTAAATTTTCTGGACCGGAAAGTCACCCACGTCGATTTCAACCTCATTGGTATACAAATTTTCCATGGTTATAATATTCACCTTATTACCACAAAGCATATTGTTTTTTTTGCTATCTATTTTCAAAGAAACCAATGGGAAAATGCGAGTCGGATACTTTTACGGTTAAAGGATTTGAAGTTTGGAGAAAAGTTAATAATGGAAAAGAATGTGCTTTTTTGTGTCATATGGGAAAAAATAGTAACTCGGCACATAATTTTTCTATAAGTTGTCATGAAAATTTGAAAAACCAACCTAGAAATATTCAACAAGTAATAGAAAACCAATCGAACAAGGAAATATTAGATGGCCGATTGCGGCTTAAAGCATCCATAGATGCAATTCGTTGGCTAACATTTCAAGCTTGTGTATTTAGAGGGCACGATGAAAGGAGTAATTCTAAAAATAGAGGAAATTTTCTTGAGATGTTAGAATTTTTGGCTTCATACAATGAAGATGTTAATAAGGTTGTTTTAAAAAATGCCCCTAAAAATGCAACTTATACTTCATCTTTAATTCAAAAGCAAAAATTCTTCTTGGCCCCCCCTAATTTTGGACTCTAGTTCCGCCCCTGCATAAAACACATTTCTTTTACGGAAAATGTTGTACATCCCCTACTCTCCTCCCCCCCAAGCCTTGATGACGTGCATAACGATTAACACCTCAAGAATTAACACACAAATACATGATTTAGCATCTTAATTTGCGCTTTTAGTATATTGTTTTATGATTGAACACCCAAATAAGGTGTTAAATCATGTTTTATGTGTTAATTCTTAAGGTGTTAATTTTTATCCATGTCATCAAGGCTCCAAGTGTAGGTTGGGGGATGTACATTACTGCTCTTTTTTTACTACGAAGAATCAAATTATCATGTTTGACCTTGACTCTGTGTTCTTCTTCAATGTCGGCACAAGACATCCTTCTTTTTTTTCTGTCCCAGTTGTTCGTCGTGGAAAAATATGATCTTCTGATACAATTTCTTTATTGTAAAATTGCACGCTTCAGAAGTCTCAACAATTAAAATCCAACGGAAACATTTATATTCTGCCATTCTGGAGTCTTGGACTAATATTATAGAGAAAAAAAACAAACATTATTAGCATCATTTTATGATGGGTAAACAAAAAATTGTAATAGTAATTTGAGGCAAAAATATTAACACCAATTAAGACAGCGCAAGAAAAAAGAAATAATAATAATAATAATAATAATAATAATCCGACTAACGAAAAAACTATTTCGAAATAGCAGGAGACCCGATAGGAACCTCTCAGGCCGGGGTGTCCGCCAGAACGTTGAATTGCATCATGATCAATGATCACCGAGGGTATGCGGAGGAGAAAATAGACGAGCAAGAATTTCAGTATTAAATGCACAACAAAAGGAATCCTTCAATTTCAAACCGACCACTACTAAATCAATGATAAATTAGTCTTCATTTTGAGAGGGAAATAAGACTCAGCAAATGAGTCTCCAATTTTTTTGTCGAGGTAATATCAGGTTTCTAATGAGGAATTTAATTTATAATTTTATATATGAAACGATATAATAAATCCAACTAATTTGGGATAATATTACGTTATATAGGCTTCAGATCTCACAATCTAAGATACTCTCTTCTTTTTCTTTCGTATCCAATCACGATCATATGATACCTTTGTGTGGTACAGAACATAATTATACAATTAACTAATATCTTAATTGTGCATTATTTGTACAAAACAAGAAATACAAGAATACGTAACAACATCATAAAGAAATACTTCTTCTTGTACACGGTTGAGTGTTGACAATAATCTCGAGATGCATTGACAAATTCACAAGATAACATATAAAAAGAAAAATCGTAAAATCTGTATATAGGCAAAAAAAAAATAGAGTACAAGACAAAAATAAGGAAATCAACTTCTTCTGGTAAACCAAGAACCCCGTTCAATTATTTATTTATCCACACGAGTCCACGACAAAATTCAGTTAAGCAGCAAATAATCCAAAATTAACCAGTCATGAAGGATGAAGGTGCAAGAAGCAAAAGTACGAACGAGGCGCCGACAAACAAAGCCATCTGAGCAACGGTCACGGAAAAAGACATCAACGTCTCTACGAATATACGGACAACGACAGGAGCCGCCACGGGTACACCGGCAGCGGTGCACTTAGAAATATACACGAGAGCCAATCCCATGAGGAGAAGCATCAAGTTTAAAATGAGAAAAGACATGGTGCCTAACTCGACCAGACCGTCGGGGAAGTAGATGCATGACGTGATCGGAAAGATCGGGTATGGGTACAGAAAAAGTCCGATGACGAGGTTGAAAATGGTGAGAGCACCGACGAAGATGGCAAGAAAGATCACGATGATTGGGTTTGGTCCAGCCAATCGGATGAATTGCGTCGGAACTGCATTCAATTGGTTGATGATTCCTCTCATCATGTGGTCAGATCAGATGAGAGAGAGAGAAAGAGAGAGAGAGCTTTGAAGTAGTATTGTGGGTTGCTTCAGCAATAATTTTGGTGCTTAATTAATTTGGACAATTTTGATTTTGTCGATGAAGATTAAAGATTTCCAAGACGAGGCCTGAGAGCTGGATCCAACCAGACTAAACTGTACTTCCCAGTTCCAATCCCAGGCGAATTCACTAGTTCGGTCCATGCTTCGTGGAACCGGACAGTCCGAACCATTATATAAGGACTTCTCTACTTACGAATACGACGATACGATAATTTTAAAAAAATTCACGGATACGAATATAATTATATAGCTATTATTTAATATATTTATTTTGTATGTAATTAATAAATAAATAATAAATTAAATATTTGACAATAAATAAAATCAACCTAAAAAGACAAGTATCAAAAAATTATTCTAAATTTATTTTAAAAGTATCTACAATTAATTTATAAATATCATATATAATTTATTTAAAAATATTATAAATCAAAATATATAATGAGTCAGAGTATACTAATTTATTTAAAAATTGAGTATCCCAGCCGTATCCTGCCGTATCTCCGTCGTATCCGAAAAAAATAAATATTAAAATAATTAGATACGCCACGTGACGTATACGATACGTATCCGAACCGTATCGTATCCGTATCTGTATCGGATATCCGTATCCTCATGATACTTCTGTATTTTTTAAGTATCCGCGTAACATAGCTTCTCGAACATCTTAATTGAATTAAATTATGTTGAGAGCATATATGGTGCTCCCCAATATCCTCCCGAGGTTGCAGATTGAATCATCATGACCTCGACGCGTTAATGGAGGACACCTGTCAATTGTCTCCAATAATTTACATGCATTAACCAGTAATGACACGCCGTCCTGCTGAAAAAAATTCAATTTTTTTTTTAATCTCTCTGCTTCCATTTGTCCCACTCAACACACACTTGACACATACCACATACACAATCTCTCTCACACAAACACCCCCAACTCGCGCAGAAATCCAAAACCCTAGCCGAGAGGCCGACGTCCCAACTCAGATGACTCATGGAGCTGGGGACGCACACACACAATCCCTCCCATTGGCGACCATAAAGCTCGCGACGCAGACGATGGAACTGGCAACGCCAACACACACCAAAACACGCACGTCTCGGACGTGGCGACCATAGAGCTGGCGACAATGGAGGTTTCTTCCAGGTAAATTTGACACGCAAGTCTCGCACACCTCCTTGCATTCAATTAATGGGACTTTTTCTGATTTGGGATATTTTTTGTACCATATTTGATTTCAATTTCTTTTTCATTATAATTAGAGGTGGCAGTCGGGCGGGTCGGGTCGGGTCATTTCGGGTTCGGATCGTTACGGGTTGCGGGTCGTTCGGGTCATCGGGTCGTTCGGATTCGGGTCTTTTCGGTTTTCGGGTCATTCGGGTTCGGGTCGTTCGGATTAGGATCATTTCGGTTTTCGGGTCATTCGGTTTTCGGGTCATTCGGGTTAGGGTCGTTTCAGTTTTCGGGCCATTCGCCTCGTGACTATTTTGATTTGTGGGTGATTCAGATTTCACAAAATTTGATTTCGAATCATTCGATTTTCCAAAAATTTAGTTTTCGGACAATTTCTGATTTATTTTATTGATTTCTATATATTTTAACAATAATATTTTAATTTTCGGGTCATTCGAGTCGTGAATTTGGTCATTCGGGTTTCGGTTAGTTCGGTTTTCGTGTCGTTCGGGTTTCGGGTCATTCGGTTTCGGGTCGATTTTGGGTTCGGGTCATTCGGTTTCGGGTCGATTTCGGGTTCGCGTCGTTGACTTTTCAATATTTTCGGATCGGGTCGGGTTCGGGTTCGGGTGGGTCGGGTCGGGTCATTTATTCGGGTCGGGTCAAATTTTGCCAGCTCTAATTATAATGGAATGTCAATGCAAACTTCTTGTCATTGTAATTGTAATTGACTGTCAATGCAAACCCTAGCAAAGATTTTATTCCTTGGAACTCGCGAATTTTGCATTAACAAGGTTAGAATTGATGAGAAGGAGACGACCAAGATGGCGCAAACCCTAGAGGCTCAATTCGAAGAAGCTCTCGATTCGCAAACCCTAGCAGCACACACACGACGGGACGACGCATAAATCCTAGCTGGAGCTAGCGAAACACGATGAGACGACACCCACAACGAGCAGACGAAGGAGATCGCGCCATGTGAAGGAAATACAGTTTCGGATCAACCATAAAAGTGTACACAAAGATAAACGAATGTAAGCGTATATTCGTGGTCATATCTTTCAGTAGAAAAATCCAATTTGAATGGTTCAAACTGGGTTAGATAGATAATAAGATTATCTACAACCTTCATGTAGAAATATATTTCATATGAACGAAGTATCAGTGTCGTTTCTATTAAATACCGAAAGGTGCAACAGTATGACATACAATTAGTAAAACAACAATAACATTTGCATACGAACTCCAATTGGGTCAGGCCAAATTGGGTTGGGTAGATAATAAGATTATCTACAATTTTCGTATAGGTTCATTTTCTGTCAGAGAAATTTACCAATTTCGTATGGACAGAATACTGAACAGGTTCATGCAATTTTCTGTGTGAAAGAGTATATATTGGATATACATGTCTTTTGGCCCATCCTAATCCTATGTGATATAAATAGAAAAATTCTCTCTCATCACTTAGGTGTTCATTCAGTCCAATCAATTCGTATTATTCAGAATAATCCAGAATATTGAGAGCCATCTTTCAAGAGAGTGAAAGAGTGTGAAGAGAGAGAAAATCGAGAAAAGGAGTTTTCCCGGTGTAGAGAATCAATCAATCGAGCAAGTTCGCCAGTGCTTCGTTTAGGCAGTTGCACCCGCGACTGACGAACTCTGACTCGAGGTGGATACAAGTAGAGGAGCGACACTTGTGGCTCTTCGGTTGTGGTCAACCCGAAGGAGAGAGAGGACGGTCAACGAGCGGTGAAAGACGCATGGTGTGGGACGCGCGGATTGTCACCAACGTGACAGGAGAAAGAAGACTAGTAATCAACCCTTCGTGTGCAATCAATTTTGCACTGGTATGAATCTAATCTTTTTATTTGCATCGCACCCTTCGAAGTCATGGCGTGATCTTGGATTAAGGGAACCGGACCGGGCCTACATATCCGCTGCGCGGGCTTGGGAACGGAAAGAATTCCCAACACCATGTACTGTTAATTTGCATGCTTAATTCGGGGGTGTTACTGTAGGGGACGATCGACTGAATTAACAGGTAATCCGGTCGCAATGAATTGGTATCATATTTTATTTCAATTTTTTCGGTTGTTTCAAAACGACTATGAATGAGTAATTACTTTTTTTGTGATCTTTTGTTAATGCAGGAGTTTATCGACGCGCGAGGCATTACCTGGGCTTGTAATTGATGGGTTGGGCAGGGAACCGGCAATGTTATCTTGTCGAAATTTTTTTATATAATTGCATTTATGCCCCTGGAAAAAACTCATTATGCAATAAATATATTCCATTACTTTTCGTGCAGTTTTGATGGTTTGATTTTTCTCGCCGCCTCTCTCGTTGTCTCTCTGTCGTGTCGAAGAAGGTGGGAAGACTTCACTCTTACCGCCTCTCTCGCTGAGTATATGTCATGAATAATATATCTTGTGACTTTTTGAAAAAAATTGTTAATTTCAGTTTTTAAATATTCACTTAGTAATTGACAGTTAGTGGGAAAGGAATGTGTTGGAGATTTTATATATTCGTTGTCATGTCGTGTCGTGTCGTGTCGTGTCGTGTCGAAGAACTGTAATATTCACCGCTAATTGACAGTTAATGGGACCGAAATTTTTTAAATATTTGTTTGCAAATTTTCTTTTAATTATTAGTTAATTAATTAATGACAGTCAATTAGTAATTGTTATTTCACTGTTAAAAAAATTTCAATTGGCTGTTAGTTAATTAATTAATTTCAATTGACAGTTAATTGGAAAGGAATGTATTTGGGATTTCGAACTGTTAATTAATTAATTTCATTAATTGTTATTTCTTTGATATTTGCTTGCAATTATTAATTACTATAATATTTGTTAATTGACAATCAATTATTAAGTAATTAATTATGTTGTATTTTATGATTAGAGAAATATAATATTTGTTTGTAAATTTGCATGAATACTAATTTAGAAAGAACTTTTGAAATATTAAATACTATACTTGTGTAAACTAAATGTGGAATAAATATTAGTGAGTTAAAAAAATTTGGATGACTTGAACAAAAAGTTTATTCAGTATTATACTTTTAACTTTTAATTATCATGTATTGTATTTTTAATTACTGTTCTTAACTTAATCTTATAATTATTGTTAATTATTATTTTTTACCGTTAATGGAAAATGAATTGGTTATAATGTTAATTATATTTAAGTTAATTATTAATTGGAAAATGGATTGTTAATTAGTTGTGTTGTGAAATTATTATTTTCATTAACTATAATTTTTATCTATTAATTGGAACGAAGTTGATTTGATTGTTAATTGAGTCCCAATTAACCAATAATACAAAGGTACATTAATTGAGTGAAAAAATTGAGTGTAAATTTGAGTTCATCATTTGATACTAAGTCCCCTCACGTAGGCCTATTCAATCATACTAATTGAGTTCACCAATTAATATTAAGTACATCAAAATTGATTATTTTTTTCTATTCCTGTGAGGAAGGAATATATTTTTTTCATTTTCAAAAATTAAAAAATCAAGTCTTTCATAAATAAATTCAATTATACATTTTTAAAGCAGGTCATGAAATAAGTAAACGTATTAACCAAACATGATAATAAATTATACCATGAAATGATAAGTATTGGCGTAAATTTTTTTGGCATAATTTATGTCAAGATATTTTTCAAAAGCTCCTTGATGTAAAATCTAAATGACACTCTCTTTCGAAAAAGAAAAAAAAGAATCTAAATAGCACTCTCTTAAAATAAAAATAAAAACTAAATAACAATCTCCAAGTCCTAATTTTTTTTTATCTTTCGTCATTTTCTTTCGCATTAAATTGAATGATATTTTCGATTTTCGATTAAGAATGTCAATGGCCCGTGTAATGTACTCATGTCATGTGCTTGCAATCACTTACATCCATCTAATTTATAAATTTTCACCTATAATTACATAATTTAGTTATTTAAATACTGTAACTATCTATATTTAAGAGGATTGAAATTTGTATAATTTATACAGTAGTTCAATAACAAATCATGATGGAAAAGAAATTAATGTAATCCTATAGTTCGCGGAAAAATAAATATGTTGGCATTATTGACGAAAATTTTGACATTTTTTTGAACAAATATACATTTTTCATGGCAACTTGGAATTACTTTATGAACAATAATGGCAACTAACTAGTGTACCAAAAATAAAATAGTATTATATATTTTTTGAACAAGATAAAATAAAAAAATATTTTCATAACAAATATTACAAATTATGCCCCTCACAACGTGGTGACACGTGGAGAGAGCTACATTTGCTTTTTAACTCCTTAGTTTTTTTATTTTTCAATTTTGATCTTTTTTTTTGGATAAATTTGCTTTTTACCCTTATTTCTTCATTTTTTAATTTTGATCCTTTTTGGGTAAATTTTCTTTTTATCCTATTTTTTTTTTCTTTTTCGATTTTGATCTTTTTTTTATTTGCTCATTTCGCATGGATATGTATGAAATTTTTTAAGTTCAAATTTATACGAGATTTCAGATAATTTGTCATGTGCCCGTTGTATCCATCTGACACGTTGTGATTTTTTAATAGATCATTATTAATACATCTATTGGCATTAAAGATATTTGTGAATATTGTCATGATTATATTAATCGAGTTCGAAAGCACCCGCGCAAATGCTATTTAAACAAATTATATCAGAAAATAGTATCCGTGATAGACTAATTTCATGAACCTTATGTATCTATTGACATCATGATATTTGCAAATATGTCATGATTAGATTAATATTGTTGAAACGCACGCGTGCTAATTCTATTTAAATAAATTATATAAAAAATATGCAAGAAATAAATATGTTGTCCCGCGCAATTATGCGGGGACAAACCTAGTTTAACTGAATTTGAATTTAATTAGTATTATATAGGAAATGTTTTCAAAATAACCAAGTTGGAAAACATTATACCCGAAATAACCAAGTTTTGAACATAATTCCCAAAATGTCTTTTGCGAGGTTCCGTACCTCGCCAGGCGAGCTATCATTCAGCGCCTTTTTTTACGGGAGTAATTAAGGTGGGTAAACAAAGGCGATGAACGAAACTTCGCCAGGCGATGAACCAAACATCGCCTTTTTTCAAATCCAAGAAAAACAATTAATCCCCTCCAAAATGCACCTGCCGAATTCTCTATTATTTGAATTATTATATTTAATTAATGTGATAATTACAAAATATAATTAAATATTCATTAAAATTTATTCAAATTTAAAAATTCGAACGAATATTAATTATGTATTAAGTTAGCAGCTAATATGTAATGGTTACTATTTTAATTAAATATACTAATTAGAGCATATAAATATTATGATAAAATGTGGATAATTTCGGTTCGTATATTTAATTAAAATGATAAGCAGTACATGTTTGCTGTTAACTTAATACGTAATTAATAACGGTTCGAATTCATAAATTGGAATAAATTTTACTGAATATTTAATTATATCTTTTAATTAGCACGTAAATTAAATGTAATTGTTTGTAATAGAGGATTCGGCAGGTACAATTTGGGTGCAATAAAAAAAAAATCTTTTTTCAAACGTGTGTCAGTACTAACTTTTAAAAAAAAAAATCACTCTCCCCATAATATACCTGCCGAATCCTCCATTACAAACAATTACATTTAATTTACGTGCTAATTAAAAGATATAATTAAATATTCACTAAAATTTATTCCAATTTATGAATTCGAAGAATTATTAATTTTGTATTAAGTTAACAGCCAACATGTACTAGTTATTATTTTAATTAAATATACTAATTAAAACATATAAATATTATGATAAAATGTGGATAATTTCGGTTCGTATATTTAATTAAAATGATAAGCAGTACATGTTAGCTGTTAACTTAATACGTAATTAATAATTGTTTGAATTCGTAAATTTTAATAAATTTTACTGAATATTTAATTATATATCTTAATTATCAACATAATTGAACGTAATAACTAAATAATGAATAATTCGGCGGGTACATTTTGGAGTAGAATAAATTTTTTATATATTTTTTTCAAAGCATGTCACGTGTCAGATATTAAAAAAAAGAAAAAATTTATTGTACTCCAAAATGTACCTGCCGAATTATCTATTATATAGTTATTACGTTCAATTATGTTGATAATTAAAATATATAATTAAATATTCAGTAAAATTTATTCAAATTTACGAATTCGAACCATTATTAATTACGTATTAAGTTAATAGCTAACATGTACTGCTTATCATTTTAATTAAATATACGAACCGAAATTATCCACATTTTATCATAATATTTATATGTTCTAATTAGTATATTTAATTAAAATAGTAACCATTACATATTAGCTGTTAAATTAATACATAATTAATATTCGTTCGAATTCTTAAATTTGAATAAATTTTAATGAATATTTAATTATATTTTGTAATTATCACATTAATTAAATATAATAATTCAAATAATAGAGAATTCGGCAGGTGCATTTTGGAGGGGATTAATTGTTTTTCTTGGATTTGAAAAAAAGGCGATGTTTGGTTCATCGCTTGGCGAAGTTTGGTTCATCGCCTTTGTTTACCCACCTTAATTACTCCCGTAAAAAAAAGGCGCTGAATGATAGCTCGCCTGGCGAGGTATGGAACCTCGCAAAAGACATTTTGGAAATTATGTTCAAAACTTGGTTATTTCGGGTATAAAGTTTGGTAACTTGGTTAGTTTGAGAAAATTTCCTATTATATACTTCATGACAAGCAGGAGGAATCTGTGTAAGATCATGTGTTTGCCGAATAATATATATCTAGTGATTCAATATATTTTATCCGTATAACAGTATAAATTTTATTATTTTTTCATCCCACTTTCTTTTTTGCAATTTTAGTGAATAATCTTTATTTGTTCTCCCCCTTAAACTCAATCAAACTCAATCAAAATCTTCCAGTGATTACAAGTATTAAATAAATATAATTATATATGTAGTACCGTTATTGGAAATATATTATCAAAAATAATTATTATATCTCCGAAGTCAATACTATAATTTCAAAGATACATACAATATATTTCAAAACATCGTATTAAAAAAATATATAGATATTTATTTCTTATTTATATATTAGTTTCTTCAACATAAGCCTGGCGTATCTCTCAAAGTCTCCATATATATTTCTTTAGCAAATAGTTTGCATATATCTCTTTTAGGAAAATCATGTTCTATGTGTGTTATCGGAGAAAATTAACAGTAACACCCTATATTATATATAGCCTAATAAATAATTACCTTAAATTTAATAATAATAAAAAAAAATCAAATTACGAGATGAAAAGGGGCACACGCATTATGCAATCTCTTGGAAATTTCCTCTCCCTCCACGGACCAAGTATCCGAGTTTCCTCGAATTTGAGGAATGTTTTGTACCAAACCAATACGTTTTTCATTGAATTGAACTCCCGAAATTCATTAAATAAATAAACAAAGGTACCAATATTTACATAAATTCATGCATTCGAGAACACAATATTGAAAAGAAAAAAAAAAAGAGGGGGGGGGGGGGGGGGGGGGGGGGGGGGGGGGGGGGCAAGGTCTGAATTGAAAATGGAGAGGGTTTATTAGAGAAAGAGGAATTTTCAAAAAAAACTCTTATTTCTTTGGATATTCTAAAAAATCCCCTATTTTTTTTTAAAACTCCAAAAAACCTTCTCTACCAAACTTTTATTTCTAAATATCCCCTGTAGAGATTAAAAGTAACAATGCATGGTATTAAAAAAAAATTTACCAAAATATCCTTCTATTTTTATATTTATATTTTTCTTTTTCTTTTTCATTAATTTTATTAGTTTTAAGAAAAATCATAAATAATTTTTAACATGTAGTGATTTCACAAAAATAAAATTGTTAAAATTTGTGTTTGTATAATTTTAATATTTCATTTATTATTCATTAAAATCTAACATCAGATAATAATAAAATAAACACCTTGAAAATATATTGATTGAAAAATATTTCTTTAAACATCTATTTTTTTTTCGTTCTTCTTTTATGTAATTTTTTTAATAGTTTTTTATGATATTTTAATTTTTAAATATTTACAAGATGTTCTTTTAATATTGTTCATCTTATTATTATTATATGTCAGTTTTTCAGGAAAAATGTATAAAAGTCAAATATATATAATGTATGAAATATTAAAATTATATAACTATAACATATTATAATTATTTTTTAAAATTATTATAAGCTAAAAAAATTTTAGGACTTTCTTAAAATTAATACAAATACCAAAAATATTCATTTAATTACTGCATATCCAAAAAGAAGGGTATTTTGGTCATAAAAAAAATTAACACCATCCATGATTAATTTTAACTCCATAGGAGATATTTGAAAATAAAAATTTGGTAGAGTGATTTTTTTGGAGTTTCCAAAAAATAGGGTATTTCTAGCATATCAAAAAAGATAGGTTTTTTTTTTTTTTGAAAATTTTCCTTAGTACCCATTCGGCAGCACATGAAATAATGGAAGAGTGGAAGAGTGGAAGAAAACTAATTCTATTTTATTCTAATGATGTTCGGTATATTAAGTGGTAGAAGAGTGGAAGTAAAAATCAAATTAATATTTTTTATTGAAAAAGATAAGAGAGAGGAAGAGAAAAAAAAAATTGTATTCCATCTTCTTCCACTCTTCCACATTTTTCATAAAATAAAATAGAGTTAAAACCAATTTATTTTATTTTCTTTCAATCTTGTTCGGCGGAATATAATTATATTTTTCACTATCTTTCATTATTCCACTCAAATCTTATGTTGCCGAACGAGCACAATAGTGAAAGAAAAGCAAAGATTAATAGAACAATAAATATCTACCTACGAGTTTTCATCAAAAAAAATAATAATAATAATGTATGAGAGAAATAAACAAAAGAGTAAAGACCACCACATTGCATGGTCCTCAAAGTTCAGTGAGAAAGAATTAAAACTCTCAAGCCCAAAATGCAAGGCCACATTTTGTGGCCATGTTGCAAATTCTGTTTTTTTAAAAACACAACTAGTGTCAAAAAGAAATCTGCAAAAATCTGCAAATTGTTACAGTATTAATTGAGTGCTTTCTGGTTTCCAAATTTCATTGATTATCATTAATAAAATATTTTTTATTTTCATGATTAATCATTTTTCTTTTTTAGGTTTAAAACCGTAATGTAAAATCTAACCCAATTCCAAAACGAAAATCTGGTGATCGATTTAAAAGAACTAACTAGGTTTTATTTTACTCATAATGAATTATATGCAGAAATACTTCAAAAAATTATATGTATAACACGACGAAACAGGTTTACGCATCATCATGGTATTTTTTTATAAATTAGGAGACATTAAAACTTTGGGATGTTATATATAATAAAGAAAGACCATAGCTGGTAAGCTCGAGCGGTTGGGTATCCACTCAAGTCTCAAATAGATGAGAAGTTCGAGTTTCGGCAAAGTCGATATTCCAAAAATTAGACGAGGGACAAAAATAATCCATCTTATATTCGTCAAAAAAATATATATATAATAAAGGAAGAGGGGTTATATTTTCCTACAAAACAGAATAAAAATAAAAATGTCATGCATTGTTCCATATGACCCAAAAACATTGAGAAAAAGAAAATTATAATTGTAATTGTAAGTGAACTTAATGTAGCCGTCGATGGTTTAGGGTTTAGGGTTTAGGGTTTAGGATTTAGGGTTTAGATCGCCATCAGCCGGTGACGTATGCCTGTTCTGTTTGTCAGTTTCGTCTGTCGTCGCAGCCAAGTTGAACTTACATAGCAGACAAATGCGGATACAACATGGGTGAGTTTATACAAACAATCTTTAAGATTTAACACTTTCGCCTAAATTATTGGATTTTGTCTAAATACATTTCATCCAATGTTGTAATGTCGAAAATCAGAATAGGTCGAAAATGACTAGTAATTTGGCAATTAATCGAAAAATTGGTCTTGAATATGTTGGTTGTCCAAATCTTCAATAATTTTGTATATAAACTCATATATTTACAACCCAATAATTAACATATTGCTGAACAAAAAACTAACATTACTAAAATGATAAAATTTAATACATCGTAACTTAATTATAAATAAAATTATCATGGTCAAAATTCCATACGAGACATAGATATACGGTATACCGTAAGATGAACTTCAAATAATACCCATCAAAATTGACGACATACCAAAATTTAAATAAAACATAAATATCCGAAAATATAACAAAGATGAGCACTCTGATAACTATCCAATTTTGAAGAAATAGTAAATTAATTTTTGAAATCACGACCATCACGTGATACGGTACTCTTCAATTAAAAATCAATTTCATTAAATGTCATGTTTGTTACATTTCTGAATTAATTAAATCAAATTCGTCATCCATAATCCTCCTTATCTTAGAATCATTATTTTAATTATTCAATCATGCAATGTGAAATTAAAATCGATTACCGACTTGAGGAATGAATTAAGAATTATCGGGTCGATAGATTGCTGACTTGAGAATAATCGATAACTAACTAGTCAATAATTAATCGAGACTTTCGCAACACTGCTAGTATCCAATTAGATCATTATCGTGTTTCAGTTTCGTGTCATTATTTTTGAACTTGAAAGTGTTAGTGTCAAAATATAAAAATTTACTCGACGAGCTGTTAATTATCAGATGATTGAGTACACGATACAAGATATGTGTTAAATTTTTATTGACATCGCATAAAAAATTAAAAAATAATAATCATGATTGGTGAATTATGTTTTCTTATAAAATAAAAATGTCAAATTCCTCCTCAAATTTTGATTATATCAAATTTATTTATTATTTTATTTCCTTAAATCTCTTCTTCCGAACTATCCGCAACACTGCCCCATGTAACCATGTTCTATGTTCATGCTTCCTGTCCGGTGGCCTTGGTCCAACATGTGCCTCTTTCATTAATCTGTCTTTCATCACTTCACATGTGCTATTCATTTCCAGATGGATTCTCTGCTATGTTGCGCGAATACTCAAAAAAACCGAATTTAGCCGTATCGTCGTATCCGTATAGTATCATAAATCATATGTTAAATTATCGTATCGCCGTATCCAATACGTGTCGCCGTATCGACTTATCGACATATCCGTGCAAGACAGATTCTCTGCCATTCTCACAGTATATGAGTATATCCGCCCTTGCAAATAATATTGCCTCACAAGTTACATCAAATGATGAAAATTAATTAATACAGTGCTGCCTCACATCAAATAATATAGAGGGCTTCTTTTTGTCAATAACAAGTTTGATTAGATATTCAGTAATGACGACATAATAGCGGAAAATTTATGATTAATCCTCAGATTCAATGCCCATTATTGATTTTGGGTAAATCTGATATGCCAAAAGCTTAAGAAGGATAATTATATTCGAAATTTTGGAAGGGTAAATATGGAAGTCCACGTATTTATTACTAAGAATATAAAATTGTTTTAGAATGCAGGATCTTCTGTTTATTTTTCAATCTAACTATATATGTGTAAGATTTATTTTACAGTGGAAATGTAAAATTGTGGCATGGTATATTTGCATGTACAGAATGAGGAACAGAAGAAGATGTGTATTAAGTAATTGTCTTTATTATTTGACTGAACTCTTCGAACAAACCAAAGAGAGGGAGGGAAAAGACCAAACCTATCTATCCCATCCATTAATGGAGCTTAGACATAAATTTATTACTCACATCTACTTGTCTCCCTATTAAACCAAACCAAGACAGAGATAGAGATAGAGATAGAGATAGCGAGAGAGAGAGAGAGAGAGAAGAGGGAAGAGAGCATTAATGGGTTGCTGCTGCAGCAAGAAGGAAGTAGAGAAGCAAAACGTTTCGAACAATGGTCGTTGGGACCCGCCTCCGGCGCCTCCCGAGGAGGAAATGGTGAAAGAGGTTCTCTCCGTCGAAACCCCCAAGCCCAAACCCAAACCCAAGTCATTTCCACCTCAGCCACCTCTCAATAAACTAGACCTTGATGAACTGAAAACCAACATAACCGAAGCTCCGGTCCCTGTACCAGAGACAAAGAAGAACTCCGACGAAAAGTCAAGAGTCTGCTTACCACTGGATGACCGGTCAGAGCAACCACAACCGTCAGATGAGGCCTGTAGTTTGAGCGAGGCAACCAGTATAGCTACGGTTACGAGCATTAGTAGCAGCATTGGCGGTACTGCTATGGCAACGAGAGGAAGAGAATGGGACAGGGAAGAGACCAGCTCGACTCTTCCCAAGATCCCCAAGAGAAGTAGCAACACCGCTGGAAATGGCATTAATAATAGGAGAGCATCTCAATTGCAGTCTTACTCAGGCGAGCTAGGCAGAGGGAGAAAGGAGAGGTCGTCTCCACCGGTGGTTGTCTCCGGTGTTGGTTGTCGAAGCGGTCGTGCCTCACCGTTGCCACCTCTCAGAGCCAACAACAGATCATTGAGCACGGATAGAAATGGGATTAAAAGGGATATGGGCGAAAGATCGGGCCGTAGATCTGTTTCTCCGGGAGCCAAAAGGAGAGAACTCGCAGGGACGAACAAGCTGCCGGTCGGAAAAGATGGGTTGCCGCCGGTGAGAAGAATACCGCCGGTACTGCCGAACAAGGCGGTTATGGGGACTGAACAGAGCGGAGAAGGCAGACAAGATGGTAAGGAATTGCTCGACAATCCTTCGGTCTCGTTGGAGTGCTTCATTTTTCTCTGACTCTGTATCTCTATCTCCCTCTCGAATCCAATTTCATTTGTCATTTTGGAAAGAAAAAAAATCGACTGTTCGTGTCGAATTATCTCGAAATGTAGTACTAGAGAGAGACATTAGTGATTTTGGATTATGAGGAAGATGAGTAAGTTGTGAATTTCTTTTGTTGTTAATTGTTTTTGGCATAACATTTTTATGCAGCGGTGAGTAATTAGCTGTGTAGTCTAGTTTTATTGATCCAAACCATTAACTCTATTTTTCTTTTAATTTGTCTAATTATTCACGATTTAATCATCTAAACATTAATTAAGTTAATAAATTATTTTAAATTGCCCTTTAAATTAACAAAAATATCCCTTTTTGGTTTCATTCTGCCAACACTATTCATATTTTATTGGGCATCTTCCTTCTAGACTTCTCTTGCTTTTCAGTTCCCGCCTTTTGCTCAATGCAAAAAAACAAATTATTTAATTACAAAAATAACAACCTTTTTAATCAAATTAGTTAAGAACTCGTATACCATGGCCATGCCCCCTGATATATGTTCTACCTCCTCTGATTGAATCATGCTGACATGATCACGTTAATTTTGACTTTTTTTTTAACCAATTTGCTGAAAATTGTGGTTTCAATAAGAGATCTGAGACCCATTCAATTAGGAGAAGGAAAATTTTCGACTATAACCATATATTCACGAAATGATCATGTGGTGAAGTATGGAACTCCGTCGAAGCTGGATTTGACAGAGAATGATAGTCCGTCTTTTCAAGATATTTTTAATCACAATTAACACACACTTAACATAATTAAAAGAAAAGACGGAGTTTCAAAGCCCGCATGGGTATGGATGGTTCGGTACGAAACTCCGCAAATGATTAATAATTTTATAATTTTATAAATTCAGTTGAAATTTTTATTGAAAATTTGATATTTTTCTTTTGGAGGTATAATCTCTAAGAAGCCCCAAATTGTTTTAATTCACTAAATGTAGCGTTTATCATGCCTAATTATTTGGGTTTTCATCACTGATATATGAAGTATTTGATCTGCTTGTTTTGCGAATTATTTGATATTTTTGTTTTGGATCTCGATTCTTGAGAGAAAATGGTTCTCCGGAGCATTTGATTCGTACTTTAAAATTAGTATGTCTTGGCGTTTATTTTAATTTATTATATTTTCATCTTTGATTTGCACATTCGGTAATAAAGTAAGGAAATGCTCCATTTCTTAGGATATAGTTGGTGGGAATATAATTGACACCAAAATTGCTCCATTCCCACGAGGAGGAAATAAATTTTTCGCCTTTCCAAAAATTAAAAGGTCAAGTCCTATAAACAAACTCAATTTTACATTTTTAGATCATGTAATTGAATAAATATAGCATACCAACCAAACATGATAATAAATTATATCATGAAATAATATGTATTGACTTATTTTATGTCAAAATATTTTTCAAAACACGAACCAAACGGCCCCAGATACTAGATTTAATTTTTGAAATTTAGCAGTTATTGTCCAGAAATATTGTTGAATTATCTGATCTGTGAACTCTCTTTGTGAAATGTAGCAATCTATCTTCTTTACTCTTTTGGAAAACAAACAAATTCTTATAGGATACGTTGCATAGATCCAATCTCTTCTTGCATTTTCTTTGAAACTAATGCTCAAAGAGTGTTTATTGCAAACTATTTAGGAAAAAATAGGACTGATTAGATCTTCGAAAATTGGGTATTTTGCAGGAAGATTTCCAAGAGCATGCATGGTTTGCCAGAAAACATCACGAGGACAAATTGATCCTCTGTGGTCTTTACAAATTACAAGCAAGCCATTGTTGGCCCTGTTAACACTTGTATTTTTCCAATTGATGTTTTTTTTTTTTCATTAATCATTAATTCAGTTTTTAAATTACAGTGGAGTGTGGGGCCCACATCGTACCGGTACGTGTATCCACAAGGATTCCAGAATTGTTATTTTGTTCGGTACCAGTTGTTTGATCAATGCGAGGAGACTATATGTGAAAAATCTCATTTCACGAACATTAGAAGTTCTAATATCAAATTTTTAACCTAAAATAAACATAAATATTTTTCCAAGAACTTTATATTACGATGAGTATAGTATGTTTTATGATTATTTAATGTCTAATTTTCATGTTTAAAACCCCAAAAATATACTTAAATATGCTCATAACAAATATATGAGCATGTATGATATAATCATTTTAATATTGACGAAAAACTATATGTTCATGTCAAGGATCAAATTGATAGAAGCATAATTATTGCAAATCAATTATATTTTATTTATGATTATTAGTACTCTTGAAGAGATTAAGAGACAAATTACAAAAATAACGAATTTGTTATGATACATATCGGTTATAAATGTTTTGTCATGGATTACAAATATATTTAATATTTTCTATAAAGAATTTTGTTTATTACTAGTTTTCAAACAGCTAGTGTAAAATGTTGAATTTCATAGTTTTCGAAATATTTGTATTCATGAAGATGAGAAAATAATACGCAATGCATTCTTTTTGTTTTTTTATCGTAATTTTTCCCAACCGAGTTTTCTTGACAATGTTTTTAATGAGACATCTTATGAAACAAAATAATATTGCATTAGTTTTTCTCCGGCATGATTTTTTTCCCATCGAGTTTTACCTGTTAAGGTTTTGACTAAGTTGATTTTTATATGAATGTATTCTTATAACTTAATATTTATGTTTATAATTACGTACGACGGTATGTGTGTGAAAGGTTGGATAATTTTGGAGATGTATGAATATGAAAATGTACACATCAAAGAACTCATTTTGAAACATTCCATGGATCAATGAGTGTCATGTTCTCTGTATAAACATATTTTGTGTTGATCATTTATACAAAACAAATTCAGTCTAATGATACTGATAATGATTTATCTTTTCATTTGTAACCATGCTTGTAAAAATCGGTCTAGGCGTCGCCTAGATGCTAGGCGCTGTCCAAACGCCTGGGTCTGCCCTATTAGTTTCTGTCTGGACGGAATTCTGCCTAAGCTAAATACCGAATAATTCCGTCTAGGCCCAGCCCAATTAAATTTTTGTTGTTTTCCACTTCTATTTTTGTTAGGTCCATAACCCACTTTTTTTAATGTTTAGTTTCTTTCTTTTTGTGCATTTTTTTAGGCCCACAATCAGCTTTAGGAGGATGAAAAGGATTATGATACCAATTAGAATGTGTTGATATGTCAGTAACTTTATTTTGTGATTTATTTGGATTTATGTTAATGTTATGTTGTAGATTTCATATTATGATTTGTTTGATGTTGTTTTAAATAAAATTCATATACAATATTTTTAGTATAAAAATTGGTAGCACAAATTATAATATATAAAAATTAAAAAATATGATAGAAATTATGTAAAATTACAAATTCGTCCAGAACCGATTAATCCCTCTATGCACTAGACGGTGTCCGTCCGTCCGACTAGCGCCTAGCGATTTCTGTAACATTGTTTGAAACTGATGGAATATTATAATTTTCTCCAATACTACACTGTCTCAAATTGTAATGAAAATTTGATAATATTATTTTTATTTTCTTTCTGAAAATACACCTGAAATTATCAAAGGTTGGATGTATAGCTAACACAATCATGATAACTGTATATAAATACACAAATTATATGTGGATCAAATGCACTTACTTACCAGCTCGAAGCCACCACCACTACAATTAGACAATTACAAGTTCTTGTCATTCCATATACATATTCGACGTCTTAATTCTGAGATAAACTTGTGGGCTTACTTAATTCCAATAGTAGGAATTAAACGAAAATTAATGATCACAAATATTACTGCATCTTCCTGTCAACATTATTGCCTTTTGTCTGAAAATTTCATTTTTATTTGTTTTTTAAAATCAATTTTATTTTTTAATTATGCGGCGTTGCCGACCCAAATATATATTAAATAAAAATATAATTTGCAGATATTAATTACTTTCATAATCAATTTTGAATTTTTTTTGTTACAATACCCTCTTAAATTTTACTTTTTGTTTCACACGAAATTTGATTTATTTTTAATTCTAAATTTTCTGAATATTTTTGAAATTTTAGATTCTATTTTTTATTCAAGGGAATCTATATAGTTTTCTGTTTTATATGGATTAAAAAGAGAATCCAAAATAAATACAAATATGAATTATTTGCCTAATCTTAAATCTCGTGGCTACATTTTTCTGTGGAGTGTATTTTTTTATAAAAGATGTTTTTTTGCCCATAACTAGCCACGTCCTTGAGCCAAGATTTCTTCTTTCTTGTAGAATCCTCCACAATCCTCTATTCTGCCTTTCTCTCTCCTCAGCTGTAGGAAAGGAGTGTGGGTTATCCATGGCGGCCAATATCTACAGCGTAACCTCAACCTCTCCCGCTAGGATAGACAGATCGAGGTTTCTGCCCTCTCTCGCCAAATCCCCAAATTTTGTTCACGTCGCACTTCGTCCCCTTCTCCGACGACGCGGCGGATGTGTGCTGACCCAAGTGGCAGCCGACGATCTGGAGGAAATTCCCGTACATACCCATGATTCCACTGACCAACAAGATGGAGTTTCCGTATTGTCGGCCATGGCTGCACACATGGAAGAGCAAATTGATGAATTGCAGCAACAAGGAGGGATAATTATCAATGGAGGTAGTTCAACGACTACGAGTACCAGTTCGACACAACAGTTGGGTTTAGCTGGAGGTGGAGGATTAACTGCTTCTGATCCATTGATGCAAGTTGGAGGAGAAGGAGAAGCACGGGGAGATGGAGACGAGATCCCAAAGTTGGTCGACAGAGCCATTAATGCTTCGATTGTACTCGCCGCCGGTACTTTTGCCGTTACCAAGCTTCTCACCATCGATCATGATTACTGGCAGGTATGATTCTCTCTTCTTATTCTTTTCAGTTAATTACTTTTTTTCTCGCAAATAATTACCGTACCAAGTACCAACACTTTGCTTCGCAGGGGTGGACACTGTTCGAGATAGTAAAATATGCACCTCTACATAACTGGAACGCATACGAAGAAGCCCTGAAAACAAATCCAGTCCTCGCGAAAATGATGATTAGCGGTATCGTCTACTCCCTAGGAGACTGGATTGCACAGGTACATAATTAATTACTTAATAAATTAATTCGAATATACAAAAATAATTTAATTTACATGCATGTAGTGCGTTGAAGGGAAGCCGTTATTTGATTTTGACCGAGCAAGAATGTTTCGATCGGGAATGGTTGGATTCACGCTACACGGTTCCCTTTCTCATTATTACTATCATTTTTGCGAGGCGCTATTTCCTTTCCAAGAATGGTGGGTCGTGCCGGTGAAAGTCGCATTTGACCAGACGGTTTGGTCGGCCCTTTGGAATAGTATTTATTTTGTCGTGTTGGGATTTCTTAGGTTCGAATCTCCTGTTACTACCTTCAGTGAACTCAGGACTACCTTCTGGCCTATGCTCACCGTAAGTAATTTGTAACGTCACATTATGTTTATGATATTTATGTAACATGAAATTAAATAATTTGTGTATGTAGGCTGGTTGGAAGTTGTGGCCGTTTGCGCATCTTGTAACGTATGGTTTTATTCCGCTAGAGCAGAGACTTCTGTGGGTTGATTGTGTCGAGTTGGTATGGGTCACCATTCTTTCAACGTAATTTACTTTCTCTCTACAAATTATAATTATAAATAAGCCGCGCTAGTTTTAGGCGAAATATTTTTATTTTGCTTACGTTGCTTTGCATTTAATTGCAGGTATTCGAATGAGAAGTCCGAGGCGAGGAATTCGGAGGTTAAGGTAAACATATTTATAACTTGTCAATAGCTCGTAAGGGGTAATGAATTGTTGCTAATACTCTTCTTTTTGTTTTTGACATTTTTGGCAGGAATTGAATTAGGCTGGAAGGAAATTTTTCCTTCATTAGATATCGTGTAAACTAGTCGTATATATACTGCATTTGAATAAGAAAAAGAAAAAAAAGGACAGTATGAACCAGTATGCTTGTGGATGTAAAATTTTGCACTTCCTTTTTATTTTGTAATTGTTGTCATTTTCAGATAAATATAGCTGTTAATAGTCTCATTCTTAAAAATTGTCCATATAAATGTTTTGACATTTGGGATGTTTTTGCTAAATATTTTAGTTCCTGTATTTGCATGCTAATTAATGTAAACAATTATTTTTCTTAATATATATATATATATATATATATATATATATATATATATATATATATATATATAGTTCTCCTTTATTTAAAAACAAAATCCGACCACGTTGAAAGATTGTTTTTTCTTTTTCCCACTCAATTGTGTCTTCTGCTTGTTCTTGCAATTTGAGGAAATTTTTCTTTTGAAATGGCTCGTGTTCATCAACCACCAGGTACAATTCCGATACCAAAAATTGAAAACAACATAATATTGCAAAGGTGTCGGTCTTCAATCCATATACACCACATGGCAGGGCTTTCTTTTGTGCAAATTCCAAATCCACTCAGCAAATTCAGTTGCATTTGACATGATCGCAGATAGAAAAACCATCTTGATAGCGGGTGTTCAGAAAACTAGACTCTTTTTCCTCAAACTCTAACCCAACCGGAAGCAAAGTGAGTTAGTGCCTTATCCTCGGTTGGCAGAAGATCAGACACGGGTAGCAATTTCTTCAAATCTTGACCACTCATAAGCATGAGTCAAGAAGAGCCGACTCCCTTATGTGTACGAGTCTGCTTGTTTGGTCCGTCCATGAACCTTCACAGATCGTCGACCGAGCGGAGGTATTTGTCAATTTGGCTGATTTCCCCATTTCCTATCGTCGTTGATCCAACCATTTCATGCTTCTATTCCGGTTGGAAGTCAATACATCTATTATCAAATCCATATGCCTAGTTCGAATACCATTGCTTCTTTGAAATACTACTATACCTTGCGCCGCAACCTCAGTCCGAACAAGCCTGTCCCATGCCTAGCTCCTCTTTCTAGTCCTGGGCTTGACTTACAACTACTAATTTCCCTAGCTCTTACGGAGCCGTAGTAACTATTCCACACAAACCCCTCCCTTACTCTGCTATGTTTTCTAATAAACAGGTTACCGGTGCAAAAGCCTATTCTGCAAAATATTTTCGATTGACGCATAAAGATGAGTGTTTAAGTGAGATTTGGAGGAACCATATCAATTCCTTGTATTTTTGAATATCAATTCCTTGTATTTTTTAGTGAAAGTTCCTTAAAATATTAGATAAGTTAGGAGCCCTTATGAAAATTGCCAATTGTATCTAAACTATTCTCCACACTTCTACTGGACCACGTGGCCTTACTTGTGCCATTTATCAATTGGATAGTGGTAGGCCACATAGTTGAAGTTATTCACGCTTATACGCCACCAATCACTATACCCAATAGTCAGGAGACCTTCTAGGCTTTTACCATACATACGAGAAAATCATCACTATCCCTGCTATTTATATTAAAATTGAGGGCTCGGCCGTAAATATACATTCTTCAACCATTCAGCGCTTATTACGTGTCGATTAAAAAAAATACATAATGTGTGCAGGCAGGAACTAATAATTGACTTAGTAGGTCCCAGTGTCAGTGATACAATAAACTCCATCTTTACAGGGACCATACACAACATAATTTTTATATTGACGCGGTGCACCACGTCATCCTATTCACACTCACTGAATACATCCCCCACACAATTCAATATTCATCTTTATAAACTATCGTGATTTGTATCCTCAGATCTTGAAAAGCTGAAGCTCCAACAATGGCGATTCAGTATCTGGTCACCGTACTTACACATACACTCTTCTTCTTCGTATTAACTAAGCCTATATATAGCGATTCCGAATTCCGATCTACCTATATAGTACACTTGCTGCCTCCTCCCTCTCAAACCGGTACGAGGTTGGGAACGCAATCCCCTCCGTCTCTCCATTCTCTCCTTCCGAAGCACTTGCTTCATCCGGAACCTGAGCATCTGTACACGTACTCTGTTACTTCATATGGATACGCCTCGGTTCTCACTCAATCTCAAGCTGAGTTTCTCGAATCTCACCCTTCGGTTATCTCCGTTCAGCCAGATCAAATTCGGCACAAGCACACTACGCATACCCCGATATTTCTCAATCTCTCCCCTTCTAGTGGCCTCTGGCCTTCCTCTAATCTGGCTGTAGACACTATTGTTGCTGTGTTGGATACTGGGATCTGGCCAGAACGGCCCTGTTTCGTGTGTGATGATTCCTCGCCTCCTCCACCAACGAAATGGAAAGGAGAGTGCGTATCGATGAAATCATTCAATGGATCGGAGCTATGCAGCAATAAGCTCATTGGCGCAAAGTTCTTCTCCAAGGGGTATGAGGCCGCCCTGGGCCATCCTATTAACGAGACACAAGAATCCAGGTTCTTATAGCATAATTGCCATGTTAAATATTGCAATGATTATATCTCCTAATGCATCATTATTTTCACGAAACAGGTCACCACGCGACACAGAAGGGCACGGGACCCACACAGCCTCAACAGCTGCAGGGTCCATCTCACCAGAAGCAGGATTCTACAATTACGCACGCGGCGAGGCACGTGGGATCGCCACATCAGCACGAATCGCAGCCTACAAGATCTGCTGGGCCTCTGGCTGTTACGACTCTGACATCCTCGCAGCAATGGACGAGGCAGTCTCTGACGGCGCTGATGTCATCTCCTTATCCGTTGGATCAAGTGGCTATGCACCAAACTTTTACCATGATTCAATCGCCATTGGTGCATTCGGAGCGGTTCGACACGGTCTAGTGGTCTCCTGCTCTGCAGGCAATTCCGGACCCGGTAAATCCACCGCGGTCAATATCGCACCGTGGATACTCACAGTTGGCGCGTCTACAATAGATCGTGATTTCCCTGCTGATGTCATCATCGGTGACGGCCGTAACTTCACCGGAGTTTCCCTATACTCCGGCAACCCGTTGAATTCATCAGATACACCCTTGGTCTACGCAGGGGACGCGGGATCGAAGTATTGTCTTTCGGGGTATTTGAATTCATCAGTAGTGGAGGGCAAAATCGTCCTTTGTTACCGCGGCTCAAACGCGAGAGTTGCAAAGGGCAGTGCGGTCAAACAAGCAGGCGGAATCGGCATGATTTTAGCAAACACCGAAGAAAACGGGGAGGAATTAATCGCAGACTCGCATCTCGTACCGGCGGCCATGGTAGGTCAAATCGCCGGCGATAAAATTCTTGAATATATCAAATCCGTAACCGCCCCAACCGCCTCAATCTCGTTTCGTGGGACCGTAATTGGGCCCACTCCGTCAGCTCCAAGAGTAGCTGCTTTCTCGAGCCGTGGGCCCAACTATCGTGTCCCCGCAATTTTGAAACCGGACGTAATTGCCCCCGGAGTCAATATCCTAGCCGGTTGGACAGGGGCGAGTAGCCCTACTGATTTGGAAATCGACTCGAGACGAGTCGAGTTCAACATTATTTCGGGCACGTCCATGTCATGTCCGCACGTAAGTGGAGTAGTAGCTCTGCTTAAAAGCGCACGATCTACGTGGAGTCCTTCTGCTATAAAATCGGCACTCATGACTACGGCTTATAATTTGGATAATTCAGGGGAAGTTATCAAGGATTTATCGACTGGTGCGGAGTCAACCCCGTTCGTTCGAGGTGCCGGACATGTGGATCCGAATAAAGCGATGGATCCGGGTCTGGTTTATGATTCTGATATCAGTGATTATATCGCGTTTTTGTGCTCGATTGGGTATACATCGAGTCAAATCGCGATGTTTACTCGTGACGGGAGTTCGACGAATTGCTCGGAGGTTGGGTTAGCTAGCCCCGGTGATTTGAACTACCCCGCTTTTTCGGTTGTTTTTTCGTCGTTTGGGGATGTTGTCACGAATCGTAGAACGGTAACTAATGTTGGTAGTTCGGGCAGCACGGTTTACGAGGCAAAAATCGTGAGTCCTGAGGGCGTGAATGTTACGGTCGTGCCGAGTAAGCTTGAGTTCGACTCGGTGGATCAGAAATTGAGTTATGAGATCACATTTGAAAGTGTTGAAAAAGAAAATCCTGTGATTATAAACGAGGTGTATGCATTTGGGTCGATTACTTGGAGCGATGGGACTTATGAGGTTACGAGTCCTATTGCGGTGAGCTGGCCCGATAATCTTGCCGCATCGATTTAGAGATATTTGTCACGTATATTTTGTATTTATATTTACGTACATTTGTTTGTTGAATAAGGATTAAGGATAAGTCTTGTTGGTTTCAATAAAAAATTTCCTTCGAAGACCAACTATATTATCAATGAAATGTTATACATATCAAATACAAAAAATGGAGAAGAAACAAAAATGAATAGAAAACTGAAGCTGGGTTAGTAATTAGTTATCTCGGACCAGAAATATCACTGTGGAAAGATATGCACAAAACCTAATAAATAAATTGGTAAATAAATGGGGTGCGTGAAATTTTATTTAGGGCCTTCGACAATAAGAGAAACAAGCTCGTTTTCGGGTACTTGGTCTTTATGCTTTGTTAATGACGGAAACGCCCTTCGAATCTTCTCTGGTATCCACCTATAGTATAGTCCAAAGTAATTGAATTAATAAAAATAAATGTGTACATTAAGGTAATGCAAACTTACAATTCAATCCTTTCTGCAATAGCTCTCCTTACAGACGAGTTGAGCCCATAAGCAATCGAGTTGAATAAACCCTGAATTAAATAACATTTAATTATAAAATAGAATTAAAATAAACATGGAAATTGTAAAAATAATTAACAAATTTATTACCATTAATCCAGAAAAACCAACATCAAGAAAAGAAAGCCAAAATATTTTCTGGCCTGGATATAGAAAATCATAAATTCTATTTATCGTCGCAAAGGACCAAGATCCAATCAAAATTAGAGGATAATATCCCCACCTATTAATTGCCTGCAAAAAACACAAAAACAGATTAATAAATCAAAATATTAACCCAAAAATCATATTAAAATTTACTATTTAGACCTTTCTGTCAGATCTCGAGTCAAATTGGTTTGATCTTTCGCCCATCACTACAGCCATCTGAAATTAAAAACACAATATACCATTTTAGTACATAATTAGTTTCAAAATAAAACAAAAAATAATATATATACGCACACGAGTTGCATTATTTAGCATGCGGTTAACTTGGAAATAAGTAAAACCGTTGTAGAGAATTGCACTCCATAACGGAGTATAAAATGTTATTAGATGCGCCACCTGTAAATTACATAAATATCAAATTAAAGTAATGCTCCAAAAAAAAATATGAAATAAATAAATAAAGCATGCCTTGCCAGAGCCAGCTGGCTGAATCCAACAACCAATACCCGGCCTCCCATAATCACTTCCAATTGTACGCAATATTGTCATTGCTATTGAAGTCCCTGTACAATAAAAATCAAATTTGTAGAGAAATTTATTATTTTATTAATTTATTTAATTGAATTGTCAATTTTGTTAATTCTACTTACCCCAAACATATAAATGGAAAACGGAACCGAGTTCTTCGACGTCAGTCTTGTGTTTGACAACAGTACGATGAAGAGTGAAAGCGATTGTTGTGGTCCATAGAAAAGACGCGACACAAAAGAAATGCGCGCTGTAATCATGCGCGTAGCAGAAAAATCCATTCGATGGATCCCTACATTATAAGTTTTTTTTATAGAATGTCATTTCATTTGAGTTGTAATTTTGAATGAGAAACAATTTGAAGTTGAATAAATTGGAAATGAAGAAGCGTACCCTACTATGTTGAAGAAGCTACAAAACATATCCTGTGAAATTTGAGATTAATTAGAAATTAGATTTGATTAGCACTTGATTGGATTTGATAGAGAGCTAAAATTGAGAATTAACACTGGAAGTTCGACTAATTCGAGTTAAAATCTGATCAGATCTCCACATTATTAATTTGCAAATTAATCAAATAAAATAGGGAATGATCTAATTTTGAATGATCAATCCAGTAATTGGGAGAAATCACACTACTGGATCCAGAAAAAATAGAAGGAGAGAGTAATTACAGAGAGAGCTAGGAAGAAAACAAGCTTGAAGGAGAATTTGCGAAGTTCCTTGAAAAGGATATAACACAGAACAATAAACGCTGATCCACCTAACGATAGTGCCGCCGCCCCAATCCGTACGGCCTCCAACACTCGTCGATCGCCCACTGTCAGGCTCGTCATCTTCACGGCCGTCGCCGCTGCGACCGTAGTGAACGACGCATCCATCGGACCTAGTTTCGCCTACTTGGATTTCTCAGAAAGAGTGCTTCGCCGAGAAGTGATGGACTGGACTGTGTTAAGGAAACCGTTACCATTGAAATTTCGTACCCGGGAATTGAAATGCCGTAACCCGAGAATTGAAACCGGAATTGAAATGCTGTAACCGGTGAATTGAACCCGGGAATTGAAATACTGAAACCCGGAAAATTTAAGTTGTGAAATTCTGGAATTGGAACCTCCAAACCCGCAACATAAATCCGGTTTCTTATTGGGCATCAGGCTTTTTTAATTTGGCAGAATTTCATGTGTATCACTACAAAACATCATAATTTCATGTATACTCCTAAAAAACGTGAAATATCATAAATATCCCTATAAAACCTTCAAATATAATGGATACCATTCAATTAAAATTTTAATTAATAATTCGTTAATTTTTTCGTTTAAAATATTCTTTTGATATTGTGAAATTAATTATCATTACCTTAAAATGTTTTTCTTATATCCGATACGCATATGGCTCAATATTTGGCGTATCCGAGCAACATAGATTATATCACATGCTTAATTGAGATCGTGAAATTAATTATCATTACCTTAATTTATAATCGTATCACAAAAACAAATCACAACATGAATGAATTGGAGATGCAGGGTATTCCCAAGTTAAACAAATTCAACATTACATTCGTTTGTAATGAATAAATTTTTTGAAACAACGGCGAAGTAAAGATACTAAAAGCAACATGTTTTTTTTTATATTTTGATCAACTTTATTTTAGTTTATCAAGAAATATAGTAATGAAGAGGGTAGTTTGGGCATTTCAGTAGATGGGTATTTTTTTTCTTTTGAAGGGAAGCAGAGGGGAATTTTAGCCGTTATTTCAGCCATAATTATACCAAAAGTGCATTTTATTATTAATATTTATCAGACATTATACTAAAAGTTAATTAGTCTCCTAATTAACTAACGAATTGTTATTAACTTATTACTGACTATGAATATGATGAGTCGTTTCCTATTTTTACTTTTCTGAATCTTTACTTCACATTTACTAAAAAAAGTTTACTATTGATTTATAATGAATAACTTTTACTATTGTTCTATGTTATTAGTACAAGTTTCTTAAATTGAGTTGTGCATTTTGTTCTTGAGAAAACATATCCAAGTAACAACATACAAATGACATAACAAATGATATAAATTCTTTTATATTATATTAGGATAATCAATTAATTACATATTACATGTGAATTAAATAACATTTATTCACAAAAATAAACTAAGCCTACTAATTTAACCAATCCATCTCTCTCTCTCTCTAACTCTATTTCTATTTGTCTCCATATCATACTCATCCAATGAATCCGTGTGGAAAACCTCAACTCATCTCTCACCCCAATTCCACTCAAGAGACACCACGCAAGCATAAAAGCCCCGTACATACTCTCCCAAATCAAATACAAACCTAGGACCAATAAAACACCTAACAAAATCACAACACATTTTATCCATGAATATCCATTTTCAACTGATGAATTCAGATCTGAAGCCGGTGTAGGCACAAGGGGCGGGGAACTCGCGTCGAACGGTACCATCATCTTCAAAGCGGGACTTTCCTCCATTAATGGTACCAAATCTTGTACCGATGCCTCTTGCAAGTTGTTATAACAAATCAACCAGAAGAAGAAGAAGATGGCGAGTCGAACTCGAAGAGATATCCTGATAGCACCGTTGGGAGGAGGATGTGCAATGACAGGCTCACGATCACGATGCGTCGATG
Organism: Luzula sylvatica; assembly: GCA_946800325.1. Taxonomy (NCBI): domain Eukaryota; kingdom Viridiplantae; phylum Streptophyta; class Magnoliopsida; order Poales; family Juncaceae; genus Luzula; species Luzula sylvatica. The sequence continues at coordinate 54,313,468 of OX326960.1, read as the reverse complement.
TGGGAGATTCCTCTACTTCATCCTATATAAAAATTCATATTCAACTTAACATTTTAACACAAACAATCAAAGTGAAATAACATAATGATTAAACTATTTACCTGAATTAATGCACCGATTTCATTAGTTTCCGTTTGTTCGACGTGTTTTTGGTTCTCTTGATCAATCTCTTCGAAATATGGGGACGATGTTGCGTTACTTTCATTTCTGGTCTCCTCCTGCAATTTAAAAACTTCAATCAATAAAGTGTCGACTAGATCAACTAGTTGGATAGGTGAATTTGATCTGTTTGTCCAATATTTTATGTTCTTTCTCAATTTCAAATTGAAATTGAAACTGAAATCGAACACCACCTAACATTCAAGAATTCGAACCAAAAACGGATTTAATTGTTTCAATTTCAAGATGTTGGAATCAGAAAATTTGAATTGGCACAGAGCACCATTACACATGTGCCAATTTCGTCCAAAAGTGATGAACACTACTCAATGCAGATTCCAGAAGTGAAAAAGATAATTAACTCAGTTTCATTTCTCTACTGTTTTCTTTTTTTTTCTTTTCCAAAATTCATTTCGAAAATTAAAAGCTCGAATCTTGGAAGTCCGAATCACAAATTTCGATTAAGACAGACAAAGAACCATTACCTGAGTGGAATTCTCCAAATTAGAGGAGGGATGTTCGTTCACGAATTCTTGCTCAACTCGTTCTTGATCTTGATTTCTTGCATTTTTCCTCCCCTGTAAACAAGAACAAATCAGAAAATTTTCAAAAATCTCATCTCAATGATTAAATTGATACACTGACATACCCTACGCATCAATCTGGACAAAAAGCTGCAAGAACGCCTCCCTCTGTGACTACCACGATCATCTCTTGTCGCCTCCGGCGATGCTGCAGTTCCGCGTTCACCAAAACAAGGGCAGAAACAGCTAAAAGAACTCATTTTCCCGAATTTGAAGCGCAAATTCAGATTGAAATCAAATGCTCAGAATCTTGTTTTTGGCGGAAGACTTGTGAGTTTTGAATCAAATTGATTATTCCATCGCTCTGATAGCTTTAAATAGAAAAGGAGATGACAAGTGATAATTCACAGGGCAGTAGTTCATAAAGACAGAGCAATGTGTGCTTGTTTGTGGCTATAATTAAACTGTCCTTATAACATTTATTCCTGTGATTAGTGCTGAAGGAGTTCATAAGTGCGATTAGTTCTCTGTGGCGATTTACATGTGTTTAAATATGATTTGTTATATAGTTGGTTGTAGAGAAATTGATACATATAATTAGTTCCCAAACCCTGAATATAGGTGATCATTTTTGGATTAATTAGATTGGAATATCCCATATGACGGTTTTGTCTTAGTTTGGACGGGTAAGATTTCATTATCCTTAACTAGTTCTTTTTTGCAAATCTAAAAATAAAAGATTTTTCATCTGATATACTTTTTACGACGTATTATGTAGTGTTATTCAAAATATTACATAATACATGATATTTAAGTAAAATATAATTTTTTTTATTAAAAATAATAATGCTCGTCATTTATTAAAAAAATATATAAAATTTTATTTAAACATATTTATTGGATATTTACAGAAAATATATGTTTCTATTGAAAAAGAATATAAATTTCATGTCAAAATATTTATCGTATTCGAAAACATGTATCACACATCTAACAAAATTATAATTCAATCAAGAGTATAATTTAAAAAAAAAAACATATATCATACATCTAAAAAAGTTATTGGCATTCAAAAGTATAATTTTATTATGAACTATTTATTGGATTTTACAGAACAAAAATACTTATATTCAAAATTATTGGTATTCAAAAACATATATCACACATCTAAAAAAATTATAATTAAACAAAAAAATAAACAGTATATACATGACACGTGTGAAAAGTAGTTTTACATTTCTAAAAAAAATCATATATTGAAAGGTATATTGTACATCTAAAATGTATATATATTTCACAAAACATATAAACCAAATACGTCTTGCTCTCTAAAATTATATGTCATTCCTGTGGAAAAACATGCCACATATCTAAAAATGGATATTTTAGAAGCACATAACAAAAATAATTATATATTCATATTTCTCTAAAAAAAACTCCATAATTTTATATTAACACATGCAAATTTCTATTTTTTTTCAAAAATTTCGCAAGAATGCAAATGCCGAAGTCGAACGCCCGCAAAAAAAACGAATTATCATATAAAACGAGCAAAATACTCAGATTCCATGTTTTCCTATTAAAACTCCGTAATTAAAGACTTACACAAGCAAATTTCTATTTTTCAAAAATATAGAATTTTGTATATTTTTCAAAATGCCAAAATTTATGTCTGAAAATAACAAAATACTTAATTTTCATTTTTCGCTAAAAAAATTATGTAAGTGAAGACTAACACATGCAAATATTTATTTTTTTCCACTAATTTCTTGAAATGCAAAAAGGAACTCAAACACAATAAAAATATCATATTTTTCATAAACTGCAATAATTGATCTCTTAAAGGAACAAAATACTTAATATTGATGTTTTCTAAAATAACTTCGTCATTGAAAACAATAGTAAGCAAATTTAAATTTTTTTCAAAATTTTGCAAAAATACCGAAGTAAAGTCTAACACCTGCAAAAAATAAATTGTCGTATTTTTCTAATTTTTTTTTTAATTATTTTCTTCATGTGTTGGACATATATATTGACTCTTCGACATGTTCGGCACAATCTAAATTAGTTTGTCTTGTAAGTTTTTCATATTCCATCTGTATTTATATTTATATCTGACTGCAAAATAAATATGAGTTGATAAATAATTAGAAATGTTAAAAATTATTATTTTATAAATTATCTGTATGAAATGATAGAAATGGATTAAATATTTTTAATGTACTGTATGGAGTTTCATTAGCATTGATAACATGGTTTAAATATATTGATTAAAACTTCTTAAGATAAAAATACGCAAATCATTTTCAAGGCTTTTGACACGGTTCATTGATGATGCGATGGTTTCGGAAAGCAATAAATAACGAGGAAAACCTTTTTGGGGAATTGGTGAATGAATTTTATTACCCGATAAACCACACAATTATACTAGGCATAGCAAGAATTTCTTCAAAATTAATGTTGGGGGCTCTAAAAATGACGTCTTTTTTAGAACCCGACTAACCTGGATCGGAGGCGGGGGGTCAAACACATCTCTGGTTCACGAATTGGGGACAAGGCATATTGTCATACAAGTCACTGGAGTTATTCTCCTTTTAACGAGATGAGGGCGTGGACCTGGCGTGTCTCGAACCAAATGCTTAGTTGGAAACAATATTCGGACCAACATTATCTCCGACATCCCAAGCGCAATGTGAGTGGTTAAGAACAGTTTTACCAGTAATGAATCTTGAAGATGACGAGCTCAAGTGGAGAGAGGAGTCCCATGTATTATACATAACGAAGTCCGTATACATGGGGCTGATTATGGGGGGTAGATGCGAGGTTATGTGGGCGAACATTTGGTCAATGAAAATACCGTCCAAGTTACGAACATTTGGATGGAAAGTCTTTCTCACCGACCAAAGATTTCTTAAGACGAAGAGGGTGGATATTACCGTCTAGATGCTCTCTGTGCAAATTGAACGAGGAGAACATAAAACATCTATTGCAAGATTGTAGTTTCTCCAGGAGAGCTCACGAATTATGGAATAAAAGTGGATATGAACGAGAAAATTTATGGAATGAGAATGATTTTCAAGGATTCATATCTCATGGCGAAACAATATTGCAAATATGGAAAGAGAGGTGCAATCTCATATTTGGGAAAATTGAATTGGATGTGAATTCGGTTGTCACGCAAGCTAGGCAGGAACTGGCACAGTGAAGAAAAATTGAAACGAGACACAACTTGTGTACTCGAGCAATCTAAATGAAGCAGAGAAGAAGGACGAAAAATTGAAATCCACAATTTCTTTTATTCTTTCTTCTTCTTTTTTTATTTAAACTTGTTCTTTTAATATGGTCGTGTTGATATAACGGGGGAAGATCACTCCTCTAGTTTTATTATATTAAACTATGTATAGTTTTGAAGGTAAATAGGAAAAAAAAACCGATTATGAGTTGACCCGTCTCGGAGAACACTCAAACTAAAAAAATAATACACAAATTAGTATCGGAAATATAAATATTAAAAGATAAAGTATAAGAACAATATATGAAACTAAATCACAGTTAAAACTACTTTACATAATTTATTACAGAAAAATGTAACCTCAAAGATCAAATAAAATATATAATTCATAAATCTTAAAAAAAAATTGATTGAGAATAAAAGATTGGAGGGTTTTTCATAATTTACAGAAAAATTAGGGGTTTTGTAAAATTCCTCAAGTTAAAAATATTAAATAAAATCAAGTTTATTTAAAATAAAAGTATAAAATTACAGTTACACTCAGTCATTCTAGACTCATGTATTTCTTATTATTTGACGATGTGAAGGCTCGAGTACTCTTGCCGCGACATCGGATCTCCACTCGCAAACTAGTCAGCCAATCAGCCAGGTCGGGCTCTAGACGCAAAGTTTAGCCGCATTTACAACGATCATTATCAGGGAAATCAACCTTTTCAACCCTAAATTTTCAAATGAGTCCTTACAATTTCCAAAATTGCAAAAAATAAACTTTGATTTTTTTATTTTAAAGACTTCGTGAAAATGGTGAGTTGTGGATGTTATTCACCGTAGTTAGAGTCTATATGTGTTGGTTAAATTAGAGAAAAATAATTTTAAAAAATAGATAGCATGTTCTTAGATATCCAGTTTGTTATATATATATATATAAACTCTGCATTTTTATTATTAATAGTTGTCAAACCTTATATTAAGTTAATCTAATTAATTTTTGTCAAACATTATATATAAACAGTACATTTTATTACTTTTCTGAATCTTTACTTGATGTTTACTAAAAAGAAAATTATGGAATAAAGTTTACTTGTTCTATATTTTATTAACATTGTTTTCTTAAATTGAGTTGTGCATTTTGTTCTTGAGAAAACATATCCAAGTAACAACATACAAATGACATAACAAATGATATAAATTCTTTTGTATTATATTAGCATAATCAATTAATTACATATTACATGTGAATTAAATAACATTTATTCACAAAAATAAACTAAGCCTACTAATTTAACCAATCCATCTCTCTCTCTAACTCTATTTCTATTTGTCTCCATATCATACTCATCCAATGAATCCATGTGGAAAACCTCAACTCATCTCTCACCCCAATTCCACTCAAGAGACACCACGCAAGCATAAAAGCGCCGTACATACTCTCCCAAATCAAATACAAACCTAGGACCAATAAAACACCTAACAAAATCACAACACATTTTATCCATGAATATCCATTTTCAACTGATGAATTCAGATCTGAAGCCGGTGTAGGCACAAGGGGCGGGGAACTCGCGTCGAACGGTACCATCATCTTCAAAGCGGGACTTTCCTCCATTAATGGTACCAAATCTTGTACCGATGCCTCTTGCAAGTTGTTATAACAAATCAACCAGAAGAAGAAGAAGATGGCGAGTCGAACTCGAAGAGATATCCTGATAGCACCGTTGGGAGGAGGATGTGCAATGACAGGCTCACGGTCACGATGCGTCGATGTGGGAGATTCCTCTAGTTCATCCTATATAAAAATTCATATTCCACTTAACATTTTAACACAAACAATCAAAGTGAAATAACATAATGATTAAACTATTTACCTGAATTAATGCACCGATTTCATTAGTTTCCGTTTGTTCGACGTGTTTTTGGTTCTCTTGATCAATCTCTTCGAAATATGGGAACGATGTTGCGTTACTTTCATTTCTGGTCTCCTCCTGCAATTTAAAAACTTCAATCAATAAAGTGTCGACTAGATCGACTAGTTGGATAGGTGAATTTGATCTGTTTGTCCAATATTTTATGTTCTTTCTCAATTTCAAATTGAAATTGAAACTGAAATCGAACACCACCAAACATTCAAGAATTCGAACCAAAAACGGATTTAATTGTTTCAATTTCAAGATGTTGGAATCAGAAAATTTGAATTGGCACAGAGCACCATTACACATGTGCCAATTTCGTCCAAAAGTGATGAACACTACTCAATGCAGATTCCAGAAGTGAAAAAGATAATTAACTCAGTTTCATTTCTCTACTGTTTTCTTTTTTTTTCTTTTCCAAAATTCATTTCGAAAATTAAAAGCTCGAATCTTGGAAGTCCGAATCACAAATTTCGATTAAGACAGACAAAGAACCATTACCTGAGTGGAATTCTCCAAATTAGAGGAGGGATGTTCGTTCACGAATTCTTGCTCAACTCGTTCTTGATCTTGATTTCTTGCATTTTTCCTCCCCTGTAAACAAGAACAAATCAGAAAATTTTCAAAAATCTCGTCTTAATGATTAAATTGATACACTGACATACCCTACGCATCAATCTGGACAAAAAGCTGCAAGAACGCCTCCCTCTGTGACTACCACGATCATCTCTTGTCGCCTCCGGCGATGCTGCAGTTCCGCGTTCACCAAAACAAGGGCAGAAACAGCTCAAAGAACTCATTTTACCGAATTTGAAGCGCAAATTCAGATTGAAATCAAATGCTCAGAATCTTGTTTTTGGCGGAAGACTTGTGAGTTTTGAATCAAATTGATTATTCCATCGCTCTGATAGCTTTAAATAGAAAAGGAGATGACAAGTGATAATTCACAGGGCAGTAGTTCATAAAGACAGAGCAATGTGTGTTTGTTTGTGGCTATAATTAAACTGTCCTTATAACATTTATTCCTGTGATTAGTGCTGAAGGAGTTCATAAGTGCGATTAGTTCTCTGTGGCGATTTACATGTGTTCAAATATGATTTGTTATATAGTTGGTTGTAGAGAAATTGATACATATAATTAGTTCCCAAACCCTGAATATAGGTGATCATTTTTGGATTAATTAGATTGGAATATCCCATATGACGGTTTTGTCTTAGTTTGGACGGGTAAGATTTCATTATGCTTAACTAGTTCTTTTTTGCAAATCTAAAAATAAAAGATTTTTCATCTGATATACTTTTTACGACGTATTATGTAGTGTTATTCAAAATATTACATAATACATGATATTTAAGTAAAATATAATTTTTTTAATTAAAAATAATAATGCTGGTCATTTATTAAAAAAATATATAAAATTTTATTTAAACATATTTATTGAATATTTACAGAAAATATATGTTTCTATTGAAAAAGAATATAAATTTCATGTCAAAATATTTATCGTATTCGAAAACATGTATCACACATCTAACAAAATTATAATTCAATCAAGAGTATAATTAAAAAAAAAAAACATATATCATACATCTAAAAAAGTTATTGGCATTCAAAAGTATAATTTTATTATGAACTATTTATTGGATTTTACAGAACAAAAATACTTATATTCAAAATTATTGGTATTCAAAAACATATATCACACATCTAAAAAAATTATAATTAAAAAATAAATAAACAGTATATACATGACACGTTTGAAAAGTAGTTTTACATTTCTAAAAAAAATCATATATTGAAAGGTATATTGTACATCTAAAATGTATATATATTTCACAAAACATATAAACCAAATATGTCTTGCTCTTTAAAATTATATGTCATTCCTGTGGAAAAACATGCCACATATCTAAAAATTGATATTTTAGAAGCACATAACAAAAATAATTATATATTCATATTTCTCTAAAAAAAACTCCATAATTTTATATTAACACATGCAAATTTCTATTTTTTTTCAAAAATTTCGCAAGAATGCAAATACTGAAGTCGAACACCTGCAAAAAAAAACGAATTATCATATTTATCTAAAACGAGCAAAATACTCAGATTCCATGTTTTCCTATTAAAACTCCGTAATTAAAGACTAACACAAGCAAATTTCTATTTTTCAAAAATATAGAATTTTGTATATTTTTTCAAAATGCCAAAATTTATGACTGAAAATACCAAAATACTTAATTTTCATTTTTCGCTAAAAAAATTATGTAAGTGAAGACTAACACATGCAAATATTTATTTTTTTCCCACTAATTTCTTGAAATGCAAAAAGGAACTCAAACACAATAAAAATATCATATTTTTCATAAACTGCAATAATTGATCTCTAAAAGGAACAAAATACTTAATATTGATGTTTTCTAAAAAAACTTCGTCATTGAAAACAATAGTAAGCAAATTTAAATTTTTTTCAAAATTTTGCAAAAATACCGAAGTAAAGTCTAACACCTGCAAAAAAAAAAATTGTCGTATTTTTCCAATTTTTTTTTTAAAATTATTTTCTTAATGTGTTGGACATATATATTGACTCTTCGACATGTTCGGCACAATCTAAATTAGTTTGTCTTGTAAGTTTTTCATATTCCATTTGTATTTATATTTATATCTGACTGCAAAATAAATATGAGTTGATAAATAATTAGAAATGTTAAAAATTATTATTTTATAAATTATCTGTATGAAATGATAGAAATGGATTAAATATTTTTAATGTACTGTATGGAGTTTCATTAGCATTGATAACATGGTTTAAATATATTGATTAAAACTTCTTAAGATAAAAATACTCAAATCATTTTCAAGGCTTTTGACACGGCTCATTGATGATGCGATGGTTTCGGAAAGCAATAAATAATGAGGAAAACCTTTTTGGGGAATTGGTGAATGAATTTTATTACCCGATAAACCACACAATTATACTAGGCATAGCAAGAATGTCTTCAAAATTAATGTTGGGGGCTCTAAAATTGACGTCTTTTTTAGAACCCGACTAACCTGGATCGGAGGCGGGGGGTCAAACACATCTCTGGTTCACGAATTGGGGACAAGGCATATTGTCATACAAGTCACTGGAGTTATTCTCCTTTTAACGAGATGAGGGCGTGGACCTGGCGTGTCTCGAACCAAATGCTTAGTTGGAAACAATATTCGGACTAACATTATCTCCGACATCCCAAGCGCAATGTGAGTGGTTAAGAACAGTTTTACCAGTAATGAATCTTGAAGATGACGAGCTCAAGTGGAGAGAGGAGTCCCATGTATTATACATAACGAAGTCTGTATACATGGGGCTGATTATGGGGGGTAGATGCGAGGTTATGTGGGCAAACATTTGGTCAATGAAAATACCGTCCAAGTTGCGAACATTTGGATGGAAAGTCTTTCTCACCGACCAAAGATTTCTTAAGACGAAGAGGGTGGATATTACCGTCTAGATGCTCTCTGTGCAAATTGAACGAGGAGAACATAAAACACCTATTGCAAGATTGTAGTTTCTCCAGGAGAGCTCACGAATTGTGGAATCAAAGTGGATATGAACGAGAAAATTTATGGAATGAGAATGATTTTCAAGGATTCATATCTCATGGCGAAACAATATTGCAAATATGGAAAGAGAGGTGCAATCTCATATTTGGGAAAATTGAATTGGATGTGAATTCGGTTGTCACGCAAGCTAGGCAGGAACTGGCACAGTGAAGAAAAATTGAAACGAGACACAACTTGTGTACTCGAGCAATCTAAATGAAGCAGAGAAGAAGGACGAAAAATTGAAATCCACAATTTCTTTTATTCTTTCTTCTTCTTTTTTTATTTAAACTTGTTCTTTTAATATGGTCGTGTTGATATAACGGGGGAAGATCACTCCTCTAGTTTTATTATATTAAACTATGTATAGTTTTGAAGGTAAATAGGAAAAAAAAACCGATTATGAGTTGACCCGTCTCGGAGAACACTCAAACTAAAAAAATAATACACAAATTAGTATCGGAAATATAAATATTAAAAGATAAAGTATAAGAACAATATATGAAACTAAATCACAGTTAAAACTACTTTACATAATTTATTACAGAAAAATGTAACCTCAAAGATCAAATAAAATATATAATTCATAAATCTTAAAAAAAAATTGATTGAGAATAAAAGATTGGAGGGTTTTTCATAATTTACAGAAAAATTAGGGGTTTTGTAAAATTCCTCAAGTTAAAAATATTAAATAAAATCAAGTTTATTTAAAATAAAAGTATAAAATTACAGTTACACTCAGTCATTCTAGACTCATGTATTTCTTATTATTTGACGATGTGAAGGCTCGAGTACTCTTGCCGCGACATCGGATCTCCACTCGCAAACTAGTCAGCCAATCAGCCAGGTCGGGCTCTAGACGCAAAGTTTAGCCGCATTTACAACGATCATTATCAGGGAAATCAACCTTTTCAACCCTAAATTTTCAAATGAGTCCTTACAATTTCCAAAATTGCAAAAAATAAACTTTGATTTTTTTATTTTAAAGACTTCGTGAAAATGGTGAGTTGTGGATGTTATTCACCGTAGTTAGAGTCTATATGTGTTGGTTAAATTAGAGAAAAATAATTTTAAAAAATAGATAGCATGTTCTTAGATATCCAGTTTGTTATATATATATATATAAACTCTGCATTTTTATTATTAATAGTTGTCAAACCTTATATTAAGTTAATCTAATTAATTTTTGTCAAACATTATATATAAACAGTACATTTTATTACTTTTCTGAATCTTTACTTGATGTTTACTAAAAAGAAAATTATGGAATAAAGTTTACTTGTTCTATATTTTATTAACATTGTTTTCTTAAATTGAGTTGTGCATTTTGTTCTTGAGAAAACATATCCAAGTAACAACATACAAATGACATAACAAATGATATAAATTCTTTTGTATTATATTAGCATAATCAATTAATTACATATTACATGTGAATTAAATAACATTTATTCACAAAAATAAACTAAGCCTACTACTAATTTAACCAATCCATCTCTCTCTCTGACTCTATTTCTATTTGTCTCCATATCATACTCATCCAATGAATCCATGTGGAAAACCTCAACTCATCTCTCACCCCAATTCCACTCAAGAGACACCAGGCAAGCATATAAGCCCCGTACATACTCTCCCAAATCAAATACAAACCTAGGACCAATAAAACACCTAACAAAATCACAACACATTTTATCCATGAATATCCATTTTCAACTTATGAATTCAGATCTGAAGCCGGTGTAGGCACAAGGGGCGGGGAACTCGCGTCGAACGGTACCATCATCTTCAAAGCGGGACTTTCCTCCATTAATGGTACCAAATCTTGTACCGATGCCTCTTGCAAGTTGTTATAACAAATCAACCAGAAGAAGAAGAAGATGGCGAGTCGAACTCGAAGAGATATCCTGATAGCACCGTTGGGAGGAGGATGTGCAATGACAGGCTCACGGTCACGATGCGTCGATGTGGGAGATTCCTCTAGTTCATCCTATATAAAAATTCATATTCAACTTAACATTTTAACACAAACAATCAAAGTGAAATAACATAATGATTAAACTATTTACCTGAATTAATGCACCGATTTCATTAGTTTCCGTTTGTTCGACGTGTTTTTGGTTCTCTTGATCAATCTCTTCGAAATATGGGGACGATGTTGCGTTACTTTCATTTCTGGTCTCCTCCTGCAATTTAAAAACTTCAATCAATAAAGTGTCGACTAGATCAACTAGTTGGATAGGTGAATTTGATCTGTTTGTCCAATATTTTATGTTCTTTCTCAATTTCAAATTGAAATTGAAACTGAAATCGAACACCACCTAACATTCAAGAATTCGAACCAAAAACGGATTTAATTGTTTCAATTTCAAGATGTTGGAATCAGAAAATTTGAATTGGCACAGAGCACCATTACACATGTGCCAATTTCGTCCAAAAGTGATGAACACTACTCAATGCAGATTCCAGAAGTGAAAAAGATAATTAACTCAGTTTCATTTCTCTACTGTTTTCTTTTTTTTTCTTTTCCAAAATTCATTTCGAAAATTAAAAGCTCGAATCTTGGAAGTCCGAATCACAAATTTCGATTAAGACAGACAAAGAACCATTACCTGAGTGGAATTCTCCAAATTAGAGGAGGGATGTTCGTTCACGAATTCTTGCTCAACTCGTTCTTGATCTTGATTTCTTGCATTTTTCCTCCCCTGTAAACAAGAACAAATCAGAAAATTTTCAAAAATCTCATCTCAATGATTAAATTGATACACTGACATACCCTACGCATCAATCTGGACAAAAAGCTGCAAGAACGCCTCCCTCTGTGACTACCACGATCATCTCTTGTCGCCTCCGGCGATGCTGCAGTTCCGCGTTCACCAAAACAAGGGCAGAAACAGCTAAAAGAACTCATTTTCCCGAATTTGAAGCGCAAATTCAGATTGAAATCAAATGCTCAGAATCTTGTTTTTGGCGGAAGACTTGTGAGTTTTGAATCAAATTGATTATTCCATCGCTCTGATAGCTTTAAATAGAAAAGGAGAAGACAAGTGATAATTCACAGGGCAGTAGTTCATAAAGACAGAGCAATGTGTGTTTGTTTGTGGCTATAATTAAGCTGTCCTTATAACATTTATTCCTGTGATTAGTGCTGAAGGAGTTCATAAGTGCGATTAGTTCTCTGTGGCGATTTACATGTGTTTAAATATGATTTGTTATATAGTTGGTTGCAGAGAAATTGATACATATAATTAGTTCCCAAACCCTGAATATAGGTGATCATTTTTGGATTAATTAGATTGGAATATCCCATATGACGGTTTTGTCTTAGTTTGGACGGATAAGATTTCATCATGCTTAACTAGTTCTTTTTCTTTTCATTTTTGCAAATCTAAAAATAAAAGATTTTTCACGTCGTATACTTTTTATGACTTTTTACGACGTATTGTGTAGTGTTATTCAAAATATTACCTAATACATGATAATTAAGTAAAATATATATATTTTTATTAAAAATAATAATGCCGATTATTTATTAAAAAAATATATAAATTTTTATTTATACATATTTATTAGATATTTACATAAAATATATGTTTCTATTCAAAAAATATATTTTGTATGTAAAAATATTTATGGTATTCAAAACATGTATCACACATCTAAACAAATTATAATTCAAAGAGTATAATAAATAAAACATATATCATACATCTAAAAAAATTATTGGCATTCAAAAGTATAATTTATTATAATATATTTATTGGATTTTGCAAAAAAAAAATACTTATATTAAAAAAGTACAATATCTATGTAAAAAAATTGTTGGTATTCGAAAACATATATCACAAATCTAAAAATATTATAATTACAAAACAGTATACATATGACATGTTTGAAAAGTAGTTTTACACTTCTGAAAAAACTATCATACATTGAAAGATATATCGTACATCTAAAATGTATATATTTCATAAAGAATATAAACCAAATACATCTTGCACTTCAAAATTATATATCACTAACTTTTTACCCGCACAATTGCGCGAGAGTCTTCGTGTTTGCCATGGTTTAATTTTTCCTAATATGTAATTGAATTCTACGTTTTGTCGTCTGATTGTTCACACACTGTTCACACATATGTGTTTTGTTCTATTTTTAACCCTTAACTTTTTTGGATATTGTAAAAAATGTATATCCTTTTGTAACTCCAAAAAAACTCCTCCATCAAACTTTTATTTCCAAATATGCCCCTATTATTTTTTTGACCGAAATACCCTTCAATTTTCATATGTAACGATTAATTTTTTTTTTTGTTATTTCTTATTAATTTTAAGAAAATTTATAAACATTTCTTAACACGTAGAGATTTTTAAAAAAAATTATCACATCTTGTGTTTATATAATTTTAATATTTCATTTATTATTCATGAAAAATTAACATCATATAATAATAAAATAAACAATAATAAATCAACACATTGAAAATATATTAATAAAAGAACATCTATTTAAACATCAAATTTAATCAAATACAGATATAATATATGAAATATTAAAATTATATAAATATAATATATAATAATAATATTTTCTTAATTATTATATTGTGTTTATATAATTTTAATATTTCATTTGTTATACATGAAAAATTAACATCATATAATAATAAAATAAACAATAATAAATAAACACATTGAAAAAATATTGATAAAATAATATCTATTTGAACATCAAGTTTAATCAAATATATATAATGTATGAAATATTAAAATTAAATAAATATAACATATAATAATAATTGTTTTTAATTATAATATGTTGCAGAAAAATTATGATTTTTTCAAATTAAATTAATTTTTTACACATTGCGAATATAATAATTCGATATATAATTCCTCCATTCAGCTCCGAATATATACATTTGTTATTAAAAAAAAAAAAATTGATTATGATCCTATTAAATAATATTTACGTAATTCAAAATCGCAAATTTATATTTTTTGTTATCAATATTTTCTACTTTAATTTTTGTTCGAAATTTAAGTTATTATTATTTATTTTATAAGCATAGTTTGTGCAAAATTATTAATTTATTTAAATACGAAAGCGTAAATATGTATATGATTCGTAAATCACAAGACATATTATTCGAACTGAAAAACTATGTTTAGAAAAGTGAGGTTTTTCTAATCGTATTATATTTATCAAAAATAAAGAAACGCTTATCTGCCTAAAGGCTTTTATGCAACAACAACAACAACAACAACAACAAAAAAAAAATAAAAAAATAAAGAATCGCTTATCAGCTTAACGGGCTTAAATAGATTTATTGGGCTATCCCTGAAGGGTGCTGGATCGGAACAAACCAAGTTTGACGGCCATTTCTCTGCCCTTGAAAACCTCAAAAATTCCCCTCTTCCGTCTCTCTTTCCCGCGCGCTCGACGGGAAGCAAGCTCCTTCTCGAGGTAAAAGCCTCATCTATCCTCTGTGTGTGGGTGGGTGGGTGGGTGGGTGAGTGAATCAGTAAGTTCTTTTGTTTTGCGAGGATTGGTTTTCTTTTGACTGTTATTAATGGCGGCTTTTGGCATCAATATGTAGTTCGATTCAGTGTATTTGAGTATAAAGTTCAATCTTAAAGAGTGAATTTGATATTCTAAGTGTAACATTAGTAGTAATTAGTAAGTATGTATGGGTTGCATTTTGTGTTTATTTTGGTACTAATTTTTTGGGAACTCTGAACTGTCATTTAGAAACACGCAGATCTCTACTGTTTAACGATTTTTTCCAATTAACTGCTTTATGCAACTTCATCCTTTCATCTTTTGTCAGATAAACCTTCGAATTTCTTTCTTCGATTTAAAATTCCATGGGGTTATACATTATATTCTTTTCACTGAACTACTAGCAAGTGCTGATACTGAATCTTGTACAGACGAAAATGGCCACCTCAAAATCTGTGCAAGAGAGTTCGACCAAGACAAAGCCCAAAATTCTCCTCGCCGCCTCGGGAAGCGTAGCAGCGATAAAATTTGAGAGTCTATGCCGCAGCTTTCTAGAATGGGCCGACGTCAGAGCCGTCGCGACCAAGTCCGCGTTACATTTCATCGACAAAAAGTCGATTCCTCGAGACGTGACTCTCTACACCGACGAAAACGAGTGGTCCACTTGGAAAAAAATCGGTGACGATGTGTTGCATATCGAGCTAAGAAAATGGGCCGATATTTTAGTCATTGTTCCTCTCTCTGCGAATACTCTCGCCAAGGTAAGCCAAAAAAATATATATCGAAAATACCCAAAAACTTGATTCGAATATTTTCGAGTTCAGATTGCTGGTGGAATGTGCGACAATTTGTTGACGTGTATAGTTCGTGCGTGGGACTATAACAAGCCGTTGTACGTGGCGCCGGCTATGAATACGTTCATGTGGAGTAATCCATTCACGGAGCGCCACATCAGCATTATTGGCGAGCTCGGCATTTCTGTAATTCCGCCAATTACGAAACGGCTTGCTTGTGGTGACTATGGTAATGGGGCCATGGCTGAGCCTTCGCAAATATATAATGTGGTTACTATTGCTCATTATAAAGGTGTTAATGGAGGAACTTAGCTCTCATTATAAAAGTGTTAATGGAGGAACTTAGCTCGAGCCTTCGCAAATATGATTGATTGGGTTTGTTGTTCTTGTTTGTTTGTTAATTTCTAGATTTTAGAGTTTTAAGTTGTAGGTTGTGTTGGGGATGATGATGTGTGAATTGTGATGTGTATAACTTCATTTTCATTTTCTTTTTCTTTTGGTACATTTGTTTTTGAAATCCTGGATTTTGCCAAGACTGAAATTTCAAATGTTATGTTGGTTGCATCGTGCTAGGGTTTTGCCAATGGATCGGTTTCGGGCCCGAGTGACTGAGTCAAGGAGTATCGCATCTAAATCCTATAGAAATTTAAATGATCCAAATACGAATTCAAATACACTATGAGAATGAAAACTTACATGCATATTTTAACTTGTTAACTCAGCGTATTTCGAATCGGATTTTGGATCATGCAGAAAATATTTATTAGCATGAAATTTATCTAATAAATTCTAATCCGCATATTATTATTGTAGTGCCCTATGAAAACGTATTGAATTAATTGTCTTTACAATAATATTGGATCAAGCCAATGGTCCCATAGCCTAGATGGTTGAGTGCTCAGCACAATAAATCCTCAATATATAAAAAAAAACCTATAATGGCCACGATTCGTGGCCTAGGATTCTCTTCAAAAAATAATATTGGATCAGAAACTTCATTAATAAAGAATTTAATATAAAACTATGTAATATTATTAGTTCACATCCAATACTTTAGGGGGCGTTTGGTTGGAGCTTTACAATCAGAATGCCTTGGCATACTCAATCATGGATTCCATTCCCATGTTTGGTTTGCGCGCTAGGTAATAAAGTAACGGAATACTCCATTCCCTAGGGCATAATTGATGGAAATATGATTACCACCAAAATTGATGGCTTTTCTCTATTCCCATGAAAAAGGAATTGCATGCCATATCATATTGTGCTTATAAATACAACACATTCATTAAATTAATATATTTATATTAAATTATTGTCATAAAAAATACTAGAATAAAATAAAAAAATACATCAAAATATATCATTGCAATACTAAAATTAATAATTCGTCAAAATACGAAATAACGAAATATGACAAGAATCAATCTGTTGAGTGTGACAAGAGTGTTTATGATGACTGGGTCAAGGTAAAAATATGACATTATTATTTAGCTCATTTTACATTCTACAAATTTACATTAATTTTTTTTTAGCAATGCAAGTGAAAATATTGCAAAACTTGTAAATTGTTTTCAATTTAAGTCTGAAGATGCAGCAAAGAAAGATTGGGTATTTGAAGACCTAATGAAATTACCAGGATTAACGAGTCAAGACCGCATGAAAGCAGGAGCTCTTATTTCAAAAGATACAAGCATGACAAAGTACTTTTTCACACTACCAGATAATGTGAAGGAAGAATATGCACTTTGGGTGCTTGGTGGTTGCAAGTAGTAGTATTTTGAGTAATCAATTTTACAATAATATGTTGCTTGATTTATAATATTTTGTTGACAATAAATTGTTATTTTTATAATTGAAATTATTTTTTTGGATGAGTTATTTATTTTATAACAAAAATTTAGTATAAATATGTTAGTTTTGTAAATATGGAATGTTTAAAAATTTTACATTTGTGATGAATTAACATGCCATGGAATAAATAAATGTTCTAACCAAACATGATAATCAAGTATTCCAAGGAATAGTATGCTTTGGCATTGAATTCCTTGGCATACTTTATGCCAATGCGTTCTTCAAAGCTCCAACCAAACGCCCCCTTAGTTCACTTCAAAAGGCATACCACAGAAGTAAATTTGTTATTGTAAAAGAAGCCAAGTATCATTATCATTAGTAGTTTATTGAGAATTCTTAAAACAAAGAACTCAGCTTTTGGATACCCAAAAAATATTCCACTAAACATTAAACTTTCAAAATCTTATTTTTAGATATGCAAATTTAAAAATAAAATACTATATGATATTAAATCTATGATGATTATGCTGTTAATTTTAAAAAATATTAGTTTTTGATTGTTTTATGTTAATGTTGTGAATCATCCCTACAAGACGATTTTATTGTCAATCACAAATATTTAATGTAATATCATGTACAAATTAAGTGCATTTTTGTATGAAATAAAAATTCTGTTAGTATTATATAATTAATGACGCGCAAAACCTATACACATGTTGTATTATTCTCTACTTCTAGATTTATTATTGTTTGCACTATTATGAATAAGAATGATATAATAATGTTGTCATGTTTTTTTAGTAAAATTGTATTATATCTCACATGTAATTATATCTTCATACTAATATATGTAATAATCATGAAATGTATAGATGATCGTACTTATATGGGTGATAAAATATGATGATCTCAATTTAGTGTGATATACTTTTATTTTGAAATGATATTGTCTTTATCACCGTAAAAGATAGATTAGTATAAAATGAAATTACTATTCTCGCAGTGTAACGTGAGTATTATCCTAGTTACTTATAGATTTTGTAGTAATAATATTTCATAGTTGTGTCAACATCATTTCATTCAAATCTTTTTTTTAAAAAAATTTTGGAAAAATAAGCGTTATTTCCAATTGAAAGTATATTTTCACGAAAATATTGGAATTTGTTAAAATCATGTTTTTTTTTCAAAGAATTCTAATGATTGATTTTGGAAAATTACTTAACTTCTTTTAACAATAATCTTTAAAAAAAACATATTAGGTTAAATATTTTTTGTTTGAAAAAGATTTTTACAAAACGTGTTGTGTTAGTATTTTTTATTTTAAAAATTGACGACTTTTTTTCAATAAAAATGATCAGATTTTAATAAACATACTTTTGGAAGTATTTTCATGAAAAAAAAAATCAATTTTGTACTTTCATGAATATTTTTCTCTGTTTATGAAAATAACTAAATATTTTGTAATAATTATTTTCAAAAATATATTGTGTTGATATTTTTTGAAAAAGTTTGTAAAAAGTATCTTCTTAAAAATTCCATAGGTATCTTCTTGAAAATAACATAATTATTGTATTTTTTGTTTTTATATCATATTTTAATATATATGTGTATTATTTATTAAATTATAGAAATTTTGAAAATAAAATTATGACGCATAATAGTCATTTTTAAAAACATAACAAAAAGTGAGGGGTTTTAGAGGAAATCTACAAACGTTAGGGGATTTTAAAACAAGCAAAAAAATTAGGGGTTTTTGAAGGATTTTGTAGAGTTATGAGGTTTTTTGATAATTTCCAGAGAAGATAAGTGCTTTTTCGAGAATTCTCCTATGAGATTAAGGGTCCGTTTGGCAACATGAAATCAGAATGAAATAATGAAAAATAATGAAAGAAATAATTTTAATCTGCCGAACAAAATTGTAAAAAAAATGAAATATAGTTGTTTAATTCTTAAAAAAAAATTCTTTTCTTCTCTCTCATCCTTCTCAATAAAAAATATTAACTTAATTTTTACTTCTACTTTTTCACTATTTAATTTTTTGAAATAAAATAATATTATTTTTCTTCCACTATTCAATTTTTTTCCTAGTTCGTTATTTCATGTGTTCCCGAACGGATACAATAGTATCGATTTTAATATCCGAAAAAAATTTGTATCTGACAATACTCGAACCGAACGGATAAAAATATCTCTTTATCCCCTCAATTCCCGGCCGGATTCGGTTCGGGTTTTTTCCGTATCCGGATCTTATCTGAAAAAAATATGGATATAATGGTACGGCAAACTATCCGAACAGTTTACCCCTCAATTCCCGGCCGTCTTACCAATCGTACAGGGCTGATTGCTGAATAATGAATATTCTCTGAATCTCGGATCTAAATAAATGAGTCAGTCTGAGTCTGAGTCTAGTCTGACAAAGGGAATTAACTCGACTCAACCGCTCTTATCTCCGTACGCGCTTCGAATTTATCTAAATCGTCCTAATCCTTTTATTAACCACAGCCCTCTTTTTTACGACCTTATACTTAATTCGGCCGGCCATCTACAATACAAAAATATTTAAATGCTTTATATCCAACTAACACCTACCACGTAATGAAAAAAGTAAATTTTAGTATAATTAAATAGTACATTATATATTAATGAAGCTAGTTCCGACAATTAACGCTCTTTGTCTTTCAAATTAACACTCCCCGCACCTCAATCGTACAACTAATAGTGTAACGAATGAACAAATACAAACATTTTGTTTTTATAGTGAATTGCTATAGGATTAGCTACCCGACAAAAGGTATGGAGAAAACGGTGAAAAGTTCCTCTAAGAAATTGAACGTGGGGGCACTGCGCATTTGTTTCGTCTTCTCGCGCGGAAAAAACTAAGCTCGCATATAACATTTCGTGCAAACTATAAAGCCTAAATTCTCGCCAATTTAGGAAAATTTCGGGTCTGAGCGGGTGGAAGAAGAACAGGGGGGAACTAAGGAATACGAGAGTGGAAGGAGTGGGGGATCACGAACTCTCCCCCCTCCATTTGATTCTCGAGGTGATTTGATTTTTACCGATTATTTGATTCGGCGTGATTTGGAGCTCAATTTGAGTTTTTTTCGTCAGGTTTTGAATGAAATTTGAGGAACTGCGAGGTGTAGAAGAAGAAATTGATCTGAGAAATTGGTGGTATATTTGTCAGTGTTTGATTGTTTTGGGAAATTAAGAGATGTTTATGTGTGTTTTTGTTCGTGATGATTTAGGTGTTCATAATGGGAGTCATTTCGAGAAAGATTTTGCCAGCTTGTGGGAGCTTATGCTTCCTTTGTCCTTCGTTGCGGGCTCGGTCTCGGCAACCAGTGAAGCGATACAAGAAAATGCTAGCTGAGATTTTCCCCAAATCACAGGTACACGCATTGTAATTGATAATTCATGTTTTATTCTGTGGATTTTGTATCGATTTTGACTTCTGCTAGGGGTCAACTGCCAAATTTTGTAATCCATGTAGTTTGTATAAGTATTTATCAGTTTAGATCAGTTCTTCTCCCCCAATTATGCACTTAAGTGCAAATTAGACTTTATGAATCCAAAATCAAACCTAAATTGTGCAATTAAGCCTCAATGCAACCCGATTAAGACCCAAATGAAGCTCAATTTTTCAATACAAAATCAATTTTAACTGATTAAGCATGTATGGATATTTTGCAGGACGAACCACCAAATGATAGAAAGATTAGTAAATTGTGTGAATATGCTTCTAAAAACCCTATGCGCCTTCCAAAGGTTAGTTCTAAATTTCTAATCTATCTCTGTATATATAGAAAAAAAATTAATATTAACGTGATTTATATTTTAATAAATTTACAGATTTCAGCTTATTTGGAGCAAAAATTCTACAAGGAATTGAGAGCTGAGAAATTTGGCTCAGTAAAAGTCGTCATGACTATTTACCGCAAATTATTGAGTTCTTGCAAGGAACAAATGTAATTTTTTATTTTTATATATATTTTTAAAATATTATCTTCCTTTAATTAATTAAACAAATATATTGCAGGCCTTTATATGCAAGCAGTTTATTAATCCTGGTTAACGTTCTCCTTGACCAAACTCGAGAATATGCCATGCGTATTGTTGGCTGCCAAACTCTCTTCGATTTTGTTAACAATCAGGTCCAAACATTTTATTTTTTCGTTAATACTAATTTAGATTTTTGGACACAGTTATTATTCATAAATAAGGTACTTGTATTTTTATACAGATTGATGGTAGTTATATGTTTAATTTGGAGGGATTAATTCCAAAACTTTGTCAAATGGTTCAAGATTTGGGCGAAAATGAAACGGCTCGTGATTTGTGCGCTGCAGCTCTTCAAGCCCTTTCTTCCATGGTACTTCCTTTCTGGTCAAAAAATTTGAATTTGAATTTTGGAAAAATCTATTTAAAATCTTGTTCTTTTTTTTTGCGTCTTATTTGTGTAGGTTTGGTTCATGGGCGAATACTCCCATATCTCAGCGGAGCTGGATAATGTAAACTCCATAATTTTATCAATCTAATCTCATTTTTAATAAGAAAATATTTCAACCTAACAGAAATTTGAAATTTGAAAATTCGAATCAGATTGTATCAGTAGTGTTGGAGCATTTCGAGAGCCCATACAGACGAGTAGAAGATAATAATAATAATAATAACACTACAACCAATCAAAAAAACCAAAATGGTTGGGTGTACGAGGTCATCAAATCCGAGGGCGATTCCGCCACCTCATCAATCGCGCTACAACGAATTCACTCCTGGAAGAACCTCAGAACCAACCTCAACTTGTCCCCGTAACCACAAACTCATTATTCATTTTTATCAATAAATAAATATTTATAAAATTTTGATTTATTTTTCGTAAATAGGGAGGAAGTAGAAAGCCCGAATTTCTGGTCCAGAGTGTGTCTTCACAACTTAGCTAGATTAGCGAGAGAAGCAACAACTGTGAGGAGAGTACTGGAGGCTCTGTTTCGGTATTTCGATAATAATAACTTGTGGTCTCCTTCTAACGGCCTCGCTTTATGCGTCTTGCTCGACATGCAAATGACTCTTGAAAAATCTGGTAATCAATTAATTAATTAATCAAGTAATTATAATTAATTGATTAAATAATTAATTAATTGTGATAATGTTTAGGGGAAAATGCGCATTTACTAGTGTCGATGCTAGCAAAGCATCTAGAACACAGAACGGTGGCGAAACAAGCAGACATTCAACTCGACATAATCGAAGTGGCCACTTGTCTGACGAACCAATCAAAAGCCCAGAATTCAAAAGCAATAATGGGAGCTATAGTCGACATGGTCAAACACCTCCGCAAAAGCATGCAATTACCTTCCGAATCCAATCTCGGCGAAGATGAGATCAAGTGGAATAATCGGTACAGAAAAGTCGTCGATGAATGCCTCGTTCAGCTCTCAAAAAAGGTTCTAAAATTTAAAAAATTTATCATCAATGGACGGAGGACTATCGAGCCTTCTCCATTTACTCGTTTTTTACTCAAAAAAAAAATTTATCATCAATATTTTAATCTTTTATAATTTTTTTTTATTTATGTCTTATTAGGTGGGTGATGCGGGTCCGGTTTTGGATTTACTCGCACTGAATCTAGAAAGTGTCTCGAGTTCTTTGCCGGTTGCAAGATCTACCGTTGCTGCGGTTTATCGAATGGCTCAGATCATCGCTTCCGTTCCCAATTTAACATATCAAAACAAGGTCAATAATAAATAAATTAAATTATTAAAAATAAAAAAAAATAAACAACCGTATATATGCAGGTATTTCCGGAGAATTTATTCCACCAACTAGTACAAGCAATGTCGCATCCAGATCGCGAGACCCACATAGGAGCGCACAGAATATTCTCAATAATTCTCGTACCGTCTTCCGTATCCCCTCGTCAGGCCTCGTCAGACCTGCGTCGCACTCTTTCCCGCACGGTTTCGGTCTTCTCTTCCTCAGCTGCTCTGTTCGGGAAGTTACGAAGAGACATGCTCTCCATTAAGGAGAACACTGTATCCTCTCCTAGAGTCTCCGGCGAGGGGCTTTCCTTTGCGGAGGAATGGAAGCAAATTGGGAGGAGCGAATCGAAGGTTTATAATCGGATACAAAGTCGGAGGTTTAGGGAATCTTCGGATATGCCTTCTTCGAATGTCGCTAATAAAGATACTGTATGTTTTTAGAATATTTATTTTTTATTTTTTAGATTTGGGGTTTTGATTTTTTCGAGAATTTTTTTTTAGGATCAAGGGGCGTTGAGATTGAGTAGCTCGCAAACGACGCTTCTGCTTTCGTCGTTGTGGGTTCAAGCAATGAATAAGGATAACAGTCCTGAGAATTACGAAGCTATTGCTCATACCTACAGCTTGATGCTTTTGTTTTCTCGTGCCTCTAAGGTAATCATAATCATTAATTAATTAATTGATTAATTAATAATCTAAATCATAATATTTCATTCAAATGATTAACTTTGGTGATACAGGACACGGTTCGGGTTCACGAAGTATTGGTTCGAAGCTTTCAACTTGCTTTTACTTTGAGAAACATTTCTCTCCGCGGAGGAGGTACTTTCGAATTTATCATTATTGTTATTTTTAATTTATGTTAAAATCTATATTTATTAATAAGTGGATTGATTACGTACCGATGCAGGAAAACTTGCACCTTGTCGAAAGAGATCTCTTCTCACACTGGCCACATCAATGGTCGTGTTTTCTTCAAAAGCTTTCAACGTCACAGCTCTCATCCCCATCATCAAATCCTCCCTCACAGACAAATCGGTAAAATCATCAAATATTCAGCACTTTAATTTAATTAATATATTCAAATTTTGTTATGATTTCATTTATTTATTATTTATTTTTAGGTGGACCCGTTTCTTCGGTTGGTAGATGATTGCAGACTAATGGCATTGGAAACCGCAATCGATAACCCGACAAAAGTATACGGATCGAAAGAAGATAACGAGGATGCTTCAAACTGCTTATCAGAAATAGAAGCAAAGGAAGAAGAACACCCTAAACTAACCATGGTTAATAGCATAGTCAACACCCTTGCAGACCTCTCGGAGGTAATTCATCATTTATTTTTATTTTTTTTAATAAAAATCAGAATTAATATGTTTTGTTAATACAGGCCGAAATATCTAAAGTGCGGAAGGAATTGATGGAAGATTTCAGTTCGGACGATGTGTGTCCGTTGGCAGCTCAGTTTATGGAGCCGTTCGCTCCTTCTCCCATTTCTAAATCTAGAAAAGATTATTATTCCTCCCAAGAGGTACCGCTATATTTATCTATTTATTTATTTATGAATATGATTATATATTATTATTATTATTTTTGCAGCTGGTACCGCTGGATTTTTCAATCGACGATGACACATTTGCCGAACAAATGGAGAGCGTAGATGCACAACCGCGTTTCTCGGTAGACATGAATCTTTTAAGCGTGAACCAACTACTCGAATCCGTACTGGAGACGGCGCGACAAGTGGGAAGAATGTCGGTATCGACCACGTCAGATCTACCGTTCAACGAAATAGCAAGTCATTGCGAGTCTCTCTCTGTTGGCAAGCAAGAGAAAATGGCCACTTTTATGAATCCAAACAATAACCACCCTCCTGAACTTCTTCTTACTTGGTCCACCGACAATGGCCATTCCGAACTCCAATTGGTACCCCCCCCCCCCCCCCCCCCCTCTCTCTCTTAATATAACTTTAATTTGTATTAATACAATATAATATAATTTGTTTATTATTTGAAGGTGGGAGATTCGTTAATGGACCAGGGGTACGAGATTAGCGCGGGGCAAAATGGGTTCCAGCATTGCCAGACGCAACAATTGAAACTACCGGTATTGAATCCGTTTGATAACTTTCTCAAGGCGGCGAGGTGCTGATGTGGCACCATGTGGTATTTATTATGTTTTGTCGAGCGAATTATAAAATAAAGTTGGTGTATTTATGTGAATATATATATGTGGTTGCTAACATCTTTTTTCAGTCCGTTTGTAATTATGCTGGAAAATGGGTGATTGTATTAAATTCCTAAACCGAATTTTGCGCATATTAATTATATTGCGTTGATTCTTCATTTATTTGGTAAAAGAAAAATAAATCGTTGCTTGTTTGCAATTACGTGTTATTTACTTTTTGTTATCTTATTATGAGACAAGGACAAGTAATTTTTGATAATAATGTCTGAACTAAACCTTTTTTATCCTACCATAAACATGTGCATGATATATATTATTGGCTAAACTTTTTGTTTAATACCATCTTATCATTAATCATTAAATTGGGATGATAACTACTTCGTGCTTATCTCTATTAATTCATGAATCCATCCATGACAATGACTGTTTTTAATTTTATTTGACAGAGAGTTGTTAATTTTAGCCATCTAGGTAGTAAAGTAAGTTTGGTACCAATTAATGTACATGAATTGGCTCTAAATTCATACAATTCAGAAGGATTGCGCTATTATAAGAAATAACATGACTTAATTAAAAGTAATTTCAAAATTATTTTACCAAATGATGATTATACATTTATTTATGATTATTGATATTTAGTACATTTATTTGATTGTATTATTATCTTTCACAAATCATGCAAAATAAAATCTTTCATACATAGAAAATATTATTGTACTTAATTGTTCTCATCATATAAAACCACTCAAATTGTAACATGTTATATATATATATATATATATATATATATATATATATATATATATATATATATAATGGAAGATAAAAATAATAATAATAGATTTGGTTAGATTTGGTTATTTATAAATAGAAGTATAATGTCATTTGATAAAAAAAAATTGAAATCACTTTTAATTAAATCATGTTAGCTATTGCAACAGTGTTGGCCTTCAACAATTCTATAATGTATCCATTCGAACTATCTAATGATTAACAATAGTGAAATATTTACATTGGATGGTTTCAATAAATATTTTATATTTCGTAAAAATAAAAAATAGGGATCGTAACATTTTTTTTAAAGGAAAGACAACCGCGATACGCGTTCGATCCGATCATTTTCATTAAAATAAAAAGATAAAGTTTTTAATTACAACATACTATGTACAACAAGATCGTACAAAGTTTCGGCCTACTAATAACTACAATTAACTAGATTTAGCAATGTTCACTCCATTGATTTAGTAGGTCCTTAATTGCATTTGTTACTAGGGTGTGCATTCATCCTTTGCGTTGAAATATCTTATTGTTTCACTCCCTCCAAATGATCCAAATTGTTGCACACCACTTCGTGTCCCATTTAGCTATTAGTTCCTTCAGTTTGGATCTTCGTTGATTCCACCCATAATCTCGGATTGTTACCTTGGTGGGGTCGGCCCTTGGATCCATTATGCGCCAAATTTCGGTCGTGAATGGGCAATTGAGGAATAAGTGTTGTACCGTCTCTATGGGTCCCCCGCAAAGGGCACATGACGGGTCGTGAGGCCAATTTCTCTTCGTAAGGCTATCCGCTGTTAATATTCGATTATTGAGCATGAGCCAACCGAAGATGATAATTTTTTTTGGCACTTTGATTTTAAATAACACTTTGGTCCAAAAACATTCTACTCCCGTGCAGGAAATAGATGCATATGCCCTAGCCGTTGAGTATGGAGTTGGTTCAATTAAGGGGTGTTGGGTAATTCGGTTTTGTGGTTGGAGACCTCCTTTAATTGCGTTGTAAAGCGGGACTAGTTTTTGGAGGTCGCGTCGACCAAAAGGAGTCTTTATCAGATTCTATCTTCAATAGCCATTTGATCACAAGTACTTGGTTTTGTCGTTCTAAGTCTTGAAATCACATTCCTCCGTGTAATTTTGTTAAGCAAACTTTTTTCCAATTAGCGAGACATTGTCCCCCCTAAAATTTTATCCTTGTCTTTCCAAAAGAAGGCCCTCATTAATTGGTTTATCTCTTCTATGGTACCTTTCGGTAGAAGATGAGTTTGCATAATAAAATTGGGGATTGAGCCTGGTACCGACTTAATTAAGGTCATACGCCCCCCCATGGTGAGGAACTTATTTTTTCAATTTGTGATTTTTGAAAGAAATACAGTTTCGGATCAACCGTAAAAGTGTACACAAGGATAAACGAATGTATGCGTACATTCGTGGCCATAACTTTCAGTAGAAAAATCCGATTTGAATGATTCAAATTGGGTTATATAGATAATAAGATTATCTACAACCTTCATGAAGAAATATATTTCATATGAACGAAGTATAAGTGTCGTTTCCATGAAATACCGAAAGGGTGCAACAGTATGAAATACAGTTAGTAAAACAGTCATAACATTTGTATACGAACTCCAATTGGGCTGGACCAAATTGGGTTGTGTAGATAATGAGATTATCTACAACTTTTATGTTGGTTGATTTTCTGTCAGAGAAATTTATCAATTTCGTCTGGACAGAATACTGAACATGTTCATGCAGTTTTCTGTGTGAAAGGGTGTATATTGGATATACATGCCTTTTGGCTAATCCTGATCCTATTAGATATAAATAGGATTTTCTCTCTCATCTTCAAAAAAGCAATTCTAAGAAATTATTCTGCCAAAGACACAAGAAAAAGAGCAAATTCAGATTTGATCTTTCGTGAGTGAAAAGGTACGAAGAGAGAGAAATCGAGAAAAGAGTTTCTCAAGTGATAGAGAATCGATTAGATCGAGCAAGTTCGCCGTTGCATCGTCTAGGCAGGTGCATCCGCGACCGACGTCTTACGAATCAACGTGGATACAAGTAGAGGAACGACGTTTGTGGTTCTTCGATTGTGATCGACTCGAGTGAGAAAGACGGTAGAAACGCTTGGACGCACGAAGACGAAGTCGAGTGAACCGGCGTAGTTAACGAGTGGTGAAAGACGCGTGGTGTGGGACGCGCGGATTGTCACCAATGTGACAGGAAATAGAAGGCGGCGATCAACCCTTCGTGTGCCATCAATTTGGCACTGGTATAGATATATCCTTCTAATTGCATCGTACCCTCGAAATCGTGGCGTGATCTCGGGAATCGGGGAACCGGACCGGGCCTTCATTCCGCTGCGCGGGCCCGGGGTCGGGAATATTTCCCAGCAATTTTTCTCTTCATTTTATTGAGTAACGCTTGAAAGACTATTTTTGTTGGTTTTTTTAAAGTAAGGGGGAGCCCTAGATATTTAATCGGTAATGTCATCTTCGAACATCTCATAATTGTTGTTAAGATAGAATGGTAAATGTCAGGAATCGTTATTGGCACGTAGCCACTTTTATCCCAATTTATTTTAACCCCGATACTTCCGAAAAAAAGTGAAATCATGTGCATGATAATCCGTAGATTTTGTGAAATCATATTGTAATGTGGTTGGTGAAAATAAGACCGGTCTAGTAAGCAATGGGTTAATTTTTCGTTAGCATGACTTGGAGAGCGTCTACTACTAGTGTAAATAATAGCGGTGATAACGGGTCTCCTTGGCGGAGACCCGTTTGATGGTTAAAATATTCGTCCCTAATGCCGTTAGTGTGAACGGAGGAACTCGATGCAGTCAATATGGTTCTCATCCATTGAATCCATTTTGTCGGGAATTTCCTCGCTATCAAGATATTTCGAGGAAATGCCAAGAGACGTTGTCAAATGCCTTCTTAAAATCGAGTTTGAGCATGATTGTCGGGATCTTTGTTTTGTGATATGCGTTGAGCATATCTCGCGAGACAAGGTATAGCTCGTTTATTATGCGATCTTTGATGAATAATGGGTCTCGTTTATTGTGAGATCGTAATATTTTACTCGCATATCATTAGATATCATGAATAATGGTACTAGTTTCAAAAAAAAAAAAAAAAAATTCAAATTTGTGTCCAACTGCCAGCTTTCAGGTAGGAATTGATTCTGAGTGAGTGACCTCTCTTTCATTCTATGCTTACTTGTCACGGGATGAGGATAATTCAGAAAGAAAAAGAGAAATAGAGATCGTAACATTTTACTCGCAGGTCATTATTGATAACTGATAAGTGATAACATTGGAATTGGAATGTCATGATCTCTTATAATTGAAAAAAAAAAGATAAGTAATTAATTGGTGTTAACTCTTTGCCGATGTTTGGATAAGGACGAGGAAAGGAATAACCGAACTTATCCCCTTATTTTTTGCCAAACAAAAACAAAAACATAAAAATTTAAAATAAAATAAATAAATAAATTGTCTAAGTTGTACGGATACTATTAAAAATAAAATAATGTATCTGATACGTATCGGATACTACGACACATTAATTTAACATATAATTTAGGATATGATACAAATACGACAATATAGATACAATCGATAATTCTACATAATATGTTCTCGTTGCATGATTGGTATCAAGATGTTAATCCTACGTTAAATATTGTATTCACATCATATAATTAATTGATGTTATTTCAATTCAAATCATATACCACATCATTATGTTGTCGATCATATAACGAGAGCATGTCGTGTAAAATTACTCCGATTTGTATTATAAAAATATCACGCATCATATTGAATAACTAAATTTTATCTCCAAAAATTTATTACTTCTCCAACTAATGGTAATGATAGTGTCATACTTATCCCATTTTTATTCTCACGTAGCAGGACTAAAATATCTCTATTTAGGTCTCCATCAAGTGTTGTGAATCATGATGTCCGATTATGTGGCTACACAGAGAGCCACAGACCAAGAGAGCCACAGACCATGTGACAACAAAAGACGTTGACCCATGCATTTTAAGTTTGAGCACTGATGTACCTCTCCTTGCCCTCCCCCCACATCTTTGATGTGTCGTCGCAAGATTTAATACCTTAAAATTTAAGGTGTTAAATCATACGATGACATCTTAATTTATAATTTAACATCTTAATTTATGGTTTTACATATAATTAAGATGTTAAATCATGAATTAAGGTGTTAAATTTTAAGGTGTTAATTTAGGTGATGACACATCAATGGTGTGAGGGGAGGGCAAGGGGGAGGTGCAACATTTTCCTTTAAGTTTTTAACAGTTAGTCATACTGCCCCTTGAATCCTTCAAATCTTATTTTATTCCAAGGAATTTGCTATTTATCACCGGGGATTATCTGCAAATCATTCACATGACTAATCAGATAATGACACGTGATAATTATTATTCTTTAAAAATATAACAGTATGATTTTCTCTATTTTTAATTTTTCATATTATATTTTTCCATATCTTTTATATTTCTTCGTATCTATTTCTATTTTTCATATCATCCTCTTTAATTCCTGCATTATCTGAGATGTGTATTCGTGCATCGTGCTTACATGTCTAATATATATACTCAAACAAACTAGTTAGCTTTGTATTGTTTTGAAATCATCCAACAATCTAACAATAACATGAAATGAAACAAATTCATGTCATGCATATACTAATTTAGTTGTGCACTCAAACAAACTAGTTAGTTTTGTATTGTTTTGAATTGTACTTAGGGATGTCAATGGTATGAATATTGTCCGAACCGACCCGAACCGAATAGAAATATACGGATTCGTAAAAAATATCCGGATCCGAATATAGAAATATCCGGATTCGTAAAAAATATCCGGATCCGAATATAGAAATATCCGGATTCGTAAAAAATATTCGGATCCGAGTAGATCCGGATATGGATATGGTTACTATTTTTTTGGATCCGGAACGGGACCCGATACTCGATTTTGGTGTTGGGACCAGATCCCCATTCCAGATCTGGGTATTATTAGAATCCGAATACTTGGAACCGGATTCGAGTATCCGGATCTATTATGTTCTTTTTTTGTGTATCTTATTTGATATTAGTTGCAGAATTGTATATAAATTAAAGATTTGTGAGTGATTTAAAATCACAACAGCAAAATCATGTTCAAATATAATCATATATATTGTTCAAATCACAAATATATATATATATATATATATATATATATATATATATATATATATATATATATATATATATATATATATAGTTAAAAAATATGTTATGTTATCATAATATAGTATATATTTTAATATTCGAAAAAGAACCGTATTCATATTCGTATCCGACAATATCTGAACCGTATCCGTATCCGTTCACTCTCCGGACCGTATCTGGATCCGGGTAATTCCGTATCCGAAAAATAATATGGATATGGATATGGTATGACCACTATCCGAACCGGATCCGAACCGTTGACACCCTTAATTGCACTAGTATGAATGTTAAAATGCAAAAAACAAATTGAAGTCGATATGTCTGGCGAATTATTACAATTGAAGTTTTCAAAAATATTATTAACATAATCTACACCAAAAAAATAATATAATCTCACATAAAAAACTATATATTTATTAATTGAAAGAGAAATACTAAATATTTACAAAAAAAAGTATTAAATAACAAAATTATAGTTTTTCATATTTCTTGGCACGTGAACGTTATATTTAATACCAAGCGTTAAATTTTAATAGTACGATTTGAAGTAAAAATATCAAAATTGACATAATTTTAGAATATCATTTAAAAGGTATTAATATTATGCAATAATGAGACACAAATAACTATATTGAATATGATACTAAAAAAAATATATAAGATCAAACCACATCACGATATTGAACGATTGAATTCAAGATATTCAAATGAAACCATATTTCATAAAAAAAATCGAGTAATGTACAAAACAAAAATGTGGATAAATTAACATCTACTTGTATTAACCATTCCTAATTATTATTGAAAATTTAAACTAAAATCTGATAATTTCTTGTTAATTGTCATGTTAATTAAGTTTGTTAATTAGCATATATGTGATGAAATCTGTAGAGAGTAAAATTTCCCTTCATCAAATAATAAGCATATGTGTCTGTTCCATAAAGTAATTTGAGACCATCTAGAATGCCTTCCGTTTATTTCACATTTCCTCAAGTCCAATTAATATCTTAGACAATTAACAATTAATATCTTAGACAATTAACAATTTTAATATATAATTAAAAAATAATAATATGTAACTAAAATCCCTTCGAATTAACAATTAATAATTCATATTTAGAAGTTGTTAATTATGTATTAATCACAAATTATCATATTAATTAAGGTGTTAACTATAATTTGGTAAATATGAGAAACGGGTGGGGGCAAAAAGTAAAATTGCCCAACAATTTTCCCATGTTAATTTATATCCAGCGTTAATGGCCAACAGAAATAGTTCACTAAACATTTATTTTCAAAGAGGAAAGCCTATTTTTAGAAAAGAAAAGAAAAGCAAAGCGAGTTTTATAAATTTAGCCGAGTATTTAAGGCCAAGGGAAGGTATCGCCGATAAGACCACAGTCAATTGACATCATCTTCATCTTTCTATCTTCATTTGAAACAGAGAAACGAAGCACGAAGCGCGAAGATTCTTTTGCCGTGTGGGAGAAGGAGCGGTAATCATTCAAAATTCGAAATAGTAATTGCAATGGACGTGGAATCACTTCCTAAATTGGCTGCCGAATCTGAATTCGGATCGCTTTCGAGGAAGATAACTCCGGATCAGGCGGAGGAGTTGGAACCGGAAATGGTGAAATGCGATTGTTGCGGCCTAACAGAAGAGTGCACGATAGGGTACATCGAGATGGTGAAGGAGAGGTATTTCGGTCGTTGGGTTTGTGGGTTATGTGCCGAGGCCGTCAAGGATGAAATTCGACGGGCCGGAGGCAGAATTTCCATCGAAGAGGCAATCAACCGCCACACCATGTTCTTTAAGAAGTTTCAATCCGTGTCGTCACCTGTCAACGCGGCGGAGCACTGGGTTGCAGCTGTTAAAAAGATTATGATGAAATGTCTCGACTCGCCTAGGCCGGATTGTCGCAAAGTGGTGCCTCAGAATCACGAAGGTTCTACTTAAACGACGAAAATTTGGAGATCTTATGACAAGATTTCTATCTATACTAGTAACATCCTCGCGCGGGATTGCGCAGATTTTTTCGAATGGTTGGAATTGTTTTGTTAGTAGGATATTTACTTATATCCAATAATAGTTGTGTGAACTATAAAGGTTCCGAGGATGACACGCAGAAAACAAAAACAATGAAGATTCCGACACAATTATAAACGAGGAAGATTTCATGAGATCGACGACATTACATACAATTATTACACGAAGAAGATTTATATGTATATTCCACATGCAATTTTGAGTTGCGAGATTTGCCCGCGAATACATATATGCTGATTCGAAGTCTGATTTCATGTGTTACCTTTATCTATTTTGTATGTTCTTTATGGGAATGTTTGATTTGAAGAATTTTTGAAGTACATGGATATGTCATATGCATGTATTTGATAATATATGTATTTGAGAATTCATGTACGTTGTTTGAATAGTTGTATTTTAAAATCATATATATATAATTTCTTGTTTGATTCTTGGTGTAAAATCCATGATTTTAATATTTAATTCCTTATTATATTATATTATATTATATTGTTTCAAATTATATTATATTATATTATAATATATGATATTGTTTAATATTACATTATATATTTTTTATATTACATTACATTATATGATATTGCTTTATATTATATTATATTATTCTTATCTTATGTTAAATTAAATTATATTAAATTATTTGTATTATATTATATTATATTTATATTAAATTACATTACATTACATTACATTATATTATCATTGTATAATATAATATAACTATTATTTATGCACATAATATGGAGAAATAATTTTATAATGAAATACATGAACATAAAATCTCCATGTATTTTGTGTATTCCAAAAATCCATGTCCAAATCTGTGATTTCATCAAATCAAGCAAAGAATTTTGAGCTTATCTCGTAGTTCGAAGTACATTTCCATCAAAATCCCTCGAATCAAACATGCGATATACAAAGGAAATAAATTGTCCAGTTTTGACAATAGTTGTAACAGGATATATTTGTTGTATGATTGATATTAAATAATAAAGGATCTTGTTTTAAAAAAGAAGATTTGTTAAAAAGAGAATATTTTGAGGATTAGTACTATATCCATGAAAAGGAAAAATATACTTGTCCCTTCAAACTCATCCCAAATTCCTTGATGAGGTGGCAAAAAAAATTTAGGTGGACTGATTAGCCCCTCTATTGACTAAAATAATTGTTAGTTGACACATTTAATTGACACGTCAATAAATCATATTCGTACATATTAATAGTACGTGTTAATTCAATTAAACGATCAATTAAATCGATAATCGAATCAATTAATAATATTAATCAACCCATTTAACATTCTCTTGTCGTCAAAACTATTTTTTGTTTGTTTGAGAGGCGTCATATATAACCCCCCAATAAAAATTGTGTAGCAGTGAAAGAGAATGCTGGTACAAACAAATACACAAAGATGCAAAGAACCGACATGCTTTCCTAATGGTTTGAACCTAACGATTGGTTGGTTTTGTTAAGAATTTATTTAGGCATGTGGGTTTGAGCGGGATGGATTATGTATGGACGAGGTATACTAGCCAATTATTATTTTCATAATAATTAATAGCCAATTAGCAGAACCTTTTAATGCCTCCAAAATGTCTGTAGGTGAACAAGGCACGTAAACCAACAGTAAATAGATGAGTGATTAATCAGAGCAGAATATCGGTCCGTATCACAAATACTATTGTGATCTAGGTTGATTAAGTGATGGGTCCTTCCATTAATAGCTCTTTTTGTTTTTATTTCCATCTCCCCTCATTTTCATCATCATCGTTTTGTCTCCCTCGTTCCATTGTCTACCTAATCAATGTAATTAGTGTCTGATCTTGTGCTAAAAAAATACTAACTAAACTACTAAATAACCAACCTCGGCCTATTTTCTCTCTATCAAATTCAAGTTTTTTTTTCTCAAAAATGGGCAAAAATAGATATATAATTGTCTCATAATTTGTCAAATATTCATGAACTTCTCGAAAGCGCTTTAAATCAATGGGAACTCGAGCAACGAATAGTGAAGAAAAAAGAAGAACTTAACCGAGCGAAATAGTTCGGTCTTTTTTTTTGTGGACAGACATTTGCCCATTTTTTTTTTTTAAATATTTTATATATAAATGAAATTTGGACATAGGTCATTAGAACCTATTCCAATTATCTAAAATAAATAAATTCAAATTTCATTTTTTTTCCTCTAAAAAAAACATCGCAATTAAAAGCTGACGTGTTACTCATTTTTTAAGTTTTGATGGGTAATGCATTCTAAATACTAGATTTCGTGTTTTCCTCGAGACGTCAAAATGAAAGTCCAAGGCAAACAAAATATCATATCTAAGAAAAACCTAGAAAACTACCGTACTAAAAAACTAACATGTGCAAAATATTTAGTTTGCAAAAAATTCGAAAAAATATCAAAATTTAAGTCTAATACACGCAAAGTACTCAAATTTTAAGATTTACAAGTTAAAACACGCAACATGCATAATTTCTAATCTTCTCAAAAGGTCCTTAAATATAAAACGTGTGCAAAATAATTAATTTTTAGTTTTTGTCGTAAATACCAAAACTGAAAATGCTAACATTGAAAAAATATTGAAATTTTATGTTGTTCTCAAGAACATTGTAATTTAACACTAACAAGTACCAATACTGCATTTCTAAATTTTTAATGCTAATACACACAAAAATAACCAAGTTTCAGGATTTTGTTGAAAATATTGTAGTAGGAGACACTGGTACATGGAAAATACTTACTTTTGGAAGTTTTCATAAAATGTCAAAGTAAAAGCCAACACATGTTGTAGTGATCAAAGCCGATGGTGCTTGTATGATGTTATTGTGATTTAATTAGAACATAATTATGATGTTATTGTATTTTTGAAACGATTCAAGAGGATTAATGCGGATGAAGGGAAGAAGAATAAGAGAAAGAGAATGAGGGGAAATAGGATATATTGTGTGGTTTTAGATGAAGCATTAGTCTTGCTCGGCACATTCAGCATTCTCCTCCCATTTTACAAGCATCTCAATCAAGAGGTAATATATAACATTTATACACAATCAAATTGATTATTTTCAGTACTACTAATTAATTTGAGTACTACTAATTGATTGGCAAGTATTTTTTATAATTCTAACTTTTCGTTTTGTCATTTTTTTCATAGAATAAAGGGTATTGGTTGAACATGAATCAAATACTTTTAGGCCGACTTTTATCAGATCATTCTTCAATTATATGTCTCCAGGTACAAATTGCAATATTAGAATCCATTTAATTAGCTTCAAAATGTATGAGAATAGATTGGTAGAAGCAAATCATCAAATTTTTAAACTCATTTGATTTGAAAAAGTTTACTGTTTTATATTTCAAATTCAAAAACCCCGTATTAAAACTCGCCTAAAGCCCCCAAAATTCTAGGACCGGGCCTGCTAACACATGCAAGGTACATCTTTTAAAAAAAAAATAAAAAAAAATAAAAATATAAGAATGACACAAGCAAAATATTTATTTTAAAATTTTAAAGACTAAAACTTGAAAAATACACAATTTTCAAGTTTTGGATGTTAATACAGTCGAAATATTCAATTTTCGAGTTTTTCTCCAACATATGAAAATACACACTTTCTCCAAAATGCCAAAATAATAAAAGATTAGCACATGCGAAAACATATTTTTGAAATATTGAAATCTTATACACAAAAACACACATATTTCAAAAAAGTGAAATGTTTTTGCACTCCACTAAAAACGAACATCCATGACCGTCCGTTGCCCACCGCCCAAAGATTTGCACTCCCGAATTTCTCATCGTCCGGTTACCCGGTGTCTTCTCGCCCCACGCTAACTCTACCATCTCTTATACATTTTTTATATTATCTTATATCTTTTTTCAATATTGTATGGATAAAAAAAATATTATTATTTATATTGTTTTTATTATTATTTATGCCTTTTATTATTATTTTTATTTTTTCTATATTATCAATTAATGATCTGTTGTTATTAATATTTTTTACAATACTTTTTTTGATATAATGAATTAATGTTACATTGTTATTTATACTTTTGTATTTAATATTCATACATTTTTCTATACTTGTGATTAAAGATTTTTTTGTTATTTATACTTTTTTACTGTACTATGGATTAGAGATTTGTTATTATTTATACATTATTTTATACTATGAAAAATAATATGTTGTTATTTGTATTTTATTATATTGTAAAATTGTATAAATACGAAGATGATGTAAAAAATAATTACCTACATTTTATATCTTGTTATGTACTATAAACTTCGTTGTTATTTATATATTTTTTCATTGTAAATATGTATAAATATGAAGTTTAAAATTATAAAAACAATTCCATAATGCAATAGTATTAGGCGCTGTCCGAAAAAACGATGACTCGTCTAACTTTTTGTCCGCATAGCACTCTGTGATCAAAATAGACAGTAAGGAGTGCATTAACGCAATATAAATTCTCTTAACAAATACTGGATTTTTTGTTTTGAAAGCGAATTACGTACTCTTATAGTTTTTTTAACTTTTTATACAAATTATTTTTTGATAAGAAATGGAGAAGGCTCATATGTCCTTCATTCATTAATGTCAATGAAGATCGAACCCACAATCTCTCACAACATAAGGTTTTTTGAGCCCCACTCTCAACCAACTAGGCTATGAGACCATTGACAAAGAAACGAGTAAATGGAGAAGGCTCGATAGTCCTCCATCAATTGGTGTCAATGAGACTCGAGCCCACAATCTGTCACAACGTACGATTTTTTGTGTCTCATACTCGACCACTGGGCCATGAGCCCATTGACTATCTTTTTATGCAAATTGTGATGCCATTTCATTCTTTTCAATAAGGTTCAATATTTTTTTGCTTGATAATATAATATTATTTATGTCAAAATATTTTCTAGATGCATATTTGTTTATATGACTGCAAATGAGTCGAGTTCAATCGAGTTGGACCCAACTTAAACTCAACTCGAAATCGATAAAGGGTCTCCATCCAAAATGTCCGGCTCGAACTCGATTCGATGTTGGCGCGAGCCAGCTCGACTCGACTCGATAGTGGCTCGAAATCGAATTTGACTCGATTCAATATAGGTCCGGTTCGAATTAACTCGAACTCTGAAAAAATATATATTAAAACGGACATGAAATTAGTAATGTGTATATTAAATACATGTGTACATATGTTGGATATACGTAGTTAAATTGATAAGATAAACATTGAATGTTTATGAAAAGATCACAATGTTTATGGAGAAACACGTTTTAGTAAAATTGTCATAAGTTTTACATCCGAATTCCAATTTAACTGGACCAAATCTGGTTGAATATATAATTAGATTATCTACCATTTTTATTTTCTGAGTTTTTTCATTGGAACACTTTAACAAGTGAGTTCAAATGAAATACCAAAGAATG
Organism: Luzula sylvatica; assembly: GCA_946800325.1. Classification (NCBI taxonomy): domain Eukaryota; kingdom Viridiplantae; phylum Streptophyta; class Magnoliopsida; order Poales; family Juncaceae; genus Luzula; species Luzula sylvatica. The sequence continues at coordinate 54,274,518 of OX326960.1, read as the reverse complement.
CAACGATTTTACACATAGTTAGTAAAATTGTCATAACTTTCACATCCGAACTTGAATTCAGACGAGTCAAATTGGGTTGGTAAGAAAATTATATTAACTAAAAATACCGTGAAAAAACCTTTTTTTTTTTTGCCCAATTTGGAATGAAAATATATAATTTCATCTCATATCAAATTCCGGCCTGCAAACATGTTCAGAATTAAATCTGCCTATTGGGCTTTTTCATGGCCCATTTAGTAATATTACAAGGTCCACAAATAGAACTGCGGGTAGTTCTGAAATCCAAGCCTCATCTCATTCATTAACAAATAAATAAAAGCAAACAAAACCAACCACGCGTCTATCCGTACTCATGACTCGGGTCCGCTTATTAAAACCCACTGGATACGTGCAGAATATGCTTTATACACAACATTTCTAAATAAATCCGGTCTTAAATTACTCCATGAATCTACACATATTTGATATTTCAATTTCAGATTGGTTTATAAACAAATACAAGAAATGGTGCACCAATTGTTTATCATGGTCTATACACCGAGTCCAGGAAATATTATACTAGTCAAATAGGTCGTCTTTGCGGAACCATGGATTGATTGATATATTGTTCAGACATGAAGAAATAAAACTTGGTTTATTTTCTCCTTGCCTCTCTCTCTCTCTCTCTCTCTCTCGTTTTCGTGTGGTGCTCGTAAAGGCAAAGGAGGAAGATTAATTTATTTATTTGTGGTTTTGAGTGTTCACTAATTTTCCGGATCTGGAGGTGTGTAGAAGTAACTAAAGCTTTTTTCTTCTGTTAGATGTTAATGGGTCGGTTTTCTTCGATTTGCAGGCGGATTGATCTCGGTGAAGGTATGATTTATCTTCAGATAATGAGGATTTTTGTTATGGTTTCAGATCTCGTTTTAATTTTTGGTTCGTTGGTTGTTCATGTCGTTAGTTACATCTAAGTCAATTGGTTGGTACTTTTTGTTGTTCAATTGTTGTTGTAGAAGGTAAAAGTTCAGTTTATTTTCTCTTTATTTTTGCAGAAAAAAGGAAGTGATTTGAGGTAAGGGCTCAATTATCCTTGATTTATTGTCCATATATTTTGCTAATAGTACCATTAGTTAATTGGGATCTATGATTTACTTGTACTGTCCAATACGTTATTATGGTGAATTACTATGTTAACAAAATCTGTGTTTAATTTATTTAGTTTTGTTCTCCTCTTGTTCATATTTCCTAAAATCTAAAATCATTCGCAATTTTTGAAAAATTGGTATCAGGACTTGGATAGCTCCAATTCAATTACCCCAAATTTCCATTCTTGCAATTCTCTCAAATGCGAAAATGAGTTTTCCGAACAAAAATCAATCTCCCAATCAGTTCTTAAAATTCACAACCCTAAATCCAAACGCGACTGAATTTTTCCCTTCATTTCGCCGGTCTCCAACAACACCATCCAGCACGGTTCCCGTTGCAACCGCCAGTACCAACTCTCTTCAAGAGTCCACCCTAGACAGGGTCGACTCCGCAAAGTCAACCAACTCTGACGATGAAGCGCGTCGTTACTGGCAAAGTCAACTCCCCGATGACATCATCCCAGACTTCTCGGCCCCAGAAAAAGACGAAACTGAAGCCATTTTGCCCTCGCTATACAATTTAACACTAAATGCCTACGAACATCCTGTTTATACTGGAGATAATAACAGCTCCCAATTCAGTAATTTCAACAATTGGGACCAGTTCGAGACTGATTATGATTTGGGATTCGTGGACGAGAGCTCTGCGGATAACGCTGTGGCGGGTCAGGACTTCGACCCTTTAGAGTATCTCGTGTCCCAATTCCCTGGATTCTCTGCTCAGTCTCTATCAGACTTGTTTTTCGTAAACGGGTGCGATCTCAACGTCACCATCGAAACTCTCAACCAACTCGAGGTAAAAAAAAAAGAAAAAATTTAATAATGTAACTCTGTGTATTAAAAATAAGTTTATTCAAACAGATGCAAGTGGATAGTGGGGCCCCGCTGAATTCTTCGGCACCAAGTTTCACCATGGGAGATTTTCCGGCACTTCCAAGTACCGAAACTCAGAATCCCAGAGCTAGTGGAATCGGGACGACGGTTTTTGGCAGCTCAGCGATTAACTTTGCGTCAGCGCTGGCGAAACTCACCCCTTCCGATCCCACGATTCGAAGGCCGGAAAGGAAAAATCAGGATTTCGGTACCGGGATCGGTACGAGCAGTACGGGTGGTACCAGTAAAACTTCGCCGAGACTGACGAGTAGTACAAATAGTAAATTAGTCGCTGGTAATAAGGCTCCCATTTGGCTCGAAACTGGTGAAGCTGTCGGTACGTATATTTTTTCCCGACGGGAAATTTTCAAAAATACCACTAAACTTTATTAAATATTTTAAATAACCCCCTTTTTTTGGACAGCTAATATGTATACGGAATCAAGGGAAGAAGCTCGCGATTATGCTCGTCTTAGAAACATGTGCTTCGATCAAGTAACAACCTTTTTATATTTTATTTTATTTATTTAGAACAAATTTTAATTTATTTATTTATTAACTTTTTTACAGGCTCGTCAAGCGTATTTAACAGGAAATAAAGCTCTGGCAAAAGAACTTAGCTTAAAAGGCCAAGTTTACAATGTTCAAATGAAAGCCGCACACGGTAAAGCTAAAGAATCCATATTTCGCCAAAGGTAAACAATAATTTTATTTTACATTTTACCCCTTAAAAGATTTAAATTTTGCATTTTGGACCGTCAGGAATGCTGGGTACGCGCAAGGAGAAATACCGATGGTAGATTTACACGGGCTTCACGTGAACGAAGCGATTCCTATATTGAGACAGGAGATCTCCTCTTGGAAGGCCACTGCGAGAGCGAAGGGAGAGAGACTCGAACTTATGGTATGTGTTGGTACGGGTCATCACACGAAAGGTTCTCGTACGCCAGCTAGGCTGCCGGTTGCGGTGGAGCGGTTTTTGTTGGATCAAGGCCTCCATTTCGCTCAGCCTCAGCCTGGTCTTTTTCGTCTCGTGATTTCTTAACTGGGATGGGTTAGTTATAGAGTGACATGGCTTTAAAAAGAAAGATAAAAGAAGAAAATGGAAAAAGTGGTGATTGTACAAGTTTCTTTGTAGTTTGTATATCTCGATATCTCGAGGCTGACCTATACAGGCTAAACTGTAGGCCATCAGTGTATGCATAATACATATAGTTCCATTCAATTCAGATTTATTTATTCTGCACATTTCCTGTTAATTTCTTCTTATTGTTTCTTTTTTGTTTTGGTATAGATCTATATTATATGATAAATATATCCTAATATCTTGCAAGTTATGCTGCGCGGGTCACTAAAATATTAACCCAATTATTTTGTTTCAAAATAATAGTAAATATTCGGAGATACTTCATGGATACATTAAAAAAATCTAAATATTTGAAATCGAAATAAATATGTAAGACATAAGTATTTAATCTAAATATAATAAAAAATAATTTCATAACATAATGTTTTAATAATAATCAATTTTTAATATTTATTACGTGAAACATATATTATTTAATACATGAAAAATGATTATGTATATAAATCCCATCTATTAAAATAATAAAATATTAGTATAATGTACGTACCGCATCCAATTTTTTTTGAAGATTACTGTATTGCCGTATCGATATTGTATCTAATATAAATTAGTATCTGTGCCACATTACTTACACGGAATCTGATAATTTTTCAAAGAACAATACTGGTAACATGGGGGGAATAAAACGTGATTTCGACTTTGAGGAAAAACAAAATTATTTTATTTACTGAAAATAAAAGTATGTTAATCGTTTTATTGATTTTTAATTTTTATGTTTTGTTATGTACTAGCTGCAAAAGTTGACCTGTTCGACAAACTCGCCCGCAATTATATTAGGCTAAATTCGATAACTTCGAAAAGTCAAAGAGTCAAAATCCAAACTCGAACGATTAGAAACCAGAACAACACATAATCTGAACAACTAAATATTCGATTTATTCATTACCTGAACCCGCCCAACCGGGTAAATACGGTAAACATTTTATCTCGAGACTCTAAATTGTAGAAAAAATTGATCCGTAACATGGCTTTCAAAAAATACAAAAAATACTTAAATATAATAGACGCATAACCCGAACGAACCCGATTCATAACTCCAACAATTCAAAACCCAAACAACTCGAAATCCGAATGATCCGTGATGTGATCCGAAGATCGAAAGACTCACAACCCCAAATGATCCAATGTCGAGCGCGTCCATTTGTCATGTCTAATTATATAGACCAGTTGCCAATGACCCCATAGCCGATGGTTGAGTGTTTATCACAACAAACCCTCATATTGTAGAGGTTGTGGGTTTGAGTCCCGGCGACATCAATATAAAAAAAGAAACCTATAATGGTCATGATTCTCTTCAAAAAAAAAAATTATATAGGCCAATAGTTTGAGAATGTGCAGGTGCTCGGTTTCGGACGATCAAAATGTCAAGGCTTATCTTGAGAGAAATGAGACCCTCCAAATTACCCAAGTCAAAATGTACTCCCATGGTAGTTCAGTTCGCGAACAATACACACGTATGATTTACGAACAATTACGTATTACGAATAATAAATATATTGGCATTTTCGTACCTAACATAGTTAATAATTCGCGTATTTGAATACTTTTTAAAAACACGTATTATATGCGCATCACTGTATAATGTTTTTGAAAAAAAATATGAAATAAATAATAAAAACGTAAATTTCGAATAAAGATTAAGACAACAGAAATATCAATGATAATCTATAAATGTATGATTATGAACTAAAATAATTTTTTTTAATTAAATAATAATATTTCTCAATTATTCTGAATATTTTTTTTTTATTCACATATACTTTTATATAACGAATTATTGTATCCGTGTTATGTAAAATAAACATAATTATATCATCGTATTAAGTGCTGTATTATGTCGCATATACTTTTTTTTATTCACATATACTTTTATTCACATATACAAAAATGATGAATTATTAGCGTATTTTCTTTTTATTTGACTGAATATTTGACCGATTTGAAAAACGTTTTATTCGAATTACACATCAACGCATTAAGTACTGTATTATGTCATCACGAATGACTAACTCATAAAAAATACCAATATTTCACAAAGTCAAAATAAAAATAAAATACCTTTTCATTGTCATAAATCTGGATTATCTTACCACAAAAGCTGTCCAAAATGATTTGCGAGTGCTGACATTCTATTGGGTAGGGTCGGATCGGATCGACTGGGTCGAATCGGGTTCGGTAGGGACCGGATCGGGTCGCTTCGGTTTGATTCGGACTGGGTCGGAATGGGTAGGGTCGGGCAGGGACGCGTCTGATTAAGCCCGTTTCTTCGTCCTTGCTTTCCTTTCCTAACAACGGAACACGCCGCCTAGAGAAGAAATCCGAAATAATATATATATAAACAAAAAACGGAAAGAGAGGGAAAGATAAAGAAATCCAAACTAAGATTTCACTTCACACATCCATCAGAATCAGACAAACTCAGAGAGAGAGAGAGAGAGAGAGAGAGAGAGAGAAAGAAAGGGAAGGAAGGAAAGGAACACTTGTTACTCAGTCGATTCTCCACAGATCTAATCTTAGTCCAGTAAACCCCTACTTCAATCAATCCGATTCCGATTGAAAAGATTCAAGCTTTGTTTGATTGGGGGTTACGGTACCGCAAACTAGTGATCATCTTTCTGCTGCTTTCAGGTTATCTTTGTTCTTTAATTGTTGGCTTTTTTTTAATCTTGCTAATTGGTTTCAGTATATTTACCAGAGAATTCATGATTCTTCTTGCTTTATTGTATGTTTTTTTGGGAATCAAAGTTCTAATTTTTGTTAAGATTGAGTAAGATATACAATTTCGAAACTTGGTTTTGTGCAATTTCTTCCAATTTGAATTCCTGTGGATGTTGAGCCATAAATAAATGGTTGGTTTATATGATTAAGATAACAAAGGTCTGATCTTGACTGCACATCTGAGTACGAAATTCGGGATTGTCCAGACACCAATTACCATTTCTTACAGGGTCTATATACAAAATTATCCTAAAAAACCTCTGAATAACACTTTTTTCTTCTAATTTGGCTGTGAATCTTGCACACAGATGGCAACAGCTACGATGGCCACAGCTGCAGGTGCAGCCGCCTTATTATACTACACACTGAACAAACGATTACAAACAACAAACTCACAAGAAGAACCCGATTCACCGAACAGCATTGACCAAAGTCAAACTCGAGCTAGCACGTCAGGAAGGGGACGGGTCCCACGCAGACCCGTACGCGCTCCAGCCACTTGGGTAGAAACCATCTCTACCTTGTCAGAGACATTAAGGTTCACTTATTCCGAGACTTTAGGCAAGTGGCCTATTGGCGACCTCGCATTTGGCATCAGCTTTCTTCTCAAACGACAGGTATAAAGCCAAAACCAAAATCCAAATTTTTAAATTTTTCAAAAATTCTTAAATAATTGTTGTATGATTTCAGGGAAATTTGCCAGTGGCAACTATATATGCAGGAAATGAATGTATAGAGCTCAAAGGAGACGAAGTAATCGAAGAGTTAAAATACCTCCTTAAATTATTAACTCTATGTTGGCATTTTTCAAAAAAGCCCTTTCCTCGATTTCTCGAAGCCACTGGCTACTCCAACGATCACGTCATTCTTCAAGAACCCAAAGCCGGAGTAAACAACAGAATTAAATTAAATAAATAAATAAATTCTCTCTCCATTAATAAACTACTTAACTAATTTCTTTTTATTTAATTAGATATTGAAGCCGGCATTTACGATATTAACTGACAAGGACACAAAATGCATATTGTTACTGATACGCGGGACCCACAGCATAAGAGATACTTTAACAGCCGCAACTGGTGCGGTGGTCCCGTTTCACCATACTGTCGTTTACGAAGGCGGTGTTCGCGACGTGGTTTTAGGGTACGCTCACTGCGGAATGGTCGCGGCTGCCAGGTGGATCGCTAAATTAGCGACACCTTGCCTTGTTAAAGCCCTCCATGATAACCCTGATTACCAAGTCAAGGTAATTAGTTTATTTTCTTCGAGATATTTTTTTTAAATGATTTAAATGAACAGAAATAATTTTGTAGATTGTCGGACACTCGTTGGGTGGAGGAACTGCGGCGTTGTTGACTTATATTTTGAGAGAGCAGCAAGATTTTGCTAGTGCCACTTGTGTATCTTTTGCTCCAGGTTTTTATTTTATTTTATTTTTTTAATTGTCAGTATAATTTATTTAATTTAGTGGGAATGGCAATTCTGTAAATATAGCTGCGTGTATGACGTGGGAGTTAGCGGAATCAGGAGTGCAGTTCATAACAACAGTAATAAACGGAGCTGATCTCGTGCCTACATTTTCTGCTGCTTCTGTTGATGATTTACGCACCGAGGTATGCTAATTTATATTTTATATTTTTATTAATTTGTTGTATTTATTAATTCGTTTGTTATAAAGGTAACGGCGTCGGCATGGCTGAATGATTTGAGAAATCAAATAGAGCATACAAGAATACTGAGCACGGTGTATCGCTCTGCCTCCGCTCTGGGATCTCGTCTTCCTTCCATCGCTAATGCCAGAGCTCGTGTTGCCGGCGCCGGCGCTATTCTTCGCCCCGTCTCCACTCGCACACAAGTATTTATCTATCCGCTACTTCATATTAACATGATCTTGAAAATAAAAATATAAATATAAACCTTTTCTTTTTTAAAAGGTTGTGATGACTAGAGCGAAGACTATGGCTCAGGCTGCATGGACGAAACCATCTCTCCAGTTATCTTCCTGGACTTGCATTGGTCCGCGTAGGCGTAACGTCCCTGCTGCTCCTGACGCGTCAGAGGCTCTTGTAACCATGACGGGATCTTCTACCACAGAGGTGATTCAGTCTGAAGGAGCCATGGAGTCGACTTCACATTTGATAGAAGAAATCGCATCTCGTGCGGCTGAAATAGAAGTAGAAAATGGAGAAGCTGAGTTGACCGAGGTGGAGCTGTGGCAGCAGCTAGAGTCTGAGTTGTCAAAGCCGAGAGAGAAGAGAGAAGGAGACGAAGAGGAAGAAGAGGCTGATGTGGCGAGAGAAATAGCGGAGGCTAGCATTGCTGTTGAACAGGTTGCTTCTTCGTCTGATACGTACAGCGAGAATAAGGAAGTGCATAGATTTTACCCTCCTGGAAAAATCATGCATATTGTTTGGTTCCGTTCTGACGAGATAGCGGTGAGTGAAGGTGAGGAAGACGGTGAAGAAGAAGACTCGAAAGAGGATGGACCCAAGATGGGGATTTACTTGACGCCTCGGTCGTTATATGGTAAGTTGAGGCTTTCTAAAGATATGATTAATGATCATTACATGCCCATTTATAGAAAAAATATCGAGATGTTGATTAGTACCGTAGAGAAAGATAAAGGCGCTTGCTCCACTGAATCTGAAGCTGGTTTGTAGCCCAAGGAATTATGTTGACAATTCTTAGAACTGAAGTTTTTTTTTTGTTTTTTTTGTTTTGAGAATAAATAATACTGGGATAATAGGACGGAAGGGGAGACCAGGGATTCGAGATAGAATGTCTGTAATTGATTTTGTAATTATCACATGATATAGCCAGAATCCCTAAACCAAATTTTAGGTATAGAAAAAAGTTCTCAATTTTGCTAAACATGTATGCAAAACCATCAAACTAGAATAATGTGATGGAAATTCATTATTTCATCTTTTTGTGTTTGCTTCCATTTGGTCCCTTTGATTCTTGTATCCTCTTGCTGCCATGTTCACTATGCTGCGAGCTTCTCATTTTCTCCTTCCCTTTTCGGCTTACAAATTGCGAAAAGGATGGAATTGGAGGAAGCTCTATCTTTTGTACCGAAATTAAACTGGAACTCTCCAGTTCAAAAGCTTGTTGATTTAATTCTGTAGAAGCAACTGCAGGCTTCTTATCAGAAGGCGAAGCGGTGTTGATGGTGTTTGACTCGGTTGTAATTTTAACAAAATTGGGTTGGAGACGGTCATGCATTTGCTGGTAAGTGCAAGAAGATAGCCATCGAATTGTGGCTGCCATTTGCGAGTTGTAAAATGATCTACCCACTTTCTCATACTTTTTAAAACACTCTGTTTCGAGAAATGCAGCAGATTCGTCCATGTTAAAGCTACAAAGAATTGAGATAATAGATTAATAATTTAAAATTTCGGTGATTATTTATTTATTAATGAAATAGAATGATAGATGCATACGGTAGATTTCCGAGCCTTTGTTTGGCTGCATTAAGAGAAGATAATAATCTTTTATTGCAAGAATCTCTCAATGTCTCTGATATTATTTTGTTATCAGCGAGGCCTCCACCCTATTGGACGAATAAAAAATCATAAAATTAAAAACAATTTATTTTAGTAATCAATTTTATGTATCTTTTTACTTACCTGCTTATATGGATTTTTATTTCGATAATAAGCCTCTTCTGCGCGTTCCAAGGCTTTGAATTTCTCGTTCATACCAGCTTTTGAGGAGATTTTTGATAAATTTACACGGCTCACCTCTTCCCCCTCATCTGTCATTTTTAATTTAAAATAAATAAATATGAACACAATAAATTCAAATTTCAAAAAGAAGATGTGAATTTAACCATCAGAATTGGAAATATCTTCGTCAGAGCCGCTTAAATCATCTTCTCGGTTCCAAAATTCAGTCTCCTTTTCCAAAGTAGAATTAGTAGACCAACTTCATTGCAAAAAGTGGATATTATTATGTAATATTTTTAATATCATATAAAGTTTTAATTAAATATGTACTTTTTCATGATAACGGGTTGAAACCCGCTATGACGAGTGGACATGCGAGTAAGTTCGTCCAATGATTGAGAAACCAAATTTGGATGCTTGCATGAATCACATGTTTTTTTACATAATAATGGGGAAACCTAAAATAAAAATTTCAAAAATTTCAATATGAATACTTTTTAAATGAAAAAGTAGAAAAATATTTGTATAATTTTGGAAATATTACATGTTCTCCAAAGCTCTCTAGAATCTTCTTTCGCCTGCAACCAGAACCTTCACAATACTCTACAATCTTTCATATAATATAATTTAAAAAAATTATCATTACTAATTTATTAAATATAAATTGTTGAGTGTATATTATTTAACACAAAAAACCTGATTGAAGTCATTTAAGCCCTTCTTTGCAAAGACCGCATCATTATTATCAGAGGATTGATTCTTCTTCTTATTACCAGAATTTCTAATTATAAATTCCTGCATATTAAATTAAACCAAAACCAACAATAATCATTCGATTTGTATAAATAACACGTATTTATTTATTTATTTATTTGTTCGTACCATTTTTCTGCGATCGTCCAAGCCATAATAGAGCACGCTTTTCGATGCGAACTGGTCGCGTCCGGCTCGTCCTGATTCTTGGTAAAAAGATTCCATTGATTTTGGCATGTTGTAATGCATTACTATTCTCACGTCTTTTCTATCTATTCCCTGTTATTATTTCTCCAATTAAATTATACAAAAAAAATAAATTGAACAAGTAATCATATTTACCATTCTGTTGAAGAATGCATCCAGTACCAATGCAACAAAAAGAGAAAAGTAAAATAGAGTGAACACAAGAAAAATAAATTTAAAATACAATTAATCAATTAATTACCCAAATGCCACTGTGGCAACGACGACTTGAATTTTGGAAGAGAGCCAATCGTCAAGTACAGAAGTTCGTAATTTACTATTTAGTCCAGCATGGTACGCTGAAATAAAATCAATAAAATATATAAAATTACAAGTTTTTTAAAATTTGAAGATTCATTTACCAGCAGAAGAAATGCCTTGGCTTGATAAATGAAGACTCAAATCATCGCAAGTGGATCTTTCGAGACAATAAATTATTGAACAAACATTTCCACTTGAATTAAGTAAACTAGTTATGTCTGAATATGCGTCTTTAATAAGATCTTTATACCTAACTGAAATAAATAAATAAATTTCATGATATTTAATATCGTATTAATCTTATAAGTTATAATTATGTAAGTATTTAATTACCTTCATAAAATATATTGGGGCGATTAAACGAAGATAAGAGAATAACTGGGTCGTGAAGGCAAAGTGATTTTATCACATCATTCTGAACTCTATATTAGATAATTAATCAATATATAATACATTAAAATTAATATAATTTAATTAAACAGGAAATTAAATTACTTAGGAACAGCAGTGGCTGTGAGAGCTAATATCGGGACACCTGTCAGCTGCTTCCTTAATGACGATAATTTTCTATAACTAGGCCTATAATATTGAATTTAAAAACTGTTAAAAAATTCAATCATTATTGCTTATTAGGTTAATTTTAATTTTTAACTTTTTTAACCTGAAATCGTGACCCCAACTTGATATGCAATGAGCCTGAAATGAACACATTGATTAAAATAAATCAAATAAAAATATTTGAAGAAAGTTTTGATTTTTGACCTCATCAATGGCAATTAAAGAAATAAGGCCTCGATTATGAAGTTTTGTTAGTTTTGCAGCAAATCCAAATGTGGCCACGAGCTCAGGAGTCACATATAATAATTTTATATATGGCTTTCCAGAGTCTAGATCTTCATGTATCTGATAAAAATATAATTTCAAAAATCAATATATTATTTGTGAAAAAAAAAGATATTGTAATTATATGTTATTCGCCTTTTCTTTAATGTGTGTAGTCTGCGTGGAAGAGAGAAATTCAGCCTTAATTCCTTTGCTTTTTAAAGCTGCGACTTGATTTTCCTGTAAATTTGAAGGAAAAAAAGATTCAATAAAGCAATATGAAAATAATAAAGAAGAAAAGGAAAACGAAACGTACCATCAGGGCTGAAGATTTTTCGATTTTGAATCATACAAAGCAAGAAAGTAATCGTTTGTCAGTATAAAATAGAAGCACAAATTATGAAATTTCATTGAAAATCAGAAAAAATATGAATGGAATTTTGGTAGATAGAAAATGAAGTTTGAACGATTTACCTATCAATGGAGAGATGACAAGTACAATGCCAGGTTTTGCAAGGGCTGGGATTTGATAACACATCGATTTGCCTCCTCCAGTTGGCATCAAACAAAAGCAATCTCTTCCTGTAAACAAGATTGAGGAGAAATTTCATTTTATATAAAGCCATGGTGACTAGAAATGAATATAATAACAGTAATGAACCTGATAGAACAGCTTCGATGGCCTCCAATTGCTTTCCACGAAATTCAGAATACCCAAAATATCGTTCCAGAATTTTCACCAGGTCATCCGTTTCAAGAGATCGCTTCCTCGAGGCAGCCAAATGCTTTGCAGGTAGGAGTGATTTCTTCATCGATTCTGGTTGATCCTAAACAATGTGCAATCGTATTTCAAAATCGATCATTTTAAAAAAAAATAAGTATAAACATTCACCGGCGAAACCCGATCTCCAGTGAAAAGGAAATCGAGGCGGGAGAGTACGGACCTGATGGGAGGAGGAGGGAAGCTATCAGCTATGGCGGGAATCAATGGCGAAGTGGCGGGGCGACTACCAGGGCAAAGAACATTAACGAGTTCGATTCACCAATCGGGTGATATAAATGTCAAAATGCGATTTAATCTCAATCCGAGACCCGAACTGTTGAGTAAAACAGTAAGGGCTCGTTCGGCAACATGGAATTAGAGTGGAATAGTGGAAAATAGTGGAAGAAATCATTTTATTTCGCCGAACAAGGTTGGAAGAAAATGGAATAGAGTGATTTAACTCTATTCCATGGGGGAGGTGGAAGAGTGGAAGAAGATGAAATATAATTTTTTTTCTCTTCTTCTCTCTCATCATTTCCAATAAAAAATATTAATTTAATTTTTACTTCCACTCTTACACAATTTAATCTACCGAACACCCTTGGAATAAAATAGAATTAACTTTCTTCCACTCTTCCGTTATTCCATGTGTTGCCGAACGGGTACTAAAAATAAAACCGTGTTATATTGTCTCTTTAATGGAAGGGGAGAATTCTCATTTCGATTACATCGGGTTAACACCCGAATTCGGATAATAATAACCCAAGAAATCAAGTTTTGAGTTTAATAAGAAACTCGGCGTTACGAAACCCGGAAAGCGTTCCCTGATTTTATCTTCTTCCTCCCTCTTCAACCTCACACTCCAACGTAAACATTATCCCATGCCTCTGCTAGGCCTCACAACACCATTCCCCTTTCCTCCTCCATATCGCCTCCCTAATCTCCGGCCAACCACCGCTAAGTCCACCACTACACCATCCTCAAGTCCAGTACAGTTTCATTACCCGCAAGCCGATCCTTTCATCCGCTGGCCCAACCTCCACCGCCATCTTCCTCACCTGCCCCCACCTAAACAACCCCCCATTACTTACCCAAAACCGATCTCATCTCCAATTCCACCTTCATCCGATGAATCCACTTCGGAGGAAGCAAAATCACCACACTACTTCGAGTCCCTCGAGTCCAAGGCGAACCGTACCCCTGTCAAGAAAATCTCTATGCTTGCACTCAAGCGGGTCAGCGACTGGCGATACCGTGTCAACCTCCTCTCCGATCGTATTCTCTCCCTTCCCGAGTCAGACCTTGTTGCTGATGTACTCGATCATACAGAGCCCACCCTCCAGGTAAACAAGCAACCATCTTCATAAAAGGCTCTCATGCTCACAATATAATCTCAATCTCACATCCTTCATTTAGGTCGATCCTGCAGAACTCTCCTTTGTCGTGAAACAAGTAGGCCAAACCAATTGGCAACGAGCTCTAGAAGCATTTCAATGGTCGACTCTTCACCATGGCCATGCCCCTGGTCCCCGCCTCCTTTCCGTCATGCTCAGTATTCTCGGTCAAGCCAGACAAGATTCTCTCGCAGAGGAGATCTTTGTCAAATCCTGCTCCGACGCAGAATCCAAGCCCACAGTACAGGTATATAATTCTATGATGGGTGTTTACGCCCGTACAGGTAAATTCAACAAAGTTCGAGCCCTTCTCGACTCGATGCGAGACCATGGACTCGAACCCGATCTAGTAAGCTTCAACACGCTTATCAATGCAAGAGCTAAATCCGGGATTTCAATTCCCGATTCAGCTTTGGATCTCCTTGCCGAGGTTCATCGGTCTGGTTTAACACCCGACGCGATCACCTACAACACTTTATTAAACACGTGTTCTAAAAATTCCAATTTGGAGGACGCACTGAAGGTGTTCGATAAAATGCTCGCCTCAAAATGCAACCCAGATTTATGTACCTACAACACCATGATCTCAGTCTATGGCCGGTACGGCATGGCCCACGAGGCGGACAAACTTTTTCACGAGTTGGGTTCGAAAGGTTTCGTACCAGATGCATTTACATACAATTCTCTCTTACACGCATTCGCTAAAAATAATAACATGAACAAAGTCGAAAAAATATGTAACGAAATGATAAAAAATGGATTTAAAAGAAGCGAAGTTACATATAACACCTTGATTAACATGTATGGACGGAACGGGTCGCTCAACATAGCACTCGATTTGTATAGCGATATGAAAACAAATGGTAGTAAACCAGATATTGTAACGTATACTACCTTGGTGGATTTATTAGGCAAAACGGGTCGGGTTTCTGAAGCGGGTATGATCATGACCCAAATGGTTCAAAACGGGTCGAAACCCACCGTCGAAACATTTAATGCGTTAATTTGTGGTTATGCCAAATCAGGAATGAGAATCGAGGCTGAAAATACTTTCGATTATATGGTTAAGTGTGGAGTCAAGCCAGACCGATTGGTTTATTTGGTTATTTTCGATACTATTTTGAGGGGAAATGTGGAAATAAATAAAATTATGGCGTTATATAAGTCAATTGTCAAAGATGGGTTTTGTTTGAATGAAGGGCTTTATAAATTATTGCTCGAGTTGCTTGTAAGAGAAAAGGACGAAGAGAAGATTCTAGAAGTTATCAAAGATATGGAAAATTCTAATTCGTTGAGTTTGGAGGGTATTTGTGATATTCTTGTTAAAGCGAAATGTTATAATCACGGAACCGATATATTAAAAAGAGGAATTTTGCGAGGTCACAAACCAAATTTCGAGATTTTATCGTTAATTTTGAACGAATTTGAAAAATTGGGGAAATTTGAAGAAAGGGATTCTTTGCTAGGGTTTATTAGAGGACACGTGTTGAGTTCTGATTCGCTAATATCCGAATCTTCGATCATAACGTTGTGTGAAAACAAAGAAATTAGTTTAGCTATTGAAGAGTATAATAACATGAGATTATTAAATTATAGATCCAAAAATATTAGTTTATACGAATATTTAATTTCTTCTTGTGAAAAATCAGGGTTTTTGAACGAAGCGTCCCAAATTTTCTCTGACATGAGTTTTCTTGGGATTCAAGTTTCGCAAGAAATATACAAAAATATAATTAATATTTATTGCAAACTAAATTTCCCCGAAACCGCGGAGAATTTATTAAACCAATCAAAACTCAACGATATTTCGATTTATATAAAAATAATCGAAAAATATGGCGAATTAAAATACTGGAAAAAAGCCGAAAAAATCGTCAAAAATTTGCGGTACAACAAACCGAATCTAGATAGAACTATTTGGAACGCTTTAATAACCGCATATAGTTTTAGTGGTTTATATGAAAAATCTCGTGCTGTATTTAATCAAATGATTAAAAACGGTCCTTTTCCTAACATTGACTCGGTCAACGCATTAATGACGTCATTAATAATCGATAAAAGATACGACGAAATATACGTAGTAATTCAAGATTTACAAGATTTGGATTTTAAAATAAATAAAAGCACGATGATATTAATGCTTGATGCCTTTATAAAAGAAAGAAATATTTTCGAAGTTAGGAAAATTTATAACGGGATGAAAGCTTCAGGTTTTTTTCCAACGATGAATTCATATACGGGTATGATTGCATTATTGTCGCGTAATAAAAAAATTCGTGACGTGGAATTAATAGTGGAAGAAATGGACGAAAATGGGTTCGAACTAGATATTTCAATTTGTAATTCCTTAATTGGAATGTATATTAAAATTGGGGATTATAAAAAGGCATTGCAGGTTTATCAACAAATTTTGAAGACGGGCTTAAACCCTAATGAGGAAACTTATAACGAAATTATAATTGTTCATTGCAGAGATAAAAAGCCTGAAATGGGTTTAAATATTTTGAGTGAGATGAGAAAATTAGGGTTCGAACCGAATTTAAATTCTATGAAAAGTTTATTGGCTTCGTGCATAAAATCCCAACTTTTCGAACGAGCCGAAATAATTTTTGAAGATATTAGATCGAAAAATTATAAAATTGACCGATTAATATACCATTTAATGTTACAAATGTGCAGAAATTTAGGAAATAATAAAAAAGCCGAGAATTTATTGCATTTAATGAAAGAAGATAAAATCACACCGAATTTAGCTACGATGAAAATATTAATGCTTTCATATGATCCCGAAGAGGCCGAAAATATTTTGAATAATTTAAAGGTTTCAGGCGTGGAAGTAAATTCGTTGCCATACAGCACGGTTATCGACGCGTACTTGAAATCTGGAGAGTACAGTGTTGGAATCGAGAAATTATTCGAATCGAAACGAGATGGAATTGAAGTGGATCATAGAATTTGGACGATTTTTATTCGCGCTTCGAGTTTTTGCGAAAGTATCGATCAAGTTTTTCTTCTTTTAAACGCTTTAAAAGATTCTGGTTTCGATCTTCCAATTAGGTTAGTTAATTAATAACATTTTTTATATTCTAAATTAGGGTTTAGGGTTTTAGGGTTTTGAGATTTGCGATTACAGGTTAATGAAAGAGAAAAGTGGGGCCCTCGTGTCAGAGATGGAGAATTTATTGGAAGAAATTAAAGATTTTGAAGATAATGCAGGATTTAATTTCGTAAATGCAATTTTAGATCTTTTATGGGCTTTTGAGCAAAGAGCCACTGCTTCGTGGATTTTCCAACTCGCAATTCAACAAAATATATTCAAACCAAATCTTTTCAGGTCCTTAATTCTCCAAAAAAAAAATTTAACTTCAATTTCTCCTCTCTTCAGAATTCAAATTTTGAAATTTGAAATTTGAAAATTTGAATTTTTTTTAGGGTTTCGGAGAAAGATTGGGGAGCAGACTTGAGAAAATTATCTGGTGGGGCCGCACTCGTAGCCCTTACATTATGGCTCGATCACATGCAAGTAAGTATTTAATTAATTAATTAATTAATTATTTAATTTCAAGTTTTCAACCATTGAATGACTGCCACATGGCAGGATGCAGCATTACAGGGCTCGCCCGAATCGCTCAAATCAGTGGATTTAATGACCGGTGCAGCAGAATATAATCAAATTTCATTAAATAAAACATTAAGAGCTTATTTATGGGAAATGGGGTCTCCATTTCTCGCGAGTAAAACTCGTAGCGGTTTATTAGTCGCAAAAGCCCACTCACTTAAACTGTGGCTCAAAGATTCATCCTTTTGTTTGGATCTCGAGTTAAAAGACTCTTCTACGCTTTCTCGTGTTAATTCGATGTGTCTTATTGACGGGTACTTTATGAGAGCGGGTTTGGTACCCGCTTTTAGAGAGATAGAGGAGAGATTAGGCGAAATCAGGCCCAAGAAATTTGCCAGGCTGGCACTCTTGTCAGAGGAGAGTAGGGATAAGGTTATCACGCGGGATATTGATGGGAGGAGAGAGAAATTGGAAAAGATGAGAGATAGAGGTGGGGTTGTTAGAAAGAGAAAGAACCGAAAGTTTGTGAGAAAAAAACATAATGTAAAAAGCAAAAATTGAATTTAAAATAATCGGAACTACATCAAGATGGTAAATAATGTTTATAAGTATCTCTCAAAAAAATATTACGTTTGCAACTGTAAAATCACACACTATAAATCATAAACAAGACAATCCGAAAACAATTTCAAATGCATCAAAAAAAAAAAAAAAAAAAAAAAAAATTTAACAAACCGGCTAATTTAAATAGCTTGTGTTTCTTGAATGCTCGTCGATTTATCGTCCAGTGAATTAACTTTTCCCTTTTTTGAAATTAATTTATCAAGAAATGGCGAATGAATGCGTGTCGCCGCTGCTGCTGTGTCGTCCCGAGCGCTCCCCGATGCTGCCACCTCGGCGTCCCGAGCGTTCCCCTGTCAAGGCCCGCACAAAAGCCGCATGAGAAGCCGCTGCCCCCTCACCATCTCCATTTCCATTAGTTGTATCTTCGTTTGTGGCGCCGTCTACCACGTCAGCGACCACTTCTTCGATCCTCGAGGCAGCTTCTTTCATGTCAAGTCTCTTCTCCACATCTGGCTCCACGCAGTCCATTGCGATGCGCAAAAACCTGTTGTATAAAACTTGATGGTTTAGAGGTTGGATTCATGTGAAATGTCAAATCATTGTTGATTTGATTTTATTATTATGTTACCTCTTCATGTCTGGTATGGACTGCTTGGATTTCTCGAGGAGGGCCGGATCGAACATCTCGGGCTCACGTGATTCTTCGATAGCATTGTTGGCCCATACGATAAGATCGGTCCCACCTTTTGTATTCTGCAGATACTGAGAGGGAAACTTTCCTGTGAGAAGCTCGAGCAACATGACCCCAAGGCAATACACGTCAGCTTTTTTGGTGATGGGTTGTCCTTCCAACGAGTTCTCTGGGGATTGAAACGCGAAAAAGCATTGTTGTGTGAGTGTAGGCGAGGTGAGGGGACAGAATCCATAGTCTACAATGAGCGGCTCGAATTCAGGAGAGAGAAGCACATTGCCCGATTTTAGGTTGCCGTGTGGCAAGTCCATGGAGGAGAGACTCGTGTGGAGGTAAAGCATACCTCGCGCGATTCCACATGCAATCTTTGCACGTGTAGGCCAGGTGAGGGAATCATGGTCCAAACCTCTATCGCCGTGAAGAATGTATAGTAAACTTCCTTTAGGAATAAACTCGTATACTAGCAATTTTTCTTCTTTACGGTAAAGGTAAGCAAGTGGCGGTAACACATTTCGATGGCGCAACCCTCCGAGCCGTCTCATCTCCATATCGAACACTTCCTTTGTTACTCTATTCATGTCGGTGATCCGTTTCACCACCACGGCTGACCCATTTCCCATCACAGCTTTGTAAGCCGACCCGATGCCTCCGTTTCCGAGCACTTCGGCTGCGGCCTTCATTAGATCGGTTAATCCGAATACTCCTTTGGAGTCGTTGACTATGGTCAAGTCGCCAGATGCTAAACCGCATGATTCCTGTTGGCCCTCCTTCGTCGAACTATGCGAGGATCCAGAAGGTTTACTCCGTAAAGAAATGTTAAGTAAGCTGTGTTTTTTGTTGCTTGATTCAACTTTCGAGCTACAATACACCTTTTCATACTCCAACTCTTTCTCCACCCCGAGAGTATCGAATGATCGTACACGGTTCCTCCTCGAAGCTAGCAAGGCCAGCACAATAAGAGACAGTATTACGAGTGCACCAAAGCATAGAAACATTATATTTTTAGTGGAACTTGGAGCGACAACCGGCCTACTACATTCTTGACCCGGAAGTGGCGTGTGGCAAAGATAGACGTTCCCTTTAAAAGAGCTCAAATCGAACTTCTTGAATCCTTCGGGGACAGTTCCTTCTAGTAGATTGTTTGACACGTTAAATGAAGATAGATGAGGCGGAGGAGCCGTTGGTAACTGCCCGATTAACCTATTTCCCTCCATGTGTAGCTCGATTAAGCTCTTCGAGGTAGAAATGGTAGACGGGATGGTGCCGGTAATCTTGTTCCCGTCGAGCCAAAGCTTTTTCAGATGGGTCAAGTGTGTAAAAAACGATTCGGGTATAAAACCTTCGAATTCGTTATTAGATATATAGATCGATTTGAGGGCGGTAAGTTGCTCAAAGGCCGGGATGGGACCGGAAAGGAAATTGTTTGAGAAAGAGATGGAGCGGAGGCCTTTGAAGTACAGAAGTGCATTTACATCAATGGTACCGCGAAGGCCTAATCCGGACAGGCGTAATCCGATCAAAATCCCGTCGAAGCAGACGACACCCACCCAGGGCGAACCTTTGTCGCATGGGGATGAGTTTCCGTTCCATGATGCGACACCCGAGAAATTAGTGAAAGAGTCTCTCAAGAGGAGGAGAGCTTCCGCATCGGACTTCGGCGTGCTGGCAACGGGAGCGGAGAGGAACGAGGGGAGGAGAAAGAGGAGCGAGAGGAGCGAAAGAACGATGGTGGCGGCCATTCAAGGGTGAAAAGGGAGTAGGAAACGCAAATGATATGTAAATTGAACATAATATCAAAGCGGGAGTATTTCGTGACGAGAAAATTGTTTGGATTTTCAGAGGTTTTGTTTGTTCGTTTCGGCGTTGGAAGAATTGATGGTGGTGAAGAGAGGAGGATGTGAAGACGCCTAACAATAGGCAATGCAAACAACTGAGTTTGAATAAGGAAAAATATAATCGTTCCCTTTCGAAATTTTCCCTCACTAATTGATTTTGCAACTAATACTGAACCAAACAAAAACAAATAGAACAATGAAAGTATTATTTCAAAATGAGGCTATTTAATGTGCCCCTCGTTGTACGTATAAATTAACAATTATTAATCAATATTAATTAATCGGTTAATGGAATGTTTTTTTTGTTAATGACTACGTTAATTAATTACCATAGAGGACATGGTGAGGAAATGAGGAAGCAAGATAGAATTACCCTTTCAAAATGTTCAAAATTTACTAATTTATGTATTTTTAATGACTATGTTATTTTATGCTTACAATAAATATATTATTTCAAAATAAAAAATGTCGCGCATTATATATTTTTTAACTTTATTGAGTGTATATATTATGTGATCGTTTCAAACTGCGATAACAAATTACTTTTTTTTATCAGACAAGTATATACACATCAATAATATTTAGCATACATTTAGTTTTGAAAAAGAAATTTAATGACGGAAAAGTTTCAAACATAAATAACATTAATACACAAATTCTCCTCTCCCATTAATTTTTGAATACTAGAGATATGGTGAGGCCACGTCACCCTGGTACTGTTTATCGACACTGTTCACCATTGTACTGATCATCCCGTTACTGTTCATTCACTTACTGTTCATCCCGGTACTGTTCGTCTTTTTTTTTTTTTTTTTGGAATTTTATTTTATTTGACATATGTCTTGTGTTCTAAATAAAATATTTGAATTTTTCATCGTATTAATAAATATAATTGACATATGTCTTGTGTTCTAAATAAAATATTTGAATTTTTCATCGTATTAATAAAAATAATTTGTATACTATAATTTTACTGTTAACAAAATACTATTCACACAAATACTTTTTGTTAGCCTGAGCTAGTATTATTTTTTTTTTTTGGCTTATTATAACAGTTTTGATTGGTACCAAGCTGCGTTTTTTTGTGCTTATTATAATATTTTTGATTCGTACCAATTCTAAATATATCAAATAATACATAAAATTATTACTTTTGCTTATTATATTATTTCTTATCAAATAATATATCCCGCAACGAAGCGCGGGATATTGTCCTAGTTACCTATAAAGACCCGATGCAACTAATACTATCGAGATTTCAAAACAGGATAGTGTACTTCAAATTTTAATTTTCCACCTTTATTAGCATCCAAAATACTACAAATATTTTAAAACAAAATTAATATTTACTAATATTATAAAAATGATAAATATATTATAAAAATATTTGTAAAAAATATATCAAACAGTATTATTTTTTATAAATGTGATTTTTTTAAATGTATGCCTATTAAAAATATTTCGTGGTTTATAAAATAATATATCTAAATGTATTTTATTTCGTAAATAAAATTCATATTTTACGAAGATCTTTTTTGCAAACAATAAAATATTACATTTAAGTGTAAATATTTAGTAATGAAATTAATTTTTAAATATGAAGTTATGGATAATTATACCATATCTCCTCATTTCCCCACCACGTCCTCAATATCACCAATTAACCATTAATTAGTGATTAATTAGCATGATAATTAACAAAAGTACATCCATTAACAGTTAATTGATATTGATTAAGAAGTGTCAATGTATATGTATTTTAATTATATATTAATTAACTGTTAATGGAGTGTTTTCTTGTTAATTATTTCAATAATTAACCAGGGAATAGAGGGTGTTTGGGGGAAATGAGGGTGTATTGTATATGGCCTCTAAAGTTATTTTGGATGCTAATAAGGTTGCAATATGGAGTCACGTACCAACGCAGATTAAAATACGGAGTAAACTATAGCTTCAGTAACTGTAAGTAGAGTCCATATGATATATCCACCCCCACACTCTCTTAAAAAAGTTTCGATGACGTCAACATTTTTAATCCAAATCCAAATTAACCCACAAAAAGTTAATCAGATCTTAATTAGGTGATCCTAATTAATTCTTCCTAATTAAATGATTCTAATTAGTTGTCCAATTAACTAATAAACTCACATTAAGTAAGTACAGTTGGATTAATTGAGTGAAAAGTGATGTCGTTGATTTTTTTTTTAAAAGAGTGTGAGTGTGAGGAAAGAGTAAATTTTTCCTATTAAGTATGCATTGCGTCTATAAATGTAATTTTTGTTTTATTGTTGTCTATGTGTAAAAAATTTCCATAATTTATATAATTATTATTCATAACGGGTCACGTAATATCAAATATAATAAGGACCCGGACCATCTTTGCATGGTATATACTATATAGTATTTCATTATGACAATATTGATAACATAATACTAACAAATTTTAATTAGTACAAAATAAAATCTATGCATTATATCATATTTATTACAAAAAATGAATTGAGAAAATATTTAGTCTTAAATACTACTTATAAAAATTACAATTATAAAAATATTAATAATATTTGATATATATTTTGTAAGTTCAAAAATATTATTTGTGCTCTAATAGGTTAACTCACCTCTCTCTTTTAATATACACTAGTTTTATCCCCACGCAATTGCGCGGGATGTTTTTTTATATAATTATTTAAATAGAATTAACGCGTGTGCGAATTAACGCGCATGCGTTTGAACTAAATTAATCTAATCATGACATATTTGCAAATATCATGATGTCAATAGATGTATAAGGTTCATGAAATTAGTCTATCACGGATATTATTTTCTAATATAATTTGTATAAATAACATTTGTTCAGGTGCTTCTAAAATCGATTAATATAATCATGACATATTCGCAAATTTTAATATGTAGGTAAAATAGGAAAAAAAAACCAAATGTAAAAAAATACCAAAATGTAAAATAAGAAAAAAGATTAAAATGTAAAAAATGATCAAAATGTAAATAAAAAAAGATCAAAATGTAAATAAAAAGGACCAAAATGTAAATTTAAAAAATAATTTTTTTATACAAAAGTCCTTGATGACGTGGAGGTTTAGAATTGCAAGAAATTTGTTTGATTTATATATAAGATATAATGTATTCAAAAAGTTACCGAAAACAACTTTAGGGGTTGTTTGGATGGGTGCGTTCGAAATTATCAAAATAATAAAGGACTGCTGCAATTGTAATCTACTTTTTGTGTTTGGCCAATGATTCAACGAACCTGCTCTGAATTATGCTATTTTTTTTTTGCTTAAAAGTTAAAACACCTGAATTATGCAAATCTTCGCTTAAAAACCATGAAAACCCTGAATTGTGGTAAAGTTTGCTAATGAATTATGATAAAGTTTGCTAAATTGGCTGAAATACATTGAGGAGGCAAATTTTGAAAAAATTGATGGGATGAAATCAAAAAATAAAAAATTTCAGTTTGGTTCAACCAAATTAATGGTACCAAATTGGTACAAAGAACCATTTGAATTAAAGGCAAAATAAGATGATCAATCGAAGAAGACCACAATAGTGTTTCTTCCTTCTTTTTCTCTTTTCGTCGGCTTTTCTTCTCTTTTCCTTCAAACAAAAATTATACGATAAATGGAGATGATAACACTCGATAAAGAAGAATCTAACGAAGAGGCCATCTGCGATGAGTAGATCTGATGGTGAGAAATTAAGGCGATGTAAGGAGCCGAACTACATGGCCGGCCCATATGTGTAAACTTTTAAGCCCAGACTTCGGGTCGAGGGTTGTTTTAAAAAATTACATAGGATTTAGTGTTCAACTTAACAAATTAACATAACGAAGGTTCATTATAAAAAAATTGGAGCATTTTTTACAAAATTGTTTTAGGTCTTTCAAAATATTTGGCCGGCCAAAACATTGAGCGAGAGTAAGTTCGGGAATCGGCGAGTGAGTTCAGGTATCTCCTGCCAAAATCTTCCATGTCCCTTTAATTACGAAGCTTGTGATTTTGAGAAGAGATGGTATTAACGTAGATGAGATCATATATAATTATAAAGAATCACTCTTATTTGTTTTTGAGAAGAAATATTTATCATATACATAAAGAAAAAATCTAATTAATTGAAGATATTCAAATTTTTTTTTTTTAAAAGTCCTACCAAAAAATCACTCACTCTGTGTGTTTTTGAGTATATATTTTTTTTTCATATTTCATGTTTAGTTACATTTGTCCTTGTAAAATTTAGTCATGAAAAACGAATAATAATAATAATCAATGTCATTAAATGTCATTAAATGTCATTAATGTACGTTACACATCTTCTAAAATTTTTAATAATTAAACGAAAAATAATAATAAAAAGTATAATAAACACACTATAAACAATGCTGGTACACCAAACCGTACATCCTCTTTCACAAACATACGTTCTTATCACTACTCTCCTTGTAATTTAGTGGACAGCATATATTTGAATGCTATTAATAATAATGTATATAATATTAATATCATAGCTCTAATTTAATTAATGAAAAGACCTTACCAAACTAATCAGAGACTAGAGACTGATGTTTAGTAAAGTAATCTTGAAGGAATTAATCATGACATAACATTCTAGCCTACCACACCCATAACAACAATATTCTATCTTTCCTCCATCTTCATTCTCACAACTGAATTTTCAATGTTAAAAGAGCAAAATTAAATTACAAACCCTAATTCCATTAATTACAACCACTAGATCTACCACCAGCATTATAATTGATGATTGTAACTCTTCTCCCAACAAGCCAAGGTTCTTCTGTATCTCCTATGGTATAGTGAACCATCAAAGTAATTTCCCTTCTATTCCTTCAAAAATTTAAAAATTAAGCACGTACAATGATATTATAGGGGCTTTCGGTCTCATCCAAAATAAGAAAATAAAGCACGAATAAATCTAAGAAGAAAAAAATTATTCGTTTTGATCACATGCAGTGGTTGTGTCGGCAACAGTCAGTTCATCGTTTTCTTGCCCCTTCTTTTACCTATTCATTTTATCTCATACATGATACTTTTACTTTTCTCCCGTTCCAAAACACGACCGTAAAACTTAGATCTAGATTTTGACAATATTTCGCAAAAAAATACCGAACTCTTGTTTTTCATGATTCTCGACATTTTGAATCTTGCAAATTCTTCGTCCTAGCTACATGAAAACACAATGATTAAAAAAAAAAATACATTTCTCAAATGTATTAATAGATTTTTGAACCAAATGAATACTAAAACGATGGTAATAAGAAATGATATTTTGTATTCATTATTCAGTTTATTATTTTTTGTGTTAATTATATTATATTTTTGTTCAGTTACGATCATAAGATGTATATACAAATGTCATTCAAAGATCAATATAACTAATCATATACAAATTATTGTAATTCCAACATTAATTTTATCAATCACATACTATATTTTACACAAATAGTAATAAATTTGAAGGAATATAATTCACATACCGAAATTACCCTCCTTTTCTGACCCGTTACAAACTCGTCATACAGAAAGAGACACAGGAAAAATTACGATTGAGCCCAGCACCGTCAAACCGCGAAAGGCCACCTGACGAGAGCAATTTCGTCAATTCACACACCCTTTCTCTCTCAATCAAGTCTAATCTAACCAGTCCCGACACATATCAGACTATCTAACCAACACTCTTTATTCCTTCTTTACCCCCCCTTCCACCTTATACTTCTTCATGGCCAAACCCTTCTAAGATCTCTGAAAAAAAACCCAACAATGGTGGATACCAATGGACGTCTTCATTCACACGGGCCAGCTACGAGGCGTTGGGTGCCGACTTTTCTCACTGCTATTTGGGCACTTGCTTTTGCTTCCGTTTTCATCTGGCAAAGTAGCTCAGTAAGATCCATTTCAATATTTCGATCGGTGTCGCGGTCTTCCTCCTCCTACCGGCCAATACCTCGATTGAGAGATAATGTGTATAATTTGACTGATTTTGGAGCGGTGGGTGATGGGCGGACTGTGAATACCTTCGCTTTTGAAAAGGCCGTACAGGCGATTCAATCTAGAGGAGGTGGACAGCTTAATGTACTTCCTGGTTTGTGGGTCACTGCTCCGTTTAATTTGACGAGTCACATGACATTGTTTCTTGCTGAAGGAGCCATTATTCTTGGTATCGAGGCGAGTTCAGTAAAAAGTTTCTACCTTTGGTTATATTTTTCTTGTTTGATGGTATAATTTCATGTTTTTGTATTTTAGGATGAAAATTACTGGCCATTATTGCCGGCATTGCCGTCGTATGGTTATGGAAGAGAAGAAAAGGGGCCTCGTTATGGAAGCCTCATTCATGGCCAAAATCTCAAGGATATCGTCATAACAGGTCTTTTTTCTTTTCAAAACTACTTCATTTTATTTCATTTTGATAAATTAATCATGCATAATTTTATTTTTTCAAACAGGACATAACGGTACGATAAACGGGCAAGGCCAGTACTGGTGGACAAAGTACAAAAGAAGAGCACTTAATTACACGAGACCGCGACTCGTACAATTTCTATATTCTAAAGATATAATAATTTCCAATATTACCCTTCTCAATTCTCCATTTTGGACTTTCCATCCTTATGATTGCAAAAACATCACCGTTTCTAATGTCACCATTTTAGCCCCACTTAACGGCGCTCCGAACACAGATGGAATCGATCCAGGTAAATAAATAACTTTAATTCTAAACTATTTCGTTTATTTTTTAAAATTTGATTACATTTGTTTCGAATTCAGATTCGTGCGAGGACATGGTGATTGAGAATTGTTATATCTCAGTTGGTGACGATGGGATCGCAATAAAATCTGGTTGGGACCAGTTTGGACTCGCCTATAACCGCCCTTCTACCAACATTCTCATTCAAAACATTACTGTTCGATCTCTTATAAGGTAATTAATTATCTTATTATATAATATATATTATATATTCATGTACGATTTATATTTATATTTTTGTGCAGTGCGGGGATTTCAATAGGGAGCGAAATGTCAGGAGGGGTATCGAACATAACAATACAAAATATTCGAATTTGGGATTCGAGAAGAGCGATTCGAATCAAAACTTCTGTTGGTAGAGGAGGATATATTAAAAACATTTCGTACAAAAACTTGACTTTTGACAATGTAAGAGTTGGCGTGATAATAAAAACGGATTATAACGAGCACGCGGACGATAGTTGGGACAGGAAATTGTTTCCGGTTATATCCGGGATTTCGTTTTCCGGGATTAGAGGATGGGGAGTCAGAGTTCCGGTTAGGATGCACGGGAGCGAGGATATTCCGATCACGGGAGTTGAGTTCCGGGATTTTTTAGTGGGGATAAGTTACAAGAAGAAGCATATTTTTCAGTGCTCGTTTGTCAAGGGGAAAGTGTTTGGAGATATTTTTCCCAAACCGTGTGAGAATTTAGATGTTTTTAGCGAGGAGGGCGATTTGATTAAGCGAGCCGTTATGGAGAACGTTACCGATATTGATTATGATATATGATTGTTGTATAATGTTTTTTTTGTAGGTTTTTTTAGAATATATTTTTTTCATTTTGTCGATACTATCAATACATATAAAGTTATATATAGAGTTCAATTGTCTTTCGAAGTATGTTGCTATCTTTTTGCATCGTGTGTAATCGTTTTACTTCTTGCAAATATTCTAGCTTTTTTATTTATGTTTTTCATTTTTATTTTCTACAAATGAATGAATTATGGTATGATTTTATCATTACCATAAATCTTAAAGGTAGTTACAACCACTCTAATGCACACTTTTTTTTTTGCATGTGCTTGCTTGCTCACACCTAAAATCTACTTTTGTGTAGTTGCATCTCTGGATGGCATGAAAAACATTTGATATGTTGCTATCTATTTTCATTTTGGTACTGTATTCTCATTAATTATTGGATTAGATTGACCCCGATTCTAAAACAAAACTTCATTTAACAGATTTATTTATTTTGATTATGTATTTATTTGTTGCAATTAACTCCATTATGCTTTACTTATTTATGTGATGATGTTATTTTTTTGTGAATTAATATTTGATTTTAGTTAACCGCTTAATTTGTGTTTACACGTAGATAACGTCATATTTATGTCTGAATATGACTGTAGTATTCACAAGAAGAATATTAATGACCACACCCCTCTAGTCCTAAAACTTCACAATCTCCTAGGCCGTTTGGCAAGCGGAATTAGTAGAGTGGAATTGGATTACAAGGTGGAGGAGAAAAAAGTTCTGGAATTATTAATTCCACAGTTTGTTTGGATGTCTAAATTATAAAATACTGGAAAGTATAATTTTTTGTTTGGTTGTTTGAAAAAACAGAATTATGATATAGTTATGATGAAAAAAATTACAATTAGTTATGAGTGTTTAAAAATATAATTCACCATATATTATGTTTAATTAATCTCGTGCTTTCTCAATAAATTATGTTATTTTATATTCTAAAAAAAATAACATGATCATAGTCTAAATCATATTAAAGCACAAAATTATGATTAATATCTATTAATTTGCAAAAAAAATCAAAATTTAATTATGAATAATATACAATTATAAATCACATTTTTCAAATATATGACTCATTCAATTCTCATTCACACATATATTGATCCTATTTTTTAAGCCAATTGATAGAATATCTTGCAATAGAGATCGAAACGACATCAAATAAATTTCACTTATCAGCATAACAAACACCGAAACAAAATCAAATATACCAGTAAAATATTGATTACTCTAATTCATGGTATCACTGTATTGTCTTTCACAAAACCATGTCACTCTAATTCATCTGCAAACAAGGACAAATACACAATTCATCAGAAAAAAAAATTAAACGGATGATGATAAAATAAAACAAAAACACATATATGAATAGTGTACTCGTTCATCAGTCCCAAATTGAATATATGCATCAAGTGTACATGTGCATCAGCCCCAAATAAAACAAAAACAAATTGAATATATGCATCAGCCCCAAATTAAATGAAACAAAAACTTATTAGAGCTAAATAGAATATATATACATCATACCTCGTAGAGATATATGATCAATTTAACCAACAAAGACATCAATTTGCCTCAAATTAAGAATCAATGAACCATGAAGAGAATATTAGACACAAATCGTGCACAAGCCATGAAATAGAAGGAGAATAAACACAAATACGAGAGATTAAAATCAGTAGCCAAATCAAGACACAGTAGCCAAAACTACTGCATACTTATACTCATAATTACTCAAAACGTTCAATCAAGAAATATAATTACTCAACCTGAGATGTAAGACTATTTCTTCTAACAAATCAGACAAGAATTCAAAGAAGGGATTTCAATCAGAAAAAACACACGTACCTACATACATGCCTGAAAGGAGAGGCGAGGCCATTGAAGGGATTCGATTAAAAGAACATGTCGAGAGAAGGTAGAGAAGACAAACACAGAGAAATGAAGAGGAGGCAGCCTACTGAAAGAGAGGAGAGAAGGGTTTTGTGCGAAGATTAGGGATTGGAGAGAGGAGAGAGAGAAGGTATTTATGGGTATTATTAGCGCCAAGAGATTTTGCGGGAAATTTTCGCTCCAGCTTTTCTGCGAGCGCCAAAATGGAGAATCTTAGTAGAAGAAAAAAAGTGGAGCATCTTCTCATTCTTTCATGTACGTGACAACCAAACAAAGAATGTCAATTGAGCGGAATTAAAAAATCCGGCTCGTCTCAAAATTCCTTGTGCCAAACAGTAAGAGAGCTTTCAAATTTGAAAGATTTTGGTTACATTACACCGAACCTAAAGAAATCCTCTCTACAATTTGGTTAAACTCTCCAACTCAAAAAAAGCCCCATCTTCTTGGGCCAATAACAAATTCAAAAATAACGAATCTTCATTAAAAAGCTCTAAACTCAATTCTCCAATCTTTGGACCGAGCCGAAGAATCACGCCCCTTATCGTCGGAAGAATCCCAACTTAGAATCACCCTAAGAAAGGAAATTTTTTAGATGTAACCAAGTTTTTAAACTTTATACCCGAAATAACCAAGTTTTGAACATAATTCTCAAAATGTCTTTTGCGGGTTACCATTCAGCGTCTTTTTTAAATAGCGGGGAACCATTCAGCGCCTTTGTTTACCGAGTAATTAAGGCAGTTAAATAAAGGCGACGAATGAAACAGCGCCATTTCAAGATATTTAAAAAAAAAATGTATTCCACTCCAAGATGTACCCACCGAATTCTCCATTATTTAGTTATTACGTTCAATTATATTGATAATTAAGATATACAATTAAATATTCAGTAAAATTTATTCAAATTTATGAATTTGAATGAATATTAATTATGTATTAAATTAACAGCTAATATGTAAAGGTTATTATTTTAATTAAATATACTAATCAAAATTATCCAAATTTTATCATAACATTCCTATGTTATAATTAGTATATTTAATTAAAATGATAACCAGCACATGTTAGCTGTTAACTTAATCCAAAATTAATAATTATTCGAATTCATAAATTTGAATAAATTTTACTGAATATTTAATTATATATCTTAATTATCAATATAATTGAACGTAATAACTAAATAATGGAGAATTCGGCAGGTACATCTTGGAGTTGAATAATTTTTTTAAATCTTATTTTCAAACAGTATGTCAGTGTGTGATATTAAAAAAAAAAATTAAACCCCTCCAAAGTGTACACGCCGAATTCTCCATTATTTAGTTATTACGTTCAATTATATTCATAATTAAGATATATAATTAAATATTCAGTAAAATTTATTCAAATTTATGAATTCGAACAATTATTAATTATGGATTAAGTTAACAGCTAACATGTACTGGTTATCATTTTAATTAAATAAACGAATCGAAATTATCCAAATTTTACCATAACTACTCTATGTCATAATTAGTATATTTAATTAAAATAATAACTAGTACATGTTAGTTGTTAACTTAATATATAATTAATAATTGTTCGAATTCATAAATTTGAATAAATTTTACTGAATATTTAATTATATATCTTAATTATCAATATAATTGAACGTAATAACTAAATAATGGAGAACTCGGCGTGTACACTTTGGAGGGGTTTAATTTTTTTACATATTTTTTCCACATGGTCACGTGTGTATGTCAGATATTAAAAATAAAAAAATTAATTTTCTCCAAAATGTACCCGCCGAATTCTCCTTTGTTTAGTTATTACGTTCAATTATATTGATAATTAAGATATATAATTAAATATTCAGTAAAATTTATTCAAATTTATGAATTCGAACAATTATTAATTACATATTAAGTTAACAGCTAACATGTACTGGTTATAATTTTAATTAAACATATTAATTATAACATAGAAATGTTATGATAAAATTTGAATAATTTCGATTCGTATATTTAATTAAAATAATAACCATTACATATTAGCTGTTAACTTAATACATAATTAATATTCATTCAAATTCATAAATTTGAATAAATTTTACTGAATATTTAATTGTATATCTTAATTATCAATATAATTGAACGTAATAACTAAATAATGGAGAATTCGGCGGGTACATCTTGGAGTGGAATAATTTTTTTTTTTAAAATATCTTGAAATGGCGCTGATTCATTCAGCGCTTGGCGCTGATTCATTCAGCGCTTGGCGCTGTTTCATTCGGCGCCTTTATTTAACTGCCTTAATTACTCGGTAAACAAAGGCGCTGAATGGTTCCCCGCTATTTAAAAAAGGCGCTGAATGGTACCCCGCAAAAGACATTTTGAGAATTATGTTCAAAACTTGGTTATTTCGGGTATAAAGTTTAAAAACTTGGTTACATCTAAAAAATTTCCCCTAAGAAAATCCATATACGGAATTTCTAACAATAACGAAGCCAAATGACATCAAAGATCATCAAATAAATGATTAAAATTGGGTGATAATAACTCGGCTTATTTCCATAGAGTTGCAACCGCGAGAAAACAAAATAACTCCATTTCCACAATGAAGGTATGTTATGTATATTGATGTTAAGTCAAATATAGAGAATATGATGGATCAAGATAAATCTTTAATTATTCAAGTTGATGTTACTTTTTATTTTTAATAGATTAATTAAGATATATATAATTAACAAATTAATATATGAGAGTCTTATAAATACATTCCATGAATAGAAAAGGGTATTTTGGAGATTTTGATATAGTTGTTCTAGATTCAGAAATACCAGCTCTAGAAATTGTTGGGGCGGCGTCAACGATCCGGCACCGCCCCGTAATTAAAATAAATAAATTAAAATAAATTTGCCCGTACAAACGGACCGTAATAACTATGTGAATTCAACCGAATAAACTTAATCAAAACCGTACCTTAACCGTATGCGGAAGCATATGGAATCCGTCTGAATCGATGTCACGCCATCACCCCGCATACGGAATCCGTCCGAATCGGTGTCACGCCATCACCGTTGTTGCGTTCATGAAGCCTTAATTGCAAGAATGGATTCCAAGTACTTTATGATGTCCAATTTAGAGTCTTTTTGATTTTCTCTAATGGATCTCTCTTTCATCTTAATGGGGCAGATTCAAGAATGGAACATTATCTCCATGATCATATGTACTTGGGACCAAATTGCTCATATAGCCACGAGGCATCTTTTCACAAAGACATATTTTTTGGGCTCCTAATGTGGATCTTCTAATTCAGCCCATCATAGAAAATAAAATCACCACCCCCAATGTTCTACACATCAAAGGTCCACAACATATTTGACACATTTAATGCTTAATTTTATAACTAAAATTGATCACTATATTATAAACATTTAAATGACAATATTACAACACATAATATTTTACATATAAGTCCATCCAACAAAAATAGCGCTTCCCAGTTCAATAACATCAATTAGTCATGCATAAACTCTCAAATCAAACATTTGTGTTTGGATTTTGTGGCCACAGGGCATAGATACTCTCTTCTTGGGGCACTTTCAATTTCTTTAATGTGCTAAATAACAGTGCACCTTTTTCCAGTATTTCGAATCTCGAGTTTTCTGGAATCCCTGGTTTCATTTGCTGGAATCAGGGATTTGAAGTCTTGGATTCGAATTCTCTTGTTCATTTCCCTTCCCCCTCACTCTCACTCTCAAGTCTGAGCTTTGCCAGATGGATCTGACAAAGAAGGCATCGGAGATAGTAGGAACCCTAGACCTGAAGCCGCATCCACATGGTGGTTTCTATGGAGAGACCTTCAGAGATTCCTCCATCACTCTCTCCAGATCTCAGCTCACGCCCCTTTGTATGCTTCCTTTATCTTTCAATTTTCTTCTTGTTTCTTCCTAGACGAAGATCCACGGTTATTCCTTAATTACTTTCCTTAATCGTAATTACTTCTACTAATCACGCCTCAGAAGTAACAGTAATGCCTATTTGTCAATCAAATGCTAATAAAATGCATTATAGACAAGGTGGATCGAGCAGTGAGCAGTGCCATATACTTTCTCCTGCCCTCAGGAGGGACCGTTCACCTGCATCGCATTCCGTGCGCCGAGACCTGGCATTATTACATGGGCGAATCCCTCACGGTTCGTGTCAAAAATTTCCTTCTCACTATTGCAAAATTGCATTCTTATTATACACAGAAATGAAGCTATGAAATGAAAACAATTTATCTATTTTTGAAATTTTCAGGTATTTGAAGTACACGACAATGGCGATACCAAACTGATGGTGGTGGGCCCGGATATCGAAGCAGGTCAACGACCCCAATACACGGTTCCACCGAATGTGTGGTTCGGTGCATTTCCAACTCGCGATTTGGAAATGTTTTCGTCTGACGGGAGCAAGCTTAACAAAGCACCCGTCAGAGATACCGACTTACATTACTGTTTGGTCGGAGTCACATGTGCACCGGCATATCAGTTCGAGGATGATGAGCTGGCAACTCGGGATCAGATCAAAACTTTAGCTCCTCATGCCGAGCTTTTTATTAACTTTCTCATTCCTTAAATTTTGAGTTTTGTGTGATACTTTAAAATGCTGTTAAACCATAATGGTGAATCATTCCAAATTTAGATGGATCTAATCTTTATCAAGTATTATATCTACTAGATTGATTCTTTACAGAAGTATGAAAAAAAAAAAAAGGTACATGTTTAATTTAATAAAGATCACCAATAATCATTGCAAGAACAAGACCCATTCTCAAAATGGTGAAACCGATTCCTATCCCGTACCACGATGCGCCTATTATAAAGCTTCGATACGAGCTTAATCGAAGAATGACAATCCACACAAACCCTCAAGTTCTTCACCACTCGCAAAACGGTCCTTTCCTTGGTACTAATCAACCCAAATGCAATCGCAATTTTCTCGCTATGACGCAATAACGCATTTTCCTTCTTTTCCTCCTCGTCAATGTTAACCAGCACTTGTGACGTGTCCGCAACATACCCTTCATTTTTTAACTTATTACCAATCTCATTTAACATTTTATAAATCTCGTTTCTCTTTGGATGTTTATTATCTTCTACTAAAAACTCGTGCGTTTCACCATCGATATTAATCCAACTACAACCTGGGTCTTTTCTAATGTCGAGCTCTTTCATTTTTAACCTAACCCTAGCCATGGAGTCCCAATCTTTTAAAGAGGCGTATATATTCGACAAAAGAATGTAACAACCAGCATCTTTAGGGGCGAATTCTAATAGCCTATTCGCTACACGTTTAGCCACACCAATTTCACCATGTAGCTTACAAGCCGAAAGTAAAGATTTATATATCACGTCGTCCGGCTCTATAGGCATTGAATTTACGAAATTTTCGGCCTCGGAAATTAAACCGGCTCGACCTAACATGTCAACGATGCACGTGAAGTGTTCGATTCGTGGCCGGATTTTATATTCAGTGACCATTTGGTCAAAGCATGACTTGCCTTGGTCGATTGAACCCGTATGGCTACAAGCATTTAATAGCCCAATGAATACCACGTCGTTAGGAACTACTCTGCAATTCTCCATCATTGCAAAATAGAGAAATGCTTTTTCAGCTTGGCCATGTAGTGCTAGCCCTGTAATTAGTGTAGACCATGCAATTGGGCAATTTTTATTTGGTAATTCTTCGAAAAACTGAATTGCCTTTTCGATATTACCGCATTTAGAATACATGTCTATTATTGCTGAGGGAAGGACACCATCAAAATGGATGTTATTTTTTTGGGCATATAAATGGACCCGTTTGCCTAGTTCGAGTGCACCGAGACCAGATATAGCAGGAAGAACACTGACCAAACTTACATAATTTGGCTTGACGCCTTTTATTTGCATGGCTCGAAATACTTCAATGGCTTCTTTGAATCGACCAATTTGGGCATATTTAGCTGTCATACTGTTCCAACTAACCACGCTTTTATTTGGCATTTCGTCGAACAATTTCTGTGCATGGTCGACCATTCCCAATCTGAAATACCCATCAAGCAGAACATTGCGTAATATAACATATGCGTCGTTATTTTGCTCTAGAAAGGATTTTTGCACCAAAATCTCAGCATCTTGCATGAAACCACATAGAGAGTACATCCTTACTAAGTTGGTTAGAATAAATTCATGATGGGTCATACACAACTTAATAACTTGTCCATGAATAGCCTTCCCTGTGTGTATCAATTCTGCATGTGCGCATGCCTTTAGCACGGATGGGTATGTGTACTGGTTGGGAGGTAAACAGTCCGAATGAAGCATATCGCAGAGGAATTCAATGGCTTTCGAGTGGTGATGTTCACTCTCGGCCAGGGCACGAATGATTGTGTTCCATGAGAAGAGATTTGGTTCAGGCATTTTGGAGAACACTTTGAGGGCGTACACGAGGTCGCGGTCATTTGACAAAGCAGCACACCGTAATACTTCAGCAGATACTAATGCGTCGTTAATTTGACCCGATTTGATTGCCATGGCATGGAGAGGCTTGAGTACTTTCAAGGTTTTGGTGGATTTGAGGGAGGGTAAAATGGGACACGACGAGAGAGACGATGGAGAATGGCCATCAGAGTTGTCGAAGGGTGTTGAAGGAAGTGAGCTTAAGAGCATTGTAACCATTTTGAATGGCTTCGAAAGAATTCAAATCTTAACAAGAAATGGAAAAAACGTATGGAGAAGAGGAGCACAGCAGGGCTCGATATTTCACCAAATCTTCTAGGGGAAATTTTTCCAATACCCCCTAATACTCCCTATAAATTACATATTTATTCATTTATTCCTCTAATTGATTAATATCATATTTATTCCTACCAAATTACTACTAAATATAATTAATATCAAATTTACTAAATAAACCAATTAAGCAAGTAACTAATTTATCCAATTAGTTAAACTTTACAAAAATACAATTAACTAATTTATCCATCCTCTGCTCAATAAACCATGAACCTGATGACCTTTACCCCTCAATCCACTATCCTCAACCAAATAAATCATAAATTCCATAACCAACCAAGCCCTAAACTTTCTTCTCTATCTTCTTCCAGATTAAGCACAATGAGGCGAAGTTTCATGATCCAACTCTTTCTCTGGCAAAGCTCGAACATGTCGAAACCTCTTACTCTTGCAACGGTTGCGCTAATATCCTCTATTCATATTCCTTGACTAATTGACTGATTTATTGCAACGTCCGGAACCTTTTTCTCTTGCAACGGTTGCGTTAATATCCTTTGTTCATATTTCTTTGCAATGGCCGGAACATCTTCGTCTTTCTCCGACAGAGATCTGATTTAAGATTCATAATAATCTAATTGACCGGTTTATTGTCATGCCAGTAAGCAGGTAATATTCCTTGACTGATTTAGGTTCACCGATGTTACCTTTGTACATATTTCTTGTTTGTCTTTCAATTTGGTTAAATATGATTAAATTGATGTTCAATTGATGTTCAATTTGTTGTAATATGTTTAAATCTGGCTAAATTGATTCAAGGGCTTCTTTGAAAATTGATGCTCAGCTAATTCTCAATCGGATTTCTTAAAATTTCAGAGGCTTCTTTGTAATTATTGTTTGTCTGTAATTTTAGGGGCTTCTTTGTAAATTATGCATAATATAAGGTGGAGGAGTAAAAAGTGGAATTGGATTATAAGATGGAGGAGTAAAAAGTTATGGAATTACTAATTCCACGGATTGTTTGGATGTCCAAATTATAAGATGATGGAAAACATAACTTTTTGTTTGGTCGTTTATAAAATTTTGAAATTTTGAAATTTTGATATTTGAAATGTAAAATTAATGTTTCATTAAAATTGATATAAAATAATAATATTATTAAAATATTATTATATTATTATTGTAATATTATTTTAATAATATTAGATTGATGAACAATAATAATATTATTATAATACAACATTATTGCAATATAAAATAATTATAATATTATTGTATAAAATAATTATAATATTAATTATATTGATTAATAATTATAATATTAATTATGTTAATATATTAAATATTGATTATATTGATTAACAATTATAATATTAATAATATTGATATAATAAATTATATTGATTAATAATTATAATATTAATTATGTTGATTAATAATTATAATATTATATTAATTATAATATTATATTAATGTATCCTTTTACTTGCATAATATATTATGCTGCACATATAAATATCTTAGCATACGACTACATAATTAATATTTTCATATATTTATACTATAGAAAGAATAAATAAAAAATACTTAAATAATAATTTCAACAATATCATCAGTAATCAATTATAATTTCAACATGCATGCAAAACTTTAAAAAAGAAAGAACCGAGCTATAATAATACATAGTAAATATTCATAATTGTTGAGGTGGCATTACCATGCCAAGATTCAAGCTGCCAAAAAACACCTAAAGTGTTGTCATTTATGCATTGGCAAATTATTGTTTCAAATATTATATATACAAAATCTAAATTAACAATCCCATATTTAATGTTTTTATTATTTTTTATTAAATCATTAAATCATTAGCATTTATAGTTTAATTATCTTGGACACGTAAAATTTTATCCAGAGTCCACAAATAAAAAAAATCTATAAATACTTTACAAACTACGAGTTACATGGTAAGTTGCAAAAAAGTTTCATCATGATATTTTATCAAAGAAAAAAAAAACTCACTTTTGTCCCCCCCCCCTAACTCTTCAAAAAAATGCAAGTTACCTCCCAAATTTTAATTTACTTATTTTTATCCTCTGAACTCTTGATTTTGCTCACTTTTGCCTCTTCCATCAGTTAACTGCGTAGTCATCAGTTAACTGATGAGGTGACACTGTGACGTGACATTTTTTTAGTTAACTGCATAGTCATCAGTTAAAAAATATTAAATTCAAACCCATTAATTAAATACAAACCCATTAATTAAATTCAAACCCAAACCCAATAAATCATCTCTCTCAAACCCATCTCTCTCTCACACACAAGCCCGACTTCTCTCTCTCTCTCTGACTCCTCTCTCGCCAAACTCTCTCTCTCGTCAGCTCTCCTCCTCGCTCACGAAGATCGTCCAGATCTCTCTCACGAAGGTCAGGTTTCTCTCCCATTTAGGGTTAATTAAATGGATTTTAACGAAATTTAGTGGAATGAGAGTTTATTTAACGAAATTTCAGCACATTTAGGCTTGTTTTAGTGGAATTTCAGCAAATTAGGGTTATTTGCAGCAAATTCCAGCAAATTAAGGTTATTTTGAGCATATTTTAGCAAATTACAGCAAATTTTCGGCATATTTAGGCTTATTTGAGCAAATTTCAACAAATTAGGGTTATTTTGAGCTTATTTTAGAAAATTTAGATAATTTTCAGCACAATTAGACTTATTTGATCAAATGGTGGCCACTTTGTCATTTCTATCAAGGTAATTTCATAATAATGATTGTCTACAAATTAATTTGACTTTTCTTTTGTTATATTTAACAATTGGTTCTTATATTTTTGTATTAGGCAAACGGTATCGATTCGACGGTACCGGCAGAGCAGGTTACGCTAGAGCCATTCGAGCGGGACCATGCTTGCGTTATCGGTGCCTACCGCGTGCCCAAGAATACCAAGTCTTCATATATAAAGAAAGGCGTGATTTCTGCGAGTTAAACCCAATCAGTACAGCAGCGGCAGAGAGAGATGGGCGCGGTTTCTGCGGAGAAAGAGAGAAAGGCGCGGCAGAGATAGAGAAGGGCGCGGCAGGGTTTGAGAGAGGAGTCTGCAGAGAGAGAGGTGTGCGAGAGCGAGAGGAGTGTTCTCGGCCAGGGTCTGGGGTGGGGCTCGGGTAGGGCTGGGTGGGCTGGGGTGGGGCTCGGGTAGGGCTGGGTGGGCTGGGGTGGGGCTGAATTGTATTTTGTGTTTAGTTGTGCTATGCATACTTTTTTCTCATTTATATTGCTTATGAAATGAAACATTTTTTTATAAAAGAATATAGATTTACATAATTCGTGAAAGTTTAAATCATAATTACATTCTTGTCATAAAAAAACAACATAATTACACAATACAATCCATTATTTTCAAAAACTACATCTCGATCCCAGTACAAAAAACTGAAATATTATTTTAAAAAAAAAAAAAAATCTCAACACGCATGCCACATGTATACAATCAATTAAATATATAATGCGAATAACATAAATACACAATCTAACAACAACATATATTATACAAGTTCAAATATATTATAGGAAAAAGTCTGTTTTTGGTCCCTAAACATTTCGGTATTTGTTAGGGACCAAAAAAAGATTTTTTCCTATATTATACAACCAATCTTCAAAATCATCTTCTCCAATATTAAAACCAGAATCTCATCTCTAATATGCACAAATTAAAATATAATCAATATTAGAAAAAATAAAAAATGAAACTATCAACTATATTATACAACCTCCAATGTATAAAGAAATCTCAATTCAACCCTAATTCACCAACACTACTAATTCACCAAAACTCACAAAAAGAATCCTAATTCAGTACTAGGCTTTGATGAAATACAAATAAATTCTAATTTCAAAAAAAATTAACCAATCAAGGAAATTAACCAAATAAGTCTCAATTAATCATAAATTAAGCCTCAATAAGTCTAAACCTTAAATAGCACACATACATACAGAGAGAGAGAGAGAGAGAGAGAGAGAGAGAGAGATGCTGGTACCAGACAGAGGGAATACAAAAAGGTCGGGAATAGAATCTTGAGATAGAGCTAGATCGCCGACTCGAAGTGACCCAAATTGGGACTTAGCCAGAGGCGCCCAGTTCAGAGTATGTGT
This sequence comes from Luzula sylvatica, assembly GCA_946800325.1. Classification (NCBI taxonomy): domain Eukaryota; kingdom Viridiplantae; phylum Streptophyta; class Magnoliopsida; order Poales; family Juncaceae; genus Luzula; species Luzula sylvatica. The sequence continues at coordinate 54,233,755 of OX326960.1, read as the reverse complement.
GCAACGCAAGTATGGAGGTCGATGGAGTGAAAGTGAGGAAGAGCCATGAACATCAGCGAGGAGAGAAAAGATTAGGGCAAACTTATAGACAGATCAGTGAGAGAGATGGGTCGCGAGAGAGAAGATAGGGTAGAGATGAGAGGGTGCGCGAGAAAGAGGACAGGAGAGCAGCAGGCTGGCTGGAATCCCGATCGCCGGAGAGGAGAGGGCTCGGGGGAGGGCTCGAATCGGCGGAAAGGAGATGGCTGGGGAGAGCTATCGCGATGTGAGAGAGACGGGTTTGGGTTTGATTAGGATTAATGGCGTCGAGAGAGAGACGGGTTGAGAGAGAGGTTAAATTAATGGGTTAAAATAATGGATTTGGGTTTGGGTTAAAATAATGGGTCTGAATTTAATTAGTTGTTAATGGATTCAATTTAATGAGTTGATGGATTCAATTTATATGTATAATTTTATATTCTAAATTTTGTCACGTCATCGCTCAAATTAACTAAAAAATATCACGTAACAGTGTCATCTCATCAGTCAACTGATGACTAGGCAGTTAACTGATGGAAGGGACAAAAGTGAACAAAATCAAGAGTTCAGGGGGGTAAAAGTGAGCAAATTAAAGTTTGAGAGGTGACTTGCACTTTTTTGAAGAATTCAGAGGGCAAAAATGAGTTTTTTTCTTTATCAAATTCTCCCCTCCCATTTATTTTTGAACACAAGAGCTATGGTGAGGCCACATCACCAAATACTGTTTACCGGTGCTGTTCAGCACTGTTCATTAAGGTTACTGTTCATCTTTTTTTTTTTTTTTTTTTTTTTTGGCGAATTTTATTTTATTTGACATATGTGTTGTGTTCTAAATAAAATATTTGAATTTTTCATCGTATTAATAAATATAATTGACATAAGTCTTGTGTTATAAATAAAATATTTGAATTTTTCATCGTATTAATAAATATAATTGACATATGTCTTGTGTTCTAAATAAAATATTTGAATTTTTCATCATATTAATAAATATAATTTGTATACTATAATTTTACTGTTAACAAAATACTATTCACACAAATACTTTTTGTTAGCCTGAGCTGGTATTATTATTATTTTTTGCTTATTATAACAGTTTTGATTGGTACCAAGCTGCCTTTTTTTGTGTTTATTATAATATTTTTGATTGGTACGAAGCTGCGTCTTTTATGTCTTTTTTTTTTTTGTCATTTTCAGAATTTTATTTTATTTGACATGCTTTGTATTATAAATAAAACATTTCAATTTTTCTTTTGAAACATATGATATATTTTGAGGAGGAAAAAAATTTATATTTATTGCATAATATTTGTGAGACTATTTAATATCAGATTTTTTTTTAAATTAACATTTATGAAGATTACTTTTGTTTTGCACGTGTAACGTTTTAGATAAAATTATTATTTTATGATCATATCTATTTTCTTATCAAATAATATATCAAATAATATATCCCGCAGCGAAATAATATATCAAATAATTATTTTTGCTTATTATATTATTTCTTATCAAATAATATATCCCGCAGCGAAGCGCGGGATATTTTCCTAGTGAATATAAAAAGGAGAAATTATTTCTCATTTCTCTAGGTTAGATCTATTTTTTCGTAACTCTTCAAATAAAATAATTTTCGTTGTTGTTTCTTCACTTTTTTCCGTCATGACTCGTGATAATTCTATCATATTTTTTATTATGAATAGAACATTTAAAAATTAATATTTATCATGTTTAGCTAAAATCGAATTTAGAATATTTTGGTTTCTTTAAAATCGAATTTAGAATATTTTGGTTTCTTTGGCAAAAAAAATAATATATTTTTTTTGAAGAGAATCTTAGGCCACGAATCGTGACCATTATAAATTTCTTACAAAAAAAAATGTATATATATATATATATATATATATATATATATATACGTACAAATTTTTGCTAAGGAGAATCCAAAAAAATTTCACGCGTGCAAAATATATTGATGAAATTAGCAAACTATACTTTTCAAATTAGCAAAATATACTGATGAATCCACTGTGTTAACATAGTTCAAATTTATAATAAAATAATATATTTTCAACAGTATATTTTGATAAATACAAGAATATATTTTGCTAATTTCAGCAGAATATTTTGATTGTTGATTTTTTTTTTTTTGGATTCTTTCTATGGATTATGTTAGTTAATTTATTCAACATTATATATATATTAATGTTAAGAAAAATCTAGTTAGTTATTTGTATCAACAAATGTAAAGAAGGAACTTAAAAAATATATTATAAATATTAAAATATTTTTTTTTCTCGCACATGATCTTCGAATTTGTTGAGTTGTTCATATTAATTATGTTTTGTTGGTTAATTTATTCGGTATTGTTTCTTTGTTTATTTGACGTTTTTATTGAGCTATTTGAAAGTATACACAATACTATTCTTTAAAATTAAAATGTAATCAATATAAACAAAAATAAATTAAATATCATATCCAATTTCATTAGACATTTCTTTTTGTTCGATATTCTCTTCAAAATTTCAAATTTACATGTTATTCATTCAATAAAAATACATTTTAGCTATTTATCTATATATTTACTATATTATACTTTATAAATGAGTTCGGTTTATATTTACCAATGTATTTATGAAATTACTTCGATATATATATTTTGTTTTATTTCAACTATATATATATATATATATATATATATATATATATATACTATATTATACTTTATAAATGAGTTCGGTTTATATTTACCAATGTATTTATGAAATTACTTCGATATATATTTTTTGTTTTATTTCAACTATTTATCTTTATATTAACTATATTATACTTTATAAATGAGTTTTGATATACATTTCATATACATAATTGAGTGAACTATAAGAAAAGGCCAAAGGTTTACAGACCTAGAGAATCCAACTCACATTATTGTAGGACAATTATATATGGAAGGGATGCGTACGGCCTGACATGAACTAATAATTGGATACTCCAACAAAAACCCTCCAAACAAGATTTTGGTTTTCATAGGAATTTTTTATTTGTATCCAAGTTTTAATGAATATTAACGAAATAATCAAATTTTTTAAAAAAATCACGAAATGTCTTTTGCGGAATTTGAAACACAACCATTTTAATGTTGGCGGAGTTTGAAACACAACCTTCTTAAAATTCGATTAATTCAAAAATCGGAAGCGTTAATCCTAAATTAAACATTGGCTGACTTTGAAACTCCGCAAAACACCAGAACAAGCTGCGTGACTTAGGCGGGCTTTCAAACTCCGCCTCCTCACAGATCTCAATAACCCTCCTTTCATTTTCCTTTTCCTTCCCTCTTCTTCTTCTCGGTTTCTTTCCTCTCTACTTAATCTCGGTTTTGTTGAAGTTTTTTTGGATATAAGAGGTAAGGATTGTTGTTACTTTACTGAAGATTAGTTATATGTAGTGTATGTGTGAAGTTATATGCATGTGTTATTTACCAACCTTCTTATTTTGGACCCAACTTTGTGTAATTTTCTTGTGCCGCATCATCACTTTTTCAACACTTTTTTTTAGCCATTAGATTATGATATGTAACAAAATTTAGACCATTGATTAATCATTGATTTTTTTATAAACATTTCTCTTTGTAGCAATTTAAGTGTCCCTTATTTTACACTATATTTCAAGGATTCTTATAAAGACACATCATCATATATTAATGATGTAGACTATTATTATTGGTTAGTTTCATGTTAAACTAAGTTTATTCAATTGTTTACCATTTCACATAAGATTACATGATCAAATGTGAATGTAATGAAAGATGAAAAATTTATATATGTAATATTAATAACTTAATATGTGATATTATAAACATAACACACATAATTGTATCATTTTTAGAATTTTAATTTTAAAAATTCATCAAAAATATTTGTTTTAATTTTCTCTTTATTTTGACATCCATAGACCATAGTTCATACACATCATTTTTCATAATTTTAATTTTTAAAAATAGAATGTAAAAAATACCATGCAAAAAGTGTTTTTTTACAAAATGAAATTTTATTTATTTATTTATTTACATAATAGAATTTTAAATATTAATATTTATTTTTAAAAATTATAATCAAACAAATTTAATATTAATCCTTTTTAAAAATAATAGAAATAAAAAAAGTTTATCCATCGAAATAATTTCTTAAATTTATAAACACTTATCAAATAATATAATAATGCTATTTTTAAATATATAAAATTTTAAAAGATCATATGATACAAAATTATTTATGTTTATTCTGAAGGAAATACAGTTTCGGATCAACCGTAAAAGTGTACACAAGGATAAACGAACGTACGCGTTCACAGGCATAAGAAACAGTTTGGTAAAACTGGAATAACTTTCAGTGGGAAACTAAAATTTGAATGGTTAAAATTGGGTTAGATAGATAATGAGATTATCTAGAACTTTCATATAGAAATATTTTTCATTTGAGCGAATTATCAGTGTCGTTTTAATGGAATACCGAAAGGGTGCGACTGTTTGACATATACAGATAGTAAAACGTCCGTACCTTTCGCATCCGAACTCTAATTGGGCTGGACCAAATTGGTTTGGAAAGATAATAAGATTATCTACAACTTTCGTGAAGGTTTGAAGTCCGTTGGAACGATTTAACAATTTCGTTTCAACAGAATACTGAAAGGGTGTATGCAGTTTCTGTTTGAAAATGTGTATATTAGATATACATACATTTTGGCCTATCATCTGAATATTCTCATTGATTAGATCGAACTTGCTTGATTAGATCGATTCTCTACACCGAGAAATTTTTTTTTTTCTCGATCTTTCTCTCTTCACAGTCTTTCACTAAAGTATGTATATCTATTATACACATTTTCAAACAGAAACTGCATACACCCTTTCAGTATTCTGTTGAAACGAAATTGTTAAATCGTTCCAACGGACTTCAAACCTTCACGAAAGTTGTAGATAATCTTATTATCTTTCCAAACCAATTTGGCCCAGCCCAATTGGAGTTCGGATCCGAAAGTTATGACGGTTTTACTATCTGTATATGTCAAACTGTAGCACCCTTTCGGTATTTCATTAAAACGACACTGATACTTCGCTCAAATGAAAAATATTTCTACATGAAAGTTCTAGATAATCTTATTATCTATCTAACTCAATTTGAACCATTAAAATTGGAGTCGTTATCTGAAAGTTATATCAGTTTTACTAAAACCATTTCTTATGCCCACGAACGCGTATGTTCGTTTTTCCTGAAAGAAAATATGGCTTAAGAATTAACTTGGAAGAATTTATATAAATAGGCAATTCTGCAGTCAGAATAAGGTTCGTTCGAACTAACTATATCAGTGCGTTCGAACGGACTTATTCGTGATAAACAGAAGTGGGTTCGTTCGAACGAACATTTAGGTGCGTTCGAACGAACTATGTTAAGTTCGTTCGAACTGACCTGTTTCCTATATATATAAAGTTCTGATTCCGAAATTTGACCTAAATTTTTCTAGGGTTTTGAGCCGTCGTTTCTCTTCTTCTTCTTCCACAGAATTCAGATTAGATCTGAGAGATTGAGAGGGAGAATTGAGAAAATGATTTGAGAGATTAAATCGTGACGTCGACTAGAACGACGTTGGCGATTTTCGATCGGACGAAATCGAGGTGGACACGAGTAGAGGGATTGCACGAGCGATTCTTGGAGAAGGTTCACGGATTTGGAGAAGTAATCGACACGTACTAACTTGTACGAGGTAATTCTCCGAAACTCTTCCTTTTTCGTTGGTTTTAGGGCGTGATCCAGGGTAGAATTAGGTTACGCACGTGAACTAATTTCCGCTGCACACTATGATAATCGTGTGCGTAACCCTACATTTCCTTCTACGTACTATTTTAGCGTTGATCAAAAACTGTATTTCCTTCACCTTGAGCTAGTGTCTTTCGGTTACATGCGATTCCCCTAAAATCTCTGTAAACTTGTTTGAATCAATCTCTGTAATGGTGATACTCAAGCTCTCTCTATTACTTGTCTCACTAGCACACACAAACCCTAGAACTATTATGGTTGGCTCTATTGGAGAGAAGATCAACAATTGATCTTATATTAACACCATAATTAATGAGGAATTAATGAGTACAAAGAAAACTGCTAATCTGGAATTTGGATCACAGTCCGTCATGACGTACAGGATGGTGTGTCATGACGCACCAGTCACGATTACTATACACATCATTTACTCTTGGTCCGTCATGACGGACAGGATTGTGCGTCATGACGCACCTCCGTTATGATGCACTGGATGGTGCGTCACGACGCTATACTCACAGAATGGTATGCACAGAAATACACTAGTGTGTATAATGACGGACCACATGGTGCGTCATGACGGACTATGTAATTTCCGTCAGATTTGCATAATCTTATTATGCATCTGATTATTCCGACGAACATGTACGTTCATCTACCTTCACGTGTACAATCGACTAGTTGATCTGTAACTGTATTTCCCTAAAATCGTCGTAACCTTGTTTGAATCAATCTCTCTAATGGCGGTACTCAAGCTCTCTCTATTACTTGTCTCACAAGCACACACAAACCCTAGAACTATTCTGGTTGGCTCTGTTGAGAGAGAAGATCAACAATTGATCTTATATTAACACCATAATTAATGAGGAATTAATGAGTACAAAGAAAACTACTAATATGAAATTTGGATCACAGTCCGTCATGACGCACAAAATGGTGCGTCATGACGCACTAGTCATAGTTACTAGACACAGCATTTACTCTTGGTCCGTCATGACGGAAAGGATTGTGCGTCATGACGCACCTTCGTTATGACGAACTGGATGGTGCGTCACGACGCTATACTCACATAATGGTCTGCACAGAAATACACTAGTGTGCGTCATGACGGACCATATGATGCGTCATCATGACGGACTATGTAATTTCTGTCAGATTTGCATAATCTTATTATGCATCTAATCGTTCCGACGAACGCGTACGTTCATCTACCCTCACGTGTACAATCGACTAGTTGATCTGTAACTGTATGTCGTTCATGTTTGTATAGTTACGGATAGATGGTCGGGTCATAGAGCAGTAATATAACAAATTTTTCCGAGTGACCAAGGACACTTCTTGCGATATTGCATTCCACATGTTCAACAGAATATTGCTAGAAGATTTGGTAATAAGACATTGGGGGAATTATTTTGGACAGCGGTAACTCAAAGGAAAAATGAAGGGTTGAAAGCACGGTTGGAACGAATGAGACTGATGAAACTAGAAATGATTGAGTATCTCGACAGTAACGTGGGTCAGAAATATTTATGGGCCGTATCACATGAATGTGGTCGTAAGTTGGGTATTACGACCACTAACATTTCTGAGTGCTTCAATGGTGCCTTGAAATGTGCTAGATTGCCCATAAGATCATTGGTAGCTCAAATATGTGGTCGACTAAATACATACTTTTTTACACAACGTAATCAAGGCCAAGAAACCAAAACCCGTTTGGGAAGGATTGAACAAATGCTTCATGCTAGAAGATACATGAACTCTAATAAATTAGATTTCAAACACACATGAAAACTGCAAAATTTTACAAACTCTAGAGGTTCCGTCTTAATCCGAAAGCATTACGTGGGGAAACGAAAATTAGGGCCGTCGTGTTCGCTATTTCATTTCCATCTCCATCCAATCGGGGAAGGATATAAAATGGGGACGGATTGCAAATGAACCAACCGTTCGCGCGAGTGTACAACCATATTATCTCCTCAATCTTTGTGCAGTGAGTATGTTCTCGGTTCTTATTGGGCGCAAAAACATATTATCAATGGGCAATTGTATCATGAAATGTATGCATTTCCTTGTGATTAAACTTTCATAGGGCAAAGTCAAGAAATTCAGTAAAACAGATTTCATGTGGATTTTTATGATATACGGGATGTCTATTCGTTTGTCTAAATGTCATACATGACGTAGTAGGTGAGCATCAAAAGATTTATTACGTACATTTCTTGTGGAACGACAACACGGTGAATTATGTCGAACATGGCACGAATACTTGCGTACAAAAAATTAGGAGTCATAAACTCCCCGTTTCTAGTTACATGCCTCATTATTTTTCGCTCTTCTCGTAAGAGAATACTACAACTGCAAAGGGAACTCACACCGACATATTCCTCCTCTCCTAAATCTACTAATATGAACAAATCCTCTAACAAATCTTGGGACACCACGATTCCCTTTCCAAATAGGTAAGAGCTAAAATTCCCATCATCATCCAACTTCTCGTTCGCATAGAACAAACGCACAACGATTTCGTAGTAGGGGTCATTGACATGTATGATGTCATTCATATTCCAATGATTAAGACATTGTTGTAATTATTCCGAAGTGATAAAATTAATGTGTGGATTTGGTGCCTCCGGTGGAGTAAAATAAAAACAGGGAATGACATCACGACCTTTGAAAAAATGGTCATATCTGATTCCAGCCATATTATCACGAAACAAATATCGATTTGTAATGTCTTTCAAATTGTAACTGTTAGATCCCATGAAATGACAGGAATAAGATGAAATAAAAATAAATAACTACAAGAAGAGGAAGATGAACAAGTTTGCAACTCCTTTAATAGAACTAAAATTTTTACTTAATTGTCATATGTACCATAAAGCCTGAATCCTATGTCTACTTTCATGAACTCTATAACCTTTAATTCAATTTTTGATTTTTTGGGACAGTGTAAAATCTTGTCATATTTTGCTTTTTAGAAAATAATTTGATTATCTTCTCTATTCAATGAATTATGACATCTATCATCTTCAATCAATTAATTATTTTTTTATGGCCATTGTAAATTATCAACAAAATTAAATTGAACATAACTAAATTTAACAAAATAAATTATCAATAATCAATCAATTCAATTAACATAATACAAATAAAATAATCATTCAATTTAATTAACAAGAGTAAATTTAAAAAAGACAGAGGGCGGCGTTTCATACCAAATTTGGTTGTTGTTTGGGTGCTAAGGAACAAATTAAAAAAATGCTGACTTTCATACCCAGCCAAAAGACATTCGTGAATTTTTTAAAAAACTTCGTTATTTCGTTATTTCGTTAATATTCATTAAAAACTTAGTTACAAACAAAAAAATTCCTTTCATTTACCCCTAATATGAATAATTAACGTTTCATTATGTTAAAAAAATGAACTAAAATACCCCTCTATTTTTCATTTTTAGTTTTATTGAATATTTTTGGATTCTTTTATTAATTTAAAAAGGAAAATTTTCAAATAACACGATAATTTTTCATGAATTCGTGTTAAAAAAAAAATTGGACCATAATACCACTTTATTTTCCATATTTTAATTTATTAAACATGTTTGTATTATTTTATTAATTTAAAAATCTTCATGTATATATTTTAACCTATACTAATTTTTTTTAAAAACTATATGTCAGATACATAATTTAATATTTTATTTATTATATAGTTTATCATACAAAACTAACATTAAATAAAAAAAATAAACACCGATATAAAAAAATTCCTGAAAATATCTTCACAAAATAATATTATTTTAACATTTAGTTTCAACTCTCAATAGTTATTATTTATTAATACTAAAATAGTTACTAAATAATATTTTTGCTAAATTTACAATGATTGAATGAACCTTAAAACTAGCACTAAAATAATATTATCGCTAGTTCGAATAACCGGTCGCTCGTCTAATTTTTTGGCCGCGTTATTTTTTAAACATGCGTTTTCGCCACGTGGCGTTTCTTGATGGCAGCGGCGTGCGGAAGTGCAAAATTTGTGGAGTGCACTAGCAACTCCCAATATATTTATTGACGCCTATCATTTGTTTCCTTCTTCTAGGAATCTTCTAGTCAAATATTAGATTGCGAAATAAATATGACATTTACTCATGCCCTATCATTTTCGTGAGATGTATGCATCAACCATGCTATAAAACCCATTAATGGATCGTGCAAAAGATCTCTGATTTTTGGCAAAAACAACTTTTGCCATTTTTATTAACATCTTCTTAGTTCATTGTGGATGTCAATAAAAATTGAAGTTATGAAATTTGATTTATTTTGTTATGCAGTTTATCATTATTGAGTTATGTTATGAGACCGTTGACATATGTTTATTATTTTGTGTATCGTGTTTGTATGTTTTAACAAAAAAACAATTAAAGATTTGAATTGATAATGCAAAAAATAAAAAATCGAAAGAAAGCAAGAAGTGGATGGAAAGTTGGAAACTGTGAACTGCCGGTTCCAAAAATCTTCGGCAAATGATTCGAAACAATTAACACCAAAGCCTCAACTCAACAAAGAATCGATTAAATATATAAAATCTCTATACTCTACTAAAGATCCCGAAGTTTTCTTAAAAGTTCCAAAGATCAAAAGAATTTGATGCGGTTCCATTTTCATCGGTTTCTTCAGGCACCGCTGCAGGCGTTGGCGGGAAAGAAAAATATTGATTATACCCAAAATCTTCGACGAAACCTATTTGTCGTGTCCCTACCGGCGACAACAAATTATCCATGAAGCACCAATCCATTGCCGTTCCTCCTGCACCAGAATTTGGCACAATATCGGATACAAACGCATCTGAAGAAAACTGATTTTCTAATCTCATCGACGAACTAGCCATATTATTGGCATGATTGGTAGCTTCGGCCTGGATTTCTTGAGGATCGATCGTATGACCTCTACTACTGGTACACGAGACCTGAGGTGGCGAGTCGGGGAAATTTAAATTGGCCCCGTGGGGCCCACGTAGACAGACAGAAGCAGCATCGAATGCACGAGCGGCTTTCTCGGGTGTATCATAAGAACCGAGCCATATACGCTCACGACTATTAGGCAGTCTGATCTCTGACACCCATCTGCCCCACTTGCGTTGTCGCACTCCCCTATACTTTTTCTCTCCAGTCGAGACCGAAGATGCGCCTCCAGTATTGTTTGTACTGTCAATGTTGGACATGGTGTTTTGAGTACGACAACACGTTTCGGGCCGTGACGGATCGTGGTATGTTTTAGTCAGTGCAATTCGTTTTAGTGAAAATTTAAGCTGAGTATGCATTGATCAATGGTGGGGGAGGATGAGGCAGAGGCGATGAATTATAAATATAGGATTTGGAGGAGAAAGACGCGTATGTTGTTGAGAATGTACTTGCCAATGGTAGAGTTCCGAATGTCCATTCAGGAATGATGGGACATGTATATTTTTCGTTTTCCAATTTAATAAGCACGTTGAGTGGGAGAGAAAAAGCACGTTTTGCACCGCGGGTTTCTTAATCAATTGGATGGTGATCGTTGGGTTCCTCATATCATTTCAAGATTTTGTTCACTTGTTCAATTGGACCTTAAAATCTAAGAAATTTTTGAATAGTATCCACCTTTAAAAAAAATTAACACAAAAACAAAGTTTTAAACATAATCCCAAATCTCATGCTTCCGGATTCTGACATCCGGATTTTTTAATTTGGAGATATGTATGTCCCCCCCCCCCCCATTTGACCTAATTAATATGTGATATATAATTAACGAATAAATTGTCTTAATTAATAAATGTAATTTGTTCTACATGTTATTATCATCATATCATAATTAATATATGATTTGTTGCAAAGATTAAATATTCTCGTATTGTCGCATTCATATCGTATTAGATGTGATGTTTGTATTCGAAATCTTACCGCATAGTATGTATCCGTAATATTTGTTAACCAAGTAAAATCACATAATTGTACTACGAGACTAACAAATAATTTTATACATATATTAATAATTTTTTAACAAGTACATTAATAAAGAATAATTTTTTTATCATATATTAATTTGTTCACATTACAAAAAAAAATTGAAAATAATATATAATAATTATCATTTTAAATAATATTTATTGCCCAACATTTATTCGAAATGGTGGGAATAAAATGGTCATAAATTGTGCGAACAAAAACACAATACGAAATAATTTCATTCCCATGATTTAATTTGTATTGTGTTTTTTTGCATAAATGGTAGGAAATGAGATTTGTTTTTAAACAACAATTACAAAAATTTTAGGAATTATTTTGTACAAATATGTTTGAAAAAATAATCATAAAAAATAATATATATTTCACAAAAATAATATTATATATTTTTTTAATAATTAATATATGTTAATTTTAAAATCATGGATACTTTTAAATTACAATCTTGATTTTAATTTGTAGTATGTCATTTGAATAAATCTTGGGAAATAAATATTACGAACAATAATTATTATATATTATTTTTTGAAAAGTTATAATGTGAACAAATTAATAAATTATTATATGATAAAAAAAAGTATTAATTGTTATTAATGTACTTGTAAAAAAAAATATAAGATTATTTGTTAGTCTGGTAGTACAATTATGTTATTTTATTTTGTTAATAAATATTATAGGGTACAGACTGTTGGAAGTATTCAAATACAAATATCGCATCTAATACGATATGAATGCGACAATACTAGAATAATAAATCATTGCAACATAGAATATATTAATTAAGATATGGGGAACAATAACATGTAAAACAATTTACATTTAGTCATTTATTAACATATTTTATTTGCTAATTGTATATTAATAATTTTAATTATTTCAATCATTATATAAAATATGTTTAGGTGAAATATGGGCGCACAATGCATATCTCTAAATATTTGAGAGAAGCAGAGTGTGAGAAACGGAGAGAGAGTGAGAATGATTTGGCAAATTCTAAAATCCGGACTCTCAGACTCCGGAAGTGTGAGATTTTAAATTATCATTGAAACTTGCATTTTTTATTAATAATTTTATCAATGGTGTATATAACCCAATTTTTATATTTATACTTATGTATAAAGTTAAGAGATTTACTATCACCATATGAAGCCACGTCACATCTTCATGTATTTTTTTTTCTGTGATTTGTTCCGTGTGTCTTTTGGTGTTGCTTCTCACTTGACCCGTTGAATCATTTAATTTAATATTTTATCTTATTAATGATATATATAATTTTAGAAAAATTGAAGCTCTCACAAAAGACCACATCATCACTTAATGTGACCCATATGATCTTGATCAAAAGATCTAAAATATTTGATTTTTTATTTGAACATGGTCTATATAAACCAACTAATTCAAAAATTACATGAACCTTGGTCCATCGTGGACAAGTTCATTCATATTTATTTGTCTCGATAAAATATGAAATTTTTATTAAAAACTCATTCAATTTATGGATATTGTAAAAACCTCTTAAATTTACGCATGTAGTAATTGAAAAAAATATATTATTTTTTATTAGTTTAAAAATATCCTAATTTTTTAGCATATAATAATTAAAAAAAATAGTATATGTTATATTTCTATAATTTTAATATTTCATACATTGTATATATTTGAATTTTACATTTTTTCCTGAAGAACTAACACAAAATAATAATAAGATGAACATAATACTCAAATAACACGTTGCAAACATTTAAAAAAATACAAAATCATGAAACTATTACAAAAATAAAATGACAACGAAAATAAAAAAATTGATGTTTAAATAGATATTTTTCAACAATATATTTTTAATGTGTTTTTTTTATTGTTGTTTATTTTTTTTATTATTATCTTATGTTAGTTTTTCTTAAATATAAAAAAATATATTAAAATTATATGAACACACTGTATAATAATTTCATTTTTTTTAAATCACTACACGTTAAGAAATGATTATTAATTTCTTAAAATTAACAATAAATAACAAAAAAATAATAATAATTAATTATGAAGATTGAAGGGTATTTGGACAAAATTTTTTTTAATATCATCCATAGGGTAATATTAGGAAATAAAAGTTTGGTAGATGATTTTTTTTGGAATTTACAAAAAGATAGAGATTTTTTACAATATCAAAAAAAAAAATAGTGGGTTAAAAATACACCAAGACACATATGTGTGAACAATCAGGTAAAAAACGTAGAATCCAATTACATATTAGGAAAAATTAAATCATAACAAACTCGAAGTATTCCGCGGGGGAAAAAAAAGCTAGTTTTTCTAAAATCTAAAAGAAATGTGTACTTGCTTGATAAATAATTAAAACATAAAAATAATGCCAATTATCATTTGTCAATAGTGAGCCATGACAAACTTGTACTATTTTGAAGAGACATTTACTGTGCCCCCATATTTCCCCACCACATCCTCTATATCATGTATTAACCACTAATCACACAAGTAATTAACAAAATTATATTTCATTAACAATTAATGAATATATAATTAAAATACATATGAATTAATAATTCTTAATCAATATCAATTAATAGTTAATGAAATGATATTTTATTAATGACCGTGTTAATTAATCACCAATTAATTGTTAATTGATGATATAGAGGATGTGGTTGGGAATTGAGGGGGAATAAAATTATCCTATTTTCAAATGATACTTATAAGTCAGGAAGGATACGATAATAATCGGTTAATGCCAATGAATCCATAGTTTAGTTGGTTGAGTGTGAAACACAAAAAACCATATGGTGTGAGAGGTTGTGGGTTAGATTTTCATTAGCATCAAAAAAATTAGGTATCAGTAACGAAATCGATCACTTGTCGGATACCATTAAAAAAATAAAAATAATAATCGGTTAATAAAATTTCGAGGATTGTTAATGCATCCTGGTGTTATTGCCCTTCGGATCGTTTCTTTTAATCATATAACGTCATATGGCAAAAATGCAGGCTTAAAAAAAATACATAGACCAATAGTTAGACGACGATTATTTTTTTCAAGAAATGTCTTAACATTTGAACAACGGAGATGTTTTTATATTTTTCAAATTCATATTTATACCTTTTTCAATCAAAATGATATAAATAACAACAAATTTTTATACATAATTTAGAAAAATATATAAATATGTAGATAACTTCATATGTATACATTTTTACAATGAAAAAAATAGAAACAACATATTTTTTCCATAGTATAGAAAAATATATAAATAATAATACAAAATATACATAACAACAGATATTTAATCTCAACTATAAAAATATATATAAATAATAATAAGGGAAAAGATATAGTACAAAGATAAAAATAATAATAATAAATATAAATAACATCAGATCATTAATCTTTAGTATAAAAAAATAATAAATTAATGGAGAAAATATATAAATAATAATAAAAATGATATAAGCAACAACACATATTTTATCATATAGTATAGAAAAAAGATGTAAAAAATATAAAAAAAATATATAAGAGAAGATAGCACTAGCGCGAAGCGGGAAGGAGAGCTTGCAAAATCTGACCCAACCCGAAAAAACGACCCAACGTCTCCGAATCTGAACCCGACCGAAACCGAAATGTTGAAAAGTCAACGACACGAAACCGAAACCGAACAGAAACCGAATGACCCGAACCCGAAATGGAACCGAAATCGAATGACCCGAACCGATCCGAAACCGAATGATCCGAACTCGAAATAAATCCGAAAGCAAATGACCAAATATCCGAACGACCCGAAATCCATCCGAAACCGAATGATCCGAACTCGAAATAAATCCGAAAGCGAATGACCATATATCCGAACGACCCGAATACCCGAAACTCATGATCCGAATGACTCGAAACTCATGACCCGAATGACCCAAAAATTAATATATTATTCATAAAATCAATATATTATTGCTAAAATGTCTCGGAATCAATAAAATAAATTCATAACGACCCGAAAACAAAATTTTCGAAAACGAAATGATTCGAAATCAAATTTTGCGAAATCCGAATGACTCGAAAATCGAAATAACGGAAACCGAATGATCCGAAAACCGAAACGACCCGGAACCGAATGATCCGAAAACCGAAACGACCCGGAATCGAATGACCCGGATCTGAACGATCCGCGATCCGAACGACCTGATGATGCGAACGACCCGCAAAACGAAAGGACCCACTCGAACCCGAATTAATCCGATCCGTACCCGATCCGACCCGTCCGATTGCCACCTCTAATGGGAAGGGCCATGACAATGGATAATTCCGAAGTGCACGGGAAGTTCATTTCTCCGAGTACCAATTAAATCGGGTGCTAACACTTAATATTGAGATATATTAAAAAAAATACCAGCACTAAAAATTTAACTGCACCTGAAAAATGAGTAGTGATCAATGTTACAGAAATCGCTAGGCGCTAGTCGGACGGACGGACACCGTCTAGCGCCTAGAGGGATTAATCGTAGATTAATCGGATCTAGGCGGATTTGTAATTTTACATAGTTTTTGTCATATTTTTTAATTTTTATATATTATAATTTGTGCTACAACTTTTTATAATAAAATAGTGTATATGGATTTTATTAAAGACAACGTCCAAACAAATCATAACATGAAATTTACAACATAACATTAACACAAATCCAAATAAACCACAAAATAAAGTTACTAAAAATAGAAAGAACAATAGGAAAAAAGAAAAAAGAGAAGGGTGCAGGCCTTAAAAAAAAATGGGCTGGGGGCTTAAAAATAAAATTTAAGTGGGCTGGGCATAAACGGAATTATTCGGCGCCTAGGCGGTATCTAGGCGGGCCTAGGCGGAATTCGGCCTAGACATAAACGATTAGAGTAAAACTGGACGTTTTGTCGGCGCCTAGCGCCTAGGCCGATTTTTAAAACCTTGGTAGTGATAGATAAAATATATATATAATAATCAATCATCAAAACTCCATATATAAATGGCAAAGAAGAGTCCACGTGGAGCAGTTCAAAGAAGATTGGAAAAATAATAACTTTATAGCTATTTTATAATATAATTATTATAGAATATTATATAATAAAATTATTATAGAAAATATTTTAATATAACATTTATAGTAAACAAGTCTACGAGTCATGATTACACAATATATATATATATATATATGGGCTAGGTTCAATGGCCAACTCGGCCAACAACGTTTATTTCTCAAATTATATAAATGAAAATTAAATTTTAACCGTATAGATGCAATCTATATCATTTAGATATGTTGTAGAACAAATTTTGTCTCATTTGCATTTTTCTATCTAACAAAATCGATAAGTTATTTTCACAACCGTCTATTTCGGTATTTTTTTAGATTTCGATGAAAGAAAAGTCGAAACATTGTAAAAATTAATCTAAAGTCTATCTATATAATTTAAATTAAATCCAATGAAAAAAATTCGAATTTTAAAATTGATTTCATGATGAATCATGTCGTAAATATTGTCATCCGTCAATATATTTACGTATCATGATGGAGATGATAAAAATATTTATTTTTCATGAAATTAAATCTATAACATTCTCAAGTGATGTATATCACATCTATGCGGTTGGATTTTTATTTTCATGTATATATTATGAGAAATAAACGTTGTTGGCCGAGTTGGCCAAACAAGGGTGTTGGCCATTGAACCTAGCCATATATATATATATATATATATATATATATGGCCAACACTCTTGTTTGGCCAACGTCGGCCAACAACGATAATTTTGCTAAATCTAAATATCAAAATCAAATTTCAACCGTATAGATTTGATCTATATCATCTAGATATGACGTGGAATAAATTTTGTACAATTTTATTTTTATATCTAACAAAATCGATAACATATTTTCACAACCGTCCATTTCCGTAATTTTTTAGATTTACATGAAGGAAAACTCGAAACATAGTGAAAATTCATCCGAAGCCTATCTATATAATTTAAATTAATTCCAAAACAAAAAAAAATTGAATTTCAAAATTTATTTAACGATGAATAATGTTGTAAATATTTTCGACCGTTAATTTCTTTTAAGTATTATGATGAGTATGATAGAATTTTTTATTTTTCGTGATTTTTAATCGACAACATTCTCAAATGATATAAATCATATCTATACGGTCGGAATTTGATTTTGATAATTAGATTTAGCAAAATTATCGTTGTTGTCCGAAGTTGGCCAAACAAAAGTGTTGGCCATTGATCCTATACACACACACACACACACACACACACACACACACACAGATATATATATATATATATATATATATATATATATATATATATATATATATATATATATATATATATATGAGGACTGCTATGATAGACCCATTTTCTTATCATGGATCCGTTTTTTTTAAAAAATATTTCGAATATTTGTTAAATAATGATATTTTTTGTAAGATTCTACTATTCTAGTGTATATTTATCATTTAATGTTATCCAAAACATAAATTTTGTAGAATTAATTAATAAATAGCTAAAATTCTTAAAATATTTTTTTGAAAATGGGTCTATGATAGCACTCCCCTATATATATATATGAAGAAATGCTAAAAAGAATCCAAGGTCCAAAATATACTATTGAAATTAGCAAAATATATTTTTGTATGTAGCAAAATATACTGTTGAAAATATCTTATTTTATTCTTAATTTTGGCCATGTTAACATGTTGGATTCAATAGTACATTTTGTTCATTCAAATAGTATATTTTGCTAATTTCATTCGTATATTTTGTCTGCGTGGATTCTTTTTGGATTGTTTTTTTTGAATTCTCCTTAGCAAACTTGTGTGTGTGTGTATATATATATATATATATATATGCTAACAAGAATCCATAAAAAGAATTCAAAGACCAAAATATAATACTGAAATTAACAAAATATATTCTTGTATTTATCAAAATATATATTGAAAATGTATTATTTTATTCTCAATTTTAACTATGTTAACATGTGGATTCATCAGTATATTTTGCTAATTTGAATAATATATTTTGCTAGTTTCATCAGTAAATTTTGCACGCGTGAATTCTTTTTTTTGAATTTTCCGTAGCAACCTTATATATATATATATATATATATATATATATATATATATATATATATATATATATATATATATATAACGCCCGTGCTCGCACACACGCACCGACACACCCCTACACACCCACACACCCACACAACCACACACACACAGTCCACCCACACCCGCACACACTGGCGTGCACACGCACGCACACCCACACCCACACCTGCACGCGCGCACACACACACATCTATATGGTTGAAATTTAATTTACATTCATAGCTTTTGAGAAATTAGCATTGTTGGCCGCATTGGTCAAGTAAGGATGTTGGTTATTGTGTTTAGCTTTATATATTTATGTAACAATGTACACAACATCATAAAAAATAAAATGTCCCGCGTCACCGCTTGATTGGTGGTGATCGGACTGACAACAAAAATAGTCTCTAAAGCACTGTTGTAAAAAGAGGAGAGAATGGTGGAAAAACAGTGGAAAACCAAATCGTTTTTTTGCAACACGATTGAGAAAAACTGTCAATTGTTTCTTTACCGTTTTTTCACTGAAGAAACATTTTTCGACCTGAAATTATTCTGTTTTTTACTACAAATATGATGGACGTGAGTGTTTTTATATTTTTTTGCCCACTAAATTTTTTTCCGGTGCAAGATTTCTTCTCTTTCTCTTCCTTTCTTCTCTTTCGACCTCTCTCTATCTCACACGCGCGACGCGGCGGCTTGAGCTGAACACTCCTCTCGCCTCAAAGTGGAGAGTGAACTCTACCTCTCTCTCGCATGAAAGTCAAGTCTGAAGCTCTCTCTCTCACTCTCTCTCTCTTGCCCAAGGGTGGATGTGAAGACTGCTCCGTGACTTGTCTCGACTTCACTACCCTCTTGCCCAAGGGAGGATCTTCAATCAATTTACATGGGGAGCGAAAAAATTTTGAATTTTATAAGAGGGGCCAAACGTAAAAATATTCAAAACATGTGGTTTGAGAGTATCGAACTCAAGACCTCACAATTCTTAAACACATGTTTTAAGTTTTAGCACTAAACCACTTTATTCTTGGTGAAATATAAACAATTTTATGATAATTATTAGTTTTGAAACGAGCAAACTTTCTTCATTCGCTAATATTTTCGTTTCAATTTCATGGGGTTCTCGTTCTTCAGCAAGGTGAAACCCACTTGGCTAATAGCGGGGTGGCCTCCCCCCTCCCCCAAGCCCAACCCCCCACCCACACACACACACACACACACATTGCTCTTGCCTCTACCCCAATTGCATGTACTCCAATTGAAATGTCTCTTGCCTTACTCCAATTGAAATATGGTACAATTCATGATTTATTTCATTCTCAAATCATGGTTGATTCAAATTTCTCTAATTCATGGTTGAAATGTGGTACAAATTACTGTTCATTTTAGTGACCGTTTTTAGCCGTTTTATTATAATTTTATGGGTAAAATGCTAAAACGGTGATCGTCCGTTCCGTACTGTTTTTCGTGTTTTATGACATTGCTCTAAAATGTATTTATATGAGTTGACATTGATTCGGAAATATTAAGAAACAATGGCCGGTGACAAAAACATTTGTCAATTAATATTATTAATAAATGTTTGATGGTGATGTATATAACGTGTAAAAAGAATTGAAGTATATGATCGAATTATTGGAGAAGTTAACGTCATACTCAGATAAAGAAGAAATCATATGGTATCTTTGAAAGTCAGCAAATTCTAATGACCGCGTTTGACATTCGCTCTAGTCAATTTATATGTAGTAAAAAAAGAAGTCAATAAACTTCCTGGCAGATTAGCTGTCCATGATGGAGATTTGAAGGTCAAAAAAATTACTCAAAAATAATAATTCATCACCACCAGGTATTTTCAAGTTATTAGGATGTAAAATAACACAAATAGTGATTATCTTGCATGTCATATTCTTCTGGTGGATATGATCCCACTAAAATAAAAAAAAAGAACACTATAGCTAGGATGATTATTATAGGGACTAGGGATCGTGGATCCTTTAATTTTTGTGAAAATATATTACAACTATGATGTCAAATCAGTTAGATTAGAAATTATTTGATAATTTAAACCCTAAATAAATCCACATACACATAAATGATAATACTTATGATCCTATGGATCAATCTTTAATGGATATTGACACTTAATAACACGTAATGATGACTTATTTATTAGGTACAGTGTGCCTAATAAATTTCTTTAAAATTCTCGTTCAATTCCAACGATTTAGTTGGATCTTGTTCAGACAATACTTCACCTGTTGGAATGCAAAGAAAGCAAAACATGAATTTCATAGTCCTTTTTAATTAGTTCATCGCCATAAGTGCAGTTTCTTTTTGATTAACTAAGTATTACGTATCTTTCCATAGCAGTTAAGTTCCGGCCAAATTATATTTGGTCAAATATACCAGCCTCATACTTGATTTAATTATATATATGACCATTGTTATCAGCAAGGCCAACATAATTACACGGTACTTAACTTTTATTTATGCTAATTAAGCATCGAAGCAACCTTTGTTTATTTTTCTTTGGCCTCCCCCTCCCATATGAACTTGTGGTATTCTTTTAAAAAAAAATCATGATATAATATTAAACATAAATGAATCAAACAATAAGAATATTTTAGATATTAATCAATTTATTAGATGGCAATTAAAAATTATTTTCTTTTTCTTCTCTGTCCTTGTTATTTTCTATTGTTCGTTTAAATTATTCATGAAAAGACCATTGATATTTATACTTTGTAATCATGCTAGTTTACATTATCATGTCAAATTTTATGATGTTGATTTAATGTATTTTTTAAGGGTACTTAATAAACGATCAATTGTCGTTATAGATATCTGCCGATGAAACTCGAACTCATAACATGTCCAACATATAATTTTATTATGTTAAACACTCAACCAATTAGGCAATGTGATCATTGGCATTTTTTTATGAATATGTGTGACAAGGAGTGGGATCTCAGTGAATTGTGGTAGCAAGGTCACTCTGCCACCTACAATGTCTTGTCGCGTATGTAAATTTTACAAACTACTTCTAATTTTTATGGTTGTGTCGGGATGAATAAGTTCAGTAAGCTTTTATTTCTTTTAAATCATAATTTGGCAACTGGGATAAGATTTCATTTTCGTATTATTGTAGTGATATTTTATATTCCATATAAAATATATGTTTATTATGTGTATATTGTAAATGGAAAATAAATTATTAAATAAAATTCAATAAATCAACAGTATTTTGGTCATTAACAAGAATTTATATTTTTCGTACGGTATAACAGGAGCTATAGTGTATGCGGTAATGTGTTGCGGATAAAATAATTAATTGTAAATATGTAATAAAAAATAATCTTTAAACTAACAAATATTCAGGTTAAACATCTCAAATATAAATTTATAAAATAATTAACAAACTATTTGAAAATGAGAATCTCCAACGAGTTAAAATATCTCGGTCTGAATAGGACAGGGATTTTTATTTATCAACCCAAAATGATTTTAATTATTATAATTTTTCGTGAAACATGCTTTTTATTAAATTCATCTATTTTTTTATAAATTCATTTAAAAACATTTTATTTGGATGTAGCGGTCTACAAAACTGCATCGCGCATCGTTTTGCATCCAAAATAAGCTATATCGATATAGCATAGCGAATTAGCGGAGCTTTTTGCAAAAATGGTAATTATACATTCTTTTGCATTATATTTTTCTTCATAATATATTCACATATTCAAATTAGAGAAGATGTTATGTACGAACTATGCTAACGTGAATGTCAAAATTAAGAAAATTTTCAAACGGATATATTTGATTGATTTACGAAATTAATTTTCTACATATATTATTAATAGATGATCTATGTTTTATAAAATTATTTATTAATTTATTAGTAAATCATATATAGATTTTTCATTTTTTTTCTTTATATTCACATTTAATCATGTAACTTAACTGTGAAATGTTAAAATAATTTGATAGATTTCGTCTAACATGAATCCAGGGTATGGTAACAGTAAAAATCATTAATGTAAAGTGATGTGATTTTTTAAAATTATTCAAAGTGAAATGTAAAATAATGAATACTTGAATGTTTACAAACTAATTGTGTATATAAAAAATAAATGATGAATATTATAAGCAAAAGGTAGAACCAAAAAAAATATATAGAAATCGTGATTATTGGATAATAATTTTTGATACAAATGATTAATACAAAATCATGTTTATACAGGAAATATGATATAAAAAAAATGAATAAATGAAAAGTCTCGGTGATTTTTCATTTATTAATGTCATATTTGAATTCATAATCTTTCATATATTTTTTTTTCAAAAAATCTACAAAGCACGAAATATATCACAAACTTAGTCCCGAAATTTAGTTTCTCGTTGGATTTCCTACTTTTTGGCTGGATCCCACTTATGTTGTATTATTTAGATGATGCCACCTGTATTTTGGAAAAAAAAATTGTGAATTTTTTCGGTGATTGTAGCACCTCTGATTTTCTTTTTCTTTTTCTTTTCTCAGATCCAACATCCAACCAACAGGAAATATTGATACAAAGGGACCCTTCCGTTTTCATACTCAAATCAACATTTCGTATCGACACTTGTCCAAGACACATCTAACATCATTGATTCCGTAATTATCCACACGTATGCATACATAATTACACAGATATACGTAACTTCTTAATTTAACAATAACATTAAACATTAAGGACACTCGCATATATAATATGATTACAACATTAATACTTGGTTTAAATTTCGCTACATATTATAGTTTAAACTTTTTTTTATTTCAAGCACGTAGGCAATTTTATAATTTAATTGTTAAAATTAGTGTGTGACGCGAAAATATTACCGAAAATGTGTGGAAAAAAATTATGAGTAAATAAGTAATTACCAACATGATGCCACACACTTATGGAGGGCAGTCACACTATGTTACGCGAATATTTTTGAAATGCAAAAAAAACATAGGGATACGTGAATCCAATACATATACGGATGCGATACATATCCGATACGTATCAAATACATCACGTGACATATTCGAATAGTTACTTAAGGATGCTTCCGTAATACGATCAGGATACAACTGGAATATTTCAATCATGATACTTCGAGCCATTATTTATTTCGGATATTCGGCCCATAATATTTTGATATAAAAATGTATCGTATACTTCTACGATTCTTCCATGATACTTTTAAAATTAGTTCCGTGATGTTTCTAAATTAAGTCTAAGATGCTTATATGATACTTGTATTGTCATGATATTTAATTTAAAAATCTTATTAATATCAATTTTATTTATTTTATATGCTATGTAATATAAATATATTAAAATAATATATATATATATATATATATATGTCATATTGCCTTATTTAGAAATTCTTTTAAAAAAAATAGAAAGTTCACGTGAGAAGGCCCCGCCCATACATAAGGCCAGTAAAGCCCGGGCTCGGGTCCAATAAAAATTGAGGTCCAAATTATTTTTTTTAACATACACATATCAAATAATAGAATAAATGACCAATGGCCCATGAATATTGAATTAATGAAGTCCGACCCGCCCCACACCAGACCGGCCCGCCCCGCTCCATATCCACTAGCCCAACCCGACCCGTCCCCACACTCACTCTCTGCATCTATCTTCTGAAGCAACGTTGGAATTCCGAAAAGAAAAAAAAAAAGGCTGCTCGCGGGTTGATTTTTTTCGAATTTTTTTTCATTATTTCGTGTGTTTAATCAAGGAGAATAATATTGAAGCTTAATTCTTGGATATTAAGTGGATTTCAAGAGATTTGAGTGGGCATTTGAGGAGAATTTGAGTATTTTCGAGTTTGGAACGTGGGATTGGAATTTCTCGATTTTTTTTGGCGATTTTGGTGGGAATTTCTCCCGTTTTCTTGCTAATTATTCTTCTACTATCGCTATATTGTATAATCTCTTTCTCTCTCTAACTAATTTCAACTCTAGTTTAATTTTTTTTCACTTGAAACTAAATTTAAATTGAATTTGGGGCTAAAATTAATTTGATAATTTGTTAGTGAATTACACTCAAATTGTTCGTAATTATGTTATATTTGTTTATTTGTTTGTAAATTCCATTTGTCTATTTGTTAATTTCAAATAAGATTAAGTTGAATTTCATTTCTAATTTTGTCGAATTGTGAGAAATTGTATAGTAATTTTATCTCTAATGGACTCGAAATTCGTTTGTATAATAATCAATTTACGTGTCCATTTTTTATTTCGGCTTCGGGTACGTCAAATCGTTGGGCCGGCCCTGCAAGTGAGCCCCTATAAAGTGATCAGATGAGACTTTATTGACCTTGACTCTGTTGTTTAAAAAATAAAATAATGAATAAATAAGTAAACATTAAAATAAAAATAAATTGAAACTCGTAATAAAAAGAAAAAATGATCTTGAATTTAAGATAGAGTAGTATTTTATGTAAATAAAATCATATTTTACATGAAAATATAACAAAAAATAAATATATTATGTATTCATATATTAAAATGTCAAAAAATAATATCTTAAATTTTTATTCTCTTCATTAGTTTTATTGTGTTGTTCTACATTTAATAAAATACTACATAAAAATAAGCAAGGTTATTTTTACTTAACTATAAAACATCTTAAAGTTAGCATGTATAGGGGTAAAATTGGATATCTAACATTGCGAGAGGTTTTATAAAATATTAATATATGGTTAGTGGGACATATTTTAAGGCCAACCAGGGCCCCTATTTTTTTTTTTAAGAAGTACATTTTATATAGGATTTTTTTTAAAAAAACTCCTAATTTTGTTCAACATCATAAAAAATCTCCTTACTTTCAAGAGTTCCTACAAAATTCACTATATTCTTTGAGAAATATTACGAAAATCCCCTAACTTTTCAGAAAATCATGAAAATCTCCTAATTTTTTAGATTCCCTCGTTTTTTAAATGTTAGCAAGAAGCCCTAACATTTTGTTATGTTTTATAATAAACAATTTTTCCCACATGGTTTAATTTATATTTTGTTTTTTTTTTTTTTTTTTTTTTTGCATAAATTAATGGAATGCAATAGCAAATAGTTTTAAACAACAATTATTATATATATTTCACAGAATTATTTTGTACAAATATCTTGAAAAAATAAAAAATAATGATCAAAATTAATATATATATTTCTGAAAAATAATATTATATATTTTCAACAATTATTATATGTTTTAGGTTTTTTTAAATAATATTGTTAATGTTTATATATTAATTTTAATATCAAAGGAATATTTCAATTAAAATCGTGATTTTAATTTGTAGTATGTTATTTGAATAAATCTTGCAAAACAAATATGATATAATTTTTCAAAATTATTTAGTACAAATTGTTGAAAAAAACTTAAAATGGTTATCAAAATTAATACATATATAAAAATAATATTATGTACTTTTTCAGCAATCATTATACATTTTACTTCTATATAATATTTTTAATAGCTATATTATTTCTTATATTATGGAGATTTATTAAACAAAATCATGGAGGCAAAATGATCATCTTTAAAAACATAACAAAAAAATAAGAGTTACTTTTTCATACTATTCAAAAATGCTGGGATGGTTTGAAGAAAGCAAAAAATATATATAGAGAGTGTTTGAGAAAATCTAAAAAGATCGGGCTTTCGATATAAAAAAGTTAGGAGGGTTTCAAAAATAACCCTATTTAATTTTCAACCCCCCTAACTTTTACGAAGGAAACACAACTTAATTTAAACAATTGTTGAATATTTTTTTTCGAAACTATTTTGTATAAATATGATAATAAAGTATGATTAAAATGATATATAATTGAAAAAACAATGTTATATATTTGTAAAATTATCATATTCTTTGTATTGTATATATAATCATGGAGATTTTTAAATTAAAATCATGATTTTAATTTTTAGTATATCTTTGAATAAATTGGGAGAAATAAAAATTATTTTAGACAACAATTTTTTTAAAACTTTTACAAAACTATTTTGTACAAATATAATAAAAAAAATGAGGATCAAAATTAATAAATATTTATGAAGAATAATAATATATATCTTTCAACAATTATTATTTATTTTTTATATAATAGTGTTCATATTTATATAAATGTTGAGGTTTATTTTTTTGGCAAAAAAAAATGAGATTTTTGAAGGAAGAAAAAAAAAGTAGGTTCTTTTTTTTAGAAAATCTTAAAAGTTAAAGGAGTTTTTGAATTTTGAATATTCTCCCCATTATTATATATTCAAGCTTGATCTTGATGATACCTTTCAAAAATCTCATTTTACCACGTGCAAAATAGATGAAAAGTAAGAAAAAGAAATGAGGGGGCCGGGTTCCTAGGAACGATCTTGTCCTCCAACTAACGACAAAAACCACATCATACACAAATAATGAAGAGGTCTTAATCATCAATTAACAATTAATTAACATAATAATTAATAAAAATATATTTCATTAACGATTAATTAATACATAATTAAAATACATATGAGTTAACAATTATTAATCAATATTAATTAATCGTTAATAGAATGTTTTTTTTTAATTATCATGTTAATTAATCGTTAATTGGTGATATAGAGGTTGTTGGGGAAAATTTGAGGAGCATACAACATATCTTTATACTTGGCAATGCATATAGTATTAGTAGTCACTTTCAAGGAGATTAACAATGAACTAGAACTACTATTTTAGGAGTAATCATTTTTTAGCAGTATCTCTCTTCCTAATTTAGAACTCCTTGATCATGTGTTAGGTGTGACCGCGTGGGGTTGTAATTTCTTTCTGCATGAAGCCCCTTTTGACGGCCATACCATACTACAGAAATACAAAGTTTGGAACTCTCAATGTTGTGTGTTGATTATGATTGTTGTGAACAACAAAACATTTATTTGTTGAAAATGAAAATACAGGGTCTAGAACTTTGAATGTTTTGTGTTGATTATTATATTTGCTACATAGAACTATCAAGGCTACGTAAGTGATCGAGTCACACAGTCATGGCCGCGTTGATGAAATCATGAAATTATATCATTGGTTTTGTTTGAATTCTTGTTAACAGGGCCACTATATCAGGTCACTCTCGTCATATATATATATATATATATATATATATATATATATATATATATATATATATATATATATATATATATATATATTTGTTGAAAATGAAAATACAGGGTCTAGAACTTTGAATGTTTTGTGTTGATTATTATATTTGCTACATAGAACTATCAAGGCTACGTAAGTGATCGAGTCACACAGTCATGGCCGCGTTGATGAAATCATGAAATTATATCATTGGTTTTGTTTGAATTCTTGTTAACAGGGCCACTATATCAGGTCACTCTCGTCATATATATATATATATATATATATATATATATATATATATATATATATATATATATATATATATATATTTGTTGAAAATGAAAATACAGGGTCTAGAACTTTGAATGTTTTGTGTTGATTATTATATTTGCTACATAGAACTATCAAGGCTACGTAAGTGATCGAGTCACACAGTCATGGCCGCGTTGATGAAATCATGAAATTATATCATTGGTTTTGTTTGAATTCTTGTTAACAGGGCCACTATATCAGGTCACTCTCGTCAGATATATATATATATATATATATATATATATATATATATATATATATATATATATATATATATATATATATATATTTGTTGAAAATGAAAATACAGGGTCTAGAACTTTGAATGTTTTGTGTTGATTATTATATTTGCTACATAGAACTATCAAGGCTACGTAAGTGATCGAGTCACACAGTCATGGCCGTGTTGATGAAATCATGAAATTATATCATTGGTTTTGTTTGAATTCTTGTTAACAGGGCCACTATATCAGGTCACTCTCGTCAGATATATATATATATATATATATATATATATATATATATATATATATTGTGGAATTTCAATTTCCTTCTCTGACCTTCTATCCTTGGTATATTTGCGAGTACTTGTATTGGAAAAAATAAACATGCTTCCATATGCATAGTCTTTGACCTGACACGTTTATTAATCATTAAAGAAAAGTTGTAATTGGATTCGAATTGTACGTCAAATTTCTATGTAGTCCATAATAACAACTGGACTTAAGTTGAACTAGACTCTATCAATCAGAGGACAGTTCGAGCTCAGGTCAGTTTGAGTCGCAATTAAGGTTTAGATTCGAAATTATAGTTCAAATTCGACTCGAAAATACTCGAGCCCGCTCGAGCTCGAGTGTAGGATGTTGGATATTTGGATTTGGATAATAGATATTTGTGTTGTGAATATTATTTTTGAAAATAATGGCAGTGAATATTGAATACTTTAATTAAATGGTCGTGGAATTATATTCAAACTAAAATAATACTCGCGCTACGCGGCGAACATGCGAATCTACCATTTACGTTGTTGGCAATATCATTCAAAATAAAATTATATCACACTATATTAAGATCATTATATTTTATAATACATCTAATTCACGATTAATATATATGCTAGTACCAAGATATAATTATATTTGAGATATAATACATTTGAAAAAAAAACATGATAACACCATTATATCATTGTTATTCAGAATTGTTCAAGAAATATAAATTTAGAAGTAACGAATCATACAAATGTACGTAGTCTTTGCGCGTCAATGATTATATAATACTAACAAAAATATTATTTCATACAAAAATACAATTAGTTTGTTAATGATATTACATTAAATATTTAGAATTATCAACGAAATTGTCTTGGAGAGATAGTCCACAACATGAACATAAAACAAATAAAAACTAATATTTTTTAAATAAATAACATAATTAGAAATTATTCAATATCATATGATATTTTTAAGTTTACATATCTAAAAGTAAGAATAATAACATTTAAAATTTCAAGAAGTTATTTGTGTTATTAAATTTTTATCTTTCATGTTTATCATTGAAAAAAATATGTCTTATAAGTTTAAAAAAATATTTGAGGTTTGGTAAATTAATATCTTTCATTTTTTGTTAATGTTTGAAAAAAAATAACATCAAAGTTTCTTGAGTAAAAATACAATATAACCTACTTAGTAACATGTATATTTTTTTAAATTGTAGTTTTAAAAACACTAATAATTAGACTTAGAAATCAATAATGTAATTATAATTAATTTTTTATTGTATTTTTTTATATAATTATTTTCATAACTTTAATCTAGAGAAAAATGTTAGAAATAAGATAATATGAAACTCGAATCAAGATAAAATTGAAGTGAATCTATTTCATAATTTATATAAAAAATAAAAAAATACTAATAATATTTGATGCATGTTTTATATATTAATTTATTAATGTTAGATATTTGAACTTTTTATAATTATATTTGTATTCACATTTGATTATGTAACATATTGTGAAATGATATAAAATTAAATAAAATCGGTCTAACGTGGAGCTAACGAATAATAGTATGACACATCACAATGTAAGGTGATTCAAATTAAACATAAATGTCTACAAATTAAGCATAATCTTAAAAAAAATGTTAATCGATGATTCAAATTTTGTCACATATTATAATCTAATTATTGAAATGATTATAATGATGTGATACAAAAATGAGTCTAAAATGAAAGGTGTGTAAATAATAATGGATTGGGACTTTATATGCTAAATTGTTGGAACTCATGCCCAACTTGGTTATCTCGAGCTCGGCTCGATTTTGGTTTGAGCTAGTTCGGTTTGATTCGAATTCGTTCGAATTATTTTCAAACGAGTTATTGGCGAATAATATTAAAAAAAAAAAATCAACAACAAGCTACAAACTCTTTTTTTTTTTGCGAGTCCTAGTTGGAGTAGGCCTTTATAATTAGTTATGGGTTAAGGTCCGTATAAGAAAATAATAAGATTTGAATATATGGTCAAAAATCTCATAAAGCCCAACATATTAGCATTTAGAAGGCCTAGCTCAAAACCGCCAATTCATTGGCAATTTTGCTTCCACCAAAACTTTTCGATAGTTATATGTTTCCTATACATGATTATCTTTTGCTATGTTTCTATACATGATTATCTTTTGGCAAACAATATACCTTTCTGAAACATATTTATACAATATTTTTAGCAACATAAACTAAAAAAAAAGAAATTCTAACATATATTTCTTGAATGTGAGTATATTTATCTCATACATTTTTCTAAAATGATTTGTATTTTTGTTGAATTCTGATAGCTTTTTTAATATCTTTTTGGAATAACATTTTACCTTTACAAAACCAAAAATACCGTCGCGTGCACCTGCTCAAAGCTCGGCGATTAGTCAGTTTCTTCTGGACAATTTTTTTTTATTATTTTGTATGCACTTAAAAAAAATCAGCAAAACAAACTCCAAATTTGAACACCCGGAATTTAGATTTTACTTCAAAATCAATCTTTTCAGATCATTTAAAGAGCAAAAAAAGCAGACTTATTTTGACAAATAGAATCCAGTCAATATATACATACAATACAAGAGTAGAAATTTTACATGACATTACAATTGATCAGAATTCCCCTCCTTAAAAAAACACCTACCAAGTTCGACCAAATCGAATTACACTACCACTATTATAACTAACTAAAATCACAAAACAAAACAAAAGAAGCCAGAAAAACGAACGATTTCTCTTAATTAATTCTACCCCGCCCCCTCCTATGGGCACAATCTTAATTAATTCCATTCATCACATGCGCTTTTAACAATCACGAGATCTATCATGTTGATTTACCTATAAGAGGCGCCTGACGTGTCATCATACTGACCTCGCCAAGCATTGTTACCATCATCCGACCCGCTACACGCTTGTGTTTGAACCGGAATATTCCCCAGATCCCCTTCCAAGCTCATATGCTGAACCTCCACAGCTGATAGAATCTTTATACTCTTTACACAGCTCACAAATTCCCTACAAAAAAAAAATAAAAGAAATAATTACAATCTAAACAACAAATGAGACGAGACGTTATTAAAATGAAGGGGCGGAACAGAACAGAACATACTCCCAAGGATCGTCTCCCACGAGTAGAATATCATTTTCGTGATCCACATAGACCAATTTCCAATCGGTTCGATATGGGTCTTCTAGTTGCCCCTGAATTCCAAACATGCATGCCAAGTCATGCCTTAGCTCTTCATATCCTATATATCTCGTCACATCTATCGATCTCCCCACCGATCCTCTCTTTTGCACCTTCATACCCAAATACAATTCAACATTATTCCATTAATTTTCCCAAAAGAAAAAAAGACAAAAAAATAAAATAACAAACCTTGGTGAAAGTTCGCAAGCGTTGCGCCTGATTATTATTATTATTGTTGTTATTGCTATTAGTATTATTATTGTTCCAAACACCCTGACTGGGCATTGCATTGTCTGTCAAACCCATATCGCTAGAGCAACCCGGCTTGAACGATATATCCGGCACGCCAAATGATTGGGAGCTGATATCGGCAGTTGAAATCTCGGTTTCTACATCCATGTAGTTTCTTTTCCCGGAAAATAAATTCTCCACTTCCTTTCCCGACCCGACTCCTCTCGCCATTATTGCGTCGGGCATCAACCCCTCCATAAATGCATTACTCTCATTATTATTATTACTATTAGTAATATTATTCATAATGTTATTGCTATTATTATTATTGTTGTTGTTATTGTTGTTATGATCACGTGGGTCGAATGGAACACCGGATCCATCCAAGCAACCCGAAGGGAGAGAGTCGTCGAGACAGAACGAACTCGCAGATGAAGCATCGAGATCCGTGACCGAGTTTCGATTTGAGTTTGGTTTTAGTCGCGACTCGGGTTTGCTTTGGATTTCTTGAAGTAGGTTATCTAATGGAGGTGGGGTGAAAGTGCCAGAAGGGTCAGCCAGATTGGCGCTCCCTTGGTGGGCCCGACTCAAAGGACTCACAGGAGTCGAATTATTCCCATTAGGGCACGATTGAGATCTTAACAGTTGTTGGTTCTTCAATTGCTGTAAATTATTCTGCAGTAACTGAATATCCAAGTTTTTTTGAGTAACTTGGTATTGTGAGTTGTTTAATTGCGAGAGCATTTGTTGTTGTTGTTGTTGCTGCTGTTGTTGTTGTTGCTGTTGTTGTTGTTGCTGCTGCTGTTGTTGTTGTTGGAGTTTTTGAAGTAATTGGAGTTGCTGTATTTCGTGTTGAGATAGTTGCGGTAATTGTTGGTTTTGTAAAAGAGCTTGCTGGTATTCGATTGGTAGTTGGGACTGAATCAGTTGTTGTGGTTTAATAGATTGAAGGGTATTATTGTAATTATTTTGTTTTGCGACTTCAATTTGTTGGAGGACTTGATTGGATGTGGACGGTTGAGAAACGGGGCCCAGTTGTTGGCTCTGTTTAAATTTCTGTACTTGCTCAACCGCTTCTAGTTGTTGTTGTTGATGTTGTTGATGTTGTTGCTGTTGGAGTTGAAACTGTTGTTGTAACTGTTGTGCAACTTGTGCTTGCGGTTGGATTTGGACGGGATTCTGTTGCAATTGAAGCTGCTGAGCTGGCAAATGATGCTGATCTGGCAGTTGAGCTTGGGGGTTTAACACCGGTTTTTGGCCAAATTGCATGTTTGAAATCGGCAACGATTGTTGTTGTTGAAAATTGGAATTTTGCGGGTTTTGTTGTTGTTGCTGCATGGCCATCCACTGGACGAGACTTAGGCCCGGAAATATTGCGTTTTGTACGTCTTTTAACCCGAAATCGTCAGAAAGCCACGGCATCACTCTTCTAAACGCACTCTCCACCTCTGACTCATCATCTGAAAACTTTTAACATTTTTTTTCAGTAAACAATAGAATAAATAAATGAATGAATGAGAAGATAATAGATGAAGTAGTAAGTATAACCTGGCATTCCAGGTTGTTTGGGAAACTTGGGTCTGAACATCGGAGGTGGACAAATATAAAACGGAGTCGCAACGGGTTCGATCTCCCATATCGAAACCCGTGTCCGTCTCTCACTCGCAGTCGACTCGTCCCACCCAACCTAAGTTTATTTTTCGCCCAACAAAATTAATAACATTTTGACAAGGAAGTTTCGAGGAAAAATATAAAATGATCAAACCTGAAGATTTTTCCAGTGAGAATTTTTCCAACGAACGGCATCCAAGTCATTGATGCCGGTAATGGTGCCCATATACCTTCTCACGCTCGAATCTTCCGTTTCAAACAACATTCTGAATCTCATCCCCAAAGAAACTTGCGTGTACAAAGCCTTGTTATATTTCGCAAGTGGTATCACAAACTCCGACGGACTCGCCCTAAAACATTATATCATTCGTCATAAACGTTTTAACATTATTTATGTATTTTTTGAAGATAATACCTAGGATTGTAAAAAATGGTGAACTGAGTGTTATTAGCAGCGGCATGAGCAGCGGCAGCCAAGATTCCAATATGCATACTATCACTCGATAGAACCGAAGAAGAAATAGCCGGTTGTTGTCGGTTTGCGGCTCGCCTTATCCCTAATAAAAGCTGTGATTTTTCATCTCTTATAAAGAGAACAGAGTCGCCAGCTATCAGTCTTTTTGAGCTGACAAATACGCTCCAGCCTGTCGTCAGAAGATGCCTTTTTGGCTGACCTGTTTACACATCCATTATTAATAACTTGTTAAAAAACACTTATAATTTTATATCGTGCATAAATATTAAATACCTCGATAAATATGACGGAATTTCCAAGAAACGTCGTGAAGATCCTTCGCAACCAATTCTTGCGCTGGCGGTTGCATCGAAAAATCCTAATAAAAAGATGAAGTTAGAAAACACTATTTTCGAAATATTTATATTTAGTAAGTCTACCAAAGGTGGAAATATTTTTTCGGCGGCTCTGCGAGGAACTGAGAAACCGCCATGTGTGCTCGTGTCGCTTGCGGTTAGAGTTTTGCAGAAAAATTCGCCAGGTTGTTTGTTTTGTTTTAATCCCATTTCAGATGCTAACAACGCTTCTCTATCATACTAATTAAAAAATATTATCTATTATTCTAAGGTGATTTATATGATCACTGCAAACAAGGGCGGTTATACATGTAATTAATTGGAAATTAAGAAAAGATTATGAATTATGTGTAATACTTTATTGACGGGTTGAAGGGTCATCTGAGCATAAACTTCGTCCGTTTCGGCATCTGCCTGCTCAAACAAATTTTGCGAAACTAAATATTAATTAGGAAAAAAAAGAAAACCAAGGGTGTTTTGGTAATTTCGTACATGTAAAGTGCAAGTGTGAAGCCTGCAGATGAGCTTCGAAGGTAGATTTGGATAGCTCGGGATTGTATCCAGTTCTTTATGCATTGAAGCTGCCACCTAATTACCAAAAATTAATAGGACAATGTTTTTAAAACATATGGTTCATTTTAATCTTCTAAAAATTGGGAAAATTATGGAAAATTGGTACGGTACCAACCTGTTCACTGTGGCCCTGAGGGAAGTATACTACAAAACTGCCCTCTGGAGGTAGAGAGACAAGTGGACCCGCACAAGCGTGCCATAACTCAGAATTTATCGCCTGCTTTTCTCCTTTTATCAAAAAGAAAATCGCATGATTTAGAAATCGAGTTCAATTTTTCTCGTATTTCAAAACGGTATTAAAAAAAATTGGTTACTTGAGCCATATGAATAGCCATAAAATTATCTCAAACCGAAATACCTAGCAGAATTGTCTAAAATTATATAAAAATAATTCATACCTTCGGCCGATGTAGCTCCGAATCCGTTTGAATTGGGAGCCTTCATTTAACCAGTTCAAAATCCACAAAAAATTCCACTTCTTCAATGGAGAGAGATGAGAACCTTTTAAAGCGAGATTCTCCCTTTCTCAAACTTGTATAGCCACTTTTTCTGGGAAGCCCCTTTTGTTTAATTTAATCACGCCCAGATCCTTTAAAAATGTGCTCCAGAGAAGCAATCGATGATAAAGCTTCTTTTTTTTCTATGCTCGTGCAAGGAAACTTCGGCTAAAAGCTTTTAGCAATAACTCTTCAATATTATATTCTTCTCCAAAAAGCCAATACACCCACAAAAGTTTCTGAATATCCTGAACAATTAACCCAAATTCACAGAAACCCAGTAGTATCCGAGTTTTGAGAAAGAAGACGCTATTTCTTCCTATCTCTGGCGCCAAGATTAAGAGTGCAAGAATTTTTTCTCCAAAAGTATGATACGCCCACAAAATTTACAAATTGCTCTAATTGGTCCAAATACAAGCTCAAAGCAAAACAAAATGGATATATTCTCTGTTTCTCTGACACGATATGGGCTCGAATAAAACACAACCAATCAATTCATTCCTCTTCGAAACTCGCCACGCCCAAATCGAAACTCT
Source organism: Luzula sylvatica (assembly GCA_946800325.1). Taxonomy (NCBI): domain Eukaryota; kingdom Viridiplantae; phylum Streptophyta; class Magnoliopsida; order Poales; family Juncaceae; genus Luzula; species Luzula sylvatica. The sequence continues at coordinate 54,197,359 of OX326960.1, read as the reverse complement.
ATACTGAGAACCCAATTAAGCGAAAAAACAAACTCTCATCTTCTGCTCGGACTCAGCGACATGCTATATACCCTTTATCTTTCTTTACCCTCTTTTCTGCTTCTTTGTGTTGGCCGGCAGGCCAAACCGAGTATGGCGACGTTGGAAGAGAAGTGTCGGAAAGATATTAGAGTTTGAGTTGAATCCTCCTCTTCTACTTTCTTCTTCTTCTCTTCTCTCGGTTCTGTTTGTGTTGGTGTGTGAGAGAGAGGTGGGTGAGCGGGGTGTGTTGGAACCTTGCTGGGATTGGAGAGGAGAGGGGCCGACATGAAAGCGACCTCTGCGGGTTAAATAAATAATCCATCACCTCGTCTTCTCTCTCTCTCTCTCTGCTCTTTCTCTCTGTTTCAACTCCACTGCTTCTCAATAAAGAAAAGTAAACTAATGCTTTCTCTACGGGCTTATTTTGCTTGCAAGCCCTCTTAATTTTGTTATTTTCATGTATCCCCTCCACTCCACTACTCCTTTTTTATATTTTTACATGGAAATTTAAGTGTTTAGGTAAGCGCAATTTTGTATCGTTGCAGGAAGCTACGAGTTTCAGGAATTAATATGTGAATATCAAGATATGAGGTTGGCTAAGATACTTAATTAAGTATCATTAGTTTGGTACTTAGGACATTTTTGTTTTGCAGTAACTCAGTCAGTCAGTTAGTAAATCGAGCTACCGCATTAGTCTATTTTCTGTTATTTTGTTTGAAGTAATTTGTCAAACTACTACAAGTCGACTTACATTGTTTCTCTATTTTCCTGCAACTCAAGCTCCCCTCAAATTTACATGAAGTGAAGATACATCATAACACAACCTCCCCTCAAATATGAATTATATTTTCATTGTGTTTAAAAAATTAATCAAGTACAATAATCTGAATAAATAAATAAACACTACTCAACATAATCTAAATAAATAAATAGACACAACTCGAAAATATCACAAAAAATTATTGCATTTAAGTATAAGTATAAATTATATTTTCATTGTGTTAATATAAGAATCCAATCAATCACCATATCTCAAAATAACTAAAATTATTTTAAACTAGCTTTTTCCCCGCGCAATTGCGCGGGAATCTTCGAGTTTGTAATTATTTAATTTTTCCTAATTTTTAATTGGATTTTACGTTTTTTTTTTTGTCTGATTGTTCACACATATGTGTTTTTGTGTATTTTTAACTCCCTAACTTTTTTGGATATTATAAAAAAAATCCTTATCTTTTTGTAAACTCCAAAAAAAACATATCTAGAAAACTTTTATTTTCAAATACCCCCTATGGATGATATTAAAAAAAAAAATTAACCAAAATATCCTTCAATTTTCATATGTAATGATTAATTTTTTTATTTCTTATTAATTTTAAGAAAATTCAAAAACATTTCTAAACATGTAATGATTTTTAAAAAAATGAAATTATTACGTATTGTGTTTATATAATTTTAATATTTTATTTATTATTCATGAAAAACTAACATCAGATAATAACAAAATAAACAATAACAAATAAACACATTGAAAATATATTTATAGAAGAATATATATTTAAATATCAAATTTTTTATTTTCGTTCTCCTTTTATTTTTTAATAGTTTCATGATTTTTTATTTTTTAAATATTTGCAAGGGGTTCTTTTAATATTGTTGTTCATCTTATTATTATTTTGTGTAACTTTTTTAGGAAAAAATATAATAGTCAAATATATATAATTTATGAAATATTAAAATTATATAAATATAATGAGTATCTTAGCCACCCTCTCAAGATATTATGAGTAGAGAAAATTAAATAAACTATGCGATATTTGTAAATAAAAGATATTTGACGAAAACACAAAAAGTACGTATATATATATATGTAAATTATTAAACAAATACACAAAGATACTTAAATAATATCAGGGTATTAATTATTACAAATAATATTTCGAAACTCGATATTTAATTATTTTACTTATGATTTTTTCAAGAAAAATAATATGTATTTTTTATTTTATATAATACTCGAGTGTAAAATACATAATATAATGAAATATAAAAATATATTAAAATTATAATTTGATGGTTATTTTTTACGAGAAAATATATAATAAATGAAATATTAAAATTATATAAAGATAACTTATATTGTTTTTATATAAATTAGTGTATGTTCAAAAAAAATTATGGATATTATTATAAATTAATAAAAATAGTAATTTTAGGCCAAGCTATTTTCAAGGTACATAATTGTTTTTATATAGTTGATTATTTGTTTATTATTAGATGCTCGTTTTTAAATAGTAATTTTAGGCCAAGCTATTTTCAAGGTACATTATTTGTTTATTATTAGTTGATTATTTGTTTATCATTTCAAGGAATAAAATATGTTATTGGTGAATATATTATATAAATAAAAATTAAGAATTAATTTTGTAATGCAGCGCCATAATATTAAAAAAATAGATAATATGAAAATAAACAAGTTTACTCAAAACTAAAGATTAAAAAAATTATAAACAAAAAATGTAACATTGAAAATGCAATCATAATAATATTTTATTGTTATTCTCTTCGATTCCAAGCAAAATCCAATCACATATAAGTTTTGAAAACTCACTAAAATTCATGGTTTCTTGGAATTTATCGGTTTTGGATTCCAAATCTATAGATTTTAAACTAAGGGCATGTTTGCCAGCACAGTTTTGTATAACTGCAGGAAGCTAACAAATAAACATAAAGAAAAAACTACAATAACAGGAGGTTAAAGTAAGTGCAGGAAGAAAAAAAAATGTTTGATGAAAATCTTATGATTAGATGATCATATAACAAATAAATAAATTATTATAAAATTATACATGTGATATAAATTAATCATAAAATATTTATGTTAGATTATTAATGGTCTTAAAATATTATTCTAGTAGCAATTTGTATTTATATTCGTCAAAATAAGTTCTAATTAATTGAAATTAGTGCAGTATCTCAAAAAGTATTATAAACCAAATATTCTTCTATACTCGTAACACATTTTCTTTTCAAATAATAAAGTTCATCCATCTCCAAAAATCAAAATCATATAAAAAAAGAAAACCTTGTAAAAAAATCTATCGAAAAATTCGGCAAACACGACGACTCTATCAAAACTTGAGCCCAAAACTCCACTGCCGAAACATGCTCTTATATTGCAATCAACAACTCGGCATCGTTACCTTTAATATCAAATCAGAATATATTAAATATACAATAAAAATATAAAGAATAGTACATAGAAAAGCATAATAATAAATAAATTTATAGATATATCTCATTATCATTTATAAAAACCGGTACAATGCTTATGAGATTTGATCTACTAATCAAATCCCAAAACAAAAATATATTACTTATAAAAAAATATAGAAAGAAATAAAAAACATATATATTGTTTTCAAAATAAATATATACATTTAAATCGATGTTCGAAATTTTTTAATGCACAAATAAAAATATTATAATGTATGAATAATATGTACCTAAATATTCTGTCCCTCGATTTTAAAAAGCAAATATACACAAGAATTATAATATATTAAAAATAAACATATAAAATATATATAGTAGATGGTTATAATTAGAATGTAATTAATGATGTTTGTGCAACGACTCGTTTGAGATGTAAATAAAATAAATAATATATTATTTTTATGTATTTATGTCATATTTAATATTACGATTGTTTGACATATATATAACAAAAACAATATAATTTTGTACCTATGTTACACAAATACTTCAAAAATGCAGAAGTATCCTGAGGATACGGATGCGATACGGTTCAGATACGTATTGGATACGCCACGTGGCGTATATGAATATTTTAATATTTTTTTTTCGGATACGACGAGAATACGACATGATACGATTGGGAATACTTTCCGGATACGACTTTGATACTTCATTTATGATATTTCGGCCAATTATATATTTTGGTCCACAATATTTTTAAATAAATTATATATAATACTTATATGATACTTTTAAGATACTTCTATGATATTTCTATATTAGTTCTAAGATATTTTTAGAGTAAGTTTATGATACTTGTATTGTTTGGTTCATTTTATTCATTGTCATGATATTTAATTTAAAAATATCATTAATTTATTATTTAGTTATTAATTATATATAATATAAATATATTTAAATAATAATTATATACCCGTATTCGTACTCGTATTCGTATCCGTACAACATATGTTTTTATATCTAGTCGGGAGAAACAAATCTTCAAATAATTAGTAATTTTCAAAAGGGTATGAATGCAAAATGAGAAGTGATTAAAAAAAACTCCTGCGCAATAAATGCATTATTTATTTGTCTATATACGATGGTATATACTATAATTCGATTATTGTGAGTGGCTATAATTCTTCATTATTAAAATTCTTTTTATCCAAAATAATAAAAGGTCAATATTTTATGCCGAAATAAACGGAACGGCCCACGTGCACTTCCCACTTCACATTCCCTTACCTATTTGTTTCCATCTCTCTCTATCTTTTACCACACACAATTTTACAAGGCTAAATTTGATATTTCAAACTATTATTAACAAGCAGGGACTTACTTACAAGTTACAAGTCTTGTGGAATCTTTTGTCGTTAAACTAATAAAATAGTGTAAATAGAGAGACATGTTCCTAACTTGTCACTTGGCCATGAATTAAGGGATACTAAGCATATTATTAGCTGTCAATAAATAAATAAATCTGACGTGGCGCGAGCATTGCTGTCACTAACGCCGGCCGGTTTTTCAGGGATGAGGGGTATTTTCGTAATTTTATATCGACGGTGATTTTCTTCCGTACGGTGGAGTTGCGGCGCAGCAGTTGGCCTCGACTCTCGTTCCCCTCTCTCTCTCTCTCTCTTCTCTCTCTCTCTCTCTCTCTCTCTCTCTCTCTCTCTACCTATCTCTCTCGCTGCATGGGAATTTGTATGTTGCTGGTGATCTGCATTTCGATGGTAATGGAGATGGAAGATTGGTTCGGTAAAGGATTGTTCTGTCAGAATGGATGTGTTGTGACTGGAGATGATGGAATTCGAGGATGTGGGAAGTGGGATTACGTCGGATTGGAGAGAAGGTGAGTAGAATAGGGAAATGTTTCAACTGCTCTCCTGAAAGCAACATGAATTTTACACCATGGATCAATTTAATTAATAAAAAATATATGACAATTATATTTCTAGAGAATTTTAATTAATAAAAAAATCCAGCAACTTAAATAAATATAAAATTTATGTTTCATCCCTCAGAAATATATTAGAGATATAAAAAAATACTTACCATATAACAATCATGAAATTTATCTGAATGCATTCATATTTTCATCCATCAAACATGACTTGATTGATATTAGAAAAAAATATATACATCGTAAAACTAAAGATCGCCACTGAACTCCATCGCCATATATATATATATATGTATGCATATTATAAAATATATGTTTTTCAAATTAAATGAATACATCTCTTCATGAAATGACGCTTTTAATTTATAAATATTATTATAAATCACTAGTTTATCGTGGTTATTTTTTTAAAAGGTGTATTGCTCATTTCAATTTTTAGTGAAGAGTCGAGTCTATTTTTTCCAACATTCTGCTATTCCTCTATATATATACTTTACTTTACTTTTCATGCAATAATTTTATTCTTCTTTTCGTTGTATACGACTAACATCTCTCTCTCTCTCTCTCTCTCCAAATTTATTTTTGAAGTTCATATTATTCTCTCCTTATTAATCGTCCTCATTCAAGTTTCAGATCTAAACCTAATTAGTAATTTGTTTAAAGAAAATCAATATGGATTTTCCATTCTGGGCTGGCTAAATGTTTTGAAAGACCCAAATCAAATTTAGTAAAAATATTTTATTTTTTTGTAACGGACTACGAAAATTTCAGGCTATACTATGTAATTTGTTAAAATAAATTCCTAATCTTATGATTTTTTTTAGAATTGACTCGGAACTCGAAGTCCGGGCTTCAAATTTCATACGTATGAGCCGGTCCTGGACATAGTATTCTAATTGAGTTGTGCATTTTTTAAATAACAAAGTCTGTCATACCAACATTCAAATTCGGTCGATTAAGATTGAGAAAATAATGTCAGATAACTATTGAAATAACATTACAATTTTTGTTGTTGTTGAGAAAATCAATTAATAAAAATATATATACTTATATATTAGTATATCATACAAATCAGTGGCGGATCTTGTCATGTATCAATGGGGGACGGTAATCTAGGGAGAAGTTACAGTGAGAAGTTTTTTAAATTTTTTTTGGAGGTGGACGATAGTACATAATTTTTTAGTTTCGTCGTAAAATACACTAACATAATCACATATATATACTACCGCTCACAAATTTAAGGGGACGCTGCCCCCATCTAGTTTCTTAATAGATGCGCCACTGATACAAATTCTTAATCATTTATATTGTTCATAATTTGTTTGGACCGGTCGTATTTTCTCTTTCCTGTTAGTTTCTGTATAAATTAATCCGCAAATTCTCTTCCGATTTATACGTAAGAAATATAGTATTTATTATTTTCAATCAGGGGAATGAGTATCCGTGTGTAATAAGTGAGGAAGTGTATGAACTGTGACTAAAAAAAAGAAAGAACGAAATGAATGAATAAGGGCAAGTAAAGTAGCTTAAAGAGCACGCATGTGTGAGGCTTGAGGCTTGGCTTGTTGACTAGCTTATTGCACGGGCGATTCACTGATTCCACATCGTCTCTTGTGCAGTTCCTCTGCACACGCTTTTATTTCCATCCCCTTATTTTTTACTGCCCTTCCAATAAATCTCTTTTTCTTTTTCCTGCCACATCAATAAAATCAAAGGAAGTAAAACATTGATAATTTGTGATGATTTCATTTGCTTACTAGAGTCTATAACCCGTGAAGGAAGGCAAGGGCATACATCAGAGTTTGTAGGCTTAACAGGGTGACTTTCTTACCACTTGTTAATACTTTGTTTCTATAACACATGACACATGCAATGATTCTCTCTCTCCCTCAAACACAACTCGGTAATAATCAATGATCATTAATGAAAATATATATAATAGTAAATACCCTATGTCATTGTGTGCACATTTCATTATGTGATATGATATCGTATATGTTATATGTATTATTCATTACGCGGATACTTCAAAAATGCAGAAGTATCATGAGGATACGCGTATCCGATACTGATACGGGTGCGATACGACTCGGATACGTATCAGATACGTCACGTGGCGTATTCGAATATTTTAATATTTATTTTTTTCGGATACGGCGGAAATACGACAGGATACGGCAGGATACGGTTGGGGATACATCCATGATACAGCTGAGATATTCCAATTTAGGATACTTTCGCCCATTATATATTTTGGTTCATAATATTTTTAAATAAATTATATATGATACTTCTAGATTAATTCTAGAATGTTTCCAGAACAAATTTATGATATTTTTATGTTTGGTTGATATTATTTATTGTCATGATATTTAATTTGAAAATATTATTAATTTATTATTTATATATAATATAAATATATTAAAATAATAATTATATAGTCGTATTCGTATCCGTGATTTTTTGAAAATTACCGTATCGCCGTATCCGTATCGTATCCGTGCAACATAGATTATTCATCCATACGTAACTAACAACAATCATTTTGTTTAGTAGTTTCACCTTTGTGAAATACTTTTAAGAGATATCTTCAACACCTAAAATTATATCTAGGGGCATAAAGACTAAACACCAGCAATCAAGAGAGAGAGAGAGGGGGAGAGAGAATTAGTAACGGGATAGAGTGGGAGTAATTAACGGTCAATAAATTACTTTCATGCCCCTTGAAAGATGTATAAAGATGTATAGTAAGAAAATTTAGAATTTAATCGTGATCCTTGAATTAATATCAAATTTTTAATCTTGACCTTTCAATCACAAAAAATGTATAGTAAGAAAAAACGAATGTACGATAGAATTCTTCGTATATTTATATTATTTATTTTAAAATTAAAAAAGAATATTACGTTATTACATCATAATGTATGTTTAATATTAGAATATGAATCATGATCCGTATTTGTATTCGTATCCGAAAAAATCCATCCGCAATTTCATTAAAGCTGATTTGATAGTTATACTTGTAAACTAGTAAGCATGATTAATTAATAATCATGTCCAGAATTAAGAAAAGAAACAGATTAAAAATATTTGTAAGGATCTTTCCATGTGTTAAGTGCTTGCTTATGGTCTAACCTACATAAATGCCTATGTAAAACCCAACAAGAATCATTTGATAACTCAATTAATCATCAGTGATCACATTAATTTGTCCCTTAATTTGCCTCACAAGTTAAAGTTCTTCTAATTCGCATTACGAATAAATCAATAATGATGATAATAATTTGGTCGGCTTGACACAAGAACGTGCATCATAATGCATGTGCTAGCTCGAGAGACGGAATCAAGACAACAAAACCAACTATAAACGATTCAATGAAAAAATAAAGATATATCTTATATTCATGTTTAATTGATGTAATTACTTTTCCTGTAAATTTAATAATTACGTAAAAATAATAATTTTTCTAGAATAATTTTATCATTTAATATTTTAAAAAAATGTCCATTATGAGATATAAATAATCCATCAATTTTAGTAGTAATATTTCCCATGCATCGTAGATGGGATTAGGAACCAAACACCCTCTTAGCTATATTAAGAATTCTAAACTATTCGAGTTCGAGCGAACTCGATTTAGATCTAATTCGATCCGAAAAGAAACGAGAGTCAACTTGTTAAGAAATTGCCATAAAACTTGAGCTGAGAGTTCGAGTTCCAATTACATTTGATTTTGTTTGAACGAGGTCGGCTAAACATGATTATGACTCAAAATAGTTCATAGTTCAAGCTCCGACCCGATTCCAATTCGTATAGCTAAATAAAGTTATTCCGAAAATGTGAACTTTATGACTTTTGAAAAATATGCGAAGAATTTTTTTAGTTATACATTTTCGAAAAGAGATTCATTCGATATAAAAGATTTTGTGACATTATTTTAGTTCGCTTCCAAAATAAAGACCACATATTATTTTAATAACTTATTTCTAAATATTTCGAGAATTTGATAAAGATATTTCTTTAAATATTTTTAAATTATGTTTACAACGTACTCATTTAGTCATTTTCATGACTAATCCTTTTTATTTTTACATGTTTTGAGTTTAAGAATCGAAGAGACGAGAGTTGCAGATATTCGGAGTTTGAGTACAACAATTTAGATACCATCTCAGAGTTTTCGTATTAATTTGTTTTTCGTATTCGATCTACGAGTAATTTTGTAGTGATTTCTTCCGCTCTATTTTTTCTAAACTATAATAATTCTGTAATGCATGTTTAGCTCGGCTCAATTCAGAATTATAAGTTTTTCAAAAATAAATAAATTATTTCATGTTTTAAAATTTATGAATATGTACTGACAAAATGAGATACTTTCAAACATGAAAAATACATAAAATCTAATAAAAATTTGACATACATAATATAGTAATATCACAAACATAATCAAACAAAAAAAATTCCAATATTAATACAAGCATAATTTGAGCTCGATCGACTCGATCTCGGCTCGACTGCGAACTTACTCGTCTCGATTCGAAATTAATTCAAGCTCTTTCGGACGAGCTGCATACGAGTTCTCGCCGAGTTGCGAGCCACAAAAAACTTGCAGCCTAATCTATATTAAAGATTAAACAATAATCTAAAGTATTTTAATAAAGATTATGAAAAATCAATATAAGTACTCCAGCAAGCTAATTTTTACTCAACATCTTCTTAAATTCACATATACATACCAATTACCCACCTTTTTCTTCCGAGTTTTAACAATTAAAATTAATTAAAAGATCACAAAGATTTTGCAGAAGTAACCACCACATTATTCTATTATTGATGTATATTACATTCATTGAACCTGCGATTAAATAGAATATAATATAATAAGGTTAATTTGGTCAAATCATGTGGGGGCTATTAGCTGAATTGACCTCCAAAATCATTATACAGAGAGAGAGAATGCATGTATCATGATATATACTAGTTAGTACCGCCCCCATCATATAGTACCTTCTTACCTACATGTATTTTGTAAGCATGACCATCTTGGAACTAGTTCAATATGTATCTACGTCCACACAGGGAAATGGGCCCTATGATGAGCCCATTTGATTGGAATGGATAATGCACTTCAGGCCCCTGTGCCATTACCTACATGTCTGCACACAGGGCCCATTCAAACTGTCCCTTTTCATCCCTCAGCAGGAGATCAGAGAAAGAACCCCTTGCTCTTTTGTTCCTTCTCAAAAAATAAAAAATAAATTAATAATTGGTATAACACTAACTAATCAGAACATTCAAATTACGCAATTGCAGTAAATATTTCTAAAACGCAATACAGCAACCTTCTAAATAGCGTCGCAATATATGTAAATTAGAGTCCAAACACAATGGACTGCTATATCGCAATTTAAAACATTGATTTAAGATATATGAAGTTGTTCTTAATAAAGTATTATCAGATCCGATTGCCGACGTCAATCTTCGACATCTTCTGTTATTCGATTCAGAGGATTGATTGATTAATTACAGCATGTGTTGTGGGGTTTGTGATCAACAGTAGACAACTTGGTGGGTGCAATTGCTACGTGCAATATCCTTCCATTTATTTCATTTTTAGATGCAAAAAACACCCAAGTACTTCTCCACATCATTCTATTTGATCCCTTGACCCTACTATTGTCTAAAACAAAAATTTGAAAATGAAAATAGTTTTAATCTACAGCCTATAAATAAGGCCTTGTAAAATAACCTAATGTGTTTTCAATGGCCCAATAGATTATTAATTTGTGTTCATGTTAAAGTCATGGACTAAGAGAGAGAAAATGTAAGAAAGCCATTTATTTGTGTCTTATTATTCCACCTCTATAGTAGATAACCAACCCAAAATAAATATTGTACTATTATCTTGATACGGTCCACCATGAACCAACCATTCAGATCATGAAGCATCATCAAATCTTAATCCTACATGGCATTTAAATTTATTCGTTCGCATTAAAGATATATACCGAGTCTATTCAGGAAATAAATACTGGACAGCTTCTTCTCGTTCGTATCGCCTCACTGCCTTCTTCAAAATCTCAAAACTTTCACTCCATTCTCATCTCAGTTCTCCCCTGAATTCTCTACAATCCATCCTTCAATCATGCATCAGGCACTTCTTCTTCCTCAACCCACGCTCTCCGTGCGGCCATCGGCAGCGCCGCCACTTCGGCGGCGTGTTGTTCGTGTGTCTGCTTCGGCCACCACTGTCTCAGCTCCTCGAAGGGAGACGGATCCGAAGAAACGAGTGGTGATAACGGGTATGGGTTTGGTATCCGTCTTTGGAAATGATGTAGACACGTATTATGAGAGATTGTTGGAAGGAGAGAGCGGGATCGGGCCTATTGATCGGTTTGATGCGTCCAAATTCCCGACTAGATTTGCTGGTCAGATTAGGGGATTTTCTTCTGAAGGGTACATAGATGGGAAGAATGACAGGAGAATGGACGATTGCTTGAGGTACTGCATTGTCAGTGGAAAGAAAGCACTCGAAAGTGCCGGAATTGGTCCTGGCACTGAAGAGCTCAACCAGGTAACTTCGTCATTTACCTCTTCTTCCTTAAAAAGTTAAGAATCACGATCCAATTCCTTTTCTCGATTTTTTCAGATAGACAAGGTGAAAGCAGGAGTACTAGTCGGCACAGGAATGGGAGGGCTAACCGTATTCTCTGACGGCGTGCAAGCCCTACTCGACAAAGGACACAGAAAAATAACTCCGTTTTTCATCCCATACGCCATAACCAACATGGGGTCCGCCTTACTCGGCATGGACGTGGGCTTCATGGGCCCAAATTACTCCATCTCCACCGCTTGTGCCACTTCAAATTACTGCTTCTACGCTGCCGCCAATCACATTAGGCGAGGCGAAGCCGATCTAATGCTTGCTGGCGGCACCGAAGCTGCCATCATTCCTATCGGCGTCGGTGGCTTCGTTGCCTGCAGGTAAATTACAATCCCACCTTCAATTATCCCTAATTTACAAAAATGCCCCTGAATTTAATTTTTTATTGTGTGAACAGGGCGTTGTCGCAGAGGAACGATGACCCAAAAACGGCGTCGAGGCCGTGGGATAAGGCGAGGGACGGGTTTGTGATGGGCGAAGGAGCAGGCGTGTTGGTGATGGAGAGTTTGGAACATGCGTTGAAAAGAGGGGCCCCGATATTAGCGGAGTATTTAGGAGGAGCCGTCAATTGCGATGCGTATCACATGACCGATCCTAGAGCTGACGGACTCGGTGTATCCAGTTGTATTAAAAAGAGTTTGGAAGACGCCGGCGTCTCTCCGGAAGAGGTTGGTTTATTATAAATTGTCAAAATATCATTTATACCCTTTGATTACAAAAAATCTATTGTGGATTTGGAGGGGTTTATTTGATATTTTGGGATTTGTTTTTAGGTGAATTATATAAATGCACACGCGACATCGACTCTAGCGGGTGATTTGGCGGAGGTGAATGCGGTTAAGCAGGTTTTTAAAGACCCGTCTGAAATCAGGATGAATGGAACCAAGGTTCGGTTTCATATTTTCATTATTTAGTTTCCGTGTTTCTAATTATTTTTGGGTTGTTTGTGTATTTATTTTTTATTTTTTTGGGGTTTAGTCGATGATAGGGCATTGTTTAGGGGCTGCGGGAGGATTGGAGGCGATTGCGACTATTAAGGCGATAAATACTGGTTGGTTACACCCCACCATTAACCAATTTGTAAGTGTTTTTTCGTTTAAATTTTAAAATTCTTTTGATGATATTATTATTATGAAATTGTTGAATTTTTGTGCATTTCAGAATCCAGAGCCAGCAGTTGAGTTTAATACTGTGCCGAATAAGAAACAGGAGCATCAAATTAATGTTGGTCAGTCTCTCTCTCTCTCTCTCTCACACACACACACACACACACACACACACACACACACACACATGGTGGGCCCATTTATCGTAATTTGTTTTTTTTTTTGTGTGTAGGAATATCGAATTCATTTGGATTTGGTGGGCATAACTCGGTGGTGGTTTTTGCTCCATTCAAGCCGTGATTATTATCCTTTTTTCATATTTAGACTCTTAGACCAATTTTCTCCTCGAAAAAAAAAAAATGAGTGCGTAAGTTAATTGATGACAATCTATCTTTTATATATCGGCAGGAGGTTAGTTAAGCAATTTTCTCAACTTTCTATAGAGGTCCTTGAGAACTTTTCTTTTTCATTGATGTGGGTACTTTTTGTGGAGTAATTTAATCTTAATACATTCAACCTTGTGTGTGGAGAATAATATGTAGTCAAGTTGTATGTGCTATTTTCGTTATGGGTTTTGTTGTATTTAATTCATTATGTCCGTTTATTGGTTACGAGGTGTAAACTCGGAATAATTTGGTCGTTTTCAAATCACGACTGTTCCGCATACAACAGAATTGAATTATACATTCGAATATTATCTTTGATATACGAAGAACTAAATAAATTTCTCTACAACACAGATTATATTTAACACTTGTTCTAGTTTTTTTAGATCTTTCATGATATCAATTTTTGTCCACTATATTTGCACTCATAGAAACGCAAACCAATATCGAAAACTTCTATATATTTTTTTTCTTTTTAACATAAAAATAGCATTACATGAATATGCAAATATCGAATTACACCTGTCCAAATATATCATTAGAATTTCAAGATACCTTCGCGTTTACGTCTTAATGTATCTAACCTTGTAAATATATTGGAATTCACATTATTGGGTGATGCTGAGTTAGAGTTTAATTTTGACACAATCACAATATTTGGTTAGGATGATTTTTAAGGCATGACTTAACAAGGAAAAAAGAACGAGTACAAATTTGAAGGCAGAATTCAAACAAAACAAAAAAAAAAAAAAATACTATTTTAGTTTCATGAGATTTCATGAGATCATGAAACTAGCCAATTTTGTATCCATTATTTACATTCCCAATCCATAAGAGAAATATGAGACGAATAGGGAAGATTTAAATTGATTTTAACATATTTTAATTGATTCATGAAATTATTTGTTGAACAATTTTCTTTTGATATAGAAATTCCAAATTTAATGTTACTCAAGAGTTTGTACTTACTTCCTTTATATTTTGATAAAAAACTTTCTTTTGTTCTCGTTTCTTTAAATTTCATGAAAAAATTGATAACTTTTAAATATATGTTTGTATGTCAATTTGAATACAATAATGATAGACATCTAGATTTTGCATCTAGAGTGTCAATCGATCACCGTCCTATTTAATATAAAAGCTCCTCTAAAGACAAAATTTTTCGGATGGTTAGTCTTAAATAACTGAATCTTGACATCAGTCAATTTAGCAAAACGGGGGTGGCCGCACGATTTAGTTTGCGTACTTTGCTCTCTCGAACAAGAAACGGTAGTTCATCTTCTCTCTAAATGCCCATTCACTAATGCACTTTTGTTGATGGTGGAACATATATCTAGTTTGCCGGCTCAATCCTTGGAGGATTTCTGGTGGAAAACACGAATTTTTTTTATCTATAGCCGAGGCAAAGATTTGGAATACGAAATGGTTGGCAACGATTTGGACAATTTGACGAGAACGAAATGAGCCAGCCAATCTTCAACTATAAAGCACGGATGCAATGCCTATAAATTAAATCGGTCACGGACCTCTCCTCCCAGTGGGCTTCTCATTGTTAAACGAAATATTCAAATAATCAAGAGTGTGTGTGAGGGGATTAATTAGAGGGGTTTATCCTCTGGTCGAGTTGTATTTTTTTGTTGTATCTTTTCTTCATTTTCTCTGTACTTGCTCAATACAATGACTATTGAGAAACTATGATGTATTTTGGTAAATAACAATTTTTGTTTATATATAAAAAACGAATGGATCGAGCGTGTATTGCGCTTGCCTTTCCTTAAAAAAAAATATTAATATATTTGCATGTCTTTCGTCGAACATTTGCATTTCAAGAATGTTGCATAGGAACTTATAATGATCACGATTTGTGATATATAATTCTCCTTCAAAAAAAATGTTGCCGCTTGAATATATATATATGCGATTTCAAACTTAGACGGACTCTTCGCAAATAACTATGAAATAAAGTTACTTCGCTGACTTGGGAATATTTCTTAACTTGGAATTTTATTCAAACGTATGAATTAATATTGGTTGTATTTTGAGAAATGCATTACCAAACATATTTGGTACTCGATCTCTCAGGCACACGTCTATGATCTCCCCCATTCTTTACTCAAAGCTGAACAACCATGCTTGACCAAATAAACGTTCAGACTATTATTTGTAGCCACATAATGTCACCAATTCTCATATAGGCCTTATGAAATTGGAAAAATAGCCTATATGACCCTACAAAATCATATATTATTATGTGTAACTTTATAAATCTGAAATAACAACAACAACAACAACAACAATAATAATAATAATAATAATAATAATAATAATAATAATAGTAATAATCAATGTTTTAAATTGCGATATTGCGGTCCATTGCTGTCGGGTATTTTTTGCAGCGGATTGCGTTTGCGGGCGCAATTGCGGCGCAATGACCTTATTGCGGACAGTCGTTGCGATATTAAATTATGTAAAAATAATAGTTTGTTTAAATATATTTTTCACAATATTTTTTATCACCATTAATATCGTAAAATTTTCTTCTAAAAAGAATAAAAAAGTTGATTGTCCAGGAACCTTTTAAGTGTAAATAAAAGTTGATCATAAAATTTCCATTAAAATGGCAATTATACGGGATCTTTGGAATTGTATTTTGTTGAAGAATTTTTTGTCGACATCCTAAAAATATCAAAACACTATAACTCAAATTTTAAATCGAAACATCAATGAAATACAATGAAAATTACTAAATTCATACATTTATAGATGAAAATGACACATTTTAGAAGTTATATATGTTATGAGCATATTTTATTAAATATTTTGATAATAAACATGGAAACTAAGTATTAAATAATCACAAAATTTATGTTATAATATTTATATTAAATAATTCTCGATAAAATTACTTTAACGTGTATTTTGTGTTTAATTCAGGGTAAAAGACAAAATTTCACAAATTCAAGCCCATCATTGCATTCCTCTCGTCGAAACGAGCGATTTCGATATAAATTTCATGTAATTTGGTGGAAGGATGAGAAAATTACAACGATTTGAATATTATCAGCAATATTTGACCCGATATGGCCGCAATATTACCGATATTTCGCCGCAATATCCGTAATTTCTCAAAAAATGACATTTTCGCAATACTTCATTGCGATATAGCGATTCTAAATCCCAGCCCGCAATATCCGCAATATCGCCGCAATTTAAAACACTGGTAATAATACAAAGCAAATATAGGAGATATTAATCAACAGCTTCAACAATGCAAAACAACAATACAATGGATGGATCAAATAAGAGAGAGAAGACAACACACACATGGAATCCTGGCTCAAATGTAAGCTAAAAAAAAAAAGATTTTGTACATTAAGCAACCATGAAGAGCAAATATGAAAACAAAGAGCAAAGAGAGCCTGGCTGAAAGAAGGTGACTCTAATACAACATATTTTCATCACACAGCCACAATACATAACAGAAACAACAAAATAGCGATCCTACAAACGGAAGAAGGAGTATTCACAGATCATAAAAACAAGGCTAGGGTCTAATTTGAGCATTTCAAAAGTATAATGGGGAAAAAAGATGGCAATCTTAACCCAACTTCCATACATTTAGAGCAAATCTACAATTGGGATACATCACTCGCTATTTTGGATGAGGAAATTACATTAGACGAGTTGAAAGCGGCTATCTGGTCATGGGGAAATAATAAAATACCGGGACCGGATGGATTCATTCACGGGGGAATTTCATAAAAAATATTGGTCTTTATATAAGGAAACCCTCTTGAAGATCTACAATTCGCAAGAAGTCAAGGAACGGGGCTACACGGTTTGAATCTTTCATACATCACACTAATTCCTAAAACACATGGAGCTAAAAAACTAGAACAATTTAGACCCATAAGCCTATTACATGCAATACAAAGAATATTTTCAAAAATATTGGCAAATCGACTTCAAAGGCACATATCATCCTTGGTGGAAAATATACAATCGGGTTTTGTTAAATCAAGGAATATTATGGATGGTTTTGGATATGCATAATCACTTCTTGACATAGCAACGGAACATAAAGTCGAGGCTATAGTATTTAAAGCGGATATAGCAAAGGCATTCGATACGGTGTCATGGGATTTCATAATTTCAGTACTACATGCAAGAGGTTTCGGACAAGTGTTTACCAGTTGGATAAGGAAAGCAATATTAGGGGGATATATAAAGATCATCTTGAATAACACAGTCGGCAAATCGGTACGTGTGGAAAGGGGAGTAAGGTAAGGTGATGCTCTATCGCCATTAATATTCATTATAGTAATGGATGTATTGACCAAAATCTTCAAAAAATTAAATCACATGAATTTTATAAATCCGATCATGAGAGGAGCTACTACGGGATTATACTATGCAGCGACTCGATATATTTCTTACCAAACATATCAGTGCAACTTACCAGATTCAAGATCATTATGGATAGATTTGCACAAACGTCAGGGTTAACGGAAAATTAAGGAAACAAGATTATCAAGAATTAATCCATAAAATAGCCTCCAGATTAGCGGGTTGGAAATGGAATATCCTGAATCTATCGGGAAGATTAGTATTGATACAATCGGTTTTAATGTCTATGCCGATATACTTCATGTCTGTCTTCATATTGCCAAATTGGGTAATCAAAAAATTAGACAAGATCATGAGGAATTTTTTATGGAAAGGTAACAACATAGATGAAAAAGGAATACCACTAATAGCGTGGAATAAAATATGTAGACCGAAGGATCAAGGAGGTTTATCTATACTAAATATAAAAGTATTCAATAAAGCACTACTATCAAAATGGATTTGGAAACTACTGGAACCAAATGATAATATATGGAAGGAGCTCATGATCAATCTATATGAAACGCAAATCTATCAGAACCTGGAGGAAAAAAACACAAGTAAGATAAGAATTTTGAAGATATGTAATCAAGTTTATGACCCTATCAATGCATCCATATACATGGAGAGAGAAAAAGGTGACAAAATCAAATTTTGGGAGCACAAATGGAATGGAATAGCTCTTAAGTATCAATATCCGCTATTATACACATACAAGGAAGAGGGGTATGAATTGATTAATCAGATTTGGGTTAATGGAGAAATAGAAGGACTAAGATCCCCTTTATCACACCAAGCGCAAATTGAATATCACCAATTAAAACAACAACTGAATAGTCAAGGGGGTGGAACAAACAAGGAAGACGGGATACTTTGGCAATTGACACCAAATAAAAAATTCTCCACGAAAAGTTTATACAACTTCCTAATTAAAGGGGTCTTTACCAAAGAGAGATACAATCAAATATGGAAGTCTAGAGTACCGCCGAAGATTAAGAATTTCATGTGGTTGATCTCCAGAAAGGCAATTATAATGGTGGATAATCTCATAAAGAGAGGTTGACTACTCCCAAATCGTTGTGTATTATGCAAGCAAGAAGCAGAATCTATTCAACACATGGTAAATAAATGTCCGTATTCAGTTGCAATATGGACGTATTTGAATGCTACATATGATCTGCGAATCTTACGTACCAATGATATCATACAAAGCCTAATGGAGGGGGCTTTTAATAAGGAGAGCAAAATAATAATTATGTACGCTACATTTCATATATGGAAAGAAAGATGCACGAGAATATTCCAGGATAAAGAGCGATCAAGTAAACGATTAGTGGAAGAAATAATTTCGGAAGTTAACACATGGCTACAAATCCAGAAGAACGATAAAATCAGGGAAAGATTGGCTTAAGAGATAATTACAATAGTGGGTATTAACCAAAATCTGTATAATACTTTGTAAATATTGGGTGTGCGATTGTACTATATTTATTCAATATAGTTTGGGTGCGGGGCTTAGAACCCGCCTCATTTAATAAAAAAAAATAATAGTAATAATAATAATAATTTACCCACACTCTTATTTTGAATCATAATTTGTGCAATTTTCTTGTACCGCATCATAATATCATCAATTAAATTAGAATATGTGGCAAAATTTCGACAATTAATTTTTTTTTATCAAATTACTATTTTAGATCATAATTTATATTTATGTTTATGATAAATTAAATTTTGATATTATTTATCAAATTACTTTTCACTATCAAGTTTGATATTATTTACAATGCATTTTGAATCAATAATAAATAATTGTTGTGATTATATTTAGACACATTTTTGGGTCTTTAATCATGATAATTAGACTTCAAATACTCACAAAACACACTATAATCTTCATATCTAAATATTTCTTTAAAAATATTTTAATGTGTGTTTGTGTTTATTTCGGGTGAAAAAGACAAATTCTCTCAAAACCAATCTCATGACTGTATTTCTATTTTCGTGCTGATAAATTTTAATACCAAGATCATGCAATTTGGTGAAGAAACAAAAAAGATATAAGGGGTTTTTCATAACGGGCCACAAACCTATACAAATCCTGATCGACTACGCATGAGGCTATAAATAGTCACATATAGTGACTTCATTACAGCGAGAACACATCGTGTCAACAGTAAAACCTTCTCGAAACTCTCTTTGTCAGGTGACATATGTGCACCATAATGAAGAATACCCCGTCCACTCTATTTCTGGCACTACACGACTGACTACACTGTGTTGTTCACAGAAGATCTTCCAAATCATCCCTAATCCTCTGTGATCACGAGCTCATGTGAACTACATTAGGCGACCACACCCTTCGTTGAAACAACTCAATTACACGAACTTCTACACAAACCAAGTTACATAATATCTACAAAGTTTGTTTGAATCAGACTGTACCCTCCAACAAACTCGTTCTTCCCCTCCATTACAAGTGACTGGAGATCTCCAATATTTTGTTTCTTCTTAATTTCTCTGAGAAATGTTACTGTTGTTTATTTTGTACTTTTTACATGATCAATGACCGATAAGCGATATGATCGATAACGGATATATATCGGAGCATATCAGTGATATATCAGTTTTGTACTTCTTAATATTAAATATATGTATTATATTAAATAAAATTTTATAATATTTATTTATACTGAATTTCTAAATTTAATTCAAATTCGACATTATTAGTAGTCAAAATTCAACGATACAAAAATAAGTTTCAAATTAAATTAAAAATACATTCAAAATTACAATATAAAATTCATAAACCATACAACAATAATTGAGCGGCACAAAATTAAATGCTGAAACGAATTGCAATTCAAATCTGAATTAATCGGTTCAAACCGGTCCATATCGGTGCATATCGACTCATATCGATTTATATATCGGTTCGTATCGGTCCATATACCGGTCAACCGATTTACTCAACCAATATGTGACATATTGTAACGAACAAACATCGATTAACGATATGAAACAAACATATCGATTCGTATCAATGATATTTAAAATACTGTGCATAAATGAGCTTGGGTTATTGTTGTTTAAAAAGAGGTAGGTCGAGTTCTCATAAACTTCACAAGAGGACT
Organism: Luzula sylvatica; assembly: GCA_946800325.1. Taxonomy (NCBI): domain Eukaryota; kingdom Viridiplantae; phylum Streptophyta; class Magnoliopsida; order Poales; family Juncaceae; genus Luzula; species Luzula sylvatica. Next base: position 54,176,503 of record OX326960.1, on the reverse strand, counting down.
ATAAAGCAGGGCCTCTCCATTGTTCTAAACACAGAGATGATCGAATTGGAAATATTATGCTAGTACTTACTAGTTAATGCTTGCGTAAAAAGTGATGTAAAATATTTAATGACTAGTGATTTTCAAGTACTAACATTTTATTTGACATATTTTTTGACATATTTTTTAATAATAGGGTTTGACATAAATTGATGCTCGTGTTAATGTTTGCGTATAAATGAGCTTCTGTAGAAAATTTAACATTTCTCCACGTGTTTGCTGACATTAGGCAATCTGGGTCGGAGCATTTCTGCATGTAGCCTCTTTTAGAATAAAAATTCAAAAACTAACTTCCTTTTCGAAAATATTCCAAAAATAACTCCTTTCGGGTTTTTAAATCGCGCCGCTACAGTATTTTGGGAAAAAAAATTATTCTCCTTCAAAATGTACCCACCGAATTCTCCATTATTTAACTATTACATTTAATTAACGTGATAATTACAACATATCATTAAATATTAACTAATATTTATTCCAATTTATTCTAATTTATGAATTCGAATAAATATTAATTATGTATTAAGTTAATAACTAACAACATAATTAATATTTCAATAATAGAGAATTCGGTGGGTACATTTGAATTCATAAATATTAATTTTATTGTTAGCTATTAACTTAATACATAATTAATATTTATTCGAATTCATGAATTGGAATAAATATTAGTTAATATTTAATGATATGTTGTAATTATCACGTTAATTAAATGTAATAGTTAAATAATGGAGAATTCGGTGGGTACGTTTTGAATGAGAATAAAAAAAATGTCTTCAAAACACTGTAGCTACTGTAGCGCGCGGGATTTAAAAACCCGAAAGGGGTTATTTTTGGAATATTTGCGAAAAGGAGGTTATTTTTGGAATATTTTTCGAAAAGAGGATTAGTTTTTGAATTTTTATTCTAAAAGAGATTACATGCAGAAATGCTCCATCTGGGTCCTCTGGAGTACATGTCATTGTTTGAACTTGGATTAAACATGTTCTTCTACTCTCCATATTTAGAAATTCGATCATAATGTTTAATATAATTAGAAAAATAATTTTGTCCTCCGCTAAAATACATTTCGGATAGCCGTCCGTTGCTCACTGTCAAGAAAATTGCCTTCCGAATGTACTCCGACATTCAGTGACGGATCTTGCCCGTTATCAATGGGGGGGGGGGGGGGGGGGGGGGGCGGTAATTTAGAGGTGGCAGATGTGAAAAAATTTCAATTTTTTTTGGGGGAATGGTAATACATAATTTTTCCCTAGTCCCTTAATAGATCCGCTACTGCCGACATTGTTTACTGTCCGGTGTTTTCTCGTGACAGCTGTAACTGCTTCCCTCAGTAAATACCAGTATTTTTTTATAGAATTTCTTATTGAACCCATCAGGTTCTGAGAATTTCTCTTTCTTCCAACATTTAATTACTGCATCTATCTCTTCAAAACTTATTGATACTTCGAGCATATGCATATATGTAGGTTTTGAGTTCACCACAACATTTGTCTCTTCTCTTAATGGTTATTTACTTATTAGCCCTTTATAAAACTCAAATAATAACTCAGGTTTATTTTTGTGTTTTTTTTTGGGACTGATTCTCTTTATCTAGCAATAATGAGATCATTAATTTGTTTTTGTTTATTGTGACATATCTATGAAAGAATTTTGTATTATAATCACCTTTATTTATTCACTTATGCTTCGCTCTCTGTCTTTAATATTCTTTGTTTTTCTTGAATTATTTATGTAAATCTTTTTTTGGTTATTTGTTTTAGCCATATTTCAATTGCTTTTAATCTTCTTTCTTCTTGTTTTTTTTTTATCAATACAAGCAATTATATTTTTTTCAATTCTGTATCTAACAATCTTGATTTTTCTGTTTTTTGTTTTTTATTCCATTTTTCAGTTTTAACCCCTAGAGATGTCAGTTTCTCCTATACGTCCCTGAAAGATTTGGCTTTAACATAATTTAGATGCTCTTTAGTCATTGAGTTACCTTCAAATTATTTGTACAATAAATTAATAAATTCAAATATGCATTAGTTCTAACTAATGTGAGAATCACATATCTTTCTAAATCCTTCCATCATATCAATTTCTCGGGATTAACCAAAATTCCTTCGGATTCCTTTAAAATTTCTCATATCAAACAACCCCTATGATAATTTGAGTTTTAGGAATGACATACTAGAAATTATTGGATTGTTAAAAGAATATTGAATGATTATGCAAAAGTTGTATTAAATAAATTTTGTCTAAAAATCAATAATACAATCGTAATGTACTTATTGAATTGTTAAAAAGTTTATTGGATGATTATGCTCAAGTTGTTTTAAGTTATTATCTTTGAATTTTTTTTATATTGACATGGTGACAATAAATGACAAATCATACAAATGGAACAAATATATGTTTGAAACTAAAATCTTTTATGTAAACAATGGGTTCGATTTATTTATTTAACATATATTATATATCATGTATTAAATCGAATTTATTTACTAATTTATCTTGTATTTATTTAACATTAGGTATCAAATGTTAACCACATAAATACAATGATACGATTATAAAATAAGTACCACCGCTCTTTATTCTTTCAATCTTGGAAATCACAACAAACAAAAAATGAACACAAAAAACCGGTTGTTTTGTTCCGATATATAATTTCTCTGGTGTGAAATGTTACTGTTGTTTATTTTGTACTTTCTACATGGGTATAAATGAGCTTGGGGTACTGTTGTTTAAAAGAGGTAGGTCAGGTTCTCATAAACTTCACAAGAGGACTATAAAGCAGGGCCTCCATTGTTCTAAACATGGAGATGATCGAATTGGAAATAATATGCTAGCACTTTTAGTAGTTAATGCTTATTTCTCCACATGTTTGCTGACATCAGGCAATAATCTGGTCCTCTCAAGCACATGCACATGTCATCGTTTGAACTTTGATCAAACATGTTTTTCTACTCTTAATATTTAGAAAATATAATTAGAGAAATCATTTTGCACTTCACTAAAATACGTTTCGAATAGCTGTCCGTTGCTTAGTGTCAGGAGAATTGCACTCTAGATTAGGAATGTCAATGGATCGGATAAAACCCGAATCCGCAGGTATCCGACCCGAACGGAGCGGATAATACCCGAAAAAATACCCGCGGATCGGGGATTACCCGAAAATAATACCCGTTCCGGGTTCGGATTCGGATACGGGGGTAAATTTTTACCCGTGGGTATACCCGAACCCGAACCCAAACTCGAAAATATCCGAGAAATATCCGAAATTATCCGAAAATACTCAATGATATAAAAATTTATGGTGTTTTATGAATTAATTATTTGTAATATTTTCATTTATAATGTATTTTGTACAAGTTGTTTGTTTTATGAATACAAAATTGTTGGTGATTTTACGTATTTGTATAATAATTTTTAAATTTTTTTTTTGGATTTTCGGATAATAGGTTTGGGTTCGGGTATACCCGTTACCCGCGGGTTCGGATATACCCGTTATCCGTGGGTTCGGGTTCGGATATAGTTTTTTACCCGCGATATTTTGGGTTCGGGTTCCGGTAATACCCGAAAATTCGGGTTCGGATATGGGAGAGGCTTACCCGAACCCGCCCCGCCCCGTTCACATCCCTACTTTAGATATAATTCGGCATTGTCTATTATCCGGTGCTTTCTCGTCTCACGCTAGCCGTAACCTCTCTTATACAAATTTTATTAATACTTTTTTCTATTAATTTTTTTTCTATACCATGGATTTAAAAATTATTGTTATTTATACCATTTTATTATACATTTTGTACTATTATTTATATCTTTTTACAATACATTTTTATATTTGAAATTAAAAAGTTATTGTTATTTATACTTTTTAATATTATGGATTAAAAATATGTTGTATATTTATATTTTTATATTATTATTTATATTTGTTATATATTTCAGATTACAGATTTTTGATTATTTAATATTTATACATTTTGATTAAACTTTGGATTAAATATATGTTGTTATTTATATTTGGGAAATTTTCAAAAAACAACTAACTTTTTCTGAAAATTAAAAAAATCCCCAATATTTTTGGATATTCCAAAAAAAACCCCAAATCAAAGTTTCATTTTCAAAAAACCACCTATTGGGGTTAAAGTTAACATTTGATGGTGTTAAATATTTTTTGGACAAAAATACTCCTTTATATTTCATCATTAATTGTACTAAAGTATTTTTTGTTTCATATTTAATCTTCATAAATATTTTTAAATTGTACTAATTCAAAAAAATAAGAGACTATGTTATATTTATAAAATTGTATTATTTTATATATATATATATATATATATATATATATAGGGATATGATCAATGGCCAACACTCTTGTTTGGCCAACGTCGGCCAACAACACCTATTTCACTAAATCTAAATATTAAAATCGAATTTTAACCGTATATATATGATTTATATCATTTGAGAATATTGTAGATATAATTTCATGAAAAATAAAAACTTCTATCATACTTATCATAATATATTCCAAAATGTTGGTACTTAATTAAGTAGTTTAGCCTCCCTCATATATATATATATATATATATAATATATATATATATATATATATATATATATATATATATATATATATATATATATATATATATATATATATATATATATATATATATATATTTTTTTTTAATGAAAAACTAACATCAAACAATAAAAAATAACAACAATATCTAATGCACCTTGAAATTTTTTTGCAGAAAAAACTATTTTCGTCAAGTATACAATATAAAGTATATTGATAGTTTATGTGATTGTTACTAGTAATATATTTATGAAACTATATATTATGTGCATATTTTTTTTAACGTTCATTATTTATTTATTTTTCTACCTAGATATTTTGATGCTTGCAAAAATAGTATTTTTTGTCAAAATATTTTCAAGATGTATAATATTTTTTATATTGTTGTTTTTCCTGGTAAACTAACATCAAATAATATAACTCCCCTGAACATATTTTCAAGATATTAATCTTGATGCAAATTCAATGGCTAAAAAGTCTCAAGTATAATACATCAAATACTCACGTGAGTATTTTAGCTTATCTCTTGTTTTTAATTTAATGTTAATTTGTCATGAAAAAAAATATAATAAAGAAAAATATTAAAATAATATAAATATATAAATAATATATTTTAATTTTTGTAATTAGTATATGTTAAAAATATTTATATTTTTAGAATTGACATAAAATATAAAATAATCATTTTTTAATTAGGATATTTTAAAAAATATTTATGAAGATTTTTTAAACTAAAACAAAAATACATAGGAAGGGGTATTTTTGTCCAAAAAGAATTTAACACCATCAAATGTTAAATTTAACCCCAATAGAGTTTTTTTGAAAATGAAACTTTGATTTGGGTTTTTTTTGGAATATCGAAAAATATAGGGTATTTTTTAAAATTTCAAAAAAAGTTAGGACTTTTTTTGAAAATTTTTCTTTATGTTTTTTACTGTTATTTGTACATTTTTCTGTACTATGAAAAATATTTGTTGTCATTTATATCTTTTTCATTATATATATGTGTGTGTGTGTGTGTGTGTGTGTGTGTGTGTGTGTGTGTGAATATGAAATATATAAATATAACTACCTAAATACTCATATGTATTTTTTTCTATACTATAGATAAAATTCTGTTATTGTTTGTCTTTTTTGATGTAAAAATGAATAAATATGAAGTTAAAAAGTATAAATGTGAAGTTTAAAAGTATGAAATGACTATCTAAATTTAAAAACGTAAGTTATACTGGACATTGTCCGAAAAAATAGGCCGCTCGTATAATTTCCTGCCCGCGTTATTTTTTTAAACATGCGTTTTGTCACGTGACGCTTCCAAATTTATAAACACGGTCCGGAGTGCATCGACTCCGAAATGCGTTAGCAATTCCCATATAATTTATAGGACTTTTTATTTAAGAAGTCTGAAATGGAGAGACAATATAATAGTAAAAAAAGACTGATTCACTTGGCTGTGCTTTATTTTTCTGGGCCCAACAAACAGTAAGAAATGAATAGGTTGACAAAACATTCATGATAAAATGAAGGATAATTATGTCATACCCCTCATTTCCCTACCTAGGGATGTAAACGGTTCGGATATTATCCGAACCGACCCGAACCGAATCCGTCTAAATATCCGGATCCGAATAAAATTATCCGGATCCGAACGGATCCGGATCCGACCCGGATCCGTTTTTTCGGATCTGGATCCGGATTCGGTTTTGATAATAGGGATCGGATCCAGATCCGAATCCGGATATTATCCGGATCCGAATAACAGTATAAAAACGGATATCCGTTTTTGAAAATTTATTATGTTTTTAAATAACTATGGTTTTATAAATCCAATATAAGTTTATGTTTGCATGACTTATAATTGATAAACCAAGTCCATTCTAAAAAAAATGAATATTTCATGTATGCTTTTCCAAATCCCAAAATATTTGACAAATACTTGATTTTGTTTCGTAAAATTGTAATGTCCTTTTATGTATTATTTAAGTATTATTTTGATATTGTTTGAGATTCGTTGGTAAAATACATACAAATTATCCGTCTAAACTATACGAATAATATCCAGATTCGTATCCGTATCCGAGATATCCGAACCGTATCTGGATCCGGGAATATCCGTATCCGTATCCGTATCCGAAAAAAAATACGGATCCGGATCTGGTATGACCACTATCCGGACCGGATCCGAACCGTTTACACCCCTATCCCTACCACATTCTCTATATTACTAATTAATCATTAATTAGTGATTAATTAATATGATAATTAACAAAAAGATATCCGATTAACAGTTAATTGATATTAATTAAGAAATTTTTAATATATATGTATTTTAATTATATATTAATTAATTATTAATAAACTATGTTACGCGGATACTTCAAAAACGCAGAAGTATCCTGAGGATACGGGTACGATACGGCTCGGATACGTATCGGATACGCCACGTGGCGTATCCGATTATTTTAATATTTATTTTTTTCGGATACGGCGGGGATACGGCAGGATACGGCTGGGATACGTTCAGGATACGGCTGTGATACTCCATTTAGGATACTTCGGCTCATTATATATTTTGGCCCAAAATATTTTTAAATAAGTTATATAGAATATTTGTAGGATATTTCTAAATTAGTTCTAGGATACTTCTAGAATAAATTTAGAATATTTTTATGATACTTATATTATTATGTTGATTTTATTTATTGTCATGATATTTAGATTTAAAATATTATTTAATTTATTATTTATTTATTTATTATATACAATATAAATATATTAAAATAATAATTATATAGCCGTATCCGTATCCGTGATTTTTTGAAAATTACCGTATCGCCGTATCCGTATCCGTGCAACATAGTTAATAAAGGGTCATTTGGTTAATTACCGTGCTAATTAATCATTAATTATGAATATAAAGAATGTTGTGGGGAAATTGGGGGTACAGTATATGACCTAAAATGAATACAGATTTTTACATGATATTTGAACATTTCATTTCTATTTATATTCACGTGCGATCATGATCTAAGTTTTCATCAACAGTTCAACGATGCATCAGTCACTTTTCCTTCCTCACCCCATACTCTCCGGGCAGCCATCGGCAGCACCATCTCTTTGGCAGCGTCTTCATTGCGTGTCTGCTTCGGCGACCACTGTCTCGGCTCCTTGTAGGGAGACCGATCCGAAGAAACGGGTGGTGATAACAGGTATGGGACTGGTATCCGTCTTTGGAAATGATGTGGACACGTATTATGAGAGATTGTTGGAAGGAGAGAGCGGGATAGGGCCAATTGATCGGTTTGATGCGTCCAAATGTGCGACAAGATTTGCGGGCCAGATTAGGGGATTTTCATCTGAAGGGTACATAGATAGGAAGAATGACAGGAGATTGGACGATTGCTTGAGGTACTGCATTGTCAGTGGAAAGAAAGCACTCGAAAGTGCTGAAATTGGTCCAGACACTGAAGAGTTCAAGAAGGTAAGATCGCTATTTCCTTCTTACTAAAAAGTTATGATGCGATTATTTTTGTCGAATTTTTCAGATAGACAAGATGCGAGCAGGAGTACTAGTAGGCACAGCAATGGGAGGTGTGACAACATTCACTAGTGGCATGCAACACGTAATGAACAAAGGATACCGAAATGTTACTCCATTTGTCATCCCATACTCCATAACCAACATGGGTTCCGCCTTACTCGGCATCGACGTGGGCTTCATGGGCCCAAATTACTCCATCTCCACCGCTTGCGCCACTTCTAATTTCTGCTTCTACTCTGCCGCCCATCACATCAAGAGAGGCGAGGCAGATTTAATGATAGCTGGTGGCACCGAAGCTGCCATCACTCCCATGGGCATCATGGGCTTCGGCGCATGCAGGTAATAATAAATTCAAACAATATTTGCAAACAAAAGTGCCCCTGAATTTAATATTTGTTTTTTGTAAACAGGGCGCTGTCGCAGAGGAACAATGACCCGAAAACGGCGTCAAGGCCGTGGGATAAGGGGCGAGACGGGTTTGTGATGGGAGAGGGAGCAGGTGTGTTGGTAATGGAGAGTTTGGAGCATGCGATGAAAAGAGGGGCACCGATAATTGCGGAGTATTTAGGTGGAGCAGTCAATTGCGATGCTTATCACCTGACCGATCCAAGAGCTGATGGACTCGTTGTATCCAGTTGTATTGAACATAGTCTTGAAAATGCTGGCGTTTCTCCAGAAGAGGTTGGTTTATCATAGATTCTCAAAATACAATTTCCCAATTTATTTGTACATGTATTAAGTAAGAATGAGGGTTTAGGTTTGAGATGTCAACGGAATGAATATTATCCGAACCGAGCCGAATAGTATCCGAAAAATTATTCGGATCCGAAAAAATATTCGTATCTTAATGGATCCTACAGGTATGAATCTAAATCTAGGAGTTAAATTTTCAGTGGTATCTGCATCCGATTTTTGGATCCGTGAATTTTAAAAATAATATTATATTATTACATCATATGATCCGTTTTGATATCGGACCGCATCCGTATCACAATATCCGAATCGTATCCGTATTGTTTAATATCCGAACTGTAACCGGATCCAGGTAGTTTCGTATCCGAATTCGTTTTCCAAAAAAAAGATATGAATATGGTATGACCACTGTCCGAACCGTATCCGACATTGACACCTCTAATTCAGGGTTGGTATATTTCATATTTTTGAGGATTCCTAGGATTAAGGATTTAGGGTTTAGAATTTTGTATTGGCATGTAAATTCAACATTCTATAATTTGTTTTTAGGTGAATTATATAAATGCCCATGCAACATCGACTCTTGTGGGTGACTCGGCGGAAGTGAATGCGCTTGAACAGGTTTTTAAAGACCCGTCCGAAGTGAAAATGAATGGAACCAAGGTTCGGTTTCATTTTTTTTTTCTCATTTAGTTTGCAAGTTTTTAATTCGTTTTTGGATATTTTTTTATTTACTTCTGGGGGTGAAGTCGATGATAGGGAATTGTCTTGGGGCATCGGGAGGATTGGAGGCAATTGCGACTATTAAGGCGATAAATACTGGTTGGTTACATCCCACCATCAACCAATTTGTAAGTGTTTTTTATTTAAAATTGTTAATTTTTTTGAGTTTTATTTTGATATTATTAGTATGAAATTGTTGTATTTGTGAGAATTTCAGAATCCAGAGCCAGCAGTTAAATTTGATACAGTACCAAATAAGAAACAGGAGCATCATATTAATGTTGGTCAGTATCTCTCTCAGACACAAAACACATTTTCAGACCCATGTATCTTTACAATGCTTTTATTTGTGCGTAGCAATATCAAATTCGTTTGGACTTGGAGGACACAACTCGGTGGTGGTCTTTGCTCCATTCAAGCCGTGATATAATTTTATTTTTTCTCCTCGAAAGAGTAATTTCAGCATGAGCATTCTCCCTTTCAATAAAAGAAATAATTTTAATCTATATATTCAAATTTGTGTTTCGAGAGTGTTTAAAGTTTGATGTGTTCATTACAAAAAAAAATGATTTTGCTCCGCACTTATGTGTGTTGGTAAAACTAAAAAACGAGCCGCCAAATCAAAATAACGATAATTTAAAAATTAACAGTCGAAAAACAGTCGTTAACGACATATACAACTTCGCCGGCACATTTGGATGCTTTATTTATTATTGTTTTCACATTTTAAAGTGCCTAGATAGTTAATTATAACGTCTTTAAAGCTTAAGTCTCTAAATTAAGTCATTTTTTTTTGGCTATTATTTCTGCTATAATTTAAATGAACAATAAATAAAAATATAATATATGAAAATTAATAATCACCCATTTTTTTTTTTGAAATAAATAGTTTGAAATCAAAACTTTTCAGTAACAATTGTACCCTATTCGTGAAAACATAACCATGAAGACATAACTAATGCAGCAAACATTCTCAAAATAAATTACAAACAAATCAAATAAAGTACAAACGATTCTAAACAACATAAAACAATTTTTTATTTTTTATTTTTTGATTAATTGAGGCGGGTTCTAAGCCCCGCACTCAAATTATATTGATATGGGTCCCCAAAACGAACCGAGTTTTGATTGTTTCATGGAAGTTTCAGACTCAGATTCGGATTCAGAAGTTAATAACCCGTGGAAACCTTTGAATCCACACGAACATGTTGCATTGCGAACAAAACCTCTTAAAAATGTATGTTTTTTTTAATTTATTAAACCATATATATATTGATAATATGATATATTGTGTTTTGGTGTGACAGTAAAAAGTTATCCGAGACCAATAAACTTTAGAAAAAAACTCACTTTTGCCCCCTGATTTGTTCAAAAAAGTGCAACTTGCCCCCCAAACTCTAATTTTGTTCATTTTGCCCCCCGAACTCTCATTTTTGCTCACTTTTGCCCCCTCCATCAGTTAACTGCACAGTCAGCAGTTAACTGATGACGTGGCTGTGATGACTTGGCAATTTTTGATGATTGTACTGCTGACGTGGCAAAATTTATATTATAAAATTACATATCCAATAACAAGCAAATAAATCCAATAACCCATCAAAGAAAATCCATTAACCCATTAATCCAATAACCAAATAAACCCATTGAACCCCTCTCTCTCTCACCAGGACCCTCTTCACGCCACGCCATTAAACCGAGCTTCACTCGCCCCCTCTCTCACCGTCGCCAAGCTCTCTCCTCTCCGTCGCCATTAAACCGTCGCCAAGCTCTCTCCTCTCCGTCGCCGGTTAGCTCCTCTTTTTTTTCTTTCTCTTTCTCTTTCTCTTTCTCTCTCTTTCTCTCTCTCTTTCTCGAAAATTTCTGAAATTACTTGTTTTTTCTCTCTATTTAGTTGGTCTCTTTCTTAATTTTAGTTGGATTCATCTCTCTTTCTCTCGATTTAGTTTTTTTTTCGTCAATTTTCTGAAATTATGGTTAATTTGAGCTATTTTAACCAAATTAGGGTTTATTTTGTCCAATTTCAGGGCTTTTTTCGGGAATTTTCAGCGATTGATGATGGAGGGTTCATCATCGATAGGTATGTTATATCGATTTTGTCGTTTCAAAATTTTTTTTTTTTTTTTGTAATCGAACCCTGTCCAGCCCCTGTCCAGCGATTTTTTTTTTTTTTTTTTTTTTAAGTGGTTGTAGAAAAATTGTTGGGTTAGATGGATGTTTTTCTAAGGGACCCATCAAGTTCGAGATACTTGCCGCAATTGGAAGATCAAGTTCGAGAAAAATTGTTGGGTTAGATGGATGTTTTTCATAAGTTATGTTGACAAAATTTGTTGAAAATTTAGGCTCCACAAAGATCAAGGACGCCCTCTACGGGACAATCTTCAAATCAAACGCCACCCTCTACGGGACAATCTTCAAATCAAATTTAAATAATTTATGTATTTTGGACAATTTATGTATTTTGGACAATTTAAGTATTTTGGATAAATTTATGTAGTTTGGATAATTTGGATAAATTTATGTAGTTTGGATAATTTGGATAAATTTATGTAGTTTACAAATTTACAAATTAAAAAAAAATTAAAGCACCAGCCCCACGCCCCTGGCCCGTCCCCTCCCCTCCCCCAACCCCACGCCCCAGGCCCTGGCCCGTCCCGTCCCCTTCCCCCCCACGCCCCAGGCCCTGCCCCCCACGCCCCAGGCCCTGCCCCCCACGCCCCTGGCCCGTCCCAGGCCCCAGGCCCCACACACACACCCCCCCCTCGCCCCAGGCCCCTTCCCCCCCACGCCCCAGGCCCCCCCCACACCACCACACACACACACACACACACACACACACACACCCCATTAACGACGAACATTAAAAATTTGCGATAAAAATAGTCACGATAATCATTACAAATTTACGATAAAAAGTCACGATAATCATTACAAATTTGCGATACAAATTTGCGATAAAAAAAAATCATTACTAAAGCATTACAAATTTCATAAACAAAACCATGAAAATCAATATAATAACAAGCATTAAATATCGTGAATGAGCTTCTTCGCCTTTTTCGCCTTTTTCCAACGAAGACGACATAGAAACCTTCTTTCACCATTACCTACTTCGCTGAAATTGGACAAAAAAAACCCTAATTTGGTGAAATTGGACAAATAAATATGCTAATTTGCTGTTTTTTTGCTGAAATTGACCCTAATTTGTTGTTTTTTGGTTGAAATTGACCCTAATTTGCTGAAATTAACCCTAATTTGCTGTTTTTTTGCTGAAAATTGCTGTTTTTTGCTGAAAATTGCTGTTTTTTCGGTGAAGATACCCTAATTTGCTGAAATTAACCCTAATTTGCTGTTTTTTTGCTGAAATTTGCTGTTTTTTTGCTGAAAATTGCTGTTTTTTGCTGAAAATTGCTGAAAATTGCTGTTTTTTGGGTGAAGATACCCTAATTTGCTGAAAATTAACACTAAAATTCAACTCAAAACCCTAATTTCAGAAAACCCTAATTCCACGAGGAGAAAGAGCAAGCGAAGAAAAAGAGGAGCTAACCTTACGAAGTTGGCGACGGACCGGCGACGAGGGAACAATGGCGACGACGACGAGACAGAGAGAGCACGAGAGAGAGCACGAGAGAGAGCTTGCACGAGAGAGAGCACGAGAGAGGGAACAATGGCGACCTGGTGAGTGAGAGAGAGGGTTCAAATAATGGGTTATTGGGTTCAAATAATGGGTTATTGCCTATTGGATTTATTTGCTTGTTATTGGATATGTAATATTATAATATAAATTTTGCCACGTCAGCAGTACAATCATCAAAAATTGCCAAGTCATCACAGCCACGTCATCAGTTAACTGCTGACTGTGCAGTTAACTGATGGAGGGGGCAAAAGTGAGCAAAAATGAGAGTTCGGAGGGCAAAATGAACAAAATTAGAGTTTGGGGGGCAAGTTGCACTTTTTTGAACAAATCAGGGGGCAAAAGTGAGTTTTTTTCTAAACTTTACCACGAAGAGGTACTCTTGCTTCTCAATTTTCAGTTTCAAAATTCGAACCGAATGGAAATGTGCGCGATAGACCATGTACTTCTTCAGAATCTCCACCTCCACTCGAGAAGGTATGCATAATTTACTATCAAATGAATTTTATGGAAAACAATGAATAAGTTAATTTTTTATAAAAAAAATGTAGCTTATGAAATCGCTTAGTTAATCAAATTAATTAATTTACAATTTAGTCCTTGCTTAGTTAATCATCAATTAATTAATTAATTTTATTTTTTGTAGGAGAGTGGAATTAATGATGCGAATTGTACTCAAGAGAGTAGTAGTGAAACCAGTACACTGTCGAAGAACAATATAGGTACTGAGTGGGGTTGATTTCGAGATGCTTAACAGAATAACAGCAGCGTGGCTACGGGAGAAATAACCAAATCCGAGAATTAAACATTGGTCAATGAAGAAAAGAAATGAAAGATGAAAAAGAGATTGAAAATGAATTAAGGGCAAAAACGTTATTTCTGAAAAATGGAAGGTACTAAAAATAAATGTTAAAATAATGTTTTATGAAAATATTGAATTCTAATAACAAAGATTTTCTATCTTTGATTTGTTCTTTTTTTGGACACATTTCCTTGTTTGATTATTGTAGACTTTAATGGTGGGATAATCGGTTTAGGAAAATTAAAATCAACTCAATTAGAATTTGAAACTTACATAATTTATTATAAATAACAACCTGATCTTCGTATGAAATGTTGACATTATGTGATTATGTTTTAATTTTTTTTATGATTAATCAACAGAATTTATTATAAATAACAACCTGATCTTCATATGAAATGTTGACATTATGTTATTATGTTTTGAACTTTTTTATGATTAATCAAACAACTAAAAAAATTAACTTCTCGCAGCATAGCATGGAGATTGTACAATTATTTTGTGATATTGTTGCATGGATATTGGTTTACGAAAATTAAAATCAACTCAACTAGAATTTGAAAGAAAATTAAAATCAACTCAACTGGAATTTGAAAGTAACGGAGTTTATTATAGGTAACAACCTGATCTTCATAATGAAATGTTGATATGATGTGATTGTTTTTAATTTTTTTTATGATTAATCAAACAATAAAAAAAATAACTTCTCGCAGCTTCATAATGAAATGTTGGCATTATGTGATTGTGTTTTCAACTTTTTTATGATTAATCAAACAATAAAAAAATAACTTCTTGCAGCCTAGCACGGAGATTTTACAATTATTATATGATATTGTTGGATGGATATTTATATACTCCAAAGTATGACATGATATATATCTATTATAATTTTGTTGTTGCATTGTAAATTGCATAATTGGTCTTTTGGTAAATTAAATTATAAAAATAATAGCGACAACCAATTCACAAAACCCGCAGCGTAGTCGCGGGCATTTTACTAGTTATAATACAATTTATGAGAAGTAGTTAAGATGAAAAGATTGTACTGTATTATATTGTCTCTGAGTATATCATAATACAATTTATGAGAACTTGTATTCACCGAGAAGCGAAATGATTGTACTGGGAATCTGCTGAAAAACTGGGAATCTCCTTTGATAAAATGAGAAGATTTGTTTGAAAATAACATGGTACTTTTCAAAAAAAAAAAAAATAACATGGTAGTAGTAAGTAGTTAATGCTTAGATATAAATGAGCTTCTGTAGAAAATTTAATATTTGTCCTGATTTTTGCTGACCTTAGGCAAAAATTTCTTCCTCTCAAGTTCATGTCATTATTTTACTATCAAAATTTAGAAATTCGACCATAATGTTTGATAATATCATTGTTTTGTTCGAGATAGAAATGGAGATGCAACATAATAGTAGAAATGAAGAAGACCATGATTCCCCAGGCACTGGCTGTGCTTAATGAGTCTGGGTCCAACAAACAGTAACGAGTGAACAGGTCGCAACATGGGTGAGCTTGACAAAACATTTCCTCTCAGAATTGATCATACTATGCACATGAAATTTATATCTTTTTGGACATACTAATATACTACCATACTTTTGAGTGCAATACTTGACAGAGTTATTTAATTGCATTCGTGTTATTTTACCTAACAATGGATGTTTTTTCTCCACATCACATCATTATTCTCCAACTACAAAGAAATGGAGCTGTCCCTTGTTGATATCATAAATCGACAGGAAAGCTCTCCAGTTTTGTGATGAATGGAGAGGAGCAAAACCAAAGAGCTCCCTCACACGACGTAATTCCATTTGGACTTCTCCATATCTCCTAACTAAAATACTCAATAAGTTATAAAGGAGAAACATTCCTTATTTATCTCACAAAAATAAATAAAGAGAAACATTTGCTCTCATGTATATACGTGTCACTTATGAACAGCTATTGCACAGAGACGACGAAACCTAAGTGCATACCATTTCATACATACAAAAGCTACGACCATATAAACACACAAAAAAAAAACCAAGAAAGCAAAACTACACAAGAAAGACAAAAGAAAAGAAAAAATCAACAAAAGGATTATGATGCTTCAAGGGAGGCGTCAGCACTTAACCGCCGATCTGTGGGCGAAGGCCGGCGAACTGGAAAAACAGTTCGCTAGCTACAAGCAGAAAGTCGAAAAAACTGATCAAGAGAAGGACGAGTCAACCACGAAGGAGATGAAGGAACAGAAAAATGAGGGGAGGGGGGACTTGTATGAGAAGTATATGAAGATAAGGGATGTGAAATTGAAGGAAGGTTGGATTGCGAAAATGGAGAAGAAGGATGCCGATATGGCGGTCATGTGGGACCAGTTGGAGAAGAGTCAGACCGAGATGGAGGTACGGTTTGGCGCGAGCAAGACAGTTGGACCGATACGGGTTCCTTCTCCTACGGTACTGAAGAATACTGTCCAGGTAATGATAGTTTTATTTAGTGTCTTTGTTGATATTATGAAATATATGTTTTTTCCTTTGTGTATTTGTGTTATCTTTTTAGATAAATCGATTTAACATTATACATATAATAGCCCTCAAATTAAACCATAATCCTGATCTAGACTAATTAATCTTCATTTGCTTAGTTATTCTTTTTTCTTCTATGAAGTAATTAATATATTTTGCATTTGTTGGATAATATAGATGACGATTTTTTTATCAGGGCATTCAATTTGTAGTTGAAATAGACTGTAATCATTGAATCCTGAACTTTTTGCAATTTTTTTTAATATAGAAGATAATAAAAAGTAAAACGATAATACATAAATAACAACCAGTTGATCAAAACCAAAATGGTCTAACATTATGAAATAATTTAAAATTATGTTGCGCAATACTTTTTCACATAACTAAACAGCTAATTACTTTTTTTTTTCATTATTTATTTACTCAGCTTTAGAACTGGCACTTTATCTTTATTTAATTTAATTTTCAAGCACGGATAATAGCTTGCCATGTATAGTGTAGTGTATACAACTGTAACCGCTAGCTTTTCCTTATGCTCAGCACGAAACTTTCATTTCAATTGAGTCCGTTATATTTTTTAGTTGACCTTTTTTCCATGACGACTTATCTTAACATTGTTAATTTAATTAATGATCTGTGCAGCATGCTTGTCCAATAAAAGAAATCCTTTTCACATCACTTTTCATAGCAAAACTGGTTTAACTGTCAACAATTAACCTTTTTTCTTTAATAATATATCTGCAGAGAAAGGATTTACTTACAGATGAAAAAAAGGGTCGTGATCTGACACCTCGAAGCACTATGACAATCGCAAGTACAAAAAGACAGAGTTCTCTCTCTCGCAACTCCACTCCTTCAAACTCTCGCCCTTCATCCACTTCTCGCAACTCCACCATTCCTCGAAGCCCGAGACGATCAAATTCTAATCGGGCTAAAAGCCTACCTAGACTCGACTCGCCTTCACGTTCTCCTGCCATTTTTTCAGACTTAAGGAAGGACAACAAAACGCCACCGCCAATTACTCCCCGAGCAAGGATATTAACCAAGAGCCAAAGTTCTATCGTGGAAAAGAGTAATTCCAGAGGGGCTCAAAAACCACCTCGAATCAGTAGCACGATGACACCTAGGATTAGAAAGAGTGGTTCTTTCGAGTTAAAGCAAAATGATCAAATTTCCCTCGAGGAAACCTTGGAGGATGAGATCATGGACACATACTTCGAACCTGTTATCGGTATTATAGATGATAATGTGCTACCTTCGAGTGATAATTACATGGAGGTTGTGATAAATAAAGAAAAAGAAGAAGAAATTCCAAGTGCAAGATCTAGCTTGAGCCACGATTCGAACAAAATTTCAAGTGTAAGATCTAGCTTGAGCCACGAATCAAACAATCATGTCGAGTCTGATATACCAATTAACGTCAATACGGGGGACGATCTTGATACTTACTTGGAAAATCAACAAGTCGATACGGGTAATAACTTGTTGAATCCACCAATTGATAAAGCAGAAGATTCATCCAACGAGAGTTCCAGATCGTGGTACTCTAACTTGGAGCCGTCATTCTCAAATCGTTCAACGGTGGATCCTGCGATAGATTCTCCCATACTAAGTCCACGCGGATCGACTTCATTCAGGTTTTTGCCCGAATCAACCCCCATTCGAGTGAGAAAGAAGTGGGAGGCTAGGTCGTCAAATTCTCCTCGGGGGATTAAAAAATTATTAAGCTTCGGAAGGAAAAGCAAGGGAAACCAAACATTGACAATTGACTCGACATCTCGGCTTTCTATTGGCTCGAGTTCAATTATAGAGGATGAGAGTGCAAATGCTATGAATGGGACTAACCGAGTCAGTTGGGCTTCATACGAGTCAAACGAGTCAAGAAATGACGAGTCCAAGAATGGAGATCGACCTTCTGTTTATCAGCAAGGTAATGTTAAAATTACTTCGTGTTAAGTAGAAAGTGCCAAGATGGTAAGTGTGTTTATTAAATGAATGTTTTGGTGCTGGTGTAGATACAAATACAATCTCTCAACAAGGTATCTTCATCGGGGTCTTTTTTCCAGTAGTTATTTCTTTAAGGTAATAATGATATATTACAGTAGCGAATAATCGAATGTGAATACGACAAAATAAGTTCAAATATTACGACCCCGATTATAATTCGCAGTGTCGGTGTGCATTAATTTTTAAAAATTGCCGTGTTCTAGTATATACTTGATAAGTTGATTTTGTGTAATTATAGGTTGAAATCAATTTGAAAAGAATATGACATTTTGTTTAATTTGTGTAGTTCATGCTTCAGCTGGCTCCCAAACTGCTTTTGGTGCAAATTATGAACAAAAGGGGGATCAATCATCTGTAAATTCTCAAAAAGGTAACTCAAGTACACTATTCATTTATTATATTAGATTTATGAAATTATTTAGTGGGTCATTATTTTGTTTATCTAAAATTTCGTCAGAATTAATTGCAGTTCATCGCTCATTCTTCCACTTTCCACCATTCCTCTGCAAAGGGACCGAATCCAGGATCAGATGATAGGATTACCTAAACTTATAACCCATAAGTTAATCCAGTGTATTGATTTGATTTTTTGAATCATGTTGTTGTGTGCATTTATTTGTGATTCGTTCTTTACTGATAATTTTACCAGTCAAAATAAGAATTCAGACAATTTAGATATTAAGTGAGAAATTTGAACTTTGTACCTTCTTGGTCTCATTCTGATTCCCCCTTTTTTGTTTAATTATGTGTTATTTGTAATTCAATTTTTGGTTCTTCCATAATGCTATAAGTATCACAATTTTTTTTTCATTGTAGCAAGGGATGTTAGGATCGTCGCCGCAGACACACACGGACACACATATTTTTATGTGGAAACCCCGAAGAAAAAAAATCACGGCCGCCGGCATTCAAACTATTTTACTATACTGGAGAAACAGAGAATACAATTGTTGGTACTTGTTGGAATGAATAAAACTCTAGCTTAGCCCTCTATTTATAGCTAAACTCCTATCCAATACAAGAAAATAATCATTGTCTTAATTACCATTCAATCATGACAATAACAATATATAGAGAACTTTCCTATCTCTTCAATGTTTTCTTTTTCCAATTTTCTAATTCTCGGGTTTCCAAAAATCTCCATACCATAACAAGGGGCCTTCTTAATTCATATCATAAAAGAAAAATACCGACCTTAATGTTAAAAATAAATTTTTGTACATCATTTCACGAGATATTTTGAAAACCCTTATCCGGCGTACTATATCAAAGAGGATTCTCATCCAAATTGATCGCTTGAATTTTAAGCATTATTCAAACATCATCTTTCAATATTAAAATTAGGATAATTATACCGTGCCTCTCAAATTTTCTTCAACATCCTCTATATTACTAATTAACAATTAATTAACATGATAATTAATAAAAATATATTATGTTAACGATTAATTGAAATTGATTAAGAATTCTTAATTCATACGTATTTTAATTATATATCCGTTAACTATTAATGAAATGTATTTTTTGTTAATTACTATGTTAATTAAGTGTTAATCGGTGATATATAGGGTAGTGGAGGAAAACTCAGGGTATCTATTATTTTTCTTTTGATTCATTGATTTTAAAATTCTTGGAGGTTATGAACGCCAGACCATTGAATGAGAATTTATACGGCCCGCGGGCCTATTAAAATTAATGGGTTAATAGACATTTGTTTTGCTTACAACAAAGGACTACTAAAAAATGACCCGCTATACCATTCTTTTTCAATATCGTAACCGAATTCCTTCAAGCATTAATAACAAAAATATGTTCTTTACTTAACTCTCCAATAATAATGACTTCAAAAACATTTCAATTCACGGATTACACATTACTATTAGAATAATTATACAATGCACCTCAAATTCTCCCAAACTTTCTTTATATCATCGATTAATAATTAATTAGCATGGTAATTAACAAAAATACACTCCATTGACGGTTAATTGACATCCCTCGATTTTCGGCCAATTTTGTCTTCTTTCACTTTTTCAATTTCAACTTTATATCCCTCAATTTTCATTTTCAAGTTTAGATCGCTGATGATGCAGCAACAATCGTTCATCTTTAATAGTTGAGTTTAGATATTAAATTTCACAAAAAAGTAGAAAAACATTGTGCCAGTTTTAAGTTAGAAAAGTAGTGAGAATGAATTAAACTACAAACATTAATCAATTCGATGGGTTCTCTTTTGCGTTTTTTGTTCAATCAGTTCTCTTCTAAAAAAAAATCTTAGCAACTCAGTTGTTTTTCGGTGTTGCAATTATGCCTCATTTATCCAATTTTGCAAAATCGAATGGAAGGTAACATGTTGTGAAATCCAATTGAATGTATCGCGAATTAAAGTGAAAATGTGTTTCTATGGTGCATTTCGACGACCACCTTTTAGACATTGATCTAAGTATCTTTTTTGCTTTTGATTAAAAATGGAATAGGCTTGTATCCAGTGATTTAAGCATTGAATTTAACAAAAAGGTATAATTATTTGTATCGTTTGTATTCTCTATTTTGAATTTAACAGCAAAAACCAAATTTTAAGTTGTCATTTAATTGTGTTACGTGATATTTTTCATGGATATATGTAAGTTTGTATTTACGCCTTAAAAATCATAACTTTTAGAGCCTCGTTGTTATCACAATTCTAGATTATATATTATTGAGTGTCACAAACCCTCCCGAAAGACAGGGCCGGCCCTGATTAGACGGTATTGGTCAAGAACTTAGGCTCGCTACACGAATCATACAAGAGAAAAAATGATACAAGGGATCCGGTCTAGTTCAGTACGTAATAGGATTCGAACCAAGAGGCCGCAAGGGTCAGAAAATGGCCACGTCCGAACCCAATCCTGAATCCCAAACCCTCTCTCTATTGGGCCTTTCGATTTGATCGACCCATCTATCTCATTTGTCTTCCTCTGTTCATTTCGTTCGCTCACCAATGGCGTGTGCTGCTCCCACCGCTTCCCTCTTCGCCGCAAAGCCGAGGACGAGCTTAAAGACGCGAACCACCAAAATCACAGCCAAATATTCGAGCTTCAATGGCACTGTTACGATGCCGCCGCGTTTTGAGGGTGGTAGTGTACCTACATTGGCGTCGAGGAGGGTTTCCTTTTCTGTAATTTGTGGAAAGGTACTGAATTGAAAGTTTGATTTTTTTTACTGTTCCTAGTTTCACTTTACCTTTTGCCTTTTAATCCACATAAACTGGGTAATATACTTTCTGCAAGCCACAATATACTATTTTTATGTCTGGATATACAGTTTTATATTTGTATTATATGATTTAGGTTGTCCCATTAGCCGATGTCATTACCATGACTTTTTTTTGGGTCTATTTTTGGTTTGGTTTGAGGAGGATTATATACCCATCAAATAGGCATTATTTTGAAGAAAATAGATGGATGTCGACTTCAAAGTACAGAATATTGAAAAATTAATGATTCTTATAATTTTAATAATACCGTCATCAATTTTAATAATATCATCATTGAAATTTAAAAAAAGAAGAAAATCTAAAGAATGTTTCGTGCAATATGCAAATATATACAATATACATACATTGAATCAAGAAAAACCAACTTGATATTAATATTATTATTCTTGCATTAAAACATTAAGAACCGAAGTAAACAAGTATGTTGTTCTATTCACACATTTCTAGCGGGCTTCGCTAATACATTAATTAAGACGTACATATACTTTTCTTGCTACTTACTTCGTCAAGTTTAGTTATATTAAAATTAAATTTATACAAGTTTGGCTATATTAAAATTAAATTTATACATTTGAATATCAATAGGTAGGCAAGGGAAACACGCCACCAAATTTCACATTGAAAAATCAAGACGGAAAGAATGTATCGCTCTCACAATTCAAAGGCAAACCTACCGTCCTCTATTTTTATCCCGCTGACGAAACCCCTGGATGCACCAAAGAGGTCCCTTCTTTTTTCATTATTTTATCAACCGTTAAATTCATCGAATATATCATATTAATTTTATCAAACCAAAAATATTACAGGCGTGTGCGTTTAGAGATTCCTACGAGAAGTTCAAGAAAGCGGGAGCCGAGGTCGTAGGCATTAGTGGAGACGAACCTGCTTCTCACAAGGTCATTGTTATTAAATTATTAATTAATCGCCAGTTATTTATATTTCTTAATGTTACTTGATGTTTGATTGACTTTTTGATATAGGCGTTTGCGAAGAAGTATAGATTGCCATTCACGCTGCTAAGTGATGAGGGTAACAAGGTGAGGAAAGAATGGGGCATTCCTTCTGATTTTTTCGGTTCGTTGCTAGGCAGGCAAACTTACGTTCTTGACAAAAAAGGAGTCGTTCAATTGGTATACAATAATCAATTTCAACCCGAGAAACATGTCGAAGAGACTCTAAAACTTCTCTCCACTTTATAAATAAATAACCAGCCCTTTTCTTATTGCTGTTCGTAAATTATGTTCGTGCAGTTTACTATCGCGTCTCTCACACTTCGTTTGTGCGCGTATATACTATTGAGGAAATTATGTGTTTTGTAGTATATTTAATTGTCTATAAGATTTGTATATCATGATAATTTCATCAGTTAATGATTTGCAATTATTAGTTAAGTGGCTTATTTGTTTGTAACAGTTATACATAGAGAATAGTTTATCATATCAATCAGCCGAATGATGTATATTTGGTACCATTACACTATGTCATCATTGATATGGAATATATCTTTGATATCCCTAACTTTGAGCCTTTAGATAATTAGTTGGCAACAGAAGTGAAACATCATCCACATAATATATATGATATCTCTTTCTTGATTTAAATGCTTTGTGGCCATAAAATGGTGCGGCCTGTGCAGCAAATCACAAGATTAAGATTCAAGTGTTTGTTAAAATAAGAATGTGAAACATGTTAAGAGGATTTCTAAAAAATAAAATTTTGTTTTTATTCTTTTATTCTCTCACTCACTCACTCACTCACGCACGCACGCGCCCGGCCATCCGCCCTCTCGCCCGCCCATCCGGCCTCTCGCCCGCCCCCCGCGCCCACGCCCACGACCACGCCCACACACGCACACACGCGCACGACACAATATACAAATGTATGTTGACATGTAGAAATCAAATTTTCAGTTGGGATGCAATATTACCATTGAGTACGGCCGCTTAAAATTATATCACCGAGATATCATTACTTAAATGTATAACACCCATCAAAATATTATTTAGTGATTGTACCTTTACTATAAAAGAAAAAAAATCTTATTATGAATAATTTACAAATTAGTGGGCAACAAAACAAAAGTGAAACATCACCTACTTTGATCTGCGGGTTTATTGTGTTACACTGTTACCGTCATTAATAAAAAGAATGATTTAATATCATCGATATTTTGTTAGGCCACTGCTGATAGTATTTTGTTAATTTACTCGTTTATTCCTCAGTCGAATTCTTTCGTTTGTTTTCTCTTTCTCTTTAGCGTACCTCCTTCATCGTCCATCTCTCACCAGTTCCTCGTACTCTAGTGATGACCCTCCCCCCCACCCGCCCCCGCCTCATCACCGGACCACCGCCACTACGACCAGCCACCTCTCTCTCTCTCTCTCTCTCTCTCTCTCTCTCTCTCTCTCTCTCTCTCTCTCTCTCTCTCTCTCTCTCTCCCGAGTTCGATTTTTCCGTCTTAATTAAATTTTGTACATTCGAGTGAATAATCGATTTAACGTTGTAGCTTTGGTAGAAAAGTATAATTTAAAATATTGTCATTGAAAGACGTCGTTGAAATTGTCTATCATAGGAGGTAAATTGTAACACTGGTGACATTACTTTTACTTTCACAAAAATTTCGACAGTGAAAGTATAATAATCGTCACTGAAATTTTCGCGGATGCATTAGTTTTATTGGATGTAAAGTTATCGATGCTAAAAAAATATGCCGTAAATCTTTTCCAAAGAAAATGAAAGTGCATTTTGACTATATTTTGACTGAAATCATGTAAGAAAATCTTATTACCGGCGGTAAACCTCCGTTATTAGCACCGGTGACTATATTTTGACTGAAATCATGTAAGAAAATGAAAGTGCATTTTGATTTACACCGGTGATATTATGAGTGAAATTGTGTAACAAAAAATTCACTGAAAGAAATAATTAAAGAAAAATTTATGTGTTATAAATTATTTTTCATATAGATCTACTTAATACAAATTGTTATATACATTTGTCTGCTAAGTATTATAGTAATCTTGAAAAATATAAATATATATTGTGATTGATTTTGTTCCTAAATAAATAGTCAGTAGATTACTATATTTTGAAATATCCGAATAAATTAATAAATATATCAGATGACGATGCATAAGCTTACAAAAAGTAATATATATACTAATACTAATTGAAATCGTAGTAATTTTTACTAAAATTCTACACCTCAGGGACAAAATATATGTACATATTAACACTCGCTGCAAAGACCACACACCTTTTATGTAAACAGAAAATTGTGAGTCTCTTAATTTAGTGGCCAACATGAACCAAGATTCAAGCAGATTTAATTTAATTTAATAATGATATTAGTACTCAAGGTCATTAAACAAAAATAATCATATCAGAAATATAAATAAAAATAAAAATTCTGTGCCACATAGAACCATAGAAATACAAAAACAAAACTAACCAATAGAATAATAATTGAGTTTATTCTTTTTTATAAAAAGAATAATGTAGTCAGTTTAGTCCTACATTGGGCTGCAGATAAACCAATTATCATCCGTCCGTTTCATT
Source organism: Luzula sylvatica (assembly GCA_946800325.1). NCBI lineage: Eukaryota > Viridiplantae > Streptophyta > Magnoliopsida > Poales > Juncaceae > Luzula > Luzula sylvatica. The sequence goes on along the minus strand of OX326960.1, from coordinate 54,151,158 downwards.
TGGACCCCCTCAAACCCACAAGTTCATTAATCCATGTGCCATGAACCTAGCTCATTAACTTTGATCACATCATCCAAGCCGTCCATTACTTGTAGTCTTGTATAGAATATCCGTTTACATATTATATGCCCTGATAAATTTTGGACGTGGAATCGGTCTATATATTGAAAGTTCAAACTAATGTAATTTACAACTCGTCACATGAAATTTCTTGGATTTTGTCATAAAAAATACACATAATTTCTCTCGAATCATGCACCGAGTCTAGCCAGGAAAAAGATGAACTTGTGGTAAAAACGGATCCAGTTAATAGATGGAATCTCCCTCGGCATCTCCCGCGCTCGATTCCTAGCATCTTTACCAATTATCCTCTTCCATCTCAATCCAAAGGTCTATATCAATTCTCATAAGATCCTACGGCTCATATCCCATCACTCAGGCTTCAAATACCTCTCCCTTTCTCTACCCTCTCTCATCATCTCATTCTCTCTCCCTCTCTAGTTGAACAAACCAAACTCAAACCTCCGAAAGGAAGAAAACCCAACTCCATTGACAGAAAAGGTCGATCACTTCCAAGAAATGGAGTTCCTCGCAGTGCCGTACGAGCCCGTCTCTTTCCGATTCTACTCTTTAGCTGTCTCATCGGCTGGTGGTTCTCTGTTACCGTGGGTCGCTATGTTCGCAGCGGCCGTTGTTGGGTTCTGGCGAATGAGAATCATCGGATCAAGATCTGACCCATCACCTCTCTTCACTTCTTCCCCTGCTTCAGAAGCTGACAGAAAATCCGTAACAGGAGAGGTACAGATTCAGGAACCGGGGTTAAGAGGCGTGGAATCGGAGCCAGTCACTCCTTCATGCTCTGGCCGCCATACGGAGGCTGTGTGTACACCTAAAATCAGGTTCATTGCTTACTTCGATTCGGAGGATTCGATAGGATGCTGTCACGTGGAGGATGAAGATGAGCAAGTGATTGAGGATGATGGTGCTTGCGAAGATTCAGATCGCCGAGAAGCGAACTTACCGTGGGAAACAGAAAAGGAAGAGGCTAAGTACTGGGCAGAGAAGATGGTGGTGAGGAGAGGTGATCTGGGGTGGTATTCTTATCAGGATATTGCGGCGATTAATGGCAGCGTAGTTAGATTGTGGGACGGAGATAGCAGCCCGAGGAGGAGGAAGGGTGGAGTTACAATTTCCTCTTTCTAGATGGGTCAAAATGAAAAAAGAAGAAACATGTATTATTGTTCTATTATTGTATTGATTAATGTGGATTGTCTGAAGAAGAAAGGTCGGACTGCGATTTCTTCTTTTTGACAGGGTAGAGTTGTGATTTTTTTTTTTTCTAGAGGGGAAGATGGAGAAAAGTGTATATATTTCTTAATGCAGAATTTACAGTTTTGCCTGTTTCTCCTTTTTCAAATTACATCTTTTTTTTTATGTTTCTTCTTTTGTTCATATTAATTTTAGGACATATTATTTTCTGTTCTCACAAAATATGAAAGTTATGACACTATGCAGAGATATAAATTTTGTTACATCAGATAACATAATTCGTACTATGGGATATTCCTTAAAAATAACAAATAAAGCTATTTTTAACTAAATCGTTAAATCTTTAGCATTATTATCAAAATATTCTTTTAAAGAGAAAATTTAAGGGTCATCATATATATAGGAACACTACAGGGTCATCATATATATAAATTTACAAGTAACCTTTAAATTATATTTCAATAAGTTAATTAATTAAATACAAGAACCCTTCTTTTTGTCCATACTTGTGTTTTTCCACCTACAACCGTGAGGTGAGGACGGCAGACTTCAATGGCCGTGACTTCTGTTCCTTCGCAATTTTGCTCAGCCAGAGACACTCTTTAATCTTATTATTTTGGGAAATCTTGACCTAATTGCTCGCAGCAAAGAACAGTTCCATTGCTTCAAGAATGGAGGTATTCGTTTTATCCTTTTGGTGAGAAAAATGGCAGAAATAAGAAATTAGTTTAATTGTTCTAGTTAATAGGTGACTTGTCTGTTGTACCAAACCGGTTTACTCCACTAATTTAATCATTGAAGGTGCCACCCTACAACTTTTGAGTGTCTTAAAATTGTTTGCAAGTGCAATTGAAACTTTATTTTTACTTAAGGGACAATTTCTCATGTATCCTTGCTAAACCGGTGAATTACATATTTATCCCTCTTTAATGCTTAATATCATATATATCCCTACTAAACACTATTAATATCAAATATATTAAAATCAATATTTTTTTGTAAATTAAACAAAAAAATAATAGAATTGACTAATCTACCCCTCACTTCACTAATCTTAAACCCAATAATCTTCTACGAATCATTAACCCGATAACCTGATAGCCCTAAACTCTGTTCTCTGAACGAAGCTCCATCCTAGCTTTCTCTATCGTGGTGATATGGCGAGAGAAAGGCTCTTTTCTCGAGAGAAGCAAACGACAATTTGGTTGCTCTCTCTAGTCTCTCCTCGCCGAGAAGCAAGCTTCCTCTTCTCCGGCATCCTCATCTCTTTTTCTGGCGATGTGTCATACCACACTGAGAAACAAACTAGGAATTTCCCTTGTCAGTGATCTGGCGAGAGAGAAGGCTTCATTTTCTCTCGTGACATGTCTAATACGAGATCCCAAATCGGACTCCACCAAAGTAAGAATCTTTTCATAGATTTATCTCTCGATTCTCTGTACTGATTTTTCCAGTGAAAAGCTTATTTTGTTTCATTTGATCGTGAATTGAAGTTCTGAAATATCAAATTAGGGCCTAAATTAAACTTCAAATCTATTGTTGACTGATGCTTTATAAAATTCAATTTGGTGAGCTCAATTCACTTGATTAGATTCAAAACCTAAATGTGTTAATTTCGAAGAACACACAATGAAAATACTCGATCCAGGCTTACTCGACAACAATTGTGCCTTTATGCCGAGCTACTTCCCTGACGAGACTGACGTGAAGAACTATTTCAAGCTAGGTACCGACTATAGTTTTATCTTTTGTTAAGTTCTTAACATTGGTGAATGATTGTAGTTATGTAGCAATGCCACCTTGTCATGGAAATGGTAGTCTAGGTAATTACAAGGGTTTGACTTTCATGTATGACCTTGTGGGATGGTTGTCGTTGCAAGATCTTCGCCATAATAGATACATGGTAAACAAAAACTTCTATTTAACTACAACGGAGATTATGAAGATACAAAGTTGGTTTAAGGCTTCCGAGGAAATTTTTCGATCTGGAGTAGTCCTTTCACGAAAAAATTGAACATTTTAGAGGAAGATGAGATACTCAAGCGAACTATTGATTATTAGGAGATTTATTTTTTGGAAATATTTTTGATATTTTATAGCTCATTCACGTTCGAATTGGCTATGTAAATTTGATATTTTAAGTTCACTCATGTTTGAATTTAGGTTAGTGATAAATTTAATATTTTGTGTTTTTGTAAATTTGATATTTTGTGTTTTTTATTTCGGAAAAAACTAAAATCAATAGATGAGTGAAACTTTCTATAAATTAATATCTTTGATGGTAATTGCCGAATATCACTTTGGCTCATAAATTTGATACTTCGCGATATCACTTTGGCTCATATAAATACTCACAAAAATTGTAAATTGCCGAATATCAAGTACTCTACAAAACTCAAAATTCCGAATATCAATTATTCTAAAACTAGAAAATTACAATAAAATATCGAAATTATAACAAAAAAATAAAAAAAAATAGAAAATTACATTCATGCCCATAATAATTTGCAAAAATCTCAAAGTTGGAAAATTACATCCATACCTCCAAAATTATCAAATTATCTCAAAAACTCCATTTTGTTTGGAAAATTACATCCATACGCGTAATTATTTGGTCATGTCCCGGCATTGGAGCGATTTCAATAAATTTAGCAAATTTAAACTTATTAATCATGGCCCGAATGCACATGTTTGTCCCAATTATCATCTCTTAGAGACGAATTCTTGACAAACTTGAAGTATTCTCCATACTTTATTCTAAACTAGCTTTATCCCAGCGCAATTGTGCGGGATATTTTTTATATAATTATTTAAATAGAATTAACACGTGTGCGAATTAACGCGCATGCGTTTGAACTAAATTAATCTAATCACGACATATTTGTAAATATCATGATGTCAATAGATGTATGAGGTTCACGAAATTAGTCTATTACGAATATTATTTTCTAATATAATTTGTATAAATAGCATTTGCTCAGGTGCTTCTAAATTCGATTAATATAATCAGGACATATTCACAAATTTTAATTATACTTATGTATAAAGTTGGAAGAAATGGAGCTCATACATGAGGCCACGTCATCAGGGGCTTTTTTGTAAAAAAAATATTTTTAAATTCACAAATTTTAATTCTAAAGACCAAATGTAAAATAAGAAAAAATGATCAAAATGTAAAAAAAAAACCGAAATGTAAATAAAAAGGACCAAAATGTAGATTAAAACTAAAAAGGACCAACATATAAATAAAAATGACCGAAATATAAATTAAAATGTAAAAAAGGACTGAAATGTAAATAAAAAGGACCAAAATGTTAATAAAAAGGACCAAAATATAAACTTAAATTAAAAAGGACCAAAATATAAATAAAAAGGATCAAAATGTAAATTCAAAAATGTAAAAAAGGACCGAAATATAAATAAGAGAGGATCAAAATATAAATAAAAAGGACCAAAATATAATTTTTTAAACTAAAAAAGACCAAAATGTAAATAAAAATGACCGAAATGTAATTTTTTAAACTAAAAAGGACCAAAATGTAAATTTAAAAATATTTTTTTTACAAAAAAGCCCTTGATGACGTAGCCTCATGTATGAGCTCCATTTCTTCCAACTTTATACATAAGTATAATTTATTATTAGATGAACCACGCCTAAAACAAAAATTAGAAGTGAATTTAAAATCTAATATAATTCTATTACCTCCATACAAGAAATTACTCAATCAATCTCAATTTATATATAATTCATATACACTACTTCAAAGGAAAAATGGATAGATGAGATAAAATTTGACATACTCGATATTTGGGGGATTCAGTTGTATTCTCCCATCTAGGTTGTCGAGTTCATCAATTGCAATCTTTTCAATTTGTCGATGTTCGAATCCATTTTACAATTTATTGCAATCAAAATAAATTAAGTAATTTTATCAAATAATTAATACAACCAAGTATTTCTCAGATATTTTATTACCCTACTCCAGTCGTATAATACAGAGGAATTCAATCACTAGGAAAATCAGAGAAGACAATACCCAAAATCACCTTTCTCCAACCAATTCTCCTCTCAGACGCCCAGCCCACTCTTTCCTCTAGTCGCACAACCTACTCTCTTCTCCGGGCACCAAGTCGAGAAGCTGTGTTGTTAGCCAGAGAAGTTCTTTCTCTCTGAGAGAGAGATAAAAGAGAAAGAAGGGTTAGGGGAAACGGGTTGAGCTTGTTAACGGGTGGGTAGTGATTTGTTTTGTTAATGAGTTTGGGGTATGTTAAAACTTAAAAGGGTATTTAGGTCAATAAATGTAAATTTCATGATTTAATTAATTTTAAAACTAAAAATTCTGTTTAATTTAATGTTAATTTAATTGTGTGGATAAATTTGATACTTTGTAGGTTTTAGTAAGAATAAATTTGATGTTAATTGTATTTAGTAGGGACACATATGATATTAATGATTTAAGAGGGATAAATGTGTAATTTATGAACTTAGCAGGGATATAGGAAAAATTATTCCTAAAAAGAAAATATTTATAGATTTGGAAATTATAAAACTTTTGGGTTTCTTTTTGTAACAAACACCATTTATTTGTCATATGGGCCAAGTAATTGTCCCAAATTTGGGCCGCCTCAAAGCTTAGGTGCTTTCGAGTATATGTGGATAAGCATCCGGATATCTTTCATTCAGTTCTACCCTAACTCATTTCAACTATATACCCTAACTCATTTCGTCAACACAAAGAAATTAGGATAGAAAAGACATCTGGTGGAGATTCATTAGTATAGTGAAGTAGAAGAGGTCGCCTAGTGCTAGTGCTTGATAGAAGTGAGTTGGAAGTATTTCATAGTTTCGAGTTTTCGCTCTTTATCGATCGATATTGGTTTTCGATTTCGGAGTTAGGTGTTCGATCTCGATCGAGTTCGATCAATCTGTAAGTGTTATTCTTCCTTTTCACCATTATTTATACCTATTTTGATTAAAACTGATTTTGTTCCAAAAAACGTGTTGAATTACGAAAAATGTATATTATTTCGTTTATGATATAGTGATATTTCGAGAAACTGATTTTTAATATAATTATGATTATGATAATTTATGATATTAATGATATATGTAAAATTATGATTTCAAATTTGAGGATTTGATAAATAAAATGAATTTGGATAATAATTTTGAATTATGATTCGAAATTGATATTAGTGATATATTTGGAACTGATTTTGAATAACAATTACGACGATTTATGATTTTAAATGATTTGTGAAATTGTGATTTTGAATTTGGATATTCATTCCAATACAGAAAGTATATTTCGAATTTGTTTTCAGAAATGATTTGCGCTAAAAAGCGTGTTTTGTTTTATGAAAGTTATTAGTAAATTATATGGTTATAATATTTTATTATGAGAAAAAATTTATTTGGATAAAGCGTAAACAAGATTTACGATTTTAAATAGGGTCTCCGAGAGACTCTATATATGTCTAGAATTTTATTTGGATAAAACGTAAGCCGGGCTTACGATTTTTAAAGAGGGTCCTATGAGAACATTACGCGGCTCATCCGGTATGTTTTAGTTTGTTAGGTGTAATATCGCGTGACCTCATGGCGCTCTTTGGAGGGAATAGCGTACACTACTAGAAAACAGTTTTTCAGCGGCGAGACAATATTATCACCGGCGGTACCGCCACTGAAAATAGTTTCAGCGGGGGTACCGTCCTTGAAAAACACAACCCCCACTGAAAATACATTTTCACCGGCGGTACCGCCGCTGAAAATAAATACCCCCACTGAACAATTTTGTTTACCGACGGTACCGCCACTGAAAGTTTATTTTTACCGGCGGTACCGCCCTTGAAAGCAAAAAAACAGCCCGCCAGTTTTATACCCCCGCCAGAACCCTAATTTCCCCTTTTCCTCATTCATTCCCACTCTCTCTCTCTCGTCCCTCTTTCCTCGTTCATCCCCTCCTCGCCTGACGCCTCTCTACTCTCCGTCGTCTCTGCTCCAGCGCTAGCGCTGACCTCTCTCGACGCGAAGCTTGAATATTTGAAATCTCCGTCTACTGCTCCGCTTCTCTACTCTCCGTCTACTGCTCCGCCGCGAAGCTTGAATATTTGAAATCTCTCTCGACGCTGACCCCTCTCTCTCTTTCTCATAGGACTGAAAGTCAGGTACAAACCGTCTACGGAAGTAAAGTGCGTTATAACGGAGTACCAACAGACTGAAAGTCAGGTACAAACCGAAATGTCTGTTACAACGGACTTGGATTCCGTTACAACGGAACTTGTTCTGGATTTCGAAATTGTAATTTGAATTGAGGATTGGATTGAAGGTTTGTTTTGAGATTGGACTAATGGAGATTTAAACTAAGTTCAAGGCAGTAATTAAAAGTAAGAGATCAAGTAAAAACACCAACAAGATTTGATTCAAGTAAACAAGAAACTAAAGATTCATTAAACCGAGAATTCTTTACACAAATCCAATTCGAATTTAAACTACAAGAATTACAAGAAAGGAAAGAAAACATCTAGAGAGATGAAGTGAGCTCCGAGTCTCGTCTTGGATGTCTTCCTTGTTGTTTTGAGATGCTAGTGAGATAGACAACTCGCACAACACGTTCCTTTCGTACCAATCCACCCGCCAATAGAAGAGAGCTTCGTACCGGTTGAGTGAACTCGAGATTTGCAAGAAGTCCAATTGGAAGAAAGCTCCCGAGTGGAATAGAGTAAGCTTGACTCCTTGTTTGCGCGGATTCGGATGAAGAAAGCTCCACCTCAATCCTCGCAACTCGATCTTCGTCGAAGTGTAAACCAATTCACCGAATGAAGTGAGTAAGAACGCTAGCGATATCTGAGATTCGTATTAATATATTGTATGCTTCCGTAATAGTTTTGTATTATTATTTTAATTATGTAATGTATGTATATGTATGTGTAGTTGTTTTCGAATCAGTTTAGTATCTTGTTTTGTGATGTTTTCATATGAGAGCCTGTGGTATACGAGTTGTATACTGGCGGGTTGCCGCACCCTTTTCCATTTTCATTTTTGGGGTGTGACACGTCATTCCGCTGCGCCGGGCTCGGTAGCGATGTCGATATCCAACAGCAACTGTCTAACGAGGCGTGTGTACTTGATTTATTTGATTATTCGATTCTCTAATGGAGAAAATCTCTTTTCTCCTTTTTCTCTTTCTTTCTCTCTTTCATCGCACTCTTTCAACCCTTTGATAGAATGAATTAACTGAATTGGACTGAATAAAAGAGAGAGAAATATCATATTTATACTCAATAGGAAAATACACATTTAGAGTTTCCAAAACGTGTATAACAATTATACACATTTAACAAGTCAGAACACGGTCCGTTATGACGCATCATACGGTCCGTTACAACGGAGCATTCACTGTTTCATAGTGAAGTTCCGTGTTCTGCATATATACCACAGTCCGTCGTGACGCACCATATGGTTCGTCGCGATGGACCATTCACTGTCCCGCAGTGAAAGTTGTGTACTACTTCACAACAGAAATTTTAATGAAATAAGGGTCTTGTCTTAGAAAAAAAACACTTGTCATTATCATGAAAAACACTTGTCCCGCAGTGAAAGTTGTGTACTAATTCACTGCTTCATAGTGAAGAGTACGTGTATATAAACTTGCAAAATTTTAATGAAATAAGGGTTCACACCCTAATTTCCCCTAAAAAAACACTTGTCATTATCATGAAAAAGAACTTACCGACCTGCTGGTAATTGATAGATTTCTATTTATCATCCACTTATATTATTATTTTGTAACATCTGAATTCCAAATTAAAGAAAAAACATATTAGTAAATAACTCAAAATCAATAAAGAACAAATAATGACCGAATACCAATTTGATATTCTTTCAAAACAAAATTAAATTAAATTATAATTATTAGTGATTTTTTTTTTTTTTTGAAGCCAAACGAAGAAGATAATCCCTCGTATTATATAATTTTCGAAGACTTTATTATTCAAAATGGGCCTCAAGTCCTTGGAAACGTGGAGCCAGGTCGAAGATCTATATGGTTTTAGAAGTACTCCTTGTGGAAGTTGAATCGTGTGGAGGTCATGCTGCTCATCTCATATGATAATTTTCTCAACTCTTTTGCCAAACCAGATGTACCGCAGTAAAATACTCCTAACAAAAAATATATATATTAACTGAATAAAGTGGAATTTCTCATATTTGCATTAAAATGTACAAGATATTTTTGGTTTCTTAAACTAATTAATTATAATTATTTCGAATAAGCTCAAACTGGATCTTACAATATTGCTATTACCTATAGTTTTGTTGGGGTGTTTGGTCGCCACTTTGGAGAAAACATCCTTCCATCTCGGCCTTGCGAAATGTGTCCGCACCTAAGAAATTATTAGTTAATGCTCAAATTTTGCATGATCAAATAAATATATTATGAAAAGGGTCGATATGGAAAATGAAAAAAAAAATCCTAATGTTTGTCGAGTTTACACACCGGTACTCCCGAGACAATATCCACACCATGCTTAGCATGATGCATTGCTTGCAGCAATGCGAGGAAGGTACTCCTAGCATCTCTTTCCTCGTATACACTCGTCAAATAGTTGTGCAATTCAATGACACCCTTTTTATCCATAGCGGCAACTTCATTCATGACTCCTTTGAACCATTCGAAAGAATTAGGATCTCTTGTAACCCAATAGAAATATGCATCTGGCGTTCTACATACACCCTTCTTGGTACCATCTTGATCGGTCTTCACACAAAAACATGCATTGTCGAGATTAGATTGTAAAATATGTATTAACTTAAAACACCGAGTTGTGTGATTTTTACCGGTTGATCCTCCGAGAATCTTGTTTTGTTGAGTAGATCCCTCAGAATGCTTACAAAAGGTGTTGCTCCAATTCCAAGCCCCACGAGGAGAAGAACATCATAGTTTCGGTAGTCTTGAGCAGGTTCTCCACATGGCCCATCTATGACTAATTTTGGCAAGCTGCATCAGAAAAACAACCCATTGGATACATTCAATTATGCAAGGTTACGTCAATAGCACGTGGCAACTAAATAAAAAAAATATCCAAAAAGACTTAAGACCACAATGGGAAATAATGTGGGCGGCGACATCATGGGAAATTTGGAAACAACGTAATAATAGAATCTTCGGGGACGACAAAAAAGGACCGATAACGTTAGCCCAAAAAGCAATGACGGAAGCTCAAAAATGGCGCAAAGTTTTGCTTCGACCCACAAGAGCTATCCATGATCCGTAGCACACCAAGACGCGGGGTGAGCCACTGGAGGGGCCTTTCGTTTATATTATCGTAGCTAGTTTTTTCTATTGTAAATTTGTACATATCTTTTTCTTATTTATAAAAAGCGAAGAATACCTTTGGTATTCATTCAAAAAAGGTTACGTCAATAGAAAAGTCTTGTTATGTTTAATGTGTATTGCTTTTTAAGGAAATATTTTTAGTGTTACAAAATGAAGTATGACTTTGACCTTCTAGATTCCAAGGAAGGCTCAGATTCGGACCTAGCGGTAGAAACTGAGACATATTTGTCGACAAATATGCGCATCAACTCCCGTGTCCAATCTCCCGCAGCTTTAATGTGTACACTCAATACTTCATCACTCGGAGCCGAAGTAATAGAGAAAGGATGCCTATCAACAATAAAAACGAATTGTGAAAAAAAAAGTAATTAATTAAAAAATTTGCTATTAAAAATTCTGATAAATTGGACAAAGTTAAGAATAAGATGGCATGCACGAACCATTCAAAAGGGGATATGTGGGCGCATTGAAGAAATACATATTGTCCGCTTCTATAACGGAATCCTTGAGGCTTTGCTATCGTTAGTGTCAACACGTTTCCAGGCAATAATGACACCTGCAAATGAACAAAAACAACTCAAAGCTGTAAAACTTTTCGCTGCGAGAATTAATTAACCAAACTTATCGAACCTTTAAAATTTTGGCAGAATACTTGGATCGGAATGTTCCTAGAATCCTTTCACCCAAGTAGAGGAGCAATGGTATGGAAATATACATCCATGTCTAGCAATTCATTAATCAAATTTTTTTTTTCAATCTCGGTACAACTTATAAACCCTAGAATCTCAAATCATTTATATTACCGTTTTCTGGTACCAGTTATGGGTGAGGTAGAGATAGTATCCGTGGACAAGTAGAAGGACATAAACAAGCATGAGAAGGTGGTGTGAAAACCAAAACGCATTGAATCCAGCCATTCGGTTGAAAGGAAATGGCAACTTGGTACCGTTCTTTCGGAATGGGCGTGAGGCGAGAGTAAATACAACCAACATTAAGATCACCATGAGAATACCAGTCACCCCCTCCACGCCTTTGATGAAGTCTAAGTACGTTGGTTTTTTGTGGCCAAAGTATTGAGCAATCAAGCCATACTTCTCTGGACTCGAGACGAGGATGCGAGGGAAATCACACGCTAAGTGGTTCCCTACGTGTACGATTGCACCGATGACAATAGCCGCCGCTATCATCTGCGGTAAAGTTTATAGAACCAACCATTCAATTTCAGAAATAAATTGATCCATTTGTTTAATTTTTTTTTTATTAGGATCGATTTGTTTAATTAACACGGAAGATCTAATTATAATTGACTTACTAAAAGTTATGTATATTTTTACTTAAAATACGTAAATACAATTGTTTCTATTTATGAAGGTTTGAGAAAATATAATGCAACCTATTTTTATTTTTTAACTTGGTCAGCAAGCAATTTGCTTTTTTTTTTTTGTAAATAATGAAGTTGGCTCAGAGTTCAACATTCATTTTATTATATTAACAGTTTGTTTCTATTAATATAATACAATTGTTTATTTTTTTTATTTTTTTGTGGATTCCAGTACATTGTAGAATAATATTTTCTTTTTTATTAAGGAAGTAGAAAAGTATTTTCATACATATATATAGTTTGAACATTAGCTATATTTCTTCAAGTTTTTAGAAATGGTCAAAAACTCAAAATAACGTTAAATTCATTTTCCTGCTAAAAATTATTTCGGGCCTGAGACTGACTGGTATTATTAATTTTCTTTTCATATGTTCGTTTAATAATATTTTTTCAAGAGTGAGTCGTCGTGACTTCACGACCTGTAATAGTACCATAGAGGACAGGTACCAGTCATGACTTAAGACGACTCAATCTCCACCATTCGTGCTTTCTAACAAGTAGCTAATTAATTATACTTCGAATTGTCTCATGCCCCCCCACTAATTAATGACCATAATATTAGGCATGTCTACTCGAAAGTTTATTAGAGCATCGTGGACATGGACTAAATGTTAAAATTAATGAAAAAATAAATAGCTCATTTGTGTAAGGAGTTTTGTGCCGTACTATGTGGAACGATATGTTGTCATCAAAGGGGATTGCATAACGTAGCCGCGTGGAGCGAAGCCACGTCAACGTGTTTCGGCAAACAGGAAACAACACCAGACTCATGTTGAACTTCAGCGTCTCCGCCGCGCCTTTGGCAGTCGTCAGACAATATCCCATAACCTAGTAACGTGTCGTCAATATGTCAGAATATGAATTATTATATTGAATCAGTACAAAACATATATATTACCTGAAACGCGGCACTGTTCTTGTACTGAGTGAACTTCCATCCAAACAATGTAGCCATCACGGCCAACCAGAGCACGATCACCCAAGCCTGACGCTTATTCTCCGTAACCGCAGCCCAACAATTTGAAGCAGACCTAAAAATTGACCATATCTGATGTTTGCAGTTCGACACGATCCTTCCACCGCTAGGAGGCCCAGTATCGTCACCAAAGACATGACCACTGGCAGTACTGAGATTTCGGCTACATGTCGTGCTGCTTATTGTGCTTATTGGACGGCTATAGAAAGAGTCTTTTTGCAACAGGATCGCCTCGAGCTGCTCTAACTGCCACATTTTAATGAGATTATAATTATAATGTTATCTTGAGTAACGAATAGTAATTTAAACTATTTACATAGTTAGAAATTTTATGATTTTTGTTTGGAATAGGACCTCGATGTAGCCTAGATTTTCAGGATCGAGTTCTTCCATGATCATAGCAGCGAATTCATGTGATTTCTCTTTTAGTTGTGTTAGGTGGTTTGCAGAAGCACTGAGACATATCAACTGAGTGAAAGAAATGAATAATTAATATTGATTTAACTATGAAATAGAATTAGACAACAAAAAATATTATGGCAATAGATGAGCACCGAATTTTTTTTTACAAACTTACTTCTTGAACATCCTCTTTACTTATCCTCCCATCGGTATTTGTATCCACCCTGCAATGGCAATTTATATATATTAGTCCCAGCCAATGTTATAAAATAAGAAGAATCATAAATTATGTGTAAACAAGTACATGTCAAAGAAGATTTGAAGACGCGCATCAAAGCTCTGATCTGAAATTTTGAGCCAAAACTCATGAAGTTCCTCCTTTGTTATCCTTTGCATATTCAGTTGTTGTTGTCTCGCCAGTGCATCAAATATTCCGACCGCAAATTCCTTCGAATCCACCATCCCTTTGCGGATACATTATGTTATAGAAAAAGCAATATATATGTTTAGTTTAAGCCATTAAGGGAAATCATATATTACCTATACATTCACCGAAATCATCACGGGATAGTAAACCATCTTTGGAAAGTGAATCAAAATGTTCTTCAACCTTTTGCCACAGATCATTTTGGTGAGCCGGCCCATGCACCGCTCGATTAATGAATCTAAGACCCTTGAGTGCATGCCTTGCCCCAGACTGGGTCCGATCAACATGCTCCAATGACAAAGAATTGAACCGTTTTATGGCCCGTGCTGGGATTGAATTGCACGGAACGATGTCAGTCATGACAAGGGAGTCGGGTTTGTTGAACTCGAGTGTGATTTCGACGAGTTCATTGTCGGTTGATTCCTCATCAGGCATGTCTATGACACGGTGGGGCGCCACGTGAGGAATGCTCGTTCTGGAAGGTGAGCTCCACATGATACTATCTTATTTTTGTTATTTTAATTTCTGCTTTCTTTGGTTTAGAGGTTTGAAGGGGGAGAAAGGAGGGTATTTATAAGAAGCAAAGAAGTCGACTATATATTTTAGGAGAGAAAGATACAGTTACTATATATTCTAGGGATGGAGTAGATATGGTTTAGGGTAAACTTCAGGTAAATTTATAGGAAAATGTTGGATATACCTTGGTCTCTCGCGAAAATCTTGATGACGTAAATATGATTTAACGCATTAAGAATTAATATATAATTCATGATTTAACATCTTAATTTTAAGTTCAATCATAAATTAAGATAATCAAACAATAAATTAAAATATTAAATCATGTCTTTATGTGTTAATTTGTAAGATATTAAATTATATTCACATCATCAAAAAATTTGAAATAGAGTATTAGGAGATATACATCGCTACTCAAACTTATATATATGATACATTTGTTTGTATATGCTAGCCAGTTGGCTAAAATGAAATAATATTTTTTATGTATTTATTAATAAATCAACCTTACTTAGTTAACTAAATAAACAACTCAAGGTTCAATTAGAACATCGAACATTGACCCATTTCCTAATCTGATGGCATGATATAGAAAATCAAGAAGTCTCTACTTTTAAATGTCAAGAGTTAGGGAAAATATACTTTGGCCCCCAAACTCATTCCATCACAATTGATGAGGTGACAAAAAAAAAATTTAATTAGTATTATTAATTGATATAATTAATTGTTAATTGACATGTTTAATTGACAAGTTAATATTTTAATATGTTGATATTATTTAATGTTAATTAATGTGTTAATTTAATTAAACGATTAATTAAATTGCTAATTGAATCAATTAACGATATTAATCACCCTATTTAGTTTCTTCTTTCTATCTCATCAAAAGGGATGGAGTGAGTTTTGGGGGTAGGGATGTCAATGGGTCGGGTAAAACCCGAACCCGCGGGTACCCGAACCGAACGGGGCGGGTAATACCCGAAACAAATACCCGCGGGTCGGGTATTACCCGGAAAAAAATACCCGCTCCGTGTTCTGGTACGGGGGTAAAATTTTACCCGCGGGTATACCCGAATCCGAAAAAATACCCGAACCCGAACCCGAGAAATACCCGAAAAATATCCGAAAATACTCAATGATATGAAAATTTGTGGTGTTTTATGGATTAATTATTTGTAATATTTGTATTTATAACGTATTTTGTACAAGTTGTTTATTTTATGTATACAAAATTGTTGGTTATTTTACGTATTTGTATAATAATTTATAATTTTTTTATTTTTTTATTTTGTATTGATAATTTTCAGGTAACGGGTTCGGGTATACCCGTTACCCGCGGGTTCAGGTTCGGGTATGGTTTTTTACCCGCGGGTATTTTGGGTTCGGGTTCGGGTTCGGGTAATACCCGAAAATTCGGATTCGGGTATGGGGGAGACTTACCGAACCCGACCCGCCCCGTTGACATCCCTATTTGGGGGGCTGAATATTTAACCCCCGAGAGTTAAGACTTGGTCGAAACCAGTTTGCTCCTTAAAATATATCAAAACCAGCATTGTCTTGCAACACTTTGACAGTGTTTCTAAATTTATGTATTAATCAAAATTAAAAACAATAGAAATAAGACATAAGAGCCTACTACTCATATTTTTCTCAAAATAAATAAAATATAGTTCCAACAAATTATAATAGTTTCAAAAAAATTATAAGATCAATGAAATAATAAATAAGAAAATGATGTACGCAATAAAATTTAATAATTTTATATATCAACTCAACTAAATGAGGCAACATCATGTGCATTTCATACAATAGAAAATGTATGATAAAAATATGGTAGAGAGAGAGAATCTATTGTCCTTAACATTGGCGATTCTGGGAGCGAAATATTTATTTGAATATAATTTTAAAAAAAATAAGTAAGAGAGAGAGAATTTATTGCACTTATTTTTTTCAAGTTATCTTTCTACGAGTTGTCAGTAAATTCATAACCTAATTGGTTAAGTGTGAGATACTAAAAATCATATGATGTAAGAGATTGTGGGTTCGATCTTCATTGATATCAATGGATTAAGGACATATGATCCTTCACCATTTATTATCAAAAAAAACTTTCTAGAATTTAAAATTCTGGAAAATAAAAGTTTTGGCATTATTTAGTTTATAAGGAGAATATATATTTGTCTTTGATAATACAAAAAATAGATGTAGGACTCGACCCTATTCTATTATTTTTGAAAATAAAAGATACTTTAGAATAAGACATTAGAATTATGTCTCGTCTTTATGAGCAAATTTTTCAATGAAATCTACATACCTCAATTTCTCAAAAAAAAAACTCATTTTTCACTTAGATCATAGTCAATTCATTTATTCTCTCCCATAAAAAAGGAGAGTTCTATCATACATCATTTTTATTTATGATACGCAATTTTTCAAGAATATTTTAAATAATTCTCATTTAATAAGTATTTAAGATAATTTTTCAAGTATATTTATCAATGAATGATGAGCCAAATAGAAAATTTGAATTGTTCATTAGAAAAAACTATCCATAAAAAAAAGAATTTATTGTATACCTTTTAAATACCCAAAAATATCTTCTTAAAAAGATGTACGATAGAACTCTCCAAAAAAAATATTCTACTTTGCTCCCTTTTTTCCCACCACTTAAGTGATGACATCGTCCAACTCAGTTAACATTTTAATCAACTAGATGAATTAACGATTAATATATAATTATAAAAAAATATGTTATCAAAGTTTCTCTCAATTAATTATTAATTATAAAAATTTAAAATTATGAACTAATCATTAATTGTAATTAATAATTATGATGTTATTTACTCACGATAACATCATGATAATATAAATTTATATACATGTATGACCCCCCAAAAAACTATATCACGATAACACTTTGATAACATTTTAGTCATCTAGATGGGAAGAAGAGGAATATAAGATAAGGCCTAAATAAAATTCGGTCAATACCATCTTGTTTGTGATTACGTGTGCGGTGTGCTAATGAAAAATATCGACTCACATTACACATGATGTCATCTGACCATCGTTCTCATTTAATCGCTTTTTTGCAAAATTTATATACATACATGTATGAGTCTATGACCCCCCAAAAAACTAAGACAAATTCAACGTAACGCTTGAGGACTCCAAACCAACAAGTTACTACGTGCCCACCTAGATGACTTTCTTGTCAAGAGTTTATCAAACTAAGACAAATTCAACGTAACGCTATATTGGAATCTCTAGGGTTGCTTTCCATGTTGTGAGAGACCTAAATATATTTGTTGCAAACTTGCAATGGAACATGTAATATAGTAAACAATGAGTAATGATACAGGCCATGATATATGACCTAAATATATTTGTCACGTGACAGCTGCATTAAAGTTGTGTAAAAACTACAGTCAATCGGCAACTGCCACGTGGCAGTTGTGGTCAATTCGTGATCATATATTCATGACCTGAATCATTACTCGTAAACAATGGCTATTGGCTAATATCGTCATCTATGTGGAAAATGACCTCTAAACAATTCTTCAAGAATAATTTAGATCACGATTACCATTCTGTTAGGTAGAAACATATATTACTAAACATATCAGAAGATTCGAGAAAGTCATCTAGGTGAATTATAAGCGAATAAGTATCATCATTCATCACTCTATTTTATAAAAATTTCACGATATTTTATATGATAAAATATATAAACCATTCATTAATTATCGTTTAAATATTGTACGATATTTTATATAAATTGACGAGTGCTTTTCGGTGTTTTTTTTAGGTCCGGATTTATAAAATCAGGTGGTGTTTTTTTTTTCCCCTGACACACCCATTTTCTCTCCCTTTCACACATATATTCAAAAAATATTTTCTATATAATCTAATATTATTATAAATAATATTTATTTTATATCATTATATTATTATTATAAATTGAAAAATATAATATAATCTGTTTTTTTATATTATTGTATTATTAATATAATACCAATACAAAAATATTTTTTTAATAAAATTCGATTATTTATATGTTTTTCATAATATAATTAATTTAATATCAACATCAATATTATTTTTTAATACAAATTAAATTAATTTTCGAATATTATTCTAATACAAAAAAAATACGCCTCAAACAGTCAAAAATAAAATAACAAATATTATTAATATAACTATATAATATTAATATAATATAAATATTAAAATATTATATTAAATACTACATTTCCCGCTAAAATTACTATTTGATATGATATAATATTAATATTAATTATATAATATAAATATAAATTATTTAATATAAATATAACATAATATAACAAAATATGATAAATCAAATAGTACATTTCCAGCTCTAAAAGTACAATTATATAATATAATGTAATATTAAATACTACATTCCCCGCTCAAATTAGTAATTGATGTGACATAATATTATTAATTTAATATTAATAATATAATAATATTATAGTAATATAAATAATATAATACGATATATTAATTAGTACATTTCCCTCTAAAAAAGTGCAATCATTTAATGTAATATAATATAATATTGAATAATACATTCCCCACCCAAATAACTATTTGACTGGATATAATATTAATTTTTATTATATAATATTAATATTAATATTAATTTTATAATATTAAATTATTAAATTATTAATATAAATAATACAATATGATATGATATGTTAAATATTATATTTTCCTTCCTAAAAGTACAATAATATAATGTAACATTATATAATATTGAATAATATATTTTCCGCTCAAATTAATATGTGAATTGATATGTTAAATGGGTCATTTTCTGCTCAAAAAGTACTATCAAGTAGTACATTTTTTTTTTTAACATTTCTATATTAATATATCACAAATAATGTTACAATATAAATACTAATAAAATTATATTATATTATATTGAATAATACATTTGCCGCAAAAATATTATGTGGCCGGTGAAATATGTACATTTCAGTGTGAAAATGGATCATTTTCCGCTCAAAAAGTACGATAATGTAATTTAAGATATTCTTTTAGTTTTTTAATATTCAATATCACAAATAATACTATAATATTAATATTATTATTCATAATATTATGATATAAAATACTTCCTTTCCCCAAACCCTAAAATCCTAAATCAAAAATGGGCCATTTCCCGATCAAAAAGTACTCTCGAGTAGTACAAATTAATTTTTTTAATCAATTTTATATTAATATATCACAAAATAATAGTATAATATAAATATTATTAAAATAATATTATTGCTGGAATTCGCCCGACCCCGGGCCCGCGCAGCGGATATGAAGGTCCGGTCCGGTTCCCTAAATCCAGGATCACGCCATGACTTCGAGGGTACGATGCAAAGTAGGATAGACGATTACCAGCGTGAAATTGATCACGCACGAAGGGTCGATCGCTCTTCCTTCTTTCTCCGGTCACGTTGGTGACTAGCACGTGCGTCCCATACCACACGTCTCCCACCGTCTTGACGCTCCTCCGGTTGTCTCCGTGCGTTCCACGTCCAAGCGCTTCCACCGTCTTTGACCGTTCTTTCTCTCCCTCGAGTTGATCACAATCGAAGAGCCACAAGTGTCGCTCCTCTACTTGTATCTGTTGGGTATCGGCGTCACTACCGAGCCCCGCGCAGCGGATTGAGAGGCCCGGTTCGACCCGATCCCGAGGACCACGTCAACGACTCGATCGTACGAATCATGAAATGCAACTAAACCTATGAAATTAATTCTTAATTCATAGAGAATCATACCACGTGAAATTGATCACGGTGAAGGGTTGATCCTCGCGTAGTTGCTTTGCTCTTTGCTTCGATCCCGGCGACACGCACGTCCCACGCCCGCGCGATTCGACACCTTGTCCAAAGCACCGATTTGTCGTATACAACCGGATTTTATCCGGTTTGTCTCCGACCTTGCTCTCGTTAGATCACAGTCCAGAATATCAGATGAGATTCCTCTACTCGTATCCACCTCAAGCTTTTCGTCTTTCGGTTGCGATGAATTCCCCTAAAATTCACCACAAAACTTGCTCAAAATTCACAACTTGTCCAACAAGTTTTATCTCTTTCTCTCAAGCTCTAGATCTAGTGTCAATGGAGATTAATCACCAGGAAAGAGGAAGGTTTCTTACAGATCTTATATTAAGATCTGAATTTATGAGTATTAATGAGTATCAAAAACTGCTAATCCAGAATTCGGATCACTGTGCGTCATGACGCACGATATGGTGCGTCATGACACACAAGTCACATTTACTTGGATATAGCCGTTACACAGTGTACCGTCATGACGCACGATAACGTCCGTCAGGACGCACCACCGTCATGACGCACAACTTGGTGCGTCGTGACGGTATACTCACAGATTGGCTTTCTCAGAATTACTCTACTGTGCGTCATGACGCACAATATGATGCGTCATGACGCACCATGTAATTTCTGCCAGATTTGCATAATCTTATTATGCATCCAATCTTTCCGACTAACACGTATGTTTGTCTACACTCATTTGTACATTCAACTAGTTGATCTGTAACTGTATTTCCTTCAGTCTCCCACTCAGTTCAAGATCCAACTAAAGAAAGTACTAGCGTACATCTCATGTACACATAACCTCAGAGATTGAAATTTAAGCCCGAAATAAGACAGCTCTATGTGTGACCGCGTAGGTTCGTATCAAGCAATGGTAATAACCCGAAGCTATCCGGTTGTATTCGACAAAAGCAAGCTTCATCGACGGTGTCGAATCGTGCGGACGTGGGACGCACGTGTCGGAGCAACAAGAAGAGCAACTACGAACGCGTCAACCCTTCTTCATGATCAATTTCACGTGGTATGACGCTCTATAATAGTTATAGTAATAGTTACATTAGATTCGTACTCTCGTGTCGACGACGTGGTCCTCGGGATCGGCACGGATCGGGCCCGTCATGTAATAAATATCAAAAATATGATTTTGACATTTGTCGTTTATCTTTATCAAGTAATTTGAAATGAAAATTTGTTGTTTGATATTTACTGTTTTGTGAGTCAAGAAATATAATTAGTACGTTTGACTTTTCGTAAAGGTTTAATTGCAATAATTTTTCTGAGGATCATTTGAATAATTATTAAGTAAGATCTTATTTGCAAAAGATTACCAAACTATTTTCAATATGTGTTTTAAGGTTTAAAAAGAAAATATTTATAGATTTGGAAATTATAAAACTTTTGGGTTTCTTTTTGTAACAAACACCATTTATTTGTCATATGGGCCAAGTAATTGTCCCAAATTTGGGCCGCCTCAAAGCTTAGGTGCTTTCGAGTATATGTGGATAAGCATCCAGATATCTTTCATTCAGTTCTACCCTAACTCATTTCAACTATATACCCTAACTCATTTCGTCAACACAAAGAAATTAGGATAGAAAAGACATCTGGTGGAGATTCATTAGTATAGTGAAGTAGAAGAGGTCGCCTAGTGCTAGTGCTTGATAGAAGTGAGTTGGAAGTATTTCATAGTTTCGAGTTTTCGCTCTTTATCGATCGATATTGGTTTTCGATTTCGGAGTTAGGTGTTCGATCTCGATCGAGTTCGATCAATTTGTAAGTGTTATTCTTCCTTTTCACCATTATTTATACCTATTTTGATTAAAACTGATTTTGTTTCAAAAAACGTGTTGAATTACGAAAAATGTATATTATTTCGTTTATGATATAGTGATATTTCGAGAAACTGCTTTTTAATATAATTATGATTATGATAATTTATGATATTAATGATATATGTAAAATTATGATTTCAAATTTGAGGATTTGACAAATAAAATGAATTTGGATAATAATTTTGAATTATGATTCGAAATTGATATTAGTGATATATTTGGAACTGATTTTGAATAACAGTTACGACGATTTATGATTTTAAATGATTTGTGAAATTGTGATTTTGAATTTGGATATTCATTCCAATACAGAAAGTATATTTCGAATTTGTTTTCAGAAATGATTTGCGCTAAAAAGCGTGTTTTGTTTTATGAAAGTTATTAGTAAATTATATGGTTATAATATTTTATTATGAGAAAAAATTTATTTGGATAAAGCGTAAACAAGATTTACTATTTTAAAGAGGGTCTCCGAGAGACTCTATATATGTCTAGAATTTTATTTGGATAAAACGTAAGCCGGGCTTACGATTTTTAAAGAGGGTCATATGGGAACATTACGCGGCTCCTCCGGTATGTTTTAGTTTGTTAGGTGTAGTATCGCGTGATCTCATGGCGCTCTTTGGAGGGAATAGCATAGCAATCTTGATGTAGTGCAAAGTCCCGACCCATTAGGAGTTTGGGTGTGGTGCAAGGATATCCAGTCGTCAGCTCATTTTTTTAGGGAATTCGCGCTTCCCGAGCTTTTGGATTTGTTCCAGCCCGTGTGTGACTTGCTATCAGCGCGGGTTGGCACTTCAGTCGAGAGTTATTTGCACCCTCACCTCGGGTAAAACTATTAGTATGTACATTATTAGATATGAAGGTAAGTGATTTTGATTTCGAAAAACCGGGACAAGTATTTTGAGATATATTTAGAAAAGTTACGATTTGAAGTTATACGAGATTATTTTATGAATTCATTTGAAAAGTACTTATTTTATTATAATTATTTTTAACGAGATTTCACTCACTTAGTCACTTCCATGACCAATCATTTTTACTTACATATTTTAAGTATAGGTTAAACGGACATGTCATCGGGAGATGCGGGTACCTCGAGAGTAAAGAACGTCAGTGATATCTGAGATTCTTATTAATATATTTTATGCTTCCGTAATAGTTTTGTATTATTATTTTACTTCCGTAATGTATGTATATGTATGTGTAGTTGTTTTCGAATCAGTTTAGTGTCTTCTTTTGTGATGTTTTCATATGAGAGCATGTGGTATACGAGTTGTATACTGGCGGGTTGCCGCACCCTTTTTCATTTTCATTTTTGAGGTGTGACACGTCATTCCGCTGCGCCGGGCTCGGTAGCGATATCGATATCTAACAGCAAATGTCTAGACGAGGCGTGTGTGTACTTGCTTGATTTGATTATTCGATTCTCTAATGGAGAAAATCCCTTTTCTCCTTTTTCTCTTTCTCTCTCTCTCTTTCATCGCACTCTTTCAACCCTTTGATAGAATGAATTAACTGAATTGGACTGAATAGAAGAGAGAGAAATATCCTATTTATGCTCAATATGAAAATACACATTTAGGGTTTCCAAAATGTGTATAACAATTATACACATTTAACAAGTCAGAACACGGTCCGTTATGACGCACCATACAGTCCGTTACGACGGAGCATTCACTAAGTTTCGTATTATGCATATATACCACAGTCCGTCGTGACGCACCATATGGTTCGTCGCGATGGACCATTCACTGTCCCACAGTGAAGGTTGTGTACTGCGTATAACACATAGTCTGTCATGACGCACCGCATGGTCTGTCACGACGGACTACCCTCTCGAACTCATATTCGCATAATCTTATTATGCGTTCGATGATTTCCTCGAACATGTATGTTCATGTGTCCTTATATGTACACTTTTACCGTTGATCCAAAATTGTATTTCCTTCAGCATTTCCACGATGAGATGTTTGTGTCCGCACATATGATTGCTTGCGCATGTATCGAGATACCATACCATGTCACTGTCCGAAATGGTACTCTTATAAGACGTCGTGAGAACGCCATGATTTCCCTCTTCTTCTTTTTCGGCCAGATTCGCATTTTCATCTACTCGTTTCTTGGACCAGCATTCTTTCGCACAGTGCCCAGTTTTCCCGCAATTGTAGCACTCGGCATTTGCTCAATTTGACCGGCCGCCTCTTCCATGACCACGTCCTCGACCCCGCCAATTATGTTGATTAGAATGGTTCTTTCTTCATAATTAGTATCACCATGACTACGGCCTCCCCCGCGACCAAAACCACGACCTCCACGACCGTGTCCTCTCCCTCAATTATGTTGGACAAACATCACTTTATCGTCCTTGATAGTCGCCTTGGTTTGTAAGGCCTCCTTGAGTGGCTCGTTCTTCTTCTTTTTTTTGCGTTGTCCATGTGCCTCAAGAGAACCAGCAAGTTCATCGACAGTCATATTTTCCAAATTCTTGGACTCCACAATGGCGCATACTACGTTCTCGAAATTTTCAGTCAACCCGCACGTCAGTTAGGGTTTCTCCATTGTGTTTGAGTTGATTTACGACCGTTTGCACACGCGTGATATAATCTGATACTCCTTCCGTTTCTTTCATCTTCATGGCCTGCAACTCGCCTCGTAAGGTTTGAATCCTCACTTGTTTAACTCGGACAGCACCTTTGAAGACTTTTTGCAGAGTCTCCAAGATTCCTTCGAGGTTACCGCACCAGAAATTTTCTGAAAATCCGAGTCGTCGACTGCTTGGAATAAGAGGTAGAGAGCGGTCTTGTTTTTCATGCGTGTCTCTTTCAATACGTTCAACTGGTTTGCCGTCCACCTAGCGGTAGATTCCGGCTCCTCATAACCGTCCTCGACTACTTCACATGCATCTTGTGCACCGAGCAACGCACGCATTTGGATGCTCCAATTCTCGTAGTTTGACTTCGTGAGTCGTGGAAGCCGAATCTGCCCTAGTAACGTACTACCATAACCCGTCATTCGCTCTGATACCAATTTGTTGGAATAATCTCATAAAATTCAAATTTTAATGGAGGAAAAAATAAGAATTATTCTCAATATTTCTTAATACTTGTTTTTGTTTCTATTTTTTTTTTCTCTTACTTTCTTCATCTTACAAATGAAATAAGCTCATATTTATAGGCTAGGTAATTCATACATACATGAATCACATTAAACTCTCACATTAACTTTTCATTAATATCAAGTTCATGAATCATATTCCCTATATGAACTTGACATTTCACACTCATACATTGAATTCAATAAAACATGAACCTAAAACATAATTTAATAAAACATATTAATTAAGTTTATATTTCAACAATTCCAACATACGAGCCACCGATATACCTCCTGAATAGCCGTAACTCTCCACAAACACAACACTCATTCTTCTCGCGCGACCTCACCAAATTGCTACCTATCTTCCATATCTCCACCACCCATGTCATCGGCACAGGAGAAAAGATAATGTTCAGGCTCGACAACTGGTCAGCTATGGGGGTATGGAAGGATAGATAACACATTCTCTTCTCATATGCCCAGCAACATGATACCACTATTCGACAAATAATGCTTCACAATAGAGAAATCACATTACTACAAGACCTGTCGGGACCCGCAGAAATCCAGCTAGAAGAAGTATCCAGAGAATTAAATAACATCTCACTATTCGATGCCCCTGATTCTGTCTTGTGGGGATGGACAACAAACGACGAATTTTCAACCAGTTCAGCATACGAATTCATGCAAGACACGGGTGTGGTAACAGAATTTGGGCAGGAAATTTGGAAGATGAAGTTACCGGAGAAGATCAGAGTCTTCGCCTGGTTAGTCATTCATGACCTAATACTAACGTAGGAAAATCTAATAAAAAGATGCTGGCCAACGGGTGACAGATTTGTATACTGCGGAACAACAACAGAATCGACGACACACCTATTCCTCCAATGCCAAGTCATGCAACCTCTCAGACAAAGAAGGATACATACCACAACAGGACAAGGCCAAACTCCATCGATACTAGAGGTCCGGTGGAATGAAAGGGTATTTAAAAGTTTAAAACAAAGGATCATAAGGTTATATGGGATAGGAAATGGCGGAGCTTTTGCTGGGCGATATGGAGACATCGCAACGACATCATATTCGAAGCCTCGTCCGTAAGAATGCCGTGACTGGAAGAAACAATAACTTAATTCTGCAGCGAATGGAGCCGGTTATAGCTTAACTGAAAGCAACTGGCAGCCCATAGAGGATCATAATTTAATAGAATAGAATAGATTAGGAAGCTAAGAAGTTAGGGTTAGATACAAAATTATATTTTGGCTGGAACTGAATGTAAGAGTACGTGTATATAAACTTGCAAAATTTTAATGAAATAAGGGTTCACACCCTAATTTCCCCTAAAAAAACACTTGTCATTATCATGAAAAAGAACTTACCGACCTGCTGGTAATTGATAGATTTCTATTTATCATCCACTTATATTATTATTTTGTAACATCTGAATTCCAAATTAAAGAAAAAACATATTAGTAAATAACTCAAAATCAATAAAGAACAAATAATGACCGAATACCAATTTGATATTCTTTCAAAACAAAATTAAATTAAATTATAATTATTAGTGATTTTTTTTTTTTTTGAAGCCAAACGAAGAAGATAATCCCTCGTATTATATAATTTTCGAAGACTTTATTATTCAAAATGGGCCTCAAGTCCTTGGAAACGTGGAGCCAGGTCGAAGATCTATATGGTTTTAGAAGTACTCCTTGTGGAAGTTGAATCGTGTGGAGGTCATGCTGCTCATCTCATATGATAATTTTCTCAACTCTTTTGCCAAACCAGATGTACCGCAGTAAAATACTCCTAACAAAAAATATATATATTAACTGAATAAAGTGGAATTTCTCATATTTGCATTAAAATGTACAAGATATTTTTGGTTTCTTAAACTAATTAATTATAATTATTTCGAATAAGCTCAAACTGGATCTTACAATATTGCTATTACCTATAGTTTTGTTGGGGTGTTTGGTCGCCACTTTGGAGAAAACATCCTTCCATCTCGGCCTTGCGAAATGTGTCCGCACCTAAGAAATTATTAGTTAATGCTCAAATTTTGCATGATCAAATAAATATATTATGAAAAGGGTCGATATGGAAAATGAAAAAAAAAATCCTAATGTTTGTCGAGTTTACACACCGGTACTCCCGAGACAATATCCACACCATGCTTAGCATGATGCATTGCTTGCAGCAATGCGAGGAAGGTACTCCTAGCATCTCTTTCCTCGTATACACTCGTCAAATAGTTGTGCAATTCAATGACACCCTTTTTATCCATAGCGGCAACTTCATTCATGACTCCTTTGAACCATTCGAAAGAATTAGGATCTCTTGTAACCCAATAGAAATATGCATCTGGCGTTCTACATACACCCTTCTTGGTACCATCTTGATCGGTCTTCACACAAAAACATGCATTGTCGAGATTAGATTGTAAAATATGTATTAACTTAAAACACCGAGTTGTGTGATTTTTACCGGTTGATCCTCCGAGAATCTTGTTTTGTTGAGTAGATCCCTCAGAATGCTTACAAAAGGTGTTGCTCCAATTCCAAGCCCCACGAGGAGAAGAACATCATAGTTTCGGTAGTCTTGAGCAGGTGCTCCACATGGCCCATCTATGACTAATTTTGGCAAGCTGCATCAGAAAAACAACCCATTGGATACATTCAATTATGCAAGGTTACGTCAATAGCACGTGGCAACTAAATAAAAAAAATATCCAAAAAGACTTAAGACCACAATGGGAAATAATGTGGGCGGCGACATCATGGGAAATTTGGAAACAACGTAATAATAGAATCTTCGGGGACGACAAAAAAGGACCGATAACGTTAGCCCAAAAAGCAATGACGGAAGCTCAAAAATGGCGCAAAGTTTTGCTTCGACCCACAAGAGCTATCCATGATCCGTAGCACACCAAGACGCGGGGTGAGCCACTGGAGGGGCCTTTCGTTTATATTATCGTAGCTAGTTTTTTCTATTGTAAATTTGTACATATCTTTTTCTTATTTATAAAAAGCGAAGAATACCTTTGGTATTCATTCAAAAAAGGTTACGTCAATAGAAAAGTCTTGTTATGTTTAATGTGTATTGCTTTTTAAGGAAATATTTTTAGTGTTACAAAATGAAGTATGACTTTGACCTTCTAGATTCCAAGGAAGGCTCAGATTCGGACCTAGCGGTAGAAACTGAGACATATTTGTCGACAAATATGCGCATCAACTCCCGTGTCCAATCTCCCGCAGCTTTAATGTGTACACTCAATACTTCATCACTCGGAGCCGAAGTAATAGAGAAAGGATGCCTATCAACAATAAAAACGAATTGTGAAAAAAAAAGTAATTAATTAAAAAATTTGCTATTAAAAATTCTGATAAATTGGACAAAGTTAAGAATAAGATGGCATGCACGAACCATTCAAAAGGGGATATGTGGGCGCATTGAAGAAATACATATTGTCCGCTTCTATAACGGAATCCTTGAGGCTTTGCTATCGTTAGTGTCAACACGTTTCCAGGCAATAATGACACCTGCAAATGAACAAAAACAACTCAAAGCTGTAAAACTTTTCACTGCGAGAATTAATTAACCAAACTTATCGAACCTTTAAAATTTTGGCAGAATACTTGGATCGGAATGTTCCTAGAATCCTTTCACCCAAGTAGAGGAGCAATGGTATGGAAATATACATCCATGTCTAGCAATTCATTAATCAAATTTTTTTTTTCAATCTCGGTACAACTTATAAACCCTAGAATCTCAAATCATTTATATTACCGTTTTCTGGTACCAGTTATGGGTGAGGTAGAGATAGTATCCGTGGACAAGTAGAAGGACATAAACAAGCATGAGAAGGTGGTGTGAAAACCAAAACGCATTGAATCCAGCCATTCGGTTGAAAGGAAATGGCAACTTGGTACCGTTCTTTCGGAATGGGCGTGAGGCGAGAGTAAATACAACCAACATTAAGATCACCATGAGAATACCAGTCACCCCCTCCACGCCTTTGATGAAGTCTAAGTACGTTGGTTTTTTGTGGCCAAAGTATTGAGCAATCAAGCCATACTTCTCTGGACTCGAGACGAGGATGCGAGGGAAATCACACGCTAAGTGGTTCCCTACGTGTACGATTGCACCGATGACAATAGCCGCCGCTATCATCTGCGGTAAAGTTTATAGAACCAACCATTCAATTTCAGAAATAAATTGATCCATTTGTTTAATTTTTTTTTTATTAGGATCGATTTGTTTAATTAACACGGAAGATCTAATTATAATTGACTTACTAAAAGTTATGTATATTTTTACTTAAAATACGTAAATACAATTGTTTCTATTTATGAAGGTTTGAGAAAATATAATGCAACCTATTTTTATTTTTTAACTTGGTCAGCAAGCAATTTGCTTTTTTTTTTTTGTAAATAATGAAGTTGGCTCAGAGTTCAACATTCATTTTATTATATTAACAGTTTGTTTCTATTAATATAATACAATTGTTTATTTTTTTTATTTTTTTGTGGATTCCAGTACATTGTAGAATAATATTTTCTTTTTTATTAAGGAAGTAGAAAAGTATTTTCATACATATATATAGTTTGAACATTAGCTATATTTCTTCAAGTTTTTAGAAATGGTCAAAAACTCAAAATAACGTTAAATTCATTTTCCTGCTAAAAATTATTTCGGGCCTGAGACTGACTGGTATTATTAATTTTCTTTTCATATGTTCGTTTAATAATATTTTTTCAAGAGTGAGTCGTCGTGACTTCACGACCTGTAATAGTACCATAGAGGACAGGTACCAGTCATGACTTAAGACGACTCAATCTCCACCATTCGTGCTTTCTAACAAGTAGCTAATTAATTATACTTCGAATTGTCTCATGCCCCCCCACTAATTAATGACCATAATATTAGGCATGTCTACTCGAAAGTTTATTAGAGCATCGTGGACATGGACTAAATGTTAAAATTAATGAAAAAATAAATAGCTCATTTGTGTAAGGAGTTTTGTGCCGTACTATGTGGAACGATATGTTGTCATCAAAGGGGATTGCATAACGTAGCCGCGTGGAGCGAAGCCACGTCAACGTGTTTCGGCAAACAGGAAACAACACCAGACTCATGTTGAACTTCAGCGTCTCCGCCGCGCCTTTGGCAGTCGTCAGACAATATCCCATAACCTAGTAACGTGTCGTCAATATGTCAGAATATGAATTATTATATTGAATCAGTACAAAACATATATATTACCTGAAACGCGGCACTGTTCTTGTACTGAGTGAACTTCCATCCAAACAATGTAGCCATCACGGCCAACCAGAGCACGATCACCCAAGCCTGACGCTTATTCTCCGTAACCGCAGCCCAACAATTTGAAGCAGACCTAAAAATTGACCATATCTGATGTTTGCAGTTCGACACGATCCTTCCACCGCTAGGAGGCCCAGTATCGTCACCAAAGACATGACCACTGGCAGTACTGAGATTTCGGCTACATGTCGTGCTGCTTATTGTGCTTATTGGACGGCTATAGAAAGAGTCTTTTTGCAACAGGATCGCCTCGAGCTGCTCTAACTGCCACATTTTAATGAGATTATAATTATAATGTTATCTTGAGTAACGAATAGTAATTTAAACTATTTACATAGTTAGAAATTTTATGATTTTTGTTTGGAATAGGACCTCGATGTAGCCTAGATTTTCAGGATCGAGTTCTTCCATGATCATAGCAGCGAATTCATGTGATTTCTCTTTTAGTTGTGTTAGGTGGTTTGCAGAAGCACTGAGACATATCAACTGAGTGAAAGAAATGAATAATTAATATTGATTTAACTATGAAATAGAATTAGACAACAAAAAATATTATGGCAATAGATGAGCACCGAATTTTTTTTTACAAACTTACTTCTTGAACATCCTCTTTACTTATCCTCCCATCGGTATTTGTATCCACCCTGCAATGGCAATTTATATATATTAGTCCCAGCCAATGTTATAAAATAAGAAGAATCATAAATTATGTGTAAACAAGTACATGTCAAAGAAGATTTGAAGACGCGCATCAAAGCTCTGATCTGAAATTTTGAGCCAAAACTCATGAAGTTCCTCCTTTGTTATCCTTTGCATATTCAGTTGTTGTTGTCTCGCCAGTGCATCAAATATTCCGACCGCAAATTCCTTCGAATCCACCATCCCTTTGCGGATACATTATGTTATAGAAAAAGCAATATATATGTTTAGTTTAAGCCATTAAGGGAAATCATATATTACCTATACATTCACCGAAATCATCACGGGATAGTAAACCATCTTTGGAAAGTGAATCAAAATGTTCTTCAACCTTTTGCCACAGATCATTTTGGTGAGCCGGCCCATGCACCGCTCGATTAATGAATCTAAGACCCTTGAGTGCATGCCTTGCCCCAGACTGGGTCCGATCAACATGCTCCAATGACAAAGAATTGAACCGTTTTATGGCCCGTGCTGGGATTGAATTGCACGGAACGATGTCAGTCATGACAAGGGAGTCGGGTTTGTTGAACTCGAGTGTGATTTCGACGAGTTCATTGTCGGTTGATTCCTCATCAGGCATGTCTATGACACGGTGGGGCGCCACGTGAGGAATGCTCGTTCTGGAAGGTGAGCTCCACATGATACTATCTTATTTTTGTTATTTTAATTTCTGCTTTCTTTGGTTTAGAGGTTTGAAGGGGGAGAAAGGAGGGTATTTATAAGAAGCAAAGAAGTCGACTATATATTTTAGGAGAGAAAGATACAGTTACTATATATTCTAGGGATGGAGTAGATATGGTTTAGGGTAAACTTCAGGTAAATTTATAGGAAAATGTTGGATATACCTTGGTCTCTCGCGAAAATCTTGATGACGTAAATATGATTTAACGCATTAAGAATTAATATATAATTCATGATTTAACATCTTAATTTTAAGTTCAATCATAAATTAAGATAATCAAACAATAAATTAAAATATTAAATCATGTCTTTATGTGTTAATTTGTAAGATATTAAATTATATTCACATCATCAAAAAATTTGAAATAGAGTATTAGGAGATATACATCGCTACTCAAACTTATATATATGATACATTTGTTTGTATATGCTAGCCAGTTGGCTAAAATGAAATAATATTTTTTATGTATTTATTAATAAATCAACCTTACTTAGTTAACTAAATAAACAACTCAAGGTTCAATTAGAACATCGAACATTGACCCATTTCCTAATCTGATGGCATGATATAGAAAATCAAGAAGTCTCTACTTTTAAATGTCAAGAGTTAGGGAAAATATACTTTGGCCCCCAAACTCATTCCATCACAATTGATGAGGTGACAAAAAAAAAATTTAATTAGTATTATTAATTGATATAATTAATTGTTAATTGACATGTTTAATTGACAAGTTAATATTTTAATATGTTGATATTATTTAATGTTAATTAATGTGTTAATTTAATTAAACGATTAATTAAATTGCTAATTGAATCAATTAACGATATTAATCACCCTATTTAGTTTCTTCTTTCTATCTCATCAAAAGGGATGGAGTGAGTTTTGGGGGTAGGGATGTCAATGGGTCGGGTAAAACCCGAACCCGCGGGTACCCGAACCGAACGGGGCGGGTAATACCCGAAACAAATACACGCGGGTCGGGTATTACCCGGAAAAAAATACCCGCTCCGGGTTCTGGTACGGGGGTAAAATTTTACCCGCGGGTATACCCGAATCCGAAAAAATACCCGAACCCGAACCCGAGAAATACCCGAAAAATATCCGAAAATACTCAATGATATGAAAATTTGTGGTGTTTTATGGATTAATTATTTGTAATATTTGTATTTATAACGTATTTTGTACAAGTTGTTTATTTTATGTATACAAAATTGTTGGTTATTTTACGTATTTGTATAATAATTTATAATTTTTTTATTTTTTTATTTTGTATTGATAATTTTCAGGTAACGGGTTCGGGTATACCCGTTACCCGCGGGTTCAGGTTCGGGTATGGTTTTTTACCCGCGGGTATTTTGGGTTCGGGTTCGGGTTCGGGTAATACCCGAAAATTCGGATTCGGGTATGGGGGAGGCTTACCGAACCCGACCCGCCCCGTTGACATCCCTATTTGGGGGGCTGAATATTTAACCCCCGAGAGTTAAGACTTGGTCGAAACCAGTTTGCTCCTTAAAATATATCAAAACCAGCATTGTCTTGCAACACTTTGACAGTGTTTCTAAATTTATGTATTAATCAAAATTAAAAACAATAGAAATAAGACATAAAAGCCTACTACTCATATTTTTCTCAAAATAAATAAAATATAGTTCCAACAAATTATAATAGTTTCAAAAAAATTATAAGATCAATGAAATAATAAATAAGAAAATGATGTACGCAATAAAATTTAATAATTTTATATATCAACTCAACTAAATGAGGCAACATCATGTGCATTTCATACAATAGAAAATGTATGATAAAAATATGGTAGAGAGAGAGAATCTATTGTCCTTAACATTGGCGATTCTGGGAGCGAAATATTTATTTGAATATAATTTTAAAAAAAATAAGTAAGAGAGAGAGAATTTATTGCACTTATTTTTTTCAAGTTATCTTTCTACGAGTTGTCAGTAAATTCATAACCTAATTGGTTAAGTGTGAGATACTAAAAATCATATGATGTAAGAGATTGTGGGTTCGATCTTCATTGATATCAATGGATTAAGGACATATGATCCTTCACCATTTATTATCAAAAAAAACTTTCTAGAATTTAAAATTCTGGAAAATAAAAGTTTTGGCATTATTTAGTTTATAAGGAGAATATATATTTGTCTTTGATAATACAAAAAATAGATGTAGGACTTTCGACCCTATTCTATTATTTTTGAAAATAAAAGATACTTTAGAATAAGACATTAGAATTATGTCTCGTCTTTATGAGCAAATTTTTCAATGAAATCTACATACCTCAATTTCTCAAAAAAAAAACTCATTTTTCACTTAGATCATAGTCAATTCATTTATTCTCTCCCATAAAAAAGGAGAGTTCTATCATACATCATTTTTATTTATGATACGCAATTTTTCAAGAATATTTTAAATAATTCTCATTTAATAAGTATTTAAGATAATTTTTCAAGTATATTTATCAATGAATGATGAGCCAAATAGAAAATTTGAATTGTTCATTAGAAAAAACTATCCATAAAAAAAAGAATTTATTGTATACCTTTTAAATACCCAAAAATATCTTCTTAAAAAGATGTACGATAGAACTCTCCAAAAAAAATATTCTACTTTGCCCCCTTTTTTCCCTCCACTTAAGTGATGACATCGTCCAACTCAGTTAACATTTTAATCAACTAGATGAATTAACGATTAATATATAATTATAAAAAAATATGTTATCAAAGTTTCTCTCAATTAATTATTAATTATAAAAATTTAAAATTATGAACTAATCATTAATTGTAATTAATAATTATGATGTTATTTACTCACGATAACATCATGATAATATAAATTTATATACATGTATGACCCCCCAAAAAACTATATCACGATAACACTTTGATAACATTTTAGTCATCTAGATGGGAAGAAGAGGAATATAAGATAAGGCCTAAATAAAATTCGGTCAATACCATCTTGTTTGTGATTACGTGTGCGGTGTGCTAATGAAAAATATCGACTCACATTACACATGATGTCATCTGACCATCGTTCTCATTTAATCGCTTTTTTGCAAAATTTATATACATACATGTATGAGTCTATGACCCCCCAAAAAACTAAGACAAATTCAACGTAACGCTTGAGGACTCCAAACCAACAAGTTACTACGTGCCCACCTAGATGACTTTCTTGTCAAGAGTTTATCAAACTAAGACAAATTCAACGTAACGCTATATTGGAATCTCTAGGGTTGCTTTCCATGTTGTGAGAGACCTAAATATATTTGTTGCAAACTTGCAATGGAACATGTAATATAGTAAACAATGAGTAATGATACAGGCATGATATATGACCTAAATATATTTGTCACGTGACAGCTGCATTAAAGTTGTGTAAAAACTACAGTCAATCGGCAACTGCCACGTGGCAGTTGTGGTCAATTCGTGATCATATATTCATGACCTGAATCATTACTCGTAAACAATGGCTATTGGCTAATATCGTCATCTATGTGGAAAATGACCTCTAAACAATTCTTCAAGAATAATTTAGATCACGATTACCATTATGTTAGGTAGAAACATATATTACTAAACATATCAGAAGATTCGAGAAAGTCATCTAGGTGAATTGTAAGCGAATAAGTATCATCATTCATCACTCTATTTTATAAAAATTTCACGATATTTTATATGATAAAATATATAAACCATTCATTAATTATCGTTTAAATATTGTACGATATTTTATATAAATTGACGAGTGCTTTTCGGTGTTTTTTTTTTAGGTCCGGATTTATAAAATCAGGTGGTGTTTTTTTTTTCCCCTGACACACCCATTTTCTCTCCCTTTCACACATATATTCAAAAAATATTTTCTATATAATCTAATATTATTATAAATAATATTTATTTTATATCATTATATTATTATTATAAATTGAAAAATATAATATAATCTGTTTTTTTATATTATTGTATTATTAATATAATACCAATACAAAAATATTTTTTTAATAAAATTCGATTATTTATATGTTTTTCATAATATAATCAATTTAATATCAACATCAATATTAATTTTTAATACAAATTAAATTAATTTTCGAATATTATTCTAATACAAAAAAAATACGCCTCAAACAGTCAAAAATAAAATAACAAATATTATTAATATAACTATATAATATTAATATAATATAAATATTAAAATATTATATTAAATACTACATTTCCCGCTAAAATTACTATTTGATATGATATAATATTAATATTAATTATATAATATAAATATAAATTATTTAATATAAATATAACATAATATAACAAAATATGATAAATCAAATAGTACATTTCCAGCTCTAAAAGTACAATTATATAATATAATGTAATATTAAATACTACATTCCCCGCTCAAATTAGTAATTGATGTGACATAATATTATTAATTTAATATTAATAATATAATAATATTATAGTAATATAAATAATATAATACGATATATTAATTAGTACATTTCCCTCTAAAAAAGTGCAATCATTTAATGTAATATAATATAATATTGAATAATACATTCCCCACCCAAATAACTATTTGACTGGATATAATATTAATTTTTATTATATAATATTAATATTAATATTAATTTTATAATATTAAATTATTAAATTATTAATATAAATAATACAATATGATATGATATGTTAAATATTATATTTTCCTTTCTAAAAGTACAATAATATAATGTAACATTATATAATATTGAATAATATATTTTCCGCTCAAATTAATATGTGAATTGATATGTTAAATGGGTCATTTTCTGCTCAAAAAGTACTATCAAGTAGTACATTTTTTTTTTTAACATTTCTATATTAATATATCACAAATAATGTTACAATATAAATACTAATAAAATTATATTATATTATATTGAATAATACATTTGCCGCAAAAATATTATGTGGCCGGTGAAATATGTACATTTCAGTGTGAAAATGGATCATTTCCCGCTCAAAAAGTACGATAATGTAATTTAAGATATTCTTTTAGTTTTTTAATATTCAATATCACAAATAATACTATAATATTAATATTATTATTCATAATATTATGATATAAAATACTTCCTTTCCCCAAACCCTAAAATCCTAAATCAAAAATGGGCCATTTCCCGATCAAAAAGTACTCTCGAGTAGTACAAATTAATTTTTTTAATCAATTTTATATTAATATATCACAAAATAATAGTATAATATAAATATTATTAAAATAATATTATTGTTGGAATTCGCCCGACCCCGGGCCCGCGCAGCGGATATGAAGGTCCGGTCCGGTTCCCTAAATCCAGGATCACGCCATGACTTCGAGGGTACGATGCAAAGTAGGATAGACGATTACCAGCGTGAAATTGATCACGCACGAAGGGTCGATCGCTCTTCCTTCTTTCTCCGGTCACGTTGGTGACTAGCACGTGCGTCCCATACCACACGTCTCCCACCGTCTTGACGCTCCTCCGGTTGTCTCCGTGCGTTCCACGTCCAAGCGCTTCCACCGTCTTTGACCGTTCTTTCTCTCCCTCGAGTTGATCACATTCGAAGAGCCACAAGTGTCGCTCCTCTACTTGTATCTGTTGGGTATCGGCGTCACTACCGAGCCCCGCGCAGCGGATTGAGAGGCCCGGTTCGACCCGATCCCGAGGACCACGTCAACGACTCGATCGTACGAATCATGAAATGCAACTAAACCTATGAAATTAATTCTTAATTCATAGAGAATCATACCACGTGAAATTGATCACGGTGAAGGGTTGATCCTCGCGTAGTTGCTTTGCTCTTTGCTTCGATCCCGGCGACACGCACGTCCCACGCCCGCGCGATTCGACACCTTGTCCAAAGCACCGATTTGTCGTATACAACCGGATTTTATCCGGTTTGTCTCCGACCTTGCTCGACCTTGCTCTCGTTAGATCACAGTCCAGAATATCAGATGAGATTCCTCTACTCGTATCCACCTCAAGCTTTTCGTCTTTCGGTTGCGATGAATTCCCCTAAAATTCACCACAAAACTTGCTCAAAATTCACAACTTGTCCAACAAGTTTTATCTCTTTCTCTCAAGCTCTAGATCTAGTGTCAATGGAGATTAATCACCAGGAAAGAGGAAGGTTTCTTACAGATCTTATATTAAGATCTGAATTTATGAGTATTAATGAGTATCAAAAACTGCTAATCCAGAATTCGGATCACTGTGCGTCATGACGCACGATATGGTGCGTCATGACACACAAGTCACATTTACTTGGATATAGCCGTTACACAGTGTACCGTCATGACGCACGATAACGTCCGTCAGGACGCACCACCGTCATGACGCACAACTTGGTGCGTCGTGACGGTATACTCACAGATTGGCTTTCTCAGAATTACTCTACTGTGCGTCATGACGCACAATATGATGCGTCATGACGCATCATGTAATTTCTGCCAGATTTGCATAATCTTATTATGCATCCAATCTTTCCGACTAACACGTATGTTTGTCTACACTCATTTGTACATTCAACTAGTTGATCTGTAACTGTATTTCCTTCAGTCTCCCACTCAGTTCAAGATCCAACTAAAGAAAGTACTAGCGTACATCTCATGTACACATAACCTCAGAGATTGAAATTTAAGCCCGAAATAAGACAGCTCTATGTGTGACCGCGTAGGTTCGTATCAAGCAATGGTAATAAACTTATGCCTAAGTTTACGGGCTCATGAGAGGGATCTAGGTAGAAATCCATCATAGCTTTCCCACGTTGAAAACGAAAATGATTGTGATCATTTATACCCATCTCGAACGGTGGTGTTTAGTTCTCTTGTTCAAGATATCCGTCAATCAAAAGGCACGGTACGGTGATAGTCATCCTTATAATTTGATTGACTAAACTTATTGTCTCGATACCGAATTGAATCAACAAACACAATCGATATTAACAATTAATATCATTGACTCTGGCCAGAGATTTCGCTGATCAATTCATCGATAGGCCTAAGGGATATCTCTTTCTCTCGAAAGGAACAATTTCTATCTTGATGACTCACATCAAATTCCGTGTTTCAGATAATACCCGATCATAATCCCATGACCATCATGTTACAGATAGTAGAAGATTATATCTAAGCATTATGTTACGCACGAAAAATGATCCATGATCATCTCAAGTGTGAAGAACTAAGACCCCATTCGTTACGATTCCATCTACAATGACTAAACCATGTCATGGTATCGCACTTTTGGTCAAGTCACAATATGCATAACCTAATGCATATCCATATTCCCAATTTGACAAACTCTTTGTCCTATGATTAGCAAAACATAATCATCACCTCGGCGAATATGCTAGTGTACATGTTAGTCTATTATCTTATAATAGATATACTTATCACATAAGTATCCTAATCATGACTAGGGACGTTTTTGAAATATAACTTTTGAAATGTGACGGTTTTACTTAACATGATCACGTATCACGTAGACGCTCACACAAGTCATAAATCAAGGTTCGTGTAATCAAATTACACAACCACGCACAAGTTTTCATATAAGAGATAAATGCAAATGAAATAAAATTTTTGAAATTGCATTAATATAAGCATAAGTCTTGGGTGATACATCGTCTACAACAAATAACATATCATAACAACTATTATTTTAGATAACTACAAACCAACTTACTCCTCTAGGTATCTCAAACATATAGTTCTAGCATGACGATCATGCTTCGCAATTGGAAGAGGCTTCGTAAACGGATCCGCCACATTCTCGTCAGTATCAATCTTCAAAATCACAACATCCTGCCTCTGTAAAATCTCACGAATCAAGTGGAATTTACGCAGGATGTGTTTGGAGCGATGATGTGATCTCGGTTCCTTGGCCTGTGCTATTGCTCCCGTATTGTCACAATACACAGCCACGGGTTCCGAGATGCTCGGCACAACACCAAGTTCGGTCACGAACTTCTTGACCCAAACCGCCTCCTTTGCGGCTTCTGAAGCAGCGATGTATTCTGCTTCCGTCGTAGAGTCAGCAACTGTCGGTTGTTTGGAACTCTTCCATATAACCGTGCCACCGTTCAAGCAAAACACATACCCGCTTTGTGATCTAAAATCATCGGTACATGTTTGGAAACTGGCATCGGTGTAACCCTTTACAACCAATCAATTTCCCTCGCCACCATACACTAGAAACTGATCGTTAGTTCTTCTCAAGTACTTAAGGATAGTTTTAACGGCTTGCCAATGCGGATCACCTGGATTCGATTGGTAACGTGATAAGACGCTTAATGCATACGATACATCAGGTCTCGTACAGATCATGGCATACATGATAGATCCCACAGCCCAAGCATATGGAACCTTATCCATGTTATTTTTCTCTTCGCTCGATGTCGGACATTGAGCTTTCGAAAAATTCATACCACTCGACATGGGGAGAAACCCTTTCTTAGAGTTTTGCATGAAAAACATTTTCAGCACTTTGTCGATGTACGTACTCTGACTTAGGCCGAGGAGTTTCTTGGATCTATTTCTATAGATCCTCACGCCTAAAATATAGGCAGCCTCTCCTAAATCTTTCATAGCGAAACGAGTATTCAAATACTTTTTAACATCCGATAACATCGGAATGTCGTTTCCTATGATCAATATATCGTCCACATAAAAAACAAGAAATACTATGCGGCTCCCACTAACCTTCTTGAAGGGGAATATCCCCGACCCCGGGCCCGCGCAGCGGAATGAAGGCCCGGTCCGGTTCCCCGATTCCCGAGATCACGCCACGACTTCGAGGGTACGATGCAATTAGAAGGATAGATCTATACCAGTGCCAAATTGATGGCACACGAAGGGTTGATCGCCGCCTTCTATTTCCTGTCACGTTGGTGACAATCCGCGCGTCCCACACCACGCGTCCTTCACCAATTGTTTGCTACGCCGGTTCACTCGACTTCGTCCTCGTGCGTCCAAGCGTTTCCACCGTCTTTCTTACTCAAGTCGATCACAATCGAAGAGTCACAAACGTCACTCCTCTACTTGTATCCACGGTGATTCGTAAGACGTCGGTCGCGGATGCACCTGCCTAGACGATGCACCGGCGAACTTGCTCGATCTAATCGATTCTCTATCACTCTCTCTCTTCGCACCTTTTCACTCACGAAAGATCAAATCTGAATTTGCTCTTTCTCTTAGTGTCTTTGGCAGAATGATTACTTAGTTAAGATGAGAGAGAAAATCATATTTATATCTAATAGGATCAGGATTAACCAAAAGGCATGTATATCCAATATACACCCTTTCACACAGAAAACTGCATGAACCTGTTCAGTATTCTGTCCAGACGAAATTGAAAAATTTCTCTGACAGAAACTCAATCAACAAGAAAGTTGTAGATAATCTGATTATCTACACAACCCAATTTGGCCCAGCCCAATTGGAGTTCGTATACAAAAGTTATGACTGTTTTACTAACTGTATGTCATACTGTTGCACCCTTTCGGTATTTCACATAAACGACACTTATACTTCGTTCATATGAAATATATTTCTTCATGAAGGTTGTAGATAATCTCATTATCTATCTAACTCAATTTGAACCATTCAAATCGGATTTTCCCACTGAAAGTTATGCCCACGAATGTACGCCTACATTCGTTTATCCTTGTATACACTTTTACGGTCGATCCTGAAACTGTATTTCCTTCAGTCTCCCACTCAATTTCAGATCTACCTAAAAAGGTACTCATGCATATCCAATATGCACGATTTTAGAGAATATAGCTCGCGTATCAAATACCAAGCTATGCACATCCTATGTGCCAATTTTATGATCAAGCCCGACTTAGTACGACTCGTTGTGTGACTATGTAGGTTCGATTAACGATGGCAGTAGGTTGTTTCCAATGCCTACA
Organism: Luzula sylvatica; assembly: GCA_946800325.1. NCBI lineage: Eukaryota > Viridiplantae > Streptophyta > Magnoliopsida > Poales > Juncaceae > Luzula > Luzula sylvatica. The sequence continues at coordinate 54,109,395 of OX326960.1, read as the reverse complement.
AGCTCATGAGCGGGATCTAGTCACTCCATCATAGCTACCCATGTTAAACGAATAATGATTGTGATCATTGTGCCTATCTCGAATAGCGGTTACTAGTTCTCTTGTTTGCGATATCCGTTAATCAAAAGGCATGGTAATAGTCATCCTTATAATTTGATTAACTACACTTATTCCCCGATTCCGAGTTGAATTAACAAATTTCAATCGATATTAACCATTAATATCATTGACTGCGGCCGCAGATTTCGTTAATCGACTCATCGAGCGGCGCCTAAGAGATATCTCTTCCTTTCGAAATAAACAATTCCTATCTTGGAGACTCACATTGAATTTCGTGTTTCGGACAATACCCAATGATGACCCTTTTAACTCCCTGTTACGGTGAGCGTAAGATCATATCAAAGCATTGTGTTACGCACGTAACGCAATCAATGATCCCCTCAAGTTTGAAGAACCTAAAACCCCATCCGTCGCAAGTCTATCTTTAATGACTAAACCATGTCATGGTCTCGCGGCTTCGGTCATATCCAATACATGTAACCTAACATATATCTACGTTCCCGATTCGACAAACACCTGGTCCCATGATTAGCAAAACATAATCATCTCCTCGGCAAACGTACTAGTGTACGCGTTCAGTCTATTATCTAATAATAGAAATGCTTCTCTCTTAAGCAAGCTGATCCGCGACTAGGGATGTTTAGAAATGACACTTTAAGTGTGACGGTTTCGCTGCACATAGTCCTCAACCATGTCGACGTCCACACAAGTTCAAATCAAGGTTCATGTAATCATATTACACAACCCCGCACACAGTTTTCATATAAGATAGATGCAAAAATGAATGATGTTAAAATTCTGAAATTGCATTACTATAAGATAAGTTTGGGGTGATACAACGTTTACTAATCTATTAGACTAATCTCGTTCTACGAAACTATCATTTTAGATAACTAACTACTCTCTTCCTCCTCTAGGTATCTCAAACCTATAGCTTTCGCATGATAATCGTGCTTAGCTTGCGAGAGTGGCTTAGTAAACGGGTCCGCAACATTCCTGTCAGTATCAATCTTCTCAATGATCACATCCTTCCTTTGCAAAATCTCACGGATCAAGTGAAATTTTCTGAGTATGTGCTTGGAGCGGTGATGTGCCCTCGGTTCCTTGGACTGTGCTATTGCGCCCGTATTGTCGCAATACACAACTACAGGTTCCGAGATGCTCGGGACTACACCAAGCTCCGACACAAATTTCTTGATCCAAACCGCCTCCTTTGCCGCTTCGGAAGCCGCAATATACTCTGATTCAGTTGTAGAGTCTGCTATCGTGGGTTGTTTGGAACTCTTCCAAACTACCGCTCCACCATTTAGACAAAACACGTATCCGCTTTGTGATCGAAAGTCATCGACACATGTTTGGAAACTGGCGTCGGTATTTCCATTGATGACCAACCCGGATGTCTTTCCACCATAAATTAGAAATTGATCCTTAGTTCTTCGTAAGTACTTAAGGATGTTCTTAACCGCGATCCAATGCATATCCCCTGGATTAGATTGGTAACGCGAAACGACGCTCAATGCATACGACACATCGGGGCGCGTACAAATCATGGCATACATAATTGATCCAACCGCCGAAGCATATGGAACAATACTCATCGCATTCTTATCTTCGCTTGATGTCGGACATTGAGCTTTAGAATACGATATGCCACTCGACATTGGAAGAAGTCCTTTCTTCGAATTTTGCATTGAAAACCGTTTCAACACTTTGTCGATGTACGTGCTTTGACTCAAGCCGAGTAACTTCTTGGATCTATCTCTATAAATCCTCACGCCTAATATATAGGCGGCCTCGCCCAAATCTTTCATAGCGAAACGAGTATTTAAATACTTCTTAACATCCGTAAGCATCGGAATGTCGTTTCCTATGATCAAAATGTCGTCTACATATAGTACAAGAAATACTACACGGCTCCCACTAACCTTCTTGTATACACAAGGTTCTTCTACGTTTTTCACGAAATTATATTCGCGTATAACTTCATCGAAACGTATATTCCAACTCCGAGAAGCTTGCTTCAATCCATAAATGGATCGTTGCAACTTGCACACTTTATCCGGACTCTTTGAATCGACAAAACCCTCGGGCTGTGTCATGTACACATCCTCTTCTAAGTTCCCGTTAAGGAATGCGGTTTTTACATCCATTTGCCAAATCTCGTAGTCATAATACGCAGAGATAGCAAGTAAGATCCATATGGATTTAAGCATAGCTACTGGTGAAAACGTTTCTTCATAGTCGACACCATGAATTTGTTTGAAACATTTCGCCACAAGCCGTGCCTTATAAGTGTTCACATTCCCATCCATGTCGGTCTTCTTCTTGAAGACCCACTTACATCCCACTGGTTTAACCCCGGGAGGTGGATGAATCAAGTTCCAAACTTGATTATCGTACATGGATTGAATCTCGGATTTCATGGCAGATTGCCACTTATCGGAATCCTCGCTTTTCATAGCCTCGCGATAAGATGTCGGTTCATCATCTATGAATTCGACTTCATCGTCATTTGCCACGATAAAACCATATCGTATAGGCTCTTGACGAATCCTACCCGATCTACGAACTGCGCCTTGTGCACTTGACTCCGGATCCTCAACATTTGAGGAAACCGGATCAACATTCATCGGTTCAACATTTGTTTGCGGTTCTCGAATTTCTTCGAGATCTATTTCATATCCATCCATTCTTTTAGATATAAATTCCTCCTCAAGGAAAGTACCTCCACGAGCAACAAACACTTTGTTCCCATATGGATGATAGAAATAATATCCCTTTGTTTCCTTGGGATAACCAACAAATAAACATTTTTCAGATTTGGGATCGAGTTTATCCGCGATTAATCTGCGGACATAAGCTTCACATCCCCAAATCTTAACATAAGACAACTTCGGAACTTTTCCGGTCCATATCTCATATGGCGTCTTAGGTACCGATTTAGAAGGTATGCGGTTCAATAAGAAAGCCGCTGTCTCTAGGGCATATATATCCCCAAAACGATTTTGGAAGGGAAGTTTGACTCATCATGGATCGAACCATGTCCAACAAGATCCGATTCCTCCTCTCGGACACGCCATTCCATTGTGGCGTTCCTGCCGGAGTCCATTGTGGAACTATTCCACAATCTTTTAGATGATCTTCAAACTCATAGCTCAAATATTCGCCACCTCGATCCGATCGAATGGCTTTAATTTTCTTGCCAAGCTGATTTTCAACTTCGTTTTGAAACTCTTTGAACTTTTCAAAGGTCTCCGCTTTAGTACGCATCAAATAGATATATCCATATCTACTATGATCGTCCGTAAACGTAACAAAGTATCGATAGCCTCCTCTTGCCTCGATGCTCATCGGTCCACATACATCGGAATGTATGAGTTCCAATAGATCGTTGGACCGCTCTCCGACCTTTGAGAACGGCGCCTTAGTCATCTTGCCAAGCAAACAAGATTCGCAATTCCCAAATGAATCCAATTCAAATGAGTCTAGCATTCCATCTTTATGGAGTCTAGCAATGCGTTTCTCATTCACATGACCGAGACGACAATGCCAAAAGAAACTTCGATTATCAACTTTAGGTTTAATCCTTTTTGCATTAACGTTATATATGGACTTATTATTTCCGTGATCGAAATCCAATACATAAAGACCATTTTCTAACAGAACATTTCCATAGACAATAGAATCCTTACATATCGAAAACTCATTATTCCTAATAACAAATTCATAGCCATCATTGGCCAGTTTCGACACACTTATTATGTTCTTACATAACGTTGGTACATAATAAAAATTATTTAGTACTAAAATAAGTCCACTAGGCAAAGTCAAATTAACTACTCCTACGACAAACGCAGCAACTCTTGCTCCATTCCCGACGCGTAGATCGACTTCGCCCTTTTCCAACCTTCGACTATTTTGAAGAACCTGCATATTTCAACAAATATGAGTCCCACAACCGGTATCCAATACCCAATTAGTCATAGTTGAAATATTAACTTCAATAACGTTAATACCTGAGAGGCCGGTCGCTGAAACCGCCTTGCCCTTCTTCACCTCCTCGAGGTAAGACTTGCAATCGCGCTTCCAATGTCCAGCCTTGTGATAATGAAAGCACGTCTCATCCTTGGATTTCTCCTTTCCCTTTTTATCCGGCTTCGAACGTTTCTTAGCCGAACCGCCCTTGGACTTTGATCTCTTACGATCCTTATTCTGAATTGTGAGAACATTGCCGGCAACTCTTGTCCTGTTCTCTCCGGATGACTTCAACGTCTCCGATTCAAAATTCTTGAGCATTCCGTGAAGCTCAGGGATCGTCTTATCCATCGAATGCATGTGATAGTTAGTCACGAATGAAGAAAACATTGGAGGAAGTGCACACAAGATCAAATCTTGTTGCATAATCTTCGACAATTTCTCTCCTAGCTTCTCAAGACTGTCTATGAGAGCTTGCACCTTCAAAACGTGAGTACTCAACGAAGACCCTGAAGGCATCTTGCAGTTTACTAACTCCTTGAGCGTACTGAACCCTTTCAATACGCTCCTGCTCTTGGAACATTTCCTTGAGCACAACGTCTATTATGTGCGCATCCGAGTCCTCAAACTGCTTTTGAAGACTAGCGTCCATACATGCCAACATGAGGCACGTAACATCATTCGAGTCCTTCTTAAGTTTCTCAAACGCGGCCTTTTCATCGGCCGTAGCATCGGGGCCCGGTTCTACTAGTTCCGTATCCAATACGTGACTCTTGCCCTCTTGCCTGAGAACTATTCTCAGGTTTCGGTGCCAGTCTAAGTAGTTCCGACCCACTAGCTTTTTCTTTTCTAATACCGATCTAATCGATAAGGTGTTGGTGTTACTAGAAGACATGATCTACAAATGAAGTAAAAGATTGATTACTAACGTTGCGTACTTATCTTATAGGGCTTATATGATGATTATTATATGATAGTGTTATTTTATCGAATCGATAACCCTCATACCGATACGGGACTCCAAGTCCATAACACTCAAGACCTATATTTTACGATCCTCCCACAAGTTGCTTTGGCAGACGAATGGGATCTCGCTATTTAGGTAGGATTATATCCAATCGCATCCAATGCGACTCTTGAACCTTTATAGGATTTTGGTGATGGATCGTATCCAATACAATCCCAGTTCCGTGTGTGCATCCTATCTATGCCCCGAACTTCCAATCAAGTCGGCTTTGGCCTCAACCCTTATTGGCTTGAACGGTTAAGTCACAACCATACTCATCGTATCGTTCAAATAAACTACTAATAAGTCGGCTTTGGCCTTAACCCTTATCAGTCCCTATTTAACGCTTGCCACCCCGTCGATGACTACAATAACCCATGTCGGCTTTGGCCTTAACCCATGTGAGACGTAGTACCAATCATAGTGGTTGTGAATATGGAAGGCATTTCCATGACTTAAATATTATGAGAGACCATGACATTCATGTTTCATAATTCATGACATAATCCAATTATATCACTATCACAAGATTTTCATAAATGCATATGTATTTATTTGGGAGTCTAATTATTCTAAATAATTATCTAATTATATGCTAGTATGATTGATGCCGATCAAATCGATATAAAGAACTCAAAATTCCAAGTTGTGTAGCCAAAGTTATCACGAAAACAAAATCAGCAACCTGAAACCAGTCCGTTGTAACGCACCATAGTCCGTTACAACGGACATCCAGTATTATTGGAACTCCGTTACAACGGAAGTCTAGTCCGTTACAACGCTATTTATTCCGGAGTTTGGCCAAAATTGCCAGAAACATGTCCGTTATAACGCAACTTAGGTCCGTTACAACGCTATTTTCTGCAAACTATCGTCCAAATTTCCAGGAACCAGTCCGTTATAACGCAACCTATAGTCCGTTACAACGGACGAACTGCGTAGAGCTCCGTTACAACGGACCTTGTCCGTTACAACGGACTCCAAAAGATACCCTAGGCATCCCCGCAACCTCGTATCAGATACAAGGTCCGTTACAACGGACTCCAAGTCCGTTACAACGGAATATGCATTTTTCACAGTCCTCCTCACACTCCCGCATCCTATACAGGGTCCGTTACAACGGACTCCAAGTCCGTTATAACGGAATATGTGATTTTTCGCAGAAATTCCCAATTTACTGTATCCAATACAGTGTCCGTTACAACGGACTAACCAGTCCGTTACAACGGACTATGCGATTTTTGCGCTGTTCAGTCTGTTTTCGCTCGTTTCCAAAACGATCAATCATGAAACCTTTTCACGATCATTCCTAGATACTCTCAATCAACTATTGATCGATCTCTATCGAATTTCACTTGTGATTTTAAGGAATTTGACATTCTATATATGTAACATCATGCAAACGGGTACGAACTTTGATAACCCATGCGTATATGTAATATACGACTATTATTCGACCCTCGAATCGATGCCGATCGCTCTGATACCACTGAAGGGGAATTCGCCCGACCTCGGACCCGCGCAGCGGAATGAAGGCCCGGTCCGGTTCCCTAAATCCAAGATCTCGCCATGACTTCGAGGGTACGATGCAAAGTAGGATAGACGATTACCAGTGTGAAATTGATCACGCACAAAGGGTTGATCGCTCTTCCTTCTTTCTTCGATCACGTGTGAACTTGCTTGATCGATTGATTCTCTTCTCCGGAAAAACTGTTTTTCTCGGTTTTTCTCTCTTCGCACTCTTTCACTCTTGAAAGATACAACTCTCAATATTCTGGATATGTCCACAAATTGGACTGAATCAATTAGTCTAGAGAGAGAGAGAGAAACATCATATTTATATCATATAGGATAAGGATGGGCCAAAAGGTATGTATATCTCATATACACATTTTCAGACAGAAAACTGCAGACACCCTTTCAGTATTCTGTTGAAACGAAAATATTAAATCGTTTCAACCGAGTTTTAACATTCACTAAAGTTCTAGATAATCTTATTATCCTTCCAACCCAATTGGATCTGGCCCAATTGGAGTTCGGATGCGAAAGTTACGGGCGTTTTACTAACTGTATGTCAAACAGTCGCAGCCTTTCGGTATTCCATTAAAACGACACTGATACTTCGCTCAAATGAAATATATTTCTATATGAAAGTTCTAGATACTCGCATTATCTATCTAACCAAATTTTAACCATTCAAATCGGAGTTTCCTACTGAAAGGTATGCCAGCTTTACTAAAACGGCTTAAACTGAATTTTCTGGTTTTCTTAATAAAAACCGTTTCTTATCAATTTAACCATGTATATCCAATATACATATGTGCATCTAATATACACATTATTTATGCCCACGAACGTGTACGTTCGTTTATCCTTGTGTATACTTTTACGGTTGATCCGAAACTGTATTTCCTTCAATTATCTAATATTGAATATACTTTTGCCGTAAAAAGTATGTGAGCGATGAAGAAGATGATGATGGTGATGATGATGATTAACATCATCTTTTCTGAAATATATTGAATTCATCAAATTTTTTCATTTTTCATTTTCTGTTTGTTTCGACATCCATATGCTAGCATACATATTGTTTTTCATATATTAAATTTGTAAATATATTATGTAAGAAAATACAATGCAAAAAATACATTTTTACATAATAGAATTTTAAACAATTGTGTTTACATAATAGAATTTTAAATATTATTATTTATTTTAAAAGAATTATAACTACACAAATCTCATATAATACTAAGTAGATTAGACTTATATTTTTTTTAATTTAAAATATAAATTTAAAAAAATAATAAAATTAAAAAATAATTTATCCATTTAAATAACATCTTAAACTTATAGACACTTATCAAATAATATTGTTAATAACTAAAATTAAAAAAATCATATGATATAAAATAATTTCTATTTATGTTTATTATAACTTAAATTTTTATATTTTGTATTGTATGAAATGTTGTAAACAATTATATTATATTTGTTGTTATGTTTTTCCGTAGAATTGCATTACTTCTCATATATTATTTTATATAACTAATTTAAATGTTATTATTTGATTCAAAGAATGAGATTTCTGTCATCATAATGTAAAATAATTATAAAACATATGAATAATCATAAATTAATGAGTTCAAATAATTTTATTTTAGGATGATATTATCAATATTATCAAAGATTAATGAATTCTAATAATTTGTATTATAATGAAAAAATATAATTAACACACTCGCCACGTAACGCGAGTATTCTCCTAGTTTTGGTTCAAATTCAACTTAATTTTTTGGGAGGGAATTGTATAATTTGGACATTCAAACTGAGTACCAATCAAAATTTTGCATTGTAATTGTTTATTTCCAAATTTATGGCATCTCAAGCATTTGATTGATTCTCTACGTTGAGAATCATAATGATTTGTTGACAGACATCTAAAATACTTGTTATTGAAAATTTTTGCTTTCGCCTTTTGATAGTTTTAATTAGAGCAGTGATGTACATCCCCCACTATCATCCCCCACCATTCTTGATGACGTGTCACCACTAAAAATTAACACACAAGTACATGACTTAACACCTTAATTTGATGCTAAATCATAACATAATATAAATAACACGCAAAATTTGATGTTAACTCATGTATTTGTGTTAATTTTTACGGTGTTAGTCCATAACCACGTCATCAAGACTCGTGGGGGATGTGTAGTGGGGGAGGTACAACATTCTCCTTTTAATTAATTATGCGCTTGCATTGATGGACGTTTCTTGTGTTGTACCAAAACCCAATCTCCATTTGAACTTGATGGTACCTCCTTAGTGAGCGCTTGAAGATGCGATTTTTTAGTATCCATAAAACTTGGTTTGAAGACACATCGATTGAATGAGGATTATTTATGTCTATTTTCGACCTAGAAGAAAACTCTAAGCCCGCTACACCCCGAAGAGGCTATGGCTTAGCTCTAATCTCAACTGTCACCGGCTTGTTGTCATGATTTGAAGGAAGATCTCCAAATCTTGAAATCTTGAAAAATCGTGAGTAATGTCCAATATATTAAATTATAATTAATACATTTATATTTATAACAAATTTAACCATATTTGTGAAATTAAACTCTAATAAATTTGACAAAGTTAACAAGTTTTTTTGAAGTCAGATAAAATCAACAAGTTAACTAGGTTAGGATATTTGTGTTACGGTAAATATGATTTATTATTTGTGTTACGATAAATATGATTGATATATGAATTAAGAAATATAATCCATTAATTTTCATAATAGAACAAAGAAAAATACCCAGTAGTTTTTAAGCTTTGATTGGAAGGCCTGTGGGCTTTATAAGAAGATATTTAAATCCATCGAGCCTGGCCTTGAAATTAACCCAAAAGTAATAATATGGAGATGCGGGGAATCGAACCCCGTGCCTCTCGCATGCGAAGCGAGCGCTCTACCATATGAGCTACATCCCCTTTGTTACTCTTTTTCATAATAATTCCCATTATTAGTCATATCGTTTCTCTCCTTTTCTTTTACTATCCAGTACAGATTGTTCATTTTGTTGTCCTGTGTTAAAATCATTCAGAAAGACGAATACAATCAGAAGATTCAGAACCACGCGAACCAATGAAAACTTTGTTATCCCATCTTTCGTCTCCAAATTAACTTTTAGCATATTCGCATTTATTATTTACTTGGACTTGGATTGTCCATAGCGTCGTCCACTGTCACTTTTGATAAATTAATGGAGAAGGCCCATTTTCATTTTCAAAGAGTGCATATACATACATCCCCTCTAGATTCAACTTGCCTACTTCCAGAAAGTCGTAGTAGAAACAATGCATCCTCTAATTAGGGGTGTGTATGCCATTTGGTTTATTCCAAAAAAGACCTCGTCGAGTTCGACGTAATTGATTCAATTTTTCGATTTATTTGAGTTGGTTCGGTACGGTTTATTCGATATGGTATGATTTTAATGTTTCGAAAACCAATTAAACTAAACCAAACCGAATTATAATTTTTTCCATATGTTTAGTTTAAAAATTTGAAAATTTGATAATAATGTTGCAAATTATATAATTATATTTTTGGTAAATCAAAATTAAATTTTATTAATGATTTCAATTTAAAACAGAAGCAATGCATCATTCGTCTTACAAAAAAACTCACTGGAGAACAGAAACAATGTATCATGAATTGGAACAAGAGAATTCTAATACAAGACCAAGAAGTTTCGACGCATTTTCAGTCATTCAATCGAAAACACGGACAATAATTCAAAGAAGAAATAACAGAAAGAATACAAGGAGACTAAATTTCAGCGCTTCGCTGCGAATACAATTCAAAAAATTAGAATTAACCCTAATAGTCATTTCTCTTATAAAATAGCCGTTACGCTCTCGCCTTTCTCCCGTTCCTTCTCTTGCTATTGCACCCCTCTCTTCCTTTCCCCAAATCATTCGTCTGAAATTTCAACAAAAAAAAAGGAAAGAAATTATTTAGATTTCATATTTAACAACCAATTAATGGAATAATGATTTTACTTACGCCAAAACAGAAAGAGCCGGAACTGGAGCCCGGCATTTCAAATCCCGACTTTTCGCGGTTCATCTCGGAGTTGTCTCTCTTATGGTTCTCATTAATCCCTCCATTAATATTGTTATTACAGAACTCGAACGAAAATGACGAGGAAAAAGACGAAGAATGGCTCTCTGACGACTCGGTCCCACAAAACCCAGCATCGATATCAGTTTGGAACATGTCTACGAATAATTGTTGCAATTCTTCGAAGCTTTCGCTTCCTTCGTTCTGCTAAAAGAAACCGAGATATAAAACAGTCGGTTAGAACTGGATCCTCCAGTTAAGTACGGAAGAGAGATGATAGGGGAGTAAGAAGAAGGTGGTTACTTACAGGGGGGTTGATTTGGCTCATCATTTGGGCCATTTCACCTAGAAATTCTCCCATGCCCTGTTAAGAGGATTGAAAATATGAAATTAAAAAACATGATTGAATAAACTAATTGTACTTGAAAGATAATTGAGTTGCTTAGACTCACTTTTTGATCCTCATCATCATCGCTATCGTACACTCCCAAATCGTAGAGGAATCTCTTATTGGAATCAGACAGAACTTGCATATGATTCAAAAAAAAAAATTTACTTTTTTGGTTTTGTAAAATGAAATATCTAGAAAAGCGACAATTACAGAATGATCTGTAATTACCTTATATTAAATGTTATAATTTTGAGAGTAATAATAATTAAGGAGGACAAACCAGAATAGGCGCCTTGAATTTGCTGGAATTTTTGCTTTGCCTCTTCTATGCATTTCAAATTTCCAGAAGCAGAGCACCGATCTGGATGCCATCTCTGCATTTCAAAAAAATAAAAATTTTACTCAATTAAGAACCAATTAAACAGTAGACAGAAACTGAGATAAAACAATTTTCAATTTTGAATCTTTAATATTATATATCAATCAAGCAACCCGATTTCAATCAAAATCAAAACAGACGAAACAAAATCCTAGACAAACCAAATACAATTGAATGTTTTGAAGAAAAAAACTACACCAATCGACGATAATTAAGAAAACGTTAGATCTTTAACAACGGCATACAGTAAAGTCTCATTACCATGGCAAGTTTTTTGTACGCATCCCTAAGCTCTGAATCCGAACACTCCTTCTTGAGACCCAAGACAGCATACAAGTCAACTCTTCCACCGGCAGCAGCGTCATCGTTCTTCTCCTCTCCGGCAGGCATCTCCGTCAAGAAATATCAGCATAAAACGTCTAAAAAAACTTCTTTTTTTGTGAATTAACCACAAGATTAAATACCCAACAATTGCTTCCACGATCAAAAAACTGCCCCACGTTACGCAACCTCCATAATTAGTTACAGAGAGGTTCTGGACAGTAGAGAGAGAAAGAGAGAGAAGAGAGCAATAGCTTCTTCTTTCGTCCTTCCGAAGAAGCCTCCAGAAGCTCTTTTGTGTTCTGCTCCTCTTTTTGTACTTTACTATTTTATTATTCCATTTCCCCAAACGGATATTGGATATTTGGATCCAATGTAATCCATTTAACCATAATAAATTCGCCCAAAAATAAGGTTCATCTTATATAATCATCGCATTTATTTCGGATTTTAGTATTATACCCGATACAGTAAAGATTCAATAGCGGTCATGTTATTCTGATCCGCGGTGAGTGTGAGATATTAATCCGGACCGTCAGATTAGTGCGATAGAGAACCAACGGATGAGATTATCTGAGAGAAGATATTTTTGTGGTTATGGAGATTCGAGAAGTTTCTGAGACGAGTAGGCGGGAACTTTGTAGCGTAGTCGCACCTTTTATGGACTCCACCAAGAAACACTTTCCGTTAAGACCCGCGGAACAGCCATAAATAACAGTTTTGCCATTGATGATGAAATCATTGATTGATACAAGAGAAAAGTTCAATTTTAGCTCCTCGTGGTTGCAAACATTTTGATAAAATATATATTAAATGTTTTTGTAAGAATTTTCACGAAACAATAAAAATACTATTAGAAGGTATTATTTCCTGAAAAAATTAAAATACATGGTTTCTGAAAAAAATTCTGAAATATTACTTCAAAAAAATAATTTAAAAAAACTTGAAAATACTTGAAAATATAAAAGGTATTTTTCGCCTTAAAGTTCCATCCAAATTTCGAACGTCCCGATTTGATCAACTGAGTTCGTTACCCCTTTAATTTGATCCAATTGAATCGTTTTCTTTCACTAATTAAATGAATGAACGGTTAAATTTTAGCATGAGTTTTTTATGACGTGAAAACGTAAATTATTTGATTTACTTATTGAATATGGGAATAACAACACATTTGATTTCTTTTTAATGTTTTATAGGTTTACCAAATCGTGTATCTTAAAATGAAATAAAACAAATTGGGGTGATTTTATGGTAGATTTTTTTTTTTATTATAGATCATTTTTAAAAGAATTTCAATAATTTGCCTATTTAATAGTAATACTCAAATATATTTTTATCAATTAATGTTAGACAAAATTAAAAAAATTATCATACATACAAACAAAAAATGTAATTAATTGAAAGTGTCAATATTATCGACATCAAAAAGCTTCTATTATAGAATCACCCAACAAATTGGTTCGCCATCAAATATGTAGCGTCCATAATAGTGGCGGCAGAATTTAAATATTAAGGAAGTGTGGTTCTATGATACCATTTTTTCAAATCATATACAAATTAGAAAGGGATTTAAAATAATTTCGTTACTAATTTGATGATATGTTTAAATAGGAAATAAAAACTTATATTTAAATTAGGGGCTTGATCGACAAAATAAAAACGGCAGACCGGGTTACACTTTTTTTTAACGATTAATATGGTTTAAATTGTTTTTTAACTTATTTTTATTTACACCCGATCTGAAGCAAAACTCAAAATAAAAAATTAGTCCCAAAATTTGAATCCAAACTAAAAAAAAATATTGATTTATATCGTGTGATTTAATTGGATTTGTTTTTTATCTGGACTTTAAAAATTTAATTATGATGTTAATGTTTTATTTTTTTTATTTAAACTATAATTGTTGGTATTTTGAAAAACAAAATATTATAAAAGAATATCGCCATTTATAATGATCTCTCGGTATTGATTATACATCGAAACATTATATTAGAACTATTATTTAAATTTAATTGATATGTGAAATCGCTATTAAATGTTGTTTTAATTTAGTGAAATTGACGAATTAATTTTTTTTTTAAGTATTTTATCAAAATATTTGCAAAACAGGATGAGCTAAAATTGGACTTTTCTCTTGTATCAATCAATAATCTATTAACCTCAATGACGAACTTGTTATTTTTATTCAAATTCGATTCGGAACTCACTCGAGCTAGATCGGTTCGTTTAGCATTAACATTCGAGTTAAAAAATCAAGTTCTAACTCGGCTCGTTCTAATTCAAATTAGCTCGACTGGCTTAAAAATAACTCAATTGCAAAAAATAAAAATAAAAATAAAAATAAAAATGACTAATTCAATGTCTAATTACATAAATTCCAATTATTCAGAACATACAAAATATATATCATTATTTTATTTTGTTTTCAGCAAAAAGATATATAAGTAGTAGAAATACAACATAATAGAGAAAAATATCTATCGTAGTTGCCGATCTCGAGTACTCGTCTTCTCGTTTCTAAGATTTTAAGAGAGACGGCGAAAAAAATCACAATATGATGAGAATATGACCGATTGAGTGCAAATATTCGAAAGATTGGTTGCCTTTAGCAATTTTTAGCGTTATTAATTGTAGATGAGATGATCTAGGATTTTCAATTTGTTACCTTGCTAATTCGCGAAAGAGGAGAGGATTTGCTTCGTTTTTCTTCCTTGCATCGGTTCATTTCAATTGATGTTTTTTTCCTTTCTTGCCTTGTTAATTCACGAAACATGACCACCAGCGCATTAGCGTAGTGGATGGTATCTGGGCTGCTACACAGAAGACTGGAGTTCGAACCCGGTCGGTGACAAAGGAAAAAAAACTAGGTAGTTTTAGTAGGGTAGAATAATGTAGGAGATAGGGGTAGGGTAGGGGGCCTACGGACGATATATATCAAAAAAAAAAATTCACGAAACATGAAAATAATAAACAAGAGAGAAGATAAAGGGCATTGGATTGTGTAATAAAAATTAAAATTGGGCTTGAGATAAGCAGTGAAATGTTTTTTTTTTCGTATTTCAAATTATAATAGTATCTATATTACGAATTAATTATGATAAAAATAGTTAATTTTAAACATCGAGCTCAAATTTGTTTCGAGCTTAATACAAGCGAAATGGATTTGTCTCAAGTTCGGTTCGATAAGTATTTGAGCTAGTTCAGGTCGGATTGGTTAATTTCGAGTTGAAGTCGAGCGAGCTATTATCGAACTACTAACGAGTCACGAGCTACGAGCTAAAGTTTCACTCCTAAATATTTATTTTCTATAAGAATATATGGCTTCCGAAAAAAAATTCTAAAATAATACTTCCATAAAAAACTAAAGAAAAAACTTAAATATATAGAAAGTATTTTTTTTTTGTTTCTAAAGTTCCATCCCAATTTCAGTCAAATATTTCATTTTTTCGATTTGATCAATTAAGTTCGTTACCTCCTTAATTTGATCCAAAGAAATCATTTCATTCATTAATTAAATGAATGCACGTTTAAATTTTAGCATGACTATTTATGACGTGAAAACATAAATTATTTATTTACCTATTGAATATGGATAATGAATATTGATTTTTTTAGTGATATACAGGTTTTATCGAATTATGTATTTTAAAATGAAATAAAACAGTTGTCATCAAATATGCAATGTCGTCAAAATTTAACTGTCTAATCATCACTTAACGGATGAATCGACTTAATTTGATTATATTAAGGAGGTGTGGTTCTACTCACTCTTTCTTTTTCAAATCATATACAAGTTAGAAAGAGAATTTGGGAATTTTTTCGATTACTAATTTAATGCTATATTCAAATTGAAAATAAAAACTTATAATTAAATTAGAGGCTTCATCGACAAAATTCAAACAGCAGACCGGTTTTCACTGATTTTTAAAGGACTAATATGGTTTAAATTGTTTTTAACCTATTTCTATTTACAACCGGCCTGAAGCAATACTCAAAATAAAAATTCGGTCCCACAATACAAATCCAAACTAAAACAAAATAAGACTTTATATTGTGTTATTTGATTGGATCTAATTTGTTATATCCAGACTTTGATAATTCAGTTATGATGTTAATGTTTTAGTTTTTTTAATTTGAACTAATTATTAGTATTTTGAAAAGCATAATATTATGTATTATGAATATCGTCTACAATGATTGATCGGTATCAATTATACGAGCAAACATTATATTACTAAAACTATTATCTAAGTTTAATTGATACGTGAAATCGCTATTAAATGTTGTTTTAATTTAGGGAAATCGTTGAATTAAAATTTTATTCGACTTTATAATTTTAATTATGATTATGATGTGTATGTTTATTTTATCTAAAAGAGTTGAACTATAATTATTATAACATTTAAAATAAATATAACTTGCATAAAACTAACACGACCAATCAATACGGATTAATCGTTAAGTCGCTCAATCGATAACCCTCGACTCATTCGGTTTTACGTGTTTGTCGACATTAAAAGTGTGATTCTTCTTTTGTTTATTTGATTTAATTTATACTAGGATAATAGCGCCTAGCATGATAATCATATTTTTTGTTTTATTTCGAAATGATAAATTTGATGATTCTAATAATAATGTTATATTGAAATAAAATTATTTCACATTATATTAATCGCATCATATTATATAATTAATTTAAATATAATGAAAAATATATATTGTGGTTATGTTATGTTAGGTAGAAATAAACTAATTTTTTATCAAATTTAAATACATGTATTAACGCAAATAATAATATTCGAAACATAACAAAAATTATAACCACACAATTTATTTTAGGAAAAGACTACACATACAGAATCCATCCACCGAACTAGTCCCGAAATTATTTCTATGTAAACTCTTATGTAGGACCCACATGCATTCTTGTATGTCAATTTCTTCTTCAGGGTTATTTCTGTGGATTAGTTATGGGTTTGTAGTATTTTTTATTTATATGATTAATGTTCACAATAGTTCATTCAATATAAATATAAAGACATTAAACCCTACAATCTATACACACTCAAGAGACATAAATTAATTATATAGTACAAATAATTCTAATTTTTTTTTATTGATAAACAAATTATTGAAAATTATAACCAACATACATTTAAAAATCAAAAAAATAATATCAAAATTGAATGTAGAAAAAAATATAATTAAAAATTATTTAACATCATAGGTTATTTTTAATTTCACAACTTAAAAAATAATAATAATATTCGAAATATGTTTGCAAGTTTGAAAAAATATCTATTTTTTAATAGATACAATATTAATTTTATTTATGTTAAATTTCAAAAAATTCAGTATCAAAATTATTTAAACAAAACACAAATATACATATTAAGTAATATATGATTCTTAAAAAAAAAAATTAAATATTAATACTCATTTTTTTTATTGTATTTTTTACATAATATTTTTAGAAATTATAGAATTAATGAAAGTATTTCTAAAAGAATAAAATTAAGTGGCTTAATTCGCCGACTCTATCCTTATCCTGTAAATTGCTCTGACTAGGAAATAGGATAGACAACATTAACATAACTAAACTAATTATTATAATTTATAAATCATTCAGAATAATCTAATATATTTAGGCCCTTAAAAGCCCAAAAATATATATAACTAAAATGGGCCGATAAATGGCCCAAATGTATCCGGATCCTTCGTGAAGCTACAGCACATCACTTCTCGGATATTCTGGAAACTTCGCCCCTCACTTTTTAGAGCTTCGGCGAGCTCGCAGCTAATTCAGCAATACAAGTGAGAACACAGAGAAGTGAACAAGAGTGATAAAGAGGGCAATGGATTCGGTATTGTTGGATGCAGTGGTGAATCACCTCATCAATGGCGATGCTCACCGAGGAAGTAAAGATCGGGCGCATCAGGGTCACGAGGAGAAAGAAACCGGTACTGTACCGGTGGATATACTAGAGACGAGTGATAAATATGCATTCTATCTTGACGTTCCAGGTCTCTCCAAAACAGATATTCAGGTATCATCATAATTTGCAAAATTCAAAATTCAAATCAAAATTCAGTAATGGAGTAATTAAAAATTGTGATTTTGTGAAGGTGACATTGGAGGAAGGAAAAGTATTGGTGATTAAGAGCAATGCAAAGAGGAAACGAGAAGAAGAAGAAGAGGGATGCAAGTATCTGAGGTTAGAAAGGCGAGGCCCGCTGAAATTCGTGAAGAAATTCAGGTTATCAGCAGAGGATGCCAACGTCGATGCGATTTCAGCCAAATGCGAGAATGGTATTTTAGCCGTGACCGTGCCGAAGCTACCTCCGTCTGAGAAGAAGACCAAGTCTGTTCAAGTGAAAGTTGCTTGAGAGAGAGAGAGAGAGAGAGAGAGATGGTGGTATTTTGTAATGGTGTAGGTTTGGATTTCTTTTGATTGTATTTTGTAATGGTGTATGGCTTACTTAATGATTATGCATGAATCTGAATCATGATGTATGAGTATGATATAGTTTTGATGGTTATTTGGATGGTGGTACGTCCAGCTACGTGGTAGCTTCACTGACTGACTAAGCCCGTGACTCATGAGTTGTGGTTATACTTATCAGCACGTGTTTCGTGTGTTTTCAGTATTTGGGATCTGAATGCCATAAATTCATCGATATGACCTGATAAGAACCGCATTATGGTGATTTGTGTGGTAAACGAACACATATGGACGTGACATGTCTCCGAAAATCTTTTTTTGTATTCGTTTTGATCATCTCAATTTTTGAATTCACTGGAGGAATATAGAGGTGGTAAGCGGGCGGGTGGTTGGTTTTCGAGTCGAGTCATTTGTGGGTCCGAATTGTTTTAGTTTTCGAATCATTTTAGATTCCGACTCGTTTCGATTTCGGTTCCGGCTGGTCGTTTCGTTAACGGATCATTCATATTTTGGAAAATTTAATTTTCGTGTTTTTAAAAATTTATTTTTCGAGTCATATGAATTTTGGAATATTCACTTTTCGAATTATTGTAATATCGATCAATTTTTGACAAAAATAAATATATACTTTCGGTGGTTTTGATTGAAATTTATTTTTTAGTCGTGTGAATTTTGGAATATTTAATTTTCAAATTATTAATTCAAAAAATTATTAATGCAGGATTTAAATAAATAGATATATGGTTTTGGTGATTTCGATTTTCATCATTTATATTTTATTTGGCACGTCTTAAAATAAAAAATAAAAAATATTTTAACATTTTTTTTAACGTGATTATATAATTATGCTATTCGACACATTATAGTAATAATATATACTAATTTTTATTTTTAGTAAAAAAAATTGGGTCATACGAGTTTTCGAAAATTTAGTATTCGGATTATTCAAATTTTTGGTCAATTTGGTCTCGGATAAGTTCGGTTTCAAGTTAGTTCGAGTTTCGGACCGTTCGGCTCTCAGGTCATTTAAATTCGAATCAATCGGTTTGGTTTCTTTTCGGGTTTGTGTTTTTGATTTGGTTTCGATTTAGGATCGTTGATTTTTCAATATTTTTCGATCCGGATCGAGTTCGACTCGGACGGGCCGGATTATTTTTTTGAGTCGGATCATATTTAGCAATTAAAATAACGCAAGTAAAATAAACATCCTGAGATATATAAATATTTAACATATGAAATATCTCTTCATTTTTAAGAGGATATCACGTGCGCTCCTTCAGAAATATCATAATTTCATATACATCCACAAAAAAGTAAAATAACACAAGTATCCATATAAAACACTACAAATATCAAGTTTTACCAGTATCCTTATAAATTGATTTTCATGAAAGATTTGTTAATTATTTAATTTTATCTCTATACGAGTATTGTAGACACGTAATATGTTCTCAAGAGTTGCGAGAATTGTATTGATTTCAGTAATATCTTTTAATTTTTTTTAAGATAATCCAATAATTGATTAAAATATTTGATTTTGTATGGTTTACAAATATTGATTAGGATAAAAGTCAATGATTAAATGATAAAAACATTTATAAATTTTTTTTATATGAGATGGCAGAATTAAGAGTGCATTTTCTATGTGTTAATAGGAATACGAACTTTGGAGGGCTTTATAGGGGTTAATCATGATATTTATAAGAAATTTTTTAGGAGTAGTTGAATTTTTTATGTACTTCTAAAACTATACGTAGAATTATAATGTTTTGTAGGGTACAAGTGAAATTGCGACTATTTTTAATGAGTGCATTTTCTCTGTTGCTCCAAAAATAAAACTTCTTGTCAAACGATGATGTGGCATTCTTTTATTGGTTCAAATTAATGGGTTCCACAAACAAAATGTAATATTTGGGGGAATGTCAATGTGTGTTAAATGGAGTGAATATTAACGGAAGACTCCATTCATCCATATAAATCATGATATATTTTTCATATAAGTCCTTGAATTTATCATTTTGAAATAATATTATTTAATAAATTTAAATAAATATTTGTCCATTTTAAATACAATCATGAAAAATAAATTTTAAAATTTAAAACTAGTTATTGTGTTATATATAATCACAAAACACAATAATAAAAATAATATTTTACGTAAAATAAAATTTTAATTTATATTCAATATAATCGATTTTGTTTGTTTAATATAATATTATATATGAATTAGTGCATTGTGAAATATATCATAAAACATTGTTAAAATATGCCCTTGCTAAATTAGGGAGGTTTAGAAAATTCTCCATTATATTTTTTCTTGACAAAATTATGCCCTTGCTAAATTAAAAATTATATTTCTTATGGAAACTCTCATATGGTCTTTGTAAAATATATGAAGGTCGGGCCGACAATATTAAAATATAACAATTATATTGAAAAAAATGATATTTTCTATAAAAAAAAGGTAACTTGATATCTTAAAATTCGTTTATCTATTTGGTATTAGACATTCATCGAATGTTCCTGCTAATTGTGTCACAATCAACATTAGACCATAATTAATTAATTGAATTAAATTAATCTATCATTATCTATCTACGACGAAAATCGGGAATATTTTGAATAAATGATAATCCAACAATAGTCAATCTTTTAAGTAGGTATCACCTTCATATATAAATTCATTCGTGCCTAGCCTGGATAATACGATAATATTTTCATGTGGTGTTGAAAAGTATGGATTATATCTTAATTAATCAGACTTAATTAAGTAAAATTGACCAAGTACAAGACACTGCTATTATCAAATATAAGTACAAACTTTAGGAATGCTTGGAATTCTTGTTGATTTTCTTTCTTAATTTTGTATTTTGCTTACGGAGTTAAACTTACTTCTCCTCTGCCGTGCACTCAACATCACCAACAAATCAAAATTCTCACACATCAACTCTGATGTAATTTGAAAGGCTCGTTCCAAGGTTTTTGGCTTAAAATAATTTGTCACTTTTAATTGTATCATGATTTTATTTCTGATTTTCAGTTAAGTAATGCTACACGGTAGAATACCGTATCACGAATTCACGATGCTCCGTTGACATATATATACGTAACGCAAAATACAAAATCAACAAAACATTATGTTTCTATGATGTTGCAAAAACATGTTATGTATATTTACTTATTTCAATTGATTTTTTTCTCATATATTATGTTCTTATAATTAAGTTTTTTTTTATCAAAATATAATTAAGTATTGTTTAGGTGTTTTGTAAGGTCATTTGTGGAATTGGTCCATAATTTTGTAAAATTATATGAACATTATGTAAAATCAATTAAAAATAGAAGGCAAATTGGAGGTGCAATGGAATATTATATATTGAAAAGTATATTCTTGTATCCACACGGAATAATTGAGTGCAAATGCATGTCTTTGCTCATCTTTTCTCATTAGGGCTGTGCTGTGCATGTAATTTCACAGAAAACACATTAATATTTTGTATTTAAATTTCTATTATTTACAAAAACAACACTCCAATAAAAATTAGGACCTAAATTGTCAAATATATGCTTTTGTTATTTTTTAAAACAGGCAAACTATGTATTATAATTTTGTTGATTGCCGAAAGATATTGAAAATATTATACCTGTAAATAAAATATTATTCTATTTTGAATATATTCATAAGGATAAGTAATGAGGAGGAAGAAGAATATTTGAAAGACCAGTATTTTAATTTTGGAAGGACTTTCAAAGAATGCCTCCAGTGAATAGAAATAATGGAGAGTCTTAGCACAGCCAATAATTGAAGATACCGCCGTAACATGAAAGAGAGATAGTGAATCAGTGATGCATGAATTATTAAAATAAAAAATAGAACATTAGGCTATTAATATTAATATTAAATATATATAGGTGTAGGTATATTATTAATTTCGGATTATTTCTTTTTTGTTTGATAATTTTATTAGATGATTAATGCTGGATGCAGATTAGGGCTGGCAATTTACCGAGCCGAGCCGAACACAGGTCAGCTCGAGCTCGGCTCGAGGCTCGTTCGAGCCAGCTCGGCTCGACTCGTAGGAGGGGTTCGAGCTCGAATGGCCGGCTCGAGCTCGACTCGAAAAAATCTCGACCTAGATCGGCTCGGCTCGATCCGGCTCGAACCAGAAGAGAAACCAGATCGCAACCAGAAGAGAAAGAGCAGGAAGTTGGCTCGAGCTGCTAGGGTTTCGGAGTCGCGGCGGAGTCGCAACCAGAAAGAGCAGGAAGTTGGCTCGAGCAGGAAGGAAACCGCAACCAGAAGAGAAAGAGCAGGAAACCAGATCGGCGGAGGAGTCGCGGCTGCTGCTAGGGTTTCGGAGTCGCGGCTGCTGCTAGGCTCGAGCGAGAGGAAGGAAGAGCGGAGATAGGGTTGGACTTGGATTTGGAGCTTGGCGGGCGGGACTCTGGGAGCGAGAGGAAGGAAGAGCAGAGATAAAAACTTGGGCTTGGGCTTCCGCTTGACTTGGGCTGTATCAAATGGGAATTAAATTATTTTTCAGGGTATATGTGCAAAATTGTTCGAACCGAGCTAGCTCGCGAGCCGAACAACACTCAGCTCGAGCTCGGCTCGAAGTTGGCTCGAGCTGGCTCGGCTCGGCTCGAAAAAATCGAGCCAATTTTCGAACGAACTATTTTCGAACGATCTTCGAGCCGAACTCGAACGAACGTTCGAGCCGAGCTTTTTTTGCCAGCCCTAATGCAGATTATGCACTCGCTCGATTCTTAAAAAAACAAAAAAATGGTGATAAACAAAATTAGACAATTAATATTTTTTTTTTCTAAAAAGCAAAAAGATAATGAATGATATTTAATGAAAATTAATTAGTAATATTATAATCCTGGATTTAAATGCAAAAATTCATGACTTTTTTATTTTGTTTTTAAAGAATACATAGATTTGATAATTAAATAAATATAAATATTTAGTAGAATAAACATGAATAATTATAATTGTTATTCGCAGTTCAATGAACTCTTAAATTAAGGAAATGCATAAATGACATTTAAAATATTAAAAACAATACATGCTTTAACCAACAAAATTTAATTCATACCATTCATTCTTGTTTAAAATTCATTTATTTCTATTGTAATTTACTTAAATCATAATAATGCAATTAAACATGATTCCTTTATTTTGGTTAACTATTATTTCAAATCCACTCACTTTTCAAATTCAAAAATTACCATCTAAAATTTCAACATGAAAATGACCCTATCAAAAAACAACCTCTTATCAGTTATCACTCATAATATCCTTAAATTAAGGGCAAGTAGATTTAGACACCCAAATAAAAATCTTACCGGACATGTCCAGTCCATTCCAAATGGACACAATCAAATCAATTATTTTACAGCCTCGTGATACTCAATTATCCATTATTTAACCAAAATTTTGCATACAAACCCTAAAAAAATCACATTTACAAATACATACCAAAAATCAATATTAAATCAACTTATTTTTCTTTTTAAAAATAAACTGGTCATTTACTAGGTAACAGGTTAAATTATAATTGGATGGCTTAAATAAAAAACATCTCAACCATAACAGCAAAAGGTTAATAATTATTGGTCAAGTAGTGCTGACAAGGCAACATCACTAACAGGACATCTCCAGTTTATCACAACCGTAGACGAACCACCATAATTTGCTCATGTTGTCTTTCCTCTACTGTTTAAAAAACAATTAATTTACCCAAATAAATAATATATAATTAAATGAAACTGTTATAATAAACCACTCTCACTGACAGATGGGCTCCACATAGTTTTAACATATAGACCGTGTCCACCAGATAATAAATCTAAAATATAGAATGGTCGAGACAAAATTATTTTAGTATAAATACAAAGTATTATTTTTATTTGTTTTTTTTACTTGGAAGCATTAAATCGGTGGAATTTCATCGTCTCCATTGGTGGCAAAATTAAGTAATACTTTTTAATTAATAATTTTGTTGTTGGGTATATTTTTTTTTTGTGTGGATCGAGAGTCGACGGAGCTCTGTGGTTTTCCTTTGCTCCCACGGCCTTCTTTCTTTCCATTTCAATGTGTAAATTATATTATTAATCCTGTGAATTTATCAATTTTTGGCTAGTTTTTCTTCCACCTGCTTGCCAATTCAAATCGCCCAAAAAAAATCTAGCGACTTCTTCGCGGATTTATAAACAAAGCCTCTCATTTTTCTTCGCGAATTCGTTTTCTTCTTTGGTTCCTTCTGATTTGTCAAAATTAGGGAGGAATTTGAAGCGATTTTTGGTGGAAGCTTTTTGGGTCAGCTTCTTCTTGCTCGAATTCCGCTTCCAATCGTGTGAAAATTACCATCTTGGATCCGAAACCGGAATCTTTACAAATTGTTTGTAGATTTTCTTTCTGGATCTTAATCTCAGTTCAATTTGAGGTCTTTTGGTCTTCGAATCTAGCTCCCTTGTCTTCATTTCGAGTTTTTCCGACAATTTTATACTTTTGGAAGAGAAGGAAGAAGAAGGGCACTCAAAAATTGAGGTGGTGGTGCCGAAAGAATGCTCTATTTGAAGCAACCGGTGATAGTTATATTCGATTAATTGGTGCAAAATGGCAACACAAGAGATAATGATGGAGCCTGTTTATGCGGAAGATTTCTGCCTCGACAGCTTCGAGCTCTACAAAACTCGAACGGTTAGTATTCTCTCTCTCTCTTCAAACACTTTGACTTAATTTTGTTCATGTTGTGCAAAGCTGTTTCAATTCCTTCATGTTTATGTTTTTAATTGATTTATGATCTTAATAGAATTGTAATTAACAACTAGATCACATCGGTTCCTTAAAACCAATCTTATTATTCTCATGCTTATCTCCTCCTAGATTTTCGATACCCAATTCATAATTCTGAACTTAAAACGATTTTAGCATTAATTTACCAATCATTCTAAAAAAGTTAACTTTTGTCCGGTTCTGGGAATTCCTTTAATATGATTTCTAAAAATTAATAATTTCTCTTTTTTTTTACAGAATTTCTATTTTATCGGGACCGACAAGGAGTGCTCCTCGTACAAAGTTCTGACGATTGGGCGCACGAACCCTGCAGAACTCAACGTAATTGGAGATCCACGAGATTACACCGAATCAGAAATTCTCCAACTCAAAGAAACCCTCAACAACGAAAACCTCGCAAATGGAGGTCTCAATTTCGTTTCCAACTGTTATGGAATTATCGGTACGCAAATCTTCCATCCAATCAACAACAATATTTGACTTCGCTCACTCATCATAACATTATATTACCAATTTAATTCAGGTTGTATAAAGTTCTTGGGACCGTATTACATGTTGATCATAACCGAGAGAAAGCAAGTGGGGAATATATTCGGGAACGTGATATATCAACCCACGAAAACCGAAATAGTCGTTATTGCGGAAATGCCCTCGAATTGCGTGAATTCTCGAAAAGAGGACCGGTACAAGAAGTTGTTCTGCACGATTGACGTGACGAAAGATTTCTTCTATTCGCATTCTTATAATGTGATGAGGAGTCTTCAGAGGAATCTCAAGGAAGAAAAATTAGGGCAAAATGCTTACGACTCCATGTTCGTTTGGAACGATTATTTGACTCGCCCTATCCGAGACCATTCGCTTTTCACCGTTGCCCTTGTTTTTGGCTTCTTCAGACAGGTATAGAAAAAACATTTATTTTTTGAGTTTATGAGAAATTAATAATAATAATAATAATAATAATTTGTTTTATTTATTAAATTAGGAGAAATTGCCGGTGTATGGGAGAGAAATTTTATTGACGCTCATTGCAAGGCGTTCACGACACTACGCCGGAACACGGTACTAATTGATCTATTAATAAATTATTAAATAGGGTTAATTTCCCATATATCCTTCTTAACAATGAAAATAACATATTTAATTATTTATTCTTCTAAAAGTACAATTATCAAATATATCCATAAATTTTAAATATATCATATTTACACATCCGTTGGGTTTTCTGTTAAAACTAACTATGGTAACTTGAAAAGTACAATTTTACCCTTGTTTCTTCTCTCTTTTCATTATTTTGGATACTTACCAAAGAGACAAAATGTCCTACACCTAAGTCCAAACTCTCTCTCCCTTTCTCACGATAGTGGAGTGCCAATTTTGAAATTATTAAATTCGTCACGATTCCTTGTCTTATTTTGTGAAATTCAATTGTAACGCTTAAAAGCTTTTCATCACATTGGTAGGGAACATTTGCAAAAAACTACCATTTTTGTCGAGAAATCTTTTTTTTTAAAGAGAAATCTCACCAATGACAATGGATGAGATTGAGCGCAATAATTTCCATATTTGCTCGCCGTACAATCCTCTTATTTGTCCGCTCCAATTCCTCAATTTTCCTCTTTCCATAAATGAGGTGGGAATATTAGTACACGTATGAGAAAGCGGGTGCAAGGCCGAGTCACTGAACCATGCATTTTAGTCTCAAAATTTTAAATCGATACACCAAATCATGATTGTTATGGATTAATCATGATTTACTTTAACAATTTTCAGTTTTAAATAACTAAATAGATATTGACGATATTTTTGAAGTTTAGATGGATACATTTGATACATTAATATTTGTGTAGGATAAATTTGTTATTGTGATTCTTAGGAAAGATATATACGGATGTAAATGGTTCCAGTAGTATCCGACCCGACCCGTATCCGAAAAATATCCAGATCCGAAAAATATCTAGATAATTAATGATTTTTGAATGATTTAAATTCACAATCATAATATTACGTTTAAATATAATAGTTTAGATTTTTAATGTCGCAAGTTATGTATATATATAATTAAAAAATATATTATGTTATATCATAGTATCCATTTTAATATCAGAGAAAAATCTGTATCCGTATCCAACAATAACCAAACCGTATCCGTATCCGTATCCAACAATAACCAAACCGTCTCCGTATCCGTTTAATATCCGGATCTGGGTAGTTCCGTATTCGGATACGTATCCGAAAAATAATATCAACCCAGATCTGTTATGACCACTATCCGAATTGGATCCGAACCGTTTACACCCCTAAGGATATAGCAGAGATTACCCCTATTAAATATACATGCAATAATAAAAAATGCTATAATAATATTTTGGTAAATTTGGAGCAGATATTTGAAGAGAGGAGTGAATGGAAAGGGGAGAGTTGCGAACGATGTGGAAACGGAACAAATCGTGTCGGAATTAGTCCCGAGTCCAACCCAAATTACTTCGATTGTTCAACACAGAGGGTCCATTCCTCTTTATTGGTCTCAAGAAACCAATAAGTTCATCCCTAAACCCCCTATTATCGGTAATTTTCAAAATCTCAATTTAAAATGCATTTATTTATTTATTCAAACCAATTTATTGTGCTATTTTTGGTTTATTAAGTGGGTGATAACAATGGATACGAGGCAACGAAGCTCCATTTCGAGAATCTCATGAGGCGATATGGAAATCCAATTATCATTCTCAACCTCATCAAGGTTTGTTTAAAATATATATATATAACATTCAAGAAGATTATTTGGTTTTAATTATTTAATAAATTTTGCAGAAAAAAGAAAGGAAGCCTCGAGAATCGATCCTTCGAAAGGAATTCATAAAATCGATCGAGTTTGTAAATCGAACTTTAGAACCCCCAAATCATCTCAAATTCTTGCATTGGGATCTCAACATGAAGCCTCAAAGGTTCCATCATAATTCTCATATATCAACTGTTACAATTTTAAATCGCTTTATTTAACAAAAAATAATTATTTTATTCAGCAAAGCGATAAATATACTCTCTCGTCTCCTCTTAGTGGGAGCTCACGCATTAAAACTCACCGGCTACTTCTACTCCCGCCTCCCACCCGCCACCGGCTCCGATCCCGTCTCCTATTGGTCCGCATATCTGTAAGCACTCATTCAATAAAAAAAACATATTAATAAGTTATTAAAATATCAACTAATATAGGAGAAACTACACGAGCGACGATAACAGCAACAGCGACGCGGACACAGTTTCCCAAGAAGACATCTCGGGGAGCTCCGACACCTCAGCACACGGAATAACCGAAGAAAAGGACACGGAAACCCACGACCTCAAATCTCCGAGATTTCAAAAAGGCATTCTGAGGACGAACTGCATAGACTGTCTCGACCGCACCAACGTGGCTCAGTACGCGTTCGGATTGGTCGCTCTTTCTCGCCAGTTATATTCGTTGGGTCTCGCCGAGAGCTTCGACGCCCATCTTGAAAATCCACTCGCGCAGGATTTAATGCGGTTGTACGAAGCCATGGGCGATACTCTTGCTAGACAATACGGCGGTTCCGCCGCGCATAACAAGGTATGCAATTTGTTTTGTTTTGTTTTTATTCTTTGTGCAATTTATTTTATTTTTTTATTTTTGTAGATATTTTCAGAGAGGATGGGGCAGCTGAAGTTTATGATTC
This sequence comes from Luzula sylvatica, assembly GCA_946800325.1. NCBI lineage: Eukaryota > Viridiplantae > Streptophyta > Magnoliopsida > Poales > Juncaceae > Luzula > Luzula sylvatica. Next base: position 54,080,721 of record OX326960.1, on the reverse strand, counting down.
GTAGTCAAGAGTTCTTCAGAACGATTCAGAGGCATTACAGTAATGCTTACATGGATGCAGATAAACAGGCAGCTATCAACTTGTACTTTTTCTCTTTCTACTATTTTTTATTTCGATAATTATAAAAAAAAGTTGTAATTGGTGATGAAATTGGTTGTGTAGATTCTTGGGATATTATCAAGCGTCTCCGGAAAAGAGAGCGATATGGGAACTGGAGTCCCATGAGATGTCGGCAGAGCCTGGGCAATTAGACCACCAAAGGTAAATACATTAATAGATAGATTGATAGGTTTAGTTTTCTAAAATATGAATAATTTGGAACTGGATTATTTGAATAAAACAGTTCGTTAATGAGAAGGGCCTCATCTGATGGAAATATTCTTAGGAACCGACCCAAGTCTTGTCCCACTTTGGGCGGAGCCAGCACAAGTTGCAATCCCCCTTCTGCCTTCAAGTAAACAAACCATAATTTAATAACCCTAATTTTTGTATATCGAACCATATTATTTACTTTTTTTTTTTTATGTTCTAGGTGTACTCCTAGCATAGCAGAGACGATGTCGGTACCAATTGTACCGGACGATGAAGTGATTAATATGAATCCTTCTTTATTTGAAGATGAAGGGGAAGAACAAGAAACGAATTTGCCCTTGGATACGTCTTGGCTCTATGGAATAGAGCCCCCTAAAAAGTAATTTATTTTTATTTTTTTATTATAGTGCTTTTTGAGTATTTTTTTACTAACTAAATATATGCTTGCTTATTAGGACATCGACAAGGGGATCAACTGGAGGGAACACGCCAATTCGTTCTTCTGGAGACGTGAATCCCGAATCACCTGATCAAAATGGAGAGGTCCATTTCTTTCTTTTTTTTTCAAAAATTGAGAGGTTTAGTTGGTCTAACATAAGCTAGTTTACGTTTCAGGTAGCGACGGAATTCTCGGAGAAATTTCATAAGTGGGTTGATAACGGAGGGCATTTCTTCTACTAATTTCGGAAAAATATAATGTATGATTGATTGCATTAAATATATCCATAAATATATTTTCACTCGTCATTCTGACTCCGGCTTAGGGTTAATCATATGAATTTATGAGGAACTTCCATCACATTCTTCGCCATGGAAAAATAGTTGCAAAAAAAAAAAAAAAAAGAAAAGATCGAAGCCATCCATACGTGACCTACATGCCAGTGAGATACGTATTTCCACAACCAGATATACGTATTTTACTAGTATAGGAACTGTATCGTTATTCTCTTCATTGTTTGTTGTTGTTGTTGTTGTTGTTGTTGCTGTTGTTGTTGTATCGTTAGTCTCTTCATCGAGGTTGGTCTACCACGGGTACATAGCGTCTCATTCTTTTTTTTTGCCCCGCTCGTCGTAAGGTGTATAATTATTTTATATGTTTGGAAGTTTAAAAGATGCTGGAAATATTTGAGTGTGTATATATTTTTTGATACATTAAGAGATTTGTGCTCAATATATGATATATTTTTTGGTTTGAGGTGTTTTGCACTACAAGATTTTTTTTTTAAGTTTGCTAGATTTTTGTTTTAGCAAAATAAATTTATTTTAGATTTTTTGGTTGAGGTGTTTTGCGTTTTGGGAACATGTTATGCTAATTTATTTGACAAAAACATTATACTTGCAAATTACAAAAAATAATCTCATTATCGCGAACCTACAAAAAAGAAAATACATTTAACGAAACTACTCAAATCGTGGTACATCTCGGTTACAGTACAATTGATGTTCATTGTTTAACCGGGGAGTTTGAGAATTTGAAAATGGATAATGCTATCGAAAGGGCTACATTTGCTTAGTTGAGGACAGTCTTTTTTTTTGAAGGAGGAGGTGATTGCCTCGCTCGAATTTGCGTAAAATTAAAAAGTTCGATACAACCGCAAGATTAAACTGAAATTTAAAAACAAACAGAGAATAAATAGACAAGCACATTTCGTGCACAACTCGAAACTGTGAAACTGGAGTCCAGAGACGGGGGTGTTGGTCGTCCCTCATAATCAGCAATGGGCCGACCATTTGTTGATTTCGTCTTCTATGATAATCATAGAATGCAACATTTTTTGAGCAGTCTTACGAAACTGAAAACAAATAATTTCAAAAGGTAATTTATTTGTCCTCGATATGGCATAGCCTTCACAATGTATTACCATCTGAAAACATATCGATCAACCCAAATTTGTAATTTGTCGGCCTATGGCACCGTGCCTTGATGCCCGCATTGCGAATTCCTCTCATATCATGAATGATATTTGGGATAAAAGAGTTATTTTTATGCCAACAAACAGTGGCGGATTTATAAAGCATTAGAGGAGTCGGCACTCTCTCTAAATTTTTGAGTGGTAGTTATTTGGTTTCATACAATATTCCAATATTCAAATTTTTTTGAATGAAGAAAACAAATATTATCATCATTAAATGAATGTCTTTTTGTCAAATATATGCATTGTCCTTTTGGGAGCTCAAAATTGAGCCGGAACATAAATATTTGATCTCAAAATTGAACCTAAACATAAATATTCAATCAAATATTCCCAAATAATTAGTCATTGTGGCTGCATTAAAGACAAATTCACAAGTCATGAGGGAATAGTCATATAATTTACATTGAAGTGTATTAATTATGTTTCAACATGTGTTACCCTCAAAATTTTATACTTTATAATAATACTAACAAGAATATAATAAATAATAATAATATATTAAATAAAAAAGACGCTCTTCATATTTTATAACTTTACTGAATACGATTTTTTTTTTTGTATATTTTGATTATTTGATGTTTTGTAATTTTTAGGCGCATTTTGAAGAGAAACATAGGTCTTAATTTTATAATCAGTTAATATTAATTAAAAATTTTTAATTCAAACAAATGCTACTTGATGTACAAAAAAACGGTTCAAACAGTAGTAAAAAGTAATGAATTTATATTTGAAAATCGTGTCTAAACACGGTTTAAATCGGTGTAATGTAACCAATCGGTTTCTAAAACTTGTGTAAAGATCTTTAACACGGCCACCATTATAGCGGACCACAAACTTGTGTTAGAAGCGTTTTACACCAGTTAAAACTGGTGTAACAATTTCTCAAAACGTTGCTAAAAGCGGATTTTTTTTAGCAGTATTATGTAAGTCTGGTTTGTCAAGTAGCCACGTCAACAACATGTTTAGAAATTTTCTTCTCCACTGATTTGTGGTTCACATATCCGTCAATTATCTAATATATCATGAGTTAAAAAAAATATTTAGTACGTAAAAAAATGGATAAGTGATCGAAAAAAGAATAAACAATTAGGAAATAAAAAATGAAAAAAACAAACATAGAAAACTTGACACCACACTTACACCCGCAACAACGCACAAAGATCAACTTACACGCGCATCAATACGCGGAGATCAACCTAGTAATATGAATATATGATTATAACTCAAGTTCAAACAAGAATTTGTTACAATGGATTCTGTACCTAGTATCGGTCTCTCCCAGTTTAGACACGAGCTAACTACCTGATATTTCGTTCTTCTAATTTGATGGTCCTAAATCTATACATGTAATTGAAAAAACAATAATGACTTAAGAATAGATTTCAGTTATAAGATTTACTCTTTTTTTTCGGTCTTATAAATTATTGTTTTCAGAGGCAAATTGACATAGAAGAAATTTATTAAAAAGAAATTTTGACATTGAAGAAAGAATTATTTTTCACAGATAGTTACAACAAGCCCACTAATCCGAATCCTCCGAGTTGATCTTTCGCACAATAAGAATTAATATTTTTCAAATGGAGAACACCTCTAAGTCTAATTCCTTTTGGAGTTTTCTCATATGTCTGACATCGTGTATTCCACGAAAGTCAGAAAATATTTCGAAAGAGTTTTGGGTGCCAGATGGCAGCACTCGAGTCTGCTACGAATGCGGAACCAAATTCACCATCTTCACTCGCCGCCACCACTGTCGCGAATGCGGCCAAATATTTTGCAGGTCACAATAAATCTAATATTAATTATTCAGCTTTTATTTATTTCTTTTCTTCAATTTTGTGATTTTTTTTAAAGCAGGGCATGCACAAAAAATTCGATTCCAGCCTGGTCGAGTTGTTTGAACCATACGAGTATTACCGATATTCGTTCTTTAGGTTCACATGAAAATTCTGAGATGTTACGCGCGTGTAATTATTGCTTTAACCAATGGAAAAACAAAATGGAGAAGAGGAGTGATAATGAAGACGAAATGAACTCTGATCGACCCCAAAGTTCATACAGCAGTCATTACGGATCCAATTCGTACAATCCATTTTCAGATATTTCACGAGACGAAACTAGATTCACTGACGAGCTTTCCTCGACATTGGATTCCGATACCACAAGTAGTTTTAACAACTACAGCCCTACATCTGCATTATACAAAATAAAAACATCAAGAAACATTCTCGATGTTCACAGTAATTCATCTATGTGGGCTCCACCCGGACTTGAGAATCCCGAGGAAGACGAGTTGTCAGGCGATACTATGAGTTTAACTTTTGGTCGATCCTTGAATCTAAGTTTCTCAGATGATAATGCCGATAAAAGAGTTGCCGAGTGTGGTCATTATATACAAAAAGATTGCATTCGCTTTTATGGGTATATTTTTTTTTTCAGAAAATAATATTATGATAAAATAATTGATTTAAGTTTATATTTTATTTTGGGATTTTGTAGGAATGGTAGTATGGAGGCATCAATGGATTATGAGCCAATTACTATCAATAATGTTCTTTTACCACCTTTTCACGTTGAGTTTGGTGATCGTCAATTCCACGGGATTGAAAAGGAAGCAAAGGAGGTACGTTTTTAGTTTTTGTGTAATATTTTCCTACTATTACCAGAAAATTTAAGTAACATAAGAGAAATATTTTTCTGTTACAGCTTGTTGATAGGGCTTGGCGATTATTTGAAGAAATATTGGCCAATCTATACAAAATTTCAGACGAAAGAGCCCAAATTGAGGAATTAGAAGGAATTCTTCGAAAGGAAAAATCAGAATTTGAGGATGCATTGGATAAAGGTCTTAGAAAGGAGAATGAACAACTTGATATCCTAGAAATAAACAAATTAAGGAGGCAACTAATATTCTTCGCACATTTATGGGATCGAAGGTTGGTATTATTGGCTAAATCAATCACAGGGGACTCACCTGAGAAACATGCAAATTTGTCAAGCAATCCCCAAAATAACTCTGAATTGCTCAAAGGGAAGAACAAGAAAAGCATGCTTTTCACTAGCATTAGCTTGGACGAAGAAACCGTATCTCAAGAACGGAGTTTTCTTTCGAGACGTACCAAGTCAGATGGTCACTATCCAATACAGTCGAATGATCCATATGACCTGTTCGATGCGAAATGGACCGGTAGAAACGATCCTTTCGATATAATAGATAATGCATCATCATCATTTGAAGATTGGACGGGTAGAAACATAAACGTTGGGATTGCGAAACCTGCCGACTCGTTGGGTTGGACAATGTCACCATTTTTGCACTTCTACAAATCTTTGAACAAAAAAATTGGTATGTTCAGTTGTTACAATCCTTTCCATGCATATACTCCCGTATATATTAATTCACCGGAGTATCTCGGTGGACATATCGGCCCGAGGTTTTATGCTCCGATAGGAATTGATGAAATTGTTATACCACTTTTTGACAATCAACCGACTAGCATAATCGCTTATGCCTTAACATCATATGATTACCATCATCAATTATCGAACAATGATAATGAGTGTAGTTCGAGAGTTGATATTAGCACCAATAACATCCTGTCACCTCAACCTCAGAGGAAGAATTTTGCAGAAGCTTCTAGAACACATTTAGTGGTTAATTGTGTAGACGATGGACTGCTAGGGAAGACGAGTTATAGTGTTACTTGCTACTACGCGAAATACTTTAGCATGTTGAGGAAAAAATGTTGCATTTCAGAGATAGATTTTGTTAGGTCATTAAGTCGGTGCAAAAAATGGAATGCCGAAGGGGGAAAGAGCAAAGTGTTCTTCGCTAAATCGAAAGATGAGAGATTTATAGTGAAACAAGTCACTAAAGTAGAACTACAATCTTTTCTGCAGTTTGGTCATACATATTTCAAGTACCTCTCAGATTCTATTGGTAGTACGAGTCCTACATGTCTCGCCAAGATTTTCGGTATTTATCAGGTATATTTTCTTTGTTATTTAGTTTAGATCAAGCTTAAATAAATAAATATATATATATATATATATATATATATATATATATATATATATCAAGAGTATTCATAAGCAATATAATTTGCAGGTCACATCCAATAATGTAAAAGGAGGAAAAGATCACAAAATTGACGTTTTGGTTATGGAAAATCTTTTGTTTGGTCATAATATTACGAGATTGTACGACTTGAAGGGTTCTACGCGTTCACGGTACAATCCCGACACGTCAGGAAAAAACAAAGTCCTTCTAGATGAAAATTTGATCGAGGAAATGCCAACTTCCCCTATTTTTGTTTGGAAAAAGGCGAAAAGTCTCTTGGAAAGGGCCGTTTGGAATGACACGTCTTTCCTCTCGGTGAGTATGATTTGTATATAGTTAGTTATTTCTTCTATTATTTATATCGAAGTTGACATTAACAAGACATATCTTATCTGATAAAACTAATTTTGTAGTCTATAGAAGTGATGGATTATTCGTTGTTAGTCGGATTAGACGAAGAGAAAGACGAGATAACAATAGGGATAATAGACTTCTTGAGACAATACACTTTGGACAAACGCCTCGAGACTTGGGTGAAGGCTTCAGGTATTTTGGGCGGTCCGAACAATGTCGCTCCCACTGTTATTTCGCCCGAGAAATACAAAGTGCGATTTAGAATTGCAATGTCTACATATTTTCTTGTGAGCTCCGATGATGGGACACCCGATACAAAAGAACCCGAACATAACGAGTCAAAAATAAAAACTAGTTTAGGTCATTAAATAAATAGGATAGAATACTAGCTATGTGAATATTTTCTTTCTTGATGAACATGGGCGGATCTTTGTAGGGGTTGGAAGCCTTGGCCGCCCCGACATTTTCTCAAACATAGTATATAGTTAGTGTCGTAGTGTATTTTATTAGTATAACAACGTAAATTATACTGTTTGCGTCCTCCCCCCCTCCCTTAATTTTTTTTGTAATGTAATTCAGTGGATATTTTTTTATTTGCCTCACTAAGAAACTCTGTCAAGATCTGCCACTGAAAAAGAGTTGATACCTACACTTCTATTATTTGCGAAATTCCATTCATTTTATATTTACAACAAGGAGAGATAGTTTTTCTTTCGAGTGGAACATGTCATTACAATTTAGAAAATGATTTCAAGCCAAAAATTATTCTGAATGATAAATACATGACTTTGTTTTATTTTTACAATTGAGGGATGGTTTATTGAAAGATGATATTTTTGAGTTCCCTTTAATATTATGAAATGGGCAATGATAATCATAAGCATATACTGTCATTATTCATTTCTAAGCATATTAAATAGTTATAATATTAAGACACAAATTGTTCTTTGTTTGTTGAAAAATAATAGGATGAAAACATACATTAGGTGATACATGTTTATTTAAAATATGTAACGATAATCAAAATTAACAATAATATAACAACATGTCGCACTGGCCAAAGATACACACCAATATAGAAGAAGAAACGATTTAATGAAACTTGAATTTTACCATATAGGAAATAGAAATATTGCAAATATGTGTTGATTGTTCAAATGACAGAACAACATCTCTATTTATAGACTACATGATTCATGAACGTAATTCTTCACAAGTATCTAGATGACTTGTGAACATGAATTTTCACTACAATAAAACATAACATTTCACAAATATCTAAAAGATTCATAAACATAACATTTCATATCTACATGCATAATAAACTTAATTAATATAAAATGCAACTTTATAATTTACCAAATTCTACTTTTGCGTATTTTGGTAAGAAGTATTATCTTCGAAAAATGTTGCAAATACAATTACTTTTAGTTGTGTTTAAGAAACATTTTCAGTTTTTTTTTCATGTATATTATATGACTAAGAAGTCTAAACATGTCAATATTTTGAACTATATTTTATGCAATTGAATATTAGGAGTACGAGAAAACTATGAGTTGTATATTGCAATTATATTGGGAAATAATGTTGTTATGTTGTGCTTCTTGTAAACTAATTTTAATATTCTCATTGCTTACATTATCATATCATAATGCTGTTTAGAAGAAATTAACATCGAGATCTAAATATGTGCGGCGTAGCGCGAGTATTATCCTAGTATAGTATATTTTAACATTCCCGGACCTACACATTTAAGGATTCGAGACTAAATTACAAGGTGTTCTAAAAAAATATTATAATTAAAATTTAATTGGTCAATATTAATTAATTATAATGAGCCGAATTAATCATTTCAACACAATATATAATATTTTAGGACATTTAATTACCTTGCTCTTATATGAGAAATACATCATAATTTATTGAGCCAAACTTCTTTTTCTCTCTTTTAACGGATTACCACCTTTATTCTTCAATCTCTTTTTTTGTTCTTATAAAACTCCCATCTTGAACCAATCGAATAGTGCCACATAGGCAGTTCCACATAAAGTTTTAGGAAAATTATGTCCTGCCCCTGTATTTTCCCCAACATATCGTGATGGCATCATGCTGTCGTCACTGTTTAAATGGAGGCGTCGTTAAACGGAAGCGCCCAATCAATCTTTCAGCCACGTTAATTGGAGGCGCTCGATGAATAGTATTGACATGACTAGTAATTTGCACATGTCTTGTATTTCTTCATCATCATGATATTTTGCATTAAAAGTCATTTTCCTCATGACGTTTTTGCATTAAATATCATATTTATCATGATGATGTGCATTAAATTGCTTTTTAGAGCAAAAATTAACAAATATACACAAATTAACATGCAAACAATTAACATGGATATACAAATTAAGAAACTAATAATGAATTTATGGAAGATTTTAATTCATTTAAGACATTAATATGTATGTACAAATTATAAGATTGGTTTTAATGAATTTAGATATAGCTTTTAACCATGTATATACAAATAATAACAACCATTTATATACATATTACTACCAAATTATAATAATTACTATGCATGTTAATTAATTTACCATGAATAAGTTAACTTGCTAATTAACGGTTAATAATTTCAAATAATATAAATTCTTACAAGACTTGAGTATACATTCAATTAACATTTCATCAATTCATATTAAAACATATTAATCTTAATTAATGATTAAATACATAAATTCATTAAATAAAATGCATAAACTATAATTCAAATTAGAAAAATTACATACCAACAAATTTTACAATAATTAACAGTTACTCACACTCTCTAAATTATTGTCTAAATCAGGTGTGGTTTTAATTCATTCGAATATACATTCAATTAGCAATTAATCAATGTATATTTAAACATATTATTCTTAATTAATGATTAAACACATAAATTCATTAAAAAAATGCCTATGCTAATTCAATATGGAGAAAAAATCAACTCAAACATTACATTGCATCAAATTTTACAATAATTAACGGGTAAATACACCCTCCAATTCATGTGCCACAAAATTAGAAAATTAGATAACAACGACCATCAATTAATCAAAACAATAATTTTTTTTTAAAATGCATAAGAACCCCTGAAAATTAAGAAATAACAAAAGAAAGTGATGCTTCACATTTAAACCTGCACCAAAATTAATTCAAAATTGAAAGTTAACATGAAATCAAAAGTTCATTTTGCAAAGTAGCGCCTGCAAATTAAATAATTGCAAAACATCCCCTGAAATTGTTAGAAATTGTAAAATAGCCCTTGAAAAATGAAACCAGAAAATTAAATGTTAATTAAACCACAATAATTAACTTATGATACATTAACAGTTCATTGACAATTAACTTTCAATTAACTAGTATTTACATGGCAATTTTCTGAAATCAACTGGTAATTGAAAGATTTTAGACCAAATCCTAAAATCAGAGCCATAAATTCACTCAAATCAACTCGTATAAACCTAAAAATTCACTTTGATTGTTGTACTAAACTCAAACCCTAAAATTTAGGTAAAAATAAGAACCAACAAATCAAAATCGTAACAGATCTGGAATAAATCCACTAAAATCAACCTCAAAATCGAATTAAAAACAGATATGGAGAGAAAAATTGAAGAAAATAAAAAGAAATCGAGCAAAATAAAAAGAAATCGAACAAAATAAACTAACATGGTGTTATTCGTGCGTCGTGGCCGGCAACTGGAGGAGGTGGGCGGCTACCGTCTCTTGTGCGGAGCGTGGGTGCGTTAGTGTTTATGATGTGTGTGCAAAATGAGAGAATTAGGGTTTGTGGGTTATTATATGGGGCTGTTAAAGGATTTGAAAATTTTCAAAAAATTTGGGCAGGATGACATGGCATTAACGGTTAACCAAGGGATGTTTTAATTGGCAGCAAACTTCAGTTGCCTATAAGGGAGGAGCTTTTTGGAGATTGATAGGTGCTCCCAATTAATTGCCTTCGTTAGCGTGACAACATCACGAAAGATTTGATGAAATACAGGGGCATAGTAGAACGGCTCAAAGTTTTATTGGAAATTTTCAAAAAATCCACTTGAAATTAAAAAAAAAACCCTATCTTTTTTGATATTCCAAAAAAACCCCTAAATCAAAATTTCATTTTGAAAAAACCCCCTATTGGGGTTAAAGTTAACATTTAATGATGTTAATTTTTTAAAAATGAATTATTTATATATATTTTAATGAAAAACTAACATCGAACAATAAAAAATAATAACGGTATATTATGCACCTTGAATAATCCTTGCAGAAAAATACTATTTACGTCAAGTACAATATAAGTATATTAATAGTTTTGATTTTTTTTATTGTTACTAATAGTATATTTATGTCAATATATTTTATGTGCATAATTTTTTTTAACGTTCATTACTTATTTAATTTTCTATCCAGATATTTTCATGCTTGCAACAATAGTATTTTGTTGTCAAAACATTACAGATATATAATTTTTTTATATTATTGTTTTTCCTGGTAAACTAACGTCAAACAATCTCTTGGAGATATTAATCTTGATGCAAATTCAATGGCTAAAAAGTCTCAAGTACAATACCTCAAATACTCACTTGAGTAATTTAGTTACTCTCTTGTTTTTTATTTAATGTTAGTTTATGCAATCTCCTTATGCCACATCATCACAACTCATGCCACATCATCACAATTATTTCAACCATTAGATTATGATATGTGGCAACATATGAACCATGGATTAACCTTTGATTTTGTATGATTATGTTTTATTTGTATATATTTATGTGTCTCTTATTTTACATATAGTTTTAAGCAATTTTAGAACGCCACATCACCTTACACTGATGATGTGTCAAAATATTATTTGTTAGGTTCATGTTTGACCAGTTGTATTTGATTTTGAATTTTTTCACAATATGTTACATGATCAATTGTGAATAAAAATAGAATGTGAAGAGTTTAAAAATCTAACATTAATAAATTAATTCACAATATCATAAAACATACATCAAATATTGTTAGTATTTTTCATAATATAATTTAAAAAAATTAAGAAATATATTCACTTGAATTTTATCTTTATTTTGAGATCCATATTGTCATATATTTAATATTTTTCTCTAACTTAAAATTATGAAAACAATTATGTAAAATAAGATATAAAAATAAATATAATTACATTAATGACTTGCAAGCCTAATAATTATTATTTTTAAAACTATAATTGAAAAAAATTGCACATACTACTAAGTATGTTATTATCATATATTCAATATTTTTCTCTAACTTAAAATTAAGAAAATAATTATGTAGAAGAAGATATAAAAATAAATATAATTACATTAATGATTTATAATCCTAATTATTATTAATTTTAATACTACAATTGACAAAAATTGCACATCCTAATTATTATTATTATTTTTAAAACAATTAATATTTGTATTTTTACTTAAAACAGTTTCATGTTAATCTTTAAAAATAATAATAATAATAATGAAAGATATTTATTTACTAAACACAAATAATTTCTTTAACTTATGTAATATTTTTCAATAATAAACATGAATCATAAAATTTATCAGACACAAATAATTTTTTTGAACTTTTACAATGTTATTATTTTTAATTTTAGATATGAAAATTTAAAATATCATATGATTTTTATTTTTATTTATGTCCACGAATGCTATTTTATTATTTTATAGTGACATTTTTTTTTTGTATATGTTGCATCAAAGTATTAAATAAATATTTCGCAATGTAACATATTCAAAAATAGTATAATAATTTTGTCATCATCAAACTTCCTTAATCAATATAATTTTTATTTTCATAAAGTCTTATATTTGATCCCGAAAAATCATAACTATATATTATGTGTATGATAAAACAAATGAAACAAAATCGCCGCGAAGCGCGGATAATCTCCTAGTGTATTCTAATTTGTGCAGCAAAAAAAACGTAGTCAGTTCTTACCAAAATAACCCAATTTTCGGAACCAAAATCTTTATATACATATATGTAGCGATCTGTCATTAGGAATGTTTTAAACTATTTATAATAACTTACTACACAAATAGTTATATACTTAATGTTGCAGAGTGTTTTAAAATAGAACAAATAGGAAGCGATAATTGGCGAGCCAACTCTTTCCCTAAACCCAACATCATAAACCCTCATCTCTATTTATTCCGATATCTCGATTGGAGAAAGAACAGCGCAATAACTTTTCAACTTATCGATTTTAGGTAATTTATTCTTTTTTCCTACATTTTTTTTATCGATTTTAGGTTTGTATTATGATTTATTTTGTTCATTCATCAAACCGGAGATGAGAAAATTGATTTGTTCCGTTTTTTATGAATAATTTTAACTTGATTGAACTGAATTGTTATTCATAGGTTGTATATAGGGAATATTTTTATTTTTTTGAATTTTGAAATGGATGACTGAATATAAAGATTTTGGTTCTGAGATTTTATTGACTGATAAGTATACTGAGATTTTATTATGGAATGAAATTAGAATTTTATTATGGAATATCTAGATTCAAAAGCCTTTAAGTCTGTAATAACTAATAACACCAACATATATCCTTTGATTTGTCAGGTTTTTGCAAATTTATGTGGTCATATTCAACTGATTATTGATGTCTTATCTCTCTCTAGATTCCCCTTAGCCAAGATGACGGATCAAGAAAATGATAAGTATATTGAGATTTGGAAGATCAAGAAGTTAATAAAAACTCTGGCGCGCGGAAACGGTAAAAAGTAATAAAAAAGTATCATTGATTAATGCATTCATTCTTAATAAAAACTAACATAAATTTAATTAATTAATGTTTTCTAACAGGTACGAGCACGATTTCTCTCATCATGCCACCGAAAGACGAAGTATCTCGAGTGAAAAGATTGCTTGGTGATGAATATGGTACTGCTTCAAAAATGAACCGTCAGTCTGTTCTTGATGCGATTACTTGTGCTCAGCAACGTCTCAAACTCTACAACGAAGTCCCTCCTAATGGGCTTGTTCTCTACACAGGTGATTCATTTGAAACGATATCATCCAAAAGAAATACTCAAAACTGCCAAACAAACACTAACTAAATAAATAATTATTTCAGGCACGATTGTAACTGACGATGGCAAGGAGGAACGAGTGATGATAGACTTCGAGCCGTTCAAACCAATAAACGCATCTCTATACCTATGCGACAACAAATTCCACACCGAAGCCCTAAACGAGCTGCTCGAATCCGACGATAAATTCGGTTTCATCGTGATGGATGGAAACGGTATTTTTTTCGGCACCCTTAGAGGGAACATTCGCAAAGTTCTCCACAAATTCCCAGTCAGTCTCCCCAAAATGCACGGATGTGGAAGCCAGTATGCTCTGGATTTCGCACAGATGAGAATGAAGATGATGCATTACTACGTGAGGAAAACCGCTGAGCTGGCAGCTAAAATTTTCATCGACCCAGCAAAGAGCCAGCCGAACGTATCCGGCTTGATTCTGGCCGGTTCAGCTGATTTCAAAACGGAGCTGAGCCAGTCTGACATGTTCGATCCGAGACTCCAAGCCAAGATTATGAAAATGGTCAACGTGTCTTACGGTGGCGCGAACGGGTTCGACCAAGCCATTGAACTATCTGCCGAGTTATTATGGAACGTGAAATTTATCCAAGAGAAAAAAATCATCGGTAAATATTTCGAGGAAATCAGACAAGGTACCGAAAAATACGTGTTCGGAGTGGACGACACGTTAAAAGCACTCAAAATGGGCGCGGTGGAGACTTTAATAGTGTGGGAGAATTTAGATTTATATCGCTACACCTTAAAAAATACCGCGAGCAGTGAAATAATAATAAAACATTTTTACAAAGAACAAGAAGCAATTCAGTGTAACTTCCGTGATGCGAGTACGAACGCTGAGCTGGAAATTCAGGACAAGACTTTGTTGTTGGAGTGGTTTGCGAACGAGTATAAAAAGTTCGGTTGTACCCTCGTGTTCGTGTCAAACAATTCCCAAGAAGGCTCGCAATTCGTCCGACGGTTCAGGGGTATTGGTGGAATTTTGAGGTATAAGTTGGACACGGAGACTTTCGACGAGCTGCAATTAGATAATCATGTGCAATGGACGCATCAAGACATTGATGGAATTTTGAAAACATGTTATGCTAATTTATTTGACAGAAACATTATTCTTGCAAATTTCAAAAATTATCGTGAACCTACAAAAAAGGAAACACATGGTGTTTCATTGTTTAACCGGGGAGTTTGAGAATTTGAAAATGGGTCATGCTATTGTAAGGGTTACATTTGCTTAGTTGTGTCTATGAACCAAAATTTCCTAAATTGTTGGCACCTCTGTGTTTCCGATTTTACTCCTCCATATTCTCAATTTTAAGGGCATTTCTGTCAGAACAGAATTATAGTCGGTTCTTACCAAATAACCCAATTTTCAGAACCAAAATATGTATTAGTTTACTTCGAATTGTTGAATTGAAGTGCCCAGATTCATCAAATAATTTCCATACTACAATCAAAATTGGAAGTTCGAGAATTTTTGTTAAATGTGAGTTTATATTTAAGTCATCGTCAGAGAATTCGGAGAAGTTATGGCAGTCGCCAGTCAAGGTATTTTTTGTTAATTTTTTAATTTTACAAATTCTTAACTAGAAAAATATCCCATTGTTCTTTTTTAATATGTTCATTCGTCGAAAATCTCAACTAGAGGTTCAACACTTTTAGTTAATGACATGAATTGACTGGTAAGAAGAGTGGTACGAATTCTTGTTTTAGTGTTTGTGGTACTAAGAATGAGATTTTGACGGCAAATGGTCCCAAATTCAACTCCACGTGAACGGGTATAATCTGATTTAGTGAGATACTTAAGCAAAAGAAAAATTCGAATTAGAAAAAAGAAAGAAAAGAGGAGAATAACAAGAGAGAAGATTAAATTTATATCTGTTTTCTAACTGATGAAAAGATATGACATGCCATCTCTTTTTATACAAAATTTGACTCTCAAAGATATACAAATTAATGCACTTGTTGACTCTCAAAGATGTTGACATCTAGATATAACAACATGATTAAATAACATAATTAATTAAGATGCAAAAGACACTTCTTCTTCTTTCTTGAACTTTTTTATTCTTGAACGTGACTCGAGTCCAAGTCAGAAGTTCGAAGCCCGAGTTCCATCTGATTTTCGTCAGATTTGTTAGTAAGTTTACTTTGTTTTTGATAAATTTAGATTATTTGAATTTCAGGTCTTTGGCTTGAGAGTCTATAAAGTCGCGTGAGCACATTTAATTTATGTATTATTTCTTAGTTTAAGTAACAATTTTGAGCTCATTTGTTTCGGTAAATTCAAATTTTGATCCATATATTTGAGCATTTATTTTTAAATATATATATATGCAATTTCAATACTTGCTTTGAACTAGTATATAAATGTTTTCAGATTCATATCCTCATAATAAAATTTGCCATAAGCTCTCGAAATATAGGTCCGAGCCTGAACTCGACATAGAGAGAAACATAGTGGAGACTGGAGACTCCCCAATTTCACTCACTCGACAGTTAAACTCGAAACCCTTGTTGTAGGGATAAATTGCAAAAATATCTTACAATATTTCAAAAAACCTCTAAACTTTTTAAATTGCTAAAGAAATAGATCAGGCTCGGTCTCATCAGCTATATAGGTCCAAGATATTCGAATTTTGGGTCCAGAATTTTAAGCGGTCCAAAATATTTGAAAACATGATTTATCCAATTAAAATGATATAATTACAATAAAATTATTAAAAATCATAAAATATCGTGGGGATCATTGGTAAAACAATTAGGGGCCGTTTGGTTCAAGATTTGAAATATGACTTGGAATATTACAGGCTAAGGAATTTCATTCCATGGAATAGTATTTCGTGGCATATATAATATTCATGTTTGGTTGATGTTTTTTTTTCTTACAAATTTAGAAATTGTGTGAAATAAATAAAAAATATTTGGAATAATTTTAGTTTTTAATATTTGAAGAGATAGAAAGCACATGAGAATAAATAAATTCATCAATTTTGGTGGTAATATTATTCTCATAAAATATGTTCAATTGTTCATGGACATCGTGGATGACGTTACTTTATTACATGATATCTGAACCAAACATGAGAATAAAATAAATTAAGATTGATGTCAAGTCATAGTAATTTTAAAACACGGACCAAATGCCTCCTTATCTCTTTTGTGAGAGGTAATGGGTCCAAATCCCACAAACTACTCGATGAAAATATAAAAAAAATGGTTTATACGATATTTGTTGAATCTATTGGGGAAATTTTTTAAGTCTCAACCAATAAATTACACACAATCAATTGTGACAAAATATCTTAACTTTTCTTCAAATTGTATACCATATTCACCCTTTAAACTAGGTTTCGGATACTGAAAAATATGGACCGGACCTGAACTAGATCACACACTTCTCAACCTCAATTTATTCGCAATTTCTAACTTGTTCGTTGATTTGTTCTTAAATCTTCATTTCAGTTGAACGTCCAATTCAAGAAGAAAAAAAATTACAGTACATACAATATTAAATTTTAATTTAAAGATCTCGTTATATTTTCGTCAAATACCTTCAAAAATGCCGGTTGTCTTTGCCAAAGGCTAATCTTGAGTTTATAGAACGAGTAAATAGAGAAGTCTTGATGATTCTTCATTCATTCATGTTAATGAAACTCAAATTCAAAATCGCTCACAATATATGATTTTGTGTCACAATCAACCACTGAATCATGATCCCGTTAGCCAGAAAAAAATATATTCCTAACAATGTTGAACTTTTACATTTCAAAATTCACAAGCAATATATTTGTTCACTCTTCGAATCATGTGCAGAAGCATCAATCATAGTAGTTAACACTCCAAGTGGCTACTGGCTAGTGCATGGGACCATTCTGACATATTGATTACATATATTAATCACCAAAATTAATCAGAGAATTCAACACAGTAAGATATATATAAATGTATTGTAAACTTGTAATACAATTTATTTGCAGAACTATACGGTAAAAATAAATAAATCTACCAAAGTGGGGGTAAGCATAAATGGGCCAGAGACAATGAAAAATGGGGCTGGATCTGAATCAGTTGATCAATGCAAAGATTGAACCTGTCTGTCACCAACTTACCTGTCAATAATATATTACTAATTTAATACGCAAACATCACTCTTTTTTCTGTGTGTGTGTGTGGGTGTGTGGGTGTGTGTGTGGTAGGTTAATCAGTAATATAATATCTAGCTTTGGATTGGATAAGCATCGACATCACTTTTGGGGCCTATCTGATGTGGCATTTTTTTTTTAATTTCATTGTGGATAAGGATTAGCAGTTAGTTTAGAATTTTAATTTTAATTTGGTCTGCTCTATTCTATTCTATCTATCAGTAGTCTGTACAGTTCTACTTCTCTTTTTCTTGATTGTGATTTTCAGAATATTCTTTTTCTTTTTAAAGTGGAAAATAAGAATAAATTTCCATATATTGGAAAACAAATCAAATTTATTGTTGCACTATTGTAGTCCAAGAAAATTAAATACTCATTACAACAACAAAATATCTCACAATTGCAGTTAAACATATGCACATTGTTTAGGTAAGAAATAAGAGTATACTAATTGTCGGTGGATTGATGATTGGTTTAGAGAAATCACACCTACTAAAGTTTCAATAATTATTTTGTGCTCAAATTCATAAGCAATGTGCACTTCAAAAGTTAGTGAATTGTAGTGCAAAATTTTTGTCGAACGATGTATATATAATTAGTGATTCAATATATTTTATCAGTAAAATAATGTAAAGTTTACTGTTTGACTTCTTAAAAAATCGTACAGTGTAATTTCATAATTTGTTTTTTATTTCACACGAATATAAAACTCTGACAAAATCTTATTTTAATGTAATTTATTTTACAGTAAATTTGTAGTAAATTTGAATGCATTAAACACACGAAATTACTATTTTGTTGACGAGAAATAGGGAACAAAAACCACTAATCACGTATGTTATAAACTTTTATGGGAGAACGGGAACCGTAGAAGTGCAGAGTGGGACTGTATCCGTGTCTGTGTGGTGGACTCCACCTCTCAATAATTTCGGTGACAAGTCTCTTTCTATTATTATTTAAAAGGTGCGAGATCTGTACCTTAGTGATTTTTATTGTGTCGATATATTTCTTTTTAATAAAAATATATAATTTGAGATATTGATACGAGAGCTAATCTCTCGAAAGAAAAACAAAATACTTTTGAGCTTTCAGTGAGGTCATTTAACTCGGGGAAAGAATATGATGGCCTTTGAGGCCTCGAGGACGTAGGACCACCGACATAAAAAATATGGCCCGGATAAATAATTCTTAAATTTATCGAAAAAAACTGATAATTGTTTTGGATAATACATTCTGTGTTTTCTTTGCAACAAAATAGTATAATTGAATCATTTTGTAATTTCTCAGCATCGGATTTGCTGAGTTTATGACTTTGTGTACTTCAATGCGGGGCGAATCTTCATAGGAGACGAGTTTTTCCAAGATTTTTGAATGTATTTTGTCGTTATGATGTAATTTTTTTTATTGTTTGGCTCTCAAAATTTTGTGCAGCAGATAATTTTTTCGTTTGATCTTTTGATAAATTATGTTAAGATCCGTCACTGTTTGAATAGTTTTGTAAAATGAAATTTTTCTTAAAATATGCAAAATAAGTTTTTTTTCGCAAATGAAATATTTTCGTTCTGACAAGGTCGATACCAAAAGTATCAATAAAAATGGTAATTTTAATTTTGCTTGTTAACATGATGTTCGGAACTAATTTAAAATCTCATTTCAATTGGTGAAACAAGAACCGTCAAATCAATTAACATTTTCCCGAACTATGGTTCTTCAATTTATTTAACAAAAAATATATTTTTAAAGAAACCACTATATCCACAAATAAAGAGGAATTAATAACTTGTTTTATAAACTTAAAAATACGATAACTCTATTTTTTACAAAACAACTCTCAACAATTTCATACTTATTATTATTGTGTGAGTCTGCCTAGATAATTTCACCCGCCCCCTTATTTTACATATATCTTTGAGTTTTCTTGTGAATCCACATCATCATGCTTATTCATAATTATTGATCATTAGATTTTGTGATGTGTCTTTATCATATATATTAATATTATATTTGATCATTTAAGACGTGTATTTTGTACGACTATTTGTAGTCATTTGTAAATATTAATTTGAACCGTTAGATGTAGTGTGTGGTTTGATATCAATCATTAATTTTTTGTTAGATTTTTTGAAGATCATATTTTGTATAGTAATTTATGTGTCATTATTTTACACTATGTTTTAAGCATTCTTATAAACCCACATCACCCTACATTAATGACGTGTACTATTATGATTGGTTATGTTAACATTAGGCTAAGTCTATTCAATTGTTTAACGTGTCACATAAGATTACATGATCAAATTTGAATTGCAATGGAATATGAAAAATATATGTATGAAATACTAATAATTTAATATGTAATATTATAAAACATACAACATATATTAGTATTATTTTTAGAAATTTAATTTTAAAAATTCATCAAATATATTCATTTTAGTTTTCTTTTTATTTTGACATCCATATTAGCATAGTTCATAATACCGTTTTTACTAATTTGAATTTGTAAAGATATTGTGTAATAAAATACAATTCAAAAAATGCATATGTACAGAATATAATTTTAAATATTTTATTTACATAATAGAATTTTAAGTATTTTTTTTTAAGTTATAACTATAAGAATCTCATATAACACTAAGCAAATTATATTTGTGTTTTTAACAAAACAAATTTAATATTAAAAATTTAAAAAACTAATAGAATTAAAAAAAAAATAGTTTATCCTTTTAAATAACTTCTGAAAATTATAAACACCTATCAAATATTCTAAATAATGTAAATTTAAAAAAAACATATGATATAAAATAATTTGTATTTATGTTTATTCTAAATTAAATTTTGATATTCTTTATTAAATTACTTCAACTATCACATTTGATATTATTTATAATTTCCATTAAATGTTGAATCAATAAAAAAATATTAGTACCATATAATTAATGATGTGTTACTAAATATGTCGTATGATTCATTATTTTTTATTTTGATATTATATAAAATATTGTGAACAGTGATATAAGTTGTTATGTTATTTCGTAAAATTGTATTATATCTCCTATATTATTATATAATGACATTAATATAAGTGTTATTAGTTGATTACAAAAATGAGAATTTTTTGTTATCATAATATAAAATAATTTTAAACATGTGAATAATCATATATATATGAGTTCAAATAATTTTATATTAATATGACATTGTTAATATTATCATACAAACGTGTTATTTGTATTATAATGAAAAACATAATTAACATGTTCGCCGCGTAGGGCGAGTATTCTCCTAGTATTGTTATGAAAAAACAAGCTTTTGTAGTTTTCACCCAATGTTGTAGAACGTGTATAAAGAAACGAGTCGGTAGCTCACTGTTTTTGTGATTTAATTAACCGTAATTAATTG
This sequence comes from Luzula sylvatica, assembly GCA_946800325.1. NCBI lineage: Eukaryota > Viridiplantae > Streptophyta > Magnoliopsida > Poales > Juncaceae > Luzula > Luzula sylvatica. The sequence goes on along the minus strand of OX326960.1, from coordinate 54,059,420 downwards.
GTAATTAAATGATAGAAAACAATCACCCTAATTGATAATATTTATCATATATAATATAATATCATTTACATATTATAATTCAAAATTCAAAATTTAAGTTCAAATAACATTAATTAAATCAATATTTAATAACATTTTTCAATTTTGAATAAAATATAAACAACATTTTTAACAATATTATATTTTCTTACGTAATAGGTATTCGTCAGTCATCGTATCGTAACCTTCCATATTTTTCATATATAACATTATGTTTTATCAAAATACTAATAATCATAGTTCAAATTTAAAAGGCAAGGTAAAACAAAGCGGGAAGTTCTATCATATATTTTTTAAAAATGATATTTTAAATATTTAACAATTAATTATATTTGTATGTTTCACAGACTTTATTTTTTGAGAAATATTTGTTTCAAATGAACAACAAATAATTTTTATTTAGTCAATTGATAAATACATTTGAAATCTTATCTCAAATATTAATTAATTAATAATTACTCAAAATATTCTTGAAAAAAATATACGATAAGAAAAAAAAATTATATGACACAAGTCCCCAAAACATAAATATCATAAATGAATTTTTAGATCAGCATATTGGACCCAAAGTCTATTGGCCCCCGTTTATCTTTCTCTTTGCAAAAGCTGCTCGGTGATGGATCCGAAATGTGTGTGAAAACTCCATTGGATAAAATGGTCTCACGTCCGGTCCCACCTTTTGGATAGTTCCATTGATGTTAAGTCAACCCAACTTATCTCCCCTAACTTGATAAATTATACTACACCAATTACTTGGGTATTGGTCTATTTTGGAGATATTAATATATTATCACTTTTTACCTGATGTGAGCGATCTCATTCAATTTGTCTCTTTCAAAATTTAGATTTATGGTCCATGAACAATATATATATATATATATATATATATATATATATATATATATATATAGAGAATAAAGCTCAAGCCACTCCCTCCCTCCCATATCTTTTTCCAAAGTGGCTGACATGTGGGTCCCACCAAAATTAATTTTTATGAAAGTAGATGTGGGGTCCACATGTCAATGACCTAGGAAGTAAATTTGGGAGTGAGGAAGGAAGTGACTGTAGCATCACTCATATATATATGACGGAGGAGACTAACGTACTTAATTAAGTACAAAAAAATTAATACTTAATTTTTTTTTTCATCATTAAATTTGTATTGAAATTTTGTGCACATTATTATGAATCTTCATTAGAAAATGCCCTTGATACTTGTATTTATGCATGATATTTAATCAAGAACAAAGGAGGTGCAAGTTGAGGAATAGAAAATGTGCAAACACACGTGCTTAAAAAAAGAGTCGTCGAGGCCAAAAGAAAAGAAAAGGGAAATTCTCGAATAAAAGTGTAACTTTTCTGGTAATTTTAAAAAATCACCTCACCATTTGAATCTTTGATACTCCGAAAACTTTAATCCAAACAAAAGTTTATTTTCATTTACTTTCATATAGTTATTTATCCCTTTATTGATTTAAATTTAATAATACATGATATTATAAAAGAAAATTAGACCAAAAAATGACTTCAATATTTAATTTTACTAAATCCCTTTTAATATTTTTATTACTTTAAAATCTCCATAAACAATTTCTTATCATATAAAATTTTAAAATAATACAATAAATTTTATTGTATATTTATATAATTTTGATATTTCGTTTATCATATATTTTCGTTAAAAACTAGCATAAAATGATATTACATATTTAATCACATTTAAAATATACAAACAGAAAAATATATTTTTAAGCTCCTAGTTTTAATGTTTATTCAATATTTATATATGCTTTAATATTTTTAATAATTCATGTATATTTGCTAGTATGATAATTAAATATTATGTTAATATATATTAATTATATATTTTTAACAATGTGTAAATTGTATATAATTTATTAAGTCCAGTTTTATATTCAAACATGCAACAAATACATGAGCTAATGCATGTAGAAATTAAAATAATATCAAAATAATTTATTTTAAATTATATAATAATTATTTATTATTGATCATACGAATCATTTGTCAAATAATGTTCTAAACACATATAACTTATTTCTCGGAACTTACGTGCAATTTCAAAAATTAATAAAAAATACTAAGATAAATTTAGTAAAATAAATATGAAAAATAGAGAAATATTTTTGGTCTATTTTTGTTTAGCATCGACCAATATTGTTGTTTATAATTTTTTTGGAGTATTATATTTAAAAAAATGTTGGTTTATTTAAGAAATAAAAGAGAAAAAACAAAAAGTGGACGTGGCGACAAAAAGATGCACGTCTTGATGTGAATGTAAAAAGTGCCACGTGGCGACTGGTTTGCTGATGTGTTCCCATTCTGATTGGTTTGAGAATTGAAGAGGGTCCTTTTATACATTGTTCTTTTTCATATACAACCAGGAACCAACGACAAGGTTAGGAACTTCGGATATGAGAATTTCATCAACCGAGAGTACTACTTATCTTCCTCATTCTTTGACAAAATCTTAATGCTTTTGCTAATACAAATGGAATATGTAAATTTTACTTTGCATCCACAACTCCTCTCTTTCATTTTTATACGTATTTTATCATTAATTCATTTTTACATATAAAATTTGTGTTAGTTTGATATTAATTAAATTAGTAATTTACCACTAATTATTAATATCATGATGTTATGTGACAACATCAAGAATGAAACACATGAGTTCTGAAAACATAATATATGATGTAAAACAAATAATAACTAATTTATTTATTTTGATTTTTTAAGTGTTTAAATAGAATAATGAGAATAGTGTAGAATAAGTTTTTTTTTTTTTTTTTTTTGCCAATGGCCCAATATCATGTTGGTTGAGTCACGAGTGTTTGACACAATGAAATCATATGTTGGAGAGGTTATAGATTCAAGTCTCATGTCATCATTTTAAAAAATAAATATCATTAACGACAAGCGATCGTTTGATAGATATCATTCAAAAAATAAAATAACATAAGAGTATTTTAAGATAATAAATGGAGAAGGTTTTTTGTTCCCCATTCGTTGATGTCAATGTGATTTGAACTCACAATATGCTATGACATATGATTTTTTGTGTCAAAAACTAAACCAATTGAGTTATATCCCCATTGGTCGGAGTAGAATATAGTTATGTTAAGATATTTAATGCAGTAACCGATATTTTGTATTTTAGATATTTTAATTATTAGGTTTGTTTGAAAATTTACATTTTTATTTAGGGATGTCAACGGGACGGGTTTAGATCGGGTATATGCTCGTTCATATTCTTACTCGTCCTAACCGAGTAATATTCATATCCGATCCGTCAACTATGCGGGTAATTCTGCCCGTCTCATTGAGTATCCACGAGTTTTTCAATTAACTACGGACATTTTTCTTTTACCCATGCATATGCACAAACAAAAACATTAAAAGTATACTAACAGAAAATATAATATATAAAGTTAGGATAACATAACAAAACACAATAATATTACTAAATAACTCGCACAAAATACATAACAAAATATTTTTAAATCACATAAAATAAAATTCCGGCGATACTCCATTGATCAATTGTTTCCTCCTGCACGATAATTTGTAACATACATAATTAAATTATTCCGCCACTTTATCTTTTCTCTTTTCTATTTATATGGGATGAAAGTCCTTCATTTATTTTCGAAAAAACGATTTTGTCGAATTTTGAACTCATGACTTAATTTTTTTAAGCCGGAAAGATTTGATCACAACTTCACTTTTTCAACCAAAAAAATCATATATACTCTTCAATCATTTTATAATCGTCTATTTTATATTTTTTGAATCATAAATGTGATTCTATCATACAATTACTCTTACCCTGTGAGTGAAATGGCAAATCCTACTAGTGGTTGAAGATTAGGAGAGGCAGGGGAGATATAAATTTCGAAAAAGGTTATGTGCATATATTATTATATTATTGTGTATTTTTTATTCGAACTAACATTTATCGATTTTTTCAAAAGTGTATAATGCCTTAGTTTATCCGTATAAATACTAAGTTGATTATATTTGTGTTTTTCATAAAAAAAATTTAATATTATTTTTTTTAAAAATTAATAAAACTTAAAAAAAAAATTATCCATCTAAATAATTTCTTAAACTTATAAACACTTCTCAAATAGTATTGTATTTCTAAACATATAAATACTATAATTTAAATCTCAAAGTTTATCCATCACAAAGTTTTTTCAATTATAACAAAATTTAAATCTCTTTTATGTTAAAAACAATAATATTCAACTCGTTAACAAAATAATTAAATACTTAAGTTATACTTAATAAATAATAAAGTATCTTGTATAATAGACATTGCATATTCTGTGTTTTTTAGTGGCAGGTCTTAATGTTGGAACATTATAAATAATAAAGTATCTTTGTATAATAGACATTGTAGAATATTGTAGGTGATGTTTCTATTTTTTATGATGGTTGCATTAGAAGATCCACATAATGTATGTCTTTGTGAAAAAATGTTTATAAGCAATTTGGTCCCAAATACATACGATGAGAAAATGTTCCATTCTTGAATCTGCCCCATTAAGATGAAAGAGAGATCCATTAGAGAAAATTAAAATGACTCTAAATTAGACATCATAAATTATTTGAAATTCATTCTTGCAATTAAGGCTTCATGAACGCAACAACGGTGATGGAGCGACATCAATTCGGACGGATTCCATACGCTTCCGCATACGGTTAATGTACGGTTTAATTTAAGATTATTCGGTAGAATTCACATATTTATTACGGTCCGTTTCAACGGGCAAATTTAATTATTTTATTCACAGGGCGGTGCCGGATCGTTGCCGCCGCCCCAACACTTAAGTGTATTATTTGAGGGGTTAAGATATAAAACGGCTACTGAAATAATACTATAATTTTGTTTTGAAAGACAAAACACAACATTTATACTGTTATAGTGATGATATAGGTTGTGGCAAAGAAGGGAGACAATGGGCATATGCAAGATAGATGGGTGGTGGGGGGTAAATGCTGCAAAAATTAGGAGCACTCTTTGTCCTCAAGCAATAGCGACTTGCTAATCACCATCTTCTTCTACTACCATCACATATTATTATTGCCTACCTAAATCTAACAGTCCTATTACAATTATTTCATGACCTTTCTATTGTATTATCATCATTTCAATATTAATTAATAATTCCCTTTTAGCTGAGAATAAGATGCCATGCATATATATAAATATAAATATAAATATAAATGTAACCCTCAACCAAAGCAATATTAGCTTTCTTAAACCTCACACAAAACACCAGGTTCAATCCACATCTCAATTGTACAAATGTACTTGTTTATCAAGCAAATTACTTGCAAAAAAAGTTACATTTAAACATTCCACCCGCCAATCAGGAAACCACACGTCACGAATGTATCTTTAAGGTATTTAACAGTATATATTTTATACATGGATGCATGTGATTAATATTAAATTAATTAACTAAATACTGTCAGAGAATACTAAATACGCAGCACACAGATTTACTGACTCGGTACAAATCCAGTTATACAGAAATACACATGATAAATTGCTATAGAAGATATATAAAATAGGGAAAATATAATATGTACCCAAATCTCATCCCAACACTCTTGATGGGTGGACAAATTGAAATTAGTTGGGTTGATTAATATCCAAATTAAGGTTAATTGACACGTCAATTCATTTTAATATGTTAATATTAATATATGTTAATTGACATATTAATTCAATTAACCGTTTAATTAATCTGTTAATTCATTCAATTAGTGGTGCTAATCAATTCGATTACACTTTTGCCACGTCATCAAGGAATGGTGTTTGGGTTAGTTTTGGAGACACCATATATAACCCCTATAAAATAAGAGCATAGTATTCATAACAAGAAAAAAAGCGTTGCATAATTACAATACAGCTGAGCAAACCCATTGAAATAATGGCAGTTTTCTTTAGGTTTAATTCAACATTAATGAAACGTACCCCACTCATCGCCACTTTTATTCTCAGCCGTTCGATCCCAAAAACGTTTTTTTTTAATTTTCAACGTCTTCTACCAAACGCATCTGATGTTTTCTCACCGGAGATCTCCGGTACTCGTAATAGCTGGAGGTCATTACTGTTGAAAAGACTAATAAGTAATAATCCTATCCACTGGAAGAAAAAATTGAAAATTAATAAAGAAAGATAAGCTTGTGTTCTTATAATTTATTATTAGTTTATATATACCTTGTTTTACTCTAATTAAATAATCTATTTTAGATTCCCTTAAATAAATTAATAAAATCAATTCAAAAAAACCGGCTACAAATTCCCGGATTTTAAAGCGGTTTCCAAATTCCGAGCTCACAGATTATTCAATCCCCTCCATTCCACTCATAACTGGAAAGCTTATACAAGTGTAAATAATATCTCTGCTGGTAAATAAATGGAGAGAGGATACTCAGTCAGCGCCAAAAGTAATAAATCGACGGCGATTGGCTGAAGACATACGTTTTAAATATAATTAAAAAAAAGATTAAAAGAATTTTAAACCTTTTTCCATTCAAAGGCTTTGGGTTTTTTTGGTTATAAAAGGCGTCCAAATCTCTACCATTTCATTCATCCGTTCACTTCTCTTCTCTCTCTACACTTGATTCTTTTGCGTTTATTCAATCCTTGATTCTTTTAGCTCTCTTCAGCTTCAAGGTAAACATTCTACCATCATTATGCAAGAATTTTGTGCTTTTTGTAGTTTTTTTTAGAAATTAGTACAGTTTTCTTTTTGTTGAGTGTAGAATCAGAATAACTTTTTTCTATTTCGTGTAATTTGGGAGCAGCATTTCTCTCACTTGACTTACTGTGTAGAACAGAGGCCTTTCTTTCTCTCTCGTCAAAAGTTGGTCTCAATTAAATACTTGAATATTTTGATAGTGGTCCGTGCTATAGATGGGGCCGGCATATTCCCAAATTATTCTGGATAAAACACAAATAAAAAATCAATTTTCAAATTTGGAGTTGAAAATTTTGAATTAATTACTATTTCCATGATTGGTCAGCCATCCATTCGAGCTTTCTCATTGGTTCTTTTGACGTGTAAATTAACTTTTAATAAATATTATCCAGTGGATTGAATATTTGTACTGATAATTAATTATTTTTTAGTAATTTTTAATTGCCAATTGGGCAGTAGTTCTTGATTGAGTTTTTGCCTATAAATTGACCCCCCTTTCTTAGTGATAGGCTCTCTCCTCTCTCATCTCTCTCTCTAATAGTCTTCTACTTTGTGTGACCTCTCTTGCTCTATTTTGGGTATAACTACACTCTGTTTCTGATCTTTGATCTTTGATTTTGTGAAGTATTTTACACACAAATTAGCTTTAGAGCATGTATATACTTCAGATCTAATAAAAAAAACTTAGCATATGTGTGACTTGTTACAGAATTTGATTAAGAAATCAGAGAATCTAGTATGATCTGTGTTCTTTTAGACTATCTAGAACGTGATTTAGTGTGTATTTTGGATCATTAGTTTGAAATTTGTTGTTTGAACTGGTTTGATTTTTGATTTTGCAGAACTATGGCCTCCAAGTTGACCCGCATCCACAGCCTTCGCGAACGCCTCGGCGATACCCTCTCTGCTCACCCCAATGAGCTCATCGCTCTCTTCACAAAGTATTGTTTTAATTTCTCTCTATTTATAGTCTTGTTTTTTTATTTTTTGTATTCATTTAAAAATATCATATAAATTATCCACTGTTTCGAAACGAAATTTCAATTAAACATGATGAAGTCATCAATAAAGTACAAGGTATACGCAGATCTGGAATTTTTGCATGGGAGGGTTTAGGGTTTATAATGAAATTTTCATGCATGCAGACCTAAATGACTGATCCAGTTCTATGATATAATGTGACAATATTATCAACAACTAATCACCCAATAAATTTGTGCAAAAAAATGTATAAACACAGATTTGGACTTTCTGTGTCACAGGGTTTAGGGTTTTTCACTCAAAATGATTTGCATGAAAAAGTCACTGATAGAACCAGTATTTATGCTTAATACAACATAAATATTGTTTCAAATGACTAAACATTTATGTTTAATATAATCTAGATATGTGAACCAAGGCAAGGGAATGCTCCAGCGCCACCAGCTCCTCGCTGAGTACGAGGCCGTGACCTCATCTGGCGAGATCCAGAAGCTTCCTGTCTTCGATGATGTTCTCCGTGCCGCACAGGTCTATTTTTTATTTTATTTTTTTATTCGGTAATGTGTTATTTAGTCGCAAACAGAACTGAGGATAAAAAAACAATGATAGATCTATACATGCAAATGATATAATATGAAGATCCAATTAATAAAATTTTGTCACTTTGGTAAAAATCAGGAAGCCATTGTCCTCCCCCCATGGGTTGCTCTTGCGATCCGTCCTAGACCCGGTGTATGGGAATACATCCGTGTGAATGTGAGTGAGCTGTCAGTCGAGGAGTTGACCGTTACTGAATACCTTGAATTCAAGGAAAAGCTCGTCGAGGAAAGGTATACATAAATTCAAATCCTCGATATAATTCAACCAGCGAAGTTAAGTGTGTAATTGTTGCTAATAACTTATGTTTTATTATTTTTGTAGCCCCAACACCGACAATGGATTTGTGCTAGAGTTGGATTTCGAGCCGTTCAATGCCTCGTTTCCCAAGCCATCTCTCAACAAATCGATCGGTAACGGAGTCCAATTCCTTAACCGTCACTTGTCCTCCAAGTTGTTCCAAGACAAGGAGAACCTCTTCCCCCTCCTCAACTTCCTTCGCGCCCACAACTACAACGGCATTGTATGTTTCTCCCATTTTTTTTCATATACACCAATCGTACTTACTTTTATTTCATTGTATGATTTATATGAATATTTACTTGTGGTTTGTAGAGCATGATGGTGAACGACAAGATCCAAAGCATCGGTGCCTTGAAATCCTCCTTGAGGAAGGCTGAGGACTACATCTTGAGCATCCCTCAAGACACCCCTTACTCTGATTTTGATGCCAAGTAAGAACTCGAATCAATCATAACTATTCATTTTATTGTTTCGGCTAATTATAACATATTTCATTTTCTTTTTTCAGATTCCAAGCTCTAGGATTGGAGAAGGGATGGGGAGACTGCGCGGAGCGCACCCTTGGTAACATCCATCTTCTCTTGGACCTCTTCGAGGCCCCCGATCCCAGCACCTTGGAGAAATTTCTTTCGACCATTCCAATGATGTTCAACGTTGTCATCATGTCTCCTCATGGGTATTTCGCACAAGACAAGGTCTTGGGTTACCCTGATACCGGTGGCCAGGTCGTGTACATCTTGGATCAAGTCGTTGCTCTTGAGAATGAGATGCTTCTCAGGATTAAGCAACAAGGTCTTGACATCATCCCTAAGATTGTCATTGTAAGTCCAACAAAAAAAGGAATGACTTTTTAAAATCTTTAAAAGGTTAAAGAGCTAACTATGTATAAATAAATGCAGATCACAAGGCTTCTTCCTGACGCCGTAGGCACGACTTGCGGGCAGAGGATCGAGCCAGTTGACGGCACCAAACATTCAATTATCCTCCGTGTCCCGTTCAGAAACGAGAACGGCATTCTGCGCAAGTGGATCTCCCGTTTTGATGTCTGGCCCTACCTAGAAACCTACACCGAGGATGTTGCCAAGGAGATTGCGATCGAGATGAACGCGAAGCCCGATCTGATTATTGGAAACTACAGTGACGGAAACCTCGTCGCGACCCTATTGGCTCACAAGTTGGGCGTCACTCAGTGCACCATTGCTCACGCTTTGGAGAAGACCAAGTACCCCAACTCGGACTTGTACTGGAAGAAGTTCGACCCTCAGTACCACTTCTCTTGCCAATTCACTGCTGATCTCATCGCCATGAACCACACCGACTTTATCATCACCAGTACCTTCCAAGAAATTGCTGGAAGGTAATAACAAGAATATAATAATAATAAGCAATAAGGAGTCTTGTAATATGTTAATGTATGATATCAAAATTATTCTGAAAATTTGCAGCAAGGACACTGTGGGACAGTACGAGACGCACATTGCGTTCACCATGCCTGGATTGTACCGTGTTGTGCACGGTATTGACGTGTTCGACCCCAAGTTCAACATTGTCTCCCCTGGTGCTGACATGTCAGTGTACTACCCATACACCGAGACCGAGAAGAGACTCACCCATCTCCACCCTGAGATCGAGGAGCTTCTCTACAGCAAGGAGGACAACACCGAGCACAAGTACGAAACTAATCTGGGATTCCCTTTCCATCATTTTATATACAATAATTTTTTATATTTACTTAAAACTGGGAATTGCTTTCCAGGTTTTACTTGGAAGACAGAACCAAGCCGATCATCTTCTCCATGGCACGTCTTGACCGTGTGAAGAACTTGACTGGTTTGGTCGAGTTGTACGGCAAGAACGCCAAGTTGCGTGAGTTGGTCAACTTGGTTGTGGTGTGCGGTGACCACGGCAAGGAATCCAAGGACAGGGAGGAGCAAGCTGAGCTCAAGCAGATGTACGATCACATCGAGAAGTACAAATTGAACGGCCAGATCCGCTGGATCTCTGCCCAGATGAACCGTACCCGCAACGGTGAGCTCTACCGTTACATTTGCGACACCAGGGGTGCTTTCGTCCAGGTATAAAATACATTTCAACACTATTTGAGCAGATGAATCGTTCGAAGCTAATTACTAAATATTTTTGCAGCCTGCTTTCTACGAGGCATTCGGTCTGACAGTCGTCGAGGCGATGACATGTGGTCTGCCCACATTCGCCACCTGCCACGGTGGGCCCGCTGAGATCATAGTCAACGGTGTCTCCGGTTACCACATTGACCCATACAAGGGTGACGAGGCTTCCGAGATCTTGGTCAACTTCTTCGAGAAGGCGAAGACCGACCGAACTCAATGGGATAAGATCTCCAACGGAGGTCTCCAGAGAATCTACGAGAAGTACACGTGGAAGTTGTACTCGGAGAGGCTCATGACCTTGACCGGTGTGTATGGTTTCTGGAAGTACGTGTCCAACCTCGAGAGGCGTGAGACCCGTCGTTACCTCGAGATGTTCTACGCTTTGAAATACCGCAAGATGGCCGAGGGCGTTCCCTTGGCGGTCGATGCTCCTCCCAATGGGGCTTAGAGGAGAGTAGAGATGGGGGATTTGGAGTTGAGAGAGAGAGAGGCTTGTTTGGTCCCCGTTTTGGGTTTTAATTGTTTGCAGTTCTTTTCTTTGGGTTGGTTTTCTTTGAAGTTTAGTTTGTTTGGGGGATTTTGGTTGTGAGGTTCTCTGATGTTTTCTTGTGATTTTAATAAAAGGCTCGAATTGCCATTCTTCCTTTCAGTTTATTGTGTTCAGCTCCTTGCTTCTCGAGAATTTTTTTATGAACATACGCACAATAAAATTTATATAATGGAAATTAATAACAAAATAAAATTACTAATAAACAAATACAATATTGTTTTTAAAAATGAGCTGATAACATGATAAAAATGTTTCACAATTCGGTCTCAACTCTCTATTTTGGTGTCAAAAGATTAAAAAAAAAGGTTACCAAATTCAGCAATTTGCACATTTAGGATTTTAAACTGGACCCAAAACAAGTAGTTTTTTTTTTGAATTAGGAAAGCCAAAAGCCTACCTTATTTTGTATTAATAATAAAAGTAAAATTACAATGAATTATACACTACAATAAGTCGTGTTTAGTTGTGATATCTTCCGCTCCAATTTTGCTAATTTGTTATTTTGGACCACGTTTGAGTTTCTTCGATTATTAGCGGTCCCACCAATATGGGTTGCTTACCCTCTTTTCTGAAGATTCATGCGTTTCTTTCCTTTCGTACAACAATTGTAACTAAAATAACATTTGCATCATTGAGAATAAAATACCACAAAAATGAGAGTTCAACATATTTCATAATTTTGATAGTACAACAATGCATTTTTCTCGGCAGATACGATACCACTGATATTTTATTTTCACAACACATTATCTTAATGTCCAAAAAAACTTGGTATCTCATTCCAGATCCAGGCCTATATGATGATGAGAAGTAGCTTGAAAACTCTTTTTGTGGTGAATTGGGCTCTCAAGCTTAAAAGAAAAAAATGATTTTGAAGAACTTTCGGCAATTTCGAAAGGTTGAGTATTTTATAATGAGATTTGTGCCTCTATAAGATCAAGGCGTTTTCTTTTCATTTAAAAAAAATAAATCAAAGGGATTTTTCAGAAAAAATTCAGAGAAGTTCAAGATTTTTCAGGAAATTTCAACAAATCGGATTTTCAACAAATTTGGAGCAAAATTTCAAAAAAATACCAGGTTTTTCAGCAAAATTCATAGTTTTCAGTAGAATTAAGATATATTATGCTTTAACAAATACATAAGTTTTCTTTCGAGAGAAACCGCACAAATGAGTTCAGCACTTACAAAGAAGAAGCCCCATATTTCAGCAATTGAGACCAGCTTGGCCACCTCATCCTCACCATCGAATCTAAATAGACGGCTCAGACCCTAACCAAGTCAATAGCTCTCGTCCCTTCGGCAAACGTCTCGAAAAGAGACGCAATATAGTCTTTAGTCTTGACAGTCTTATACACTCTCGGCCTTTTCTCATCTATCAATCCCTCAGCCGGTTCCAACTCCTTCTCCGCATCCAACGCGCAAAACATCACCACCGACAATCTCTCTTTTGCAGAATTCGTCAATGCTCTGTGCACCGGACTCTTGAATATCCCATTACTCATTATCTACATAAAAAATAAAACAACACATATCATTAATGTTCTCATTATAAATACAATTAATTAATTATAATTACCTCCATGCCATCGCCAAGGTTGACGAGAAGTGAATTTGGTAATGTGGGTACGTCGTACCAAAGTCCGTCTTTGATGACTTGGAGGCCGCCTATATCTTTGTCTAATAATAAGATTGTCATGGCCGATCCGTCCGAGTGAGGTTTGAGACCGAACACTCGGTCCGGCCTCGTGCAAGGGGGGTAGTAGTTGAACCTCGTGTACATCATTGCTTTTTCGTCGAATTTGTTCGTGAAGGAGTCTTCTTTCAAGTTTAGTGATCTCGCCATGGCTTTCAAGAGATCGTCTCTTATGTTCTTAGTTTTCGTCCCAAATTCATGGAGAATATCCCTGCATAATTAGAACTTAAATATGGGAATGTAGATTATTATTTTGGAACAAAATTAATAATACCTGAAGGAACCGGGCCAAAGAGAGAGGGTTCGTTGATCCTCGGGCTGAACCAAGAGATAGAGACGGTCATTCCAATCAAGGATTTGATCATCCGATTTGATAATATCATTTCCGTATCCTTCCAATTTGAAATCCTTTCCATCTATCAAGTTTGTAAACTTTTGTTTCTCTTCAAATGGTTGGTAAAAGAATTCTCTCGTCACGTTCAGCACTTCGTCTAGAAAAGCTGGTGGAATACCATGGCCAACAGCCTGAAAAATTAAAATTTGATTTTGAGTTACTTAGGCATTTTATCAAACACTAAGCACACATGACACAACTATGATGCTCGAGCTTGATATCATATCAAATCCAAGTAGAGAAGTAAAACTAACCAGGAAAAGGCCCCAAGACTCGAGGGCGGAATGGAGTTTGGAAGTCTCGGCACCACCATCTTCTGATAGACGGCTGAGATCAATTACAGGTATAGGTGAAGAAGAAATCGGTGAGGAAGAGATACTCATCGGACGGTCCTCGTCTTTCAAGACGTAGCGGCTCGGTGGATCGTCGTGGTTGACCGCCAGCTCCTGTACCAGACTCGGTGATCCCTCCATGATTGCTGTAGTTCGATGTAGAAGCTAAGATCTCGCTGAAGGAAGCTCGCGAGTTGCTGACTTCTTTTAGTCCACTTTGCACTGCTACGATCAGTAGCGATGTTAAAAAAGAAAGGGAAAATATGAGGCCATTTACTGTACCCCGAATGCATCACCACATCCTTGATATCTTATCCATCTCCCAAAAATTACCCACTCGATTAACAATGCTTCAAATTAACTGTTAATTGAATTAATGAATTATTATGTACTAATATGAGGTGTTAATTTACTCACAATTAACTGTTAATTCGAAGCATTAATTAATTTGGAGAAAGAGTGGGGTGCAAATTGGAGTTGGGGATTAACACCCAACCCAAAAAAAATAAAAGGTATTGGGATCGGGGTACGGAGCTTATCTGATGGGCACTGGACATAATCATGTCCACGCACGTCGTAGACCGTTAGATCTCACCATGATTCGTAATTTCTGATTTGAGTTTAACCTCCGTTAATTCCTTTTTTCCATGTTCCATCAAAGCCCTCTCCATTTCAAAACAAAATTAGCAAGTTCATTTGACGAAATAATGGCGATCTCTCCTTCTCTCTCTGTGTCCTGTCTCATCCCTCTTCAATCCTCTCTTTATCTTTCTTCGTTGTCTCATCCCTCTACAAAACCTCCCTCTCTCTATCCCGTTCACCCCCTTCGTCATATGAGTCTGACCTAATATTCTTGTACCACGATGAGCATTTTTCTCTAGCACCCTTTGACTATTCATGAATTGGGATCTGAGTGAAGTATCTATCATTGTTTAGTATTTTTTCTAAATCACTCAATGCCAACTACAAGTATAAGATAACAAAATTTATTCTAAATTAAAGGGAATTATATCTAGAGAACACGAACTTGCATCAATAGAAAGAGAGCACATGAAGGTCGGAGAAAAGTAAAGCACCACTTGAACTCAATAGAGGTACACCTCTGTCATCTTGAGCTTCGTTGTCGAGTGAGGCGAGAGGAGGGAAAACAAACAATCATTTGATGGTAGCATGGTGCAGAGTTTCTTCATGAAGGAGAGGTGAGGTTAGAGAGAAACTGGACAGGAAGAAGGGAGGAGGAGTTGCTTCACGAAGAAGAAGAATTTTCTATTTTTATTCAGACGGAGAGTTAAACAGATTAATTAAAATAATTAACAGAGAGTCAAACTCAATCAAAATAACATGAATCTTGATTAAATCTGACGGTATACGAGGTGTATGGACATGATCCTGTCCGGTGTCCATCGGATGAGCTCCGTACCCTTGGGATCGTGGGTGTGGTGATGGATTTTGGGGGCAAGGTATAATTTCCCGGAAAATATACTGTGCCGCCAATCTCACCCCCAACACCCTTGATGAGGTAGACAAATTGAGATTAGTTGGATTGATTAACACTCAAATTAAAATTAATTAACACGTTTAATTGACACGTCAATTCATTTTAATATATTAATATTAATGCATGTTAATTGACACGCCAATTCAATTAACCGATCAATTAATCTGTTAATTCATTCAATTAACGATGCTAATCAATCAAATTAAACACTTTTGCCACATCATTAAAGATGTTCAATTAAATTGATTAATACTCTTAATTGAATTAATTATCGGATTAACGACCGTTTAATTGAATTGACATGTTAATTAACATGTACTAATATTAACATATAAAAATCAATTGACGTATCAATTAAACGCGTCTATTAACATTTAATTAGAATGCTAATCAATCCAACTAATCTCTCTTGTCCACCTCATCAAGTGTTGGGGTTGGGATGTGATGAGGAGCACAATACATTTTCCCATTTTTTAATATGGGGTATATATATAGTGCCCCAAAAACTCACTCAAACACTCTTGATGATGTGGCAAAGTTGTTTAATTTTATTGATTATTATTATTAATTGAACGAATTCACGAATTAATTGATCAGTTAATTGAATTCACATGTCAATTACATGTACTAATATTAACATATTAAAATGAATTGATGTGTCAATTAAGCGTATTAATTAATCTTAATTTGAGTGTTAATCAATCCAACTAATTCTAATTTATCCACTCATCAAGGATGTTGCTGGGATGATATTGGAGAGCATAGTATATTTTCCCTTTTAATATCATGGGCATAGTGCATGTAAAAAAATTGTTAATTTGTCCCAAAATTTCTCCGTCCAATTCTGTATATTCGAATTAACACATATAATTAACAAGATAATTAAATAAATAGATCACTAATAATTTATTAATACGTATTGAAATTTATGAATTTGAATAAATGTTAATTACATATTCATTAATTTTTAACTAAATGATATGTATTAGTTATTAAGTAAATTAAATATGTTAATTAGAATATAAATGATTTTGGAGTAAAATCCGAGGACATGTATCTTTTTTTAAATTGAATTCTGGACCGGTTTATGTGATTCTTTTTCTCAGAAAATTTCTTCCCTAATTATGATTTAAATTTAATTAATTAATCGAATTTTTAAAATTAATTTCAAGTTAGTTTTGAAATATTTTCAAAATCAAGATTATTTTTCAAATTTCACACCCATATCGGATCACGTACAGAAACATTCCGTTAAAAAAATGAGAAATTTCACTATGCTCCCAATTCCCACCACATCATCCTAATTACACATACTTAATTAACATTATGATTAAAAAGGAACATTCAATTAACAGTTAATTGATACGGATTAAGAATTGTTAATTCGTACGTATTTTAATTATATATTAATTAATTGTTAATTGGATGTTTCTTGTTAATCATCATGTCAATTAAATGTGTTAATTAGGATATAGACGATCTTGCATATCGCTTTAATTGATTCTCATTGTCAGTCTTTGGTTACGAGATTTTTTTAGAATAACCTGAACTTCTACGTTTTGCATATCTCTGTATTTTATTTATTCTAAAAAAATCTCGTAACCAAAGACTGACAATGAGAAATACTTATTTTTGTGTTTTTCCTAAAAAAAATGACGAAATTTGAGAGGCTAGCATATACAAAATATTCAAGAATCCATTTTTCTCCAAATGCCTTAATTGAATTTGAACCATCATGAAAAATACATATTTTTAAAGTTTTATAGACTAATACAATCAGAGTACTCGATTTTTGATTTGTTTCTAAAAAAAGACCGAAATTTCAATCTAACCCATGTAAAATACTCAATATAACTTAAGCCCAACACAAGCAGAATTTTCAAATTTCCAGTTTTATCTCAAAACATTTGGAATAGAAGACTCATAAATGCAAACATATATGATTTTCAAAACTCTTGATTTTATTAACAAAACCGTCCAGTTGCGGTTGATTGTATTAGCTTTTAAAATTTGAAAATTATGTATTTTGCACGTGTGAGCGTTCAACTACATCTTTGTTGAGAAACTTGAAATTTAAATATTTCGTATGCATTAGCATTAAAAAATCCTTAAAACTATTGTATTATCTCTCAATACTAAAACGTTTTTTTAAGTATTTTGTATGTGTTAGCATAACTTCAAAAATATCAAACAAAACAATATGAATGAATTCAAAATACATCACGAAAATCCGAAAATCTAGTCGTTGAAAGTTTATCAAATACGAATTAATCAATATATAAGACAACGACACATTATCAAAGGGAAAGTTAAAAAAATCGAACTTTTTTTAATATACGAAAACCCCTTATCTTTTCTGATTGCTTAAAGAACCCGTCTTTTGTTAATATTAGCAAAAAATCTCAATTTTTCACTACAACACATCTGTTCATTTGGGGCAGCCAAAGATGACCCAATAAGGGCTGAAAACCGTCCCTAAAGGATTTTGGGGCAGCCAGGCGACCCAAAAACGGCGTCCCTAAAGACTGCGTTCCTGTCTGGGGCGGGTCGACCCTATAAGAGATTTGGGGCGGGTATTAAAGGGGCGGGCCGACCCTACAAGGGTGTCAGATCTGGATGGTGTCAGTACGAATAGCAGATGCTTAAAGGGGCGGGCCGACCCTACAACTGGCATCCCTATTGGGGCGGCCCGACCCTACAACTCGCATCCCTATTGGGGCGGGCGGACCCTACAACTAGCATCCCTATTGGGGCGGGCCGACCCTACAACTCGATAAATTATATTAATGAATATAATGCTGCTATTGATTATTAATATAAATAATTAATTATATATAATATTAATTATGAATTATATAAATTAATTATATATAATATTAATTTTAAAATTCTATTGATTATTAATTATCTATTATATTAATAATTAATTATTATATAAATAATTCATAATTAATTATATTATATAAATAATTATATAATTATATTAATTATTAATTATATAAATAATTAATATTATTATATACAAACTCATCATACAACCAAATACGCAAACTTAGAAACATAAATCATACATGCAAAGTGAACATACAACCAAATACACAAACTCACAAACATAAATCCTACGCGCAAATTGAACAAACAACCAAATACACAAACTCACAAACATAAGTCCTACGCGCAAATTCAACCACAAACACAAATCCCAGAAAATTCACACACAAATCCAACGCACAAAACATACAACCAAATTCACAAACATACAACCAAATACACAAACATAAAATCCAACGCACAATTTTACAAACCAAATCGTAGCTCTAGAAATTCATAGCTTCGTCATCATTGGGCGAGAAAAACGGACATCCCAACATGCCCTAAAA
Organism: Luzula sylvatica; assembly: GCA_946800325.1. Lineage (NCBI taxonomy): Eukaryota > Viridiplantae > Streptophyta > Magnoliopsida > Poales > Juncaceae > Luzula > Luzula sylvatica. The sequence goes on along the minus strand of OX326960.1, from coordinate 54,040,784 downwards.
TTAGAAGATACACAAAATTGTAATGACATGTTGAAAGTATATATATATATATATATATAAACATTAAATTGGAAGATATACCGTCCAATTATTCGTTTGCGAAGATGACGGGATGGGGCGGTACGGCCTCTGCTGTGACGAGGACGTCGGCTGATATCTCGTCGGAGTGTGATGCAGTTCTTGCGACTGCATCCGATTCATCTGGGACATGTTCATCGGGTGTGAAAGTGGAGACATTATCAAGTTCTGCAGGTCCGTCGCTACCGAATAATTCGTCCGTCCCGATCCGTCGCGCCGTGCTGCACCCGATCCTGCCGGAGATAAACCCGATCCCTGCCCCTTAAAAACATAGTATAATTTCAATATGAAACCAATTGAATATAAAAGTATTTACAAACAAAACCTACTTACCTGCTGACGACTCTGCTGAGACATCAGGTGAGCAATGGAACCCTGCATTGCCATCATTTGCTCCTCAAGCCTCCTAGTCCTCTCTCTTTCCTCGGCGAGCTGACTACGCAACTCCCCCATATCTTCCGGAGACGGTCCGTACGAGCTAGATCCTCCTGTGCCCCAACTTGGTGTTATCGGTGTTTTATACAAATTCGGATCGACGATGGAATCAATCCCATAGAAGTGTCCGTGAGCCCTCCCTCCTGACACGGCCATCCAATCATGATGGTTGTCTCCGTGTTGCTCAAACCAATCCGGACCGTGCTTCTCCCTCATTCGTGCATCATACGCATTCTATTAAATAATAAAAATCAAATACTTGTATTAATGAAATTTAAAATTATAATTAAAATAGAAGAAAATAATTTACCATTATTGCCTGCGATTTCGCATCGACGTACTGAACTTCTCCTCCAGGAGTACGCTGTTTACGAACCTTCCCCCTCTTAAGTACATCGAGGAATCCAATATTCGATCCCGGATTTTGCTCCTCCTGTTTCACAGTTCATATATTAATATTAAATATACCAAAAATAATTGACAAAATCGTACCATCTTCTTCTTGTGCGCGGCGAGAGAAATCGAACCGGCAGTGCTATGGCCTCGTTCGGAAATTTTATTTCTATTCATCTTGTTCCGAGCAGATGCCTGTACCCATCGCGTATCGTTGATCCACGTCTGCACCATATTGACCCAAGCAACAGCCGTGCACCAAATCGGCTTGGACCGATTTATAGCCGCATCCGACCGGATCCACCTCCTCTTGTCCGGTCCAAGAACCTCCGTTGCATGATCTCGCGCACGCGTCGTGATGTGCCTCCAACACATTTATTTCCGTACGGATCTTTTTGGACAACGCTAGGACGGTTGAAAACAGTACCTAGAAATCCCCTCATTCCCTCCCAAAATACATTACTAATTGTATTATCCACAATACGTTCGTACATCCAGGAACGTTCAAGCTCCATGAATGAAAATTTTCTAAATAAGAATAATTTACATAGTTTCTATGTTAGGAGATATCGTAGGGCATATGTGGACCAACCAACAAATTATTAAAATATTTACATAAATATACAATCTAAGGACATTATTTTTATACAATGAAATTAATTTAAATCGATGACTGGAATTGGATACTACTAAAAAATTCCACAATAGTTGAACAATATTCTAAAATATAATTTCTTAAATATATTAAATAAATTGATAACTAGAATTGGATACATCATGGTTTAAACAATATAAAACATTATAATATTATATCCTTTATTATTAAATTATAACAAAATAATTCTACAATAATTTAAATTCAAAATATATCATATGTAATATTAAATTATAAATTAAATCAAACTTAAAAATATTAAATAATTCATATTTCCAATATGTCATATTTCCAATATTAAATAATACAACAATAAATTTATCATAGATTCTTAAATTATTCTTTATTTAAATCTAGCAATTTATCCTTAACAACCTTTAACTAAACAATATTATATATTGTTAAATTATTATGAACGAAAATATATCATTACTCATATCAAATAATTCATATTTAAAAATTATATAAAATTTTACAATATTATCCTTTACTATTTCGTTATGTGACCTTAGCCTTAAATCCTAAACTAAACCAACTCATATACTATGACAACTATTTTATACTAATACAAACAAGATAAACAAATTTAAATCATTAACCTTAGGCCAAAGAAATCTTCCGAAAAGTTAAATCGGCTCCTCTTCAAGCCTCATCTATCCTCATTTCCAAAAATGTAGACTCCTTCTCGATTCCACAAATTTCCCGAATATATATATCCCTGCCAAATTTGAAAAAAAAAATGAACCCTAAATTTTTTTTATTTCTAACACATAACAAATATAAAGTTTACCAAAAACGTCCAGAAATTGATCTTGCAAATTTGAAAACGTCCTTATATCCTGTCAGATTTGAACCTGTAAATTTGAAAACACAACAATTTTAAATTCTAAAATGTCCAGAAATTTTCAATTTCCAAACAAATGTTACATTACCAAAAAAAATTCGAAAACAATTAATTTAAACAATTATGATTTCTCAAAAAATTCGAAAAAACAAGTTGATTTGCATATCTGATTTCTGAAAAAATTCAAAACAACTAATATATTAAGTTAAATTTGAAAAAAATAGGTCAAACAAAAACAACTAGATTTTGCTAAAACCAAAAAAAAAAAAAATGTAACATAAACAGAATTAAAAAAAAAAATGTATGAGTACAAGAAATTAAAAAAAATTAAAACCGAATTAAAAAAAATTGCACAAAACATCTTTTTCAGAAAACCGAAATCAAAAATACCGAATTGAAAATTACTCGAAATATACAGAATTTAAAAAAACTCCAACATTATTTTCTGAAAAGTGGAAAAAAAGAAAGCTAAAATAAATCGAAAACTCCCATTTTCAAACCTTCAAACATCGAATTAAAAACAACTTGTAAAAGTTTATGCATGCCCCCCAAATCGATTTTAAATCAAGAATTTTTCTGAAAATAAAAGTAAAAATCGAAATCTACAAAGAATAAACTAGGAAACTAGACTATAGAACAAAAATAAACGAGCTTGCACAAAGAATAACTAGAGATTCAAACCTTCAAACAGAGATTCAAACCTTGTTCTTCGCCATTTTCAAACCTTCTTCTTCGCCATTTTAAGATCGAAAGTGTGTTGACTAAAAATTTTCAAGCTCTTGCCAATTTTCAAGCTCCCATTTTCAGCAGAGAGGTAGTAGGAGGGAAAAATTTGGGGGCTGCCGAGAGAGGGAAGGAGGGGAAGCAAAGGGGAAAAAAGATATATTCTACGGGGGAGGGGGGTTATAAAAAAGAGCGAGAGAGGGAAGAGGGAGGGGACAGGGTTGCAGGTCTTGGGTCGGGTAGATTTTGGGGCGGGCCGACCCTAAGGCTGTTGGGGCGGGTAGTTCATTGGGGCGGGCGGACCCTAAAGCTGTTGGGGCGGGCAGGCTCATAGGGGCGGGCGGACCCTAAAGCTGTTGGGGCGGGCAGACTCATAGGGGCGGGCGGACCCTAAAGCTGTTGGGGCGGGCAGGCTTATAGGGGCGGGCGGACCCAGTATGAAGGGACGAGCCGACCCAATAATTGGGCGACCCAAAAGGGATATTGGGGCGGTAGAGGGCTGTTGGGGCGGGCTGACCTAAGAATTCGAATTGTCAGGGTCGGCCTGACCCTGTTTCAACCGACCCAACTGCTTTATTAGGGCTGACCGACCCAATAATGAGCATATTTTAGGGGCGGCCCGACCCTAAAAAGCTGTTGTGTTGTAGTGTTTGTTATGTTTTTAAAGATGACAATTCTCGTTTGGACTCCCCGCGAATTTAAAAATAATACATAACTATTACCAATATGATATGAAAATATATAATATTATTTTTCAGAAATTTTTATTATTTTTATTTTTTTCAACATGCCCGTACAAAATAATTTTGAAAAAATTATATAACAATTGTTGTTTTATAATACTTTTTATTTCTCACAATTTATTCGAAAATATACTAAAAAAGTAAGTCATGATTTTAATTTACATCCCTCCATGATTTTAAAAATAATATACACTTTAATAATATTATTTAAAATACAACTATTACAATAATTGTTAAAAAATATATAGTATTATTTTTCTGAAATATATATTAATCTTAATAATATGGCAAAAGTTTGATTTTAGTCTCCCAATTATTGTTAATGTTCACTTTGCCCCTCATTTATTTTTGGAGTCATTTTGCCCCTTTATTTTCTCATCTTGTTCGTTTTGCTCCTATATTAGTTAAGAGAAGAAGTGACAGTTAAATTTTATTATATTGATGAATGATGTGGCAAAAAATGATGCCGTGACAATACAATTTGAAAAAACAATTATGTTCTTTCGTTTTTGTCCAATAATAATGAATTGAAGTTTCAAAATTTGCACATATTATTATATTTGTAAAATTTATATTTTTTAGTCTCAAAATAATTACTAGTATCATAAACTAAAAAATTTCACCTTATATTTACTTTTTGTAATATTTTCAAAATAATTACCAAATATAAAAATACAACTTATCTCCATGAACATTGATTTTCCTATCTTATTTCATACCTTTGTAATTTATCATTAATATAATAAAATAGAAATCAATTTTATAATTTTACATTTTTGGGTTCCTATTTAACACCTGAGAGAATATTTTTATAATCATTTTTTGTAATATTTTTCAAATAACTACTAATATAAAATATATATACAATTTATTCTGAAGATTAAAGAATTTTATAATCTATCACTAAGAGAGAATTTTTTTTTTTTCAAATTACCCCATCATCAATTTTTGTCATATCATTCATCAATTTATTAGAATGTAATTGTCATATCACATGTTAATTAATAGAGAGAGCAAAATAAATAATAGAAAAAAAATGAAAGGGCGAAATGACTCATAAAAGAGATAAGGGGTCAAAGTGAACAACAATAATAAACGAGGGAATAAAATCACACTTTTTCTTAATAATATTTGTATAAAATAGTTTTGAAAAAGACGAATTAATTATTGTTACCTGATATTTATTAAAAAACATATTTCATTAAAATCATGAAAAAGAAATGATTATTTTTGAAAATATAACAAAAGTATATGTTTTAAAAAAATTAGAGGAAATCTAAAAATAGAGAGAGGGCTTTGGAAAAATTTCCCAAAAGAAAATAATAGTAAAAGAAACATAATAAAGTAGTTCCACGAGGAGGCTTAAGAATAAGTGAAAAAAATAGAAGGTTTGGATTAATTTCATCAAGGAACCGATTTTAAATAAATAATAATAAAAAAAAAAAATCAAGGAACCGATAATATTATAAGAATATAATAACATAATAACAATAATATTATAATAATTTAATATTATATGATAATACTATTATATTGTATTAATTTTAATAAAACATTTGTTCTATATTTTCAATAATGAAATTCCAGAATTTTTCTAACCATCCAAACGAAGAATTATATTTTCCAGCATCTTATAATTCGGACATCCAAACAAACTGTGGAATTACTAATTCCAGAATTTTTTTCTCCTCCACCTTATAATCCAATTCCACTCTACTAATTCCGCTTGCCAAACGGCCCCTAAGAGAACGGGTTGTGGTTGTGGCGTCTCTGCCCCTCTTCTTCTTTTCTTCGAAAGAGAGAAAATTGTAAAACGCACCATGGTCAACACTTCGTCTTTCCTCACCCAACACGACATTGGAGAGGTCGCAGAACACTGCCAAAATCTTTGTAAGTCCTCCTTTCATCTTATTCATCTTCATCCAATTTCGTTTTAATCGGTTTTCAGGGCAGATAATCGCAATTAGTAGATTTTCAGGGGTAATTTGTCATAATTTAAGCATAATTACTGTAATTATATAGTTTCACAGCTGGAGATAGTGGCTCTATACGAGAGGTTTTGTCAGCTCGATCGCAATTCCAAAGGATACCTTTCATCTGAAGAGCTTCTCTCCATACCTGAATTCTCCCTAAATCCCCTCTCTCAAGTAATTCATCACATAAACACGATTCTCTTTGGATAGAATTCAAATATATTCTGCTTATTTGTTCCATTAATCGTTTTCAGAGATTGCTTAAGATTGTTGATGGATTGAACTTTAAAGAATTTGTCGTGTTTCTCTCTGCCTTCAGTCCTAAAGCCCCTCTTCAGCAAAAAATTGCATGTAAAATTAATACCCGTATTGTTTTATCATTCTTTGAACAATGAATTTTAACTAATGCGACTTTATTGTTCTTTTTTTTTTCTTTTTGTGAAAAAGTGATATTCAGAGTGTATGATATTGAAGGAAAGGGTAAAGTAACATTCAAGGATTTAATGGAAGTACTTCACGATTTGACTGGCTCATTTATGTCTGAGGAACAAAGAGAGGTACTTTTTTAGACGAAAATATCCCCGCAGTATGTTCTAATTGCAAAAAATACCCTGGAATATTGAGGAAATTGCAAAAAAATAAATCTCCATTCTCGACCAAATTAACTGACATGCAATGTCCTGAACCACAGCGATCCAGATGAGTGTGGATCATCGATTCACTGGTCAAATTAGTGGACCAACTCTATTTTCTTTTTTTGGTTAGATTAGGACGGCTCGTCCCACCGGTGATAGCGACTTCGCGCTTCATCCACATAGCCTATTTTCCACCTTTCCTAACAACGCTAAGTAATGTGTTTCATTTGGTTTTTAAAATGAGTGGTAGGCCGAGATACATGAGCGGAAAGACCCCTAACTGGCATGTTTGTGTCTAGAATATTCTCTATTATATCGTCCGTGGTTGAGAGAAATGCACAACAAGATGTTTCATAGCTTACGGACATACCCGAGCCTACTGCTAGGTTATCAAGAATTGTTTTTGCATGGCTATGTCTAACAAATAGGGTTTTAGAAAGAATAAAGAGTCATTAGCGTATAATAGGCACCGTCATAGACTTGCTATTGGTGGTGTGAGAAGTCCAATGGACTGTAATTTTTGAAATGTAGAAGAGAATGCACCGATAGCTAAATGAAGATGAACGGTGAAACCGGGTGCACTTGTTGCGCCCAGAGTTTTTCGAATAGTGGTTCGGCTTGTGAGATCGTTGTGGAGGTTATTGGGGGCAGGAGTTGGTCGTGGTTCAGGATGTTAGATGGTTCGTAAAGTTTGCCTATTAAATTCACAAATTGCAAAATTGCTTGTGCCTTGTGATTATGTTCCGTTTGTTGAACACGAATGGGGTGGGATTGTTCAGTATTTGATTTCTTTCTTTGCGATGCAATTGCATTAAAGTAACCCGTGTTCCGATCACCTTGAGTTCCCCAGAGAGCTAACTATTCATTTTAGTGATTCAGTGTACATATTTAGTGATTCAGTGTATTTTATCAGTATAAGAGTGTATTCACTGGATTTGTCAAGCCAATCTATAATTGCTATGCAATTATTCATCTGTACTTTTATATTCCCCGGAGAGTTTGTGTCCATGTTTTTTAACTCGTCCCTTTCTCTTGTATAGATTATATTGTGGCTGGATCTGAAATAGGAAGTAAGGGATTCTTGCTTTTGTTGATTTGTTAATATTTTCGGTGGTTGTTTGTGGTTTGTCCGATTCTGGTTTTATTAATAAAATTGGCCGGTTCAAGAGGTTCCACATCAACCATTGGTCTGATCCGGTTTTTATAGCACCGAAATAACGGCTAGCATTTTTCTGCACTTCAGACTTCTCTTCCGGAATGGAGAGGCTCTTTTGCAATTTTCAACATGTTAGGGGCTTTTATGCAATTTAAGCAATGTGATTTTCACTAAAATTATTTTGACATTTGAGCTGTAGTTATTTCCTTCCTTTTTTTGATAATCATATCCAGAAAGTATTGAGCAAGGTTTTGGAAGAAGCTGGCTATGAGAAAGATTGTTCTCTTTCATTGGATGATTTCATTCAGGTAAACTTTATTTTTTTTATTTTTTTTGCAAACTCAGTAAATTAAATTGTTGTCAAATTTCTTACTGATGTAATGTTCATTTAAACTTGTTAGGTTCTTGGCAATCCCAGTTTGAAGATGGATGTTGAAATACCAATCGACTAAATATTATTTTTGTTAATACTTCTCTCGATCTTTGTATATGGTTATACCCAATATATTGCTGATTTGAAGTTCCTTCTGTATCTATGATTTAGGTTTCTTTGAATAGAAACAATAATTCAATAATATATAGATAAGAAGTTTGTACAATTGCAAATATTATTATTTTCCTTCACTATTTTATTATCCAATCAAACAAACACATCGACAATGAATAATAATCACAAGCCTTACAGCTCGAAAACGAATCAGACAACTTAGTTGTCTCATCCTCCTCTTTTTTAAACTTGATAATAACAAACAGTAACACTCTACCAAACAATTAAGTAATCCCTTTCAAACATTACCTACAAGCAGGGGCATTGAAATACGGTATATTCACAAAAACAATAGAATATGGCGCGATAATTATAGGTTGCGTGGCCTCCACTTCAACAGGAACCAATTTTGGAATATTCCCATTCGAATCAACGGCTAGGATGTTACCGTTTAGCAACATGGTCTGGCTTTGTATGTTTCCATTTTTAGCAGTCAAGTGATATTCTCCTCTAGAGAAACCCATCGAGTTTTTATGGAACCCTGGTATGCGATTAACTCTATTTCTAGGGGAGTTTCTGTGTCGTCTCAAAGTTTTGTGGAGTTTGTTTTGGGTTGAAATAGAAATTTGGGTTGTCGTGTTGCCGCTTAAATTGATCAAAAGTAGCGTAATTCCTTCCTGCAATTATTGTTAATCTTAAATAATAAAAAATATGATATATGTAATGAAATTTTTCTTTTTTTTCGAAGTTTAGAAGTTTAGTATACCGATTGTTTTGCACAATGAGCATATGTACGGATCTTGTTTGAACCGGTGAACTTAGTCGAGAGAACGTTTTTCCCCATTAATCGATGCCATAAAAGAGCACTATACAAATAAAGAAAAATCATTAATATATATATATATATATATATATATATATATATATATATATATAGTTAATGAAAGGATTAATTATAAAAGAAAAGAGAGATTATAACCTGTAGTAATCAGGATTTGGTACAAAAGTAGTAGTGTTAAGCAAGCCATAATTTCCACCAACTAATGATTGTCTACAGTAAGTCTTTGTGTCATAATTTGCTGACATGCCAAGTTGGTCCAAGTACCTACATTAGCAATATTTTCAATTGTACCCTTTAAAATTATGAAATATCCCATGTACCCGAAACAAATATTTACCAGAAGCTGTAGACGAATGAGTCGCTGACAAGGTGGTGCCCACTGTTGTAGGCCCCGCCAGATTCGCCAACCCATGCAACACTAGACGTTCCTCCATTTTTGATAATATCGCGAAGACTACTAAATGTGTTTGCTTCCCCATCAAGATAATTGGGATCGAGTATTTTGTCAATCAAATGATTATCAACACCTTAACAAAAAAAAAACATAATTTCAAAACTAAGCCTTGATCAAGTTACCGATCAATATGAAGTTCAAGATTTTACGATTTGATATTTATACCTGGGCCGAGGTTATAAATGTGATGTGTCATCACGTCCAAGAAATTAGGTTTTGTTTTACTAACTATTTCTGTGAACCAATCCGAGTCGAAAAAACCGCCCGGTGCGATTACGAGTGGTTTGGTTTCGACTCCTTGATATGAAGAATCGATTATTGATTTTAGGTTAAGTACATCACGAGAATATGTATCTGCATCTACTCTCGTCCCCACTCCACTGCCACACAGTTCATTTCCTACAAAATAAAAAATAATTTAATTTTATCGTATTATTTTCATTTTCTATACTTTTTTTTTCTGGTTCTTTTTATAATTTGGGTGTTTGGTTATTACTTGTTAGAAGAGAAGTGTTAGGTAGAGTATCAATAAATGATCTTTCATCTCTTGTTTTCAAAGCAAAATGGTAGGGTTTCTTTCATTGGGACAGGTCAGAATTTGCTAACTTACTACTTACCTTTTTTTTTTGTGCCAACAATAATTGACAACTTGGGCCTACCCAAAAAGATAATTATTTCAATTTTCAACAAAATATTCCAAGTAGTAGGCCTTAATGTAACTTGACTATTGTTCTTATTGTGCATTGTTTGAAACTAATTTGCATGATGTACTCAATTAATCTTATTGGAGTAGTGATGTATACTCACTAGAACTATTCCCCAGAAGATTTATGATGTGAATTTGACTTAACAACCGAAAAATTAACACATAAAATCATGATTTGACATCTTAATTTATAATTAGACAACCAATTAAAATGTCAAATCCTAAATTAAAATGTTAAATCATATTCACATCATCAAGTCTTTTGGAGAAAATTTGGATGTATGCCCAACATTTTCTTCTTATTATGGATAACTAATATATAGCAAGTAACGAGATCTTTTAGAGATATATTGGGTGTAACAAACTACAAAGCTAGGAATAGCTTTTTGATCTTGACTTGCCTCGCCTCCAAACTAATATGTAAGTTCAGAAGAATCGAACTGTTCATTTTGTAGCGAACTAATCTATAAAAAATAACCAAGAAGAAATTACCAAGTTCCCAGCCATGAATAACGTGACCCTTGTTAACAGTATAGCGAATTAACGATGCCGCGTTCGAATAATCCCAAGCCCCGCCATACGAACCGTCAGACATAGGGACCCGTCCATTTAATGCATTTAAACCGAAGTATACTTTAGCTCTGCACAACAATATATTAGCAAAGATAGGGTAAAGTTTCTTATAAGGAAAATGAAGTAGGTGAATAATAATAAAGGTAGTTTTGTCATAAAATTAAAAAAAAAAGATAAATTCCAGGATTTTATGAAAGTTTCTAAGAAAAGATTGGTTGCAAAATTCTAATAATGCCACCTTCACATCATATGCTTGGCATTTTGTTATTGAATTATTATTTAATTTAATGATATGCATTGTGTATAATATCTTATTGGTCCCCAATCACCATCATTCACATAAATCATAAATGTATCTAATTTGCGAAATTACCCTGTATTTTTGAAGAAATCGTTGAGCTCGTCCCATCTTTGCATGGGTAGACAACCTTGCGTAAAACCGAACATTTCGGAGGTACTTTTTGTAAATTGTGTGCAATTTTGCGGAGGGATCCCTGTGTCATATATCACTTTATCTTGCAATGTACCTCCAAGTCTTAACTTTAATGGGGAAAATTCTACAAATTTTGAAATCATTAAAAACTGTTGAGTAACTTTGTTAATAAAAAGTACTATTATATCGTATTGTTTAATTAATTAGCGAGAAGGATTTTAATGTTGCCTACCTTTGACGGCATTTTGGAGGATTTTGTTAGAAAGATTCTGCATGAAGGAAAAGATGAAAATGAAATACCTCTGTCAATTATCGCCATTTTTAAATAATCTCTCATTTTATTATTTTTATACATACATAATTTTTTTTTTTTTGAGAATAAATGGAGAAGGCTCGGTGGTCCTCCGTCCATTGATACCAATGAGACTTGAACCCGCAATCTTTCACAACATATGATTTTTTGTGTCTCACACCCAAACAACTGAACTATGAGTTCAGTGACAAATTGATTTCTTAATTTTCTTAAAATAAACTATGAAATATAAAAAAAAATCGGATAAATAATTTAATGTTTTATATGACCAAATTAATTTCACTTTGGTATGTGATATATAATTTAGTAGTTAATGTTTTTATTTTTTATTTTAGAAAAAGTAGTTATGTTTATCAGAAGCATTTCAATGGACAAGGTTATTATCCTTGTACAAAAATTCTCTAATTCAAAGTTCAAACCATTTCAAACAAAAAAACTTTCAAAAAACCTTTTGAAAAAATAAAAATTGAGTAATGTACTTGTGCTTGTGCTGAATAAAATCCTAACAGTGAGCATCCCAACATATTGGAATCAAAACCTGCTCAGTCCATCAGAAGCAGCATTACATAAAAACCCAACTAAAAAACTGAATTACATATAAACCCTCAGAAATATTTTAAGAACTCACCAGGTTAAGCATTCCGGCAAGTCCCCAGCTACAAGTACCATAGTCACATTTCTCCGGAGGCCACCAATCCAACGTGGCACACACAAAATCCTCGTCGGTAGAAGCAATGGCGTAGCTCCCGTCGATAATCACAGCCGTTCCTCCACCTCTCTCGTCGCGTGGCGTCAGGGTAGCAGATCTTCCGAGCAACATAAATGCGCCAAAACAGATACCCATGAGTTGCAAAAGAAACCCACCCATTTTGTGAAGGTAGAGAGAGAGTGAAGAAAGGGCAATGTGTTTAGAGTTTATAGAGAGAAAAAGAGGAGGTAGCAATGTGTTTAGTAAGAAGGGGAAAGAAGAAGATTGGAAATGTATGGCTTTGGCTTTGGCTTTGGGTTTGATAAGTTTGGTGGGTAAAGATTGGAATTTGTTTGGAGACGTGAAAGGGGAAGGAAGAGGGGGAAACAGGGGAAGGTGAAGGAAGGAGGTAATGTAAGGGTCTTAATTGTAATTGGAATAGAGGTGTCTGGACTGGACCCCATGCTCACAGTCATACTGAGTCTGACATGCTTTTTAGGGTTTATAATATTTTGAAGATATGCCTCAAGTTAGTGGTAAATTTAAGAGATTTGGCGGTTATTTAATCGCTGCACAGATAAGGGTTGTCTCGCTTTTCTATAGTATGTGTTGATCGATAAGTAATGTAAGAATGAAGTGGGTTGTAATAAGTATGATGGGATATTGATTGGTGCAGTGAAATGCTGTGCGTGATGCATAGTTTTGGTGGGTGTAGAGTGTGGGAGTTGGGGTCATAGAAGGACATGCACCTTTTAACCCGAGACCAACTTGTGCGGGCCTTTACTTGCTCTTTCTTTGTTTGCATGTGCTTCGTTGTCCCCGTTTATTTCTCGGCTAGACCTGTGCTTTTCTTTGGATTTTTTTTTGTTGACACGTGAGCCTTTTCAAAAACCCAATTTACAAGAAGAATTGTATTTTCTGCAAATTGTAAAACTAACGTTTTCGTCGGGAGAATTTTTTTTTTCACCAGGATATCTGACGAAAGTTCTTAAACATCAATTTTGGATGTTAAGAGACAGTTCATTGTTAAGAGACTGGCGAAAGAGATCATGCTTGCTTCTGATCTTGTTTGAGTCCCAAGGAGACACACGTTGGGAAGGCGCGTAGTTTTTGAATTAAACATTTTTGTCAGAGGGTCTATATACACCAAATTGCTTATTCTTCTTTCTTCTTCATTCTTCATTTTTATCTATCTTTTGAAAGTTTCTTCTCCGACCCGAAATGGAGGATTTTTCTTGTCGTGCGATTATAAAATCATAATTTCGGATGAAGGACGAGAGAGGAAATAAGCAAGGAAATAAATGGGTTAGAACTTGCAGAACTCGCTCGTTTTAATCTGAACTCTCAACCACTTCACACACAACTCACCCAACTCTTAACCTTCTTGCTCCAAATTCAAGAAAACTTGCAGAACTCGCTCGTTTCTCCATGAAACTTCACGAAAGCTAGAGGATATCTTCGGAAGATCATCCTCGAGCCAAGATAGCACCACAAATCTCAGTTTCAGCTCTCAATTCTTCAATATAGTTCTACCCACCTACTAGTGCTGAATTCACCGAAATTCGGTGAATTTCTTCAAGATTCGCAAGTAACGCCCTTCTCCATTTCCATGGACCAGGAGGGAAGTCAAGAGAGCACCACGAACCTCAGTTCCAGCTCTCAATTCTCTAGGAACACCATGAATCTCAGTTCTAGCTCTCAATTCCAATGTAGGTTAAACTTTCCAAAAAATTTTGTAATTTTTGACGCTTTTATTTTAGTTTTTTTGCAATTGTGTGTGATTCTTAAGAAATATTGTTGATCTAAGTTAATCATCATTTTCCCTATTTTTCGAGGATTTACTTATACATTTTTAAGTTTGAACCTCAAATTTGACCTAATTTATGAACCTTTTTTGTTGAATTCAAAATTAATTAATTTAGATCTCTAAAAATTCAACCAAAAATATGAACATGTTTATCAAAGACCTTTCTTGAACTCATTTTTAGTAGATTTTTAATTTGATCTTTTAGTTTATTTGTTAAGAAATTTCCAAAGTTGAAACAATTTAATTCACTACTTAAGAAAATTTACAAAACTTCTTCCGTTCCAACGGAAACATAATACGTTCGAACGGAACCACACGAGTCATAAATTCAAGCTAAGACAAAGCTTCTTCCGTCAAGTCCCAAAATCAAACTAAAGACAAAACTTCTTCCGTTCGAGCGGAAATATATTGCGTTCGAACGGAACACTCACTGCCTTATTTGATTTTTATGAGTTTATATTTCGAAATTTTGGATTAAACAAGTGTGGTGTTTTCGGACGCAACTAATCTCCCGGTGGTACAATCCCGTACTTGCTTTTATTCAAGTGTGGTCTTTTTTAAAAATTTATTATTGACCAACCCTAAAGATAAACACAACGGCTAAATTTGGGGCCGTCACCATTCCACTAGGACGTTTCTTGGTTTGCCTTTTCCCATGTTTTGTTTTTTCCGTAACATTTTTCCTAAATAGTTTGTCTCCGGAAATAATAGTTGGTTCGTGGATTTGTGGCCATATATATTGTTCTTGGATAGGAAAAAATAAGGGAACGCAGGTTTGTACTAAATTTTGCACTCGGTGCGTTGGAGATATAAGAAAGTATCAAAAATGACATGTACCCTGGAACAAACGGCTATGATGTGGGAGCATTAAAAAAGAAACAATATCGGTTTACGACATGTGCAGTGACCATTGTTGAAATTCACAATGAACTTGTCCTCGCATCTCGAAGTATCATCGCTTATTCGAGTTCGTGCAGTGTCCACTTGATATATTCTTTCTTCATGATTGAAAACTGTCACCCGTTTGATTTTTGCAAAAGTATTAATACTTAACAAAATGTACGAATTAATTAATAATAAAAAATAATTTAATAAAATAAAAATACTGTATGTGTAGGGGTGGGCATTCGGTTGAACCGAACCAAACCGAACCGAACTGATTAAGACCAAACCGAATTAAACCGAACCGGACTAGATTCAAACCGAACCGAACCGAATAAAACTTGAACCGATTTAAAACCGAACCGATTAAACCGAATTTCTTAATCGGTTTGTTCGGTTGAACCGAATAAGAAGGTTTATAATGATACAATTCAAAATTTATTTAGCAAAAAATATATAAAAAACAAATTATATAAAATATAATTATATTATTTATAATTTTAAAGTATAAAATATTAATTTTATAAAATAAACATAATAAAAACATGAAAAACAATACTAATTCGGTCGGTTCGGTTTAATCGGTTTTAGAAATATCAAGACCGAACCGAACTGAATAAACCGAATAATATCAATTTTTGAACCGAACCGAACCGAATAAACCGAAAAACCGAACCGATTAAACCGAATTCGATCGGTTCGGTTCGGTTCGGTTCCCAAATAAACCGAACCATTAGCCCACCCCTACGTATGTGTAAGCGATTTGATAATTCTCCTTTCCAACTTATCGAGCACCGAAGTCACGAATACCTTGGCTTGCATTTGTAAGAGAGATGCCGATTCTCGATGCTTCACAAAATACGAATTGCACTTGTAAAAAACCATCTCCACAATTACGGTAACCGACAAGCTTGAGACACCTTTGAACACAAATTACCTCGGCATGGTTGATGGTAAGTTCCCCACCGATCACCCTCCCCTCGAAAGCAAGAGCCCATTTCGTACGGTTATGACTTTGCAACCAACGCACAACATCCTGGCAACGCGCAGCAAGAATTTCCATGATTTTATCGTACTCGACCTGTGTTTTCTGTTTACATAATCTTTCAAATAAAGGAACATGTGTTCCCCCCAAATGAGTAACTAAATTTGCGGCAAACTGCCGCATGCACCAACGATGGCATGCAGTCGGTGTCACACCCCAAAAATAATAAAGGAAGGGGTGCGGCAACCCGCCAGTATACAACTCATATACCACAGGCTCTTATATGATAATATCACAAAAACAAAAATTCCACAACTCGAAAACAACGACACACACACACACACAATCACACACACACGCGCACACACACACACACAATCACACACACACACACGCGCGCACGCACACACACACACACACACACACACACACACACACACACACACACACACACACACACACACACATATATATGGATCACCATAACATATACAAACAAACATAAGGAAACCTAGCGGAAGCATATAAACACATACGCGACATGAACAAACACAAAACTAAACAAGATGTCGCAGCAACAAAAGGCTCGCTGGCCAGAAACGGAAGTACACTAATATACACAACATTGAGGTTCCGCGATGAAAACGAAACCATCGTACTCACACTCTAGATACCCGCTGCCCCGAATGATCTGTCCACCATACCTAGACTCAAAACATTCAAATAAAATGGTTAGTCACGGAAGTGACTAAGTGAGTGAGTTTTGAGCCTAGTTTATTAAGATCGACCTCATACATGGATAGTCAAAAACCTCGCTCGAAAATAATCATAATCATAATTCATGTTCTGAAATCATATAAGTATATAAATACTTCTCAAAATATTTTCCCCGTCTTTTCGAAATCAAAATCAGTTACCTTCATACATAATCATATACATATTAATTATACTTTACCGGGGTGAGGGCGCTAATAACTCTCGACTGAAGTGCCAACCCGAGCTGATAGCGAATCACACTAGGGCTGGAACATAACAAAAGGGGAACACATCCACCCGACGACTGGATATCCATGAAGGAAATACAGTTTCGGGATCAACCGTAAAAGTGTACACAAGGATAAACGAATGTAGTCGTACATTCGTAGCCATATCTTTCAGTAGGAAAATCCGATTTGAATGGTTCAAATTGGGTAAGATAGATAATTAGATTATCTATAACCTTCATGTAGAAATATATTTCATATGAACGAAGTATAAGTGTCGTTTCTGTGAAATACCGAAAGGGTGCAACAGTATGACATACAGTTAGTAAAACAGTCATAACTTTTGCATACGAACTCCAATTGGGCTGGGCCAAATTGGGTCGAGTAGATAATGAGATTATCTACAACTTTCGTGTTGGTTGATGGTCTGTCAGAGAAATTTATCAATTTCGTCTGGACAGAATACTGACCAGGTTCATGCAGTTTTCTGTGTGAGAGGGTGTATATTGGATATACATGCCTTTTGGCTAATCCTGATCCTATTGTATATAAATAGGATTTTCTCTCTCATCTTCACTAAGGAATTCAGAAGTAATTCATTCAGAATTATCCAGAAAATTGTGAGACAAATTTCTAGAGAGTGAAAAGGTGTAAAAGAGAGAAACCGTGAAAAGGTGTTTTACGGTTTAGAGAATCAATTCGATTAAGCAAGTTCACCGGTGCATCGTCTAGGCAGGTGCATCCGTGACCGACGTCTTGCGATTCAAAGTGGATACACGTAGAGGAGCAACAACTGAGGCTCTCACGATTGTGATCGATTCGGACGAGTAGATTGAGTCGGAGACGAAATCAAGCGAATCGGCGAAGTCAACGAGCGGTGAAAGACGCGTGGTGTGGGACGCGCGTATTGTCACCAACGTGACAGGAGAAAGAAGGCAGCGATCAACCCTTCGTGTGCAATCAATTTTGCACCGGTAAAGATCTAACCTTCTATTTGCATCGTACCCTCGAAGTCGTGGCGTGATCTCGGGAATCGGGGAACCGGACCGGGCCTACATATCCGCTGCGCGGGCCCGGGGCTGGGGATATTCCCCAACAATCCATGCGCCACAGCCAGACCCCTCATGGGTCGGGACTTTGCACTACATCAAGTTAGCTACGCCTTTCCCTCAATAGAGTCTCACATAGACTCTTTCTAAAATCGCAAGTCCCAGCTTACGTTTTAGACAAATTCAAATCAGACATATAGAGAGCCTCATGAAGACCCTCACTAAAATCGTAAGCTCGGCTTACGTTTTATGCAAATAAAATTCTACATATATATAGATGATCAAATCTACATAATATACATTTTGTTGACACTACAACACATCTGATTTTTAGGGTCGGGCCGCCCCTAAAATGTGCTCTTTATTGGGTCGGGCCGTCCCAATAACGCTTTTGGGTCGGTTAGAACAGGGTCAGCCCGCCCCTATAGTTCAAAATGTTGGGTCAGCCCGCCCCAATAATTATTGGGTCTTCCACGACCGTCCCTGTAACGCTGTTGGGTCGTCCTTTTTTTGGGTCGGCCCGCCCCTAACTGCAGGGTCCGCCCGCCCCAACCTTGCTGACCGCCCCAATAGCATTAGGGTCGGCCCGCCCCAACCCCCTGACCGCCCCAATAGCATTAGGGTCGGCCCGCCCCAACCCCCTGACCGCCCCAATAGAATTAGGGTCGGCCCGCCCCAACTTCTCACCGCCCCAATAACTGCCTCTTTATTATCCCCCTCCCACAGCACTTAGCAAACTTTCCCCTCTCGCGCCCTCATCTCCCCTCTCTCCCGCCCTCATCTCTCCCTCGCAGATGCCCTCAATCCTCACCAAGCTCTCGACCTCGAATCTTTTTCTTCCTCGATTTGAATATGGCAACTGAAGAATACGGATGAGTCTACTTCGATTTCATATTTTTATTTGAAGGTATCATTTTTTTTTTGCTAGTTTATTTTTGTTCAATCCAGTGTAGAAATCTATTTTTGTCGTGGAAATATGTTCTAGTGTGGAATTTGTTTTTGCTAGTAATTTGAAGTTATATACGATTTCAGATCTGTTTTTGTTTCAATTTTTTTCACTGTTTTTTAAAGCTGGTAGGATTTAATTTTTCGGGGTTCAAAAATTTGGGGTTAATTTTTTGTTTTTCAAAGCTGGCAGGTTTTAATTTTTTGTTTTTGAAATTTGGCAGGTTTTAATTTTTTGTTCTAGTGTGGAAAATTTTTTTGCTAGTAAAAAGAGAACCATATACGATTTCAGATCTGTTTTTGTTCCAATTTTTTGACTGTTTTTTAAAGCTGGCAGGATTTAATTTTTCGGGGTTCAAAAATTTGGGGTTAATTTTTTGTTTTTCAAATCTGGCAGGTTTTATTTTTTTTGTTTTTGAAATCTGGCAGGTTTTAATTTCTTGTTCTAGTGTGGAAACCTTTTTTGCTAGTAAAAAGAGAACTATATACGATTTCAGATCTGTTTTTGTTGCAAGTTTTTTGACTGTTTTTTGAAGCTGTCAGGATTTAATTTTTCGGGGTTCAAAAATTTGGGGTTAATTTTTTGTTTTTCAAATCTGGCAGGTTTTAAATTTTCGGAGGTTTTTTGGAAGCAAGAAGAAGACTAGGACTCGAGGATAGACGAGGCGAGAAGAGACAATTTAGGGTTAATATATTTTGTGTATGTTAGGAATAATAATAATTTAGGGTTAATATATTTTATTTAAAAATGTGGCAGGTTAGAAACGGGAGGATATACGAGGCGAGAAGAGAAGTTAGTATTTCGGCAGATTTTTGTGGACTAAGGTGAACGATTTAAATTTAAACAATTTGGTTGTATTGTTTAATATTTGAAATATGATTTAGGGTTAATATTTGAAATATGATTTAGGATTAATATTAATTTAGGGTTAATTTAGGTTTTTTTTGGAAGCGAGAAGAGAACTATATACGAGGCGAGAAGAGACAAGTTATTTTCGGAAGATTTCGTTGGACTAAGGCGAGAAGAGACAAGTTATTTTTTTCAAGTTGATTCATAATTTCAAAATTTTGAATTTGAAATGCAGATATCCATTCCAACCACCAAATGTGACCTTTTTAAAACTGTTTTAAGTATTAATATTTGCTGTTCTTTTCAATGAGGATATGAATCCCCCACTTCTCGACAAACAGTTGGACGATCGGCTCGGACGCTCTCTATTCTCTCTTCTCGCCTGATTTATCTCTTTGCGGTAATTTCTTTCTCTTTTTCTCTCTCTCTCTCTCTCTCTCTCTCTCTCTCTCTCTCTCTCTCTCTCTCTCGTACTTCTCAACTGATTTCTTTCTCTCTCTCTCTTTCTGAATTAGGGTTTATTGTTTTCTTTCGCTCTCTATTCGAGCCCTGGAACAAGCCTCAAATAGGTTTGTAATTATTTTCTTCGTAGATTTTATTACAAATTTTCAAAAAGGGTAATTTGGTAAATTGGCAAATCATTTTGTTTATTCTTTTATTTCAGTATACAAAACTGGATATTTCATTTTGTATGGCAAGGAGCTCGATTTAAAACTACCAAACATGTCTAAACAGTGGTACGCATAACATTATCCCGTTTCCTTCCAAAATGAAGAAGTAATAATTTCACAAATACCCCTCTAAAATTATATATTTAGAAAGGGTAATTTTTAGTCATTTTTTCATTGCTTTTTTGTTGTTTCAAATATTTTTTTAGGGTTTTAATTAAGTATCTCTTCACAGATTTTTTGTTAAATACTTCTATTAATTTATTTTCAAATTATAGTACTAATCATTTATTTTGATATTTGATTTTTTGTTAAATACTTCTATTAATTTATTACCTAAGGATAAATATGATGTTTTTATATTTCGAATGATTAATGTAATATTTTGGGTTTTAGAATGGTAAAAATGTAAATTCTTCTTTATTAATTGTTTGTGTTTTATTTTTAGGAATAGATGGGTTAATTGAAAGATGATGAGGATGGCGGTTGGCTACTGAGGAGGGGCCATGGAGGGAGGTGGTAATTTGTAATTTGTATCGTCGGAAAATATATGGAATTTGTTATTGATATACTTTTTGCTACTGATGGGTTAATATACTTTTTGCTATTGATGTGTGTTTGTAATTTGTAATTTGATTTTGTATTTGTAATTTGTATCGTCGGAAAGTATATGTTTGTGTATTTTGTATCATCGAGAAATATATGTTTGTGTATTTTGTATCATGGATTTAAAAATATATATATATATATATATATATATATATATGGAAATTAAAAAAATATTAATAAATACTATTAGGGTCGGCCAGCCCCATTAGCTGGCGCGTCAGTACTGACAGTACTATTTCTGCTGTGAATTGACAGATGGTTATAGGGTCGGCCCGTCCCATTAAATACCGCCCCAAAAACGTTATAGGGTCGGCCCGCCCCTGACAGGAACGCAGCTTTTAGGGACACCCATTTAGGGTCGCCTCACCGACCCAATAACCTATATGGGCGGTTTTGAGGCCTTATTGGGTCAGTTTTGGCCGCCCCAATAGGCCAGGTATGTTGTAGTGTGAGGTACAACGTTTTTAAAGCAAAATACGGTTTCTAAAGCAAGAACCCTTGACTATCATGTAAGGTCTAGAAACGCTCGTAATTGGATTCTTAATAAGAGGAAAGTGAGAGTAGCACTCACCTAATGGAAAGAAACTCGACAAACAAGAGATTAATCGAAACGGCGCACAAGATTGAGTGAAAATGGAGAAACTCGAAACTTGGATGTAATTCTTCTTTTGGTCTTGCCAACTCGCACAACTCAACCTCCTGAAGATTATGACACTTTTCGTTTTGCGAGATATCCTCTTTTCCTTGATTTTTCCTCCTTTTCTCTCTTCTTTTCTTAGGGTTTCATGAGTGCTTGATGTGTTCTAATGGATATGGAAGGTGTGAGGTGTGGGTCGCAGGATTAATGAGGGTGTGATGAGGTGGATGACACATTTCATGCATAACTCTCGACTTTAACATAATTGAAAACCATTTAATTTACACCTATTTAAGGTTTATTTTGCAAACTCTATTATTAGTATTATTAATGGTTTGATCATTTTGCAAATAAGACCCTATAATATATTTATTTAAATAACCCATAAATATGTAATTACGATTATACCCTTTCGAAAACTTTGACACATAAGAACTCGATTTTGATCGTTGGAAGAGTTATATTTTTAATATGGGTCTTATATTCTAAACTTTCAGGAATAATAATCTACAAATATCAAAATCCTATTTTTTATATTTATTACAGTCGGCTCGCCCCATCCCCCATATGGATCGTTCATTGCATTCAAAATTCCAATGTGTTTGTCCGAGATTATATACAATCCCCCGCGGTTTGGAAATAACGCCCGTTAATTCTTGAAAAATCACTGCCACGTTTCATTTTTTCTCTCTCAACTAAAGCAAAAGCGAGAGGAAATAATTTTTTTTTTTTGCATCAATGACAACTGCCATGAGCAAACATCATTGGTATTTGCCGGCCAAAAATGTACCGTTCACTATTAAAATTGGTTTGCAAAAAACAAAACCCCCTAATGGATTGACCAAAAGCCCATAACATACCTTTGAACTTGAGTACATTTGAGTTTAGCGTTTTTGAGGTTCTAAATGAATAAACTGTATCGGGATTCATTTATGCCATTGGTCTAATTAAGGATTTCAACAAATTGTACAACCATTTTCAACTACCAAACAAATATTTGATAGCTTTCTGTTTTGCATGCCATGCTTTCCGATATGATATTGTATAGTTAAATTTGACTCTAATAAATTCTACTATTGTTTTTGGTTTTATAGACTCTTCCCTAACCCCCCTCCCCCCAAAAAAATAAGACCCGCAATTAAAGCACTATTTAATTGTTTATTATCAGTACCGACTGAATGATTAATGCATGTTGGTTGATCTCTTGATTTTTTAATTTGGAACGTTCCTGCTTGATTTATGGAAGCGTGCATCCTCAAAGGACAGTTCGACTCATGTTGTTTTGGTGGAATGATCAACCCTCATTTCATGATGGTTGGCAATGCAAAAAATGTTGATCGCCCTAACTAATTTTTCCTTTGCAACAAAAGTTTGGCCAACAAATAAATGAGTGTTCACGTACCTAGAAATATGTCATGGACGGTTCAATTTGTTCGACATCCTCGAATGCATTGGCTGCCGAATGTCCCGACGTTATCCATTTCGGCATGGATCGTGTAATTAGAATCAGGGTCTAATACTCGATCTTCCATGTCATCCTCGTCCTCAAATTTTGTTTGTACACGATTCGTGACTCTTTCTCCATCGAACTCATCATGCATCACTTCAGATTCGTTTTGCGTACTACTACTCAATGTTACAGAAATCGCTAGGCGCTAGTCGGGCGGACGGGCACCGTCTAGCGCCTAGAGGGATTAATCGGGGATTAATCGGATCTAGGCGGATTTGTAATTTTACATAGTTTTTGTCATATTTTTTAATTTTTATATATTATAATTTGTGCTACAACTTTTTATACTAAAAATAGTGTATATATATTTTATTTGAGACAACGTCCAAACAAATCATAACATGAAATCTACAACATAATAATACTTATGTTGCTCGGATATGCCGATACGGCGATACCGTTACGCGTATCGGATACGGCGATACGGCAATTTGACATATGATTTAGGATACGATACGCGTATCGGATACGGATAGATTTTGATTTTTCGGAGTATCCGCGCTGAAGGGGAATATCCTCGACCCCGGGCCCGCGCAGCGGAATGAAGGCCCGGTCCGATTCCCCGATTCCCGAGATCACGCCATGACTTCGAGGGTACGATGCAAATAGAAGGTTAGATCCATACCAGCGTGAAATTGATCACGCACGAAGGGTTGATCGCCGCCTTCTATCTCCTGTCACGTTGGTGACAATCCGCGCGTCCCATACCACGCGTCTTTCACCGTTCGTTGACCGTCTTCTCACTCCTTGAGTCGATCACAATCCAAGAGCCACAATTGTCGCTCCTCTACTTGTATCCACCGTGAGTCGCAAGACGTCGGTCGCGGATGCACCTGCCTAGACGATGCACCGGCGAACTTGCTCGATCTAATCGATTCTCTATTACTCGAGAAACTCCTTTCTCGATTTCTCTCTCTTCGCACCCTTTCACTCACTAAAGATCAAATCTGAATTTGCTCTTTTTCTTGTGTATATTGGGCAGAATAATCACTTGCTTAGAATGATTCAACTGATATGGATGAGAGAGAAAGTATCCTATTTATACCTAATAGGATCAGGATTAGCCAAAAGGCATGTATATCCAATATACACCCTCTCACACAGAAAACTGCATGAACTTGGTCAGTATTCTGTCATTTCGAAATTGATAAATTTATCAGACAGAAAATCACCCAACATGAAAGTTGTAGATAATCTAATTATTTACACAACCCAATTTGGTCCAGCCCAATTAGAGTTCGTATGCAAAAGTTATGACGGTTTTACTAACTGTATGTCATACTGTTGCACCCTTTCGGTATTTCACATAAACGACACTAATACTTCGTTCATATGAAATATATTTCTACATGAAGGTTATAGATAATCTAATTATCTATATAACCCAATTTTAACCATTCAAATCGGATTTTCCCACTGACAGTTATGGCCACGAATGTACGACTACATTCGTTTATCCTTGTGTACACTTTTACGGTTGATCCTGAAACTGTATTTCCTTCAGTCTCCCACTCAATTTCAGATCTACCTAAAAGGTACTCATGCATATCCAATACGCACGATTTTAGAGAATATAGCTCGCGTATCAAATACCAAGCTATGCACATCCAATGTGACAATTTTATGATCAAGCCCGACTTAGTACGACTCGTTGTGTGACCATGTAGGTTCAACTTAACGATGGCAGTAGGTTGTTTCCAATGCCTACAAGCTCATGAGCGGGATCTAGTCACTCCATCATAGCTACCCATGTTAAACGAATAATGATTGTGATCATTGTGCCTATCTCGAATAGCGGTTACTAGTTCTCTTGTTTACGATATCCGTTAATCAAAAGGCATGGTAATAGTCATCCTTATAATTTGATTAACTACACTTATTCCCCGATTCCGAGTTGAGTTAACAAATTTCAATCGATATTAACCATTAATATCATTGACCGTGGCCACGGTTTTCGTTAATCGACTCATCGAGCGGCGCCTAAGAGATATCTCTTCCTTTCGGAATAAACAATTCCTATCTTGGAGACTCACATTGAATTCCGTGTTTCGGACAATACCCAATGATGACCCTTTTAACTCCCTGTTATGGTGAGCGTAAGATCATATCAAAGCATTGTGTTACGCACGTAACGCAATCAATGATCCCCTCAAGTATGAAGAATCTAAAACCCATCCGTCGCAAGTCCATCTATAATGACTAAACCATGTCATGGTCTCGCGGCTTCGGTCATATCCAATACATGTAACCTAACATATATCTACGTTCCCGATTCGACAAACACCTTGTCCCATGATTAGCAAAACATAATCATCTCCTCGGCTAACGTACTAGTGTACGCGTTCAGTCTATTCCCTTGTAATAGTAATGCTTCTCTCTTAAGCAAACTGACCCGCGACTAGGGATGTTTAGAAATGACACTTTAAGTGTGACGGTTTCGCTGCACATGGTCCTCAACCATGTCGACGTCCACACAAGCTCAAATCAGGGTTCATGTAACAATCATATTACACAACCCGCACACAGTTTTCATATAAGGTGAATGCATGAAAATTTAAGTAAACAAACTTTTTTAAAAGGGATACATTCATATGGACTAAGTATTTGGGTGATACAACGTTTACCTATGGGTATCTCCATACCCACAACCTGCGAGGACTATCGTATTAGATAACTACACTCTACTCTCTTCTTCCTCCTCTAGGTATCTCCATACCCATAGTCATCGCATGACAGTCACGCGCGACTAGAGAGAGCGGTTTTGTAAACGGGTCCGCACGTTCCCGCTAGTGTTAATCTTCAGCAGGATTGGAACATTTCCAATACCTACGATCACATCTTTTCACAAAATTTCATGGATCAAATGAAATTTTCTGAGTATTGGCTAGAAGTGGTTGTGACCTCGGCATTTTTGGCTTGTACTATTGCGTTTCACGCAATAAACAACCATAAATCCGATAACTCGTGGCTACGAGAGTTTGGTCATGTTTCCTTGATCCATACCACTTCCTTTTGCGATTAATAACCGCAATATACTCGCCTCCGTACATAGAATCATAAATTATTGGTCTTGTGGAACCATTCCACATAACCGTGTTTTCATTTAAGCAAAACATGTACACACTTTGTGATCGAAAGTCGTGCTACATATTTGGACGTGATTAATCTTTGGAAACTGTTGTTGTTATAACTCTTTATAACCAACACGTCCTCCACACCATTATAGATAAAAATCCTGAATTCTTTCGCAAAGTATTCAAGGATAACATTCACCGCTATAAATACAGATTCCAATGGGTTTAAATATACATAACTATTATGTATATAAATGTATAACCATTATACATTCACAAGAGTTAGTCTTATGTAATAGAATTACATTCAAACTCATGTGATTCCCATGAATTTATTGACGGTAAATTAGACGACTTATGTGTACGACGTATAGCCACATACATATCATGACAGATATAATAGATCTTAACATCAAATGTAAGGCATAATATTATTACTTTTCGCGCTGCTTGATGTCTCACATCGAGCCTTTGAAAATTTCTGTCATTCGACATTTTGATTTAACTCCTCCAAGGATTTATATGTTGAAAACCATTTTCAACAATATGTCGATATATGTGCCATAACATAGAACGAGAAACTTCTTAGATCTTCATGCTTATTTCATAAGCGGTCTCGTCTAAATCCTTTGTCGTTACAAGAAATATAACGTCGCAGCTCCCACTAACCTTCATGTATACACAAAGTTTTCATTCGTTTCGACAATTTTATAATAGTTTATAACTTCGTCAAAACGAATATTCCAATTCCGAGAATCTTTCTTTAATCCATCATATGGATCGTTAAAGTGTGCATATCTTATCCTCGATTCTTATGAATCGACAAAACCGTAAGGTTGTGTCAAGTACACATCCTTTCATAAAATTTCTGTCAAGAAATTCGGTTTCGACATCCATTTTGCCACATCACATAGTCATAATACGCGACCATGGTAAGCAGAATTTCGAGAATGTGAAAGCATGGCAACATGCGAAAACGTTTCTTCATAGTCCGACTATGAATTGCATGAAACTTTTCGAAAAAAGCCTCGCTTTACATTTATGCGTATTCCTATCCATGTCGGTTCTTCATCTTGAAAAACCCACTCACATTTAACGGGTCTAACCCAGAAAGTAATGAAATCAAGTTCTGAACTTGATAATTTACATGGATCGAATCTCAGATTTCATGACACCATGTCATGTGGAATCAACTTTTCATAGCATCCTTGTAGGATATCGAATCATCATATGATTTCGATCTATCAACATTAGCCTCGATAAATTCGCATTTACCGGCTTATGATATAGCCTATTTGATCTACGAAAAATTCCTTTGTGTGTTCGACTTGCGTTCATCAACTCTTGATGAAGCCATGTCAACTTTCATCGGTACAATGTTCATTTTCAGATCTCGAACTCTTTCGAGATTTATTCTACTCCCACTAGCCCGCATAGAGATAAATGGCACCAAGTTCCAAACTTGTGTGCATCTAGTCCTCCTCCAAGAAGGCATCTCTTCGAGCCACGAAAATCTCATTTTCGTCGGGACGTTAGAATTAATACCCTTTAGTTTCCTTAAGGATAAACGAACAATTTTCAGATTTGGGATTGAGTTTAATCGAAACAAATTTCGAAATATACCCACATCCTCAAATCTGTACAAATGACCACTTCGGAACCATTCCGATCCATATCTCATATGGCGTCTTTTGTACCGATTAGAAGGTTTATGGTCCATATCTTATATGCAACTATTCATTAGTGCCGCTGTCTCAAGGGCGTATCCCCAAAATATTTTTGGCAGATCCTATTAACTTATCATTTATCGAACCATGTCCAACATGCGTTCATTTCCTCTTTTCGGACACATCTCAATGTTCCGAAAAAAAAGGCAATCGTGAAACGATTCCACAATCATAAATGATCATCAATATTCATAACTCAAATATCGCCTCTTCGATCCTATCGAAAGGTTTAGCTCAAATACTCGCCTTCTCGATCCTATCGAAAAGCTTTGATTTTCTTGCTTAGTTGATTTCGTATTTCGTTTTTGAAACTCTTTGAACCTTTCAAAAGTCTCTGTTTCGGCACGCATTAAATATATATTTTCATATCTACTTTAACCGTCCATAAACGTAACAAAATACCGATAGCCTCCTCTTGCCTCGGAACTTATCGGAACATCATATGTAAATATAATTTCCAATAATTCGCTGGATCTTTCTCCAATACTTTGGAGAATGATGCCCTTTGTCGTTTTGCCTAATAAATAAGTATTGCATTAATCAATCAAATCTAATTCGAATGATTCTAGCATTCCATCACATGGAATCTAGATACGCGTATCTCGTTTATATGGCCAAGACGGCAATGCCAAAAGAAGCAATCAACTTCTAGGTTTAATCCTCCTCGGATTTCACCATTCTTTGAGTCATTAGTTTGGACAACTCTTTGTCCGAACTCTCCATTTTGGAAAACATTTTCCCAAAATACCCTTAGACATACATTTCTTTCGATCCCGCTTTTGAATTACAAGGACATCCACGCATCTATATGCATTGGATTCCTCGGATACTCTGAGCATCTCCAATTCAAATTTAAATCGCATCATATGCAATTTCGGGATCGACTTATCTATCGAATGCATATGATATTCGGTCACGAACATCAAATCTCGTACCATCAACACACGAGTGTTAATCAAAGACCCATAAGGCGTCTCAAAATTAACCTACTCTTTGAGCCGCATCGAACCATTCAACGCGCTCTAGCTCTTGAAACTATTTCATGAGCGTTGTGTTTTACTTTCATATACACCCGAATTCTCAAAACAATTTTGAGAAATTTGCGTCTATACATGCCACCACAAGGCACGTAATATCGTTCGATTCCTTCTTAAAGTTTATCGAACCCGACTTTCTCAAAAGCCAATGCCTCGAGCCCCGAATCTACCATTTCCGTGTCCAACACGTTCCTTTAAGTCTAAAGAACTATTCTTTAACTATCAAGGTTAATCATGGTAATTCCGGCCCAAAAGCTATCTATCATATCGATCTCTACGATATATTTGGTGTTGCTTGAAAACATAATTCTAAACGGATGATGAAGATTAACTCCTAACCGTGCGTACTTAATCTATATGCTTATATGATGAATATATGATAGTGTTATTTGATCGAATCGATAACCCTCATACCGATACGGGACTCCAAGTCCATAACACTCAAGACCCATATTTCCGTTCCTCCCACAAGTGACTTTAGCCTATCGGGTGGGATCCCGTTATTTAGGTAGGATTATATCCAATCGTATCCAATACGACTCTTGAACCTTTATAGGATTTCGGTGATGGATCGTATCCAATACAATCTCAGTTCCGTGTGTGCATCCTATCTATGCCCCGAACTCCAATCTGATTGGCCTGGACGGTTAAGTCACATCCATCTCCAACGTATCGTTCAAATAAGCTACTAGTGAGTCGACTTTAGCCTGTGCCTCACAAGTCCTGATTTAACGCTTGCCACCCTTTCGATTGTTTCAATATCACGTGCCCGACTTTAGCCTGAACCCACGTGAAACGTAACACCGAACTCGGTAGTTGTGGATATGCAAGGCATTTCCATGACTTAAATATTATGAGGGATCATGCCATTGCATGTTTCTAAATCCGTGACATAATCCAATTATATCACTATCACAAGATTTTCTATATGCATATGATTTATTTAGGGAGATTAATTATTCTAAATAATTAATTATCTAATATGCTAGAATGTTTGATGCCGATCAAATCGATATAAAAAACTCAAAATTCCGAGCTTCGTAGCCAAAGTTATCGCGAAAACAAAAACAGCATCCAGAGAAGGGTCCGTTATAACGGACTTCCCCATCCGTTGTAACGCAAGGGCCGTGGGGGCGCGAGAAAACCTCGCCCGGGACGCGTCCGGGGCGCCAAAAACTGCCTCCGGGGCGGCAGAAAAACTGTTTTTCTGCACCCTTTCGGTATTTCATTAGAACGACACTAATACTTCGCTCAAATGAACTATATTACAACATGAAAGTTCTAGATAATCTCATTATCTAACTAACCCAATTTGAACCATTCAAATCGGAATTTTCTACTGAAAGTTATAGCAGTTTTAGTAAAATACGAACAAATGAAAAGGTAAGTTTATCCAATAGACACCTTTTCAACCAGAAAACTACAGACACCTTTTCAGTATTCTGTTGAAACAAAAATATTAAATTGTTCCAACCGACTTTGAACGTGAACGAAAGTTCTCGATAATCTTATTATCTAACTAACCCAATTGGATTGGACTCAATTGGAGTTTCTATGCGACATATACGGACGTTTTAGTCTCTGTATGTCAAACAGTCGCACCCTTTCATTATTTCATAAAAACGACACTGATAATTCGTTCAAATGAAAAAACTTTCTGTATCAAAGTCATAGATAATCTCATTATCTAACTACGCCAATTTGATCCAATCAATTTGGAGTTTCCCACTGAAATTTATCTTAGTTTTACTCACTGTTTCGTATTCTAATTTTCTGCAGATTTTGCCGTTTCTTCCGTTTTCGCTCGTTTCTGAAACGATAAATCATGAAACCTTTTCACGATAATTCCTAGATACTCTCAATCAACTTTTGATCGATCTCTAGCGAATTCCACTTGTGATTTTAACGGAATTTGACTTTCTCTATATGTAACATCATGCAAACGGGTACGAACTTTGATAACCCGTGCGTATATCTAATATACGACTATGATTCGACCCTCGAATCGATGGCGATCGCTCTGATACCACTGAAGGGGAATATCCTCGACCCCGGGCCCGCGCAGCGGAATGAAGGCCCGGTCCGATTCCCCGATTCCCGAGATCACGCCATGACTTCGAGGGTACGATGCAAATAGAAGGTTAGATCCATACCAGCGTGAAATTGATCACGCACGAAGGGTTGATCGCCGCCTTCTATCTCCTGTCACGTTGGTGACAATCCGCGCGTCCCATACCACGCGTCTTTCACCGTTCGTTGACCGTCTTCTCACTCCTTGAGTCGATCACAATCCAAGAGCCACAATTGTCGCTCCTCTACTTGTATCCACCGTGAGTCGCAAGACGTCGGTCGCGGATGCACCTGCCTAGACGATGCACCGGCGAATTTGCTCGATCTAATCGATTCTCTATTACTCGAGAAACTCCTTTCTCGATTTCTCTCTCTTCGCACACTTTCACTCACTAAAGATCAAATCTGAATTTGTTCTTTTTCTTGTGTATATTGGGCAGAATAATCACTTGCTTAGAATGATTCAACTGATATGGATGAGAGAGAAAGTATCCTATTTATACCTAATAGGATCAGGATTAGCCAAAAGGCATGTATATCCAATATACACCCTCTCACACAGAAAACTGCATGAACCTGGTCAGTATTCTGTCATTTCGAAATTGATAAATTTCTCAGACAGAAAATCACCCAACATTAAAGTTGTAGATAATCTAATTATTTACACAACCCAATTTGGCCCAGCCCAATTAGAGTTCGTATACAAAAGTTATGACGGTTTTACTAACTGTATGTCATACTGTTGCACCCTTTCGGTATTTCACATAAACGACACTAATACTTCGTTCATATGAAATATATTTCTACATGAAGGTTATAGATAATCTAATTATCTATATAACCCAATTTTAACCATTCAAATCGGATTTTCCCACTGACAGTTATGGCCACGAATGTACGACTACATTCGTTTATCCTTGTGTACACTTTTACGGTTGATCCTGAAACTGTATTTCCTTCACGCGCGACATAAAATTTAACACAAATCCAAATAAACCACAAAATAAAGTTACTAAAAATAGAAAGAAGAAAAAAAAAAAAAAAAATTGGGATGGGCCTAGGCGGAATTAATCGGCCCTAGGCGGAATTCCGCTTAGACAAAAATGACAAGGCTAAACCTAGACGTTTGGTCGGCGCCTAGCGCCTAGGCCTATTTTTAGAACATTGCTACTACTACACACATGTTGTCTCTCCACCGGCTCTATGTACAATTCAATGATATGTCAGGGACAATTGTCGGATTTAATGAAATGTATGAGCCTAACGAACTTACTGTCATTTGATATTCCTGTTGGTTCAAATTTCCTTGCGTTTGATTATCTCAAAATAATGTCGATACCACTAATCTATTTTGCGGGAATAACATTTATGGAGATAGAAGACGTAACCCACAAAATGATCAAAAGTAGAATCAAGACGTCGCAAGTCAAGACGGTGAAGAAACGATGGCACGAAAACGCATGATCAAGTCAAGATATCAAGACATCGAAGATTCCACAAGTTGGAGTATCACACAAATCACCAAAACAACTTATAGGTATCCCTAAACTTGTTTATGAATTATTAAGCTCAAAATTAGTCAAAGAAATATATTCGAAATCCATCAAAATGATGAAATAATAAAACAGAGTTCCAGAAGCATGTCGGTTATAACGGACCTCAGGTCAGTTATAACGGAACTCATGTCATTTATAACGGACATACATGTAAACATAGTTCCAGAAGCATGTCGGTTATAACGGACCTCAAGTCAGTTATAACGGAACTTATGTCAGTCTAAAGGACATACATGTAAACATAGTTGCAGAAGTATGTCGGTTATAACGGACCTCAGGTCAGTTATAACGGACATACATGTAAACGGTGTTAATAAGAGCATGTCGGTTATAACGGAACTCATGTCAGTTGTAACGGAGTATGTCAGTCATAACGGACCTACTCTCAGTTATAACGGACTTGTGAACTCACTTCAGAGTAACCAATCACGCTCTTGATCCGTTGTAACAGAGTCACCAATCCGTTGTAACGGACATATACTAACCATTGTAACGGAAGTTTCTCAGTTATAACGGAACCATAGAACAAATCTGAAGTGAAGTCACAGGAAGAGGTCAGGTATAACGGACCTAAACTCAGTTGTAACGGAGTAGGTCAATTATAACGGACCTAAACTCAGTTGTAGCGGACTATGGAATATTCGAATATATTGGCTGTAACGGCTAGTTTGACTTTGAGTCCGTTGTAACGGACCTCAGGTCAGTTATAACGGACTATTCAGAAAAAGCATATTAAGGGAAGGGTCTATGTGTTCTATAAATAGAACTATTCCCTCGTTCTCTCAAAACTCCTCAACTAATATATTTTCCCAATCAAAAGAGAGAATCCTAGCTTTACACCTTGAGCTTAATCTTCTAAAACATTCTTAGAGATTATTAGATCCCTCTTCATTTCACAAAATACGATTCTCAACTTGCGTGACCGATTACGTTTAGTTAGTATTAGACAATTGTAATAGGCTAGTGCAAAGATTGTAAAGCCCGCCATAGATCGATAGAAGCGTGTAAATCGATCTAGGCAAACCTTGTAATTGCTTGATTTGGGTATTCAATCGAAAGCCGAAAAGGCGCAAGGCAACCCCGGAGAAGTAGGTACTTGCAACCAATCGAGTCGGTCGATTGAGCAAGTAGCCGGTGAGTTAAAGCTACAAAGCAACCACCTACCGAACTCCGTAAACAAATATCTTGTGTTATTTGTTTCGGTATTGTATTTCTTTCTCTAATTTATTTATGCTTCCGCCCAAATTGTAATTGTATTCTATTACCGCGAAAAGTGGACCTTAGGACTTTCTATTCACCCCCCTCTAGGTCTAAATTAAACAACAATTCCAAGGAGAAAGAATACTACTCCACGGTTTGGATATATTCTAGGACATCTCTCGTTAATTTTCAAATCCATGTTACGCCCCAACCAGTGTGACGATAAATTTCCGAACACAATAAGCCCCAATTCATACATGCATATGGTGCTATCAGTTTTGGTCATGCACCCTCATATATGGAACCACTCTCATTGTGGACAATTCTTCCCCCATAATACAGACAAATTGTTACGTCCATTTTTTTGGAATTGAGAAGAAGAACATGTGGAAGAAGAAGATAAAGAAGAAGAAGAGAGATGAATGAGTGAAACAGAATATGAAATGTGCAACCCTTTAAATATAACTTGAAACTAATGTACCAAATTAACTCTACAACCCTATACCCTAAACCCTATAACTCTATACCCTGAACCCTACCATGTTAATTAAACCATACACCCTATACCCTGAACCCTATACCACGAATCATATACCCCTAACCTTATAATCCTGTACCGTGAACCGTATAACCCTATACCATGAACCCTATGTTGATTAGACCATACACCCTATACCCTGAACCCTATACCCTATATATCCTGAATCCTATACCCCTATACCATGTTAATTCTATACCCTTAACCCCATAACCCTATGTAGGTAATCGGGGCACGTATACCGCGTAACAGAATGAGGGACACGGCGCCCATCCCGCCCATGAGATCCCGTTGTCGATTCGCCGTATGAATATGTAAGAATATACGATCTGTACCTCGTTAAATTGATCACGAACGAAGGGTTGATGCGCTTCTTCTTTCGTGCTTTCGCTCGGGTCACTTCTCATGCATCCCACACCCACACGTCCTTGCGCCGTCAAACACGAATTCCTCCTTGCGACTGAACCGAAAGCCTTCGGTCAAACTCTAACTCTCACATTGATCACAAACGAGAATAACAACTGTGATTTCTCTACCCGCATCCACCGTGAGTAGTCGTCTATGGGTTACACACTTATCTGCCTAGTCGATCCGTGTATACTCTTGATTAATCTCGTATAGAACTTCTCTAATGGAGAAAACTCTTTTTTTTTCTCTTCCCTCTTTCTCTATTTTTGGTTCACACTCTTTTAGAAAACGACTTTCAGAAAGTTGCTACAATGATTTTATTACTAAGAGAGAGAGAGAGAGAGAGATGTTGGACATCGGCATCGCCTCCGAGCCAAGCACATCGGAATGATGGGCCCGGCCCGATCCGATCCCGAGGACCACGTCGGCGACATCAAGGCACAAATCATGCAATAATCTATAAACGGGTTATACCTCATGAAATTAATCACGCCGAAGGGTTGATTTGTTCTTGTTATTGCTCCTGCTCCGTTCTTCGGCAACACGTGTGTCCCACGCCCGCACGATTCGACACCGTCGATGAAGCTTTGTCTTGTCGTATACAACCGGAATGCTTCTGGTTAATCTCTGACCTTGCTCGGAATTGCTCTCGTTAGACTACAACAAAAGATCTCAGTTGAGATCTCTCTACCCGTATCCACCTTGAGTTCTTGCCTTTCGATTACACATAGATCTTCCTAGTAAATCCACGTGCAAGCTTGCTTGATTCGATTTTGAGGAAACCTTTTTCTCCAAATTTCTCTCTCTTTCTCTAATGGCTTTTCTTGCTTGAGGAAGAAGATCAACCACCACTCTCTTTCATATCTGAATCAATCTCATATTAATTCCCAGATCCGAGCCATTAATCAAGCATCATTAACGGAGATATCTTACAAAATTGCCGACACAGAATTTGGAACATAGTCCGTTCGAACGCACTATGATGGTCCGTTCGAACGAACCTATCACTGTTACTGTGTTCCAATTTTGCATTCGTCCGTTCGAACAGAATAACCCATTCGTTCAGACGAAGTATCTCAGTGCGTTCGAATGAGCCACCTTGGTCCGTTCGAACGGACTATCCACTGATTTCTGAGTTTGTACAATCTCATTGTGAACTCAACCGTTTAAACAAACGCGTATGTTTGTCTATCCTTATTTGTACATTCTTATAGTTGATCCAAAACTGTAATTCTTTCAAAAAAAACATCCTATACATACTATACAAGATAAGGATGGCCAAGGATTGCAAACTAATATAAAATTGGGAATCACTCCTGTTCGAACGGATGATCAATCCGTTCGAACGGAATATCCATTGTCTGTTCAGTGTACAATCTAATTGTACACTCGACTCCTTCCGTTCGAACGGATCAATCTTTTCGTTCGAACTAAAGATTTAATGTCATAATTATGTGTATAATCTCATTATACTAACTCAAACTATCTTTCGTTCGAACGGATGAAATACTCCGTTCGAACGAAACATCTTTTGTTTTCTACGAATGCGTACGTTCGTTTATCCTTATAAGTACATTTTTTCGTTGGTCCTAAACTGTAATTTCTTCACCTTATAACCATGTACCCTGAACCCTGCTATGTTGATTATACCTGCTATGTTGATTATACCATACACCCTATACACACTAATTGGATTTAGACCCCTCTTAACAACCAAAATTGATACTTAATCTCTTTCGCGAGATACCCTGACGAAAGCGCTAGTTTTGCAAATTGGGAAAAACCATAACTGTTCATACAAATTGGGTTTTTCAAAAGGATACATGTCAAAACAAATCTTTTCTTTGTTACAAAAAAATTATGGTAAAATTATATTTTTTCTTATTAAATGTTTAAAGATAGTTTGTAGTTCGTTATTTTGTGTCAAAGAGAATTGAACCTTCACTTATTGCGGTATGTACTCAATTAGTTGAGTTGTGAACGGAGCGGGCAATACGGGCAGGCCCACGAGGCTCGGGTTTAAGATCCATTTCTTGAGGGGAGTCCAAAATATTTAATTTTGTGTGTGCGTGTGTGTGTGCGTGTGTGCGCGTGTGTGTGCGTGCGTTGGTGCGTGTGCGTCTCTGCGTGTGCGCGTGGGCGTGTGTGTGCGTGGGCGTTCGTGCGTGTCTGTGCGTGTCTGTGTTATTAGTCCAAATATTCCAATAAATTTAATAGAAAAACCATACCCGATCAACGTATTCAGACAAATCCAATAAAGTTCAAACTGACCCGATTTGTATATTTAGTCCATATCCGATAAGCAAAAATCAATAAATAAACAATTAAGATTTGTCTCTCTCTTTCTTCCTTCGCTACCCGACCAAAGAAAAGAAGAAAAGAAGTCCCTTGCCCGAAGAAACCAAACCAAGCTTCCTCCTTTATTGAATCGCTGCTCTAGCCGGTTTCTCGCATGCCGCCTGACTTAGCCGTCGTCGTCACTCCTCCCTGCTCTAGCCGTCGGTCACACTCGTCAAAAACTCCCACTGCTTCGCTGCCCGGAAATTTGAATAATTTTTCTTTTTACTTAATTGTTTCTTCGATAAATTTGTGTATTTTGCTTCTAATGGATTGTTTCTTCAACAATTTCGTGTATTTTATTTTTAAGTTGAATTCATAATTAGATGTAGTATGACAATTCAATAAATCATGATTTTCATGTTGTTAATTTTTATTTATTTTATTTTATTAGGAATTTGAACTATCATGACTCCATCCGGTTGTTAAAAAAGGGAAAAAAAAAGAGAAAAAAATCGAAGACATTGATCAATTCTTAAAGAGGAGCATTTAATAATTTTTTTGAGTAAACTTTAATTGAAGACAATTTAGAGAATAAAGTCGATGCGTGGATTGAAGAAGAAAAATTGAGAGGGGAGGAGGAAATAAAAGAGAAATACGAAGAATTCATTTTGTTTGTTTTGTTTTGTATGGTAACAAAAAATATTTTTGTTGTTTACGATTTTTGTTATGAGAATGATAATTAAAAAGTCCGTTCTCGACATAGGTCTCGGATCGTCAAAAATTCGGGGCGGATCCTTGTTGTGAGCTTATTTGTTAATAAAATTATATATTTGAATATCAGCATTTCACTTCTAATTCATTCTTCATTTTTCCCATTTATTTCTCATCTATTTTTTCCAATGTATTAATTAATTTCCGAAGAAAATACTAGAAAATTTTAATATTTCACTATGTTAGAAATTTTTGTTCTTCAGAGCATGTCCATGAAAAGGACGAATGAAAGTTTTTTTCAACATCCAACTTTAAATTTAATATTTTGTGTTATAAAAAGATATGAAATAATTTATTGGCAAAATATTTATGATTGGCAAAATATAATATGCATATATAGATAATCACCATATTTGAGTTTATAATGTTTATAGTAATCAGTTCAATTGATCTATTAATCATGCTGATCATATGACGATCTATGATTTTTGACGTTACGCATGTAACATTTTAGGAGAATTATGTCATATCAATTGAATTATTGTAATTCTAAATAATGGTGATTATTATTATTATTATCATTTATGTTTTAAATTCCGATATAACGGTCCATAACGTTTGGAGTGTAATTTAGAGGTGGTTTTTGTTATAGCGGCAATCATGGTTGTAAAAATCGGTCTAGGCGGCCGCTTAGGCGCTAGACGCTGTCCAAACGTCCAGGTCTGCCCGATTAGTTTATGTTTATGCTGAAATCCGTCTAAACCCGCATAAATACCGAATAATTCCGTCTAGGTCCAGCCCACTTAAATTTATGTTTTTTTTTTCACTTTTATTTTTTTAGGCCTACAACCCACTTTTTTGTAATGTTTAGTTTCTTTCTCTTTGTGCATTTTTTAGGCCCACAACCCGTTCTAGGAGGATGGAAAATATTATGATACCAGTTAGAATGTGTTGATATGTCAATAACTTTATTTTGTGGTTTATTTGGATTTGTGTTAATGTTATGTTATAGATTTCGTGTTATGATTTGTTTGGACGTTGTCTAAAATAAAATTCATATAAATTATTTTTAGTATAAAAATTTGTGGCACAAATTTTTATATATAGAAATTAAAAAAATATGACAAAACTATGTAAAATTACAAATCCGTGTAGAACCGATTAATCTCTCTAGGCGCTAGACGGTGCCCGTCCGTCCGACTAGTGTTTAGCGATTTCTGTAACATTAACGGCAATATAACGTTGATATATTGTATATTGCGGGTATTGCATTTTCGTTATCATTTTTCCATATAGCGCGCTAAAGTGATGTCACTGCGGTCCTTTTTGAATCACTGGTTTTGTGGAGTAGACCGAGTCTACTGTTAAGTTTTTTTTTGTTTTGTTTTGTTGAAAGCCCAAGTTTCTTTGCGTTAAGGATTAGCTGGACCTGGAAGAGGACCGAAAATGGTTGTACCGGGAGAGGTGTGCGAAATAAAATAAATAATTAATGCAATGGAATAGAAAATCATAGAATTAGAGCAAACCTCCCCATGTTGATTCTGCGACCAAATCTGGGTCGTTCATTTATTCGAGAGAAAAAAATCTTTATCGTTAGTGGCCTAGTGGGTTTAACAAAAGAATATTAATATTGACCCATGCCCAAGATAACGAATTTGACCAAATACCAATGTATCCGGTCTTAATTAGTGAGATAATCAGAACATATATTACTATTAGATTTACCAAATCTATATATATTCCATATATGATCACATGTTTTTTTTTTTTTTTTTTTTTTTGCAAAAAAAAATGTTTGGCTTTTATTTCTCCAGTGACTCGTTAGCTAAGAGAAACTTGCACACGGGCAATGCCAATGATAAGATTACAACTCAAATTCTTTCTCCTGCACAACCAACTACCAAGTGTTTTCTTCAAGGCAAAGTATATACTTTCATTTGTTTATTTATTCTTTTCAAATGATGCTAAATATGTAGGGAGTTAATAAAAAAAATTAGCAACCTAGCTTAACATGTTATTAATTCTGATTATACATATTTTTATTCGCTTAATTTCAAGATAAAATATCTCTTTCAAGAATACAAGAGTAGCCACTACATGATTTAACTCTATGCGGCTATGCCCTCACCATATGTAGCGTAGACTTTTTAACTGCTCCCCTCTTTCCATGCAATGCATATCTGCCAATAATTCCTCCAACAAAAAAAAATTATTTGTTGTGAAAAAGTTCCGGGACCATGGCAAAGGGACCAGATTTGTTTGTTTGTTTTTATTTATTTCTTGTTATATATAGATAGAAGTTTATATTGTCAACTTTACCCTAAAATTATTGATCAAAATCCATTTGTGGAGGAATGAAGTTATGATTTTAAATGCCTCGTATAATTCGTCCCTTGTTGAATATTTCTACGATAAATAAATACATGGGCCTATATAATGGCAACCTTCAGTTTAATCCATCCTTTTAATTTGTATAGCTTTTCAGAAGAATTCGGCCCATATAAGACCATTTCCCGGTTTGAAACTTGAAAGTCCACAACACAAAATATGTACATACTTTAAGGAGAGAAAATTGTTTTATTTATTGCAAAATAATAGTTAAAAAGTTAGAAACATACACAAATTCTATGCTTTTATCCGGTTCAACTTTTTTTTACAAAAGAATCACTCTTTTTAATTACTAGGAAATAGCCCGGCGCTTCGCTTCGATCTTAATTCAAGAGGCGGATTTGCTTCGATCTTGCATGCACCAGGTTCACGTGCACCATATTGAACTCAATAACCAAAAAGAAATAATATGACAAAAACAAAAATTAATCAAAACGTATGAACAATAAGTTCTCAAAGAAAAAAATCCCGCTCAAGGGGGCATAGCTAGTAATTCCTTAAAGAGGTCCACTAATTTATGGAAGAATTATTGTTGCACCCTTGAAATTATCACAAATTACAAATCAGTCCTTAAAACAAAAAAGAATTAACTGAACAAGATGCTTAACCCATATTACTAACTCTCAAGCATAATTAAACCTTAACAACTTGAATAATACTTAAATTAGATTTAGAAAGATTAACGAAAAATAAATGAAGTGAAATAGCACAATCTAAATGTGTATATGGGGGGGTATATAAGAAACTGATACAATTATAAGAGGTACCAAGTAATAAGCTATCTTTTTATTTATTTTTTGAGAAAAATAGAGAGGCCCATAGGTCCCACATTTATTGTCTTTTTCATTTAAAAAAATTATAATTACTATAAGCTTATCTTTTACTTTTATAATGCATCTTCTCTAATATTGAAATTGCTTCAATGGCATTTAAGCCCGAATAATATACTGTTCATATGCTTGACTTTCAATGCAATCTATCATGACAAAATTAGATGAAAACTATGTTTATTATGTAAATTAAACTCACAAAAATTGATGGATTGAGTAAAAGAAAAATAATACTTTCAGAAGAACCTGAATTTGTCAATAACTCCATAACCTAATTGATTAAGTGTTTTGACACAATAAAATAACATATTGTAAATGTTACGGGTTCGAATCCTATCGACATCATTTGAAAAAAATATAAGTACCATTACCGACAAGCGATGTTGGGTGTCATTCAATAAAAGAAGAAGAACATAATTAGAAAAATCACCATTAATTCTTTTTCATTTCTCTTTCGAAAGAACCTGAATTCCAAAAACCAGCACTAATTATTCTAAATCTCAAAAAGACCTGAATTAGAAAGTTACTCTTAAATCTGAAAAAAAATGTGAAAATTATTATATTTCCCCCAACAACCTGTATATCACCCATTAACAATTTATTAACAAGATAATTAACAAAAAGACA
The DNA here is from genome assembly GCA_946800325.1 of Luzula sylvatica. Lineage (NCBI taxonomy): Eukaryota > Viridiplantae > Streptophyta > Magnoliopsida > Poales > Juncaceae > Luzula > Luzula sylvatica. The sequence goes on along the minus strand of OX326960.1, from coordinate 53,999,283 downwards.
TTTTATTTACGAATAATTGATATGAAATTAAAGTACATATGAATTAATAATTTTTAATCAATATTAATTAATCGTTAATGAAATATTTTTTATTAATTATCATCTTAATTAATTATTAATTGGTGATGTAGAAGATGTTAGGGGAAATTTGAGGGACATGATATAATTTTACATTTTTATTTTGGCCCAATCCGAGAAAGGTAAAGACAAATCCTCGTATCTGCTTTAGCACTCATCACCAATGTTGTAAAATACGGAAAACGGTACGGAACGGTCGGGGACCGTAAAACGGAATTACCGTAAAACGGTGAAAAAACGGTGAAAAAACGGTCACCGAAATCGATAGTAATTTAATTAAAATTTATAGATGAAACCAAAAAAATATATAATAATGTAATTTTTTAATAGTAAAAAAATAACATAAACAACATCCAACATAAAACATAACATCAAAACGAATGTCTAACATAAACATAACATCAAAACGAATGTCCAACAAAACGTAACATCAAAATATAAACTCAAATCCAAACATAAACTAAATAGTAAAATCATTAACATCATTCGGGACAACCGTAAGTAAAAAAATTGGTAATTTTATTGGGTTGGGGAAAAAAAATGGGCCAAAAAACGGTAAATAATCAAAATTTCAATTTTTTGTTGTGAAAAACGGTCGTTTTTCGAACCGAAAAACGTTTTTTCCCAAAAAAACGGTCAAACACGGTAAAAAAACGTTTGACCGTTTTTTCAAACCGTCTTGTAAAAAACGGAACGTTTTTCCACCGAAACACCGTTTTTCCACCGTTTTTCACCGTTTTTCACCGTTTTTTACAACAGTGCTCATCACTATGAGTCCATAAGTAGTAAACACATCAAAACTAATTAAAAAAAGGATAACAGTAATCATTATGAACCGATGCAACTGTTATACAAGGGCAAAAATGATGTTTTTTTCACATCGACACATTTTTCAAAATGGTCCTCATAATTTTTCCATCTCTACATGGTTGATCGAAAATGTGATATAATTACTTGCATTTTCTACTATTCGCAATCCGTATCCATATAAAAAAGATACAATGAGGTCAATAGTCCCATAACATAGATGGTTCAATATTTAACACAATAAATTCTCATCTTGTAGAAATTGTGAGTTCGAATTCCGATGACATCAATATGACAAAAAAAATCTATAATGATCACGATTCGTGATCTAGATTTCTTTTCGGAAAAAAAACAAAGATACAATAATTTAGGCTCTTGTACAAAAAAGTACGACTAATTAGACAAAAAGGACAGATTGTAGATAGTTACAAAAATTGATTCGTATAATTTCAAGAAAAAAACAAATTTCTATATTAGCAATGAAAGAAAAATGTGTCCATCAGAAAATTTGAAGAAAAAAAAACAATTCTTCATGAGAATTTTTTTAATCAAGATATAAAAAACAAAGAACTTCAAAGAAAAAAAATAACATTTGGATATTCCAATTGATTGTATTAAAATAAGCTATATGAGTAAAAAAATAAACAAAATTTTGAGTTTTTTTTACCTTGCTTTTTTACCCATTTGTGCTACATTCTCTTGATATCCTTATGATGGGATCTTAAATGGAAGAGAACAAGATGATAAATCTTTTGATCTAATTTGTTTTTGGAGATTATAATTTTAGAAAGAAAGATCTCAGATTTTTTGATAGGAGTAAAAAATGGAGAATGTGTGTTGTAGAAGATGAGTTGTCTCGGGGATGGTGAAAAAAGAAATAATGGTATGGGAAAAGATGAAATAAAAAAAATATAACTGAGGGCATTTTCGAGATTGAGCATTGAGATAAGATGAAGATTAGTCTATCACTCCATTTAGATGGGACAAGTTTATACCTCATTTTTTATGCTAATCTCTTTTATCTCTATGATTTACATATTTGTTTGGCAAAGGATTAAGGGATAAGTTGGGTTATCCCCAACTTATTTTCCATCCAAACACCACCTTAGAGATGTTGGAGATGAGAGTAATTGGCGTGTGTATTATTTGTTTAGCGCTAGTTTCTAAGTGGCGTTAAAATTTTCATTATTTCGCTTCGGATTTTATAAGTGTGAGTATTTCGAATTTATTTGACTTCCTTGATATATCTACAAACGGTGAATTTTTATCATTAAAAGTATCATAATTCCTAAATGTATTAGAATTGATGATCTATGGAAAAAAATTACCTTGGAGATTTGAAGATTTTTTTCCTTGCTTGTTTGAGATTTGCTCGCTTTGATCGATTGGAGTGAGTTGAATCGTCGTTTTGAGATTTGTATCCATTGACATATTTTCTTCTTCAATTATCGTTCTCGTTTCAACACTTTCTTCGAATCCCTCATACTTGAACTCTTGTCGCTTTTAATCTCAATTATCACCTCATTCGAATGCTCTATCTCGAGATGAATCAATCTTAAATTTAGATCGTTCATGAAAGATTGAAGATTTTCGACTCGTTGGTTTGTGGTTATTGTTTCTTGTTTAATACTCTCTACCTCTTGCACGATATCGTTTATTGTTTGTTCTCGCTTTTTCATCATAACTACCATTCCCTCCATCATTATTTTTAATTCTTGGTTTTGATCTTGGGTTTTGGGATTGAATTGGTTGAGTTTGGTATTGAAATTCATGTTGAGATTCGAGTTCGTTTTGAGATGATTCGTAAATGGGGTTTGAGTAGTGATAATAGTTCTGGACGGTTTCGGTATAGGATCGTGTCTCATAACCCCAGTAGATTCGTTTTCGCTTTGAGGAGATTCGTAGATAGGATTTTGGTAAAAGGTCTCGGTGTATGATTTGTTATGTGAATTGATAACCTTTGCACGTTATCTCCTATTTCATCATTCATAATTTCAATACATTTTTTTTTGTTGAGAAAAATAGAGTAGGTTCTTATACCCTACTTCTATTATATTTCATTTATATTGATTAAATTAATACAAGTAAGAGGTATTTGCCCTAAAAATTAAAACACTACTCCTAAATAGCTCCTATTTTCGAGTTATATTAACTAATTACATCAATACAAATCTTAAAAGACCAAAAAGTCCTGGACTTTAAAAACCCAGACATTGAAATACTGGAAATAAGAATTCTGGTCCTCTTTTCACCCTAGGTATAAATACCTCTGTAACTCGGCCGCCTTCTTCTCTTTCTTCTTTCCTCTCTTCCCCTAATAATCCTCACCGCCTAAATCCTCTTCCTGCGAAAGAATTTCCTCTTTAATGGCGACCTCACTGAAGCAAAGCACAATCCCATCGACAACAATTTATAGCTTGAAGCACTTATTCCTTATCTTCGTTACTCGTTCTTCCAACACTCTACTCTCCAGATCTTTCAATCGTTAAGAATATTTGACAATCGACTGCAAATACCATTCAAGGTATGATCCTCATCTCTCTCAACTTCATTATGTCACTCTTTTTGCATGTGTAATCGATCCTCTTCTGATAAGTTAGAATCAAACCATCATTGATCACTTTGCCTCGATAACTCATCAGTCGAATTAATCATATTCAAATCATTATCTTGAGGTCTGCTTTTCCTTTCATCCATCTCTCGCTGACTTGTACTGATACTAGTATCAGTACCAGTATAGCTCCATTGTTGTTGTTGCTCCATAGTTGCAATCCTTAAGCCCCCTGCATGATTTAAATCATTAGTGTAGATTGATTGTACAAATATTGAATTTTGATTTTGATTTTGATTTGTTTCTAAAATTTCATCTTCTTTGTCTGAAATTGAGTCATCATTTAATTCACTATATCTAAATTATGGACTTTTGACTGATTCATTTATTTTAAATTCATAGCTTATTCTCTCAACTAGTTGATCTTCAGTCAGAGTTTGATTATTGAAGATTCTACGACACCTCTCAGTCCAAATCTGATAAAAAAGGAGACAGATAAGTACTTTAAATTGTTTTGAATTCTTTTCACATAAAATTGACTCTAATAGATTGAATTGTATTTTGTTTGAATTATTAATAATTTTTGTATTTGCAATCAATTTCAGCCAGACTTGTTTCACAAATCTACACTGATTGGATAAATGTTTCACACTCTCCTCAGAATCTTTGCAAAGGATACACCTATTTACTAGAATCCAACCTTTTCTCTTTAAATTATCTATAGTAAGTATTTTATTTAAATATAATAACCACAAAAACAGTTTAATTTTTAATTCAATTTTTATTTTCCAAATTTTATAATATTCTGCCTTTATAAATACTCCTTTGATTAACTGTTGATGTGCATTTTGACAGGTATAAACTCCATTTTGGGTCCAGATCCATTTAAAAGAATCTCTTTGAGATGGAATAAGATAAAGGGAATTACAAATTTGCTCTAATTGAAGAAACTGATCTTGAGCCACTTTTGATAAAGGTATATTTAAACCCAAACTATTATATAAGTTTGTTTCACTCATAATTTTTAAAAAATATTCTACTGTTCCACCTTTATTTTCTGAAAATGAGTAGAGTTCTGAGTATTTTATATTTAGTGTTTTTTTCACACCACCTTCCTTTCCAAAACTTTGTGTTTAAACCATTCCCTATGATAATATTTATACTGTGATTAAAAAAATCAATATTTTTCAAAACGTCATTCCAAAAACAGGAGTTATTTTTATCATTTTTTAAAATATCATTATTATTTAGAGGATTTTGAATTAAATTAAACCAATCTAATTTATTTTCCGAATTATAATATAACCATAACCACTTAATTAATAATACTTTATTAAACACTCCCAGATTTAAGACTCCTAATCCTCCCTTATCTTTTGGCTGACAAACTAAATCCCAATTAACCAAATGGTAACCAGTTTTATTAGCACCTTTCCAAAAGAATTTTTCCCTAATTTTATCAATCTCTCTAAGGGCCCATTTAGGGAATTTAAAAACATTAAAGTAATAAATAGGCATGGCTGTTAAAACAGAATTTATAAGGACTAATCTACCAGCTTTACTTATCATACTTCACTTCCAACCTGTTAATTTGTTTGAAATCTTTTCTATTAATACTTTAAAATCTTCTTTAGTTGGTTTTTTATAATGTAGTGGAAGACCTAGATAAGTGATAGAAAATTTCCCAATTTTACAATCTAATTCCTTAGAAATAATATCCATTTTTTCATCTAGTACATTTAGACCAATTACTTCTGATTTAAGAAAATTCATTTTAAGGCCAGATTCTTGACCAAATAAATTTAGAATAAATTTTACTCTCTTAATATTATTTATATCAGGTTTTAAAAAAAGAATTGAATCATCTACATAAAAGAGACTTGTAAACACATTTTTTAAGGGTTTAATATTATAACCATTGTAATAAAGTTTGATAATACATCCATAAGTGTGTGGAAGTAGGATCACCTTTCCTAAGACCTCTTTTTAAGTGTATATATTTACCAGGATGTCCATTTAAAATAATTCTAGTAGTTCCTGGTAAAACAAAGTTTTTAATCCATGTAATAAAGTTTGGACCAAAACCCCTTGCCAATAAAATATTTATTAAAAAGTCCCAAGATACACTATCAAAAGCTTTGTGAATGTCTAGTTTTAAAATTATTAATGGTATATTATCCCTTTTAGCTGCACATAATATTTCTCTAGCATAAACATAATTTTCTGAAATATTTCTACCCTTTAAGAAACCCAATTGATTTTTAGAAATCATTTTATTAATATAAAGACTTAATTTGTTTGATAAAATTTTTGAAAAATTCTTTGAATACTAGAAATTAAACTTATTGGTCTAAAGTCTTTTGGTTGGATGGCATTTTCTTTTTTAGCTATTAATGTTATGTATGATGTATTAAATTTAGATAACCCTATTTTCCCATTTTCATTAAAAATATTTAATAATTCATTTTTTAATTTATCCCAATAATCTTTAAAAAATTCTCCAGTCAATCCATCTGGACCTGGACTCTTATTATTTTTCCAATTTTTTTATTGAATATGATAGTTCTTCCATATTAAAATGTTTTTCTAAATCAGATAAATCAAAATTTTCATTTTTATATAATGTCTTGAGATTAATACTTCCAAATTTTTTATCATTCATAGAATATTTTCCCATTAAATCCCTGTAAAAGGAAAATAAAAGTTTTGCTTTATTTTTATGATCTTTATAATCATTTCCATTTTTATCTTTAAGTATTGATATCATTGAATTAGACTTTTTAATAGAAGCATGTAAATGAAAAAATCTTGTATTTGCATCACCTTGTTTAATCCAATTAATTTGGATCTTTGCCTCCAATACATTTTCTCTAAAGAAATTAGGGTTTCCAATCTTAGTTTAGCTTGTAATTTAATTCATTTTTCAATTTTTGTTAGTAGCCTATTATCTTCTAAAACTTCTGACCATTTTATAATAGCTTTACAATTTTCCATTTGTGTATTATATTTTAGATTAATACTTTTATTTAATTCTTTTAAATTTTTACCTAAATTATTAAGTTTAATATATAATTCTTCAACAGATTGAGATGTTTCACTTTGTAATTTAGAACTTATTAGATCATTATATTCTTTAAGTCCTAACCATTTAGCTTCAAATCTAAAACCATTAAATATAGGATAATTTGTATTTGCTTTAAATATTAGGGGTATATGATCAGAACATATATTGGTACCAGCATTTAATTGAGAGTTTGGGTATAAGTTTAACCATGAATTATTGACAATAACTCTATCTAATTTGGCCCTAGAATTTGAATTACTCCATGTATATTTTTTACCTTTTAATAATAAACCAACTAATTTCATATTATTTATAAAATCTTTGAACTGTAGGGTAATTTTATTACTTTTAGAAATTTTACTTCTGTCACACATATTTAATGTAATATTAAAATCTCCCATAATTAACCATGGAAATACATTATTAGAGGCTATTAAATTAAGTTCATTTAAAAATTCAACTTTATCTGGAGATCTATTAGGACCATAAACACCAGTTATTAATATATGATTTTCATCCCAATTTGTTTGCAAAATTATTGAAATAGCATAATTATGTTTGGTAGAACTGATATAATTAAATAAATTCTTATTCCAAACTATCAGAATTCCTCCTGATGCTCCCCTAGATTTTAGAAAATCATAACCATTTAATTTTGTACCACAACAATCCATAACTATTTTATCATTTATTTGTCCTATTTTTGTTTCTTGTAAACAACATAAATCATCTTTTTCATCCTTAATATTTTTAAGCACTAAACTTTTTTTAATATCTGAATTTAGACCTCTAACATTCCATGATAATATTCTTATTTTTTGTATATCATTTAATATTTATATCATCTTATCTTTAAACACAGTACTTAAGTACTATGTTCACCTAACGTATTCTGAATTTGATCATTTAAATTTCCAGTAATTTCAATTCCTGTTGATGATAAAACCTTTATTATATCTTCTGCATTATTTAACTCATGCTTATCTTCAAGTGTTAAGTTAATATTTATAGGGTTGATTTTAGACTTTTGTCTCCTACTTCTCTCTTTTTGTATTTCTTTATATTTATTTATTTGTGCCTTTTCTATTGGAGAAATATAATGACATGTTTGCTTATTTAATAATCTAGAACTTCTTCTTTGCTCATCTACTTTGTGTTTATTAATATTCTTAATATTCTGTTGTTTTTGTATGTTTTGATGATCTTTAATTATCTGGATTTCACTACTATCTCTCTCTCCCCTTACCTCATGATATTGAACTAAGGTATTTTGATCCTTATATTCATTTGATACAATTTGATTATAATAATCATTTATTTTCGTCTGCTTATTTTCAGGAATTCTATTTGGAGATTTGGTATTAGATGTGTGTACTAAAGATTTAGAAGGTACCATAACTTGATCCTCACATTTCTTATTTGAATTGATTTCATTTTGAGGTTCAGATGTGTGTACTAAACTTTTAGAAGGAACCACATCAAGTATCTAAATAGAACAATTCTCATTGTTTGATAATTTGGAAATCATTATATCCTGAGAATTTTCTAAAAGATCATTTGGAAGATTAGACAACATAGATGGGTCTGTATGGCATGCTTTGTCACTGAATTTTGACTCAACACAAGCGGATTTGATCGCTGCTTGTGTATTTGGAATGTGATTTGAAACAATTTTTAGGCCCTTACATGTTAATTGGAAAGACAGGGAATTTAAGAAAGTGTTGCTTTTGAAATGGACCGGAAAGATGTTGAAATATGAGGATTTGTTCTTTTACAAATAAGACCCTGAGAATGAGAAGAAGGTTGGATATGATTGATATTGGAAAGATTGATTTGAAAGAGTCCCTTTGTCCCTTCATGCCCAATGATGATATCCTTATCAGAGGGTAAAATGGTAATCTTATTCCCTAATATAATTTCCTTTACCGTGTTACCTATAATCTCATTTGAAATTTCCATTGATTTTATGTTTTGAACATTTTCCTTACTTTTAACTCTCCAGAAATTAACTAACTTTTTTTTTTCTGCCATATTTTTAAAAAATTTATATTATTTGTATTATTATTAATTTTGATTGGCATCCTTGCCTTTTGATTTTTCTCTTTATTTTGTTGTGTTTCATTTGTTTTTATGAATTTTCCCTTGTTTTCCTCCCTTTTCGCTACTGACCCAGTGATGATTTCTGAGGGTTTGTCCCATTTTAATGAAGAGCTTGGAACTGCCTTAATTTCCTTAATAGGTAAAATAACTATATCATCATCATCAAGTATTTTAATTGAATTTGGAATTTTTATGTATTTATTGCAATTGATTGCCAATTTAATTTCATGAATTACTTTTGTAGGTAGATAAGAACCCACATAGATGAGAGTACCAAGAGGTTCAGTTATTTTGATTAGGTCAAAAAGATTACAATACTTAGCAGGTAATTTTCCAATTATTATCTCTTTAGTGATTATTATTATTTTATTACTTGTATAATTTTTGGACAAATTAACTGTGATTTGATCTTCTATAACTTGTTTCCCTTTTTTGTTACTTAGGTTGATATTGCTATTCAGAGGCTTCTGAAATTCCTCAAAAACAGGTTTGTGCACATTTTGATTTATTTTTGTGTAACAATTCTTTTGAATATGACCTAATTTATGACATCTTAGACACCTAATTGGCTCTGAATTGAATTTATGACATCTTACACCTTCTCCTTATGTGTTGAGTAGATAAACATCTAAAATATTTCTTAAAATTATATTCACTCTGATTGAATTTTTGATGTTTAAATGGTTTTTTATGTGATACTAATGTCCAATCACTTGTTATATTGTTTTTTAGGGCTTGTACATAAGATTGGTTTGAGTTCATTTTTGAAGTTTAAAGAAAAAAGAGGAAGAAGAAAAAAAACTTAGATGTAGTATCAGTGTTGCAGATCTTCAGTACATCCTTCTTCAGCTCGAATACTTGATCCACTCAGCCTTACTCGCTCTCTAATACATCCATTCACTCAATGTAACTCTTGTAATTCTTTGAATTCTTCTATTCAATCAGTGTTGTAATTCTTGGATTTTTTCGGTTTGTATAATTGGCCTTTGAGTGTTTGTGGTGTCTCCTTGATTTGATTTAAGGATAGGTAAATAGCCGAATTTAAGGATAGGTAATTCTTGCTCACTTTCTCTTCTCAGATACACTCTGCACTTCCTCAATCTTACTCGTTGAAAACCTCTGTATGAGAAGCTTTTCAAAGAACCGCCTATTGAAGAAGCTTCACTCAATGAAGGTCTCACCACCTATTAATTAAATGGTTATGGCTCTTTTATAACTCACAAGGAAAGTTAGATTGGTTTAATCTAATTGAGAATCCATTAAATGAAGATTTAGATCACAAGAGTTATACATCTAATTCATACTTTTGGAATGATGTTATTAAAAATATTGATTTTTTTAATCAAAGTCTAAAATCCATTATTGGAAATGGTACTAAAATAAATTTCTGGAAATCTAGATGGTGTGGAAAACCACTAATTTATAAATTCTCAGAACTATATTTCTATGAAGAAAATAAATATGGTACATTACACTACTTTCTAACTAAAATGAATGAAAATAATCTATATACAAGTTTAGGAGTTAATGTACCTTTATCAAACATGGCTCAATCTCAATTTGTACAATTAGATCAGCTTTTAAGCACTTTAGTCCTTGATCCTACTCAAAAGGATGTTTTCAACTGGTCTTGGAATGGAAATAGAAATTATACCTGTAAAAGTGCATACAAAATATTGTCAAATGGTGTATTCATTAAAGCAAAATTTTATAAAATATGGAAAATTAAAATTGAATTAAAAATTAAAATATTTTTATGGTTATTATATATAAATAAGATACTTACCATTGATAATTTAATGAAAAAAGGCTGGTCTTTTGTCAACAGATATGTGCTTTGTCTTAACTCTGAGGAAAATGTGAAACATTTAACTTGTCAGTGCACATTTACATTAAGAATTTTTGAAAAATTACATGGGGTATTAGGAATTAAAATAAATAATCACATTGATCCATTGAAATTATTGATTGATAAATAAAATAAAAAAATTATAAAATACTTATCTCATTATTTTTATATCATATCTGGTTAGAGAGATACAAAATAACTTTCACTGATTCCATATCCTCTGACTGGCAAATAATTGACCTGATAATATATGAATATAAATTAAATTTATTAGTATTAAATTCAGGAAATCATACATATTTATATAATGAAATAGAAAATTATACTAACAGGGAAGATGGATCAGTTAATAATAATTATTATGATTTAAATCAATCAGAATCAAGTTCAATTAGTTCTAATTGTTCTTCAAATGAGATTTCATACTACACTAATCAATTTTCTGTTTCAGGGGATACATCTAATGAAGACCAACATGAGATGCAACAGAAGGAAATTGAAGATCAGCAATTTATGCAAGAGAGAAGGCAACAAGAAAACCCAATTGATCAAATATGGTGGTTTCATGCCGATTTGAATGTAACAGAAAGAAGAAATATGGATGACAGTCCAACAAATCGACAAAATCAAGAGTTTTCAAACTTACAAAGTGTTGTTGCGAGTTTGGAAAATCTTATCTCTCCCGATTTTGAAGATCTATCAAATCACGATACTGCTTCATCCTCCAGCCCTGATACCAAATCTACAGAAACATCAAATCAGGGTGGCATTGGCGTACAGCGAAGCTTCTCAATGGAAGATCTCGGATTTTCAGAAAGTTGAGATGAATGTGAAGATCGGTGAAGGAATTCAATGAGAAAAGGGAAAAGAAGAATGACGAAAGAGGAAGAAGGACCCTTCGGCAAGTCATTAACTCACCGATAGAATAAGAATCCTGGTTATTGTGAGAATAGACATTCTGATTATTGTGGGAATAGAAATCCTGGTTCTATTGTTGATAGTTTTCCAGGGTTTTGAAGGAACTGGGAAAAGGAATACAAGGCTCCAATTAATGGATTTTCTTAATATGTTAATTAGTCTAGTATTAATGTTTGTAATTAAGGTTATAACGGTTATAAGCAAGTTTTAGTATGAAGGTATTTAGTGATTTTTAGCTAGTGTAGGGCAAATACCTTCAAAAAACTTGCTTATTTAGATGTAAAATATTATGAAATTAATACAAATAATAAATGTAGGACTTATGAGCCTACTCTATTTTTCTCAAAAATGAAGGTCTCACCAAGAATCGTATCACCAAAGATCTCCTGAAGGAGAAGCTTCACTCAATAGAAGCCTCACCAAGAATTGCCAAGAATCGCCTCACCAAAAGCAAATATACATTACGAACTCATTAAACTTCAGCTATTACACGAACCTAGGCAATCCCGTGCAACTGGCCTCAATACATTTTTTTTAATTGTACCTTTGCACATTAGGTAATGTTCACAAAAAGTCATGACTAAATGATAAAATGAAATTACAAAAAAATAAACTTCTGTAGAGAGGGATCTTATGTAAAATTTTCATATATGAGTTTGATTAAAAACCAATGTTTTAAATAGCGTGCAACGACATGCAGCGTTTTGACGTTTAATTTAGCGTTTAGCGTTAGCGGGCGATATAGCGCCGCTTCACCATCACAGCGGATTTTTGATCGAAATTATTATTTTTATAATACTACAATACAAATATAAATATAAATTAGCGGTCCAATATTATAAATAAAATTATGTTGAATGCATATTTATATCAACCTCGCAAACTAACATAAATTAAAATTCATCTCTAAGAAAAATATATTATTATTATTATTATTATTACTTTTGTTTTTCTTTTTATTATTGTAATTATTGTAATTATAATAAGGCTATTAATAGTTGTTGTTGATGTTGTTATTATCTTATTTTTCCTATAATAATAATAATAATAATAATAATAATAATAATAATAATAATAATAATAATAATAGTAAGTATGCTTATTATTATTATTACTATTATTATTATTATTATTTTTATTATTATTATTATTATTATTATTATTATTATTATTTGTATCATTGTCATTATTATTATTATTATTATTATTATTAAATAACAATAATTATTATTTTATACTAATAATATTAATTATTATTATTATTGTTATTATTATTTAGTACCAATAATAATAATAATTATTATTATTATTATTAATATTATTACTATTATTTAATAACAATTATTATTATTGTGTAATGATAATAGTGATTATTATTTAACAACAACAACAACAACAACAACAACAACAACAACAACAACAACAACAATAATAATCATCATCATCATCACGCTATAGCGCCGCTACGGACGCTATAATTGAACGCTTCAACGCTATAGCGTTGCAGCGGAACAAAACGCTACAGTGCTATATTCCGAAGCGATGCAGCGTTTGCCTCCCAAAACCCGCTATAGCGCGCTATAGCGGCGTTACAGCGCCGCTATTTAAAACACTGTTAAAAACATATGAGCACGTTTGGAAGCAAAAAAATATTTAATATAATTAGATTGATTTCTCCTCATTATGTACGGTAATATTATTAATATACAAAATCAATAAATACTAATACCATCACGAGTGAGTATATACTCAGTATTTAATATTTATAATATTTTTTAAATTGTTCTTATTTAAATCAAGATAACTCTTGTAATAGTACCGTTTTTATGAATTTGTTTTTTTTTAATTTTATTAAATAGATAAGATTTTTTGTCTTTCATTTATTCATGACAATGAAAATTGAATCCACACATTACCTATTGAGTGTCATGTGTGTATTTTTTTTTTTTTTTTTAAGGAATACTCTGGTCTTTTCTATAAACAAAAAAACGTTTACATGAATTTTTGTTAAAACAAAACTAAACAATGACAAACTAAGTCCATAGCTTATGGAATATAAGATCGTCTTGTGCCTTATGAGAGATGCCACTTGTGGCGGGTTGTCTCGGTTTAGGAATATACAGATATTTCTTTCCTTCCTATATCGCCGCTAAAATTGGCTTCTTTTTTTTCCCCCCTTTGTCTTATTCTTCCATGTACTTTGTTATTATTTTTATTTGTGTAGAAGTGTTCCTCAAATTAATTCTGTTTGTACCGTGAGCAATGACCAAAACAATACTTCAATGAACATACTAATACCTTAATCAAATGTAGTAACCATAACTTTAATTACTCTCTGTAATATGTCATTTAATTTGAATTTGAACATATATGCAGAAAGCGACAAGATGATATTAACTACCACTTATGGCCCTAGCCACTCTTCTTCCTGTAACACCAAATTGTGAAGTAAAATATGTTGTCTTATGGCTTGCACAAAATGATCAATCTATTTGGTATGTATCAAATAAATAAATTTTGTGAACCGAATTATTAATATTCTGGAGTAGTTTCAAAAAATTAAATGATGTACAAAATTAAGAAGTCACAAGTTTGTAGATAATAATAATTTGGTTTAGAAAAAAAAACTTTGTTTTTTTCATATTTTTACGACAAAATATTATGTGTTGTAGTTGATGACTTAAAATTTGGATAATTTTACTGTACTTAATATCTTAAAACTTTAGATATTATTTCATTATCGTTAATACATTAAAATTTTGGTACTATATTATTTTAATTGATATTTTAAATTTTAAATATGGATAATATTTTAAAATTTGGTTAATATTGTTCTCAAGCTAGAATTAATATTTGTATATAAATTGTTGCACGTTGTGATAACTTGGTAGCAAATTATAAAAAATATATTGTTTATCGAAAAATCGTATGAAAATTAAAGTCCGAGTTACCAATTTTGGTTATAATATCTTTTTTTTTTTTGTAAAATCTCAGTATGTATCGTGAATAGAGATAATTTTTTTACAAAAACTCTTCATTCACCGAATAAAAAATCCAATTTAACCCCGAATGCTGATTTATAGTATAAAATAATTGTGGATTCCACTTAATGTTTACTACAAAAGTTCAACCGACATGAAGTTTCGGTATTTAATTCGATGATTGTAGCGTCATTTTATAATTTTTCATTCAAGAAATAACCATCTCCTCCATTAAATAGCCATAAAGGTTCCTGCCACACACAATCTGAAGCAGCCATCCCTGAAGTTAAATGTAAAATAATGGTCAAAGGGTTCACTTTTGTCATCTCCAATTTTAAAGTACTGGAAAATCCATTTCTTCTCAAATCCACCGCATGTAATGTGAAGTCAACAAAATTCAGGTTTCAATCTTGTGTATAGTGAAAGAAGTTGCTTAAATTATTCTGGGACCGATCTAAATTATTTGTTTTTCTGCATATATACCACACATTTAATGTACCCATTTTGATTCAAATGGAGAGAATTCGACATTTTACTCTTAGCAGTGAGTCGATTCTCATTAAACCAAAGATTAACCTTCAATGAACACAAACTGCACCACAATTCTCCTTTCTTCTCCTCGCCTCCTTCTCTTTCTCCAATAATCTCTCCAGCTTCAAGACCACTATGCTGAAAAAGCTAATCCCATCATGCATCTCAACCAGCACCCCCAAACCAGAGACCGAACCTCGGTCTCAAGGCTTCGTCTTCAAGAGAACCTCTACTTACAAGACTCATCTCGGAAATGTTTTAATCACTTTGTCTTATTCCTCTATTGGTCTCTCCATTTATACTGAAATTCGTTTCATGAGCAACACTGGTGAAGAAGAGCGCCATGTCTCCAGCCTTGAGATCAACCCTTTACTTTTAGGGCAACTCAGCGGTATGAAGGAGAACTATCTCAAGGATAAAAATATGGAGGATATCTGCCATTTATTGTTCGCTTGGGACTTCTCCAGTGCTCAAGGTGCAACTTTGCCAATCTCGAATTATTATTTCTGTGTCGTTTCAGATGAAGAGATGCTCATTCTATTAGGGGACATGCAAGAAGAGGCGTATGTGTTAACGAAGGCGATAAAAGGGCGTATTCCTGACATGATCTCTCGGGAGGATAGAGTTAAGATCGAGGGTTCGGTGTATAGCACAAAAGAAATATTTGGTGGCATCGAAAAGGAGATATCGATAAACCTTTCACGGGGCGTGGAGGGTGCAATGTCTATTTCCATAGATGGAAGGAAATTGGTCGACTTAAATAGCTTGGTTAAGAAGTTTCGCGGTTCATTTAAGTTGGATTTGCCGGGTGGCGACTTGATCCATATCACGTGGGATCTCCATAAATGGCTCTTATCTTGCGAGGACGACAATAAAGACGGTTCTGTGAACGGGGTGCAACAAAGAAATACCGGAAATAATTATTCTTTTTCTTATTCATTAGATGAGAAAGAAGCGCACGGTGTTTTTACATTTAGTTTTGTCGAAAAGGGAGATAGTATTGAAAATGGTAGATCTATTAACTCTCAAGGGAATTACGTGAAATTATTGAGTTTTGATGAAAATGCATCGATGACGAATCTCGTGCAAGAATGGATCGCACCGGAGGATGAGAGGATGCAAATTGGTCATAAGTTCTCGTTCATAGTTTGCGTTTGGAGGAGTTAAACGGATTAATATCGATCGATATTAGTTTCTTTATTTTTTTTTTACTTGATGTGGTAATGGACCTAAAATGCAAGAATGTTCTGGAAAAACCGTTTTTTATTTTCTAGCTAATTAATATATATATTTTCTTTTCTTTTTTGGAGTGAAAGTGAACTAATTAATTTGTTTTGTGACCGTTCGTCTTAAATTCCTAGTATAGTTGTTAGTATGTCAGTTTAAAAACTGCTTAATATTATTATTTTCGTATATATGGATCTAATTTCTATTTTAAACATACTTATCTTGTTCTCTTTTATTCTTGTGATTTGGTTTATATTGCGTATTTATTCAATAAAGATTCGGTTTTATAATTTTGTTTCTTATATTGCGTATTCTTGTGATTTGGTGTATATGTGGATCTAATTGATATTTGTATCTGATTTCTTTCCATATTTCATTGCGTTGCAGGCTTGCAGCATTCATACAATCATAGTCTTGGAACTATTGCATGGGAGCTAATAATTTCTTTTGAGTGGAAATTATTTCAAAGCAAATTTGCTTTCTATTAGGCTGTGTATTTTTTTTTTCTATAACAATAAAACGAAATAGGGCATCCTAAGACCAACAATCAATCATTAATGTATATCCGATTGAATTTCTTTTGTCAACGAAGAAAGTATTAAAACCTAAATTGGCGTTGCACAAATTAATGCTCAACACAGTAAAATTGTGTGATCCAGCCCAGCCCATTAAATATTGTCATTTGAAAACAAGTTCTCTTGTGACTTGTGACTTGTGAGGATGCACACATATTTAGGAATGTGAATATTGTATCCGACACGAAAAAACATGAGATACTATATATCTACTATATATAATATTTATTATTTAATTAATTGTAATTTATATATTTAATATTTTGACATAAAATATATTCAAATTTTGTAATTTAATTACAGAAATAATTTTCTATCAAATAAATCTTTATTATATTTAGTTATTTGTATTACTTATTTATTTCGATTTAATATTTTTATTTTTATTTTTCAAGTAAATTTATTGATGCGTTATAAATATCCGGCAAATTTTCCAGAAATATCCGAGAAATATATATATGATATTATTTTGAAATAAAATATTTGAATGTGTCCCGTGGAGTATCCGATCAGTATCGGTATTTTCCGATATAATATCTGATACGATACGACTTGATTTTTGAAGTAGCAACATGACATACATGCACACATGATGACCACCTGGTTTGTCAACGGCCGGGGGTACGACTATGTCTCTTTGGGCATGTTTGGGAGGTGGAATATTGGAGTGGAATGGAATTTTAAATTTTCCCAAATCAAGATTATTTGTTTGGTGTGAGAATCAAAATGGAACTAATTAGTTCTAGAAAAATATTTTTCCCAAATCCTAGTGAAATGAAATTCTCTCAAAATGTTGGAATTTCAAAGTGGAGAATTTCATTAACAAAAAAATAAAGACACCTAATCCACATTATATTGTAATTATTATATTAATACAATTAAAATAATATTATATATTATAATAATCATATAAAACAATATTATTATGTCTATATAATTAGTATAATATTATATATTATTATATGAATAACACATCATATTATAATAATAAAATAATTATATTTCAATTATGTAATAATTTTATTATAATAAAAAAAAATTACATTATAATTATTATTTTCAAATAAATAATATTATAATAATAATAATAATAATAATAATAATAATAATTATTATTATTATTATTATTATTATTATTATTAATTTATATTAAAGTGGAGCAAAAGTTTATAATCAAAGAATAATTATATTGTAATTGTTAAATCTATAAAATTAATATAATATTATATATTATTATAATAATAATAAAAAAAATTATGATAATTATATTATATGAATATAATATAATATATTTTATTATAAAGAATGTTATTATATGGATAAAATACAATATTGTAATAATATATCAATGCATTTAATAATATTATATTATTATTATATATTAATAATCTTATTATATGTGTAATATTATTTTATTATAATAATATAATTATTATATTATTTTCATATCTATATAATTAATATAATATATTGTACTAAGATAATAATTATTATAGTAATTATACGGATATAATATAATGTTATAATAATAAAACAATACATTTAATATTATTATAGTAATAATATAATAGTATATTAATTATATGAATATAATAATTATAATGTAATTATTTTATTCATATAATAATATTATATGAATATAATGGGTTTATAATTGCTAGTAATATAGTAATTATATTATAATAATGAAATTCCAGTTTCAAAATTCCAAATTTTCTAAACAACCAAACAAAAAATTATATTTTCCAGCATATTATAATTTAGACATCCAAACAAACTATGAAATTATTATTTCCAGAATTTTTTTTTTCTCCTCCACCTTATAATCCAATTCCACTCTACTAATTCCACTTGCCAAACGGCCCCTTTCATATTGTTAAAAAGTTATTTGTTTTGGGTATTATGCATATTCAAATCCGAGCTAACAATGAATAATCTTTACAGAGCATATATGGTGCCCCCAATTTCCCCCCGAACATGCTATTGAATCAACATGACGCCATGTTATTAATTGGGGGCACCGTGCTATTGAACCCCAAAAAATCTCCCTGCATTAACATTTAATACAGTGTACCATTTTAAATTTACCTCACCCATATAAAATACCCAACCCTAATTCCCTCTCCTCTCTTTTCTCTTGCGGCACCTGCGATTGGCGATCACCTTCTAAACCTATGTCGACTCTTTCTTTTCGTTTATCATGTAGATCCGGTAATTTATCTACAAGATTTTGTGTTTATTTTCCGGATTTCGTGTTTATTTTTCAGATTTTGGGTTTATTTCCGATTATTCTTTTGGATTTTGTGTTTTTGCTGTCGATTTTGTGTTTTTGCTGAGGTTTTATTGAAATCGAGTTTTTTTTGTCCAAACCCAACTATTTAACATCGTTAGAATTTTGTTCAAATCCATAGTTTTTTGTCCAAAATCATCTGTATTTTGCTGACCTGGATTTAAATTTGTTGCTGTTTTCGTCCAACAAATTTATAGCCGATTTCTTACGGTGTAAAAATTTGCTAATATTGACCGGATCTACAATTTTAGAGCAATGCAATTATTATTTGGTTTTTTGTTTGGTAATTATTTGATGTTTATTTTTTTTCAAAAGATTTTGAGACTAATAGGAATTAACTTTCTGAATTTTTCAATGTTAATTGTTACAATTTTAGAAATGTGTTGGTATTTTTGGGAATGATTAATTAATTAATGCTTAATGCTTGATTTGAGATCAAAATTATGTGATATTTTTTTCCAGGAAGATTAACAGTAATTATTGCTTAATTTTTTTTTTCAAGGAATGATTGGTTAATGTTTAATTTGAAAATGAAAATTTTCGAAAATTTTGGTATTCAGCCTATTAATAGCCTATGGTATGGATGCTTGGAGATTTCTTGCAAAATAATTGATTTTTTCCTAAATTGAATTTATTTGCAAAATAATTGATTTTTTCCTAAATAGTAAGTGTTTAGAGATTTGAGTTAACTGCTAACTAAGTTATGAAAAATATTTGTATTTGTGGTGCTTTGAGTTAACTGTTAATTTATGTATTTTTGTATTTTAAGTTAATTTGTATTGAAAATATAACAAAATAAATAACAAACGAGAGAAAATTGAGAGAGATATACAATTCTAATAAAAAATGGAGCAACAATTACAATATCCACTACCCTCTTTATACAGTAGAGGGTGAGTGCATGAATTAAACAGGGTGTTACAAATAATCAATACTAAATTACTATAATTACTCCTTCAATATAATTGTTAATTATTTGTTATTTGTAGTGTTAATTTGGATTAATTGTTATTTTGGATTAATTAAGTTACCAAAAATATTGCAATATGATGTAATGAATTATTTTTTGTGAATCAATTATCAAAGTGTCAAAATATGATTAATCAACTTATAAATTATGTTAATGTTTATAGAAGGCAATTACAAAATATTGTTAAAACCATGTAATTTCCATGAATTAATTTGTGTAAATTAATTATCATATGGGCCAAAATATGATTAATGAAGTTACAAATTCATTTAATAATTATAGAAGTTAATTGCAAAATATAGATAAAAGCATGTAATTTCTATGAATTGGTTATGAAATTTAGAATTTGATATTATTTTAAATAATATAAATCATATAAATGTTGAATACAAATAATGGTGCAATATGAGATAGTATTACAGAATATGTATACATTTTGATTTTTGAAAAGTTGTGAGTGTTAGTTTTGTAATTTGAATTATAAATTGCCTACGTTGATAATTGTGCACTTATGCATGTCCATGAAGGAACAATTTCCCATAAATCAATTAAGAGTATCAAAAGATATTTCACAATCCTATAATGTAGAAATGGCATGACGGGTATCGAACCACGAGGAGTTGAGATTAATTGATTTAAAGTTTCACAAATATAATTTGCTTGAATTTTGGGAATGATATGAATAGTTCAGAGGAAGATCTTAGAACAAAAAACTATAAATACATAAAAGGCAAAATGTAAGTGATTATTAGATGATGAAAGTGTGTGACAATAACCTATAAGAGAACTAGCATGGATTTGTGCAAGTATGATACCTAAGACTCGATCATTAAAGTAGCATGCTTCCCAATTCTTTCTTTGTGCAAAGTGTGGTTTAGATCAATTCCAACCAAATGTCAATCAATTAAAAAAAGAACATATCGTCCTAATAAACCTTAATTGTATACTTCACCTCATATAGACACAAGAACCTCTAGTTTCAAACACTATAATATCTCAACAACATAAGAGACCATTTGGCTTAATATGACAACATGATCAAATTCCTATTGAACCTCTACCTTTGGAACATAAACATGAAAACAAAGATGTGTTACTTATGTACCAGAAAACTCGAGTGCTAGAAATTGAACAATATCAAATAAGAAAATAACATCATTCATGACATTCATAATAAGAGTTCAACATGAAAGAAACTCCGAAATAGCAATAAATATCTCACAAGTCTTTGATACAAAAACTTAACACAAAAACATACTATTAGTTCTCTACTCACTACTCATGTTCATTGAAAACAAAACAAACATCGAAAGAGAAAATAATAAACCCATTCGAGAAGAGGAGAAGTGGCAGCAATTTACAAAAGATGAGATTTGCCAAAACTCCTTTGCCCTTGGATTCCTTGCTTCCTTTTCTTCGATGTATACCCCTTGAGAAAGAGTTTGATCACCAACTAAGGATTGAGAATGTGAGAGAGGACCCCTGATTAAGCCATGGAGAAGAGAAATGTGATGGTTGTGTGGATGAAGTGGAGAGACAAAGATCAAAACCAAGATGTATTCGACAATCTCGGTTTTTGGGTTGAGGGTGGATGAAGGGAGTGAAAATGGTGAAAAAATGACTGCTCCTTAGTTGGAAACGGATCAAGGGGGTATGTATATCAGGGTATTATGATTCTAAGGGGTTGTTTTGTGTGAATATATAAATGGTGAGATGATACATGATGCACAATTCAAGGATTGTTGAGAAAGAGATTACTTGGTTTAGGGCGGCCAAAAATGATGGTAATTAGCTATAATTCATGGATAATGAAGGGGTGCTGACATGGGGAGGATGTGGCACAAAGGGGAGTCACTACAATAGATTAGCGTATCAGCGACGGGGCCCACTTTTCAGCGACGGGCCGTCGCAAATAAAAAGCACTTTCAGCGACGGGCCAACGCAACTAGTTATTACCGACGGTTTTTGTCCCCGACGGCCCGACGCTGTTTCCGACGGCCCGTCCGTAATGCTCCTACCCGTCGCAGATAATCCTTAACCGACGGTAATATCACCGACGGCCCGTCGCTGAAAGTTGTAATTGTTGCGTCGGCCCGTCGCTAAAGTATTTACCGTTGCTGAAGACCCACACCCCGTCGCAGAAAGTCTCCTACGGCCCGTCGTAGAAGATCCGTCCCGTCGCTGACAGGGCTCCCACGACCCGTCGGTGAAGTTTTATACACACATATTTAACCCGTTGATCCCCTTCTCTCTCCCCTAAACCCTAAAAACACCCTCTTCTCTCCACAGCAGCCGCCTCTTCCCCTCTTTTCTTCTTCTCCACAACCCTCTGCCCCGCCTCCCTCCCCTCTTCAGTCCCCTCTTTTCTCCACAGTCCGCCTCCCTCCGCAGAGCTCTTCTCACTGAAGTTTCTCGCTGAAGTTTTCTTCCCTCAAGCTTTTTTCGAAGGTAATTTTTGAACTTGCTGTTTCGATTTTTCAGCTCGTTATTTAGGTTTCAAAATACGAAAAAAATCCCTGTTTGGTACTGTTTTTGAGGTGATTTTTTGACAGTTTAGTGCCTGTTCTTTTTTCAACTAAAAATCCCTCTCTCAAGCTTTCCTGTTTTTTTGTTATAGATCGACGATTAGGGTTTGGCGACCTGACTGCAGCACTGCCACTGCGACGCCTTGCTCGTTTTCTCTGCACTGCAGCACTGCCACTGGTTTCTGGCGTGATTAGGGATTTCTCCGCACTGCCTTTCTATTCTCTCACTCTCTCTGATGGGAGCTTTGGCTCCTGGTTTTAATGTAAGTTCCAATTATCTTTCAATTTTTAACTAATTATCATATTTATATTTCTGTAATTCGATTAATTTCTAACTTTTCATTCATTTATTGAAGCATTGTTAATTCGTTATAGGAGCCTACGTGGTCTGTTTTGAAAATGGTATTTGTGATTCTAGCCAATTAAGTCCAATTAAGGCCAATTAATTTTCATTATCGGGTAATTATTCTTTCCTTCTATTATTTCTGCAATAATGCGTCGATTTAAGCCAATCAAGTCCAAATCAAGCTTAATTTCTGCCTTGATTTGAGTTTTAAACCAATTAAGCCCAAATCAAGCTTTCATTTACATTGTTTGAACATTTGTGTCATTCAAACTTCAATTCAAACTTCAATTTAATCAAAAACAGAAGATTGTAAGCATAATAAGGGCACATTTTGTTAGCTCAATTTTACTAATATTATGTAAATTTTATGCATAATTAAATCTTGTTATTTATCCATGCATCTTATAATATAGGCAATGGAGATCTCCACTAGTGGAGAAGCCCGAGGAGGCGGTGAAGGCGCGTACCAGTGGCGAAGGCTGAGGAGGCGGGTACCAGAGGCTGTGCGAGATGGACGATGAAACGGAAATGGGTTTGGCTCCGCGAGAGAGGCTTCTGTTTTTTTGTTTGATTTTTGGAATTATTTTTGCAGGGATTTGCGGAGTGTTTGAATTGTATGTGTGTGTGTATTTGAGTTCGAGTATTTGAATTGTAGTGTGTGTGTGTGTATTTGAGTTCGAGTGTTTGAATTGTAGTGTGTGTGTATACTTGTATTGTGCGTAATGTGTGTATATTGCGTTTGTTATGTGTGTATTGTGCGTAATGTTTGAATTGTATGTGTGTATATTGCATTTGTTATTTGTTTAATTTATATGTTTAACATTAATAGAATATATAATATAAAATGTGTGTATATATATAACAAATAATAAACATATAATATTAATTAAGTAATTAAATATAATATTAGGCGATTAATAAAATATAATATAGGCTTCAGCGACGGGCCGTCGGAGAAGTCTTCAGCGACGGGCCGTCGGTGAAAGTCTTTAGGGACGGGCCGACGGAGAAAACTGTGACGGGCCGTCGGAGAAAATAAACCGTCGGAGAAAGTAACATCAACGACGCCACTTTTAGCGACAGTTTTTTTGACTTTTAGCGACGGTTTTTGCCGTCGCTGATACCCAGTTTTGTTGTAGTGAGTCTTGATTGTGTGGAATAGTTGGTGTAGGTTCAATCATTAATGAGAGGGAAGGTCAAAAGGGAGATATAGTCTGCTTGGTGTAAGATTTTTTTTTTCCAGAAGAGGCACTCTTTTTTGTGTATGATCCCCTCATCTTTTCACTATAAATTAAACCGAGTTTGTGTTACTTTTTCGAACATGTTGTTGGCCCAGATATTCTCATCTTTGACCCAATATATCACCGAATAAAGGTCCACAATGTGAGTAGAAGTTGAAGTCCAATTGACCATCTAGACTGAAAGTTATGCTTAAATTACTGAGACTGTGTCAGTAGGTTTCGCATTACAATTTTGTTGATCAACATCATTTTCTTTTTCTTTTCATTGCTTCTAATTTTTTCCATTTGCATCTATAATCACAAGAATATAAAAATTAGTAGAATCGTGATCAAAATTAAACATATGACACAATACACACTTAATAACTCCAAATGATCATATAAATCTATAAACATAAGGTTAATATATGTCTTAAAAAATGAGTTATCACCAATTTGTGAATTGTGTGGAATCGAGGTCGAAACAATCAAGCATATGATGTTTCTGTGCCCAAAGGCGATTGCTTTTTGGGGAAGATCGCCGTTAAACTCCAGCTCTCTCAATCTCACGCCTTCCCTACTCCACATAATAGCCTCATGGTTGCGACAAATTTAGAGAGCCAAGATAACTTTATTATGTGCGTTATTGTGAAATTGATGGAAGAGTAGAAATACTATGATTTTTAACCGAGTAACCATAAATCCAAGCTCAATCGTAGAACAAGCCCATATAGATGTGGCAATCGGGATGAGTCAAGGGGAACTCTTCCCAAATGCAGGAACTCTTCCCAGCTCCATCCTCTATATATATATATATATATATATATATATATATATATATAAGGTTAGGCTCAATGACCAACACACTTACTTGGCCAATGCGACCAACAACGTCTATTTTTCAAAATCTATGACTGAAAATTAAATTTCAACCGTATAGATGTGATCAATATCACTTGAGAATGTTGGAGATTCAATTTCATGAAAAACAACAAATTGTATCATGTCCATCATGATACATACAATTATTAACGGTCCATAATATATACGACATGTTTCATCATGAAATAAATTTTAAAATTCAAATTTTTTGCAATGGATTTAATATAGATTATGTAGATAGGCTTAGAATAAATTTTTATTATGTTTTGAGTTTTTCTTCATGGAAATCCAAAAATTTACCGAATTGGACGGTTGCGAAAATTTGTTATTTGTGTCGTTAGATAGAAAAATGCAAATGATACAAAATTTATTCTACAACATATCTAAATGATATAGATCACATCTACACGGTTGAAATTTAATTTTGATTTATATATTTTGAGAAATAAGTGTTGTTGGCCAATGTTGGCCAAGTAAGGACGTTGATTTATATATGTTGGTTGAAATTTTCTAGGGTTTGATTATCTCAAAATAATGTCGATATCACTAATCTATATGTGGGAGCGACATTTATAGAAATAGAATACGTAACCCACAAAAGGATCAAAAGAAGAATCAAGACGTCGGAAGTCAAGACGGTGAAGAAACGATGGCACGAAAACGCATGATCAAGTGAAGACATCAAGATATCGAAGATTCCGCAAGTTGGGGTATCACATAAATCACCAAAACAACTTATAGGTATCCCTAAACTTGTTTATGAATTATTAAGCTCAAGATTAGTCAAAGAACTATATTCGAAATCCACTAAAATGATGAAATAATAAAACAGATTTTTCAGAAGCATGTCGGTTATAACGGACCTCGGTTCAGTTATAACGGACATACATGAATGCTGTTAAAAATAGCATGTCCGTTATAACGGACTTCATGTCAGTTGTAACGGACATGCTGTCAGTTATAACGAAACTCATCTCAGTTATAACGGACATTCAACAATAGCTGTTAATAAGAGCATGTCCGTTATAACGGAACTCAAGTCAGTTGTAACGGAGTATATCAGTTATAACGGACTTGTGAACTCACTTCAGAATAACCAATCATCCGTTGTAACAGAATCACCAATCCGTTGTAACGGACATACACTAACCGTTGTAACGGAAGTTTCTCAGTCATAACGGAACCACATAATAAATCTGAAGTGAAGTCACAGTAAGAGGTCGGTTATAACGGACCTAAACTCAGTTGTAACGGAGTAGGTCATTTATAACGGACCTAAACTCAGTTATAACGGACTATAGAATAAATCTGATCACAGTACGATGTCGGTTATAACGGACTTAAACTCCGTTGTAACGGAGTAGGTCGGTTATAACGGACCTAAACTCAGTTATAACGGACTATGGAATTTTCGAATATATTGTCTGTAACGGCTAGTTTGACTTTGAGTTCGTTGTAACGGACCTCAGGTCAGTTATAACGGACTATGCAGAAAAAACATGTTAAGGGAAGGATCTATGTGTTCTATAAATAGAAATCTTCCCTCATTCTCTCTCATCATCTCAACCAATATATTTTCCCAATCAAAAGAGAGAATTCTAGCTTCAAATCTTGAGCTTAATCATCTAAACATTCTTAGAGATTATTAAATCCAATTTCAACTCCACTACTAAACGATTCCCAACTTGCGTGACCGATCACGACTAGTTCGTTAGTAGTAAATTGTAATAGGCTAGTTACGAATTGTAAAACCCGCCATTGATCGATAAATTCGTGTAAATCGATCAAGGCAAACCTTGTAATTGCTTGAGTTGGGTATTCAATCGAAAGCCGAAAAGGCGCAAGGGAACCCCGGAGA
The DNA here is from genome assembly GCA_946800325.1 of Luzula sylvatica. NCBI lineage: Eukaryota > Viridiplantae > Streptophyta > Magnoliopsida > Poales > Juncaceae > Luzula > Luzula sylvatica. Next base: position 53,972,511 of record OX326960.1, on the reverse strand, counting down.
CGTAGGTACTTGCAATCAATCGAGTCGGTCGATTGAGCAAGTAGTCGGTGAGTTAAATCTACAAAGCAACCACCTACCGAACTCCGTAAACAAATATCGCGTGTTATTTGTTTCGGTATTGTATTTATTTCTCTAATTTATTTACGCTTCCGCACAAAATTGTAATTGTATCCACTACCGCGAAAATTAGACCGTAGGACTTCCTATTCACCCCCCTCTAGGTCTAATTTAAACAACACACCCAATATCCAAGAATTAGTCTCTACAACTAATCTTCATGACTAAAATCACGCAATACTCGAGAAATTTTGGCCGAAAAACCTTTCCGCGCAAAACCCTTGTTGGCTCGTTATTTCAGCGTCACGGAGGCATAAAGCTAGAGAGGAATGATATATATATATATATATATATATATATATATATATATATATATATATATATATATATATATATATATAGGAGGATCCCTTGACATCCATATTAGACTCCCATATTGGACTTCCTAATCTGAATCGTTGATTTTTTAATGAAAGGCTGAGATTAATCCACACAACACACGCTATTATTTTGCCCGTGAACCCTCCTGCCCTTGGACAGTCTCTCTCTCTTCTCTCTTTCCTCTTTCCACACGCTCACTAAGTAAAGCCATGGCGAACAGATGGTGACGAGTTCTTTCCAAGCCACAGCCCAACCCCCAATTCCTCTCGAGTCATGGATACAGTAAACCGCAAATTCCTCTCTCTCTCTCTCTCTCTCTCTCTCTCTCTCTCTCTCTCTCTCTCTCTCTCTCTCTCTCTCTCTCTCTCTCTCTCTCTCTCACTTCGTACGACAAGCATCAGAAGCTCTGCGCTCTCTCTTTCTTCGTAGGAGAAGCCAGATGTCTCTTCGTACCCTTGACCCCCGAGCTCTTCCTGGCGACGCCTCTCTCTCTCTTGATGGCAGCAACCTGCTCCGCAAGTTTTCGCGAGCCCTGAACTTCTCCATTGTGGACCCTAATCGAACAATTCCACTGTCATGACCCGAGGGTACATGGGTCATTAAGAATAAATAAGGGGTTTAATTGCAAATTATTTCTCGGTTCACGAGGTGCATGGTGCACCGGGTGTAGTTAGTATTTTCTTTTATAGTTTTGTCGCATTATAAATAGGGAGAGGAGAGAGAATTAGAACATATTATTGATGTAATTGTTTCTTCGTGTAAGAACTTGTGTTCCGTTCTTGTTGAGTTTTGATTAATCGAATTCGAATTGATTAAAACTTCAACCTTGTATCTTATTTTATTCGGTTTGAGATTGTTTTTCGTAACGATTCGAGGTCGAATCATTACAATTGGTATCAGAGCCGGCGATTCTCCGCACCAGATCCGATCCGCAGCGACTTCTCAATTCAGTTCTTGATTTCTTGATTTCTTGAATTGAATTCTATCCGATCTTCAACTCAATCCAGAAAACTTGCAGACCTCGCAACAGATTTCTGTCGCAGATCTTTGCAGTAACTCTCGATTCAACCTTGTTCGCCTTTCGACTTCTCGATCCAGATTCGATTCTTGGCGACTTCTCGATCCAGATCTTGACTTCGCCATCAGGTTCTTGATTTCTTGATTCGAGAAATCAATTCAATTCGAACTCCTCCATCTCCATTTCAGAACCAATTCAAGTGTCGATTTCAGAACCGATTCGGAGTGAGTGCCGTTCACATCCATATCCGAGGTCGATTCCTACTTGAATTCCCAGATCGTTCCTCGAATTTCTCTTTCCGTTTCAAGTATTGCAAGAATCAATTCAAGATCGAACCGCAACCTCAATTGCAGCCCTGTTGAACTTGAATTCCGGATTCGAAATGATTCAGACCTCGCAGCAACACAATCCGATTCTATCAATTGATCGTTCTTGATCGAATCCTTCACAACTCCCATCCATCTCTGACTTGAAGAGAAGACGAGACAAGCCACTCCATACGCCATTCTCGCAGACCTCGTTCAGAACTTGCAATCGAGCCGAGGGCTAATTCAATCCAGGAATTCGAAGAGAAGACGAGCCGAGCCACTCCAGACGCCATTCTTGCAGACGTCGAATTCAGACCTCGTCAGAACTCGCAGACCTCGCAGTACTCGAAGGAGAAGAAGAAACGTCCAGGTATCACCACGACCACAAATCCCTCGCAGTAGTCGACGGAGACGAAGAACAGTGAAGACCTCGCAGCTCACTCCGTGACTGATCCCCTTCTCCACTCAGGCGACGTCGCAGCCACTCCGTCTCACCGTCGGTCGCCGATCGCACAAAGAAGAACGGATCGCCAAGAAGAAAGAGGATCCGGTATTGGTTTGGCGGATCTGAATTGGGTATTGGATTCGGGTTGGGTTTTATCAGGTGTGGGATTTGAAGTTCCGGATTTCTTATACTGGTTTTCCAGGAATTCAGGAGAAGAAAACCGATAAATCAATTCCCTACTCTGTTCAAAATCCAGAAAAGAAGGATTGGATAGCAGATCCCGATTCTGTTCAGAATCTGGAATTAAAAGTCGAGAACTCAGATTCGAATTCTGTTAAGAATCCAGAATTTGTTAACGGGTCTGATTTGTTTCTAAGCGGGTTTGCGGGTTGTTGGAGCGTTTTGAGCCGATACGATGAGTAAGAAAATAGTATATTTGTGGGATATTATTCATCCGCAAAATACGTATCATGGGCATCGATGTGGACATGAATGTGTTATTAGGAGATGTTTTGAAAATTATTTTTGGTGTGAAACGGGCGAAAGGTTTCATGAATGTGGAACCAATTGCAATCAAAAAATATTAGACGATGAAGGCGATGCTTATTGCAAGATTAGTGGACGAGTTTTTACGTTGTCTTGGGAGGAATGGTCGAAAAGCATGTGGTATAAGTTGGACCAAATGAAAGCGCGTAATAATTGGCAATTCGAAGAGCATGAGAAGGAAGAGGAATCGGATGACAATGGAGTCGATAAAGGAGAGGATAACGAATCGGACTCGGGCGTGATTGACGCGGATCCGATGGGGCGTGAATCGGACTCGGGCGTGATCGAAACGGGTCCGGTTGAGCGTGACTCGGATTCGGGCGTGATTGAATTGGATCCGGTTGATCGTGAATCGGATTCGGGCATCATTGAAGTGGATCCGGTTGAGTGTGAATCGGATTCGGGTGCGCGCAAATCGGATTCGAAAAAGATTGAATCGGAGGACATAGTCGCAAAAGGCGAAATGACTATTCTTTCAAAAATACTCGAGTCGGGTACGGTGCGATTAAGAGATAAAAGGTATTCGGATCCGTATTTGAATTTGAAGAGAGATAATTGTCGAATATGCGTGTATGGAGATATGAGAGTTTTGTGCACATTTCAAGAAGGACGGTTATCTCCATTCGAAATACTACTCGAGGGGGGGCTCGACGATGAAGTGAAAAGGCCGCCTCCGAAACCGAATATAAGGTACCGTGTGGAATCTTCAAAGGTGGTGATTCGTGTTGGTTTGAAAAGGCCTCCACCAAAACCGAATATACGGTACGATGCGAAATCTTCAACGGTGGTGTTTCGTGTTATATTGAAAAGACCACCTCCAAAACCTAATATAAATTTCGCATGTTTGATCCTTGAGGACAAGGATCTTTAAAGGAGGCGGTATTGTCATGACCCGAGGGTACATGGGTCATTAAGAATAAATAAGGGGTTTAATTGCAAATTATTTCTCGGTTCACGAGGTGCATGGTGCACCGGGTGTAGTTAGTATTTTCTTTTATAGTTTTGTCGCATTATAAATAGGGAGAGGAGAGAGAATTAGAACATATTATTGATGTAATTGTTTCTTCGTGTAAGAACTTGTGTTCCGTTCTTGTTGAGTTTTGATTAAATCGAATTCGAATTGATTAAAACTTCAACCTTGTATCTTATTTTATTCGGTTTGAGATTGTTTTTCGTAACGATTCGAGGTCGAATCATTACATCCACCCCTTATTCTCTTATGCTGGTATTCCTCTATGACCCTAAGCGAACAATTTTCCTTCAGTCATACGTAGTTTTTTACGATTTTATTTTTTGTGATTCTAGGTTAATTAGGACTAATTTTGTTGAATTAGGGTTATTGGCCACTCTCTAATGATTTCCATTGTAATATTTCTTGCATTCTTGTGGATGGATAGCTTTTGCGGGAAATGAATTCACGAGGTGCCGGTCGAAATGATTTCCTATAAAAGAAGATGGTAAATTTTACATTACATCCCTCTCTTTTTCGAAATTTACAGAATCCCCCTTCAGTAAAGCATATATCTAATAAGATCATTTTTCAGATTTTGCTCATAAGACATCATCACAAGTTTTGGATTTCAATTGTAATACTCGAAGCCGAAGTTGAAGTTCAATTTTATTATTTAGGGTTGAGTTGGGTTTATGTTTACAAATTGGGGTGGTATTTGAGGTTATCGGGGATTATTTTGGAAAATTGGAGCTTAATTATGGTTTAATATGGTAAAAACAGAATTTATTTAGGATAATTTGGCAAATTGGGGCTGGATAAGGGATAAAAACGACTCAATTTTGTTCATGGTTTAGGGTTTAGGGTCATTGTACCAGTCATGTTAGGGTTGTGGTACCAGTCATGTTAGGGTTTAGACTCAATTATGGTTTAATTGTAAATTGAGTTATTATTAAGTTGGATGAATGTAATGTACTCCTCAAGTCATATATTAACATCATATTTGTGTTCTTAATAGAATAAATATATGTGTATTTATGGAATTTGTTTTCATTTTCTTTGATTGACATTTTACATACAAAAAATCCATTATGAAATAAATTTTTTTTATCGGAAATGCACTATACTTTCAAATCATGCTCATTACCTGCATTTTCTCTATTTTTTGGAAAAAAAAAACATGCACATTCCCTGCATTTTGTATTAACATTGACAATGATTATAAATACAGAAGATACAATTAATAATTTATAAATATAACATCATCGATAATCACTATAAATAACACAAGACCCGAGCCTCGACAATACACAAGACACGATACATACATTCTAACAAGACATAATACCTATACTCTACGAATCAAATTGTTACAAGTCAATAAATACACGACACAACACAATCCTCGAGTCAATGAATACACAAGACATGATCTAATCTCTAATTATAAGTTCATATACAACTCCGAGTATTCCAACTTCGAGTCGTCGAACTTTGAGCATTCTGAGTTCGAATAAAACCTGATAAAAACAGCCTCTGTCTTCGAGCAAAACCTGCACAAAAAAAAACCCTCGAGTTCGAGAAAACATCTGTCATCGACTTCAAGCAACAACCAAAAGTATAGGCTCCGACTTCGAGAATCAATTCGACCTTGAAAACATCTGTCATCGACTTCCAAGTTCAACTTCCAATCCATATAAGGCATTTTATCGAAAAGATTGAGCTATCACATCCCAAATCTCGACTAACCTAAATTAATAAACAATTACACCAATTAGTAAAAGACAACTCATTTATCCTAATTATACTAAATTATACCAAATTATACTTCCATTGAACCCAATTTACTTTCAACGAGCATGCTATCAGTCACAAAAGTTGGCTTCAATACTTCAAATTCATCTCATGCGTCTCATTTGAATTCAACAATCCTGAAATCTCACTAGACATGAACAATATCACTAATAAATACAAAACAATTTAATTACTATGAAATCACTCAAAAACAACCCTAATTACCTCAATTAGCCAATTTAAACTATATGATTCTCGATTTATCTTAAATTAAACTAAATTATGTTTGAGTTATGCCTAATTGTACATATAGAGTGCGGACAACCTCAATTTCAGAAATTCAGGTCGAATCAAGGCTATGGTTGTGTCGTGAGTGATATAAGGCATCACGAGAGAGAGTTTGCGCGGGTTCTCTGGGCCCGGGATCGTGTGCTTGAGCATCCTCAGAGAGGGGGTTAGGGGCGTCGTGGTCTTGAACCATCACCATCGCCGGAAAGGGAAAGTCGTCGTGCAAGAGAGATACTTACGAAGAGTCGAGAGTCAAGAGAGAGAGAAAGAGACTTACGAAGCCAGATCGTGTGCATGAATCGCCATTGAGAAGGCCGGCGTGCTGGGTTTTCTTGGATCGCCATGGAAGGACTCGCGAAGAGAGAGGGAAAGTGAGGTAGTGGGGGCGGTCAGTGTGAAGAGAGCACTCACAGCAGAGTTCTATAAATTGATCTCAGCCCCTCATCAAATTCATCAAAGATTGATCAATGGACCATATTAGGGAGTCTAATATGGGAGTCTAATATGGATGTCAAGGGATCCTCCCCCATATATATATATATATTGGTTGTGAAAATATATTGGCTCGCTGTTTAGATGATTAACCTCAAGATTTAAAGTTATGATTCTCTCTTTTGATTGGGAAAATATATTGGTTGAGATCATGAGAGAGAATGAGGGAAGGGTTCTATTTATAGAACACATAGACCCTTCCCTTATCTTGCTTTTTCTGCACAGTCCGTTACAACGGACATGTAATCCGTTCCAATGAACCAAAAGTCAAACTAACCGTTACAGCCAATATATTCGTATTTTTCATAGTCCGTTACAACGGAAATAAGGTCCGTTATAACGGAGTTCATGAATTAAGAGTTCATTATAACGAACTACACAGTCCGTTACAACGGACGTTCAACTATGACCTCACTTCAGGTTTGTTTTATATATCCGTTATAACGGAGTTCATTCCGTTACAACGGTTGGTGTTTGTCCGTTACAACGGATTGGTGATTCCGTTGCAACGGACAATGAGTAATATTTGGTATACTGAAGTGAGTTCAATGTCCGTTACAACGGACATAATAGTCCGTTACAACGGACATAGTTCTGTGGCTTTCTTCAAGTTTGGATTTAATTAGCGTTATAACGGTAATACTTCCGTTACAACGCTTTGGATGTGTCCGTTATAACGGACTGGTTAATCCGTTATAACGGACTATACTGTGTTTTCTATTCTTGAATCAGGACGAGTATGTCCGTTACAACGGACAATGAGTTCCGTTATAACGGACATCCTACTGTCAGCCTTATTTTCTATTTCATCATTTTGATGGATTTCGAATATATTTATTTGACTAATCTTGAGCTTAATAATTCATACACAAGTTTAGGGATACCTATAAGTTGTTTTGGTGATTTATGTGATATCCCAACTTGCGGAATCTTCGATGTCTTGATATCTTCACTTGATCATACGTTTTCGTGCCATCGTTTCTTCACCGTCTTGACTTCCGACGTCTTGATTCTTCTTTTGATCCTATTGTGGATTACGTCTTCTATCTCTATAAATGTCACTCTCCGAAAATAGATTAGTAGTATCGACATTATTTTGAGATAATTAAACCCTAGGAAATTTGAACCAACAGGGTGGATTTCGAGCGATTTGTGTGGGGATTTGAGATGAATTTGGGGATTTTCGAGTTTGGAACGAAGGGTTGGAATTCTCGATTTTCTAGCTACTTTGGTGGGAATTTCTCTGATTTTCTTGCTAATTATTCTACTACTATCTCTATATCGTACAATCTCTTTCTCTCTCAAAGTAATTTAATCTATAATTTAGTTTTTTACTCGAAATTGAATTTAAATTGAATTTGGGGCTACAATTAGCTTGTTGATTTGATAATTTATTTGTAAACTGGACTGACATTGTTTGTAATTGTGTTGAATTTGTTGATTTGTTAATTTGTTTGTAAATTTCATTTGTCAATTTGTTATTTGCAAAGGAGATTATGTTGAATTTCATCTCTAATTTGTTGAATTGTGGGAAATTTGTTTGGAATTATATATATTGTACTTTTGAATTTTAGGTAATGTAATATTTTTTGAATTTATACTTGATATTTTTTAGCAAATTAATCAATTTACGGATCCATTTTTCAATTTGGCTTCTGGTACATGAAATCGTTGGGCCAGTCCTGAGTACGGTACAGATGACCAAAGATATTTATCGTGGGTCCGATTTCTCGGGTGATGGACATGGAATGGCAGCCTTGGCATTTATCATCAAAGATGGACCCGGCAGGTGGTTGAGGACAGTGGCTGAACCTTTTCAGGAGGTTTTCGATTCCTTGCAAGGTGAATTTCAAGCCTTGTTACGATGCTTGTAATACGTTGTCCTAAATCATAGAGATCAACCATGTATGTTTTATACAGACAATCTCGAAGTAGCCTCATCAATACAAACAATTGATAACCCTAATAACATACATACATCCATCCTCGAGAAGACCCAACATTAACGGACATTTCTAGAGATTCTAATTTAAAAACTGATTTCTTAGCCAATATGGTTAGAATCCTTCAAGTAATATGGATGTTTTGCATGCCCACATTTATGTAGGGCGAGTATTTCACATCCAATCCAATGAGGATCCTAAAAAATGCTTGAAGAATGTTATCATTTTCTGTTTATGTTATTTAAAGTTCCTTCTGATTTTCTATTTTTTTGGTTTTTGGATAGGGTGCTGTTTTCTTTGGACTGATCAGTTAGTTGTGTTACTTGCATTCTTAATTTCTGATTATATTTGCAACTGAACCTTATTTATTCAACAACAAAATAAATAAAAAAATTATTGACCAGTAACAGTGGTGCTGGTCACTAGTAGATCATGCATGAGCTTGGGAAACTCACAGCGTTTGAGTCAAAGTACGTTAAAATAACAAGAAGGATATTGTTGTGGCCAATTCTGGACCTCTGAGTCTCGTAATTGGATATTTTACTTGAAATACAAAGTTGCAATTAATAGTATAATACTTTATTATTCAATTTCACGTATCTTTTGAGCTAGATTCTAGGCCGAATTCTTTTATCCTAGACAATTTCTTTAAACTTGCTGCCACTGAAGATCGGTGCATCATGCGTGAACTAGCATTGGGATAACGCAAACATAAAAGGGTTAATTTTTTTTCTTCTGAAACACGAAATAAAAGAATACTTGTCCAAACGAAATTTACCTCACAGTAATAACCGTAAATTTTATTTTTTTGATGAAAATAGAGTGGGCTCAACCGTAAATTTTATGAAGAACTATTCCTTAAAAATAGGGATTATATGGTGCCCCCGAAAACTTACTCCATCACTTTGGATGAAGTAAAAAAAAAGTGTTCGGTGAATTGATTATTACCATTAATTGATTGAATTAGCAATTTAATTGAATGTTTAATTAAATTGATACGTCAATTAACATGTACTGATATTAACATATTAAAATTATTAACGTGTTAATCAATCATTTTAATTCATTTTTGCCACCTCATCAAGGAAGTTGAAATGACAATTTGACAAGTTATATTTTTCCTTAAAATAACACATCCATTTGTTCATTGTTTGTCTTTGTGCCAGTAAGTTATGGAGTGCCTTATTTAAGTTATTCAATTTACAAAAAGTTCTGAGAAAAACACTTACTAAGGGGCCGTTTGGCAAGCGGAATTAGTAGAGTGGAATTGGATTATAAGGTGGAGGAGAAAAAAGTTCTGGAATTAGTAATTCCACAGTTTGTTTGGATGTCCGAATTATAAGATGCTGGAAAGTATAATTCTTTGTTTGGTTGGTTAGAAAAATTCTGGAATTTCATTATTGAAAATATAGAACAAATGTTTGATTGAAATTAATACAATATAACAGTATTATCATATAATATTAAATTATTCTAATATTATTATTATTATGTTATTATATTATTATTATTATTATTATTATTATTATTATTATTATTATTATTATTATTATTATTATTATTATTATTGTTATGGTATTATAATATTATATTATTATAATGTTATAATATTATTATGATTAATTGTTGTTGTTGTTATTATTATTATTATTATTATTATTATTATTATTATTATTATTATTATTATTATTATTATTATTATTATTATTATTATTATTGTTATTATTATTATTGTTATTATTATTATTATTATGGTATTATAATATTATAATATATAATTAATTGTTCTTATTATTATTATTATTATTATCATTATTGTTATTATTATTATCATTATTGTTATTATTATTAATATTAATAATACATTTATAATAATTATAATAATTATAATAATAATAATAATAATTATTATTATTATTACAACAAATAATTATATCATAGTTATATGTATAATAATAATATAATAATAATATTTACAATAATATATATTATATTATATTAATTATATATACATAATTTAATTATTATTATTATTATTATTATTATTATATATTATTATAATGATATTATTATAATTTAATTATATATTTTTATTATTATTATATATTATTATAATTTAATAATTTAATTATATATTATTATAATTTAATTATATATTATTATTATTATTATATATTATTATGATTTAATAATTTAATTATATATACATAATAATAATATTATGTATGGTAATTATTATATATTATTATAATGATATATAAAATTATATTAATATATTTAATAATTATAAATATAATAATTGTGTAATTATTATTATTATTATTATTATTATTATTATTATTATTAGAACAAACTCTAAACTCAATTAGCATGTATTTTGTTAGATTTAAACTTTTCCATCATCTTGGCACTCTAGATATTTGGAGAATTACAATTTGTAGGTTTATAAGGAGAAATATTTACCCTCATTTGCTAATTCCACATTTTAAAAGATGTCCAAACAAAAAATTTTAATTTGTTGAATCTTAAAATTCTAATTCCATTTGAAATTCTTACCTCCAAACACCCCCTAAGAGAATGTCGATGATGGAAAAAGAAATCTTGAGGAGTGACCTCATGAAATATGATTGCGCGGATATGGCAGTTTGTTAGGATTTGTGAAAATAAATACACAATAGAATATTTGATGGCCAACCAAATTAACCATTCAATCTACTAACTCATACGACATTTCGCGATGTCAATAATTAGATCTTGTATTGCTAGAATAGAATTCACCCACATTCGTATTCTGAATCAAATTTTGTATAATTTTTGTCACACACATTTTAATCATTAAATTATGATACATGACTAAATTTGGACCATTAATGCTTGGTATTGCATTAAATATTGTGAACAAAAATGATATATTAATAGATTTTTTTTCGTAATATTTTGTTATACTTAATATATTATTATACAATGACACCAATATATGTATTATTATTTTATAAAAAAATGAGTCATTTTCTATCATAACGTAAATAATTGTAAAACACATACATAATCATATATAGATGAGTTCAAATAATTTTCTTTTGAAATGATAATATCACTATTATCGTAAAATATTATTTTGTATTGCAATGAAAAATATAATTAACATTCTCGAGGCGTAGCGCGAGTATTATCCTAGTTAGTTCTTGATATTCTATTTCTTTTTGTTTTCATTTTGTATTCGCAAGTTAGATATTTTTTTTAACACACTTTTTATTTATTTAATAAATTGCAATAGATACTTTGCCTATAGTACCTCAAAAAAGAAAATAATAAACGAATTTATTATTAATAAATAATAATATTTTACAACTGAAACTGCCTATAATATTCCTCATTATCCTAATTTTTCATATATGCACATCTTACTACTTAATTAAAATCCCCCATAATCATTCTCATGTTAAACAAGAGCAAGTGGACGTCGACGGGTTGAAGAGGGCCGGAAGCAAGTATTTTCGTCCATTGATCCCATTTGCATTATAACTTGCCCCCGTTGTCGAGTCAGTCTGCAATTGTCCTGCATAACCTGGAAATGCTCCCGTTCCATAGACACCTGTGCAAGCTGTAGCCGCCTCTAACGGCGCTTCTTTCGGTCCTTGAAAATATCCATCACCACGTGGATTTGTCACCGTGCCAGCTAACATACTTGCAATGTTCATCACCATACCGTCCATACCAAGATCATTAGGCGGCAATAATGGCGGGTTTTGTGAGCCGTAAACGGGCTGGTGAAAGGGCCACGCGCACTGGCCTGGGCATTGGGATGATGGGTTACCGACCCAAATAAATGATGAGCCCGTAGCTGTATCCGAACCGTGTACACCACAGTGACTCATGCCGAATCCATCAACTGCCACATCATCAGATGTTAAGACTAGAGTTATGCTACCCTTTTGCGGTTTGGAACTCGCAACCAATTGTGCAATTTGTGACGTGCTGAGGGATTTGCCAATTGAGCAGGCTTCGTCGAATACTTGGTTGGATAAGAGAACTTGCGTTTGTTGGTTGTAGTTTCCGACTTTGGACAGGTATAGTTGGTCTATGGTGCTCCACCATTGCGAGACCGAAGGGTTGAGTTCTTGTGGAGTGGAGGTAAGCGAGAGGAGAAAGTCCGTGACTATGGATTTTTGGACCGAGTCGAATTTTCCGTACCAGATAATGCAAATAGGAATGTTTCCAAGGAGCACGGTTCCGTCGTGAAACGTTAGAAGATTCGTATCCGGGGCCCATGGTTCAAGTTTTCTCGGTATTCTAGAACCCACGGATAAACTGACCATTAAGGATAAAAGAACGAACACTCGGATTAGAGAAGAAGAAAGAGAAGCCATTAATTTGGTTCAGGAAAGAAGTATGTAAATAAATAGCAAAGTTCAACCAGTAAGAGAATTATTATAGTGTATACTAAAGTTTGAGTTGGCTGAGTGAGGAGGAATGGTGTCGGATCGGTTATATATATAGAATGGGAGTATAGATAAGATCATATTAATGTGTAATTAATATTAAGTAGTAATAGTAAATGTAGGCGTGTTAGTCAAATGAATTTATGCACGTACGTATGCATGGGTCATGGCTGGATAATGAAGAATGCCAGCTAATAGTGGTGGGTTGGACCGGACTAGATGCGTTGATGAAGAGCGTGATTGAAGGATAAGAAGATGGGGCGGTACCCTTGGAAAGGAGCATCGATGCTTCCTGCTTAGACACCTAATAACTCGAACAATTCTTAAAATATTAATTAACACTTATTAATGTAGTAGTATGCGGCTTTGGTTTTAGTTGTTCCTTGTAATGTAGCTGGCTTGTTAATATGATTTCTAACATCGTGTTCCTCAACTCATTTTAGTGGAATCTTTTTAGGATATGTTTTTTCAAAGATAACGTAGCCAATAGTTTCCGATTAAAGAAAACAAAATTTTATCTAGTGTAGAGCTTTATGAAGACTATTTATTGGATTGGACTCACAGATTGGTAAAACGTAACAGTGAAGAAACCTTTAGTATTTTTTTCTTCCGTACTATTATAGTCAAGAGTCTCTAGAAAGTAGCAAGATTTATTAGTTAACTGGAAGACGGTGGCATACCATGCTTGTAAGTTGTAAATTGATTGAAGAAAATCGAAAGTAAAAAAGTTCACGGTAAAATTTCTGCCATTTCCTATACTTTTACCCCGTAACACGAGGTTAAACAACCTATCAGAATGCAAGATATATAATGATGGGATGATGGGAACGTATATATGGTTATAATAAACGGAAAAATATAGGACGCCTCCACGTATCCTCAATTGATTTCCTTAATGTGTAAATCCAGAAAGTTTAATTGGATTGATTATCTATTAATTAAATTAATTTATCATCTTTCTTATTTTGGACCCATATTTATGCAATTTGCTCATGCTACATCATCACAATTATTTCAACCATTAGATTATGATATATGACAACATATGAAACCATTGATTAACTTTCATTTTGTGTGATTATATTTTATTTGTAGACATTTATATGTCCATTATTTTACACATAATTTTAAGCAATTTTATAAGGCCACATCACCTTACATTGATGATGTGTCAAAATATTATTCGTTATGTTCATGTTGGACCAATTGTATTTGATTTTGAATTTTTTCACAATATGTTACATGGTCAATTATGAATACAAATAGAATATGAAGAGTTTAAATATCTAACATTAATAAATTAATATATAATATCATAAAACATATATCAAATATTGTTAGTATTTTTCATAACATAATTTTAAAAAATTAAAAAATATATTCACTTGAATTTGATATTTCTTTTGAGATCTATATTATCATATATTCAATATTTTTCTCTAACTTAAAATTAAGAAAATAATTATGTAAAAAAATATATAAAAATAAATATAATTACATTAATGACTTGTAAGCCTAATTATTATTATTTTTTAAATTATAATTGAAAAAAATTGCACATACTACTAAGTATGTTATATTTGTTTTTTACTTAAAACAATTCATGTTAATCTTTAAAAAAAATTAATAAAAATGAAAGATATTTATTTGCTAAACACAAATAATTTCTTTAACTTACATCATATTTTTAAATAATAAACATGAAACATACAATTTAACAGACACAAATAAATTTTTTCAACTATTAAAATATTATCATTCTTATTTTTAGATATGAAAATTTAAAATATCATGTATTTTGCTTTTTATTTATGTCCATGCATGTTATTTTATTATCTTATAGTAACATTTATTATTTTTTTGTATATGTTGCATTAAAGTACTAAATAAATATTTCGTATTGTGTCGGATTCAAAAATAATATAATAATTTTGTCATCATCAAACTTTCTTAATCAATATGATTTTTATTTTCACAATATCTTATATTTGATCCCGAAAAATCATAACTATATATTATGTGTATATATTATATGTATGGCAAAATAAACGAAACAAAACCGTTGCGAAACGCGATTCCTAGTCTAACTAAATTTGATTTGATGATTTATCAATCCAATTAACCCCTACTAACCTCCCTTGATTGATGCATCAAGACATCAAAGAGGAAGATCATGGAGTAACATATATAACCTCGTAATAAACCACATTGGCCGTGAGTTACGACATCTAAGTCTTCAAAAGCGGCCGAGAAAATGCAAAATGAAGAAATTATAATGAATAAAGCCCAATAGAAATTCATAGGCCCATTAATACTTTTAACGGTTCAGTTTTTGAAAATTTGAACTCACTGGACAAGACACATGAGTGCATTTTGGCAAATATTCTAAAAAACACTGTGAAAAATGATGTTACAGTGGAATGGAAGATCGTATTGTTTTTTTTGCAAAAAACAAAAACTTTTCAAAAAATGATCACATATTTTTAATCGTGTTTGACTGTTGTTTTACCGAAAAACGTTTTTAACCCGTTTTACATATTGATTTTTTTTTCTAATTATTTTGAGCCCAAATATTTTTAACTTTTTGGGCCAGTATTATTTCTTAGCCCATGACTTCTTTTTCTCCGAGTATCCTTTTTAGTTCTTTTTCATCGTCACGACAAGGATATGGATGCTCCCTTTTTCGGGTCTTTTTCACGATTGACAAAAGGATCACGGCGGCTCGATTTAATTTGCGACAAACACTGCTCTTTTATTCTTCACAACAATGGATCAACTTCGACGGATTGACATTAAACGATTGACATTATATTTTTATTTGGATGATATCTTATGTCATTGGACGTTGATTTGATATGTTTTATTAGTATTTTTTTACAATATTTTTAATTTTGGACATTCGCTTATGTTTAAGTTGAATTTGAAAAATTAAATTATTACTTTTTTTTTGTTTATCTTTAAATTTTAATTATAATTGCTATAAAATATTACCGATTTAAGTGATCGTTTTTTTATTGTTTTTTAATCGGCTTATGGTAAAACACAAAAGCGATGACCAACCGTACCGTACCGTTTCCCGTCATTTACAATATTGATTGTGGCAATGACATTTGAAAATTCGAAGTGAATGGTTATTTTGTCTTTTTGCGTTACTTATGTTGACAAAATACATTCTGCAAGCCAATAATGCATATCGACGTGGATAAATTATTACACGTGATAAACAACGGTTCCAATTCAACAAAATGAGTCTTCTTTTGGTTTTTCAATTGTTATCCTCAATTCAACTAAGCTGCAAATTAATAACCTTTCCTTTAATAAACTATGATAGTAATAGTAATTACGATCTGGCTTTCTCATCGGTCAAATAATGATGTATCAGCAAGATTTGTGAAAGACAATAGATATTCTTAGACTGGAGGGATTGAGCTGGATAAGTGTTGTAAAAGATTGTACATATGAGGATAGATGAATGTATGCGTTCGTCGAATCGATTGGGTGCATAATAGGATTATGTAAATTTGACAGAAATAACATAATCCGTCATGACGGACTGGTTGGTCCGTCGTGACGGACCAAAGGATTATTCTGTGTAGACCAATTTGTGAGTATAGTGCCATGACGGAGCTGCGTCACGACGGAGGAGAAGAGTAGCGACTGTTTTTCAGTAACCGTGACACGTCCGTCACGATGCACCATTTCGTGCGTCATGACGGAATGTGATTCAAATTTTGAATTAACAGTTTTCTTGAGACTCATTAATCCTCCATTAATTATGAGATTAATATAAGATATTGACCTGATCTCTCTCTCTCTGGACATTCTACAGATGTCTACAGATTAATATAAGATTGATAGATGCTTGTAAGACTAAGTAAAAGAGAGAGCTTGAGATTCACCATGAGAGATCAAGTTCAAGCAAGTTTACGACGATTTTAGGGGAATCGCGCGTTACCGAAAGACGAGGCTCGAGATGGATACGAGTAGAGAGATTTCAACTGAAATTCTCTATCGTGATCAAACAAGACAAAGGCTGAGGACTAACCGAAAACGATCCAGTTGTATACGACAAATCGGAGCTCCGTCGAAGGTGTCGAATCATGCGGTAATGGGACACACGTGCTACCGAGGATTGGAGCAGCGAGAAGAACAATTACAAGCGTCAACCCTTCACCGTGATCAATTTCACGTGGTATGATACTAATATATAATAGTTATATATTCGTAGTTGCATATTAGGATTCGTATCCTCGGGTCGGCGACGTGATCTTCGAAATCGGGTCGGACCGGGTCCTTCATTCCGCCTTGCGGGATTCGGTAGCGATGCCGGTACCCAACACCTGTGTAGACAAGGTGCATGTGCATGATGATTAATGAATTGTCTCACTGAGAGTATGAGAAGGATGATTGAATTGAAGTGTATACCCTCGTTTTTCATATATATGATTCTATTATTTATTACGAACGATTGTTCATAAAGAAGATCATGATCGAGCTAACTAAACAAGCTAAAGTTCTACTTCTGGCAATTTGACTATCATAAACAAATAAAACATATAGAAAGAGGGGTAGTATAGGAAACATTTTTTTTTTAAGGTGAGCCTAGAGCACGACTCATGTTCTTACAGCTCATTGTTTCTATTATCGAAAGAGTTATACACAAGAAATACATTACAGAGGAATAAAGAAAGGAGGTAGCTTACGTTGTACACGTTATATTTTGGCCACTCCATTGTTCTGTTACATTTTGAATATTTGATATAAGTAAATTGTAGGGTTTGTGTTTGTTTGAGAAAATTATTGCATTGTGTTCTTTCCATATCATCCATGTTCCTGCTGTCTAGATTGTCGGAATGTCTGATTTTCCGTTGGCATTGTCGTTAATTGATTGTCGCTTTATCTTTTCCCAGAGGTGTAATAGACTCATTTTCATTTGCATTGATTCTTATTTGATGGAAGCATTACGTTGAGTACGGACATTGTGCCAGGGGGTCCGGGGCTTGCCCAAAGCCCTTTGGGCATAAACTTTGTCCAAATACCATATATACCGTCCGATCAAATCATGATTATTATTTGTTTTGATGGTCTGTAACTTCCGTTAACACAACTTAACAGCTCTCTCTTCGCCAATTTTGGAATAAAATCTCTCTCTCTCTCTCTCACACACACACACACTCTCCATCTCTCTCTTTCTATTCTATTATGCTCTAAGATTCCTAACTGATATTTGTTGTTTTGGAATCATATGTACAAAGAATCTGATTCGAATTGGAAGGAAAATAGAGGAAAATTTTCTAATGGTGAAATTAATTCATCTCCTTGTGTTTTATTTTCCTCTTCGTTGTCTTTTTTCTTCTTCTTGGTTCATCTTCTTATCTGTCAACTGGAATGGGGACCGTCTACTGTTGCGATGTCCCAGTTAATCGTGATTCCTCAACTTCTTATCTTGTTAACATAGAATAATAACCTAAATACTTCAAAACGCCCCCCTTGCAATCACGATCAAGCTCCAATCCACATAGAAAAATTACAATTATTATGGAGGAAATTTGTTGCAATTTAGGGATAATGAGGGGTTATATTGCAAATTTTTCCAATTCTTATTATATGTTACAAAGAAAAACTGGAAAACTAATTTCTTTTTTCAATTTAGGGAATAATTACCTCTGCCGCAAGGTTAAAAGCAAAATAAAAAAATTTGGGTACTTTCTCCAATTTAGTGGATACTGACATCTACAGTGAGGTGTTAAAAGAAAAGAAAAAAAGAACCAATTTGAATCCTTTTTTTACATAACACGAGTTCGAAGAGCCTAGGGTAGGAATGAAATTTCCTAACGATCATGTGATCTATAATTTCTACAATGAATATGCATTTAAAAACTAATTTGTTTTTGTTTATGATAGGTTGTGTTTCTTTAATATTCAAGTTGATTTTTTTTTTTTACAATTACATCAAGGTATCATTTGTTTTGTTTAATGATTAGAATATTAGTGCTACTGCCTAGTATATTTCAACTAGCGAATTTTCGAACAACTTAGAACTTGCAATATTCTCAAATTACTTCACTTCAAACAAAACAAAACTATATTCTCAAACTAATTAACTTAAAAGCAAAACATACAATATTTTCATAATACTTCACTTCTGAACAAAACATGCAATGCTCTTTGAACAACTTCACAGCCTTAGACCACCACCCCGCATCATCGCCGGCCCCTTGTTGCACCTAACTGGCAAACCACGATCCAGCGAATTGCCACATTATCTTCCATCTTCTTACATCCACATAAATAAATATTAATTTTAATTTCCATATTTAAGTCACAACTATTTGAAATGAAGATAAAAGGGGTATCAAGGTACATCAAACTTTCTTACTGGCAATCCTGCGAAATAACAAATAGTAAGTACACAATTCAAATTCAATAATATGGAGTAACAACAGTAAGTACCGGCAATACATTTAGCAATGACCGAATTGATGCACACCAAAAATACAAATCGAATTGATGGAGTAACCACAGGGACGGAACAAATGACGATTTGAATTCCTCAACGAGATGATTTAAAGTGTACAACGAGATGAGATTTCCTTGAATCAAGTGGCTATTCGAAGTCTCAACGAGAGAAGAGATGGATTTATCTAGGGTTTCAGCTTAAGATGAGCAAACTGAAGCTCAGAAAGAACAGCTAGTGCCCAGCTAGTGCATGAGAGAGAGAGAGAGAGAGAGAGAGAGAGAGAGAGAGAGACTACAAAGGCGATATTTTAGGGATTTCTTGCCTAAATTGACGATAGAGTATATGTTAAGTGTATTAACGGAGGGTTAAAGTCCATCAAGTGAGATCTGATAAAGATTTTAATCGAACGGTGGGCACGCTGTTTGGACAAACTTTGTGCCCAAAGGGCATTGGGCAAGCCCCGGACCCTGTGCCAGGAGGTGTAGGGTTGTTTCTAAAGAACATGAGCAAAGGACGCAAAGGTTGTCATGCTGCCATTTTCTTTTGCCTAGGTTTTGTTGTGTCGATATTTTATTGTTCAGTGCTAGCCATAAAAAGAACTTGATTTTGCGCGGTATCTTAAGTCGAAAGATCTCAATTGCCATGAGATGAGGATCCTCATTTGTTGTAAGAAGTTGTAGACTTTCTTTGATGGGAATTTTGTGGCGGCCAGAGATGTTGTAATTGTTGTGCTATCTTGTCGTTCATCGTTTATGATGGTCGCATAGTAGATATGAAATATCTCGATGAGGTTCTTGATGAAGAAGGAAGTTTGCGATGTGGTTGTTAAGCATGTCACAGTTGTTTGTTCGGCGCCGTAGAGCCATTTAAGAAGTAATGTTATATCGAGGCTCTATAAGTTAACCAAACCTATTCCACCGTGGCATTTCAGGAGATATAATTTGTCCCATTTTGTTAAGACATTGCCTCCCGTGGATTTTGCTTGTGTCAGTCCAGAAGAAGAACCAGATTCAAGCGTTAATTTTTTGAGTGACTATTTGGGGAGACGAAAACTTGCAAGTGATAACATGATTTTGTGCCAGTTGTTTAGGTGTTGACGAAGGTTTTGCAGAAGTGGCATGCAAATTTAATTTTTTTTATTGAAAAAACTAAGAGTGAAGAAGAAAAATTCTTCTATTCCATATTCTTTCACTCTTCCACCCCCCTCATGAAATAGAGTTAAACCATTATATTTCATTTTCTTCCAATCTTGTTCGGCGAAATAAAATTACTTCTTCTACCATTTTTCATTATTTCACTGTAATTTCATGTTGTCGAACGGGTCGAAAAGGATCTTTTTGTCATGATTCTTAAACTCGTCCGAGATGAAAAATTACCGGCCGAGTCGACTCGGACTCGGCCGAGTATCTCGTCGACGAGTCCCTGATTTATTTTTTAAATGGTGTGTACATAGCCAGGCGTAGGATATGTAAACAGAAGGGATTCAATTTTTTGTCAGGCATTTATAAGCTGTGCGTGGAAGAACAAAATTTGAGCTCGTGTCCTGTGAATGGAAATGGAGTTTACAAAGAAGAAAAGAAGAACACAAAGCCAAATATATTAATGAGAGATGAGACCCATATCCATATGTTATTATGATGTTGAATTATTTAATTTATATTATTTTTTAATATATATATTAATTAGGTATAATATGTTATTTAGTATAAAGAGAATGTTGGGTGAAAATATTTTAATTAGCATCATAATAAAGGTACCAATACCTTAATTAACATATTAATTAACATGATAACATAAATATCAATTATGTCAATTTTTGAAAATTTTTGAAATTTTTTTACTAATAGTCCGACTTTTTCGACTCTCCCTAGTCGACCGAGTTCTGAATCGACGGAACTGGCCGAGTCCGAGTTCGATATTCAGAATCATGCTTTTTGCAACTTCTTTTAAATTAGAAATTCCCTACGAGCCAATCCAAAATATTTGTAGACTGAACCAAATATAAATTCCCAACCACGAGTGGAGTGAAATCCAAGTGATAAATCAGTAAGAAAAGAATGAAAATATCTTTTTTGTGTCACTTAAATTACATAGAAATAGAAATTCTTGAAACCAAGAGTTCAGAATGAGAAGTTCCTTACTATTCAAAATAAAATAAGTACTTAGAATAGTGAAACGTATTAGATTTCTTGAGAGATGGAAAAGGATATCAAGATTATATTCATTGTGTATTTTGACCAATAGTATTGTTTCCTTATGTATTTAACACGAGGTTTTTGTATATATGTCTTCGGATATTCTTTTATCATTTAGTCTAAAAGAAAGTGTTTTTCTAATTCGATGAATCTTTCAAAAAATATGTTTCTCTTGAATATGATTGAAGAGAAAGAGAGATGAACTAGAGACAAAATGCAATAGATGCTAATATGGTAAAGAAGACAATTTTTTTCTTTTCTCATTTTTAAACAAATCTTCGATGAATTAGTTTATTAGTTATACTCATTTTTTATAGATATTTTCGACTCGCACCAAATGTAGTCGGGATTCATATATATCTATGAAAAATATCTTTTCCATATATTATAGTATACCCAAAATAGATTATTTTATGAAGATCTTCATTTATAACAGATTTGTACAATTCATTCTAGTTATTTCATAATTAAGGAAAGATAAATATGGAAGAATCGAAATGGAATTCACAAATCTATCCGATCAAATTTGTAGTTTCTTAATTCTCATGGATTTCCAAATATCTCAATTGGTACACGCAAGAAAAAAACCAGTTCAACATCTTTTTGTTCAATCTCCTGCGGAGTAAAAAAACTCTCATCTTTTTGTTCAACATCTTGAATTCTGATTGATTGGATATCTTTCATACAACGATTTCTTCCGGGAAACACCCAACGAAAAATACAGACTGTTTCGTCCTTCCTATCAAATTGATTATAACCACTACCTATATCCCATAAAACTGTACACCATAAATAAGAACTTATGAATAAACATGTAATTCTATAAAAAAGACGTTATGAGACCTTGTGGGAAAAAAATTATTTCCTCAGAACAAAATACATATATGATATTTCTATCAAAATAACTGGAAGTTCCAACCACTAAGAATCTTACTGAACCTAAAAAAAATATAAAAGATCAGAAATAATTCCTTATTTTTCGAGATTCCCTTATAAGTTCTCTCTCTCTCTCTCTCTCTCTCTCTCTCTCTCTCTCTCTCTCTCTCTCTCTATATATATATATATATATATATATAAGATCAGGATTGAGCGATCAAACAAGCTAAGCTTTTACTTCTGGCAATTTGACTATCATAAACAAATAAAACATATAGAAAAAAGAGCTTTTTGCAACTTGATTATTTACAATCATAACTAACTATAATAGCCACTTTCATTGAAAAAACATATCGAATAAACTAACTATAAGCATGACTTTGTTTAAACAGTTTTAATATAAACATAACTCTTTAAAAACATATATACAATTTCATGTATAATCACCCTAATTCAAGGTTGAGCAAGAAGACATCAAAGGATCCATAATGGCAGGAAGCAAATACTTCCTCCCGTTTGCTCCATTTGCATTATAACTCGCACCCGTGCTCCAATCCATCTGCAGTTGTCCTGGATATCCAGGAAACCCACCCGCACCAAAAATGCCCGAACAAGCCGTGCATGCCTCCAACGGTGCCTCTTGAGGACCTTGAAAATATCCATAACCGTAGGGATTTGTTACCGTTCCAGCTAACAAGCTCGCGACGTTTATAATCATGCCATCCATTCCTACATCACCATTAGGGGGTATGAGTGGTGGTGTTTGTGGACCGTAGGTTGGTTGATGGAAGGGCCATGCACATTGGCCAGGGCATTGACTATTTGAGTTGCCGACCCACATAAACGTCGACATGGTGCTCCAATCTACACCGTGGGTTCCGCAATGGCTCCAACAAAATCCTTCAACTACCACGTCCTCTGCAGTTAGTACGAGAGTGATGCCACCTTTTGTAGTACCCGCACTGGATGCGAGCTGTGAAATTTGCCACATGGATAGGTCCTTGCCCATCGAATACCAATCGTCCGCCTGGTTGCCTAAGGTGACTTGGGTTTGGACGTCGTTCGAATTGACTTTTGATAAATAGAACTGGTCTATTTTGTTCCACCATTGTGCAACTGAAGGGTTTTGTTGCCATGGAGAAGAGGTTAGTGAGAGAAGGAAATCGATGATGATGGATTTCTGAGGCCAGGAGAAGCAGCCGTACCACACGATGTTAACAGGAATGTTTTCTAGAAGAACCCCTCCATAGTGATACTCCAGGGATGGTTCATCAGGAATCCAAAGGTCTAGAATTCTTGGCTTAGCGAAGGACGAGTTGACAAAAGTTACAAGAACTAGTAGGGCAATAATACTTTTAGCAAAAGAACAAGTCATTATTGGTTAAGGAGCTCTAAGATTCGGAGAATAGACAATTTGAGAACTAAGGGAGAAGAGGAAATAGAACAGTAAGTTATTTTGAGTGATGATAAAAGAAATGGAGGATGTGTCTATAAGTAGTCGAGAAATCGAGAGTACATGATAGAGCAATTAGTTGACTCCGATAGAATTAATCGAAAAGAGGCTTTCTCCTCATGTTCGATATTTGTATTTTATTTTTGACAAACAGCATTGTCAAAAGGTAAAGATGTATGTAGCACTTGTGGAAGAAAAATAGGGGCAGAATCCAGCTATTCTGAGTCCTGACGGCAAGGTATGCACTTACCTTGCAGTACTCGTGAATCATGATTAAATAAAAAACAAATGAACGAGCATTATGGACTTACAAACCTGCATCATTAATGAAGTGATCTTGATCACAGCCAAAGAAAAGATGAACTCATATGTTACAACTTTTTGTAACTTTGTATTATTCTAATTTTGTTTGGTTAATTTTCTTTGATTAGCAATGCTACCAAAAATATGTAAAATAAAATATCGTCTGAAAGACGAGTATATGTTTCCTAATAATAATAATTAATTAGAACTCGTGATCATCTCCGTTGTCTATGTGCTGTCTTTAGGTTTTGGGGCATTCATTGTATCTTAGTATTTGATTCTGTACAGATCTTGAACCACCCAATTAAAATAAGAGAGACTTCTAAGATTGAATCATCTTAATTCTAAGAAATTATCCAATCATGTTAATGTCCTCATCGGCTTGTATCAACAAGAGACAAATTAAATAAAAAAGGCAAACGTCTAGTCACATCAAATGGCATGAACACAAATAATGCCTACAACAGGAAAAAAAAAAATGCGTGCACGCTTGGACAAGCATGAATTCCAGTTCATTAATATATTATACTTAACGCTGATTGAGATAATTAAGGACAATTAGTGGAGATTGAAGGTGTGGGCAGTAGGGAGCAGAGGTTCTTCTTTTGTCCACCTTTTAATTTGTTTTGTTGGCGTACTTTTGATTTCAATGATGAAAAAAATTGAAATGTTGATTTTATTTTCTTTGTTGTTGGGCATGCAATTCAATATTTTAATTGGGAATTTATAATTACGCAACTTCCAAAAAATAATAACTATTAAATACACTTTCAAAATTTCAAAAGATGCATGATTTTGTTTGCCGGGACAAGAATTCTGCCCAACAAATAAGGAGTGTTAAAGGTTTGGATCATGTTACGATACTGGCTATAACAGGCCCGTATTCATATTATTTTTCAGATAATAATCCTATTATAATGAGGAGTTGTTATAATTTACTCGTAGTTTAATTTTGTTTAGTTATGAAAATCATGGTTCGTAATATCGGCCGAGTTAAAAAAAACTCGTCCGAGTTGAGTCGGACTCGGTCACAGCCGAGCCGAGTTTGACCCGGATAAATCGGATCCGATTTTCCGATTTTTTTTTATTTTTATTTTTATTTTTTTATAAGATTGTTATGTCCTGTGTATTCAAGAGCTAAATATATTTTTTCAAAAATGGAAATGAATATAATTTTTGAATTAAAGTTTAGTATAATATGTCAGTTCCCAACATTCATCTATCATTTTTAAATTAGACTTCCATCCATTAAGAATAATATGTCATTCCAAACTTTCAATTACCATCATTGTACATAACACATGCATAATATTCACCAGACATCAATGAAAACTATTCCGATCCGTATATTGGTAACACACAACACGAAAACCGATCATCCTTCGACTCAATGATGAACATTTTCGACAATACAAATTTACAAATGTATTTTCCTCCTCATGATCAATATGAGGATAATGATTGTACAATGCAACCCGCTCGTCACAGTTTTTGGCACTAGAAATTTTTAATGTACTAATTTTGTTATGTAATGTTGGTTATGTAATGTAATTTTTTAATGTAGTAATTTGGGTTTTATGAGTTTAATTTGTGTGTATCATGTTTATGAATCTTTATCTATTTTAAATTTTTTTTTTTTTTTCCGATTTTTTTATTCACAGTCCGATTTTTTTTTTTACTCGGCCGAGTCTTGTCCGAGTCGACCGAGTCCCGAGTCCCGAGTCTCCAGGGCCAACCGAGTCCGATTCCGAGTCCGATATTCAGAACCATGATGAAAACTAAACATTGTAATCCAATTGCTGTGGTAGTTATAATTCAGATTTTGTGTTATACGTAGATGACAATGTACTTCGGTAATTTTTTTGGTTTTATCTAGTTAAAAGAATTTCAAATCACTCCTCCATGTCTTTTTGTAAACTGAATTTGCACCGGCCATAATATGGTATAAAAACTCAAAATTGAATTTTAAACGATCGTAAGGCTCGGAATTCAAATCCATCATTGGTTTTTTGTTTAAAAACTAGACACTGAGTTTCTATCATGCAATTCTTCATTTTTTCATTCTTTTTATTCCTTTAGACTAGAATTTTCCTCGTCGATCTTAACAATTCCTCTCCTTTCTATCAATAATGTTCTCACTTATCTCTATTTGATTTTTGAGAAATTTCATCATCGACTAAAGCAAATTTCAAATTGGGCAACCAAAGAGAAGATATTATTAAGTCAAATTGGAAATAAAGACCCAATATCAGTTCTTTCGGTTTACGGGTTCAAATATGGATTATAATTTCTAATAATCAAAGCTCTCTCTTATTCTAATAAGCTTTTACAAATCTTTTTATATTTTCTGAATTGATATGTTTTCCTCAACATCTAGGGTTTATTTATATTCTCACTAATCCTTGCACTACAAGGTTTTATAAAATTTGTCTTAAAATTGTTTCCTAAATTACTTTTCTTATAATAAACTTGCTCTAAAATTATTTCCTAAATTGCTTTCCTTAAAATAAAATTTTCCTAAAATTATTTGGACTAATTAAACTTGATAGTTATTAATTTGGGTTTGGGTTTATCAACAAATTCCTCCCTTAAGGTCAAGCCTGTTCTCATCCCGATCATCGTCTTGAAATTTTCGAACATCGCTGTCGGAAGCGGATTCGTGAAAATGTATGCTACCTGATCCTGACTCGTCACATGACTCATTCGCATATCACCTTTATTCACCTGCTCTCGAATGAAATGAAAACACACATCAATGTGCTTACTCCTCTCATGATGGACCCGATTCTTTGCTAGCTCGATTGCGGACTAATTCTCGACTCATATCTCAGTCTCCTCGTGTTGCGTCAGTTTTAACTCGTACATCGAATTCCTTAACCATGTCGTTTGGTACACACACTAGGATGCTGCCATGTATTCCGCCTCGCACGTCGCTAGCGTCACTATTGAATGTTTCTTCGAAAGCCACGTAAACGATGTATCTCCCATATAAAACACAAAACCAATTGTGTTTTTTCGATCGTCACCATCTCCATACCAATCACTGTCCGAGTAGCCCACCAGTTTGTATTCGTTCGTCCTAAAGTAGTATAGCCCGAGTGATTATGTACCTCGAATGAACCGAAGAATCCTTTTTATCGCTTTCCAGTGTGAATACCTCGGTTCCTCCATGAATCGACTTACCACCCCAACACTATACGCAATATCGGGCCTAGTACAAGTAGGGTACCGCAAACTCCCAACCAAACTTTGAAATTTGCTCGGATCAACTCTGTCTCCTCCCGCAAATTTAGAGAGTTTCGCACCGAGCTCCATCGGTTTCGCCATTGGGTTACTGTCCTCCATCTTGTACATCTTCAGGATATCCTTTGCGTACGACTCCTGCGATACAAAAAATCCTAACTCACCTTGTTTAACCTCGAGACCAAGGAAATATTTCATCAGGCCCAAATATGTCATCTCGAATTCTCGCATCATCGCTTCTTTGAATTCCTTCACCATCTTCTCATTATTCCCCATGAAAATAAGATCATCAACATAGAGAGCAACAAACAACACGTCATTTTACTTCTTCCCCACATACAGTGCATGCTCGTATGGTCATCGTACAAATCCGGTCTTTTTGAAGTATGTGTCGATTCGGGTATTCCATTCTCGAGGTGTTTGTTTGAGCCGGTACAGCGCATTTCTCAACTTCAACACCTTTCCTTCTTTCCCAGCTTTTACGTAGCCAGATGGTTGCTTGACATGGACTTCTTCTTTGAGCACGCCATTCAAAAATGCTGATTTCACGTCCATCTGATAGATCGGACACTTGAATTACGCTACTTGAGATATGACAAGTCGGATCGTCTCCATTCTCGCAACAAGAGCAAAAACCTCGTTGTAATTAATACCAGCCTGTGACCGATACCTCTTCGCCACCAATCGAGCCTTGTGCCTTTCAATCTTGCCTTGAGCATTCATCTTCTTCTTGTACACCCACTCCACTCCTATGGGCCTGCATCCTTCTGGTAATCCGGCCAAGTCTCACGTCTTGTTTTTTCGAGAGCCCCCAATCTCTTCGTCCATCATGGCTTGCCATTTCTTGTTTCTCACAGCCTTTCAAAGGAAATATTCTCCGCATCTGCCAAAAGACAAACAAGATGTACCTCACTGGTTGTGTCGTACATCTCTTGTAGGCTCCTCGTGTGTGTCTATCTCGGCTCGTCTTCATCATCAGGTACTGCGGGGCTAGTCGGTACAATATCTGAGAATTCTTCTTTCTCGGACTCGTCTGACTCGGCCTCCTCATCTTCCATCTCACACTTCTTATTCCAGTCCCATGCGCTCTTCTCTCATTCACATGAACATCTCGGCTTACCACAATCATTCTTTCAATCGGGTCGTACAACTTGTATAGGCCACACTTCTTGCTTTTATCATCGAGCTTCGTCCTCCTTTGATCTGGTACATGTGCATAGGCCACACTTCCGAAAACCGTGAAATGCGACACTATCATCTTTTCACTGCTCCAAGCTTCTTGAGAAGTTTTCTCGCCCAATTTCGCATGAGGACATCGATTTCGTGCACACACCGCACACTGTACTGCCTCGGCCAAAATTCTTTTCGCACTCCTTTGCTCTTCAACATCCACCGAACCATGTCGAGAATGGTCCGGTTCTTCCTCTTAGCTACACCATTTTGCTAAGGCGAGTACGGTGCAGTCAAGAATCTCTTAATCCCTTGCTCCTCACAAAACTTCTTAAAAAGCTGATGACATGTACTCACCGCCTCTATCCGACCGCAAAGCTTTGATATATCGCCCGGTCATATTCTCGTGCAGCACCTTGAACCGTTTGAACACTTCGAATGCCTCATATTTTTCCTTCAAAAACTAAACCCAGGACCTCCTTGTGTAATCATCAACGAATATAATAAAGTACCTTTTCTAACTGAATGATTTTTGTGTGATCGGACCACAAATATCAGTATGCACCAGCTCGAGAGGACTTGCTGCTGCATATTTCGCCTTCTTCTGAAATGGGACTCTTGCATGTTTACCGAATACGCAACCTTCGCAAAATCTGCTCGTATAGTCTATATATGGGACTCTTGCATGCACCATGTCCTTTTTCACCAACTCTCCCAGACCTCCATAGTGCAAATGTTCAAACCGCAAATGCCAGAGTCAAGCTTTGTCCTCCATGTCGACTCATAAGCACATTCTCTGCACACTTCTCAAGTTGAGCTTTAACATTCGATTCTTTGTCATCTCAACACGCGCAATTAATTGACCTCACTTGTCCTTCAGCTACATCATTCGATCTTTCATGAAGACCGAGTATCCTCTCTCTAATAGATACCCCATGCTGATTATGTTGCTCTTCATCTCGGGCACATAATAGACATTTTCATTATGTATTTCTTTACCATCTTCCTGATAGAATCGAATTTTACCTGTGCCCTTCAGTTGGACCTTTGATGTGTCTCCAAATGACAAGTGCCCATCATCTATCTGAAGGGAATCGATCCGACCCCGGGCCCGCGCAGCGGATATGAAGGCCCGGTCCGGTTCCCAAATCTCGAGATCAAGCCTCGACTTCGAGAGTACGATGCAAAGTAGGATAGACGATTATGTTGGGAATTCTATCCGTCCCCGGGCCCGCGCAACGGATATGAAGGCCCGGTCCGGTTCCCTTAATCCAAGATCACGTCATGACTTCGAAGGGTACGATGCAAATAAGAAGATTAGATTCATACCAGTGCAAAATTGATTGCACACGACGGGTTGATTACTAGTCTTCTTTCTCCTGTCACGTTGGTGACAATCCGCGCGTCCCACACCACGCGTCTTTCACCGATCGTTGACCGTCTTCTCTCTCCCTCAAGTTGATCACAACTTTAGAGCCACAAGTGTCGCTCCTCTACTTGTATCCACCGTGAGTCGGAGTTCGTCGGTGACAGGTGCAACTGCCTAGACGATGCACCGGCGAACTTGCTTGATCGATTGATTCTCTATACCGGAAAACTCCTTTTCTCGGTTCTCTCTCTTTACACCCCAATGATGACCGTTTTAGCTCCCTGATACGGTGAGCGTAAAGTCATATCATGAAAGAAATACAGTTTCAGGTCAACCGTAAAAGTGTACAAAAGGACACACGAACGTACACGTTCGAGAAGACAGAAAAATGCATAATAGGATTGTGCAGAATTGTTCGAAATAACACTGTGCGTCACGACGCACAATATGGTGCGTCCTGACGCACCACAGTGTTTTGTCCACTAGGCTGTAGACTTAGCCAAATTCAGGAAAAATAGCTTCGTGCGTCATGACGCACAATATGATGCGTCATGACGGTAGGATGCGTATTTTGTCCAGCAACTTTTGGACGTCATGCGTCATGACGGACCATATGGTGCATCATGACGGTAGCAGTTAAAAGTTGATTTTCAACACGGTGCGTCATGACGCAAGTTATTGTGCGCCATGACGGACTGTGTTAAAACGCTGTTTTCTGGCAGTTTTGGTACACACGATTTGGTGAGTCCAAAAGGTGGCTATTGGATGTCCTTATCCTATCTAAGTATAAATAGGATGTTTTCTCTCTCTCTCTCTCTCTCTCTCTCTCTCTCTCTCTCTCTCTCCTAAGCTAGATCATTATTCTATTCATTGAATCTTCAAGTGAAAGAGAGACACTTTTTGAGAGAAAAGAGAGAAACCGGAAAAGGGAGTTTTTCGGATATAGAGAATCAATCGAGATTTAGCAAGTACACCGATACATCGTCTAGGCAGATGTATCCGTGTCCGACGTCTTCCGACTCAAGGTGGATACGTGTGGAGGGGCGACATCTGTGGCTCACCATGGTGTTCGAACCGAAGGATCGAAGAACGTGGACGAACGGTGAATTTAGCGTGGTATGGGACGCACGTAAAGTCACCAACGTGATCGGAGGAATAGAAGGCGGCGATCAACCCTTCGTGTGCCATCAATTTGGCATTGGTATAGATCTATCCTTCTATTTGCATCGTACCCTCGAAGTCATGGCGTGATCTCGGGAATCGGAGAATCGGACCGGGCCTTCATTCCGCTGCGCGGGCCCGGAGTCGAGGATATTCTCCTACAGTGGTATCAGAGCGATCGCCATCGATTCGAGGGTCGAATCATAGTCGTATATTGGATATATGCACGGGTTATCAAAGTTCGTACCCGTTTGCATAAAATCGGTGATTGAAATTGAATTTCGATTAAAATCACAAGTGAAATCACTAGAGAATCCGTCATTGGATGACTGGAGTGATCTAGTGATGATCGTGGAATAGTTTCATGATCAGTCGTTGAAGAAACGACGGAAAATGATAAAGGAATTAGGGCAAAATTGGCTGTCAGCGTGTGGTGCGTCAGGACGCACGAACTGGTGCGTCGTGACGCACAGCATCGGGCACCACGGTACTGCGGGGACGCTTGGGTCCGTCAGGACGCACCGTCCGATGCGTCGTGACGCACGCCAAGGGTTGCCTTGTGCTCATTGCGGAGACGCCATGGGTGCGTCATGACGCACCGTCCGGTGCGTCATGACGGACGCCAAAGGGTGCCACGGGCTTGAGGGGATGCTAACTATGCGTCATGACGCACCAACCGGTGCGTCATGACGCTGGATCTCCAAGATGGTCCGTCATGACGCACAATATGGTGCGTCATGATGCACTGTACAAAGTATCATGGTCCGTCATGACGCACAATTTGGTGCGTCATGACGGACTGTAGAAAATCCTGTGTAAAAGAGTTTACACGAGGTGGTGCGTCAGGACGCAGCTTATGGTGCGTCGTGACGCACGAGCCCCTGGTTGCTAGATTAGTTTTTTGACTACAAACTTCGAAAATTTGTATTCTTTGCACCGATTTAAAGCATATAAATTTAGTTAATTTCAGGATAATTAAGTCTCCCTAATTAGTACATATGCATTAGAAAATTTTGTGATAGTGATATAATTGGATTATGTCACGAATTTAGAATCATGCAATGGCATGAT
The DNA here is from genome assembly GCA_946800325.1 of Luzula sylvatica. Taxonomy (NCBI): domain Eukaryota; kingdom Viridiplantae; phylum Streptophyta; class Magnoliopsida; order Poales; family Juncaceae; genus Luzula; species Luzula sylvatica. The sequence goes on along the minus strand of OX326960.1, from coordinate 53,940,547 downwards.
CCCTCATAATATTTAAGTCGTGGAAATGCCTTCCATGTCCACAACCATCGAGATTGATATGACATAGTGCGTGGTTTCAGGCCATAGTCGGGCACGTACTATTGTATATATTGGTGCGGATGGTAAGCGTTAATTGGGGACTCACGTGGTTTCAGGCCATAGTCGGGCACGTGAGTAGTTCGATTGAACGATACGTTGGATATGGTTGTGACTTAACCGTCCAAGCCAATCCGATTGGAGTTCGGGGCATAGATAGAATGCACACACGGAACATGGATTGTATTGGATACGATTCGTCACCAAAATTCTATAAAGGAACGAGAGTCGTATTGGATACGATTGGATAATAATCCTACCTAAATAAGCGAGATCCCATTTGTCGGCCATAGTCACTTATGGGAGGATTGCGAAATATGGATCTTGAGTGTTATGGACTTGGAGTCCCGTATCGGTATGAGGGTTATCGATTCGATAAAATAACACTGTCATATAATTATCATATAAGCATATAGATTAAGTACGCACGGTTAGGAGCTTAATCTTCATCATCCGTTTAGAATTATGTTTTCAAGCAAACACCAAATATATATCGATGAGATCGATATGATAGATGGCTTTTGGGTCGGAATTACCGTAATTAACCTTGATAGTCAAAGAATAGTTTTTAGACTTAAAGGAACGTGTTGGACACGGAAACGGTAGATTTGGGGCTCGAGGCTTTGGCTTTAGAGAAAGCCGGGCTCGATACACTTTAAGAAGGAATCGAACAATATTACATGCCTTGTGGTGGCAAGTGTAGACGCAAATTTCTCAAAATTGTTTTGAGAATTCGGGTGTATATGAAAATAAAACACAACGCTCATGAAATAGTTTCAAGAGCTAGAGCGCGTTGAATGGTTCAATGCGGCTCAAAGAGTAGGTTAATTTTGAGACGCCTTAAGGGTCTTTGATTAACACTCGTATGTTGATGGTACGAGATTTGATCTTCGTGACCGAATATCATATGCATTCGATGGATAAGTCGATCCCGAAATTGCATGAGATGCGATTTAAATTTGAATTGGAGATGCTAGGAGTATCCGAGGAATCCAATGCATATAGATGCATGGATGTCCTTGTAATTCAAAGGTAGGATCGAAAGAAATGTATGTCTAAGGGTATTTTGGGAAAATGTTTTCCAAACAGAAAGTTCGGACAAGGAGTTGTCCAAATTAATGACTCAAAGAACGGTGAAATCCGAGGAGGATTAAACCTAGAAGTTGATTGCTTCTTTTGGCGTTGCCGTCATGGCCATATAAACGAGATACGCGTATCTAGATTCCATATGATGGATTACTAGAATCAATCAAATTAGATTCAATTGGTTAAACGCGATACTTATTTATTAGGCAAAGACGACAAAGTGCATCATTCTCCAAAGGTTGGAGAAAGATCCAACGAATTATGGGAAATTACATTTAAATATAAATGTTCCGATAAGTTCCGAGGAAAGAGGAGGCTATCAGTATTTTGTAACGTTTATGGACGGTTAAAGTAGATATGAAAGTATCTATTTAATGTGTACCGAAACAGAGATTTCGAAAGGTTCATAGAGTTTCAAAACGAAATACGAAATCAACTAAGCAAGAAAATCTAAGCTTTTCGATAGGATCGAGAAGGCGAGTATTTGAGCTAAACCTTTCGATAGGATCGAAGAGGCGATATTTGAGTTATGAATATTGATGATCATTTATGATTGTGGAATCGTTTCACGATTACCTTTATTCGGAACATTGAGATGTGTCCGAAAAGAGGAATTGAACGCATGTTGCACATGGTTCGATAAATGATTAGTCAAACGGATCTCCCAAAAATGTTTTGGGGATACGCCCTTGAGACAACGGCACTAATGAATGGTTGCATATAAGATATGGATCATAAACCTTCTAATCGGTATAAAAGACGCCATATTAGATATGGATCGGAATGGTTCCGAAGTTGTCATTTGTACAGATTTGTGGATGTGAGTATATTTCGAAATTTGTTTTGGTTAAACTCAATCCCAAATCTGAAAATTGTTCGTTTATGACATATATCCTTGAGGAAACTAAAGGGTATTAGTTCTAACGTCCCGACGAAAATAAGATTTTCGTGGCTCGAAGAGATGCCTTCTTGGAGGAGGACTCTAAGCGCACAAGTTTGAAACTTGATGTTGCTAATCTCTATGCGGGCTAATGGGAGTAGAATAAATCTCGAAAGAGTTCGAGATCTAAAAATGAACATTATACCGATGAATGTTGACACGACTTCATCAAGAGTTGATGAATACGAGTCGAACACACAAAGGAATTATTTGTAGATCAAGTAGGCTATATCATAAGCCGGTAAATACGGATTTACCGTGGCTAATGATGATAGATCGAAATCATATGATGATTCGATATCCTACATGGATGCTATGAAAGGTTGATTCCACATGACATGATGTCATGAATTCTGAGATTCGATCTGTATAAAATTATCAAGTTTAGAACTTGGTTTCATTACTTTCCGGGTTAGACCCGTGAAAAGGCAATGGGTTTTCAAGATGAGAACCGACACGGATAGGAATACGCATATATACAAAGCGAGGCTCGTAGCGAAGAGTTTCAAGAATTTCATAGTCGGACTATGAAGAAACGTTTTCGCATGTTGTCATGCTTTCACATTCTCGAAATTCTGCTTGACATGGTCGCGTATAATGACTATGTGATGTAGCAAAATGGATGTCAAAACCGAATTTCTTGACAGAAATTTTATGAAAGGATGTGTACTTGACACAACCTTACGGTTTTGTCGATTCATAAGAATCGGGGATAAGATATGCACGCTTTAACGATCCATATGATAGATTAGAGAAAGCTTCTCAGAATTGGAATATTCGTTTTGATGAAGTTATAAACTGCTATAACATTGTCGGAACGAAAGGAAACTTTGTGTACACATGAAGGTCAGTGGGAGCCGCGTTATATTTCTTGTAACGACACAAAATTTAGGCGAGACCGCTTATGAATTAAGCGTGAAGATCTATAGGATAGATCTAAGAAGTTCCTCGTTCTGTATTATAGCACGTATATCGACATATTGTTGAAAAAGGTTTTCAACATATAACTCCTTGGCGGAGTTAAATAGAGATGTCGAATGGCAGAAATTTTCTACGGCTCGATGTGACACATCAAGCAGGGCGAAAATAAAAATATGATGCTTTACATTCAATGTGAGGATCTATTATATCTGTCATGATATGAATGTGGCTATATGTCGTATAGATGAAGCGTCTAATTCACCGTCAATAAAATCCAAGGAATCACACGAGTTTGAATGTAATGCGATTACATGAGACTAACTCTTGTGAATGTATAATGGTTATACATATATATATACATAATGGTTATGTATATTTAAATTCATCGGGATTTGTATTGATAGCGGTGAATGTTATCCTTGAATACTTTACAAAAGAATTCAGGATTTTTTATCTATAATGGTGTGGAGAACGTGTTGGTTATAAAGAGTTATAACAACAACAGTTTCCAAAGATTAAGCACGTCCAAATATGTAGCACGACTTTCGATCACAAAGTGTGTACATGTTTTGCTTAAAAGAAAACACGGTTATGTGGAAAGGTTCCACAAGACCAATAGTTTATGATTCTATTTACGGTGGCGAGTATATTGCGGTTATTAATCGCAAAAGGAAGTGGTATGGATCAAGGATACATGACCAAACTCTAGTAGTCACGAGTTATCGGATTTATGGTTGTTTATTGCGTGAGACGCAATAATACAAGCCAAAAATGTCGAGGTCACAACCACTTCTAGCCAATACTCAGAAAATTTCATTTGATCCATGAAATTTTATGAAATGATTGTAGGGTTACGCACACGTTTATCAAAGTGTCCAGCGGAATAGGATTCGCATGCGTAACCTAATTCTACCGGGATCACGCCCTAAAACCAACGAAAAAGGAAGAGTTATGGAGAATTACCTCGTACAAGTTAGTACGTGTCGATTACTTCTCCAAATCCGTGAACCTTCTCCAAGGAATGCTCGTGCAGTCCCTCTACTCGTGTCCACCTCGATTTCGACCAATCGGAAATCGCTAACGCCATTCTAGTCGCCGTCACGATCAATCTCTCAAGATCCTTGCTCGAATCTCCCTCTCAATCTCACCAGATCTGATCTGGAATTCTGTGGAAGAGGAAAGAGAAACGACGCCTCAAAAACCCTAGAAAACTTAGGTCAAATTCCGGAATCAGAACTTTATATATATAGGAAACAGGTCAGTTCGAACGAACTTAACATAGTTTGTTCGAACGAACCCAGTTCGTTCGAACGCACCTAAATGTTCGTTCGAACGAACCCACTTCTGTTTATCACGAATAAGTCCGTTCGAACGCACTGATATAATTAGTTCGAACGAACCTTATTCTGACTGCAGAATTGCCTATTTATATAAATTCTTCCAAGTTAATTCTTAATCCATATTTTCTTTCAATGATGTGATCGTAGGTATTGGAAATGTTCCAAACCTGATGTTGATTAACACTAACGGCAACGTGCGGACCCGTTTACAAAACCGCTCTCTCTAGTCGCGTGTGACTGTCATGCGATGACTATGGGTATGGAGATACCTAGAGGAGGAAGAAGAGAGTAGAGTGTAGTTATCTAATACGATAGTCCTCGCAGGTTGTGGGTATGGAAATATCCATAGGTAAACGTTGTATCACTCAAATACTTAGTCCATATGAATGCATCCCTTTTAAAAATTTTGTTTACTTAAATTAATATGCATTCACCTTATATGAAAACTTTGTGCGGGTTGTGTAATATGATTGTTACATGAACCTTGATTTGAACTTGTGTTGACGTCGACATGGTTGAGGACCATGTGCAGCAAAACCGTCACACTTAAAGTGTCATTTCTAAACATCCCTAGTCGCGGATCAGCTTGCTTAAGAGAGAAGCATTTCTATTATTAGATAATAGACTGGACGCGTACACTAGTACGTTTGCCGAGGAGATGATTATGTTTTGCTAATCATGGGACAAGGTGCTTGTCGAATCGGGAACGTAGATATATGTTAGGTTACATGTATTGGATATGACCAAAGCCGCGAGACCATGACATGGTTTAGTCATTATAGATGGACTTGCGACGGATGGGGTGTTAGGTTCTTCAAACTTGAGGGGATCATTGATTGCGTTACGTGCGTAACACAATGCTTTGATATGATCTTACGCTCACCGTAACAGGGAGTTAAAAGGGTCATCATTTGGTATTGTCCGAAACACGGAATTCAATGTGAGTCTCCAAGATAGGAATTGTTTATTCCGAAAGGAATAGATATCTCTTAGGCGCCGCTCGATGAGTCGATTAACGAAATCTGTGGCCACAGTCAATGATATTAATGGTTAATATCGATTGAAATTTGTTAACTCAACTCGGAATCGGGGAATAAGTGAAGTTAATCAAATTATAAGGATGACTATTTCCATGCCTTTTGATTAACGGATATCCCAAACAAGAGAACTAGTAACCGCTATTCGAGATAGGCACAATGATCACAATCATTTTTCGTTTTAACATGGGTAGCCATGATGGAGTGACTAGATCCCGCTCATGGGCTTGTAGGGCTTTGGAAACAGCCTACTGCCATCGTTAAACGAACCTACACGGTCACACAACGAGTCGTACTAAGTCGGGCTTGATTACAAGTATTGGCACATAGGATGTGCATAGTTTGGTATTTTGATACGCAAACTATATTCTCTAAAATCGTGCATATTGGATATGCATAAGTACCTTTTAGGTAGATCTGAAATTGAGTGGGAGACTGAAAGAAATACAGTTTTAGGTCAACCGTAAAAGTGTACAAAAGGACACACGAACGTACACGTTCGAGAAGACAGAAAAATGCATAATAGGATTGTGCAGAATTGGGCGAAATAACACTGTGCGTCACGACGCACGATATGGTGCGTCCTGACGCACCACAGTGTTTTGTCCACTAGGCTGTGGACTTAGCCAAATTCAGGAAAAATAGCTTCGTGCGTCATGACGCACAATATGATGCGTCATGACGGTAGGATGCGTATTTTGTCCAGCAACTTTTGGACTTCATGCGTCATGACGGACCATATGGTGCATCATGACGGTAGCAGTTAAAAGTTGGTTTTCAACACGGTGCGTCATGACGCAAGTTATTGTGCGTCATGACGGACTGTGTTAAAACGCTGTTTTCTGGCAGTTTTGGTACACACGATTTGGTGAGTCCAAAAGGTGGCTATTGGATGTCCTTATCCTATCTAAGTATAAATAGGATGTTTTCTCTCCCTCTCTCTCCTAAGCTAGATCATTATTCTATTCATTGAATCTTCAAGTGAAAGAGAGACACTTTTTGAGAGAAAAGAGAGAAACCGGAAAAGGGAGTTTTTCGGATATAGAGAATCAATCGAGATTTAGCAAGTACACCGATACATCGTCTAGGCAGGTGTATCCGTGTCCGACGTCTTCCGACTCAAGGTGGATACGTGTGGAGGGGCGACATCTGTGGTTCTCCGTGGTGTTCGAACCGAAGGATCGAAGAACGTGGACGAACGGTGAATTTAGCATGGTATGGGACGCGCGTAAAGTCACCAACGTGACCGGAGGAATAGAAGGCGATGATCAACCCTTCGTGTGCCATCAATTTGGCACTGGTATAGATCTATCCTTCTATTTGCATCGTACCCTCGAAGTCATGGCGTGATCTCGGGAATCGGAGAATCGGACCGGGCCTTCATTCCGCTGCGCGGGCCCGGAGTCGAGGATATTCTCCTATATATGAAAGTATTATGTTACGCACGTAACACAATCGATGGTCCCCTCAAGTAAGAAGAACCTAATACCCTACTCGTCACGAGTCCATCCATAATGACTAAACCATGTCATGGTCTCGCGGCTTCGGTCATATCCAATATATGTCACCTAGCATATGTCTACGTTCCCGATTCGACAAACACCTTTGTCCTATGATTAGCAAATAATAATCATCTCTTCGGCTAACGTACTAGTGTACATGTTCAGTCTATTATCTGTTAATGTAAATGCTTCACTCTTAAGCAAACTGAATCATGACTAGGGATGTTTAGAAATGAAACTTTAAGTGTGACGGTTTCGCTGCACATAATCATCAATTATGTCGACGTCCAAACAAGTTCAAATCAGGGTTCATGTAATCAATTTACACAACCCGCACACAGTTTCATATAAGGTAAATGCAAATGAAAAATTTAAAAATCTCGAAATTGCATTAATATAAGATAAGTTTGGGGGTGATACAACGATTACTAATCTATTAGACTAATCTCGTCCTAGGAAACTATCATTTTAGATAACTAACTACTCTCTTCCTCCTCTAGGTATCTCAAACCTATAGCTTTGACATGGTAATCGTGCTTAGCTTGCGAGAGTGGCTTAGTAAACGGGTCCGCAACATTCCTGTCAGTATCAATATTTTCTATGATCACATCCTTTCGTTTTAAAATCTCACTGATCAAGTGAAATTTTCCGAGTATGTGTTTGGAGCGATGATGTGCCCTCGGTTCCTTGGACTGTGTTATCGCTCCCGTATTGTCGCAATACACAACCACTGGTTCCGAGATACTCGGGACTACTCCAAGCTCGGACACAAATTTCTTGATCCATACCGCCTCCTTTGCTGCTTCCGAAGCCGCAATATACTCCGATTCAGTTGTAGAGTCTGCTATCGTGGGTTGTTTGGAACTCTTCCATACTACCGCTCGACCATTTAGACAAAACACGTATCCACTTTGTGATCGAAAGTCATTGATACATGTTTGGAAACTGGCGTCGGTATATCCATTAATAACCAACCCTGATGTCTTTCCACCATAAATTAGAAATTGATCCTTAGTTCTTCGTAAGTACCTAAGGATGTTCTTAACCGCGATCCAATGCATATCCACTGGATTAGATTGGTAACGCGAAACGACGCTCAATGCATACGACACATCGGGGCGTGTACAAATCATGGCAATATACATAATTGATCCAACAGCCGAAGCGTACGGAACAATAATCATCGCATTCTTATCCTTAATCGATGTCGGACATCGAGCTTTAGAATACGAGATATGCCACTCGACATTGGAAGAAGTCCTTTCTTCGAATCTTGCATTGAAAACCGTTTCAACACTTTGTCGATGTACGTGCTTTAATTTGACTCAAGCCAAGTAAATTCTTGGATCTATCTCTATAAATCCTCACGCCTAATATATAAGCGGCCTCGCCCAAATCTTTCATAGCGAAACGAGTATTTAAATACTTCTTAACATCCGTAAGCATCGGAATGTCGTTTCCTATGATCAAGATGTCGTCTACATATAGTACAAGAAATACAACGCGGCTCCACTAACCTTCTTGTATACACAAGGTTCCTCTACGTTTTTCACGAAGTTATATTCGCTTATAACCTCATCAAAACGTATGTTCCAACTCCGAGAATCTTGCTTCAATCCATAAATGGATCGTTGCAACTTGCACACTTTATCCGGATTCTTTGAATCGACAAAACCCTCGGGCTGTGTCATGTACACATCTTCTTCTAAATTCCCGTTAAGAAATGCGGTTTTGACATCCATTTGCCAAATCTCGTAGTCATAATACGCAGAGATGGCAAGTAAAATCCGTATGGATTTAAGCATTGCTACAGGAGAAAACGTTTCTTCATAGTCTACACCATGAATTTGTTTGAAACCTTTCGCCACAAGCCGTGCTTTATAAGTGTCTTCATAGTCTTCATAGTCTACACCATGATTTAAGCCGGTCTTACGTGGCTTCTCATATGATTCTTCTTTTGTGATCTCTAAGTAATTTGTCGTAATCTTCACAGTGCTTCCCGGTGAGTATTATGCGTGTTTGGTTCTTTGGTCCTGTGGTATTTGTCTACGGGTTTCTTCAACATATTACATGGAAAGATCCCGGTCTTATGTGGTCCCCCATGTGATTCTTCTTGTGTAATTTCTAATAAGTCGTCGGACTTCATGATATGTATATGTTGTATATTCCAATTAATCACACTTATACTAAAACATTAGTAACTCGGGTGTTGTTTTTTAAATCATTAACCAAGTCAACATGTTTCTCAAAAAACTTCGTAACTGAAGACTAACACATGCAAATTTAAATTTTTTCAAAAATTTTGAAAAATGCAAAAATTCAGGTCTAACACAAGAAAAAAAATAATTAACATATTTTCCTAAAAATATTATTTGCTCGTTGTGGACATCAATTTTGGTATTCTTTTTGAAACACATTATAAATTTATAATTTTGAAGGTGTTGAACTTCATTTTTTTGCATTTCTCAAATTAAGTATTTGCTCGTTATATATATTTGCTTGTTTTGGTGTTCAATTACAGAGTTTTTTTAGCAAAACATGAAAATTATTTAGCTCATTTAGGACATAAATGTTGACATTTATTTGAAAACACAATAATTTTTTAAGGTGTTAGACTTACCTTTTTCAATTTCTCGACACTTAAAAAAAAATAGAACACTTGTGTTACTCTTCTATTAAAGAGCTTCTGAGAAAACTATGAAAACTAAGTATTTTTCTCGTTTTATACATCAATTTTTCAATTTTTAAGAAAAATAAGATAACTGGTTTTTTTTATTGAAGATGTTACGCTTCACTTTTTTGCAGATATGCAAAAAAGTTGAAACAATAATAGAAATTTGCATGTGTTTGTGTTCAATTAAGGTGTTATTTAAAAAAAATGAAAATTATGTATTTTGCTCGTTTTGGAAATCAATTCGTGCATTGTCTACAAAACATGAAATTTGCATGTGTGTTAGTCTTCACTTTTTAGATTTTGGATTATTTTTTTAAAATGGAATTTTTCTAGTTCTAGTCTTCAATTTCGGTATCCTTTTAGGAAAACATGCAAGTGAGTATTTTCTTCGTTGTAGATATCAATTTTGGAATTATTTAGAGAAATATAATAGTTAATTTTTTTGAAGTTATTAGCTTCACGTTTTGCAATTTTGTAAAACTTTGGAAAACAAATTGAAATTTACATGTGTTAGTCTTCAATTACGGAGTTCTTTGAAGAAAATAGGACAATTGAGAATTTTTTGTTTTAGACATCGATTTTGCATTTTTAGAAAATATAGTAAATTGTTTTTTGCTGGTGTTCAAATTTACTTTCTACATTTTTGCAAATTGTTTGAAAACAAATAAATTTATATGTATTCAATACGGTGTTTTTTGAGAAAACATGAAAATTGAATATTACTCTGGTTGTTTTAGACATCAATTTTGGATTGGTTTTTTACAAAATCATGAAGGAATTACAGTTTTGGATCAACTAGAAGAATGTAGAAATAAGGATAGATGAACGTACGCGTTCGTCGAAACGATTGAATGAATAATGAGATTGTACATAATTGACAACCAGTGATAGGTCCGTCACAACGGACCATATGTCCATTGTAACATAATGGTTTTGTCTAGCAGTCATAGAGTAGTCCGTTGTAACGGACAATACATTTTTGTTTTAACGGATTGGTTACTCTGCTGTAACAGACAGGTTGATACGTTGTAACAGACCTATATGAAATGAATAACCCAGTAACAGTGTTACTTCTGTTGTAACAGAGGAACTTCCGTTACAATGGACTGTCTTCGGATTTCCGGATTTTCAATTTTATATTAGCTACTCATTAGTCATATTAATTATGCAATTAAGGTTAGATCTTTGGTATGCTTCTGGCTTAATGATTCTAACAGTGCAATATCTTTGAACAGAGGAAAACACCATTAGAGACAAAGAGAGGAAAATGTTTCCTCGATTGAATCAAAGCAAGTTTACGGCAAATTTACAAGGAAGATTTGCACGTAGCCGGGAGATGAAACTCGAGGTGGATACGGATAGAGAGATCTCAACTGAGATCTTTCGTTGTGATCTAACGAGAGTAAGTTCGAGCAAGATTGGAGGTTAACCCGAAGCGTTCCGGGTGTATGCGACAACAAGGCAAAACTCCATCGATGGTGTCGAATCGTGCGGGCATGGGACGCATGTGTTGTCGAAGAACGGAGCAAAGGAAAGGATCAAGAATCAAAGCGCGTCAACCATTCGTCATGATCAATTTCATGATGTATGACACGTTTATTGATGATTGCATGATTCGTATTCTCGAAGTCGACGTCATGCTCCTCGGGATCGGATCGGACCGGGCCCGTCAATCAGCTGCGTGGCGCTCGGGAGTGATGCCGATACCCAACAAATCATTATAATACATTGTCGATCCGCTGTGTGGGGCTCGGGGATGATGCCGATACCAAACAAATCATTATAGTTATTTTTTCAGGTGGTAAACTTCAGTTTTTGTATTTTTGTCAATTTTTAAATAAAAAAATGCAAGTGTTAGACTTCAATTACGGATTGTTTTCGGGAAAACAAGAAGATTAAGTATTTTACTCATTTTAGACAATCAATCTTGGATTTCTTTGGAAAAATATGATAATTTTCTTTTAAGATTTTACACTTCACTTTTTTGCTTTTTGCGTAATTTTGTTTAAAATATAGAATTTTGTTTGTATTAGTCATCAACTCAGGAGATTTCCAAAAAAAAGAACCTGAAAATGAAATATTTTCTTGTTTAGTCATCAATTTAGGCATTTTTTTAAACAATACTATAAATTTGGTTTTGAAGGTGTTATATTTTATTTTTTGCATTTTTTGAAATTTTCAAATGTAGAAATTTGCTTGTAATAATCTTAAATTACAGTAATTTTTTGATAAAACTTCAAAATTGAGTATTTTGCTCTTATTAGACATCAATTTTTTCATTTTTCAAAAAAATACGATATATATTTTTTAGAGGTTAGACTTCCCTTTTTGCAGTTTTGCAAAAAAATGTAAAAATAATCGATATTGGCATGTGATTGTTTTCAATTACGGAGTTTTTTTTTTTGAGTAAAACAGGAAAATTAAGTATTTTTCTCATTATACACATGAATTTTGATATTTTTTCCAAAAAATATGATAATATATATTTTTTTAAAAGTGTAAGACAACATTTTCTGCATTTCTGCGATTTTTTGGGAAAACGTTAGAAATGCGCATGTGTTAGCTTTCAGTTACAGAGTTTTTTTTTTAGGAAAACATGAAAATTAAATATATGGATCATTTTAGACATCATTTTTGTCATTTTTAGAAAATATTATAATTTTTTACAGTGTTTGACTTAACATTTTCAATTTTTCGACATTTTTTTAGAAAACAGAAATGTTCTTGTGTTAGTCTTCAAGTACTCGGTTTTTTTAGGAAAACATCAAAACTGAATATTTTCCTCATCTAATACATCAAATTTTGCATTTTTAGAAAAATAACATAATTAATTTTTTTCAAGACGTGAGTCTTCAGTTCATGCGGTTTTGCAGAAATATTGAAAATATAATAGAAATTTGCATGTGTTCGTGTTCAATTATGGAGTTATTTATAAGAAAACATGCAAATTAAGTATTTTTGCTCGTTTCAAACTCAATTTGTGCATTGTTTGAAAAATATGATAAAAGTTTTTTTTAGAAAGATGTTAGTCTTCATATTTTGAATATTATGAATTTTTAAAAAAAAAAAAAATGGAAACTACCTTGTGCTAGTCTTCAATTACGGAATTGTTTTTAGGAAAACATGAAAATCTGTATTTGTTTCATTTTAGACATCAATTTTGGAATTTTTTAGGAAAATATGATAGTTGATTTTTTTGAAGATGTCAAGACTTCTTATCATTTTTGTAATTTTTTTGAATAATATAGAAATTTGCATGTGTTAGTTTTTAATTACGGAGTTTTTTTTTAAGAAGACATAATTTTTTTGTATTTTGCTCGTTTTAGATATCAATTTTTCTATTTTTAGAACATATTATTTTGCAGGTCTTAGACTTACTTTTTACATTTTTGCAAATTGTTTGCAAAAAATAGAAATTTGCATGTCTTCAATTACGGTGTTTATTTGAAACAAACGAACATTGAATATTACATTGGAAGTTTTAGACATCAATTTTAGATTTTTTTTAGGTGTTCAAATTCACTTTTGGTATTTTTGAAATAAAATTTGGAAAAATAAACATTTTCATGTGTTAGTCTATAATTAAGGATTTTTTTTGGGAAAACAAATAACATTAAGTATTTTACTTGTTTTAGACATCAATCTTTGATTTTTTTTATAAAAACATGACAATTATTTCCTAAGGTGTTAGACTTTACTTTTTGCATTTTGCGAATGTTTTTAAAAATATATAATTTTCCTTGTGTTAATCTTCAATTAAAGAGTTTTTTTAAAAAAACCTGAAAACTAAGTATTTTGCTTGTTTTAAACATGAATTAATGCATTTTTTAAAATATAATATAAATATTATTTTTTGAAGGGACTTCACTTTTTGCATATTTCGAAATTTTAGATAGTGGAAATTTGCTTGTAACCATTTTGAATTCTAGAGTATTTTTTTAGGAAAACCAAAAAACAGAGTATTTTCTCATATTAGACATCAATTTTGACATTTTTTCGAAATACACGATAATTGATTTTTTCTGAAGCTGTTAGACTTCACTTTTTTATAGTTTTGGAAAATATTTGAAAAATTAATACAAATTTGCAGGTGTTTGTGTTCAATTACGGAGTTATTGTAAGAAAATGTTAAAATTAAGTGTTTTGCTTATTTTGGACATCAATTTGTGCATTGTTTAAAAAATATTATAAATTTAATTTTTCGAAGGTGTCTTCACTTTTCTTATTTTTTTGAAGTTTTTTTAAAAATTGAAATTTATTTGTATTAGTCTTCAGTTACAAGATTTTTTTTAGGAAAACATGAATATAATGATTTTACACATTTTAGAGGTCAATTTACGAGTTTCATAGCAAAATTTGTTAATTCATATTTTGAAGATTTTCGACTTCACGTATTGCGTTTTTTCTATTTTGTTTTGGAAAAAATTAGAAATGTGCATGTGTTAGTCTTCAATTACAGAGTTTTATTAGGAAAACATGAAAATTAAGTATTTGGCTCGTTTTAGACAACAATTTTCGCATTTTTTTTAATATAATTAATATTTTTCACGTGTTACTCTTAACTTTTCCAATTTTACGACATATTTAAAAAAAAACATTGCTTATGGTAATCTTTAATTAAGGATTTTTTTGATGAAAACATGAAAACTGAGTATTTTTCTCGATTTAGACATCAATTTTGACATTTTTTAGAATAATATCATAATTATTTTTCTGAAGATGTTAGACTATACTTTTTGCAATTTAGTAAGACATTGAAAAAAAAAATAGAAATTTGCATGTGTTAGTCTTGAATTACGGAGTTTTTTTTTAGAAAAGCACGAAAATTTTGTATTTCGCTCATTTTAGACATTAGTTTTGACTTTTTTTGAAAAATATTATAATTAATTTTTTCCCAAGTATTAGACTTCAATATTTGACATTTTTGCATTTCTTTTAAAATAATCAAAATTTGTATGTGCTTGTCTTCAATTACGCAGTTTTCTTTTATCAAAATCGGAAAATTATTTATTTTCTCATTTTAGATATCAATATTGGCATTTCCTAGAAAAATCTGACAATAGATTTCTTGAAAGTATAAAACAACATTTTTTTTTGCATTTTTGAGAATTTAATGGAAAAAATAGAAATTGAATGTGTTAGTCTTCAGTGACGGAGTTTTTGAAGCGAATCGGGGCACCGGATCCCCACACAACGGAATGGGAGATGCGGTGTCATTCCCGTAATCCAGGATCGCGCAGTCGATTCGATCATCGAACTCTGTGCAATATCCAATATTACAAGTCATACCTTTGTGCTTGCGTTCCGGCAATGCATGTGTCCCACACCCACATGACTCGACACCTTCGAACAAGTACTATTTTTCTTTTTTGTCGAACCGAGACAATTTCGGTCTAACTCCAACCTCTCATTCGTTGATCACAACTGAGAGTCACACGTGTAACTCCTCTACTCATATCCACGTGAGTTGTCGTTTGTACATTACGTACGTGACTGCCTAGACGACACGAAGGTAAACTTGCTTAATCAATCCTTTGATCTCTGATGGAGAAAAATAGATTTTCTCCTTCTTCTCTCTCTTTGGTGTTCACGTTCTCTAGAACATTCCCAGAAAGTTGCCTTATTTAGTTACACTTGATAGAATGAACTTAGACAAGATTGGATTAGTTGGAGAAAGAGAAACATCATATATAACGCATAGCATGTTCCGTTCGAATAGAATGAGTTCTGTCTCTAAGTTAACCTTGCGCAATCATATTGCATAAAAACTCGTATGCTTCTGTTCGAACGGATAAACAATTCCTTTCGAACGAAAAATCTCCTGGGACTCAGTTGTGCATAATCTTATACATTCTATCATTCACACGAACGCGTACGTTCGGTTATCCTTATATGTACATTTTACACGTTGGTCCTAAACTGTTTTTCCATCAGTTTTTTTAGTAAGACGTGAAAATTAATTATTTTGCTTGCTTTGGACGTCATTTTTTTTTTCATTTTTTTAAAAAAATTATATAATTTTAATTTTTAATGTGTAAGTCTTTCTTTTTTGAATTTTATTTTATTTTTTGAAAAAATAAATGTGCTTGCGTAAGTCTTCAATTATGGTTTTTTTTAGAAGAACATGAAAATTGAGTAATTTGATCGTTTTAGACATTAATTGTGAAATTTTTGTAAAAAATACTTTATCTTTTTTGAAGGATTTAGACTCCACTTCTTGCATATTTGCAAAAAAAATTAAACAAATAAAAATTTGCATGTGTTTGTCTTCAATTACGGATTTTTTTAAGAAAACATGAAAATTAAGTATTTTGCTTATTTTAGACATCAATATTGATATTTTCAATTAATATATTTAATTTATTTTTTGATTGTGTAAAACAACATTTTTGCATTTTTAATAACTATAAAGACCTATATTAAAACTACGCCTAGTACCTCATAGCAGAATGGTCATGTATAGACCATTAATTTGGTGGGAACCGATCCGCTGCACCCCACACAGTAGAATGAGGGGTGCGGTACGTTCCCGAACCACAAGATTTCGCCATCGATTAGGGCATACTAATATGGAAGAATATACAACCCATATCGTGATGGCCGGTAGGGTTGAAGAGTTTCTTCCACCGCGCTTTCGACTCCATGCTCTTCTCGTGCGTTCTACGCCCACATGACTCGACACTGTCCTTTTGTAGAACCGAAATTATTTCGTCCGAACCCTAATTCTCACTTTGATCACAAACGAGAATCACAAGTGTGATTCTCTACCCGTATCAACCTTGAGTTGTCGTCTATCGGTTACACATGTACCTCCATAGTCGATCCGTGTATAAACTTGCTTAATATCGTATGATAATCTCTACTGGAGAAAAACTCTTTTTCTCGCTTTCTCTCTTTCTTGGTCACACCCTTTAGAATGATTTCCAGAAAGTTGCATATCTAGGTGAGTGAAGAACATCATATATATAGTATTTAGAATAAGGATGGGCCAAGGGATGCATAACCATTATGCAGTTTCAGAAGCCCTTCCGTTCGAACAAACAGACACTTCCGTTCTAACGCAAGGCTCGCTGGATTTATGTATACAACCTTATTGTACATTCAATCCAAACAAGAGTCCTTCCGTTCGAACGGAGATACTCGTCCGTTCGAACATAATGTTCGTTGAATCTCGTGTACAATCTCATTGTACACTCAACCCTTCCCACGAACGTGTATGCTCGTTTATCCTTATATTTACGTTTTTCCGTTGATCCAAAACTCTAATTTCTTCATTATTGTCTCGGAGTAAGCGAAAACACGGTGAAGAAAATTTACTCTTTTGTATGCAAATATTTAATAAGAAGCTTCTTGCAATTAGATCTTGCACGGAATAAAAGTTACCTTCATTGTATTTAATGCGTCCATGAAAAATATAATTAAGAGTGGGGTAGGAATATGGGTGAGATATTGCAGCATAGGAAGTTGTCTTGGCCACACCTTAATATTCGGCATGCATGGATGCGTCAGTTACTTCTTAGCCGGTTGAGAGAGAAGAGGTGACGTCGTATTCTTGTTCATTCGTGACTGTCGTCTTATTTTCTCGCGTAGTATTTGCCAAGAGAGCTTGAGAGGAAATCGAGGAGTGGTTCACCTGAGGGTTGTTCAAGAATGTTTTCTCCTCAGAGAGAAGATGGTCGTGCATATGTGAAAGAGTTAGAGATTTGGCCGATTTAGTAATGCGGATAAAAGTTCTTCTTATTCGGAGCCGAGTCAAGATGAGCAAAGATGTGATGGCATCCAACAGGGAAAACCATAGAAGACATAAGTGATCAACGTGCCCTTTGATTTTGCGGTATAAATCACTATAGGTCCGTGCATGTTTCTTGAGAGTGACAAAATTTTAGTGCGTGTCTAGAAGATATGTTCATGTGGATATTTCTACAAGCAGTGTTTTAAAGAACGGCGCTATAGCGATTTTTGCGGTCAAGGATGGAACTACGGGGCTAGCGGGTCACCCCTCCCCCAATGAAATCGCAAAAGTCATGTATATACATGCGTATATTGAGATGTATATGGAGAAATTCAGCCATGGAAAAAGAAAAAATGGAAAAAATTGGGAGATGAGAGAGAATTTGTCTGAATGAGGTCAAATAATTTCTAGATTGTAAATAATGTTGAGATAATGTTGGAGGTTGACAATGATGAGATAATGTTGATCGAGTTACTTATTTTTCTCTCTGAAATCTGGGTTGGTACCGTCATTCGAACTGATATTGGGTCTTCATTTACATACTGGTATTGTTGCTTGACTTAATGAATTTGTTCTCTTTGGTATTAAAATTAATGCTTTAATATTTTATATAATAATATTATTAATATTTTGGGACAGGATAATTATGTTAAATTTGTGTATTTAAAATAGAAGTATCTAAAATATGTGTCTAAAATTAAGGGGGATGTCTATTAAATAAAATGATGTCTACTAAATAGATAAATGTATCTATTTGATACGGTGCATCTCTTGGAGACACTTAATTAGAACTATATATACTTTGTACTATAGCGAAATTGAAATAGAGAAAATAATAAAAAAGAAAGAGCTTTCTCTCTGTGACTTGGCGTGAATAAAAAAAGGAAGAAAAAAGGCAGAAGTGAATTGCTATCTCTCCGTTTCCTCTCTCTGTCCATCAATATCCATTGAATTATTTATTCATTGAGATATTGATCCCCAAACAAGTATCTCCCACTTTCTATTCCAATAAACAAATTTCAGTCCTAATTCCAACAAATTGGTATCAGAGCCGAGGTTTTTACGGTAGTTTGCGAGTGCTTGCGATAGTGAGTTTGTCGAAGTTTGGAGAAGGAGAAAACCATGACAGCCCAAGACGATGTTTTCGGGCTCCCACAAGTTTCGCAACTTATTTTCGATGGCGAAAATTACGATTATTGGAGTATTAAAACGAAGACACTTTTGATCGCGCAAGATTTATGGGAAATAGTAGAAGAGGGAGTGACTACGACAAAAGAAGCCGAAACTACCGAAGCGGGGAAACAAAATAAGAAGAAAGATGCAAAAGTCCTATACTTGATACAACAAGTAATTTCGGATAAATTATTCCCGAGAATAATTGGCGCTAAAACTTCGAAGGAAGCGTGGGAGATTTTGCAACAAGAATTTCAAGAAAACGAAAAAGTGAGAACGGTTAAACTCTTGACGCTTAAGAGAGAATTCCAAAACATGAAGATGAAGGAGAACGATACCCTCAAAGATTTTTTCTCCAATATTTTGGAAGTGGTAAACCAAATAAAATATTTTGGCGAAGAATTGACCGATAAATCGATTTGCGAAAAAATACTTATTAGTCATTCTTCAAAATACAACAACATGCCATCTATTATCGAAGAAACCAAAGATCTATCGATTCTTAGTGTGCACGACTTGATGAGTTCTTTAGAGAGGCACGAACAACGATTAAATCAAGACACCGAGCAATCTTTGGAGAGTACGTTCCAATCAAAACCTGCCGTAACCGAATCATCAAACCAAAATACGTTTAAGGGAGAATCATTTCGTGGTGGTCGAAATGGTAAAGGTCGAGGTCGAGGAAGATTTGGAAGAGGAGGAGGTAGAAGTAATTACCAAAATAACCAAGAGCGATGATGCGGTGCGTGCAAAAGTTCGACTCATGCCGAAAAAATATTGTTGGAACAAAGGGAAACCTCAATGCTACAATTGCAAGAAGTTCAGCCATATGAAAAATGATTGCCGAGTTAAAGCAAATGAACAAGCCAACTATACCGAAGAGAAATCGACAACGAAAATATTTTCCACGCGTGTCAAGCGGCCTTTGAGAAGAAGAATGATGTGTGGTACGTCGATAGAGGGTGTAGCAACCATATGACCGGAATCGAATCGGTCTTTAGCGAAATCGACAAGACGGCCACTACTCAAATTACCATGGAAAATGGTGTGATTGTTCGATCTAAAGGAAAATGAACGATTGCGATTGAGTCGAAGAAAGGTCGAATGTTCATTCGAGATGTGTTGTTTGTTCCGGAGTTGGCGCAAAATTTGTTAAGTGTTGGGCAATTGGTTGATAATGGACACACGGTCCATTTTGAAGGCGATTGATGCAAAATTTTTGAGAAGGTGAAAAATGGAAGTCAAGTAATAGCGAATATTAAAATGGAGAATGAAATATTCCTCTCACTCTAAAAGCATCGAAACTTGTCGCTTTGGCAGCTGGTGCGGAAGATGTGTTGTGGTTGTGGCATAAAAGGCTCGGTCATGTGAATTTTGGGAGTTTGAAGTTCTTGAGTAAGAAAAATATGGTCTACGGTTTACCGAATATAGAAGAGAATGATGAAGTGTGTGAGGCGTGTGCTCTCGGTAAAATACATCGAGAATCATTTCTGAAAGATAATGCATGGAGAGCGATAAAACAATTGGAGCTAGTGCATACCGATGTTTGTGGTCCGATGAAGACACCTTCACAAGGCGGTAACCGATATTTCATTATCTTCATAGACGATTACTCGAGAATGTGTTGGATTTATTTCATTAAACAAAAATCCGATTATCTTCAAAAAGTTTCAAAGGATGGTTGAGAGGCAAAGCGGATGCTTCATCAAGAAGTTACGAAGTGATCGAGGCGGCGAATACAACTCTTAAGAGTTCGACAATTTGTGTGAAGATATCGGATTGGAGAGACAATTGACTGTTGGATATACACCCGAGCAAAATGGTGTTGCCGAAAGAAAGAATCGGACAATCGTTGAGATGTCACGAGCGATGTTGAATGAGAAGGGGCTTTCGACTATTTTTTGGGTCGAGGCAGCGTACACCTCAGTTTATTTATTAAATCGATGTCCGACAAAAGCGGTGAAAGATAAAATGCCGTTTGAAGTATGGTCCGGTGGTAGAAAACCATCAGTCAATGACTTGCGAATTTTTGGATCTATTTGCTACGCGCATGTTCCGAAAGAGATGAGACACAAGCTTGAAGAAAAAGGAGAAAAGTGTGTCTTCATGGGTTATAGCTCACAATGAAAGGGTTATAGACTCTTTAGTTTGAAAAGAAATAAATTAATAACGAGCCGCGATGTGATTTTTAATGAAAAAGGCAAGTGGGATTGGAAAGGAAAAGGAGTTGACGATGTCCCCGTTGTTGTAGAAGAAAAACAATCCGAGCCGCGAGTTGAGAAAAATAATGATGAAGACGAAAGTGAAGAAGAAGAAGAAATACCGCAATCTCCTCCGACAAATATCGCGTCGAGTTCCTCAACACGAAAACCAACACCGGTAAAAATGAGAAGATTAAGTGATATTTATATGAATTGCAATTTTTGTGTCGTAGAACCGACATTCTTTCGAGCAAGTGGTTCAAGAGGAGGTTTGGAGAATAGCAATGGAAGAAGAAATTAAAATGATCGAGAAAAACGAAACGTAGGAGTTAGTCGAGAAACCGGACGAGAAAGGTATAATCGGCTAAAAGTGGATTTATAAGACGAAAACGTATCCGGATGGATCGGTTCAAAAATACAAGGCGAGATTGGTAGCAAAAGGATACTCTCAACAACCCGGTACCGACTATCAAGAGACGTTTGCGCCGGTGGCAAGACACGAGACGATTCGGTTGTTGATTGCATTAGCGCGGGCATAAAGGTTAGAAACTGTACCAACTTGATGTGAAATCTGTTTTTCTAAATGGCGTATTGAAAGAGGAGATGTACGTGGAGCAATCGTAAGGGTTTGTGATTGATGAAGACGACAACAAGGTGTACAAATTGAAGAAGGCTTTGTATGGACTGAAACAAGCATCCCATTCATGGTATAGCAATATCGATGCTTACTTCACCGAAAAAGGGTTTAAAAGGAGTCCGAGTGAACCAACCATTTACATCAAACAAGGCAAAACCGGTATGATTATCGTTTCTCTTTATGTCGATGATTTAATTGTTACCGGTAGTGATGAAAAAATGGTGCGAGAATTCAAGGAGGATATGTTGAAGAAATATGAGATTAATGATTTGGGATTACTTCATTATTTTTTGGGTATCGAGATTAATCAAAGAGAAGATGGAGTTTTTATTTCGCAAATGAAGTATGCCCAAAATATTCTCGCTAAATTTAAAATGGAGAATTGTAATTCGGTGACGATACCGATTTTGGTGAATGAAAAGATGATGAAAGAAGATGGTAGTGGTGATGCCGATGAATCGGTCTATAGAAGTCTAGTGGATAGTTTATTATACCTTGCCGTTACAAGACCCGACATTATGTATGGAGCGGGTTTGTTATCTCTGTTCATGAATAAGCCGAGCAAATTATATTTTGGAGTAGCGAAGGAATTATTGCGATACATACAAGGTACCAAAGATTTCAGACTTATGTATGAGAAGAATGAGAAAGCGAAAATAGAATTGGTTGGATTTTGTGATAGTGATTGGGCCGGTAGTGTGGATGACATGAGAAGCACATCTTGTTATGCATTTACCCTCGGATCGGGTATATTTTCATGGGCCTCGAAGAAGCAAGAATTAGTCGTGCTTTCAACGGCGGAGGCGGAATACGTGTCGGCAAATGAAGCCGCGAGACAAATCGAATGGTTGAGAAAAGTATTAGAAGACATGAGGGAGAAACAAGAAACCGCAACGGTTCTTTTTTGCGATAATCAATCAGCGATAGCCATGTCAAAAGATTCCGTCTTCCATAGTCAAACCAAGCATATCAAGCTACGACATCACTTTATTCGAGAAGTGGTTGGGGATGACGAACTTGTTGTCAAGCATGTCAAATCCGAAGATCAATTGGCGGACATTATCACTAAGCCGCTTCCAAGCGAAAAGTTCATTCGCTTTCGAGAAATTATGGGAATGACGAGTAAAAGCATTAAAGGGGTGTATTAAAATTAATGTTTTAATATTTTAAATAATAATATTATTGTTATAAATATGAATGTATGTTAAATATAATATGTTCAAGTGTGAAAAGCTTAGACACTAATGAAGATGTATGGATATGGAGAGATGTATGTTGGAGGTTTCACACTGGAGAGATGCACATTGGAGGTTTCACACTGGAGCGTTCACATTGATGAAAGGGTGTTGTGTTCCCTATATAATGATAGTTTGTGTGGTTCATTTGTACAGACAATTACAGTCCAATAATAAAGACTTTCTCTCTCTACTTTCTTGTGTTATTTTGCCTTCCGTTTATAACACGTTATCAGCACGATAGTCTCGAATAAAAAACGGAGGTGGAAGCACGATAGTTTCGAAATTTCGATCAAAGGTAAAATCTAAACAAAGCCGAAGCACGATTGTCTAAATATTTCGGATGAAAGTAAAACGGTCAAAAGGTATGAATAATTTTTATTACTATCGTGTTATATGTTTTTGTTATATAATTTTTCTGAGGAGATGAAAATAAAAAATAAAAAAATAATGCGTACTGTATCCACAAGTGGTCAAATATGATGTCGTTTAGATTTGGTGTAGTCGTATGCCATAGACCGATATAGACCATTAAAGATAAAATTTGGAGATTTCAATAAGATGTTCTGACCAATTGAAATTTGGAGACTTCAAGTCCAAAGATATATTATAATTATAATAGCCAGTGAATTCTTCTCGTGCCAATACTATAAAATATGTATATTGTGTGTGGCTGATTTTAAAAAAAAGGCATCAGTATACTCAAATTTTATTTATATAAATAAGGATATTGGCGAACTTTCATGTTCAGTATAAGACGTGAAGTCAAATTAATTTCGAGTTTACACGAAAGAACATGACGCTTGAGACTTAAGGTTCCCGTACTCGAATCAAGCTTTGGCATGGAATCTGTATCGTGACTCGTGAGATTCCGAGTCTGAGTCTGAATTGATTGTTGTTGCGTAATCTCACATAGTGAACGATCGGGAGCACACGAGATGGCAGTACGAATGTTTTGTGCGCAATGGACGCCATGAAGAATCCATGATCTAGTACTTGTCGCTGATGTTGATCTCAGGAGAAGATAAAGAAGATAAGCCGTTTCCCTTGTTTAATTGGATATGATTTGATATCCATACAAGGTGATATATTTAATTGGAGTCTCTAGTCCGAGGTTCCAAATTAAAACTAGAAGCAGCACACTTGGCATGAACACATTGATTAAATTATAAATTAATAAGATATTTCGAAGATTCATCTCCATTTTATCCTAACTAGAGAGGTGAGTATATGCAATAATACAACAGTTATGAAACGATTATGTCTGAGTTATGAGATGGATATATTTTAATTGAAGTATCCAACCATGCAGTGTTTTCTCTGTTTACGAGAAATAACAGCCATAATTTTGTAATTAAAGGCTACAATTTGTTTTTGTCCGAAATTATTTTCGTCTGAGTTAAGTAATTTATTTTTATGGTTGATATTAATTTTGTTATCCCATATTTTGATATTGTTATTCCTATCGATTGCACCTGAAGTTGCAATATTATGAAATAATAGGAGAATATAATTTCATGATTACGATGAGTATATTTGAGAAATAAATAAGTATCTTTGTGATATAATTTACAAAGTGTTCCGTATATATACGTGGACATAATTGAGAGAATCTTGTTTGAGCATCCATAATATGAATAGTGAAGATATATGTTTGGCCGATAGTGCGTCAACGCACACTATAGTTAGAAAAGCGAAATATTTTGCTAATATTACTCTAGAAGAGTTATTTTTTGGAAGAGCCATTATTTATATTGCTCCGAAATAGTAATTATGTAATAAATATCATTGCTTATTTTTGTGATATACATATGTATTGGTCGAATTGCAATCATGTTATTATGAACTTGGAGTTCATTATACAAAATATAAAATAGAAGCCATGATATGATGTGAAATAATTCATTAAGCATAGAATATGCTTGGCACGACGGTGACTAAATTAAGACTAACTATTGATCATTAAATACTCCCCAAATCTCATTATTACTTGTGAGTGGCTCGGAACCAAAGTATTCGGTTAAATTTTAGATGTGTAATAGATGTGCCGGCAGCACTATACACGATATAAAAATGAGTTAAAAATTGTTTGGCATATATATTGGGTTGATTTATTCCCCATAATTTGACATCTTGAACATTTGTTTGTTTGAACTAGAAGTTCCATTGATATGTATAAACTTGAAGTTTAAATGTATACGTAAACTAGAAGTTTACATTTAAGAAAGAAACAATAAAGTCAAATATGCATGTTGTGTGTATAATATCCGCGAAGGATTATATGTTATTTGTTATAACAAATAAAATTGAAAAACATGCTTGAATTTTTGTAAGCATTTGATGATAAACATACAAATCCTTGAAAGAGAGAAAATAAATAAATGAATAAGATGATCAAACATGAGTGAAATAACTCAAGATATAATATACCGTGGAAGTCCCGAAGAACTTCACTAGGTATACTCATGCCTACATTAGGGGGAGAGAAATAAAAACTGAAAAATTAAGAAATTATATGGAGTGCATCAACAAATTAGATCCTCGAATAAATAATAATGAACAAGGAGTTCATAGACTATTTATTTGCAATAAATTGCAAATGAATGATTTGATGCAAGAATTTTCAGTTTGAAATGCTCATATTTTTAGTAAATATCCTTTGATAATTTTAAGTTTGATATACGCCAGAAGCGTGATCGATCATGCGATTCCAACATTATAAATTCAAAAGAATAATAAAGAGCACGATAAAAAATTGGCATAATAGAAGTTGTTATTATTTCTAATGAAATATATTTTCTTTTTGGAAATTAATATTGAAATATTAGTTCGTAGAGGACATAAATAAATGTATAACCTTTGAAAAGGTTCAGGTAATTGAATATTGAAATGAAACTATAGTTATTGAAATATGGAATCGAAATATGAACTTACAATCGAAATATGAACTTACAATATGAAATATTGAAAAAGTTGGAATAATGAGATCTCAATATTTTGTCCCTACGTGAAAAATATGGAATCGAAATGAAACTATAGTTATTGAGATAATTGAATATGAACTTACAATTGATAAAGAAAAACGAGGATCTATGATAAAATCAATTGAAAAATATCGACAATACAATTATTGGCCATAATTGAAATTCACATAAGAAAATGAAGTTGATGGACCCGAAGTCCGAAAAACACCTTATCATGGTGATGAATTTTTATTTAAAATTAGTTTGAATGTCCATGAAGGACTCAAAATCTATCATGTATACATTATAATAGATTACTCATATTCTCATTTGATTATACTATAATAATAAAAATCCCCGAAGGATTTAGAATCCATGAAGCATATTATTTAATCTCTCGAGAGATATGCCTGAAGCATATTATATTAAATATCAAAGATCTTTGTATGCATTGGAGTAATCCGAGCATGTTGATATGATCATTTTGAAGGAAATACAGTTTCAGAATCAACCGTAAAAGTGTACACAAGGATAAACGAATGTAAGCGTACATTCGTGGTCATATCTTTCAGTAGGAAAATCCAATTTGAATGGTTCAAATTGGGTTAGATAGATAATAAGATTATCTATAACCTTCATATAGAAATATATTTCATATGAACGAAGTATTAGTGTCGTTTATATGAAATACCGAAAGGGTGCAACAGTTTGACATACAGTTAGTAAAACAGTCATAACTTTTGTATACGAACTCCAATTGGGCCGGGCCAAATTGGGTCGAGTAGATAATAAGATTATCTACAACTTTCGTGTTGGGTGATTTTCTGTCAGAGGAATTTACCAATTTCGTATGGACAGAATACTGGACAGATACATGCAACTTTCTGTGTGAAAGAGTGTATATTGGATATACATGTCTTTTGGCCAATCCTAATCCTATATGATATAAATAGGATTTTTCTCTCTCATCTGAGGTGGTTCATTCAGTTAATTAATTCAGAATATTCCAGAGAATTGTGAGACAACTTTCTAGTGAGAGAAAGGGTGTAAAGAGAGAGAAACCGTGAAAAGGTGTTTTCCGGTATAGAGAATCAATCAATCGAGCAAGTTCGCCGGTGCATCGTCTAGGCAGTTGTATCCGCGACCGACGTCTTACGAGTCAAGGTGGATACAAGTAGAGGAGCAACATCTGGGGCTCTTTCGGTTGTGATCGATTCGGAGGAACGAAATCTGCCGGAGACGGAAACGAGCGAATCGAGTAACGGGCTGTGGAAGCATGCGGGCATGGAACGCACGAAGACAACCCGAGGTGTGTCAAGATGGTGGGAGACGTGCGGTATGGGACGTATGGGCTAGTCACCAACGTGACACCGAAGGAAAAGAAGGATGAGAGCGATCAACCCGTCGTGCGTGATCAATTTCACGCTGGTAATCGTCTATCCTACTTTGCATCGTACCCTCGAAGTCATGGCGTGATCTTGGATTTAGGGAACCGGACCGGGCCTTCATATCCGCTGCGCGGGCCCGGGGATGGGTGAATTCCCAACAGTGGTATCAGAGCGATCGCCATCGATTCGAGGGTCGAATCATAGTCGTATATTCGATATACGCACGGGTTATCAAAGTTCGTACCCGTTTGCATGATGATAGATTTAGAGATTCAAATTTCGTTAAAAATCACAAGTAGAATTCACTAGAGATCAATCAAAAGTTGATTGAGAGTATCTCGGAATTATCGTGAAAAGGTTTCATGATTTATCGTTTCAGAAACGAGCGAAAACGGAAGAAACGGCAAAATCTGCAGAAAATTAAAATACGAAACAGTGAGTAAAACTAAGATAATTTTCAGTGGGAAACTCCAAATTGATTGGATCAAATTGGCGTAGTTAGATAATGAGATTATCTATGACTTTGATACAGACAGTTTTTTCATTTGAACGAATTATCAGTGTCGTTTTTAAGGAATACTGAAATGGTGCGACTGTTTGACATACAGAGACTAAAACGTCCTTATATGTCGCATCGAAACTCCAATTGAGTCCAATCCAATTGGGTTAGTTAGATGATAAGATTATCTAGAACGTTCGTTTACGTTCAAAGTCGGTTGGAACAATTTAATATTTTCGTTTCAACAGAATACTGAAAAGGTGTCTGTAGTTTTCTGGTTGAAAAGGTGTCTATTGGATATACTTACCTTTTCATTTGTCCGTATTTTAGTAAAACTGATATAACTTTCAGTAGGAAAATCCGATTTGAATGGTTCAAATTGGGTTAGTTCGATAATTAGATTATCTAAAACTTTCATGTTCTAATATATTTCATTTGAGCAAAGTATCAGTGTCGTTCTAATGAAATACCGAAAGGGTGCGACCGTTTGACATAAAGTCAGTAAAACGGCCGTAACTTTCGGGTCCTAATTCCAATTGGGCTGGGCCAAATTGGGTTGGAAAGATAATAAGATTATCTACAATTTTCGTGTTAGTTGATTTTCTGTCAGAGGAATTTACCATTTTCGTTCTGACAGATTACTGAAAGGGTGTATGCAGTTTTCTGTTTGAAAAGGTGTATATGAGATATATATACCTTTAGGCCTATCTTTATCTCTAATCAATTAATTCAATCATACTAGCATATTAGATAATTAATTATTTAGAATAATTAGTCTCCCTAAATAATTCATATGCATTTAGAAATCTTGTGATAGTGATATAATATGATTATATCACGAATTATTTAAACATGAATGTCATGATCCCTCATAATATTTAAGTCGTGAAAATGCCTTCCATATCATCAACCATCGAAATTGGTATCACAATATGTGTGTTTCTAGGCCTTCGTCATGCACACATGTTGATGGTATTAATGGGTGGCAAGCGTTAAATGGGGACTTACGTGTTTCTAGGCCTTCGTCATGCACGTGAGTAGTTCATTTGAACGATACGTTTGATATGGTTATGACTTAACCGTCCAAGCCAATCCGATTGGAGTTCGGGGCATAGTTATAATGCACACACGGAACTGGGATTGTATGTGATATGATCCATCACCGAAATTCTAAAAGGTTCGAGAGTCGCATATGATGCGATTGGATTATATCCTACCTAAATAAGCGAGAACCCACTCGATAGGCCTTCGTCACTTGTGGGAGGATTGTAAAATATGGATCTCGAGTGTTATGGACTTGGAGTCCCGTATCGGTATGAGGGTTATCGATTCGATAAAATAACACTATCATATAATTATCATATAAGCATATAGATTAAGTACGCACGGTTAGGAGCTTAATCTTCATCATCCGTTTAGAATTATGTTTTCAAGCAAACACCAAATATATATCGATGAGATCGATATGATAGATGGCTTTTGGGTCGGAATTACCGTAATTAACCTTCATAGTCAAAGAATAGTTCTTAGACTTAAAGGAACGTGTTGGACACGGAAACGGTAGATTCGGGGCTCGAGGCTTTGGCTTTAGAGAAAGCCGGATTCGATACACTTTAAGAAGGAATCGAACAATATTACGTGCCTTGTGGTGGCATGTGTAGACGCAAATTTCTCAAAATTGTTTTGAGAATTCGGGTGTATATGAAAATAAAACACAACGCTCATGAAATAGTTTCAAGAGCTAGATCGCGTTGAATTGTTCAATGCGGCTCAAAGAGTTGGTTAATTTTGAGACGCCTTATGGGTCTTTGATTAACACTCGTGTGTTGTTGGTACGAGAGTTGATCTTCGTGACCGAATGTCATATGCATTCGATAGATAAGTCGATCCCTGAATTGCATGAGATGCGATTTAAAATTGAATTGGAGATGCTCGGAGTATCCGAGGAATCCAATGTATATAGATGCGTGGATGTCCTTGAAATCAAAGGAGGGATCGAAAGAAATGTATGTCTAAAGGTATTTTGGGAAAATGTTTTCCAAACAGAAAGTTCGGACAAGGAGTTGTCCAAACTAATGACTCAAAGAACGGTGAAATCCGAGGAGGATTAAACCTAGAAGTTGATTGCTTCTTTTGGCGTTGCCGTCATGGCCATATAAATGAGATACACGTATCTAGATTCCATATGTTGGATCACTAGAATCAATCGAATTAGATTCAATTGGTTAAACGCGATACTTATTTATTAGGCAAAGACGACAAATTGCATCATTCTCCAAAGGTTGGAGAAAGATCCAACGAATTATTGGAAATTACATTTAAATGTAAATGTTCCGATCAGTTCGGAGGCAAGAGGAGGCTATCAGTATTTTGTTACGTTTATGGACGGTTAAAGTAGATATGAAAATATCTATTTAATGCGTACCGAAACGGAGATTTTGAAAGGTTCATAGAGTTTCAAAACGATATACGAAATCAACTAAGCAAGAAAATCAAAGCTTTTCGATAGGATCGAGAAGGCGAGTATTTGAGCTGAACTTTTCGATAGGATCGAAGAGACGATATTTGAGTTATGAATATTGATGATCATTTATGATTGTGGAATCGTTTCACGATTTCCTTTATTCGGAACATTAAAGATGTATTCGAAAAGAGAAAATGAACGCATGTTAAACATGGTTCGATAAATGATAAGTCAATAGGATCTCCCAAAAATGTTTTGGGGATACGCCCTTGAGACAACGGCACTAATGAATGGTTGCATATAAGATATGGACCATAAACCTTCTAATCGGTATAAAAGACGTCATATTAGATATGGATCGGAATGGTTCCGAAGTTGTCATTTGTACAGATTTGTGGATGTGAGTATATTTCGAAATTTGTTTCGGTTAAAATCAATCCCAAACCTGAAAATTGTTCGTTTATGACATATATCCTTAAGGAAACTAAAAGGTATTAGTTCTAACGTCCCGACGAAAATAAGATTTTCGTGGCTCGAAGAGATGCCTTCTTGGAGGAGGACATGATGCGCACAAGTTGGGAACTTGATGTCGCTTATCCCTATGCGGGCTAGTGGGAGTAGAATAAATCTCGAAAGAGTTCGAGATCTGAAAATGAACATTGTACCGATGAATATTGACACGACTTCATCAAGAGTTGATGAATACGAGTCGAACACACAAAGGAATTATTTGTAGATCAAGTAGGCTATATCATAAGCCGATAAATACAGATTTACCGTGGCTAATGATGATAGATCGAAATCATATGATGATTCAATATCCTACAGGGATGCTATGAAAGGTTGATTCCACATGACATGATGTCATGAATTCTGAGATTCGATCCGTGTAAAATTATCAAGTTTAGAACTTGATTTCATTACTTTCCGGGTTAGACCCGTGAAAAGACAATGGGTTTTCAAGATGAGAACCGACACGGATAGGAATACGCATATATGCAAAGCGAGGCTCGTAGGGAAGAGTTTCAAGAATTTCATAGTCGGACTATGAAGAAACGTTTTCGCATGTTGCCATGCTTTCACATTCTCGAAATTCTGCTTGACATGGTCGCGTATTATGACTATGTGATGTGGCAAAATGGATGTCAAAACCGAATTTCTTGACAGAAATTTTATGAAAGGATGTGTACTTGACACAACCTTATGGTTTTGTCGATTCATAAGAATCGGGGATAAGATATGCACGCTTTAACGATCCATATGATGGATTAGAGAAAGTTTCTCGGAATTGGAATATTCGTTTTGATGAAGTTATAAACTGCTATAACATTGTCGGAATGAATGGAAACTTTGTGTACACATGAAGGTTAGTGGGAGCCGCGTTATATTTCTTGTAACGACACAAAAATTTAGGCGAGACCGCTTATGAATTAAGCGTGAAGATCTATAGGATAGATCTAAGAAGTTCCTCGTTCTATACTATAGCACGTATATCGACATATTGTTGACAAAGGTTTTCAGCATATAACTCCTTGGCGGAGTTAAATACAGATGTCGAATGGCAGAAATTTTCTACGGCTCGATGTGAGACATCAAGCAGGGCGAAAATAAAAATATGATGCTTTACATTCGATGTGAGGATCTATTATATCTGTCATGATATGTATGTGGCTATATGTCGTATAGATGAAGCGTCTAATTCACCGTCAATAAAATCCAAGGAATCACACGAGTTTGAATGTAATGCGATTCCATGAGACTAACTCTTGTGAATGTATAATGGTTATACATATATATATACATAATGGTTATGTATATTTAAATTCATCGGGATTTGTATTGATAGCGGTGAATGTTTTCCTTGAATACTTTACAAAAGAATTCAGGATTTTATTTTATCTATAATGGTGTGGAGGACGTGTTGGTTATAAGGAGTTATAACAACGACAGTTTCCAAAGATTTAGCACGTCCAAATATGTAGCACGACTTTCGATCACAAAGTGTGTACATGATTTGATTAAACGAAAACATGGTTATGTGGAAAGGTTCCACATGACCAATAATGATTCTATTTACGGGGGCGAGTATATTGTGGTTATGAATCACAAAAGGAAGCGGTATGGATCAAGGATACATGACCAAACTCGAGTAGTCACGAGTTATCGGATTTATGGTTGTATATTGCATGACACGCAATAGTACAAGCCAAAAATGCCGAGGTCACAACCACTTCTAGCCAATACTCAGAAAATTTCATTGATCCATGAAATTTTATGAAATGATGTGATCGTAGGTATTGGAAATGTTCCAAACCTGATGTTGATTAACACTAACGGCAACGTGCGGACCCGTTTACAAAACCGCTCTCTCTAGTCGCGCGTGACTGTCATGCGATGACTATGGGTATGGAGATACCTAGAGGAGGAAGAAGAGAGTAGAGTGTAGTTATCTAATACGATAGTCCTCGCAGGTTGTGGGTATGGAGATATCCATAGGTAAACGTTGTATCACCCAAATACTTAATCCGTATGAATGCATCCCTTTTAAAAATTTTGTTTACTTAAATTTTCATGCATTCACCTTATATGAAAACTGTATGCGGGATTGTGTAATATGATTACATAAACCTTGATTTGAACTTGTGTGGACGTCGACATGGTTGAGGACCATGTGCAGCGAAACCGTCACACTTAAAGTTTCATTTCTAAACATCCCTAGTCGCGGGTCAGTTTGCTTAAGAGAGAAGCATTTCTATTACAAGGGAATAGACTGAACGCGTACACTAGTACGTTAGCCGAGGAGATGATTATGTTTTGCTAATCATAGGACAAAGGTGTTTGTCGAATCGGGAACGTAGATATATGTTAGGTGACATATATTGGATATGACCGAAGCCGCGAGACCATGACATGGTTTAGTTATTATAGATGGACTCGCGACGAGTAGGGTATTAGGTTCTTCATACTTGAGGGGACCATTGATTGCGTTACGTGCGTAACACAATGCTTTGATATGATCTTACGCTCACCGTAACAGGGAGTTAAAACGGTCATCATTGGGTATTGTCCGAAACACGGAATTCAATGTGAGTCTCCAAGATAGGAATTGTTTATTCCGAAAGGAAGAGATATCTCTTTGGCCACTCGATGAATTGATTAACGAAAACTGTGGCCACAGTCAATGATATTAACGGTTAATATCGATTGAAATTTGTTAACTCAATTCGGACTCGAGGAATAAGTATAGTTAATCAAAATATAAGGATGACTATAACCATGCCTTTTGATTAACGGATATCGCTAACAAGAGAACTAATGACCGCTATTCGAGATAGGCACAATGATCACAATCATTCTTCGTGTTAACATGGGTAGCCATGATGGAGTGACTAGATCCCGCTCATGGGCTTGTAGTGCTATGGAAACAGCCTACTGCCATCGTTAACCGAACCTACCTGGTCACACAACGAGTCGTACTAAGTCGGGCTTGATTATAAAATTGGCACATAAGATGTGCGTAGCTTGGTATTTGATACGCAAACTATATTCTCTAAAATCGTGCATATTGGATATGCATGAGTACCTTTTAGGTAGATCTGAAATTGAGTGGGAGACTGAAGGAAATACAGTTTCAGAATCAACCGTAAAAGTGTACACAAGGATAAACGAATGTAAGCGTACATTCGTGGTCATATCTTTCAGTAGGAAAATCCAATTTGAATGGTTCAAATTGGGTTGGATAGATAATAAGATTATCTATAACCTTCATATAGAAATATATTTCATATGAACGAAGTATTAGTGTCGTTTATATGAAATACCGAAAGGGTGCAACAGTTTGACATACAGTTAGTAAAACAGTCATAACTTTTGTATACGAACTCCAATTGGGCCGGCCCAAATTGGGTCGAGTAGATAATAAGATTATCTACAACTTTCGTGTTGGGTTATTTTCTGTCAGAGGAATTTACCAATTTCGTATGGACAGAATACTGGACAGATACATGCAACTTTCTGTGTGAAAGAGTGTATATTGGATATACATGTCTTTTGGCCAATCCTAATCCTATATGATATAAATAGGATTTTTCTCTCTCATCTGAGGTGGTTCATTCAGTTAATTAATTCAGAATATTCCAGAGAATTGTGAGACAACTTTCTAGAGAGAGAAAGGGTGTAAAGAGAGAGAAACCGTGAAAAGGTGTTTTCCGGTATAGAGAATCAATCAATCGAGCAAGTTCGCCGGTGCATCGTCTAGGCAGTTGTATCCGCGACCGACGTCTTACGAGTCAAGGTGGATACAAGTAGAGGAGCAACATCTGGGGCTCTTTCGGTTGTGATCGATTCGGAGGAACGAAATCTGTCGGAGACGGAAACGAGCGAATCGAGTAACGGGCTGTGGAAGCATGCGGGCATGGAACGCACGAAGACAACCCGAGGTGTGTCAAGATGGTGGGAGACGTGCGGTATGGGACGTACGGGCTAGTCACCAACGTGACACCGAAGGAAAAGAAGGATGAGAGCGATCAACCCGTCGTGCGTGATCAATTTCACGCTGGTAATCGTCTATCCTACTTTGCATCGTACCCTCGAAGTCATGGCGTGATCTTGGATTTAGGGAACCGGACCGGGCCTTCATATCCGCTGCGCGGGCCCGGGGATGGGTGAATTCCCAACACATTTTAATGTTGACGATAGACTATATGTCTATATCTATGATCAAATTGATAGATGCGAATTATCGCAAATACATTATATGTTGATTATGATTATTAGTACCCTTGAACAGGTTTAAAAGACAAGTTATGGAAATAATGATTATGTTATTATAAATATAAATATTTGTCATGGATTACAAATATGTTTAATATTTTTCAGAATGAATTTTTTTATATCGAGCAAATAAGTTTGTCAAATTGCTCGTTTTCAAAATATTTGTATCCATGAGGGGGAGAAAATGATACGTAATGCACTCTTTTTGTCCTTGGTCATGGTTTTGTCCCACTGGGTTTTCATGACAAGGTTTTTAATAAGGCATCTTATGTTGATAATAATATTGCACTCTTTTTCCTTCACCATGATTTTTGTCCCATGGGGTTTTTTCTGGTAAGGTTTTAACGAGGCAGATTTTTATGCGTACGAAATCAATACATTCAAGGGGGAGTGTTATAAATATGAATATATGTTAAATATAATATGTTCAAGTGTGAAAAGCTTAGACATTAAGAAAGATGTATGTATATGGAGAGATGTATGTTGGAGGTTTCACACTGGAGAGATGCACATTGGAGGTTTCACACTGGAGCGTTCACATTGATGAAAGGGTGTTGTGTTTCCTATATAATGATGGTTTGTGTGGTTCATTTGTACAGACAATTTTAAGTCCAATAATAAAGACTTTATCTCTCCACTTTCTTGTATTATTTTACCTTCCGTTTATAATAATTATTAATATTTTGGGGCAGGATAATTATGTTAAATGTGTGTATTTAAAATAAAAGTATCTAGAATATGTGTCTAAAATTAAGGGGGGTGTCTATTAAATAAAAATGTGTTTACTAGATAGATAAATGGGTCTGTTTGATAGGGTGTGTCTCTTGGAGACACTTAATTAGAACTATATATACTTTGTACTGTAGCTAAATTTAAATAGAGAAAATAATAAAAAAGAAAGAGCCTTCTCTCTGTGACTTGGCGTGAATAAAAAAAAGGAAGAAAAAAAGCAGAAGTGAATTGCTGTCCATCAATATCCATTGAATTATTTATTCATTGAGATATTGATCCCCAAACAAGTATTTCCTACTTTCTATTCCAATAAACAAATTTCAGTCCTAATTCCAACATTTGGTTGCCCAATTTGAAATTTGCTTTAGTCGATGATGAGATTCCTCAAAAATCAAATAGAGATAAGTAAGAACATCATTGATTGAAAGGAGAGGAATTATTGAGACCGACGAGGAAAATTCTAGTCTAAAGGAATAACAACTAAAAAGAATGAAGAAATGAAGAATTGCATTATAGAAACTCAGTGTCGAGTTTTTAAACAAAAAAACAATGATGGATTTGAATTCCGAGCTTTAGGATCGTTTAAAATTCAATTTTGAGTTTTTTATACCATATTACGGCCGGTGCAAATTCAGTTTACAAAAGACATGGAGGCGTGATTTGAAATTCTTTTAACTAGATAAAACCAAATAAATTATCTAAGTACATTGTCATCTACGTATAATACAAAATCTGAATTATAACTACCACAGTAATTGGATTACAATGTTTAGTTTTCATAACTAAACAAAATTAAACTACGAGTAAATTATAACTACTCCTAATTATAATAGGATTATTATCTGAAAAATAATATGAATACAGGTCCATTATAGCCAGTACCGGAACATGATCCAAACCGTTAACACACCTAATTTGTTGCGCAGAGTTCTTGTCCCGGCAAACAAAATCATGCATCTTTTGAAATTTTGAAAGTGTATTTGTAGTTATTATTTTTTGGAAGTTGCGTAATTATAAAATTTTCCCAATTAGAATATTGAATTGCATGCCCAACAACAAAGTAAATAAAATCAACATTTCAGAAACAAATTAAACGGTGTTGTGTTGTGTTGGATGCTTTTAATTTTGCGAAAATATTAGTATAAGATAGTATGTTAGGATATAGAGTTTCGTTGAGGGAATTCTAATTCTATTGTAATTGCAATTTTTTAAATGAAATCTAAATAGACGAGGGACTTGTGTGCCCTCTCTATTATTATTCAAAAAAAAAAAAAAATCAACATTTCAATTTTTGTCATTATAAAAATCGAAAGTACGCCAACAAAACAAATTAAACGGTGGACAAAAGAAGAACCTCTGCTACCTACTGCCCACACCTTCAATCTCCACCAATTGTCCTTAATTATCTCAATTAGTATTAAGTATAATATATTAATGAACTGGAATTCATGCTTGTCCAACCGTGCATGCATTTTTTTTTCCTGTTGTAGGCATTATTTGTGTGCATGCTATTTGATGTGACTAGACGTTTGTCTTTTTTATTTAATTTGTCTCTTGTTGATACAAACCGATGAGGACATTAACATGATTGGATAATTTCTTAGAATTAAGATGATTCAATCTTAGAAGTCTCTCTTATTTTGATTGGGTGGTTCAAGATCTGTACAGAATCAAATACTAAGATACAATGAATGCCCCAAAACCTAAAGACAGCACATAGACAACGGAGAAGTTCACGAGTTCTAATTAATTATTATTATTAGGAAACATATACTCGTCTTTCAGACGATATTTTATTTTACATATTTTTGCTAGCATTGGAAATCGAAGAAAATAAAACAAACAAAATTAGAATAATACAAAGTTACAAAAAAGTTGTAACATATGAGTTCATATTTCTTTGGCTGTGATCAAGATCCCTTCATTAATGATCCAGGTTTGTAAATCCATAATGCTCGTTCATTTGTTTTTTTTTATTTATCATGATTCACATGAGAGTACTGCAAGGTAATTATGCCTTGCCGTCAGGACTCAGAACAGCTGGATTCTGCCCCTATTTTTTTCTTCCACAAGTGCTACATACATCTTTACCTTTTGACAATGCTGTTTGTCAAAAATAAAATACAAATATCGAACATGAGGAGAAAGCCTCTTTTCGATTAATTCTATCGGAGTCAACTAATTGCTCTATCATGTACTCTCGATTTCTCGACTACTTATAGACACATCCTCCATTTCTTTTATCATCACTCAAAATAACTTACTGTTCTATTTCCTCTTCTCCCTTAGTTCTCAAATTGTCTATTCTCCGAATCTTAGAGCTCCTTAACCAATAATGACTTGTTCTTTCGCTAAAAGTATTATTGCACTACTTGTTCTTGTAACCTTTGTCAACTCGTCCTTCGCTAAGCCAAGAATTCTTGACCTTTGGATTCCTGATGAACCATCCCTGGAGTATCACTATGGAGGGGTTCTTCTAGAAAACATTCCTGTTAGCATCGTGTGGTACGGCTCCTTCTCCTGGCCTCAGAAATCCATCATCATCGATTTCATTCTCTCACTAACCTCTTCTCCATGGCAACAAAACCCTTCAGTTGCACAATGGTGGAACAAAATAGACCAGTTCTATTTATCAAAAGTCAATTGGAACAACGTCCAAACCCAAGTCACCTTAGGCAACCAGGCGGACGATTGGTATTCGATGGGCAAGGACCTATCCATGTGGCAAATTTCACAGCTCGCATCCAGTGCGGGTACTACAAAAGGTGGCATCACTCTCGTACTAACTGCAGAGGACGTGGTAGTTGAAGGATTTTGTTGGAGCCATTGCGGAACCCACGGTGTAGATTGGAGCACCATGTCGACGTTTATGTGGGTCGGCAACTCAAATAGTCAATGCCCTGGCCAATGTGCATGGCCCTTCCATCAACCAACCTACGGTCCACAAACACCACCACTCATACCCCCTAATGGTGATGTAGGAATGGATGGCATGATTATAAACGTCGCAAGCTTGTTAGCCGGAACGATAACAAATCCCTACGGTTATGGATATTTTCAAGGTCCTCAAGAGGCACCGTTGGAGGCATGCACGGCTTGTTCGGGCATTTTTGGTGCCGGTGGGTTTCCTGGATATCCAGGACAACTGCAGACGGATTGGAGCACAGGTGCGAGTTATAATGCAAATGGAGCAAACGAGAGGAAGTATTTGCTTCCTGCCATTATGGATCCTTTGATGTCTTCTTGCTCAACCTTGAATTAGGGTGATTATACATGAAATTGTATATATGTTGTTAAAGAGTTATGTTTATATTAAAACTGTTTAAACAAAGTCATGCTTATAGTTAGTTTATTCGATATGTTTTTTCAATGAAAGTGGCTATTATAGTTAGTTATGATTGTAAATAATCAAGTTGCAAAAAGCTCTTTTTCTGTATGTTTTATTTGTCTATGATAGTCAAATTGCCAGAAGTAAAAGCTTAGCTTGTTTGATCGCTCAATCCTGATCTTATTTACATGAGTAGTGATGTACATCCCCCTAGTACTCTCCCTCCAAAGAATGACGTGATATAATTTAATGGGGAGTTCTGTTATACATTCTTTCAAAAGGATATTTTGGATATTTAGAAATGTGTATCATAAATTATATTTTTTATATATATTTTTTCTTTCGTGAACAATTCAAATTTCATATTTAGCATATCATTTATTAATAAATACACTTGAAAAACTACTTTAAATACTCATTAATTGATAATTACACAAAATAACCTTGAAAATTAATGTATCATAAGCAAAAGGGATGTATGATAGAACTCCTCACTTTACAAATTAACACATAAACATATGATTTAAGGAGAAATCTATCATACATCCATTTTTTTCTTATTATACACCCTTTCATAATCGAATGGTTGAGATTAAAATTTGAAGTCAATCTAAGGATCATGATAAATTCATTCAATCTAGACTTTTCTTATCATACACCCTGTAGAAGGCAAAGATGTAATTTTCAATCCATTTGTCAAATACTTTTCAACTATGTTGCACGTCTACGGATACGGGTAGCGTATCTGATACGATACGATACGGCGATACGACAATTTTCAAAAAATCACGGATACGAATACGGCTATATAATTATTAGTTTAATATATTTATATTATACATAATTAATAAATTAGTAATAAATTAAATAATAAATTAATAATATTTTTAAATTAAATATTATGACAATAAATAATATGAACCAAACAATACAAGTATCATAAAATTATCATAAACTTGTTCTAAAAATATTTTAGAACTAATCTAGAAGTATTTTAGAAGTATCCTATATAATTTATTTAAAAATATTATGGGCCAAAATATATAATGGGCCGAAGTATCCTAAATGGAGTATCCCAGCCGTATCCTGGACGTATCTCCAGCCGTATCCTACCGTATCCCCGCCGTACCCGAAAAAAATAAATATTAAAATATTCGGATGCGCCACGTGGCGTATCCGATACGTATCCGAGCCGTATCGCACCCGTATCCGTATCGGATACGCGTATCCTTGTGATACTTCTGTATTTTTGAAGTATCCGCGTAACATAGCTTTTCAACCCCCTCTCTCTCGCTCTAGCCCTCTCTTTCTCTTCTCTCTCTCGCTCGACCCAGCCACTCTCGTTACATAATTCATACATAATTCAATTTCAATCCCAATTTCATACATAATTCAATTTCAATCCCAATTTCTTATCTAATTATTCAATTTCATCCCAAATTAAAATCAAAACCTAGATGAACTATTTGAGAAAGAAGCAATTACCCTTGATTTCGCGGATTGGAAGAGATGAAGACTCGAAGGACTCGGATTGGAAGAGATGAAGACTCGCGGATAGGACAATGGCTCGGATTTAGAAGAAGGACTTGAAGAACCGGTTTGAAGAAGGGCTCGGATCTAGCGTCGAGTCTAGAAGAAGAGGGTGGCGTCGAGATCTGGAGAAGAGGGTGGTGTCGAACAGATCTGGAGAAGAAATCGCGGGAAGAAGAGAAGAGGCTAGGGATGGATTTAAAAGATGAAGAATCCAGGGGCGTTGGGTTATAAAGCTATTTTCACCGGCGGTATAATTGCTCACCGCCGGTGAAACTGTGACGTTTTCACCGGCGGTATAAAAGCTCACCGCTGGTGAAACCTAGTTTTAGTGACGGTGTACATATTCGGTGGCGGTACTGCCGGTAAAAACGAACTTTCTGCGGGGGTTTTATTTTTCAGGGGCGGTACAGCCGGTGAAAGATTTATCAGTGGGGGTACCTCCGCTGATAAGTTTGCACCGCCACTGAAAAACCGTTTTCGAGTTGTGACTTCCGTCATGACGGAGTTAATCATTCAATCATGTCGGGATAACCACTCTGTTACAACGGAGCTTACTGTCTGTTACAATCTATCCTTATTTGTACATTGGATTCAAAATAATAATTCCTTCAGAGTGCACAATGCAGTTAAATAGACAAACATGATATAAATTGAAAAAAATCGAACAATCACGTGCCACACTCCTGTTGATGGTGTGCACATGGGATTGCACACTCATGTAGTGCATTAAGCCATCTCTATTATTATTATTATTATTATTTAAGAATCTATTTCATACTAGTAGGTTCAATTTTGTTTTTGTTCACACAGCTTTAATATTAAATGTTTCAAAAAGTAACGAAATGAAATTCTTTTTACCAATGAATACATAAATATACATAAATATTTTCTTAAACTCATAATTTTTTTTCGAATATTATTGTTATTTTCGTCTTGGGAATTTAAAATATGATATGATGTTATGTATAATTTATATAATTAAAATTTGATATGTCCCTTTTAACTATTTTCATTATTAAATATGATGTTATGTATAATTTGCGTTCTTTAGAACTAACAATAAATTATTAGTAATATATAAATAATGTTGTGGTGTGAATTCATATGTCATATGGTTCATTGTTTATAGACATGATATTACACAAATTATTTTCCACAACAATAATGATATAATATATGTTGTCATATATTTTAGTAAATATTGAAGTATACCTCCATTATTATTATATCGATGCACAAATATATGTATGACAAGGATCGGTACATGATAAAAGCCTAGCAAGTCTCGTGACTAAGACAACAAGTTGAGAGAGGGCAATCATTGATATTGAAGCTTTGCAACCTTCATTGTTGCTAGAAAAGTTTTTGAGCGTGGAAAAAATAATGATATTTCTCGTATGTTATTGGTATATTGATGATATTTTACGTTCAAATATTTTTTTTCTTGTGATCGGAAAGACAACATCTTATTATAATATCCAGTGACAGTGACATACTGGTCTCACGCAACCAAAAGTACAAGACATGTATGACTATTTGATAAAAAAATAAAGCCATATACAATGTTCTAACAACTCATGATTTTTATTCTTGATAATGTCACATTATATCACGGTGTCCGTGATTAATGATTAATTAGTAATTCAATTGATATTAACATCAAATTTATATGTAAAATGAATTAATGATTAATTAGATGTATTTTTGTTGGTACGTTGATATTAATAGTTAACTAGATTTTGTGTATTAATTGGGTTTCTAATTACCTTCACTAATTTTTCTTGAAATACGAATAGAGGATCGGAAAAAATAGTTGTGGAGACAGTAATATCCCCCCCCCCAAAAAAAAAAAAAAAATTAAATCATTTGGTCTCACAGAGTTGATAATGATATGCTTATTATTAT
Source organism: Luzula sylvatica (assembly GCA_946800325.1). Taxonomy (NCBI): domain Eukaryota; kingdom Viridiplantae; phylum Streptophyta; class Magnoliopsida; order Poales; family Juncaceae; genus Luzula; species Luzula sylvatica. Next base: position 53,898,388 of record OX326960.1, on the reverse strand, counting down.
TATTATCATCAAAAATTGTACTTCGTATGAAAATGCAAAACTTGATTATCATGATGGAAGCGAGTACATTATCCTCCTTAGTTTTTGAAATTTGTAATATGAACTATCAAATTACTGTAAAATCTTCATTAGTACTCAATTGCATAAATTACTTCGAATTTACAACGCAACACATTTTAAAGTGAGTTTCCACATGCCATAAGCCCTCGAGAAACCCATTGGTTGATTGTTTATTTCATTTTCCGATTTGGTTCTGCGGAATACAGATGACCTGTACAGTGGACAGCATCGAAAATCGCCTAACGGCCAGCAGTACCGGTTTCATCATGCATGGCATCTAATACTCAAGTCAATGCTTAATGCGTCTCCCAAGCGAACCGATTGGTACTGCCAGTTGGGCACCATGTATTGGTATACTAAACTTCACATGATAACTCTAGATCTATTATTTTATTTCACTTCTTAAACTTCGTTTAATATTGTATGCATGCGGCTGAGAATTTTGAATATGATAACTGAGACACCTAGCCAAAAGATGATAGCATAAAAATAGGTTTCGGCAATTTAATCATAAAAAAAAATGTTTGCTTTCTTCACTGAATTATTCATTATTCATTAATCAAATGAATCAAAAAATGTCATTAAATCATCCCATCAAAACGGAAATATTTGTCATCTAACATCCTATATACATTTCATTACAAATATTCTCGTTATCGTACACGAAACCTCAACTAATTCAAGGAGTAGGCGTGTAACAAAATCCCGTTGTCGGGTCCATGATTGCAGGTAGCATATATCTCCGTCCGTATGCTCCATTTGCATTATAACTCGCTCCGGTGTCTGAGCATGTGAGTAATTGTCCGGGGTAACCTGGAAATGCCCCCGCACCGTACACCCCTGCGCAAGCTGAGCTGGCCTCCAGTGGTGCTTCTTGAGGACCTTGGTAGCATCCATCACCTTGGGGATTAGTCGCTGTTCCAGCTAATAGAATTGCGAGGTTTAGCACTATACCTTCCATTCCGACATCGCCATTTGGGGGCAATAAAGGTGGGTCTTGTGGACCGTACTCTGGCTGGTGGAAAGGCCATGCACATTTGCCTGGACATTGACTAATTGGGTTGCCGACCCAGATAAATGTCGATTTTGTGTTTGGATTGTAACCGTGGACCCCGCATTGGTTCATGCCGAACCCTTCTACTAGCACGTCATCTGACGTGATGATCAGGGTTATGCCATTTTCCGGGCATTGGACGCTACTAGCCAGATCTGAAATTTGTGACATGGTCAGGTTTGGGCCCATGGACTGCAAGTTGTCTACTCGGTCGCCTAAAGTGACTTGGGTTTGTTGGTAGCCGTTTTCAATAGAGGGGTAAAATTGCACTAGTTTGCTCCACCATTGAGAAACCGAAGGGTTTTGCTGCGCCCATGGATTTGAGGTTAATGATTCGATGAAATCGGTAACGATGGATTTCTGGGTATCGGAGAATGGACCATACCATATAATGGAGATGGGGATGTTTCCGTGAAGAACTTCACCACCGTGACATGTGAGGAGCGGTTCCTCTGGTATCCAGAGATCCAGAATTCTAGGCCTAGCCCCAATGGAGAAGTTGACAAAGGCTAGAAGAATTATTAGTGCAAGAGTGCTCTTAGTAGAAGAGGAGGCCATAGTTATATATGGTTAGAGAACTTGATAAAGAGGAGAGTTGAGGAGATAAAACAGTTGATTGAGTGATGATGAAAGAATGGTGAGGATGTGGGATATAAATAGGCGAGAAATGAAAAGGCAGCTTGTGGGACTATATTATGTGAACCTTATTAAAAAAAAATGGAATTTGTGGCTTCCTCTGAGCTTCATTAGTTATCAGATTTGATCTAGATTGGAAGGGTCAGAAATTATCTTCTATTTTAGTATTTTATGAATATTTTAGTGCCAGCTTCCACTCTTCGAGCTGACATTTTATAAACTTACATATGCATCTTCTGCATGATCTAACCATTATTATGATGAGTCATCAGAAGAGAAATAATATCTTTTTGACTTTTCCAACTCTCTGAGTTCGAAATTAGATAAACTAACCTAAATTGATCAATTTCGTATTTTATTTATGAGTTCGAAATAATAATAAGAAAAATCAAACAACGAAAACTCAAAAAACAATAAATTATAAACTCAAACATCAAACTATCATTTTTGTAACTTGTGTCTATATGAACGGTAATGTTTTTAATATAAACAACTGGAAATTAAAAGCTTTCATTTTTAATTAACTTTGTTTGACTTTTGTTACACAAAATAGTTTAAATAGTAGACATGTTAGACAAATGTAGAAAACTTTACTTCTTAATACAGTCTGTTTTACGCCTTTTTGGTTTACACCTTTTTACATATTCATGTAAAATTGAAAAATGATGTATTAAACTGGCTTTAATATATCAACGAAGCAATGCTTCTTAAAATTCAAAAAAAAAAAATACAGTCTGTTTAACAGTATATATTGAGCTTCATAACGCGGAAGTTCCATTAAAATTCGAGTACACGTGAGAAGGGTCAATACAAGCCTCTCGCAAGCTTCCACGATAGATCTTCTTAGAAACGTCTGAGGTCAAAAAGTTCGATTTATGTACAGTAATTCTCTCTATCCTTTGTATGACGAGTCTCGTTCTTTCTCCTAGTGAATACTGTTGTTATATCTGTTGCCACAAAAAAATGTAGAAAATCAAGCAATGTGCACGTGTGGCGTCATTAGGCTCGTTTCACGGTTCATGTGTCTCCATTTGGGAGCAAAATAAGATGGTTAACAGCTAACACTGCAGCAAAATTAAGAAAGCTAGAGATAAACTAATATTGAATTGGTTTCAATGGAGATAATTAATTTATCACAATAATGAAAGAAACAGCTGTCATAGGATTGGAGCGAGCAGACCAAGTTCAGTTGATCAATATATAAAAAGGCGATTCGTGGACTTGATGGCTAAGCATTATTGCACACAGTTTTATTTTTCTAAAAACCATTCATGTAATTTGGTTTGCTTGATTAGTGCCAGTTGGTTAGGGCTTCGGCTGAGTTGTATATGTGAGTTCGAACTAATTTGTTTCTAGCGTGTCTTGAGGATGTCTCCCAACTAAATGAGAGTTTTTTTTTTTTTTTGTTAATTTTTGAAATAAAATAAAAAATTAAACATAACCTGGAGCACAAAACTTGCTCGTATGGTTCTTTATTTTATTGCAAAATATGAGTTCGGTTACATATTTCAGTTTCTAATTTATGATTAGAAATGAAGCTATAGTTTTGTTGTTACTTTTGGTTTACGGAATTCAAATATGAATTCAAAAAGAATTTCTAATAAGCAAAATTCTCTCTTATATTTCTAATAAACTCTTACGAGTATTTTGTATATTTCTGAATTGATATGAATTGTTAAACATCTAAGACATTTTTATAGACTCTCTAAATGTAGGATACAAGGTACTACAAAAACTTGCCTTAAAATTATTCCTAATATTACTTTCCTTAAAATAAAACTTCCCTAAAATTATTCCTAATATTACTTTCCTTAAAATAAAACTTCCCTAAATTATCAATCGTAAAAGAGTACATACAAGGACACACGAACGTACACGTTCGAAAAAACGGATAAAAGCACAATAAGATTGTGGAAATTTCGGCTCCAGTACATAGTCCGTCGTGACTGACCATATGATCCATCAGGACGGAGCTAGTGTACGAAGTCTGCAACCGTTGTGAACTTAGCCGATTTTCAGCATACATAGTAGTCCGTCATGACGGACCACAAGTTACGTCGTGAAGGACATGTCCGTTGTGACGGGCAATGTGTCCGTCGAGACGGAAGTATGTGTGAAAGTTCCAAGTGCTATTTGGCATTGGTCCGTGGTGACGAACCTTATGGTGCGTCACGACGGACCATGGCCGAAAGATGTTTTTGGCATGTTTTTGGTACGTACGGATTGGTATGTCCAATATGTGCCTTTTGGGTGTCCTTATCCTATGTCATATAAATAGGATGGTTCTCTCTCTTCAGGTTAGACAAGTCATTTGAAAGCACACCATCAATTGTCGAGAGAGTGCGAAGAAAGAGAGAAAGAGAAATAGGATGTTTCGCCGGTGCTTCGTCTAGGTAGTTGCACCCGCGACCGAGAGACTACGACTCACGGTGGATACGGATAAAGGAGTGCGCGCTTTGTGGCTCTTCGTTATTATCAAACCGGATACACGTTTATCATCAACGAAACGGTGGGAGACGTGTGGGCGTGGTGCTAGGATCGCTGCCGCAGACACACATGCAAGAACAACACACGGACACAAGTATTTTTACGTGAAAATCCAGAAGGGGAAAAACCACGGCCGCCGACGCTCAAACTCTTTTACTATACTGGAGAAAGAAAGAATACAACTTGGTGGAATGAATGAAAACTCTAGCCCAGCCCCTCTATTTATAGCTAAGCCCCAACCCAATATAAGGAAATAATACAAGGAAATAATCACTGCCTTAATTACCATTCAAATATGACAATAATAATATATGGAGAACTTTCTTATCTCCTCAACATATTCCTTTTCCCAATTTCCAGGATCCTCGGATTTCTATAAGTCTTCATACCATAACAATCTCCCACTTAGAGACTTCAGCATCAATTTTCATTTCTCCCGTCCGGAGTAGGACCTCCTTGAGCCCGGCGACAGCTCCCACGGCTTACGTGACCAGCCCCACTGAGGCGACGCACAACCTCAGCTTGTCGGTGGGGACTTCCTTGGTCAACATATCTGCAGCGTTCTTGGCACCTTGGATCTTCTCTAGCGATAAGACCCCGTCATTCACAAGTTCCCGGATGTAGTGATACTTCAGTTGGATCTGCTTGGTCCTCGAGTGGAACACCGGATTCTTCGCGAGACATAAGGCACTTTGACTGTCGGTGTAAAGTGTCTTGTATCCTTGTGCTTTCCCAATCTCCTTCAGAAAAGTCAAGAGCCATACCATCTCCTTTCCGGCCTCAGAGATTTTCCACATACTCAGCCTCCGTTGTCGATAGCGACACACATTTATGCAATCTCGACATCCAACTCACCGTCGTGCCTCCCATCGCGAAGACATAACCGGAAGTGCTCTTCCGACTATCCACATCTCCTCCTAGGTCAGCATCTACAATGCCTTGAAAAATCTTGCCACCTTTCTTGTAGCACAGTGACATGCTTGCGGTGCACTTCAAGTATCTCAGTAGCCACTTAATCGCCTCCCAGTGCTCGATGCCGGGGTTTGCAATGAACCGGCTCACGACTCTCACTGCATGGGAAATGTCGGGTCTCGTGCACACCATGACGTACATTAGGCTATCCACTGCCGATGAATACGACACGTTCTCCATCCTCTTCTTCTCCTCCGTGGTCTTTGGTGTCTGCGTCTTGGAGAGTATGAAATGTGCGCCGAGTGGGTTATTTCTCGTCTTGGCGTCATCTACTCGGAATCCCTCCAGCACCTTCTTATTGTATTTCTTTTGCGACACAGTGAGAGTACCCTTGCTTCGATTTTGAGTAATTCACATCCCGAGGATTTGGCTCGCCTCTCCTAAATCCTTCATTTCAAATTCTCCCGACAAATTCCTCTTGAGCTTATCGATCTCCCTCATGTTCGCAGCTGCAATGAGCATATCATCGACATACAAAAGCAATATAATGTATGTTTCTTCGCTGCTCTTGTAGTGGCAACAATTGTCGGTGTCACCCTTGCGGAAACCACGATCACACATTAACTTGTCGAACTTCTTGTACCACTGCATTGGAGCCTGCTTTAAACCGTACAAGGTTTTCTTAAGCCTGCACATCAGATCCTCCTTTCCCGGTATCTCGAATCCTTCAGGTTGCACCGTATAGATGTCCTCCTCCAAATCGCCATGAAGGAACGCCGTCTTGACATCCATTTGCTCGAGGTGCACATCCTCCGCTGCTACAATACTTAATACCGTGCGAATAGTCGTCAGCTTCACCACCGACGAGAATACCTCCGTGTAGTCGATTCCCTTCTTTTGAAGAAACCCTTTTGAAGGAAATACAGTTTCAGGATCAACCGTAAAAGTGTACACAAGGATAAACGAATGTAGGCGTACATTCGTGGTCATATCTTTCAGTAGGAAAATCCAATTTGAATGGTTCAAATTGGGTTAGATAGATAATAAGATTATCTACAACCTTCATGTAGAAATATATTTCATATGAACGAAGTATTAGTGTCGTTTCTATGAAATACCGAAAGGGTGCAACAGTATGACATACAGTTAGTAAAACAGTCATAACTTTTGCATACGAACTCCAATTGGGCCAGGCCAAATTGGGTCGTGTAGATAATAAGATTATCTACAACTGTTGTGTTGGTTGATTTCTGTAAGAGGAATTTACCAATTTCGTATTGACGGAATACTGGACAGATTCATGCAACTTTCTGTGTGAAAGAGTGTATATTGGATATACATGTCTTTTGGCCAATCATAATCCTATATGATATAAATAGGATGTTTCTCTCTCTTCAGTTATGTGAATTCATTCAGAATATTCAGAATATTCCAGAAATATTGAGAGACATATTTCTATTGAGTGAAATGGTGTAAAGAGAGAGAACCGAGAAAAATAGTTTTTTCGGAAAAGAGAATCAAACGATCAAGCAAGTTCGCCGGTGCATCGTCTAGGCAGGTGCATCCGCGACCGACGAACTCCGACTCACGGTGGATACAAGTTGAGGAGCGACACTTGTGGCTCTTTGATTGTGATCAACTCGAGGGAGAGAAAGAACGGTCAAAGACGGTGGAAGCGCTTGGACGTGGAACGCACGGAGACAACCGGAGGAGCGTCAAGACGGTGGGAGACGTGTGGTATGGGACGCACGTGCTAGTCACCAACGTTACACCGAAGGAAGAGAAGGATGCGAGCGATCAACCCGTCGTGCGTGATCAATTTCACGTTGATAATCGTCTATCCTACTTTGCATCGTACCCTCGAAGTCATGGCGTGATCTTGGATTTAGGGAACCGGACCGGGCCTTCATATCCGCTGCGTGGGCCCGGAGTCGGGCGAATTCCCAACAGTGGTATCAGAGCGATCGCCATCGATTCAAGGGTCGAATCATAGTCGTATATTCGATATACGCACGGGTTATCAAAGTTCGTACCCGTTTGCATGATGATAGATATAGAGATTCCAATTTCGTTAAAAATCACAAGTAGAATTCACTAGAGATCAATCTAAAGTTGATTGAGAGTATCTAGGAATTATCGTGAAAAGGTTTCATGATTTATCGTTTCAGAAACGAGCGAAAACGGAAGAAACGGCAAAATCTGCAGAAAATTAGAATACGAAACAGTGAGTAAAACTAAGCTAATTTTCAGTGGAAAACTCCAAATTGATTGGATAATATTTGCATAGTTCGATAATGAGATTATCTATGACTTTGATACGGAAAGTTTTTTCATTTGAACGAATTATCAGTGTCGTTTTTATGGAATACTGAAAGGGTGCAACTGTTTGACATACAGAGACTAAAACGTCCGTATGTGTCGTATCGAAACTCCAATTGAATTTAATCCAATTGGGTTAGTTAGATAATAAGATTATATAGAACTTTTGTTCACGTTCAAAGTCGGTTGGAACAATTTAATATTTTCGTTTCAACAGAATACTGAAAATGTGTCTGTAGTTTTCTGGTTGAAAATGTGTATTGGATATACTTACCTTTTCATTTGTCCGTATTTTACTAAAACTGGTATAACTTTCAGTAGGAAACTCCGATTTGAATGGTTCAATTTGGCTTAGTTAGATAATGAGATTATATAAAACTTACATGTTGTAATATATTTCATTTGAGCGAAGTATCAGTGTCGTTCTAATGAAATACCGAAAGGGTGCGACACTTTAACATAAAGTCAGTAAAACGGCCGTAACTTTCGGGTCCGAACTCCAATTGGGCTGGGCCAAATTGGGATAGAAAGATAATAAGATTATCTACAACTTTCGTGTTAGTTGATGTTCTGTCAGAGGAATTTACCATTTTCGTTCTGACAGATTACTGAAAGGGTGTATGCAGTTTTCTGTTTGAAAAGATGTATATGAGATATACATACCTTTAGGCCTATCTTTATCTCTAATCAATTAATTCTATCATACTAGCATATTAGATAATTAATTATTTAGAATAATTAGTCTCCCTAAATAAATCATATGCATTTTGAAAATCTTGTGATAGTGATATAATATGATTATGTCACGAATTATTAAACATGAATGTCATGATCCCTCATAATATTTAAGTCATGGAAATGCCTTCCATTTTCACAACCACTATGATCAGTACTACGTCTCACATGGGTTAAGGCCAAAGCCGACATGGGTTATTGTAGTCATCGACGGGGTGGCAAGCGTTAAATAGGGACTGATAAGGGTTAAGGTCAAAGCCGACTTATTAGTAGTTTATTTGAACGATACGCTGAGTATGGTTGTGACTTAACCATTCAAGCCAGTAAGGGTTGAGGCCAAAACCGACTTGATTGGAAGTTCGGGACATAGATAGGATGCACACACGGAACTGGGATTGTATATGATACGATCCATCACCGAAATCCTATAAAGGTTCAAGAGTCGCATTGGATGCGATTGGATATAATCCTACCTAAATAGCGAGATCCCACCCGTCTGCCAAAGCAACTTGTGGGAGGATCGTGATATATGGGTCTTGGGTGTTATGGACTTGGAGTCCCGTTTCGGTATGAGGGTTATCGATTCGATAAAATAACACTATCATATATATTCATCATATAAGCATATAGATTAAGTACGCACGGTTAGGAGTTAATCTTCATCATCCGTTTAGAATTATGTTTTCAAGCAACACCAAATATATCGATGAGATCGATATGATAGATGGCTTTTGGGCCGGAATTACCGTTATTAACCTTGATAGTCAAATAATAGTTCTTAGACTTAAAGGAACGTGTTGGACACGGAAATGGTAGATTCGGGGCTCGAGGCTTTGGCTTTAGAGAAAGCCGGGTTCGATAAACTTAAGAAGGAATCGAACAATATTACGTGCCTTGTGGTGGCATGTATAGACACAAATTTCTCAAAATTTTTTTTTTTTTTTTTTTTTTGAGAATTCGGGTGCATATGGAAGTAATACACAACGCTCATGAAATAGTTTCAAGAGCTAGAGCGCGTTGAATGGTTCGATGCGGCTCAAAGAGTAGGTTAATTTTGAGACGCCTTATGGGTCTTTGATTAACACTCGTGTGTTGATGGTACGAGATTTGATCTTCATGACCGAATATCGTATGCATTCGATAGATAAGTCGATCCCGAAATTGCATATGATGCGATGTAAATTTGAATAGGAGATGCTTGGAGTGTCCGGGGAATCCAAAGCATAGAGATGCGTGGATATCCTGTAATTCAAAGGCGGGATCGAAAGAAATGAATGTCTAAGGGTATTTTGGGAAAATGTTTTCCAAAACAGAAAGTTCGGACAAGGAGTTGTCCAATCTAATGACTCAAACAATGGTGAAATCCGAGGAGGATTAAACCAAGAGGTTGATTGCTTCTTTTGGCATTGCCGTCTTGCCATATAAACGAGATTCGCGTATCTAGATTCCATATGATGGATTGCTAGAATCATTCGAATTAGATTCGATTGATTAATGCGATACTTATTTATTAGGCAAGACGACAAAGGGCATCATTCTCCAAAGGTTGGAGAAAGATCCAACGAATTATTGGAACTTACATTCACATGTAGATGATCCGATAAGTTCCGAGGCAAGAGGAGGCTATCGGTATTTTGTTACGTTTATGGACGGTTAAAGTAAATATGGAAATATCTATTTAATGCGTACCGAAACGGAGATTTTTGAAAGGTTCATAGAGTTTCAACACGAAATACGAAATCAACTGAGCAAGAAAATCAAAGCTTTTCGATAGGATCGAGAAGGCGAAGATTTTGTTGAGTAATTCTAACCTAGAGGGGGGGTAAATTTGGCAATCTAACTTACACTTAGTTTAGATTTAAACCTAATTTACGGTGCGGAATAAATAATAATTTAGATGATAAAGATGATACCGTACAAACACTTTGACACAAGATGTTTGTTTACGAAGTTCGGTAGGTGGTTGCTTTGTAGCTTTAACTCACCCTTTACTCGCTTAATTGACCGACTCAATTATTTGCGAGTACCTACGTCTCCGGGAATGCCTTGTGCCTCTTTTTGGCTTTCGATTGAATTCCAACTCAACTCGATTACAAGGATTTGCCTAGATCGATTTACACGCTTCTATCGATCTATAGCTTAGGCTCTTTACACTTTGTTGCACTAGCCTATTACACTTTTTCACTAATCGAGCTACAACGTGATCGGTCACGTGAGTGGGATACGATTAGTGGAGAATATCGAAAGTAGATCAACGATCTAAAGAGGTTTCTCAAGCTATCAATGGATATAGATAATCACAGCTTAGGGTTTCTCTCTTTTTAGGTTTGAATGTTTGAAAATCAAGGAGTTGGGAGAGAGAGACCCATGAAGGATTCTATTTATACTCTCTATAGAAATCCTTCAGAAAACTTGCAGTGCGTTCGAACGCATTACAGTTCGTTCAGAACGCACTTGAAGTTTGCACTAGCCGTTTCAAAATAACGTGCAAGTACATCTTGGGTCCGTTCGAACGTACAATGTCCGTTCGTAACGGACTCAATTATACATAGCATTTTGCGTTCACAGGAACAACAGTCCGTTCAACGCACTTAAAAGTGGGTGAACGGATTCCAGGTTGTCCGTTCGAACGCACATGGATGTTCGTTCGAACGCACACATTCCTGTGACATTTTCCGTTCACAGGAAGGATTGTCCGTTCAACGCACTCAGAAGGTGTTTGAACGGATTCTAATTATCCGTTCGAACGGATATGATTCTTCGTTCGAACGCACACATCCCTGTGACACGTTTGATTCTAATCAAGCTTTTAAAGTTTTGATATTTAGCAAGTCCGTTCTGAACGGACTTTGAGTTCGTTCAGAACGCACTTCCTGCTTGACTGAACTCTTTGTTATTTTGAACATGATTTTACTTGAGTTCTACTAGGTTTGTACCTAAGGTTTATTTGTGGCGTATCCCACTCACGGAAGGCTTCAACATCTTGAGTCTTGATGTATTCCAATGGCCTTCCTTGTGTTCTTCTTTTCTTGTTTATGTTGAGACTTCATGTCCTGATTCTTGATGTAGTCCAATGAAGTCTTCCTTCACAAATCCTCCTTCATCTTCGTATCGTACCTATGTTATCCTGCACTTTTCTGAATGTATACATTAGTAATGACAGTGTTTTGAAATAATCAAACTATCAGGAAATTTGAACCAACAAACTCCCCCTTTTGATTAATTTCAAAACACTGTCGGTTTGGAGAGTTTCATCATTTAGTTGAGAACTTTCCGTACGATCGTTTCTCCCCCATTTTGAAAGAGATCAAAAGGGCCAAGGAGACTTCATCAACGGAAGGCTCCCCCTAAATGCGAGCTCCCCCTCAAAGAATGAATTGATGAATGTATGAGCTCGTAAATATGATCACATTCTTTTGTTTTGAATGATGACACTCTTTTCATTAATATGATGGATTTCGAATATACTTGTTTGACTTTCTTTTGAGCTTAATCATACGTAAACAAGTTTAGGGATACCTATAGTTTGTTTTGGTGATTTGATTTATATCCCAACTTGCGGATTCTTCTACGCAAAGTCTTCTACGTCTTGATCTTGTTTGAGATTTCGTGATTCTTCGACGTCTTCATCTTCTTCGCGATTCTTTAACGTCTTGATCTTCTTTGTTATTCTTCGACTTCTTGATCTTTGCTATTTTTGATTTATCTTCTCTTTTCATTTTGTACCTATCTCCTATAGTTTGTTTTGGTGATTTGATTTATATCCCAACTTGCGGATTCTTCTACGCAAAGTCTTCTACGTCTTGATCTTGTTTGAGATTTCGTGATTCTTCGACGTCTTCATCTTCTTCGCGATTCTTTAACGTCTTGATCTTCTTTGTTATTCTTCGACTTCTTGATCTTTGCTATTTTTGATTTATCTTCTCTTTTCATTTTGTACCTATCTCCTACACATTCATCTTGATAGATTTCGTTAGTAGTATCGACATTGTTTTTGAGATAATCAAACAACCGGAAATTTGAACCAACAAACTCCCCCTTTTGATTCATTTCAAAACAATGTCGATATGGAGAGATACATCGATTTCCGAGGATCTTTCCATTATGATTATCTTTTCTCCCCCGTTTTGAAACGGATCAAAAAGGGAACATGTCATGATAGCCATAATGGAGAGCTCCCCCTACACACAAGCTCCCCCTAAATCCTTGCATTTCGCAATTTATAGGCTTGTGTGTAGTTTGAACAATTCATATATTTTGATTTATTGGAATAAAAATGTGTGAAAATCCATTGAGAATGTAAAGCTAAGAGTCATACTCACACAATATATACGAAAATATTTCTTTTTCATAAAAAAAAATTTAGATTAACATCCATATAAGATAGAAAAATGCGATGCACATACATAAAGCAAGATACATTAACATAAACATGAACATATGCATAAGATACTAATATTTTGAAAATAAAAGGTTTTGACTCTAATGAGCTAAAAAACACTCTCTCCTTTCTAATCATCGCCGGGTGTGGTATCATCATCATGGGTTGCGTGGGCATAGAATAGGCGAACTACTTCGTGGTAGTACGGATATTGGAGATTGCACAATCCTTGGAGATGCCAATTGGTGATTCGAGGTTGCACGGACTCACGGAGTGAGATTGCTTCGGGCGGGAATTCGACGAAAAAGCATGCGCTCACCGCACGATTAGCGAAATCGGTTCGATACCTACGCGCTTTGGTGATGGATTCGTAGAGAAACGGATTTTCCGTGTTTTGAAACTCGAAGCGACGGGAACCGGTGGGCATTGGGCGCTTGTTTGCTCTTCTCGATGCCATGAAAAAGATTTTAGTGAAAATCTAAGGTTTGAAAAGATTTGGGGTGTTCCGTTATAACGCAGATGTTTTCATTAGAACGGAGTGTGCATGTCCGTTATAACGGATTGGTTAATCCGTTGTAACGGAACTATTCATTTAGCAGGTTTTTGGTTTAGTCTCTTCAGTTCCGTTGTAACGCAGTATCAGTCCATTCTAACGGACATGCTACTGTGATGACTTTTGAAGATTTGATTTTTCAAGGAGATTTGTGTTTTCAAAAATTCCAAAGATTTATAATCTATTTAAAATAGGTTTTATGGTTATGAAATCATATTTTTCGGAGAAAGTTAGTTTGAAAAATAGTATGATATGAGTATGCAAAGTTTAATGATAATCGATGTTTATTTATAATTATGAGATTATGATGAGATTGTGCAATAATAACTAACTACAATTATTGACTCATTTATAAAGTGATTATACCTTTGCTCCGGTCATGGCCCGAGAACCAAGCTTACAAAGAGAGTTCTTGATTGATTCCTAGAGTTCCTTTTAGCTCTATGGTAGCGATTTTAAGCGTTTATATATGATGAGCTCTTCGGCTTTTCTCTTTGTTTTTATGTGCCTATATGAATGTAAGACACCTTTCTCGGTCTTTTGTAAGTATGAAAGAAAAAAAAACTTATATGGAATTCATATTTGAAAATGAATCTAACATGAATTCTTTTACTCACACTCCCCCTCAATGGTTTACTCATGGTAGCTAGGAGAGGAAGCGAGTTTTTCACACATGATTTAGGTTCTTGGTGGTCCAACCCCATTTGAGGTGGAGGGACCCATAGTGTGTCTATCTTTACGCATCCATACGAATTTTGGAGTGGATTTTTGGTAGCGAAGATCACAACTTGTGGATATGTGTCCTATCTTACAACAATAATTGCAAAAGGCAATTGTAGGTTTGTTGATGGTTTCGGTACTCTTGACAAAGTAATTTGAGAGTTGGTTTGGTAGGGTTTTCGTTTGAGGTATCGGGTTGGTCGATTTGACAAAGTTGTTTTTCGGTTGAAACGGTTTGTGCGTATAATTGCGAGGTTTAAGAGCCCTTTGTAGATATGAACGGTTTGCGGGGTGATTTACCTCATAGAAATACCCATTTGATCCCCGTTGACATAGACGCTCGGGTTGTCCCAAATCGATGCGTTTATGGGATAATGGTTGGGTAAAGTGGTTATCCCTAGGATAGAACCGATTATTTTTAGGGTGTTCTCTTTTTACATTCTTACCGTAGTTTTGGTCACGGTATATGAATGCATTTCCCCGATTGTTTTGTTGGTTGTTCTCCCGTTTACCTTTTTGATCATTGGATTTTGTAGGACGGGGTTTATGACGGGTAGTCTTCTTAAATCCTAGACCCGTCTTATCATCGGATTTTTGTCCCTCCAAGACTTTGTCCAATGAAGGAGTGCTACGTGTAGGAGATACACATGTACTCTTCAAGGACTCGTTCATAAATTTTAAATTTTGAACTTCGACTTTTAGAGATGAGGTCTCTACTTTTAGGGCTTGACACTCGCATTTTGAAAATCCGTTTAATTCGGTTAATTGGGCTTTGTGCGAAGTTACCGATAATTCGAGTGAAGATACCTTATCCTTGAGAGCGAGTATCATGCTCTCATTTTCCTTCTCAATTTTTCTGAGCCGGGTCACTTCCCGAACTAGATCATCGTGTAATTCAAGCTCTAACGTATATTCCGATTCATTTGTTGAGCTTGAATCTCGATCCGATGTAATTGATTGAAATTCAAGATTTAGATTTACCTCATGACTTGAGTCATGCGAAGCATCACTTTTGGGAGTCGGTGAAAAGTGTGAGGTTGTTGCCGTGTTGTCACTTCGTTGATTTAGGCGCGCCTCGACATTTCGTAAGTGACTCAACAAATCGTCCGGCGTGAGGTCTTGCTTAGCCATCATAGCCTCCAACGTGATTCGAGGAGTTTCCCAACTCGATGGCATTGCTCGAATCATTTTACCTACAACTCGAGAGTTTGTTAGGGACTCTCCCCAAGAGGTGAATCCGTTTTTGATATGATTCATGCGTGTATGCATATCATCTACGGATTCACCTTCGATCATTCGGAAACTTTCAACTTGTTGATTGAGTCCCATTAATTTGGTTCTCTTCATTTGATCGTTTCCTTCGAATCTATCAAGGAGAGCACGCCACATTTGATTAGATGTGGTACTTCCGTCCACTAGTACGGATATTGACCCATCCATATGATTTAGAATTAACTTTTGGGCACACATGTCTAGCATCACATTTGCCTCGGTGGTGGGACACATCTTTAGTGTATCATTAGTTTCGGAGGTCTTTACCATTTTGACCTCGTACCCGCGTTCCACCACCGATTTTAAATCTTGGAGAATAAATACATTTGTCATGCATTTCTTCCAAAGGTTCCAATTTTTATCATCTAATTTTTTCGGGTATGTAATTTCCCTCCTAAAACCGTGTGTGGCCATAAACGAATACAAGTAGTCAATTACACAAAGAGACAGTCTGTATTCCTGCTCTGATACCAATTGTTGAGTAATTCTAACCTAGAGGGGGGGTAAATTTGGCAATCTAACTTACACTTAGTTTAGATTTAAACCTAATTTACGGTGCGGAATAAATAATAATTTAGATGATAAAGATGATACCGTACAAACACTTTGACACAAGATGTTTGTTTACGAAGTTCGGTAGGTGGTTGCTTTGTAGCTTTAACTCACCCTTTACTCGCTTAATTGACCGACTCAATTATTTGCGAGTACCTACGTCTCCGGGAATGCCTTGTGCCTCTTTTTGGCTTTCGATTGAATTCCAACTCAACTCGATTACAAGGATTTGCCTAGATCGATTTACACGCTTCTATCGATCTATAGCTTAGGCTCTTTACACTTTGTTGCACTAGCCTATTACACTTTTTCACTAATCGAGCTACAACGTGATCGGTCACGTGAGTGGGATACGATTAGTGGAGAATATCGAAAGTAGATCAACGATCTAAAGAGGTTTCTCAAGCTATCAATGGATATAGATAATCACAGCTTAGGGTTTCTCTCTTTTTAGGTTTGAATGTTTGAAAATCAAGGAGTTGGGAGAGAGAGACCCATGAAGGATTCTATTTATACTCTCTATAGAAATCCTTCAGAAAACTTGCAGTGCGTTCGAACGCATTACAGTTCGTTCAGAACGCACTTGAAGTTTGCACTAGCCGTTTCAAAATAACGTGCAAGTACATCTTGGGTCCGTTCGAACGTACAATGTCCGTTCGTAACGGACTCAATTATACATAGCATTTTGCGTTCACAGGAACAAGAGTCCGTTCAACGCACTTAAAAGTGGGTGAACGGATTCCAGGTTGTCCGTTCGAACGCACATGGATGTTCGTTCGAACGCACACATTCCTGTGACATTTTCCGTTCACAGGAAGGATTGTCCGTTCAACGCACTCAGAAGGTGTTTGAACGGATTCTAATTATCCGTTCGAACGGATATGATTCTTCGTTCGAACGCACACATCCCTGTGACACGTTTGATTCTAATCAAGCTTTTAAAGTTTTGATATTTAGCAAGTCCGTTCTGAACGGACTTTGAGTTCGTTCAGAACGCACTTCCTGCTTGACTGAACTCTTTGTTATTTTGAACATGATTTTACTTGAGTTCTACTAGGTTTGTACCTAAGGTTTATTTGTGGCGTATCCCACTCACGGAAGGCTTCAACATCTTGAGTCTTGATGTATTCCAATGGCCTTCCTTGTGTTCTTCTTTTCTTGTTTATGTTGAGACTTCATGTCCTGATTCTTGATGTAGTCCAATGAAGTCTTCCTTCACAAATCCTCCTTCATCTTCGTATCGTACCTATGTTATCCTGCACTTTTCTGAATGTATACATTAGTAATGACAGTGTTTTGAAATAATCAAACTATCAGGAAATTTGAACCAACAGATTTGAGTTAAACCTTTCGATAGGATCGAAGAGGCGATATTTGAGTTATGAATATTGATGATCATTTATGATTGTGGAATCGTTTCACGATTGTCTTCATTTGGAACATTGAGATGTGTCCGAAAAGAGAAAATGAACGCATGTTGGACATGGTTCGATAAATGATAAGCCAATAGGTTCTCCCAAAAATGTTTTGGGGATACACCTTGAGACAGCGGCACTAACGAATGGTTGCATATCAGATATGGACCATAAACCTTCTAATCGGTACAAAAGACGCCATATGAGATATGGATCGGAATGGTTCCGAAGTTGTCATTTGTACAGATTTGAGGATGTGGGTATATTTCGAAATTTGTTTCGGTTAAACTCAATCCCAAATCTGGAAATTGTTCGTTTATCCTTAAGGAAACTAAAGGGTATTAGTTCTAACGTCCCGACGAAAATGAGATTTTCGTGGCTCGAAGAGATGCCTTCTTGGAGGAGGACTAGATACGCACAAGTTTGGAACTTGGTGCCATTTATCTCTATGCGGGCTAGTGGGAGTAGAATAAATCTCGAAAGAGTTCGAGATTTGAAAATGAACATTGTATCGGTGAAAGTTGACATGGCTTCATCAAGAGTTGATGAACGCAAGTCGAACACACAAAGGAATTTTTCGTAGATCAAGTAGGCTATATCATAAGCCGGTAAATACGAATTTATCGTGGCTAATGATGATAGATCGAAATCATATGATGATTCGATATCCTACAAGGATGCTATGAAAAGTTGATTCCACATGACATGGTGTCATGAAATCTGAGATTCGATCCATGTAAATTATCAAGTTCAGAACTTGATTTCATTACTTTCTGGGTTACACCCGTGAAATGTGAGTGGGTTTTTCAAGATGAAGAACCTACATGGATAGGAATACACATATATGTAAAGCGAGGCTTTTTGCGAAGAGTTTCATGCAATTCATAATCGGACTATGAAGAAACGTTTTCGCATGTTGCCATGCTTTCCCATTCTCGAAATTCTGCTTGCCATAATCGCATATTATGACTATATGATGTGGCAAGATGGATGTCGAAACCGAATTTCTTAACAGAAATTTTATTAAAGGACGTGTACTTGACACAACCTTACAGTTTTGTCGATTCATAAGAATCGGAATAGGATATGCATGCTTTAACGATCCATATGATGGATTAAAGAATGCTTCTCGGAATTGGAATATTCGTTTTGACGAAGTTATAAACAGTTATAAAATTGTCGGAACGAATGGAAACTTTGTGTACACTTGAAGGTTAGTGGGAGCCACGTTATATTTCTTGTAACGACAAAGGATTTAGGCGAGACCGCTTATGAAATAAGCGTGAAGATCTATAGGATAGATCTAAGAAGTTCCTCGTTCTATGTTATAGCACATATATCGACATATTGTTGAAAATGGTTTTCAACATATTACTCCTTGGCGGAGTTAAATCGAAATGTCGACTGACAGAAATTCTCAACGGCTCGATGTGAGACATCAGGCAGCGCGAAAAGCAATAAAATGATGCCTTACATTTGATGTTAGGATCTATTATATCTGTCATGATATGTATGTGGCTATCTGTCATACAAATAAAGCGTCTAGTTCACCGTCAATAAAATCCATGGTAATCACATAAGTTTGAATGTAATTCGATTACATGAGACTAACTCTTGTGAAATGTATAATGGCTATATATTTATATACATAACGGTTATGTATATTTAAACCCATCGGGATTTGTATTGATAACGGTGAAGTTTATCCTTGAATACTTTGCGAAAGAATTCAGGATTTTATTTTATCTACAATGGTGTGGAGGACGTGTTGGTTATAAAAATTTATAACAATAACAGTTTCCGAATTAAGCACGTCCAAATATGTAGCACGACTTTCGATCACAAAGTGTGTACATGTTTTGCTTAAATGAAAACACGGTGATGTGGAAAGGTTCCACAAGACCAATAGTTTATGATTCTATTTACGGAGGCGAGTATATTGAGGTTATTAATCGCAAAAGGAAATGGTATGGATCAAGGATACATGACCAAACTCTAGCAGTCATGAGTTATCGGATTTATGGTTGTTTATGGCGTGAAACGCAATAATACAAGCCCAAAATGCCGAGGTCACAACCACTTCTAGCCAATACTCAGAAAATTTCATTTGATCCATGAAATTTTGTGAAAAGATGTGATCGTAGGTATTGGAAATGTTCCAATCCTGATGATGATTAACACTAGCGGGAACGTGCGGACCCGTTTACAAAACCGCTCTCTCTAGTCGCGCGTGACTGACATGCGATGACTATGGGTATGGAGATACCTAGAGGAGGAACAAGAGAGTAGAGTGTAGTTATCTAATACGATAGTCCTCGCAGGTTGTGGGTATGGAGATACCCATAGGTAAATGTTTCACCCAAATACTTAGTCCATATGAATGCATCCCTTTTAAAATTTGTGTTTACTTAAATTAATATGCATTCACCTTATATGAAAACTGTGTGCGGGTTGTGTAATATGATTGTTACATGAACCTTGATTTGAGCTTGTGTGGACGCCGGCATAATTGATGATTATGTGGAGCAAAACCGTCACACCTAAAGTTTCATTTCTAAACATCCCTAGTCGCGGGTCAGTTTGCTCAAGAGAGAAGCATTTCTATTACAAGGGAATAGACTGAACGCGTACACTAGTACGTTAGCCGAGGAGATGATTGTGTTTTGCTAATCATGGGGCAAAGTGCTTGTCGAATCGGGAACGTAGATATATGCTAGGTGACATATATTGGATATGACCAAAGCCGCGAGACCATGACATGGTTTAGTCATTATAGATGGACTCGCGACGAGTAGGGTGTTATGTTCTTTACACTTGAGGGGACCATTGATTGCGTTACGTGCGTAACACAATGCTTTGATATGACCTTACGTCTGCCGTAACAGGGGACTAAAATGGTCATCATTGGGTATTGTCCGAAACACGGAATTCAATGTGAGTCTCCAAGATAGGAATTGTTTATTCCGAAAGGAAGAGATATCTCTTAGGCCGCTCGATGAATTGATTAACGAAATCTCTGGCCAGAGTCAATGATATTAAAAGTTAATATCGATTGTAATTTGTTAACTCAATTCGGACTCGAGGAATAAGTATAGTTAATCAAAATATAAGGATGACTATCACCATGCCTTTTGATTAACGGATATCGCTAACAAGAGAACTAATGACCGCTATTCGAGATAGGCACAATGATCACAATTATTCTTCGTGTTAACATGGGTAGCCATGATGGAGTGACTAGATCCCGCTCATGGGCTTGTAGTGCTATGGAAACAGCCTACTGACATCGTTAACCGAACCTACCTGGTCACACAACGAGTCGTACTAAGTCGGGCTTGATTATAAAGTTGGCACATAAGATGTGCGTAGCTTGGTATTTGATACGCGAGCTATATTCTCTAAAATCGTGCATATTGGATATGCATGAGTACCTTTTAGGTAGATCTGAAATTGAGTGGGAGACTGAAGGAAATACAGTTTCAGGATCAACCGTAAAAGTGTACACAAGGATAAACGAATGTAGGCGTACATTCGTGGTCATATCTTTCAGTAGGAAAATCCAATTTGAATGGTTCAAATTGGGTTAGATAGATAATAAGATTATCTACAACCTTCATGTAGAAATATATTTCATATGAATGAAGTATCAATGTCGTTTCTATGAAATACCGAAAGGGTGCAACAGTATGACATACAGTTAGTAAAACAGTCATAACTTTTGCATACGAACTCCAATTGGGCCAGGTCAAATTGGGTCGTGTATATAATAAGATTATCTGCAACGTTCGTGTTGGTTGATTTTCTGTAAGAGGAATTTACCAATTTCGTATTGACGGAATACTGGACAGATTCATACAACTTTCTGTGTGAAAGAGTGTATATTGGATATACATGTCTTTTGGCCAATCCTAATCCTATATGATATAAATAGGATGTTTCTCTCTCTTCAGTTATGTGAATTCATTCAGAATATTCAGAATATTCCAGAAATATTGAGAGACATCTTTCTATTGAGTGAAAGGGTGTAAAGAGAGATAACCGAGAAAAACAGTTTTTTCGGAGAAGAGAATCAAACGATCAAGCAAGTTCGCCGGTGCATCGTCTAGGCAGGTGCATCCGCGACCGACGAACTCCGACTCACGGTGGATACAAGTAGAGGAGCGACACTTGTGGCTCTTCGATTGTGATCAGCTCGAGGGAGAGAAAGAACGGTCAAAGACGGTGGAAGCGCTTGGACGTGGAACGCACGGAGACAAACGGAGGAGCGTCAAGACGGTGGGAGACGTGAGGTATGGGACGCACGTGCTAGTCACCAATGTGACACCGACGGAAGAGAAGGATGCGAGCGATCAACCCGTCGTGCGTGATCAATTTCACGCTGGTAATCGTCTAATCTACTTTGCATCGTACCCTCGAAGTCATGGAGTGATCTTGGATTTAGGGAACCGGACCGGGGCTTTCATATCCGCTGTGCGGGCCCGGGGTCGGGCAAATTCCCAACACCTTTAACTACCAGCCTCGCCTTGTATCTTTTGCTGCCATCTGACTCGTCTTTCACTCGGTAGACCCATTTGTTTTACAGCGCCTTCTTGCCATCTGGCTACCGGGTCATTTCCCAAGTATGGTTCTTCCGGAGAGACGCAATCTTCTCTTTCATCGCGCGCTCCCACTTGACCGAATCACCTCCCTCTACCGCCTCTTGGTAGCCTTCTGGTTCACCCGCATTGGTTAGCAGCAAATGATGGAGTGTTGGTGAGTAACGGTCTGTTGGGTTAATTCTCCGGCTTGATCGTCTCAAAGTCGGAGTTTCTGGGCTTTCGTCTTGCGCCATTTCAGGCACGTCTTCATCCCCATTTTCAGTCACATCCTGGACTGAAAACTCGTCTTCCTCGGGCTCGCTCGACTCGTTAAAGGTTGCGTCTCTTGACCGAATTATTCTTCGACCTTCCTCGATCCAAAATCGATAACCGAAAAAAATCGATCCGTAACCAATAAACACACATCTTTGGGTCTTCGAATCTAGTTTGTCCCTCTTCTCTGCGTCAATATGGACATACGAAATGCTCCCAAAAATACACAAATGACCAAGTGAAATATTTTTTGCTCTCCATTTCTTTTCAGGTAGCTCGAGGTTGAGGGATTTCATCGGAGTACGGTTGATAAGGTATGCAACAGTACTAACCGCATCTGCCCAGAACATCTTCGGCAATCCCGCGTGCAATCGCATCGCCCTTGTCCGTTCATTTCGAGTTCGATTCATGCATTTTGTCACCTCGTTCTGCTGAGGTCGATTTGGAACTGTCCGAATCTGCTTGATCCCTTGTTTCGCGCAAAACTCTCTGAACTCTGCACCGTCGTACTCCCCTCCATTATATGACTTCCAGCATTTCAGCTTGAAGCCGGTCTCGGTCTCGACTTCTGCCTTTCACCTTTTGAACATATTAAACACGTCAGATTTGTGTTTAATAAAATAGATCCATACCTTCCTGGTTGAATCATCGATAAAGGTAATGTAGTATCGTTACCCCCCGATAGACTGGACCGGAACTGGTCCCCACACGTCGGTATGCACCAGGTCTAACTTCCCAATCTTGAGTTCTCGTCCGGCCTTCGAAAAATTAACCCGTCTTTGCTTGCCGAGCACGCAGTTCTCACAGAACCGGTTTGTACCGATTTTACCTTCGGTAATACACCCTTCGAAATCAACAGTTCTCACAGAGCCGATTGTGCCATAACATCGGACCCGTCGTTGATCCCAAAAACGTCAAACAATGTCCTCTATTATCGGTAAGATAGAGGGTTCCTGTCTTCGTATCTCTCGCTATCACCATGGCCCCCCTTACAATCTTCCACGACCCGTTCCCGAATACCGTTTTGTAGCCTTCACTATCCATCTGCCCGACGGATATCAAGCTCTTATTCAGACCGGGAATGTACCGAACTCCTCGCAAGATCCATCTAAATCCGTTGCTGGATTTTATCTGGACATCACCTATGTCCGATACGCTCAAAGCCTTTCCATCTGCTAGGTGAACCCTTCCTAAATCTCGTGTCTTGAAATTTAAGAACTTATCTTTCTCCAAGATCGAGTGGAAGGATGCGCCTGAGTCCAAAACCCAGGACTCAACGGGGCTATCGACACATAAGATGAGAGCGTCGTCTGTGTCTTGCTCGGTGACAACATTTGCAGAACTCGATTCCACCTTCTCCTTTCTCGGGGCTTTACAGTCTCGCTTCATGTGACCTTTCTTGCCACAATTCCGGCACTCCAACTCGCCACGTGGTCTTGACTTGATGCGTTCTCTCGACTTGGGTTGCCCACGGTTGTTGCTCCTCTGACCTTCACGGTCCCGACTCTCTAAATTGAACCCCGAACCCGAGGAACTCGAAGCTTCGCTCCGCTCCTTTCTCCGAATGTCGTCATTCAGGATGCGGTCTCGCACTTCCTCAAAAGTTAGATCCTCCTTAACGCCGATAACGTATGCCGTCGTCGTCCAGCTCTCCAGGAGAGGTGACAGTAGCATGAATGCCTTCATCTCATCACCAAGGTTAAATTTGAAAGAGTCCAATTGGTTTGAAATAACCTGAAAAGTATTTAGATGCTCCACAACAGATCTGCCCTCCGTCATTCACAGATTGAAAAGACGGCGCACCAGGTGCAGGTTATTTAGCGAAGATGGTTTCTCGTACATGTTGGATAGCTACTTCATGACCCGAAAGCCGTCGTCTCCTTCGCTATGTTGAACGCCACGTTCTTGGCCAGCGATAATTGGATATAGCTTAGCGCCTTACGGTTCATCTTCTTCCATTTGGCTTCGTCCGTGATACCTTCCGGCCTTGTCTCGAATTGTGCCTCTTCTAGGTCTTTCTGGCATAGCAACGATTTACTTGCATCTTCCAGTAACCGAAGTTTCGCCCATAGAACCGGCATACCGAAACCTTGTTCTCGTCCATCTCTCGTCTGCTCGAACCTTGACCTTCGCTCTGATACCATTTTGTTATGATCGCTGCCGCAGACACAATCGCAAGAACAACACACGGACACAAGTATTTTTACGTGGAAACTCCGAAGGGAAAAAATCACGGACGCCGAAGCTCAAACTCTTTTATTATACTGGAGAAAGAAAGAAAACAACTTGGTTGAATGAATGAAAACTCGAGCCTAGCCCCTCTATTTATAGCTAAGCCCCAACCCAATACAAGAAATTAATACAAGGAAATAATTATTGCCTTAATTACCATTTCAAACATGACAACAATAATATATGGAGAACTTTCTTATCTCCTCAACAGATTCCTTTTCCCAATTTCCTGGATCCTCGGATTTCTAGAAGTCTTCATACCATAACACGTGGGACTCATGGCTAGTCACCAGCGTGACAAGAAGAAAGAAGGACTTGTGACCAACTCGTCGTGTCTGACCAATTTCACACCGGTAATCATCTATCCTTCTAAGTATCGTGTCCTCAGAAACATGGCGAGATCTCGGATTTTGGGAACTGGACCGGGCCTTCATATCAGCTGCACGGGTCCGAGGTCGGATCGATTTCCATCAGCATGGCACACACATCATGATGCTTCCATGTATTCTGCTTCGCACGTCGATAGCGTCACTATTGACTGCTTTTTCGAATGCCATGTAAACGTTGTATCTCACATGTAAAACAAATAACCTGCTATGCTTTTTCGATCGTCAACATCTCCAAACCAATCACTGTCCGAGTAGCCCATATTCGTTCGTCCTCGAATAGTATAACCCGAGTGATTATGTACCTCGAATGTACCGAATAATCCTTTTTTTTATCACTTTCCAGTGTGAATACGTCGGTTCCTCCACGAATTGACTTACCACCCCAACACTATACGCAATGTCGGGCCTGGTACAAGTAAGATTCCACAAATTCCCAACCATACTTCGAAATTTGCTCGGATCAACTCTGTATCCTCCCTCAAATTTAGAGAGTTTCGCACCGGGCTCAATCGGTGTCGCCACTGGGTCGTTGTCCTCCATCTTGTACCTCTTCAGGATATCCTTCGCGTATGCCTCCTGTGATACAAAAATTCCTAACTCACCTTGTATAACCTCGAGAGCAAGGAAGTATTTCATCAGACACAAATATGTCATCTCGAACTCTTGCGTCATCGCTTCTTTGAGTTCCTTCATGATCTTCTCATTACTCCCCATGAAAATCAGATCATCAACATAGAGAGCAACAAACAACACGTCATTTTCCTTCTTCCTCACAAACAGTGCATGCTCGTATGGACATTGTACAAAACCAGTCTTCTCGAAGTATGTGTCGATTCGAGTATTCCATGCTCGAGATGACTGTTTGAGTCCGTACAGTGCCTTTCTCAACTTCAACACCTTTCCTTCTTTCCCGAATTTCACGTAGCCAGGTGTGTCACACACCAAAAATAAAAATAAAAAGGGTCCTGCAACCCGCCAGTATACAACTCGTATACCACAGGCTCTTATATGAAAACATCGCAAAACAAGATACTAAACTGATTCGAAAATAACAACACATACATATGCATACATTACGGAATTAAAATAATAATACAAAATTATTGCGGAAAGATAAAATATATTTATACGAAACTCAATATCGTTGGCCTTCTCACTCTCGAGGTACCCGCAACTCCCGATATTTGACCTTCGATACATGTACTAAAAATATGTAAATCGAAAAGATTAGTCACGGAAGGGACTAAGTGAGTGAAATCTCGTTAAAAATAGTTATAATAGAAATAAGTACTTTTCAAATGAATTCATAAAATAATCTCGTATAACTTCAAATCGTAACTTTTCTAAATATATCTCAAAATACTTGCCCCAGTTTTTCGAAATCGAAATCAAATCACTTACCTTCGTATCTA
Source organism: Luzula sylvatica (assembly GCA_946800325.1). Lineage (NCBI taxonomy): Eukaryota > Viridiplantae > Streptophyta > Magnoliopsida > Poales > Juncaceae > Luzula > Luzula sylvatica. The sequence continues at coordinate 53,872,409 of OX326960.1, read as the reverse complement.
AACATATACATACTAATATTTTTACCCGGGGTGAGGGCGCAAATAACTCTCGACTGAAGTGCCAACCCGCGCTGATAGCAAGTCATACACGGGTTGGAACAAATCCAAAAGCTCGGGAAGCGCGAATTCCCTAAAAAAATGAGCTGACGACAGTATATCCATACGCCACAGCTGTTGGGTATCGGCGTCACTACCGAGCCCCGCGCAGCGGATTGAGAGGCCCGGTCCGACCCGATCCTGAGGACCACGTCAACGACTCGACCGTACGAATCATGAAATGCAACTAAACCTATGAATATAACTCTTATATACATAGAAACATACCACGTGAAATTGATCACGGAGACGGGTTGTTCAGTTAGTTACTGCTTGCTTCGATTCCGGCGACACGCACGTCCCACGCCCGCGCGATTCGACACCAAATCCGAAGCTCCGATTATGTCGTATACAACCGGATTCTATCCGATTTGTCTCCGACCTTGCTCGTCCTTGCTCTCGATTGATCACAGTCGAAGATCTTAGTTTAGATCTCTCTACTCGTATCCACCTCGAGCTTTTCGTCTTTCGGTTGCGGTGAATTCCCCTAAAATTCACCACAATCTTGCTTAAATTTCCTCAACTTGTCACACAAGTTTTATCTCTTTTCTCCAAGCTCTAGATCTAGTTCTTAGCACAGAATAATGGCTTAGCAAGAGTGAGAGAGAGGTTACAAGAATATAAATATATTCTGTGATTAATGAGTATTAATGAGTATCAAAAACTGCTAATCCAGAATTCGGATCACAGTGCGTCATGACGCACCATATGGTGCATCACGGCGCACCAGTCACAATTACTGAATATAGCCGTTACACAGTGTATCGTCATGACGCACGATAACGTCCGTCATGACGCACCACCGTCATGACGCACAACTTGGTGCGTCGTGACGGTATACTCACAGATTGGCTTTCTCAGAATTACTCTACTGTGCGTCATGACGCACAATATGGTGCGTCATGACGCACCATGTAATTTCTGCCAGATTTGCATAATCTTATTATGCATCCAATCGTTCCGACGAACACGTATGTTTGTCTACACTCATTTGTACATTCAACTAGTTGATCTGTAACTGTATTTCCTTCAGTCTCCCACTCAGTTCAAGATCCAACTAAAGAAAGTACTAGCGTACATCTCATGTACACATAACCTCAGAGATTGAAATTTAAGCCCGAAATAAGACAGCTCTATGTGTGACCGCGTAGGTTCGTATCAAGCAATGGTAGTAAACTTATGCCCAAGTTTACGGGCTCATGAGAGGGATCTAGGAAGAAATCCATCATAGCTTTCCCACGTTGAAAACGAAAATGATTGTGATCATTTATACCCATCTCGAACGGTGGTGTTTAGTTCTCTTGTTCACGATATCCGTCAATCAAAAGGCACGGTAATAGTCATCCTTATAATTTGATTGACTAAACTTATTGTCTCGATACCGAATTGAATCAACAAACACAATCGATATTAACAATTTAATATCATTGACTCTGGCCAGAGATTTCGTTGATCAATTCATCGATAGGCCTAAGGGATATCTCTTTCTCTCGAAAGGAACAATTTCTATCTTGATGACTCACATCAAATTCCGTGTTTCAGATAATACCCGATCATAATCCCATGACCATCCTGTTACAGATGGTGGAAGATTATATCTAAGCATTATGTTACGCACGAAAAATGATCCATGATCATCTCAAGTGTGAAGAACTAAGACCCCATTCGTTACGATTCCATCTACAATGACTAAACCATGTCATGATATCGCACTTTTGGTCAAGTCACAATATGCATAACCTAATGCATATCCATATTCCCGATTTGACAAACTCTTTGTCCTATGATTAGCAAAACATAATCATCACCTCGGCGAATATGCTAGTGTACATGTTAGTCTATTATCTTATAATAGATATACTTATCACATAAGTATCCTAATCATGACTAGGGACGTTTTTGAAATATAACTTTTGAAATGTGATGGTTTTACTTAACATGATCACGTATCACGTAGACACTCACACAAGTCATAAATCAAGGTTCGTGTAATCAAATTACACAACCTCGCACAAGTTTTTCATATAAGATAAATGCAAATGAAATATAAAATTTTTGAAAGTGCATTAATATAACATAAGTCTTGGGTGATACATCGTTTACAACAAATAACTTATCATAACAACTATTGTTTTAGATAACTACAAACCAACTTCCTCCTCTAGGTATCTCAAACCTATAGTTCTAGCATGACGATCATGTTTCGTAACTGGAAGTGGCTTCGTAAACGGATCCGCTACATTCTCGTCAGTATCAATCTTCAAAATCACAACATCCTGCCTTTGTAAAATCTCACGTATCAAGTGGAATTTACGCAGGATGTGTTTGGAGCGATGATGCGATCTCGGTTCCTTGGCCTGTGCTATTGCTCCCGTATTGTCACAATACACAGCCACGGGTTCCGAGATACTCGGTACAACACCAAGTTCGGTCACGAACTTCTTGACCCAAACCGCCTCCTTTGCGGCTTCCGAAGCCGCGATGTATTCTGCTTCCGTCGTAGAGTCAGCAACAGTCGGTTGTTTGGAACTCTTCCATATAACCGCGCCACCGTTCAAGCAAAACACGTACCCACTTTGTGATCGAAAATCATCAGTACATGTTTGGAAACTGGCATCGGTGTAACCCGTTACAACCAATCCATTATCCTCGCCACCATATACTAAAAACTGGTCCTTAGTTCTTCGTAAGTACTTGAGGATAGTTTTCACGGCTTGCCAATGCGGATCACCTGGATTCGATTGGTAACGTGATAGGACGCTCAATGCATACGATACGTCAGGTCTCGTACAGATCATGGCATACATGATAGATCCAACCGCCGAAGCATATGGAACCTTATCCATGTTATTTTTCTCTTCGCTCGATGTCGGACATTGAGCTTTCGAAAAATTTATACCACTCGACATGGGAAGAAACCCTTTCTTAGAGTTTTGCATGAAAAATCTTTTCAGCACCTTGTCGATGTACGTACTCTGACTTAGGCCGAGGAGTCTCTTGGATCTATCTCTATAGATCCTCACGCCTAAAATGTAGGCGGCCTCTCCTAAATCTTTCATAGCGAAACGAGTATTCAAATACTTCTTAACATCCGATAACATCGGAATGTCGTTTCCTATGATCAATATATCGTCCACATAAAGAACAAGAAATGCTACGCGGCTCCCACTAACCTTCTTATATACACAAGGTTCTTCTTCGTTCTTGATAAAATCATACTCGCGTATGACTTCATCAAAACGAATGTTCCAACTCCGAGAAGCTTGTTTCAGCCCATAAATGGACCTTTGAAGCTTGCATACTTTCTTAGGATTCTTTGGATCGATAAAACCTTCGGGTTGTGTCATGTACACATCCTCCGATAAGTTTCCGTTAAGGAAAGCAGTTTTAACATCCATTTGCCATATCTCATAGTCATAATATGCAGCTATGGCAAGGATAATCCTTATAGACTTAAGCATGGCTACCGGCGAAAACGTTTCATCATAGTCTACACCATGAATTTGCTTGAAACCTTTCGCAACTAACCGTGCTTTGTAAGTATGCACTTTCCCATCCATGTCGATTTTCTTCTTGAAAACCCATTTACACCCGACGGGTTTAACCAAGGGTGGTGGATCAATCAAGTTCCAAACTTGATTATCATACATGGATTGGATTTCGGACTTCATGGCATCATGCCATTTGTCGGAATCTTCGCTCAACATAGCATCTTTGTAGGTTGTCGGCTCATCATCTATGAGTTCGACGTTGCCTTCATCAGTCACGATAAATCCATATCGTACTGGTTCCAGCCGGGTCCTATTAGACCTACGAGGAGCACCTTGTGCTATTGGCTCGACATCCTCAACTATTGATGGATTCGGGTCAACATCCATCGGTTCAATGTTTATTTCTGAATCTCGAACCTCTTCGAGATCAATCTTACTCCCACTAGCTCGTTGAGATATAAAGTCCTCCTCCAAGAAGGTACCTCTTCGAGCTATGAAAACCTTGTTTTCCTCGGGATTGTAGAAATAATATCCTTTAGTTTCCTTAGGATATCCTACAAATAAACATTTTTCAGATTTGGGTTCGAGTTTATCCGAAAACATTTTTCGAACATAAACATCACATCCCCAAATTCTAATAAAAGATAACACCGGAGGTTGTCCGGTCCACATCTCATATGGTGTCTTTTGAACCGATTTAGAAGGTAAGCGGTTTATTAGAAAAGCCGCTGTCTCAAGGGCATATCCCCAAAACGATTTTGGGAGACTAGTTTGACTCATCATAGATCGAACCATATTCAATAAGGTCCGATTCCTCCTCTCGGACACGCCATTCCATTGAGGCGTTCCAGGTGAAGTCAATTGTGAAACGATTCCACAATCTTTGAGATGATCTTCAAACTCATAGCTCAAATACTCGCCTCCTCGATCTGATCGAAGTGCTTTGATTGTCTTGCCAAGTTGATTTTGAACCTCATTTTGAAATTCTTTGAACTTTTCAAAAGATTCAGATTTGTTACGCATTAAGTAGATATACCCATATCTACTAAAATCATCCGTAAACGTTATGAAGTATCGATAACCTCCTCTTGCCTCGGTACTCATTGGACCACATACATCAGAATGTATAAGTTCCAATAGTTCCTTGGACCTTTCTCCAACTTTTGAGAATGGTGCTTTTGTCATCTTGCCAAGTAAACAAGATTCGCATTGTCCATATGAATCAAATTCAAATGAATCCAAAAGTCCATCCTTATGGAGTTTTGAGATGCGCTTCTCGTTTATATGGCCAAGTCGACAATGCCAAAAGTAAGTTTTACTATCAACTTTAGGTTTAATCCGATTCGTGTTTATATTATAGATTGATTTATCATTTGTGTAATTCATATCTAAAATGTAAAGACCATTTTCTAATAGAACATTTCCATAGAATAAATTATCCTTACAAATAGAAAATTCATTATTCTTAATAATAAATTCATAACCATCATTAGCTAGTCTAGACACACTAATAATGTTCTTACACAAACTTGGAACAAAATAACAATTATTTAGTTCTAAAATAAATCCACTCGGTAAAGTAATAAAAATATCTCCGACGGCCAATGCAGCAACGCTTGCTCCATTCCCTACTCGAAAATCCACTTCACCGCGTGTTAACTTCCTTCTATTTTGAAGAACCTGCATATTTCGACAAATATGAGTTCCACAACCGGTATCTAATACCCAATTGTCCAAAATTGAAATGTTAACATCTATAATAGTCATACCTGCGGTTCCGGCTTCCAAAGCCTTCCCCTTGCTTTTCTTCACCTCCTCGAGGTAAATCTTGCAATTTCTCTTCCAATGCCCAGTCTTTTTGCAATGGAAGCAGGTGACATCCTCGGATTTCTCCTTTCCTTTAGTCTTTGGTTTGGACAACGACTTGCCCGCACCACCCTTGGACTTTTGTTTCTTCCGAATCCCGCCTTGAATCACGAGAACATCCCTAGCAACCTTTGCTTTGGGTTCCCCCGATGCCTTAAGCATCTCTGACTCAAAGTTCTTAAGCATCCCATGCAACTCGGGAATCGTCTTGTTAAACGAATGCATATGGTAATTCGTCACAAAAGTCGAGAAAATCGGTGGCAATGCACACAAGATCAAATCTTGTTGCATTATTGGTGACACCTTTTCTCCCAATTTCTCGAGACGATCAATCAATGATTGTACCTTTAACACGTGAGTGCTAACCGAAGATCCGTTAGGCATCTTACAGTTAACCAACTCCTTCAACGTATTGAACCTTTCAATCCGTTCTTGCTCTTGGAACATTTCCTTGAGCGTCGCGTTAATCTCGTACGCATCCGAATCCTCGAATTGCTTCTGCAAATTCGCGTCCATACATGCCAACATGAGGCACGTCACGTCATTTGACTCCTTCTTAAGTTTGTCAAATGTCGCCTTTTCTTCGGGCAAAGCATTATCATCGGGAGTCACCATCTTTGTGTCCAACACGTGACTCTTGCACTCTTGCCTAAGAACAATTCTTAGGTTGCGGTGCCAGTCAAGATAGTTCTTTCCGACTAGCTTCTCCCTCTCCAATACCGATCTAATCGACATTGAGTTGGTGTTGCTTGATGTCATGATTGCTACAACGAAAAATACTTTAAAATGAGATTGATACTGATATGTGCGAACTTATGCTATATGCTTATATGATGATATGAAATATGTTACTTTTATCAAATCAATAACCCTAATATTGATTCGGGATTCTAAATCCAATAACACTTCAAGACCCATATTTCATGATCCTCCCACAAGTGACTTTGGCCGACAAATGGGATCTCACTATTTAGGTAGGATAAATCCAATCGCATCCAATACGACTCTTGACCTTTTATAGGATTTCGGTATCGAACCATATCATATATGATTCAAATTCCGTTTGTGCATCCTAACTATGCCCCGAACCCCAATCGGATTGGCTTGGACGGTTAAGTCACAACCATGATCACATATCATTCAATTGAACTACAAATGCGCCCGACTTTGGCCTGAACCCGCATTTGTCCCCAATTAACGCTTGCCTCTCACGTTGATACATACAACAATGCACGCCCGACTTTGGCCTGAAACCGTGCAAGGTGTGATGACCAACCTCGGAGGTTGTGAACATGGAAGGCATTTCATGACTTAAGTATTATGCAGGGATTTATGTGATATAATCTAATTATATCAATAAGCAAGTATATCATGATGAATGAACATAATTAATAATGATTAGAACCACAATTAAATAAATCAATAAAAATTACACTGTGCGTCACGACGCAACATAACGTCCGTCATGACGCACCGTACTAAAATGGACTTCCATTGACTTCCGTCATGACGCAACATAACGTGCGTCACGACGGACTTCACAGGTCCGTCATGACGCCAGACAGTGCGTCACGACGGACCATACAAAACAATTTTGTTGTCTATTCCAGAAACTATTTCAGGTTCCTCCGTCATGACGGTTGGTTACTACCGTCACGACGGACCGTGTTCTTCCGTCATGATGCCAGACGGTGCGTCATGACGGACTGTACAAAACTATTTTGTCCAGATTTCCAGAAACTTTTTGAGGTTCTTCCGTCATGATGGTTGATTATACCGTCACGACGGACTGTTCTGGTACGTCATGACGCCAGAGGGTGCGTCATGACGCACTGAACAAAACCATTTTGTTCAGTTTGCCAGAAACTTTTTGGACTTCTACCGTCACGACGCACCAAATGGTCCGTCATGATGGTACGAATTTACACAGTGCGTCATGACGCACAACTTTTGTGCGTCACGACGGACTGAGTAACGCCTCAGATCCAACTCTTGGATTTCCCGTGTGCGTCATGACGCACCATATCTTGCGTCATGACGCACCAGACCTGAAATTCAGTTTTATTTTGTAATTTTAACAGATTTTAATCGTTTCAAAAACGATTAATCATGAACAATTCATGATTACTTCTAGATTCTTTTGATCATCTCATGATCAAATACTAGTAAGATTTCTATGGTCCTAATTTTACAACTACATGATTATGTCCTAAAATTCTACATGAAATTCCGAATAACACTTATTCAAAATCGATTCGACGATCGAATCGTGACGATCGCTCTGATACCACTGTTGGGTATCGGCGTCACTACCGAGCCCCGCGCAGCGGATTGAGAGGCCCGGTCCGACCCGATCCCGAGGACCACGTCAACGACTCGACCGTACGAATCATGAAATGCAACTAAACCTATGAATATAACTCTTATATACATAGAAACATACCACGTGAAATTGATCACGGAGACGGGTTGTTCAGTTAGTTACTGCTTGCTTCGATTCCGGCGACACGCACGTCCCACGCCCGCGCGATTCGACACCAAATCCGAAGCTCCGATTATGTCGTATACAACCGGATTCTATCCGATTTGTCTCCGACCTTGCTCGTCCTTGCTCTCGATTGATCACAGTCGAAGATCTTAGTTTAGATCTCTCTACTCGTATCCACCTCGAGCTTTTCGTCTTTCGGTTGCGGTGAATTCCCCTAAAATTCACCACAATCTTGCTTAAATTTCCTCAACTTGTCACACAAGTTTTATCTCTTTTCTCCAAGCTCTAGATCTAGTTCTTAGCACAGAATAATGGCTTAGCAAGAGTGAGAGAGAGGTTACAAGAATATAAATATATTCTGTGATTAATGAGTATTAATGAGTATCAAAAACTGCTAATCCAGAATTCGGATCACAGTGCGTCATGACGCACCATATGGTGCGTCACGGCGCACCAGTCACAATTACTGAATATAGCCGTTACACAGTGTATCGTCATGACGCACGATAACGTCCGTCATGACGCACCACCGTCATGACGCACAACTTGGTGCGTCGTGACGGTATACTCACAGATTGGCTTTCTCAGAATTACTCTACTGTGCGTCATGACGCACAATATGGTGCGTCATGACGCACCATGTAATTTCTGCCAGATTTGCATAATCTTATTATGCATCCAATCGTTCCGACGAACACGTATGTTTGTCTACACTCATTTGTACATTCAACTAGTTGATCTGTAACTGTATTTCCTTCAACAGCCATAGCCCTCATGGGTCGGGACTTTGCATTACATCAAGATTTCTACGCTATTCCCTTCAAAGAGCGTCACGGGGTCACGCGACACTACACCTAACAAACTAAAACATACCGGAGGAGCCGCGTAATGTTCTCATAGGACCCTATTTAAAAATCGTAAGTTATCATAATAACTTTCCATAAAACAAAACACGTTTTTAGCGCAAATCATTTACGAAAACAAATTCGAAATATACTTTCTATATTGGAATGAATATCCAAATTCAAAATCATAATTTCACAAATAATTTAAAATCATAAATCGCCGTACCTGTTATTCAAAATCAATTCCAAATATATCACTAATATCAAATTCGAATGATCATAATTCAAAATCATTATCCAAATTCATTTTATTTATCAAATCCTCTAATTCGAAATCATAATTTTATATATATCATTAATATCGTAAATTATCATAATTACATTCAAAATCAGTTTCTCGAAATATAGCTCCTCACAAAAATTCATAAAAACGGCTGACATGTACTTACCGCCTCTATATGACCGCAAAGATTTGATATATCGCCTAGTCATCTTTTCGACCAGCACCTTGAACATTTTGAACACTTCGAATGGCTCATATTTTTCCTTCAAAAAATAAATCCAGGTCCTCCTTGTGTAATCATCAACGAATGTAATCAAATAACTTTTCTCACTGAACGATTTCGGTGTAATCGGACCACAAAAATATCAGTATGCACCAGCTCGAGAGGGCTTGCATGTTTACCGTGTTCGTAACCTTCGCAAAATCTGCTCATATAGTCCATATCTGGAAGACTGTGCACTATGTCCCTTTCCGCCAACTCTCAGGTCTCCATAGTGCAAATCTCCAAACCCCAAATGCAAGAGCCAAGGGTTGTGGCCGCCCACGTGTCTGCTTGCGCCGGTGTCGAGGTACCAGATCGTACCGCTCTCCGATGTGGTGTCTTTGTTAGCCATCATGGGAACACCATCATTTGTCTCCTTCTCGACAAGGTTGGCATTTTCCTTCAACCTTTTCTCGAACCAGCACTCCTTCGCGTAGTGTCCAGGCTTGCCGCAGTTGTAACACTCGATACTTGTTCCACTCGACCAGTTTCCTCGTCCACGACCTTGTCCTCGGCCGCGCCAATTTTGGTGATTCGGTTGCATCTTTTCTTAGGAGTTATAGTTTCCACCTCTTCCTCGACCACCAAATCGACCTCCTCGGTCGCGTCCTCTTCCTTGATTGTTCTCAACATACATCGCCTTGTCTTCATCTATGGTCGCCTTGACTTGCAGAGCCTCCTGGTGTGACTCGGTGTCCTTTTTTTTCTTTCGCTTCTCGTGTGCCTCGAGTGAACCTGCCAATTCATCAACGGTCATTTGATCTAAATCTTTCGACTCTTCAATAGCGCACACCACGTTTTCGAACTTCTCGGTCAAAGACCGTACAATTTTCTCAACAATTCGTGTGTCGGTTAAAGCGTCTCCGTTGTCCTTTAATTGGTTCGCCGCTGACTGTACACGCGAATGTAATCGGACACTCCCTCTGATTCTTTCATCTTGATGGACTCTAATTCGCCTCGTAAATTCTGAAGACTCACTTGCTTCATTCGGTCGGCACCCTTGAACACTCTCTCCAAAGTGTCACATGCTTCCTCAGAAGTTTTTGTGCCGGGAATATACTCGAAACCCGACTCGTCTACAACTTGGTACAGCAGGTACAAAGCGGTTTTGTCCTTCAATCGTTTCTCTTTCATTGCTTTCAACTGGTTTACCGTTTGATTCGTTTCGGTAATGGTTTCCGTGTAGCCAGCTTCGACTATCTCCAAAACATCTTGCGCACCGAGTAACGCCCGCATCTAGATACTCCATACTTCATAATTTGTCTTCGTCAATCGCGACAGCGGTATATGGCCAAAAGCACTCCCTGAACTCGTCATCGCTCTGATGCCAATTTGTTGTTTTACTGATTCAAATATGGATTAAAATATAATTTCTAATAGGGAAAACTCTCTCTTATATTTCTAATAAATTCTTACAAATTCTTATGTTATTTTCTGAGTTGATCAATTGCTAAATATCTATAGGCCTATTTATAGGCTCACTAATTCTTGCACTACAAGGTTTTAGAAAACTAGTCCTATAATTGTTTCCTAAATTATTTTTCTTAAAATAAAAATTGCCCTAAAATTATTTCCTAAATTTACTTTTCTTAGAATAATTTTTTTCTAAAATTATTTGGGCTAATTAAACTTGATAATTATCAGTTCGGGCTTGGGTTTATCAACACATTTATTAGGCATCTTGTTCTCATGTTCTGTAAAAAAAATGGAAAGAGAATAGGCTGTAATTAAGAAGCCAAATTAGAATTAGAATTAGAATAATTCAACTCTTTTTGCTGTTCCCTGATTGAGCCAGGCCACCCTTCAGTTTTGGACCTTCGATCAAGATCGGACGGTCACAATGTGAATGGACACGGCTCACATGGACCCACAGATATTAACATCACATATGAGTCGGGTCTATCCACATTTTGTATCCATCTCATACCATTACTCACCGCTCCCCTCTCTGTCCCCTAGCGAAACCCTAGCTGCGATAATCCTAGATATTTGTGAAATTTCTGGTCGAACACAACCATTACATGTCATGTCTCTCATTTACGCTCTTTCTCCGGTCAAAATGGATGAAAAAAGTCCTAGCAACGATGGAGGACGACGAACTAGATGTTTTCAGATGATTCTAAGATAAGATACTTGATTTTCTCTTTTAGTTTTTTTTTGAATAAAATAGAGTAGGCATGTCTTTTCGCAATTTTTCTTTGATTGCAATTGTCAAACCCTAGACTCTGCTTCGATGCTTATGTTCCGCAATATTTTTGGGTAGGATTTGGTTGAATTTATGGTCGACCTTGGTCCAATTTACTATCAATCTGCTGTAGTTTGTGTTATGTGATGTAGTTTTCCTAGATCTGGTTCAGTTTGGGTCGAATTAGGATTTGATTTACTTCATTATTCATAATCTTAGTAATTTAATTAATTCTCAAATATTTTGCTGGTCTGATTTGTGCTGCTTTGCGATGTACAAACGAACGACATCGTTTGCCATTACTTTTCAGGTCTAATTTACTGTATATGAGCAATTAAAATTTATTTAAGTGTTCAATTCTAATTGTGTTATGTTTGTTTATGCAACAGATCTAATTGGCGTAATTTTCGCACTGGATATATGGATGGGAACTGTCTTATGAGCCAGACGATATTTGATTGATGGGTATTTTCGTTGAATTTCTTCTATGTGCGTTTTTGTTGCGATAATTTGCTTACCGTGCCATTGTTCAGTTTAGGATTTTGGTGCGTTTGTTTTCATACATCTGCTGCGGCAGAATCCGTTCGGGTTATTGTTGCATTATGTGCCAGTCACGATTCTATGTGGACTACGCGGGGCAAGTCTGAGATGAGCTTCTTGCTTATGTTCCAGTTCAGTGTGTTTGCCGTGTCCAGTATGGAGTACGCGGGGTAATTTAGAGGCAAGTCCGAGAATGCGGGGTAATTTGGATGCAAGCGTGAGAACGCAGGGTAATTTAGAGGCAAGTCCGAGAATGCGGGGTAATTTGGATGCAAGCGTGAGAACGCAGGGTAATTTAGAGGCAAGTCCGAGAATGCGGGGTAATTTGGATGCAAGCGTGAGAACGCAGGGTGATTTAGATGCAAGTATGAGACTTTTCTTGCTTATGTGTCAGTTATGTGGCTGTCGTGTCCCATATCGAGTACGCGGGGTAATTTAGAGGCAACTCTTAGACTTTTCTTGCTTATGTGTCGGTTATGTGGCTGCCGTGTCTTATATCGAGTACGCGGGATAATTTAGAGTCAACTCTGAAACTTTTCTTGCTTATGTGTCGGTTCTGCGGCTGTCGTGTCTCATACCGAGTACGCAGGATAATTTAGAGGCAACTCTGAAACTTTTCTTGCTTATGTGTCGGTTCTGTGGCTGTCGTGTCTCATATCGAGTATGCGGGATAATTTAGAGGTAACTCTGAGACTTTTCATGTTTATGTGTCGGTTCTGTGGCTGCCGTGTCTCATATCGAGTACGCGGGCCAGTAATTTAGAGGCAACTCTAAGACTATTATTGCTTATGTGTCGGTTCAATGAATGCCGTGTCTCATATCGAGTACGCGGGGACATTTAGAGGCAACTCTGAGACTTTTCTTGCCTATGTGTCGGTTCTGTCGTTGCCGTGTCTCATATCGACTACGCGGGGTAATTTAGAGGCAACTCTGAGACTATTATTGCTTAAGTGTCGGTTCAGTGAATGCCATGTCTCATATCGACTACGCGGGGCAATTTAAAGGCAACTCTGAGACTTTTCTTGCCTATGTGTTGGTTCTGTCGCTGCCGTGTCTCATATCGAGTACGCGGGGTATTTTAGATGCAAGTATGAGACTTTTCTTGATTATCTGTTGGTTATGTGGTTTCCGTGTCTCATATCGAGTACGCGGGATAATTTAGAGGCAACTCTGCGACTTTTCTTGCTTATCTGTTGGTTATGAGTGCTTGCTGTGTCTCGTACCGAGTACGCGGGGTAATTTCTTTAAAATTATACATGAGCCTAAGTGTGCTGTTTTTTTTTTCTGTTTCCCGCGTTCTATCTTGATTACGCGGGTTGAATTTGTTGTCTTTTCTTATTTATGTATCGACTTTCTGGTTTTCTTGGTTTCTCTTGAGTACGCGGGATAGCTTGCGGAATCTGGTTTCACTTTTTTCGCTCAAATATTTTTTTCTACTTTCTATTTTCTATTGTTTTCTCACTTTGAACTATTTATTTTTGTCTCATTTCTTCCTCACTTTTCTGATTCCTCCTCGAATTTTTGTCGCCTTGATCGATGATGATTTTTCCAATATTTTTTTAAAAAGAACAAATATATGTCTAATCGGAAAATCTGATATCAATCAGAAAATGCCTAACAAATCGTCATATGGCACTCAAGTATAGAATTGAATAATATTGATTTGTTATTTTCTTTTATTTGGTGCTTATATTTTTCTTAGAGATAAAAATTCGTTGCTGAGTTCTGTGAATGCATGTATGACTCTGAAATACTAAGATGAATAACAAGATGTTAACTCGCTGTCAAAGGATTATGAAAAAGAAAAAAAAGAATTAAATATTGATATGCTCACAATTATTTTCATGGATATAACCAATATAACATAGAACTAAACAATTAGAATGGTCCAAAAAACACAGTTCAAGACGAGATCATCACTGTACAAATACAAATATGCTTAAAGATGCAAATGCAAATTCATAAATGAAATACATATGCAAGTCGGAATATCAAATGCGATAATGGAATACAACTACGGAATATACATGAACACAAAGTACCAAAACAAGTCAGAAATCCTAATTCAAAAAAATTAATACAACAACGAACATGAACACAGTACCAAAACAAGTCAGAAATCCTAATTCAAAAAAATTAATACAACAACGAACATGCATATAAATACATAAACAAATACAACAACGAATATGCATATAAATACAAAAACAAATACAAACATGTTAGATTATTGCGAATTAACAACAACCAAATATGGATTTGGAGTTACGAATAACGCGAGAATGAAGAGGAGACCCAAATACGACTGTGAATACAAACAAAACGTATATAAAAATACGACTGTGAATACAAACAGAACGATGAATCCGATAACAATACCAACTAGGAATAGATGACGCTGAACATTCATCGGAAAACACAAAATGTAAACATGGATTAAAAATACCTGTTGCAAAATACGTAAGATAAAATGTAAACACGAAAACATAAATCAAACACCAATATCAAAAGTTATTGAAGCTAAGAAAAACAAAATACGAATTACAAACGAGAATGTACGAAAAAAAAAATACAAATAAGAAAAACGATATACAAACACGAACGACACTAAAAAATTAATTAGTACAAATATGAGACCCAAATGCGATTACGAATAGCAATACAAAAACGTGAAAACAATGACCAATACCAACAAAAAAACCAATGCAAACACGAACTACAAAATCCGAAATAAAAATACGAACAAAACAATATAGATACGAAAGAAAACACATACAAAAGCACAGACACACAGTATGAACACAAACACGTACACAAAAAAATACGTAACACAAACATCAATGACCGCCACAAATGCGTATCGCGAATATGTAAACATGTAAAAAAAAAAGGAAATACATGAAAACTCTTTGCCTTTCTCGGCTTTTCCGTGTGCTCACTCCGAGTCAGAATTTTCATGACAAATGATGCGATTGTAAATTTCAAATTTTTGCGCAAACTACTCGAACAAACTACGTTGAAGTAAACTATAGATCATCATCATCATCATCATCATCATCATCATCATCATCATCATCATCAACAACAACAACAACTTATTACTATGTTGTATAAGGATCGCATGATTGAGGAAACAAAATAGCACATTATACCACGTGAGCTTTTACTCCTAAATCGACTTTCATGAATTCTTGATTTTGCTTTCCTGATTATGTCTATGATGTATAAAAAATAACCAAAATTTACAGTAAAAACGTTTGAATTCTTGAAGAAATCCGGCTTTTCAACAATTCAAACGATTTTTGTTGTAAAATTTATAAAAATCGTGATCTATTGAGGTAAGCACACCATGCTCACAGATATTATGCCCAAATGAAAACTTTCGGTTTTTTTAACGTGTTGAATTGATTTTTTTTTTAATAATTGAATTACTTAGAACTTGGTATTGTTGTAATTTTTATATTTTTTCAATTTTTAAAAGTTAAATATCGTCTATTATTTTATTGTAAAATATTCATACTCATTAAATCTACATTGGATTCCAAACCACAATCTTGGAGGAATGTAAAATGATAGTTATTGATAAAGAGTAATTATTTAACTCCTATGAGGATATTAGAGAGTTCTTTAAAAACATATAGAAAAAAGATACGCACGCAATTTACGCGCGCTTTCATCTAGTTAAGTATGATGTAAACAAGTTTTAACTAACTTGAGCTAACCAAGAGGCATGTGGGCATGTTAAGCGGGTGGCTACAACGCTTAAGGCCAACTCGAAAGGGTAATTATACCCTACCCCCTCGTTTCCCCCACATCCCATCTATTTCATCAATTAATGATTAATTGGTGATTTAACCATTAATTAATCCGGATTAACATTTAATTAATCCGGATTAACCATTAATTAACTGTTACTAATTATTTAATATTAAAAATACATCCGATTAATCATTAATTCAGTTAATTAACCCACTATTAATTAGTGGATAGAGGGTGGGTTGGGGAAATGGGGGGTACAGTATATGCCCTCAACTCGAAACCATCTGTGCAAACAAGAGGCAAGGCACCCTTCTCTTCACTTCACTTGGTTGTAGTACCGTCCCACGTTCCATCTCTCCTTGAATACCGGCCTCATCACAATCTCTTATCCTTTGACCATATTTTCTTACAACTTTTGGTACTATAAACAATCGAGCATTAACTTCTCTTCTAGTGAGATAGATCTAAACCATATTTTCCCGTTACTATTCGAGCTGATCTGTCCCATTTCATGCATGAAAGCTGGCAAGAAGCATCTTGCTCTTTTAATTTTTAATCATTTTCTCGTACTGTTAATAGGTGACACATTTCTGTCGGTGAGGCTATATAATCACGGCCATAATGCATATCACTTAATCCAAACTAAACCAACAAATCTCTCTTTTGAGTTGTAAACTTCTTTCTTAATTTCAGAGCTACTTATTGGATCTTTTACTTGAATAAATGGTTTCGTTGGTTCTTCCATTATTTGTTCTACTCACATTAACTAGTTCAGCTGCGGGAGCAAGAATGCTAGATCTTTGGGTCGGCGATTCAGACGTAACAAACCTCTTGACATTCCACTATGGGAGACTACCCCAAGGTCCCATTCCAATCTCTTTCCTTTGGTACGGCGCGTTCACTGAAACCCAAAAATCAATTCTCACCGACTTCATCATATCGTTCACCGAAATGCCCCAACAAACAAATCCTTCAGTGTCACAATGGTGGGGCAAGATAAATGATCTTTACCTATCTAAATCTGGAAACAACGGCCAGAACCGAATACTCTTAGCAGACCAAGTTGTGGATGATTACTCATTAGGAAAATATCTTAGCCTAGACAATATAGCCTACCTAGCCTCACGAGCCGGACCACACAATGGCGGCATAGCATTAGTTTGTACGGCGGATGATGTCATGGTAGAGGACTTCTGCTCAAGCCATTGTGGTATACATGGATCAGACCCGAGTAACGGTTGGAATTATATATGGATAGGTAACCCCGCAACCCTGTGTCCGGGCCATTGTGCATGGCCCTTCAAGCAGCCTATTAGCGGCCCACAAAACGCCCCCTTGCTGCCGCCTAATAGCGATGTTGGTATGGAAGGAATGGTGATCACTTGTGCAAAACTGCTAGCCGGAACCCTGTCTAACTGGGATGGAAATGGATTTTATCAGGGCCCTAAGGAAGCACCGCTGGAGGCTGCTACAGCATGCCCTGGAGTTTATGGGCCGCATAGTTATTCAGGTTACCCTGGAGAATTGCTGCAAGACCCAAACAGTGGGGCCAGTTATAATGCGAATGGCGCCAATGGAAAAAAGTTCTTGCTTCCCGGACTTATGATGCCAGACTCATGTACATGTTCCACACTAACGTAAGGACCGTGTTATGAGTGCTTGCCTGCCTATATTTTATTTCGTTTCATAAAGAATGAGGAGGGAAGGACATGCTGGATGTTGAGGAGTAACGGGGGTTGATAGATAGATCACATGTATATAGGATCCTAGATGAGCCATGCTGTATTGATTCATTCCAGTTGTAATTCCATCTTAATGAATTGTGTAATTGTTTTGTTTTTAATTATTTTTGAAGATTTTAAGCGTAATTAAACCTCCAATTCTAAGTTGTTTTCAGTTGGCCACTCAAATTCTAACGTTGTAGATCAGGAAAATTCATAATAGGTAGTAGTAGTAAGACTAGTATTATGTAGTTCTTATACATAATTAGTTTGTTATAGCAACTTGCCTCGGAGGAATTGAAGATCAGCACACTTTACGTATTCGCAGTCATAAGCCATGACTTAGGCCTTTTGGCTATCTTCGCCGGCAACTGAGAGCTCACCGAGCTCGTCCGTAGCCATTCAGGTATTATGTTTTGAAAACATGTTTGCAATGATAAAACTTAATTATGTACTACCTAGAAAATTATTTGCACTACATTACGGACATTTTTATTTTGCTATTCAATAATAAAATAATTTTGAAAAATCGATGATAATAAATTATTGTCATATTATTTTGAAAACAAAAAGTAGTTATCACTGCAAGCTTAATGAACATGTAAATTCTCAATCAGTTCATAGCCACTCGAGTTACACTAATTTGTAATTTCTTCAACAATTTTATAAAAGTCTAAATTTGTTTATAGATATTTATACAAGTAAACAAGACAGTGCACCATCTAAACATGCATGTTACTTCTGATGCTCTCCTAAGATTCTGCAAATTATAAATTGAATTTCTAAACTAGTACCAAATTTAGCTCGTATCATAGCATCCAGTTATATGAAATTCTACTTCTAGCCATATGAAAATGTGACGAAAATTAAATTTAATCCTTAATCCTTTATTATATGTTGGGTAGGAAGATGGTCAAAAGAGGGGTCTCAACTTGAATGGTTCCAGTGCAAATGCCATTAAGGTATGATCTCTGGATTTAATTCTGATGGATTATGAACATTTGAAGTATTTGTTATCACTGGTTTTTTAATTGTTTTGGTTGAATTTCCTGCAGCTTTCGTATCATTGGCCTCGTATTGGCCTTAAATGAGGCTTGTGAGTTGATGCATTTTAAGGTCTTTGGATGGATGGAACAGGCTTGGTTCGAGATTAGGGGTGTCAATGGCGTCATTGGCCTCGTATTGGCCCCACACTTATACGAAAATCAGCATGCAAGGATCCTTCCATTCGAATGGAGCAGTCCTTCCACTGCTCCATTCGAAAGGATCATAAGGTCATGTATGTCCGAATCATTTCCGAACCATCTCTCACCCTGCGTCCGTTCGAACGGAAGGGTCATTCCGCTCGAACGGAGTGGCGACGAGAAAATCCCCAATTCTGTCATTTTTTTTTCACGATCACTCTCAGATACTTTGAATCATCACATGATTGATCTCTAGTAAGTTCTACATGTGATTTTAATCAAAAACCTAAACTTCAAATTTGATAAGAGAAAAATAAAATACATTTTTGGTACCTAATTTAGTGATTTCAGCACTTTTGGATCACAACTTAATATACAAAATTCTATATATTTGGGTTACCATGAAATATACTTGACTAAATGTGTTTTGCTGCTAATTTCAGATATTTTGGTGGGAATCAAGCAAATCCAAGAGTGTAGTTGCATTCATCTCCTCGCGCCAATGAATTTGATATATCATATCGATGAATTCGATAAAAAAATGAAGGGGGGAGCAAATAATCATCACCGAAGAAACTAAGAAAACTCTCTACTCGAAAACCACTCCACATTTGGCACATTAAATCCCGCAACTACCACATCCCTTGACCCCCAACTACCCTCCATCCTCTCACTTGTCTCTTAGTCAATGGGAGAGCTCCGAAGCTACTATATATAGAACCCCAAGCCCCATTGGCAAGATACGTTCCCTTTTCTCGACTCTCGACTCTAGCTACTCTCTCACTTCCAAGAATATTCAAGAACTTTCAAGAATCGTCTCGATTTCTCGGATGATTGTTCACAAAGATTCGGAGCTTTCTTCTTCTTGAGTGAACACACCATTAGGGGGTTGAAGGAGTTTTCTCCATTTGACCATCGCTCGGCGATTTCTCTTTTCGGTGACTCTTTGAAGTGTGTTGGTCATGACTCGGAGTCTACTCCTTTTGCCGACCACTCATTGTGTTGATCGTGACTCGGAGTTCTTTCCTTTCGGCAAATCAAACCCTCTCGAGAAATTTGCTCATATTGTGACTCGGGGAATTCTCCTTTCGGGAACCGTGAATTTGTGTTGATCGTGACTCGGAGTTCTTTCCTTTCGGTGACCAATCAAGCGTGTTCTCCATGACTCGGAGTTCTCTCCTTTCGATAGTGAAGCATCGAGTGACGACACTAGGAAGACTCAAGGAAACTCTTCTTCGCTCAATCCAGGTGTATTCTTTATAATCTTGAATTTCTTGTTTGTGCTTTTAATTGATGAGATTGTACTAAACATTCGAGTTGAAAAGCAATTTATTTCTCTGCTCTAATACTTGTTCTTGCTTTTGATCTCTTGTTCTCTTTTAATTACTTGAATTCTTGTCCCTAATTAACTCATCAAACATTCCTTAATCAACTTCGTATTCAGAACAATCAATTTTAACTGCAGAAGATACTCCGTTACAACAGAAGTTCACCATCCGTTGTAACAGACCGATCGTTAGTCCTTTCACATTCAATCTGTTACTCCTCCATTGTGACGGACTTCATTTGTCCGTTGTGACGCATCTATCCGTTGTAACGGACCATTGTTTCCGATGTAACAGACTCAGTGTCCATTCTTTAGTCCAACCCTAACATACTAGTCCATTACAACGCTATTCACATCCGTTACGACGGATTCACCAATCTGTTCTAATGGAACCCTACCTTCAGACCCACGGAACAAGCCTTCCGTTGTAACGGACATACTTGCGTTACAACAAACATTGTTCTGGAACTCAAAATTTTCATTTCTTGCTTATTTTGATTCAATTTTTGAAGCATACCCTCCTCGTGGAACGAACTTACATATTTACACTATACACATTCAATACTTAATTTGTTGATTGAATCGGATTCACAAACAACGACTATACGACTAAATAAAACATGTGAAAACCGGCCAATCAAAATTATAAAAAATTCATGCAAAAATGTGCATAACACTTATACGCGTTCGATTCGACACTTCAATCGACAACGGTCGATCTGATACCACTGAAGGGAACCGATAAAATATACAACCCGTACATTGTTGAAGTGTGAGATTGAAGCGTTTCTTCCGTCGTGGTTTCCACTCCGGTTAACTCTCGTGTGTCACACGTGTTGGTTCAAATTTTCGGTTGTTTGATCATCTCAAATCAATGTCGATACCTCTAATCAAATTTGTGTAAGTGTCATGTGTAGAAGATATAGGTATGGCCCACGAACGAGATCAAAAGAAGAAACGAGCATACACAAACTTAAGCACATCACCGAGGGCCAAAGACGTTGAAGACTAATTGATGAACACTCAAGACATCGAAGAATCAAGATGACGGTAAAAGAAAAAGACGGAAGTATATAATCAAGATGACGGTAAAAGGACAAGTTTGAAGTATTCATTAAAGTGAAGAAATCAAGACGTTGATGACTTCCGCGAGTTGGGATATGATACATTCACAAAAATAACCCATAGGTATCCCTAGACTCTTTTAGAAATTATTAAGCTTAATTTAAACAAGTAATTATATTCGAAATGTTGCAATCAGTGACTCTTCCGTTCAGTCGCATCATTCATGCCTTTGAACGGAGCTATACTATCCCAGAAGGTGACTTTGCTTCCGTTCAGACGGAATTACCACAACGTCTGAACGGAACAACATAATCCGTTTGCACGAAACATTCACCATTCAAACATAAATATACGTGCAAATTCGAGTAAATTCACAGTGAGTCTCTCGTTCAGACGGAACACTCATGCGTCTGAATGGAAGAGTTACGCAAAAGACTGAATTAACTCACAATGAGTCTTCCGTTCAGATGGACGATTAATGCATATGAACGGAAGCTATCATACTGAAGTCTTCCGTTCATACGGAACACTTATGCGTCTGAACGGAAGCTTCCGATTTCGAATGATTATGTTGTAACGGCTTGCTTGACTTACGCTCCGTCTAAACGGAATCAACGTTCCGTCCAGATGGAACGTACAAAAAATCTGAGAACTGGGAGATGATTATGTGTTCTATAAATATCAACCCTCCTTGTATTCTCTCTCCAACTCTTCCATAATTCTTAAAATATTTCCAAAGAGAGAAAACTAAGTCAAATATCTTGAGCTCATTTATTCTAGATAAAGTTCTAGATCTTATATCTATCTTCCAAATTCCACTACAAACGATTTCCAACTTGCGTGACCGATCACGTTTAGCTCATTAGTAGATTTGTAACAGGCTAGTTGCAAATATTGTAAAGCCCGCCATAGATCGATAGAAACGTGTAAATCGATCTAGGCAAATCCTTGTAAGCGTTGATACAGGAATTCAATAGAAAGCCGAAAAGTCGCAAGGCATCCCCGGAGACGTAGGTACTTGCAATCAATCGAATCGGTCGATTGAGCAAGTAGACAGTGAGTTAAACCTAAAAAACAACCACCTACCGAACTCCATAAACAAATATCGTGTGTTATTTCTTTCAATATTATCTCTCTATCTTTACTTTAAATTTTGCTTCCGCAAAATATTAACTTGTATACCATTAGCGCGAAAATTGTACCATAACATTGCCTATTCACCCCCTCTAGGTCCAAATTAAACAACAATTGGTATCATAGCAGGAATACATACTCTCTTTGTGTAAGTGACAACTTGTATTTTGATCATGGCCATAACCAATAATAGGATACAAATTACATACCCTGACAAATTAGACGGAAAAGTTAAAATCTTTTGAAGAAATGCATGCTAAATGTATTTACAATCCAAGGGTTGAGATCGGTGGTTGAACACGAGTTTGAGGTCAGAATGGCATCGACCTCCGACTCCGATAGCACACCAAAAATATGTCACGCCTCCGAACTCAACTTGACTTCCGATGTCTATGCCCAAAATCTTATTCTTACGAATATGAATGGGTCACTCTCCGTCATCGTTGACGGGTGTACAACATCACATCAAATCTGGCGTGTTCTCCTTGAGAGATTTGAAGGAAACGATCAAATGAAGAGAACCAAATTAATGGAACTCGAATAACAATTTGATAGTTTCTGGATGATCGAGGATGAATCCGTGGATGATGAAGGAAATACAGTTTTGGATCAACGGTAAAATAGTGCGTACAAGGACACACGAACGTACACGTTCGAGTAAACGGTTACATGAACAATAAGATTGTGCAAATATGAGTTCCAGTACATAGTCCGTCGTGACGGAGCTAGCGTACACAGTCTGTGGACTTAGCCGTTCTGAGCATACACTGTGGTCCGTCATGACGGACCACAAGGTGCGTCATGACGGACATGTCCGTTGCAACGAACCATGGGTTCGTCGTGACTAATGTATGCACACAAACTCCAATAACTATTTAGCGTTGGTCCGTCGTGACGGACCTATACTGAATGCTATTTTTTGGACAATTTTGATACACATGAGTTGGTGTGTCCGATTGGTGCCTTCTGGGTGTTCTTATCCTATGTCATAGAAATAGGATAATTCTCTCTCTCCTGATTAATCCAATTCATACTAATCACTTGAAACAACACCATAAAATAGTTGAGTGAGTGCGAAGGAAAGAGAGAACAAGAAAAGGAGTTTTCTCCATTTAAAAGAATCGAACATGTTCAAGCAAGTTCGTTGGTGCATCGTCGAGGCAGTTGCACCGGCGACCGAAGTGCTATGACTCACGATGGATACGAATAGAGGAGCGACACTTGTGGCTCTTCGTTGTGATCAAACCAGAGACACGAATACCGTCAATGAAGTGGTGGGAGATGCGTGGGCGTGGAATGCACGTTTTGTCGCCAACGTGACAAGGAGAAAGGAGGATATGCGATCGACCCTTCGAGTGTGATCAATTTCACACCGGTAATTGACTATCCAACTTTGTATCGTACTCTCGAAGTCGAGGCATGATCTCGGGTTTTGGGAACCGGACCGGGCCTTCGTATCCACTGTGCGGGTCCGGGGTCGGCATAATTCCCTTCACTGTGCGGGTCCAGGGTCGGGTTTGCAAAAGTTGCACCCGTTTGCATGAAAATTGGTGATTGAAATGAAATTTCGATTAAAATCACAAGTGAATCCACTAGAGATCAGTCATAGGATGACTGAGAGTATCTAGGAGTGATCGTGAAAGAGTTTCATGATCGATCGTTTTCAAAACGATGAAAAATGGATTTGGAATCGGGGTTTACTGGCAAACAGCGTATAGTCCGTCATGACAGACAAACCAGTGCGTCATGACGGACAAACCAGTGCGTCATGACGGACCGTATGAAAATACTGTGTAAAGGTTACACGAGTATAGTCCGTCGTGACGAACATCAAAAGTTGCCACGTATCTGCGGGGACACCATAGTCTGTTGCGACGCAATGGTTGCGTTGTGACGGATTACTATACTAAACTGTGTATTGGGGTTCGTCATGACGGAGGAAACTAGCGTCGTGATGGACACTGTACAAAATTTTATACATGAGGAGCGTCATGACGGAGCTTACTTGCATCACGACGGACTACTGTACAAAGAGTTGTCTGAGCAGCTGCGTCATGACGGAGGAAAACTTGCGTCGTGACACCAAATGGTTGCCAAGTCTCTGAAGATTTTTTTAGTATGTCCGTCGTGACGGAGGAAACTTGCGTCATGACGAACTGTACAGAAAAACTGTGTAAAGAGTTACACCAGTAGGTCCGTCGTGACGCAGCTTATGGTGCGTTGTGACGGACATGCCCCTGGTTACTAGATTTTCTTTTTGACTACACACTTCAAAAATTCGTATTCTTTGCACCGATTTATTTCATATTTATTTAGTTATTATTTAGAATAATTTAGTCTCCCTAGATAGTGTATATGCATTTGAAAATCTTGTGATAGTGATGTAATATGATTACATCACGAATTCAAACATGCAAGTCATGATCCCTCATAATATTTAAGTCATGGAAATGCCTTCCATGTCCACAACAACCGAGTTTGGTGTTACGTTTTACGTGGTTTCAGGCTAAAGTCGGAAAAGTGATATTGTAACTATCGAAAGGGTGGCAAACGTTAAATAAGGACTCGTAAGGCCCAAGCTAAAGTCGACTCACTAGTAGCTTATTTGAACGATACGTTGGATATGGTTGTGACTTAACCGTACAAGCCGATCGGATTGGAGTTCGGGGCATAGACAGGATGCACACACGAAAATGGGGTTGTATATGATACCACCCATCACCGAAATCCTATAAAGTTCAAGAGTCGCATAGGATGAGATTGGATTTTTATCCTACCTAAATAACGGGATCCCACCCGATAGGCTAAAGTCACTTGTGGGAGGAACGAAAATATGGGTTTTGGGTCTTATGGACTTGGAGTTCCGTATCGGTATGAGGATTACCGATTCGAAAAAATAACACATTCATATAATCATCCTGTAAGCCTATAAGATAAGTACGCAACGTTAGTAAATCAATCTTTATTTCATTTGTAGAGCATGTCTTCAAGTAACACCACCACCTTATCGATTAGATCGGTATTAGAAAAGATAAGCTAGTTGGATGGAACTATCTAGATTGGCACCGCAACCCGAGAATCATTCTTAGGCAAGAGGGTAAAAGCCAAATATTGCATACGTCTCTAGTAGCTCCAACTAGTGATGCTGCGACCGAGGTCAAAGCAGAATTTGAGAAACTTAAGAAGGACTCGAATGACGTGACATGCCTTATGTTGGCGTGCATGGCTCAAGTCTTCAAAAGCAGTTTGAGGACACGGATGCATATAATATCAACATCGTGCCCTAGGAAATGTTCCAAGAGCAAGAGCGTATTGAGCGGTTCAATACACTCAAAGGGTTGGTGAACTGCCAGATGCCTTCAGGATCTTCGGTGAGCACTCATGTGTTGAAATTCCAAACTCTCATAGACCGTCTAGAGAAGTTAGGAGAGAAATTGTCCACGATTATGCAGCAGGATTTGATCTTGTGTGCATTTCCTCCAATGTTTTCTCCGTTTGTGATGAATTATCACATGCATTCGATGAACAAGACTATCCCCGAGCTTCATGGAATGCTCAAGAATTTCAAGTCGGAGATGTTGAAGACATCCGGAGAGAACAAGGGTTGCAAGACATCAAGGTCTAAGGGCGGTTCGGCTAAGAAAATGCCGAAACCAAAGACGAAAGGAAAGGAGAAATGCAAAGCTGAGACATGTTTCCATTGTCACAAGGCTGGACATTGGAAACGCAATTGCAAAGCTTACCTCGAGGAGGTGAAGAAAGGCAAAGGAAAGACTTCGGAAGTCGGTCTCTCAGGTATTAACGTTATCGAAGTTAATATTTCGACTATGAATAATTGGATATTAGATACCGGTTGTGGCTCATATTTGTCGAAATATGCGGGGTTTGAGTAATAGTAGAAGATTGACTCGAGGCGAGGTGGATTTACGCGTCGCGAATGAAGCAAAAGTTGATGCTTTAACCGGTGTATTTAATCTTATTTTGCCAAGTGGGCTTATATTAGTACTAAATAAATTGTTATTTTGTACCGTCATTATGTAAGAACATAATTAGTGTCTCGAAATTGGCCAAGGATGGCTATGAATTTGTTATTAAGAAATATGAATTTACAATATGTAAAATATCTATTATATATGGAAATGTTCTATTAGGAAATGGTCTTTATGTGCTGGATTCAGAGCACGAGAAAAATGAGTCTATCTTTAATGTTAATGCGAAATGGAGTAAAAAGAAACTTGTTAATTGAACTTTCTTTTGGCATTACCATCTCGGTCATGTCAATGAGAAACGTATTTCTAGGCTCCAAAAAGATGGATTACTATACTCATTTGAATTTGATTCATTTGGGAATTATGAATCTTGTTTATGTGGCAAGATGATAAAGGCTCCATTCTCCAAGGTAGGAGAACGGTCCAGCGATTTATTGGAACTCATACATTCGGTTGTATGTGGACTAATGAGCATCGAGGTAAGAGGATAATATCGGTATTTTGTTACATTTACGGACTATTATAACAGATATGGTTATATCTATTTAATGTGTGCCAAAACGAAGACTTTTGAAAAAATCAAAGAGTTTCAAAACGAAGTACAAAATCAACTAGGCAAGAAAATCAAAGTCATTTGATTGGATCGTGGAGGCGAGTATTTGAGCTATGACACTACTAAAAAACACGATGATAGCTACACCGGGAAAGGGTTGTCTACAACTCCGTAGCTATCAACGGATCACTAGCCACATCTCTATGGCCAATATATGTTCCTTGCAGCTAATACACCACTTGTTAGCTACACCCTGTGTGGCCAATACTTTCCTTTAGCAAAGGATTTTGTTAGCTACAACGTGATGCGTGGTTAACAAGTGTTGGTGCCAAAAATCTTCCTTAGCTAATACTTTTTAATATATTTAATTCTTGAAACGAAAAATGTGTTTGAAAAGGCGGGTGGAATTTTTGTGCCAAGTATTGGCCACATGACTTAAAAGACTATTGGTGACCCCTAACGTCCAGCTTGCGGCTCTCCAGTTCATACACCACTGGATTTCTCCAGTTCATACACCACTGGGCTTCTTAATATTCTTATTCGCTAACCCGCTAAGCAACAGGCTTCTGGTGATCAAACACTCGGCCCAGCTTCCTCTTGCACCTGTCCGGACCAGCTTCCTCTTGCACCTATCCGGCCCAGCTTCCTCTTGCACCTACTACACAATAAAGATTAATACAATGCATGTAATATTAAATGGGAGGGGAGGGGGTTTGCTAGGGCAGTTTTTTATACAAGCAAGAAAAAACAATATTGTGAATCCATCGATTATTTTTGCTCAAATATAATGTTTTACAATTAAATACATTTAATTAAAAGTTGGAGTAATAATATAAGTTGCCATTACAACAATATTGTGAATACATCTGATAAAAAAAAAATATTGAATCAAGGCCAAACACATAAAACGTAATAATGGTCAACAAAATATAAACCCTAAAAACAGCAAATAAACGTAATAATGTACCGTAGCTAAGAGTATTGTTGACGACGGGAATAGCCTCGAAGCAACTAGCACCTTTCGCTACGATAGAGTTTCGTATCTAATGGACCCGTGGCTAGTAAATATGTTGGCTACAGACATGTGGCCAGTAAAATCTTTAGATACGCGATGATAGCTTCAAGTTGGTAGCCACAAGATATAGTCGCCAATAGGCTTATGCGAAGCCAATACGTCTGTTGGACACGAAAACCTGTGTAGCTATCATCACGTTTTTTAGTAGTGTGAGTTTGAAGATCATTTGAAGGATTGTGGAGTTGTTTCACAATGGACTCAACCCGGAACGTCACAATGGAATGGCGTGTCCGAGAGAAGAAATCGGACCATGATAGACATGGTTCGTTCAATGATGAGTCAAACGGATCTCCCAAAATCATTTTAGAGATAAGCCCTTGAGACAACGGCGTGTTTATTGAACCGCATACCTTCTAAATCGGTACAAAGGACACCATATGAGATATGGACCGGAAAAGTTTCGAAGTTGTCATTTGTGAAAATTTGAGGATAGGAAGTTTATGTCCGCAAATTAATGGCGGATAAACTCGATCTCAAATCTGAAAAATATTTATTTGTCGGATATCCCAAACAAACAATGGGGTACTATTTTTACCATCCTACCGAAAACAAGGTTTTCGTGGCTCGTGGAGGTACCTTATTGGAGGAGGAATTCATATATAAATGAGTTAATGGAAATGGAATAGATCTCGAAGAAGTTCGAGATCCGGAAATAAATGTTGAGCCGATAAATGTTGACTCGAATCCGTCAATAGTTGAGGATCCGGAGTCAAGTGCACAAGGCGCACTTCGTAAGTCTAGTAGGATTCGTCAAGAGCCGATACGGTATGGTTTTGCCGTGGCTAATGCTGATGAAGTCAAACTCCTAGATGATGAGCCGACGTCTTACAATGAGCCTATGAGAAGCGATGATTCCGATAAATGGCACAGTGCCCATGAAATCCGAAATTTAATCCATGTACGATAATTAAGTTTGGAACTTGATTAATCCACCTACCGTGGTTAGACCCATGGGATGCAAGTGGGTTTTTAAAGAAGAAAACCGACATGAATGGGAATATTAACACTTATAAAGCGAGGCTTGTGGCGAAAGATTTCAACAAAATTCATGATGTAAACTATGAAGAAACGTTTTCTCCCGTAGCAATGTTTAAATCCATACGGATCTTACTTGACATAGCCGCGTAATATGACTATGAGATTTGGAAAATGGATGTCAAACCCACATTCCTTAACGGGAATTTGCAAGAGGATGTGTATATGACACAACCTGAAGGTTTTGTCGATCCTAAGAGTTCGGAGAAAGTGTGAGGGTTGCAACGATCCATTTATGGATTGAAGCAAACTTCTCGGAGTTGGAATATCCGTTTTGATGAAGTTATAAGTGAGTATAAGTTTATCAAAAACGTGGAGAAACCTTGTGTATACAAGAAGGTTATTGGAAGCCGTGTAATATTTCTTGTACTATATGTAGACAATATCTTGATCATTGGAAACGACATTCCGATGCTTACAGATGTTAAGAAGTATTTAAATACTCGTTTCTCTATGAAGGATTTAGGCGAGGCCACTTATGTTTTAGGCGTGAGGATCTATAGAGATAGACCCAAGAAAATTCTCGACTTAAGTCAAAACACGTACATCGACAAAGTATTGGAAAGGTTTTCAAAGCATGACTCGAAGAAAGGGTTTCGTCCAATGTCCAGTGGCATTCCATACTTTAAAGCTCAATGTCCGACATCGAGCGAAGTAAAGAGTATTATGAATAATGTTCCCTATGCTTCGGCGGTAGGATCGATAATGTATGTCATGATATGTACGCGCCCCGATGTGTCATATGCATTGATCGCCGTTTCGCGCTACGAATCGAATCCAGGGGATGTGCATTGGTCAGCGGTTAAAAGTCCTTATGTACTTGATATGAACTAAGGATCAATTTATAATATATGGTGGAATAAAAGACAGGTTGGTCATAAATGGTTATACCGACGCTAGTTTTCAAACAGGTGTCGATGACTTTCGATCACAAAGCGGATACGTGTTTTGTTTAAATGTTGGTGCGGTAATATGGAAGAGTTCCAAACAACCGACAAAAGCGGAGTATATTGCGGCTTCCAAAGCTTCAAAGGAAGCGATCTGGATCAAGAAGTTTGTGACAGAACTTGGAGTAGTCCCGAGTATTCCGGAACCTGTGGTTGTGTATTGCGGCAATACGTGTGTAATTGCACAATCCAAGGAATCGAGGTCGCGTCATCGCTCCAAACACATACTCAGAAAATTTCACTTGATTCCTGAGGTTTTACAAAGAAAAGATGTGATCATTGATAAAATTGATACCGACAAGAATGTTGCGGACCCAATTACAAAACCGCTCTCGCAAGTAAAGGATGACTATCATGCGAAAGCTCTAGGTTTGAAATACCTAGATAAGGAAGAGAGTTGAGTTAGTTATCTAAAACAATAGTTTTGTAGATAGTAGTTGTAAACGTTGTATCACCCAAATACTTATCTTATATTATTGCATTTTCAAAATTTTAATTTATTTTATTTGCATTTATCTTATATGAAAAATTTGTGCGGGGTTGTATAATATGATTACACGAACCTTGATTTGAACTTGTGTGAGCGTCGACATAATACGTGATTATGTGCAACGAAACCGTCACACTAAAAGTTTCATTTCTAAATCGTCCCTAGTCACGAATTAGTTTCCTTAAGAGAGAAGCATTTCTATTATCGTATAATAGACTGAACGTGTACACTAGTATATTTGTCGAGGAGATGATTATGTTTTGCTAGTCATATGACAAAGGTGCTTGTCGAATCGGAAATATGGATATACGTTAGGTTACATGTATTGGACTTGACCAAAAGTGTTAGACCATGACATTGTTTAGTCATTATGGATGGACATACAACGAGTAGGGTATTAGGTTCTTCATACCTGAAGTGATAATTGATCGTTTTACGTGTGTAACATAATGCTTTGATGTGATCTTCCGCCTGCCATAAAAAGGGGCTAAAAGGGTCATTATTGGGTATGGTCCGAAACATGGTATTCGATGTGAGTCTCCAAGATAGAATTGTTTATTCCACGAGGAAGAGATATCTCTTAGGCCGCTCGATGAATTGATTGATGAAAACTATGGCCATAGTCAATGATATTAATAGTTAATATCGATTGAAATTTGTTAACTCGATTTGGTATCGGGAATTAACTATTGTTAATCAAAATATAAGGATGACTATCATCATGCCTTTTGATTAACGGATATCGCAAACAAGAGAACGAATAACCACTATTCGAGATAGGCACAATGATCACAATCATTTTCAATTCAACATGGGTAGCCATGATGGAGTGAATAGATCCCGCTCATGGGCTTGTAATACTTTGGAAACAACTTACTGCCATCGTTAAACGAACCTACACAGTCACACAACGAGTTTACTATGTCGGGCTTGATTTATAAATGGCACATATGTTGTGCATAGCTTTAGCGTATATGATATGCGAGCTATATTCTCTAATATCGTGTATATGTAACATACATGAGTACCTTTTAGTTAGATCTGAAACTGAGTGAGATACTGACGAAAATTCAGTTTTCGATCAACGGTAAAAGTGTAGATATAAGGATATATGAACATAAATGTTCATGGGTTTAATTAAATGCATAATAGGATTGTGCAAAGTTAAGTTCCAGTGAGTAGTTCGTTCGAACGAAACATAGGGTTCGTTCGAACGGACTACTACGAATGTAATTTGGAATTAACACATAAATGAGACAGAGAGTGGTTCGTTCGAACGAACCATAAGGGTTCTTTCGAACGGACCACTTCGAGTATAAAACTATTTTATACATACTCAAGAAAGAAAGCGGTTCGTTCGAACGAACATGATGATGGAAGTGCATATTGGATATATAAAATCTTTGACCCAATCCTTATCCTATTTAGTATAAATAGGATATTTCTCTCTCCTCTATACAGACCAATACAGTCCAGAAAAGTAAAATCATTCTTTCAATTTGTTGAAAGAGTGCGACCAAAGAGAGAAAGAGAAAAGAGAAAAAAAGGAGTTTTCTCCATCAGAAAATCGAATAAACCGATCAAGCAAGTTCACACAATCCTCGTCTAGGCAATTGCGTGTGTGACCGAGAAATTACGACACACGGTGGATACGGATAGAGGAGTTCACGCTTGTGACTCTTCGTTTGTGATCAAACCGGAGAATTAAACGAATAAAGAGGCTGTGGAAGCGTGTGGGTATGGGACACACGAAGACAACCGGAAACGAGTCAAGACGGTGGGAGGCGTGCGGGCGTGGGACGTACGACTAGTCACCAATGTGACACCGAAGAAGAGATGGATGCGAGCGATCAACCCGTCATGCGTGATCAATTTCATGTTGGTAATCGTCTATCCTACTTTGCATCGTACCCTCGATATCGAAGCGTGATCTCGGAATTTGGGAACCGGACCGGGCCTTCATATCCGTTGCGTGGGCCCGGGGACGGGATAATTCCCTTCACTTTCTTCATTCGGCAAACCTCTCTTCTTCGATAGGTTTGTATTTGCGTTTTGCCTTCTTTCCTCGAACGGACTCGGAGCTTTCTTCATCCGGGAGAGGCGATTACCTCGAGCGAGAAGCGTTCTTGTCGTCCTAGCTTTCTAGCAATTCGAGTATCGGGCGACCACACTAGGCGATGCTAAGGAGGCTCTTCTTGACGCGTTGAAGATCTTCTTGCCTCGATTTAGGTGCATTGTTTATAATCTTGAATTTCTTGTTTGTTGAATGACAGTTAAAGTTGTGCTAAAAACCTTGTTTGAATCTAGTTTGTTGCTATAATTTTGTCCTTGCATTCGATCGTTTTGCTCTCTTTTTGCTTTTCTTTGGCTCCTTTAATTAGTCCTTAAACTTTCCTTAATCAAATCCGAAATCAATCCATCAAATAAAATAATCAAAACTGAACTTCCAGAGACAGTCCGTCGCAACGCACATAGATACCGTCACGATGGACAAGCCGTTGGGTCTCTGACATTTAGTCTGGTGGTACTCCGTCGTGACGATCAATCCAGTCCGTTGTGACGGACCTTCCTTCCGTTGTGACGCACATGATGCTCAGTCGTGACGGACGTGTGTTGAACTCTCTTGACTAGGTTCAACACTCAGTCCGTTGCAACGCATCATTCCTCCGTCGTGACGGACCATCCACAACCGTTGCAATGCACATTTCATCAGTCGTGCTGACGTGTGTTGAACTCTTTCAGACTAGGTTCAACACTCGGTCCGTTGCAACTCAGCTTTCGTCCGTCGTGATGGACCATAATTTCAACACATAGTCTGTCGTGACGGACTGAAGACGAACATACTTCAGTCGTGACGGACCTTCTCTGGACATTTTTACTTGTTCGTTTTGATTCATTCTTTGACGCATAAGCTCCTTGTGGAACGAACTCTCATATTTCTACTATACACATTATTTGACGCATAAGCTCCTTGTGCACACACAACGATATCATAGCTCAAATAAAAGTGACTAAAAGCCCATTCATCACCAGTGTATTCTATGAAGAAAATTGCAGGGGAAATTCCCTTCGTTAATTATGTAAGCAATTGCAAACCGGTCGGTCCATTTATTCTATAAATGGAGAGGATTGGGAGGTTGTTATGCTGAATTGTGATTTGGCTGAATTATCTCAACTCTGATTGGCTCCGAGAATAGTGAGAGGATTGTGATTGACCAGCCAATGATTGGGTATGAGGATTCTCCGTTGCAGTTGGTTTGTAGCCTATCGTGTAAGCGTCTGCATGTGAGGAAAACCTCACAGAAGATCAGGGTATGAATTATTGTTGATCCCGTGTGACCCTTGGTGAGTTGAGTCAGTCAGTGACCCTATGTGGTCCTTGGTGCAGTGGATCATGGTTTGGGTCAGATCTGGATTTGGTGCTTGATTTTCTTCGTAGCCTTTGGTGTGACGGGCTGATTTGAGTAGGTTTTTGAAGGAAATACAGTTACCGATCAACTAGTTGAATGTACAAATGAGTGTAGACAAACATACGTGTTCGTCGGAACGATTGGATGCATAATAAGATCATGCAAATCTGGCAGAAATTACATGGTGCGTCATGACGCACCAAATTGTGCGTCATGACGCACAATAGAGTAATTCTGAGAAAGCCAATCTGTGAGTAGTGCGTCATGACGCAAGTTATCTTGCGTCATGACGGTACACATGAGTGGTGCGTCATGACGGACGTTATCGTGCGTCATGACGGTACACTGTGTAACGGCTATATCCAAGTAAATGTGACTTGTGCATCATGACGCACAGTGATCCGAATTCTGGATTAGCAGTTTCTGATACTCATTAATACACCATTAACTCTCAGATTAATATAAGATCTGTGGATTCTTCTTCCTCTCTCTCTCTGGCTGCCAGACCTAATTCTAGTAGAGAATAGAGAGAACTTGTGAGACAAGTTAGTGGAGAATAGAGATTAGATTTAAGCAAGCTTGCGGGAATTTTAGGGGAATTCGCCGCAACCGAAAGACGCGAGCTCGAGGTGGATACGAGTAGAGGAATCTCAACTGAGATTCTGGACTGTGATCTAACGAGAGCTAAGTCGAGCAAGGTCGAAGACGAATCGGATAAATTCCGGTTGTATACGACAAATAGGAGCTTCGAACAAGGTGTCGAATCACGCGGGCGTGGGACGTGTGTGTCGCCGGGATCGAAGCAAAGAGCGAAGCAAGCAGCAGCTAATAGAGTCAACCTGTCTCCGTGATCAATTTCACGCGGTATGATTCTCTATGAATTAAGCGTTAATTTCATAGGTTAGATGCATTTCATGATTCGTACTTTCGGGTCGTTGATGTGGTCCTCGGGATCGGGTCGGACCGGGCCTCACAATCCGCTGCGCGGGGCTCGGTAGTGACGCCGATACCCAACAGTGGTATCAGAGCGATCGTCACGATTCGATCGTCGAATCGATTTCGAATAAGTGTTATTCGGAATTTCATGTAGAATTTTAGGACATAATCATGTAGTTGTAAAATTAGGACCATAGAAATCTTACTAGTATTTGATCATGAGATGATCAAAAGAATCTAGAAGTAATCATGAATTGTTCATGATTAATCGTTTTTGAAACGATTAAAATCTGTTAAAATTACAAAATAAAACTGAATTTCAGGTCTGGTGCGTCATGACGCACGATATGGTGCATCATGACGCACACGGGAAATCCAAGAGTTGGATCTGAGGCGTTACTCAGTCCGTCGTGACGCACAACAGTTGTGCGTCATGACGCACTGTGTAAATTCGTACCATCATGACGCACCCTCTGGCGTCAGGACGGACCAGAACAGTCCGTCGTGACGGTATAACCAACCATCATGACGGAAGAACCTCAAAAAGTTTCTGGAAATCTGGACAAAATGGTTTTGTACAGTCCGTCATGACGCACCGTCTGGCATCATGACGGAAGAACACGGTCCGTCGTGACGGTAGTAACCAACCGTCATGACGGAGGAACCTGAAATAGTTTCTGGAATTGACAACAAAATTGTTTTGTATGGTCCGTCGTGACGCACTGTCTGGCGTCATGACGGACCTGTGAAGTCCATCGTGACGCACGTTATGTTGCGTCATGACGGAAGTCAATGGAAGTCCATTTTAGTACGGTGCGTCATGACGGACGTTATGTTGCGTCGTGACGCACAGTGTAATTTTTCTTGATTTATTTAATTGTGGTTCTAATCATTATTAATTATGTTCATTCATCATGATATACTTGCTTATTGATATAATTAGATTATATCACATAAATCCCTGCATAATACTTAAGTCATGAAATGCCTTCCATGTTCACAACCTCCGAGGTTGGTCATCACACCTTGCACGGTTTCAGGCCAAAGTCGGGCGTGCATTGTTGTATGTATCAACGTGAGAGGCAAGCGTTAATTGGGGACAAATGCGGGTTCAGGCCAAAGTCGGGCGCATTTGTAGTTCAATTGAACGATATGTGATCATGGTTGTGACTTAACCGTCCAAGCCAATCCGATTGGGGTTCGGGGCATAGTTAGGATGCACAAACGGAATTTGAATCATATATGATATGGTTCGATACCGAAATCCTATAAAAGGTCAAGAGTCGTATTGGATGCGATTGGATTTATCCTACCTAAATAGTGAGATCCCATTTGTCGGCCAAAGTCACTTGTGGGAGGATCATGAAATATGGGTCTTGAAGTGTTATTGGATTTAGAATCCCGAATCAATATTAGTGTTATTGATTTGATAAAAGTAACATATTTCATATCATCATATAAGCATATAGCATAAGTTCGCACATATCAGTATCAATCTCATTTTAAAGTATTTTTCGTTGTAGCAATCATGACATCAAGCAACACCAACTCAATGTCGATTAGATCGGTATTGGAGAAGGAGAAGCTAGTCGGCAAGAACTATCTTGACTGGCACCGTAACCTAAGAATTGTTCTTAGGCAAGAGTGCAAAAGTCACGTGTTAGACACGAAGATGGTTACTCCCGACGAGAACGCTTCGCCCGAAGAAAAGGCGGCATTTGACAAACTTAAGAAGGAGTCAAATGACGTGACGTGCCTCATGTTGGCATGTATGGACGCGAACTTGCAGAAGCAGTTCGAGGATTCGGATGCGTACGAAATTAACGCCACGCTCAAGGAAATGTTCCAAGAGCAAGAACGCATTGAAAGGTTCAATACGTTAAAGGAGTTGGTTAACTGTAAGATGCCTAACGGATCTTCGGTTAGCACTCACGTGTTAAAGGTACAATCATTGATTGATCGTCTCGAGAAATTGGGAGAAAAGGTGTCACCAATAATGCAACAAGATTTGATCTTATGTGCATTGCCACTGATTTTTTCAACTTTCGTAACGAACTATCATATGCATTCGATGAACAAGACGATTCCCGAGCTCCATGGGATGCTCAAGAACTTTGAGTCGGAGATGCTTAAGGCATCGGGGGAACCCAAAGCAAGAGTTGCTAGGGATGTCCTCATGATTCAAGGTGGGATTCGTAAGAAACAAAAGTCCAAGGGCGGTGCGGGCAAGTCGTTGTCCAAACCGAAGACTAAAGGAAAGGAGAAATCTGAGGATGTCACCTGCTTCCATTGCAAAAAGACTGGGCATTGGAAGAGAAATTGCAAGATTTACCTCGAGGAGGTGAAGAAAAGCAAGGGGAAGGCTTTGGAAGCCGGAACCGCAGGTATGACTATTATAGATGTTAACATTTCAATTTTGGACAATTGGGTATTAGATACCGGTTGTGGAACTCATATTTGTCGAAATATGCAGGTTCTTCAAAATAGAAGGAAGTTAACACGCGGTGAAGTGGATTTTCGAGTAGGGAATGGAGCAAGCGTTGCTGCATTGGCCGTCGGAGATATTTTTATTACTTTACCGAGTGGATTTATTTTAGAACTAAATAATTGTTATTTTGTTCCAAGTTTGTGTAAGAACATTATTAGTGTGTCTAGACTAGCTAATGATGGTTATGAATTTATTATTAAGAATAATGAATTTTCTATTTGTAAGGATAATTTATTCTATGGAAATGTTCTATTAGAAAATGGTCTTTACATTTTAGATATGAATTACACAAATGATAAATCAATCTATAATATAAACACGAATCGGATTAAACCTAAAGTTGATAGTAAAACTTACTTTTGGCATTGTCGACTTGGCCATATAAACGAGAAGCGCATCTCAAAACTCCATAAGGATGGACTTTTGGATTCATTTGAATTTGATTCATATGGACAATGCGAATCTTGTTTACTTGGCAAGATGACAAAAGCACCATTCTCAAAAGTTGGAGAAAGGTCCAAGGAACTATTGGAACTTATACATTCTGATGTATGTGGTCCAATGAGTACCGAGGCAAGAGGAGGTTATCGATACTTCATAACGTTTACGGATGATTTTAGTAGATATGGGTATATCTACTTAATGCGTAACAAATCTGAATCTTTTGAAAAGTTCAAAGAATTTCAGAATGAGGTTCAAAATCAACTTGGCAAGACAATCAAAGCACTTCGATCAGATCGAGGAGGCGAGTATTTGAGCTATGAGTTTGAAGATCATCTCAAAGATTGTGGAATCGTTTCA
This sequence comes from Luzula sylvatica, assembly GCA_946800325.1. Taxonomy (NCBI): domain Eukaryota; kingdom Viridiplantae; phylum Streptophyta; class Magnoliopsida; order Poales; family Juncaceae; genus Luzula; species Luzula sylvatica. The sequence goes on along the minus strand of OX326960.1, from coordinate 53,834,439 downwards.
CAATTGACTCCACCTGGAACGCCTCAATGGAATGGCGTGTCCGAGAGGAGGAATCGGACCTTATTGAATATGGTTCGATCTATGATGAGTCAAACTAGTCTCCCAAAATCGTTTTGGGGATATGCCCTTGAGACAGCGGCTTTTTTGATAAACCGCTTACCTTCTAAATCGGTTCAAAAGACACCATATGAGATGTGGACCGGACAACCTCCGGTGTTATCTTTTATTAGAATTTGGGGATGTGATGTTTATGTTCGAAAAATGTTTTCGGATAAACTCGAACCCAAATCTGAAAAATGTTTATTTGTAGGATATCCTAAGGAAACTAAAGGATATTATTTCTACAATCCCGAGGAAAACAAGGTTTTCGTAGCTCGAAGAGGTACCTTCTTGGAGGAGGATTTTATATCTCAACGAGCTAGTGGGAGTAAAATTGATCTCGAAGAGGTTCGAGATTCAGAAATAAACATTGAACCGATGGATGTTGACCCGAATCCATCAATAGTTGAGGATGTCGAGCCAATAGCACAAGGTGCTCCTCGTAGGTCTAGTAGGACCCGGCTGGAACCAGTACGATATGGATTTATCGTGACTGATGAAGGCAACGTCGAACTCATAGATGATGAGCCGACAACCTACAAAGATGCTATGTTGAGCGAAGATTCCGACAAATGGCATGATGCCATGAAGTCCGAGATCCAATCCATGTATGATAATCAAGTTTGGAACTTGATTGATCCACCACCCTTGGTTAAACCCGTCGGGTGTACGTGGGTTTTCAAGAAGAAAACCGACATGGATGGGAATGTGCATACTTACAAAGCACGGTTGGTAGCGAAAGGTTTCAAGCAAATTCATGGTGTTGACTATGATGAAACGTTTTCGCCGGTAGCCATGCTTAAGTCTATAAGGATTATTCTTGCCATAGCCGCATATTATGACTATGAGATATGGCAAATGGATGTTAAAACCGCTTTCCTTAACGGGAAATTATCGAAGGATGTGTACATGACACAACCCGAAGGTTTTATCGATCCAAAGAATCCTAATAGAGTATGCAAGCTTCAAAGGTCCATATATGGACTGAAACAAGCTTCTCGGAGTTGGAATATTCGTTTTGATGAAGTCATAAGCGAGTATGATTTTATCAAGAACGAAGAAGAACCTTGTGTATATAAGAAGGTTAGTGGGAGCCGCGTAGTATTTCTTGTTCTTTATGTGGACGATATATTAATCATAGGAAACGACATTCCGATGTTATCGGATGTTAAGAAGTATTTGAATACTCGTTTCGCTATGAAAGATTTAGGAGAGGCCGCCTATATTTTAGGCGTGAGGATCTATAGAGATAGATCCAAGAGACTCCTCGGCCTAAGTCAGAGTACGTACATCGACAAGGTGCTGAAAAGATTTTTCATGCAAAACTCTAAGAAAGGGTTTCTTCCCATGTCGAGTGGTATAAACTTTTCGAAAGCTCAATGTCCGACATCGAGCGAAGAGAAAAGTAACATGGATAAGGTTCCATACGCTTCGGCGGTTGGATCTATCATGTATGCCATGATCTGTACGAGACCTGACGTATCGTATGCATTGAGCGTCTTATCACGTTACCAATCGAATCCAGGTGATCCGCATTGGCGAGCCGTGAAAACTATCCTCAAGTACTTACGAAGAACTAAGGATCAGTTTTTAGTGCGTACTTATTCATGATTTTGAAGATTGATACTGACGAGAATGTGGCAGATCCGTTTACGAAACCTCTTCCAATTGCGAAGCATGATCGTCATGCTAGAACTATAGGTTTGAGATACCTAGAGGAGGAAGTTGTTGGTTTGTAGTTATCTAAAACAATAGTTGTTATGATGAGTTATTTGTTGTAAACGATGTATCACCCAAGACTTTATGCTATATTAATGCAATTTCAAAAATTTTATATTTCATTTGCATTTATCTCTTATATGAAAACTTGTGCGTGGTTGTGTAATATGATTACACGAACCTTGATTTATAACTTGTGTGAGCGTCTACATGATACGTGATCATGCTAAGTAAAACCGTCACATTTCAAAAGTTATATTTCAAAAACGTCCCTAGTCATGATTAGGATACTTATGTGATAAGTATATCTATTATAAGATAATAGACTAACATGTACACTAGCATATTCGCCGAGGTGATGATTATGTATTGCTAATCATAGGACAAAGAGTTTGTCAAATCGGGAATATGGATATGCATTAGGCTATGCATATTGTGACTTGACCAAAAGTGCGATACCATGACATGGTTTAGTCATTGTAGATGGAATCGTAACGAATGGGGTCTTAGTTCTTCACACTTGAGATGATCATGGATCATTTTTTCGTGCGTAACATAACGCTTAGATATAATCTTCCACCATATGTAACAGGATGGTCATGGGATTATGATCGGGTATTATCTGAAACACGGAATTTGATGTGAGTCATCAAGATAGAAATTGTTCCTTTCGAGAGAAAGAGATATCCCTTAGGCCTATCGATGAATTGATCAACGAAATCTCTGGCCAGAGTCAATGATATTAAATTGTTAATATCGATTGTGTTTGTTGATTCAATTCGGTATCGAGACAATAAGTTTAGTCAATCAAATTATAAGGATGACTATTACCGTGCCTTTTGATTGACGGATATCGTGAACAAGAGAACTAAACACCACCGTTCGAGATGGGTATAAATGATCACAATCATTTTCGTTTTCAACGTGGGAAAGCTATGATGGATTTCTTCCTAGATCCCTCTCATGAGCCCGTAAACTTGGGCATAAGTTTGCTACCATTGCTTGATACGAACCTACGCGGTCACACATAGAGCTGTCTTATTTCGGGCTTAAATTTCAATCTCTGAGGTTATGTGTACATGAGATGTACGCTAGTACTTTCTTTAGTTGGATCTTGAACTGAGTGGGAGACTGAAGGAAATACAGTTACCGATCAACTAGTTGAATGTACAAATGAGTGTAGACAAACATACGTGTTCGTCGGAACGATTGGATGCATAATAAGATCATGCAAATCTGGCAGAAATTACATGGTGCGTCATGACGCACCAAATTGTGCGTCATGACGCACAATAGAGTAATTCTGAGAAAGCCAATCTGTGAGTAGTGCGTCATGACGCAAGTTATCTTGCGTCATGACGGTACACATGAGTGGTGCGTCATGACGGACGTTATCGTGCGTCATGACGGTACACTGTGTAACGGCTATATCCAAGTAAATGTGACTTGTGCATCATGACGCACCATATCGTGCGTCATGACGCACAGTGATCCGAATTCTGGATTAGCAGTTTCTGATACTCATTAATACACCATTAACTCTCAGATTAATATAAGATCTGTGGATTCTTCTTCCTCTCTCTCTCTGGCTGCCAGACCTAATTCTAGTAGAGAATAGAGAGAACTTGTGAGACAAGTTAGTGGAGAATAGAGATTAGATTTAAGCAAGCTTGCGGGAATTTTAGGGGAATTCGCCGCAACCGAAAGACGCGAGCTCGAGGTGGATACGAGTAGAGGAATCTCAACTGAGATTCTGGACTGTGATCTAACGAGAGCTAAGTCGAGCAAGGTCGAAGACGAATCGGATAAATTCCGGTTGTATACGACAAATAGGAGCTTCGAACAAGGTGTCGAATCACGCGGGCGTGGGACGTGTGTGTCGCCGGGATCGAAGCAAAGAGCGAAGCAAGCAGCAGCTAATAGAGTCAACCTGTCTCCGTGATCAATTTCACGCGGTATGATTCTCTATGAATTAAGCGTTAATTTCATAGGTTAGATGCATTTCATGATTCGTACTTTCGGGTCGTTGATGTGGTCCTCGGGATCGGGTCGGACCGGGCCTCACAATCCGCTGCGCGGGGCTCGGTAGTGACGCCGATACCCAACAGTTTTGTAACCCGCTTCATTAAAACTCTTGTAATTTATTTATCCTTCAGCCAAATGGCATGATCTTTATATCGAAAACGCTCATCTCGACGAGTCGAACGCAGCCATGAGCTTGTATTTGATAAATTTGGTCTTTTTAACCTGAAATAACACAAAAACATGAAGGAAATAATGCCCTAGGCTGAATGAAATAATGCCCAGGGCTGAACTAAATAATATCCTAGACTGAACTGTTCAGTTTGTATGTAAACGAATGATCATTATTATTTATGTTTGTTAATCTAATATTTTAATATTGAATTAAAGTTTCATTTAATACGTGTACTGGTTATTTAACATATTTAGGAATATGTGAATAAGCCTTGAATTGTATCACTAGTTTATACATCATCATAATACGTGATTATGATAGTAAAACTGTATCAATGAACGTAATACGATTCTAAATGTCCCTGGTCATATATATGATGTATATAGAGATATACATGTCTAAGGAAATAGAATATATATGTACACCAGTATATTCGCATATGAGATGATTATGTTTTACTGATCATGGACATGGAATACATAGAGATGTAGTGATGTCAAATATGGAATATAGATATGTATTAGAGACTACATATTGGACTGACCAACTTATGAGAATATACATGGTTATTGTCATTATATATATTCTCATAAACAAATAGAATTTTAGTTCTTTGACCTGAGGTTATCATTAGATTTCTCACATGTGAATTGTGATACTTAGATATGTTTCTTTGTTATCTTTAACCGGGTAATCAAGATCATCATTGGGTATTACATGAAGCATGTTGGAGGATGTGAATAACCAAGATGGAAGTTGTTCCTTTCATGATTGAAAGAGATGTCTCTCAGGGCCCCCTGATGAATTAGGATTGAAGGAAATGCGTGGCCACGCTCAATAAGATTAACATGTGTTGTTAATATTAATTGAATATTCAATCTAATTCTATATCGGGAAAGAGTTAAGTTGATTTAGAATGGACGACATTTGACCATGTCTTTGATCAACAGATATCGTATGAACAAGAGAGCTAGTAATTTGTCTATTTGATAAATAGGTTATGATCACAAATCATTTATTTAATTTGGGTAGTCATAATGCCTTGCTAGAGGCCAATTATGATTTGCATATTTAAATAGAGATTTAATATGCTGCCAACATTAAATAAACCTATAGGGTCACACACAAAGACAAGTTTGGACTGGACACAGAAAATCAAACGAGGATATTATTCTGTTCGAACGAGGATATTATTCTGTTCGAACAGAAAGGTGTAAATCATTAATTGAATGATACGTGCATGTATGGATGCATGGTATTAATACTCAGGATATCATTCATTTGATGAAGATATTTTGTGGGATGGAATCCTAAGAGTTTTCCACTTGATTTGGAATCCTAAGAGTTTTCGACTTGATTATTAATACACACCAAACCTCTTTATGAAAGAGATTGATTCAATCTTTGAGGCAGAATTTCTTTGTGAAAGAAAGAAAAGACTAGCATCGGAGGTCTTCACATCCAGTCTAGACGAGTCGCGTGTGGATACCGATAGAGGGTGGTGCCGGTTCGAGCACACCAACGTGATCACTGCAAGCTTCCTTCAACCAGATTTGAACTAAATCTGAGGTGAAATTTTTGAAACTCTTCCTTCGTATCTAATTAGCGATACACAGATCCATGGCTTAAGGGGTTCGGGTAAGTTCCGCTGTGCAATATGGTTGCCCGAATTCCTAACAGTGGTATCAAAGCCACGTGTATCGTTTATTAGATCGATTTAGTATATTAGATGTACTAGTTTAGAGTTTCTGAGAATTATAAAACTACATATGTATTTTGATTGATATTATGCATAAGAATGTGCACTGTCTCGAGCAGGGTATTATTGCATGAGATGCAAGATGTTATTCTGTTTGAACGAGGATATTATGCTATTCAAACAGAAATGTACACTGTCTCCCGCTAAGATTTACTGCATAAGATGCAGGATATTATTGCATGAGATGCAGGATATTATTGCATGAGATACCGGATATTATTCTGTTTGAACGAGGATATTATTCTGTTCAAACAGAAGGTGCACTGTCTCACGCTGAGATTTATTGCATCAGATGCAGGATATTATTGCATGAGATGCAGGATATTATTCTGGTCGCACGTGGAGATTATTGCATAATTATTAGTCAAAATGTATATATGTATTTTATAATTCAACGATATATGATATAGCATGGCCAAATTTTTGTGTTGTGATTGAATGATGTGATTGCATGTTGTAAATTTAATTTATGGCGACCAGTGAGTTGTCCAAGTTGTAAATTTAATTTATGGCGACCGGTGAGTTGTCCAAATTGTAAAAGTAGAATAGGTTGTTATTTTATTTAAATGAAGATGAAGGAGTTCATCGACGCAACTATTCTCAAGATGAAGGAGTTCATCGCCACAAGCAATCACAAGATGAAGGAGTTCACCATCACAACCGATCACATGATGAAGAAGCTCATCGCCATAACCGGTCACATGATGAAGGAGTTCATTGCCACATCCACTGTTATAATGAATGAGTTCATTATAAGTAATTAATTAGAGATCTTTATAGTGGCTTATAAAGATCATGGTCATGCTATATCATTTAATTAATTCTGTGATGTGTGATGTGATATGCTTATACATGTGATAAATAAATTAGAAATCCCTCTACTAATTATTAAGTTGAGAAAATGCCTCCCATATTCTGAAATTCTCAGGGCCTTTATATCACTCACATGGGTCATGCCAAAGCTGGGTGTGTGAGCTTATATAGTTGGCGGGAGAATATGCATTGATTAATTACCAACATAGGTCATTCCAAAGCTGGGTGTGTTGGTAGATTAATTGGATGATAATCAGTTATGGTTAGTACTTAACTAAGTAGCAAGTCGGACTTGAACTTAGGGCATAAGATGAGATATGTACACACGTGGATTTTGAGTTGGACTCAAAAACCACGATCTCATAAATGATCTCAAGAGTTGCATGGAGATGCAATTGGATTTGATCCTACCTAAATAACAGAATTCTGAGACGAGCCAAAGCACGCTTAGGATTTTGCGAAATATGGATCTTGAGCCACTATGGTACATGTAGTTGGAATGTATCCGAACCAACACAGTGAGGGTTGTTGATTTGATAAAAAAATAGTGGGAGTATTTTAAATGAACTAAAACATAAATGTTATCATCTATAAATGTATTAATTTTGCACATTTTATTCTATGTAGAAAAATGTCTTCAAACAGTTTAAATTTGCGATCCCTCCTTGAGAAGGAGAAATTGAATGGTAAAAACTTTCTAGATTGGGAGCGAAATCTAAGAATTGTTCTTAGGGCTGAACATAAGGGTTATGTTCTTGATGAGCCTCTCCCAACTGAAGAACCACCAGCAGATGCTGAACATGTGGACCAAGAAATCTATGAAAAGTTCATAGATGATGATGTTGAAGTAACTTGTCTCATGTTGGCTACTATGTCATCGGATCTTCAAAAACAGTTTGTTGATTCGCATGCATATGTTATGAACAGACAGCTCAAGGAAATGTTCCAAGAGCAAGCCAGACTTGAGAGGTTTAACACCCACAAGGCGTTGTTCAACTGCAAAATGTCCCATGGTACATCTGTGAGTGCGCATGTTTTGAAGATGAAAGGATATGTCGATCATCTTGAGAAACTAGGTGCGAAAGTCAGCCATGAGATGGAAACTGACTTGATTCTTGAGTCCTTGACTCCGAATTTCGCACAGTTTGTTTCCAACTACAACATGCACTCTATGGATAAAACAATACCGGAATTACATGGTATGCTTAAGAATTTTGAGGCTACCAATAAGACCGGAGACTTCAAGGCATCCGATGCCAACGAAGTTTTGATGGTTCAAAAGGGAAAGTTCAAGAAGAAGTTCAAAGGCAAGAATAATGGTAAGAGCAAGGTGTTGCCCAAACCAAAGATCAAGAAATCTGAACCGACCACTTGTTTTCATTGTCATAAGGATGGCCATTGGAAAAGAAACTGCCCACTTTACTTGGAAGAAGTAAAGAAGAAGAAAGCAGTGTCAGCAAGTGCCTCAGGTATTGAAATTAATTTATCTACTTTGTCAAACTGGGTATTAGATACCGGATGTGGAACTCACATATGTAGAGATGTGCAGGCACTACGAAGTAGAAGAAAATTAGCTAAAGGAGAAATGGACCTACGCGTGGGAAATGGAGCAAGAGTTGCTGCATTAGCCGTAGGAGATTATCATTTAACTTTACCTAATGGATTTGTATTAGAATTGAACAATTGTTGTTATGTACCTGCTATGAACAGGAATATTATTTCTATTTCAAGATTAGCTTTGGATGGTTATAAATTTATTATAGAAGATAATAATTGTACTATCCGTAAAGGAGAAATTTTTTATGGAAATGTTTTATTAGAAAATGGTCTCTACGTGCTTGATCTGAATAATTACAAATCCATATATAATATCAATACCGAAAGGACAGTGTCTAATGTTGATAATCAAACCTATTTTTGGCATTGTCGTTTAGGCCATATAAACGAGAAACGCATTTCTAAACTCCATACTGATGGACTTTTAGACTCATTTGATATGAGATCATATGAGACATGTGAGTCTTGTTTATTAGGCAAGATGACTAAGAAACCTTTCTCAAATGTTGGAGAAAGATCAAGTGATTTGTTGGAGCTCATACATACTGATGTATGTGGCCCAATGAGCATGGAAGCCAGAGGAGGTTATAGATACTTCATTACTTTTACTGATGACTATAGTAGATATGGATTTATCTACTTAATGAGGCAAAAGTCCGAATCGTTTGAAAGGTTCAAAGATTTTAAGAATGAAGTAGAGAATCAACTAGGCAAGAAAATAAAGGCCATTCGATCTGATCGAGGTGGTGAATATTTGAGCCAAGATTTTGATGACTATCTAAGAGATTGTGGAATTGTTTCACAATTAACTCCACCCGGTACACCTCAATGGAATGGTGTTTCCGAGAGGAGAAATCGTACCTTGTTGGACATGGTTCGATCAATGATGAGTCAAACTGATCTCCCGAAATCATTTTGGGGTTATGCCATTGAAACAGCCGCATTCATACTGAATAGAATTCCATCTAAATCCGTAGAAAAGACTCCATATGAGATATGGAGAGGAAGAACTCCGAGTTTGTCTTTTCTCAAAATTTGGGGTTGCGAGGCATATGTTAAACGCATGATGTCAGATAAGCTTGGACCCAAATCGGATAAATGTTTATTCGTGGGATATCCTAAGGAAACTAAAGAGTATTACTTTTACATCCCCTCTGAAAATAAGATTTTCGTAGCTAGAAATGGAGCATTCTTAGAGAAGGAGTTCATTTCCAAGAGAGCTAGTGGGTGTAAGGTTGATCTGGAAGAAGTTCAAGATTCCCAAACTAGAAATGAACATGAGATGGAAGATGTTTCAGGTTCACCAAATGTTGGAGAATCAGAAAATGTGACACAAGAACCACCACGTAGATCTAGTAGGAATCGTCAGGAGCCCGAGAGATATGGATTTCTCGTGACTAATGATGATGATTTGTTGGCCATAGATGATGAACCAACATCCTACGAAGATGCTATGATGAGTGAAGATTCGCAGAAATGGCAAGATGCCATGAATCTCGAGATACAATCCATGTATGACAATCAAGTTTGGAACTTGATTGATCCACCTGAAGGATTAAAAACCATTGGGTGTAAGTGGGTTTTCAAGAAGAAAACTGACATGGAAGGTAAGGTGCATACTTACAAAGCACGACTTGTGGCGAAAGGTTTCAAGCAAACTCATGGTATAGACTATGATGAAACGTTTTCGCCCGTGGCCATGCTTAAGTCTATAAGAATTCTACTTGCCATAGCCGCATATTATGACTATGAAATATGGCAAATGGATGTCAAAACTGCTTTCCTTAACGGGAACTTGAACGAGGATGTATACATGATACAACCCGAGGGTTTTGTCGATCCAAAGAATTCTAAGAAAGTATGCAAGCTTCAAAAGTCTATTTATGGTTTGAAGCAGGCATCTCGAAGTTGGAATCTTCGTTTTGATGAAGTAATCAAGGATTATGGTTTCATCAAGAATGTGGAAGAAGCTTGTGTATACAAGAAATTCAGTGGGAGTGCACATGTATTCTTAGTTCTTTATGTGGATGACATATTGCTCATTGGCAATGATATACCTATGCTCTTAAGTGTTAAGAAATATTTGGGGAATCAATTTTCAATGAAAGACCTAGGAGAAGCAGCCTATATATTAGGCATAAAGATTTATAGAGATAGATCAAGGAAGCTTCTAGGTCTGAGTCAAAGTACATACATTGACAAGGTATTGAAAAGGTTCAATATGCAAGATTCCAAGAGAGGATCCTTGCCAATGTCGCATGGTATCTCGTTAGATAAATCTCAATGTCCGACATCGAGAGATGAATGAGAACGCATGAATAGAGTACCATATGCTTCGGCAATTGGATCTATTATGTATGCGATGATATGTACTAGACCAGATGTGTCATATGCATTAAGTGTAACAAGCAGATACCAATCAGATCCAGGTGAGAGTCACTGGATAGCAGTAAAGAATATTCTTAAGTACTTGAGAAGGACTAAAGATGTATTCTTAATCTATGGAGGTTTGGAAAGTGAGCTGGTGATAAAGGGTTATACCGATGCTAGCTTTCAAACCTGCATTGATGATTTTAGATCGCAAAGTGGTTATGTATTCTGTTTGAACGGAGGAGCAGTTGTTTGGAAAAGTTCCAAACAGCAAACTGTCGCAGACTCTACAACGGAAGCGGAGTATATAGCAGCTTCAGAAGCAGCTAAGGAAGCTGTTTGGATCAAGAAATTTGTGGCAGAACTAGGTGTAGTTCCAAGTGTGTTGGACCCTGTGACTCTCTTTTGTGATAACAATGGAGCAATTGCGCAATCTAGGGAGCCAAGGTCACACCATAGATCCAAACACATACTTCGGCGTTTTCATCTAATTCGAGAGATAATAGAGAGAGGAGACGTGAATGTGTGCAAAATTCCAACTGATGATAATATAGCTGATCCGTTTACTAAGCGGCTCTCGATAGCGAAACATGATCGTCATGCTAGAGCTATTGGTTTGGATTACCTCAGAGAAGAGAGTTGAGTGTGTATTATTAGTATCAGTTCACCCTAGTGCTGGTAGACTGAACGAAATAATGCCCTAGGCTGAATGAAATAATGCCCAGGGCTGAACTAAATAATATCCTGGGCTGAACTGTTCAGTTTGTATGTAAACGAATGATCATTATTATTTATGTTTGTTAATCTAATATTTTAATATTGAATTAAAGTTTCATTTAATACGTGTACTGGTTATTTAACATATTTAGGAATATGTGAATAAGCCTTGAATTGTATCACTAGTTTATACATCATCATAATACGTGATTATGATAGTAAAACTGTATCAATGAACGTAATACGATTCTAAATGTCCCTGGTCATATATATGATGTATATAGAGATATACATGTCTAAGGAAATAGAATATATATGTACACCAGTATATTCGCATATGAGATGATTATGTTTTACTGATCATGGACATGGAATACATAGAGATGTAGTGATGTCAAATATGGAATATAGATATGTATTAGAGACTACATATTGGACCGACCAACTTATGAGAATATACATGGTTATTGTCATTATATATATTCTCATAAACAAATAGAATTTTAGTTCTTTGACCTGAGGTTATCATTAGATTTCTCACATGTGAATTGTGATACTTAGATATGTTTCTTTGTTATCTTTAACCGGGTAATCAAGATCATCATTGGGTATTACATGAAGCATGTTGCAGGATGTGAATAACCAAGATGGAAGTTGTTCCTTTCATGATTGAAAGAGATATCTCTCAGGGCCCCATGATGAATTAGGATTGAAGGAAATGCGTGGCCACGCTCAATAAGATTAACATGTGTTGTTAATATTAATTGAATATTCAATCTAATTCTATATCGGGAAAGAGTTAAGTTGATTTAGAAAGGACGACATTTGACCATGTCTTTGATCAACAGATATCGTATGAACAAGAGAGCTAGTAATTTGTCTATTTGATAAATAGGTTATGATCACAAATCATTTATTTAATTTGGGTAGTCATAATGCCTTGCTAGAGGCCAATTATGATTTGCATATTTAAATAGAGATTTAATATGCTGCCAACATTAAATAAACCTATATGGTCACACACAAAGACAAGTTTGGACTGGACACAGAAAATCAAACGAGGATATTATTCTGTTCGAACGAGGATATTATTCTGTTCGAACAGAAAGGTGTAAATCATTAATTGAATGATACGTGCATGTATGGATGCATGGTATTAATACTCAGGATATCATTCATTTGATGAAGATATTTTGTGGGATGGAATCCTAAGAGTTTTCCACTTGATTTGGAATCCTAAGAGTTTTCCACTTGATTATTAATACACACCAAACCTCTTTATGAAAGAGATTGATTCAATCTTTGAGGCAGAATTTCTTTGTGAAAGAAAAGAGAAGCCAAGTAGATTTTCTGAAGGGAGGAAGGATCCGACTAGCATCGGAGGTCTTCACATCCAGTCTAGACGAGTCGCGTGTGGATACCGATAGAGGGTGGTGCCGGTTCGAGCACACCAACGTGATCACTGCAAGCTTCCTTCAACCAGATTTGAACTAAATCTGAGGTGAAATTTTTGAAACTCTTCCTTCGTATCTAATTAGCGATACACAGATCCATGGCTTAAGTGAAGGGGAATATCCCCGGCCCCGGGCCCGCGCAGCGGATATGTAGGCCCGGTCCGGTTCCCCGATTCCCGAGATCACGCCACGACTTCGAGGGTGCGATGCAAATAGAAGGTTAGATCTTTACCGGTGCAAAATTGATTGCACACGAAGGGTTGATCGCAGCCTTCTTTCTCCTGTCACGTTGGTGACAATACGCGCGTCCCACACCACGCGTCTTTCACCGCTCGTTGACTTCGCCGATTCGCTTGATTTCGTCTCCGACTCAATCTACTCGTCCGAATCGATCACAATCGTGAGAGCCTCAGTTGTTGCTCCTCTACGTGTATCCACCTTGAATCGCAAGACGTCGGTCACGGATGCACCTGCCTAGACGATGCACCGGTGAACTTGCTTAATCGAATTGATTCTCTAAACCGTAAAACACCTTTTCACGGTTTCTCTCTTTTACACCTTTTCACTCTCTAGAAATTTGTCTAACAATTTTCTGGATAATTCTGAATGAATTGCTTGGTTAAGATGAGAGAGAAAATCCTATTTATATACAATAGGATCAGGATTAGCCAAAAGGCATGTATATCCAATATACACCCTCTCACACAGAAAACTGCATGAACCTGGTCAGTATTCTGTCCAGACGAAATTGATAAATTTATCTGACAGAAAATCAACCAACACGAAAGTTGTAGATAATCTCATTATCTACTCGACCCAATTTGGCCCAGCCCAATTGGAGTTCGTATGCAAAAGTTAGGACTGTTTTACTAACTGTATGTCATACTGTTGCACCCTTTCGGTATTTCACAGAAACGACACTTATACTTCGTTCATATGAAATATATTTCTACATGAAGGTTATAGATAATCTAATTATCTATCTTACCCAATTTGAACCATTCAAATCAGATTTTCCTACTGAAAGATATGGCTACGAATGTACGACTACATTCGTTTATCCTTGTGTACACTCACATATATGCGTATTCCTATCCATGTCGGTTCTTCATCTTTATATCCAATCGCATCCAATGCGACTCTTGAACCTTATAGGATTTCGGTGATGAATCGTATCCAATACAATCCCAGTTCCGTGTGTGCATCCTATCTATGCCCCGAACTTCCAATCAAGTCGGCTTTGGCCTCAACCCTTACTGGCTAGAACGGTTAAGTCACAACCATACTCATCGTATCGTTCAAATAAACTACTAATAAGTCGGCTTTGGCCTTAACCCTTATCAGTCCCTATTTAACGCTTGCCACCCCGTCGATGACTACAATAACCCATGTCGGCTTTGGCCTTAACCCATGTGAGACGTAGTACCGATCATAGTGGTTGTGAATATGGAAGGCATTTCCATGACTTAAATATTATGAGGGATCATGCCATTGCACGTTTCTAAATCCGTGACATAATCCAATTAAATCACTATCACAAGATTTTCATAAATGCATATGTATTTATTTGGGAGTCTAATTATTCTAAATAATTATCTAATTATATGCTAGTATGATTGATGCCGATCAAATCGATATAAAGAACTCAATATTCCAAGTTGTGTAGCCAAAGTTATCACGAAAACAAAATCAGCAACCAGAAACCAGTCCGTTGTAACGCAACATAGTCCGTTACAACGGACCTCCAGTATACTTGGCACTCCGTTACAACGGAAGTCCAGTCCGTTACAACGCTATTTATTTCGGAGTTTGGCCAAATTTTGCCAGAAACATGTCCGTTACAACGCAACATAGGTCCGTTACAACGCTATTTTCTGCAAACCTTCGTCCAAATTTCCAGAGACCAGTCCGTTACAACGCAACATACAGTCCGTTGCAACGGACCAACTGCGTAGAGCTCCGTTACAACGGACCCAGTCCGTTACAACGGACTCCAATAGACACCCTTGGCATCCCCGCAACCTCGTATCAGATACAAGGTCCGTTACAACGGACTCCAAGTCCGTTACAACGGAATAAGCAGTTTTCACGGTCCTCCTCACACCCCCGCATCCTATACAGGGTCCGTTACAACGGACACCAAGTCCGTTATAACGGAATATGTGTTTTTCGCAAAAAATTCTCAATTTCCTGTATCTGCTACAGTGTCCGTTATAACGATCAACTGCGTAGAGCTCCGTTATAACGGACTATGCGATTTTTGAACTGCTGTTTTCGCTCGTTTCCAAAACGATCAATCATGAAACCTTTTCACGATTATTCCTAGATACTCTCAATCAACTATTGATCGATCTCTAGCGAATTTCACTTGTGATTTTAATGGAATTTGGCATTCTAAATATGTAACATCATGCAAACGGGTACGAACTTTGATAACCCGTGCGTATATCTAATATACGACTATGATTCGACCCTCGAATCGATGGCGATCGCTCTGATACCACTGTTGGGGAATATCCCCGGCTCCGGGCCCGCGCAGCGGATATGTAGGCCCGGTCCGGTTCCCCGATTCCCGAGATCACGCCACGACTTCGAGGGTACGATGCAAATAGAAGGTTAGATCTTTACCGGTGCAAAATTGATTGCACACGAAGGGTTGATCGCTGCCTTCTTTGTCCTGTCACGTTGGTGACAATACGCGCGTCCCACACCACGCGTCTTTCACCGCTCGTTGACTTCGCCGATTCGCTTGATTTCGTCTCCGACTCAATCTACTCGTCCGAATCGATCACAATCGTGAGAGCCTCAGTTGTTGCTCCTCTACGTGTATCCACCTTGAATCGCAAGACGTCGGTCACGGATGCACCTGCCTAGACGATGCACCGGTGAACTTGCTTAATCGAATTGATTCTCTAAACCGTAAAACACCTTTTCACGGTTTCTCTCTTTTACACCTTTTCACTCTCTAGAAATTTGTCTCACAATTTTCTGGATAATTCTGAATGAATTGCTTGGTTAAGATGAGAGAGAAAATCCTATTTATATACAATAGGATCAGGATTAGCCAAAAGGCATGTATATCCAATATACACCCTCTCACACAGAAAACTGCATGAACCTGGTCAGTATTCTGTCCAGACGAAATTGATAAATTTCTCTGACAGAAAATCAACCAACACGAAAGTTGTAGATAATCTCATTATCTACTCGACCCAATTTGGCCCAGCCCAATTGGAGTTCGTATGCAAAAGTTATGTCTGTTTTACTAACTGTATGTCATACTGTTGCACCCTTTCGGTATTTCACAGAAACGACACTTATACTTCGTTCATATGAAATATATTTCTACATGAAGGTTATAGATAATCTAATTATCTATCTTACCCAATTTGAACCATTCAAATCGGATTTTCCTACTGAAAGATATGGCTACGAATGTACGACTACATTCGTTTATCCTTGTGTACACTTTTACGGTTGATCCTGAAACTGTATTTCCTTCATTAAGGGGTTCGGGTAAGTTCCGCTGTGCAATATGGTTGCCCGAATTCCTAACAAAACATACATTTAAGATATTTTAACATTAAATATTTAATACAATGATTTTAGAATGATTTTGTGATTATTTATTATTCAATTTCCATGTTTTATTATTAATATATATGACAAATAGGCTCATAACAAAATCCCCCATACTTAATACATACTTGCCCCTCGAGTATATTGATTTTACTTTAAAGTTCGAGATCGGGTGAAATTCCTTTTTATGACACTCAAATCTAAACACCATGAAATTTTCCAAAAAGATATTATTCATTTCAACATTTACACATATATTTCTTATTTAATATAATATAAAAAGTTTATTCCATTTTTTTCCTTTTGAAACCAAGGCCACTCTCTTATCCTAATTATAATACAAAGTACCTATGCCATTTAAATTATTATATAGTTAAAAATTCAAAAAATTAAATTCTCAAATTTCAAAAAGGTAACAAAACATTATTTTTCCCAACAAATCTCCATATTTTAAACGAAACGTTCTATGCACTTTTAATAAACAAATCTCAATGACGCGTGTTATCCATTAAACGGATGCACTTTCTGCTTTTTAGAAAACTTGTTCATTTTTGCACTTATTTATTTTTTTCTTTTTGAAAATTTTAGACAACTTGTGCATTTTCGCACTTATTCTTTTTTTGTTTTTGTCAAAAGAAAATTTTGAAAAGGGTGTCTAATGGGCACGTTGTCCGAAATTTGGTGTTTATTTTAAAGGAGATAGATCATGTGGTGGAATTTTAAATTTGTTGTTTTTCAAAATTAAGGTTTATTTTGTAAATTTAGATCTACACAATAATTTAAAAATACGCATACTTTGCATAAGATGTTGGATAGGAGAGCATTTATGGTTTTCAAAGATATAATGAATATTTTCATATCTTTATAGGGAAATAAGTAAATATATTTTATTCATGGCATTTTCGATAGAAAGGTTTCTTTTAAAAATTTTAAAAGAAATTTCCTCATTTCACAAAACTTTAAGCTAGGCTCAAAACTCGTTTTATTAAAATGTTTTGAATTTAGGTACAGTGGACAGATCATCTGGAGCAGCGGGTATCTAGAGTGTGAGTACAACTGTTTCGTTTTTATCGCGGAACCTCCATCTTGTTTATATTAGTGCACTTTCGTTTCTGGCCAGCGAGCCATTTTGTTGCTGCGACATGTTTAGTTGTGTGTGTTTATGTCGCGTATGTGTTTGTATGTTTTCACTAGGTTTCTTTATGTTCGTTTGTATATGTTATGGTGATGCATATGTATATATATGTGTGTGTTGTTGTTTTCAAATTGTGAAATTTTTGTTCTTGTAAAATTATCATATAAGAGCTTGTGGTATACGAGTTGTATACTGTCGACGCACCCCCTCCTTTCTATATTTGGGTTGTAACAATGCCCACGGTGAAGACATGCACGAACAAACTTTCGAGAACAACATTCGCATTCACGAAGAAATACTCGCGGACGATGCTCTAACGGGAAACCATCACGCTCGAATTCGAGATGAAATTCTCCTCAAATGAACCGCATATTTGATGGTGTGCACCAAGCCCTCGACGACGATGACGTGAATGATGACGGCAACAATCCCGAAGGAGCGAATCTCTGAAAATCTCCAACCCCGCAATCGTCGCTCACTATAGCTTAATATTATCTATTTTAATATTTTGAAAAACTATGTGTGTGTTTTGTATTTTGTTGCCTTCAGAACTATGTTTATGGTGTGTTCTTTTCAAAACTATGCATGTTATGTATGTATTTATGAAGTTATGATGAACGGGATTTTCACGTGTTTATTTGGCTTTTAGTCGTTGTTTGGGAATCCGATTCAATCAACAAGTTAGGTATTGAATGTGTATAGCGTAAATATGCAAGATCGTTCCATGAGGAGGGTCTGCATCAAATATCGAATCAAAACGAGCAAGAAACAAGATTTCTGAGTTCCAGAGACTACTCCGTTGTAACGCACGGATGTCCGTTACAACGGAATGCTTAGTCCATTGGTCTGATGAGTGGGTTCCGTTATGACGGATTCGTGAATCCGTCACAACGGACGAGAGTAGCGTTGTAACAGACTAGTGTATTAGGGTTTGACTGAAGAATGGAAATGAGTCCGTTACACCGAAAGTGATGGTCCGTCACAACGGATATAAGCGTGTTACGACGGACAAGTAACACATTGTGAATAAAAGAACTAACGATTGGTCCGTTGCAACAGATAATGAACTTCCGTTGTATCGGAGTATCTTCTGGAATGAAGATTGATTATTTTGATTAAGGAATTGATTAGGGAATGTTTGATGAGTTAATTATGGACAAGAATTCACGTAATTAACAGAGAACAAGAGATCAAAAGCAAGAGCAAGAATTAGAGCGAACAAAGAAATCGCTTTTCAATTCGAGTGTTTAGTACAATCTCAACACTTAAAAACACAAACAAGAAATTCAAGATTATAAAGAATACACCTAGATTGAGTCCAGATGATTTTTCTTGAGCCTGCCTAGTGTTGTCACTTGATGTCCCAAACGGTAGAAAACTAGGATGGCTTAGAACGCTTCTCGATCGAGGTAATTGCCTTCCCCCGCTTGTAAGCTAGGACGGGAAGAAAGAGTGAGAGAAGATTCAAACACAAACTATTCAAAAGGGTTGGTTTACCGGATGAAGAAAGCTCCGAGTCATGGTAAAGGAGAAAGCTCCACAACACAATTCCAATGGCCACCGAATGAAGAAAGCTCCTAGTCGTGGTGGTTAATGAGTACCCTCGACAATGTCTTTCGAGAAGGTTAGTTTGCCGGATGGAGAAACGTCCGAGTCGCGGCAATGGAGAAATCTCCTTGAACCAAATGGTGTGCCCACACAAGAAGGAGAAAGCTCCGAATCTTGGTGACGAATTATCCGAGAATTCGAGAAGATCTTGAGAGTTCTTGAAAGTTCTTGAGAGAGAGAGAGAGAGAGTAGCTAAAGTCGAGAGAAGAGAGCTTCTCTTGCCGGTGGGGCTTGGGATTTTATATATAGTGGTTTTGGAGCTCCCCAATTGGCAGAGAGACGAGTGAGAGGATGGAGGGTAGTTGGGGGTCAAGGGATGTTGTGAAAGAAATACAGTTTCGGATCAACCGTAAAAGTGTACACAAGGATAAACGAATGTAGTCGTACATTCGTGGCCATAACTTTCAGTGGGAAAATCCAATTAGAATGGTTCAAATTGGGTTAGATAGATAATGAGATTATCTACAACCTTCATATAGAAATATATTTCATATGAACGAAGTATAAGTGTCGTTTCTGTGAAATACCGAAAGGGTGCAACAGTATGACATACAGTTAGTAAAACAGTCATAACTTTTGCATACGAACTCCAATTGGGCTGGGCCAAATTGGGTTGAGTAGATAATAAGATTATCTACAACTTTCGTGTTGGTTGATTTTCTGTCAGAGAAATTTATCAATTTCGTCTGGACAGAATACTGAACAGGTTCATACAGTTTTCTGTGTGAAAGGGTGTATATTGGATATACATGCCTTTTGGCTAATCCTTATCCTATTAGGTATAAATAGGATTTTCTCTCTCATCTTCACTAAGGAATTCAGAAGTAATTCAAAGAAATATTCTGCCCAAGACACAAGAAAAAGAGCAAATTCAGATTTGATCTTTTGTGAGTGAAAAGGCACGAAGAGAGATTAATAGAGAATCGATCGAGATCAAGCAAGTGCACCGATACATCGTCTAGGCAGGTGTATCCGTGTCCGGCGTCTTCCGACTCAAGGTGGATACGTGTGGAGGAGCAACACTTGGGGCTCTCCGTTGTGATCGAACCGAAGGATCGAAGAACGGGAACGAACGGTGAAGGACGCACGGTGTGGGACGCGCGCAAAGTCACCAACGTGACCGGAGGAATAGGAGGCAGCGATCAACCCTTCGTGTTCCATCAATTTGGAACTGGTATGGATCTAACCTTCTATTTGCATCGTACCCTCGAAGTCGTGGCGTGATCTCGGGAATCGGGGAACCGGACCGGGCCTACATATCCGCTGCGCGGGCCCGGGGCCGGGGATATTCCCCAACATGTTGTAGTTGGGGGATTTAATGTGGCAAATGTGGGGTGGTTTTCGAGTAGAGAGTTTTCTTAGTCTCTTCGGTGATGATTATTTGCTCCCTCCTTCATTCTTTTACCGAATTCATCGATATGATATATCAAATTCATTGGCGCGAGTAGTGGAATGTAAATACACTCTTGGATTTGCTTGATTCCCACCAAAATTCCTGAAATTAGCAGCAAAACACATTTAGTCAATTATATTTCATGGTAACCCAAATATGTAGAATTTTGTATATTAAGTTGTGATCCAAAGGGGCTTGAATCAGTAAATTAGGTACCAAAAATGTTCTTTATTTTCCTCTTAGCAGCAAAACACATTTAGAAATCATCTATGTCCCTTTTGCAAATTCACATCAAAACGTTATATCTTCGATAGTCAAATAAACTTCAAATTGTAATACAAATACTTGCGAAATTCATCTACGTACAAGCCTAAAAATTGCAAAATGCAATGATTTAGGGAGAGCTTGTATGTAGACGGAGCCTTGTATTTGGTTGCGCTCTACTTCCATTTCATCTGTTTCAAAAAGGGGGAGAAGAGAAAACTAAATGCAAAGTTACTCAGTAATCGATGTAAACTTTTCAAATCGACATTGTTTTGAAATGAATCAAAAGGGGAGTTTCCTGGTTCAAATTTTCGGTTGTTTGATTATCTCAAATCAATGTCGATACCTCTAATCAAATGTGTGTGAGTGTCATATGTAGAAGATATAGGTATGGCCCACAAACGAGATCAAAAGAAGAAACAGGCATACACAAACTTAAGAGTGAAGAGTGCCAAAGACGTTGAAGACTAATTGATGAAGACTCAAGACATCGAAGAATCAAGACAACGGTAAAAGGAAAAGGCACAAGTATAGAATCAAGACGGCAGTAAAAAGAAAATGGGAAGATTGCAAAACTTACAATCACTGAGTATTCCGTTCGGACGCATAATTCGTGCATCTGAATGGAACTATACTATCCCCGAACATGACTTTGCTTCCGTTCAGACGGAATCACCACAACGTCTGAACGGAACAACATAATATGTTTGAATGAAACATTCACCGTTCAAACGAAAATATGCCTACAAAGTCAAGTAAATTTCCAGTGAGTGTTCCGTTCATACGGAACACTCATTCGTCTGAACGGAAGAGTTATGCAAAAGACCGAATTAACTCACAGTGAGACTTCGTTCAGACGAACGATTAATGCGTCTGAACGGAAGCTATCATACTGAAGTCTTCCTTTCAGACGGAACACTTATGCGTCTAAACGGAAGCTTCATATTTTGAATGATTACATTATAACGACTAATTTGACTTACGCTCCATCTGAACGAATCAATGTTCCGTCCAGACGGAACGTACACAAAATCTCAGAATTGGGAGGGGACTATGTGTTCTATAAATATCACCCCGCCTTGTTTTCTCTCGCCAACTCTTCCATAAATCTCAATGCATTTACACAGAGAGAAAACTAAGCCAAATATCTTGAGCTCAGTTATTCTAGATAATATCCTAGATCTTAGATCAATCAGCCATATAACAATACAAATGATTCCCAACTTGCGTGACCGGTCACGTTAAGTTATTTAGTAGATTTGTAATAGGCTAGTTGCAAATATTGTAAAACCCACCCTAGATCGATATAAACGTGTAAATCGATTAGGAAAAACCTTGTAAGTGCTGATACGAGAATTCAATAAAACTCCGAAAAGGCGCAAGGCAACTCCAGAGACGTAACTACTTGCAATCAATTGAATCGGTCGATTGAGCAAGTAGACGGTGAGTTCGAACTACAAAGCAACAACCTACCGAGCTTCGTATACAAATATCGTGTGTTATTTGTTTCGGTATTATATCTCTACCTTTACTTTAAATTTCATTTCCGCACAAAATTAACTTGTATACCATTAGAGAGAAAATTGTACCACATATCATTACCTATTCCCCCCCCCCCCCCCCCAAGGTCTAAATTAAACAACACCACACCTACAAGAATCAACACCGTCAAACACGACTTCAGATATCTCTCATGCTTCCCATGAAGGAAATACATTTATAGATCAACTAGTAGATCGTACACATGATAATAGATAAAAGTACGCGTTCATCGAATGATTGGATGCATAATAAAATTATGCAAATCTGACAGAAAATACGTAACCAGAGAGGTTTTCTTGACATATTACACATATTATATACAGTCTGCCAGGATGGACTGGTTGGTCCGTCGTGACAGACCAAAATGATACATGTGCACCAATCTGTGAGTATAGATTCATGACAGACTGATTGTCCGTCATGACCGAGGTGCGTCATGACGGAGCATGAAGATAACGGCTATATCAGTAATCGTGACACGTTCGTCATGACGGACTATAGTGCGTCATGACGGACGGTGATCCAAATTCTGGATTGACAGTTTTTCTTAAGATACTCATTAATTCTCAATTAATTGTGGCTTGATTATAAGATCAAGGCCAGCCATTCTTTCTCTCTTTGGTTAATTCTTTTGGCAGAAAATACTTGTGAGAGAAGTTAGAAAGAGAGAAGAAGATATTGGATCTTGAGCAAGTTTACGGCGATTTTAGGGAAATCGCGCGTAACCGAGAGACGAAGCTCACGGTGGATACGAGTAGAGGGGTTTCAACTGAAACCTTCGCTGTGATCTAACGGGAGCAAGTTCGAGAAAGATCTAAGGGCAAACCGGAAAGCAATCCGGTTGTATTCCACAAATTGGAGCTTCGAGCAAGGTGCCTAATCGTGCAGGCGTGGGAAGCACGTGTTATCGAGATCGGAGCAGCAGCAACTACAAGAGCGTCAACCCTTCACCGTGATCAATCTCACGTGGTATGGTTCTATGTATATATAATAGTTATATATATAGGTAGTGGAACGTAGTTTAGGATTTGTACTTTCGTATATTTCTTGTCGGATATTTCTTGTCGCATATTTCTACCGTATAAATAAATATACTTGAAAACTAAAAATAAAAATTTCAAATCGAAATAAATGAGTAGTACATATAAATAAGGAAAAAAGTGAATAGTACAGATGTTTTCAAACTTTATTCAGAAAAAAATACAACTTTGGGAAAAAAATTGATCTATGACATTTTCGGACTCTGAATCTCCGATTTTTTATGAAATTTCGGATTCTAAGAGTCCAAAAGTTTTACCTGCTTATCCACCCTCCTAACCCAATTAACCATACTTATTAACCACTGAAAATTCGGACTCTCAGAGTCCGAATTTTCTTCCACTGTTTTCTATATTTCATATCGAATACACCAAAATTGTACCCAATAATACACACAATTAATATTTTTTCAAATGAAATTAATTAAACATTTAAATAAATTTAAATAAATAATACGAAAATCAAGATATATTTTAATAAATTGTTATTACGTTTTCGAGTCGTTGAATTGTCCGTTTGGTTTTCGTATCATTCAGTTGATTTTATGTTATTTCATTCGTTCGGTTTTCGTATCGTTCAGTTGATTTTATGTCATTTCATTCGTTCGGTTTTCGTATCGTTCAGTTGATTTTAATCAAGATATATTTAACATAATTTTAATATTATTCATTAAAAAATATTTATCAAACAAATATTTCTTGTTATTCGATGACTAATTTTTTAATAAATAATTTTTTAAAGTATATAATTAAATTTATGAAAAGAAATATTAATTGTGTATATTATTGGGTACAATTTAGATATACCCAATAAATACAATTTGGGTGAACTGAAAATTCGGACTCCGAGAGTCCCAATTTTCGTGATAGTTTTTTATATTTATTGGGTACACCATAATTCTACCCAATAATACACACAATTAATATTTTTTTTAATAAAATTAATTATATATTTAAATAATTTTTAATAAATAACAATAAAATCAAGATATATTTTAATAAATAGTTATTACGTTTTCGAGTCGTTGGATTGTCCGTTCGGTTTTCGTATAGTTCGGTTCATTTTATGTCATTTCATTCATTCGGTTTTCGTTAGAGGTGGCAATCGGGCGGGTCGGGTCGGGTTCGGGTTGGGTCATTTCGGGATCGGGTCGTTTCGGGTTGCGGGTCATTCGGGTCATCGGGTCGTTCGGGTCGCGGGTCGTTCGGTTCGCGGGTCGTTCGGGTTCGGGTCGTTTCGGTTCGCGGGTCATTCGGGTTCGGGTCGTTTCGGTATTCGGATCGTTCGGGTTCGGGTCGTTTCGGTTTTCGGGTCGTTCGGGTTCGGATCGTTTCGGTTTTCGGGTCGTTCGGGTTCGGATCGTTTCGGTTTTCGGATCATTCGGGTTCGGGTCGTTTCGGTTTTCGGGTCATTCGGGTTCGGGTCGTTTCGGTTTTCGGGTCATTCGGGTCATTCGGGTTCGGGTCGTTTCGGTTTTCGGGTCATTCGGGTCGTGACTATTTTGATTTTCGGGTAATTCCGATTTCACAAAATTTGATTCTGAATCATTCGATTTTCCAAAATTTAGTTTTCGGGTAATTTCTGATTTATTTTATTGATTCCGGGATATTTTAGCAATATTATATTGATTTTAACAATAATATTTTAATTTTCGGGTCATTCGGGTCGTGAATTTCGGGTCATTCGGGTCGTGAGTTTCGGGTCATTCGGGTTCGGGTTAGTTCGGGTTTCGGGTCGTTCGGGTTTCGGGTCATTCGGTTTCAGGTCGATTTCAGGTTCGGGTAATTCGGTTTCGGGTCGATTTCGGGTTCGGGTCATTCGGTTTCGGTTTCGGGTTCGGGTCGTTGACTTTTCAATATTTTCGGGTCGGGTCGGGTTCGGGTTCGGGCGGGTCGGGTCATTTTTTCGGGTCGGGTCAGATTTTGCCAGCTCTAGTTTTCGTATCATTCGGTTGATTTTAATCAAGATATATTTAACATAATTTTAATATTATTCATTAAAAATTATTTATTACAAAAATATTTATTGTTATTCGATGAATAATTTTTTTAATAAATAATTTTTAATAAATAATTTTTAATATATATAATGAATTTTAATAAAAAAATATTAATTGTTTGTATTATTGGGTACACTTTGGGTGAACTGAAAAATCGAAGACTCTGAGAGTCCGAATTTTCTTGATAGTCTTTTGTATTTATTGGTGTACACCCAAATTGTATCCAATAATACACACAATTAATATATTTTTTAATAAAATTAATTATATATTGAGATAATTTTTAATGAATAATAAGAAAATCAAGATATATTTGAATAAATTGTTATTATTTTTTCAAGTCGTTGGATTGTCCGGTCGGTTTTCGTATCATTCAGTTGATTTCATGTCATTTCGTTTGTTCGATTTCCGTATCGTTCAATTCATTTTAATCAAGATATATTTAACATAATTTTAATATTATTCATTAAAAAATATTTATTGTCATTCGATGAATAATTTTTTTAATAAATAATTTTTTAATAAACAATTTTGTAATATATATAATTAATTTTATTAAAAAAATATTAATTGTGTGTATTATTGGGTACAATTTGGGTGTGTTCAATATGAAATATAAAAAACAGGTGGAAGTTCGGACTCTCAGAATCCGAAATTTCATCAAAAATCGGAGACTCAGAGTCCGAAAATGCCATGGATCAAATTTTTCCAAAGTTGTTTTTTTCTGAATAAAATTTGAAAATATGTGTACTGTTCACTTTTTTCCTATAAATAAATAATTAAATATAATAAATATTTATTTAATAACAAATTATTTATGTAAAAACAAACTTTTAATATATTTTAAGTCGAATACATAATATATACAAATATTAAATATATAAATTATAATTAATAAATAATAAAGTATTATATATAATTGTCGTATCGTATCTTATGTATTTTGAAAATCGTCGTATTTTCATATACGTATCGTGTCAGATACGATATTCGTATTCTTATCCGTGCAATATATGTTTTAACTTGTTCTGACGTGGATCGTGGATAATAGCCGTTGGCAACAGCTCGTCCAACCGGACGGAGATAATGACATTTCCTTCCTTTTTACCTTTTACATACATAAACAAGCAGGAGTTGGACCAACAAAAAATCAATACTCTCTCCAACACGAATCTTCAAACGAAACCAACGATGGTGATCTCACTTATTGACGATGCACGACTCAATGTATTGTAATTTAGAACAAAGCTTTCTACCCAACCCCCACCCACCAAACCAGTAAATTTATTGACGATGCACGACTCACGAGCTGATCATGAGGAGCATCGGATAATCCATACATTGAATCGTACGTGTTCCAGCAGCCCGCTCCAATCTCATCCATCTCACACGCGACCAGCTTCCATAGGATTCTGATCCAGCCGAGGGGGGGCTCATCTATCTGCACAGCTAATGTCTTTCTTCTTACCCACTCTTCCTGAATAAGCTCCAAATTTCCAGCCTGGATTCCCCACTTTTAATTACTTTATCTTCTTTAACGTTCCTATTCGTTTTCAAAACCTCGGGCAGATCACTTATGCTTTGTCCCCCACACTAAACACATTTCTTTTTATTTACCTAATTTCAAGATTCGCTCTAGTATCTAAGCTGCTAATTAAATATTAACTCAAATCCTTATCCTCTCTACTCAAGACAAAAGTGCTACCATAATAGCTACAATTACTCGAGTGAATTTGTAATTTGAAGTGTCACGTTACTATTTGCTGCTAAAATGTTGGACCAGTGTCAACTATAAATTTTACAAAAAACTGGCTACAGCTGGGAAGAAGAAAGCAAGCAAAAGACAGCTGTGTAGTGACCGTTGAGTGGGGAGACTTAAGTACGGGTCCCAATGTAGAGCTGAGCTTGCAAGACCCCACACTGACCTTTGTCTTTCTTTCTCTTTTCTCAGCTCCTGCAGATTTCTCTATCTATTTAAACCCCTCACTCCTCTTCTTCTTACCGCATCGGCTTACCATACCATCTCTCCTCGTTCTCTCCTACTCGTCAATTCTAAGCATAACTAGCCATGGCTTTCTTTACCATCCAAACCATTTTCTTATTTTTCACAGTGGTGACATTGCTGTTTCAAAGCTCTTATGGAGCTAGAAAGCTCACGGCATTAGTAGATGACCTGCCGATGAGCATGACATACCACAAAGGCGCTTTGCTTACTGGCAAAATCTCGTGCAACTTCATATGGTACGGCAAGTTCAGTCCTTCGCAACGTGCAATTCTTACTGATTTCGTCTCTTCCCTTACTCCCACTGCCACCTCCGAAACCGAACCGTCCGTGTCCACGTGGTTCAAAACAACCCAGAAATACTACTCCCATTCGAGGTCTCGATTCCCTTCTCTGACCCTTGGTACCCAAATCCTGGACGAATCGTATTCGTTGGGGAAATCTCTCACTAACGCCCAAATACAAAGTCTCGCAACCCGTGGAGCGCCCAGCAATGCCATTAATGTTGTTCTCACCGCCGACGATGTGGAAGTTGAGGGTTTCTGCATGAGTCATTGCGCCTTGCACGGATACTCGCCTAGATCCAAACAAGGCCGGTTCGCATACATTTGGGTTGGAAACTCAGGCAAACAATGTGCAGGTCAATGTGCATGGCCATTTCACCAACCCATATATGGTCCGCAAAGCCCTCCGTTGGTCGCGCCTAATGGCGATGTTGCAATTGATGGTATGGTGATCAATCTTGCAAGTATGATTGCTGGTACCGTTACAAACCCGTTTCAAAATGGGTTCTATCAAGGACCAAAAGAGGCGCCGTTAGAGGCGGCCACAGCTTGTACCGGTATGTATGCTAAAGGAGCTTATCCTGGGTATGCCGGAGACCTGCTCGTGGACTCCACTACAGGTGCGAGTTATAATGCAAATGGGTCTAATGGAAGGAAGTATCTGGTTCCTGAGCTGTTTGATCCGGCCACTTCCTCGTGCACCACCTTGGTGTAGATTTTGGGGGTTGAGACTTGGGTTTGGTTAAATTTGTACACGGATGTAGTTTTAGACATGGGGATAGATAGTTTGTAATTCATTCATTTATTCAATGAAATTAATATTATTAATTATTTAATTTAAAGAATTTCATTTTCTTATTTTTTTCACACTGATGACATTTTCTGTTTCAAAGTTCTTACTTGTTATTAATAATATTAATTGGAAAATTATACCATGTCCCCCCACCCCACCCACCCTATATACTCTCATATTAATTTTAGAGAAATTGAAGCACTCATAATATGCCACATCATTACTCTAACGTGAACTATTTGATCTTCATCAAAATGATCAAAATGTCTAAGAGGGTGTTTGGTTGGAGATTTAGAATGAGAATGAGTTGGTACATTCCATCATGGATTTCATTCTCATGTTTGTTTTGCACGCTAGATAATAAAGTAAGAAAATACTCTATTATCTAGGACATAATTGATGGAAATAAGATTACCACCAAAATGAGTGGTTTTTCACTATTCTCATGAAGAAGGAATAACATGTTACATCATATTGTACTTATAAAACAACATATTTACAAAAATAACATATTTATACTAAATTGTTGTTATAAAAAATACTTAGAATAAAATAAAAAATACAACAAAATAAATCATTGCAATTATAAAATTAATAATTCGTCAAAATACAAAATAACCAAATTGGTTTAATTAATATTCCTTGATTTCCTCCAAATGTGTCAACTCGTCTCTTCTTTCGATATGTCTAATTCGATTATTCTCTATCTCATCCGCCGACTGAGATAAATTATTCTCTTGAGATTCTTCTTCCATATGATCAACAAGCATCTCTCTTAAGTCTTATAATATGATTATGTAAAAATGCACGTGCAGAAATAATTCTACATTGAATTTTCAGACGATAAAGTGATTTTCTCCTAAGAATTGCCCATCTTCCTTTAAGCAAGCCAAAACATCGTTCTATGACGTTGCAGGCCGAGGAATGCTTATAATTGAAAAACTCTTTTGCCGTCAATGGTTGCATTCCATCTCTCCAATCAATCAAGTGATATCGTTGACATTTATATGGTGCAAGAAATTCCTCTCCATTTGGATAACCAGCATCACAAGGATAATATTGACCTACATAATAAAATATGAAATTACAAAATATGACAAAATATCATTCAAATTTTTATTGCATGAATATAGTTACAAGCTTATAAAAATTTTTGTAACTCGTGAATCTGCCAGGATTAACGAGTCAAGACCGCATGAAATCATGATCTCTTATTTCAAAAGATACAAGCATGACAAAGTACTTTTTCACACTACCTGATCATGTCTGGACGAATATGCATTTTGGGTGTTTGGTGGTTGCAAGTAGTAGTGTTTTGAGTAATCAATTTTATAATAATATGTTGCTTCGTTTATAATATTTTGTTGACAATAAATTATTATTTGTATAATTGGAATTATTTTTTTGGATGAATTATTTATTTCATACCAGGAACTTAGTATAAATATGTTAGTTTTGTAAATATAGAATGTTTAAAACTTTTACATTTGTGATGAAATTACATGTCATGGAATAAATAAATGTGATAACCAAACATAGTAATTGAGTATGCCAGGGAATATTATGCCTTGGCATTGAATTCCATGACATACATTATGCCAATGCATTCTTCAAAGCTCCAACCAAACGCCCCCCTAAAATATTTGCTTTTTCATTTGAACATGATCTACATAAACAAACTGATTCAAAAATTGGGTCCATCGTGGACCAAGTTCATTCATATTTTTGTCTCAATTAAATATGGAATTTTTTAAAAAAATTCCTCAAATTTTTGGATGTTGTACAAACCCCTTAAATTTGCATATGTAGTAACTAAAAACATATATTGTTTTTATTAATTTTTAAAAAATCCTAATTTTTTTTGTAGCATATAATAATTAAAAAAAATATTATATGTTATATTTATATAATTTTAATATTTCATTTTATTTGAGTTATATATTTTTTTTTTTGAAAAACTAAGACAAAATAATAATAAGGTGAACACAATACTAAAATAACACGTTGCAAATATTTAAAATATAGAAAATCATGAAATTGTTACAAAAATAAAAAGACAACGAAAATAAAAAACTTGATGTCTAAATTGATATTATTCTACTATATTTTCAATGTGTTTATTTATTATTGTTTATTTTATTATTACTATCTTATATTAGTTTTTCTAGAATAATAAAGGAAATATTAAATATATGTGAACACACTATGTTATCATTTCATATTTTTAAAATCACTATATGTTAAGAAATGTTTATGAATTTTCTTAAAATTTATAATAAATAACAAAAAATATTAAATCATTGCATATGAAAATTGAAGGGTATTTGGTAAAAAAATTTTTAATATCATCCATACATGAGCATTTGGAAATAAAAGTTTTGTAGACAGATTTTTTTGGAGTTTACAAAAAGACACTACAACAGATGCCATTATCAGCGACGAGCGCTTTACTTTAGCTACGTGCCGTCGCAAATAAGATCTCCTTTCACCGACAGGCCAACGCAGAACACTATTTCCGACGGTTTTCTTCTCCGACGGGAGGTCGCAATCTCCGACGGGTTGTCGCAAACGTCAAAACTCGTCGCTGATTTTTTTTTCCGACGGCACAAAAAGCGACGGCGCATCGCTGAAAATTCAAACATTACCTACGGCCCGTCGCAAATTTCCCGTCCCCGTCGCAAATTCCCTGGCCCGTCGGTGAAGGTTCCCTATGGCCCGTCGGTGAAGCCCGTGACCCGTCGCAGACGATCCCCCTACGGCCCGTCGGTGAAGATCCAACACTTATTAACCCCGCCAGCGCCTCTTTCTCTTTCTTTACTCTCATTTCCACTTTTGCTTTCTCTCTTCTTTCCCCTTATTCCCCCACAGCCCCAGCCCTTCTTCACTGAGCCTCCTCCCCTCCCCTCCCCCCCCCCCCCCCCCCCCCAGCAACAGCCTTTGATTCACACACTCTGTCCCCAGCACTCGTTCCACACTCAGCCCGCAGCAGCACCCTCGTTCCCCCCAGCAGCAGCCTTTGATTCACACACTCTGTCCCCAGCACTCGTTCCTCACTCAGCCCGCAGCAGCACCCAGCAGTTACACACCCTTTTTGCACTCGTAAATGGTAAAAAGTTATATTTGTTATTTTTGTTAATTTAAGTTGATTTTTATTTCTATTCTAAAAATTTAGGATTTTGTGCTTGGATTAGGAGGCTAATATTGGTGTTCGGGTTTGTGCGAGCTCTCTTTTCAGGTATAGTTTCTCTTGTTTGTTAAATTATTTTAGGTTCTTCATAAAAATCTCGAGTATTTGTGCTGAATTTTTTGGTGTTTTTTTTTGAAATCCCTGTTTATTAATACTAGGAAAATTATCCGCGCTTCGCTGCGGTTTATTTAATATAATTGTTCAAAATGTTACAACATATACTTTTTGTGTTTTTAATAGATAATGAAAATAAAACTTACCCATATAATATGTTGGCAAGCACACAAAATAAAAAAAGAATGTTGAATACATGTTATTAATTATCATGGTAATATAACACTACGAACAAATCATATAATCATATATTCTAACATTAAATTTATAACAGATATAGGGCATGTTTGATTTGAGGGATTTTGAGGGAGATGTAACCTAAAATCCTGGATATGCTTTAAATCCCTTGTTTGATATTTTGATGTATTGTATTTTTGGTCTGAAACCCCTGGATATTGTCGTCCCGAAAAAAATTATGTATTTCACACATGGATATCTTGCTCCGCGTATTTCATTAATTGGGCGTTAATCTCATCTCTCTACTTCACCTGTTCTTCTTCTCTGCTTAGTTCGCCAATGGCTCGGGCCAAACCCTCACTTGGAGGCTCACCAAGAATAAATGAAGCTCCCTCCATACACTTGTGGCTCGCCTCTCCCTCCGCCTGTTGAATCCACTCCCTCTCCATCGTCGTAAAGCAAGACCTAGGCGACTAAACCCGAGCATTCACGATTCTCTTCTACGGGCGACGGAAATGAACTCTACGCCTCGCAGTTGAGGATTTTTTGTAAGATTTTTTCTCAGATATTTCGGTTATTTCAATATTTGAACTTATTTCTCAGGGATTTCAGCCATGGTTGAGTTATTTTCTGTGATTTTTCAGTGGTTTCTGGGTATTTTTGGTATGATTTTTCAGTAATTTAATTTAGATAATTTTCAAACACGAACTATATTGTTTCCCTCAAGTTGCAGAATAGGCAGTGAATTCATGTAAATTAATTTCAGGGTTTATATCGAAAAATTCGAGCATTTCTTTTCGATTTCATTGATTGAGGGTTTTTCTTGGGAGCTTAGGCATATGGATATGTATATGTTATTCATTGACCAACACCATCACTAAATTGATGGCTTTAGGAGCTGAATTAGATGGAACGATTAAAATATGAGATTCATGGAAAGGTTAGTGTTAGTTATAATCTCAAATTACATATCAAATTTTGTTCAAATTTGGTTCGATTACAGAACATGTCCATTTAACATAATAATATGATCCTTATTTAATCTTCAGAACTAATTTGAAATTCGTGTTTGTGATTTACAGGTTCAACCGTTCCCAATGAAAGACGAATGAAGAAACCGGTTGCAATTGGAATTTTTTCGATTCAGAAGGTATTTTTATAAATTTGCCCTTTGTTTTTTCCCTTATTTAGTTCTGGCTCTTATCATAATTGCAAAAATGTCTGATTTCTTGAAAAGTCAAATGTGCCGAACCAATAAAAGTTCAGGTAGATCATTGGGCTACGTCGATTCAGAAAATGCATGTTAATAGGATTGAGGAATAAATATTCTTATATCGAGGGTCAACAATGATGAGAGAACGACATCACGAAGCTCGAGAGTGGATCGCAATTAGAAATGAGAGAGAGAATGAGAGATTGCAAAAAATCATCGAATTCGTTAAGTTATATTTCATGCTAATTTATATTTGTTATGTAATTTTGATTGCATTAATTGTTTCTATATTATGGTTGTGTTAAACAAGAATCTTATTTGTGATAATTGTTTTTATTTGTGCGAAATGTGCAAGTTAAATTTTAATTTGATCTAATTTATATTTAATTTTTTATTTTGTGTTAACCATTCTATTTCAACTTTTTGTATTTAATTAGTATTTTATTAATTTCAAATATTCAAATTTTATGATGTTTAATAAATCATGGATTAATTTTATAATATCATTTATCGTATAACTAATTCATAAATCATGCATTTCAATCAAGAATCAAACAAATGATTTTGAAATACATGATATTGAAATCCAACTAATCAAACAAGGCATGTGTATTATCAAATACAAGGATCATCAAATACATGTATTTGTTATATCCATGTATTTGAAGATCCCTCAAATCAAACATGCCCATAATGACTCGTTGCAATTAAGAAACTCTACGTTCACTATCTATATCAAAATATAAAGAATATGCAAAACAAAAAATATAAATATAAATAGATAAAAATAAGAGTATATATATTGTTTTCTTATGGATAAGACGAGACCAGCATGGATGATGGATCCTTTCGGCAATTTTATTAATAAGCTAGGGAGAAAAATGAAATAAATAGGTCAATAAAGTTGACATATGTTTTATACATCAAGTACCATGATGTGATATAAAATAAAGATGAATAAAAAAATGAAAATAAAGCAGCAGGTGAAAGAAGGTACAAAAATAAATCTTGTTCGAATCTATTATTTTATTTAGGTAAAAATAGGCAATACATTGAAAATGTCAGCAATTTTGCAAGTAATCCCCCCATTATCATACAAATTTGAAATTGTTATTTATTTCATAAAATGAACAATTGCATACTTTAAAACCAATACATGTTTGAAATTGTTTCATAACTGGAGTTTTAAGTTTGAAATTATTCTAGAAAATAGAGGGCTATGGGAAAGAACACCAAGAAGTTGAACTGCAAATAGGACTCGTATATTGAAGTAAAATATAAACTTACTATCATATGCAAAATGAAAAAAAAAAAGAAGAACAAAAGTATGAATTACCACCAGAAGAGTCGGTGTTTGCGCGAACCAACAAAACCCACTTGAAGCTACCAAATCATCGCCCAGCCACCATCGAAATCATGCAGCCGCCTCGAGACTCGAGATACAAAATTCTTCAACTTGAGCAGCTTTAATCGTGTGATTGTCTCCATTGTTCAGCAAACCCTAAATATCCATTCAAACCAATTAAATAACAAAAAAAATTAATATTGACAAATAAAATGAAATATCAAGAATTACTTTTGTAGCAACAAATAGTGATGAATCGACTCTATTCAGTAAAAGATGTCACTCGTCCAAATATCGAATTTAAAATCGACTCGGTTCATTAAAAGAATTACCTCTGTACCATTGTTTGCAATAATGGAAACTACTAATGCATCTCAAATAGTTTTCTGAAATATCGAACCAACATGTCCATATTCCTTACGCCCTTCCGAGAATTTGAGGTCAAAATATTTGAATAGCCCCGACAACTGCAAAATACAAAAAATTAGGAAATAAGGACAACAAAAAGTGCACTAAAAACTAAAACTTTGTACCAATGTTTAGTCCTCAAAGAGAGGGTTGCGATGCATTGCATTTGCATATTGTTTATTTCTAATGGAGAGGAGCCTGCCTGACAAACAACTGGAGAGATATACACCATCTAATATCTTCATTTCTTGGTCGTGTGAATAGTCCACGAGAAACCCTGTAAATTTTTATGTTACAACCAATCAAAATAAGATTCAATTAAATATGAATTTTTTTGTTTAGTAATTACAATTAATCATACCAGTAAAAAATGTATGGATAATGTTACTAAATGCCCATATTTTGCATCACCAGAAGAAAACCGAATAACCTGGGAATTTTGAAAAATGTTCTGTCATAACAGCATTGTCAAATCCGTTTTGTTTGCCATGTAATAAACGAAAAACTCATTTCAGCGTATTAAAATAAAATGAAGAAATAATTCATTGTACGCACCGTGCTCATCATCTTTCTGGCTGAAACTTCCTCCTATTCTTCGATCTCCCTCGGGCAGTCAGATAAAAAAAGTGAGACGATGTTCTGCGATAATTTGTGAATCGATTCTCATTGTCCATAAAAACCAACAACAAACACCAAATTGGCGATCAAAAATAAGAAAAACTGAGCTGGAATTGAGAGAATCAAAAGAAGATTTGATAAATTAATGAAACAAATGAAAAAATTTGGCGAGCAAGAAATTTTGATGTGTCGAACTGTACCTGTTTGTGCCTATGCAGCAAAAACGTCGTTTCCAGCGCAGTTGTTCTCCCCAACCAGCTGAAATAGTCGCCACCAAGCAGCAATCATCGCCAACCAGCAAAAATTGTCTTCTCCAACCCTGCACATCGAGTAGTGGGTCATGCATCGTTTCTAGCTCGTCAGGTCGTTTCCTGGCACCGTGGTAGTGGGACACTGCATCCTGCAACCAGCAAAAATCATACATCTCCAGCCTCCACAAAAAATCTGCAAAAATTCTACAAAAAACCAGTAGAGGATTAAGTGACCTAAATTGCTAGAGGATCTCTTCCTTTGACGCTTCTCACCCCCCTTCTTCAAGCCTCTTTTGTTCTGCTCTGTTCGTTTCTGCCCTTTCCGAATCTCCTCGCGGATTGCCTTCCCTGCTGTCGAACCCCTCGAAGTGGGTTGCCGTCTCTTCTCGGTCCAGTTTTTAGCCTCTCTGAATCCTTTCTCTCACGTTTGCCTCTCGTCTCTACAGCCTTCATTTGACATATCTGAAGCTCGGAGGCACTGGCTTCTTCAAGCCACTTTTGCTGGCTTCAGTCCCCGAGAGAGAGGGTATGTGCGGAGAGAGAGAGAGTCGGAAGAGAGAGTTATGGGCGGAGAGGGAGAGAGAGACGCTTTGCTGTTGAAGAAGACGGTGCTGCTGACGTGCGACAATCATGGCGGAGCGGTGGAGAGAGGAGACGACGTGAGGACGGCGTGAGAAGAGCGAGAGAGGAACCCGCGAGAAAAGTACCGTGGCGATGACGAGCGGGAGAGGAAAGGGGTCTGGCTCGAGTGCCAGAGAGAGAAGAGAGGGAGGAGGCGGCGCTGTAAATTGGGAGAGGAATGAGCGAAGAGGTGGGGCATGGGTTTTATTTAGGTTGAAGCGGTAAAAAATTTATTTGGATGAATAGTGATGGGAGACGTGGCCCATTGAGTTTGAGCCAATCTCTGGTCAATTTAATGGGAGGGTAAATTAGACTAAGATTAGAGCTGTTTTTTTTTAAATCCCTGTTTATGTCTTTTTTGTGCTGAATTTTTTTCGAATTGGTAAATTTAATTCTCTGATTTATGTCATTTTTTTGATTTTTTGTCATTTATGTCTTAAAATAATGTTTTTAAAAATTGAAATAATTTCTGTTCTATACTGTTTAAAATCCCAGTTTTATTTAATTTCCTTGCAGAATTTTTTTCGAATTTCTGTTCAAAAATAGAATTGGCAATATTTTCTATTTTATTCCTGTTTTTCTTCTTGTTTTTAAAATAATTTGATTTGTATTTCTGTTTTTGAAATAATTTGGTTTTTTAAAAATTGAATTGGCAATATTTGAAATAATTTGAAATGGCAATATTTTCAAATTTTGGTTTTTTTATTCCTGTTTTCATTATCTTTTTTTCAAAATATTTTCAATTTCTGTTTGTATTGAATTATTTTCAATTTTTGTTTTTTAAATTTAAACATTATTTGGTTTTCAAAAAAAAAAATTGTCGTTTTTTAATCTGATTTAAATTTGAATTGGAAGGTTTAGTTTTTGGTCTTTTATTTCTGGTTTTCATTTCTGTTTTTTACATTTCGAATAGATAAGCTTATTAGTTTTCTTTTACAAATTATTGTGGTTTATGCACTGTTCTTTTGCACCTTTTTTTTTTGCAGATTTATTAGTTTTTTTATTCTTGTTTTTTTGCAAATATATAGTGGTTTAATTTTCGATATATTTCTGGTGTGGGATTCTGGACATAAGCATGGCGAATTAATTAATTAGCTTCGGATCAAGGTTAATAATATTTCGATATTTATAACTTTTTTGTATCAATTATATATATTTGAAATATGTGTAGTTTATATCTTAGTAGAAATATTAGTTTTAGATTTTGGATTTAAGAGTTGTTTGGATGTAGTAGTATTTGTTGTGATTATAATATAGTGTATGTTTAGTAGAAATATTAGTTTTAGATTTATGATTTAAGAGTTGTTTGGATGTAGTACTATTTTTTGTGATTATAACATAGTGTATTTTTATACATTGGTGTTTTCACAATGAAATTTTAGATATATTTTTGACAATAGCAAATTTATTTATAAAAAACAGTAAAATATAATATATTATATTATTTAATTATATTTTATTAAAAATATTCATATTATATATTAAAAAAATAGAAATTAGTATTTAATTATTAAATATTGTAACTAAATGTCTTTATGGAATTATATTATTTTATTAAATATATTATAACATTCATTTAAAAAAAATTAATATAATATGATATTATATATTATAATATTTAACTAATTTTATTAATTTATATGATATTAAAAATATATAAAAAATTTTAAAAAATTATGAATTATAATTTAGGGACTTGTATGAACAAATTATAAATTAATATTGGATATTAAAAACATAAAAAAAATTATGAAAGTTTTTACGAATATATTATATTTTATTGACAAGGGACATGGCTCGGGATCCGGATCCACATGATCGGGAGGACTAGGAGGTTGCGACGGTTCTCAGCATAATATGTTCTTTCCTCGTTCATTTTGGCAACATGTAAAATTATAGTAGTATAGTTTGATATAACAATTCAGTAAATTCTAGAGAAATCGACCCGACCATCGACACCAGGTCCGGCAAATGATTTTCTTGGAGGTTTCCATGCTGACGATTTGAATGACAATTAGTGAGTTTTGTTGTCGGTTTGTTTATTTGAATTATTGTGGATTTCGTATTTGAATTGATGTGGTTTGTATTTAACTTGTTGTGGATTATTTGAATTTTCATGGTTTATTTTTGAATTGTTATCGATTTTGTATTTGAACTATTTGATAAAAATTAATATTAAATATTATTTATAATTAATATTAATTAATTAATTAATTATAATATTAAATATAATATTAATTAATTAATTAAATATAATATTAAATATTAATTAATTAATTAAAATATTAAATATAATATTAATTAAATAATTAAATATAATATTAAAAATAACATTTATTAATTAAATTTATAATTAATTAATTAATTATAATATCAAATATAATATTAATTAATTAAATATTACTTTCAGCGGCGGGCCGCCGGAGAAGACTTCTGTGACAGGCCGCCGGAGAAACTCTGTGACGGGCCGTCGGAAAAAAAATGCCGTCGGAAATGCACCAATGAACGACGGGCCGTCCGAGAAAGTGACATCACCGACGAGAGTTTCATCGACGGGTATTTAGCGACGGGTGGCCGTTGGTAAAGACTTCTGCGACGGTTTTTCTAACTTTCAGCGACGATTTTTGCCGTCGCTGATATTCTGTTGTAGTGAGATACAAATTTTTTACAATATCCAGAAAATGTTAGGCGTTTAAAAATGCACCAAAACACAGATGTGTGAACAATCAGGCAAAAAAATGTTATGGTGTGGAGACTTTTGAAAACCCGAGGATTAGAAAATTGGAAAAAGAAAACCTTGAGGAGATGGGAAAATTCTCCGTATATTCTTATTGTCATGATTGAATGGTTATTAAGGCAATGATCGCTTTCGGGGCATTTAAGCTATATCCAATTATCGCTGGCCAAGAACGTAGCGTTCAACGTAGCGAAGGAGACGACGGCTTTCGGGGGGTCATGAAGACGTTGTCCAACATGTACAGGAAACCATCTTTCCTAAACAAGCTGCACCTTGTGCGCCGTCTTTTCAATCTGCGAATGACGTAAGGCGGATCTGTTGCGGAGCATCTAAATGCTTTTCAGGTTATTTCAAACCAATTGGACTCTTTCAAATTAAACCTGGTGATGAGATGAAGGCACTCATGCTACTGTCATCTCTCCCGGAGAGCTGGACGACGATGGTAGACGTTATCGGCGTTAAGAAGGATCTAACTTTTGAGGAAGTGCGAGACCGCATCTTGAATGACGACATTGACATTCGACGAAAGGAGAGGAGCGAAGCCTCGAGTTCCTCGGGTTCGGAATTGAATTTAAAGAGTCGGGGCCGTGAAGTTCAGAGAAGCAACAACCGCGGACGAGCCAAGTCGAGAGGACGCAACAAGTCAAGACCACGTGGCGAGTGAAGGAAATACAGTTATAGATCAACTAGTAGCATGCACACATGAGGATAGACGAACGTACGCGTTCGTCGATACGATTGGATGCATAATAAGAGCATGCACACATGGTGGTCAGTCATGACGAACATAAATGTTAATCTGTCAGATTACACAAAAATATACACAATCAGTCATGACGGACTGGTTGGTCAGTCATGACGGACCAAAGCGAATTTTGTGTACCAATATGTGAGTATGACACTACAACAAACCTGAACATCAGCGACCGCAAAAACCGTCGCTGAAAACGGCAAAAACCGTCGCCAATACTTTCTCCGACGGCCACCCGTCGCTAAGCAGCCGTCGCTAAAGGGTGCGTCGATGATACAGGGTTTCTCCGACGGGCCGTCGTTGATTCTCATATTTCCGACAGGCTGCTATTTCTGACAACCCGTAACACCCATTCACCGACGGCCCGTCATCGAACCTTCTCCGGCGGCCCGTCACAGAAAACTACTGATCATTCTCCGACGGCCCGTCGCAAATATTTAATTATTAAATAAAATTTAATAATTAAAAAAATTCATTTAATGCATTAATTATTATTAATTAATATACTAATTACATAATAATTAAAATATATTAAATATTATATTAAATTAAATTAAATATAAAATCATTGAATATTAGTTAATTAATGTATTATTCAATATATTTAATTAAATATTTATTAATTCAATACATTAATTAATATATTTAATCAAATATTAAGAATTCATAATAGTTGTATAATACTACTAATATGCAAAATACAAAATTCACATAAATTCAAATACAGAAATCGACACAAATTCAAACACAAATCCAAACATTCAAATAAATACAAAAGTCACTAATTGTTATATTCAAATATTAAGAATTTATCAGCATCGAAACCCCAGAGGAAATCATTTACCGGTCTTGATGCCGAAGGTCGCGTCGACGTCTCCTGAATATAATAAATTGTTATATTTAAATGATACTACAATAATAAAACTACCAAGCGTATTCTCTAAAGAGTATGAAATATTCTGATTCATGAGATGTTGGAATAATAATGTGTAGAAGGATTTATTTGTACTACAATGATTACTTACAAGTTGTACTATAACTAGGGGTGTCAATGGTTCGGATACGGTTCGGATAGTGGTCGAACCAGATCCATATCCATATTTTTTTTCGGATACGGAATTACTCGGATCCGGATACTAAACGGATACGGATACGGTTCGGATATTGTCGGATACGGTTTATATTCGGATATTAAAACAGATATTACGATATTGAAATATAAAAAAAAAAATTCTATATAAAACGGATACAGTTTATTTTTAAGATTACAGTGGTAATTATTAATTAGAGGAAAATAAAAAAGATTTTAATTTTTTTTGCATGGTATATCTCTGACAATATGAAACAAATCCAAAGTAAAAACAAGAATCCAATTAAATAAAAAAAGCGTACTAGATCCGAATCCAGTAAAAACAAGAATCCAATTAATTTTTTTTGCATGGTATTTTCAAAATTTATTCGGATCCGGATAGTATCCGGATCCGGATCCGAAAATATGGATATGGTTCTTACCCAGATCCGAATGGATCCGGGTTTTTTTTTCGGATCCGGATATTTTTTCGGATACGGTTCGGGTCGGTTCGGGCAATATCCACACCATTGACACCCCTAACTATAACTACTAAGGATTTGTTTGGATGAGTGCAAATGTGTAATAAGAAATAATAATATCGTATATCCCTATTTACAATATAATACTGGGAATTTTACTGTAGTAACCCTGTTTTAAAATAATATTCCCGAAATAACCAAGTTTTGAACATAATTCCCAAAATGTCTTTTGCGGGGTTTGTAATTTCGCCTGGCGAGGTTTGGAACCTCGCCTTTGTTTCCAGCCGTCATTAATTGGGTTAAACAGCAATTAAGGAAAGGCGAGGTTTGGAACTTCGCCAGGCGATGTTTCCAACTTCGCTTTTGTTTCCAACGGTCGGTAAGTATGGTCAAAATACCTATTAATGAGAGGCGACGTTTCAAACTTCGCTTTATTAACTAGGCGATGTTGGCAACCTCGCCTGGCGAGCTTTCAAACTTCGCTTGTTTGTTTTCTCAACTTCCCGCCTTCCTTCCTTCTGTTTTGGATGGCGAATTTATAATTAATTACTTATAATTATATTAATTAAAAATTTTGTTTTCAGATTACTTGGAGCCCTTATACTGACGAGTTGACGGCGAATTTATCGCCAGAATGCTTTGTTGGTTCTATGTTTTGGATGGCCAAAATCCCATTGATATGTGCTAACACGGTGCAGATGCACCTACCGGATAGGGTGATGGTCCAATTCGGTTTTCGGCAACACATCCCTCCAAACCCTAATATGGCACCTCGTGGAAAATTAAAGAACTCACAAATGGCGCGTTATATTCACATGTGGGAGCAGCGAGGTACATATATTGTTCAAGAAGACGAGACCGTATTGAACGGCGGGTTTACTAGAAAGGTACAAATATTGCTTTTCGCAATTTCATTACATTATTTTCACCGTATTGAGATGGTTTTCAGGATTATATGAGATGGTTTTGGCAAATCACGAGACGGTGGATAGTGACCAACATTAGTCCTCCTGATGTGAGCTTCCGACCTAGTGGTCCACTTTTGCGATCCTTGGTATTTTATTCAAATTTAATTAAATATAGTAATATAATTTTTTTATAACTTACCTCATTTTCATTATAGGTCAGTGAGGTCCAACTTGATATTCGACGTGCTAGACAAAGTGCACGGTGCGCACAAAATTGCGAATGTCGCATGATCTTGGATCAAATGGCCACTAGGATGCCGGTTTTGCTAGAGGCATTATCTTTGGACGATTCTCAGAATGATGACGATCGTTTTGTCCAACCCTCCTTCACGGACTATGTTTCTACGTCGCGACCGAATTATGGCGATCCTGCACAACCCCCCTTCACGGACTATGGTGGAGTCGGTACTTCATATGGTCGTGTTCCATATAGTGGTCATCATGACTTTTTCGACCCGACACAGAATGCACCTAGAGATGATTGTTAGATTATGTTGGGGTGTTTTTATTATATGTTTAGTTTATTATTATTAGATTATATTGTTATGGTTTATTATTATTATTAGTTTATTATATGTTTAGTTTATCAAAATGTATATTAAAACAAAAAATGACCAAAATTTAAATTAAAAATGTAAAAAAGGATCAAAATGTAAATAAAAAAGGACTAAAATGTTAAAAAAAGGACCAAAATGTAAATTAAAACTAAAAAGGACCCAAATGTAAATAAAAAGGATCAAAATGTAAATAAAAAAGGACTAAAATGTTAAAAAAAAGGACCAAAATGTAAATTAAAACTAAAAAGGACCCAAATGTAAATAAAAAGGATCAAAATGTAAATAAAAAAGGACTAAAATGTTAAAAAAAAGGACCAAAATGTAAATTAAAACTAAAAAGGACCCAAATGTAAATAAAAAGGACCAAATTGTAAATAAAAAAGGACTAAAATGTTAATAAAAAGGATCAAAATGTAAATTAAAACTAAAAAGGACCCAAATGTAAATAAAAAGGACCAAATTGTAAATAAAAAGG
Source organism: Luzula sylvatica (assembly GCA_946800325.1). Taxonomy (NCBI): domain Eukaryota; kingdom Viridiplantae; phylum Streptophyta; class Magnoliopsida; order Poales; family Juncaceae; genus Luzula; species Luzula sylvatica. The sequence goes on along the minus strand of OX326960.1, from coordinate 53,791,144 downwards.
ACCAAAATGTTAATTAAAACTAAAAAAAGATCAAAAAGTAAATTAAAACTCAAAAAGTGAATAAGGCGACATTTGAAACATCGCCTGGCGAGGTTTGGAACCTCGCCTTATCTTAATAGATGTTTAATGCTGTTTAACCCCAATTAATGACGGATGAAAAAAAGCGAGGTTCCAAACCTCGCCAGGCGAAATTACAAAGCCCGCAAACGACATTTTGGGAATTATGTTCAAAACTTGGTTATTTCGGGAATATTATTTTAAAACAGGGTTACTACAGTAAAATTCCCTATAATACTTCATAATGAAAAATAAATTTATAATTTTTTAAATACAATATAAATATTTGTAATAAAATATAATAAAATATTACAATATATTAATTTATATTACATTATATATTATTTTTTTATCAAATAAATGTAATACACTTTTAAAATATAATACTTTCTTACAAGTCCTTAAAGACTTTTAAAATACACTTCACAAGTATTAAACACAATGGGAACAATCCAATGTATAAAAATACACTAATTTAGAATCACAACAAATAATACTACATCCAAACAACCCTCAAATCCTAAGTATTAAGCACAACTATTTTTACAACAATTCTATATAAGATATAAACTACTCATATTTCAAATATACAATAATTGATAAAAAAATTTTATAAAATATCGAAATATTATTAACCTTGATCCAAAGCTAACGTTCTTCGCCGATGAATTAATTAGTCTGATTTGCTTGATCCAAAGCTAATACATTTTCTAAAAATGACAACAAGAAATTATTATTACATGAAAGAAAAAAAAAATCAGAATTTAGCTAATTTAAAAGAAATCAGAATTTAAAATGAATTCATTATGAAATTTTTTAAATGTCTACATTAATTACCAAAAATAGACAAGAATTTTAGATGTCCAAGAAGACATAACATTAAAAGATTTAACAAAAAAATCAGAAAAAAATAAAAAGATTTAACAAAAAAAAAAATAAAAAAAAAAGACAGAACATTTAAAAAATACTAAAACAGGGAAAAAAACAATATGAAAAAAAATCAATATTTCCAAATAGGTTTTGAAAAAACCTGAAACAGAAAAATTTGTAACATAAAACAGAAATTTAAAAACACAAAGTATTTGAAAAAAAAACACAAAAATATAGTGATTTTAAAAATGAAAATGATGTAAAAAAAATGATATCAAAAAAAGATTTTAAACTAGCCAATCAAAAATTGGCAATTCAGTTAATAAAAAATTTAAAATGATGTCAAATAAATGATTCCCAAAACAGAAATTAAAAAAAACAAGTCAGTTAAAAACAGTTTTTCAAAATGATGTAAAAAAAATATTTGCAAACCTAAATCCATATTTCAAACCTAACTATATTTAAGAAATCTAAAACTGGCAATTCAAAAAAAAAATATCAGTAAAGAAGAAAACCGAAAATTTATAAAAATTGTGAAAAAGGAGGAAACCGAAAATTCAAAAAAAAAAGAAAACTCCCAATTCAAAGAAAACTGCCAATTCAAAAACTATATTACATAAAATGTCTTAATTAGCCTAATCCTAGCACAAATGTCTTATTTAGCCTAATTACTCTAAAAAATTAACAAAAGAGAGAAAATATACCTGAAAAAGGGAGCTCGCAATTTAGCCAAATCGAAGCACAAATGAAAGCTCAATCCTTAGCCTAATCCGGGCAAAAAACCAAGTTTCATAAAATAAAAAGAAATATCAATACAAAATAAAAAAATAACAAAATGAGAGCACAATACCTGAAGCAAAAGGAGCGTTATGGGCGGTCAAGAGGGCAGTCCAGAGGAGATGCGGCACTTAGCAATGGCGTGAGCACTGAGGGCAGTCAGGGAGGGGAAGAGGGCTGAGAGGGGAGGAGGAAAGGGGCGCTGGCGGGGGTGGGAATGAGGGAAAGAGGGAGAGAAATAAGAGGCAAGTGGAATGAATGAGGGAAAGAGAGAGAAGGGGTGCTGGCGGGTGGTTATAGTGACAAGAATATCTCCGACGGGTCGTCACTGGGCCTTGTGCGACGGCTTTCTCTTTCGCCGACAGCCCGTAGGAGCGCCTTCTGCGACAGGCTAGTCCATCTGCGACGGGGTGTAGCATTTACAACGGGCAGACGGGGAACTTTTGAACATACGTCGGGCAAACAGAACCAGCAGGCCGAATTCTCCGACGGGCTGTAGTGGGCCTTCTGCGACGGGATTTACTTCTCCGACGGGCCGTAGTGGGTCATCTGCGACGGGGTTGGTTTCTCCGACAGGCCGTAGAAGGCTTTCAACGACGGGCATTGTCTTTTGCGACGGGCTGACGAAAAAATTTGAATAATTACTATAAGCCGTCGCTAATTAAGTCGTCGGAAATAGTCTTCTGCGACGGGCCATCGCAGAAAGCATGTTTTATTTGCAACGGGCAGTCGCTAAAGTTAACCCCCCGTCGCTGATACCTCAGAATGTTGTAGTGTGAGTGTCAGTCATGACGGACTGTGTAGTCAGTCATGACGGTGACAGACTGTATAGTCTATGAGGTGCGTCATGACGGACTGTATAGTCAGTCATGACGGATTATAAGAGTAACTGCTGTTCCAATAAGTAACCGTGACTAGTGCGTCATGACGGACTGTATATCAGTCATGACGGACTGTGATCCAAATTCCAGATTAGCAGTTTTCGTTGTGCTCATTAATCCTCTAATTAATGAGGTGATTAATATAAGATCTGGATGATCCTTTCCTCTCAACCTGATCAGTTTTCAAAAGAGATTTATGCTTGTGAGACAAGTAATATAGAGCTTGATAATCACCATTAGAGATGAAGTTCAAGCAAGTTTACGGCGATTTTAGGAGAATCGCGCGTAACCGAAAGACGTTAGCTCGAGGTGGATACGAGTAGAGGGATTTCATCTGAAATTCTCTATTGTGATCAAACGAGGGTGAGATGAATGACGATCCGGATACGATCTGGTCGTATACAACAAATCGGAGCTTCGTCGTAGGTGTCGAATCGCGCGGGAATGGGACGTGCGTGTTACCGAAGATTGGAGCAACGAAAAGGCACCAACTATGCGTTCAACCCGTCACCATGATCAATTTCACATGGTATGAATCTATGTCTATAATCGTTATATTCATAGGTAGTTGCATGTAGATTAGGATTCGTACTCTCGTGTCGTCGACTGGGTCCTCGGGATCGGGTCGGACCGGGCCCCTCAATCCGCTGCGCGGGGCTCGGTAGTGATGCCGATACCCAACAATGAGTTGGAGTGCTGGAATTGTGGCAAGAAAGGTCACATGAAGCGGGACTGCAAAGCTCCAAGAAAAGAGAAGGGGGAATCAAGTTCTTCAAATGCTGACACCGAGCAGGACACAGACGACTCTTTCATCTTATGTGTCGACAACCCCGTGGATTCATGGGTTTTGGACTCATGCGCATCCTTCCACTCAACCTCGCAGAAAGATAAGTTTTTAAATTTCAAGACAGGAGATTTAGGAAAGGTTCACCTAGCAGAGGGAAGGCTTTGAGCGTATCGGGCATAGGTGATGTCCAGATAAAATCCAGCAACGGATTTAGATGGATCTTGTGAGGAGTTCGGTACAGCCCGGTCTGAAGAAGAGTTTGATATCCGTCGGGCAGATGGATAGTGAAGGCTACAAGATGGTGTTCGGGAACGGATCGTGGAAGATTGTAAAGGGGCCATGGTGATAGCGAGAGGTACGAAGACGGGAACCCTCTATCTTACCGATAATAGAGGAGATTGTTTGGCATTTTCGGGAGCAGCGACTGATCCGATGTTCTGGCACAATCGGCTCGGTCATATGAGTCACGAAGCGATTGATTTCCAATGGTCTGTTACCGAAGGTAAAATCAATACAAACCGGTTTCTATGAAAACTGCGTGCTCGGCAAGCTAAGACGGATTAGTTTTTCGAAGGCCGAACGAGAACTCAAGATGTGGAAGTTAGACCTGGTGCATACCGACGTGTGGGGGCCAGCTCCGGTCCAGTCTATCGTGGGGTCTCGATACTACGTCACCTTTATCGACGATTCAACTAGGAAGGTATGGATCTATTTTATTAAACACAAATCTGACGTGTTTAATGTGTTCAATAGGTGGAAGGCAGAAGTCGAGACCGAGACCGGCTTGAAGCTGGAATGCTTAAAGTCGGATAATGGAGGGGAGTACGACAGTGCAAAGTTCAGAGGATTTTGCGCGGAACAAGGAATCAAGCAGATTCGGACGGTTCCAAATCGAGCTCAGCAGAACGGGGTGGCAGAACGCATGAATCGAACTCCGAATGAATGGGCAAGGGCGATGCGATTGCACGCAGGATTGCCGAAGATGTTCTGGGTGGATGCGGTCAGCACGGCCGCATACCTTATTAACCGTACTCCGATGAAATCCCTCAACCTCGAGCTACCTGAAGAGAAATGGAGAGGAAAGAAGATTTCTCTTGGTCCTTTGCGAATTTTTGGAAGCATCTCGTATGTCCATATCGATGCAGAGAAGAGGGAAAAACTAGACGCGAAGGCCCAAAGATGTGCGTTCATTGGTTATGGATCGAATTACTTCGGTTATCGATTTTGGATCGAGGAAGGTTGAAGAATAATTCGGTCAAGAGACGCAACCTTTAATGAAGGGGAACTCTACAAGAACATGCTTGGTTCCGGAGGCGAATCGAAATCAGAGGAGAGTGTCCATCAAATCACGAGCAATGACGAGTCAAGCGAGCCTGAGAAAGACGAGTTTTCGGTCCAAGATGTGACTGAAAATGGGGATGAAGACGTGCCTGAAATCGCGCAAGAGGAAAACCCAGAAACTCCGATTTTGAGACGATCAAGCCGGAGGATTAATCCACCAGACCGTTATTCGTCATCACTCCATCATTTTCTGCTAACCGATGCGGGTGAACCAGAAAGCTACCGAGAGGCGGTACAGAGAGGTGATTCGGTCGAATGGGGGCGCGCGATGAAAGAGGAGATTGCGTCTCTCCGAAAGAACAATACTTGGGAAATGACCCGATTGCCTGATGGCAAGAAGGCACTGCAAAACAAATGGGTCTACCGAGTGAAGGACGAGTCAGATGGCAGCAAGAGATACAAGGCAAGGCTGGTAGTCAAGGGGTTTCTTCAGAAGAAGGGAAACGACTACACGGAGGTATTATCGCCGGTGGTGAAGCCGACGACTATTCGCACGGTGTTAAGTATTGTAGCAGTGGAGGATTTGCACCTCGAGCAAATAGATGTCAAGACGGCGTTCCTTCAGGGCGATTTGGAGGAGGACATCTATATGGTGCAACCTGAAGGTTTCGAGATTCGGGGAAAGGAGGATTTTGTGTGCAGGTTTAGGAGTCGTGAGCACGATATTTGGAAAGGAGGATCTTGCAGTGGGTAGCCTAATGTACGCCATGGTGTGCACGAGACCCGACATTTCCCATGCAGTGGGAGTCGTGAGCCGGTTCATGGCGAACCCCGGCATCCAGCATTGGGAGGCGATTAAGTGGCTACTGAGATACTTGAAGGGCACCGCAAGCATGGCGTTGTGCTTCAAGAAAGGTGGCACGAGTTTGCAAGGTTTTGTAGATGCTGACCTTGGAGGTGATGTGGAAAGTCGGAAGAGCACTTCCGGTTATGTCTTCACGATCGGAGGGACGGCAGTGAGTTGGATGTCGAGATTGTAGAAGTGTGTGTCGCTATCGACAACAGAGACTGAGTATGTGGCAATCTCGGAAGCCAGAAAGGAGATGGTATGGCTCTTGACTTTTCTAAAGGAGATTGGGAAAGCTTGAGGATGCAAGACACTTTACACCGACAGTCAAAGTGCCTTATGTCTCGCAAAGAATCCGGTGTTCCACTCGAGGACCAAGCACATCCAACTGAAGTATCACTACATCCGGGAACTTGTGAATGACGGGGTCTTATCACTGGAGAAGATTCAAGGTGCCAAGAACGATGTAGATATGTTGACCAAGGAAGTCCCCACCAACAAGCTGAGGTTGTGCGTCGCCTTAGTGGGGCTGGTCACGTAAGCCGTGGGAGCTGTCGCCGGGTTCAAGGAGGTCCCGCTCGGGACGGGAGAAATGAAGATTGAGGATGAAGTCTCCAAGTGGGAGATTGTTATGATATGAAGACTGCTAGGAATCCGAGGATCCTGGAAATTGGGTAAAGGAATCTTCGGAAGGAGATAAGAAAGTTCTCCATATATTCTTATTGCCATGTCTGAATGGTAATTAAGGCAGTGAATGTTTCCTTGTATTATTTCCTTGTATTGGGTTGGGACTTAGCTATAAATAGAGGGGCTAGGTTAGGGTTTTCATTCATTCCACCAAGTTGTATTCTCTCTTTCTCCAGTATAGTAAAATAGTTTGAGCGCCGGCGGCCGTTGTTTTTTCCCTTCGGGGTTTCCACGTAAAAATACTTGTGTCCGTGTGTTGTTCTTGCGTGTGTGTCTGCGGCTGCGATCCTAACAGATTCCTTCTCTCCACTTTTATCCTTTCTCTAATCTCATATTATCCGGTGTCAGTTGGCATCAGAGCCTAGGTTCATAATGGCTGGTCGTCGACGTGCGGCACGTACGGCCAACACCGAGCAGCAAGAGCCTAACCAGCGAGACTTGCAGGATATTGAGATGGACGAGTTGAGGATTCAAGTACAACAACTTCAAGGGTGAATTGCTCACATGGAAGTCGCTGGTCGTCACCGTGAACGACGAGCAAGGCATAGTTCACCGAACAGAACAACTAATTGAAACCGCGATTGCCGAGTGAGGTACGGTTTTTCGAGTAGTTCAGACGTCAACAATGCAAGTGAAGAAGATGAGATGGTGAATCCCTTTCACCTTGCTCATGATGAGGTGTAAAATGAGGAAGAAATCCGTCCGCGCCATACCCGAAGGAACACCCAATTCCATCGAACATTTGACCTAAAAGTCGAAATTCCGGTGTATGAAGGTCGAATTAAACCAGAAGAGTTCATTGACTGGATCAACACGGTTGAGCGATTATTTGACTACAAGAAGGTTCCTGCGACAAAGAGAAGGTCAAAACCGTCGCCATAAAACTAACCACGCATGCTTCTTATTGGCGGGAACAATTGAAACTTCGACGAGCTCGTGAGGGTAAGTCGAAAATCCGATCATGGGAGAAAATGAAGAAGGAACTAAGAAAAAAGTTCTTACCCGAAGGTTATTTACAATATACGTTTCTCAAACTTCACGAGTTCGCCCAACAAAATCTTTCTGTTGCTGACTACACGGAGGAATTTGATCATCTCATGGTCAATTGTGGCATCGCAGAACCCGAGGAACAAACAATAGCTCGTTACCTTCGTGGTCTTTGTAAAGAAATTAGTAACAAGGTGCAACTCCAACTTTACTATACGTATCATGATGTTTTCAAGCTCACAACGAAGTTTGAGAAACAAATGAAAGTAACAGAAGAGCGTAATTTTGTTGGCGCTCGACCTTTTAATCGAGGTAACATCTCTAGCCAAGGTGGCACTTCTCATGGAGGCAAATCAACAAATTCAAAGACAGCGGGCAATCAAGAAAATACGACTATTCCGATTCAAACCAAAGGAAAGATTGTGCAGTGTTTCAAGTGTAAGGGCTATGGACATATCACATCTGAATGTCCAAACCAACGGGTCTTCACTATTGTCGAAGAAAATATTGAAGATGAAGAGATTGATTATAGCGCTCCACATGTGTATGACGAGATTTCAGAAGAAGGAGCGACGTATGGGGACGTTGGTGTGACTTTGGCCACTCGTCGAATTTTAAACGCGAGCACAATTTCAGAAGATGTGTGGTTACGCAACAACATCTTTCATACACGTTGGACTTCTCACGGCAAAATATGTGATGTGGTTATTGATATTGGTAGTTGCGAGAATGTTGTCTTCAAGACTGTTGTAGAAAAATTACCACTTCGTGTTGAAAGACACCCACATCCGTACAAACTCGCATGGCTACAAAAGGGTAATACACTAAAAGTAGACCAGCGATGCTTGGTGAAATTCTCAATTGGAGATAAGTATCATGCCGAGATATGGTGTAATGTCGTTCCGATGGATGCTTGTCATTTGCTCCTAGGACGACCATGGCAATATGATAGAAGGGCGGTTCATGACGGATTCAAAAATACATATTCTTTTGAGAAAGATGGCGTCAAAATTATTTTGGGTCCTTCCAAAGTAATTAATGGTCCTAAATCTTCAAAAGGGGAGGGCAACTATTTGCTTTCAAAAGACGAGTTCAATGAAGCCTTGGAGGAATCTAAAACTGGGTATGTACTTGTATTGAAAGAATGGGAAGTTCAAAACCCTAACATTCCACCGTTGATTGTCCCTTTGCTTGATCAATATCGAGAAATAGCACCAAATGAAATTCCACTGGGTCTTCCTCCTATGCGAGATGTACAACATTGTATCGATCTCGTACCTGGTGCAACTCTTCCCAATAAAGTGGCATATCGAATGAGCCGCAAGGAGAATGGTGAATTACAACGACAAGTTCAAAAATTGTTGAACAAGCGCTTGATACGTGAAAGCATGAGCCCATGTGCCATTCCTACTCTTCTTGTACCAAAGAAGGACGGATCTTGCTGTATGTGTGTTGATAGTAGAGCGGTTAACAAAATAACAATCAAATACCGCTTCCCTATTCCACGTCTCGATGACATGTTAGATCAGCTCCACGGTGCTCGTATGTTTTCAAAAATCAATCTTCGAAGTGGATACCATCAAATTCGTGTAAGACCTTGTGATGAGTGGAAAACTGCGTTTAAAACGAGAGATGGTCTATATGAGTGGTTGGTGATGTCATTCGGTCTTTCTAACGCCCCGAGCACTTTCATGAGATTAATGAATCTTGTTTTGAAACCGTTTATGGGCAAGTTTCTGGTGGTCTATTTTGGTGATATTTTGGTGTATAACATGGGGCCACAAGAACATCTCAATCACCTTCGCCAAATCTTTGGGGTGCTCAAAGAACAAAAGTTGTATGTCAACTTAAAGAAGCGTGAGTTTATGACGCGTAGCTTGGTTTTCTTGGAATATGTTGTGTCGGATGAAGGAGTAAAAGTGGATCCGTCAAAGGTAGACGCTATCCTCTCATGGCTAATACCTACTTCGATACATCACATTCGTAGTTTTCATGGGCTTGCATCATTCTACCGACGATTTATCCACAATTTTAGCACTATAATATCGCATATTACTGAGTGCCTGAAGGATCGATGGTCCTTTTAAGATTTTACAACGAATTGGAGATAATGCTTACAAGGTGGAATTACCAGCACTACAAGAAAATTAGTTTTTAGTGACGATTCTTTGGTGACGACGAGCAAGTCGTCACTACAAACACACTTATTGTGACAACTTATTGCATTGTCACTATTTGCATCAAATAATAGTGACGAACACTTTTGTCGTCACCAAAAAATCTATTAGTGACGAGGAAATGGTGACCACAAATGAATTGTCACAGATGTAATGATTTGTTGTGACAACAACTGTTTCGTCACATTATAGTGTATTTTTGTGACCGTTATTGTTTTGTCACTTTAAATAATATTTAATTGTGGCGACTATAGTTTTGTCACTTTTAGAAGTGTTTATTTGTGACGAACTTTATATTGTCACAATCGTGATATTTACCGTGACCAAATAACTAAGTAACAAATTTAAAAGTTTTATGACGAATAGATGCTTGTCTCGATTGTGTTAAAAGTTCTTGAATATATAACTTCAACAAAATTATTGTTCATAGAAAAAAATATAGGAATGCTATATACAAATTAAAATATAAGTTTAAAAAATAAATCATGTTATACACCAAATAACAATTAATTGCAATTTATTTTATCATCATCATTATCATCCTACGTAACATTTACTCGATCAGACACACCAATCAAAACTAAACTTTGTTTCCAAACCAAAATTTTCCAACCATTTATGTTTGCAATGCTAATATAAAATGCTAATATAAAATGTCTTACAGTATATTATTTATAATTTTTTTTGTTTTTCAATGCATATTTTCTTGTACAACCATTTATGTTTTATAATTTGAATAGGTTAAATAATATTGTCATGTTGTTTAATCTCGCACATCAATTGCGTGTTTTATTTTTTAAACTCGTTATCAATATGAACATTTACATATTATTATTTTACATAAAATATAAAGGAATATTCTTAATCCATATTATTTTTAGCTATATTTTTATATCCACTCCGTACGAATAACATATGTATAATTTATGAGTAATACAAATAGTCGCATATTATAGATGTACATTCACATACTGTTTCATAATTCAAAAATATCAATAAAAATAATTTTGAACTAAATAAACATTTATCATAAAACAATATTTCTCAATTATTTTCAGTTGTTTATGAAAAAAAAAAATATGTATTCATATATCTTTATATATGGATTTGTTGTATCACAAATAATTAATTATGATAATTTATATATTTGTATTAATGTAATATAAATTTTTATATGCATTTGTATTTGGTCAAATGTTCATTTATTTCATCAATTTTTGTAATAAAAATAGCTAGCCCATAAATCATTTTTGTTTCTATGACTGTTTATATCCATTTTCTTTTGTATTAATGTAATGTGCTTTGTGCCTTTATGTTTCTCTATTTATTAATTAATTCATGAGAATGACAGAGAGGCATTTTTGTTAATGGCTATATATTTCCATTTCTTTCAATTATGATCAAATACAACAAAAGATTCATGTTTCCACTTTTAATAATGTGCTTTTCAATGATTCATATTTCCATTTCTATTAATGTGATTTTTTAAGAAAAGAAACATATAAATCAAATAATATCGAAATCTTGAATTATATTCCTTTTGTTTAGTCAAGATAAAAATAGAATGATCTGTATTCATATATGGAAGAAATACACGTAAGGAAAGAGTGAAATATTTTGATTTTGTATACCATGCTTACTTTTATAAAAATTATACATATCAGAGAGGACTAAAATTTTAACATGCATTGAAAATTTTCAATGGCTGGTTTTCATAAATTTCGAAATCCACTAAAACTATTTTATAAAAGACATCCATCAATATATTTGTTTATTACCCCATAATAACATACGATGTCGAATATTTCGAGACATAGAGTTTCAACAAATTTAGATGAAATCAACGAAAATTGTCACGACAAAAAGGAACAAGGTATTTTTTCAGTTCATAATAAATTGAATACATTTTTAATTAATAAGTTTTGCTTGATCTTATCGACTGAATTTTTTTATGTTAGATAATTTGAAATTAACAGAAAAAGAGAGATTGTGACAGTTTATGTCATCTTCATTTGCTCCAGTATCAAAGGTACAATAAATCCAATTTAGTACTATGTTTTTACTTAATATTATGATGAATATTCAATTAATTTTTTTGAAACTAATGACTTTATTTTTTGTTACTGGCAGAATCTTACAAAAACAAATAAATTATGTTTTCATGGAAAATAAAGAGTGGTAAAGGCAGTTTAATTTTATTTTTTTGTATGATGTTTCTATAATGTTTCTTTGTTGTTATGTATGATGGAAGGTAGTATGTAAATTATAACTATTATGCATGTGAAAATTAATTTAATCCATTTATTGTTTTAATATGCTTTTGCTTGTTTCTTTAATAATATCCTTTTCATGTTTAATTTCGCAAATTATTTGTGATATTATTGAATTGTATAATTGTATAATTATTCAATATTCAATATTTATAATTTTCATTTCTATTTAATAATGGACGTTTTTTGTCACTAATATAATATTGATGACTATTTGAACATTATCACTTTTTAAAACTCTAGTGATGATATGGAATGACATACTACTATTACTGTTATATATTGTCATCATCATGTTTTATGAACTTGTGACAACATTACCTTCACGATTACAATTTAATCGTGTCATACAAAATCGTCACTAATAAATATATATTGTGTTAAAACTCATTGTCACAAATAATTGTATATTAGTTACAACTTTTTTGTCACTAATGATATTACTATTAGCAAGGGCATATTTTCATCACAATTGTTGGAGTTTCTAGTGACATTATCAGTTGCCACAATTGTTGATTTTATGAGTGACGACTCCATAACTCGTCATTAATATAATAGTGACGCTCGTATTAGTGACAACCAGTGACAAGCAAAAAGGTTGTCACAAAATCTATTAGTGATAGAATTTTGTGTTTTTAATTACAAATTTGGTCGTCACTAAAAGTCGTTTTTCTTGTAGTGCAGGAACGTATGGTGTATCGGATACGTTTAATGTCAAAGATCTCTCTCCATACTACGGTGACAATAAACGAAACTCGAGGACGAGTTTCCTTCAACCAAGGGAGAATGACACCGATATTTACGTGTCAACATATAAATGTGACATGTCATCCAATTTCAAGTCATGTCATGAAGAATACATGTAATGTGAACCAATTTAATATTTGGTCTTTCAAAGTTCATGCTTTAATGTTTGGGTGATATTTTCTAGATGTATGAATGGTTTTAGTGGATGAATTATCTAAAGGAGAGTGTTAACTTCTATTATTTCTTTTAATTAGTCTTGAAATGTATGAGTTAGAGGGAATATATTAGATGTCATGCGACCACCATAAATAGGTCACCATTTTGTGTTGTAAGGACATCATATTTTGAATTAAGAAACAATATTTGAGTTTATCTCTTTTTAGAAGGAAGGTTCCTTCTCTTCACTTTTATCCTTTCTCTAATCTCATATTATCCGGCGTCATACCAGATTCCCTAATCTCAAAATTGAGAAAAAAAATAAGAAGAAAAGATGGAGCCACTGTCCTTATCTCAGAATCGAGTTGTAATGCAAACCCGAAACCAATTTCTTTTGATTTTTTTCGCCTCTTAGATCAAATAGGGAAGAAGAAAAGATTCATGGCGGCGCCATTGCTTACTGTTAATGCGCGAGGCTGAGGAGGTTTCGAATCGCAAATGGAGATCGACGGATCTGAGAAGTAGGGTTCGACGGAGAGAGCTCGGTTGTTGTACGAGAGAGGTGAGAATGGTTGTAGGAGAGAGCTCGATCTTGGAAAGAGACATGACTATGGTCTGTTCGGTACGAGAGAGGTGAGAATGCTCGGATTCTTTAAATGAATTTTTTTAGTATATATATATATATATATATATATATATATATATATATATATATATATATATATATCAATGATTTAAATTGCGGCGCAATTGCGCCGCCATAGCGCAAATCGCAATAAATATTTACAAAACGCAATGCCGCAACCCACTAAATAGCGCCGCAATATGACCGCAATATAGCGCAATATCGGTGGTCATATGTAAATTACAGTCCGAGCACAATGGACCGCTATATCGTAATTTAAAACATTGATATATATATATATATATATATATATATATATATATATATATATATATATATATACACACACACGACTATGGACAATTTAGAATTATGATTGTTACATTTGATGATTTTATTGTGAGAACAACCTTACGTGACGACGCTCGAAACAATACATAACTCAAGGTATGTCTAACTTTCGTTACGACAACCCCACACGCACGGTATATAAAATTTCCGAGTAATAAATTTTTTGAAATCTAAACTTTATTGATTAATATAAATAGTCGATACAAATTTATTGTATTGTTTACTAATTTGATATTAACGAGATCCTAGAAAAATATAATAATTCTCTCGCTTGCACTAGGAACAAATTAATCATCAATAAACCAATTTTGTCATACGTAGGTACTCATTCCGAATTGCCATGCACGAATTTCATGCCATTCAATTTAGAAAGGATCTGTCACAAAACTTATAAGAGTTAATTATACCAAAGTTTACAAGTACATTCCGAGGGATGAAATACAGCAGGAAGCAAATATTTCAATCCATTGGCTCCATTGGCATTATAGTTCGCTCCACTTGTCGAATCAACGAATGAATTCCCTGCAAAGCCTGGAAACGCATCCGTGCCAAAGACACCAGGACAAGCTGACGCAACTTCAAGTGGCATCTCCTCCGGCCCTTGGTAGAAACCATCTCCAAATGGATTCGTTACACAATCCGCAATCAATCTAGCAAGATTCATAACCATTCCGTCAACCCCCAAATCTCCATTCGGTGGCTTAAACACGGAGCATGTTGGCCCGTGTACAGGATCGTGGAACGGCCATGCACACTGGCCAGGACATTGTTTTGCGGAGTTGCCTACCCAAATGTAGGTTGTTGTGTTACTCGAGTCAGAACCGTGTAGCCCACATCTTGTACTGCAGAACCCTTGGACCGACACATCATCAGCTGTTAAGACTAGTGAAATGCCACCCTTCTTGGTATCGGACCGCGTGGCCAATTGGGATATTTGAGATAAGTTCAGGTACTTCCCCAAAGAGCAACCTTCATCGACAATTTCGGTATCTAAATGGATGTGAGTTGTTGGTATGTTTTTATTGGTCTGAGAAAGGTAAAGTTGATTGATGGAGTCAAACCACTGGGAGACAGATGGGTTCGATTGCTGTGTCGGCGGGACTTCCATGAGTGAATCGAGAAAATTGGTGATAATACACTTTTGGGTTGAATTGAACTGGCCATACCACACGATTCCAACCGGTATGTTGTCTTGGAGAACTTCACCGTCATGGTATGTCATCATATATTCTGGCACAGATGGAAATAAGTACTGGACCTGTTCTCTGGAAGGATTACTCGACGACAAATGTACTAGGTTAAAAATAATCGATAGAACAACAGTTTTCGTGCTAACGGGGCCAAAAGCCATTTGAAGATATTTGGAGGTGAATGATTCGGTGCTGAAAAATGGGTTTGAGCGTTATTTATCTTATCTGTTACTGGATTTCAGTAGGTACTAAAATGAGAAGTAAAAAAAATGTCTATATACAGTACGATTTATGAGAAAGAATCGTTGCATGAGAGTGTTATTGGTAACTTCCTCATATTTATATTTGTACGTACACTGAAATACACTAACGTGGCACTGGCACCTGTCCTCTCCCATAATTTAACAAAAAAGTCAAATGTGAAGATAGATCGAGTCACATGAATACATGATGATATGCTATTAAGGGGGTTAATC
This sequence comes from Luzula sylvatica, assembly GCA_946800325.1. Taxonomy (NCBI): domain Eukaryota; kingdom Viridiplantae; phylum Streptophyta; class Magnoliopsida; order Poales; family Juncaceae; genus Luzula; species Luzula sylvatica. The sequence goes on along the minus strand of OX326960.1, from coordinate 53,775,978 downwards.
AACGATTAAGGCAGATCTATATACTCATCACATCTCTCGCCGTTGCATGGCTGTGTTAGTGACCGTTATGAAAGATTTGGTACGTGGAATCATTTATTGACTCGCCTGAGCCTTAACCTCGGATCCTGTACAGGGCTGTTATTGTCGGCCATGCAAGGTGGCATTTAAATATTGTTTTAAGAACATCAATTATCTATGGTTGTCAGGTTTGTTTCAACAGAAGTCATAAAACCCAGTCCAACCATGTCATGTTAACTCATTGGCCCATCCAAACACTTATTCTCAACCCAAACTTTACAAGCCCACATAATAATCATGTTAATCTTTTTTATGGATCATGAATACAATGTAAGTTTTGCATAATTTCTTGTTAACCCAAAAATGATACATCCTGATCAATTCACGAAAATTTCTTCTATTTGCAGAAGTCAAACTGTGTTCATAATTGCACATATAAACTAAACCATATATTATGTGGCAACTGGCAAAGCAAGCTGTTACAAATTACAACCCGGTTGGTACGTAGCACGTTGTTTCTTATTAGCTCAATGGCAGCTCAACCTTCCAAGTTCAATTCCTGTTTTGGTAGACAAATAACCCAATGCATATTATCTTAATATTTTTTTGAATAGCTATCGTCAACTACTTAATCAAGCTCGAGTCCATAATCGTTATTCGTTCATCTTGACTTTGATACATATATTTTTGTAAAACAAGTGTTCGAAGCCAACAGGAAATCCATCCACTCCAACCGTTATTGTATTCGAACATCATCCACCCTATATATGTCCCTCCTTTTCTTTCTTAATTAGTTCATCACAATTCAAAACCAAATCAACATATTCTCTAACCGGGCTTTTTCCCAATATGACTTTCTATAAGCAATCAAAAATAATTCTTTTACTACTTGTACTCGTCAGTTTAGCCAATTCATCCATGGCCTTTAGAAAGCTCTCAGGACCCTCCCAACCGCAGACCAATCTCTTAACGTACCATAACGGAACAGTGCTCCAAGGAGATGTCCCCATCTCCATTCTTTGGTACGGCCAATTCACTTCTGCTCAAAAATCAATCATCTCGGACTTTTTGTTCTCTCTCACCTCCAACCCGTCAGGTTCGAATCCATCAGTCTCCCAATGGTGGAAGACCATCGACCAGCTTTACCTCTCCAAAACTGGAAACAGAAATGCGCCAAAACGTAACCAACTGACGGTACAGAACCAAATCACCGACCAAAAGTATTCCTTTGGCAAATATTTAACCATGTCGCAAATTGCACAACTAGCTTCCAAGTGTCAAACAAGGAAGGGCGGCATCACGCTTGTGTTTACGTCTCATGATGTGGCAGTGGAGGGGTTCTGCACGAGTCATTGTGCTCTCCATGGTTCAAAGAATCAAATCAGAATAGCAAGGCGATGTTCATTTGGGTCGGTAACTCGGCGACTCAATGTCCTGGTGAATGTGCATGGCCATTTCGCCAACCATTGTACGGACCACAGTTGCCACCTCTACTAGCTCCAATCGGCGACATTGGTATTGATGGCATGATCATAAATCTTGCAAGTATGATAGCTGGTACCATAACGGATCCATTGGGTGACGGGTTCTATCAAGGGCCGAAAGAGGCGCCATTAGAAGTTGCGACGGCTTGTACCGGTGTCTATGGAAAAGGAGCTTATCCGGGATATCCTGGACATCTTTTAGTTGATCCAAACACCGGGGCGAGTTATAATGCGAATGGGCCACGTGGTAGAAAATATCTGGTCCCCGCGTTGTTTGTACCGTCTACATCCACATGTCTTACTTTGGTGTAGATATATTGTTTGGTGTTAAGAATGTAAGTAGTTAGTGTACAATAGATTTGTAGAGCTTGATACGTGAACAGAACAATATTACTAATGTATGACTATTTATAATGATAAATTGGAGTCTTTTTGTTTGTGAATTATAGCATAATTAGTAAATTGTTGTGGTTGTAAAATTTGGTGCGGTGAAATTTCTATTGGTACCAAAATAGATGTTTGACTTAATTGTCTTTCCTATTACATACAAAACGAAAAAATTATAAGATAATTTCATGGTTGCAAATAGCTTCGCGCGACGCAACACCGATATAGCTTAGTTTATAAACAAAACGTTACGCGCTGCAATTTTGTAGTCCGGTACATCTAAATAAAATATTTTTAGACTAATTTATAAGAAATAAAATGAATTTAATTAAATAAATTCATTTCTTGAAAATTTTAATAATTAAAAAAATATTTTGATTGATAAATAAACCAAAAACCTATGTCTCTTATTTATTTAGAGATGTTTTGAATTGTTGGAGATACTTATTTTCATATATTTCATGAATTATTTTATACGCTACAAATTATATCAACCGAAATAACTCTCGCAATTGCGCATGCTACTCGCTATCGCTACGAAAAATGATCACCACGCTACGGACCGCTACACGCTATTTGCAACATTGGATAGTTCTAATGCAGGACACGAAGCGCACCTTCTTTATCTTTCCTCTCACCGTCTCAGCGAAAACAGGCAAAATTTAGGATTTTTTTCTGGATTTCGTCCAAGCGAGTTCTCATCTGACTAATCGATTTAATTTTCTCCAGGCACCTTCTGGATTTCGTCCAAGCGAGTTGCTTTTTTTGGACATCTTTTGGTCTAAATCTGCACCTAATATTTTGTTTGAATATGTTTTGGGAATTTTTGGTGATTTTGGGACTAGATCTGTGCTGTTTAATTTAGAATCTAGAGAGAAATAAATAGGCAATTTTAAGGTCTAATTTTCGCACTAATATTATGCAAGTTATATTTTCCTGAAAACGTGTAGCTATTTAAAATAAATGAGAAGAATACCACAATCGCAAACAAAAAGATTTATTACGGAATTCGGTAGGTTGCTTTGTAGTTTGAACTCATTGTTTATTTTCTCAATCGACCTACTCGAGTGTTCACAAGTAATTACGTCTCCGGAGATACCTTGCGCCGTTTAAGCACTCTATTGAATTTCTCTAATCAAATATTACAAGGTTTACCTAGATCGATTTACACGTTTCTATCGATCTATGACGGACTTTACAATTTGAGTACTAGCCTATTAAAATCTACAAATCGAACTTTATGTAATCGGTCACGCGAATTGAGAATCGTTTGTACGAATGATTTGAAATATTGACTTTCGATCAAGGGTTTTATATGGGTTGATTGAGCTCGAGATGTCAAGGCTTGTATTTCTCTCTTTGATATTGTGTAAATGTATTGTATAAAAGTTAGAGAGAGAAACAATAGAAGGGATTCATTTATTGGCCCTTCACTGTACATTCCGTTCAAACTGAATAAAATTTCCGTTTGACGTAAGTCAAACTAGCCGTCGTAATGTAATAATTTAAAATCTGGCACTTGAAAGAAATACAGTTTCGGATCAACCGTAAAAGTGTACACAAGGATAAACGAACGTACGCGTTCGTGGCCATAACTTTCAGTAGGAAACTCCAATTTTAATGGTTCAAATTGGGTCAGATATATAATGAGATTATCTAGAACTTTCATGTAGAAATATATTTCATGTGAACGAAGTATCAGTGTCGTTTCAATGAAATACCGAAACGGTGCAACAGTATGACGTACAGTTAGTAAAACTGTCATAACTTTTGCATACGAACTCCAATTGGGCTGGGCCAAATTGGGTTGGAAAGATAATAAGATTATCTACAACTTTCGTGAATGTTGATTTTCTGTTAAAGGAATTTAACAATTTCGTTTTTACAGAAAACTGAATGGGTTTATGCAGTTTTCTGTGTGAAATGGTATATATTGGATATACATGCCTTTTGGCCCATCCTAATCCTATGTGATATAAATAGGATGTTTTCTCTCTCCTCTATTCAGATCATTCAGTCCAATTGGTTCTATCTAGAGAATTAACTAGAAAATAGAGAGTCATCTTTCTAAGAGCGAAAGAGTGCGAAGAGAGAATACCAAGAAAAAGAGTTTTTCTCGGTGTAGAGAATCGATCTAATCAAGTAAGTTCGTCGGTGCTTCGTCTAGGCAGTTGCATCCGCGACCGACGTCTTCCGACTCAAGGTGGATACACGTAGAGGAGCGACACGTGTGGCTCTCCGATTGTATTGTGATCGAACCGGAGGAACAAGGAACGTCAACGACAGTGAAAGGATGTGGAAGCGTGTGGACGTGGGACGCACGAAGACAACCGGAGGCGTGTCAAGACGGTGGGAGACGTGTGGTATGGGACGCACGGGCTAGTCACCAACGTGACGGAAGAAAGAAGGAAAAGCGATCAACCCTTCGAGTGCAATCAATTTTGCACCAGTATGAATCTATCCTTCTATTGCATCGTACCCTCGAAGTCATGACGTGATTTTGGATTTTGGGAACCGGACCGGGCCTTCATATCCGCTGCGTGGTCCCGGAGTCGGGTGAATTTCCTTCAGCACTTCCGTTCGAACTGAAGGTATTCTTCCATTCGAACTGAAGGGTGTTCCGTTCAAACTGAAGGGGGCCTTTTTTTAGCTTGAGTTTGCAACTCATTCTTCCGTTCGAACCTTAAACGTTTCGTTCAAACGAAGTATGGGATTCCGTTCGAACAAATTGGTGGCTCTGCTCGAACGGAAGGTTTGTTGGTTTGCTATTGCAAACTCAAACTGTGGGACAGGTTTGCATCCGTTAGAACTGGAGTAAGTCTGTTTCAAGACTATCAATGGGACAGGTTGCTTCCGTTCGAAATGAAGGTATGTTATGTTCAAACTGAAGTAAGTCTGTTTCTAGATTTTGCGACCTTCGTTATCGCGTTTTGTAGTGAAGGAATTGCAGTTTTGGATCAATTAGAAGAATGTACAAATAAAGATAGACGAACGTACACATTTGTCTAAACGATTGAATTAATGTATAATGAGATTGTGCATAATCGACAACCAATGAGAGATCCGTTACAACGGACCATATGTCCATTGTAACATAGTCGTTTTGTCTAGAAGTCATAGAGTAGTTCGTTGTAACGGACAATACATGTCCGTTGCAACGAATTGGTTACTCTGTCACAACGGACTTGTTGATCCGTTGTAATGGACCGTTATGAAATGAATAGTCCAGTAACAGTGTTACTTCCGTTGTAACGAAAGAACTTATTTTACAAAGAATTGTGTTCCAATTTCTGAATTTTCAGTTTTATATTAGCTACTCATTAATTTCATTAATTATGCAATTAAGATTAGATCTTTTGCAGCTTCTTCCTTCTCAATTCAGTAGAGTTCTAGATCTGAGAAGAAAAGAAAAACATCATTAGAGAAAAAAGAGAAAAGGATTTCCTCGATTGAATCATAGCAAATTTACGGCAAATTTATTAGGAAGATTTTTGCGTAACCGGGAGACGAAACTCGAGGTGAATACGGGTAGCTAGAGAGATATCAATTGAGATTTTTCATTGTGATCTAACGAGAGTAAATTCGAACGAGATCGGAGGTTAATCGGAAGCGTTCCAGTTGTATTCGACAACAAGGCAAAACTCCATATATGGTGTCGAATCGTGCGGGGCGTGAGACGCACGTGTTACCAAAGAAATGTGCAAAGGAAAGTCAAGAATCTAAACACGTCAATTGAAGGTTTTTGAAGATTTTATCCTCCATTCAATTCATTGAAAAAGTACACACAGATAAATCGAAAGTTTTTGAATTTCGAAGACTAATCATAGAAGAAGTTCTACAATTATTAAAAGTTCCATAAAAAAATGTTGGAAGTAATGGTGATCCACGGAACAAACATTATTATATTTTAAATCTACTCTCTGGTTGCTATTATTTCATATAATCATCCCTCTACGTGCAAGTTAATCTTATCTTATAATTAAAGACCGACCGTGAATGTCCATCAATGGTTTCAATGGTTTGACTTGCAATAATTGACACTATTTATTGTTGCATTTTGAGAATAGGTATTATCTTGTATAGGTCCAATTTTGTGATTTGAAAAGTACATAGACCAATACTTGGAGAGCTTTGAATCAATAGTAACCATTCTATCGAGAACAGATTGATTACGTCCCTCCCTTTGGAGAAAAAGAACTTACGCATAAACCATAAAAAATCAGGCTAACTACTCCATTAATAAACTTTATAGAAATGCTAACAAGAATCCACAAAAAGAATCCAAAAAAAATTCATAGAACAAAATATACTATTGAAATTAAAAATATATATTCTTGTATTTAGCAAAATATATTGTTGAAAATATATTATTTTATTCTTAATGTAGTCATGTTAACATGTTGGATTCAATAGTATATTTTGTTAATTTAAATAGTATATTTTGCTAATTTCATTACTATATTTTGCCTGCGGGGATTCTTTTTGAATTCTTTTTTTGGATTCTCCATAGCAAACCTGATAAACTTTACATTCATTTTACCAAACGAGCCATGATACTCATCTCCTTATGATCAGCGTAAATGTTTGATGATTTGACGTCTAAATTAAATATTAGTAGTGAATCATTAATTTTTTAACTTTGTGAAGATTACACAAAAGGCTACACAAGGAGTCACGGAAGATCGGGACTTTTCCGGTTTAATATAATGAATAATCCGTATATTAACACCGCAAGACGGTATAACAAAATCTGTAGAAAACTCATCGAGAATCATCGTGAATATTACGACAAAATATTAAACGGAGAACGAGTATAAGACTTGAAAACAAACACCGAAAAACCCTGAAAAAGACGTGTAAAAATCCGGAAAAGACTTGAACACCCACACAATCTCAAACCACTCTTTGGTATGTCCTAAACATACCCTAGAAGTGGTGGAACAAATCTCAAAAAAATCTACAAAGTGAAAAATCAGAAAACTCATTGTCTGCGTAAAATTTACACTATCCGTCGGAACGCTAGGTTCCAGCATCATGACGGTTGATTAAGAAAATTGAAAATCCCTTAACAACATCGGGACGGTCTAGCCCAGCGTCCCGACGCATAGGGTTAAAAATTCAGCCCACAACCCATTCTCTAGATTTTATATTTTAAATAGGGAAACATCCTCATTCATTTTCTTCATCCCTTTCAAGCTAAATCTTTGTGAGAAGCTCTAACCACTATAGTTGCACGTGTGAGTTAGCTCTATTCTTTAGGCTAGATCTAGTTTTCAATATTTTTTAGAGAGTGACACTAATCCAGACAGCGTTCTTGAGAGATCGTGTTGTTGTTTTTGATAGTTGTTATATTCGTTGTTTTGTGAAACTAGTTTATTGTGTAAAAATTCTACGCGTTTGTTAGTCATTTTTGTAATAGAAACTACTATAAGAGTTTGTCACGTTTTGTGAAGGCGAGGCTATTTTCGGAGACGTAGGCACCTTTCACCAAACTCCGTTATCATATCCGGTGTTATCTCTATATTTTTTTTATTTCAATTATTCAGATTTATTTTCTGTTTCTTTCTTTTTTAAGGAATTTGAATTTTCCTCGCACTCCTATATTTGTATGAGAATCTAAATCACTCGATCTATAGTTTTCTGAGTAATTTTGTAAGTTGTGTACTAATTTGTAACTAGGATTATTGTGCAACAAGTTGCATTATTTACTTTCCCGTAATCGTACCTTATAATTCAATCTTTTCTTTATTTATTTTATCGAATTTTTTCTTCGATCTTATTTTCATTTCTTATTTTCTTTTGTTAACTTGTTCTTCATTTATTTATTTATTCGCGTGTTATTCGTAGTTATTTTTTTTCAAATACTTTGTTAATTAGCATAATTTTGATATAATTTAGAAACCGCATATAAATCTATTCCACCTCTAGCTAGCATTGTGTATGAAAATCCGTTTGTCTAAACTTAAACCTCTAGCTAGCATCTCATCTCAGATATTTGATGGATCAACACGACTACAACTTCTCACAAACAACTTTTCTACACATAAACACTTCATAAAAATAAAAAATAAAAAATCTCCACATATAAGGTTTCTCTTAAATTAAATTTGTATTTTGTATCTTAGACATTTTATCGAGCAACATAACTATAATTTATAGAAATCTATTTCTAAAAACATAAATCTCAAAAATATCATTTCGGGCATTACATGACTAGAGTTTGGCACAGTCATATGCTAGTATTAAATGCAGGTATGCAAACAATAGCAGTTAACACAACATAAATCACTGATGTGGACAATATCGGTCCAGTCAAATTTGCTTCACAATACAGCCCGTAAAGTATAACGTTTTGAGCCGAGTAAGCCCGTTTTTATTCTCAAATTTGCTTCACAATGCAGCCCGTAAAGTTTAACGTTTTGAGCCGAGTAAGCCCGTTTTTTATTCTGACATTCTTATGGAGACTGGAAAAGAAAAAAACCACAAAATTTAACACCTCTACTTTACAACACATCAAGCTATCAAAATGACAAAACATGAAAATATACATTACTATATATATTCTATATTTAATTCGGGGCAGCATCGAATAATTTCTAATTATATAGGCAAGGTCAATCGCTTTCATGTTTCTAGTTATCCATTATTCCGGGATCCATGTCGTGCACAATTTGTGTCATGTGTCGTTCGACTACGGGTTGTTTGGGGGACGGGCTTTTCGAGTCAGAAGTTCTTTCAATGATGAGTCATTTGGATTTCGGGCTCCATAGTGATTTTGGATTTTTTGGGCATCGGGCTATTTTAATTTCGAACCTTTTAATTTTCGAATCATTCGAGTATCAAGTCGTTCGGGTTCCTGGTCCGGTGTTAGATTTTCAATTTTATCTCGAGTTGAACAATGAACATATAGGATTATATTTTTTGGGGGTTATACATATATATCCAACTTCCGTAACATCAAAAATAGTCTCAATGAGATGACAAACGATGGTTAAGTGATTGATTAGTATTGTTGATTTGATTAACGATTTAATTGACCGTTTAAGTATAAATTTACACATTAATTAATGTGTGCTATATAATTTATTGACGTATCAATTGAACACGTGTCAACTAACAATTAATTAAGTCAATTAAAAAACTAATTTATTTATCTAATTATTTTTTGTCATCTCATATATGGGATGAGTTTGGGAGACCAAGTATATTTTCTCTATTTTTTATTTTAGTCCAGCAAAATTTTGCAAGCTCTAATTATTAATAGTTAAAAGAATAAAACATAATTATTACGAGAAACGCATATCTCCTTGTATGATTATATCTAAACCAATATCTAGAATTTGTCCTTATATCCATGAATCTGCGCCTAACAAATACTATCCCTTCTCTTTGAAACAATCTGAATATCCTAGCAGAGCATACCGTGTGCAATTGAGACTCGTCATAAATTAAGATGTGGCTCATACTGCTCCCTGTCGACTTGCGGGGAGCCCAGTTAATCATGTCATTATTATTTTATTTTTGCTATACAATTTAGACTTGATTTCTCAAAGAAATATAAATTATAAAAACAGCATTTGTTTTTCGGTAAAGGAAGATGGCTTACCGACAAAGCCGACTGATGAGAGAACAGCTGTAATAGATTCTGTGCACGAGTTTTGAGCCTCTTTTTTCATTATTTTTTAAGAGATAATAAGCAGAAAGGGCTGGGAAGGTCTATCCATTCAGGGATGGGTGCAAGCAAATTACCAAAAATACCCTTGAATTGTACAAAAATAACAAAAATACCAAATTCAAATATTTATTGTGCTGTGGAAGTTAGCCTTTGTTAACTAAGCTGAAGATAAGGGCGGATTATATTATACAGTTAGGGCTTGTTTGGATGCACAAGTATTTCTTAGTATAGGATAGTTTATTTTTAGTATCAGGATTTTGGAAAATGCTTTCCTAGAAGTTTTGGTAAATACAATTTTTTTTAAAATGATGATTTGGATGTAGTTTAGTAAAATATAGGCATATATGAGTATGTGTGAAGCATTTTAAAACACGTTAGAGTAAAAAAAGTATTTAAATAAAGGAGAGGTATAAATATGGGACATTTAAGAGAGAGAGAGAGAGAGAGAGAGAGAGAGAGAGAGAGAGAGAGAGAGTAGCATAAATATGGGGCATTTCCTTAACTTCAGAAAACTGAGCCAAAAGCTAAGTTTTTGTTTTTGCCAACTTTTGTATATAAAATTGTCTAAAAATTTCTTAACTAAAAATTCACTAAAATATATAAAATGCATCCAAATAAAAATTAGTAACTTTTTTCAGAAATTCTTCCTAAACTACAAATTACCTAATATTTCCGGAAAATTCAAAATACTGTGCATGCACAGATATTTTAAGTGTCCATCAATGTCACTCTAGAAAACTAATTATAAATTATAATTGACACAATGACATGAAATTACAACGCAGTTAGGCCGGCCGACCCGACATTTTTGGGACCTTTTACAAAAAAAAATGTTCATAATAATTAAATACTAATAATAATCTTAATTTGACCACAAATATTTTTCGAAAACAAAATTAATACAAAAGTAGTCAAAATTATTACATGACTAACAATTATCATCTAATCATCATTTTTTTAATATTGGTAGACTTTTTTGAGACTATTATTTACACAGCAGTACATACCAATTTTTATTTAGTCTTTTAAAATCGAGGGTTTATGCTAATTGTCACAATTGGCTAAACACAAGGCCGGCCCTGCGGCTAGGCTAACCCACAAAATCATAATGGATAATCTACTTGATTGGTAAACATAATCTTTTTTGCATAGGCTAAATTACTTAAGTTCACAACATATAAATTTGAAGTGACGAAAAGAGGATCCCATAAGTTACGAACTTTCTTGACCACTAGATGATTCCCCTTGCTTTGCTTGGGGCTGAATTTTTTTCCTTTTTTTTTCTAAAATTTTAGAAACATATTGATAATATGTCATGTATTTTGTATGATTATTCATGATATATCAAATTTTGTAAAGATTTGCTTGATATTTAAGACTTCGTAAAGTATATACTAAATATGTTTTTTTTTATCTCAAAGAGATGAAATCTTTCTTCTTCATATGTCATTTTGTTGGGGTATACATGAAGATTTGAGAATTGTAAAAGTTGAAAATTTGGAACATGCACTATGTTACTAAGATGTTTCATTTTATAGCTTTATTTTAAGAATTTGTAATTCCAAAATATTAAATATATACTTTTGTGTAAAAGAAGATAATTTGTAGTTAGATTTTTTTGTTTAGTTTCCCTTTATAATATATACAATAAAATAGTTGCATTGTTTCTACTATATATTCTTTATTTGAATATATCATTTTGTTTTAAAAGAAAGATGTGTTATTCCTTGTCCAAATATATAGTTCTTATCCACAATATTAAATATATACTTTGGTCTAAAAAATACATGTTTATTGGAGTGTAAGTTTATTTTTTCGCTATACAATTTTTTTCAAAATTACAAATTTATACTTCTTAAAATATTTTTTGTGTACATCAAAACTCAAATAAATAAATGAAAGAATTTGTTTTTTATATTTATAAAAATAGAAAAGATTATGCACTCCACTCTTAACGCACGTCAGGCCGCCATATATCTTTTACCATCAAATTTATACCTTTTTTAATACTATAAATACAAATTTTGTTCTTATTTATACATTTTTTAGCGTGGATGAAGATCAGTGATACTCATACCTTGTTTACTAATTTATACATTTTGTAATGTTTGTTGTAAAAAAAAGGTATATACTAGTATTTTTATTATGAGTCGTTGTAAAAAAGCATAAATATGAAGGTGGAAGATATATGACGGCCTGACGTGCGTTAAGAGCGGAATGCGTAAAGAAAGATGCTCACACAAATTCAGCAATTTTGGGTTTAATATTAAGCCATTTTTTTATAGTAAAAATAGGTTAAATTTTTTTTGCATTTGAGTGGATTCGGACACACTATAACCATGGCACCAAGTTATTTTTGATGAAATATAATTGATATTTTTATCTCTTATATGAAGTATAGAATTTTTTTTAAAAAAAAATTATAGGTGAGAATCAAACCCACCATCTCTTGAATGTAAGCCAGATGCACGAACCACTGGACCAACGTATCTTTCGTGTTATATTATACATTATTGTTTTATTAATTTGGAGAGCCACGTGACAACACTATATGTAGAGCTGACAAAATTTGACCCGACCCTAAAAGATGACTCGACCCTTCTGAATCCGAACACGGTCCGACCCGCAAAATATAGAAACAAAGTGAGAGAAATCAAGTTTGGACGTTGGTACCGAGACCGACCACATGATCCATTATCGGCACTCGATGGATCTATCGAAATAAGCTAGACGAGCACGGCAATGTGGTGCGAAACAAAGCGAGACTAGTAGCTCATGGGTTCAAACAACAAGAAGGTATTGATTTTGAAGAAACGTTTGCTCCCATTGCTCGGTTAATATCGATAAGACTACTTTTGGCTTACGCCGCCATCGAGGGTTTCACACTCTTTCAAATGGACGTAAAGAGTGTCTTTCTAAACGGGAATATTGAGGAAGACATCTACGTCGAGCAACCCTCGGGATTCAAAGATCCAAAATACCCCGACCACTACAACATATCTGCTAATTTGGTACGGGGCAAAACCGTCCCAATAAGGTGCCAAACCGTTCCAATAAGCTATTTGGTACGGTTGGCCGTCCCAAACTACCCGTACCAACAAAGGGCGTACGTAACTAGGACGGGCCGTCCCAATAAGCTATTTTGGGACGGTTTTTTTGGGCCGTCCCAAACTACCCGTACCAACATATCTGCTTGTTGGGACGGTTTTTTTGGGACGGGCCGTCCCAATAAGGGAGCATGATGTGACAACGCGCAGGGAAGTACGACAGCTATTTTGGGACGGGCCGTCGGTATTACTTTTTGCGACGGGCCGTCGGTACTACTACTAATTGCGACAGGGCCATCGGTATTGCTCCGTTTTGAATTTGTATGGCGCGCAAACTTTGTACCTACCGCCCGTCGGTAATAACTATATTATTTAAATAATATATTAATTAATTGATTCAGTTATTATTTAATTATTAATAAATGAGGTTATTATATTAATCAGTAAAACATTAATGAGGTTATTATATTAATTCAGCTATTATTTATAATCTTTATTTTATACAATTATTATTTATATTATTTATTAATATAAGACATCAAACAATACATAATACAAAAAAATAGAAATAAATAAACATAAACACATAATCTCACAAATATACAAATTCAACGTATCTCCTCGTCCTCACCGTTCAAAATACACAAATAATCAACACAAGAACCCGTTCAAAATACACAAATAATTAACACAAATTCAACGTATCTCCTCGTCCTCGTCCTCACCGTTCAAAATACATTTCTGAATAGAATTAATAAAACCCTAATACAAAATATTATTCAAACAATCTTAATAAATAAATTCATATATACAAATATTATTCAAAATTAAAGTTTGAAAATATAATAAAAAAGATGACGAACCTTTATTCAAAGGTGAAGATTTGCTAGTTTTCGACACCACTTCAACTTGCTCAAGAACCCGTCTTTCTCCAACGACCGGGAAACCTAATTAATACACATAGTTTAAACAAAATATTAAAACAAAATTTAAACAAAATTAAAAAAAAATTAAAAAAAAAATTATTACTTGAATAGCAAAGGCAATGTTAAAATTGAAGGAAATACAGTTTCAGGATCAACCGTAAAAGTGTACACAAGGATAAACGAATGTAGGCGTACATTCGTGGTCATATCTTTCAGTAGGAAAATCCAATTTGAATGGTTCAAATTGGGTTAGATAGATAATAAGATTATCTACAACCTTCATGTAGAAATATATTTCATATGAACGAAGTATAAGTGTCGTTTCTATGAAATACCGAAAGGGTGCAACAGTATGACATACAGTTAGTAAAACAGTCATAACTTTTGCATACGAACTCCAATTGGGCCAGGCCAAATTGGGTCGTGTAGATAATAAGATTATATACAACTTTCGTGTTGGTTGATTTTCTGTCAGAGGAATTTACCAATTTCGTATGGACAGAATACTGGACAGATTCATGCAACTTTCTGTGTGAAAGAGTGTATATTGGATATACATGTCTTTTGGCCAATCCTAATCCTATGTGATATAAATAGGATGTTTCTCTGTCTCTATCACAGTTCAATCCAGATGTGAATTCATTCAGTTAATTCAGAATATTCCAGAAATATTAAGAGACATCTTTCTATTGAGTGAAAGGGTGTAAAGAGAGAGAACCGAGAAAAACAGTTTTTCTCGGAGAAGAGAATCAATCAATCGAGCAAGTTCGCCGGTGCTTCGTCTAGGCAGTTGCACCCGCGACCGACGTCTTACGAGTCAAGGTGGATACAAGTAGAGGAGCAACATTTGGGGCTCTTTCGGTTGTGATCGATTCGGAGGAACGAAATCTGTCGGAGACGGAAACGAGCGAATCGAAAACGGGACGCATGAAGACGACCGGAGGCGTGTCAAGACGGTGGGAGACGTGTGGTATGGGACGCACGGGCTAGTCACCAACGTGACACCGAAGGAATAGAAGGATGCGAGCGATCAACCCGTCGTGCGTGATCAATTTCACGCTGGTAATCGTCTATCCTTCCATTGCATCGTACCCTCGAAGTTATGGCGTGATCTTGGATTTAGGGAACCGGACCGGGCCTTCATATCCGCTGTGCGGGCCCGGGGATGGGTGAATTCCCAACAGTGGTATCAGAGCGATCGCCATCAATTCGAGGGTCGAATCATAGTCGTATATTAGATATACGCACGGGTTATCAAAGTTCGTACCCGTTTGCTTGATGTTACATATAGAGAAAGTCAAATTCCGTTAAAATCACAAGTGGAATTCGCTAGAGATCGATCAAAAGTTGATTGAGAGTATCTTGGAATTATCGTGAAAATGTTTCATGATTTATCGTTTCAGAAACGAGCGAAAACGGAAGAAACGGCAAAATCTGCAGAAAATTAGAATACGAAACAGTGAGTAAAACTAAGATAATTTTCAGTGGGAAACTCCAAATTATTTGGATCAAATTGTCCTAGTTAGATAATGAGATTATCTATGACTTTGATACAGAAAGTTTTTTCATTTGAACGAATTATCAGTGTCGTTTTTATGAAATACTGAAAGGGTGCGACTGTTTGACATACAGAGACTAAAACGTCTGTATATGTCGCATAGAAACTCCAATTGAGTCCAATCCAATTGGGTTAGTTAGATAATCAGATTATCTAGAACTTTCGTTCACGTTCAAAGTCGGTTGGAACAATTTAATATTTTTGTTTCAACAGAATACTGAAAAGGTGTCTGTAGTTTTCTGGTTGAAAAGGTGTCTATTGGATAAACTTACCTTTTCGTTTGTTCGTATTTTACTAAAACTGGTATAACTTTCGGTAGAAACTTCCGATTTGAATGGTTCAAATTGGGTTAGTTCGATAATGAGATTATCTAGAATTTTCATGTTGTAATATATTTCATTTGAGCGAAGTATTAGTGTGGTTCTAATGAAATACCGAAAGGGTGCAGAAAAACAGTTTTTCTGCCGTCCCGGGGACAGTTTTTGGCGCCCCGGACGCGTCCCGGGCGAGGTTTTCTCGCGCCCCACGGCCCTTGCGTTACAACGGATGGCGCAGTCCGTTATAACGGACCCTTCTCTGGATGTGTTTTTGTTTTCGCGATAACTTTGGCTACGAAGCTCGGAATTTTGAGTTCTTTATATCGATTTGATCGGCATCAAACATACTATCATATAGGACAAGTAATTATTTTGAATAATTAATTTACCTAATTAAATCATATGCATTTAGAAAATCTTGTGATAGTGATATAATATGATTATGTCACAAATTATTTAAACATGAATGTCATGATCCCTCATAATATTTAAGTCGTGGAAATGTCTTCCATGTCATCAACCATCGAAATTGGTATCACAATATGTGTGTTTCTAGGCCTTCGTCATGCACACATGTTGTTGGTACTAATGGGTGGCAAGCGTTAAATGGGGACTTACGTGTTTCTAGGCCTTCGTCATGCACGTGAGTAGTCCACTTGAACGATACGTTTGATATGGTCATGACTTAACCGTCCAAGCCAATCCGATTGGAGTTCGGGGCATAGTTAGAATGCGCACACGGAACTGGGATAGTATGTGATACGATCCATCACCGAAATTCTAAAAGGTTCGAGAGTCGCATATGATGCGATTGGATTATATCCTACCTAAATAAGCGAGATCCCACTCGATAGGCCTTCGTCACTTGTGGGAGGATTGCGAAATATGGATCTCGGGTGTTATGGACTTGGAGTCCCGTATCGGTATGAGAGTTATCGATTCGATAAAATAACACTATCATATAATCATCATATAATCATATAGATTACGTACGCACGGTTAGGAGCTTAATCTTCATCATCCATTTAGAATTATGTTTTCAAGCAAACACCAAATATATCGATGAGATCGATATGTTAGATGGCTTTTGGGCTGGAATTACCATAATTAACCTTGATTGTCAAAGAATAGTTCTTAGACTTAAAGGAACGTGTTGGACACGGAAAATGGTAGATTCGGGGCTCGAGGCTTTGGCTTTAGAGAAAGCCGGGTTCGATACACTTTAAGAAGGAATCGAACAATATTACGTGCCTTGTGGTGGCATGTATAGACGCAAATTTCTCAAAATTGTTTTGAGAATTTGGGTGTATATGAAAATAAAACACAACGCTCATGAAATAGTTTCAAGAGCTAGAGCGCGTTGAATGGTTCAATGCGGCTCAAAGGAGTAGGTTAATTTTGAGACGCCTTATGGGTCTTTGATTAACACTCGTGTGTTGATGGTACGAGATTTGATCTTCTTGACCGAATATCATATGCATTCGATAGAAAAGTCGATCCCGAAATTGCATGAGATGCGATGTAAATTTGAATAGGAGATGCTTGGAGCATCCAGGGAATCCAAAGCATAGAGATGTGTGGATGTCCTTGTAATTCAAAGGAGGGATCGAAAGAAATGTATGTCTAAGGGTATTTTGGGAAAATATTTTCCAAACAGAAAGTTCGGACAAGGAGTTGTCCAAACTAATGACTCAAAGAACGGTGAAATCCGAGGAGGATTAAACCTAGAAGTTGATTGCTTCCTTTGGCATTGCCGTCTTGGCCATATGAATGAGATATGCGTATCTAGATTCCATATGATGGATTGCTAGAATCGTTCGAATTAGATCCGATTGATTAATGCGATACTTATTTATTAGGCCAAACGACAAAGGGCATCATTCTCCAAAGGCTGGAGAAAGATCCAACGAATTATTGGTAATTACATTTAGATGTAATGTTCCGATAAGTTCCAAGGCAAGAGGAGGCTATCGGTATTTTGTTACGTTTACGGACGGTTAAAGTAGATACGGTAATATATGTTTAATGCGTGCCGAAATGGAGACTTTTGAAAGGTTCAAAGAGTTTCAAAAACAAAATACAATATCGACTTAGCAAGAAAATCAAAACCCTTTGATAGGATCGAGGAGGCAAGTATTTGAGCTACGCACTTCGATAGGATTGAAGAGGCGATATTTGAGTTATGAGTATTGATGATCATTTATGATTGTGGAATCGTTTCACGATTACCTTTATTCGGAACATTAAAGATGTATTCGAAAAGAGGAAATGAACGCATGTTAAACATGGTTCGATAAATGATAAGTCAATAGGATCTCCCAAAAATGTTTTGGGGATACGCCCTTGAGACAACGGCACTAATGAATGGTTGCATATAAGATATGGACCATAAACCTTCTAATCAGTATAAAAGACGTCATATTAGATATGGATCGGAATGGTTCCGAAGTTGTCATTTGTACAAATTTGTGGATGTGAGTATATTTCGAAATTTGTTTCGGTTAAACTCAATCCCAAATCTGAAAATTGTTCGTTTATGACATATATCCTTAAGGAAACTAAAGGGTATTAGTTCTAATGTTCCGACGAAAATAAGATTTTCGTGGCTCGAAGAGATGCCTTCTTGGAGGAGGACTCGATGCGCACAAGTTTGAAACTTGATGTTGCTAATCTCTATGCGGGCTAGTGGGAGTAGAATAAATCACGAAAGAGTTCGAGATCTGAAAATGAATATTGTACCGATGAATGTTGACACGACTTCATCAAGAGTTGATGAATACGAGTCGAACACACAAAGGAATTATTTGTAGATCAAGTAGGCTATATCATAAGCCGGTAAATACGGATTTATCGTGGCTAATGATGATAGATCGATATCATATGATGATTCGATATCCTACAAGGATGCTATGAAAAGTTGATTCCACATGACATGGTGTCATGAAATCTGAGATTCAATCCGTGTACATTATCAAGTTTGGAACTTGATTCAATCACTTTCTGGGTTAGACTCATGAAATGTGAATGGGGTTTCAAGGTGAAGAACCTACATGGATAGGAATTTGCATATATGCAAAGCGAGGCTCGCAGCGAAGAGTTTCAAGTAATTCATAGTCGGACTATGAAGAAACGTTTTCGCATGTTGCCATGCATTCACATTCTCAAAATTCTGCTTGTCATGATCGCACATTATGACTATGTGATGTGGCAAAATGGATGTCAAAACCGAATTTCTTGACAGAAATTTTATGAAAGGATGTGTACTTGACACAACCTTACGGTTTTGTCGATTCATAAGAATCGGTGATAGGATATGCACGCTTTAACGATACATATGATGGATTAGAAAAAGCTTCTCGGAATTGGAATATTCGTTTTGACGAAGTTATAAACTGTTATAACATTGTCGAAACAAATGGAACCTTTGTGTACACATGAAGGTTAGTGGGAGCCGCGTTATATTTCTTGTAACGACACACAATTTAGGCGAGACCGCTTATGAATTAAGCGTGAAGATCTATTGGATAGATCTAAGAAGTTCCTCGTTCTAGATTATAGCACGTATATCGACATAATGTTGAAAATGGTTTTCAACATATAATTCCTTGGAGGAGTTAAATCGAAATGTCGAATGGCAGAGATTTTCTACGGCTCGATGTGAGACATCAAGTAGGGCGGAAAATAATAATATGATGCTTTACATATTGATGTGAGGATCTATTATATCTGTCATGACATGTATGTGGCTATACGTCGTACACATAAAGCGTCTAATTCATCGTCAATAAAATCTAAGGGAATTACACGAGTTTGAATGTAATGCGATTACATGAGACTAACTCTTGTGAATGTATAATGGTTATACATGTATATCCATAATGGTTATGTATATTTAAACCCATCGGGATTTGTATTGATAGCGGTGAAGTTTATCCTTGAATACTTTATGAAAGAATTCAGGATTTTATTTTATCTATAATGGTGTGAAGGACGTGTTGGTTATAAAGAGTTATAACAACAACTGTTTCCAAATATGGCACGTCCAAATATGTAGCACGACTTTTGATCACAAAGTGTGTACATGATTTGCTTAAACGAAAACATGGTTATGGGGAAAGGTTCCACATGACCAATAATTAATGATTCTATTTACGGAGGCGAGTATATTGTGGTTATGAATCACAAAAGGAAGCGGTATGGATCAAGGATACATGACCAAACTCGAGTAGTCACGAGTTATCGGATTTATGGTTGTGGGTTGCGTGAGACGCAATAGTACAAGCCAAAAATGTCGAGGTCACAACCACTTCTAGCCAATACTCAGAAAATTTCATTTGATCCGTGAAATTTTGTGAAAAGATGTGATCATAGGTATATGGAAATGTTCCAAACCTTAAGAAGATTAACACTAGCGGCAACGTGCGGAACCGTTTAAAAACAGCTCTCTCTAGTCGCGCATGAATGTCATGCGATGACTATGGGTATGAGATACCTAGAGGAGGAAGAAGAAAGTAGAGTGTAGTTATCTAATACGATAGTCCTCGCAGGTTGTGGGTATGGAGATACCCATAGGTAAACGTTGCATTGCCCCAATACTTAATACATATGAGTGCATTTTAAAAAATTTGTTTACTTAAATTTTTATGCATTCACCTTATATGAAAACTGTGTGCGGGTGGTGTAATTTGATTACATGAATCCTGATTTGAACTTGTGTGGACGCCGACATAGTTGAGGACTATGTGCAGCGAAACCGTCACACTTAAAGTTTCATTTCTAAACATCCCTAGTCATGATTCAGTTTGCTTAAGAGTGAAGCATTTACATTATCAGATAATAGACTGAACATGTACACTAGTACGTTAGCCGAGGAGATGATTATGTTTTGCTAATCATAGGACAAAGGTGTTTGTCGAATCGGGAACGTAGATATATGCTAGGTGACATATATTGGATATGACCGAAGCCGCGAGACCATGACATGATTTAGTCATTATAGATGGACTTGCGACGAGTAGGGTATTAGGTTCTTCATACTTGAGGGGACCATTGATTGCGTTACGTGCGTAACACAATGCTTTGATATGACCTTACGCTCACCGTAACAAGGAGTCAAAACGGTCATCATTGGGTATTGTCTGAAACACGGAATTCAATGTGAGTCTCAAAGATAGGAATTGTTTATTCCGAAAGGAAGAGATATCTCTTTGGCCACTCGATGAATTGATTAACGAAAACCATGGCCATGGTCAATGATATTAACGGTTAATATCAATTGAATTTGTTAAATCAGTTCGGAAACGAGGAATAAGTATAGTTAATCAAAATATAAGGATGACTACCACCATGCCTTTTGATTAACGGATATCGCTAACAAGAGAACTAATGACTGCTATTCGAGATAGGCACGATGATCACAATCATTCTTCGTGTTAACATGGGTAGCCATGATGGAGTGTATAGATCCCGCTCATGGGCTCGTAGTGCTTTGGAAACAGCGTACTGCCATCGTTAACCGAACCTACATGGTCACACGACGAGTCGTACTAAATCGGGCTTGATAATAAAGTTGGCACATAAGATGTGCATAGCTTGGTATTTGATACGCGAGCTATATTCTCTAAAAATCGTGCATATTGGATATGCATGAGTACCTTTTAGGTAGATCTGAAATTGAGTGGGAGACTGAAGGAAATACAGTTTCGGATCAACCGTAAAAGTGTACACAAGGATAAACGAATGTAAGCGTAGTACATTCGTGTTCATATCTTTCAGTAGGAAAATCCAATTTCAATGGTTCAAATTGGTTTAGATAGATAATAAGATTATCTACAACCTTCATGTAGAAATATATTTCATATGAACGAAGTATAAGTGTCGTTTCTATGAAATACCGAAAGGGTGCAACAGTATGACATACAGTTAGTAAAACAGTCATAACTTTTTCATACGAACTCCAATTTGGCCAGGCCAAATTGGGTCGTGTAGATAATAAGATTATCTACAACTTTCCTGTTGTTTGATTTTCTGTCAGAGAAATTTACCAATTTCGTATGAACAGAATACTGGACAGATTCATGCAACTTTCTGTGTGAAAGAGTGTATATTGGATATACATGTCTTTTGGCCAATCATAATCCTATGTGATATAAATAGGATGTTTCTCTCTCTCTATCACAGTTCAATCCAGATGTGAATTCATTCAGTTAATTCAGAATATTCCAGAAATATTAAGAGAAATCTTTCTATTGAGTGAAAGGGTGTAAAGAGAGAGAACCGAGAAAAATAGTTTTTCTCGGAGAAGAGAATCAATCAATCGAGCAAGTTCGCCGGTGCTTCGTCTAGGCAGTTGCACCCGCGACCGACGTCTTACGAGTCAAGGTGGATACAAGTAGAGGAGCAACATTTGGGGCTCTTTCGGTTGTGATCGATTCGGAGGAACGAAATCTGTCGGAGACGGAAACGAGCGAATCGAAAACGGGACGCATGAAGACGACCGGAGGCGTGTCAAGACGGTGGGAGACGTGTGGTATGGGACGCACGGGCTAGTCACCAACGTGACACCAAAGGAAGAGAAGGATGCGAGCGATCAACCCGTCGTGCGTGATCAATTTCACGCTGGTAATCGTCTATCCTTCCATTGCATCGTACCCTCGAAGTCATGGCGTGATCTTGGATTTAGGGAACCGGACCGGGCCTTCATATCCGCTGCGCGGGCCCGGGGATGGGTGAATTCCCAACAAAAATACTATATTTCAAATCAATTAAATTTCGGGATGGAAATCAATTAAATATTTCAAATCAATTAAACCTAATTAATACCTGGTATGGCGGGATGGAAATAACCAAAGCAGCGACGCCCAATACCTAATCTTCTCTTCAAATCAATTAAATTTCTTATTGGATGAACAGCCTAAACATACAAAATACTATATATTAAAAAATAATAACAAGATTTCATAATTTGCAACAATTTAATATTAAATAAATGAAATATTTTGACCTCGTATTATACGATTTTTTAGAAAAAATTAAGACATAATTTAAATAATAACAAGAAATTACAAAAATTAAAACAGAATTTAAATATTAAATAAATTAAATAATAACAAAATTTAAAACAGAATTTAAACATAATTTAAATATTAAATATTAAATAATTTAAAACAGAATTTGAATATTAAATATTAAAAAATTAAAACAGATTTTAAATATTAAATAAATTAAATAATAACAAGAAATTACAAAAATTAAACAGGATTTAGAAAAAATTAAAACAGAATTTAAACAAAATTAAAACAGAATTAAAAAAAACCAGGATTTAGAAAACGAAATTAAAAAAATAATTATGAAGTAGAAAAAACACAGTAAATACTTACCGAAGCGAGAAGGCTTAGTGCTGCGCCGAGGCTTGCTTGCGAGGAAGATGGTAAGTGACCCTCGTGGATCTGGAGCTTCGTGGGTCTGGATAGCTGCAGCTGCAAATAGACAGCAAAAAAAAGTAAGTGAAAAAAGAAAGAAATCCTATTTATTTCATAAATGAAAAAATGAAAAAAAAAACGACACAAGATATACCTAGGTCAACCGCCACCCTTCAGATCCTCCACTGCCATAGCTGAGATCTTCCAAGACCAAGCTCCAAGCTCCAAGCTCCAAGCTCGAGAAATACTCCACGGCCAACCACCAAGCTCCAACTCGACCACTCTACTCCACCAAGCTCCACCAAGCTCCACCGCTGAGAGGGAGAGAGAGAGAGAGAGAGAGAGAGAGAGAGAGAGAGAGAGAGAGAGAGAGAGAGAGAGAGAGACGGAGATAGAGAGGAAGAACGAAAGAAGACAGAGAGAGAGAGGAAGAAAGAAGAAAGAAGATGTCGAGAGAGAGAGAGGAAAGAGAAATGGCAAGGCACAGGATAATAGGTAAAACATCATCGACGGGCCAAGGCAACAACAATTACCGACGGGCTGTAGTAATTACTTATTACCGACGAGTTTAGCATTACCGACGGGCTGACACAAGAGCATTACCGACGGTCCGTCGGTGATTATCCATCGCACAATTTTCAAAAAACTTTAGGTACGGGCCGTCGGTAATAAAAACCGACGCTAATACATGTTTGGGACGGTTTTGTGTATTGGGACGGGCCGTCACAGATATTTGGGATGGTATATCATTATTGGGACGGCCCGTCACAGATGTTTGGGACGGTTTTTTATTATTGGGACTGCCCGTACCAATTTGGGACGGTATTTGGGACGGCCCGTCCCTATTTTGACAGAATTTTGGGACGGCCCGTCCCAAATGGACATATATGTTGTAGTGGACCACGTATGCAAGCTTTCGAAGGATCTATACGGGTTCAAACAAGTCCCTCGTGCTTGGTACGGGCATCTATCGACTTTCCTTTTCTCCAATGGATTCGAGTGTGGCAAAACCGACACTACGCTTTTCACACGTAAAAAGGGAGTTTCTATTTTGCTTATTCAAATTTATGTCGATGATATTATGTTTGGATCTAGTGACCCGGCACTTGCCGAAGAATTTTCAATTCTTATGCATAGTGAATTTGCAATGATCATAATGGGCGAGCTCACATTCTTCCTTGGATTTCAAGTCAAACAATCATCAGAAGGAATATTCGTCAACCTATCTAAATACACTCGCGAACTTCTCAAACGATTCGGATGAGGATGGCGAATCTTTCGACATCACGGAATATCGAGGTATGATCGGTAGTTTATTATATTTAACGGCGTAGACCCGACATTATGTTTGTCGTATATCTATGTGCCCGGTTCCAACCAAGCCCAAAGGTATGGCCACAGTGAAAATCTTACCTTAAGGAGACAATTGACTTAGGGATTTGGTATGACCATAGTGAAAATCTCACCTTGATAGGGTATACGGATGTGGACTTTGCCGGTTCTCGATTTGACCGCAAAAGTACGAGTGGAACTTGCCAATTCTTAGGCGGGTAACTCGCCTCGTGGTCAAGCCGAAAATAACATTCCGTTGCCCTATCAACGGCCGAGGCCGAATATGTCGCGGCAGGAAGTTGTTGTGTCCAACTACTATGGCTAAACCAAACTCTTGACGATTATGGGTTAAATTTTGGAAAAATACCCATATTATGCGATAACAATAGCACAATATGCATCTCGAAAAATCCCGTACTTCACTCACGAACAAAGCACATAGACATCCGTCACCATTTTCTCCGTGATCACGTGGAAAAAGAGGACGTCAAACTCGAAAGGATAGACACGCTCGATCAAATCGCCGACATCTTCACGAAACCACTACCTTTCGCTCAATTCTCCGTGCTACGACTCAAACTATGTATGCTTTATCTCAAGAACTAAACTCACATTATCATTCTTATTATCCTTACAAAAATCTACCATTATCATAAGGTTTCACATTTCATTTTTCCAAAATCATATCTCTCATTTTGAGAAAATCTTTCGAAAACGTGCTTTTGAAACATACAAAACCTATCTTTCATAAACTATAAAAATTTTGAATTTTTGAAAACTTATTTACCTCAAAACTCACGACCGGAATGACCCGAAACTCACAAACCAAATATTTATTTATATGTATTAATAGTTTTACGAAAATATATTCTTGTTAAAATATCTCGGAATCCGAGTAACTCGAAGACCAAGCATCACAGAATCCAATTTACCCGAAATTCAAATGATCTGAAATCTGCATGACATAAAATAAATTATGAATGACTCGAAAACTATTTTTTTGGAAAATCGAATGATCGGAAATCAAATTTTGTGAAACCCGGCCGAAAATTGAAATAACCAGGAACCGAATGAACCGAAAATCGGAACGATCTGGAAATGAATGACCCGAAAACAAAAACGACCGGGAACCGAATGATCCGAAAATCGAAATGACCCGAATATGAATGATCCGAAATCCGAAACGATTCGATGACCCGAACAACTCGCAAAACGAAACGATTTTTACACGATCATACCCGACCCGATCCGACCCATCTGATTGCCACGTCTAACTGTATCCTCACAGAGTTTTCATAGAAGCACAAATAAATGTGTAATGCATGCAAGTCACGAGCCCATGGGTGACCCATCAATTATGGAATCAAGTCATGAAAGCTTATCATCATTCACTTTGACTCGATACTCGAGAGATACAGCTGCCATCCAATGGACCCAATTCCTGTTTGTTAAACACATCGATCAATGCAGGAAGCCGTGGGGAAAGAAAGAATGCTAGTCATCTTTCTAGCACGCCCATCCTCGGCTTTATAAACTCCCATTTTCCACACCTTCAACTCATCCCAATAAAAAAACACAATTTCTAGTGTACTTCTCTCTACGTAAATGGCTTTTTCATCAAACCTAAATATGCCCATCCTTGTACTAGTTTTCCTCTTGAGCTTGACGAATGCTTCAATGGCTTTAGGCTCAAGAAAACTAACCGAGCTTTACCAGCCAGACAATCTCCTAACGTACCACAATGGAACTGTGCTCCAAGGAAACATCCCAATTTCCATCTTTTGGTACGGTTCATTCACTCCTGTCCAAAAGTCAATCCTCTCTGATTTCATTCTTTCTCTCACCACAACTCAACAAGCACCGAATCCGACCGTTTCTCAATGGTGGAAAACCATCGACCAGCTTTACTTGTCCAAAACCGGAAAAAATTCTAGCCCCAAAAGCACCAACATACTGCTAGCGAACCAGGTCGATGACAAATACTCATTAGGCAAATCACTTACATTAACTCAACTCCCGCAACTCGCATCGAAAACCAATCTGAACAAGGGAGGGATTGCTCTGATCTTCACATCTCAAGATGTAACGGTTGAAGGATTCTGCATGAGTCGTTGCGGTCTCCATAACTCGAACAAAGACACTGGTTTAACTTATATCTGGGTTGGTGACTCGGCGACGCAATGTCCAGGCCAATGTGCATGGCCATTTCACCAGCCTCCTTATGGCCCTCAAACACCTGCTCTAGTAGCTCCTAATGGCGATGTTGCCGTAGACGGAATGGTGATTAATGTCGCGAGTATGATAGCTGGTGCGGTGACAAATCCAAACGGTGATGGATTTTATCAGGGACCCAAAGAGGCGCCATTAGAGGCGGCTACGGCTTGTCCTGGTGTGTATGGAAAAGGAGCTTATCCCGGTTATGCCGGAAATCTACTTTTGGATCCTGCAAGTGGAGCAAGTTATAATTGCAATGGAGCTAATGGGAGGAAATATCTTGTTCCTGCTCTGTTCAATCCGTCTACTTCTACATGTTCTACTTTGGTTTAGTTTAATGGCGGTAAATATAACTAAAGAATTATAGTGTGTACAGAGTTGGATAGAATGTTATATCAAGTTGTTGTGAAGTGCAACTGTGGAAGTGTTATTAAACAGATATATTTCAATGTAATTATAGCACTTCGGAGAATACTCGCGATGTTAACTATGTTTTCGTTGTAATATAAGTTATATATTAATTATATATTTGTACGAAGATAATTTTAATAATATTGTTTCATAATGAAATTTTTTAAACTCATTTATTTATGATTTATTTATAATTATGTATATATTTATAACATAAAAATAAATACTTTTTTAATTAAATAATAATGTTTATATCAGTGTCTTGTATATATCTTTCTATAGTTATAATCCTGAACAAAAAATCACGGACTAACACGTGATATTTTTTTGTTGTTGTTGTTGTTGTTGTTTTTTTTGTTGTAATCCAAGTTATACCCATGTATCCAAAAAAAATAAAAATATTTCCCAAACTCATCACAATATTCTTGATGAGATGACAAACTGAAGTGATTAATATTTCTAATTGACTCAATTAAATGTTAATTGACACGTTTAATTAACAAATCAATAATTTATAATATGTTAATATTAATATATGTTAATTGACGTGTCAATTCAATTAAATGGTCCACTAAATCGTTAAATGGGACAATCAATAATACCAATCAACATATTTAATTCTCTCTTGTCGCCTCATCAAGAATGCTATTTTTTGTTATTGGGGCTCCATATATAATTCCCGTATGAAATTATTACTCAATTGTTAAATTCTTATGTTATAATTTACAAATGCGTTTTTTTTAAATAATATTTTTTATGATAATGGATGACATTTTAAATATATATTTCGGTTTTATGTGTATTATTCACAGTTTTTTTTTATTTGTTTTGAAACTTTAATTTTGTTTGAATTATAACATGTTATATTTTATTTATTTGGTGCGGATTTATAATGATGGACCAATTTCATGAACCCTTCTTAATTATAATACATATATCCATAATAGATAAATTTCATGAACATTTATTATTTATTAATTATAATGCATTTATTGACATCAATATATTTGCAAACATATCATGATTATATAATTGAGTTTAAACGAACCCGCGCAAATTCTATTTAAACAAATTACACAAAAACATGTAAAAAAAGAGTATGAAGTCCCGCGCAATTATTGCGCGGGCTATTGCTAGTTTATATATATGTTTGATTTGGGGGATATTGATATACATGGATATGAAAATACATGTATATCACTATCCATGTATTTGATAATCCATGTGGGTTGTTTAATTTGTTGTATTTTGAAATCATGTATATCAAATCCCTTGTTTGATTCTTTGGTACAAAATCCAGGATTTGAATATTTGAATATTATATTATATTATGTTTATATTATTTTATTGTATAATATAATATTGTATTATATTATAATATTATATTATATTATGTTTATATTATTTTATTTTATTGTATAATATAATATTGTATTATATTATAATATTATATTATATTATATTACATCAATTCTTATTATATAATATATTATAATATAATATTATATTATAAAATAACATTATATGTATGTCATTTAATTCTTATTATATAATATAATATAATGTAATATTATATTAATTTAATTTATTTATATTATATTATTTAAAATTATATTATATTATTTATATTGTTTTATATTATATTATATATATTTTATGATGTTATCTGATGTTATATTATATATCATTATATTATATTATATTATTGTTGGGGAATATCCCCGGCCCCGGGCCCGCGCAGCGGATATGTAGGCCCGGTCTGATTCCCGATTCCCGAGATCACGCCATGACTTCGAGGGTACGATGCAAATAGAAGGATAGATCCATACCAGTTCCAAATTGATGGAACACGAAGGGTTGATCGCTGCCTCCTATTCCTTCGGTCACGTTGGTGACTTTACGCACGTCCCACACCGTGCGTCCTTCACCGTTCGTTCCCGTTCTTCGATCTTTCGGTTCGATCACAACGGAAAGCCCCAAGTGTTGCTCCTCCACACGTATCCACCTTGAGTCGGAAGACGCCGGACACGGATACACCTGCCTAGACGATGTATCGGTGCACTTGCTTGATCTCGATCGATTCTCTATTAATCTCTCTTTGTGCCTTTTCACTCACAAAAGATCAAATCTGAATTTGCTCTTTTTCTTGTGTCTTGGGCAGAATATTGCTTTGAATTACTTCTGAATTCCTTAGTGAAGATGAGAGAGAAAATCCTATTTATACCCTATAGGATCAGGATTAGCCAAAAGGCATGTATATCCAATATACACCCTTTCACACAGAAAACTGTATGAACCTGTTCAGTATTCTGTCCAGACGAAATTGATAAATTTCTCTGACAGAAAATCAACCAACACAAAAGTTGTAGATAATCTTATTATCTACACAACCCAATTTGGCCCAGCCCAATTAGAGTTCGTATGCAAAAGTTATGACTGTTTTACTAACTGTATGTCATACTGTTGCACCCTTTCGGTATTTCACAGAAACGACACTTATACTTCGTTCATATGAAATATATTTCTATATTAAGGTTGTAGATAATCTCATTATCTATCTAACCCAATTTGAACCAGTCTAATTGGATTTTCCCACTGAAAGTTATGGCCATGAATGTACGACTACATTCGTTTATCCTTGTGTACACTTTTACGGTTGATCCGAAACTGTATTTCTTTCAGTCTCCCACTCAATTTCAGATCTACCTAAAAGGTACTCATGCATATCCAATACGCACGATTTTAGAGAATATAGCTCGCGTATCAAATACCAAGCTATGCACATCCAATATGCCGATTTTATGATCAAGCCCGACTTAGTACGACTCGTTGTGTGACCATGTAGGTTCGACTTAACGATGGCAGTAGGTTGTTTCCAATGCCTACAAGCTCATGAGCGGGATCTAGTCACTCCATCATAGCTACCCATGTTAAACGAAAAATGATTGTGATCATTGTGCCTATCTCGAATAGCGGTTACTAGTTCTCTTGTTTACGATATCCGTTAATCAAAAGGCATGGTAATAGTCATCCTTATAATTTGATTAACTACACTTATTCCCCTATTCCGAGTTGAGTTAACAAATTTCAATCGATATTAACCATTAATATCATTGACCGTGGCCACGGTTTTCGTTAATCGACTCATCGAGCGGCGCCTAAGAGATATCTCTTCCTTTCGGAATAAACAATTCCTATCTTGGAGACTCACATTGAATTCCGTGTTTCGGACAATACCCAATGATGACCCTTTTAACTCCCTGTTACGGTGAGCGTAAGATCATATCAAAGCATTGTGTTACGCACGTAACGCAATATGATCCCCTCAAGTATGAAGAATCTAAAACCCCATCCGTCGCAAGTCCATCTATAATGACTAAACCATGTCATGGTCTCGCGGCTTCGGTCATATCCAATACATGTAACCTAACATATATCTACGTTCCCGATTCGACAAACACCTTTGTCCCATGATTAGCAAAACATAATCATCTCCTCGGCAAACGTACTAGTGTACGCGTTCAGTTTATTATCCAATAATAGAAATGCTTCTCTCTTAAGCAAGCTGATTCGCGACTAGGGATGTTTAGAAATGACACTTTAAGTGTGACGGTTTCGCTGCACATGGTCCTCAACCATGTCGACGTCCACACAAGTTCAAATCAAGGTTCATGTAACAATCATATTACACAACCTAGCACACAGTTTTCATATAAGATAGATGCAAAAATGAAAAATTTTAAAATTCTGAAATTGCATTACTATAAGATAAGTTTGGGGTGATACAACGTTTACTAATCTATTAGACTAATCTCGTCCTACGAAACTATCGTTTTAGATAACTAACTACTCTCTTCCTCCTCTAGGTATCTCAAACCTATAGCTTTCGCATGATAATCGTGCTTAGCTTGCGAGAGTGGCTTAGTAAACGGGTCCGCAACATTCCTGTCAGTATCAATCTTCTCAATGATCACATCCTTCCTTTGCAAAATCTCACGGATCAAGTGAAATTTTCTGAGTATGTGCTTGGAGCGGTGATGTGCCCTCGGTTCCTTGGACTGTGCTATTGCGCCCGTATTGTCGCAATACACAACTATAGGTTCCGAGATGCTCGGGACTACACCAAGCTCCGACACAAACTTCTTGATCCAAACCGCCTCCTTTGCTGCTTCGGAAGCCGCAATATACTCCGATTCAGTTGTAGAGTCTGCTATCGTGGGTTGTTTGGAACTTTTCCAAACTACCGCTCCACCATTTAGACAAAACACGTATCCGCTTTGTGATCGAAAGTCATCGACACATGTTTGGAAACTGGCATCGGTATATCCATTGATGACCAACCCGGATGTCTTTCCACCATAAATTAGAAATTGATCCTTAGTTCTTCGTAAGTACTTAAGGATGTTCTTAACCGCGATCCAATGCATATCCCCTGGATTAGATTGGTAACGCGAAACGACCCTCAATGCATACGACACATCGGGGCGCGTACAAATCATGGCATACATAATTGATCCAACCGCCGAAGCGTATGGAACAATACTCATCGCATTCTTATCTTTGCTCGATGTCGGACATTGAGCTTTAGAATACGATATGCCACTCGACATTGGAAGAAGTCCTTTCTTCGAATTTTGCATTGAAAACCGTTTCAATACTTTGTCGATGTACGTGCTTTGACTCAAGCCGAGTAATTTCTTGGATCTATCTCTATAAATCCTCACGCCTAATATATAAGCGGCCTCGCCCAAATATTTCATAGCGAAACGAGTATTTAAATACTTCTTAACATCCGTAAGCATCGGAATGTTGTTTCCTATGATCAAGATGTCGTCTACATATAGTACAAGAAATACTACGCGGCTCCCACTAACCTTCTTGTATACACAAGGTTCTTCTACGTTTTTCACGAAATTATATTCTCGTATAACTTCATCGAAACGTATGTTCCAACTCCGAGAAGCTTGCTTCAATCCATAAATGGATCGTTGCAACTTGCACACTTTATTCGGACTCTTCGAATCGACAAAACCCTCGGGCTGTGTCATGTACACATCCTCTTCTAAGTTCCCGTTAAGGAATGCGGTTTTGACATCCATTTGCCAAATCTCGTAGTCATAATACGCAGAGATAGCAAGTAAGATCCGTATAGATTTAAGCATAGCTACTGGTGAAAACGTTTCTTCATAGTCGACACCATGAATTTGTTTGAAATCTTTCGCCACAAGCCGTGCTTTATAAGTGTTCACATTCCCATCCATGTCGGTCTTCTTCTTGAAAACCCACTTACATCCCACTGGTTTAACCCCGGGAGGTGGATCAATCAAGTTCCAAACTTGATTATCGTACATGGATTGAATCTCGGATTTCATGGCAGTTTGCCGCTTATCGGAATCCTCGCTTTTCATAGCCTCGCGATAAGATGTCGGTTCATCATCTATGAATTCGACTTCATCGTCATTTGCCACGATAAAACCATATCGTATAGGCTCTTGACGAATTCTACCCGATCTACGAATTGCGCCTTGTGCACTTGACTCCGGATCCTCAACATTTGAGGAAACCGGATCAACGTTCATCGGTTCAACATTTGTTTGCGGTTCTCGAATTTCTTCGAGATCTATTGCATATCCATCCATTCTTTTAGATATAAATTCCTCCTCTAAGAAGGTACCTCCACGAGCAACAAACACTTTGTTCTCGTATGGATGATAGAAATAATATCCCTTTGTTTCCTTGGGATAACCAACAAATAAACATTTTTCAAATTTGGGATCGAGTTTATCCGCGATTAATCTGCGGACATAAGCTTCACATCCCCAAATCTTAACGTAAGACAATTTCGGAACTTTTCCGGTCCATATCTCATATGGCGTCTTAGGTACCGATTTAGAAGGTATGCGGTTTAATAAGTAAGCCGTTGTCTCTAGGGCATATCCCCAAAATGATTTTGGAAGGGAAGTTTGACTCATCATAGATCGAACCATGTCCAACAAGGTCCGATTCCTCCTCTCGGACACGCCATTCCATTGTGGCGTTCCTGTCGGAGTCCATTGTGGAACTATTCCACAATTTTTTAGATGATCTTCAAACTCATAGCTCAAATATTCACCACCTCGATCCGATCGAATGGCTTTAATTTTCTTGCCAAGCTGATTTTCAACTTCGTTTTGAAACTCTTTGAACTTTTCAAAGGTCTCCGCTTTAGTACGCATCAAATAAATATATCCATATCTACTATGATCGTCCGTAAACGTAACAAAGTATCGATAACCTCCTCTTGCCTCGATGCTCATCGGTCCACACACATCGGAATGTATGAGTTCCAATAGATCGTTGGACCGCTCTCCGACCTTAGAGAACGGCGCCTTAGTCATCTTCCCAAGCAAACAAGATTCGCAATTCCCAAATGAATCCAATTCAAATGAGTCTAGCATTCCATCTTTATGGAGTCTAGCAATGCGTTTCTCATTCACATGACCGAGACGACAATGCCAAAAGAAAATCCGATTATCAACTTTAGGTTTAATCCTTTTTGCATTAACATTATATATGGACTTATTATTTCCGTGATCGAAATCCAACACATAAAGACCATTTTCTAACAGAACATTTCCATAGATAATAGAATCCTTACATATCGAAAACTCATTATTCCTAATAACGAATTCATAGCCATCATTGGCCAGTTTCGATACACTTATTATGTTCTTACATAATGTCGGTACATAATAACAATTATTTAGTACTAAAATAAGTCCACTAGGTAAAGTCAAATTAACTACTCCTACGGCAAACGCAGCAACTCTTGCTCCATTCCCGACGCGTAGATCGACTTCACCCTTTTCCAACCTTCGACTATTTTGAAGAACCTGCATATTTCGACAAATATGAGTCCCACAACCGGTATCCAATACCCAATTAGTCATAGTTGAAATATTAACTTCAATAACGTAAATACCTGAGAGGCCGGTCGCTGAAATCGCCTTGCCCTTCTTCACCTCCTCGAGGTAAGACTTGCAATCGCGCTTCCAATGTCCAGCCTTGTGACAATGAAAGCACGTCTCATCCTTGGATTTCTCCTTTCCCCTTTTATTCGGCTTCGAACGTTTCTTAGCCGAACCGCCCTTGGACTTTGATCTCTTACGATCCTTATTCTGAATTGTGAGAACATTTCCGGCAACTCTTGCCCTGTTCTCTCCGGACGACTTTAACGTCTCCGATTCAAAATTCTTGAGCATTCCGTGAAGCTCAGGGATCGTCTTATCCATCGAATGCATGTGATAGTTAGTCACGAACGGAGAAAACATTGGAGGAAGTGCACACAAGATCAAATCTTGTTGCATAATCTTCGACAATTTCTCTCCTAGCTTCTCAAGACGGTCTATGAGAGCTTGCACCTTCAAAACATGAGAGCTAACCGAAGACCCCGAAGGCATCTTGCAGTTTACCAACTCTTTGAGCGTACTGAACCGTTCAATACGCTCCTGCTCTTGGAACATTTCCTTGAGCACAACGTCTATGATGTGCGCATCCGAGTCCTCAAACTGCTTTTGAAGACTAGCGTCCATACATGCCAACATGAGGCACGTAACATCATTTGAGTCCTTCTTAAGTTTCTCAAACGCGGCCTTTTCTTCGGCCGTAGCACCGGGGCCCGGTTCCACTAGTTCCGTATCCAATACGTGACTCTTGCCCTCTTGCCTGAGAACTATTCTCAGGTTTCGGTGCCAGTCAAAGTAGTTCCTACCCACTAGCTTATCCTTTTCTAAAGTCGATCTAATCGACATGGTGTTGGTGTTACTAGAAGACATATTCTACAAATGAAATAAAAGATTGATTACTAACGTTGCGTACTTATCTTATAGGGCTTATATGATGATTATATGATAGTGTTATTTTATCGAATCGATAACCCTCATACCGATACGGGACTCCAAGTCCATAACACTCAAGACCCATATTTTACGATCCTCCCACAAGTTGCTTTGGCAGACGAATGGGATCTCGCTATTTAGGTAGGATTATATCCAATCACATCCAATGCGACTCTTGAACCTTTATAGGATTTCGGTGATGGATCGTATCCAATACAATCCCAGTTCCGTGTGTGCATCCTATCTATGCCCCGAACTTCCAATCAAGTCGGCTTTGGCCTCAACCCTTACTGGCTAGAACGGTTAAGTCATAACCATACTCATCGTATTATTCAAATAAACTACTAATAAGTCGGCTTTGGCCTTAACCCTTATCAGTCCCTATTTAACGCTTGCCACCCCGTCGATGACTACAATAACCCATGTCGGCTTTGGCCTTAACCCATGTGAGACGTAGTACCGATCATAGTGGTTGTGAATATGGAAGGCATTTCCATGACTTAAATATTATGAGGGATCATGCCATTGCACGTTTCTAAATCCGTGACATAATCCAATTATATCACTATCACAAGATTTTCATAAATGCATATGTATTTATTTGGGAGTCTAATTATTCTAAATAATTATCTAATTATATGCTAGTATGATTGATGCCGATCAAATCGATATAAAGAACTCAAAATTCCAAGTTGTGTAGCCTAAGTTATCACGAAAACAAAATCAGCAACCAGAAACCAGTCCGTTGCAACGCAACATAGTCCGTTGCAACGGACATCCAGTTTACTTGGCACTCCGTTACAACGGAATACCAGTCCGTTACAACGCTATTTATTCCGGAGTTTGGCCAAAATTGCCAGAAATATGTCCGTTGCAACGCAACCTTGGTCCGTTACAACGCTATTTTCTGCAAATCTTTGTCCAAATTTCCAGAAACCTGTCCGTTACAACGCAACATACAGTCCGTTGCAACGAAAAAACTGCGTAGACATCCGTTACAACGGACCCAGTCCGTTACAACGGACTCCAATAGACACCATTGGCATCCCCGCAACCTCGTATCTGATACAGGTTCCGTTACAACGGACTCCAAGTCCGTTGCAACGGAATATGCGTTTTTCACAGTTCTCTTCACACCCCCGCATCCCATACAGGGTCCGTTGCAACGGACTCCAAGTCCGTTACAACGGAATATGTGTTTTTCGCAAAAAATTCCCAATTTCCTGTATCTGCTACAGTGTCCGTTGCAATGGAGTTAAGGCGTTCTTGCTCCATCTCGACACAAGGAAAGGATCGGTCATTCGTGCGGAAGGCGTTCTTCGACGAATTGAAGAGGATCCGTGTGAGAAGAAACGGAGACTCGAGTTGGCGTTCAACCGGATCGACGGGAAGGCATCGACACAAGTCACTAGGCGTTCTAGGGCTTGATTAGGTGGTTTCTTTCTTTTATTTCAGTTTTTGGTTGTGATTCTTTTAATAAATTCTTGTGTTGATTAATAAACTTGAGAATTTTAGTTGTTAATTCGATTTTCTTATTTAAATTACTGCCTTGATTGCCCTTGAATCTTGTTTTTAAAAACCTTCTAAACTTGTCAATTTTCACGATCCCTTTCCAAATCTGCTCAAAACCAATTCTTTCATTGCGTAGATCTTGATTTCTAGTTTCGGGAACTTTTTGAATCGTTGAATTTCATGAAATATTTGAATTGATATGAATTTTGGAAAACTGTCACTTAAACTGAAAACCTGCTGTTTCCAGAGATTGTTTTTTAGAGACCTGATTGTAATTCGTTAATAACTTTTTATTCCGTTGTCCAAATTGTTTGAAATTTTAGGATAAGTTTTATAATATTCATACCTCTCTCTAGACAAATTTTCATTAATTTTGGAAACTTCGAAATAATTATTTTAATGATCTGAAGTTTAATCATATTTTAATCATAATTATTCCCAATTCCCATACAGGGTCCGTTATAACGGACTATGCAATTTTTGCACTGCTGTTTTCGCTCGTTTCCAAAACGATCAATCATGAAACCTTTTCACGATTATTCCTAGATACTCTCAATCAACTATTGATCGATCTCTAGCGAATTTCACTTGTGATTTTAATGGAATTTGACATTCTAAATATGTAACATCATGCAAACGGGTACGAACTTTGATAACCCGTGCGTATATCTAATATACGACTATGATTCGACCCTCGAATCGATGGCGATCGCTCTGATACCACTGTTGGGGAATATCCCCGGCCCCGGGGCCCGCGCAGCGGATATGTAGGCCCGGTCCGATTCCCGATTCCCGAGATCACGCCATGACTTCGAGGGTACGATGCAAATAGAAGGATAGATCCATACCAGTTCCAAATTGATGGAACACGAAGGGTTGATCGCTGCCTCCTATTCCTTCGGTCACGTTGGTGACTTTACGCACGTCCCACACCGTGCGTCCTTCACCGTTCGTTCCCGTTCTTCGATCTTTCGGTTCGATCACAACGGAGAGCCCCAAGTGTTGCTCCTCCACACGTATCCACCTTGAGTCGGAAGACGCCGGACACGGATACACCTGCCTAGACGATGTATCGGTGCACTTGCTTGATCTCGATCGATTCTCTATTAATCTCTCTTTGTGCCTTTTCACTCACAAAAGATCAAATCTGAATTTGCTCTTTTTCTTGTGTCTTGGGCAGAATATTGCTTTGAATTACTTCTTAATTCCTTAGTGAAGATGAGAGAGAAAATCCTATTTATACCCTATAGGATCAGGATTACCCAAAAGGCATGTATATCCAATATACACAATTTCACACAGAAAACTGTATGAACCTGTTCAGTATTCTGTCCAGACGAAATTGATAAATTTCTCTGACAGACAATCAACCAACACGAAAGTTGTAGATAATCTTATTATCTACACAACCCAGTTTGGCCCAGCCCAATTGGAGTTCGTATGCAAAAGTTATGACTGTTTTACAAACTGTATGTCATACTGTTGCACCCTTTCGGTATTTCACAGAAACGACACTTATACTTCGTTCATATGAAATATATTTCTATATGAAGGTTGTAGATAATCTCATTATCTATCTACCCCAATTTGAACCATTCTAATTGGATTTTCCCACTGAAAGTTATGACCATGAATGTACGACTACATTCGTTTATCCTTGTGTACACTTTTACGGTTGATCCGAAACTGTATTTCTTTCAATTATATTATATTATATTATATTATATTGTTTTATATTATTTTATATTATATTGGTTTATATTACATTATATTATATTATATTATATTATATTATAATTTTTTATATTATTTTATATTCTACTATATTATATTGATTTATATTATAATATATTATACTATATTATAATATATTATATTATATTATATTGTTTTATATTATTTTATATTATATTACATTATATTATATTATATTATAATTTTTTATATTATATTATATTATACTATATTATACTATATTATATTGATTTATATTATATTATATTATATTATATTAATGAATATATATTTGACAAGAGAGATGAAATACATGGATGAAGCATAGATCCATGATTGAAATACCGATTTTTTTGTTGTATAACATAATCCATGGATAGTGAGCTTGAAATGCAATACACCAAGAAAACAAACATTGGATTTGCACAATATTCTGTATTTCACTATGGATATCCCTCAAAATCCCTCAAATCAAACAAGCCCATAATGTATAACATAATTTTATGATAAAACATAACAATAATACTATATTATTACTATTCACCAAATTTCATATAATATAAATATACAAATTATGAATCATACGATATATATATATATATGCTAACAAGAATCCGTAAAATTAATCCAAAAAATAATCCAAAGACCAAAATATACTATTGAAATTAGCAAAATATATTCTTGTATTTATCAAACTATACGATTGAAAATGTATTATTTTATTCTCAATTTTAACTATGTTAACATATTGGATCAATAGTATATTTTGCTAATTTGAATAGTATATTCTACTAGTTTCATCAGTATATTTTGCACGCGTGGATTCTTTTTGGATTCTTTTTTAGGATTCTCCTTAGCAAGTCTGTATATATATATATATATATATATATATATATATATATATATATATATATATATATAATTTATTTTGTAAAATTATATTTTTTAAAATAACAATACTATTTGATCGGTGTTTATTAGTTTAATAAGTTATTTTTATGAATAAGATTATATTTTTAAAAATAACAACACTATTTGATTAAAAATCCAATCATAATCAACTTAGTATTATATGAGCCTTATAATGGAGCATTTCTGCACGTAATTCTGAGTGGGAAAAAATTTCAAAATATAATCTGATTTTCAAAAATATTCCAAAACTAACCCAAAACTGATTTTTTAATCTCGATACCACCGGATTTTAAAAATCCGGTTGGTTAATTAGCTTAATTACCATGATTTTGGACACCACAAAAATTGAGGCAATATGACCGGATTTTTAAAACCAGGTGAACAAATCAATTCATTAAATAAATACA
Organism: Luzula sylvatica; assembly: GCA_946800325.1. Lineage (NCBI taxonomy): Eukaryota > Viridiplantae > Streptophyta > Magnoliopsida > Poales > Juncaceae > Luzula > Luzula sylvatica. Next base: position 53,736,746 of record OX326960.1, on the reverse strand, counting down.
TAACTCCAAATTTTATCAACAACTCTTTCATGTACAAGCTAACATATTTAATTAATATGATAATTAACCTATGCAATGTAATTATTTATTAATTAAAATCTAACTAAAATTAATTTGAATTTATAAATTTGAATTAATATAAATTAATTTTTAATTATATATACTTTTGAATTATCATGTTAATTATGTGTGTCAAATAGAATATAACAGAATGTTGGGATGAAATGTTGGGGCTTGTGCTCCGTTCGAACGGAAGAGACAGATTTCGAATGATTACTTTCCAACGGCTAGTTTGACTTGTGCTCCGTTCGAACGGAAGCATTATTACGTTCGAACAGAACATACATAAAAATTATTTATTGTGGGAGCGCTATGTGTTCTATAAATAGAACTTCTCCATGTTTTCTCCCTCTAGCTCTTACACAATGTTATTACTCAACACATCAAAGAGAGAAAAACTAGCCAAACCATCTTGAGCTTAATTACTCTAAATAAAATCCTTGATCTTGGATAGATCTTTCGATTTCTCACTACAAACGATTCCCAACTCACGTGACCGATTACATATAGTTCGATTTGTAGATTGTATTAGGCTAATTCTTACTTGTAAAGTCCGCTATAGGTTGATAAAAACGTGTAAATCGAAGGAATCTCCGGAGACGTAGGTACTTGTGAACAATCGAGTCGGTCGATTGAGCAAGTAAACGTCGAGTTAAATTTACAAAGCAAGCACCTACCGAACTCCGTAATAAATATCTTGTGTGAACTATTGTGGTATTTCTTTCTATACTTTAAATTATTTAAGCTACTACAAGTATACTACTTGCATTCCATTAGAGCAAAAATTAAACCTTAGGATTACCTATTCATCCTTCTCTAGATCAAGATTAAACATCTCCCTCCCTTCATATAACGACAGCCGTCTCTCTCTCTCTTTCTCAAAGAAGATTAGGGTTAGGTCAAGTGGGAAAGAAGAGTTGTATTGTTATTTATTTGCCAGATTTATTTCTCCAAACAAATATGTGAATAATCCCGTGTTATCATTTGTGTAGTATCTCATACTTACACCTCTTCATATCCAGTCTCGATTTTTTGTGTCCAATTCAATCATGATTTTGTGTGTGACCATATATGTTTATTTAATGTTGGCAACATATTAAATCTTCATTTAACTATGTAAATCATAAGTGACATCTAGCAAGACATTATGACTATCCAAATTAAATAAATGATTCATGATCATAACATATTTATCAAATAGACAGATAACTAGTTCTTTTGTTCTCTCAAAACGTGTTGATCAAAGACATGAAAAGGTGTCATCTTTTCTAAATCAACTTAACTTTTTTCCGATATAAAATTATATTAAATAGTCACTTTGGTATTAACCACACATGTTAATGCTATTGAGCTTGATCACACATTTTCTCCAATTCTAATTCATCAGGGGGGCTGAGGGATATCTCTTTCATCACGTGAAATGAACAAATCACATCTTAGTTATTCACATCATTTATCATGCTTCATATAAGGATCTTGTAATCATCCGGTTAAAGATAACTAAGAATCATATCTAAGCATCACAATTCACATATAAGGAATATAGTGATAAGTTTGCGTCCAAGAACTAAAACTCTATTTTTTATGAGAATATATGTAATGACAAGACCATGTATATTCTCGTAAGTTGGTTAATCCAATATGTCATCTTTGATACATATTTATATTCCACATTTAGCATCTTCATGTTTGTGATAAGTAAAACATGATCATCTCATATACAAATATACTGGTGTACATATATAAGAAGGGAATCGATCCGACCCCGGACCCGCACAGCGGATATGAAGGCCCTGTCCGGTTCTCAAATCCCGAGATCACGTCTCGACTTCGAGAGTACGATCCAAAGTAGGATAGACGATTACTAGCATGAAATTGATCACGCATGACAGGTTGATCGCTCGCATAATTTTCTTCTCCGGTGTCACGTTGGTGACTAGCCCGTGCATCCCATACCACACGTCTCCCACGTTTGGACTCCATTAACGCCTCCGGTTTGTTGACAACTAAGAGTCACATGTGTCGTTCCTCTACTCGTATCCACCGTCAGCCGTAGCACCTCGGTCGCGAATGCACCTGCCTAGACGATGCACCGGCGAGCTTGCTTGATAGCGTTTGATTCTCTAATCCGAGAAAACCCCTTTCTTCTTTTCTCTCTTTCTCATCACACCCATTCAACTATTGATGGTGTTCTTTCGAATGATCATCTCAATTAGTCTAATCTGAATTAGATTCATGATTAACTCTTTAATTGACATTGATTGACATCTTAGATTAGAGAGAAACTTCCTATATATACTACATATGATAAGGATGTGCCAAAAGGTATGTATATCTACTATACACCTTTTCAAACAGAAAACTGCATACACCCTTTCAGTATTCTGTTGAAACGAAATTGTTAAATTGTTCCAACCGACTTCAAACCTTCACGAAAGTTGTAGATAATCTTATTATCTTTCCAACCCAATTTGGCCCAGCCCAACTGGAGTTCGGATGCGAAAGTTATGACGGTGTTACTAACTGTATGTCAAACTGTCGCACCCTTTCGGTATTCCATTAAAACGACACTGATACATCGCTCAAATGAAATATATTTCTTCATGAAAGTTCTAGACAATCTCATTATCTATCCAACCCAATTTGAATCATTCAAATTGGAGTCGTTATCTGAATGTTATGCCAGTCTTACTAAAACTGTTTCTTATGCCCACGAACGCGTACGTTCGTTTGTCCTTCTACGTACCATTTTACCGTGGATCCAAAGCTGTATTTCCTTCAATATAATCTATTACCTTAGACATGTCAACCTATTAGGCATCATATATATGACCAGTGACTTATATGATTGTATTATTTATTTACTATCGTAATCACATATTATGATGATGTATAAACGAGTTATACAATTCATGATTTATTTAAATATTCTTAAATTTGTTAAATAACAAGTACCATATTAAATGAATTTTAATCAAATATAATATTAGATCAATACAAACATAAATAATAACTGATAGAACTGTTTACATACAAGCTAAATTGTTTAGTTTATGACATTATTTCTTTCAGTCTCCTACTTGCACTGGGCTTAACTGTCATAATAACACAAATTTAACTCTCCATTTTTATGTAACTCAAACCAATATTTCTAACATTACAATGATGCTTCGCTATCGAGAGCGGCTTAATAAACGGATTAACCATATTATAATCAGTTGGAATTTTGCACATATTCATGTCATATTTATTTTTTATCTCTTTAATAAGAAAAGAAAAACAACTTTTGATTTATGATGTGATCTCGATCTTTTTGATTGCGTGATGGCTCCATTATTGTTACAAAAGAGAGTCATGGGTCCGAAACTATAAGCCATCCGACTCCTTATTAAATTTGTCATGACTAATATGATAATTTTTTGTCTTTGAATTTCTCTGTAAGAACGTACTCTGTTTTTGACTCGTGCAGAGACAAGATCGTGTATCGAATTTAAAACAAGTTATTTTGCTAGAAGAATTCCGAAGGCTCAATAAATTGGGGCATATTCATTATTCATGCATGATGTCGACTACGTATCTGTATCTATGGTACGAACTTATAAATTGGGGCTTAAATTCAGGGGCGGATCCGGAGGGGGGGGGGGGGGGGGGGGGGGATACTATAATAAATTTGTTTGAAAACGAAAATATTAGTTAGGAAGAAGGTGATTTCGTTCGTTTCAAAAGTAATAATTATAATAAATTTGTTTGTATTTCACAAAGACTAAACTAGTGTAATGGTAAAACATGTGTTTAGAAAGTATGAGGTCGTGAGTTCGAATCCCTCAAGGTACATATTTTGAATTTTTTTTTCTAATTCGGCCCCCCCTATATTTCGATCCTGGATCCGCCCCTGAGCTTAATGATACAAATTTGCGATGAAACTGAAAGCATTGATATTGAAAGATGTCCCAAAATCAACATTTTTTTACGTGGCAATTAATAATTTGTTAATTAATCAGATTAGTGTCACGTCAAGAATTTTATATTTGTTAATTGTATTGTTAAAACGAAATATGTTAGTGTCACATCAAAATTATCAATTATTTGTTAATTCTAATTCTTGTTAGTGTCGCGTCAAGAATTTTATATTTGTTAATTAATTATGTTAGTGTCATGTCAAGAATTATTAATTATATATTAATTGTATTGTTAATTAATTATGTTAAAATCATGTCATGAATTATTAACTAGGCAATCATTAACTCATTTTCTAAAATAAAAGATAATTCTGAGTAGTCACATGTATTTTCTATGTATTTTTTTAAGAAATTTACCTATTGGTATGTTCAATAAATGTCCGGTACAAAAAAAATTTATAGTTTACATATAGATATAAATCACATTGCATTAGTGTTTGACATATATTTGATTTACCACATTTGCAAAATAATTAGGTGGCAACTCATATTTTAAAATATTGTAAAGGGATTTATGTGAAAATTTGAATTTACCACCTTTACATGGGGACGGGTGTATGGTTTATCATCAATTCGATTAATTTGTCACAAGTTTATAAACATAAATATTTCATTTTACTGAATTTCGAAAGAAAAACAGAGAACACAAAAATACGAAAATATATAATTTGAAAGTACAAAATAATGACAAAAATTCGAATCAGTTCAAAATTTCTATAAATCTTTGAAATAAAATATAAAGATCAAATCAAAAAAATTACAAAATTAAAATGATTGTGCCATTCACAAAATATATGAGAATGATGTTGAAAAAATATTAAAAAATCACGTTTATATCTAATTAAGCATGGTTTATCATTGTGAAATGAGATAGTAAAACAACACAATAAGACTAATAAGTCACTAAATAATAAATATGACTTCTCATTTATGCCTTTACTTCCTCGCATTGTTCATCATATAATAATAATTGGCAGAATTTTGGGTGTACCCTGCAAAAACATCGCAATTTCATGTATATCCCTCAAAACCGTGAAATTTCATAAATACCCCTAGAAAACCTTTCAAATATCATGGATACCCTTAAATTGTAGTTTTATTTAATAATTTGTTAATATTTCGTTCAAAATATTTTTTTCATTTTACCGTTATATAAAACATAATAATTACTTAAAATTTTGAGAATAGTATTGATTTCAATAATGATTTTTGGAAAGAAATTATGAGATAGAATTGACAATATTTGATTTTTTATGGCTTTAAATATTATTTTAGAAAAAAAAATATTCATTATCATAGAAAAATAATTTTAAAAATTAGGTAATTGACATATTACCAACAAGAAATACGTTGATGGTTTTTAAATGATATAATAGGGATATATGTGATATTTTAAGGATTTTATAGGGATAATAATGATATTTGAAGGATTTTGAAGGGGTATCCATGATAGCTTGAGACGTTTGCGAGGGTATTCGTGAAATTTCAAATTATTGAGGGGTATATGTGAAATTTTGATATTTTTCAGGGGTACACTATAAATTACGCCAAAATAATTTGTACTTAATTTATTCACAGCCTCTAATGATGTAGGGATACGAATACAACGATATGATAATTTTTAAAAAATTTAGAATACGATGCGCTCATTATATATACTATTTTATTATTTCGTAATTATAATTTATATATATATTTACAATTCATTTACTTGAAATATAACGATGTATACTAAAATATTTGTTATATTTAGTACTTAACTCATATGTATCATTATTTTATTTGGATTTTAAAATTTGATCTTTCGATCAAATTTTTTCATGTGCTCTATATTAATTATGTATTAATTATCGATGATAGTTTACACAGTCATTTATTTTAGACTCATTTTTATTAAATCTCATTATGACATATCATCTTATTGATTTCAACTATTATTTTGCAATATGTGATAAAATGTGAACACCGTTGATTTTTGTGACTACGATTTTGACCATTATATCATCATAATAATTAATATTTTTGAAAATATGATTTTAAAAATTATGAAATATATTCATTTGAATTTTCGTTTTTATTTTGAGTTTCGTACTATCTTATTTCCACCAATTTTTCTCTAGCTCAAAGTTTTGAAGAAAATTATATAAGAAAATTCAATACAAAAAAAATTATAATTCTATATTAGTGATTTTTATGTCTAATTATTAGTGTTTTAAACCTACAATTTCAAAATATTGTACGTATTAATAAGTATGTTATAGTTGTATTTTTACTCAAAAAACTTTCATTTAATCTTTTCAAAATAAAAATAAAAAATATTAATTTACCAAAAACAAATAACTCTAAAACTTATAAACATAGTTTTGTCACTAATAAGCATGAAAGATAAAAATTTACCAAACACAAATACCTTATTAAACTTTTAAAACATATATATAATATTATTCTAATTTTTAGATATGAAAATTCAAAAATATCATAGGATATTAAATAATTTTTTAATTATGTTGTTTACCTCAAAAAATTATTAGTTTCTAATTATTTTATGTAAACGTTTTGAACCATCACTACAAGATTATTTTGCTGACCATGATTAATATTTAATTTAATACCATGCACGGAATAATTGTAGTTTTGTATGAAATAATTTTTTTGTTAGTATTATATAATCAATGACACCCAAAGTTTACATGCATTTTGTATAGTTCGCTACCTCTAGATTTATTATTGCTTTAGTTATTCTGAATATCAATAATAAAATTGTTGTGATGTTTTTTCGTAAAATTGTATTATATCTCAAATATTATTATATACATTAATCGTGAAATTTACATATAGCATAATTAGATGTGTAATAAAATATAATAACCGCAATACAGTTTGATGAAATTTATTTTTTAAATAATATTGTTTTTATCATCATAAATAATAAATTCTTATTGAAACAAAAAATATAATTATCATATATTGGCCGAACAGTGCAAGTATCATCGTAGCCTCTATTATTATCCACTAATACGAAAGAATATACAAATATCCAAATGATTGCCCAAGGACTAGGGGTGTCAACGGTTCGGATCCGGTTCGGATCGTGGTCATACCAGATCCATATTCATATTTTTTTTCGGATACGGATCCGGATACGGAATTACCCGGATCCGGATACGGTTCGGATAATAAACGGATACGGATACGGTTCGGATATTGTCGGATACGGATACGGATACGGTTCTCTTTCGGATATTAAAATGGATACTATGTTATCGTAATATAACTTACCTTTTAACTATAAATATATATAATTTGTGACATGAACGATAAATATGATTATATTTAAACGTAATTTTACGATTGTGAGTTTAAATCACTCACAAATCATTAATTTGTATATGATTTTTCAACTAATATCAAATATAATACATAAAAATAATATATAATATGCGTATCCGGATCCGGTTCCGAATACTCGAATCTGGTTCCGAGTATCCGGATCCTAAAATACTCGGATCCGGAACATGAATCCGATCCCCGCACCAAAACCAAATATCGAATCCGGTTCCGGATCCTAAAATTAGCAACCAGATCCATATCCAGATCCACTCGAATTCGGATATTTTTTTCGAATCCGGATATTTCTTCGGATACGGTTCGAGTCGGTTCGGACAATATCCACACCATTGACATCCCTACCAAGGACACTAAGGCCTTAACCATAATTGGGTCACAACAAATAATTGACTAAAGTGCTCTCTTCATTTTAATATATTTCTACATTTTTTTTTTGTCTCCGTGCACTTGATTGCGATTATAGAACTCTGGCCTCGTCAAATACGCTTCAATTTGACCTTGACGGGGACTAGAGCTTTTTATGGGATCGGGCCCTCAAGCCTATAATTAAGACCTTTGTAATCATGAATTCTCGTCGATAATTTATTTAGCACATAAGCTATATGTTGCGTGGATACGAATACGGATATCGTATTCGATACGATATGGATACGTCGATACGGTAATTTTCAAAAATTATTGATACGGATATGACTATATAATTATTATTTTAATATATTTATATTATATATAATTAATAAATAAGTAATAAATTAAATAATAAATTAATAATATTTTTAAATTAAATATCATGACAATAAATAATATCAACCAAACAATACAAGTATCATAAAATTATCATAAATTTGCTTTAGAAATATTCTAGAACTAATTTAAAAGTATCATAAAAGTATCATATATAATTTATTTAAAAATTTAATGGGTCAAAATATATAATGGGCTGAAGTATACTAAATGGAGTATATCAGTCGTATCATCGACGTATCCACAGTCATATCCTGCCGTATACCTGTCCGTATTCGAAAAAATAAATATTAAAAAATTCAGATACGTCACGTGGCGTATTCCGATACGTATCAGAACCGTATCGCATCCGTATCCGTATCGGATACGTGTATCCTAAGAATACTTCCGTTTTTTTGAAGTATCCGCGTAACATAGCATATAAGTGATATTTTTTTGATGTATAACATTATTTGTAAAAACAACGCCCCCATTGGGAAAATTTGCGAATTTAAAATTTTGGCCCGCCATTTCAATGGAAGAAGCCTTTTTTATGCCAAATGCTCTTGCGAAAATAAATAAAGATACTAATATAATCTTAATTATCTCGATTGATGCACAATTCTAGTGGAGTATTATTAATATTTATCACTCGGAATCGCGAAAATGCATTTTCTCTAAAGATTTTGTTTAGATCCGAGAGGCTCACACGTGAGATGTCCCATTTTCGCCCACCTAGAGTTGCGAAAATGGTCGTTTAATTGAAAATAAATCTTGAAACATCTAGAAAAATTCTTGAAATTTTGAAAATAACAATCTATTTCGTTGAAAGTTTGGAGATTCAAAAATGAAATCTCTTATCAACAGCTCCATGATCTAGTGGTGAAATGTTTAACACAAGACACCATATGTTTTGGGACTCGAGCCCCGTTAGTATTATTAATAAAGCAAAATATATCCTATATTCATGGATTACGCTTCTTTCAAAAAAAAATATGTTCATAGTCCCCTTGTAAGTTTTTTAAATACTTTTATGATGTATTCGTAAGAAAAGACAAGTTCTTTTACGACAAATACTCAGCTGAATCACTTGTTGTCCCAGACTATAAAAAAACATCCATTTTGTGGTCTGCCCGTCTATAAGAGGAAAAACCAATTTGGTTACAACTCATCTTTTACTCACGGAGTGTTTTCATTGAATTTTTCGGAAGTGGTGAGAGCAGTCGAATCAGTCTCTTCATTATTGTTTCATCATCGAAAACCGCAAGAACCCCTTAACTTTTGAGAGGAAAATGATAAAACCTTTTGTATAAATAGAAAAAATATCGATCGGAGTATGAAAAAAAAAGAGCTGAAGAACCCCTTAACTATTAAGGTTTTCAAGAGAACGAATCACACTTTTACCATATAAAAAAGCCATGGTTCATACATCCGTTTCCCAGACACCCGTTTTCCACATATGAAAAAAAAAGCTGAAGAACCCGTTAACTATTAAGGTCTTCAAAGGTCAGAAATAATACTTCAGTAGCATGGACGGGGGTATCCTAGAAATAAATGGTTCTCAGACACCCGTTTGCACATTTTGTCTCGGTCGATAGCTTGGTCTAGTACAAGATTGAGAAAGCCACAAGTTGGAGTGTGACGCTATGCCAAAAAGACCTCTTGGTCCACCCACTATAGCATGTGTTTTTGGTTCCGAGACAAATTCGACGAAAGAGTCTCGTGCTCCCCCAAGGAGAAGCGATCAGGAGAGTTCGAGCAAGAAGCCATGATGATCAAAGCCGTTAGATTTGTGTTGTATATGTAATTATCGTTGTTGGCCGACGTTGGCCAAACAAGAGTGTTGGCCATTGATCCTATTCCTATATATATATAAAGAGTCTCTTGTCAAACTTAGTTTGGAATTTAGGGGACGATAATGTAAATATACCATTTACCCAGGGCGATGTTTCCCAAGTAAATATACCATAAAAATAATGAAAAAGTTCCAAGGTCTTTACTTTGGGAAAAAAATTTCGGGTCAAAAGGATGTATTCAAATTACTGAAATCCGTGATCAAATTGATCAAAATTTCCAAAAGGTTTCTAGAAATGATGAAGATGATAAAGATGTTGTATCTTTACTCATCATGCATTTATTTTCTGTCTTTCTCTTCCCTCTAAAAATCCAACATGTTCCAATTCAGTTCTTCCATTATGTCGACGAACTCGACGATTTGAAAGAATATAATTGGTCTAGAGCAGTTCACCAGTATATTAGCACCGATTTGCTCGAGACTGCTCGGATTATTCAATCGGGAAAACGCCCAGATTTTTTAGGATGTTCTCTAGCCCTTATTGTAAGTATTTCATTTGATATTTTTTTATTAATATAATATAATAATATATTTTTAATTAAAATTCTTATTTTAATTTTTAGGTTGGTTTCTTTTGCCGTATCGAATCAATACCATGAGATCTAGTACAATTTTCTGGTGGATATCCAGCGTACTACAATTATAATCTGAACCAGAAAATCAGACGCAATAAAATTTCAACAATTTTTCAAAATTGATTATCGAATTGCATCAATACCGATACTGACAGAAAAGTACCTCTTATTGATCTGATTATTTCATCAGAATCCATAAAAAAACCAACAACTCTGAAAAAACCATCATTAATTCATTATAAATCTCCTCTCTGTCCTTCCAAAAGAAAGAAACCCGATGATTCGAAAACAGCCCCTCAAAAAGAACCTCTTCTAGTCACAAAAAATTCCTCTTCTAGTCCCAAAAAAAAAAGTAATTACAAAGAAGTTTTCCAGAAGAATAATGAAACAAGATCCAATATCTGATAATTATGCTGCGGAGATCCTAAAAGATGTTATTGGTGATATTCCGAATAATATACATCAATATGCAATTTCTGAAAATATAGGTAATTGTTATATTTGTTTTTTAATATTTTTAAATCATTAAAAATTCATATTTTTTGTGTACAGTGTCAAATTCTCAACGACTTGCAATCATTCCTTCTCCTTTGCTTTTTGACTCTGCCGAGAATGTCAATACTCCTCCTCAACAAATGAAGTTAGCAGGTAAATTTCTGACATTCCAATGTAATTTGCGTAATATTTTTAAAATAAACACTTAATTTATTTTTTTCTTAATTCTGTAGATCCTCTTTCTGTGGAAGTTTTACACGAAACCCATGCTCCTCCTATCGATAAAGGTAATAATACCACTTATTTTTATCAAATATAATCATTAAATTATACAATTAATCAAAATATATAACATATATATTCTAACTATTGAAATGAGCAACTATTCAAATAAGCAAAATATATACTGTTGAATATATTTAATTCATTAGTATATTTTGCTATCTTCATTAGTATATTCCAAAAGGTTCTAATAATATATTTTTCTATCTTTATTAGTATATTCCAAAAGGTTCTAATAATATATTTTGCTAATTTCATTCGTATATTCTGATGATCTCATTTACTTACTGAACAAACTACCTCTGAAGACGAAATGAGCTCTGAAGACGAAGTCACCATTACTGGATCAACACACGATGATATAGATGAATCTCGACTATCATTTCATGAATTCACAACAAAATATAATAAAGAAATTAACAACTATTATGTTTTGAGGATGCCACGAGAAAAATCTGTTGGGGAATATCCCTGACCCCGGGCCCGCGCAGCGGAATGAAGGCCCGGTTCGATTCCCCGATTCCTGAGATCACGCCATGACTTCGAGGGTACGATGCAATAGAAGGATATATTCATACCGGTGCAAAATTGATTGCACTAGAAGGGTTGATCGCTGCCTTCTATCTTCTGTCACGTTGGTGACAATCCGCGCGTCCCACACCACGCGTATTCCACCGTTCGTTGACTTCGCCGATTCGCTTGATTTCGTCTCCGAAACAATCTACTCGTCCGAATCGATCACAACCGTGAGAGCCTCAGATGTTGCTCCTCTACGTGTATCCACCTTGATTCGTAAGACGCCGGTCGCGAGTACAACTGCCTAGACGATGTACGGCGAACTTGCTCGATCGAATTGATTCTCTATCTTTCGAGAAACTCTTTTCTCGATTTCTCTCTCTTCGCACCTTTTCACTATCGAAAGATTAAATCTGAATTCTCTCTTTCTTTTAGTGTCTTTGGCAGAATGAATTGCTCAATTACTTAGTTTGGATGAGAGAGAAAGTATCCTATTTATATCTAATAGGATTAGGATTAGCCAAGAGGCATGTATATCCAATATACATGCCTCTTGGCTAATCCTAATCCTATTTGATAAATTGATAAATTTCTCTGACAGAAAATCAACCAACATGAAAGTTGTAGATAATCTTATTATCTACACAACCCAATTTGGCCCAATTGGAGTTCGTATGCAAAAGTTATGACTGTTTTACTAACTGTATGTCATACTGTTGCACCCTTTCGGTATTTCACATAAACGACACTTATACTTCGTTCATATGAAATATATTTCTATATGAAGGTTATAGATAATCTCATTATCTATCTAACCCAATTTGAACCATTCAAATCGGATTTTCCCACTGAAAGTTATGGCTACAAATGTACGCTTACATTCGTTCATCCTTGTGTACACTTTTACGGTTGATCCGAAACTGTATTTCTTTCAGTCTCCCACTCAATTTCAGATCTACCTAAAAGGTACTCATGCATATCCAATACGCACGATTTTAGAGAATATAGCTCGCGTATCAAATACCAAGCTATGCACATCCTATGTGCCAATTTTATGATCAAGCCCGACTTAGTACGACTCGTTGTGTGACCATGTAGGTTCGATTAACGATGGCAGTAGGTTGTTTCCAATGCCTACAAGCTTATGAGCGGGATCTAGTTACTCCATCATAGCTACCCATGTTAAATGAATAATGATTGTGATCATCGTGCCTATCTCGAATAGCGGTTATTAGTTCTCTTGTTTGCGATATCCGTTAATCAAAAGGCATGGTGATAGTCATCCTTATAATTTGATTAACTACACTTATTCCCCGATTCCGAGTTGAGTTAACAAATTTCAATCGATATTAACCGTTAATATCATTGACTGCGGCCGCAGATTTCGTTAATCGACTCATCGAGCGGCGCCTAAGAGATATCTCTTCCTTTCGGAATAAACAATTCCTATCTTGGAGAATCACATTGAATTTCGTGTTTCGGACAATCCCCAATGATGACCCTTTTAACTCCCTGTTACGGTGAGCGTAAGATCATATCAAAGCATTGTGTTACACACGTAACGCAATCAATGATCTCCTCAAGTTTGAAGAACCTAATACCCTACTCGTCGCGAGTTCATCCATAATGACTAAACCATGTCATGATCTCGCGGTTTCGGTCATATCCAATATATGTCACCTAGCATATATCTACGTTCCCGATTCGACAAACACCTTTGTCCCATGATTAGCAAAACATAATCATCTCCTCGGCTAACGTACTAGTGTAGGCGTTCAGTCTATTATCTGATAATAGAAATGCTTCTCTCTTAAGAAAGCTGATCCGCGACTAGGGATGTTTAGAAATGACACTTTAAGTGTGACGGTTTTGCTGCACATGGTCCTCAACCATGTCGACGTCCACACAAGTTCAAATCAAGGTTCATGTAATCATATTACACAACCCCGCGCACAGTTTTCATATAAGATAAATGCAAAAAATGAAAAAAATTTAAAATTCTGAAATTGCATTACTATAAGATAAGTTTGGGGTGATACAATGTTTAGTAATCTATTAGACTAATCTCGTCCCACGAAACTATCGTTTTAGATAACTAACTACTCTCTTCCTCCTCTAGGTATCTCAAACCTATAGCTTACGCATGATAATCGTGCTTAGCTTGCGAGAGTGGCTTAGTAAACGGGTCCGCAACATTCCTGTCGGTATCAATCTTTTCAATGATCACATCCTTTCTTTGCAAAATCTCACGGATCAAGTGAAATTTTCTGAGTATGTGCTTGGAGCGGTGATGTGCCCTCGGTTCCTTGGACTGTACTATTGCGCCCGTATTGTCGCAATACACAACTACAGGTTCCGAGATACTCGGGACTACTCCAAGTTCGGTCACAAATTTCTTGATCCATACCGCCTCCTATGCCGCTTCGGAAGCCGCAATATACTCCGATTCAGTTGTAGAGTCTGCTATCGTGGGTTGTTTGGAACTCTTCCAAACTACCGCTCCACCATTTAGACAAAACACGTATCCGCTTTGTGATCGAAAGTCATCGACACATGTTTGGAAACTGGCGTCGGTATATCCATTGATGACCAACCCGGATGTCCTTCCACCATAAATTAGAAATTGATCCTTAGTTCTTCGTAAGTACTTAAGGATGTTCTTAACCGCGATCCAATGCATATCCCCTGGATTAGATTGGTAACGCGAAACGACGCTCAATGCATACGACACATCGGGGCGCGTACATATCATGGCATACATAATTGATCCAACCGCCGAAGCATATGGAACAATACTCATCGCATTCTTATCTTCGCTCGATGTCGGACATTGAGTTTTAGAATACGATTTGCCACTCGACATTGGAAGAAGTCATTTCTTCGAATTTTGCATTGAAAACCGTTTCAACACTTTGTCGATGTACGTGCTTTGACTCAAGCCGAGTAACTTCTTGGATCTATCTCTATAAATCCTCACGCCTAATATATAAGCGGCCTCGCCCAAATCTTTCATAGCGAAACGAGTATTCAAATACTTCTTAACACCCGTAAGCATCGGAATGTCGTTTCCTATGATCAAGATGTCGTCTACATATAGTACAAGAAATACTACACGGCTCCCACTATCCTTCTTGTATACACAAGGTTCTTCTACGTTTTTCACGAAATTATATTCTCGTATAACTTCATCGAAACGTATGTTCCAACTCCGAGAAGCTTGCTTCCATCCATAAATGGATCGTTGCAACTCTTGCTCAATCTCGATTGATTCTCTGTAACCGAAAAACTCTTTTTTTGGTTTCTCTCTTTTCTCTCAAAAAGTGTCTCTCTTTCACTTGAAGATTCAATGAACAGAATAACCACTTTGTTGCTTACTTACATCACTGTAGAGAGAGAAACATCCTATTTATACACAATAGGATAAGGACATCCAAAAGGCACTTTTTGGACTCACCAAATCGTGTGTACCAAAACTGCCAGAAAACTGCATTTTAACATAGGGCGTCATGATGCACCATATGGTGCGTCATGACGCACGACGTCCAAATGCTCTCTGAACAAAATACGCATTCTAGCGTCATGACGCACCATATGGTCCGTCATGACGCACGACCATATTTTTCCTGAATTTGGCCAAGTCCAAAACCTAGTAGACTGTATACACTGTGTGCGTCATGACGCACCATATCGTGCGTCATGACGCATAGTATTATTTCGCCCAATTCTGTCTTCTTGAACGCGTACATTCATGTGTCCTTTTGTATATTTTTACGGTTGACCTGAAACTGTATTCCTTCAGTTACGTGCGGAACACAATACTTTGATATGACCTTACGCTCACCGTAACAGGGAGCCAAAACTGTCATGATTGGGTATTGTCCAAAACACGAAATTCAATATGAGTCTCCAAGATAGGAATTGTTTATTCCGAAAGGAAGAGATATCTCTTAGGCCACTCGATGAATTGATTAACGAAAACCATGGCCATGGTCAATGATATTAACGGTTAATATCGATTGAATTTGTTCAATCAGTTCGGAATCGAGGAATAAGTATAGTTAATCAAAATATAAGGATGACTACCACCATGCCTTTTGACTAACGGATATCGCTAACAAGAGAACTAATAACCGCTATTCGAGATAGGCACAATGATCACAATCATTTTTCGTGTTAACATGGGTAGCCATGATGGAGTGACTAGATCCCGCTCATGGGCTTGTAGTGCTTTGGAAACAGCCTACTGCCATCGTTAACCGAACCTACATGGTCACACAACGAGTCGTACTAAGTCGGGCTTGATTATAAAATTGGCATATGAGACGTGCATAGCTTGGTATTTTGATACACGAGCTATATTCTCTAAAATCGTGCATATTGGATATGCATGAGTACCTTTTAGGTAGATCTGAAATTGAGTGGGAGCCTGAAGGAAATACAGTTTCGGATCAACCGTAAAAGTGTACATAAGGATGAACGAATGTAAACGTACATTTGTGGTCATAACTTTCAGTAGGAAAATCCAATTTGAATGGTTCAAATTGGGTTAGATAGATAATAAGATTATCTATAACCTTAATGTGGAAATATTTTTCATTTGAACGAAGTATCAGTGTCGTTTTAATGGAATACCGAAAGGGTGCGACAGTTTGACATACAGTTCGTAAAACGTCCGTAACGTTCGCATCCGAACTCCAATTGGTCCAGGCCAAATTGGGTTGGAAAAATAATAAGATTATCTAGAACTTTCGTGAAGGTTTAAAGTCGGTTGGAACGATTAATATTTTCGTTTCAACAGAATACTGAAAGGGTGTCTGCAGTTTTCTGTCTGAAAATGTGTATATTAGATATACATACATTTTGGCCCATCCTTATCCTGTGTGATATAAATAGGATGTTTCTCTTTCTCTCTCTCTCTATGGCAAATTGATTCAGTCCAACCTGTGGAATTAATAATATTAATCCAGAATATTGAGAGTCTTCTTTCTAAAAGCGAAAGAGTGCGAAGAGAGAAAACCGAGAAAAGGAGTTTTTCTCGGTGTAGAGAATCGATCTAATCAAGCAAGTTCGCCGGTGCACCGTCTAGGCAGTTGCACCCACGACCGACGAACTCTGACTCACGGTGGATACAAGTAGAGGAGCGACACTTGTGGCTCTTCGATAGTGATCAAACCGAAGGAGCAAAACTGTTGGCTGTGGAAGAGTGTGGACATGGGACGCACGAAAGACAACTGGAGGCGTGTCAAGACGGTGGGAGACATGTGGTATGGGACGCACGGACTTGTCACCAACGTGACACAGGAGAAGGAAAGGATGCGAGCGATCAACCCATCGTGCGTGATCAATTTCACGCTGGTAATCGTCTATCCTTCATATCCGCTGCGCGGGCCCGGGGACGGGATGAATTCCCAACACTTATAATCAAGACACCATTAAGAGAGAATTAATGAGTATCTTAAAAAAAACTGTCCATCCAGAATTTGGATCACAGTCCGTCATGACGCACCAAATGGTCCGTCGTGACGGACGTGTCACGAGTACTGATATAGCCGTTACTCTTATGCTCCGTCATGACGGACCAACTTGTCCGTCGTGACGCAGCTCCGTCCTGACGGACAAACCAGTCCGTCACGACGTTATACTCACAGATTGGTTGTACAGGAATACCCTTTGGTCCGTCATGACTGACCAACCAGTCCGTCATGATGGACTATGTATTTTCTATCAATTCTTCATAATCTTATAGTTCATCCAATCATTTCGATGAACTCTTACGTTCATCTATCCTCATGTGTACAATCTACTAGTTGGTCTATAACTGTATTTCCTTCAGGCTTGACATTCACATTTTGAAAAACCTTGAAATTCTTTTAGTTGTGCCTTGTACGACTTAACTGATGATTCAAGAGAATATAGCTTTGCCTTGAGAGCTAGTATCGTGCTCTCACTACTTTCATAGCTTTGTCGGTATCCCTCAACGTCTCGCACTAATTCATCGGACGATTCAAGCTCTAAATGGGTATTTAATTCAGATGATGAGGTTGAACCCGAGGTCGGCCCAATTGATTGAAATAAAGAATCTAGATATGCCTCATGACCGGAGTCATGTGAAGCCTCAAATTCATAGATTAGTGAGGATAGTGGAGGTGGTGATAGCATTGTTATGGTATGGAGACTTTTGGAAACCCGAGGATAAGGAAATTGGAAAAAGGAAACCTTGAGGAGATAGGAAAGTTCTCCATATATTCTTATTGCCATTATTGAATGGTAATTTAGGCAATGATTATTTTCTTGTATTGGGTAGGAGTTTAGCTATAAATAGAGGGCTAGGCTAGAGTTTTATTCATTCCAACAAATACCAATAATTGTATTCTCTCTTTCTCCAGTATAGTAAAATAGTTTGAGTGCCGGCGACCGTGGTTTTTTCCCTTCGGGGTTTCCACGTAAAATTATTTGTGTTCGTGTGTTGTTCTTGTGTGTTTGTTTGCGACAACAATCCTAACAAGCATTGTAGGTACCGGCAAGGGACCTTGTCGAAGAACCATGGCTTGGATGGCTCGCTCGACCACATCATCCATAGAGGGAGTAACTTCCACCATGTGAGCCACGTTGGTAGTTCGTTGTCGGAATTGCATTTCGAGTCGGAGGAGTTGCTCGAAGCATCCGAATCTCCCCATCGACCTACGTGAGCTTTGTAGGCCTTCTTATTCTAGTACTCCTTGTTATTTTCCTTGCTTCTCTTATCGCGACCTTTGTCATCGTGTCTTCTTTCATGTCATGAGTCACGCTTCACCCAATCATTTCGTTCATCTTCCTTCTTGTTCCAAGAAACGTGCTTGGGGTGAAGGATCCAACATGTATCGATTGTGTGACCCTTCTTGTTACACTCGAAGCAAAATGGCTTCAAGTTTTGCCGCTTGCGGTTGTCGTTGAACCGTCTCTCGTGAGTCATAAATTCACGAAATTTTCTTACCTAGAGAGCCATCACGCTCTCGTCATAGCTAGAATCCAAGACGGGCAAATCTACGGCTTTGGGGTGTGAAGTTGACGCGCCTTCGTTGTTGAGTTGCTTGAGCCTCGCCTCGAAATTTCGAAAGTAACTCACATAGTCGTCCGGCTTGATGTCTTGGGTAGCCATCATTGTCTCTAACGCGACTCGAAGAGTTTCCCAACTTGATGGCATTGCTCGGATCAATTTCACTAAACTCGAGAATTTGTTAGAGAATCTCCTAGAGCGGTGATTCCGTTTTTGATATGATTCATGTGTGTGTACATATCATCCACGGATTCACCTTCGATCATCCGGAAACTATCAAATTGTTGATCGAGTCCCATTAATTTGGTTCTCTTCATTTGATCGTTTCCTTCGAATCTATCAAGGAGAGCACGCCACATTTGATGTGATGTGGTATATCCGTCTACTAGTACAGATAATGACCCCATCATATGAGTAAGTATTAAGTTTTGGGCGTACACGTCGGAGGTTAAATTGAGTTCGGTGGCGTGACATATTTTTGGTGCTTTGTCGGTGTCGGAGGTCGATACCATTATTTATTATTATTTATATTTATTATTATTGCGGATTATTATATATATTATTATTATTTATTATATAATATTATTATTTATATTTATATTTATTATTATTGCATATTATTATATAAAATATTATTATTTATTATATAATAATAATTATTATTATTATATTTATATATATATATATAATTATATAGATAATTATATAATTACATATATAATTATAAAGATACAAACACGCAAAATTTCGAAAACACACGAACAAATTCAAAGTCGCAATACAACCAAATCCTACGACATAAACAATAACACAAATACAACGCACAAATTACGCGCAAACAACCAAATATGGCACGCAAACAACGCATAAACATTCTTCACAAATACAACAAACAAATAACCAAACACGCAAGCACGCAAATTATAACCTTAAATACATTGATTTTAAATAACAAATATTATATACAATCCTAGATAACCTTAAATCTATCTTAGCTAACATAAAACTTAACACTATAACTTAACAATCTTTTAACCTTATCGCTATTTTCAAATCTGTTCAATTTAGAAAATTTATTTTAACAATTACATACAACTATAATTATAAATCTGAAATTGTATTAACCTTTTGCGAAACAACAAATTGAACTGCCTCACTCTGCCGAAAGACTCCAACACAATTATCTCCCGGCAATTAACAGAATCAGTGAACTTGCTCCAATAACTTGATTTGCCTAAATAACATTGTAACACAAATTAAAAAATATTACATTCAAATCTGTCCAAAATATGATAAAATTTATAATTTCGAAATTGACCTATAATTTCTAAAAGCAGGCAAAATATGTACCGAATATGTTGCAAATTATGTTGCCAAGTCCCTTGCAAAATCTGTTCCAAATCTGCCGAAAATAACAACCAACTTTCTCCAAATCTCAAGCAAAAAATCTGTTGGAAATTAACACAAACAATTTAGTCTAATTCAAGTCCAAATCTGACAAATTTACAAAATATGTTGTTAACCAAAATTATGTTGCAAACGAATCAGGCAAAATTTCGAAAAAAATGTTAGAATTAATATAATTCTAACCAAATCTGTTGCAAAAAAATTAAATAATCAGTCCAAAATATATCCCAAAATATGTCCTAAAATATGCCCTAAATAATCTGACCCAATATTATTTTTGTTCATATTTTTTTGTTAAAACACATTAGAATATGGTATCAAAAAAGGCATCTCGTTCAAAAACTGTCAAAAAAATACATTAAATAACTTCAAAAAATTGTTCAAAAAATGGTTCAAAAAAATTGTTGATATGTTTTGGGACGGTGTGCAGCAATTGGGACGGCCCGTACGAAAAAGCTTGGGGCGGCATGTTCAATTTGGAAAGGCCCTAGGTAAATTTTGGGACGGTTTAGTATGTTTGGTACGGCCCGTAGGTAACTATTGGGACAGTGTAATCAATTTGGGACGGCCCGTACCAAAATTTTGAGATGGTATTTGAGCTTTGGTACGGCCTGTACCAAATTTGGGACGCATTTTGAGACGGTCCGTCCCTGTTCTGACAGCAATTTTGGGATGGCCTGTCCCTAATTAACATATGTGGTGTAGTGTTGGATAGTGAATACATTTAACATGCATCTCTTCTAAAAATTCCAATTTTTCCCGTCCAATTTGTCGGGCTATGTAATATGCATCCTATTATCGTTGGTGGCCATAATCGAATACAAGTTTGTATACAACACAAAGAGACGGTTAGTATTCCCGTTCTGATACCAATTGTTTTTTTAATTATCACCTAGAGGGGGTGAATAGGTAATACTAGGGTGCAAATTTCACGCTAAGGTATGTAATATTAAGTATGTGCGGAAGCGTAAATAATTTAGTTTATAGAAAACGATACCAAAGCAAATAACACAAGATATTTGTTTATGGAGTTCGGTAGGTAGTTGCTTTGTAGTTTTAACTCACCGTGTACTTGCACAATCGACCGATTCGATAAATTGCAAGTACCTACGTCTCCGGGGATGCCTTTCGCCTTTTCGGAGTTCCGTATCACTCTTACAAGATTTTGCCTAGATCGATTTACACGTTTTTATCGATCTATGGCGGGATTTACAATTCTTGTAACTAGCTTATTACAAACTACAAACGAACTACACGTGATCGGTCACGCTAGTCGAGAATCGTTTAGTATAGGGATTCGAAAGTAGATCTATGATCTAGTTCAAATGAATAAGCCTCTTTGACAGTGAATAGTTCGTTCAAATGAACATTGTGGTTCGTTCGAACGGACTTACTTTTGTTTCCAAATTTTACCAATTTCCCGTTTTTCATGTTTCGAACAATTTATTTGAGCTTGATAATTCTAAGAAAAGTCTAGGGATACATATGGGCTATATTTGGTGATTGTGTGATATCCCAACTTTCGAAATCTTCGACGTCTTGATTTCTTGATTCTTGGACATCTTGATTTCTTGATTCTTCGACATCTTAATTCTTTGACGTCTTCTTGAATGTTCTTGATGTTCCTTATCTCTTGCTTGAGTGCTTGCATATGTGTGTGTGCTTGTTTATTCTTTTGATCCTTTTTGCGAGCTATACATATATCTCCTTTAAGTGATACTTACACAAATTCGTTAGTAGTATCGACATTATTTTGAGACAATCAAACCGTAGGAAATTTGAACCAACACATACTACCAAGCCCGTAGCGGTTGTATAGCCCCGCGGTCTCGAAAAAAGGTTGGTACTCATCGTACCATCCAAGGGGAACTTCTCCATGCCGCGGACACACCGGTAAGTGCGGAACCTCAGACCCCTCCACATAGAATGCATGAGAGCGATGTAGCTGCTGCATGGATAACGTGGAAGGAAAGTCCTCCTCCTCCTCCCCTAAGATCTCGACTCCGGGACCGAACACGTAATCACCGACACAGCGACCGCAACTCGAACCCGCACCGCTACCACTAGCTCCGAACGTCATGGTAACAAGATGTTCATATAAATAATATCAAATGAAATATAATACAATATGAAATATAATTTGATAATACAATGTGAAATATAATATGAAAATATAAATTAAATTATATACTAAAATAATATTATATATAATAATATTATAATATAAAATATGAAATATAATATGATAATACAATATGAAATATAATATGAAATATAATATGATAATATAATATGAGATATAATTAATTTTAATTTTTCCAAAAAATTCATGATAACAATTATTTATCATGAATAAATAATGATTTTTATTTGGTTTAATTTTAGATGGAAGGTAAACACTTATTACTTTAATTCAAAGCTGGTTGAACAAAATTATGTACATTTAATCAAATTTTATTATTTATTGTACTAACAATATGCATTAAGCTATTATAAATATAGAAACAATTCAAAATCCCGCAGCGAAGGCGCGGATATTATACTAGTAATATAATATAATAATAACTTAAATTCAATTAATCTAAATTCTGAAAATTATTCTAAATAAAATTAACCCAATTATAATAATATAATAATAACCATTCAATTAACCTATTATAATAACCTAAATTCAATTTACTTGAACATAATAACAAATTGACCTAAATTAACCGAATTATTTTAACCTAAATTAAATTTACAAAATTATTCTAAATAAAAAAATCTAAATTTGGAATAGAACAAAATAACGTACCAAACTAAGAAGAAACATCTTCGAATTTTCTCGGTTTGTAGATTTCTTGAACAAAAACTCGAATCGGTTTGAAAGTTGGTTTGAAACAAAGAGGAAGAACAAAGTTCTCGGTTAGAAACAAAGTGGAAGAACAATCTTCTTCGAATCTTCTCACTTTGAAACTCGGTTTGGAAGCTCAGTTTGAGGAGAAGAAAAACTCGGTTCGGGAGAAAAAATGAAAGAAGAAGAAGAAGAAAGGAGAAGGAATAAGGAAAGGGGCGTTGGAGAGTTATTGCACTCTCTTTCGCCAGAGGGGCTGGCGAAAGAGACATGAATTTGAAAAGACGCGCCCACAAGTGCACAATGTCTTCTCGGGATTCACAGATGATGCATGCTTTCTTTCGCCAGGATGCCCGACGAAAGAGCCTAGAATAAATTAATCTGAGGATTAAGACAATAATTAGGGTTTGACTTATTTCGCCAGGCAGCCTGACGAGAGCATTCTCTTTCGCCAGACAATCTGACGATAGAGGTACTTTTGCAAATTAAAGAAGTCCAAAACTAATTTTACAAATTGTGCTTTGGACGAAATTGCTGTGCAAAACAAAAATCAAAATTCTCCCCTTCCCTTCCTATAAAGATCAATAAATTATTTTTATAGGCATAATGAACTACTTGCTCAAGTACATTCAAAATTTTCGAAAAACATTTTAAATAATACAATTTATACAAATCTTAACAATAAAAAATGTAATAGTAAAATAGTATGTGTGTTGTTATTATCAAAATGGATAAGCATAGACTTTCATCTCTTATTATTCACCATCACCGAAGATTATACTAATGTCCCAATGATTGCCCGAGGACCCCTTAAAGCGTGCAACAATAATTGGTCCATAACGAATAATGTTGATTTAAGTTCTCTATTCATCTTAACATTCATTACATTTTTGTCTTTGTGCACTTGAACGTGATTCGTGATTATAAGACTATGCCCTAATCAAATCAAATACGCTTCAATTTGACCTTTGACGTGGATCAGAGTGATAATGGGCTCGGTCCCTCAAGCCATCTATAACGAAGACCAGTGTAAACATGAATTTGAGGCAATAAAATCATATGAGCTTCATTTTGTCAATAGTTTATTTAGAAAACAAGCACAATGACGAAATAAATACAAGGCCGAGTATAATAATCATTGAATATCTTAGCAGAGCACAGAAGACCCGTGCCGTGTGCAATTCAAACTACTCGTCTTAAAATAAAAAGGGGGGGACTGCGTGTGTGCCCTGATTTCTTATTTAAACTTCATTTTTCAAAAGAAAAATAAATAATTGACAGTGTTAATTTCTTATTATAGGAAAATAGCTTCTTGACTGGGAGCCAAAGCTGACTGATGAGTGACGATAAAACCGCCGTAACAAATTAGTGTTTTGTTTATATAAATAATACTATAAAATTTTAAAACATAATTTTTTATTTGAAGAAATAGTTCAATTATTTGAACCAATTAAATTATGGAGAGGATTTTATATTGAGAGGAGACGAAATATTTTAATGAAATGCATTGATACATATCCGTTTTGTATGCATTAATGTGCTCATAATTGATTTTTCTTAATTCAACAATGAAAACCAAAATATATCTTCTCCCTCCTTTGTATGCATTAATGTTCCGTTCGGCAACATGTAATAAGAGTGGAATCGTGAAATATAATGAAATAAATCTCCGTCGAACAATGTTGGAAAAAAATAGAATAGAGTGGTCTAACTCTATTCAAAGGTGGAGGTAGAAGAGTGAAAGATGTAATAAAAAAAATTTCTTCCTCTCTCTCATCATTTACAATAAAAAATATTAATTTAATTTTTACTTTCCCTCTTTCACTATTTAATCTTCTGAACATCTTTAAAATAAAATAGAATTAATTTTCTTTCATTTTTTTCACTACTCCGTTATTTAATGTGTTGTCGAACGGATACTATGAAAATAATAAGGACTAACTCTCTCTCTCTCTCTCTCTTCCATTGTACCCACATAGATCAACATTGATTTGATATAAGAAAATATCCTCTCTAGTTTTTTTTTAAAACAATTGACAAATGATAATTCTCTCTTCAACTATCAAGTTATTCAAGTATCAACTCGATTGAAGAATTCGGTGCACGACTTCATTTCTTTCGAAGTGAAGAACATTCGTTCTTTACTGTGCTACCAGAACGGATACGAGATGAAATCTCGAGGTGTAGAACCTTGGATATGAATACGCAAATCCTGCACAAGAATGTGTCAATATGTCTTTAGGACAACAGTGCACCGACCACGCGGCTACATTCAGGTTTCTCTTGATTAATTTTTTTTATTTAAATAATTATTTCATTATTTATTTTAACATTTATTGCATGAGCCAAAAAATGTTAGCTCAAGCCCGGCCCTCCCTCATAACTCAATGAAGTCATGGATTCAAAATCCGGCAAATCAGGTTTTTCAAAAATAAATGAGAGACAAATAGCCCGTCCTATATAAATTGAAAATTAATAATTTATTGCATAATTCTGTTTTCATCCTCCTTTGAATTTACAAAGCCAGAAGTATAGGGATGGTCTCTCGATTCACGTATCACTACTAAAAAAAATGCAATTAGGGACAAACGTGTTTAGTCCCTAAAACCCCGTCTGGAGTCGCTGTAGATCTTTAGGGACTATATTTAGTCGTTATGACTTTGTCATAACAGGCCCGACGCAGCAAATCGGGGTGACAAAAATTTTTTTGCATTTAGTCCCTATAAGACACCTTTCTTGGGACAAAATTAATTTCCAATTTTTTCCCCCGTTTTCTGGGATAGTCCCTGAAGATGAACTTTCAGTGTTGAGTTATGGTCGTGGAAAATATTTTTTATGAGACTAAATGTGGTTCCCGATTATTGTTATTCTGTGACTAGACTTTGTTTCTGAATATTCATTTTATGGTACAAATATTTGCTTCTGAAGATATACCATACGTAGCTAAATTTTGTCTTTATTATGTTGTTTATGTGACTATCTGTTGTCTCCAAATATAATATTAATGTGACAAATGTTAGTCCTTGAATGTACTATTTTGTGAATGATATTGGTGTCTGAATGGTTCTTTCTGTGACAAAATTTAATTCCTAAATATTGTACTACTGTGACGAGACTTTTTTAGTCCCTTAAAACAATATATATTATAATATTAATTAATAAAATATGAAAATTAAATTTTGGCCATTTAAATAAAACAAAAAATATCTTTAAATAACACATGATCATTTCATTATTACAACACTAACTCAAGTACTAGAAGAAAAAAAACACCCAATAATGTCAAAGTAACAAAATATAAAATCTTCAACATTAGTATCTTGATCTTCATCATCTCATTCAATGACGATAGACCTCTTGTCAGGGTAATCCAATGTCGAATATTCATCATCGTCATCCACAAATTCTATAAGCTTCTCGAGATTCACCGTCCATCCATTCAGCACGACATTACTATCCTTCTCGGTCCGGAAGTAAATGACTCCCATTGGACTGTCTATTTTCGCTATCAACGCTTTCTATACAACCATCTCCGGCAAATACTTCTTCATGTCCTAACAAATCAGGGGCATTTACGTAAATATGAGAAATTAAATGGCTTGTTGAAACTTGAAAGTTCGACGAAATGAGGAGTTCGGAAGGACTCTTTAACGTAATTCTTCAATAATAGTTCGAGACCACCAAAATATTATGTCCAAAACTTCATGTTAATAGAGGGAAAATTCGCTCCAACATTTAATATAGATTGGGATATATGTGATATTTGCTTTTACTTAGGGATGAAAAGATAATTAGAGGGAAAATTCGCTCCAACATTCTCATCACATATTAGTTCCCATGAAGACTAAAATGATATATTAATTTCTACCTAAAAATTAATATTTGTCAAATTAATTATGATTAGTATTAAATTAATTTATTGGACTCACGATGTTAGGACAAAATATTAACGACTACATATTGACTCCAAACCAATGGCGACCAAAATCTTATTATAGAGACGGACTACGCCGGTCCCTAAAATATTTCTTGTTGAATTGAATTAAGACTTGTCATAATTAATTACAATTTCTACCTAAAAATTAATATTTGTCCAATTAATTATGATTAGTATTAAATTAATTTATTGGACTCACGATGTTATGACAAAATATTAACGACTACATATTGTCTCAAAACCAATGGCGACCAAAATCTTATTTTAGAGACGGACTACGCCGGTCCCTAAAATATTTCTTGTTGAATTGAATTAAGACTTGTCTAAATTAATTAACAATAGTATAAAATTAATGTATGACCTTATATATATATCACGCAAGGCTTTCCATATAATTTACAACAATCAACGGCCAACTTTCGTTCCAATTATTTTTCATTTGATAAGTAATCTATTTTGTGACAAACAATAGTCTCAAAATGTACGGACTTAAAATCTTAATCTTCTTCTGTGACAATTGTAGTGCCAAAACAAAATCTTTGTCCCAAGAAATATAATTGTTTTGGGACAAAGCAAAATGTGCTCCTAATAACCAACATACAGAGACTAAATATACTTAGTCACTAGGATTTTCGAAGCTAATGAGACTTTTTGTAGTAGTGTATGCGATTAAGATTTAACTATCTAATAGAAACTTGCAACGTACACTCTTTAAATTACTGATAATTACAAAAACATGAATTTGAAACATGCCTATGGGCCTGCCAATAAATAAATTTTTTTTAACATTTCAGTTGTATTCAGGAAGAGTAAACATACACGACGTGTTCTCGGATAGAAACACGATGTCTTGGTAAATCCTTGGCCAATAAGGAGGTGGTTCACTCTATTGGCACGGGTTGTGCTCGCATGAAGTCAGTCGCGCACTGGGAAGACTGATGGTAGCAGGGAAAACAACATGAAATCAATCAGTCCTCCCCGAGCCCCAAGACTAACATTTCGATCAGAGCCAGGGAGAGCTCAAATTCAACCGCGACTCTTGCGGAACATCTTTGGAGATATGGTACAACAAATAGAAAGGCAAGGAGGTGACGGTGCGGAGGAGGCCCGTTCGAAAGTGTTCTACACTTGAAACTGGTGTGTAAAAGGGTCTGTCAGTAGAGGCGGAAGAAGTCGAGCACAGTGAGAAAGAGTGCGGAACATTAGCTCGGCAAAGCCTCATGTGGATTGCGCTTGCTAAATTAGGCCCCCAGCTCGCTAAAAACCCGCATGCTCAAGGACTTCCCTCTCGGTGTCGGTAACTGCAGTACATTCAATTGAAACTAGGAAACTGCACGAGATGTTTAGAAGGTACTTAGATTGCTGAAGTGGCGTACGGCCAGATCCATGTCTTGAGGGAAAATAGCGGAACTTACCCGCTTCTTAGCTAGCGAACGGAAGTCTTTCAAAGTGATGAGCGGGATTTTGGCGTGTTCTTAATATGTCGTTGTAAAAACCCCGAACAATCAACAAAATTTGTAATCTATGTTTGTACAGTGGCAAATGTATAGATTCGTTCCACGGGGAGCAATTGCGTCAAAGATTAAATCAAAACTAGATGAGAAATAACAAAGAAAATTCACAGAAGGTAGTCCGTTACAACGGAAAAAGGTTCCGTTACAACAGACATTAGGGTAATGTTAACGCAGGAATTGATATGAAGTTCCGTTACAACGGATATAGTTCCGTTACAACGGAAGTAGGTAGTCCGTTATAACGGATAGAAGTAGCGTTATAACGGATTGGTTGATCTGTTACAACGAACTCGTATGTCCGTTACAACGCACTAGTATGAGTGCTATTGAATGTTTTTCCTCGCTGGTCCGTTACAACGGAAGTAAAGTGCGTTACAACGGAGTACCAACAGACTGAAAGTCAGGTACAAACCGAAATGTCCGTTACAACGGAACTTGTTCTGGAATTCGAAATTGTAATTTGAATTGAGGATTGAATTGAAGGTTTGTTTTGAGATTGAACTAAGGGAGATTTAAACTAAGTTCAAGGCAGTAATTAAAAGTAAGAGATCAAGTAAAAACACCAACAAAGATTCGATTCAAGTAAACAAGAAACTAAAGATTCATTAAACCGAGAATTCTTTACACAAATCCAATTCAAATTTAAACTACAAGAATTACAAGAAAGGAAAGAAAACACCTAGAGAGATGAAGTGAGCTCCGAGTCTCGTCTTGGATGCCTTCCTTGTTGTTTTGAGATGCTAGTGAGCTAGACAACTCGCACAACACGTTCCTTTCATACCAATCCACCCGCCAATAGAAGAGAGCTTCGTACCGGTTGAGTGAACTCGAGATTTGCAAGAAGTCCAATTGGAAGAAAGCTCCCGAGTGGAATAGAGTAAGCTTGACTCCTTGCTTGCGCGGATTCGGATGAAGAAAGCTCCACCTTAATCCTCGCAACTCGATCTTCGTCGAAGTGTAAACCAATTCACTGAATGAAGTGAGCTTCTATTCGGTGATCGATTTTAGAGAATTATCGTTCGTATTTGCAATTCTTGTGTGTTCTTGAAGTTTCTTGGACTTGCTTAAGAGGAGAGAGAGAGAGAGAGAGAGAGAGAGAGAGAGAGAGAGAATGGGCATAAAAAGAGCGTCCCAAACTCGTGGCCATTGTGGTCATATTTATAGCACTCATGGAGTCTTCTTATTGACCACGAGTTGGTGGAGAGGATTGAGGGTAATGAGGTAATTTCCACCAAAGATAGGTGGGAAGGATAAGTGTTAAGGATTGAGTGGTTTTCGTGTAGACTTTTGTGTAAGTTTCTATCATGATAATTGTTTGACTCCCGTCTCATTCATGTACCGAATATATCGGTATAATATATCGTTTTCACTCCTCTTGACGTGTTGGAGACAACTACACTCTCCAAATTCCCAGAAATTCCTTCTAATTCCTGTGATTAAGCAATAAAACACACTTAGTGAAGAAATATTCATGTTATCTCAAATATGATTAATAAATTATATAGAATTGTTCTTCACAAGGGCTAAAATCCCCAAATTAAGCATTAAATTTGTGTCTTATTTGCCTCACATCACAAAGCAAGCCTCATAAACGAAGTGGTCTTGAAAGGGAAGGAGCGAACCAAAGACCATACTGACGAGAAAGCTTGACAATCATGATAAATTAGAGAAGAAAAAAGATGATTCGACTAGTATAAGACCCGGGATCGAAAGAAAGACTTGATGAAGAGGAATATGCTGAGAAAATAGAAGTCTTCCATGTCCCACAGTCCATACTCTGGATTAATTGATTTATAGGATTTGCCTTGGATCTGTGAAGCAAGAACTACCAATCATGAAAAGGAATTGTTTAATTTACTACTGGATCTCTGAAAAATGCTTTTGTGAATGCGCTAGAATCACACGTTGAATCTAGTCTTGTTGGGAATTTCCTCTGTGACTTCACCACGCACTGTCTTTGCTAGATCGCCAAGGAAAGGTTTTGGCCAACATGGACACTCTCAAGGATGTGATGGACGAGATTACGGTAAAAGCCGAGCAGTATAACAACTGCAAAGTCCAGGGCTCTTGTATTTTTTTTAATGTGATGTAATATGATTGAAAATAATTTCAAACGTCTTTATGTCAACTCAAGATTTTACTATCAATCTTGCTGTGATATTATGATACAATGATGCTATTTTTAATTCCAAACAATATTAAATTAGTTTTATTTGAATTTTTGGGGGCAGATATATGAATCGTGATACGTGAAAAATTCAGCTTTTGTTCTTGGCCCACTAGAAAATTTTGGCCACTGGAAGATGATGCGCATGTTTGATTTGAGGAATTTTTATACACACGGATAAATGAAATACATGTATAGTAAATACATGTATAGTAAATACATGTATTTGATAATCCACGTGATTTGTTTTATTAGTTGTATTTTGAAATTATGTATACTAGAATTCTTTGTTTGATTTTTTGTGCAAAATTCATGATTTTAATAGTTTAATATTTAATGTCTTATTATAATATATATCGTATAGTTTTATATTGTATAATATTATATAATATTTAATTATATTATGTTATACTATATATTATATTAATTATATTATACTATACTATTTTATTTTATATTATATATTAGATTATTTTATATTGCTTTATATTATATAAAATAATATAATAATATATTGTTTTATATTATATAAT
Organism: Luzula sylvatica; assembly: GCA_946800325.1. Lineage (NCBI taxonomy): Eukaryota > Viridiplantae > Streptophyta > Magnoliopsida > Poales > Juncaceae > Luzula > Luzula sylvatica. The sequence goes on along the minus strand of OX326960.1, from coordinate 53,705,506 downwards.
ATTATATTGTTTCATATCATATTTTATTATATTTTTAAGTTAAATTATATTATAGTTATATTATAGTATATTGTATTATTATATTATGTGATATTATGTTATATTATACTGTTTTAAAATTATATTATATTGTTTTGTATTGTTATATTATTTTGTATTATATTATATGATGTTATGTTGTTTTGTATTTTATTATATTGTTTTATATTATATTATATTATATTATATTATCACTAATTAAAAAAAAAATACTGATAGGGAACATGAGAACATGATCCAAGAAATTAACAACTTCTCTTCACCGGACGTACCTAAGTTCCGAGCCCATTTGGTGACCCATCAATTATGGGATCACAATTCATCATAAAAGGTCTTATCATCATCACTTTGACTCGAGTCTCAAGAGATACACATACAGCTGCCATCCAATGGCCCCAAATTCCTGTTTGTTAAACATATCGATCAATGCATGAAACCGAGTGGAAGGAATGCTCCTCATCTTTCTAGCACGCCACCCTCTCGCTATATAAACCCCTCCTCTTCCCTCCCTACAATTCATAGCAATCAAAACACATTATCTAGTTTTACTTCTCTCTTCAGAAAAATGGCTTGTTCATTAAACCTAGCTAAGCCCATTCTTGCACTAGCTTTCCTCTTGAACTTAACAAATGCTTCAATGGCGTTAGGGTCAAGAAAACTAGCCGAGCTTTACCAGCCAGACAATCTCCTGACCTACCACAACGGAACTGTGCTCCACGGAAACATCCCTATTTCCATCCTTTGGTACGGTTCATTCACTCCTATCCAAAAGTCAATCCTCTCTGATTTCATTCTTTCTCTCACTACAACTCAACAAGCACCAGACCCTACAGTTTCTCAATGGTGGAAAACCATCGATCAGCTTTACTTGTCCAAAACCGGAAAAAATACTGGCTCAAAAAGTACAAACATACTGCTAGCGAATCAAATTGATGACAAATACTCATTAGGCAAATCTCTTACATTAACTCAGCTCTCGCAACTCGCATCCAAAACCAATCTGAAAAAGAGCGGGATTGCGCTCATCTTTACGTCTCAAAATGTAATTGTCGAGGGGTTCTGTATGAGTCGTTGTGGTCTCCATAACTCGAAGAAAAACAATGGTTTAACTTATATCTGGGTCGGTAACTCCGCGACGCAATGTCCAGGCCAATGTGCATGGCCATTTCACCAGCCTCCTTATGGTCCTCAAACACCTGCTCTAGTATCCCCTAATGGCGATTTTGCCGTAGATGGAATGGTGATTAATCTCGCAAGTATGATTGCTGGTGCGGTGACAAATCCATATGGCAACGGATTTTATCAGGGACCAAAAGAGGCGCCACTAGAGGCGGCTACAGCTTGTCCGGGTATTTATGGAAAAGGAGCTTATCCTGGTTATGCAGGAAACCTACTTGTGGATCGTGCGAGCGGAGCGAGTTATAATGCGAATGGAGCTAATGGGAGGAAATATCTTCTTCCTGCTCTGTTTAATCCGTCGACTACGACTTGTTCAACATTGGTTTAGGGGGGGAGTAAATTTAGTTAACTAAATTAAGGTTTTGTGATTCTTTCGTACTTTTCTTGAGAATTTATAGTGTGTATAAAGTTGGATAATAGTGTGTTATATTAAAGTTGTTATGTTGTGATGTTATTGAACAATGTTAATTATAGCGAGGGCTCTTATAGTAAAATGCAGTATTATTGATAAATCTCCTGTTTTGAGTTTTTCTTAAGAGCAAACTCTGTTTTTAACTCTTGAATTTCATGTCAACTACATCTATCACTGGACTTATGTTAGGATAATAACATGAAGAGGGCATATACTGTACACACACACACCCCATTTCCCCCACCCATCCTCGATATATTAATTAACCATTAATTAATGGGTTAATTAACCGAATTAATGGTTAATTGGATCTACTTTTAATATTAAATAATGTGTAACAGTTAATTAATGGTTAATCAGTATTAATTAACTGTTAATCGGATGTACATTTGTTAATGATAATGTTAATTAATCATCAATTAATCATTAATTAATGATATCAAGGATGGACGAGGGAAATGAGGTTACGGTATAATTACCCTAACATGAATGGACTTACATTAGGAGAACTTAAAAAGGGACATCTACTTTTTCCCATTTCCCTCCATCTCCCTCCAATTAATACATTAGTTAGCATAGTAAATTAAAAATTAATGCATAATTAGTAAAAAATTAATGCATAACTAAAGTCGTTACAAATTAACAATTACTTATTCATATTTATAAACTATTAATTATATATATTAATTGTTAATTTACTGTGTTAATTAAACTGTTAATTGAAATTGGAGAAAACGTGCGGAAAATGAGAGGAGAGTAGATGGCCTCTTAGTAGGGGTGTAAACGGTTCGGATAGTGGTCATACCAGATTCATATCCATATTTTTTTCCAAATATAGATATTCGAATACGGAACAATCCAGATCCTGATATCATTCGGATATTAAACGGATACAGTTAGGATATTGTCGGATACGAATACGGATACAAATCTTTTTCGGATAATTAAAATGGATTTTTGATATGCAACATAACTATTTACTTTATCTTCGACATTCAAATAAAATTAAAATAATAACTAAATACTAAATAGTATATCATATTTTTCAAAAATAGTTGACAAAACATTGATTTACAAAAAAAACCACTCGTGAAACTAGAAAACAAAGAAATGAGAAGGAGAGGAAAAGTCTTGAGAAAGATGAAAATAATCTAGAGATTTGAAAATATCTTTAAAATAGATTTCATGTATTTTTTATAATTAAATTGGTTCATGGATTATGAGTCATGTGACTATGATTTTATATTAGATCTATGTGATCATAACAATTTAAATGCATAATAAATTATGAAAAATAGGTACCCGTTTTTTATTGTTATTCGGGTTCGGATAGTATCCGGATCCGGATCCGGATAATATTTTAAATACCGGATTCGGATCCGGATCCGAAAAACATATCGGGATAATTTTATTCTGATCCGAATATTTAGTGGGTTCCGGTTCGATTCGGTTCGGTTCGGATATTATCCACACCGTTCACACCCCTACCTCTTAGGATAACAATTAATAATATGAATATGAATTGTAGAAACAAACAGCTTGGATACATATTTGACAGGAGACTAATTGCAAAGCTTTTTGATACAACTTGCATACGAGTAATGGATTGACTCGACTTGAATGACCTGCAAATTATAATTAGTATAATTCTATATTTTTTCCTGTCTCCTGGTTGAGCCACGTCACCAGGGGCCTTTTTGTAAAAAAAAAAATTAATTTATATTTTTGTCCTTTTTATTTCGAAAAATTACACTTTGGTCCTTTTTTATTTACATTTCGGTCCTCCAAGTTTAAAAAATACATTTTGGTCCAGGGGCCTCTTTGTAAGAAAATTTTTAATTTACATATTGGTACTTTTTTATTACATTTTGGTCCTTTTTAGTTGAAAAAACTATATTTTGGTCCTTTTTATTTTTGTTTTGGTCCTTTCAAGTTTAAAATATTACATTTGGTACTTCATATTTACATCTTGATCCTCTTTTATTTACACATTTTAATTCGAAAAAAAATTTTAATTTACATTTTGATCCTTTTTAATTTACATTTTGGTCCTTTTCAATTTGAAAAATTACATTTCGGTCCATCTCAGTTTGAAAATTCCACAACACCACACAAATCGAATCACTGGCCAATACAACGCTGCCGAAAAATAAATACAGAAAAAGCACAAATCATAAAAAAAAACAAATCAACGTGCCCCGCGCAATTGCGCGAGGTTATAGCTAGTTAAAATGATTTTAATCGGAAATGACTCGCCCTGACTCATTTCCTGTTTGCCACCTCAAATCACGAGTCACGAGAAAGATATACATATCAATGCAGATTTTTTTTTGTCTGAAAGAAGAAATTTCTACATACATAGACAAGAAAATTTTGCTACTTTTAAAATAAAATAATTCTTGAAATATCAAAAATAATACTCTCGAATTGAAATATCAAAAATAATTCTTGAAATATTTGACACGAGGCTATTTTTTTTGTTTTTTCGAAGGCAATAGACGAATAATCTATTGTGATTTTTCATTGAACATAATAAAATACACAAGTCCAACTAATAACAAAAGAAGAACGAAGTTACATGTCATGGCCAGAGAGGGTAAAAGAAAATCCTATATTTTCGAAGGCAAAAATCTCAGATCTCAGGTAAAAATTGCCAGCCAAAAGGCCATCATCACAGTGGAGGATTGAGGAAGAGAGCCTTTTAGAAAGAAAAGCTGGCTATCAATTTCGAGATCTGCCAACAAGAAGGACGATGCGGCTTATTGCACCAAAAAGAGATGTCTCTCGCACGAGAGTCCAAGACTAACAAAAGCCAGTGAGGAAAAATATGCTTGTCCCTCCGAACTCATCCCAACGTCCTTGATGATGTGGCAAATTGAATTGATTAGTATTTCTAATTAACTTAATTAAATGTTTATTGACATGTTTAATTAACACGTCAACAATATGTAATATGTTAATAATAATACATGTTAATTAACGTGTCAATTCATCACTAATCGAGTCAATTAATAGTACTAATCAACATACTTAATCTTTTCTTGTCACCTCTCTTCAAAAGTGTTTTTTCACGTTTGTGGGGCTGCAGTTATATATGCAATAGAGTTGATAGCCAGCTTTTTATTATTATTATAGTGCATAAGCTGGCTATAACCCCTACTTCAAACGCACAAGAAATATTACCGGACCTTCGACATTTAATTCACGGAGGATTTCTGTCATTAACCCTGTTTAAAAAATAAATTAGAAAAATAACCCTGTTTCAAAAAATATTCCAAAACTAATCCAAACCGGATTTTAAAAACCTGGTACCGTCTGGTTTTAAAAACCCGGTAGATTAACTAGCTTAAACATCATTAATTAGTCAAGTGAAAAAAAAATATAAACCACCCGGTTATAAAATCTGGTTCAAAAACTTTAATAAATAAGTTGTTTGGTGTCCCCGGATTGTACCATCATATTTCTTATATTTTAGTTATCATATTTAATTAACATGCAAATCAAAACATATCTTATAATTAACAAATAATTAATATGTAATTAAAATTCATTTGAATTACATAATTCAAATTAATATTATTTAATCGTTTATTATGTAATTTTTTTAATTATCATGTTAATTATGTATCTTAATTAGAATATAAAAATTGTGATGGGTAATTTTTGGAGCAAATAAAATTCCCCCTTTTCATTTCCTCTGACGCAGTCATAAAAAAATGTGAAATATTTTAGATTGCACCAATATTTCCCCATCAATGTCTCCATATTATAATTAACACACATAATTATTATAATTAATTAGTATTGATTAAATTTTATGAATTTTGACAAATGTTAGTTATATATTAATTAATTATTAATTATATTAAATGAATCAGTTATATATAATGAAAAATAAATTAAATTAATAAATTTTAAATAATATTAATTTGAATTATGCAATTAATATTTTCTATATTATATTTAAATTTAGCACAAATAATTAGCATGATAATTGAAAAATTTGTAACAAAAATTAAATAATATTAATTCAAATTTAGTAATTTAAATAAATATTAACTATATATAAATTAATTATTATTTATATGATATGTATTAATAATTTTGTTAATTAAATGTATTAACTAGAATATGTAGGATATGGGGGGTAAAATTTGGGGAGAAATATTAATCATTTCCATAAAGTTTTTCACCGGGTTTTTAAAATCCGGTGATGTTGAGTTTTGTTTAATCTCCCCAGTTGATTATACTTATATCTAATTAATCCGGCGGATTTTTAAAATCAGGTGCTATCAGGATTTTAAAATTCGTTTTGGGTTAGTTTTGGAATATTTTTCGAAACCGGGTTTTTTTTCCAATTTTTTTTTTGAACATGGTTACATGCAGAAATGCTCCTTAATTCACTGATCTTTATTAACATTCATCAATATGTACATTATTTTTGCACATTTATTTTTCTATGAAAATTATGTGTCATTTAATATCTTCTCAAGCTATTGATATATTGACAATAAACAATTAATACATTGAGTGTTAAATTATACCAGAGGAACAAAAACTGATTAGGCAGAACCGTTACAAAATCTTGCCAAAAATGACACACTCGGCCAGTAATAATCAGGCCAAGAAACGACATAATTATGATATAATAATAGGAATCTAAAAGAGCCATGACACAAATCAGAGGCATGAAAAATTAAATCAGGCAAAAGGATAAAAAAAACTCACAAGCTAAGAAACAACAACGAAACGCACCAAAGGCATGGATGTTGAGATGAATACCTCACCAAAGAAAGTGTTGGTATCGATGTCGATAAACAAACCCTAGATGTTGAGATGAATACCTCACCAAAGGCATGGATGTCCGACCCGATCCCGAGAACCACGTCGTTGATCAGAAAGCACAAATCCTTATCTACGTGCAACTACGAATATAACTATTATATACATAGAACCATACCACGTGAAATTGATCACGGTGAAGGATTGATTCCGTACTTGCTGTCCATGCTCCGATTCTGGTAACACATGCGTCTCACGTCCGCACGATTTGACACCTTCTTTGAAGTTCCGATTTGTCGAATACAACCGGATTACTTCTGGTTCGTCCTTCGATCTTCCTCGAACTAGCTCCCGTTTGATCACAACGAAAAGTTTTAGTTGAAACTTCTCTACTCGTATCCACCACAAGCTTCGTCTCTCGATTACGCGCGATTCCCCTAAAATATCCGTAAACTTGCTTGAAACTTTCTCAAATCTTCAATGGTGTTTTCTTTCTTTTCCTTGTCTCACAAGAATGTTTATTAGATCTGGAATGAAATGTAGAGAGAAAGAGAGATATAACCCATGATCTTATAATGAAGGCACCATTAATAGATGATTAATGAGTATCTTAAGAAAAATTGTCAACTCAGAATATGGACTACAGTCCGTCATGACGCACCATAGTTCGTCACGACGGACGTATCACATTTTCTGAGATAGCCGTTACTTCTATGTTCTGTCATGACTGACCAACTTGTCCGTCGTGATGCAGTTCCGTCATGACGGACGAACCAGTCCGTCACGACGCTACACTCACATATTGGTGCACAGAAATACTCTTTGGTCCGTCACGATGGACCAACCAGTCCGTCATGACGGACTATGTATTTTCTGTCAATTCTGCATAATCTTATTATGCATCCAATCATTTTGATGAACGCGTAAGTTCATCTATCCTCATGTGTACAATCTACTAGTTGATATATAACTGTATTTCATTCAGAAACCATATCACAAAGACGCCAAAGCAGGGAAGGTACCCGCAACGTAAATAAGGGGAAAGCATGAGCTGTCGCGCAGAGATAGAGCCATCACAATCGTGCGTGCAAAAGCAAAAGGAACGGCGCAGATTACTAAACGCGACCAAGAAAGAGAAAGGCCGACGGGTTGAGAAAGAGGTAAGAAGAAGAAGATCGAACGACGTAATAAGCAAAAACGTGGAAGAGGAAAAACACGTCTCAATGTTCTAAATTATATCTATCTAAATATTAGATAATAAATCATAAGAAATGACAAATCATATTAATTAGGTGGTAAATCATAGATTAGATGATGAATTGAAATAATATAAAATAATTTGGTTTATTTAATATTTTATTATATTTCATTTTACACATGATAAATTATATTTATTTGAATTTTGTTTAATTATTTTATTTTGAATCTTTTTTAACAAAGTATTTTAATTTGTATTTTGCTGATTTTTGCGAAATTATTATTTTATTTTTGTTTATTTTTATGATAGTTTTATATTGTAAAAATTTCGACAAACACTAATTTATATGTGAAATAGTGAAAAAGAGTCATGTATCCGTTTAACACATGTTAAACGTTGTAGATGTGAAACGGTTCAAATGAATCACATTTTAAACGGTGACTTAGTTCAGTCGAATAATTTATTTTTCAATCTATACATTTATTAATTTAGATTTATTATGGACGATAATAAAAAATTTATTAAAAATATTAAATACATTAAGTATACGTGAAACGTGAATTCTTTTCTTTTATCCTACATAAAATGACAACAAAAAATAATAATAAGCTTGGACGATTTAAAAAAAGATTTAACTCGGATATTAATACATCAATCATTTTGTCGATTCTAAAAAAAATGTATGGCACCAACCATTACTCTTTTCCTATCACTGATATAATACAAGTCTCCCAATGATTTGTCCATTGGGACCCTTAAGTATGTCTTAAAAGTTTGGACGAGGCGTGCAACAATAATTCGAACAAAAACCATACATTATATCTTGGTTCATGACTTCATTGCTCTCTTGTCCCTTCATCTTAAGATATCATTATTCGTTTCTTTTAAGTGCATGATAAACAACCATGTCGGATCAAACACGCTTCAATTTGATCTTTGACGTCGACTAGTGATTTTATGGGGTTGGGCCCTCTGGCCAATCGGGCACTCATTAGTAATTAGTAGAGGTGGTAATCGGACGGGTCGGGTCGGATTCGGATCGGGTCGGGTCGGGTTCGGATCGTTTCGGATCGCGGGTCATCGGGTCGTTCGGGTCGTTCGGGTCGCGGGTCGTTCGGGTTTCGGGTCGTTCGGGTTCGGGTCGTTCGGTTTCGGATCGTTCGGTTCCGGGTCGTTTCGGTTTTCGAGTCGTTCGGGTTCGGGTCGTTTTGGTTTTCGGGTCATTCGGGTCTTGACTATTTTGATTTTCGGGTAATTTAGATTTCACAAAATTTGATTTTGAATCATTCGATTTTCCAAAAATTTAATTTTCGGATAATTTCTGATTTATTTTATTAATTCCGAGATATTTTAGCAATATTTTATTGATTTTAACAATAATATTATAATTTTCGGGTCATTCGGGTCGTGAGTTTTGGGTCATTCGGGTTTCGAGTTTGTTCGGATTTCGGGTCGTTCTGGTTTCGGGTCATTCGGTTTCGGGTCGATTTCGGGTTCGGGTCATTCGGTTTCGGGTCGATTTCGGATTCGGGTCGTTGACTTTACAATATTTTCGGGTCGGGTCGGGTCGGGTCGGGTCATTTTTTCGGGTTGGGTCGGATTTTGCCAACTCTAGTAATTAGAACTGACAAAATGTGATCGATCCGAAAAAATGATCCGACCCGTTCGAGTTCGAATTCAAACCTAATCCGAATCGAAAAATATTGAAAACTCAACAATCCAAAATTGAAACTAAACCAAAACTGAATGATCCGAACCCGAAATGGAACCAAAACCGAATGATCCGAAACCGAAATCGAATGACCCGAATCCAAAATCGACCCGAAACTGAATGGCCCGAATTGACAAAGATCCGAAACCGAATGACCCGAATTGAGAACGACTCGAAATTCGAACTAACCCGAAATTCGAATATCCGAAACTCACGATCTGAATGACTCGAAACTCACAAACCGAGTGATCCAAAATCCCGAATGACTCAAAAACTAATAGAGAGAGGAATCTAATAGAGAGAAATTATGAAATTATCATTCCAAATCGTAATAATGCCACCTCTAGAACCGGTGGAGCCTTTATATGCAAAATTATAGAGAGAGGGAGGACAAAATGAGCGTATGTAAAAAAATAGAGGGAGCTACAAGCTTAGATTCTTGTACACACACAATATTACATTTGGAAGAGAAGATAGAGTCTTTGACAATGCCGCACTTGTCTTTATTACCAAATCCACGAACATTCCAACACAAAATTACAATAGTAGTATATAATCACAAGATACAAGTTTCTACTTCCTACTTTGGAATAGAAAAGTACTTTGCGCTATGAATCATCTTATTCATAGTCATCTAGCCCATCCTCATCATAATCAACCATATCACCGTATTGGTCATCTTCATCATCCCCTCATTGTCTACAATTTGTACAGTTTTTTCATTATTAGTACTAGGTGGTACCTACGCTCCGTTTCGGCGTATTTTTATTTTTTATTTTTTTAAATAATTTTAGAAACATTATTTTTGTTGCCGTTGATTTTGTTGACAGTTCCTTTTTATTTCTTATTTAAATATACCGTTTAAAAGTACATTATATTTTTTACTACAATCTAATTTTTTTAAATAGAATATATTTTTTAAATATAATGTGTTGTTTTACTAATTTTCTAAGATATATCTTTTAAATGAATCGCGCGTGCGTGTGTGTGTGTGTGTGTGTGTGTGGGTGGTGGGGGGAGTACAAAACACAAAACATGTTTGGTTTGTAAGTTATGACATAAATACATTTTATTTGCATTGGTATATACATTTTTAGACGTACGATTTACCTTTAGATGTTTGATTATATTTTTATATTTTTTTAATTTAATTTTTTTATGTTTTTTCTTTATAACATAGTACTATATTTGCTCTTCCAAAATTTTATGGACAAATATATGTATATTATGCTGTGCTAAGCATATCCTAATGATACTGGTCCACATATATTTTATTTCTTCAAAGGAATTTTAATATTTGTATATGTAATGAGTTGTTTTGTTATGAGTAAAATATGACTCAAAACACGAAAACACATTTGAGATGTTGCAGAAAATCAAAATCAAGATTATTGGGGCAGCCCAGAATCCAAATCACATGAACATCACGGAAATTATCTTTTAAATGAATCGCGCGCGTGTGTGTGTGTGTGTGTGTGTGTGTGGGTGGTGGGGGGAGTACAAAACACAAAACATGTTTGGTTTGTAAGTTATGACATAAATACATTTTATTTGCATTGGTATATACATTTTTAGACGTACGATTTACCTTTAGATGTTTGATTATATTTTTATATTTTTTTAATTTAATTTTTTTATGTTTTTTCTTTATAACATAGTACTATATTTGCTCTTCCAAAATTTTATGGACAAATATATGTATATTATGCTGTGCTAAGCATATCCTAATGATACTGGTCCACATATATTTTATTTCTTCAAAGGAATTTTAATATTTGTATATGTAATGAGTTGTTTTGTTATGAGTAAAATATGACTCAAAACACGAAAACACATTTGAGATGTTGCAGAAAATCAAAATCAAGATTATTGGGGCAGCCCAGAATCCAAATCACATGAACATCACGGAAATGAGTTGCTTTTTATCTTTAGTCCTAACCTATTTTATTTGCACATAGGTTCACTCTTTATTTACCTACACAATCTTAACTGAGTTAAGTTGTGTATTGATGGGGACTGTTGGGCCACCTGAAGTCATTGGTTGTGTTCATACAATAAATTGAATCAGTAATGGGTTATTTCTACAAATAAGTCAAAAATAACTCGTTACACTATTTCACAAAACAAATATTACATATAGACTGTTGGGCCTCGTGAAGTCATTGGTTGTGTTCATACAATAAATTGAATCAGTAATGGGTTTACAAATAAGTCAAAAATGACTGGTTACACGATTAGGCAAAACAAATATTACATATAATTAGAAAAATAACAGGTGTCATCTTGTAGATCATTTGGAATTTTTTAATAACTATAGTATAATAGTATAAGTATAATATAATAATAGTATTTAACAATCTCCTTATTTTGAACTCATATGTATGTAATAGGCAAATTTTCACATCTAACCAACTTAACAAATTTTATACACGAAATAATCAAGTTTTCAAAATAATTCTCAAAATGTCTTTTGCGAGGTTACATACAGCGCCTGGCGAAGAACCATAGCTCGCCTTTCTTTAATTCTGTTTGTTAGTGTTCTGAGAAGTAATTATGTTATAAAATGAATAAATGAAAAGAGGCGAAGAACCATACTACGCTTCGCGAATAACCATAGCACGCCTGGCGAGTAACCAAAGCTCGCCTCATATTTCATGTTATTTCCATATTATTTTAATTAAATTGTTGTTATGATGTTAATTGTGGTTATGTTAATTATTGTTAAAGAATTATTGAACAGGATATTTTATGTGAGTAGTTGAATAAAAAAATATGATTTATACTATATTTCTTGTAAAGATAAAGATGAATAAATTTTGAAAATTATAGGTGTCAGAATTCATTGAATACATAGTAGAGAATCAAATTTATTTTCTTAAAAACAATGTTTGACAAGACATTACACTACCATAAAAACCAAAAACGAATATACAATTTGTAATGATAAAAAATGAATAATTTCGTGTAATTGACACAAAAATTACTGAATTAATTGAATGTTATAGGTGTCAGAATTCATTAAATAGATATAGAAGGGAATCAATTTTTTTTCTGAAAAGCAAAATTTGACAAGAGCTTACACTGTGGTAATTAAAGCAAAATTCTGAAAAACAAAATTTAAAGTAAAAGTTATAAGATTCCTGAAATTATACATATGGTTCAGGGTTTATGGTACATATGGTACATGTGGTAATTAAGTAAAAATTTTAGTGCTATTAAAAGAGTTGCAAAATTGTTCATTTTCTCCATATTCTTCTTCTTCTTCTTCTTCTTCTTCTTCTTTTCATGGCTTCCAAATATATAACCGACCACATGACAAATCGTTATTTGTTTCGTAATACGATAGCCGGAAATAAATATCAGGCCTTCCTCGGTTGCCCGGTACTATATTGTTTTCATTTCGTTCCACCAAGTCGTCCAAACCTCAACACCAATTTTATCACCGCGGAATTGGAAAATTGTTTATTTCATTGGAATCTTAATTTCCTAGTGAATTTCAAATATGTTTATTATGATACTGTTGTGCGGTTATTTTATGCCAATGGTTACATAGATGGTCGTGGAAATTATAAGTCCTGCCTATTTGGGAAAGAAATTATTGTTTCTGAAAGTCTTATACGTGATTTATTTGAATTAGGGGATTTCGGATTAGATGAATATGTTGGTGTGGATGAGGGTATGGTTCGGGGTGCTTACGTTCTATTGCCCCGTCCTTTTGTACTAATGGTAGATCAAGCAAAGATTATAAAGCATGTCACGAAAAGTTGGAAATTCACCCATCCCACTTTGTTTTATCCTAGTCTTAGGGGTATGTTTGATATTATTGATCGCATCGTGGTTCCACAAAAGCTTAACAAGATTAACTTTATGAATGCTTATTATCTACGACACATATGGCATTTAGAGAAAAAAAATCAACATCCCGTATGTCATTATCCAACACATGAATAGCGTTGATAGTCACAGGTTGTATTTTCCATATGAAAATATGATCACCAAAATATGCATTCATTTCGGGATAGAAATTCCATACGAAGAAATGTGTATGCCATGTAAAAGAAGTCAAAACATTCTTAGTCCAAATGGATTGAGAAAGTATGGACTACACCCTCACGTGAATGGTTGGTATATTCGAGATCCTTCCCCCATTGTATATCCTTCCTCGTTTGGATGAGAATGACAATGAGATACCGGGCACTGAAGCAATAAATTTCGTATCCCCAAATTTCTCTACAAGATCGTGAAGTTAGTCACAAGAATTAGTTCAAATTAGTTGTATCCTTGAAATTATTTGCAGTTTTTTAGTCAAATTAGTTGTATCCTTAAACTTATTTCCAGTTTTTTAGTCAAATTAGTTGTATCCTTCAAATTATGTAATAGTGTAGTAATGTATTTCGTATTTACAATTTCATGTAATTTTTTAATAGTGAAATTAGTCGTATTCTTCAATTTCATGTAATTTTGTTTTTGTAGTTTGTATCAGTAGTTTCGTCACAACTATCTAAATATCATCACAATATCATCACAATATTACTATAAAACAAAGAATCAAAGCATCACAATCATCTAAATGTCATCTCTCGGTGCATTTTGTGTGGGATCGAAATAGTCGGGATGACCGCCATACGAAGTACTGGCACCACCATACGGAGTACCGCCACCACCATACGGAGTCCCACCATACTCATTCTGAAAGGTGTTGTTCATGAAGTCCATGAAACCCACCGCCAGTCGTGCCATAATTCGGTCGCGAAGTGGAAACGTAGTCTGTGAATGGTGGTTGACGTGGAGGATCCATTGTTGGTGGAGCCGGTACGTCATGAATGTGAGAACAGTTCAACGATAATTCATCAAGCAAAACCGTCATTCTACCACCCATCTGGTCCAAGATCATGCGAGATGGACAAGAAGGGCTACAAGACACGGATTGGCCCGCACGACGAATATCTAGCTGTATCTCGTGGACCTGTAATTATGAATGCAAATATTATATAATAAAAATACTTTACTTTGATTTAATTTAATTACAATAAAATTAATAAATGATGACATACCATGAATCGCATAAGTGGACCACTAGGTCGGAAGCCCACATCAGGACGACTTATGTTGTTGATGATCCAGCGTCTCGTAATTCGCCAAAACCACCTCATATAATCCTGAAAACATACATGCGATTAGGGAATTAAAGATTAATAAAATATCATCCAAATTATTATGTTTTTGTACAGTTCTAGTGAACGCGCCGTTCAATACGGTATCGTCCTCCCGAACAACATATGTTTCCCGCTGCTCCCAAATAGCCAAGTAACGTTGGATTTGTGCGTTCTTCAATTTTCCACGAGGCGCCATAATCAGGTTTGTAGGGATGTGTTGGCGATAACCAAACTGGAGCATAACCATGTCTGGTAGGTGCATCTCCGCCGTACTAGCGCAAATCAACGGGACTTTTGCCATCCAAATCTCAGAACCAACAAAACATCCTGGCGGTAGATTCGTCGTAAGCTCATCCGTATAAGGACTCCAAGTAATCTGAACAGTAAAATTGTAATTAATAAATTTTTAAGGAAAATTTAAAATAAAATAAATTTCTTACTTGTTCGGATTGTAGTTTGTCGAACTGATCAGAATAATACAGTACTGTACTTCCCCTATTATTCTCTGTGTACGCGTGCCCACCAACATAGTAGTTTATAAGTGGCAACTAAATAATAGAACCCGGCGTAGTCATGATGGGCCGTCCAATGGCTAAATGAAACCAAGCCCAAATCTACCAAAATTTGAAAATTATTAACATAATAAAAAATTTCCAAAAAACTTGAATAAATGATAAATTACCCGAAGAAGCGAGAACCAACCCGATGCCGTAGTTTGCCCAATCTAGCATGCATTTCCTAAAGACTTGTACATATGACAGAGGATAGCGGCACCCCAGGCATAACTCCCGCATTTCTCGAAATCCTCCAAGAAATATATGTAGTTAGGACTCAATCTCCCTTTCATGGGATTGCCCAAACTAAGAAGTACAAAATGTAAGCCCGCGTAATTTGACCCCACGTCTCCTCCGTGGGATCATCCGGTACTCTATGAAAAGTCCTACTCAATCAAGGTAATGTAAGACGGTTATCTCTCGGGCACGCCCCAAGTAACCGGGTCATCTCGGCTCCTACGTCATCATCCCTGCTCCCGGGCCTAAACAAGGGAACACCGTCAACTGCGAAACCGGTCAATAAAGAAACATCGCGCAGTGTCATGGTCATCTCTCCATGAGGCATGTGAAAGGTGTTCGTCTCTGGCCGCTACCAATGAATCAATGCAGTGAGTAAGCTTTGGTTCAACTGCACGTAAGCCCCCCTAGTCGGGAGATAAAAGCCCGCTCGCCTCAGTCGGACCTCCATCTCAGGAGTCATCATCGTCCAGTGACTCCAATCACGACCACTCTGATGGATCGTCATCGTAGGCTTGTCCACCTCGTTCGACACATGGTTTATTTGATCTGTCAGAACGGAAGGATCAATGGGCCCTGGATTTTCCATCTGTCAAAATTTCAAAGCATAAATAATTAGATGATTAACAAAATTTCAAATATAAAAATAATTTCAAAACATAAGTATCGAAAACAACAAACGATGATTAACAAAAATGGATTACGTGATTCGTTATTTAAAAAAAGCACATAGTTTAATACATAATGAAGTACTGAATTCAATACATAATTAAGTACATAATACCTAAATAAAAATTCATAATAAAGTACGTAATGAAATTACATAACATATTGCAGTACTAATCGCGATGTTCTTGAGAAATACGGTGCGGGACACATAGTTGAACATGTCGAATGCAATATCGCATCTCGTGTCCTTGCTCACTCGGAAGAATTTGGTCGATTACCGCTCGATGACCTGACCATCTATCCGTAACTATACAAATTGGTAAACCGTTTGTAATGTAATCTTTTACCCGAACCAAAAACCATTGCCAAGAAGAACTATTCTCGTTCTCGACAATTGCAAATGCTACAGGAAATATCCCTCTATTTGCATCCCTTCAAGTAGCTATTAAAAGAGTACCTAAATACGTCCTGTGCAAATTTGTACCATCGACACTCAAAACCGGACGACAATGTTAAAAACATTTAATTGAGGCCCCCAATGCGCAAAACACCCGTTTGAAATGTAAGTTACCCCGACGGCCGTCACCGTAATTGAAATCGACAACGGTACTGGGATCTCTCATTTGTAACATCTTCATATACGATGGAAAATCGGCATAAGAATCCTCCCATTTCCCGTAAATTAAAGCCATCGCATTTGACCGTGCTTTCCATGCAGTCTTATAACTAATTTCGATATGATATTCCCTAAAAACCAATTCTTTAATGTTATTAGGATCAAGAGTTATATCTTGGCGTAATTTGGGAAGGATCATCGAACAAATGTGTTCGGCATTCAATTGGACATTGTGAGACGCAACTCCAGAATTAACACACGTATGTCCTCCTTTGAATTTAGTAATTTTCCATGAGATTCCACTTTTGGGCACAATTGCACGCAATCTCCACTCACATTCTTCTTGAACACAACGAATTTGATATTCACTCGTATTACTTTTCTGTACCCGAAACTCGACAAAATTCTTAATCGACCAATCTCTCAATTCGTTTTGCATTTCTTTCTTCGTTGCAAACAATAGCCCGTGCCAAGATTTATCGGATGACAAATCATTTCTTTCATCATTGTCGTCATCTCCTTCTTCACATACCATTAAATCCACCCATTCGTCATCTTCAAAAATTTCGGTGATATCCTTCGTCATATTCATTCCATTTGTCCACTCTCCACCTTGACTAGATTCATGAATCACGTAATCGATATCAATTTCTGGAACACTACTTTCACTACTACCGTCGTCTTCCTCCATTTCTTCTTCTTCTTCTTCCTCTTCCATATCTTCCTCTAATTGTACGTGACTCTCGTTTGCAACGGGTTCCGAGGACCCAGCAAATTGTTGGGATGACCCGGGACGACCCGAATAATATGCGGAATCGTATCTAGAATCAGACGAATGACCGGGACAATTATAACCAAAAGCAGTAACATTATGATAAGGATTATATTTAGCTCTTTGTTCCACAAACAATTGGTTATAACCTCCGGTAATAATTGCCATCATCATGCTTAAAGTTGAATCACCATTAATTTCAACAATATCTCAAACCCCTGATTGAAATGACCAATTCGTTTTCAGTATTATATCATACATTTATGTATTTATTCTAGTGCAATTACGAACCAAATTTATCAAATCCATAAAATTACTTCCATTTCGTTAACGTACTTCTAGTTGCCATCATCATGCTTAAACTTGAATCACCATTAATTTCAACAATATCCCAAACCCCTGATTGAAATGGCCAATTCGTTTTCAGTGTTATATCATACATTTCTGTATTTATTCTAGTGAAATTACGAACCAAATTTATCAAATCCGTAAAATTACTTCCATTTCGTAAAATTACTAACGTACTTCTACCTCCTTCATAACAGGGTATATTTCCGTCCCTAATAATATTACCAATGCAAAATGACGCCCCTTCCATGCTTGCACTACAGGTTGTTCTTGTGTAAAAAAAAAATTCAATTCTTAATTTTTCAAATTGTTTTTTCAACAATTTTTTTTTGTTATTCAAACCCTAACTTAAATTTTTTTTTGCAATTTAAACCCTAACTTCATTCCTGTTCTAACCCTAACTTTGAGCATTTACGTCATTTCAAACCCTAACTTTGCAATTTAAACCCTAACTTATTTGTAAATCAAACCCTAATTTAAATGATTTTTTGCATTTTAAACCCTAACTACATTCCTACTATAACCCTAACTTTGAGCATTTTCATAATTTTAAACCCTAACTTTGCAATTTAATCCCTAACTTTTTGTAAATCAAACCCTAATACAAATCTCTAGCACAAATCCTAACACAAACTATTTTTAACTTATAGCACAAATATAACTAAAATATATTAAATATAAAAAAAATGTACCTTGTAGTGAACAAACTTCAAATCTAGTCCGAATCTTTAGCACAAACTTCAAATCTCTAGCACAAACTTCAAATCTTTCGTTTCAAACCAAAAATCAACATATTAAAATTTGTCTAAGTTCAAATATTAAATATAAATAAGGAAAAATAACAATACATACCGTAAGGAAAAATAACTTCACGAAACTTGGTTCAAGAAGAAGAAAAACGAGCAGGAAGGCTAATAGGCTCAGATTGAAGAAAAAAGAAGAGAGAAGAGGGAAGAAAGGAGAAGAGAGAAAGGAACCGAGGAGAAGAAAGAAAGAAGAAGAAAGAAGAAGAAAGAAAACGAAAGAAGAAGAAAAAGGCGTCATGGACTGCTGTGAAGAGGCACTGTTCCATTCTTCGCCTGGCGCTATTTCAAACTTCGCCTCTTACACGTGGCAGCTTCTGGTGGAGAGGTGCTGCTGGGCACTGTTTCATACTTCGCCAGGCGCTGTTTCAATCCACGCCCCACTTTAATTACGTTTTAACCACCCCAGGCCACTAATTAAGAAAAGGCGCAGAACCATACTCCGCCCTTTACAAATAGGCGCTGTATGGAACCTCGCAAAAAAACATTTTGAGAATTATTTTGAAAACTTAGTTATTTCGTGTATAAAGTTTGTTAAGTTGGTTAGATGTAAAAATTTGCCTATGTAATATCCTCATGCCACATCATCACAATTATTTCAACCATTAGATTATGATATGTGGCAATATATGAATCATGGATTAACTTTTGATTTTGTGTGATTATGTTTTATTTGTAGACATTTATGTGTCCCTTATTTTACACATAGTTTTAAGCAATTTTAGAAAACCACATCACCTTACGTTGATGATGTGTCAATATATTATTCGTTAGGTTCATGTTGGCCAAGTTGTATTTATTTTTTAATTTTTTCACAATATGTTACATGATCAATTGTGAATACAAATAGAATGTGAAGAGTTTAAATATCTAACATTAATAAATTAATATATAATATCATAAAACATACATCAAATAATGTTAGTATTTTTCATAATATTGTTAGTATACATCAAATATTGAGTTCCATATTATCATATATTCAATATTTTTCTCTAACTTAAAATTATGAAAATAATTATGTAAAAAAATATATAAAAATAAGTGTAGTTACATTAATGACTTGTAAGCCTAATTATTATTATTTTTAAAACTATAATTGAAGCAAGTTGCACATACTACTAAGTATGTTATAGTTGTACTTTTACTTAAAAAAATTTCATGTTAATCATTAAAAAAAAAATGAAAGATATTTATTTACTAAACACATATAATTTCTTTGACTTATATAATATTTTTCAATAATAAACATGAAACATAAAATTTATCAGACACAAATAATTTTTTTTGAACTTTTAAATATTATTATTCTTATTTATAGATATGAAAATTTAACATATCATATGATTTTGTTTTTTATTTATGTCCACGCATGTTTTTTAATTATCTGATAGTAACATTTATTTATTTTATATGTGTTGTATTAAAATACTAAACAAATATTTCGCATTGTGTCAGATTCAAAAATTGTATAATAATTTTGCCATTATCAAACTTTCTTAATCAATATGATTTTTATTTTCACAAAGTCTTATGTTTGATCCCGAAAAATCATAACTGTATATGATGTGTATGACAAAACAAATGAAACAAAACCGTCGCGAAACACGGGTAATCTCTTAGTAATAGTATAATTAGTACAATCAGTTGTATTAGTTTGAATATTATTGACCTCTGCCTTCCTAGGCATCTCTTTCAGGCAATGTTGTAAAATACGGAAAACGGTACGGGACGGCCGGGGACCGTAAAACGATCACCGAAATCGATAATAATTTAATTAAAATTTGTAGATGAAACCAAAAAAATATATAATAATTTAATTTTTTTAATAGTAAAAAAATAACATAAACAACATCCAACATAAAACATAACATCAAAACGATTGTCTAACATAAACGTAACATCAAAACGAATGTCCAACAAAACGTAACATCAAAATATAAACTCAAATCCAAACATAAACTAAATTGTAAAATCATTAACATCATTCGGGACAACCGTAAGTAAAAAAAATGGTATTTTATTGGGCTGAAAAAAAAAATGGGCTGAAAAACGATAAATAATCAAAATTTCAATTTTTTTTTGTTGTGAAAAACGGCCATTTTTCGAACCGTAAAACGTTTTTTCCCAAAAAAAAACGGTCAAAAACGGTAAAAAAACGTTTGACCGTTTTTTCAAACCGTCTTGTAAAAAACGGAACATTTTTCCACCGAAATATCATTTTTCCATCGTTTTTCATCGTTTTTTACAACTGTGCTTTGAGGCCACATTCCTGGATTTTAGCTATATATTCTCCAGCGATTGGTTGTGGGATTATCTAGTTCTGCATTTAGGGCTTGTAATAAATCCTCTTTTTTTCTTGTGGTCAGTCGTATTATTAATTCTTTTTCTTTGTATTCTTACTACTGGACGAGCTACAGTATCATCTAGGAATTTGGATGGTTTAGTGGATCTAACAGATCTCTGAAGTGTGTTTTTTGGGCTATAGTTATGTATTTTATAAACACCTTATTTGGGTAAAATTTTCATGGGTGGTGCAGGCCTTATTTAATACCTTATTTGGGCTGTAGTTATATTTTAGTTCAATTTTTTTTTTAGAATGTATTTATAATTTATTTATGTGCTTTGGTATATTTTTGTGATTTTTAAGATTTTTTGTAATTTTTATGATTTTTTTATTCAAAATGATATTCGAGCTGGTTCGAGATTTTTTCGAGTCGAGCTCGAGGTGATATTTGTAATTCGAATCTTGGTTTCGAGTCGAGCTGGTTCGAACCAGACTCGATCCGAGCTCGAGCTGACGTGTTTTCGGCTCGGCTCGGCTCGTTTCGTTGCCAGCGCTAGCTAATGATGATTGAAAAAAAATGGGAAAATATGTTTGGCCCCTCAAACTCAAAAAAGAAGTCTTGATGAGGTGGCAAAAGTGGGTTAAATGGATTGATTAGTTTTTTTAATTGACTCAATTAAATATTAATTGACACGTAAATAATTTATAATATGTTAATATTAGTACATGTTAATTGACGTGTAAATTCAATTAAACGGTCAATTAAATCGCTAATCGAATCAATTAATAATATTAATCAATTCATTTAATCTTTTGCCATCTCATGAAGGATCCTATTTTGAATTTGAGGGCTGAATATATAATCCCAAAAAAAATCCAAAATTGTGTTACCCACAAATAGAAAGCTTGCATTACATGCAAACTGTAACAGCCCTAAAATAGCTGTACAAAGTTCAAAGACTACCAAATTAACAGGACTCTTGTATTTTAGAAAGTTGTTACCACGTCTTAAATATCTTAATACATTTTTATGTTTTCTTTTTTTGCAACTTCATCTTATTTTTATCATATCTGTGTGCAATAGAATAGATAATATATATTTAGAAAAAGTGTGAAATAAAAAAACATTTTTGCTTAGTCTTAATTGACCAAAACCAAATTACATTGAATCCGATCGCCTGCAATGGAGGCTGGTATTCGACAGGCCAAAAACGTGGATAGGAGAAACATAAACACCCTTAATTTTCCACGCTTAATTAAGCCGAAGAAGCAGTTTTCAGTTTTTACAGAACCATCCATTCAAACTAGTTATCTGTAGAAAGAATTAAAAAATGGCCGACCGTTTGGACCATATAGACGTGTATGCCACTGTTTTCTTATCTTCCTTTCATCTCTAATTAAATACATAATAACCCTATATATGAATCCATTTCCTGCCAATTCAATCTTCTGACCATCAAAGAACTCACAAATCATTCCAAAATGGCTACTTACTCCTCTTTATGCCTCTTCACATTCCTCCTCCTCATCCCTCTTCTCTCCGCCTCGATAACCAAGCCACGAGAACTATTCCTCGTGCCACCTACCCCGTTGATTCTCAGTTACCACAACGGGTCTCTTCTCACCGGCAACTACTCAATCAACATTGTCTGGTACGGCAACTTCACCGCATCACAACGTGCCATAGTCACTGACTTCATCAAATCATTCTCTGCTGAAATCCCAGCCCCTTCTGTGGCCTCATGGTGGAAGACCACCTCTTATTACAAAGGTGGTGGATCAAACATCACCCTCGGTCGTCAATACTACGACACAAATCTCTCTCTTGGCAAGTCCCTCAATTTGACTAGCCTTTCTCAAATCGCAAATGTTAGTGGCCCGCACAAACATGCTATTACTGCTATCTTAACCGCCGCAGACATACTGGTCGAGGGTTTCTGCATGTCGGCATGTGGGGTGCACAAATGGACCAAGACTGGTAAGAACAACGGGACAAAGTACACCTATCTCTGGGCTGGCAATCCTGCGACCCAGTGCCCAGGTGGATGTGCATGGCCTTTCGCTAAACCAATTTCTGGGCCTCAGACCGACCCGTTGATTGCACCAAATGGGGATGTCGGCTTAGATGGTATAATCATTCGTCTTGCGACTTTGTTAGCTGGTACAGTTACGAACCCGTATAGTGATGGATATTACCTAGGCAATCAAAATGAGCCGCTTGAGGCTGTGACTGCATGTCCAGGTACATTCGGTAACGGGTCTTTCGCGGGTTACCCTGGCACACTACTGAAAGACTCAACAACTGGTGCGAGTTATAATGCGGTGGGGTTGGCGGGAAGAAAGTATCTCATCCCTGGCATGTGGGACCCCAGAACTTCCAAGTGTACCCCCCTCGTGTAGAGGTGGCGAGTGGTGATATAGATGAATATTACTGCAGTCTGGCCGCCCCCTTTTGTGTTTTATATATGAGCGTTTTTCATTCTTTTATTTTTGTGCAAGTTTTTGCATACTTTTTTGTGTTAAAAAAAAGATTTGGAGATACATACCTACATAAAATGAGCAGTAGTAAATGATATATTAAGGTCATAAAAGGCTGATGTTTGCCAGCCTCTTACATATTTATTTGAAAATTTGATGATATTTTGTTTGGTGTTTATATATTGATTTGTCTTGTGGTGTTTTTGAATAATCAGATTTTCATGATAAATCTGTCTTTATAATCAGATTTTCACATGACCGGACTTAATTGGTAATTGTTAATGATTCATCAAAAAAAAAATTGGTAATTGTTAATGTCACTTAATCTCCTTATTTCCAATTTTTTTCTTCCTATCAAACTATTTTGTTTTGTGAAAGGTTGGCGGAATGCCAAATCTAGGATGTATATTAATACGAAAGATATGTACAAATGAAAAGAGAAATACATTGTGCAAATTTTATAGACCGCAATAGTAATGTGTAGTTATAACTCTAGTTTTGGAACTTCGCCCATGTGGCCGCCAACTCACTAGCCTTCCCCGTTATGATTGTTGGTGTTGTTGTGGTATTCCGAAAGATGCGGCAGTTGCGCTCTTTCCAGATTTTCCATGATATCGCTAGACATACGGTTTGCCATCTTTTTGTCATCCTTTGTTTTGTTGTGTAGTTGAGAAGCCCAAGCTTCCTCGAAAGTTAGTGGTTCCATTGACGACCAATCCGCCCCTAGCAACGGGTTCACTAACCGCCATGTATTTTGTGGGTAAGAGCAACCTAGGAGAAGGTGGTCCCGAGTTTCTTGGTATAGTTGACAAAGCACACATATCGTTGTGTTGTACCAACCTTTCTTTAAAAGTACATCGGTCATATTCAACCAGTTTTGGAAAACTCTTTCACGGCATATTGTGAAAATCTAGTGAGTTTTACTTGTGAAACTCTTTCACGATTTTGGACCAACCGGTTTGGGCCCCTAGCAACTTTTTTTTGCCGTTTACAAAACGACCAATTGTGAAACTCTTTCACGGTCACTCATAAATACTCTCAATCATCACATGATTGATCTCTAGTGAGTTTTACTTGTGATTTTAATCGAAAACCTAATTTCAAAATATCAAAATTCATGCAAAAATGTTCATAACACTTCTACGTGTTCGATTCGAAGTTCGAATTGACAACGATTGCTCTGGTACCACTGATGGAAATCGAAACATCGCGTCCCGCGCAGCGGAATGATGGACATGGCCCTTTCCCATCCCACGAGATCTCATCATCGACTCGGGCGTACGAATATGAAAGAATATACAACCCATACCATGATGAAGTGTAGGGTTGAAGCGTTTCTTCTGTCGTGCTTTCCACTCCCGCTATCTCTTGTGGGTCTCACGCCCACACGACTAGACACCATCAAACACTTGCTCCGACTATTTGTCGTGTGTCCCACGCCCACATGACTCACCACCGTCAAATACTAGTTCTTACTCGGATCACAAACGAGAATCACAAGCGTGATTCATATACCCTTATCAACTTTGAGTTGTGGTCTATCGGTTACACACGTATCTCGCTAGTCGATCCGTGTATAAACTTGCTTATTCTCGTACGATTATCTCTAATGGAAAAAAATACTTTTACCCCTTTTCTCTCTTTCTTGTTCATACTTGTTAAGAGTGTTTTCAACATATTATAATGATTGGATTAGACTTAGATTACTTGGAGAGAGAAATAAACATCATATATATATTACATATGATAAGGATAGGCCAAGGAGTGCAAACAATTTGCTGAATCCGGACTACTTCCGTTCGAACGGATAGAACCTTCCGTTCGAACAGAATAGTCGTTGACTCCTGCGTACAATCTCATTGTACGTAAGTTAGCAAACATGTATCATTCGGTTCGAACGAATGAATCATTCCGTTCGAACGAAACAATCTCTGGATCTTGTGTACAATCTTATTGTACACTCAATCTTTTTCACAAACACGTACATTCGATTATTCTTATATGTACATTTTCTCGTGGATCAAAAACTGTAATTTCTTTAGTAAATATGGTCAAATAATTATTTATTGAATTGGTATAATTAAAATGATCTTTTCATAATTAATTCGAAATTAATTAATGGCTAGTTTTTTCGAAATATCAATTCTACAAGAAATAATATAATTTTAAAATATTTTATTCACTTTCTAGGTATAATTTTTTGATTTTCGTCACACTTTTTAAATATCCTACGCTCATAGTTTTTATATAAAAGTGGATATTTGGAAACTCTTTCTCTCGCTCGCTCGCTTTCTTTGTTGTGACCTACCCCACCTCTCTTTCATCTCCTTCCCGCCAATCTGAAGAACACGGCTAGATGAAGAAATCGGCTCAATCCGACGAGTTAATCGGCAACCCTAGCCACGTTGTAGCTTCAAGAAAGAGAAAAGATGCGATTTCCCTCTTTTACCTTCTCATTTTTTCTCTATTTTACTTCTTTTATTTCTTGCTTTACTGTTGTACTGTCTTTTTGACAAAATTTAGAAAGGGTTTCTTGCAAATTATACTCGAAATCAACTTTTTTCAAGTTTAATATCAGTTTCAGTTTTTTGTTTGCAAATTCCAATTCAATTTGGGTATTTTTGTGAATTTCAGTTAGTTTTTCAAATTTTCAACTTCAATTTGGGTTGTTTTATGCAATTCTGTCTTGCTTTATTCCAATTATGTTTTTGCAATTATGTTTTGTTTGGCTTTACTCGCATTTTGTACTGTGTCGCATGAGTATAAAAATTGCTTTATTCAATTTCAAGGTTAATTAGAAATTTATTTATTCGCATGAGTATAAAAATTGCAATTATGTTTTGTTTGGCTTTACTCACATTACTGTTTGGCTTTACTGATGCGCTTTACTTCAATTCTTTACTCCAATTCTTTACTGATGTGCTTTATTTCAATTTCAATTTGCTCTCTGCAGAGAAAGATAAGAGATGTCGCACGAGCTGAATGGACCGAAGTGCAAAGGGCATACTTGGTGTCCTTGTGAAGGCTTTTGAAGAGTTAGATGGATTTACATTTGATGATTTCGACACGGCGACAATGCTTTTCTCAGGGAGTGCCGAGTTTTCGGAGGCTTTTCTCACATTTGATCCCGTCAAAAGAGCACTATGAATTAGAAAGAGAATTGACAATAATTAATATTAGAACTATTCGACTTATATTTTGGAAATAGATAGTTCAACTATGTGTATTTTGAAGTAATTATGTTATGTTTATTTTGGGATTATAACAAACTTATGTTACGTTTATTTTGGTCTTAGAAATATGTTTATTATTTTTTTTTGAAAGAAACGCAAGCGCGATACGCGCTCGTTCCGATCATTTTTATAAATAAACAAAAAAGTACAACATCCAATAATTACAATGTCGGTAACCAATTAAAATGCTACATTATAGTGCGGACAATTACTAATAATATGTTTATTATTGAAGTCGTTATGTTATGTTTGGTTATTTGGATGAGTTTTCTGAAATTATTTTAATATATATTAACATGTATTTTGGATATAACAAGTATTGATTTATGGTTTAATTAAATATGAATCAAAATTCTAATTAAGTTGTATTCAATATCATATTGATATTTTTGATAGTTTCCTGAATTTTCATCAAACACTTTTTCCTTACAATTCCATATAGTTTTTATAGTTTCAGATACTACTAGTTTCCTGATAAATAATTATTAACATCCTGCAACTGCAAGTTTCGTATAATTAAACAAAACTGTGCTAGCAAACACGTCCTTAGTTTCTTCCAACTAATTATTATTTCTCAGCTACCACCACTATATTCAGAGTAATGATACAGTCCATGAAAAGTTGCCCACGAATTGTCCACGAATGCCACGTGTCAGTTGCTTATTGGCTGCATCTTTTGCACAACTTTAATGCAGCCAATAAAAAACTGACACGTGGCATCCGTGGGCAATTCGTGGGCAACTTTTAGTGGACCGTATCATTGCTCCTATATTCATATTCAAAATATATTATATCTTGTACTTGTACATCCAAACAAGTCCTTGGCAGCCACCACGACTATATTCGTATTCAAAATATTATTTCTCAGGCCCGAGTATTCAATCATCTTTTTTAATCGAGCCCAACAAGCCCAGACAAGAATTTTCCATTGCTTTCCTTGCCTTGCCATCTACGCGCTTTCATTTTTCCTCTTTCCACTCCCGCCACCTCACGCCGGTCGATCAACCATGTCCGATTACGATGCATCCGACTCATCTTCTCCGACCACGTGCCGCAACTGCGGCAGCCGGACCTGCCAGCCGTGTCTGCCGACTGGCGGTCAGTGGACGGAAATTTCACCTCCCCCTGCATACCGCCCGATCCGAGCTCCGGCAATCAACGCGCCGATGAATACTGCGGCGATTATCCTCGCTCCGGTTCCTCAACCCTTGCCGGTTCCTATTGCCAGTCCTCCTTACTCGTTCGTCGTCCCTTCCAAACGCATATCGTCTGTAGAAGATATAGAACACTTCGAGGGTTCTCTCTCCGGCCGTCATTTCCTCGGATTCATCGCTTCTCTCTCGCAATCCGTGCGTGGCTGTAAGCTCTCTGATCCGCTCCCTACCCCTCTCTCTCCAATTCTTACCTCCCTCCTTTCATTACTCCAATCCCTCTCCGATTGGATAGATCAGATCCCGCCTTTTCCTCACCAAGCCCGGTACGGCAACCCAGCCTACCGTCTCTGGCACGAACGCCTCTTATCCGATTCCCCTTCCCTGCTCAAACCGATTCTCTCTACAGAAGATCTCGCTCAAGCTGAGATCGAGCTCATCCCTTACCTGCTCGATTCATTCGGAAACTCCACTCGAATTGATTACGGCACGGGCCACGAAACAAACTTCGCAGCCTTTCTCTACTGTCTAGCTCGTCTCGATCTGATCAAAGAAGAAGACTACACCGGCTTGGTCACACGTGTATTCATCTCTTATCTCAATCTAATGCGCAAATTGCAAGATACTTACTCGCTCGAACCTGCTGGATCGCACGGAGTGTGGGGCCTCGACGATTATCATTTCCTCCCATTCATATTCGGAGCGGCACAATTAGTCGATCACAAGTACATGAAACCCAAATCGATACACAACCCTGATATATTGGAGAATTTCTGTGATGAGTACATGTACCTTGCGTGCGTGTCCTCTGTGAAGAAGGTGAAGAAAGGGGTTTTTGCTGAGCACTCGCCCTTGCTCGACGACATCAGCGGAGTTGCGTCGTGGAGCAAGGTGAATAGTGGATTGCTTAAGATGTACAGGGCCGAGGTGCTCAAGAAGGTTCCGATCATGCAACACTTCTTGTTCGGATCGCTTATCAGTTGGTAAGGAATCATTTACCACTAGTTATTTTTTTATATGTTGTGGTTGGTTTTATGTTACGGAGATGGTTTGTTGGTTTATTTCGCTTTAATTAGAGTTAGTAATGTTGATTCTGCGTAGTTTTTTGTTAAGAACTAAATAGGATGAAATTCCTGTTGTTAATTAAGGACTAATATACTATGGTTAAATATTTTATTTATTTCAATATGCAACAAGACAAGTATTGAAATAAATGGTAGCACCAAACCCAAAATTAATGCACAAAAACTTGCTTCTTTCACTCAATACGAAATGTACTTTTTTTAATATACTTTCTCCACTCTTATCTATTATAAACTAAGGTTATGTCTTGATATATTTATGGGACTTGTGAATTGTGATAGTTACAATTACAATCTATCAAATTGTTGAATGGTTAGGATTTTGCCATTTTTGCTTGTTTTGCACGCTTATCTTCAAAATAAATTCTGATCTTGACAGCTCTGCCTCCTTTCATGGTCCCTCTCTGATTTGCCCCCTATTTGATAGGCTTAGTTCATTAAGTATATAAACTCTATTTTTGAATCTATTTAAATATCGAAAGTTAGGAAAATTCTTTTGTGCAAAAAAAGTATAATTGCAAGTAAATAAAAACTAGTGTTTTTAAAATGATTATGGCGTCCTCGTACTCGTACTGTTGATTGTGCTATAGTGTTTTTGCATGTGATGATGATTGCTTAATTTTAAACTTGTTTGTCTTATTGATAAAGAGAACTCATACGCATGCATTCTTTGGCCATTATCATTATTGTACCTGCCCTGTATTATTATGATTTTTAGTTTGATTTATTTATCTGGTGACGAAAAGAAGGGTAATTGAATGTGATTGGTAACTTTAAAAGGGTTGCAGTAAAACTGGAACAATTAATCTGGATTCTGGCCCAGCCACGTTTTGAAGGTTTGGTGAGGGTATTTATTCTCTTCCTTCAACACCCCCCACCTAGCACATTATCAATCAGAAGTTCAAACCTGATCCATTGTTGCGCTTACACTGTTGTTGTTGGTACAAAAAGAAAGTGTTGTTTGTTTGTGACACCACTTGAAGGTACAAATAGAGTTCAATAAGTTGCAAACATAAATTCGGAAAGTTATGTACCAATTAGTGAGATTAACAAACTGAATATAATGTAGGACGACAACAAAGCGAATTGATCGAGGAGAGCTCGGAATTTAATCGAGCGAGCGAGCTCCACTCGATCCACAACAGGGGTTCGAGTTCGGGTTTCCAGCTCGATCGATTTCTGCGGAAAAAAAATCATTATTTATGGTAGCAGTAGATAACTTTCACATTTTTCATTTAAATAATCAAAATAGAATTTACAAGAGAAAAATAGAAAAAGAAAAGTACAATCAATAAAAAAGAAGGAAAGAAATATAAGGTTTATAGCCATCACCGTCGGAAAAGAAGTCATAGAAAGATATCCGTCATCACCATCGGAAAAGAAGCAAGACAAAAAGATATCATCCATCACCATCGGAAAAAGAGGTTCACTATTGTATTTGCCACTCACGCGAGATGGATTAGGAGCGCCAATACCTCGTGATATAGGAGGGCCGAAAAGAAAAGGAAAAGGTGCATAGATGGCGGATTGGGGGTAGTGATGTCAACGGTTCAAATACGGTTTGGATTGGATTGTGCTAAAATCATATTCGTATCCATATTTTTTTTAATATGGATTCAGATCGGATCTCGATATAGCTCGAATATCAAACGAATCCGAATACGATTCATATATTATCGAAAACAAATATGAATCTCAATATTTTTTATTCTAAAACAAAACATATATATTGTATAAATTTTTATCATTTATACATTATAATAAAAAAAATTGTTTTAAAGAACGTCAATTAAAATATATATTACATATATTTTCCACAAAATAATTATTTATGTAACGTGTTACAATCGGTCAACATCTCAAGTATTTATTAAACAAATAACAAGGTATTCCAACTTTCAAGCACAAAACAAAACTCAAAAATCCAAAAAACACTTGAATAAATTTTGTTGCGGTGCTTTGGAAGGGATTAGGGTTAGGAATAGTTTTCACTTCGTCGCTGGTTTGAGTCGACGAGTACTCAATTAGCGGGCTCAAAGTCACAGATTGAATTTAAACAGGTTCAAACAAGAGCCAAACCCGAGCAAACAGGGTTGAACTCGGCTCGGTTTTGGATCGAACTGATTCAACTCGGATTGAATTCAGTTCGAGCTATTTTCAAGCGATCTTCAAGTTGATCTCGTTCGATCAACGAGATACAAACTATATTCTCATCCCTAAATTCATGTAACTATTCAAATTCAATTAATAACAAAAAATAACTCATTACATGTTTTATTGGTATTGTATGCTGTTTTTAATAATATAAATTATTTGGATTTGCATTATATACGCCCATACAAAATATAAAACAAAGTTTAGCCGTTTCATCTCTACCAATCTACATTGGAGTGTTAAAAAGACTCGAGTACAAGATGAACATATATTGCCAGATAATTAGGTACATCTACATGACCAACTACTGTTGCAAACAGGAACTTACAAATGAAGAGTCATGTTTTATTACTCGACTCGTCACGTTAATATATAGTTGCAATTTCTTTTCGGATCATCTACTGCTGAACTGTAAGAGCTGAGGACTGGAGCAAATGAGAAAGCTACACGCATTGCATGCGAAATAAGCATAAGATTAGATAGGTGGATATACAGGACCCATCCTAGTTGGACTTAGACCCCTCTAGGTTTTGGCTAGATAACTGGCTGGCCATCTATCATGCATGTTTTGTCCAACATGACGCATATCATATCACCACACCACAAAGATGCTTCCAAACTGTGCTTTATTTCGTGTCAACTATTTCACACTTCTACTAGTTGTTTGGGTAGGTAAATCGCCGATCCCGCACCAAGCACGGCGGATGAGAGACGCGGTCTGGTTTCGTTAATTCAAGATCTCGTCGTCGACTCGAACGTACAAATATGAAAGAATATGTAACCGTATCATATTAAATTGACGGTGAACGAATGATGGTAGCGCTTATTCCGTCGTGCTCTTCCGTCATGTTTTTCATCATGTTTTCCACTCCATGATTTCCACTTCGGCAACACGTGCGTGCAGTTCCCACACGACTCGACGCCGTCAAACACGTATTCATCATTTTGGGTAAACCGAAACGATTTCGATGAAACCTAGTTTTCGCCTTGATCACAAACGAGAATGAAAAATATGATTCATCTACTCGTACCCACCGTTAGTTATGGTCTATCGGTCACACACGTATTTGTCTGGACGATTCGTCTATAAACTTGCTTAATCTCGATTGGAGAATCTCTAATGGAGAAAAATAATTTGTCTCCTCGTCTCTTTTTTTTTTTTCTTGTTCACATATATTAAGGTGACTTACAACTATTGAATATGCTAGACTGAATTAACACACTGATTAGATTTCTTGGAGAGAAAGAAACATCACACACACATATATATATATATATATATATATATATATATATATATATATATGATAAGCATGCGCCAATGGGTGCAAACCAATGTTACAGAAATCGCTAGGCGCTAGTCGGGCGGATGGGCACCGTCTAGCGCCTAGAGGGATTAATCGGGGATTAATCGGATCTATGCGGATTTGTAATTTTACATAGTTTTTGTCATTTTTTTAATTTTTATATATTATAATTTGTGATATAATTTTTTATACTAAAAATAATGTATATTGATTTATTTAAAACAACGTCCAAACAAATCATAACATGAAATCTACATATTAATTTATTTAAAACAACGTCCAAACAAATCATAACATGAAATCTACATATTAATTTATTTAAAACAACGTCCAAACAAATTATAACATGAAATCTACAAAATAACATTAATACAAATTCAAATAAAATTACTAAAAATAGAAATAAGAAAGGAAATGAGTTGTGGATCTTAAAAAAAAAAAAAAAAAAAAAAAATTGGCCTGGGCGGAATTATGCGGGCCTAGGCGGAATTCCGCCTAGACAGGAACGCCTAGGCTAAACGTGGGCGTTTTCCCAACGCCTAGCGCCTAGGCGGCCGCCTAGACCGATTTTTACAACATTGGTGCAAACTAGTGCAGAATCCGGAATTATTTATGTTCGAACGGATGAGTACTTCGGTTCGAACGGAACTTTCACTATATGATTTGTGTACAATCTTATTGCACACTCGACTACCTCCATTCGAACAGATGAATCACTCTGTTCGAACGGAAGAGTCCATGTCTGCATTTTGTGTATAATTTCATTATACTAATCCAGACTATGTTCCGTTCGAACGGATGAACCGTTCCGTTCGAACGGGCGGTATTCGGTTTGCTTATTGTGTACAATCTCTTTGTACACGCAATCCTTCCCACAAACGTGTACATTCGTTTATCCATATATGTATATTTTTCCGTTGATTCTAAAATGTAAAGGATAGATTTAGGTGAGGCCGCTTACATTTTTCCGTTCGAACGATGTTTACGAAACTCAAGAAGTACTTGAGTACTTGTTTCGCTATGAAAGATTTATGCGAGGCGCTTATAAATTAGGTATGAAGATATATATGATAGATCTAAGAATCTCTTCGGTCTAAATCAAAGCATATACATCGACAACCTGTTGAAAACAGTTTTCAATACGTAAATCCAAGAAGAGATTTCTCCCAATGTAGAATGGCATGAACTTTTATAAATTTCGATGTTCGACATTGAGCAAGGATGAAAGTCACATGGATAAAGTTTTTTACGCTTCGGTGATAGGATTTATCATGCATGTCATATTATGTATGTGGTCCGATGTGTCGTATATATTGTTCGTCGTATATCACTACATATGGAATACCAGGGATTCGCATTGAAAGCGATAAAAATCATCCTTAAATACTTTTATAAAGGATTAATGATATATTTCTATCTATGTTGGTGTGGAGGACGGGTTAGTAATACAGAGTTATTCCAATGGCAGTTTCCAAACATGTGTCACGACTTCGATCACGAAGTGTGTACGTGTTTTGCTTCAATGAAGACACGGTTATATGGAAGAGTTCCAAACAACCGCAGATTTCCGATTCTAAAACGAAGGCGGAGTATATTGCGGCTTACAAGCCGCAAAGAAAGCAGTATGGATCAAGTGTACGTGACCAAACTCGATATAGTCTCGAGTTATCGGATCCTATGATTGTGTAGTGCGATCATCGCAATAGCACAAGCCAAAGAGCAGAGGTCACACCACCGCTCCTAGCCAATACTCAGAAAATTTCATTTGATCCAAGAAATTTTATAAAGGAAAGATGTGATCATAGGTATGCGGTACAAAACGAAGATTCACACTAGCGGAGACGTAGCGGATCCGTTTACAAAACCACTCTCTCTAGTCAAGCGTGCCTATCATGCGATGACTATAGGTATGGAGATACCTAAAGGAGGAAGGGAGTTGAGTGTAGTTATCTAATATGATAGTCCTCGCAGGGTTATATAGTTGTAAGCGTTGCATCAACCAAATACTTAATCTATATGAATGCATTTTTTCCTTTCAAAATTTTTATTTACTTAAATTTTATTTGTATTTATCTTATATGAAAAACGTGTGCGGGTTGTGTAATTTAATTACATGGATCTTGATTTGGGCTTGTGTGAACGTCTACATAATACGTGATTATGTTAAGTAAAACCATCAAGCAGAAAGAAAGAGGTCCGTTCGAACAGACACTTCAATCCGTTCGAACGGACATGCTGCTGGAAGTGTATATTGGATATACACAATCTTTGACCCAATCCTTATCCTATTAAGTATAAATATGATGTTTCTCTCTCCTCTAAGCAGTCCAATAGGTTCTAATTTAGTCCAACACTTATTCAAAGAGTGCAAAGAATGAGAGAAAGAGAATAGAGGAGAAAAAAGAGTTTTCTCCATTAAAGAACGTAATTGATCGAATCAAGCAATTTCACACATGTTTCATCTAAGCAGTTGCGTGTGTGACCGAGAGACTGCAATTCACGGCGGATATGCGTAGAGGAGTTCACGTTTGTGACTCTCAATTGTGAGAAAACTGAAGTTAGGTTTTGACCGAAATCGTTTCGGTTTACCCACAAGAAGCAGAACGTGTTTGAGACGGTGTCGAGTCATGTGGTATAGGACGCACGCGTTGTCATAGCAAGGAGCATGATGGAAGCACGACGGTATCGAGATATGTGACATGGGACGCACAAGAGACGGTCGGAGTGGAGAACAAGGAAGAATAAGAGCGACAACCCTTCATCCACCATCAATTTGGTGCGGTATGGTTGTATATTATTTCTTCCATGATTCGCATGATCGAAATTGATGACGGGGTCCTCGGAATTAGGAAAAAAAGACTCCGCGTCCCTCAGCCGCTGAGCAAGGCACGGGGCCATCGATTTCCCAACACAAACGACTTCGCAAACTTGAATGCTCGATTTTGATAGGGAACGAAACTACAACGACACCAACCGCCATGAAATAACCGCTAACATCAATGATCTTCATCAAGAGTTTCGTGCTTTCCGCGACCAACACTTTTCCACCATCCGACTAGGAATATATCTTCCCTAAGTAATCTAGTTTAGATGTGTCTTCCTAAGGCATATCATTTTACATCTTGTATCTTTTTTTAATCTTTTAAATATGCTTTGTTTAAATTTTTATTATGAAATGAATTTTATATTTTCAAAACTTTTTGTGATGATGATCTACTAAATATAAGAATGTATTGAGGGGGGGGGGGGGGGGGGGGGGGGGGGGGGGGGGGGGGGGGGAGGGGGCTTGTATTTATGGGGAGCTTTGAAACATTACTAATTCAACTTAAACACTTTTGATCATATTAAAAAAGGGGAGAAGATTGTGCAAAATAACCCATAAATTGTAAAACTTAGCCCACTCGGTATTGGTTTGAATATCATCAAAAGGGGGAGTTTGGTGACTCGTTTGATGAAATCTAAAACAAAATCTAAAACAATACACGAGATAGTAATGTTTCATCTAAGTGTGTAATAGGGACACAACATATACACAGATCGTGAACCATAGCAATACACATGGAATTCACACAAGAATAATCATGCAAGAAGCTACATGAGATCATGACCTTTCTCGATTTACTACATTAAAGAAACACGTAGACGAAGACTGCAACACCGAAGAACCAAATCCGTAGAAGACTAACCAAAAGGCACCACGAAGAATACGACACGAAGCTCATCCGGGAGCGCTTACAAGACATTAAGATTAACCTCCGAAAACACCGAAAAAGACACGAAGAATTCCGACGAAGACTTGAAAACGAAATTCAGAAAATCAAATTTGTGAATAGTTTCTGAAACTATAAAATAACACATTCCGCCCGGATGCTAGATTGAGCCATCTGGACAGTTCATAGGGAGAATACTAATAGCGTCCGGACAGGCCAAGGAAGCGTCCGGACGCTTAATACAAATTTACCCGAAACGGCCGAACGGTTAAATGTAAAAACTGCCAGCCCACAACCCTGCGTGTGGGGGGGGGGGCTTATATTTGGGAATGGGTCCCCCCCCCCCCCCCCCCCCCCCCAACCAATTCAGAATCTACACATTCCTTTGCTAAATTCTTGAGAGAAAATCCTAGCCACCATTATTGTGAGTACAGTTTGAGAGTTCCATTGTTAGGCTAGTTTATACGTTCAATATTTCAGTGAGAGTAGCCTTAATCAAGAGAGCTTTCTTTGAGGGATCGCGTGGTTGCTTGGATAGTTGTTATACTCGTTGTTTTGTGGAGCTAGTTTGTTGTGTAAAAGCTTTACGCCCTTGTTAGTCCTTTTTTGTAATAGGAACTGTTATAAGAGGTTTTTCATGCTCTCTCGTGACGGTAAGACTTTTCCCCGGAGACGTAGGCACCACTTCGTCGAACTTTGTTATCATATGCGGTGTCATCTCTTTATCTTTTCTATTTCAATTATTCGGGTTTATTTTCTTTTGCTTTTCTTTTTGAGGAACTTGAGTTTTTCTCGTAACTCCCAATGTATTTGCATGTGAATCAAAATCGCCACATCTATAGTTGCTTGAGTCATCCGTAAGTCACGTATCCATTCGTGACTAGAATTAATGTGCACCAAGTGCGTGTTATTTACTTTTCTGTAATGGTATTTTTATTTATTCTGTTGTTTATTTCTTTTTATCGGGTTTCTCGCTCTTTCTTTTATTTATTTATTTATTGAAGTATTTTATGTTTTAATTTTATTTATTTATTAACAAGTATTTTGTTAATTATCACAACATCTGTTCTAAAAGTGGCAATAGTACAAGTGATCATATAGTTACATATTTAAATAGTTACATAAGTTTGATTAGGTTTAGAAATTCTACATATAAGCCTATTCCCCCCCTAGGCCATCTCGGGACAACAAATCAAATCTAAACGAATAAACGAAAGGACAAATTGTGAGAAAATGAGCGTCATGCGCGTGGACAATCTGGAGAGAACGCAATAACAAAATATTTGCAAAAATATTTAAAGCATTCTTGGATATTTGCAAAAATATAGAAATTTATAAAAATAGGATATCATGTAATGAAAGACATGTAAGAAATTTTTTTCATCAATAAAAATTAAGAACCATAGGAGCACGTTTCGTGCTTTAGGTTATTCTTTCAAAAGAATAAATCGAAGTAGATATTATCCACCAACATGATTTCCCATAATTATGCTCAAACCCGAAGCAATGGAAATATTATATAACGTTGCTTCGTAATTGTTATTTCTTGCGAGCATGGTTAATTAGAAGAATAATATGAAATCATCTACATAATGGAGACTCGAGATTGATGAGGTTATAAGAACAAGACATTGTATCTTCTGGAATATCGCCATGAACACATCGATGGTTAGTATAAATTTGATTGGAGAGATCGGATTTTCTTGTCGGTCGTTTGAGGTGTATTATCTTTGCAGATACTCCATTAAACATTTATTGGATAAACTTGCGAGCATCATTTTGATTAAGGCTGATCAGCCCACCCTTCAATATGCGGATGACATGCTCATTTCCGTGGAAGCGCATCTGGAAAATCTTCAAATGCTATATTTGGCACTTGACATATTCACCGATGGGGCTCCCTATTAACCTCGCAAAGTCGTCATTTCTCCAATCTCTATCCTGGCCGGATTACATGAGGAAACTGAGGCTATTTTGTGTTGCCCCAAACAAGATTTCCCAATAAACTACCTAGGAATACAACTAGCGATAAGAAAACCAAACAAACCATCTTTTCTTCCTCTTATAAATAGGGTACAAAAGTGAATGGCGACATGGAAAGACAAACTCCTATCCCGGGGGGGGGGACCAAGACCAATCTATCTAATGCAAGCCATCAAAGTCCCGGTTTGGATAATTCAAGAAATTGAAAAACTTATGACAGCCTTTTTATGGTCGGGAACGAATAAACACCAAAACGGGAAAAACCTAATTAATTGGAAAACTATGTGTTTACCAAAATAAAACGGGGGCTTAGGACTTTTGCACCTCCAATCAATGAATTATGCCTTATTGCAATTTGTATGGAAATTAGATAATGAACCACAAAACCTTTGGACCGAAATCGTCAGTAGTATTATGCAACCGACACGATGAGACGAGATATCTCGTCTCGCAATGTTCTTTTGTGCGGGCCGTAAGAAATATAGTGCCGCACAAGCTTGGAATATGGGTGTTTTACAACCCTCAAGGCAGTCTAATTTGAAGAATGGACAAACTACACGGCGAGGATGTACAAAGAAAGGACGAAGGCATTTAACACATTATGGATGGCTGGCAACTGGGAAAGAGCGCGACAATCCAATATTAATTTTATGGCATGTTCGACAACATGGAATTAGAACGGAATAATGTAAGATAGCGGAAGAAATAATTTTATTCCGCCGAACAAGGTTGGAAGAAAATGGAATAAATTGATTTAACTCTATTCCATGAGAGGGATGGAAGAGTGACAGAAAATGGAATAGAAGAACTTTTCTCTTCTTCTTTCTTATCTTTTTCCATAAAAAATATTAATTTAATTTTTAGTTTCACTCCTGCACTATTTAATCTTCCTAACACCATTAAAATAAAATAAAATTAATTTTCTTCCACTCTTCTACTTTTTTGCTATTCAATGTGTCGCCGAACTGATACTTTATTTTCTACTAAATATATAACATCCGGAGGCACAACATTTAGCTATACTCATTAAAAAAAACAAGTCTATGTACCTTTGTTTGTCTTTTGGCAAGGACTGTGGATAAAATAACATGCAAATAAATTGAAGAAATATTTGGGAAAAAACAAACGATTCACGGATTCAGCAAGTGAGCTCTTAGAAAGTTTACAGTTTAGTGTTAGTACATCTACTCTATGTATGAAAAGGACTGGATACATAGGTGGCACGAATAATTACACGATGAGTTGGCGAGGTAGTATGCGTACACTTTCTCTTCTATTCCCTCTCATCACCGAGCTGTGGAACCTCCTTATTTTCCTGAACATTTCATCATCTTACTACCCCTGCCTATTATCCATCATTTTAGCATATCCTATTTTGTATTTACAGTTCACATTTTGCTCATATTTCGCATGTTGTGCCTTTCATCTGTTTTGGTCTTCAGGTTCTTCTCATAGATTTACATAAATAAATATAAGGAGCAATTATGCATGTAATTCTATGTGGGAATAAAATTCGAAAAATAATCTGATTTCGAAAAATATTTCAAAACTAGCCCAAATCAGATTTTAAAATCCCGATACTAACTGATTTTAAAAATCCGGTTAATTAGTTAAATTAAAACCTTGGTTTAATATTGTTGGGATATAATTAGAAAAGTGGCCGGGTTTTCTAAATCCGGTGGATAATTGAATTGAAAAAAAGTATATTTATCTCCAAATGTTACCCCTATAATTTTTATATTTTAGTTAACACATTTAATTAACATAATAATCAATACATCTCAAATAATTAATAACTAATTTTATACATAATTAACATTCATTTGAATTCATAAATTTGACTCAACACTAATTAACTTTTAATGATATATTTTTTAATTGTTATGTTAATTAAGTGTGTTAATTATAATATACAGAATTCAGCGGAGAAATCTTGGGGCAAAATAAATTTTCTAATAAAAGTGTGTTTTTCAATTGAATTGTCCACCGGCATTTATAAACCCGTAAATTTTTTAAATTATATGTCAACTGTGTTAATTAAGATTTTAATTTAATTAATTAATCGAATTTTTAAAATCAGGTTGTATCGGAATTTTAAAATCCGGTTTGGATTAGTTTCAAAAAAAAATTCGAAACCGAATTATTTTTCGAATTATTTTCTTTGATGGGTTAAATGCAGAAATCCTCTAAAATAATTAATATATATTGTTTTTTAATTGTTATTTATTAGTTTATTGACCGGAAGAGTCTCGATGGTTGACAAGGTACATGTCGGTCACAGAAAGATCTGACATAATCAGTGAGTTTGAACTTCACGGCCCATACATACCCAATCACTTAAGTCTCGCAGTTCACACATCTCTTCGAGTAAGGTTTTCCTGTGGCCTTCACAGTGAAACCACTTGTGAAATCGTCTACGTGGCTTCGTTTCATTGGTCAATACAATATATTTTTGCATATAAATCCTTACTTTTTCGGAAGCCCCTGTCTGTTAATTTATATAAAGTAGGAATTTATGTGCAAAATACATTGTATTGACCAATGAAACAAAGCCACGTAGGCGGTTTCACAAGTGGTTTCACTGTGAAGGCCACAGGAAAACCTTACTCCTTCTCATTATATTATTTTTTAAACGAAACTCATTATATTATTTTTTAAACGAAAAAAATAAAAGTTCATTATTTTACAAATGATAATTGAACCCTCCCATTAATAGGACAATAACTCTTTCCCCAGTGAGCCACGTATACCATTTCTTGGTCCTCATTTTTCTCATATTGTCCATACCTCAGTACCTGCCTAGAGAGAGAGAGTGATGGGTAAGCAATTAAGCATGCTCTCCCCATTTCTTTACCTTGACTATGATGACTATTGACAAAAGAGAAAAGGAGAATATATAGTGTGTGTGTGTGTGTGTGTGTGAGAGATAGAGAGAGAGGGGTTTTTCGACAAAATATAGGGCTCTTTTTTCAAATTTGCCATGCATATAACTTTTTACATAGAGCCTCAGTTTCTAGAGAGGTATTTTTTCAATTTAGAAAAAATACAAGTATCTTTTGCAAATTCTGCAGAGAGAGAGAGACCTCCATTTACAAAAGATGCAGGGTTTCAATTCATTTTTGTGTTTCAAGTATTATGTTTGTAATGATGGTAATGATTAGTTATTTATCATTCAAGTATGTGTTTCAATTGATTTCTTTTTACTTGTAATTTTATTATCCGGTAATGTATATTTGAGTTATCTCGGAAAGGAAATATATTTGACTTATTATATGATAAAAACCGCAGCGAAGCGCGGGTATATTCCTAGTAACAATAATGCGGTCATATACAGACCACAAAGAACGATTGCAGGCACATTAATATTCGTACTGTCTCAAGAAATTAATCGAGTCTTTTGGCTCAAGAATTATTAACCGTATATACTTAGTATTTTCCCATGAATCGAATTACTAATGTTATGATAATAATAACTCGATGCGTAGAATGCATGAAATTATAGGATACAGTGAAGGGGAGGTTTAAACAGTTCTACTGTCATTTTCTCCCTTCACCCTTTCAATTTTCACATCTCATTGGCCCCCTTTCTCCTGTACCTCTCTCTTTTTGTCGCCAAATTTCTCCTCTCGTGCTGCAAAATCCAACGAGTTAAGCACACTTTACCTTCCCGATTCGATAATTATTTCTATCTTTAATTTTTTCAACTTTTCTAAGCGATTTAAAAAGAAGATCATGGAAAGATTAAAGTGGAATCTTCTTTTATCTGGTTATTGCACTGAATGCGAGCTTTTATTGTGAATTGAATTTGGTTTTCTGTTTTTGACGACTTGAGTTCGAATTGGTTGGTGGTATTTTGTCTGCAAGATTAAATCATTCAATTTTTTTCTTGGTTTTTCTTCTTCACAAAGGGGGGAAGGTTAGTGAGTGACCTACTCACTCATCATTTTTTCAATTGTCCTTTTGTGTTGAGTTTTAATGCCTTCTTTCTTGTGGTTTGAATCATAGTTCTGAAAATCGAATCGGAGTCGTCAGATGTCCGTAAAATAAGAATCGGCCGAGCCGGATCGGAGTCGTCCGAGTCGGATCGGAAAATCGGATTTTGTTAAAATAACATCTTCTGAAATATAAAAAATTAAAAAACTTAACTTTTAATTTTTTTTCAATATAAAAGTAAAGAAAGGACAAAACTGTAATTATGTACCATGTACATTTATTATTTATTATTATAATGTTCTTTATTTTGGACAATATATAATCCCGACTTTTGGTTGGAACTATAAACTATTAAAAAATACACCATCACCATAGGAAAATTGACAAAAGAACATCATCTGAAGTTATTAATAATCAACTAAAATTTGCCTACGGGCCGTTTAATGCAAAAAAAAAAAAAAAAATCAACTAAAATTAAAAAGAAAATTACATCATATGCAAATTAAATTGCATTTATAAATTATTGTTATTTTACAATATATTATAGTAAATAAATTATAAATATAAACAAAATCATGTTTATCAAGTATATCAATATTTTGAAATTATATAATAACTAAATAAATTAAATTTTAATTTTAAATTGGTAAAAAAAAATTTGTGATTATTTGGAAAAGTTGTAATAAATATACAGCTGTTCTTTTTGGTTCTCGGATAGGCATAGCAAAGGAACTTTTGTGACTATTTATTTACCGTAATCAGCAACTCCTTATATATCAATCTATACCAGCAACATGTCGATGATGCTCACATGTTGATGAGGATGCACTATACATGGCGTTCTTATGTCCATAATCGAGATTAACTTGGTTCATATCTCCCCTAATTAGTTTGAGAGTCGACAATGTTTGTGGCGCTCCCAATGAGGTCCTCTTTCATCTAAGCAAAAATCTTAATGAAACGCAATTCGGCATGTTGGCAAATATCATATGGGCGAGAGTAGATGTGAATTCATGTTTCAAAATAGATGACACACGCCTTTGACTATTAATCGCATGGCCATGTGAATCGCTAAGGCCACTAACCCGTTTAATGAGTTGAAATTCATTGAACATGTTGAAGGAAATACAGTTTTGATCAACGGTAAAATGGTACGTATAAGGACAAACGAACGCATGCGTTCGTGGGCATAAATAATGTATATATTAGATTCACATATGTATATTGGATATACATAATTAAATTGATAAGAAACGATTTTATTAAGAAAACCAGAAAATCAGTTTAAACAGTTTTAGTAAAACTGGCATAACTTTCCGATAACAACTCAAATTTGAATGGTTCAAATTGGGTTGGATAGATAATACGATTATCTAGAACTTTCATGAAGAAATATATTTCATTTGAGCGATATATCAGTTTCGTTTTAATAGAATACCGAAACGATGCGACAGTTTGACATACAATTAGTAAAACCGTCATAACGTTCGCATCCGAACTCTCATTGGACTGGGCCAAATTGGGTTGGAAATATAATAAGATTATTTACAACTTTTGTGAAGGTTTGAAGTCGGTTGGAACAATTTAACAATTTCGTTTCAACATAATACTGAAAGGGTGCATGCAGTTTTATGTTTGAAAATGTGTATAATAGTTATACATAGCTTTTGGCTCATCCTTATCTTATGTAGTATATATATGATGTTTCTCTCTCCTCTATTTAGATCATTCAGTCTAAGAATGTTAATCCTGAATTTAATTCAGATTGTACTAATTAGAGACACAATTGTTCAATTGTTGAATAAGTATGAACACCATCAATAGTTGAGTGGGTGCGATGAGAAAGAGAGAAAGAGAAAATGAGTTTTCTCGGATTAGAGGATTAAACGCGATCAAACAAGTTCGCCGGTGCATCATCTAGGCACGTGCGTTCGCGACCGAGATGCTACGACTCACGGTGGATACGACTAGAGGAGTGACACATGTGGCTCTTAGTTGTGATCAAACCGGAGGCGTTCATGGAGTTCAAATGGCGGGAGACGTGTGGTATGGGACGCACGGGCTAGTCACCAACGTGACACTGGAGAAGGGAAGGATGCGAGCGATCAACCCGTCGTGC
This sequence comes from Luzula sylvatica, assembly GCA_946800325.1. Lineage (NCBI taxonomy): Eukaryota > Viridiplantae > Streptophyta > Magnoliopsida > Poales > Juncaceae > Luzula > Luzula sylvatica. Next base: position 53,661,593 of record OX326960.1, on the reverse strand, counting down.
GTGATCAATTTCACGCTGGTAATCGTCTATCCTACTTTGCATCGTACTCTCGAAGTCGAGGCGTGATCTCGGGATTTGGGAACCGGACCGGGCCTTCATATCCGCTGCGCGAGCCCGGGGTCGGATCGATTCCCTTCACCTGGGGTCGGCCACATTGGAGAAGAGGAATTCACGTGTCATATCGATGTCTCATGGTATATTGATGGAGCGGGATTGGGGTTTGTTGTGACAAAAGGCATGGAGGTAACGTTTTGTGCGGGCATACCTTCACAAGCAATTTCTCCTCTTCATGCCGAGTTCAAGACATGTATGGAAGCTCTCAATTATCTAAAAATGTCACGTATCAAATCTTGTGCGATTTTGTGTGAGAATATCGCCCTCATTCAAGCCATGCGAAATATTAATCATGACTTGGATTGGAGAATATATTTCCAACTCCAAGATTGTAGAGCAATCGCCATGGATGAAGAAGGGTGGAGGTTCAATCATGTCTCTCGACGAGACAGCACGAGGGCGGATGCGCTAGCACGACAAGCCCGTCTCACCAATATTACATACTGAGGAAATGATTTTCCGCTTTAAAGGACTTCAACTTATTTTTGAAGTCGTTTATTTTTTTCTATTTAGTCATGTATTGTATGCGTAAGGGGCCGTTTGGTTCATGCTTTGGAGAATGTCTTGGCATAAAGTATGTCAAGGAATCTACACTTATTTATTCCATATAATACTTTAAAAATGTAAAAAATAGTTCATTTATAGAAAGCTCGAGTTATTCATTTTTGGAAAAATAAAATAAAATGTATTTCCTCCTCATAGAAAGTTTTGGTGGTAATCATATTCCCACCAACTATGTCCTAGGAATTGAAGTATTGTATTATTTTATTAGCTAGTGCGCGAACCAAACATGGGAATTGAATCCATGACCAAGTATGTCAAGATATTCTAATTCCAAAGCTCCAACCGAACGACCCCTAATTTCATCATGTAAAGTGACTTGTGTTTTATTTTATATAGCCTAAGGGCATTTTGCAATAAAAAAAAGTTCACATTATTATAAACGGAAGGTAAATAACACAAGAAAGTAGAGAGAGAAACTGTTTATTAATTATTGAACTGAATTATCTGTATAATTGATCCACACAAACCATCATTATATAGAGAACACAACACCCTTTCATCTAATGTGAACGCTCTAGTGTGAAACCTCCAATGTGCATCTCTTCATGTCCATACATCTTTACTAGGTGTCTAACCTTTCACACTTATACATAATGTATTAAGCTATAATTAATAAATACATTCATATTTATAACACTCCACTCGAATGTATTGATTTTGTACGCATAAAAAACTGCCTAGTTAAAAACTTTGCCAGGAAAACTCATTGGGACAAAACCATGGTCAAGAGAAAAAGAGTGCGGTGCGTACTATGTCTCATCCTCATTTATGCAAATATCTTTGAGCTGACGAAGTCCAATCTTGTAGACTAATTTCTTAAAAGCCGCGGATGCACTACAACAGATTAGAGTATCAGCGACGGGCCCACTTTTCAGCGATGGGCCGTCACAAAAAAGCACTTTCAGCGACTGGCCAACACAACTAGTTATTACCGACGGTTTTTGTCCTCGACGGCCCGACGTTGTTTCCGATGGCTCGTCCCTAATGCTCCTACCCGTCGCAGATAACCCTTTACCGACGGTAATATCACCGACGGCCCGTCGCTGAAAGTTTTAATTGTTGCGTCGGCCCGTCGCTAAAGCAGTTACCGTCGCTGAAGACCCACACCCCCGTCGCAGAAAGTCTCCTACGGCCCGTCGTAGAAGATCTGTCCCGTCGCTGACAGGGCTCCCACGGCCCGTCGGTGAAGTTTTATACACACATATTTAACCCGTTGCCCCCCTTCTCTCTCCCCTAAACCCTAAAAACACCCTCTTCTCTCCACAGCAGCCGCCTCTTCCCCTCTTTTCTTCTTCTCCACAACCCTCTGCCCCGCCTCTCTCCCCTCTTCAGTCCCCTCTTTTCTCCACAGCCCGCCTCCCTCCGCCTGAAGTTTCTCGCTGAAGTTTTCTTCCCTCAAGCTTTTTTCGAAGGTAATTTTTGAACTTGTTGTTTCGATTTTTCAGCTTGTTATTTAGGTTTCAAAATACGAAAAAAATTCCTGTTTGGTACTGTTTTTGAGGCGATTTTTTGACATTTTAGTGCCTGTTCTTTTTTCAACTAAAAGTCCCTCTCTCAAGTTTTCCTGTTTTTTTGTTATAGATCGACGATTAGGGTTTGGCGACCTGACTGCAGCACTGCCACTGCGACGCCTTGTTCGTTTTCTCTGCACTGCAGCACTGCCACTGGTTTCTGGCGTTTCTGCGGGATTAGGGATTTCTCCGCACTGCCTTTTCTATTCTCTCACTCTCTCTGACGGGAGAGCTTTGGCTCCTGGTTTTAATGCAAGTTCCAATTATCTTTCAATTTTTAACTAATTATCATATTTATATTTCTGTAATTCGATTAATTTCTAACTTTTCACTCATTTATTGAAGCATTGTTAATTTGTTATAGGAGCCTACGTGGTCTGTTTTGAAAATGGTATTTGTGCTTCTAGCCAATTAAGTCCAATTAAGGCCAATTAATTTTCATTATCGGGTAATTATTCTTTCTTCTATTTTTCTGCAATTATGCGTCGATTTAAGCCAATCAAGTCCAAATCAAGCTTAATTTTTGCCTTGATTTGAATTTTAAACCAATTAAGCCCAAATCAAGCTTTAATTTACATTGTTTGAACATTTGTGTCATTCAAACTTCAATTTAATCAAAATCTGAACTAACTAATCCCCAAATATTAGGTTCAAATGCAAGTTGGACGACGAATTCTTCGCAATAAATTTTGGGTTATTACGATTACGCAGCGTGTTCTGTAGGTGGTTTGGGGGGGGGGGGGGGGGAGGGGGAGGGGGAGGAGAGACTAGGGGCTATACTTTTGAAATCCATGTGTGTTTGTTTACTTGTTTGTATACTTTTGTGTGCAAATTTAATAATTTTTTAGTTCATTCGTGTGTGTGTGTTTATTTGATTTTGTATTTGTAATTTGTATCCTCGAAAAATATATGTTTGTATTAAATATATATTATTAAATATGTAGTGTCAAAATTATTATTAAAATATAAATATAGAATTAATTAAAATATATACAAAATATGTATTAATTAAATATATAAATAATTATATTTATTAATAATAATTGAATTTATTAATTATAAAAAATAACATTTTGAAAATTAACAGATATTAATAAATTAAAATATACCTTTAGCGACGGGCCGTCGGAGAAGTCTTCAGCGACGGGCCGTCGGTGAAAGTCTTCAGGGACGGGCCGTCGGAGAAAAGCAGGGACGGGCCCTCGGAGAAATTGGGCCGTCGGAGAAAGTGCCATCAGCGACGAGCTGTCGGAGATAGTAGTATCAACGACGCGGCTTTCAGCGACGGACAATTAGCGACGGTTAGCCGTCGGAAATACCTTTAGCGACGGTTTTTGCCGTCGCTGATACCTCCAGTTCTGTTGTAGTGATGGTAATGACTTGGTAAAAAGATCTGCCTAGTTATCACTTGATCTAATCTGCCGAACATCTATCTCCCCATTCTTTTGAAAATCATGTGTTGCAAAGAATTTTGGAGAAATATGTTTGGTTCTATCTCCTTAATATAACCATATTTTATTTGCGCAATACATGCAACATTATCTTCATAGATCACGGTCGGATTTTTTTTAATCGTTTTAATACCGCATGATTCTTGTATATTTTCAATCATTAACCTTAACCATACGCATTCTCTACTTGTCTCATGAAGCGCTATGATTTCCGAATGAATTGTTGATGTAGCCACTAACGTTTGTTCGGTTGAGCGCCAAGAAATAACGGTATTACCATATGTAAATACATAACCAGTTTGTGACCGTGCCTTATGAGGATCAGATAAATATCCAACATCTGAATAACCAATTAATTTAGGTTCTAGAGTTTTTACATATAATAATCCCATATATGTTGTTCCTCGAATATAACGAAGTATATGTTTAACACCATTCCAATGTCTTTTAGTTGGTGTAGAACTATACCTTGCCAAGACATTTACAGCAAATACGATATCTGGCCGTGTACGATATCTGGCCGTGTATTATTAGCAAGATACATCAATGCGCCAATTGCACTTAAATATGATACTTAGGAACCAAGAATATCTTCCCTATCTTCTCGAGGACGAAAACAATCTTTCTTTATATCTAGAGACCGAACAACCATCGGTGAGATCAATGGGTGAGTTTTGTTCATATTAAATTGTTTTAGAATATTTTCAGCATATGTGGATTGATGAACAAATATCCCATCTCTTAAATACTCGATTTGTAAACCAAGACAAAAATTTGTTTTTTCGAGATCTTTCATCTCAAATTCCTTCTTCAAATATATAGTAGTTTTTTCAAGTTCATCAAAAGTTCCAATGATATTCAAATCATCAACATAAACTGCAATAATAACAAAACCAGAATTTGATTTCATGATAAACACACATGGACTAATGGGATTATTCTTATATCCTTGTTTTGTAAGGTATTCATTTAAACAATTGTACCACATTCTTCCAGATTGTTTCAAACCATACAATTACCTTTTTAATTTTATTGAATACATACTATGATGTCCTTGCTTATGTGCTTCATGCAATTTTAATCCTTCAGGAATTTTCATGTAAATATCGTTATCAAGTGAACCATATAAATATGTCGTTACAACGTCCATAAGATACATTTGAAGTCCTTCAAAAACAGTGAAGCTAATAAAAAATCGAAATGTAATTGCATCTACAACTAGAGAATATGTTTCTTCATAATCTATTCAAGGCTTTTGTGGGAAACCCTGAGCTACAAGTCTTGTTTTGTATCTTACAATTTCATTTTTCTCATTTCATTTTCTCACTAATACCCACTTGTATCCAACTGGTTGTATGCCATTAGGTGTATGAACTATAGGTCCAAACACTTCACGTTTTCAAGTGATTTTAACTCTGCTTGAATCGCTTCTTTCCATTTTGGCCAATCTTTTCTTTTACGACATTCTTTAATTGATCTTGGCTCTATGTCTTCGTTTTGATTTATTATGTCAATTGCTATTGCATATGCAAACTTTAGATCGACTTCAATTTTCTTTCAATTCCATGCATTTCTAGTCGAGATACAATTTATTGAGATTTCATCATTTTCATCATTCTCAATATTCCCATGTACATGATCCTTTTCCAAAGTTATTCGTTGAGTTATGTGTTCTGTGTTTTTATCCGCAACATCTTTATCGGAAGGATTTAGTCCATTAATATTTTCAGAAATATCAACTGTCTTATCATGTTCTTTTATTTTCCTTGGATTTTTATCTTTGGAACCGATTGGACGACCACGATTTTGGCGTATATCGCGTTTATTGATATCCATAGGAACTTCAATACGGACAGGAGCATTCAATGCTGGAATATGTGACTTTGTAACTCTTTTTGTATCAACAATGCATCAGGTAATTGGTTTGCTATTTGTTGCAAATGAATAATTTTTCGAACTTCTAGTTCATATTGACTTGTTCGAGGGTCAAATCGAGACATTGCTGATGCATTTCACGTAATTTCGTGTTTTGTTAGCTTTGCTTTATCTCCCCCCTAATGTTGGAAAAACATTATCATCAAATTGACAATCATCAAAACTTGTTGTAAAAAGATCTTCAATTACTGGTTCTAAATACTTAATAATTGATGGAGATTCAAAACCAACATATTAATTCTGGATATTTCTTAAAACATCGTTCACGATATTGCTGCTGCAGGAGCATATTCGAGGCATGAAAAGTAGAGAATGTTTTCTCTAACATGTCTTCATCAGTAATATTTTCTCCGCAAAGTTTTAACTGAGAACTAATTTTAAACAACGCGGAATTATAATCACTTACTGATTGATAATCTTGCAATCTCAAGTGCATCCGATTAAATCAAGTTTTGGGAAGAATTACGGTTTTCTGATGATCGTACCTCTCTTTTAAATTCTGCCACAAAATATGAGGTTCCTTAATTATTCATGCTTTAACCTCTCATGTAAATGGTGGCGAATGAAAATCACAGCCTTCCCACGTTCTTGAGTTGATGATGTGTTTGTTGCTTTGATGGTGTCTCCAAGATCCATAGTATCCAAATGAATTTCGACATTAAGAATCCATGATAAATAATTTACATCCGATATGTCTAAGGCCACAAATCCAATATTGCGAGATTTGCCAAAATGAGATTTTACCTTTGATCGAAATTTCGAGACTATCTTGCTGATAATGTATTATAAATGGAAGATAAATAACACAACAAAGTAGAGTTAGCCTAGTTGGTCACATCTCTTGACTAGGGAGCAAGAGGTGTGGGGTTCGATTCCCGACGGGTTTGTAATAAAAAAAAAAAAAAAAAAAAAAGGAGATTGTGTTTGGAAGTATGTGGCCTACGGGTTTGTAGATTAAATGTTAAATAAGTGAATAGAGTATGTGGCCTACGGGTTTGTAATAAAAAAAAAAAAAAAAAAAAGGAGATTGTGTTTGGAAGTGGGACTTTGAGCCCTCTCCGAATTTACTAAAAAAAAAAAAAATTATCCACACAAATCATCCTTATATAAAGAACATAACACTCTTTCATTTAACGTGAACGTTATAATATGAAACCTCCAATATGCATCTCTTCATGTGTGCATCCCTTCGTGTCTAACATTTCATGCTTGTACATACTATATTAACCTATAATTAATAAATACATTCATTTAGCAAGTCACATCCATGTCTTACACATTTTAGTTTCTTCTTCCGATTGATTCGTCTTCCCTCTTCCGGTTCTTCCTTTCCGTAAAAAATTCATTTTCTTCTCTCAACTATTTCACGACCACCACCCTCCGCCGTATCACCGTCCGACTTCCATTTCATAGCCTCGTGAACACTCGTGCCCCTAGCAGCCCCTCTTTCAAACCCTTATCTTTCATTTAGAGTACTCACGAGCCCTTCAAAGCCCTTTATCTTTCAACCACCACCAGATCCGACCGAATCGGGCCATAGTCGGGCCGGAAGCCGGCGACTCCGACCCGAGTCGGCCGATTTGGCTACCCCAAGTTCAGTGTGTTTCGCTAGCAATTGAAAGAACATCCTTTTAATTATGTAAGTTTAAACCACCAACCTTTTACAAATTCGCATATTCTACTCTTGCTTGGACTTGGCCAGAAAGGATTCTTCTTTTCTTTTTCTTTAGGCTCCTTAATTTCTTTTTCTATTCCATTTCTTCTTCGAATAGATGCGTTGTTTCTTGGCAAGTACAATACTTCCGACTATTCGGACTTAATTGATCGTTATCATGTAAATTTTGATATTTTCTTAATAAATCAAAGCATCTCTCTTCTACCCCTTTTCTCAACCAAATCATTCCCCAAAAAAGGAAAAAACTCAAAACCACTCAACACTCACCAACTATAATCTCTCTCTCTCTCTCTCTCTCTTTCTCTCTCTCTCAACAGGTATAAACTTATAACCACAAAATCAAACCAAATGGAGCAAAGCAGTAGCGAAAATCCAAGATGGAGCGATCTAATCCCTGACGTACTAGGCCTAGTCTTTCGCTACCTGTCCCTCGAAGACAGACTCACAGTCGTGCCTCTCGTCTGTAAATCGTGGAACCGAGTCATAACCGGACCGTACACCTGGCAAGAAATCGACATTGAAGAATGGAGCAAGCAATGCATGCCAGCTCAGTGCGACCGCATGCTCCGCCTCCTCTTCTCCTTCACCAGCGGCTCCTTTCACCGCCTCTGCGTCTCCAATCTCCCCAACGACTCTCTCCCCTCCATCGCCCAGCAGTACATAAACACCCAAAACAAATAATTTCTTTTTACCTTCGAATTTTTTTTTTTACTTCTTTTCGTCTTTTTATAAACAGTGGGAGAGCATTGAAGACATTAGAGTTGTCCTGTAGTGAAATCACTGACGAGATGGTGGAGCAAGTGGCTCCGAGTCTTAAAGGACTTACTTTCTTGGATTTAAGTTACTGCACGAAGATTGGGCCACGTGCATTAGAGGCGTTTGGACGAAGCTGCAAGACCTTAACAGGTTTGAGACGCAGAATGTACCCACTTGCAGTCGCGGACAAGCAATGTCAGGACGAAGAGGCGCATTCGATCGCCACCTCAATGCCCAAGCTTCACCGCCTCGAGACCGCATATTTACTCCTCACTACCAAAGGCATCCGCGAAATCCTCACCAAGTGCAAGTAATATATTAATTATTTTGTATTTTGTAATTGAGGAAATAATTAATTGGTGAGTTTTTTCAGGGAGTTGGAGTTTTTGGATGTGAGGGGATGTTGGGAGGTGAAATTGGAGGAGGAGGAGATGAAAGAGAAGTATGCGAAAGTCAAAGTTTTGGGCCCGCATGTTTTTGACGATTATTACGAGAGGAGTTTGTGCGAGGAGTGTTCCGATTATTCGGATTCGGAGTGGGAATTTATGGAAGAAGGGAGCGACGATGACGAGGAGGATATTTGGGATGACGAAATTGGCGAGGATTTGGAAGTCCGGTTTTATGGGGGTGGTCCCAATGAGGCTTTTAACGGTTTTCTTTGGCCTCCTTCTCCTTGATTGATTGTCAAGTTATTTATTTATATATTTATGGAGAGTTTGTGTGAAGGTTAAATTGGTAAATTATTTATGGTTATTTGCAAAATGTACACTTGCGTAAACCTATTGTTATTTGTTTTTATGTGAGTCGAATAAGTAGTGTGTGAGTTGTGACTAATTTATGGTCTAGAAAAACTAGAATTATTTATTGAGAAGTAATGGTAATTAAGTTGGTTGTTTGATATAAAGAAAACAATGTAAAATTTGGTCGTGTCAAGAAAATATGCGATGATTTGGTGGTGTTCTGCAAATCTGTTGTAGTTTCGTTGTTATGGAGCTTCTTGCTCTCTTTCTTTGCTCGAATCTTTTTATATGAGTACTGGTATTGTAATTTTTAGGTTTTTCTTTGGAGTTGTTAGCTAAGAATTGCATTGAAAACTTGATTTTGGCAAGCTAGCTGATATTCTGAATTCAATTCAATTTTGTTTAGGAAGCAAGAAGAATTTCAAATTTTATACTTTCCTTGCTAGTGTGCATAATTCAATTTAATTATGCTTTCCTTACCATGTTAATTAAGTGTTCTAATTAGGATATCGAGAGTATTATGTTGAAATCGGGTGCTAAGTAGGCAAGCTAGCTCATATCTCGGTGAGCAAGAAAATAAGTTGTAATACAAATTTAAGATGACGTACCGATAATATTCATCCATGAATGAAGAAAATAGTAAATAGCATAGACTCCAAATAATTATTTTCAAACATTAACAATTAACACTTATTGTTAATTTATTTATTTATGAATAATAAACCAATCAGAAGCCACAGAACTCCCTGGGGTTAGGCTGGCCTTTAGCGCCAATCTGAATGCAACCTTCAGTGCAAGCCTTGGCACATTCTTCGCGAGTCGCACCTTGAATCACCATGCATTTATTCTTCATGCACGGACAGAAGCAATCTTCCTTGGTTTGCTGCACCGACAGATCAACCGAGGACGCTAGAATTAGCGCGATTAAGACAATGCAGATTGTTGCTTTGTTTGTAAATGCCATTTTAGTTAGTACAGTTTTGAGATTCCTAATCGAATTTTTCGTGTAGTTAGTGTGTGCTATTTCGGCATTGCTTCTGTTGGGATTTTATAGGAAGTTAAAGTGGATTTCAGTATTTGTCCATACCAAACTTATAGTTGGAAATGATGGTGCCAAAAACCGGGAATCTGTGAGTATACCTCCAATTCTGAAATTTGGTGAATGTCATATTCTTTTGCAACTAGAGTCCCATAAATATTGTAAATGTATTCTAAATATATTATTCCCACGGAGGAAGTAGTGGTGTATTCTTAGGGGCCATATTGAGCTTGGGTTCCTATATTACATGGGCTTCTAAAGTACCAAAGACTTTGATGATATGGATACTATGTCTATGTTTACACGGGCTTCTAAAGAACTGAAGAACTTGATACGGATATAATAATGTTTTTTTTAAAGGAATACCCAAGCTATTCATACTATGAAAAAACAAAAATGTAAAAGTATTTACAAGGGATACTATAATGTTGTGATACGCAAATACTGTCACGTGAAATATTCGATTATCTGAATAGTTAGTTTTTTAGAATACGTCTTGCATACATTATAATTATAACTAACAATATCCCGCGCAATTGCGCGGGGCGCAATGCATTTTTATAGTATAATTTTCCTTACGTTATACATGCATTGATCTTTCTTAAGTTTGCAAATTTTTTTTTTTTTTTTTTCTGGCATATGAGCTTCCAAATAAGATGCAAAAAATACAATTTGACATGATCACTTAACTACAATTTTTTTTTTGAATGAGCATGCAAAGTGCTCGGATTGTATTAATAAAAAAGGTATTTACATGAGTCAGAAGGGCGGTTAGGTATGTTTACACCAGAGAGTTAGTGATGCTAACCTGCTCTCATTCTTCTAACAATTAGATATCTAGTGATGCTAACCTACTCTCGTTCTTCTAACAGTTGGATATCCAGTGATGCTAACCTGCTCCCGTTCTTCTAACAATTAGATATCCAGCTGGCGGCGTTTTGTTTGAGAAAATCCATAGTTAGTCTTATCGGGTGTAATTTCCCGTCGAAGATGTAGTTGTTCCTTCGTTTCCAGATGTTCCATATGGAAGCTAGAAAGAAACGGTCCCAAATTGTCCTTAGGTGTTGTTGAAGAGGTTGCCTGTTCTTTAGCCAGAACCCAATGAGCGAAGAGTTGTTGTCGATCCGGATGTTGAAAAGGAGACCTATGTTAGTCCAGATTCTTTTTGCGAAAGGACATGAGAGGAATAGGTGAGATGCGGTTTCCATATGGCCCGTTTGACAGTGTTGACAAGTTGGATTGGAAGGCCATCCCTTTTGGATAAGTTATCCGATGTGAGGATCCGATCCTGAAGAGCCAGCCAGGCGAAGAACTTAACTACAATTTTGTATTTATTTTCTCTATCGAGTATGTCTTCAATGAAACATTTATCATCATCATGTACACGTCATATATAATAATGTAAACCTTTGAATAGTTGGAGTTCGATATTGGAAAACCAAGTTGAATACGTGAAACAACTGAAAATAATATTTTATTTAGGAAAGTTCTATTATACATTATTTTAAAAAGATATTTTAAATTATTTAGAATGATGTATGATAAAATTTATTTTTTTGTATGTTTTTTCTCTAGCGAACAATACAAATTTCATATTTAGTCTATTATTTAAAAATAATATTATTAATTAATAATTTCTCAAAATATCATTTAAAATAGGTATATCATAAAAATAAAAATAAAGGCTAACGAGAATCAACGAGGACACCAGGGATGCTACGCTTTCTCTTATGGAACAGCGGGAGGAAGAGAGAGAAGAGGTAAACAACGCTTCAAGAGGGGGGCATCTTCATGTTTGTTCATGTTTGTTTTTCAAGAGGGACTTTTTCTTTCGGTGAAGAGACACATGATGAATAGGGGTAGTGAAGAAGCGTGGCCTCGTGGGTAGGTAAGTTTTTTTTACTCAAATTTAATTGTATTGCAGTTGTTTGGAATGATGAAGTGGCAAGATCTGGATGGATAGAATAACGTATAAATTGTAGAGGTCATATATGGGGTCTCTTCATTTTCCTCCAATATTTTCTATATTATCAATTAATAGTTAATTATCCAAATAATTAACAAAAAAGACACTTTATTATTAATTAATATATAATTAGAGTATGTATGCATTAAAAAATCTTAATTAATAATTATTAATTGTTAATTGGATGTTCTTTTATTAATGATTTTGTTAATTAATGATCAATTAATTGTTAATTTGTGATACAGAGGATGTGGTGGGAAAATGAGGGGGCATGGTAAAATTATCATAAATTGTATTAGTATGATTAATTGATATTTTTAAATTTTTTTTATTTTTTTTGAAAAAAAAATTAAATATTTATTATTAACTGTTAATTTGTAGGTATTTAAATTACATATTAAATTTTTACTAACTATATATTAATCGTTAATTCATCGTGTTAGTTAAGATGTTAATTGGAATTGGGAGGAATGTAAGGGTAAACGAAGGGGCAATTTTCCTTTCCATGTTTCAAATATGAACACCATCCTTTGCTCGAAAGTTTTTTTGATCAAAATAGAGATTTGTTTCGTTCAGGAAACCGAGTTGCATCCAATAGTCTCGTCTCATGCTTGTTGTGCCAATTTGCATTTATTGGTCAAATGATTCATACTATCTCCTTCTGCCCATTTCCATGCAAAAAAGATTATATATCGCGGACAATAATATTCCCTTTCACTTTCGAGATTATATTCTTGACTACTGAATTTTTTAGCTTAAGAACGCAAAATAGTTTTGTCGAACAATTAAATATGTAAATAAATTATATCGAAACTCATTAACACAACGAAGCATAACATTAACATCGGATGAAGAAACAATGCAAAATGATTATAGATAGAGACTCCGTGGCAAATCTGTACTCGGCCAGTGAAACTTAGAACCCGCAAAAATCATGTGGGTTTGGCTGGCCTTGAAAACTAAGACGTCTGCACGCTTCGTCGCAAGCAACAGCACATTCCTCACGGGTGGCGCCACCAGGAACAGTCATGCACTTCTCTGTCATGCAAGGACAATAGCAATCATTTTTATTCTGCGCTGAGGGTTCGAACGAAGTAGCTAGGAGCAATGAGACCAACAGAGCGCAGATGGCGAATTTCTCGTTGAAGGCCATTTTGAAAGTATCTTTGTAGCTTGGTTTTTTTTTTATTTACTCTTTGTTGCTTGGTTGATGGTTGGAGATATAAATTGTTGTTTATTTTTTGAGATGGTTATGAAACTATTGGAGGGAATTGGGGTGTATGAATGGGGGATTGAACTGGGATCTTACAGTTCTGGTAGTTGGAAGAATGGCTTTACTAAACATAGTATTTATTTGCCAATTTGCCAATTTAAAAGTACGAGATTTATAACTGATAACTGATATTTGAGTCCATTATGTATCGAATCGATATTTTGAACTTATGGCCAACTTTTTACAGGTCTATGTCAAACAGCTGGACATTGACGACTGCATAAACAGGGATTTTAATTCTCGGATTTTCCGCAAATTAAACACTAGTTTACTATCAAAACCGAGATTCTAAGTACCACTTGTAAGACTCGCACTTAAAATTCAATAACACCCACACTTAAATTAAAGGGGTAATATCCCAAAAAAGAAGAACTTAAGAAGTATGATTTATGATTCATATATGCATAAATTTATGTTTGATTTATGATTCATATATGCATAATTAAAATTATAAACATAAACATTTGTGATACGCTTATGCTTAGTATTTGTGGTTCTGTCACTCCTCAAGTATGATCGTTGAAGCAATTCTCAAATTCGGGTTACTCAGAAATAAACCCCGATTTCAAACTCCATCTGGTAGCAAACCCTAGATAGAAAGGGTCACTCATAATTCCATTCTCGTATTATGATTCTTCAAAAATTATCAGACTCATAAATATATGATTTTTTTTACATGTAGTCTTTTCAAAAGCTCAATTTGCATGAATAGCTACGCTTTTGTCCAATTTGTAACACTAACGTTTTCGTCAGGGGACCGGCAAAAGAAAATTGTCTTTCGCCAGGGGGTCTCGCGAAAGATGGATTTGAGCTATTAAGAGGTGTGTTAATTGTGATCTAACAATGTCAAGGATTGGAAATCCTAGATTTGACTATTTTTGCCAGAGGATCTTGCGAAAGAAGGATTCTGCTTGCCAGCTCCTTTGTGAGTCACGAGGCTTTCGTATTAAATACCTCGTTTTTTGAATTAACACTCTGGCGAAAAAAAATGTATTTGAGACGGGGACCACATTTTTCTTCTTTCTTCTCTTTTTTTCCTTTTTCTCTCTTTTTTCTTGTCCATCCTAAATTATTTGTCATTCTTTTAGATACGATCTTAAGTTCAAGTTCTTGTCTCTATTTCAAACATGAACATTTATATATTCTCCACATAAATGAATTCTTATTTCATGCCTTATATGGTAAATTAATTTTTCATGCAAGACATAATGCAATATATATTATTTAATTTTATTGTTTTAAAATTAAACAATGTTTACCTATGCATTGCTTCCCAAATTGATCACTTGATATTCGCGAAATATAACTTGAAGGTCCCGATGGTGAAAATGAAAAGTGGGAGGCATGCAAATGGACCACGAGTTTGTGATTATTGAAGGATGGACCAAGTTTGTCATTAGCAATGACATAAAATTAAAAAATATTGTAGTCTTTAATTATATTGGTGATTTAATTTTTGATGTTGCGATTGTAGATGTTATCTCATTTTTGGCGTGATATTATGTAGGTGGATTTTGTTTTTTCTATGTAGTTTATAATTTTATCAAATTAAGTATATATGAAAACTCGATTTCATATGTAAAAGATTGAATAACATTGACCAAAATACAACACCAAACAAACACTAACTAGTACAACTTTGAAAAGTACAACAAGAAAATAAAACAACACACAAACAACCACTAAGAAGATGAAACGACACATAGACAAGCACTAATAAAATTACTATTTTCTTGGATAATAAAAAAATATTTTGACTTCCTTCTCAAAATATTCGACATATCTTTTCACTAGCTTTCCGAGAATGTCTAAATATATATGTCCTGGTTTGTACATTGGTTTGTTATATATTCATTTTTGAACCATCCGCATTAACGCTTCATGCGTCGTAATGCACAGACACCAGGGGCGGCTCAAGTACCTAGGCCATCTAGGCCCAGGTTAGAGTCCTCAAAAGTGGAAGGCCCGTATTATATAATATACAATGGAACTTTTAGAAAATATTTATAGTATGTTTCCTTGATTATTTCTTTTGTTTAATTTGACAAGTTTTTCTTAAATTGCCAACGTCCCATAAATTTTTTAAATTCTGAAAATTAGTATAGTCCCCAAATTCATTGCTCGTTTCTACATTTGGATCTTTTTCACGTAGATTAAGTAAGTTTCTCCCTACAATAATCCCTTCAAATTTGATATTGATTAATAAAAAATCTTTGATTTATTTTAATATTTTATTTCTCGTTTATAAAAATCAGGATTTCCTTTGAATTGCGATCACTATCTTAATTGCTTTCATTTTCCTAATCATTTTTGTACTGAAATAGAATTCCTCCATTGTTTTGGCTTCTTAACATGTTTTTTTCTTTAAAAAAAATGAGTACTTTCAATTGATACAATAACAATCATGCATCTTCATTTTGATTCGTTATATCTTGATTACTCAGAAATTATTGAAAAATGTCGATTTATTTGTCTTCCAATAGATGCTCAATCATAGTTTTACACCATGCACTCAGTTTACTGTTTTTGTCTTCTTAGATCTTCATGTTGTATTACTTTAGCATTTTATATTTATAATTTGATTTGTTGTCAAATATTGAGTTTGTTGTGTGGTTTACTTCTAATATGATTTAATTCATTATTGTTGAATGTATTGGCAACCGTGATGCCATACATGAAGGCTTCCAACAGAAATATTAATTTGATTGTGTTGGTTGGAAGGCGTAAAAATAATAATTATGATTCGATTCTTTTTTTCTTTTTTTTTTGTGAGTTGTAAAACTTTCTTTTTTCATGGCAATTCATGAATTGATGTAATTATCTTTTAATTATTTGATGAAATCTGCAATAGGTAATATCTACTGTCTGCAAAAAAAATTGTTTGGAAAGATAGTCTATTTTGTTTGAATTTTAATTTTTCATGTTTTGAAAGGTGATTCATATGTGAACAATATATGTATGATTTTTGCGATATGTAGGAAGCATTCGTAGTTTCTGCCGAGAGCCTCCAAATCATTTGAGCCGCCCCTGAGAGACACAATCTTCCATTTTCGCTTAACTCCTATTAGAAACCATAAATCGATATACATATCATTCAAAGTACACTTCTGCACATGAAATTGTACATTTCTTTAACAATCATTTCTCAACATATCTTACAATAAGCAAAAAATTGGATGGCTTTCTCTAAATTTGTGTACCCATCGATCTCCCACTTGGAACGTTTCTATATATAGAAATGAAATACAGAAGAAAAAAATGAAACAACTTAATAATACAAAAACACAAACATAGAATATAATGTTATTTGAACTTACACGAAATTCATCGAAAACTCTGACTTGTGTTTGCGGGCACCAGTTGTCCCAAAAGAGCCACCCTTCATTGTTTTACGCTAAGAGAATAAACATTTTGTGATGCATGTATACCGATTCTACACGTCTATTTTTCCAAATATTTGATGTCATATAAATGACATTGAATCATGGATCGATCTTTCCATTGAACTAGAGGAGAGGGGGTGTGTTTTGTATCAAAATATGTATTTTTAACTCAATATACCACCACTCTTTTGAAGGAGAAGAACACGAAGCCATTATCGGATAAATATGTAAGAGGAGAAGCAAGACTAAGAATGAGATGAAGAAGAAGATGCAAATATGGACATATTAATAGAACTGGAAAATATAAAATAGAACATATTTGTTCATACAAAAGCATGACGCTGATAAGAAATTACGCTGTCACAAAAAACAAAACAACCAATACTTGTATGCAAAAGCATGGCATTGATAAGACATGACATTGTCACAAAAAAACAAAATATTATCATGATATAGAGTAGTATGGTTCATTACATATAGTGCTATGGTTCAAGATATAGGACAGTAGGATTCAGTAAATAAGGTAATAGACTTCAGTAAATAGGGTGTTAGGACTCAGGGTTCAGTGTATAGGGTAGTAGGATTTTGTAAATAGGGTTTTATGGTTCAGGTATAGGGTACTAGGGTTCAGTAAATAGGGTTTTAGGGTTCAGGATATATGGTTGTAGGGTTGCATATATTAAGTTATATTAAAGGGTTGTCATGTAAACTGATAATCATCATCACTTCTTCTTGTTTTTCTTGTTCTTGTTCTTGTTCTTGTTCTTCCAGTAAATTTCGAAAATGAATCTATTGAATCCTCCTCCTTGTGTCCACACTTCATTCCATCATGTCATGGCATCAAAATTTTACAATATTCACGACGTGACAAATCAATATTTCTTTCGTGATTCCTTAGCATCAAACAGATATGATTCTCGGTACAAGGATCATCTCGTGAGCAACTGTTTTCATTTTACTGCACCGGAACCACCAAATATTCTTGAAAATAACATACCATAATAAAAATTAGTTGTTAATAGAATATTTTCGGACGTTGTTTTAATTTCAGCAGCTAGTTTTAATTTTAGCAACTAAATTTATGAATAATTAATGAACATTAAAAAAAACTAATAAAATAACATTTTTGTGCGAAAATATTTTTGTGTAAAAAATATATCAACATGTAATATATTATATTATATTATTATTGTTCACAATAGTTCATTTAATATCAAACACACAAACAATAAATCATACGATCTGCATACTCACTATAATATATGTTCTCACTGCACGATATTTGTCTAATATAAACAACATCACATTTCATAGTGAAAAATATTAAAAGGTAACGAAAATTAATTCAGCAAAAAAATAAATAAAAGTTATGTAGGAATTACGGTAATATGGATATCAAAATAAAAAGAAAATTCAAATGAATATATATAATGAATTCCTAATATTAAAGTTCCAAAAGTAATATTAATATTTGGTGTATGTTTTATATTATATATTAATTTATTGACATTTCATATATTAAATATTTATTTTTCATTCGTATTCACATTTGATCACGTAACTTAACGTGAAATAATAAACAATTGAATAAACTTGATCTAACACGAACCTAATGAATGATACCGATATGCGTCTTTAATGTTATATAATGTGGCCTTCTAAACATGCTTAGAGTATGTTATAAAATAAATGTACAAAAAAAATTATGACTATAAAATATCAATGGTGTAATTTTGTCACCTATCATAATTTAATGGTTGAAATATTATGACGACCTGGTACAAGAACATTTGCATAAAGTTACGGCAAAATAAAGATGTGGGTAAATTCTTGATTGTTGAATTTTCATCTTACAACGCACGATTAATCTGTCGAACAAATGGCTATTACATGTATAAAAAAACTATATTCGAAACACTAGAACTCATTCATACAACACAACACTACATCGTTAACAACATCGAGATGAAGAAACAATGCAAACTAATTAAAAAAAATCTGGAGCAATAAAACAAAGCGCCAACAAAACATTAACCCGTCGGTGAGACTTAGAACCCGCAAAAGTCATGTGGGTTTGGTTGGCCTACAAAACTAAGACGTTTGCATGCTTCGTCGCAGGCAAAAGCGCATTCCTCGCGGGTGGCGCCACCGGGAACGGTCATGCACTTCTCTCTCATGCAAGGACAATAGCAATCATTTGCACTGGCCTGCATTGTGGGTTCGAACGAGGTCGCTACGAGCAATGAGACCAACAGAACGCAAATGGTGAATTTGTTGTTGAATGCCATTTTAGAAGAATCTTTGTAGCTTGGTTTACGAATGGAGATTGAATTTGTTTGTTTTTGAAGATATTCTGAAATATGAAACGAGAGAGGGGAATTTGAATTTTATAGGAACAATAATCCTGTGAAATTAACTGTATGAAAAGATGGATTGGAAATTTTACTAAACATAGTGTTTGCCTGTTAGGAAGCACAAGGATTACAACTCAGAAGACGCTTCTACAACGATTGAGAGAACAGGGATTTCAATTCTCAGGTTTTCCTCGAGATAAGTACTAGTTTACTGTAAAAACTGAGATTCCAAATACCACTCAGGTAACTAACCCCCAAAACTCAAAATAAAATATCCCAAAAATCAATAGAAATTAATCTTCTACACGAATAGATTGGCGTTTTCCAGAAGTAAACCCCGATTTCAAATTTCATCTGGTAATAAACCCCAGAGAGAAAATCACGGGTCACCGATATTCAAATCTCAAATTCTAATTCATCATAAATTATCATAATCATAAACATATACACAACGACAAACATGCGAGTGAATAACTTAACTATATATCTCATATCTTTATTTCTCCTCTTTTCATTTCTCCTCGTCACCAAAATTTCAAAAAAAAAAAAAAAAAAAAACCTTTAGTTTATTACTAACTCTCCTACCTATCTACACGTAGCACCTCCGGAAAAAAAACCATTATTTTCTCTAAAACTAAGCCCCGAATAAACAATCTTCCATAACTTACCATCGCCATGTCATGTCAACACGTAGCCACCATCTATTAATTACCAAATTAATATACACTATATATAACTACCAACTTAATTCGATCCACTTTGGCAAAGACAATCCGGCAAAGGATTCTCATAAAACGCCTCCTCCGACCGAAACCTCTCTTTCCCTTTCGTCCCCGTTATCGGCCCCTTTCTCTTCCTAGCCGACCCTTGCCTATTTCATCATTACATCATTATCACCACATTTATTATTTAATTAATTAATTATTTATTTATTTAATCGTACCTCCTCTTGTGAATCTCAGAAATCTTATCATATAACCTCGGCCCTTCTTCCATAATCCCCTTATCCACTTTGTCAAACAAATGCACAAGCGCTCTCCTACACGGCCAAAAAACACATCGGTAAAATTACAAAAAAAAGAATATCACAAATAGAAATAGTATATTGACTTACCTATCGGGAGAAATGGTTTTTCGATGACCCAAAAATCGACGATGGCCTTCGACAGCTCGTGCCATATTCCCCGAATAAGAAGGGACGAAAACGTCGCTTTCAACGGAAACAATATAATCCAAAGCGGCCATTTGAGAAGCGTATTTTCTAAACGGTCTCAATTCCTCCTCGCTGGCGAGCTTCTCCTTGCTCATCAAAACCGGGAATCGAGATTCCAGTTCTGTCATTAGCGTTTCCGCTCTGTATATTTCCCCAGCCGCTATGTAAATCGGCGTGTTGGTTGGAAACCCTAACGAGGATAGAAATAATCCCACTTCGTTTGGCGTTAATGGACAATATCCTTTTAATCTTTGCTCTTGTGGATCTATTTCCTTTACTTTCCAATGCGTTGTATTTTCTCTGTAATATTATTAAATAAGTATTTGGCATTTTAAAGTTTCAATTTTTTTTATTTTGAATTTTTTGGTACCGAATAGTGGCGAGTTCGTCAGATTCGGATTGAGATAAACCATAAGTGCACCCACTAAAAGCAAGCATGTCTTTTTCGTATCGTAAATGTAACGCAATGTACGGTCCAAATGATTTCATTCGCTCGACTAATAACTATAATTATTTAAAATAATTACATCATTAATAAAAATATATTAATTTTTTAATTGGAGTAATTTAACTACCTACCTTGCCTAAGGATTCGATTGGAGGGGCGAATCGCAAAGCTTCGAAAAAAGCACGGCAACGCAATTTTTGAATTTCAGGGGGTAAATTGTTATTTGCCAATCTAGCATCTGATTTTGCGGCTCTAATTACCTAAATTAATTAAATTATTAGAAGAAATAGAGTTAATTTATTTAATTATTGATTAAATTATTACCTGATGATCGTCCCACAAGGGATAAATTTCGTCTTGGTAGTAATCGACATTTGACCAACTGGTAAAGTATTTTACGGCTCTTTTGGCTTTTTTAAATTCGATAGGTAAATTTCTCACGATTTTTACATCGTTCATTAACGAGTCTATGAAATGATCTTCATCAAAAACATCTCCGAATATGCTGTTTTTTCGTTCAATTTTATTAAATTTCCACTGTTAGAAACTTAATACAGATTAATTAATTAATTAATTAGAAATTAGCGTAATTACCTTGTATCTTGCCAAAATGATTTTTTATCGAGTTTTGGAATGACTAGTGTCGCGTTTAATAATCGTGCTACTGCCACCATGTCACTAATCTGAAAAATAAGATTTATAATTTAAATAATTTTTAACTGAAAAATATTTATACAAAATTGTTTAAGCTAGTCAAGGTCAACTAGTATGCATGGACTTGCACTAATAAATTTCTTATCCTTAACCAAACTATAAATAATCAAAACAATATAGATTTTGACTTTGCATAAAAATCCAAATTTGAAATTCAAATTGGATAATAAAAGTAACAAAGGTTTACCCCAGCTCTCATTTGGTTTAATCCACCATTAGCATTGACGAGAAGATATCCTTTTGATTCGCCTGGAGCTAAATCAAAACCAAAATTCGAAATTCAAATTTCGAACAGAGAATACAAAAATTGTGATCTTTTAATAGTGAAAGTAAGATTGGTTTTCTTACATGAGTAAGATGAACTGGGTGCGACACATGGCACGTATCCGCGGTTCGAAGGCGACTTCCAGAGCTTCTCGAACTCGGGTGATGCGGTCCAATCACTGCCAACCAACTGTCGAATCTAGAGAAGAACTCATTTTTAATAAATAGAAGGTAAATTGGAAATAAAAAAATCGAAAATAGTTTACCTTGCGAGACCTAGAAGAGGCAATGATTTTGGAGAGTTGGGGCGGTGTCATTTCTTGAATCCATCGTAGCTCAGTGGTCGAAATCTCCCATCGCTAAACATTACAAAGATAAAACTAAATAAAGTCGAAGTTTTCGAAGAAAATCACCCACAAAAAATGTGAAAAATATCGCTACCTTAGAAAGCTTTCTTGAGGTGGAAAAAGAAGAAGAAGATTTGAAAGACGGTAACACGTGTCCGGCAAGGAAAGCGACGGTGGAGATAGTAGCGACGGCGCAGATTAACAAGCAACGCAGTATAGAAAATCTACTCGCCTTCGACTTGCGCTTCATCTCTTCAAGAACTCTCGCCTTCGATTGTTCTTGGGTCGTCAAAAACTTCCTCCTCCTCGCTCCACGAAGCTTCTCCAGCCTCGGTTCTTGGTCTTTTGTTCAGTGGTAAAGCAATGGGAAAGCAAAGAGTGCCAAAAAAGACGAGGAAAAATGGAGGTATACGAGAAGACAATGGGTTGCATTTACTCACAATCCGGCCCAAATCAAGCAATCCTTCCCCCACCAAAGATAGTATACTATCTTCCACTTCACCACGGGGCGAATGAATGAACGGCGATGGATTGTTACCGTTGGTGGAATGAATTTGCCATTATAGGGAAATGAAATGGCTGGAAAGATTCACGAGCCAGAATTGTTGGATTCGAGTTGGGTATAATGGGAAAGCATCACGGGCTATGTAAACTTGCAAACTATGGCATTGATGATAGGTAATGTTATTATTTTACATTGTGCAATTGTTAACAATTAACAATAGCTTCTTTGTTTATATTGTTTTTTGGCCAAATTTTGTATGTACCCTTGCAAAAAATTCATAATTTCACGTATACCCCTGCAAAACATAAAATATCATGCATATCCTTACAAAAGTACTAAAATTTCATGGATACTTTTTTTATTAAATTTCGATATTCGTTAAGATTATGCGATTTTACTCTCTATGTAAATATGAAATAATATTTATGTTGGAAAAATCGTAAAAACACCAATTAGTGATAATTTTAAAAAATATTTGTGATATTTAATAGTTTTTAAGAATATTCGTGATATTTCACGTTTTAGAGGGATATACGTGAAATTATGGAATTTGAGAGATTTGGTAGGGTACATATGAAATTTGGCCTTGTTTTTTATGAAGATGGGGGTGAGAATAAAGCTGAGTGCATGTGTATGTGTGAGCATGATTGATGATGATAATATTATAAAATGAATAAGGGAAGGTGGGTGCTTGTTGATGGTTCATACGTGTCCAGTTTCGACGGAGCACGATTGTTTCGACACGTGTTATGTTATGTTATCTTCTCTCTGTCATATGGTGGTCTCGTCGTCTCCAATTATATTCAGATGGAGATGTATGGGAGGGTTCTTATCTAAGAATTTGGATTTGTTCTTTTGCGATTCAAAATTTGGAATTTGGATAGAAATTGATGTATTTTGAGCTGAGGGCATTTATTTCCACGTAAATATTTTGGAGGAAGATAAGAAATTGGGATTCCCATGCAAATTAATGGCATTAAATGTATAATATAATGACGTGCCTTAACAGTTTAGTATGTGTTTATTTTGATTCGAGTCCTAATTAATATTTTATTTTATTACACTCAATCTTGTATTATAAGCAAAAAGAAGAAAAAAATGAGTTTTATTTGTACAGCCAGGTATTCGGTATATATTCACTATCCATAGCTGTATTTTCGCCGATCAAATAAACAGATAAATCCATGTGCTGCACTTCTGTTCCCTTTTACTTTGTTATTATTTATATAATATATTCAAGTGGGATTTTAAAAAAAAAAAAAAATTCCCAAAAATAAGAAAATTATAAGGAAAAGAAAGTTGTGCATTGTATGGATGTGAACTCTGTATGCACGTCATCAATAAGAAAGCAATGCGTGACAATTGCTTTTTTTTTTTTTTTTAATCGAATTTTATAGACTTCGGCGCTTTATCAAATGTATGTTGTCTCTCATTCATGTTTTGTATCTTATTTAAATGTATGATATATCTTTATGTAATATCTTTTTGATGTTTCTTAAAAAAATTTAAAATAACATACATGATGTTTTTTTTCTAAAAATATGTATGATATATTTTTTTTCTAAAAAAAATACGATACATCTTTTTTATATTTATGATGTGTATTTATTTGTTATGTTTTTTTATATCTATCATATATATTTTATATGTATGATACGTTTTTAAAATACAAATAAATGTTATATAATTTTTTTATGTATGATATATTTTTATGTATGTTCGATAAACATTTGTATGTAAAGTATTTTTACACGAACGGACAAGATTTATATTTTCTAGTATAATAATTTATATTGTGACGTTCATTTGGCGTGTACAAATACGATCAAAATTGGAACAAGTCAAACTGTCATGTGTCGTGTTTCTATTGTTGACGTGCATAAAGAGTGCATGCTCATGAAGCGTATTAGTCGAGCCCTAAAAAATATGTACTCCGGTCATCAAAATCAATAGGATAGCGACACGTGGACGTTTGTTTTAGTTTTTGTTGTTTTGACAATCTAACGCACTCCAAATGCATGTTGCGCTTTATCCATTTTTTTATTTTTTAGATGTAACATATATTTATATGTATGTTATATATTTTTTTTACATGTGTTTAAAATAAAATATATGTATGTTATACATTTTCACTTGTATGATTTTTTTTTGTTATATTTTTTAGACGTATATATATTATACACTCTAGATGTATTATATATTTATATGAATTTAAGCACAATACACGTTATATATTTTTATATGTATGATACATATTTATTTGTTATATCTTTCACTATGTATCATAATTCATATATCTTTTTTACATGAGTACAAATTTGTATATATTTTTTGGACTAAATTTATACCTTTGTATAACAATATGTATATTTTTACGGCATGCGTTTGAAGTGTGTTAAGCGACCAAAATGAGAAAAAAAAAAAAAAAATCACGTATCATTCTCTTGTTAGTTGACCCAAAAAAAAACTAACCTCGTGAATATTCAAAAAACACTCATTTTTGTTAGACGGTTAGATCTAAACATTGTATGATGTTAAAAAAATTTGGACCAAAATAATCTTGTATATTACATATGCAATTTTACTAAACCCATTTTCGTATTTTTGTACCAATTTAATAAGTCTCTATAAATATTCTTCAACGTATACTAATTATAAAAACAAAACAAAAACTATATGTTATAGTTATATAATTCTAATATTTCATTTATCACATATTCTTTTGATGAAAAACTAACATGAAATAAAATTAAAAAAAACATACAAAATTATGCATTTTGAAAATATGTTTGCAAAAAAAAATTATTTTCAGAGCTAGTTTTGTTATTCACATTGATAATAATAAAAATGAACATCAAAACTAGATGTTAAAATAGTTAGTTTCTACCTAGAGTGGTTTAACAACTAAGTTTATGTCATAATTATGCGTCTTGAAAATATATATTGGACAAAAAAATATTATATCAATTGTTAATAAAATTGTTAATAAAAACTAGTTGCTAAAATATATATTTAAACACCCATCGGTAGTATTCACAGTTCAGGATCAAATTGTAACCAAATGAACAGACATATATATTATACTTCAGTTCTTTTTCATTATTTTTTTATTGGGACTAATATTCTTAGTCTTAATTTCCATCGACGTCATATAAAAATACTAATAAACTTAAAAATAATAAACATATACAAAATATATAATACACATATAATAAATATAGGCTTTCATTTTCAAACATGTACAATAAAAATTCAAGACGGAGTTCTATCATATTCATACACCCTTTAAAAAAATATTTTGGATATTTAGCAATTAATTAAATTTTAAAAAAAATATATCATAAATTTTATTTTGTATAGAGACTTTTTTCTTTAAATGAACAATACATAATTCTTATTTAACCTATCATTCATTGATAAATAAACTTGAAACCTTACATTGAATATTTATTAATTGATAATTACTTAAAATACCCTTGAGACAAAGAACAAACAAAAATGATTGATATTCCCGAATTAGAACACAAATTCACCATCGATTGAGTATTAAATTATTAATGGGAAGTTTTGCATATGGGCCCCACTTAATTTTTTTTTTGGGTCTTAAAAATCATTTCGGAATTGAATTTGTGTTTTGATTTGGAAGTTTAGTATTTCGGTAAGAAAAACTGTGTATGATAGAACTCTCCAAAAAAATTTATATATGTATAAAAAATAAAATATATAATACACACATGTAAAATATAATAAATATATATATATATATATATATATATATATATATATATATATATATATATATATATATATAACTAATAAACGGTGTGATGGCGGTAATTAGTGTTTACTATCATTATATGAAAATACCGTTTCTTTACATATTCTATTACTAACCTTTTTTATAAATTCAAATGAAAGAAATTTTTAAACATAAAATAAAATATATCAATGGGAAACTGAAATGAACACAAAATTCGCATTTGTAGGCGTACAAATTGGAGGCAGATATATATGACCGCTGAAAACAATACATGACTGAATACTATTATTTCCCCCAAAATCCGCATTACGATTTACGAATCAAGTACTTAATTTTATATTCGGTATGACTCACACAAATGTGATTAGTCTGGTAGACATGTGATCCAAATTTGCCATCCCACAACAATCATGAAAATCCTCCTTAAAAAAATATTAAATAAAAAAACAATGCATTCACAAGTGGGGCTATTTAACTATCCATACATGGCACCACGAGGAATAAAATCATACTAAAACCATAAATAATGGCCCATTGTGAAGAATACTTCTTAATTGTCATAAGACCCATAAATAAGAGATCTTAATATAATGGTCACAATGATAAAAACATGGTCCCGAGTAAGACCAAAAGAGGATGAAAGTGCGTTTGGAAGAATGTAAAGCAAAATAAATAAAATAAAATGTAGCTTTGATGAAAGGTACTTGAGTCAGGCCGACGTTGAGTCCAGTGGCCCAGATCAACTAAAGGTCAAATGTTTAGACCGACACGTCCTATTATGAATTATGAATACGATACCTTACTTTCCACTATTTCCTTCTTTCACGTGCTACACTACATTTACCACGTAACATGATTTTTTTAAACCAATCTTAGGGTTATTAAATCGACTTAATTTTACACGATATTTTGTTGTTATATGATTGACAGCAGAATGATAAACATGACGTGACACGCTACGAAATCAGAAAAGTAGTTGAAAAATTATAGTAATAGAATAGGATCATAAAGAGTTTTTAATGATACAATAAGAAATTTAATTTCACTATATTTTTGTATTTTGTAGTATTTCGTGATCGGTCTTAATTTTATTCCTTCAAAAGTTGTCACACGGCATGTTTGGTAAGATAGAATGTGATGCGAAATTCGAAAAACAACAATGAAAGAAAAATATTTTCTCTTAAATTTGAAATGACAATAATGAGGAAAAAATAGTAGTTTAAAAGTAGATATTTTTTTCGTTTTCTTAATTTTCTTTTAAAACAAACACATGAAAAACACTGAATTGTAACATATACTAAGAGATTGTCGAGTTTCGCCACGAGTTTGTTTCATTTGTTTTGTCACACATAATATTTAGTTGTCATTTTCTGAAAACAAATATAACATTTTCTGAAAATAAAAATCACATTGATTAAAAAAATTCGATGATGACAAAATTATTATATTATTTTCGAATTTGACATAATACGAAATATGTATTTAGTACTTTAATAATATGTATGGACATAAATAAACAACTAAATCATATACTATTATTAAATTTACATATCTAAAAATAAGAATAATGACATTTTATAAGTTCAAAAAAATATTTGTGCGAGGTAATTTTTTATCTTTCATGTTTATTATTGAAAAAATATTTTATAAGTTGAAGAAATTATTTGTGTTTGGTAAATTATTATCTTTCATTCTTATTATTTTTTTGAAAGATTACATGAAATTTTATGAGTAAAAATACAAATACAACATACTTAGTAGTATGTACAATTTTTTAAAATTATAATTTTTAAAAATACTAATAATTAGACTTACAAGTCACTAATGTAATTATACTTATATTTATATTGTATTTTCTTACATAATTGTTTTCATAACTTTAATCTAGAGAAAAATTATTGGATATATGATAATATGCAACTCGAAATAAAGACAAATCCAAGTGAATATATTTCATAATTTTTTAAATTATATTTTAAAAAATACTAATAATATTTGATGTATATTTTATAATATTATATATTAATTTATTAGTGTTAGATATTTAAACTCTTCACATTCTATCTGTATTCACATTTGATCGCGTAACATAATGTGAAATGATTCAAAATTAAATACAACCGATCCAACATGAACCTAACGAATAATACTTTGACATGTCTAAAATTACTCAAAACTATGTGTAAAATAATTAACACATAAATATCTACAAATAAAACATAGTCATAAATAATCAATGGTCAATCCATGATTCATATTTTGTCATGCATCATAATATAATGATTCAAATAATTGTGATCGTGTTACACGACGAGGAAATTGAATAAAGAATCAAAGATAGACATGGCTCGATGATAAGTTCTTGATTTCCTTCCTTTTCTATCAAATTAAACGGCCGTGATAAGAAAGAAAAGAAAATATTGAAGCAACATAAGAATTGTTTAATAGAAAAACAGAAATTGTGTTTTCATTATGGTTTGAGAGAACGACAATTAGTCGATATATACGTTTCGTCAAAGGGTCAACATGTCAGGTTTTACTACAACTACTGGAAATGCGTTTAGATAACATCTTTTTTCGATTAAGTATGGCTTGGACCATTCGTGAAGCTAGGCAATTAGTAAACCGTAGACATATTTTAGTTAATGGCCAGGACTGTCCCGAAATTTTAAGGACCTGAGCTCAATTTCGAAAAAAGACCCTATTTTTTTTTTTGTTGAAAACGACATTTTTCTCATTGGTTTGAAACAACTCAGAATTATTTAACAATACTATTTCTTTCATATGTGCACTATCTTATCAAATAAGAATATATATCTTTTCAAAAAGAACAAAAAGGATGCAAACCGTTAAAACTGTTAATTCAAAGATAAAACAACTTGTTGCGATCAATGAAATATAATACTTAGTGACCAATGACTTAAATAACGCCGCAATAGCATTGTTATAGCGCAAGTAACGATAAATATTTCTAACACACAATACCGCAATATATTAAATAGCAGCGCAATATCACCGTTATAACGCGCAATAACGATAATCGCGTGTAAATTACATTCCGAGCGTTATAGATCACTATATCGTAATTTAACACATTGCTAGTGATGTATTATATCTTATGTATAAAGTTAAGAAATTTCTTGCAATTCTAGGCCTCCACGTCATCAAGGGCCTTTGTGTAAAAAAATATTTTTTTAATTTATATTTTGGTCCTTTTTATTTACATTTTGGTCCTTTTTAGTTTTAAAATTTACATTTGGACCTTTTTTATTTATATTTTGGTCATTTTTAAATTATATTACGGTCCTTTTTTACATTTCGATCCTTTTTTATTTTATATTTTGGTCCTTTTTATTTACATTTTGGTCATTTTTATATTATATTTCGGTCATTTTTTACATTTTGATCATTTTTCTTATTTTACATTTTGGTCATTTTTTATATTTTGGTCATTTTTTATTTTAATTTACATTTTGGTCCTTTTTATTTACATTTCGGTCCATTTTTACATTTTTATCCTTTTTTCTTATTTTACATTTTTTACATTTGGTCTTTTTTTCCTATTTTACATACATATTAAAATTTGCGAATATGTCATGATTATATTAATCGATTTTAGAAGCACCTGAACAAATGTTATTTATACAAATTATACTAGAAAATAATATCCGTGATAGACTAATTTCATGAACCTTATGCATCTATTGACATCATGATATTTGCAAATATGTCATGATTAGATTAATTTAGATCAAACGCACACGCGTTAATTCGCACACGCGTTAATTATAATTCGCAATTGCTCGGGGATAAATCTAGTTTATTTTATTTTTAAATCAAACACTTGATTTGTTATTTTCTTTGTATGTTTTAGATTTTATAATATGCAATAAAATAAAATGGACTCCTTATTTATAGGACTCTAGACCCATGCCTCCAATTTGTATGCATAGGCCGGCCTTGTTAATGGCCGTACAGTACAGTCGATATACCAAGTTATGGTCGCAAATCCGGAGATATTGTTGGTGCAAAGTATAAAAAAAAATCAAAAGATCTTATTCGAAAAAGTATAAACCTCACAAGACAAAGAAAATAAAAAAAATATTGCCAAAATATTTTGAGTATTTAACTCAAGAGAATATAAAACAAGAGTTAAAACTATATAGAGTTTTTAAATCTCATCTTATGGACATATCTCTAGTGCTCCAATTTTAGTACTGGTCTCCGGTCTCATAATATTTACAACCCAAGACAAAAAAAAGCCCACTATACAGTTGCCATAATTACTTCAAAGAAAGAAAGGAAGCCTATACAAATATTTTGGATCTTATGGGTTTTTAGAATTATACTGTTAATACCATTATCCGAATCCGACTCCGATACTAAAACAGAATTAAATCCGAATCCGAACCGACCAAAACACAAACCCGAATCCGCTAAATAGCACCGCGGTCCGAAGATCCGTCTTTCTCCAATATTCAACTCTTTAATTAACCTCCATTGTTGTCCCTTTCTTAACGTAACACACACCTTATTCCATTCAAATTCAATTACATCGGATCTGGACGAAGAAGAAGAAGAAGAAGAAGAACGAGAGGAAGATGTGGGTGTTTTACCTAATATCGTTGCCGTTGACATTGGGCATGGTCACGGTGACCTTGAAGTACTTCGCCGGACCTGACGTGCCCAGATACGTGCTGTTCACCGTCGGATACACCTGGTTTTGCTCCGTTGCGATTATTATCCTCGTCCCAGCTGATATTTGGAGCGTTAGTTTTCTCTTTCTCTATCCCTCCCTAGATCCCTTTACGTTTTGGGATTTGCACGATTTTTCTTTTTTCATTTTTAATTGGATTTTATTAGTAGAAATTGATCGTGACTTAATTTTGAAACACAAATTTCTTATTTGATTTCTATTTTCAGACGATCGTTGATCATGACAAGGGAGGCATTGGATTTTTCTGGAGCTTATCTTACTGGAGTACCTTCATTCTAACATGGTACCAATCATTCTCACATCTCAGACAGCTAAAATCTCGTACAATCAATCCCCAATTAATAAACAAACGTCATTTCTTGATTCCACAGGGCCGTGGTCCCATTGATTCAGGGCTACGAAGACGCAGGAGATTTCACAGTAAAAGAGCGATTCAAGACGAGCATTCATGCAAACCTTATCTTCTACACAATTGTGGGCTCGATTGGATTAATCGGTTTAATTCTACTAATCATAATGCACCATGATTGGGGAGGAAGCATAATGGGTTTCGCAATGGCTTGTTCGAACACATTTGGATTGGTCACGGGAGCCTTTCTTCTAGGGTTTGGTCTGAGCGAAATCCCCAAAAGTATTTGGCGCAACGCTGACTGGACGAATCGTCAGAAAGTTCTCTCTCATCGAGTCGCTAAAATGGCTGTTAAACTCGACGATGCTCATCAAGAGTTCTCGAATGCCATTGTCGTTGCTCAAGCTACTTCGAACCAAATGTCGAAAAGGGATCCTCTGAGACCTTACATGGATAAAATCGACAGCATGTTAGTCCAAATGGTACGTATATTATAATCTTTTGTGTTGATTTTATGTTGGTATTTTTGAATTTAATGATTTTGGGTTTTACGAAGATGAGAGAGGATCCAGGGTTTAAGCCGTCAGGAGGGAGATTAGGAGAGAATGATATGGATTACGATACCGACGAGAAAACTATGGCTTCGCTTAGGCGCCAACTTAGGAGAGCTCGTGAAGAATATTATCGATATAAAAGGTATCTTCTTTTGTTATCTTCATAATTAATTTTTTCTTTACCATTATCTAATGTTTTGATTTTTTGGTGTAGTGAATATATGAATTATGTGATCGAAGCACTCGAGCTCGAAGACACGATAAAAAACTACGAGCGTGGAGACTCAAATGGATGGTTTGTTTTTTAAAAAATTCAAATTTCGTAATTCAAAATTTCAAATTTTTAAAATTATGCAGGAAATACATTTCGAGTTTCAGAGAGAGCCGGTCTGGTACACTCGGTTCCCTTCTCGATATTTCCGGTACCAAAAATATATATCTAATTTTTTTTTTGCTTCAGATAAAACTCATAAAATAAGACTTAATGAATGAGGATATTCTTGAAATTTTCAGAGTTTGTATGGAAATGTATAATAAGAAAACAAGTAGAGAAAGGTTCAGCGATAATTTTGGGGATAATTTCTGCTGCGATCCTATTGGCCGAAGCGACTTTATTGCCGAGCTCTGTGGATCTCTCTCTCTTCTCCATTTTAATTAACGCTGTTGGTAAACAAGAAGTTTTAGTTCAGGTAAAAAAATATTCAAAAAAAATAATATTTAATTCAATATATTGAGAAATAATAATAATTTGGGAATTTTGTTTATAGATTGCTGCGTTTGTGCCATTAATGTACATGTGTGTATGTACATATTATTCGTTATTTAAAATTGGAATGTTAATGTTTTATTCTCTCACTCCGAGACAAACTAGCTCCGTTAGCCTTCTTATGATTTGCTCGTAAGTTTTTTTTTAATTTAATTTATAATATTTTTTATTAATTATACAAATTTTAAAATACTTTTTTGTATTTTTTTTAGAATGGTTGCGAGATATGCACCGCCAATTTCGTATAATTTCTTGAATTTAATTCGTCTCGGTGATGACGCTAAAACCATTTTCGAAAAGGTAATACAATTATCAAACAAGGGTATCATTGTAATTTAGATAAATTCTGTTTTTTTTTTGCAAATGTGTAACTTTTTTAAAATTTTATGTGTAGAGAATGGGAAACATTGACGATGCGGTCCCTTTTTTTGGAAAAGGATTTAATAAAATATACCCTTTAATTATGGTTATTTATACTCTTCTCGTCGCCTTTAATTTTTTCGGCCGAGTCATTGAATATTTTGAAAATTTCAAACGATTCAAATTTCAAAGCGAACGCGATGAATTGGTCGATGGGTTCGATCCTTCTGGCATGATAATTCTTCAAAAAGGTCCCAAATTTCAAAAATTTAATTTCTCTCTTAATTATTATTTGCTTATTTTATTTTTTTACATTTTTTAATGATTTTTTTATGAAAATTTATATAGAGAGGACTTGGCTTGAACAAGGGTGCAAAGTGGGTGAACAAGTTGTCCCTTTAGCTCGAAATTTCAATAATGCCACTATAGATATTGAATCCCCAAATCCTGCATTGGTAATTAATAAAAGAAAATTAAATCCATTTTTTAAATAAACCATTTATTTTATTTATTTATAATTATTATCTATGATGATTAGGATAATAAAAGCGTAGTGGAATTGAAAAAAGTCGCGACACCACCAGAAGAAAAAAACCGTAAATACGGAAATAGCAGGGACCAAATTGCAAATAAATACTCCGCAATGAAACAAACAAATAACTCTCTAAATCCCGAGCCCTTATTGGATTCTAACCCGGTAACAGAAACCCAACCCGATAGCAAACTAATCGCAGGCCAATCTTCTGGACTCGTTTCAACGTGGTCGAATTTGAAAAATGGATTTCAGAATTTCAAAATGAATATGAATTCCAGAAAATTCTTGCCGCTTCGTCAGAACGGGGGTTTAAATGATGACGTGGACGATTCTGGGGTTTCGTCGAATGGAGAATCGCTCGATGAGATTTTCAAGAGACTGAATAGGAGACCGAGGGACAATGACGATTTTGGCCTTGATCAGTGATGCATAGAATTTTAGGAGAATTTTTTTTTTTTGAAGGGTTTTTTGATAGAAGGTAATAATTATATTATATAGGGCTGATTTTTAATATATGTATACTATATATATAAGAAGGTATGCATATATTCATTTGGCATTTGTATGATAATTAATGGAATATGAATATGTGGATTTTGGGTCATGTTATTTTTTGTTGATTTTTTTTTTTTTTGGGTCTGTGACATGTGAATTAAGTACATAATAGAAAAATAATTTTAATGACCAAAATTGTGTATATTTCGAGGTAATATCAAAGTATATTAATTGTATATTTTTCAAAGCGGCATTAATTAAAGCGTATTAGACTTTCGAGTAGCGTACAAGTACGTGTAAGTTAAATTAATAAATTCATATTTTTTGCTTCAAATAAAGTGGACGTTTACAAATTCTAAGATTTAAAGTAAAAGTCGAATCATGCATTTTAGCCTCCAAATTTGAAAGATATCAATTTTTTTGTTTTGTTTTTTGAATTGGTTTGTTTCTGAACGACAAATTGGATTTTCAAACCTAAAAAAAACAAAAGAAAACGACTTTGTTTGAAGAAGTAATAATGAATTTAAACCCCACATCAAATTTGCTCCTCTCTCTCTCATTCAATCTTTTTGACCTCTCGTCATTTCCTCGTATATTCCCCAACATGAACATCCTTTTTTTCTTCTTATATCCTACTCAGTCAGCAAATAAAATTAATCGATACAAAAAAAAAAAAAAAAACTCAAGAAAAGTAGCATTATAGAAGATGCAATAAAAGAAAGTCCTTTGTTTTATTTTGTTTCCAAAATGACTAATGAAATCAATAAAGAAAATAAATTAGCAAATTGTGCTTAGAAACTAAGAAAAACAACATTTCTCTCTATTTGATCAAATTAGCTTTTTTGTATATATTTTTTACAAATCGACCGGTCCTAGACATTAACATCTAAAAAAAGCTCAAAAAACCAACAAATAAATAGATTTAATTCAATCACTAAACTACAAATTAAAAAACCCTAAATAAAATCAGAACAAGACCCGTTTTGCAGATGGTTTCTCCTTCAAGGTTAATGAATGCCCCAAAGATTTCTCCTTTCTCTTCCCTTCTTTTCTCAAACCACCTCTCAAGAATTTAGACCAGAACTTTCCTTTCGTCTCTTTGTTCTCTTTCTTCTCCGAGGTCTCCATTCTCGCGTCCGAATCGTTCTTCCTCTCGACAACGTGTATCAAAGAGACCGACTTTTCACGAGTGGGTATTCGAAGTCGAACTTTTTGTCAGGCCATTCTTCATTTGTACTTTCTAAGTTTCTACGTCCTTTTTCAAAATGAGAGCACGTCTCGTTCGATGAATCTTTTCGTGCACAGGAGAATCGACCAAGGACGAGAATCAGAATCGGAGGAATAGTACGGAGTCGTTGAAACAGAAGAAGAACAAACCATTGTTAACAGAGAGAACAATGGAGAAGAGAGCTGTGAGAGCCTCTCTTTGTGGCAAAAAGGGCAACGATCTATACAGAGAGAATAGATTATGCTTTGGGTGCCTCAAAAACAATACTTCACACTTAAACAGAGAGAATAGTACGGAGCCTCTCTGTATAGAATCGGAATGGAACAGATGTGAGAGCCTCAAAAACAAACCTTTCTTCAATATTATATTGTTAACAGAGAGAATTGTTATGCTTTGGGTGCCTCCTACATCTGTTCCATTCCGATTCTGACCTCCCCATGATCTTTGTTTTTGAGGCTTTTGTGAATATGTTTTGAACATTATATTTTTTTGGCTTCCTCTAATTTCTCATATAATATTGAAGAAAATAAAATCAGCATAAGTATAGTTTTTTAATTACGATTATCCTTCTGATATGCAAATCAAAATAACATTGCACATGAAGTATTTGTATTAAACAATACTTCACACTTAATGTGTGAAAAAAGAACTAAGAATATGCTTATACAATCAAACACACTATGAATGATCTCTCGTGCAAAATGTAGTTGGAAAAAAAATAAAAGTTTAAATGGACACCAACGATCTATACACGGGCTGGATAAGATAACAAATTCGGCCTTAATAATAAATGGATTGTTGAATAAATTACAAAAAATGGCATTATACGTAGAGCTGGCAAAATCTGACCCGACCCGAAAAAATGATCCTACCCGCCCGAACCCGAACCCGACCCGACCCGAAAATATTGAAAAGTCAACGACCCGAACCCGAACCCGAAACCGAAACCGAATGACCCGAACCCGAAACCGACCCGAAACCGAATGACCCGAACCCGAAACCGAAACCGAATGACCCGAATCCGAAACCGACCCGAAACTGAATGACCCGAACCCGACCCGAAACCGAATGACCCGAACCCGAAATCGCCCCGAAACCGAATGACCCGAAACCCGAACGACCCGAAATCCGAACGAACCCGAAACCCGAATGACCCGAAACTCACGATCCGAATGACCCGAAATTCACGAACCGAATGACCCGAAAATAAAAATATTATTGTTAAAATCAATATAATATTGCTAAAATATTTCGGAATCAATAAAATAAATCAGAAATTATCCGAAAATTAAATTTTTAGAAAATCGAATGATTCAAAATCAAATTTTGTGAAATCTGAATTACCCGAAAATCAAAATAGTCAAGACCCGAATGATCCGAAAACCGAAACGACCCGAACCCGAATGACCCGAAAACCGAAACGATCCGAACCCGAATGACCCGAAAATCGAAACGACCCGAACCCGAATGACCCGAAATCCGAAACGACCCGAACGACCCGAAACCGAATGACCCGAAACCCGAAATGACCCGGAACCGAACGATCCGAAACCCGAAACGACCCGAACCCGAATGACCCGAAAACCGAAACGATCCGAACCCGAATGACCCGAAAATCGAAACGACCCGAACCCGAATGACCCGAAACCCGAAACGACCCGAAACCGAATGACCCGAAACCCGAAATGACCCGGAACCGAACGATCCGAAACCCGAAACGACCCGAACCCGAATGACCCGAGACCCGAACGACCCGCGACCCGAACGACCCGATGACCCGATGACCCGAATGATCCGCAACCCGAAACGACCCGAATCCGAAATGACCCGACCCGAACCCGACCCGACCCGCCCGATTGCCACCTCTAATTATATGTGGTCTTTTTATGGCAAATATCACATACATTATCTTTTGCATAAAATCCCTAGCAACAAATCTGAATCTAACATGGCTCATATTCATCTTTCTACAGTCGTTTTCAAAATATATTGAACTTTTCAAATAAAAAAAAATGTATAGTACCCAACAAACGGTCAATTGTCGTGAACGGTATCCAAATATTTATCGATGTCGATGAAAATTGAATTCATAACATTTATAACATATGATTTTATTATGTCAAATGTTCAATCAACTGGGTTACGGGACTCGGAAAAATGTAATCTAACCCTACCAACAAAAACAAAGATGGAAGGAAGGCTCGTAGGATATTTCGTAAACACAAAAAGGAATTTCGGGTCAAGGTAATTATGGGGTCTAACAAAAGGAATGAAAGTAAGAAAAAATAATAAATCAAATATGTTTTATTTCCATGATAGTCAAAATAAAATCAACATAGCTAAATGATGTTATTGTAAAAATAAAAACAAAAATAATTTGAACACATACTTGAAAGATGTAAACAACTGACATTATCACCATTACCAATCAATATATTACTCGAAACATAAAATAATACGAAATTATAAAACCTTAGATTTAAGAAAGCATTACCAAATTACAGAGAAGGAGACAACCAAAAATAGACTTTTAACCAAGGTTCTAAAAATCGGCCTACGCGGCCGCTTAGGCGCTAGGCGCCGACCAAATGCCCAGTTTTACTCTAATCGTTTTTTTCTAGGCGGAATTCCGCCTAGGCCCACCTAGATACCGCTTAGGCGCCGAATAATTCCGTCTAGGTCCAGCCCACTTAATTATTTTTTTTTAAGCCCCCAGTCCATTTTTTTTAAGGCCTGCACCCTTCTCTTTTTCTTTTTCCCTTTTCTTCTTTCTATTTTTAGTAATTTTATTTTGTGGTTTATTTGGATTTGTGTTAATGTTATGTTGTAGATTTCATGTTATGATTTGTTTGGACATTGTATTAAATAAAATCCATATACACTATTTTTAGTATAAAAAACTGTAGCACAAATTATAATATATAAAAATTAAAAAATATAACAAAAACTATGTAAAATTACAAATCCATCTAGATTCGATTAATCCCCGATTAATCCCTCTATGCGCTAGACGGTGTCCGTCCGCCCGACTAGCGTCTAGCGATTTCTGTAACATTGCTTTTAACACATCGAATATCAGCACCGAAGCGAAGTACAAAATATTATGAAAATATTGATGACAATAATTAATTATGTAACATTATATCACTAAAAATAATAATCGCTCACTTCTTATTCAATCAAAGTAATCATCTTGTCCAAACAATACTTTTCTTATTTAAACCCCCAACAAATGCATCATCATCAAACATACAATTTATTGATAAAAAATGCTCCATACAAAATAGTATAACAAATTTATAATCCAAACCATGATTTGAATTACCAAAAAGATTAGATTTCAATTTTGAAATAAATTATATAAAATTTAACTACATTAACAATCTTATTTGCATTATCCATATCCATATGTATAAATAATTAGTCTATAATGGTTGAAATAATTTTTCCTTTCCCAGAACAATATGGCCAAAGTTATTATTTAGGTTTTTTATTTTCTAAAATTATTAATGATACTTTTTTTTGAAGTGAAGCCTAATCCATGAAACATGAATATTATTGGTTTCATTTTTTTATTAATGATATTTGTTTCACCAAAATATTTGAGTTTTGCACTTCATTTAATTGAATAATGTGGACAAGATACGATACATAAATATGACATTGTAATTTCACTTTTTACAGTTTAACAATTTGATTAATTTTAAGAATAGTTTTATAGTTTAACAATGTCATAATTAGAATATTTTTAATTAATTTTTTTTATAGTTTAACAATGCCATAATCAAGAATTGTAATGTCGTGTATGTTCACAGAAATTACTATTTTGTATTTTTCTTTTTTTTGTTAGGGAAGAGTTAGTTGGCATTATCAAGAATTCGATCTCCATATTATTATGCCAGTAATAGCTTTCCTTACTATACGAATTTTCAAAATATGAGACATTTCAAAATATGAAACAAGATATGAGACAAGATACGAGACATTAGAGTATTTTAATATATGGGGTCCACTTTCAAAATAGGTCTCGAATACTTGAAAATTCAAGATCGGATCTGGTTGTATCAATATTGTTTTGAGATAATCAAATCAGAAATTTGAACCAACACAAACAACATATCAGATTCAAAGCGTCCATAGGAGAGCTC
This sequence comes from Luzula sylvatica, assembly GCA_946800325.1. NCBI lineage: Eukaryota > Viridiplantae > Streptophyta > Magnoliopsida > Poales > Juncaceae > Luzula > Luzula sylvatica. The sequence continues at coordinate 53,622,429 of OX326960.1, read as the reverse complement.
ATCCAGCGGTCCAGGTTGATGCGAAGACGTGAACATGTTTGGTGGCTGAAAATTCTCTTAACTATATTTATTAATAATTAATATTTATATCTATTAATAATTAATAATCAGACTTTGGAGTAGGGTACAATTACATGTAAGTTAATAAATAAAGAGGCCATATAATGTAACCTTCTTTTTTGTCACAACACCCTTTATATTCTTAATTAATGATTAATTAACATAGTCATTAATGAAAGTATACTTCATTAATAGTTAATTAATATATAATTAAAATACATATGCATTAATAATTCTTAATTAATATCAATTAACTATTAATTAGATATATTTTTGTTAATGATGTGAGTTATTCTGAGATAGCCATTAAAGACTTAGCAAGAGAGAAAAAAAGAAAAAAAGAAAAGTAGAATTATATTCTTGTATATTATTCAACAATCAATACATCATTTGTATTTATACTAGCTGTGACACATGTCAGCTCAGTATTGGTTTAATAGAGATAAAATGCTATTCGTCTATTCCTACCCACTATACGCAAGGTTACACAAGAAACATAACCTCATGTTTAATATATACAAATAATCCTATGATCTATTTTTATCATCATCTTCAACACCCCCCCGTCAAACTCAGCGGCAATGGAGTTACGTTGAGTTTGCTTCTAAGAACAGAGAACCTCGGTGAACTGAGAGCTTTCGTAAGAGTGTCTGCCAGCTGGTCCTTCGAGCTGACAAATCGAACAAACAATTCTTGAGATTGAACCTTCTCACGTACGAAATGATAATCAATTTCGATGTGTTTCGTTCTCGCATGAAACACATGATTAACAGCAAGATAGGTTGCTCCCACATTATCACACCAAAGAATTGGTTTGTTAGGAGATAAAATTGAGAGATCTTTGAGAAGAAACTGGATCCAGGTGATCTCTACAGCAGCGGATGACATAGAATTGTATTCTGCTTCGGTACTAGACCGAGAGACAGAAGCTTGTTTCTTGGAGCTCCATGAAATTAGATTACGGCCTAGAAAAACACAAAATCCAGATGTCGACCGGCGATCATCAGGATTGCCAGCCCAATCAGCGTCATAATAGTCGTTGATTGTGAGATCAGAGTGTCGATGAATAAACAAGCCGTGATGAATTGTTCCTTTCAGGTAACGCAAGATGCGTTTAACTGATGACCAGTGTTTGTCGTTTGGTTGATGCATAAATTGGCTGACTTTACTCACGGCAAACGAAATTACAGGTCTTGTGATCGTAGCGTATTGCAGAGAGCCTACAATGCTTCGATAGAAGCTAGGATCAGAAAATGGATCACCTGAGAATTGAGATAGTGGATCCCAGTGGCCATGGGAGTTGGACATGGTTTTGCTTCAGACATTTTGGCTTTGGAGATAATGCTTTGAATGTAACTCGACTGAGAGAGGTGAAGACCAGAAGAGCTCGAATTACATTCAATGCCTAAGAAGTACTTGACAGAGAAGAGTTGATTAAGAGAAGATATGGTTGATGAAATGTGAGTTTGATTGTTTCCTGTTGTAAGGATGCCGTCCACATAGATGAGAATCTACGTAGTGGATTGATTTGAGTTATGGATGAACAAAGAGGAGTCAGAGTTGGCTTTCACCACTGGACTGAAGGTTTCGGAGTAATCTACGCCATGTTCCTGTTGAAAGCCCTTGGCCACCAATCTCGCTTTGTAGCGTTCAACCGAGCCATCCAAATTCCCCTTGACTCGATAGACCCACTTGCACGGAATTACGTTGTAGGCAGGATTGGGAGGAATGAGGTCCCATGTCGAATTTGCTCGAAGGGCGTTGATGAAAGAAATATGGCTTAAGAATTAACTTGGAAGAATTTATATGTATAGGCAAATCTGCAGTCAGAACTGAGTTCGTTCGAACGAACTCTTTTGTGCGTTCGGAACGAACTAATTCGTGATAGTCGGAGCTGCTGAGTCCATTGGAACGAACTGAGTCCGTTCGGAACGGACTCAGCAGTCTATTTCCTATATATATAGAGTTCTGAGTTTATTTTAAGGTTAAGCCATTTGCAACCTAGGGTTTTGAGCCGCCGGGTTTTCTCTCTCCTCTTCTTCCACACAAAAGATTAGATCTAGTGAGATTGAGAGGGAGATTCGAGCAAGTTCTTGAGAGAAGTGATCGTGACGGCGACTAGAACGGCGTCGACGGTTTCCGATCGGTCGAAATCGAGGTGGATACGGGTAGAGGGATTGCACGAGCGATCCTTGGAGAAAGTTCAACACGCCTAGAGGCATAGCACGAGCACGCTTTGGCGAAAGTTGCCCGATTTGGAGAAGAAGGCATCACGTACTAACTTGTACGAAGTAATTCTCCGAAACTCTTCATTTTTTGGTGGTTTTCGGGCGTGATCCCGGTAGAATTAGGTTACGCATGCGTAACAAACTTCCGCTGCACACTTTGATAGAAGCGTGCGTAACCCTACAGTGGTATCAGAGCAATCGCTCGCTAAAACCATCGAAAATCGATGTTTTATGTCGAATTTAGGAAATTTTAGAAATTTGGGCTAAAATTGCAAAATTACACAAAATTGAGAAAAATTGATGATTGAAAGACCTTTAGTGAATCAAATATTGGATATTTGCATGTTATTAAAGTGTTAAACAGATTGGATCTGTTGAAAATTTGATTTTCGAACAAAACGGCGCATAAATCAGGTTTTTGAGAAAACTGGCAGTATCGAGTCCGTTCCAACGAACTTGGAGTTCGTTCTGGACGAACTGGTCGGGTTTTCGAAAAAAAAAAAAAAAAAAAATGCCCAATAATTTGAAATTGTTTTGTTCGGAACGGACTTGGAGTTCGTTCGGAACGGACTTGGAGTTCGTTCGGAACGGACTTAGCTTGAAAATTTGAAATTTTGTGTCGTTTGTGCGTTCGAACGAACAAGGTTCTGGACAGCCAAATTTTGGTTTCTTTCTGTCAAAAATGCCCAATAATTTAAAATTTTCAATTTATAAATTCGATACGGTATAGCATATAGCCTAAAACGGGAATGATTGTCTGTGAATGCTTGTATGTGTGTTGTGTGGGGGCCGGTGAGCTTTCCAAATTGTATTTTATTTAATTATGTGGGGACCGGTGAGTCTTCCAAAGTTGTAATAAAATAAAATAGGTTTAGTTTTGAAGAAGGACCTTCAAGGCAAGACGACACGACACGAAGATTGGATCTTCACATGAAACAAGGAATCATATTGGGTTTTAGGGTTGGGAATTTTAGGGTTTTATGATTGCTCATAAAACTAAAAGGCCTATATGCTATACCATAATTTTATTTGTTATTGTGAATGAATAAAATAAATGATTTTTAAAAAAGAAAATCCTCCCACGTAATTATCAAGTTATTTGCCTCCCAAAGTGGAACCTTCAAGACTAGTACTTGTTTATTTGTGTTGCATGGCCTTCGTCTGGCACAGATTTACACGTACGTAGCATGGAAGGCATGCATTGATTAGGAGTTGACGTGTTGCATGGCCTTCGTCTGGCATGTCAATTCGCTAATTGAATGATACTCCACTTGTGGTTTGGACTTGACCAATTCGCTAGCTAGGATAGGATTTGGGGCAAGGAGTGAGGTACACACACTCTGGTTTTGAGTTGGACTCAATACCGGACGTCACGAATAAAGCAAGAATCGTCTTGGAGATGATTGGACACCGTCCTACCCGACGTGACGTATTTTCTGAGTGGTTGGCCATAGTCACCTTAGAAATACGTTAAATAGGGATCTTGTCCATTATGAGATTTAAGGTATCAAATCTCCGTTTCAATAGTGGAGGCTATTTGAAATGATAAAATAATGGGTATTTCAAGTTGTTTAAAATGAATTTTAATATATGAAAGACCACGTTATTAAATTACATTATTTTTCAAAAATTGTAGAATTAATGGCCTTACCAAGTAATAACCGCTTTAGTTTGCGTTCCATTTTGGAAAAGGAACGAATGAACGGAAAGAACTTTCTCGACTGGCAGAGGAATCTGGGATTCGTTCTGAAACAGGAAGGAAAGGCACATGTCTTGGAGATGCCTCTCCCTCCTGTGCCAGGGGATAAAGCAACTGAGGATGATGTATTCGAACATACGACCTTCTTGGACGATTCGAATGATGTCACATGCCTCATGTTGGCTACTATGACTCCTGAATATCAAATCCAGTTTGAGAAACAGGATGCATACGAGATTATGAAACAGCTCAGGGAGATGTTTCAGGTTCAAGCAAGGGTGGAGAAGTATCAAGCTCTTGGCAATGCGACGCAATGCAAGATGCAAGATGGTACGCCCGTTAGCTCGCACCTTCTCAAGATGAAAGGATATTTCGATCATCTTGAGAGGCTTGGAATCAAATTCGAAATGGAGTTACAAACTGATTTGATCATGTTGTCGCTGCCACCGAGTTTCGATTCGTTCATTTCGCATTTCCACATGTTAGACATGCAAAGGACTATTCCCCAACTTTTCGCAATGCTGAGAACATACGAAAATGACATGAAACCACATTACAAGAAGTCTACGACTTCGGAGGTATTAGTGGTTGAAGGGAAGAGTCCAAACAATGGGAACAAAAACAAGAAGGCAAAGGGCAACAAGGTTGCGGCTAAGCCTATGAGCAAGGATGACAAGAAGTGTTTCCATTGCCTCGAGGAGGGGCATTGGAAGCGTGATTGCGAGATCTTCCTGAGGTAGAGCAAGCAAAAGACCGCTTCCTTGGACACACCGGCATCAGGTATTTTCGTTATCGAATCTTATTTCTTTACTTCATCATCATGGGTGTTGGACACTGGATGTGGGACTCATATTTGTAATAATATGCAGGGCCTAAGAAGTAGAAGATCTTTGATTCGTGGCAAAATTAATTTACGCGTCGGGAATGGAGCTCGAGTAGCAGCATTAGCCGAAGGGACGTATGATTTAAATTTGCCAAATGGACTTATATTAGTTTTGAACAATTGTTGTTATGTACCTACTTTGAGTGGGAGTTTTATTTCTATTTCGAGACTTGTTGCGAATGGATATGAATTAGTTATTGGTACTAATGATTGTTTTATTTGCAAGAATAACATTTTCTTTAGTAATGTTCTAGTTGAAAATGGTCTATATGTCTTGGATTTAGAAAATAACGACAATAATCAGTCCATTTATAACATGAATACTAAACGTTTAAATACTCAAACTAATGAAACATACTCATGGCATTGTCGTCTCGGACACATAAACGAGAAACGCATTGCTAGACTCCAAAAGGATGGAGTGCTAGATTCTTTTGACTTAGAGTCAATAGAAAATTGCGAATCTTGTTTGATGGATAAGATGACAAATACACCTTTCTCCAAGAAAGGAGAAAGATCGAAAGATGTGTTGGCCCTCATACATTCAGATGTATGTGGACCGATGAGTGTCGAGGCTAGAAATGAGTATCGCTACTGTGTGACTTTTACTGACGATTATAGTAGATATGGTTATATATACTTAATGCGTCACAAAAGTGAAACTTTTGAGAAATTCAAAGAGTTTCAACACGAAGTAGAACTTCAACTGGGCAAGAAAGTAAAATCCATTCGATCGGATCGAGGTGGTGAATACTTGAGCTATGAGTTTGAGGACTATCTTCGACATTGTGGTATAGTATCACAATGGACTCCACCCGATACACCCCAATGGAATGGAGTGTCCGAGAGGAGGAATCGGACCTTGTTAGACATGGTTCGATCGATGATGAGTCGAACGGATTTGCCAAAGTCATTTTGGGGTTTAGCATCTCAAACAACTGCTCTTTACTGAATAGAGTTCCGTCCAAATCGTTTTGAAAAGACGACATATGAATTATGGCGTGGCATGGTGCCATTATTGTCTTATCTTAAGATTTGGGGCCGCGAGACACACGCCAAACTCGAGCCAAGATCTAACAAATGTTTATTTGTGGCGTATCCCGAGGATACTAATTTTACTTGGCTAGCGAAAACAAGGTTTTCGTGGTTTGACGAGAATACTTCTTAGAGAAGGAATTCTTAGATCATCAAGCCAGTGGGAGTAAAAATTGATCTCGAAGAAATTCGAGAACCACATAGTGAACAAGTTAGTATGGAACAAAATTCTGAGTTACCATTGGATGGTAGACAAGTGGTTATGTCTTCACGCCCATTGGGGAGCTATTGTTTGGAAAAGATCCAAAATGAAGACGGTGGCTAATTCTACGATTGAAGCGGAATACATCGCGGCTTGCGAAGCCGCAAAGGAGACTATCTAGCTACGACAGTTAGTGATGGCACTTGGCATTATGCCAAGCATCTCGGGTCTCATGGATGTATATTGTGACAATAACGGAGCAATAGTACAATCCAAGGAACCGCGAGCGCATCACAGGTCCAAATATGTAATCCGGCGTACCACTTGATTCGTGAGATTACGAAGAGAGGTGACGTGAAAATAATAAAGATACCTACTGATAATAACGTGGCCGATCCATTTACAAGCACTATCACGTGCCAAGCATAAGTAGCATGCTTGGGCGATAGGATTGGGATATCTATCGTAGTGTTAGATTGGGTGTTTTATTTATGTTTCTCATTGCATAGGGGGATTCGATCAGCCTAGTGCAAGTGGGAGAACATTTATGTTTCTCATTGCATGAGGGGATTCCATCTGCCTAGTGCAAGTGGGAGAACATTTATTATGCCGTAGGCATGTTATTTGGATTGTATTTGTTTGAGAAACAGATATCTATATTACTATTCATCATATGACCTAAACCTTCATATTTCAAAAATTTTAAATAACAAGAAAGTGTGTGAGAAGTTATTCGATTATAATAATCGGATAGACCTTGAATTTTATTCTAGTTTAGTGCATCGAGTCAGTTGAGAATAATATGTTGCATGGCCATAGTCTGGCATATTGATTCGTCAATTGAATGATAGTAAAACCACTAAACGGAATGAATATAATTCTAAAACGTCCCTGGTGTATAAAGTTGTTCATAGGTTTGAACCAGGTAGTCCATTCACTGAATGGAGACTTTTACATACACTGGCATATTCGTAGATGAGATGATCAGGTTTTACTGATCTGGGACGGTAGCGTCGATTCTAGAATATGGATATACGCGGCGTCGTATATTGGACTGACCACTATATGAGTTTGTGACATGGTCAGAGTCATTGGAGACGAACTCATATCCAGATAGTGCGTTTTAGTTCTTCATACTTGAGTGATCTCACGGATACCTAGTATGTGAAAAGACAATGCTTTGATATAATTAACCCTACGCGTAACTGTGTAGCAGAGATTACTGTTGGGTATTGTTTTTAGCATAGGCAAAGGATGTGAGATTGCAAGATAGGAATTGTTCCTTTCTAACCTTGAAAAAGGATAGAGGGAGATATCTCTCGGGCCCCTCGATTGAATTGAGATTGATGAAATGCTTGGCCAAGCTCGATGGAACTCATGGAGTTCGCATTGTAATTATCAATCTAATTCTTATCGGGAAAGAGTATATCTGATCAAAAAGAATAGAGGATGACTTGAAGTCTTAGGCTTCACCATGACTCTTTTGATCAGAAGATATCGCGAACAAGAGGACTAGGAACACTTATCTGAGCTAGGTATGAAGATGTACTGCATCTTCATAAAGGTGTTCTCCATCTTTTTCGTGTTAATTCTGGGTAGGTATTAACGGCAGTCTAGTGCTCGCAATACCTTGTGGATTGCTACTATATCCACTGCCAGTCTTAGACGAACCTACACGGTCACACCAAGATTTCGTAACATATCGGATTCTCAAGATAATGCTCACCAATACGTTTGTTGGACAAACAAAAATGGAATCACGTGAGATTAGATCTCACGACATATGTTGGACATATGGCCAAGTTGATTAAGTCTTAATCCAAGAGGGAGTTTGAAAGAAATATGGCTTAAGAATTAACTTGGAAGAATTTATATGTATAGGCAAATCTGCAGTCAGAACTGAGTTCGTTCGAACGAACTCTTTTGTGCGTTCGGAACGAACTAATTCGTGATAGTCAGAGCTGCTGAGTCCATTGGAACGAACTGAGTCCGTTCGGAACGAACTGAGTCCGTTCGGAACGGACTCAGCAGTCTATTTCCTATATATATAGAGTTCTGATTTCATATTAAGGTTAAGCCATTTGCAACCTAGGGTTTTGAGCCGCCGGGTTTTCTCTCTCCTCTTCTTCCACACAAAAGATTAGATCTAGTGAGATTGAGAGGGAGATTCGAGCAAGTTCTTGAGAGAAGTGATCGTGACGGCGACTAGAACGGCGTCGACGGTTTCCGATCGGTCGAAATCGAGGTGGGTACGGGTAGAGGGATTGCACGAGCGATCCTTGGAGAAAGTTCAACACGCCTAGAGGCATAGCACGAGCACGCTTTGGCGAAAGTTGCCCGATTTGGAGAAGAAGGCATCACGTACTAACTTGTACGAGGTAATTCTCCGAAACTCTTCCTTTTTCGGTGGTTTTCGGGCGTGATCCCGGTAGAATTAGGTTACGCATGCGTAACAAACTTCCGCTGCACACTTTGATAGAAGCGTGCGTAACCCTACAGTTGATTTCTTGTTCCATTGCTTCCCGCCAGTGAGAGTGTTTGTTTGCCTGTAAAAACGTTGATGGCTCAAAGAGAGGGTTCGTTAGTTCTGTAGAGTAGGTAATAAAATCAGTGAAAGTTCAAGGTTTGAGAGAATTTGTTCGAGTTCGAGTTATCATGGGATGGCGAGACTGATTTGGGGGTGGATTGTTATTTGGAGAGGATGAAGTTGAGTTCATGGATGTTGTAGACTGAGAGAGAGAGATGGATTGTTATTTGGAGTTCGAGTTATCATGGGATGGCGAGACTGATTTGGGGGTGGATTGTTATTTGGAGAGGATGAAGTTGAGTTCATGGATGTTGTAGACTGGGAGAGAGATGGATTTGCATTCTGAGAAAATACGGAATTTATAGTCGGGGAAACTGTGGGATTTTCGTTATGGATTATGGAGTTTGTCACTAATGGGCTATTCGGTATTACTGGGCTTTGTGGAGTTATGGTAATTGGATGGGCCATTTGTGTATTATTGGATTGGAGACATGTTGTATTTGGTTGAACTGGAGAGATGTGCAGAATATTGAGAGGGAGATTTGAATTTGAGTGAATTGTGCTTGTTTGATCTGATATCTGAGTGGCTCGAAAAGGGAAGGAATTCTCGTCGAATACTACATGTCTACTGATGTATACTCGATCTGTCTCAGCATCAAGACACAGGTATCCCTTATATGTGGAATTGTAACCTAGAAAAACACACATTTTGCTTATGGGTAACAATTTATGTGAGTTATATGATCTGAGATGAGGAAAACAAGCACATCCTAGAATTCTGAGAAATGAATAGTCAGGAGATTCATTGAATAGGTATTCGAATGGAGATAATTTCTCAGGGAAAGAGAGAGATGGAAGTCTATTTATGACAAAGGCTGCATTGTTAAATATCTCAGGCCAGTATATAAGAGGAATCGAAGGATGATCCATGGATGATAGACTCAACTCAACTATATGACGGTGTTTACGTTCTGCCACACCATTCTGCTCTGGTGTGTGAGGACATGATTTTCGATGAATGATTTGTGGAAAGTTTCTTAGGAAGAAGTATTCGCTACCCCCATCAGTTTGTATTTGTTTAATTGATCTCGAGGATTGATTTTCAACCATAGATTTGAATTTTGGAAATATAACAGATACTTGATCTTTTGTTTCTAGGAAATATATCCAGGAAAATCTTGAGAAGTCATCGATGAAATGAACATAATACCGATAACCTTGAGAGGAAGTAACGGGAGATGGCCCCCACATATCACAGTGGATTAACTCAATAGGATACTTAGAACGAGAAATACTTTGATTAAACGATTGTTTGTGGGATTTACCCTTACAGCAAGAAACACAAAAGGAAATAGAAGAATTTGTTTGTATTTTATTTGATTTAACTAAATTTGACAAAACAGAAGAGGATGTATGGCATAATCTTTGATGACATAGATCTGAAGAAATCATCTCGCTTGAGAGAGTGACTGGAGAGGAGACTGCAGAGAAGACTGCAGGACTTGAGACATTTTGGATGTTGTATAGACCATGCTTAAGAGGAGCTTGAAGGAGGATAGAATTGGTTCTCGAATCCTTGATAAGACAAACAGAGGGATGAAATTCCATAAATACATTGTTATCAGATGTGAATTTGGAGATACTAATTAAATTTTTTGACATGGAAGGAACATGAAGTACATCGAATAATTGTAAGGATTTGAAAGGAGAAGAAAGAGAAGAACAACCTAGATTCTGGATAGGCAAGCCAGCTCCATTTCCAACTTGGACTCGAGAATATCCATAGTAAGGGGTATGATAGTTGAGTGAGTTGATATCTGGTGACACATGATGTGTTGAACCAGAGTCAAGGAACCACTCGTGTGGTGGAGGACTGATTAATGGAGCTTGTTGAGAATTGAGAGTGTTATAGGGTTGTTGAGGTTGATAGTAGGCAGGTGATGGTGGATTTGCTTGAGTAAGATAGGACATTGGGGGTCTGGGAGTTATCTGATAGTTTTCGTCGAATCGATGATAGCACTTGTTCGCTTTATGCTTCGTTTTGAAGCAAATTTGGCAGGCATTTGAATTTTGCTGAGAATTTACTTGAGGAGATTGATAAAAATTACTTCGACCTCCTCTCCCTCGATTAGATCTTCCTCTTCCTCGATTGGTTGGATGATACTGATAGGTTTGTGGGTTTTGGTTGAAATTGGATTGGTTTGGACTTGGTGGTATGAAGTTGTTATTGGGCCTATATTGATTTGAGTAATTTGTGTTATTTGGGCCATTGCCGAATGAGGATTGAGTGAAGAATGAAGAGGCTTCAATGTGTTGTTGTTGAAGTCTGGCTTCAAAGTCGAGGGAAAAACCATGAAGCTCTGGCAATGTCAGAGTTGAGGTGGTTCCGGTGACATTTCCCACAATTTGATTGTACTCAGAACCCAATGTTGGTTCAAATTTCCTGATAGTTTGATTATTTCAAAACACTGTCATTACTAATGTATACATCCAGAAAAGTGCAGGATAACATAGGTACGATACGAAGATGAAGGAGGATTTGTGAAGGAAGACTTCATTGGACTACATCAAGAATCAGGACATGAAGTCTCAACATAAACAAGAAAAGAAGAACACAAGGAAGGCCATTGGAATACATCAAGACTCGAGATGTTGAAGCCTTCCGTGAGTGGGATACGCCACAAATAAACCTTAGGTACAAACCTAGTAGAACTCAAGTAAAATCATGTTCAAAATAACAAAGAGTTCAGTCAAGCAGGAAGTGCGTTCTGAACGAACTCAAAGTCCGTTCGGAACGGACTTGCTAAATATCAAAACTTTAAAGCTTGATTAGAACCAAACGTGTCACAGGGATGTGTGCGTTCGAACGAACAATCATGTCAGTTCGAACGGATAATTAGAATCCGTTCACCCACCTTCTGAGTGCGTTGAACGGACAATCCTTCATGTGAACGGAAAATGTCACAGGGATGTATGCGTTCGAACGAACACACATGTGCGTTCGAACGGACAACCTGGAATCCGTTCACCCATTTTTCAGTGCGTTGAACGGACTCTTGTTCCTGTGAACGCAAAATGCTATGTATAATTGAGTCCGTTACGAACGGACATTGTCCGTTCGAACGGACCCAAGATGTACTTGCACGTTATTTTGAAACGGCTAGTGCAAACTTCAAGTACGTTCTGAACGGACTGTATGCGTTCGAACGCACTACAAGTTTTCTGAAGGATTTCTATAGAGAGTATAAATAGAATCCTTCATGGGTCTCTCTCTCCCAACCCTTCATTTTCAAACATTTAAACCTAAAAAGAGAGAAACCCTAAGCTGTGATTATCTATATCCATTGATAGCTTGAGAAACCTCTTTAGATCGTTGATCTACTTTCGATATTCTCCACTAATCGTATCCCACTCACGTGACCGATCACGTTGTAGCTCGATTAGTGAAAAAGTGTAATAGGCTAGTGCAACAAATTGTAAAGAGCCTAAGCCATAGATCGATAGAAGCGTGTAAATCGATCTAGGCAAATCCTTGTAATCGAGTTGAGTTGGAAGTCAATCGAAAGCCAAAAAGAGGCACAAGGCATTCCCAGAGACGTAGGTACTCGCAAATAATTGAGTCGGTCAATTAAGCGAGTAAAGGGTGAGTTAAAGCTACAAAGCAACCACCTACCGAACTTCGTAAACAAACATCTTGTGTCAAAGTGTTTGTACGGTATCATCTTTATCATCTAAATTATTATTTATTCCGCACCGTAAATTAGGTTTAAATCTAAACTAAGTGTAAGTTAGATTGCCAAATTTACCCCCCTCTAGGTTAGAATTAACCAACAATTGGTATCAGAGCAAGGTACTAACCATCTCTTTGAGTAGTAGGGATAACTTGTACTTAACGATCAAATGGTCGAAATTAATCCTATTGTACAAAACTCATCGATAAATCCGATAAATACCATACCCAAATCAAATATATCAAACTCACGTGAATTAAATGGAACCAATTGGAGTTCTTGGAAGAAATGCATGCTAAATACATTCGCTCTCCAAGGACTTGACAAGGTAGTGTTACGAGGCTTTGTCTTGGCCCAAGAGGTTGACACGGACGGAAATGTAACCTACCCTGATCAAACTAGGGAAGATAGAACTAATGACATTTACGCTCAAAACTTAATACTGAACAACGTAATTAGTTCTATCGGATCGCTAGTTGATCATTGTGAAAACTCATATGAAATGTGGTGTATGCTCAATGAGAGATACGAGGGTACATCTCAAATGAGAAGAACTAATATCATCGGACTTGAACAAGAATTCAACAATCTTCGTATGATTGAGGGAGAGTCCGTTGATAAAATCTGGGCAAAAATCAATGTACTAAAAACCCGATATGCCACCCAAAATGCACCTCTTACTGATGATAGAATTATTGCTAGGTTGCTTCAATCTATGCCCCGTAGTTGGGAATCTTTACGTGTAGCTTTAGGTACAGCGGTAGCTTCACAAGACCTCACGCCTGAAGAATTGGTAAGTCAATTCCGAAATTTCGAGATTCGACTCAAGCAACTCGATGAAGAACAAGGAATCTACATACCCTCTCCTCACTCCAAAACCGTAGCTTTGCCCGCCTTGAATGCAAGCAATGACGACAATGAAATGGATGATCTCACGTTGCGACTCCTAGAGTGGCAAAGGGACGAGAAGCGATTCAACGAGAATCGGAAACAAAAGGGGCTAAAGCTCCATTGCTTTTGGTGCAAGAAAATTGGACACATGATGGAGTCATGTTGGACTCTCCATCCGGAAAATTCGAGGTGGATCAAAAAGGATGAGGACCACAAGGATCGGGAAAGGCGAGAGCCCCGATACGAAAGAAGATACGAGGACAAGGGGCGAGAAAATCGTCAAAACTACAAAGGTAAAGAAATCAATAAGAAAAAGGCATATAAAGCTAACGTCGATTGTAGGTGGGGAGAAACGGACGGATCAAGCTCATCATCCGACACGGATGGTCCGTCAAGTCGACACACCGCAAACCTTGCACTCATGGTAAGGATAGATCCTCCACTAATGAGCGCAGTGGTAGCGGCCATCAAATCTCTTCGTATTGAACGAGGTCTAACTACTACACATCACACGCCCATGGTTGTGGACTCGGAACCATCTACTCCCAATACCAGCTCAACACATGACCAATGTCATGAGGTACGTACATACTCTCTGCTTGACATAGAATCAATACATAAATCTAAATTTTCTCCCGCATTCGAACTAGAACTCGAATCTTGTGACGAGTTTCTTAGAGATGAAGGGAACTCTCAACTAAATGAGGGTAAACTTGAGAGCCCAATACAAGCTCTCGAGGATAAGGTAGCCTCTCTTGAGCTATCCATTTTGGCATATAAAACTCAAATAAATGAATTTAAAGGTTTTTCAAAGTGTGAGTGTCAAACCATAAAAGGTGAGATTTCTCATCTAAAAGTCGAAATTCAAATTCTTAAAGTTGAAAATGAATCCCTGAAGAAGGCTTGTGCAAATATTGCATTGAGTCCTCCTTCATTGGATGATGTTTTAAGATCGTCATTGATAGGACAAAAGCCAAATGACAAATCCGGTTTAGGATATAAGAAAAATAACGGTAATAAACCCGATTTTTCAATATCTCAAAATCAAAAATCTAAATGGGAAAACAATAAAGTAAGTAGTCATGGAAATGCTTTCATGTACCATGACTACAACAAAGGTAAATATGCTAAAAATGAACAACCTAAACGTGTCAATAATAAGTATAGGAAAAAACATTTTACACAAAATTCACAACCTAGACATACTAATTTGGGAAGAACCGATTGTTTGTTCAAAAGGGGACCAAATGGGTATTTCTATGAAGTGACAAACTACACCGAAGCTTCATATCAACAAGGGCCTCCCAAACATTTCACCAACACACGTAAACTATTTAAACAAAATAATTTTAAGCAAAATAAATTTAAATCAAATAACCTTTATCAAATGCCAAAATCGATAACTTCTAAGAGAAGTAATCCGAATCAACTCTCGGACTATTTTGTGAAGAGTACCACACCCACAAATAAGCCCACCGTAGCATTGTGTAACTATTGTTGCAAAATTGGTCATATTTCAACAAGTTGTGATCTTCGCAATCCAAAATTAACGTCAAACTCAATATGGATGCGTAAAGATCGTCACTCGATGGGTCCCTCTACGTCTTTCGGTATAGGACCTCCTAGGGCTTAAGCCCTAACTTGAAAAACTATACTCCTTAGTATCCCACACCTTAAGCCAAATATGTAAGGAGAGTATAGGAAATGGGCTAAATTAAATTCTAGCCAAATTGGTCGAGTCTCATGTAACTACCTCACAAGTGTTAATAGAGGATTACATTAGAACACTTGTCTCGGTAAATAAATCGCGAATTCAGTCCAGTGATCACATCTCAGGAACCAGTCCGTTCGAACGAAAAACATGTGCGTTCGGAACGGACAAATGAAGTCACCAAATACCCTCTTAACAGTCTCAAGTCCGGTCGAACGGACTAAAATGCGTTCGAAACGGACAACTGGACTATAAGATCCAAAGTCACAGTTAAATTATGGCACCATCCAATTTTCCTACCAGGATCAAGTGCGTTCGAACGTACAACTGAATGCATTCCGAACGGAAAAATGAATTATAGGATTATGGCGCCGGATCATCCTTTGGCGCCGACTCTTAGTGTCAACAGTGTTAAGTGCGTTCGAACGAACAACTACTGCGTTCGAACGCACATGCCTCATTCAACGAACCTACTTCAAACCCTTACACTCGCACCGTTCCATATTCTGGCGCCTCTTCTCAGTTGTGTGTGCGTTCGAACGCACATAGGAGTCCGTTCGAACGGACTTAACAACTTCCCAGATACAACTTAAAATCCCAAAATAGCGCCTTTTCTCAGACATGATTGCGTTCAAACGCACGTAGAAGTGCGTTCGAACGGATTCGTCGTAATAACTCTTCATCCACATGCAACCGACTGACTTCAATGGATGCGATGGTTCCTTTTCCCTTATGACGTGACTTGAAGGGACACGATTTCATCAGTTACTTAGCCCCCATTCATTCTCTTTCCTTGTATCTCTTCCAAAACTCTCTCTCTCTCAGAAAAACTAAAAATCTTCAACGATAGCCATGGACGCCTCAAACTCAAGATCGAAAGCTAAGGCAATGGGGAAGAAGACAGTAGGCGAGAGTTCGAACGCGCAACGAAGAATGAAGCAAGCGGCCAAGAAGCCTACTCTTGAAGAACGCATTCAAAGTGAATACGATTTCTCTGACCCAAACAACGAGCATCTGTTTCGAACTCCGGAGGCTGGTATTCTTTTCCATGAATGGGTATCCAAGAGACCAATTGCTCCATGCTACTACTACGATTTTCCGCCAAACATACATCACCTCCTCGACAAAGTCGAGGAAATCGAACGTCAATGGGGATTCGCGAATTTAGCATGCCTAAACGTCAAATCGTATGATGTAATCACGCGACTATTTTACGCAAACGCTGAATTCCACCGTGACGAAGAAAAGGTAACGTCATACATCCTCGGTGAAGATGTCGAAATCTCTATCAAAAACTTGAATGTTTTGCTCGGACTAAGGGACGACGGAGAGAAAATCTACGACACTCGCAAGGCAAGACTCGAAGCTGCCATCACGGGTATCAGACCTGGGCAAGGGGCATCTCACTTGGCCGCCCATGAACAGTTTATATGGGCCATCGGTAATAACATTCTCACTCCCTCAGAAAAATTTAAGATAAATCTCGAACATCGGGATATTATACTTTTGCATCGCATGTGGTACAAGGATCAACTACCCATCCACGTACCCTTTCTCATCACAAGCCACATGGAAAGTGTAATGAGTCATAAGAACGCGTCCTTACCATACGGAACTTTGATTGCCCGTATGTTGGAACTTCAAGGGATCGAGATACCATTGAGCGATTGGGATTTTCGACCGAAATCACCAATCAACCTCGCATCCGATGCAAACCTCCGACGTTTTGGATATCGGTATTCGTCAAGCATCCTCGGATGGATTATTGACTCCGCAAAGGATGCGGTGGCGTATCACCTTCCCCGCGATCCTACCCGGTGGACGAAGGATAACACCTTGGACGAGGAAGAGGACAACGTCGACCCAGCCAATACCGATGAAAGCGGTGAAGAACCGGCTCCCAAACGAAAGAGGAATGTGGGGAGGGGGGAATCCTCAAATGCCCAAACGGAACGGGATGATAAGAGGTTTGCCTATGTGAAGGAGATGCTCGACGAAATGGATGAGCGCATGGAACGACACGGAAGAGCAATGCATGATGCGTTTCGTGTATCTGAAGCACGGATGCTTGAGAACGTGGATCGACAATTTGCCGATCTTTACGTTCATCTTGAGAACCGGTTCGGAACGCACCATGAATCTCAGGAGCAAGCTCCACCTTCTCCCCACCGTCCGTCTTAAATACCTAACCCGAGCCAAATGAATTGTGATCACCCTT
Organism: Luzula sylvatica; assembly: GCA_946800325.1. NCBI lineage: Eukaryota > Viridiplantae > Streptophyta > Magnoliopsida > Poales > Juncaceae > Luzula > Luzula sylvatica. Next base: position 53,605,244 of record OX326960.1, on the reverse strand, counting down.
GATTGTAGTGTGTGTTGTGTCGTATTATGTTATGTTATGTCTAAGTCTTGAGTATACATGAGAGTATGTGAGAACTTATCCAAACTTTGATGTGTGTCGGTATGATTGAACAATTAGGTCTATTGAATAATTATGTTTGATGAATAATTATGGTAGTATGTCAGTAGCATAAACTTGTGCATTTCTTTTATCATCCCATTTTGGTTTAGTGTTCATGCACTCTTCAGTATAAATTCTGTGAAATTCCTATCAGTTCAGATGCAAGTGCGTTCGAACGCACCACTTTTTCCGTTCGGAACGCACACAAACACAAAAATTGTTTTATTTTCCTTAAATCTGCTAAATTTGAAAAGATTGTCATCATTCAAAACTAAAGAATGTGATCATATTTACGAGCTCATACATTCATCAATTCATTCTTTGAGGGGGAACTCACATTTAGGGGGAGCCTTCCGTTGATGAAGTCTCCTTGGACCTTTTGATCTCTTTCAAAATGGGGGAGAAACGATCGTACGGAAAGTTCTCAACTAAATGGTGAAACTCTCCAAACCGACGGTGTTTTGAAATTAATCAAAAGGGGGAGTTTGTTGGTTCAAATTTCCTGATAGTTTGATTATTTCAAAACACTGTCATTACTAATGTATACATCCAGAAAAGTGCAGGATAACATAGGTACGATACGAAGATGAAGGAGGATTTGTGAAGGAAGACTTCATTGGACTACATCAAGAATCAGGACATGAAGTCTCAACATAAACAAGAAAAGAAGAACACAAGGAAGGCCATTGGAATACATCAAGACTCGAGATGTTGAAGCCTTCCGTGAGTGGGATACGCCACAAATAAACCTTAGGTACAAACCTAGTAGAACTCAAGTAAAATCATGTTCAAAATAACAAAGAGTTCAGTCAAGCAGGAAGTGCGTTCTGAACGAACTCAAAGTCCGTTCGGAACGGACTTGCTAAATATCAAAACTTTAAAGCTTGATTAGAACCAAACGTGTCACAGGGATGTGTGCGTTCGAACGAACAATCATGTCAGTTCGAACGGATAATTAGAATCCGTTCACCCACCTTCTGAGTGCGTTGAACGGACAATCCTTCCTGTGAACGGAAAATGTCACAGGGATGTATGCGTTCGAACGAACACACATGTGCGTTCGAACGGACAACCTGGAATCCGTTCACCCATTTTTCAGTGCGTTGAACGGACTCTTGTTCCTGTGAACGCAAAATGCTATGTATAATTGAGTCCGTTACGAACGGACATTGTCCGTTCGAACGGACCCAAGATGTACTTGCACGTTATTTTGAAACGGCTAGTGCAAACTTCAAGTGCGTTCTGAACGGACTGTATGCGTTCGAACGCACTACAAGTTTTCTGAAGGATTTCTATAGAGAGTATAAATAGAATCCTTCATGGGTCTCTCTCTCCCAACCCTTCATTTTCAAACATTTAAACCTAAAAAGAGAGAAACCCTAAGCTGTGATTATCTATATCCATTGATAGCTTGAGAAACCTCTTTAGATCGTTGATCTACTTTCGATATTCTCCACTAATCGTATCCCACTCACGTGACCGATCACGTTGTAGCTCGATTAGTGAAAAAGTGTAATAGGCTAGTGCAACAAATTGTAAAGAGCCTAAGCTATAGATCGATAGAAGCGTGTAAATCGATCTAGGCAAATCCTTGTAATCGAGTTGAGTTGGAAGTCAATCGAAAGCCAAAAAGAGGCACAAGGCATTCCCGGAGACGTAGGTACTCGCAAATAATTGAGTCGGTCAATTAAGCGAGTAAAGGGTGAGTTAAAGCTACAAAGCAACCACCTACCGAACTTCGTAAACAAACATCTTGTGTCAAAGTGTTTGTACGGTATCATCTTTATCATCTAAATTATTATTTATTCCGCACCGTAAATTAGGTTTAAATCTAAACTAAGTGTAAGTTAGATTGCCAAATTTACCCCCCTCTAGGTTAGAATTAACCAACACCCAAGCCATTCATAGTGTAGACGATAAGTCTTCTGTCTGACACTGGATCCCCAATTGCCGTTAACTGATCAGCTAACGTTTTGATTTTGTCAAGATATTCAGAGATCGAGGAATCTCCTTTACGAGTGGATTGCAATTTGCTATGAATTTGTATGGATCTTGCTAAGGTTTGAGAGGTGTACCGATGAGTCGGCGATGACCAGATTTGCGAGGCTGAGGAGCAACTGACAATTTGTCCGATGACAGATTCGGTTAAAGAAGATATGAGCCATCCCATTATCAATTTATCTTGGCATTTCCATCTATTCAGATCTGGATTGGGCTCAATGGAAATGGTTCCTATTGAGGATTTTACTTCTACAACAGCAGAAGGTGGATTTGGATCTTCGAGGTGGCTTAGTAGGTTGTGTCCTTCGATTATTGGCATAATACGAGTCTTCCAAATGAGAAAATTCGTCTCATTCAATTTAATAGGTAAAACTTGACTGAATTGAATGATCGGTACAACGTTTGAGCCTTCTGATTGCAAGATCTGGGTGTTTATATTTGAGATCTGAGATTCAAACATCTCTGTTGCCATCGAGAACAAGATTTTGATAATTTGATTGAAAGAAGATAATAGATAAGGATAGATCACTCAACACTGGATGCGAACTTGAGCGTTTGCTCTTTTTATTCGCTCTGATACCATGTGAGTTATTCTGAGATAGCCATTAGAGACTTAGCAAGAGAGAAAAAGAGAAAGAAAGAAAAGTAGAATTCTATTCTTGTATATTATTCAACAATCAATACATCATTTGTATTTATACTAGCTGTGACACATGTCAGCTCAGTATTGGTTTAATAGAGATAAAATACTATTCGTCTACTCCTACCCACTATACGCAAGGTTACACAAGAAACATAACCTCACGTTTAATATATACAAATAATCCTATGATCTATTTTTATCATTATCTTCAACAAATAATCATGCTAATTAATCATCAAATAATGATTAATTGATGATATAGAAGATGTGGTGGGGAAATAAGGGGGCATGGTATAATTATCCATAAATAAATTTATATTTTTTGCTTCAACGTTTACAAATTCTAAGATTTAAAGTATGCAATTTAGCCTCCAAATTTGAAAAAAGGATCATTTGTTTTGTTTTGTTTTTTTGAATTGGTTTGTTTTCTGAACGACAAATTGGATTTTCAAACCTCAAAGAAACAAAAAGAAACGACTTTGTTTGAAGTAATGAATTTGAACCCCACATCAAATTTTCTCCTCTCTCTCATTCAATTTGACCTCTCGTTATTTCCTCGTATATTCCCAACTTTTTTTTTCCTTATATACTTCTACTTATCATTATAGAAGATGCACAATAAAAGGAAGTCATTTACTTTCTTTTGTTTCCAAACAAACAATATAAGAAATAATAACTAATGAAATCATGAAAGAGTAAATTTAGCAATAGTGCATAGAAATTAAGAAAAAAAGAAATACTCTCTATTTGATCAAATTAGATTTTTTTTATATATTCTTTTTATAAATCGACTAATCCTAAACATTAACATCTAAAAGAGCACAAAAAATCAAATTATTTGCAGTAGTGATGATTTTGTTTTTATTTGTAACGTTAATTTGAATTATTTATTTATAATACATTAACATATCAAAATAAAAAAGAGGAGGTTTTGAGATTGTTTGTAGAAATATGAAAAATTGCTCTAGACAAAAAAAAATGTAGTTCTAAAAATAATGTTACCCAAAAAATAAATAACTCAAAAATAGAATAGCATTATAGAAGATGCAATAAAATGAAGTATTTTATTTTATTTTGTTTCCAAAATAACAAACAATACAAGAAATAACTAAAGAAAGTAAATTAGCAAATAGTGCTTAGAAATTAAGACAAACAACATTCTCTCTATTTGACCAAATTAGATTTTTTTTTTATATATTTTTTACAAATCGACCAATCCTAAACATTAACATCTAAAAGAGCATAAAAAACCAACAAATAAAAATGTTTATTCAATCACTAAACCACAAATTAGGAAAATCCTAAATAAAATCAGAACAAGACCCATTTTGCAGATGGTTTCTCCTTCAAGGTTAATGAATGCCCCAAAGATTTCTCCTTTCTCTTCCCTTCTTTTCTCAAACTACCTCTCAAGAATTTAGACCAAAACTTTCGTTTCTTCTCTTTCTCTTTCTTCTCCGAGGTCTCCATTACCGCTTTTCCCTTCTCCATTCTTGCGTCGTGCATCTCTTTATCAGAATCTTTCTTCCTCTCGACAACGTGTATCACAGATCGACTTTTCACGAGTGGGTACTCGTAGTCGAACTTTGTATCAGACCATTCTTCATCTGTACTTTCCACATCCTCTTTCAAAATGAGAGCAAGTCTCGCTCGATGAATCCGTTCGTGCACGGGAGAATCGACCAAGGACGAGAGATCAGAATCAGAGGAATAGTACGGAGTCGACGAAGCAGAAGAAGAACAAGCCAATGACAGGAGAGAGGACAATGGAGAAGAGATCTGTGAGAGCCTCTCTTTGAGGCAAAAAGGGCAAACCCCTGAAGAATTGTTGTGCTTCGGGTGCCTCCTACACCTGTTCCATTCCGATTCTGACCTCCCCATGATCTTGGCTGATTGAAAATTGAATTTTCTTTTTCTCTCACCTTGATGGTCATGGCGGTGAGTAGGAGAGTCGTATATATAGGGAGAGAGATGGAGGTGTATGTGCTCACTTTCTTGGTTATTTCTAATTTCGAGCGTTGTTAACGCGCCTCCAACATCGCCCCTAACGCACCCGCAGAAAAAACCATATACGAGTTTTACATGGCTTAATACTAGGTGTAATTGTTACAGATTGCATGTTTTTGTTAGCTATAAAAACTAAAAATTATTATAATTAAATAATAAAAGTTAAAAATTGTTACTAATTATAACAAAAATTGTTTGTGTTAGAAATTCTAGAAACAAGTAAATAAAATATTAGTTCTCGTATATATTATTTTCATAATTTTTTCGAAATTAACTCTTATTTTCAATATTTAGGGAAAATAAACTATTTATATTTTTTCTTATAAATATAATTATTATATCTTCCGTAATTATTATTGTTATTGTTATTATTATTATTATTCATCGTTGTTGTTGTTAGAATGTAATTGTTTGTTTTACTGACATTTGAGAATTAATTAATATTTCCAAACAAAAAGAGAATACAAATAACAGACTAAAGCTATTGTTTGGATGGAGATGCAAAGAGGGGTATATATTGGGAGGTTGGTAACAATACCAGGGTGCTTTAAAAGTTTAAAACCACGAATTTAAGAGTCTGGATGGAAATGTGTGTTTGTTCTCGACTCAATTGTAGTGCATTAGTTGCCCCAACCCCTCTCTCAAGCAGCCTTCTTAATTGGTCCTTTTAATTATAACTCGTTTGTTTTTTATATTTTAATATAATGTTCTTTATATTAAAGTATCTCTGATTAGTTTATGCCATATATATTTGCATATCCATATAGCGTCTTCAATTATTTTCGAGATTGGATCCTCGATTACATTATTAAAGCAAATCTCGTGCTGTTAGAATTAGAGATGAGAAAGGCCAAATTGGTTTGTTGAACATACATGTACGCATATACTTTTGACAAGATAAGGTTAATACTTTAGCCATATTCGTATACTTTTGTTTTTCTATATACGTGGTTACGTCGACCGACTTGATACTACATGCATTATGGATACAATAAGTTCATAAAAATATGAAATATCAATATCAATTATATTTTTAAACTAACAACAAATATTAATATCTGAATAGTATTCAGAAAGGAATTGAGATTAAAAAAATAAAAATAAATAAATAAATAAATGTGAGGGATTTTTATATTTAGTTTGGAAACACAAAATGTGAAGTCCCAAACTAATTAATTTCCGTGCTACTGTGTAACGACGTGACGAAACTTGCACCAAATAAAGGTTAAAAAGTTAACAAAAACAGAAAAAATATATAAAACAAGCTTTGAGTTAATTAAACAAGCTAAGAAGTAGCATTTGCGCAAGTTTAAGAAATCTCGGAGAAATTCCACGTGCTTCCATCCACCAACGTTTCGCCGTCTGTAGCATTTCATGTAACGAGTCAATCTCACAACTATCATTTTATTTCTCCTTGCTTAATAAAGTTATAAACATTGTCAAGCAGCAACAACTATTCTAAGAAAAATATATCTTTCATATTTTGCATTATCTTGATCAAAGGCTATGACCACTTGTAGAAAGACGAGCCATATAGCTCACGTGAGTCTGTTCCCCATCAACAGGGCCAAGCTCGCACGTACGCACCATCTTTATTTATCTCGTAATTTTCATTTTATATTTACCAAGTAGTCATTCAAGTCATAAGGCGTATTATTAATTATTATTTAATATATTATCACTTTCACGAATTTATGTCGGTGGTAATAATAATTAATATAATGCAATAAGGGGAAACATGAGAATGAGAAGGCTTCTGGTTTTGAGGCGATTTGCATGGCCAAAGCCCAACCATTTCCTTTGAATGTGACTGGCTGAGTTAACATGTCACCATTATATATCTTTTTCTTAATTAATAAAACACATTAAAATACAGAAACATTATAAAAATAAAAATAATAGTACCAGCGAGATGAAATTTCGATGAAGTTGAGTATGCAAAGCAGTTCAAGCTTTCAGACCCACCTGAAATAATAAAGGACTGTTAAGTTATAAGATAAGGGGTGTGAAGTGTCCTTGATATAGAAAAAGAGGAAAATTACAAATAAGGACAAGAAAAGAGATGAGAAAATTAGAATTATTCAGTACTTGATCAGAGCAGTACCCAAATAAAGATCCTTTACTCAAAATCATAACTACTTTATCTAACCACCAAAGATTTTCATAAAATTTTATATCAGGATCTTTCTCCTGTTAACAACATGTGTGTCCTTGTGATATCATTAATCATTCAAATATTTTAATTTAAAAACTAATTAGTGCCAAGAAACTGTACGATCCCACTTAAAACCATGTAAAGAGCATAATAAGTTAATTTACCTTTTGAAAAATAAAATTCAAGAGAACGCCTCAATTTGTCTGAGCTTCTCAAGGATATTCGTTTCTTGCTTGGCATCTACGTAAGATATAAATTAGGGAAAATTTCTGAAATCACCCTGTACTTTTTGAAACTCACCAGTCATCCCCAAAATGCCTCTCGCGAAATATATATTTTAAAATAATCAGCTCAAATATTTGATATTCTAGCAATCATATCGGAGGAAAAAATATCACGAGGGGCATTTTGCTTAGTAAAAAGAATTTTGGTTTGATTTGTGAGTTTCAGAAAAATAAAGGGTTTTTTTTTCGAAATATTGAGAAAAAGATAGGGGGTTGTAAGTAAAAAAAAAAGGATACATTCTTGATCAGGATTATCGGTAAAATTGGAATGAAGAGCATTGCCAACAGAATCAACAATGGCCGAAGTAGTCATTGATGCCTCCACACATAATATTGCAGTTATTGCGTCTAATTTCGTCACTTCATTTCTAAACATTAATCTCGCATGGCCTGTCACACAAATATACAATTAATCAATTTATTAATTATGTTAAAATTATGAAAAAAATAAATAAATGATGTGATGTTATGTTATGTTATGATTGATACCTTGTGCTAATCTTATCAAGCTCTCTAGCATGCGAACAGTTGTTCGTGCTGCAAATTATTTATCAGATTTTTTATATATTTTTTGAAATTTCGGTAAAAAATTAAGAAAGGTTATAAATGGAAAAAGACCTGCATTATGTGTAGCAGATCTTCTTTGGAGTTGATAATAACTTGAAATTATTTCCTCAGACTCTTTTGTAAGCACGGGTCTGAAACGGTTTTTTACATAATAAATGTACCGTCTTAATATTGGCAGGGACCACATATTTTCTGCACCGTCGTTCTTTTCTGCTTTTCCTTCACTTTTCTAAAATCTCATCAAAAAATTAGAAATTTGATGAAATTAATGTGAGAAAGAATGATATAGAATATATTTAATATTACCTGAGATAGGATATGGGAGGAAACAATGGAGTCCCATTGAGGATTTTTGGTGTCGAGGAGAACAATGACTATATCGAATCTACTCAGTAATGGTCCAGATAAAGTTGTATTCACAGATAATGCTGTAAATTAATTATATAAATTACTCAATAAATATATAATATTATTAATTAATATATTGTTCAGAAATAAAATTTACGTTGGTTAGGATCGTATTGTCCTTTTGGATTTGTGGCACCGAATACAGTAGTCCTCGTACTCAATGTCGTCACCAGTCCAGCCTGTTTATTTAGAGACACTTTTTTGCAATTTTCAATATTGTAGGGACTCTTTTGTAAAAGAAACTGAAAAGGATACCTTGGCAACACTTATGGTTTGTTGCTCCATTGCTTCGTGAATCGTTGCCCTGTCATGCTCCCTCATGCTGAATGATGTATTTGGAAAAGAGAAAGAATTAGAGTTTTGCTAAACCCTAAACCCTAAGGGCCTAACCCTTAATATGAGAAAGTCAAACCTGTCGAATTCATCGATGCAACAAAGCCCTCCATCAGCCAATACCAGTGCTCCAGCCTCAAGCATCCATTCTCCTGTTCAAATTCAAGAAACAAAATTATTCAGAGAACACTCATGGGTGTGAGATTAAAAAAGTAAATAGAAAGTTTTATTCAGAAAATATAAAAATAAATAAATAGAAAGAGAATATTGAAAAGAACCTGAGTCCTTGACTGCAGTGACGGTTAGGCCAGCACTGGTGCTTCCGAGTCCAGTTGTGATCACGGATCGGTTGCTTAATTTTGCAGCGAATTTCAAAAACTGCGACTTTCCAGTTCCTTAAATTCATATAAATGTAATTAATTATTAAGTATGTTAATAACGTTACCAAAGGAGTTGATGCTCGTAGCATAATTTTAGGTCATTTCAATGGAAACAAAAAGCTAAATTTAGATCGATGAAAAAGGGAATAATAACACAAAGCTATTTCATGTCTATGCTTCTAATAAGTTACGGGTTAATGCAATTAGTTGGCTCTCCCATAATGGCATAACACATTCGGAAAATAATCTGAAAGCCAAAGTCCTGTGTGATTATTATATTTCAAATTAACAACTGGGATTTCGCGCAGAGGTGATTTTGAGTAAATTTGGAGTTGTAACCAACAACAGAATGTAAGGAAATTAAAAATATGAATCGCCAGGACCGGATGGTTTTACAGGGGACTTTTATAGAGCATTTGGTGATATTCTTATAAACGGGATCCTTTTGGCCTCTTTTTTTATCACTCTAATTCCTAAAAAGTATTAACCCTTCATAATAAAGGATTATAGGCTTGATAAGCCTTGTGTATTTGGTTCGGAGAATAACACCCAAGATTGCAAGAAAATATATTTTGATTCACAAACTGCTTTCGTCAACAATCGAATTATTTTTGAAATGGAATTCCTTTAAAACAGTATAATTGTAAGAAGGGCAAGGCAAAGGGGCCCATGAATGATCACGCATATTTTGTACCGGCAATCGATGCGCTAAATACCATATTAATATAATTAAATGATAAGGGCTCTTTGATAACTCCACACGAGGCAATTCAATCATGTTTGGTATATGTAGTCATGCAAATGATGTGTTATTTCTGTTAAGATCGCATGTGAATGATTTATGTTTATTTAAAGTTTAACAGGATTCTAAAGCTTTTAAAATAAATCCTTTGTGAAGATGAGTCCAACAAAACAATGAATTTATTGTGGCAGAATTATTAAACAGTAATGCAAACTGTTAAAAGTTCAAATATTTGGGCTTACTATTATCAAACAAGAAGCTATGTAAAGATATTTTCATAAAATTATTTGAAAACATGGATTGAAAACTATCATTTTGGCACGATTAACTATAATATTCGAGATGGAAGGTTTATGCTAACTAACTCGACCTTGTTTTCCTTATTGGTATATTAGGCATCCGGTTTAAACTTCAAATTGAGCAATAAAAAGTTGGATGCATCCATCAATAAGGAATTTCTTGCGGTCTGAATTTGTTAAATCTAAGGATAGGCAGGTTGCGGGACAGGTTCTCAATGATACGCATGCGCTCTTGCAAAATGGTCATGTAAAATGTTAAGCGCAAAAGAAGGTATTTGGGTCAATACTTAGGGATATCTCTATACAATTCGAATTCTTCAATAACTCAATTATATTTTATTCTCTTTTTCTAACTCTCATGATTATTGTGGAGTGAGCAATTGGACTAGTCTATTGCATTTGTCACCGAACTCAAGCGGAATACTGCAATTATCTCAACTAACACGTGAATGAGAAAATTGGATTGCAAGAGAAAGAGTACACTGGATGGCATGATAAAACAATTTTCTGGAAGTGGGAAAAAGACGAAACCTGGATCGCCAACAAGAAGCATGTGAGGCTCTCCACGCACCTTTGTACCAGAAGCATCAACATGCTGAACTCCGCCAATTAATGTCAATGCAACTATACAAACATCACGAGTTAATAAATAATCATACGTACACATAAGAAACGTGTAAATGTGTACTACCTCACCTGCAAGCTTAACTGTGAAAAGGCCAAATATTTGAGGGCAAATTGCTTGCAGAATGGCATTTCGCCCTGTAATTATGTGCGCATTTACAAAATTTTAGGATTTAATTCAAATTTTTATATTGTAGGTGTAGTTTTGTAATATTACCTTTAAGAGGGGTAGTTTTGTAATCTGACCAGAATTGCTCGAATTTCATGATGATGTCGTCAGGCATGTCAACCTCACATTTCAGATCGTTCGTTCTCCTAATATTACATAACACTTAATTAGATGGTTTCGCTGGTTACAGAATGAAGGGAAAAAATGAATAATTTTTTACCTGACATAATTAGCAACTAAGATTGGATCAAGATCACATCTCACATCCTTCAAATCTGGCGACCATTTTGCAGTCAACACCCCCGTAACTATCACATCATCTGAAAAACAAAATTGCCATAAATAATTGAATCAAAGTGCAAAAATAAATTCAAGAGGAAATAATAATACCTCCAGCTTTGACCAAGTCAACAAGATCGTCCTTCAAGACGACAGGAATAGAGCGAGGTATCGATCCAACACCTAAAAGCTGAACACTTTCTTGAATCTTCATTTCTTGATAATCTTGGCAAATTATGCTATCTTCTATAAACTGAAATGATACTCCATCGCATGGTCTAGATCCCTGATTCCAAAAAATAAATGATTTATGCATAAAGCGATGTATTGTAGAGTATAGTTTTCGATGCGTATCTTATTAATTATAATACCGTGGAAGGGCATGAGAAAGCGAGATTTATTCGATTTCCAGTCTCTATTTCGGGATATACTTTGAAACTATGAAATATAAAATTATTGATTAACCATTAAAATTCAACTGATAATGATCGAAAATGTAAACAAGATGAACTTGCATGTGCTTGCATTTCTTGCATTGATATTCCCTCTCTCCTTCGATCATCTTCACAGAACCTGATCTTATGACTGTTCCTTTCAGAGTTAACAGTATGCCTCTGTGCTTCACTCTTATCTTCCCAATCGATGGAAATGTCTCTGGAATAATACATATTGATGTGAATGTAATGTAAAAAGAGAAGAAATTTCGTGAATCTTAAGTGTGAAATGGAGAATGATGTTACCAGGGTATTCCAGTGGAGATCCACTGACATTGATGCGGACGTGGATGCACTTCTTCATGCTGCCTCCCTCTTTGAAATCCCTTGATTCGTTGAACAGACGTTTCTGGCAATCAAAATCATTAGGTAAATCGATTAAAAAGAACATCAAATCTAATAAGCAAATTGATCCGATTAAAACTCACCTGGGATTTATGAGCAGCTTGATCAAATAGAGGAAGGAGTTTAGTCGGATCAGAGAACAGGAGGTGCGCCACTTCAGGTTCGAAATTCACGAGCTCCGCAAAACTACAGAAACATATACATTAGCAACACGATCGAAATTACATTAGCAGAGAGAAGATAAAATCGATACAATACTTACTCTACGATGAGCGGGTAATGGAGCGTCGGATCAGCCGAAAGAATGATCGAGCAGAGATCCGTTGAATGAAATTTCACGAGAAAAGCTGAGAATACTCCGGTCAGACCTTCCGTCGTCCACTTCTGTGCCGCCATGGCACAGCCAGCGAAGTTTTGGCGGGAAAGATGAATAAACAAGCAGAGATCTCAGCTATGAGTTGAAGTGAGCATAGACCGGGTTCATGATGAGCGTACACCGAGTGCACGATGAGCATGGACCGGGTCCATGAGAGGGATTGCAAGTATCGTGGGGAGTCGCTGTCCAAGTACGTTGTGTTGCAACTTGTGTGGGTCTGAGTTTGATTGGTTGAGTGGTAGTTCAAAACATAAAAGCCGAAGATGATACGGAGACGGATCCACATCACAATCATCCTAGTATACTGCCAATTGGCGTTTGGAGTCTTTAGACAAAATAGTAAGAAGAGAGAGAAGCACGTGGGACGTCGTATGGGCCACGCGCACCGTGGGGCTCACCACAACGGGTGCGCTGCAGCGCTGGCTGGCCTCCCGACGGCGACGCCTCCTCCCCCTCCCTTTCATCGACAGTAATTCGACACGTGCCCCCTTTGTGAATGAAATCAATTTCAGTGATAGGCACTTGGATAGCTGTGATCACCAGTTTGAATGGTTGAAATTTGAGATTCTGATGTTCGATTTTGATTTTGATTTTGATTTTTAGGAGCATTTATGTGAGAATATGAATCGAAGTCGAAGAAAATGACGGCATTGGACCTTTTTCGGTGTTGTGGAATCCTCACCAAAGGTGAGCTGTTGCAGTACCGTTTAGTAGTGAAATATCTATTTTTTTGGTTCAAAGTCCGTCGTAGACGATTTATTATATTCTTACATTAAATTTAATCAGTATCGTATTAATTCAGAATTTACTAGTTATGCTGAAATGTTGATAAACAATTCTAATTTACCGACTAACATAGTATCTAATAAAATAAAACAAATAGCACGGAACTTAAAAAATAAGATACAAGTGATTATGTCCATTTCGTGAAACCATGATAGTCGCACAATATTGCAAGGTTTCGACTCAAGTGATTTGTCAATGGCTGCATACAGGGGCGGATCTTATAAGGGGCCGCGGGGGGCGATCGCCCCCCCAAGAATTTTGAACATATAATATATATTATTTATAGTTATGTATTTTGATACGTCGAAATAAAAAATCTATGTTAATTTTCTGCCCCAAACAAATAATGAAATATATTGTAAATTGTGATTTAAGAAACACATAGTAAAACTTACAAATTGAAGTAATAAATTAAGTTTTTGAATGAAGCTCATATGTTGTATGTTTTATAATATTAAATATTCAATTATTAGTATTTCATATATAAACTTTTCATATTTCATTGCATTCCCATTTGATCATGTAATCTTATGTGGAATGTTAAACAATTGATTAGACTTGATCTAATGTGAATCTAACCAATAATAATAGTTCACATTTTTAATGTAGGATGATGTGGGGTTTCTAAGAATGCTTAAAACATAGTGTAAAATAATGACACATAAATGACTACACAAAATATGGTCTTCAAAAAATCTAACAAAAATTTAGTGATTGAGATTAAACCACATTAATACATCTAACGGTTCAAATTAATACTTACACATAGTCATACAAAAAACATGTCTTAAATGATCAAATATAATATTAATGTATATGATGAAGCCACATCACCCAATCTAATAGTTAATAACCATGATAAGGATGATGATGCGACTTCATGAGGAGGCTCAAAAATAGATACAAAATAAGGGGTGGGTAAATGAGTGATGCTACAGTCACTCCCTCCCTCACTCCCAAATCCACTACCGAGGTCATTGACATGTGGACTCCACACCTACTTTCACAAAAATTAATTTATGTGGGACCCACATGTCAGCCACTTTGGAAGGGGATATGGGAGGGAGGGAGTGGCTTGAGCTTTATTCGTGGGTAAATATTGCTCCTCTTCATATTTCGGCCCCCCCAAGAATATGGTTCAAGATCCGCCACTGGCTGCATAGTCCATATGTGAATTTCAAATATGTTAAAACAAATATAAGCGCATGGCTACTTTTCTTCTTCTTCTTCGCTAGTGGTGATAGGTTATGATAATGACGGTTCTCCTTCTTCCCTTCTTCTTCGCTATCCATGGCGTTCGCATGCACAGTCGACAGTGACGATAGACATTGACTGTGTAATTTATTGCGTTATTTTTCTTCTTCTTTTCTTCGATTTTTACCCCTCTTCAATCGATTTTCTTGTCAAAACCTCTCCACTCTTTTCATTATAAACCACAGAACTTCTTCTCTCACATCGTTCCTCTTTCAATCCTTGTCAAAACCTTAAATCGCTGAAATTTGACTGACAATCGCTGAATCACTGGCCTTAAATCGCTTAAATCTACTGCCATCAATCCTTAAATCGATTAAATCAATGCTTCAATTCTTCAATTCTTAAATCGCTTAAATCGACTAAATCGTTGGTCATTAAATCCTTAAATCACTGGCCCTTCCTCATTGCATCAATTTCAATTGTATATTCAACTGAAATTCGATTGAAATTTGATTGAAAATCAACTTAAAATCTACCAAAAAATCGACTTAAACCTTATTAAATTGACGACCTTTAATTCGACGAAGAGTTGCGAAGCATTGTGCAGAGATTAAGGGTTGTGAACCTACGATGAAGAGTTACGAAGAAGGGTTGTGAAGAAGAGTCGCAAAGAAGGGTTGCGAAGAAGAGTTGCAAAGAAGGGTTGCGAAGAAGGGTTCTTTTTCCCAGTTTAGGATTTTCCTGTTTCCATAATTTAATTCCTTCTTCTTCTCAAAATCCAGGAAAAGATTTTAGGGTCTTTTCAAATCCGAGAATCCAAATAACATACTTGGATTTCCAATTACCTACTGTATCATGGATACAAAGAAAGCGTTTTTCGTTCGACATATTTTAAGTCCTTGATTTATCAACGGAACCGTCAACTTCGATCACTGTTTCTAATACAAACTCGACTTGTAATGGTGATATTGTACATAGCCTACGGACCTCGAAGCAACAAAAAAAAAATGTTAACTAATTTGTTTTGTTTTTTATTTTTTAATCTAAATGCTACAAATATAACAAAACTGCTAAAACAATATTTTGTTGTTTTTCATTATCACTTACAAAAATCCTGTCTAAATATGCGCAATCATATTGATCCTAAAAACAATATATTAATACTAAAATAATATATTAATACTAAAATAGTAATATTATTGTCCGAAAAAAATATATAATGAAACTGGATATGATATACTGAACTTCGAAAATGTGCATTGCCCCTGAAAAGTATTATAATTATTCTGGAAACATTGTATCAACGTGAAAATGATATAATAACTCCAAAAATATTATATTAACGTTTAAATTATATAATAATCCTAAAATACTACATTAACACTAAAAAAAATGTATATTAACTTTAAAAATAATATATACTAGCGATACTCACCCGCAGTTGCGCGGGTTTGTTCTAGTGGATTGTATTTTTTTTGTGTTTTTATCTTTTTTTTTGTTTAGATGTGTTGTTACTTGTTATTATAATTTTATATAGGGAAATTTACAAATAACCCCCTAACTTTTCTTGAAATTACAAAAAACTCCCTAATTTTTTAGAAACTCCAAAAAAAACCTACATACAAGGTTTTCTTTTCAATTACCCCCTTATAGGAGTATTTCATGGTATTACAGTTTTTTTGGACCAAAATACCCCTCTATTTTTAATCTTTAAATTTAATACACATATTTTTGTATTATTTTATTAATTTAAAATCACTATAAATATTTTTTAACATTTACTAATTTAAAAAAATTATATGTCATGTACATAATTTTAATCTTTTATTTATTATATATTTTATCATAGAAAATTAAAATTAAATTAAAATATGATATAAAAAATATTCTTGGAAATATTTTGACAAATTAATACTATTCTAGTATTTAATTTTAATGTTAAATAGTTATTAATAAAAATAGTTACTGAATAGTTTTTCTTGCAAAATTAACAATGAATGAATGAGAATTAATACTAGGATTAAAATAATATTGCCGCTAATTTTAATTTCAACAACTATTTTTATTTTAGCAGCTCGTTTTGTAGTAACTATTTTTATTTCAGTAGCTAGTTTTTAGTAACTATTTGTATTAACAACTATTGATTTCATCAGCTAATTTGCTAATAGTTAATAAAAATAATTATTACGGAACAAACTGCTGAAATAAAATTAGCTGTCAAAATTAGAACTAACGGCAATATTATTTTAATGCTAGTTTTGATGTTCACTCATGCATTGCTAATTCGGTAAAAAATACTATTTAGTAACTATTTTATTAACAACTATTTAACATTAAAATTAAATACTAGAATAATATTAATTTGTCAAGATATTTTCAAGAATATTTTTCGTATCATATTTTTATTTAATTTTAGTTTTCTATGATAAAATATATAATAAATAAAAGATTAAAATTATGTATATGATTTTTTTAAATTAGTATATGTTAAAACTATTTATAATGATTTTAAATTAATAAAATAATACAAAAATATGTCTATTAAATTTATAGATGGAAAATAGAGGGGTATTTTGGTCCAAAAAAAGTATAATACCATGAAATATCCCTATAGAGTGGTAATTGAAAAGAAATCCTTGTATGGGTAGGTTTTTTTTGGAGTTTCTCAAAAGTTAGGGTTTTTTTTGTAAATTCATGAAAAGTTAGAGGGTTATTTGTAAATTTCCCTTTTATACCCGCCCTAGGAAATCTCAGAATTGAAAAAAATTGAAAAAAAAATGACGACATGTGAGGCACAGAGCATTCCACGTGACATATCTTATTTTTGTATATGCCTCGCGAAATCTAAAAATTAGAAAAATGTGAAAAAAAAAATAAAAAAAAAATGGCAACGTGACGAGCACATGACATGTCACCTGGCAACTCCTCAGCAACCCCACGCGAAATCTCAAAACTGAAAAAATTGGTGAAAAAAAAACAAAAAGAAAAATTTAAAATAAGGCCACGTGCACCCCGCAAAAACTAAAAATGGAAAAAATCTAACAAAAAAAATTGAATGAAAAAAAATACCACGTGGCAGGCCCTCGGCAACTTTATGAAGAAAAAAAAATTCAATTTTTTTTCAAAAAAATTTAAATTTAAAATAAAAAAAGAGGTGCCACGTGGCGGGCACAGAGGGTGTCGTGTGGCTACACCCCAGCAGCCCTCTAGTATTAGAAGGACGATATAATATAATATAATATAATTTGTTTTAAATTGAACTTAACTGTGATCAGGATATTATGTTATGGACAAGATATTATTCTGATATTTGAATTTGTTGAATAATATAATGTTTATAGCAAACATGCAATTATCGCATTGAATTATATTTTGATTCTTACAAAATAGATTCGGCTAAACATTTTCCTATTTTTGTTTTACGTGAAATATCAAATATTAGCTTGTCTAAAAAAAATAGAGAAAAAATTATAGTTACAAATAAATTTGCTAAACGTTACGCTACACCGATACAACTTATTTTACAAGCAAAGCGCACACTGTAACTTTGTAGCCCACTACATCTAAATAAAATATTTTTAGATGAGTTTATAAAAAATCAAATAAATTTAACTAAAAATATATATTTCATAAAAAGTTATAATAATTAAAATTATTTTTGGGTATAAATAAACAAAAAAAATCTCCTATTAGATTGAGATGTTCTGACTTGTTGGAGATGCTCGTTTTTAAATACTTTGTTAATTATTTTATAAATGTATATTTGAGATGTTTAATATGAATATTTTTTTATTTAAAGATTGTTTTTATTATATATTGATATTTAATTATTTTATGCACTACAAATTACAACATCTGTTATAACACACGTTAATCGCTATCGTTGCAAAAAATGATTATCATGATACGAACCGTTAAACCCTATTTGCAAACCAATTGTAAATACATTGATTAGTCCTTTTCTTGGCTTTAATTTTTGACAAAAGACAATAGTGTTTGGTTTTAGATTTCAATGATCCTGCCCTACAAGAGAAAGGTGACAGATACCAAACAACCATTTTTTTCGTCCATCTTCAAATTTATGATAGCGAAGTTCGAAATTTGATAAGCCAAATTAAACATCCAATAAACAAGAGAAAAATAGAAACTTGAATTGGCTTATATGTTCATGTAGCCTAAATTCACAACAAATAACAACACATCGAGTTCACTATTCATGAAGATGATTGGCTTTGACAAAGAGATTAAGAAACTAATTAAAAAATGGCTAGTTATTTTAAAAATCATAATCACTATTAAGTACGTAATGCAACTGATAAAACAAGTTACAAAACTTTCAAATAGGCCCCTAACAAGTTCACATAATATTATTAACTATTTTCTTCATCTAAATACATTATTTTCAGGTCCTATTATCAGCTTCGTAGCACCAAGACAGAGACGGCGCTTGCTCGTCGGAGAAGAACGAAACACAAATTTCATCCTCTCCGAGAAACACTTCACTCTGATCTTCTACCTTCATGAATTCGACTTTTTGTCCACTTAATCCATTTCTTTCATTTGCATAATTTGTAGCTAAATTTGCGATGTTTATAGAAGGGCTCGACTCGGTAAGAATCGCACTCGAGTCGCTCTCTAATGAACCATCTCTGTATATCAACATAGGTGATTCGTCAGACGCTCTGCTCTCTTCTTTCACCGAGGAAAAACTCAAGTCGATTTCATCTTCTTCCCCTAGTTTCTCTTTCAATTCATTTATCTGCAATACCATGATACTAATTAAATAATTGGCCTTTAAAATATGCATGAATGACATGATCAATGAACAAACCTCAGTGAGCAGAGTCTCTTTGTCGCGAGCAAGCAATTCGTGCTTGTGAAGCAAATTATGATACTCTGTCTTGAGTGTAGTGAAGTCGCGCTCGAGCTGTTTGGTCTTCCACCGAGCACGACGGTTCTGGAACCAGACCGCCACTTGGCGAGGCTGTAACCCTAACTCCTCCGCGAGCCTCACCTTCCTTTCGGGTTCAAGCTTGTTTTCCAATTCAAAACTCCTCTCCAGAGCCCTCACTTGCTCCATATCCAGTCTCCTCTTCTTTCCCTTTGACGATGAACATATAATTATCTCATCTTCGCCGTAAAATTCTTCGTCTTCTATCATTTCCATAGTTTTGACTTTTGAGAAGAATATATTTTGAATTGTTGCTGTATTTAAGAAGAAATCTCAGGGAAGAGATAATGGTCAGTACTCAGTGATGGAAGTTTTTTGTGGAACGAACCTTCTTCTTTCTCATTTTGAGCTATGATGATCTCTTCCTCCTCTTGCAGTCACATCATACAAAGGACTTCTTTTGAGTAGAGAGCCGATTAGAAGGTAGATTCATAGCATAAGAAGGTTAGGAGAAGAGATGAGAAAACAGAGTGTTAGAGTGCAAGGAGAAGAATTTAGGGTTTGTAAACTTGGTAGTACAAAAGGAGTTAGTGTGAGAGTACAAGATTCTCTGTAGGGATTTATAAGTAAACTCAAGCCTGGCCCCTCGGGTTAGGGAGGGTGGGATGTGGTTTAGTTTAGGGTTTGTTGTGGGTTAGGATTCGAAGAACTAACCATGGTTAATTATGGTGAAAGAAGAAAGAGGAAACATGAAACTACACCACCAAGTTTAGAGACCAAACACACAGTCGTGACAAAATGTACGAGCTAACTTTAGAATGGTGGAACCTCTTTTTCATGACAGTCATTAATGAAATAAATTAAAATATAATCAGAGGAGAACATTCTAAATTATAGGCAAAAACACATGTCATTTGGCCTTTCTCATTTTAGATATTTCTCTTGAATAAATTTGAATGGAATGTTTCAATGACCACAAATTTAAAGCTTAAATTAGGATTCATGTTGATATTTTATTTTAGGTGTGTTAAATAATCCCTCCAAAAGTGTCTTTTTCCGAGTTATATCGTAAAAAGGCTACCTCATATTTTTCATGTTTAAGTTCTGTTAGTTCGCTTTCGAACAGAGCATCTCAGCAGTGCATCGAATCCAAACAAAAGGTCATCAGAAAAAAAAAGTAGAAAACAAAGCTCACAAAGCCAAGGCATCTATCGAAAAAAAGCTATTTCTCTTCAATCAAAATAGACTGTTTTACCTTTTAATATATAAAGGAAACATATTTATTTCTTTATGAATTAAAGATCAATTACTTATCAACAATATCTAATACGAAAAACATATGAATATTAATGTTGACTTTTTAAAATGGATAAATAGTTAAAATAAAGTTAACTTACTTTATATGAAAATTAAAAGTCGTATTATTTTTATATAATTTTTCTTGATAAAATAAAGGAACGGATATGGAGACAGAGAGCTAAAAAGAAATGGATAATACAAGGGGATTTAAACACTGCATACTTCCATCACACGGCTACCTGTCATCAGAGAAACAACAAGATAGCTATACTTAAGGAAGATCAAATAGAATACACAGATCATAAAAACAAAGCAAGAATATTATTTCAATACTTCAAGGATATCATGGGCAACAAGGACATGAGTTTGGATATCAACAAGATTGATTTGGAATCTATATATGGCGAGGTAGAAGAAGTAGGGGATATGGAAGAAGATATCACAATGGAGGAATTAAAAAAGGCCGTATGGTCATGGGGCAAAAATAAAACGCCAGGACCAGATGGGTTTACAGGTGAATTTTTAAAAAAATTCTGGTCTATATTGCAAGATGATATACTATCTGTCTTCAATTCGAGGGAAGTAAAGCAACAAGGTTTGCAAGGTTTAAATATATCATACATAGTCTTGGTACCTAAAATTAATAGCCCAAAACAACCTGAACATTATCGACCCATCAGTTTGATTCACGGCATCCAAAGAATATTCTCCAAGATATTGGCTACAAGATTGCAAAAACATATAGACAAAATGGTGGATTATACACAATCAGGCTTTGTAAAAACACGAAATATTACGGATGGTTTTGCATACGCACAACAAATGGTTGATACGGCAAAACAATATGACACTTATATGATTGTTTTCAAGGCAGACATTGCAAAAGCGTTTGATACATTATCGTGGGAATTCTTATTACGAATACTCAAAATACGGGGTTTTGGGGATAAAATGTGTAATTGGATATCAAATGCAGTCCTCAGAGGATATATGAAGATAATACTGAATAACACGGCCGGAAAATCAATTAAAATACAAAGAGGAGTCAGACAGGGTGATGCGATATCGCCACTATTATTTATACAAGTCATGGATGCATTGGCTATGATCCTCAACAAACTAAATCAAGCCAGATTTATAGATCCGGTTTTCCAGGGGGCAAGAAAGGGATTATATTACGCAGATGATTCCATATATTTTCTACCAAACCAAATTCTGCAACTTAAACGCTTCAAAATGGTTCTGGACATATTTGGCAAAGTTTCGGGATTGAAGGTAAACTATAACAAATCTGAGTTTGTATACATGAAAAATCATCAAGACAATGCAAATATTATCAAGGATATTCTGATGTGCCAACAAACCGAATTCCCTATACAATATCTCGGGCTACCACTCAAGCCGGGTAAACTAAACAAACTGGATTATTTTCCTTTGATTGACAAGATTGCGGCCAGATTATCAGGATGGAAACAAAACATATTAACATTGAGTGGAAGATTGATCCTAGTGCAATCTGTTCTGGCAACAATGCCAATATATTTCATGACAATTTTTCAACTTCCCAAATGGGTCATCAAGAAAATAGAAAAAATAATGAGCAACTTTTTGTGGAAAGGTAGTGATCCTAATGGCAAAGGTTTACCACTGGTAGCATGGAAAAAGATTTGTCGACCAAAGGGAGAGGGTGGGTTATCAATACTAAACATGCAAATTTTCAATGAAGCACTACTTACCAAATGGTTATGGAAATTATACGACACGAAATCAAATGTATGGAAAGACTTATTATATAATTTCTATGGGGATCGATGAAATATATAAAGGACTTGGCAAGGATAAAAAGATTAAATCAAGAATATGGAATACATGCAACAAATTATATGCAAGTTTCAATGCATCCATAGAGTTTAAAAAAGGAGATGGTCAAAAAATTAAATTTTGGGAGAATCACTGGCAAGGAACAGCGCTCAAGTATCAGTATCCGATTTTATATACATATAGGGAAGAGGGTAAAGAACTTTTCAATGAGGTATGACAGCAAAATGGACTTGCGGGGATTAAATCAACACTATCAGAGGTTGCATCTGTAGAGTATAGAACACTTCAAAATGAAATCAGACAACTACCATCATTATCGGACCAGCAAGCTGACCAAGGTATATGGCGATGGA
Organism: Luzula sylvatica; assembly: GCA_946800325.1. Classification (NCBI taxonomy): domain Eukaryota; kingdom Viridiplantae; phylum Streptophyta; class Magnoliopsida; order Poales; family Juncaceae; genus Luzula; species Luzula sylvatica. Next base: position 53,582,695 of record OX326960.1, on the reverse strand, counting down.
ACAAAAATGGTGAGTTCTCAACTAAATCCATGTATCAATTTAGAATACAAGGAGTTCAAACATACAGTAAGCAAAAAAATATATGGAGTATCAAGGCGCAACCGAAGATGAAGTGTTTTATATGGCTATGTTCAATGAATGCCATCTTAACGGTCGATAATCTAGTCCGAAGGGGTTTCTATTTACCAAATAGGTGCATACTTTGCAAAACACAAGAAGAGTCGGTTCATCATCTATTTAACAAATGCCCATATTCGATAGCGGTCTGGACACTCCTCGATGGGATATATGGCCTTAATATTATTGCTGTGACAAATATCATTGAAGAGATAATGGATGTATCGCAATCAAAGGAGAAGAGACAAATCTTAACATTTGGAATCTTCAATATATGGAAAGAACGTTGCATAAGGATTTTTCAGGATAATACAAGACGCTATAAAGATCTAGGTGGTGAGATAGCAGAGGAAATATCAACATATCGGAGTCTAACGAATACGGGTTAACGATAAAATATTACATTAGTTAGGAAATCATGAAGTATGTAGCGTAAGTAATTTGTATATACCATTGTAAATACCATAGTACAAACTCGTACTATATTTTATAAATATAGTATTTAGGTGCGGGGCTTTGAACCCGCCTCAATTAATTAAAAAAAAAAGATTTGAAAGTTTTCTAAATTGCGATAATTGCATGAATTTAATAGAGGTTAGATATGGAGCCCCACACATTCTTGATGTATATCCTTGATGCGTCAATCGAGACTGTTTTAATGGATTGACCAACCCTCAAATCAATGCTTATTTCAATTGATTCAATTAAAAATGGTAATCAATCTAATAAAGCATCATCGATTGACGTATCAAGGATGTTTTATTGAGTTATGGGACCTACATATATTTTCCCAATTTAAAATAGAGGAGGAAAAAGGGTATTGATATTTGAAACGGTTTAGGGTTGTCATCGCCACTCGACCTACGTGGAGGAACCACATGACATATTTTTAAGATTCGTGTTATTTGAAAAGAGTCGAGATGTATGTCCCTATAATCATCCTTTTGAAGGGTTGATGACTTGGAAAATGAGGCGTTAAATGTTGTGGTCTTTTTTCATTCCTCTTAAGGATGTCAAAAATAGACGAGTTTAAGTTTGTATAGTCCATAATGTTAAAACCTTACGGGTTGTATCGTTAAATAGATTTGACTGGACCGGTACTATTCATAGCAATGATTTAGGTGGTGTTAACTGTTATTGTTTGCAGAGTTGCATTGAATGCTAGCATTTATCAATGACATCGTCTGACGGTGGCAGTGTATGACGGTGGCAACGTTAGACAACAATGCTTTCGCCTCTCATTTTGTGTGCACCTCGAGACCCGATAAAAAAACATGCACATTTATTTGGGCCAATATTTTCTCCTCACAAATCTCTCCTCTCTTCTTCATTAAATTGTTCCACTTTTTTTTTTCCCTTTCATCATTATTTTTTTCAAAGTCTCGACAATGGAACATGGTTTGACAAACGAGTAGTGTTCAATTCTACACGATGACCGTACTTGTACTGCCAATGATATTGCTTTTCAGTTGGTCGACGAAAATGGTTTAATGAACCATTCTTTCTAGTGATACTACTTATTTTTTACACATATTAATCATTGGATGTTCTTTCCGTTCAATGTTGACAAGAATTGGATTCTGGTGGCGTTCGACTTTGAATATTGCAAGGTTTTATTTTTTACATTTTTTACATTTTTTACTTTCAAGTTTAATTATTTAGAATGTTTTAACTATTTAATTTCCAGAGTTAATTCATGGAATCCGGTGTTAAATGTTGCAAGGATTGTTTTTTAGCCATTACTTTATTATGGATTTTGAACATTTTATTTCTTTCAATATTGATTCTCTTTGATTTTTGCTTCTTGCATACGAGCTAATTGCTAAAGTTAATTTATAAATTATGATGTCAAATGTTGCAAGGACTGTCAAGGCCCTTCTCAGTTACTGAACTAGGTGGTAACCGTTGGTTGTTCCCTCCGTTCAATGTTGGTAATTTGGATTCTGGCGGCGTTCGACTTTGATGATGACAAGATTTTACTTATTTAATTTTTCACAGTTTTTTTTGCTTTCAAGTATAATTATTTAATTTCCATAGTTAATTTTAGAATTTCGGTGTTAAATATTGCAGTAATTGTTTTTACAACAAGATGTTTAAAAAGGGAGATGTTGTATTTTGTTTGACTCAATTGTATCACTAGACTGGAATGTAATAATTTTGTATCATTTTCCTCAATTATGATAATTTTTTTACAAGATTAGATGGTTTGTAAGAATATTTGATTTGAATTATGTTTTAATTTTTTCTTTTGTTTAGATTTTTTTGGAGTTTGATCTTTATGAACAATGTTTTGTAATAATTATGTCCTGGACTTGTTTTATTGAGGATTATTTCAAATCATGTTTAGTTGTGACTTGTTGTGTTTCATGTTATTTTAATATTAAAATAGTCTGATATGCCACGTGATGTATCAATAGTATAATATTCGTATATGATAAGAGTACGATTAACTTTTTAAAAGTATCCACGCAACGTAGTATATTTCACAAACCACGAGAATTTTTTGGTGTATAACATTGGTTTTTGTCTGATTTGCAGAACTAACGCTGATATGTTTGAATTTGCAAATCTAGACGTTTTACCAACTTAATTGGCGAAACACGGTCTGTTACGCCATCTCAGTTGGCGAAATAACTCAAAACTTGTTTTTGGGACGTTAACTTGGTCAAAGAATTGTTAACGAGGTCAAAAGTCCAAAAAAATATAATTTAGTCTGTTCCGCCATCTGAGATTGATTTTTGTCTATCGTGGCATTGTAATGTCATATTACTGGCCTACTTTTGCAAAAGAATATTAATTAATTTTTGTTTATTGAGCTATATTTATATTAGCGGTATTCATCTTCTTCATCTTGCAATGCCTTTATTTTCTTCTTCATCTTCTTCTGTCAAACCAAAGTAGGATTATTCCACTCAAAACGAAAAACCTTTTGATTCTAGCCACCACTCTCCCCACTCCCCACAAAGAGCCATTGATGATTGAGTGTAATCGAATCGTATTTCGATCTTTCTCGGTATGAATCACATTTCATATATCACGATATGTATATTCGATTAGACAAAACAATGAAAGGTGACTATATTGGGATCAATGGACACTGTTGGCGAAACTCAATGTTTTTGGTGAATTTCGTGTAAGTATAACAACATTAAATTGTCACGTTCTTTGAGTATTGATTTTTGGTTCATTATTATGTAGATATGTTATCAGTCGGAGCCCAAAAAATACTCACATATAGAGCATGTCACACAAGTTTATGCCCATTGTAAAATATGTTGAGAGAAGTTTGTTAGAGAAATGTGGATCTTTATGGACCGTAAGTGTAAGGACATGTATTAAGTGAAGAAAATACAATTTTGAATCAACGGTAAAATTGTACATATAAGGACAAACGAACGTATTCGTTCATCGGAACCAATATGTGCATAATGAGATTGTGCAAATATCAGTTCCAGCGAGAGTTCCGTTACAACGCACGGTATGTTGCGTTATAACGGACTGGTATATAATAGTTAATAATAAAAGATTATTAACGAGCCAGAATTCCAGAGAGTGTTCCGTCGTAACGGAAGCCGGGCTCCGTTACTACAGATGGTCATTCGTAAAGGTCCGTTATAACGGACTTAGAGTTGCGTTATAACGGACATGCATTACAATTGTTAATAATAGTAGATTATTGACGAAACAGGAAACTAGAGAGTTGTCCGTTATAATGGACCTACATGTTGCGTTATAACGAAAGTGTCACTGACTTTTTGTTGTGTATAATTTGTTATACACGTTTTCATATATATAAGATGCACCCCTTGATATGTCCTTATCCTATTAAGTATAAATATGATTTTTCTCTCTCCTCTAAGTAAGCAGTTCAGTCTAACACTTATTCAAAGAGTGCAAAGAAAGAGAGAAAGAGAATAGAGGAGAAAAACAGTTTTTCTCCATTAGAGAACATAATTGATTGAATCAAGCAAGTTCACACACACTTCGTCTAGGCAGATGCGTGTGTGAACGATAGACTACAACTCACGATGGACACGCGTAGAGGAGTTCACGTTTGTGACTCTTAATTGTGAGGAAACTAAAGTTAGGGTTTGACCGAAATCGTTTCGGTTTACCTACAAGAAAAAGAACGTGTTTGAGACGGCGTCGAGGTGTGTGGTATGTGACGCATGCGTTGCTGGAGCAAGGAGCATGATGGAAAGCACGACGGTGTCGAGACATGTGACGTGAGACGCACAAGAGACGGTCGGAGTGGAGAAGAAGGAGGAAGAATAAGAGCGACAACCCTTCGTCCACCATCAATTTGGTGCGCTATGGTCGTATATTATTTCTTCCATGATTCGCACGCTCGGAATTGATAAAGGGATCCTCGAAATAAGGGAAAAGGCTCTCCGTCCTTCATCCGCTGCGCGGGATGCAGGGCCGGCGATTTCCCACTAGTGGTATCAGAGCAACCGCCATCGATTCGAGTGTTGAATTGCATAGTCGTATAAGTGTTATACGCACTCGTATAAAAGTTATTTGCGTTTGCATGAATTTTGATATTTAGAAATTAATTTCGATTCAAATCACAAGTGGAATTCACTAGGGATCAATCATGTGATGATTGAGAATATCTAGGAATGATCGTGAAAAAGTATTATGATTTATCGTTTTGGAAACGAACGAAAACGGAAGAAAAGGCGAAAACTGCAGAAAATCAGAGTTCCTGCGTCCCCGGAGTGACTTTTCACATCCTCGAGGTGGGTTTTTCATGCCCGAGGGGTAGTCTGTTACAACGGACCTCCCCAGCATTACAACGGACGTTGTCAGGGTGAATTTTCACGTCCCCGGGGAACAGTCCGCTACAACGGAGGTCCAGTCCGTTATAACGGAAGTGGGGTACGGGGGTGCTTTGGGGGATTGGCAGACACGTCCCAAGGGCGCCAAACATGTTAGGGGCCAGTTGTAACAGGGGACACTTCCGTTACAACGGAAGCTCCCCTGTTTGCCTCTTCTGTGTTGGACATGTTAAGGGTCTGTTGCAATGGGGAAACTTCCGTTACAACGGAAGTGCCCCTGGTTGACAGTTTCTGTGTTTGACACAGTTTTGTCCCAGGGACATTTCGTTGCAACGGAAGCTCTCCGGTTTGACAATTTTCTATGTTTGACACAGTTTTGACTCCGGAGGCCATTCCGTTGCAACGGAATGACCAATCCGTCATAACGGAAGAGCCCATGGATGTTGTTTGTTGTTTTTCAACTGTTTTTGGCTACAAACTTCAAAATTTTGAAGTTCTTTATATCAGTTAAAATCAAATCATTCATATATGCATATAATATGATTATTAAATGTTAATGATCAATAAATCTTGTGATACGTTGATATAATTTGTTTATGTCAAAATGTTAAACATGTTTAGTATGATCCCTCAACACATAAATTGTTGAATGTCCATTGTGAGCTAATTGGACACTACAACAGATTTTGGCTCCCGACGATTTTACCCATCGGAAATAATGGTAAAACCCGTCGAAAATGCTATTTGCGACGGCTAGCCGTCGGTGAAAACTCGTCGGTAAAAAGGACGTCGGTGATGCGCTTAATTACTACGGGCCATCGGTAAAAACCCTTTTCAGCGACGGGTATCGCTTGCGACGGGCTATGGTAGCCAATTTTCACAGACGGGTCGTTATTTAGCGTCGGTTTCAGGGTTTGCTACGGGCGGTCGGTAGTACTCTGCTACAAGCGGTAGCTAAAAACCCTTTTCAGCGTCGGTTTTGTTTGACTACGGGCGGTCGGTAGTACTCTTGCGACTTCATTTTAGGGCATGTTTGTTTTGCAGTAACTCAGTCAGATTGTAAGTCGAACTACTGCATTAATCTATTTTTTGTTGTTTGGTTTGATGTAATTTGCCAAACTACTGCAAGTCGACTTACGTTGTCTCTCTCTTTTCCTGCAACTCAACCTCCCCTCAAATTTACATGAAGTGGAGATACATCACAACATAACCTCTCCTTAAATAAGGATTATATTTTCATTATGTTAATTTAAAAAATTAATCAAGCACAATAATCTGAATAAATAAATAAACACTGCCCACAATAATCTAAATAAATAAATAAACACAAATCTACGTCAAGGAATTATTACATTTAAATATAAGTATAAATTATATTTCATTGTGTTAATATAAGAATATAATTAATCACCATAATCTCAAAATAACTAAAATTATTTTAAATATTGATTTTATATATTATTTTAAAATATTTCTAATTATTTTGTCATTTTCTTAATATTTATAAATATGAATTATATTTTAAATATTTGCGTTTTCTAATAATTAGTAATGAACTGTAACGCTAGACTCATTACCAATTCAAAGAAACACGGAAATATTTTAAAATATAATTAATATTTGCAAAAATTATAAATATTGAGAAATATTATAAATTATTTCAAAACATTACTAGTATTTCAGAATATTAAAACATGATGTATACAAAATTAATATTTATATATTCATTTAAATTATTGTGTTTGATTATTTTTTTAGTTATCAAATGAAAATATGATCCATACTTATACTTGAACATAATAATTTTTGTGTCAAAATTATTTTCTTTGAAAAATATGATTATTCTCGATATAAAATATTTATAATTTTAGTTTATTAAGATTTGATAAAAAAAATTACGATTTTTATTTCGATGTTTTTTTTCTTCAAATAATATAGATTTTAGATATACATATATATGGATGCAATATGGGTATATATATGGATGCAATATGGGTTAATATATCAAGAAAAAAACCAATTTCTACATCTCTGAGGGTCATATCTCAAATTTTCAAACTTTTTGGTCTATTGTAGTAAATCTGAAACATATTGTGTCTTCTTATAAAATTTTGCCCAAATTTATTTGCAACTTTTAGTAGATATAAATCTTGAAATTCATAATTCAATTACATTAACCCAAACATAAAAACTATAAATCCAGTAGTTTCACTTTCGTGAATCCAAACATTTAAATTTGAAGTGCATTTTCGGGAAGTCGACCTGCGGAAAGTTAATTTATTTCAGGTAATTTCTAACATGGTCACCCAAACATGCCCTTAGTTGCTACGGGTAGTCGGTCATTATATTAATTATTATATTAATTGTTATATTAATTATTGTTAATTATTATTATATTAATACATATATTAATAATTTATTTATTTATTAATTAATATATTCAAATATTAAGCATAGGCCATACACAAACAAACTAAAGCGCAGTCTACAATCCCACAAATAAAAACTCATCCTAATCCACAAATGAAATAAAAATCCATAGTCCGTACACAAACAAAATAAAGCATAGTCTACAATCCCACAAATAAAAACTCATCCTAATCCATATTTAGATCATCGGCTCCAATTTTTCGCAGGATATCACTCACCGCTCCTGATGGTTGCGACAATCACGTCTCCTGAATAATTAGATGTGAATTGAATTAATTTCAAGTTAATACTTAATTATAAAGAAGATAATTACTGGCCAAATTGACTGTTATGTTTTTAGTTTTTATGAACTTTTTGGATTACAAATTCATTCCTAACGAGGCACCAATAATTATACATCCAAGAGAGCATAAAATGCTCGAAGATGTTGCATAAAAAGCGAGGTACCATCGTCAAAGAATAACTTAAAATTCTAGAATATTTGTTTCCAATTTATTAGCAAAATTCATTATTCATTTTTATCAAAAAACATGTTTTACAACTTTAATTCGGCCCATTTTATCAAAAAACAGGTTATTGCATTTTAATAAATTATTTTCTTATTTTTATAAACAAACATTTTACAAACTTTAATTATGTCCATTTTATTAGATACTTGTTATTACATTTTAATGAATTAATTTTATATTTGTTACAAATAATATGCTACAAATCCTAAACATTAATCCTAAATAAAATAAACATTATCCTAAACTATAATCATTAGCAAACTAATCACACAAAATCTTAAAGATGAATTCATGAAATAAACAAACAATGTAAAATTTTGAAAATATAATTAAAAAGATGACCAACCTTTGATGAAGATTTGCCAATTTTCCAACACCACAACTTTGCTCAAATTCCCGTCTTTCTCCAACGAATCGAATAACCTAATTAATACACAATTGAAAAAAATATTATTACATATTGTAAACAGAATTAAAACATAATTAAAAACTAAACATTATCCTAAACTATAATCCTTAACAAACTAATCACACAAAATCTTAAAGAACAAAAAATATAGTTTGCAAAATTTACAGAAAACCAACTCAAATTTTTTTTAAAATAACCAAACAATAAATTTTAAGAAAGTATGTAAGCATAAAAAGTAAGAAAAATCGCACAACAATTAAAAATCAGAATTAGAAAAATAGAAAAAAATAGTACATTGAAAGGATAGGAAAATACAAAAAAACGAGAAATGAGAACACGAAACAGTAAAACAACTTAAAATAAAAAGTAGATTAAAACAATAGAAAAAAGGATTACAAAAAAAAAAAAAAAAAAAAACAGATTTAAATGACAGAAAAAATAAAATTCAAAACTAGGTCGAAGTCCTGCCAATTTTAGAAACTAATTCAACGCAAGATCGAAAAAAATTCAACACTAGTTACAAAAAAAATCGAAATCAAGTTCAAAATCAACACAACTTCTATAACCTACTTCAAAAATATTCTACAATCTAATACCAATATTTTTACCTTAAAAAAAAATACCAATAGTTTTATACCCTAACTTCAAATCTAATAGAGAAGGAAAAAAAATATACCTTAAACAAGTTCAAATTCGAGAAAGAAGAGTGAAGAAGAAGATCCCTCACCAGGTAGCTCCAACACCAAGTTCTTGTTAGTATTATTTAGTTATGAATAATACTTACGAATTATAAAACTTTAATATTACTTGATTAAAATATAATCATTTATCTTTTATGATATATGTGATCTGATTTATTCTTTTGATTCATAATTAAGAGGTAGTCATTGGAAATTAATTTTCTATTGAGTAAATGCCTCATGTACACCTTATGATTTTCGGTTATTTATTCTTATTCATTTTCTTAAATGACCTGAGAAAAACCGAAATATAAAGAGGCTAATTAATTAATACTCTTTATTATCATTGATAGAGGTGAATATAAAAAGACATGAAATGTTATGAGGAGGAACTCTCTGATAGTCATATACACACATTCTACTTCTTCCAAAATAATACATTTTCTCTCTTCCAAAGAATAGTATACATGTAGATAAATAAAACTTGGTTTGAAGAATTCGGTGCATGACTTCATTTCTTTCGAAGTGAAGAACTTCCGTTTTCGACTGTGCTACCGGAACGGATACGAGATGAGCTCTCGAAGTGTAGAACCTTGAAGATTGAGAAACGAAAATATCCTGCACAAGAGAGCGTTAATCTGTCTTTAGGGCAGCAGTGACACGATCACGCGGCTACACCAGGCTTGTTCTCGTTTTTATTTATTTATAATAATTATTTAATTATTTATTTATATTATCTATTTGATTATTTTATTGAAATATAACCAACAGTTCTAATTCAACACCTCGCCAGGTTGCTACAACCCAACACCTTGGCAGGAACTTCTCGGCAGAGAGAAAAAGGCTCGTGAAGAGGGAAGAAAATAGAAGGGGGGAGAAGTGAGAGGTAAAGAAAGAGAAAAAAAGGAATGGCCCCACTAGATAGAGGATATAGCCTCAATATCACCGACATGTTAACGGAAAAAGCCCAACTTATACCGACGGGCTGACGGAAATAGCCTCAAAATTAATAACGACGTTTTTTTGTTATAGCGATGGGCTGTCGCATGTTTTACCGACGGGCCAACGCTCATGCAGCGGTCGCAAATAGTTTATACCGACGGGCTGACGCAGAAGGTGGGGACAAATTTTATTTTGAATTTTTTCCTATGGACCGTCGCAGAATTTTACAGTCGCTGATATGGATCACTGACGTGCAGTAGCTACTACCCCAAACTAATACCGACAGCCTGTAGGTAAAAAAGTAAACTGTCGCTGATAACACAGTATGTTGTAGTGGGATGCCAATATGGGTCAGGCTAAAGTCGGGTATGTTGGTACTTCGATTGAACGTCACTAGGGATGTGATATGATTCAATGTGTAAATATTTAAGTTTTTTTTCTCGGGTCGGAGGCCTTGCATAGCGAACGGTACAAGTATGCTAGTACCGCACTCCCCAAACTGTACAAAACCAATGACATCCATGTTCTCCATCAACGTCAAGTACATGACGTGCACCGTATCACCCGTACGGTCCAGAAGCAATACCGCCTCTAGAAAGTAAATTATATGAGCTCTAACATGTCTCACGACCAAAAATATGAATTACTTAAATTATAATTTAATAAAAAATATGAAAATGTCATACAATATTATTTACCTGAGCGGGATCATGACGTTGATGGACTTCAAGCACATTGAAGTGCTGCTCGCTGGGCCATTTAGTCTTAATATGCACCTAACTATTCTTCTTGAAGGCCCCATGATCCGGTTGAATGAAAGAAAATATGGCTTAAAAATTAACTTGGAAGAATTTATATAAATAGGCAATTCTGCAGTCAGAATATGGTTCGTTCGAACTAACTATTTAAGTGCGTTCGAACGGACTTATTCGTGATAGTCAGAATTGGGTTCGTTCGAACGAACTATTTAAGTGCGTTCGAACGAACTGGGTTCGTTCGAAGGAACCATTTATGTGCGTTCGAACGGACTGAATTCCTATATATATAGAATTCTGATTTCTTTTTAACCTAAGTTTTTTCTCAGAAAATTAGGGTTTTGAGCCGCCGTTTCTCTCTCTTCTTCCACAGAATTTAGATCAGATCTAGAGAGATTGAGAGGGAGATTTGAGCAAGGATCAAGAGAGAATTAATCGTGACGTCGACTAGAACGACGTTGACGATTCCGATCGGTCGAAATCAAGGTGGACACAAGTAGAGGGATTGCACGAGCATTCCTTGGAGAAGGTTCACGAATTTGGAGAAGAAGTCGACACGTACTAACTTGTACGAGGTAATTTTCTCCAACTCTTCCTTTTTGGATGGTTTTCGAGCGTGATCCCGGTAGAATTAGGTTACGCATGCGAATCTAATTCCGCTGCACACTTTGATAAACGTGTGCGTAACCCTACATTGAACGCCAAGCATCATGTGTATGTAATCCTCCCAACCTTCTTTCTTATCATTCCCCATGCATACCGGTATCCCCCGAATGGGGAGACCTAGGAGGTAAGAGACGTCCTGCAAGGTAATCGCCATATCTCCCTGCTTCATGCGGAAGGTGTGTGTCTTTGGCCTTCAACGTTCCGTCAAGTTATGGACTAACACCGAATCGACGTCCATAGTACCAAGCATGTAGCAGTCATACAATCACGCCGTCTCGAAAAATGGCAGATACTCCGGATACCATTCAAGAGGAACTCCGTGATGCCGCGGACGCAACGGTACATGCGGAACTTGCGCCCCCCAATGCATCGAATGCATGGGACTGTTGGAGGTCCTGCATGGATAATGTCGTAGGATACTACTCCTCCTCCTCCTCGATCTCGACTCCGGGGCCGAACACGTGCTCGTGGAGGTCCTCGCCTCGAACCGCCACCGTGGCTCGAAACCTCACCGCTACCCCTAGCCCCGAAAGAAACCAAAAAAAAGATGCAAAAGAATACAATAAAATAATGTATTAATTAAAATAAAATAAATAAATAATACTAAATGTAAATAATTATATTAAAAAAAATACCGAAATGAAAATATTTTCAGAAATTAAAAATGTATTATAAAACCTTTTTTTATCGAATTATTATTATCTGAAAATTCAAAAATTAAAAAATTAAAAAAATATAATAATATTTGCAAAATTTGAATATATATTATAAAAACCATTTTTTATTAAAAAAATTTCTGAAAATTTCAAAATTAGAAATAATAGAAAAAATATAATAATATTTTCAGAATTTGAATATATATTATAAAAACCTTTTTTATGTAATTAATATTTTCTGAAGTTTCAAAATGAAAAAGAATAGTAAAATATAATAATATCAATATACAAATATTTTCAGAATTGGAATATATATTATTAAAATCTTTTTTATCTAATACTATTTCCTGAAAGTTTCAAAATTAAAAATAATTGAAAAAATACAATAATATTAATATACTAATATTTTCAGAATATGAATATATATATTACAAAAACTTGTTTTCATTTAATTAATATTTTCTGAAAATTTCAAAATTAAAAATACTAGAAATAATATAATAATATTAATATACTAATATATTTACAATTTGAATATATAATATAAAAACATTTTTTATTTCATTAATATTTTCTGAAAATATCGAAATTAATAATAATAGAAAAAATATAATAATATTAATATACTAATATTTTCAGAAATTAAAAATATAGTATAAAAACCATTTTTTGTTAAATTAATATTTTCTGAAAATTTACAAATAAAAAAAGTTGAAAATTAATGTTGGTTTTACATATTAATTAATTATATAAATTGATCATACAAAAAAAATTTAGTATTGATAATTATTATGTTTCATACAAAAATAATTTAGTATTGATTTATTAAATAATCAATACACATAATTATTTAACAATAGTTAACTATATTTACAGAAAAATAATTTTATTTTAATATACATATAATGTTTATTATATACTAATTTGTTGATAAAAATAATTTCATATAATTTAATTATATTTACTGGATAATGCATATATAATTTATTAATTTGTTAATAGAGATTTTTTATTATTAAATACTATTAATTATAATTAAAAAAATAATTTAACAGAAAAAATTGTAATATAATAAAGAGAAAAATAATATATTGAAATAAAATACATATAATATACTATTAATTGTTTATATACATCATTTATATGTGAATCACATGACAAGTGAGAAATTGTAATATAATAAAGAGATTAATTATATTTAATGTGATATGACAAGTGAGAGAAAGTGAGATATTTCGTTTTCTAGTTAATTTTGAAAAGGGAAATTATACCATGCCCCCAAAACCCATCACCACACCCGCGATTCCAAACCCTTTTGTTTTTTTTGTGTTGGGTGTTAATCTCAACTTCAATTTGCACATCATTCTCTCTCCAAATTAATTAATGTTTCGAATTAACAGTTAATTGTGAGTAAATTAACACCTCATATTAGTACCTAATAATTTATTAATTCAATTAACTGTTAATTCGAAGCATTGTTAATCGAGTGGGTAATTTTTGGAAAATAAATAGGATATCAAGGATGTGGTGACGGGTTTGGGTACAGTAAATGACCTCTCTTGAAAATGGACCATGAACATGTGCTTTGTCCTTCGTATCACACACATGACATTAATCTTGTCCCAAGAAAATGACGTACTTTCCATCAAATTCTCTTGTAAATACCACACGTCAAACATGCCCATAGTATATTAAAGTACCTAACGAGGCAAAAACATAAAAATCGCCAGATATACTTATTTTCTCAACAATACGGCTTGGTAATTTTTTTGTAGAGTATAAATATTCATTTCAATGATAAAAATGAACAAATGAACTTTAAGATTTCAATGTTTCCCTGCATTAATGGAGCTTTTTTTCCCCAGAAATTTTGTTGAGCACAAATACTGAAATGAAACAAGCCTATTAGCCGGTACCTTGGGCTGTGTGTACGATGTTTTCTGGACGGCCTAAGCAGAAGCTCTAGGGTTGGGCTTTAGACTATTGAATCACTGAAAAGACCCAATATTTGCATTCCTTAATTAATTGGAATCCCATCACCATTCACCCATGCCTTTCGCATGATACCATGATGAGGAGGCCATTTTCTGTGCCCCCGTTACTCCTCACTGTTCACGATAGGGAGACTAATTGAAATCTCTCAAAATTGTACCCGATGAATTGTATTAACCGTTAATTGAAATTATTAATTATGTTGATGACTAATACAATTGTATTACGTGTTAATTATATTTGAATTAACCGTTAATTCAAAGCACAATTAACCGTCAATTGAAATAAAAAATACGAATTGAAAATGTGTATTAATACCATACCTCACTATTCATCGTATCGTGAATAGTGGGGAAATATCAGGGGCAATGTATAATTTCCCATGATAATGCTTGAAAAACAAACCATGCATGTCAGATCGATTGTCAGGTTCGAGAGATACAACGATTAGGTAAAATCAATCAACAACTGCCTCTCAATCCCTTTCCACCAACCCCCTCTTCTCGATGACATTTTCCTAATCTCTATCTCTGGTCCTAATTATTTTGACATCTCGCCAATAAATAAATGAAACTTGATTCTTTCATTTGAAGGTTCGGTGGATATTTCGTTGAACTATTATCATCTCTTAATTGGTGGATATCTCGTTGAACTATTATCATCTATTTAGGCCTCTTAATCATTCCATTAGGGAGCCATAAACTAGTATTTTTTTTCTCCCAAAATTTGTTCTTAAAAATTAAAAATACACTACATATACGTAGAGATGGCAAAATCTGACCCGATCCGAAAAAATGATCTGATCCATCTGAATCCGAATCCGACCCGAACCGCAAAATATTGAATAGTCAATGATTCGAATTTGAAACTGAATGATCCGAACCCGAAATGAAACTGAAGCCGAATGACCCGAATCCGAAATCGACATGAAACTGAATGATATAAAACCCGAACGATCAAAAATTCGAACTAATCCGAAATCCGAATGATTCGAAACTCACGATCCGAATGATCCGAAATTAATATATTATTGCTAAAATTAATATAATATTGCTAAACTATTTTGGAATCAATAAAATAAATTTCGAATTATCCGAAAATTAAATTTTGGGAAAATCGAATGATTCGAAATCATAATTTTGGGAAATTCGGATGATCGGAAAATCAGAATAAACAAGACCCGAATGATCCAAAAATCGAAACGGTCTAGACCCGAATGATTCGAAATCGAAACGATCCGGACTCAAATGGTCCGAAAACCGAAACGATCCGAAACCGAATGACCCGAATACCGAAACGATCCGGAACCGAATGACCCGAATACCGAAACGATCCGAACCCGAATGATCTGCAACCCAAGCGACTCGATGACCCGAACGACTCGCAAACCGAAACGATCCGAACTCGAATTGATCCGATCCAAACCCGATCCGACCTGTCCCATTGCCATCTCTACATACATTCACGTTTGGTTTTGGCCGATATTCAATTGGATTAAACACAAGTAAAGTCAATTCAACCCTCAGATTCGGCCATGTGTTAGCAAAGGGGATATTAATAATAAATTGGGCTCATGGCATGGTGCCTATAAATATTTAGTGTTGTCCTCTACCTGTGCAGTTAAATATGTTTGGTCGTAATTACCAGAGAGTAGATTGTATCCCATGATTTTAGGGAAAATAATGGACGACCCTCTAGACTTTATTGCATTTTTCGGCAACAACTCCAAAGTCGTTACCAAATCCATTAGGAGATAAGATAATAAATATTAAACTACTACCTAAATAATAATATCAATCCGCCGCCAACATGACTCATAATAACAAATCTCCCAATAATTTATGCACTAAACAACTGAACAAAAGCAAATGACAAATCATCGAATAGCCAAACTAGTAGTAAAAAAAATGAAACTCGGAGAAAAGAAAGAGCACTGTCTCAACCCTGGCCAAGCCTAAAACATCCTCAAAACAAAGCCCACAATCCCAACGGCACCTAAAACAACCAATTCATTACCCCTCATACCGCCCATCGCTCCCGAAGGCGATGACGTGGTGGTCGTGGGTGTAGTTGGCGTTGTACTAGTCGGTGGAGTGCTTGGCGTAGAAGGAGTAGCACTAGGGGTGGACGGAGTCGCGGGGGTGGTGGATGAAGCGGCAACGGTAACGGCAAGTTTCATGCCGCCTGAGCAGTGACCCGGTATGCCACAAATGTAATAATGGGTTCCGGCAGTCTTGAGAGAGATGGAGGTCGTGCCGCTACTATCGGTGCTGAGGACATTACTCGAGGAGCATGATGAGTAATCGCTCGAACTCACCTCGTCTACGTTGTGAGCACCGGATGCGTAGTTAAATTCTGTAACAAGATAAAATAGATATATTGATTAGTTATTAAGATTGAAAATCATAGAACAAAAATAATGTTTCGAGAAAGAGAACTAACTGAGGGTATCTCCAACAGCGAAAGATTTGCCGGAAGCCCAAGTGGTATAGTCAGTGCCGGTTGTCCAGCCAGAAGTGTCGCCGACAGTATAATCAGTGGCCGAGCTCTGCATGACACAACCAATGAGAAGTAGAAAACCAGCAACTAGAGAAATTTTCGAAGCCATTGATTGATATCTTTGTTTGGTGGAAATGTATTTGGTGATTTGACAAAGGAACAGAGGAAAGGAGAGAGATGATCAGATTGAATGGAGAGGAGATGATGAGAAAAAGCTGAGAAGATGGTGGTTTATATAAGAGTTGGTTGGGTGGCTAGGTTGGACTTTGGAGTTGTTTAACTTGGTCCACTTTCGAATTTTTCTTTTTTGCTTTGAAAATGGAGAGGTTTAGCTAAAGTTTCTTATATAGCAATTTTATCTGATTTCTTTAGCCATTAAAATATATCTATGCATAATGCATGCATTAGGTTATTTTTCACGTTTTCTTGAAGTGTGGAATCAACGGGAAATTGATGCCTAACAAAACTAGTGGGCGGTGACATCTCCTACTAGATTTTCTTTCCTCAAGTTTAATATTACAGTCATGCATTATGAGTTTAGACATGAGTACGTATAGTCAAAGACTCGAGAAATAATCTTGTTGTTAGTTCATTTTTGTGCTTTAAGTTTAAATGTACTCGAGCTTGACAGAATACCAATCTTAGTAGTTAGTAGTTTGTACTTTGTAATTTGTATTCAGACATGGAGGGCAAGTATATCGTCGTCGTTACTTTTTCGTTCTCGTCGTTATTAAGTTGTGACCTTAGAAGTTAGAACATTGAAATGATTTAGAATTAATTTATTGTAATGGAGTAGCTGATAACTAACGTGGCTTCTTCTTCTTATCTTTATACTCTAATGGTTAGATGTCTAAGTTCTTTTTAATGTTGCAATGGATTAGCCAATTTTAGTTATGCTTATAATTGATGCAGCCTTATATCATTGCTTACGTAAAGTTTTAGCCTCGAAAGTGATCTATACGTACCTAACTCCTAATACAGGTTAACTGAATTCAAACCACAAGATCTTTCACAAGATCTTTTCATGATGTTGCTTTATCATTTTAATCAATGTTGAAGAGTCTTGAATTTGATTAAGAAGGTCAGGGAAGTAGGAAGTGTCGAACCATTCAAATAATTTCAACCATAGCTTTCAATTTCATCGTCTATATTATAGAAATAATGTTGAAATCAAAGAACATTGACAATGATTTATCGGTGGTAGTAGCTGAGTCGCTTTTGCGTAGAAATTAAGACCTACAAGATACATTTATTCATTTTTTTTCTACGCGTTTTACAACCTTTTTTGACTCCTTCGATTTTATTTTATTTTAGAGTGGTGATAGACATCCCCTTAGAATCCTCCACCTCGATTGATGTGTTGGCAATGTGCATTAATTAAGGGTGGTGAACCATGACTATTTTTTTGTTGTGCTCCTATATAGGATGAGGAAAAGAAAAGTTCAACCGTTTCACACATAATGAATGAATTTTACATTTTAATAGTACTTGATTAGAATCATTCATATGTCATTAAATATAAATTTTACAAATATGGAAAAAAATTATTTGGATGGACCAATGCTCCATTTATCACATGTGAAACGTGTGAAATTTAATTAAAATATAATAAAATAAATAAGTTAGGTTTACCACCTGGTAAAGATAAGATTTAAAATTTGCTATTATTAAATGTATTAAATATTTCTTTGCCAACACATCAAGTTTTCTGGGGGATTTTAGAGGGGACAAGTATAATTTTTCTTTATTTTATTAGTTATGGGCTTCACTTACGAGAATATAGAAGATTGATAATTTATCTTTATTTTCTATATTACAAGACCCATAAAATGGTTTAATTAGGGTTGTGGGTATTGTTTGAAGTTGAATGCTCGTTCGAATTTGATTCGAGTTCGTTCGTTAATTGTTCGTTCGATAATTGTTCGAATTCTTATCGAATCGAACCGAACCTTGATCGATAACTTACGAACCGAACTTGAACTGGAACCGGAATGTGTACGTTCGGTTCGTTTGAATGTACGATTATTATATTTATTAATAAATATAAAAAAAAAATCTCATTTTTGTCTTTCGAACTTTTCAAAATTGTGCAAGTTACTCTCCAATTCTAATTTGTTCACTCCTGAATTCTTGATTTTACTCACTAGTGTTCTTTTCATCCGTTAAATGCACAGTCAACGGTTAACTGATGAGTTTACACTGTGACGTGACAGGTTTTTGATGATTTTAATAGATGACATGACAATATTCATTAAATATTAAAATATCCATTAAAATCAAACTCATTAACCATTAAAATCAAACCCAATACTCATTATAATCCAAAATCAAACCCAGTACCCCTTCCTTCCTACTTCGCTTCGAAATGAATATTTTCAAAAATAGAGTACACTTTTGTTTAAATGTTTATTAATTATTGAATATTGTAAATATTTATTATTTGAATTAATTTTGAACAATATACAACAAATTAATTTCAAAATTTTACTTAAGAGTTAAATTTAAATTTACAATATTAAATTTCTCATATATATTGAAAGTTGAAAGTAACGATTTTTCTCCTTGAATCTAATCTAATAATATAAGATAATTTCTTCAAAGAAAATTGATTTTTTTTTTTTTTAAATTATCAAAACTTTTATCACTTTCCAAACAACACAAAATGCATTGTATTTTTTTTACTCAATACGGTAGGTTTTGCTTGGGAAGCAGATAAGGTAAGATTGTAAGAATAACTTTTCTTGAAAAATAATAAAATAATTTATATGTATTTTATATGTATGTTGGGCCTTGGGCCTATTAGAACATGTATGTTAAAAGGTACTTCGGTATTAATTCTGTTTGTTTTCTTTTTGTATAGCATTTCTGTTTAAAAGATGCCTCATTTCTGTTTATTTCCTTTTTGTAATGAAATTTAGTAAGACACTAGGATACCGTTTGGGATTTGGGATATTGTTGATTTAAAAAAAACTGAAATGGTCAAAATAATCATTAGCTTGGGTATTTTAAATTAATGTCTAGATTAAATGTATTATAGTATAATACTTCAAATAAATAATATTAAATTAAATATACCAATATTGTATATGAATTATATTAAATATAATATATTTTGTGGTGAAAATAAATGCATTAAGTATTTAGTATATATTTATTATTAATATAATATTATGTGATATATATTATTATTTAATTGTATGTAGGTTATATTAAAATAATTATATATCAATTTATATTACATAAATAATGTATTAATATTTTTTTATATATATTAATTACTTACACATTACTATAATTTAACATCGTACATTACTTTATTACTTGATAATAATAATACTAATAATAATAATAATAATAATAATAATAATAATAATAGCAGCAACATCATCGACACACAATTAACATATTAATGATATTAATTCACACATATTAACTACTTGACATGTTAATTAGCATGTTATCGCTTGTTTGATTTGTATGTTATATTATAGTAATTGCATTATAGTAAAAATGACATACAATTAACATACTAAAGATATTAGTTAATACCACTACTAGAAACAGCACTATCACCGGCGGGCAAAAACCGCCGCTAAAAGTGGAAAAACCGCCGCTGATACTATCAGCGGCGGTTAACCGCCGCTAAAAAACCGTCGCAGATATCCGGCCGCTAAAAATGAGTTTCGCCGGCGGTACCGCCGCTGAAAACTTTCACCGGCGGTATGTGTTTTTTTTACCGGCGGTGAATATCCCGCCACTGAAAAAGTGAACCGGAATAGTATTTTCACCGGCGGTATTTTTAGCGGCGGTTTTTTTATTTTCACCGGCGGTATTATACTTTCACCGGCGGTATTTTTAGCAGACTTTCACGGGCGGTACTTTCCTTCACCGGCGGTACCCCCACTAAAACTTTTTTTTTTTTTTCAATTTTTTTTTAATTATTCAATTAATTTTCTAAAATTAAATTAAAAATATTTGATGAATTTAAAATAATCATAAAATATAATCAAAACACAATCACACAAATTGACACATCAAACCTTAAATCATCATAAACTAAATTGTAATAACACAAATATAATCCACAATAATAATAAATTACATAATTCACAATAATACTATCTAAATCATACATAATCAACAAAAAAAATTTCTACATCATTTTAAAAAATACCACCATCTCTCTGTCTCGCGCCATCCCCGCCGGGTCCGCCGATAGGGGAGCCCACGTTGGGTATGCCGACGCCGAGTCCGCCGAGACCGTCACCAGCATTTCGGTTGCTCATCAGCATTCTGAGTCGACGTCCGTCCACGTCAGCACCGGCGCCAGCTGGCAGGGGTGTGGAGAGATTTTGCTGGGCTTTGGAGGAGGAGTTGTTGTTGTTGCGGAGTTAGGAATTGCAGTTGCGGGAATGATTGTGGGGATTGCATGAACGGCTTTTGGTTCTGGAGAATTCCTGATCGCAACTGCTCTAGTCCCTGATGAATAATTACAAGGGTTTATTTGCATAAATGTATATTTATATTGTAGAGTGCGAATAAGTTATAAGTAAAGCTTACGGTAAGAGGCCATCCTTTAAGAGTCAAATTATTTCCTGCTTGATTTGATGCTGCTGAATAAAACCAAAAAGAAAAATAACAAATTAATTGATTATAATTACTTGTATGATGTTAATGAAAATACATAAATAATACAAATACAATTTATATATATAATACAATTTATATATATTAAGAGTTTTAAGGGTTATTTTGAAATCGTACCCAGAAGATTGGCCAGCAGATTTCAAAAGAGCCGGATCCATAAGAGACCCCTCCCCATACCGTTGCTGCATTTACCAAAGAAAATACAATTAAAATCAATAAAATGGCCGG
The DNA here is from genome assembly GCA_946800325.1 of Luzula sylvatica. NCBI lineage: Eukaryota > Viridiplantae > Streptophyta > Magnoliopsida > Poales > Juncaceae > Luzula > Luzula sylvatica. Next base: position 53,561,384 of record OX326960.1, on the reverse strand, counting down.
GACTAAAATGCAAAAATTACCTTGAGGGAGGCCTCGTCGAACGAATAATATATGTGAAAATTATATGTGAAAATTATATAAATAAAAATTTGTGCTTACATATGATTCAACATGAAGAATGAACTCGTCTCTGGAACCCGCATGGACAACAAATAGGCTAATAACAAAAAAAATTAGATAAATCAAATCAGCGCCTCTGCTTCTTTGCTCAATCCAACATATAAAACTGAAAAAGAAAATAAAAATTATCTCGAATCAAGATAAAAAATCAGTAATTCAAACATCTAAAATATCCAGATGGAAGAATAATAAGTCGAAATTAAATCAAACCAGAAATGGCGAAATTGAGCTTATGCATTCGAGGAAAGTGCGAAATCGTGGTGGGTAAACCATGCCGAATCAAATTGTTTACCCTTCCTTTCTCATAGGAGACAAACCATGCCAAATACGCGTCATAAATATAATATTAAGATAAAAGAATAAAAATTGGAAATTGGAAATTAAATTAAACTAGAAAATGGAAAAATCAACCTTATGCGTTGAAGGCCCGAGCAACCGCAAAGAAATGAAGCACACCCAAATTGCTAAACTGAGGTCGGTACCCCCTTGCCGAATCAAATTGCCTATCCTTTCTTTCTCGTAGAAGCCATACCATGCCAAAATAAGGCGTCGTAAAGCTGAAAACTGGCAGCAAATAATCCTTATTAGTGAATAATCAAAAAAAAAAAACATAAATCAGTGGAATAATTAGAACAAAAGAAACAAAGAATCCATTGAATCGTGTTGTGGTTTTATTTGAAAATTCAGGTACTTCCGTAAGAGACCTACCCACTGAATCACCGTTGAAGGTCTGCAGCGAAATAATCAGAACAACCATACCTCGATTGAACGAAGATAGGCAGAAAAACCCTAGAAACAAAATTTGGAGAGGAACTCCAAAATAACCTGAAAAAATCACTGAATCATGCACAAATCGAACACGATTCAAACCAAGATAAACAGAAAACCAACACCCAAAAAACACTAGAAATGAAATTCGTACCCAAACCGAAATACTATATGCAAAATGCACCAAATCACGCATAAATCAGACACAAGTAAAAATATTAAAATGCACCACGTGGCGTATCCGATACGTATCCGAAAAAAAATCAACCTTATGCGTTAAAATGCAAAATGCACCAAATCCCCGCCGTATCCGAAAAAAAACATATTAAAATATTCGGATACGCCACGTGGCGTATCCGATACGTATCCGAGCCGTATCGCACCCGTATCCGTATCGGATACGCGTATCCTCAGGATACTTCTGCGTTTTTGAAGTATCCGCGTAACATAGGTTTTAACTGATAATATATTATTTTCATAATTAATATATCATCTTCATTGTCAATATATTATTTCAATATGAATAATAAGTTTTAAGGTTAACACATACTTTTTGTTATTTGACCCTCATAATATTTAAAAATATATTTAGAATAATAATAATAATAATAATAATAATAATAATACTAATAACAACAACAACAACAACAACAATCATAACATAATAATAAGAAAAAGAAAAAGAAGAAGGGGAAGAATAATAAAAATAATAACAACAACAACCATAGCAACAACAACAACAACAACAATAATAAAAATAATAGTAATAATAAAAATAATAATAATAATAATAATAATAATAATAGTAGTAGTAACAACAATAACAACAACAACAACCATCATCATCATCATAATAATAATAATAGTAATAATAACAACTACCATAATAATAATAATAATAATAATAATAATAATAATAATAATAATAATAATAATAATAGTAGTAGTAATCATAATAATAATAATAATAATAATAATAATAATAATAATAATAATAATAATAATGTGATATTATAGTTTCACGTATAAATATTACATGATTTGGTAAGACAATATATCTAAATATAACATGATTTTGTAAATAAGACAATATATCTAAATATAAATATTACATGATTTTGTAATCTCATCAATGTGATATTATAGTTTCACGTATGTATACCTATACGTCATACATATCCAATCATGTTCGACGAGTATCGACATCTGATAGGTATCAAATACAATATCAAATGTATGATGTAATTTTGAGTATACTTTTCATTGATTATGTGTCTTCGAATATATTGATCGTAAAACATATTTTTGATTATAATTACATTAGTTATATAACATGATATAATTTTATTTTATTATAATATAATCATTTTCATCTTGAAAATGTGTTCATTCATAAATTTAATGAAAAAATATAATTATCATGTTTGTAGCGTAACACGAGTATTCTCCTTATTATTATTCGATTCGGTGTAAACCGACCGAATGAACTCCTCTAATGATTACAATATTGTTTTTTTCTTAGTTTTTTACTTGTTTTTTTCAATAAAAGAAGTGATTTACCGATTACATATATAAATCATAAGTATTGTCCCATGAAATCTCTAATTCACATGCTCTACTTCTTTTTTGCAATTATATATCATAAATATTTCAAAATTGCATTAAAAATCTTTTGCAATATAATACAAAAATAAAATGATTATTACATTAATTTTACACAAATGCTCTAATCATTCGAGTATGTCAAAATTGCAAATAGGTCCCTTTATAAGTTATTAACTTATTATGCCATAATTACCAATATTTAATTTGTACTTGCTTGGAACATAAGTTGAGTTCAATCCCCACGTGCGGTATCTATTCTCGGCTCCACCGACAACCTCAAATCCCTCATCATGCCTGAAACTTAACAAGAGAAATAAATCATCTGATATACCAAATATTAAAAAAAAAATAAGAAAAAGAGAGATCATACGTTTTTGCTGGTGCAAGACCCAAGATAAGGGTTTGAGAAGTCAGTTTCTCTCTTTTCGATTGATATTAAACAGAGCATTCTGCAATCCATTTTCCGCTAACACACCTAAATAGTTCATAATTTCAAATCAAAATTAATCATTATGATAAAATTAAAATAAATAAATAAATAAGAAAGTCTTAGTTAGCGCTTGATTATTAAAGGAAAAATAATGATAATTAGGATTAATATATTCAACTTTGGAGTACCAGCGGTACTGCTCATGTAGCAAGCAGTCCCACCATCTTCGTTTTTTTGGAGGCCGAAACGGTTGTATATTCATTTGCCACTTTCTTCACTTTGTGAATTACATAATCAGGTAAGTTTGCTTCATGTTGTACATTTTGCAATTTAATTCCTACAAAATCTGAAAAGTATCAATTTAGCACAAAGTCCCTTAGAGAAAAAGATATAATTAGTTTGTTCTCTATCTCAAGCAAAAATTATCACAAGAATTCAATGTAAAAGAGCCTCTGGTTTATTAGGTATTTGCAAATCAGTCCCTCATTACTAAATATTTGCCTACAAGTCCCTAAATTGCTAAAATTCAGCAAAAACAACCCTACCAGAAAAATGAAGAAAGCTGATAATGTAGTTGACATTGTTGTAGTGCGCAAATTTAGTTTTTAATTTTAAGCCTAAAAGTACACACAGTGTCGAGAGATAAACCCTAATTTCAGTCATGTTTATAAAGGAATTGAATTCAAAGAGTTCCCAAATTACTGAACAGTTACAGATAAACCCTAATTTCAGCCCCTAATTTCGTAAAAGCCCTAATTTCAGCAAAAATAACACTAATTTCAGCAAATAAACACTAATTTCAGCACAAAAAACCCTAATTTCGAAAAAAAAACTCTAATTTGTGCACAAAAAACCCAAATTTCAGCAAATTAGGATAAAAAAGCCCTAATTTCAGGAAATAAACACTAATTTCTGGAAAAATAACCCTAATTTCGAAAAAAAAACTCTAATTTCAGCACACAAAAGAAAACCTAAACGACTCGGAAGAAGCACGACTCAGAGAGAGAGAGAGAGAGAGAGAGAGAGCGAGCTAGAGAGAGGGGTCACCTGAGAGAGAAGCGATGCAAAAAGGCCCCTGGCTCGAAGAAGCACGACTCGGAAGTACAAGGACTCGCTTCAACGAGCGAGCGAAGAAGAGAAGGCTGGCGAGCGAGCGAAGAAGAAGAAGGCTTCAGCGGCTGCGAGAAGGATAGGGTTTGTGTTTGTGTGTGAGCGGCGGGAAGGACTTTAAACGAATAAGAAGAATATCAGCGGCGGTATAAATATTACCCGCCGGTGAAACTATCAGCGGCGGTATATATGTTACCCGCCGGTGAAAAGCATAAAATAATCAACCTGTAAAAGAATTGTGGAAATATTTTAACTTTCAAGGGCGGTACCGCCAGTGAAAGTTAAACTTTCAGTGGGGGTATTTATTTTCAACGGCGGTACCGCCGGTGAAAGTGTATTTTCAGTGGGGGTACACGTTTTCAAGGGCGGTACCGTCACTGAAACTATTATCAGCGGGGGTACCGCCGGTGATAATATTTCCCCGCCGCTGAAAAGCTGTTTTCTAGTAGTGTACATTGTTTATTGCACTGGTGATGAAATTTAGGGGCAAAATATTTATTCTAAAAAAAAAGGTCCTTAGACGATTTTGAACTGGAACTCAAAATCATGTGTTAGTGGAACAAACATGATTATCAACATACCAGATTAGTTTTAGTTTATATGTTTTATTGTTTATAGTAATGTATATATATGATGGGGACATGTGTCGAGCTATAATAATACCACATACTTTTAAAAGGAAGAAGAATTATAACACATTCTCAAATGAATCAATTTAGCAACACCTATATTTTGGATCAAATTAATCAATTGCCACATCATCACATTCATTTTAACCAATATATTATGATATATTTGTATATAGGAAAAGGTCTTCCTAGGATCTCATTTTTGTGGATTTGTGAAAACCAGGTTCGAGCTGTTCCGTGAAGTAAGCAGGCTCTGTTAACTTTGCCGAATTCTACCAAGCCCGATGAGGTAGGTATCACAGTACCTACGCTATGTCGTCTTTTTCCCAATCATTCTATTATATTATGATATATGACAAAATTTAAACCATTGATTAATCATTGATTTTTTATTATCATATTTTCTTTGTAAACATTTACGTGACCATTATTTTACACCATCTTTTAAGAATTCTTAGAAAATCATATCATCATACTAATGACGTGAGCTATTATAATTAGTTAGGTTCACGTTAGACTACGTATATTCAATTATTTAACATTTTACATAAAATTACATGAGTAAATGTGAAAGCAATGCAAGATGAAAAAATTATATACGAAATATTAATAATTTAATATGTAGTAATATAAAATATTCAAACATATGTTTGTATTCCAGCTCTTCAAACAAAGTAATGATAGTTGCGACCGGGGAAAGAAGGAACGAGATCGTCGGAGACAGAGAGAGAGATGCGGCTGGAAAGTAGGGAGAAAAATAAGAGAGAGAGAGAGAGAGAGAGAGAGAGAGAGAGAGAGAGAGAGAGAGAGAGAGAGAGAGAGAGAAGATGAAAATGATAAAATAGAAAATTAAGGAAAAAAAAACAATGAGCAGAACATTTTCAAAGAAAATGGAGAAAATAACTTAGTGATATAAGCTAATAATATTAGTATCCAAATTACTCTTTTTTTTCAAAAGAATGTATGATATAAATCTCCTAATATAAAAATATAACTTTATATTGCCAATGGGTCCATAGATTAGTTGGTTGAGTGTGAAACACAAAAAATCATATGTTGTGAGAGGTTTAGGGTTCGATTTCCATTGGCATCAAGAAAATTAGGTATCAGTAACGAAAGCGATCGCTTGTCGGATACCATTCAAAAAAAAAAAAAAAAAATTTAACTTGTGAGTACTGCTAATTAACTCATAGATCATAGCTCAATTGATCGAGTGTATAAATGTAATAAACACATTAATGCATATAAAACAAATAATCTTATTCATTTAACCGAAAAAACATCTCGAATACTTGGTTATCAAGTAAACACCAGTTTAGGAAAAGCTACCTCCCACAGCCTAGATTGAATTTCCCTATCTCACTTGTAAATTTGTAAATTGATAAACCTGTTAATAATTCTTTTTCATTTAAATTTCTATCGACCAGACCCGTTAACCCGACAGCCCATATGGTATCTCACTCCTCAGGGGCAGTTCAGCTTGGCATCGGCATACTCAATGCTTAGAGATCCGGGAATCGTCTCTCCATGGAACTCACGTCTCTGGAAACTGCATATTCCGAGCAGAATTCGCTTCTTTCTCTGGTTGGCCTTACAAAATCAAATTCTAACTGTCGATAATTTGGAAAAAAAGGGATGGCCTAATTGCGAGGGTTGTGTGCTTTGTGCACAACACCGGGAAACAGTCATGCACCTATTCACAGATTGCGCATTTTCATTTGAGGTTTGGCAACGTCTAACGTCGAATAGGGGTTTTTCCTTCACTCGCGACAGAGACATCCTTTCAATCTGGACGAAAAATCTCAGGCGCAACGACACGGCCAACAATCGCAGATGGAGTGCTCTCTGGGCGGCGACGATCTGGGAATTGTGGAAGGAGCGCAACAGAAAAAATTTCGCTCAAAAATCCATCTCCACATCTGCTCTTATTCGTTTTGTACAAGAAGAAGTAGCCAAATGGACCCTCCATTGCTAAGGATTTTATTCACATAGGCCCTCCCATATATGGAATTTTATCTCACACCAAATCTGACATTAGAATAGAGATTAGCTAAACGAAAAAAATTCTTTTTCGTTAATTACTCACGGTGCTGTAATTTTCTGTAATCACACTATTTTTATTATTTTATTAATGAGTGAAGGTATTAACCTCCTCCTCCAAAAAAAAATTCTTTTTCGTTTATCTAATGCAATCTAGGTAGTCAATTGCGGCCTATGGAATCGAAGAGGTAAGACTAAGAGTGCTGGAATTCTGGTACCACCTAAATATGTTTTTGCGAACTTTTTGTACATTTCAAACAGGCCTGTTTATTCTGAGAATTAATTGTCTAATTGACAATTAAATTGCCCAGAGATATTCTTAAAGCCCATTTCAAGTATTTCGAGCGTGATTAATTCAAAGACCATTTCAATTTTGAATTATTGCATGGGAAAAGTTTTGAAATTATGGACCAGACCCCTAGAGGTTAGAGTCCAGAGACTTGTTTGTTTCCTATTCACTTTCTCCGGTTTGGTTGCATTTACAATGAGAATTAGACAAAATTGACAACTTTTAAGTGAGTAACTTTAGAACAAAAGGACAAATGAAATTAAAAAAATTTGTACCCAAAAGGCCCAATAACCACAGACAAATTTAGCTGGTTATTTTGTATGTTTACTCAACTAAAAGCCTCAAGCTACCCTTCTTAACTAATAATAATAATTCATTTTTTTTTATCTATCATCCTTAAAAAGTTTATGTTCTCTTTGATGTGTGTAACTTTCTTATTTTTAACAAGCCTGCTTGATTCCATTCATACTTCATTTTTGCACCATATTGAATTTGTTCCAAATGAAGACGGACACAAAATAAATAATAATTCTAGTATGATTGTTTTATATAAGAGAATTTTAATACTAATAAATTAATATACTAGATTAGGGCGAGCCCAATTTGTGGTCCTTTACATTTTTTTTTTGCACAAAATCATTTGTATGTTCGACCCCCTATTCTAATGTTATATAATGTATCTATCAATAGAATTTAGAAATATATATTTTGACGTCATTTAATAACTCCCCGCCTAACCAAATTGTACATATTAAGTTAGCTTTAACAAGAACAGAAAAAAAAAAATCCAAATAGTGACAAATCATGAAAAAACGACAGAACTAATTGGTACAAGATTTATTTAGAGTAGGAGAATGAATTTCAAATCAACTGTTGGTTAGGTGTGAAGTGTTGATACTGAAGATCTCCTCTACCCTGATGTTTAAATTATTGGCCCATCTTTCTCTCTCAAACCAAATTACTGTTTAAATAGCAAAAATGTAATTAACTCGAAGACAAGGGTAACTAACATGTATACATTTTTGAAACAATATATATATATTTACAACATGCATATGTGTTTATTATTTGAATTCTGAAGAGAATTGTCTGATGAAGTATCTATGGAGATGAATCGAGAGTAATTACATTTTCCCAACAAATTCTACATAAAATATGTTGGGGAGTTCTATCGTACACCTTTTTAAAAGGATATTTTGGGTATTTAAGTAATTAATTATATTTCAATTATACTTGTAAAAGGATGTATCATAAAATTTATTTTTTATGGAAATTTTTCTATAAATGAACAACAAATAATTCCAATTTAGTTAAACATTAAATGATAAATATACTTGAGATCTTACCTTAAATATTCATAAATGGATAATTACTCAAAATACCCTTGAAAATGTGTGTATTATAAGAAAAATGATGTATGATAGAAGCCCCCAAATATGTTATAATTAGAAGTTCAAAACCAATTCTACATAAAAATATGTTTTGGTTTTGAACTTATTTATTTTTTTTTTTTTCTCAAAAAAAAAGTTCAAAACCAAAACATTACAAAAGACTCACAATATATAAAACTTCAATTAATTATTGAAATTTGCCTCACTCAGAAACTTGTGTTCTTAGAATTGAAAAATATGTATTGTTAGTGATTACTATTTTGCACCTTACTCTAAGACTGTGTGCTTTAATCTACCAAGTAACATTTCAATGAAATGTTCAACATGTTACACATGAGAAATCAATAGGTCTCTGTTGGAGAGGCCTATTATGAGACAAAGGCAAATACATCACACTATATATGATTGGATGTCGAAGTAGGAAAGAACCAAGAATGTTTACTAATAAGTAATAGATCCTTCCGATGATAGTATGTACGATTTTAATTTCTTTTTAAATATTTACCAACTTTTGATGGGCAGTGATTTGGACATAAATATTTTTTATGATTGTAGAAAATTAATGTCTGCAACCATCGAAAATGCAATCATCAAAAATATTTCTGTTCGAATCAGAAATAGCGATTGGGACATGAATATTTTTTATGTTTACATGAATTAATTTTTCGCAACCATCGGAAACGTTCTTGTCCGAATCACCACTCACTTATTATTTATCGAGTTTTTGTTGTTTTGCTGCCGAGTATTGAAATTTTTCGGATTATGAGAGTCCGATTTTCTTTTCTTTTATTAATTTCGTATCAGATTTGATATTTTTAACTTTTATGATGATTTCTAACTAATCTTTGTTTAATTAGCTATTCTGCAAAAAATTCCATATAAATACTCTCAGATTAAGGCCGAGGTGTGTGTGAACTGGGTTAAAAATTTCGAATTCTCTGAATCCGAAAGTTATACAATATTCGGATTCTGAAAGTCTAAAAATGTTACAATTGCAAATATTTTCAAAACTTATTTTTTTCTTAATCAATTTGAATAACGTGTTTACCATTCACCTTTCTTTTTCCTAAATGTAAACCACCATCAATACGAGCTCAACGAGCACATAGAGAAGGTAACATTTGGACAAAAAACCGTTGATACATTTCTATGTGGTGATATGAAGTCTCCTTACAATTTGATAATGTGATATTTTGTCATTTAGTGATAAATACTATGTTGGGGAATTCTATCATACACCCTTTTACAAGGGTATTTTGGGTATTTTAGTAATTAATTATATTTGTAAAAGGGTGTATCATAAAATTTATCTTTTATGGACATTTTTATTTAAATGAACAACAAAAAATTCCAATTTAGTCAAACATTAATTGATAAATATATTTGAGATTTTACCTTAAATATTCATAAATAGATAATTACTTCAAATACCCTTGAAAATATGTGTATGATAAGGAAAAGTGTGTATGATAGAAGCCCCCATACTATGTTATATAAATAGATAATAAATGCGTAAATATATTCAGTTTAACATATTAATATGTATTAAATTAGTAAGCATTAAATAAATAGATAATAAACTGATTCTATTTTTTAATGTGTATTAAATTGATTTTATTTAATACATAAAATTTTATTTGTTTTGTTTACCACTCGTTTTCAACTCATCCGAGGAAATTTAGAGGCTACACCTATAATTTTCCTTTCGCTATTTTTTTTTTGGAATGCTCTCTATTTTCACTTTTTAACTTGAAATTGCTTCAAGTGATTTTGTATAACTATATTGCCTGTTTGATTATAAAATCATCAGCTCTCACACTGCCGACTATTCAACAAAATATATATATATGTTACTTTCACAAAATATGGATTCTAATTTAGAATTTTGCTCGGGATAGGGACCACCATGAGTGTGGCAACAATCATGAATATGCAAGCCGTTTGTCCCTCTTAATCATTCAATTATTGAAAATGACTCGCGAGATAAATCCATAATTTCAATCATAAGTTAAATTAGCAAAAAAAAAACCTATTATTTACCATAGCTTAAATCCCGTACTATAATAAAACCGTAGGAAAAAACGTTTTTTCCATATGCTACAAAACAACATTAATTCTAATTCTAAAAAAAAAGTATTGAGTTCTAAGATTGGGTTATTTTTCGAAATATTTTTTAAACTGTTTGGGTTAGTTTCGAAATATTTTTTAGGCCAAATTTCATATGTACCCCTATAAAATCCCACAATTTCACGTATACCCCTGTAAAACGTGAAAATATCACGAATACTCCTAAAAACTACTAAAATTTCACATATGCCGTGTTTGTTAGATTTCGGTTAACTATTCCTTAAGATTATCACTAATTGGTGTTTTTTCGATTTTTTCAACTTAAATATTATTCCATATTTACATAGGGAGTACAATTGGAAAATAAAAAATTAATAATAATCTTAACGAATAGCTAAGCAAAATCTAAATAAAAGGACATTCATGAAATTTTAGTAGTTTTGTAAGGATAATTCATGATATTATTTTTTAAAACTGGGTTACTTTTCGAAATTGTTTTTCATATAGGATTACATACAGAAATGCTTCTTCTTATTACGATGCTCTAAGAACATAACATCCGATAAGTATATTATGTCATGTTAGTAATTGGCCATGTAATTTAATCACCAGCAAAATACTCAAACACATCAATTACTAGCCATACGTAATCAAATTGTCAGCAATACATTAGCCAAACTACCATATGACTCCAGGTAATTCAAAATGAAGAATTGGATGCTTCTGTGGGATCATCAATGATACGTGATAATTTTCTAAGAAGAACCCACATATATATAGAGAGAGAGAAGTGAAACTAAGGCTAAGACAGTAATATGTTAGAAAAATTACTACATCATTTACAAATTCTTATTTTTTTCATGTTATTTTAGCTAGAACTAGCTTGTTCCTCTTCCATGCAACGAATAATCTCATGCACCGCATTAGCAATATCATCCACCGATGATAACTCTGAATTATCTTCCACCTATAAGTTCCCAAAATTAATCAACACAAACTCAGATGATTTTATATGATATCAAAATTCAAAATAAAGTAAATTACCTTGAGGCTGAAAGAATAGAGTACCAAATGATCGATAGTACTCGCATTAAGATGAAGAATCACTATTTTTAAATTCTGAAGCCCATGTACCATTCGTAGCAACTGCTTAGGCTTTCTTTTCACAAGGATTTTAAGGTTTGCATGGCTCTCCACCATCGTCACCTCTATATCCGCCATTGCCTTCTTCTTCTTCGGCCTCGCAGCTCCTTCATTTTCCTCTATATTAGGGTTTGCAGACAAGGAACTACGAGGAGTTAAGGTACACGTGTACTGAGGGAATGTGAAGAAATCCGCAAATGGTGGTGGTGTATTAGATTGAGCTTGAGTTCTTTTCTTGGCCTCTAATGATTGGAGGAGTTGCTCTAATTCCTTCACGAAGTTTATTGCTCCTCCAACTATGGATGCTTGGTCTCCCTATTTAATTAGAAATTAGTAATTAACTTTCAGATTAGGGTTATTCATTAGGGTTGAGACAGAGAATTGTCAAGGTCTTGGAAATGAACAAACAAGTAGAAACAAAAAATGTGTCTTTTCATATCAAGATCCGTGATGTCCTGGATTCTCTGAGCAAAACTGTAACCCTAAAAAATGAGAGAAACAATGACCAACTTTCTACCTAAGGTCATCATGTCTCCTTCTTTTGGTAAATATAATCACTGCTAAAAACTAAAAAGTAATGGCTAAATCCTTAATTTCTCAGCTTTTAAATGTTCTTACATAATGTAACTTAAAATCAATACTAGAACTCTAGAAGTACTAAATTATCAGAAAAAAGAAAACAATTATTAGAAATAAGATTACCCTTTGGACATAAGAAGAAGGCATGAGAGACCGAAGAACTGCGAGATACTCGTTCATTAGCTTTCGTCGATTGCGTTCAATTGCGATATGATTCATTCTTTGGCTCTCAACTTCTTCCTTATTCTTCACTACCTTCGCCCTCCGCCTCTTCCTCCTCGCCGGCGCAGAACCTCCGTCATTGTCCGGCGAAGGAGAACTATTTACGCCCCACTCTTCGAAGTTACATTGCATCAAAGAGGGACAATTTGCAGCCCACGCCAATTCTCCCATTGTGCAAATGTCTTTGTTGTTCATAATCTCTTGTTGGAAAACCACTGCTTCTAATGCCATGGATGAGTTGCTTTGTTCTCCTTCACCCATTATGCAGAAGGGGTGGGGAGTTTTAAAAGGGACAAGGTGCCACGTGAGAGGAAGGAGAGAAACAAGTTGCATGGGAATGAGTTGTTGGTAAAGGTAGAGAGAATTTTTTAAGGGGATTTGGAGGGACGTGGCAGCATGGTGGGGGCTTGTTTTGTTTTGATTAGGCCATGATTTGGTCGGGTCTGTGCAGGGTTCAGTCTTCAAAAACATGAAAGAATCACGTAAAGGGCGTCAAGATTAGATCATGACATTGCAGTGAAAAGAAAAGAAAGAAACTATCCAGTCAAAGGGTAAAATGACATGTTATAAGATAAAAAAGACTTGCATACAAATGGAATCGAACAAAAATGTACAATGCTGAAATTCACGCATTTATAAAAGGAAAATTTTACTTTTCCCCAGATTTCACCACATCTGATCAGCTATATCCTAAGACGGTTAATTAACATAGTAATTACGAGAAACACATAATTAATAATTTTTTTGATATCAATTAGCAATGGCTAATTTAGATTGATTTATACTTTACATGTTAATTAATTATGTATTTCATGTTTTTGATAAAATATGGGACCCTTGATTATCTTATGCACGTGTGAGTGAACATATATTAGCTTGGACAAGCAAAGTGAGTTTATTGCTTGTAACTTTTATATGGTTGGATTTGTATTTTTCATTGTAAGCACAAATATTAAAGTTTGAATGCATCAAAGTTTATGGTCATCGTGACAAACACCAATTTAAAAAAAAATTCAGTGGTTAACATATTACTAACAAAAATTCACTTTGATTGTGTTCTACTGGGTATGTTAAATTCCTCGATCTAAGTCTGTCTTGTTGCGATCATCGGTCGAATTAGAATGAGTGAGTTGTTTGTAGAGCATTTATTTTTGCACTTCTGTGTTGTACGGATATGTCGATACGACGATACGGCGACGCGTATCGGATACGACGATACGGCGACGCATATCGGATACGACGATACGGCAATTTAACATATGATTTATAATATGATACAAATAAGACTATACAAATAAATTCGATTTTTTATGTGTCCGCACAACATGACACATAACATATTGATTTGTCAAAAGTTTCAAACCGAACTACTTCAATTTTGACAAAATGTTCAGGACCAAATAGCATTTAACGACTCCATATTAACTCCGAGGAAGTTAAGTGTCTTGTAAGCTAATCTGATAATCGGACGAAACTAGAGGCAAACGAGGGTCCTTGCCCCCCTCTAAGAATGTTTGCGGAGATATTCTCTATATGAATTTTGATTTTAATATATATATATATATATATATATATAATTCACAAAAAGAAATGCAAAAGAAATTCAAAGACCAAAATATACTGTTAAAATTTGAAATATCTAGAAAAAAAATATAAATGTTTATGTTTATATTAAAATAATATTTATTATTTAATATAACAAATCATTCAAATATTCAAGAAATATAATTTTTTAGGCCGGTCTCTTATTCACCACACCACCACACCTAGGACCGGCAATGAATCAAGTTCGAACGAAACACATTCAGTCCGAGCTCGCGTGGCTCGAACCAGCTCAACTCGATTCATAATAGGAGTTGGAACTGCATTTTTCAGCTCGAGCTCTGCTCGGAAAAAGCTCGAGCCAGTTCGAACTCGAGTTGGATCGACTCGGCTCGAAAAAACTTCGAGCCCGCTCGACTCGAGTTAGGTTCGAACCGGCTCGAAAAATGATTGTGTTTTTTTTAGTTTATACGTAAAAGTGTTCGAACTGAAGTGGCTCGAGTCCGTTAGCGAACAAGTATTTTTCGAGCGATTTTCAAATCGAGTTCGATCGAACGTGGAGCTACGAGGTTTTTTGTCATTACTAACCACACCCTCATGTGTACTAGTAACACTTTTTAATTAATAATTTCTAATTATAAGAAATTTTTAGTTATGTGTTCCTTATAAATTATAATTACTATACTAATATTAATTATGTTAATTATGATATAAAGGGTGTGATGGTAAAATCTGGGGGCAAAAAATATGATTTCTCATAGTTTTTAGCCATGTTAGATGATTAAGCAAAGTTAGTCAGAAGAAGGTAAGGTAGCGTAGGCAGAGAACGTGTCAAGTATGATTGATTTGGCGATAGGAATGTGGTTGGGTCCGAAAAAGGCCATGTGACGACTCGAAGCCTCCTGACAATTCATTTTGGCTTCCTTTCCCGTTCCCACTACTGCCACAACCTGCATTATCTGCTTCCCGCCTCAATTCACATCTCCCCATATTTCTTCTGTCCATTCTCCCCTCCTCTTGCCGTCTCCAATGCGTGCATGCATAAATCTGGTGGCATTCCGTTTCGGATCGAGTTGGGAAAGGATCGAATTATACTTCTGGTAAGTATTATTTTGTGTTGCGGATCAATAGGATTGTTTAAATGGCGGATTGTTCGGACTTCCGAGTACATATTATTATTCGTATCTCGGATTAGGGATGTCAATGGGTCGGGTTCGGGTCGGGTATAGGCTCATCCATACCCTTACCCATCTTAATCGGATAATACCCATATCCGACCCGTCAACTAAACGGGTAATTTTACCCGCCCCGTTTATTACCCGCGGATTTTCGGATTACCCACGGAGATTTTTACCCATACCTAAATATATACAAAAACATTAAAATATACTAACGAAAATTTATTTATTTTCAAATCAAAATATTACCACATAACATAATAATATCATAATATACACAACAAATATTTTTAAGTAGATTTTATGAAACTAAAATTGGTAGAAACGTGAAATAGCTGTAAAAAAAATAAATAAACATGAATCTAGGAATTTATTTATTTTAGTTTTATTTACTAAACAAATAGAAAAAATAAAAATAAATTGTATAATAAATAACAGTAGAAAAAATAGATTAAACCCATTTGAAAAACAACAAAAATAATAAAATATATATTAAAATATTAATATAACTATGATTATTAAGGACCGGGTTCGGGTCGGTTATACCCACGGGTCGGGTACGACCTCACCCATACCCTACCCGTACCCGTGCCAGGTATTTTTTAATCGGGTAATACCCGACCCGCGGGTAGACTTAATCGGGTATTACCCGACCCGCCCGGGTCGGATACCCGTCGGACATGGGTATTACCCAATCCATTGACATCCCTATCTCGGATTATTGATATTAGTATTCTATCTCGAATTATTGGATGAATATGATAAATATGTTAAGACGACACGATCCGGTACCGTCCGTAATTTTTTGTTAAATGATCGTAATAAATATGTGAATTGTACCAAATAACATATAAAATTTTACCGAATAAATGTAAAGCGAAAGCGTATTGTAAATCATATGCGAAAACATATGGAATTCGTCTCGAATTGATGTCGCAACATCATCGTCTTTCCGTTCAAAAAGTCTTAATTGCAAGTAATGAATTTTAAATAATTTATGGTGTTCAATTTAGACTAATTTTGATTTTTTTTAATGAATTTTTTTTCATCATAATGAAGCTGATGCTAGAATGACAACATTTCATATGTACATGTAATCAAATTGTAATCAAATTGATTTTATAACCACAAGATATTCTTATCATAATAACCACATTCTTTGTGCCATCTTCTTAAATATTTTTGGGCCTTTAATGTGAATTTTTTTAATTCAGCCCTTCATAATAAATATAAGAAGTTTTTCTTAAAATACCCGAATGAATTAAAAATATTCCGAAAATAACCAACCAAATAATTTAATTCCAAAACTAACCAAGTGCGGAGTCCCCCACTCCGCCAAAATGGAAATTGGCGGAGTCCACCACTCCGCCAAGTTAATTCACCCTTAACAGTTGTTAACGCAACTGTTAACGTTTTGCTCAAAAAAGTTGATTTTGCTTCACGAATTTCGTCGTGAAAGGAACCCCAGATTTCGTTTTTTTTTCTTTGAAAAATAAATTTTTTGTTTATGTAACAAGGTTCACATTTGGAGTTTGCTAGTTATGTTTTGAAATGTTTGTGCGAAGTTCTAAATTTTAGTTTTTTTTTTGTATTTTAGTTTATGTTTTTTGTTGTTTGTTGTTTTGTTTGTTCTATTATTTTTTGTTGTTTGGTGTTTTAGCCTATGTATTTTGTTGTTGTTTGCAAAGTGTGTTATTTTTAGTTGTTTGTGCGAAGTTCTAACTTGGCGGAGTCTAATTCTGCCAAGTGTGATTTGGCGGAGTCCACCAGTCCGCCAGGATTTATTAAAATCTTAATCAATTTTTCACCGACTTAACCCCTGTTAACAATGGCGGAGTGGTGTACTCTGTCATTTTTCATTTTGGCGGAGTGGGGGACTCCGCACTTGGTTAGTTTTGAAATTAAGTTATTTGGTTGGTTATTTTCGGAATATTTTTAATTCAGTTGATTATTTTAAGAAAACCTTCTAAATATAATTTAAGGATTTTTCAATTTGATTTCTCCTGAGGCTCCTACCTATTTGTTCCTTTGATTTTAGGTTTGATTTGGGGATGGGATGCTCCCCCAGCGCTCTATAAATAGGGGAGCACCCCCATTCATAATTTACATCTTTTTTTGCTAAATTCTTGAGAGAAAATTCTATCCACCATTGTAGTGAGTATAGTTTGAGAGCTCCATTGTTAGACTAGCTTATACCTTCAATATTTTAGTGAGAGTAGCCTTAATAAAGAGAGTTTCCGAGGAATCGTGTGATTGCTTGGATAGTTGTTATATCCGAAGTTTTGGGGAGCCTGCTTGTTGTGTAAAGACTCTACGTCTTTGTTAGTCCTTTTTGTAATAGCAACTATTATAAGAGGTTCATCACACTCTTTCGTGACAGCGAGACTTTTCCCCGGAGACGTAGGCACCGTTTCGCCGAACTCCGTTATCATATCGGGTGTCATATTTTTATCTTTTCTATTTCAATTATTCAGGTTTATTTTCTTGTTCTTTTTTTTTTTTCTGAGGAAGTTGAGTTTTCCTCGTAACACCCAGAATATTTGCGTGCGAATCAAAATCTCTGCATCTATAGTTGCTTAATTCATTTGTAAGTCACGTATCTATTCATGACTATGATTATTGTGCACCAATTGCGTTGTTTACTTTTTCGTATTTATTTATTCAAGTACTTACTGCTTTTTATTTTATTTAACAATTTTTGAGTTGAAGGAGATCTCTCTACAAGCGAATTCCTTTAGTTACAGTCTGTTTTATAGAGCTAGCGGTGGGATGGTGGCAGAACTTGATATCGCCGTTACCTCGGCAACCTCCCACCTTTCAACAGTTGGGATGACTTGAAGCTTGAGATCTCGCGAGTTCGTCCAGCTGAATTACCGACAAACTACATATTGACAATTCCAATCTCTCATGCAAGGACCAAGAAGTGAAGTTTTAGAGTATTTTTAATGAAACTTGTAAATAATATTACATTACATTACATTACATTACATTATATTAAAAATTATATATTATATTATATATCATTGCATTATATTATACTTTATTATATAAAATAATTCAAGTAAATTCTTTAAAACAATTGTTTCTTAAAATTTTCTTAATTACATATAAACATTCCATTAGATAAATTCCCCAACTTTTTATACCCTACATATTTCATTTTTCACAATCCTAATTCCTAAAAAATTATCATCCTATAATAGAAAAAACTACAAGTCCTTAGACTATTAATAAATGGATTCTTGGAAAATAAGACATAATGAAGTAACATGAGACTCTCCACTCTTCCTCTTATTTCTTGAACCTTTTTCTTGAACCTAACTCGAGTCCGAGTCAGATCTGTATCCGAGTCGGCCTAATTTTCGTCACATAGACCATACTTCGATCAGAGGACCTCTCAATTTGCTAATCACTCTCAATTGCTTAACAATATATATTATCTCAGACAACATAGATCATACTTCGATGACTGTGCCAATGTGACTATACGATCTGTAATAGTATAATGCACTGTTGTTATCAACACTGATACTTATACATCATACGGTATTATTCTATAAATTGTTACCAACACTTAACGTATACATCATACAGTATAAATCTTATCTTATGGGGACTTTTGCTACTTTGGTACTTGATATGGCCAAAAATAGTACTTTGCTGCTAATAATTCTGAATTTTCTCTGCCAAAATCAGGATTTATCAGGGACCTGTACGATCTATACAAGTGACCATATTATACAACGGGTTGATAGATACTTGGCATCAATTGAGACAAGTGGCTTCTTAATCGGTTCGAGTGCATGAACCTTAATTTGCATGCTGATTTGTTTTGGACTAATGATTATGACATCTTAGCTCCAATTCAAACAATCACTGAAAAGCTTTGATGCTTTTTGGGTTTCAGTCTTTTCTTTACCTGTTTACTTACTAAGTCTGAGTTGACAACTAGGTAGGTGCTATGAGTTAAAACAGTAAATGGACAAATTAACCAGTTTCCTTTTGCAGTAAAAGTAATATTGTGAATTACTCTACTTCAATTTTTTTTTTGAATTGAATAATGTATGCTGTTTACTAATGTTCGAAAATCTGAAATCTGAAACCGGTAGAGATTTATGGCAGACTAGTAAATCGCCGGATTAATCAATAATTTTCACATATAACTGAATAACCAAGCCACGACTAAGGATGCAAATGGGAAATATTAGTTCGATATTTCTTTTCTTCATCCACCGAAGAGGCGATTGTCATATCCAGCGATCAAGTACACCATCGTTTTTTTATTCGCTCTTGGCAAGCGGAGGCGGACGAGAGCGATTTATTCGCTCTCCTCGCTCTCGGCAATCTTTTTCTCATTGGTGTGGAGGCTGCAATAATTGAGAGTCGCAACACACATCATGTTTTTCAGATAAATATCAAATTTGTAGTCGGAGGAAAATACACCATTTCATGTTTTTTTTTTCCAAAAAACTTCATACTAGAAGACTAACAAAAGCACATTTCTATTTTTTTCATAAATTTTCCTAAAATTAAAAAATTAAGCCAATACCTTAAAAAAAAAAATTATCATATTTTTCTAAAAAATGTCAAAATAGATGTCTGAAACGAGCAAAATACTAAATTTTCATATTTTTCTAAAAAACTTTCGTAATTGAAGAATAACAAATACAAATTATTATTATTTTTTGCAAAATATCCGCAAAAACTAAAAAAATTGATGTCTAACACCTTCAAGAAAATTAAATGCTCATATTTTATTAAAAAATGCTAAAATTAAAGTCTAACATGAACAAAATAATCAATTGTAATGTTTTCATAAAAAAACTCCATAATTAATAACTAACACCAGCAAATTTTTATTTTTTTTCAACTTTTTTGTAAAATTGCTAAAACTGGTAACTTAATGTCTTCAAAAAATCAATTATCCTATGTTTCTATAAAAATCCAAAATTTAAGTCTAACACGAGCAAATTACTCGATTTTCATGTTTTTGTCAAAAAACCCGTAATTGAAGACTCGCACATGCAAATTTCTATTTTTTTTAAAAATTTCACAAAAATGCAAAAAATAAAGTCTAAGATCTACAAAAAAATCAATTATTATATTTTCTAAAAAAAATCAAAATCAAAGTTTAACATGAGCAAAATACTCAATTTCAGTTTTTCTCAAAAAACTCCGTAATTGAGGACTAACACAATCAAATTTCTATTTTTTTCAAAATTTTTGCCATAATAAAAAAAAATGAATCCTAACACCTTGAAAAAATCAATTATCCTATTTTTATAAAAATGCTAAAATAAAATATAAGATACTCAATATTCATGTTTTCCTCAAAAGACTCCGTAATTGAAAACTACCACTATAATTTTTTTATTTTGTTCAAAAATATCGCAAAATGTAAAAAGTTCTTGAAAAAATTAAGATACTCAATGATCATATTTTATGAAAAAAGGTCAAAGTTGAAGTGTGACATGAGCAAAATACTAATTTATCACGTTGTCCTCAAAGTACTATGTAAAAGAAGACTAACACAAACAAATTTCTATTTATTCCAAAAAAAATTTAAAATACAAAAGCTGAAGTCTAACACCTTACAGAAAATTATCTTATTTCCTAAATAATGTCAAAATTGAAGGATAACACGAGCAAAAAACTCAATTTTCATGTTGTCCTAAAAATACTCCATAATCGAAGACTAACACATACAAATTTCTATGTTTCAAAAATTTCTTAAAAATGTAAAAAGTAAGGCTAACACCATAAAAAAAAAAAAAAAAAAAAAAAAAAAAAAAAAAAAAAATATATATATATATATATATATATATATATATATATATATATATAAACGTTTCTAAAAAATATCAAAATTGAAGTGTAACACGAGAAAAATACATAATTTTCATGTTGTCTCAATAATACTCTGTAATAAAAGATTAACACACACAAATTTCTATATTTTCAAACATTTCTTAAAAATGCAAAAAAGTGAAGTCTAACACCTTAAGAAATCTATTATCCTCTTTTCTAAGAATTGTCAAAATTGAAGCATAACACGAGAAAAATAATCAATTTTACTATTGTTTTCAAACTACTCCGTAATAGAAGACTAACACACACAATTTTATACTTTTCAAAACTTTCTTAAAAATACAAAACTGAAGTCTAACACACCTTAGAATAAAGTCAATTATCCTATTTTCAAAAAAATTATAAAATTCAAGTGTAACGCGAGCAAATTAATCAATTTCCATGTAGTCGTAAAACCACACAGTAATAGAAGACTAAGCCACACACATTTTTATGTTTTCAAACATTTCTTAAAAATGCAGAAAGTGAAGTCTAACACCTTAAAAAAAACAAATTATCCTATTTCTCAAAAAATATCAAAATTGAAGAGTAACACGAGCAAAATACTCAATTTTCATGTTTTAATCAAATTACTCTATAATATAAGACTAACATGCAAAAATTTCTCGAAAATGCAAAAATTGGGATCTAACACCTTAAAAAAAATCAATTATCTTATTTTCCAAAAAATATCAAAATGGATATGTGACACGAGCAAAATACTCAATTTTCATGTTGTCCTAAAAATACTCCATAATCGAAGACTAACACACACAAATTTCTATGTTTCAAAAAATTCTTAAAAATGCAAAACGTGAAGTTTAACACCTTAAAAAATAAAATAAAAAAATATCATATTTTATAAAAAATAATAATAATTGAAGTGTAACACGAGAAAAATACTTTATTTTCATGTTGTCCTAAAAAATACTCAGTAATAGAAGACTAACACACACATTTCTATTTTTCTAACATTTCTTGAAAATGCAAAATGTGAAGATTTATCATGTTGTCATCAAAGTACATGTAATAGAAGACTAACACAAACAAATTTCTATTTATTCCAAAATTTCTTGAAAATACGAAAACTGAAGTCTATCACTTTTAAAAAAAATTATTTTATGTTCTAAATAATGCCTAAATTGAAGGGTAACACGAGCAAAATACTCAATTTTCTTGTTGTCCTAAAAATACTCCATAATCGAAGACTAACACACATAAATTTCTAAAAAATGCAAAAAGTAAAGGCTAACACATTAAAAAAAATATCGTATTTTATAAAAAATATAATAACTGAAGTGTAACACGAGGAAAATACTTTATTTTCATATTGTCCTAAAAATACTTAGTAATGGAAGACTAACACACACAAATTTCTATTTTTCCTAACATTTGTTGAAAATGCAAAAACTGAAGTCTAACACCTTTAAAATCTATTATCCTATTTTCTGAAAAAATGTCAAAATTGAAGTGTAACAAGCGCAAAATACTAATTTATCATGTTGTCATCAAAGCACTATGTAATAAAAAACTATTTACTCCACAATTTCTTGGAAATACAAAAAGAAAAGGCTTACACCTTAAAGAAAATAAAATATAAACTTTTCTAAAAAATATCAAAATGGAAGTGTAACACGAGGAAAATATATTGTCTTAATAATAGTCCGTAATAGAAGACTAACATACATAAATTTCTATTTATTCAAACATTTCTTAAAAATGCAAAAAGTGAAGTCAAACACCTTAAAAAATCTATTACCCTATTTCTAAATATTGTCAAAATTGAAGCGTAACACGAGAAAAATATCCAATTTTAATATTGTTTTCAAACTACTCCGTAATAGAAGACTAACACACACAATTTTGTATGTTTCTAAACTTTCTTAAAAATACAAAACAGAAGTCTATCAGACCTTCGAATAAAATCAATTATCCTATTTTCAAAAAAATGTCAAAAATGGAATGCATCAAGCGCAAAATACTAATTTATCATGTTGTCATCAAAGTACTATGTAATAGAAGACTAACACAAACGAATTTCTATTTATTCCAAAATTTCTTAAAAATACAAAAACTGAAGTCTAACACCTGAAATTTTTTTTATCTTATTTTCTAAATAATGTCAAAATTGAAGGGTAACACGAGGAAAAAACTCAATTTTCATGTTGTCCTAAAAATACTCCATAATCGAAGACTAACATACACAAATTTCTATGTTTCAAAAATTTCTTAAAAATGCAAAAAGTAAAGGCTAACACCTTAAAAAAAATCAAATATAAAAGTTTCTAAAAAATATCAAAATTGAAGTGTAACATGAGGAAAATACTAAATTTTCATATTGCCTTAATAATACCTTGTAGTAGAAGACTAACATACACAAATTTCTATTTTTCAAATATTTCTTAAACATGCAAAAAGTGAAGTCTAACACCTTAAAAAAATCTATTATCCTATTTTCTAAAAATTGTCAAAATTGAAGCGTAACACAAGAAAGATACTCAAATTTACGGTTGTTTTCAAACTACTCCGTAATAGAAGACTAACACACACAATTTTGTATTTTTCTAAACTTTCTTAAAAATACAAAATTGAAGTCTAACCACTACAACAGATCTGGGTATCAGCGACGGGGGAAGAGTTTCAGCGACGGGCCGTCGCTAATAAAACGAGTTTTCTGCGACGGGCCGTCGCAGAAAGCTATTACCGACAGTTTATTAGCGACGGACCGTCGCAGATGTTAAAATATTACCGTCGGCCCGTCGCTGATGCTACAAACCGTCGCTAATATTCTGCGACGGCCCGTCGCAGATGCATAAACCGTCGCTAATATTCTGCGACGGCCCGTCGCAGATGCATAAACCGTCGCAGATAACTATCAGCGACGGGCCGTCGCTAATAACGCCCGTCGCAGATAAGTTTAGGGTTTTAGATATAACCCGCCCGCCAGCCTCTCTCTCTCTTCCCTCATTCATTCCGCCCCCCTCTCCTTCTCCCCCTTCTTCTGCCTCCTAAAACCTAACAGCCCCCCTCTCCTTCTCCCTCTTCTTCCGCCTAACAGCGCGGCGCCCCTCTCTCCCTCGCCCCTCTCTCCTTCTCCCTCTTCTTCCGCCTAACAGCACGGCGCCCCTCTCTCTCTCTCTCTCGACCCTCTCTGAAACCCTAGAACCACAGGTCAAGTTTGCTGTTGGTGGTGGTGGTGGTGGTACTGGAAAGAAATGTGCTCTCAAACCCTAGATCTGGTATTTTCTCGCTGATATTTTAGTATCGCCATTGAATTTTTGGTTTATTTAGGGTTTAATTAGGGTTTAATTAGGATAATTTAGTATCGCCATTGAATTTTTGGTTTATTGAATTTTTATTTACTCTCTCTCTCTCTCTCTCTAGTCAAGGATATGCAACTGATGTGGCTTAATTCTGACGTGCGCAAGGAATGGATCGATGCTGGCTTGCGAGGCGGGCTGAATTTACTCTCTCTATCTCTCTAGTCAAATATATTTAATTTCGGAAATTATTTGCAGCTTGTTTTGATGATGTTTGGGACTAGGGGTAGCGGTGAGGGTTCGAGATGCGGTACCAGAGGCTGACGAGGCGGGCTGAATTAATCAGAACCGATGCTGGCTTAATTATGTACTCTCTTTCTCTCTCTCTCTCTCTCTCTCTCTCTCTCTCTCTCTCTCTCTCTCTCTCTCTCTGCTATTATTTTCCTCAAAATATCATAATTATGTTGTGATTTTAATTTTTGATTTTAAATTAAATATATTTAATTTCTGAAATTATTTGTATATTAATATTATTATATATTTCTATTAAGTTTAATTTTTTTATTTTCAGAAAATATTATTTTTAATTAATATGTAATTTTATTGTGTTATTTACAGCTTGTTTTGATGACGTTCGGGACTAGGGGTAGCGGTGAGGGTTCGAGATGCGGTACCAGAGGCTGACAAGGCGGGTACCAGAGGCTGACGAGGAGGGAAACCATTAGCGATGGCATCAGATCCAATGGCGAGTCGACGAGGAGGGAAACCGTTACCAATGGAAGATGTGGGTGTTTATCAGTATCCCCTTTCTGGCTGCAACGAGGTTTTTTCTATTTATTAATTATTTCGCGTCCCATTTATTTATCTACCCCTGCAAAATCTTAAAATTGCATGTATGCACTATTTGTTGTGTAGTTTGGGCTCGCTTGCGTATTTGATGGACATGGGGGAGTTGGTGCTGCCAAGTTTGCATCCAAGTAATTTTACTTATTTATTTACTTATTTATTTATTTTTGTGTTGTTTATTAATATGAGAATTTACGATTTTTTTTATAATTTCAGGGCGATGCCTGTGAATGTTGCTAAAATTTTGTCAGACGGGAGAAAGAGAGAAGGTTTTTCTAGTCAAGATCGAGAGTTATTCTAGTCAAGATTATGTGTTTTTGTATATTTGTATATTTGTCCGATTAACGGCGTTGAATTTGTATATTTGTGAGATTATGTGTGTATGTTTATGTGTTTATGTTTATTTGTGGAATACCGGTACTCTCTGATTATGTGTTTTTGTTTATATTTATTTGTAAATTAATTCATTTTGATATATTAATTATTAATTGATTTGTTAATTTTTAATAATAATTAATGTGTTACTGAGTAAACGTTGCATCGCCGGCGATACTATATTTATTTTAAATATTATTTATTAATATTATAATTATTAAAATATTATTAATATAAATTTAATATTATTTAATTATTTATAAATATTAATATTATTAAAATAAATTTATTATTATTTAATTATTTATTAATATTATAATTATTAAAATAAATTTATTATTATTTAATTATTTATTTATATTATTAATATATAAATTTAATATTATTTAATTATTAATTAATATTATAATTATTAAAATAAATTTATTATTATTTAATTAATTATTTATATTATTAATATATAAATTTAATATTATTTAATTATTTATTAAAATAAATTTATTATTATTTAATTATTTATTAATATTATAATTATTAAAATAAATTTATTTTATATATTATTAATATAAATTTAATATTATTTAATTATTTATTAATATCATATTATTATTTAATATTATAATTAATAAAATATTATTAAAATAAATTTATTATTATTTAATTATTTATTAATATTTATTAATATTATTATTTAATTATCAGCGACGGGCCGCCGGAGATAATTTCTGCGACGGCCCGCCGGAGAAAGAACAACCGTCGGAAAAAGTGACATCAGCGACGGCCCGTCGGAAAAAGTGACATCAGCGACGCGTCTTTCAGCGACGGGGAATCAGCGACGGTTTGCCGTCGGTAAAACTTTCAGCGACGGTTTTTGGGAGTATTAGCGACGGTTTTTACCGTCGCTGATGAGCTGATCTGTTGTAGTGAACACACCTTCTAATAAAATCGATTATCCTATTTTAAAAAAAATGTCAAAATTCAAGTGTAACGCGAGCAAAAATAATCAATTTCCATGTAGTCCTAAAACCACACAGTAATAGAAGAATAAGCCACACACATTTCTATTTTTTCAAACATTTCTTACAAATGCAAAAAGTGAAGTCTAAGACCTTAAAACAAACAAATTATCCTATTTCTCAAAAAATATCAAAATTGAAGAGTAACACGAGCAAAATACTTAGTTTTCATGCTGTCATCAAATTACTCCGTAATATAAGACTAACACACAAATATTTCTATTTTTTCAAAAAATTCTTGAACATGCAAAAACTGGCATCTAACACCTTAAAAAAAAAATTCAATTATCTTATTTTATAAAAAATATCAAAATGGATGTGTAACACGAGCAAAATACTCAATTTTCATGTTGTCTTAAACTATTCCATAATTGAAGACTAACACAAACAAATTTCTATTTTTCAAAAATTTCTTAAAAATGCTAAAATTGAAGTCTAACACATTAAAAAATGAAATAAAATATCATATTTTATAAAAAAAATAATAACTGAAGTGTAACACGAGGAAAATACTTTATTTTCATGTTGTCTTAAAAATACTTTTAGTAATAGAAGATTAACACAAACAAATTTCCATTTACTCCAACATTTTTTGAAAATACAAATTGTAAAGGCTTACACGTTAAAGAAAATAAAATATAAACATTTCTGAAAAATATCAAAATTGATGTGTAACACGAGGAAAATACTCAATTTTCATATTGTCTTAATAATACTCCGTAATAGAAGACTAACAAACACAAATTTCTATTTTTTCAAATATTTTTGAAAAATGTAAAAAGTGAAGTCTAACACCTTAAAAAATATATTATCCTATTTTCTAAATATTGTCAAAATTGAAGCATAACACGAGAAAAATATTCAATTTTACTATTGTTTTCAAACTACTCCGTAATAGAAGACAAACACACACAATTTTGTATTTTTATAAACTTTCTTAAAAATACAAAACTAAAGTCTAATACACCTTCGAACAAATTCAATTATCCTATTTTCAAAAAAAATGTCAAAATTGCAGTGCATCAAGCGCAAAATACTAATTTATCATGTTGTCATTAAAGTACTATGTAATAGAAGACTAACACAAACAAATATCTATTTATTCCAAAATTTCTTGAAAATACAAAAACTGAAGTCTAACACCTTAAAAAAAATATATATCTTATTTTCTAAATAATGTGAAAATTGAAGGGTAACACGAGCAAAAAACTCAATTTTCATGTTGTCCTAAAAATACTCCATAATCGAAGACTAACATACACAAATTTCTATGTTTCAAAAGTTTCTTAAAAATTCAAAAAGTAAAGTCTAACACCTTAAAAAAAAATCAAATATAAACGTTTCTAAAAAATATCAAAATTGAAGTGTAACACGAGGAAAATACTCAATTTTCATATTGTCTTAATAATACTCCGTAATAGAAGACTAACACACAGAAATTTCTATTTTTTCAAACATTTCTTAAATATGTAAAAAGTGAAGTCTAACACCTTAAAAAATTTATTATCCTATTTTCTAAAAATTGTCAAAATTGAAGCGTAACACGAGAAAAATACTCAATTTTACTGTTGTTTTTAAATTACTCTGTAATAGAAGACTAACACACACAATTTTGTATTTTTCTAAACTTTCTTACAAATACAAAATTGAAGTCTAACACACCTTCGAATAAAATCAATTATCCTATTTTCAAAAAATGTCAAAATTTAAGTGTAACGTGAGCAAAAATAATCAATTTCCATGTAATCCTAAAACCACACAGTAATAGAAGACTAAGCCACACACATTTCTATATTTTCAAACATTTCTTAAAAATGCAAAAAGTGAAGTCTAACACCTTAAAAAATCTATTATCCTATTTTCTAAAAATTGTCAAAATTGAAGCGTAACACGAGAAAATACTCAATTTTACAATTGTTTTCAAACTACTCCGTAATAGAAGACTAACACACACACAATTTTGTATTTTTCTAAACTTTCTAAAAAATACAAAACTGAAGTCTAACACACCTTTGAATAAAATCAATTATCCTATTTTTTAAAAAATGTCAAAATTGCAGTACATCAAGCGCAAAATACTAATTTATCATGTTGTCATCAAAGTACTATGTAACAGAAGACTAACGCAAACAAATTTCTATTTATTCCAAAATTTCTTGAAAATACAAAAACTGAAGTCTAACACCTTAAACAAAATTATCTTATTTTCTTAATAATGTCAAAATTGTAGGGTAACACGAGCAAAAAACTCAATTTTCATGTTGTCCTAAAAATATTCCATAATCGAAAACTAACACACACAAATTGCTATGTTTCTAAAAGTAAAGCCTAACACCTTAAAAAAATCTAATATAAACGTTTCTAAAAAATATCAAAATTGAAGCATAACACGAGGAAAATACTCAATTTTCATATTGTCTTAATAATAATAGAACACTAACACACACAAATTTATATTCTTTCAAACATTTTTTAAAAATGCAAAAAGTGAAGTCTAACACCTTAAAAAATCTATTATCGTATTTTCTTAAAATTGTCAAAACAAAAGCGTAACACGAGAAAGATACTCAATTTTACTATTGTTTTCAAACTACTCCGTAATAGAAGACTAACACACACAAGCTTGTATTTTTCTAAACTTTCTTAAAAATACAAAACTGAAGTCTAACACACCTTCGAATAAAATCAATTATCATATTTTCAGAAAAATGTCAAAATTCAAGTGTAACGCGAGCATAATAATCAATTTCCATGTAATCCTAACACCACACAGTAATAGAAGACTAACACACACATTTCTATTTTTTCAAAAATTTCATAAGAATGCAAAAAGTGAAGTCTAACACATTAAAAATAAACAAATTATCATATTTCTCAAAAAATGTCAAAATTGAAGAGAAACCCGAGCAAAATACTCAGTTTTCATATTGTCATCAAATTACTCCGTGATATAAGACTAACACACAAATATTTCTATTTTTTAAAAACATTCTAGAAAATGCAAAAACTGGCATCAGACACCGTAAAAAAAACCAATTATTTATTTTCTAGAAAATATCAAAATTGAAGGGTAACACGAGCAAAATACTCAATTTTCATGTTGTACTAAAACTATTCCATAATAGAAGACTAACGCACACACATTTCTATGTTTCAAAAATTTCTTAAAAATGTAAAAAGTTAAGTCTAACACCTTAAAAAAATCAAATATAAAATTTTCTAAAAAATATAAAAATTGAAGTGTAACACGAGGAAAATACTCAACTTTCATGTTGTCTTAATAATACTCCATAATAGAAGACTAGCACACACAAATTTCTATTTTTTCAAACATTTCTTAAAAATGCGAAATCTGAAGTCTAACACCTTAAAAAATCAATTATCCTATTTTCTAAAAATTGTCAAAATTGAAGCATAACACGAGAAATATACTCAATTTTCCTGTTGTTTTCAAACTACTCCGTAATTGCAGACTAACACACCAAATTTTGTATTTTTCTAAAATTTCATACAAATACAAAAACTGAAGTCGAACACACCTTCGAATAAAATCAATTATCCTATTTTAAAAAAAATATCAAAATACAAGTGTAGCCCGAGCAAAATAATGACTTTCCATGTAGTCCTAAAACTACACAATAATAGAAGACTAACACACGCACATTTCTGTTTTTTCAAAAATTGCTTAAAAATACAAAAAGTTAAGTCTAACACCTTAAAAAAAAGAATCAATTATCTTATTTCTCAAAAAATATCAAAATTGAAGAGTAACACGGGCAAAATACTCAATTGTCATGTTGTCATCGAATTACTCCATACACGATGACAGCAACACATATTTACGTCTCTAACACACGTATTGGCTTCGCATAAGGCTATTGGCGACTCTATCTCATAGCTATCAACTTGCAGCTATCATCGCGTGTCTAAAGGTGTTACTGGCCACGGGTCCACTAGATACGAAACTCTATCGTAGCGAATGGTGCTAGTTGCTTCGAGGCTATTCCCGTCGCCAACACTACTCTTAGCTACGGTACAGGAGGTTGTATCTAATGATTTTGGACATCCGTGGCAAATACAACATTTATTTTATTGCCATTGGAAATTAAATAATTAGTAAATAATTTAAATAACCAGTAATTAAATATAAAAATCAGTAAATAAATTAAATAATCAGTAATTAAATTCCAAAATGCCCAATTATCTTCATTATCAAAATATATGACATTGTTAATCATACAAACATTTGCCGAGACAACATACTCGCAAAACACAAAATACAGTCCATCACAAAACAAAAAAATACTCTAACAAATCTGAAAAAGCCCTACTAACCGAGACGCGTTGCATCATTGTCGTCGAAGAAGGGGTTCGGCATGGTCCCGCCAAAAAGACTTTTCGAGTTCAAGTCCTTCCGGCCAATCCCACCGGACTACATATTAGAGTATATGAGTAATTAGGGTTTGTATAAAAAAAAAACTAAAATGACTAAAATGCCCTTCCAAAACCCTAAATGCTAGTTACAAAACCTGCAATGACTGAAATGCCATTCCTAAAAATAAATGACTAAAACCTGAAATATCAAAAATATCCTCTGTCCAGATTTACTAAATGTATCCTTCTTAAGTGAATAAAATGACATTTCCAAACCATAAGATGAATGATGAAAAAACCCTTGAAAGACAAACTCATTAAGAGAAATGAACTAACCGTTTGAAGCGATGCATGCAAGTGTGGCGGAGTGCTGTAATTTGCCATCGCCACATTATTTGGCTTCATGTTAAATAAAAATAAATGGATTAAAATAATGCAAAAATGTACGAGTCATAAAATTGTAAATATTAAAAATATAAGCACTTAAACCCTAAAATGAGAAAAAAAATTGTACGAACCATATGACCCATTTGTGTCGGCGGCGTGCTTTGAGTGAATCCTTGCGTCGGTGTCCCTTGAATGCTAGTCATTATCCGTCCCCACTCCGAACCTGGATTGGACGTTGGTGCGAACATCTGGTTTGGTCCAAAAGTTTGGGTCGGAATGAATTGTTGTGACGCTTGCATGAAGCTGGCCTTCTCCGGCGTCTGCAACAAGGCCTGCTCCTGTGTTTGCAAGAAGGGCTGCTGCCGTATTTGCAAGCAGGGCTGGCGCTGCGCCGTTCGCATGAAGGGTTGTTGCGACGTTTGCGGGACGAACTACTGCTGCAATGACAAAGCATTATAATTGAACATCTGCATTTGCAGTTGCGATGTTGGTTGATAAGAGATAAATAAAGCATCTTTTTGATATCTAATTTGGGGATTTTAGCCCTTTTGAGTCACAACTTTATACATACAATTGTTCATATTTGAGATAACAAGAATATTTCTTCACTAAGTGTGTTTTATTGCTTAATTACATGTTTTAGGGGGAAATTCTCGGCAATCCAAGAGTGTAGTTACCTTCATCTCCTCGCGCCGTTAAAATCAATATATCATACCGACCAATTCGGTACACGTGTGAAGGAGAAGACAAATAATCATCAACATAAGAAATTGCACCAAACTCTACTCGAAAACCACTCATACAATTGCCACTCTACTGCCCCACCTACCTCACCTACCACCCCCAACTACCCTCAATCCTCTCACCCATCTCTCGGCCAATGGGAAAGCCCCAAGGGCACTATAAAATGAACCCAAGGGCCCATGAGAGAAGGACGCTCTTCGGAGCACTTTTTACGCTCTTTTATGCCCTCTCTCTCTCTCTCTCTCTCTCTCTCTCTCTCTCTCTCTCTAAGCACTTCCAAGAACTTACATGAACCGCCCAAGAACCATTCAAGACTAATTGAATTCTCAAGTGATTGTTTGCCGAACTCGAAGCTTTCTTCGTTCAGTAAATTGATCCATTCGAAGCAAGTCAAGGGATACATCGTCATAACCGGACGCGAAGCTCTCTTCGTCAGATTCTCATTGGAGCTTCCTTCATTACCGGTCTCGAAGCTCTCTTCACTCGGTAACCTCTCTTCTCTCGGTGGATTTGTGTCTTTCGTCACTTGAACGGAATCGAAGCTTTCTTCATCCGGGAGAGTCGACTTATTCGAACGAGAACTCTTGGGTTGTCCTAGCTTCCTAGCGACTCAAGCCTCGATTGATTGCACTAGACGATATCAAAGCTCCTCTTGACAAGACGAAGCTCACGTCTCATTCTAGGTGTTTTCTTTTCATGTCTTGAATTTTCTTGTATGTTGATTGAAGTTTAAAGTTCTGTAAAGAATCTTGTTTGAATTGAATCTTTGTTCTAAAACTTGCTCTTTTACTTGATCTTTTTGTTCCTAATTACTGCCTTGATCTTAGTTTAAATCTCCCTTAATTCAATCTCAAAACAACCCCTTAATTCAGTCCTTAATCCAAATTGTAAAATCGAAATCCAGAACAACTTATGTTGTAACGGAACCTGATCTGCGTTGCAACGGACATTTCGGTTTGTACCTGACTTTCAGTCTGTTGGTACTCCGTTGTAACGCACAACACTTCCGTTGCAACGGACCATTAAGGAAAAGTAGCTAATATGACTCATACCAGTGCATTGTAACGGACATACTAGTTCGTTGTAACGGATCAACCAATCCGTTGTAACGCTACTTCATTCCGTTCCAACGGACTAGCACTTCCGTGGCAACGGAACTTCATCCGTTGCAACGGACCTTCATATCATTCCTTGCGTTAACAATTACCCTAAACTCCGTTGTAACGGACCATCTTCCGTTGCAACGGACTACTTTCTGTGAATTCTCTTTGTTATTTTTAGTTCCTTTTTGATTAAATAATTGACGCAGTTACTCCTCGTGGAACGAACTTCTATATTTTTCACTATACACATATATTTCCATACTATTTGAGTGTATCGGGTTTCGAATACAACGATCTAATAAAACAAAGAAAATCCCGTTCATCAAATGGCGCCGCTGCCGGGGAGTAATGTTTAAGTCCAATTTTGAATCAATCATGCAATCTCGAGTGATATTTATAATAGATTTGATACATTTGAACTTGATATTTCACTAATTTCGAAATTTTTCTATTCTTGCAAGGTACACGGAGTGGAGCAAGATGGATCATCAAGAAAGACCAAGCACTTTTGGAGAATTGCTAACTCAAGAAAGAACTCCAAGAATATATCCAAAAAACATGACGCTTAATGAAATTATCAATCAAGATATCAAAGAATGGGAAGAAAGAAAAGAAAACGAAGCTCGAAGATCCATGGAAGAAAGAAGGCTCGGTTGGCTCTCATGTTCTACCTCAAATCAACACGATGGACCACACACCGAAGCTTGCCAATACGAAAACGAATCCCCATGGGGTTATGAGACACAATCCTATACCGAAACCGCCAATAACTACTATCAATACTCTAACCCCATATACGAGCTTCCTCAAAATGAACTCAAATTTCAACATGAATTTGAATGCCAAGATCCACCATTTCAATCCCAAAACGAAGATCAAAACCAAGAATTAAGAAGAATGATGGAGGAAATGATGGCAATGATGATATCATTTAAACAAGAGATAAAACAAGAGTTAAAACAAAATGTCGAAGAATTGAATCAAGAATTAGAGGAAATAAAAGAATGAAACCAAGAAATGAAACAAGAGATTAAAACCACCTCTCGACGACTCGGAAATATTCAATCCATCGTAAACGATCTAGATCAAAGAGTGACTTGTCTTGAGTTAGAATATTCAAACGAGGAGATCGTGGAGATTGAAGGTGGCAAGAGTTCAAGTATGGGGGGATTCGATGAAAGCATTGGAACAAGAACGACCATTGAAGAAGAAAATGTGTCAACGGATTCAACTCTCCCAAAGACGGTTCAACTCACTCCAATCGATGAAAACGAGCAATTATCAAACGAGCAAGAAGAGAAATCTACAATTCTTCAAGGTGAATTTTTTTCATATATCATCAATTTTAATTCATTTAAGAACTATGATGCTTCTCATGATAGAAATTCACCTTGTGTATATTTATCAAGGAAGTCAAATACATTTGAGACACTCACGCCTCTCACAACTCCTCTTCATCAAACTCCAAGCGATGAAGCAATTATAAAAATCCGAAGTGAAATAACAATTATATTTACGCCACTTTCGACGTATGGAAAACGAGTGATACGAGCGCCGATTTCACTCATCTCCAACATCTCAAAGGGAGTATTTCGAGGCGGTCGAAAGGTAGCGATCCATGTGAGCGCTTCGTTTAACTTTGAAGGAGGATAACATCGGCATGGTCGAGCTCGAGACCATAAACGAGAGCGCCAGCGAGGGAGGCAAACCCTCGTACCAACGGTGCAAGGACTACATGCTCAAGCTCAATTGGTACACTCCAAGATAAACCAAGAATCCCAATTCTCCATCACATCCAAAGGTTTATTCTTTCCATTTTCTCTCATTACAAGCTAACCTTGTTTCGAATTTTTGAAAATGCCACTCTTTAGTGAGCAATGAAATCATATTAGGTCATCTAATCTCAAGAGAGGAAATGAAGTCGATAAGGCGAAAATCAACGTGATCAAGACGCTTACCTCTCCAAGAACGGCAAATGATGCGTTTCCTCCGAATCTCCTCGATCAACCTCCATGAGTTCCCGATCAAGTATTCCGCAAAGGTGTGATCAAGACACAAGATACGCGACAAGAAGCTTGAAGGCAACACCGGCAAAAGAAGTGAACTCAAAATTGGTGATCGAGACGTTCAACTCCAAAAGGAAGCAAATGTCGCGTTAGATCGACCCATTTGTGGTGACCAATGTCACACCATTTGGAGTTGTGGAGATTCGAAGCGACGAAACGAATGAATCATTCAAGGTGAATGGCAAACGCATCGAGCAATTCTAAGCAAAATTCGAAACAAGACGGATGGAGGAGCAACAAGTCAAAGACGATCAAGCACCACGCATCAAAGGTTGTATCTCTCCATAACTTCTCTTTTATATTTTTCTATTATTGCTTGAGGACAAGCAAGGTTTAAGTATGGGGGGGGGGGGCAATATACAATCTTTGATAATCATTCTCTGTCCTAAAATTTAATATATATATATATATATATATATATATATATATATATATATATATATATATATAGAATAACTAAAAAACTTGTACAAGTTGGATGTGTATTTTGCTTGTAACTTTCTAACCGTCAGATTTCCATCATGATTCGTGCAAGCTTTCTCCTGTACACGCTACTGTTAATTAAACAAAATGCTCCGTTAAAAGAACTTAACTCTCACCTCTCCGTCAAAACCTCATCTCGCCTGTCTACCTTCCTCTTGCGAGTTCCTCTCTCCGATGGCGGTGAGACTGCTCTCCCACGGCTCTCTAAGAGGACGATGAGTGACTCTTCTCAGACGACTCCTTTGCCCCTACGAGACTCTCTCGGAGGAGGAAGAGAGTATTTGGCGGATCTATTCCCCTATTTTGGCAGAGAACTAAATACTGAATGGTTTGGGGATCGTGTGCTGATTTGGGCTGCTACAGGGTAACTCAAGTAATGATTTTGGACTGGTACTTTCAACTGATCCTATTGAGATTTTACTGGTTAATTTGAGGTAGTGAGTTTGGAGAAGAAATTTTGTGTATTGCTAAAATAAGATGAATGTGAAAAAATATTTTTCCTAAATCTCGAGTTCTGGTTTGTTGTGCAGGTTTGTTTTCTGGTTTGAGAGTCATCTCTCTATAGTATAAGTTTGTTTGAAGATCAATTGATTTTAGTTGAGACTACAGTATTATTTTTTTTGCGATGATTAGAGCTAGTAGTGAGTGATTTGGAGTTGATTGAGGGAAAACTAACTAATTGGGATCATATTTTTATTTGAATTAAGGCCAATTGATGTTCAATTTTGATTTGGAATTTATTTGAGTCTTGCTTAATGTTTAAATTTTTTAATTATATGTTGATTCCTACTAGTTTAATTTCAAGGCGTGTATAAATTCTTATGTTACGTTGTCTTGTTAGACAATCAATCTTTCAATGAATGTTCATTATCTAAGACAAACTGTTCAAAATGTCAACCTGACTATTGAATTATTTTTTATGTATGCTTTTGCAGGGCTATATAAAAGATATGAGAGATGGTAAATATTAATTGAAGAAATAAAAAGAAGTGTTAAGTTCACTCTCTGATGAATGCGTATTTTAAATTGAAATGAAGGTGGTTTTTTTTTATCTTATGTTGCCGTGAAATTTTAGGACAAAAAGTTATACCGATTTCAAAATAAATATGCTGTCAAATTTGTTGAGATTTCCGCATAACCCATTCATTCGCACACATCAATTCAATATGAAATTTGTTGAGATTTAAAAAAGCACTTCAATATGAATTTTACGACTTCAACACACGGCAATTCAATATGGATTTAAATAATTATAACCTATTAAACAAATTCCATCAAAAAATCTATGAAAGTACTTAATTTCTAACATTCCTTCATTCATTCGCTTCCATTTCCATTTTGCACAAACCCTGTTCCCAAATTTTGACATTCAATACACATACATATTTACAAACTGGTACCAACAAATTCATATTAAAACATACTACAATACACATTCTCATATTACAATACAAATACACGTATTATAACAGATTTTCAATTGATTCACAATACACGTTTCTCGGGGGTCCGAATGGAATTGTGCATACGAAATTATATTACCTCTTTTGCCCTTGAGGGCAATCCACTAACCACGAACCACAGTCGAGGGCCTCTTCGTAAATATTCCTCGCAGGCCCCCAATAATTTCGGCATAGTGTTTATAATTCTGACAGTCTTTGTTGTAGTACATTATTTTCCCACAGTACCAAAGATATCATCAAAAAATAATAAATTTAACTTATTTATTTGAGGTTATGTTAAGGTTTGTAGTACCTTTTGAAGATTCCCTCCTCTGAAATGGAACTGGCGAGGCGATTAGATGTGCTCTTTGTAGAAGGAGAATTAGGACCTAATTCATCCAAAATCAGTTAATTTAGATAACACTAATAAAAAATCAAATGAATTAAGCACAAAATTTAGTTGAAACTAAGCAATATTTAGTTGAAACTAAGCAATTGGCACAAAAACTAAAAAATTGATTACCTTGGAGGGCATGATAGCATGAGAGCTTTGTCGTGAGAGCTTGAGAACATGCGAGACGTCGAGAGAACTTGAGTCCTCTGGAGCCACTGCCGCTCAGGATTTAGGGCTTTATGAGCTCACATCTTGGAGACGCTGATGCTCGGGATATAGGTTTTTTCGAGCTCACGATCTAGAGACGATCTGGAGAGGGGTCGAGAGAGAGAAGGAAGCCATATGGAGCATTGGAGAGGGATCGCAGAGAAATCTGGAGCTTTGGAGAGGGATCGCGATCTCGAGAGAAAGAAAGAGAGATCTCGGAGAGGGGTATGATTTCAGAGGGAGAGATATGTTTTCACGGAGGTATTAAACGGAGTCATCACTAATTGGCGTGAGTACATGTTTGCACAGATCTTGATGTCATCTAACGGTTCGGAGTTTACAAGCAAAATACACATCCAACTTGTACAAGCTTCATAGTTACTCTCTCTCTCTCTCTCTCTCTCTATATATATATATATATATATATATATAAGTAAAAAAGGAGAGAAAAAGAAATTGTTTTCCAGAAATTTGTCCGTTATAATGGACCTCAATGTCCGTTGCAACGGACTTGCTCAAAATTTCAAAATTTCGGCTACGGCTAGTGTTCCGTTACAACGCATCTATTCCGTTGCCACGGACCACACGTCCGTTGTAATGGACAAAACTGCGTTGTAACGGAATTGTCCATAAAATTCACATTTCAGCCTACGACTAGTGCTCCGTTGTAACGCAATATATCCGTTGTAACGGACTACATGTCCGTTGGAACAGACTTACAACGGAATATCTTCTGGAAAGATTTATCTTTTAATCGAATTTTTCGAATATTTAACATTATTTTTGAACCCTGAACATCAATAATAAATAAGACAAGCATTTTATGCATAAAAAGATTTTTCTCCACCTCATTGAATAAAGCATCGATTTTTAAACAAATTTTCACCAAACCACCATCATTTTACTCTCAAATTGAAATTTTCACAACATATTTGAAGGAGTTGATTGAGATCTTGGAGAGATTCTTTTGGGGATTCAAACCCTAATCAATGAATTCACCAAATTCATAAGTTTTTGACGATTTGATAAATCCTTGATTTACATGACACACCATTTTCATAACTTAAACCCATATTTTACTTGGAATTTCTAAAAGCCTTGTTTCAACCACTTTAGTAAGTTTTGCTTAAATCCAAAAATTGACCAATTGCATTTAAGGGATCCCAATCGTTCATGGGGATTTGAGATTATATTAACGGGAACCGAATTGCGCTCAATGCTTGATTCGTGAAGCCCATGCTCCTTGATTAAGCGGTCTTGGTCGAACCGTAACCATTAGTCGGCTAAAGGGGTGCATGGGTCATGGTAAACCAAAGTAGCAGGTCTTGGTCGAACCGTAACCAATGGTCGTGCGAAAAAGTTTTCTATGATCGCGGGTTAAAGTGCTTAGATTGTCAAGTCTGTGTGGTGGATTAAGCGGTCTTGGTCGAACCGTAACCATTGGTCGGCTAAAGATCACACGGATCCATGGGGTTTGATTAAGCGGTCTTGGTCGAACCGTAACCATTGGTCGGCTAAAGAACAACATGGGGACCATCTAAGCACCACTAAACAAAGAAAAGAAAAGAAAAAAAGAAGAAGAAAAGATAAGAATAAAATAAAGTCTTAAATCAAGCGCAATTTGGGGAAATTTAGTAGAAATCAAAGAGGAACCAAGTACTCGCGTACCGAACGATTTAAAAAGTGACAATTTACATTAAAGAAACAATTTTTGTAAAACGAAACGAGGGATTTTCACTAATGCTTTTTCATGATAATCCTTGTAAATAGTGGTGTGAAAAGATTTGAAATGTGGTGTTTAATCATCTTTATCGGTTGAGATCAATTGCTCTTTAAACTCTTGAATTTGTGAAATATCATTGAAAATAGATTCTAATATAACTCAAACTTATCTCTTTCGATATTAGTGATTATGATAAGAGTGAACAATTTTATCTTGTGAGAATTGAGTTTTGAAATCGATGAATACGCTTTCAATAAAATCTTATACATGCATCTCTCTCTTTGTGCTTGATTTTATGCTCATCATGATCGAGGACGATCAAGGGTTTAAGTATGGGGGTATTTGATGAGAGGAAAATAAAGCACCTTCTTGATATCTAATTTGGGGATTTTAGCCCTTTTGAATCACAACTTTATACATACAATTGTTCATATTTGAAATAACAAGAATATTTCTTCACTAAGTGTGTTTTATTGCTTAATTACAGGTTTTAGGGGGAAATTCTCGGCAATCCAAGAGTGTAGTTGCCTTCGTCTCCTCGTGCCGTTAAAATCGATATATCATACCGACCAATTCGGTACACGTGTGAAGGAGAAGGCAAATAATCATCAACATAAGAGATTGCACCAAACTCTACTCGAAAACGACTCACACAATTGCCACTCTACAGCCCCACCTACCTCACCTACCACCCCCAACTACCCTCAATCCTCTCACCCATCTCTCGGCCAATGGGAAAGCCCCAAGGGCGCTATAAAATGAACTAAAGGGCCCATGAGAGGAGGACGCTCTTCGGAGCACTTTTTACGCTCTTTTACGCCCTCTCTCTCTCTCTCTCTCTCTCTCTCTCAAGAACTTTCAAGAACCTCCCAAGAACCATTCAAGAACTAATTGAATTCTCAAGTGATTGTTTGCCGAACTCGAAGCTTTCTTCGTTCAGTAAATTGGCAAGTCAAGGGATACATCGTCATAACCGGACTCGAAGCTCTCTTTGTCCGGTTCTCATTGGGATTGAGAGTGGAGCTTCCTTCGTTATCG
The DNA here is from genome assembly GCA_946800325.1 of Luzula sylvatica. Taxonomy (NCBI): domain Eukaryota; kingdom Viridiplantae; phylum Streptophyta; class Magnoliopsida; order Poales; family Juncaceae; genus Luzula; species Luzula sylvatica. The sequence continues at coordinate 53,520,966 of OX326960.1, read as the reverse complement.
GTCTCGAAGCTCTCTTCACTCGGTAACCTCTCTTCTTTCGGTGGATTTGTGTCTTTCTTCACTTGAACGGAATCGAAGCTTTCTTCATCCGGGAGAGTCGACTTATTCGAACGAGAACTCTTGGGTTGTCCTAGCTTCCTAGCGACTCAAGCCTCGATTGATTGCACTAGACGAGATCAAAGCTCCTCTTGACAAGACGAAGCTCGCCTCTCATCCTAGGTGTTTTCTTTTCGTGTCATGAATTTTCTTGTATGTTGATTGAAGTTTAAAGTTGTGTAAAGAATCTTGTTTGAATTGAATCTTTGTTCTAAAACTTGCTCTTTTTGTTCCTAATTACTGCCTTGATCTTAGTTTAAATCTCCCTTAATTCAATCTCAAAACAACCCCTTAATTCAGTCCTTAATCCAAATTGTAAAATCGAAATCCAGAACAACTTCTGTTGTAACGGAACCTGATCTGCGTTGCAACGGACATTTCGGTTTGTACCTGACTTTCAGTCTGTTGGTACTCCGTTGTAACGCACAACACTTCCGTTGCAACGGACCATTAAGGAAAAGTAGTTAATAGCACTCATACTAGTGCGTTGTAACGGACATACCAGTTCGTTGTAACGGATCAACCAATCTGTTGCAACGCTACTTCATTCCATTCCAACGGACTAGCACTTCCGTGGCAACGGAACTTCATCCGTTGCAACGGACCTTCATATCATTCCTTGCGTTAACCATTACCCTAAACTCCGTTGTAATGGACCATCTTCCGTTGCAACGGACTACTTTCTGTGAATTCTCTTTGTTATTTTTAGTTCCTTTTTTATTAAATAATTGACGCACATACTCCTCGTGGAACGAACTTCTATATTTTTCACTATACACATATATTTCCATACTCTTTGAGTTTATCGGGTTTCAAATACAACGATCTAATAAAACAAAGAAAATCCCGTTCATCATTGGTACATGGGCTATCAATTGTCGGAGAGTACCAGTACCAGCACATGAAATTGCACAAATCGAAGAGTACCAGTACCGGTACCAGTACCAGCACCTGAACTCGAAGAGTACCAGTACCGGATTTCAGCATCGTTAATCGTTAATCGAAGCTCCCCAAAGTCTTGGCGAATCAATCGAAGCTCCACAAAGACCCCGTTCCAGTACCTGAAATTGCACAAATAAACACAAATCAGTCCAAGTTCATCGTTAATTCGAGAAACAATTAACCAACTAATTCAATTAACCAAAGCCGTACCAGTCTTTGTTTGTACCGATTAATCCTTTGTCGATCCATTAGCGACGGGCCGACACGGATCTTTTATCTTCGACGGGGATACATTAGCGACGGGCCGACGGAGACCTTTTGAAAATATGACGGTTTTTAGTGGGCATCTGCGACGGACTTTATTTCACCGACGGGCCAACGCAGGCTATTAGCGACGGTTATCGTTTCGCCGACGGGCAGTCGCAGCTTATCAGCGACGGTTTTTGAGTTTAGCGACGGGCCGACGAAAAAATTTAAACATATACGACGGGCCGTCGCTAATTAAACCGTCGGTAATATTGTTCTGCGACGGGAGAAAGGGTGTTTTATTTGCGACGGGTAGTCGCTGAAGTCAGACCCCCGTCGCTGATACCCAGTTCTGTTGTAGTGATCATCTATGGCCAACACATCGTCATCATTAGTCACAAGAAATCCATATCTTTCGGGCTCCTGACGATTCCTACTAGATCTACATGGTGGTTCTCGTGTCACATTTTCCGATTCTCCAACATTTGGTGAACCTGAAACATCTTCCATCTCATGTTCATTTCCAGTTTGGGAATCTTGAACTTCTTCAAGATCAACCTTACTCCCACTAGCTCTCTTGGAAATGAACTCCTTCTCTAAGAATACTCCATTTCTAGCTACCAAAATTTTATTTTCAGAGGGGATGTAAAAGTAATACCCTTTAGTTTCCTTAGGATATCCCACGAATAAACATTTATCCGATTTGGGTCCAAGCTTATCTGACACCATGCGTTTAACATATGCCTCGCAACCCCAAATCTTCAGAAAAGACAAACTCGGAGTTCTTCCTGTCCATATCTCATATGGAGTCTTTTCTACGGATTTAGATGGAATTCTATTCAGTATGATTGCGGCTGTTTCAATGGCATTACCCCAAAATGATTTCGGGAGATCAGTTTGACTCATCATTGATCGAACCATGTCAGTCATCAAAATCTTGGCTCAAATATTCACCACCTCGATCAGATCGAATGGCCCTTATTTTCTTGCCTAGTTGATTCTCTACTTCATTCTTAAAATCTTTGAACCTTTCAAACGATTCTGACTTTTGCCTCATTAAGTAGATAAATCCATATCTACTATAGTCATCAGTAAAAATAATGAAGTATCTATAACCTCCTCTGGCTTCCATGCTCATTGGGCCACATACATCAGTATGTATGAGCTCCAACAAATCACTTGATTTTTCTCCAACATTTGAGAAAGGTTTCTTAGTCATCTTGCCTAATAAACAAGACTCACATGTCTCATATGATCTCATATCAAATGAGTCTAAAAGTCCATCGGTATGGAGTTTAGAAATGCGTTTCTCGTTTATATGGCCTAAACGATAATGCCAAAAGTAGGTTTGATTATCAACATTAGACACTGTCCTTTCGGTATTGATATTATATATGGATTTGTAATTATTCAGATCTAGCTCGTAGAGACCATTTTCTAATAAAACATTTCCATAGAAATTTTTTCCTTTATGGATAGTACAATTATTATCTTCTATAATAAATTTATAACCATCCAAAGTTAATCTCGAAATATAAATAATATTCCTGTTCATAACAGGTACATAACAACAATTGTTCAATTCTAACACAAATCCATTAGGTAAAGTTAAATGATAATCTCCTACGGCTAATGCAGCAACTCTTGCTCCATTTTCCACGCGTAGGTCCATTTCTCTTTTAGCTAATTTTCTTCGACTTTGTAGTGCCTGCACATCTCTACATATGTGAGTACCTCATCCGGTATCTAATACCCAGTTTGACAAAGTAGATAAATTAATTTCAGTACCTGAGGCACTTGCTGACACTGCTTTCTTCTTCTTTACTTCTTCCAAGTAAAGTGGGCAGTTTCTTTTCCAATGGCCATCCTTATGACAATGGAAACAAGTGGTCGGTTCAGATTTCTTGATCTTTGGTTTGGGCAACACCTTGCCCTTACCATTGTTCTTACCTTTGAACTTCTTCTTGAACTTTCCCTTTTGAACCATCAAAACTTCGTTGGCATCTGATGCCTTGAAGTCTCCGGACTTATTGGTAGCCTCAAAATTCTTGAGCATACCATGTAATTCCGGTATTGTTTTATCCATAGAGTGCATGTTGTAGTTAGAAACAAACTGTGCGAAATTTGGAGTCAAGGACTCAAGAATCAAGTCAGTTTCCATCTCATGGCTGACTTTCGCACCTAGTTTCTCAAGATGATCGACATATCCTTTCATCTTCAAAACATACGCACTCACAGATGTACCATGGGCCATTTTGCAGTTGAACAACGCCTTGTGGGTGTTAAACCTCTCAAGTCTGGCTTGCTCTTGGAACATTTCATTGAGCTGTCTGTTCATAACATATGCATGCGAATCAACAAACTGCTTTTGAAGATCCGATGACATAGTGGCCAACATGAGGCAAGTTACTTCAACATCATCATCTATGAACTTTTCATAGTATTCTTGATCCACATGGTCTGCATCTGCTGGTGGTTCTTCAGTTGGGAGAGGCTCATCAAGAACATAACCCTTATGTTCAGCCCTAAGAACAATTCTTAGATTTCTCTCCCAATCCAGAAAGTTTTTACCATTCAACTTCTCCTTCTCAAGGAGAGATCGCAAATTTAAACTATTTGAAGACATTTTTTGAAGGAGAATATCCTCGACCCCGGGCCCGCGCAGCGGAATGAAGGCCCGGTCCGATTCCCCGATTCCCGTGATCACGCCATGACTTCGAGGGTACGATGCGAATAGAAGGATAGATCTATACCAGCGTGAAATTGATCACGCACGAAGGGTTGATCGCCGCCTTCTATCTCCTGTCACGTTGGTGACAATCCGCGCGTCCCATACCACGCGTCTTTCACCGTTCGTTGACCGTCTTCTCACTCCTTGAGTCGATCACAATCCAAGAGCCACAATTGTCGCTCCTCTACTTGTATCCACCGTGAGTCGCAAGACGTCGGTCGCGGATGCACCTGCCTAGACGATGCACCGGCGAACTTGCTCGATCTAATCGATTCTCTATTACTCGAGAAACTCCTTTCTCGATTTCTCTCTCTTCGCACCCTTTCACTCACTAAAGATCAAATCTGAATTTGCTCTTTTTCTTGTGTATATTGGGCAGAATAATCACTTGCTTAGAATGATTTAACTGATATGGATGAGAGAGAAAGTATCCTATTTATACCTAATAGGATCAGGATTAGCCAAAAGGCATGTATATCCAATATACACCCTCTCACACAGAAAACTGCATGAACCTGGTCAGTATTCTGTCATTTCGAAATTGATAAATTTCTCAGACAGAAAAGCACCCAACATGAAAGTTGTCGATAATCTAATTATTTACACAACCCAATTTGGCGTAGCCCAATTGGAGTTCGTATGCAAAAGTTATGACTGTTTTACTAACTGTATGTCATACTGTTGCACCCTTTCGGTATTTCACATAAACGACACTAATACTTCGTTCATATGAAATATATTTCTACATGAAGGTTATAGATAATCTAATTATCTATATAACCCAATTTAAACCATTCAAATCGGATTTTCCCACTGACAGTTATGTCCACGAATGTACGACTACATTCGTTTATCCTTGTGTACACTTTTACGGTTGATCCTGAAACTGTATTTCCTTCATTTTTCTACATGGAATAAAATGTGCAAAATTAATACATTTATAGATGATAACATTTATGTTTTAGTTCATTTAAAATACTCCCATTATTTTTATCAAATCAACAACCCTCACTGTGTTGGTTCGGATATATTCCAACTACATGTACCATAGTGGCTCAAGATCCACATTTCACAAAATCCTAAGCGTGCTTTGGCTCGTCTCAGAATTTTGTTATTTAGGTAGGATCAAATCCAATTGCATCTCCATGCAACTCTTGAGATCATTTATGAGATCGGGGTTTTTGAGTCCAACTCAAAATCCACGTGTGTACATATCTCATCTTATGCCCTAAGTTCAAGTCCGACTTGCTACTTAGTTAAGTACTAACCATAACTGATTATCATCCAATTAATCTACCAACACACCCAGCTTTGGCATGACCTATGTCGGTAATTAATCAATGCATATTCTCCCGCCAACTATATAAGCTCACACACCCAGCTTTGTGTAGGGTTACGCACACGTTTATCAAAGTGTGCAGCGGAATTAGTTTCGCATGCGTAACCTAATTCTACCGGGATCACGCTCCAAAAGCCAACGAAAAAGGAAGAGTTGGAGAAAATTACCTCGTAGAAGTTAGTACGTGTCGACTTCTTCTTCAAATCCGTGAACCTTCTCCAAGAAATGCTCGTGCAATCCCTTTACTCTTGTCCACCTCGATTTCGACCGATCGGAATCGTCGACCTATATATATAGTATAAACCAAATCGTCGACCGATCGAAAAAGGAAGAGTTCCTATTTAGAGTCCTTATTGGAGTCCCAATATGAATCGTCCATTTAATTTTGACGAAGGGATAAGATTCAATCAAAAGATTAGAGTTGACCGATCCTTCTCTCTTACTGCACCCAGGGCCGGCCTAGATATATAGTATAAACCAAATCCTTCTTTAGTGAGATAAAGGCCTAGATATATAATATAATACACTGTTAAGTGATTTGGTTTATAGAATTTAATTTAGCATGCTTAAAACAAGGATTGTTTCCTACTATTCTGCCATAATCTCACTAAAGAACTTTCCATTCTCTGGCTTTCATGCCATTTGAGATTCTTTTTTTATAAATTCTCCATATTTATTACCAATTCAATCTGTCCAACAATATACATATCTTTCTATACACATAATCCATGATTTATTTAAATTTAGTAATCTAATTTTTTCATGATTTCTTTCTTTAAATATCTGCAGTAGTGCCTTTAAGGACACAAATCTGCAAATTTATCATCAACAATAAATTTCCATATATTCAAATAATTATTCCTCTAAGAAAAAGAGTTGATTCCCCTCTTAAAAAAAGAAAAGAAAGAGTTGACAGCTCCATGTTCTTTTGAAAGGAGTAAAGTATATTTCGAATTAATTATTCAAAGCAATACAATTTGACTAATTCATCACCAATTTCTTATCTTTTCTCTGATATTTGAATTTTCTTTTGCCCGGGTTATTTTATTGCCGAAGTATTATTATTATTTGTATGGTTTTTCAATCAACGAGTTCAATGTTTGAGTAATTTATTGCTACATGTCATTCACTGTTTTTCAAAGTGACTTGTAATTGATCTTTTGCATTTGGAGAAACTTTCCTTTTTGAAGAAACAAGATTTTTTGGTACATTTGTTGAATGATGTTATGGTGAGCATGTCAAATAATATGATGCATGTAAGGATGTATTAAAATGAGTTTTTTTATGTGCATTGTTAATCATTTTTTTTTATTATGTTTTTATGTAGTTTATTAAGCGAAAAAAAATTTAAAATTGTTGATTTATATATAGTACCAAAAAAAACCTTTTCAATATTTTGCCGAGAGCCTTTAAAGATGTTGAGCCGCCCCTGACTGCACCCTGCCCAAACTTTAACTCCTCGCTTCCTCCCAATCCCTCTTTAATGGCGGCCAACAAAGGATGGGTTCAAGCTCTAGCTCAAGCGCAGAGTTGAAGAATATCGATAATCTTGTCAAACGCCGGTGATGAATCCTGCACACGACCTGTATCATTCTCGGGATCCCTCATCCGCATATTATTTTCTGTACTATGTGCGATTGGTGAGAAGAAGCAAGGCCAGACAAAAGAAATGGCTGTTGAGGAGAAGCGAGGTACCACGGCACGAGCTAGTTCAAGCCCAATGCCGCTCCTGTCCCACTCTCGCTAGACGGCACGACCCACCTCGATCGCCTGGTACGACGGCAAGTTCTCCTCTGTTCATTCAATCTTGTTGCTTGCAACCCATAATTGATAATACAACCCAAATTTCCTCAAGTAATAGCTCAATTGTGCTATTAATCCTTAAACCCAAATTTTCAAGAAGTGAGGAGATACTGAAATCTTTGGAAGAAAAAGAAGATAGAAGAGATTTATCAAATTTGGAGCTCTAGACCAGAAGGAAAGTAAAAAGAAAAATTGAATGAGCTAAAAGATAAAGAAGAGATTCTGTGGAGACAAAGATCCAAGATTAGATGGTTGAATGAAGGAGATAAGAATACAAATTTTTTTCAGAGATATGCATCAATAAGAAAATCTAAATCCCTAATTGCTACTTTGATTGATCAAAGAGGTGAACACAGTGATCACAAAACCAAGGCTGAATTGCTTTTTGATTTTTTTAAGAAATTAATGGGGAGTAAAGGAGAGAAGATCAATATAAAGGATGAGATTGATTTGGGGAAATTATTTGAAAATGATAAAATTGATTTATCAGATCTTAATGGAGATGTTAAATCGGAGGAAATTGTGGAAGTCATTAAAAATTGGAAAATTAATAAAGCTCCTGGACCAGATGGGTACACTGGGGAGTTCTATAAGGCATTTATACCCCAAATCAAAGATGAATTACTGTTGATCTTCAATAGTGATACAATTCTTGAAGGCCTAGGCAAATTCAATGAATCTTATTTGGCATTAATACCCAAAAAAGATGGAGCTAATGATCCTAAAGAGTTTAGACCCATATCTTTGATAAGTAGTGTGCAAAAAATTTATTCTAAAATCCTGGCGAATAGATTGAAAAAGAAGATAGGAGATCTAATTCAAGGTAATCAAACAGGTTTTATGGAAGGGAGAGAATTAAGTGATAGTTTTATTTATGCAAGGGAAGTACTACACAAAGCACAAGTCTCTAATTCTCCTTTATTGATTTTTAAAGCAGATATTAGAAAAGCTTTTGATTTGGTTTCATGGGATTGCTTGATTGAAATCTTAAAAGCTAGAGGCTTTGGTGATTACTGGATTGAGAGGATAAAAACATGTGCGCTGAAAGGAAGTACTAAGATCTTGCTCAATGGGGTCCCTGGTAAAACTATACACCTAAATAGAGGAGTGAGACAAGGGGACCCTTTATCACCACATCTTTTCATTCTTGTGATAGATACTCTTGCAAGGATCATAGAGAAATTGAGCAATGAAGGAATTCTGGATAAGCCAATAAAGAAAATCTTCATGTCATTGCATTATGCTGATGATTCTCTATTTTTTCTTAAACCAGAAATGGAACAAGTGAAAAGAGTTAAAGGAATTTTAAATCTATTTGGGAGAATTTCTGGCTTAGGAATAAACTATGATAAATCTAATATTGTGTTGGTGGGTCAATCTCAAGAAGATATGAATGAAATCTCCAAAGAGTTAGGTTGTCCTATAGGTGCATTACCCTTCAATTATTTAGGGTTACCTTTGCACTTTAAGAAACCTAACAAAGATTTCTACAAAAACCTAATTGAGAAGTTGAGAAAGAAATTGAGTAATTGGAAGGGTGCTTTACTGACAATTGGAGGAAGATTGACCCTGATAAACTCAGTATTATCAACCATTCCTGTGTTCTATTTGTCAGTGTTTAAGATTCCCAAATGGGTCATAGAAAAAATGGATAAAATTAGAAAAAACTTTCTGTGGAAGGGGCATAAGGAAAAAGGATATCATTTGGTTAAATGGGAAAAAGTGATAAAACCTAAAAATAAGGGGGGACTAGGGATTATTGATCTGGAAAAATTCAATAAGGCTCTTCTCATGAAATGGATTTGGAAGTTCTTCCACATTAAGAAAGAGAATTCTTTAAATTGGGGGTCTCTAGTAAGTAATCTGAATAGAGATAGCTTGGAGATTGAGAGGAAACAGGATTCTTATTTCTGGAAAGACATAAGGAATTTATTGGAGGGGTTTTATGATAATGTCACATTTAAAGTTGGGAATGGAGAGTCCATAAATTTCTGGCATAGTCAGTGGAGCAATGAAGGGGTTTTATCTTCCTCATATGCATGCTTGAAAAGCTATGTTGAGAGAATAGATGGTACATTAGAAGATATACTAAGAGAAGGTTTAGAACATTGGATAAATTTGAGGCATGATTTATCCGTCAAAGCATCTAATCAACTGAAGAATTTGTCAGAATTACTTAAATCAATTAAATTGAACAAAGAGGAAGTGGACAGCTTAAATTGGAAAAAGGATCCAAAAGGAAAATTCACAGTTAAACGCTGCTATTTAGATTTAATTGAGAAAAATATGGAGCCGATTGAGGAAAAATTGGCATTCATATGGAAAATTAAAATACCCCTAAAAATTCAAATCTTTTTGTGGTTATGCATGCAAAAAGCCATACTTACTACAGATAATTTGAAAAAAAGAGGCTGGTACCTGGTAAATCGGTGTACCATGTGTGGGAGAGCTGAAGAATCGGCAGCACATCTCATGCAAGGGAGTTGTAGAGAAGTAGAGGCGATTTGGAGGCAATTACAGGCTTCGAAAATGATTCAAAACCAAATCCTTTCCGATAAGGAGGCGGCGTGGACAATTTGCTTCAAGGATAAAGCTAGAACAGATGAAAGGGAGGAGGCGGCCTTCTTTTCGCACGCCATATGGAGAGAACGCTGTAGAAGAACCTTCGAAGGGGGAGAGAAAAGAGGCCAACAAATCGTTGAAGAAATTCGGGATGAAATAACTCTTCAAAGATGGGCAGAAGAGGAGTGGAAGAATAAGCGAAGAAAGGAGATGAGTGGAAGGTCGGAGATAGCGGCGAGAAAGTGAAGCTCTGGACGATAGAGGAAGAAGGTAGAATGAAAAGAGATAAAAGCGTGAAGAGAGATGATAGAAAAGAATTTGGAAAAGTGGGCTTTTAAGAGAAGTAATGGGCCGAAGATGGGGGAAAGCACTTATCAGTTCACAAGATGATTTGTAAATGTGATTAGTAAGTATATAAGTTTGTATTTTTGTTTTAGATTAGTTTATGTTTTTTGTTGGAAAAAGTTATAAGATGTATAGGAATAGTAGTGGATGAATTACGTGTAATAGAGTCGTAAAAAATATTTTTTTAATATACGCGTAACAGATTGGAAGTGGGACAATAAAGCCCACTCTAATCTTTTTCAAAAAAAAAAAAAAAATCCTTAAAACAAACTAATTCATCATCAATTTACTATTAGTAATGTAATTAATTATTCGCCCTCTTTACAAGCACCTGGTATACGACCCGATTTTATGCTCGATTTTGCCAGGAAAGACGCCCAACCAGGAAACGGCTATTTTTGCTCGATTTTACCAGGAAACGGCTCTATTTTTGCTCGATTTTCCCAGGAAACAACTCAGATTCGACAAAAATGTCAAAATGGGGGCAGAAACCTGATGTGGCTTCGTACAACGTACTTTTGTTTGAAATACCATGCATAAAAAATGAGTGGAATAAGGTTAAGGCATTGCTTCTTGAAGTCGTTTTTTCACATATCAATGCCAATTAATTTGTTTGATAACTAGCACGTAATCATGAAAGGTGAGGTTTTAACTAAAGTTGTTATATGCAGATGGAATGTCTAGCGGAATCCTGCGAACTCATCGGGCCATTCTCGATACAGAACGGGAGCAAAGGCTGCAATTTGCACATCACCAAAAATTCACCTTCGCAAGACTTGATCTTCTCTTCCCTCTTGCAAAATTGTTCATTTTCGAAATTTGCTTGCTTATTTTATTCAGTTCAGGACTTGTATGAATGGCTAGAATTCATTAATGAATTCAGCGACCAGTATTGACGGGTACCAGAACTGGTATAACTGTACCTGCATTAACTGGTACCAGTATGGTTTGAGGCCTGTGAGGGATACAATATGTTTTTTTGAAATGTAATTAGTTGAGAGAAATTGGGTGATAATATGTGTTATGGTGATGGTTAGGGTATAGTTTATTGAATGTAATATATTGCAATATGTAGGTCTTATGATTGTAATGGAGAGTATTTTTTGAGTGGTTAGAGATGGTTAATTGAGGTGTATGTATTGCGATATAGTGTATATAGAATTGTTTATCTTTGTAGTGATGGATAGTCGTGATTTCTGTTACGATATGTATAATCGAATAAGAGAATATTTATTATAGGTATGAATTTGCCGGTTTGACAAAATTGCAAAAAGAATACATCAAATTGCTAACTTCACAATAAATTTTACAACAAACTATCTTATAACTTGTCTCTTACAAACTATTTTTACATCTCAATATCAAATCCTAGAATTATAGCTCGAAATCGATCAAGTAATGAATGTAAAAGAATAATTACACATATACCCCTAAAAAACCTAACAAACATAATAACATAAATAATCTGAAAATCCATGAACCCCAATACAGTCCCAATTAATGGAAGGCCTTCTATCGAAGCTCGTCGAGATGGACAGGTCCTAAACCGTCCAAACGTCTACGACTCCCTCGATGCCCATGTCATCCAGTGCTGCCCTAAGCTCGTCAAAACGTTTACGACTCTTTCGATGTCCAGAAGTTAATGGGCCAATTCCAATAGCTCGATCGATGATCCTCCATTTAGAAAAATTACCATCAACAAATTATAAGAAGATGAATACTTTTTACTAAAAATAATAAAAAGATGAATACTTGCTGATTTAAGTGTAGCTTTTTTGATGGATTTTAGACGGAAATTGTTGTATTACAACCTAAATTGGGGATAAATCGTTGACGTTCTCCTACCAGGAAACGTCCAAAATTAGACGTCGAGTCTCTGGCCATCACCTTGGAAGGATAATTCAGGACCTCGAGCAGGCAACAAAATTTTCAGTAAGGAAGCTCGGACGAAGAACCATAAGATCACCGAGAATAAAACATGAGAAAGATCTCGTTTACATCTAGTAGAGCTATGCACTTGACGCAGCGATAGTAAGATCGCTCCAGCCGACATTGTACACTCATCTTTCCGATTCAAATATGAGGTTTAATGACGATTTTGCAGCTTTCGCTCGAGCTAAGTCACGCATATTGCAATATAATTCATCCAATTGCAATTCCAATTGGGGATCAGCCGTTTGAACCTCCTAACTGAACACATCAAAAATTCAAGGCGTCGAGGATCTATAGCCATCGTCTTGAAGAGTGTCCATCGCACCAGTGCTTAATTGATTGAAACCTTGAAGGTCTCTGGTCGTGCCAAGCATGGCGAGAGGGTCTCAACAAATGAAAGGTGTATGACCGAGAGATCGTATCAGGCATGTATAGAGGATCAAATCTGGCATGGCGAGAAATTCAAAGAAAGGAGAGAGGTCTTTGGCGAGATCTGGAGAAGAATCGTGAGAGGGGTGGAAGCGGTTAAGCTTTGGAGAGAAAGAGAGCAGCGTGTTCTCTTCTTCTATCTATGCGGTCTCAAGGGTTAGGGTTAGGGCAAAGGAGAAAAATCTGGGCAGCGTGTTCTCTTCTTCCATCTGGTCCCTTCATCAAATTTAATCAACGAATAAGATTGGGACTCCAAATAAGAACTCCAAATAGGAACTTCATAGAACAGAATAATATCCTGGTTCAAACAGAATAATATTCTCGTTCGAACAGAATAATATCCCCGTTCGAACAGAATAATCTTTATATCATATGCAATAAATCTCTGCGTGAGACATTCCACCTTCTGTTTGAACAGAATAATATCCTCGTTCAAACAGAATAATATCTTGCATCTCATGCAATAAATCTCTGCGTGAGACAGTGCACCTTCTGTTTGAACAGAATAATATCATCATTCAAACAGAATAATATCCTGCATCTCATGCAATAAATCTCTGCGTGAGACAGTGCACCTTCTGTTTGAACAGAATAATATCCTCATTCAAACAGAATAATATCTTGCATCTCATGCAATAAATCTCTGCGTGAGACAGTGCACCTTCTGTTGCATCATATTAATCAAAAATACATATGTAGTTTTATAATTCTTAGAAACTCTAAACTAGTACATCTAATATACTAAATCGATCTAATAAACGATACACGTGGCTCTGATACCACTGTTAGGTTTTCGGACAACCTTATTGCACAGCGGAACTTACCCGAACCCCTTATAAGGCAGCTTTGAGGGAAGGCAGGAGACCATAGCGAGAGAGAGAGAGAGAGAGAGAGAGAGAGAGAGAGAGAGAGAGAGAGAGAGAGAGAGAGAGAAGGGGGGGCACTACATTAGGGTTAGGGGTGGAAGGCGGCTGGGTTAGGGTTTAGAGCTGGGGTGGAAGAGGGGCTCCAAAGAGAGAGAGAAATTTAGCTGACGGGCCGCAGCTAAGCTTCACCGACGGGCCCTAGTCTTCAGCGATGAGTCGTGGCAGAGTCTTCACCGACGGGCTGGATCTTCAGCGACGGGCAGTATCTGCACCGACGGCCCGACGCTCAAGTTTACATCTTCTCTGACGGGCCGACGGAAATTTAGCCGTTGGAAAAGACCTTCTGCGATGGGTTTGAAGAGTAGCGACGGGCCGTCGGTGAGTGCGTCGGGCCGTCGGAAAAGAGGAATAGCGTCAGCCCGTCGCAGAAAGTACGTTTTATCTGCGTTGGCCCGTCGCTGAAGAGCTGGCCCCGTCGCCGATAAGCCCATCTGTTGTAGTGCCAGGACATTCACGAGTTCCACGCTTCTCGCGACTTGCACTGTTTTCTTCATGTTGACTTTCGCGCTCCTCGGCACTGCCTCGGTCCTCGTCGAGTTTACGCCAAGTCCCGCAAGAAGATTATAGTTCCCTTTATGACTTCGTAAAACGCTTCAAAACCGTGGGACCAATGCACCTACGATTGCTCATCCTTTTTCTATACATGTTAAAAAGACACATTATGAGTAAAATATATATAACATGGAAACATATAAGTTGAAAAAATAAACAAAAAGGGGAGTTCTATCATACACCCATTTTTTTGTACTATACACCCTTTTGTAATTGAACGATTGAGATAGCAAATTGAGGTCAATCTAGTGGCCACAATTAAATCCTTTAATGTGATTTTTTCTTACCATACATCCAAAAAAGGACAAAAATATAAAATCAGTTACTCTCCTTCTTATCATTAGCTATTCATTAATTCTAATTATTGTAAATGTATTGTTACTATAATTAGCTTAGCTGTTAATTTATGTTATTTTTCTGTAAATGCATTGCTAGTCTTAATTGTGTTAATTATTGTTTTAATTATTATTTCCACATTATTTTGTTAATTTGCATTGTTAATATAGGAAGGCTATTTGACATATTTATTCATCCATATTAATAATAAATAAGTCAGATGAACTTTGTATCTCAAAATATGTGTCATAATTTGAATAAACACATTTCCTGATGAAATATTTCATTTAGATTTATTTTATCAAAAACTTTATACATATTAATTAGTATATTGTTAAAAGGACGTAATACATGCTAATAAAGGAGATAAAAGGCAACAAATCAAGCTAAGAAAGGAGCGAAAGATGAGGAAATAATAGGCAACAAATTAATTGGAGAGAATATTCGTACATGTAAATATTTTTGTTCCTAAATTACCCTTTTATCAAAATGGTGTATGATAGAAGCTTTATATAGGAAAAATGTCATGAGAGGATAATCTTTGGGAATATAACAGAGATCTCTCTACTCTCGTTTAGCACGAGTAAGGTTTTCAGATACAGGTTGATAACGCGACTTGCCGCACTTGTCACGTTACTCTTGCTTACATTTTTCAACATGATTTCTAAGACTAAATCGAGGTACAACTTCGATTTGAACAAAAATATACAACTTCTATTTTGAACATTAATTCTAGACTAAGAAGCAACTTTCATAAAAAAAAGACTAAGAACCAACAAAGTTAATTAAAAAAGAAGAAGCAACAAAGTTACCTTTATCGAGAGAGAAAACACAAGATTCTTATCCTCCTCTCCCTCGCTTTGGCCGAGTTCCTCCTTCTCCTTCTATCCGAAAAATCCCTCTTTTGCTTAATTAGTTGTTTTGCGGAATGATAAAAAGTGCTATGAAGTCTCCATATGTATATTGTATCTATTATGTCAAAAAGGGAGGGGGAGGGGGATATTTTGCACCTAAAATAATTTTCCCTCCTAAATTTTGGTTATACATGTCAACAAAAAGTTTTATACAAAAGATATTGTTTACATATTTGTTGAGTCAAAAATATTTACATGTCAAAAAACGTGCAATGGTCTCTGAATCGACAAGATATTGTCTACATGTTAAAAAAAGGTACTGTGAGTCCCAAACCGTAAAAGATAAAAAGAAAATACCACTTAACTTAATATTTACCCTAGAACATACACACAAGCATTTAATGTGGGCCGTGACATTTTTATTAAAGTTAGTGTTTCTAAGGTTCATACACTTAATTGTAACTCAACGCTCATTTTGATTCTTAGTTGATCAAATGTCAATCGACAAGATAGTATAGCAATGATATCATTTGATTAAAATATTGTTTGAGTATAATATTAATTGAATAAATGGTTTGGAATTAATAGAATATTTTTCACTTAATATTTACCCCAGAATAAACTTTCGAACCCCTCAAATATTAATAGAATCAATTGTTTGGAATATTTTTCACTTAATTTGATAGGGTGTTTATAAGTTTAAGAAATTTATTTAGATGTATAAACTGATTTATATTTCTATTATATTTTGAACAGAAATAGCCCGTTGCAAAATGATATTACACCTAGCTGGATAATACTCGCGCTACGTGACGAGCATTTAAATTATGTTTCTGATTGTAATACGAAAAATCTAATCTTTTTTATCAAATATAATAATACTTATACTAGTGTCATTATATTTTCCATCAAAAATTGATATTAATAGTGCAAGTAATTTAATAAATAATATCAAAATTTAATTTATAATAAACGTAAATACAAATTATTTTATATCACATGTTTTTTTAATTTTATAAAATAAAAATACAATTTGATAGGGTGTTTATAAGTTTAAGAAAGTTATTTAGATGTATAAACTGATTTATATTTCTATTATATTTTGAACAGAAATAGCCCGTTGCAAAATGATATTACACCTAGCTGGATAATGCTCGCGTTACGTGGCGAGCATTTAAATTATGTTTTTTTATTGTAATAAGAAAAATCTAACCTTTTTTTCTTATCAAATATAATAATACTTATACTAGTGTCATTATATTTTCCATCAAAAAATGATATTACAACTAGCGGACAGAAATATAGCACGTTTCATTACATCATTACATCAACACATAGTGTTATATATTTCATAATAAGGAATTTCATTACATTAAATACTAATACTACGCCAGGTGATTAACATCATTACACCAACACATTACCATGTACTCTAATGATCAAACCCTCAAAGTCATTTTCCTGACCGTTGATACCACGTGATGAAATACGAGCAACTCCTCCACATGATGAGGAGTACGTGTAGAAACTATCATGTTCTCTATGAACTTCGAGCTTCACCATATAATGGCGGAGTCTCAGTTTAGCCAGGTGTGCTTAACCGGGAAAGTAACCAGATTATGGAAGAAGTAGAAGAGCATCTTACGAACCCTCAAAGAAGGGAACGACGTGTAGATGAATAATATTATCAATTTGGAATAACCTTGCAAATGTAAAATAATATATCAATAAATGTAACATATTACTGTAAAATAATAAAATAAAACTGAAATATTTACTTCATAATATAAATTAAAGATGAATAATAAAGAAATTAATAATGAAAATTACCATCACAAAGGAAACCTCCTTTTACTATCCATATGTTGCTAGAATGATATGAATTATTCACAATCCAAATTTTGAATTTGAAATTTTGAATTATAATCTTAATAAATATTGCCTCGAAATGAACTAAGAAAAAGTTTTACTTCATTAACATCTCCTCAATATTTTCGGAAGCATCCCCAGCTGAACATAACCTTGCTATGGATTGTAGAATGAGAAACTATGATGGTTTGTAGAATGAGCTTACATTGAGGGTGTATTTGTATTGTAAAAAGTATTCTAGGAATGTCTATTTGAGGGGGAATTGTACGAATGGAAAATGATGTATTAATGAAACATAGGTCTGCTACATCACTCTTAGCTGGGACTCCTATTCTGACATATAGGCTAATTCTTTTTGTCAATTCATTTTAAATAGTTGAATCAAGCTCTAGCCACTCCCTCCCTCCCTCCCACATCCCCTGACAAATGAATGTCCTGTGTGTCACACCCCAAATATAAAAATGGAAAAGGGTGCGGCAACCCGCCAGTATACAACTCGTATACCACATGCTCTCATATGAAAACATCACAAAACAAGATACTAAACTGATTCGAAAACAACAACAACAACACACACATATATACATACATTACGGAATTAAAATAATAATACAAAACTATTGCGGAAGCATAAAATATATTAATACGAAATTCAGATAACGTAGGCGTTCTCACTATCGAGGTACCCGCAACTCCCGATATTTGACCTTCGATACCTGTACTAAAAATATGTAAATCGAAAAGATTAGTCACGGAAGTGACTAAGTGAGTGAAACCTCGTTAAAAATAGTCATAACTAAAATAAGTAATTTTCAAATGAGTTCATAAAATAATATCGTATAACTTCAAATCGTATCTTTTTTCCAAATATATCTCAAAATACTTGCCCCGGTTTTTCAAACTCTAAATCGAAATCAAATCAATTATCTTCGTATATAATCATATACGTACTAATACTTTTATCCGGGGTGAGGGCGCAAATAACTCTCGACTGAAGTGCCAATCCGAGCTGATAGCGAATCACACACGGGCTGGAACATAACAAGAGGGGAACACATCCACCCGACGACTGGATATCCATGCGCCACAGCCAAACCCCTCATGGGTCGGGACTTTGCACTACATCAAGTTAGCTACGCAATTCCCTCCAAAGAGCGACACGGGGTCACGCGACACTACACCTAACAAACTAAAACATACCGGATGAGCCATGTAATGTTCTCATATGACCCTCTTTAAAAATCGTAAGCCCGACTTACGTTTTATCCAAATAAAATTTCTACATATATATAGAGTCTCTCGGAGACCCTCTTCAAAATCCTAAATCTTGTTTACTCTTTATCCAAATAAAGTCTTTCTCATAATAAAATATTATAATCATATAATTTACTAAATAACTTTCATAAAACGAAACACGCTTTTTAGCGCAAATCATTTCTGGAAACAAATTCGAAATATACTTTCTATATTGGAATGAAAATCCAAATTCAAAATCATAATTTCACAAATCATTCAAAATCATAAATCGTTGTACCTGTTATTCAAATCGGTTCCAAATATATCACTAATATCAAGTTCGAATCGTTAATTGAAAATCATTATCCAAATTCATTTTATTTATCAAATCCTCTAATTTGAAATCAATTTCTCGAAATATCACTATATCATAAACGAAATAATATACGTTTTCGTAATTCAATACACTTTTTGGAATAAAATTCGTTTTAATCAAAATATATATAAATAATTATAATATACGATTTTAATTAGAGAAGAGTGAGAATTACACTCACAGATTGATCGAACTCGATCGACGCCAAGAAGAAATCAAAAACCTAGCTCCGGAACCGAAAACAAGTACCGAGCATGAACGAAAAACTCGAAACTCAATTGAGAAGTCCCCTTCTATCCAGCACTAAGAGACAACATCTACTTTCTCATGCTTCTAATTTAATGGATTTCGACCACTTTCAGTCTTTCTTATTTCTTTCTTTTGGCAAAATACTTCTGGTGGAAAAAAAAACTAACAAGGATTTATTTTTCTCTCTTATTTGGATGAGATGACTTTCTCTCTGATGACTCACTTCAATGATTCAAGACATATTGATATCCCGTGTATAGCACCGCTAAGGTGAATATACAGGCCAACTAAAATACTCGGCCCAAATACAAAAAGAATTTGAACTTTTCAATATAACCCTCAAGTAAATATAATTGCATATGTATAAATAATTCTTATAATAATGAATAAATATGCCACTTAAAAACCTCAAATTTTCATTTTTTATTATTTGATAAAGAAAAACGACAAATGTCAAAATCATATTTTTGATATTTATTACAATGTGGGTCCCATATGAATTGATTAGAAATTGGTGGTTATGGTTAACATTGATGAAAATATTCATCTAACATAATATATGTTATAATTATTGTATTTAGTTGTAAAGCATAATATTTCAACAAAAACTAATAATATTGTATATCACAAATTACAAGCATGAAACAACATTAGCAACATAGAAACTATTCATCTAGCATAATTACTTTCTCAATATGATATTGTTCTGATGCGCACTCCATTATAACTTGTTGAAATAAATTAAAAAAATTGTACGTCCTAGAATAACTGGCTCTCACAGTTCTTAGTGTTAAGCAAGAGAAGAATTTGTTGTAACCCATGTTTTCATCTTCGCATCCAAGCAAGCAATAAAACAGAGGTTGTATTGCGAAAATAATTCAAATATAAGTTTTATATATATATATGTGTGTGTGTGTGTGTGCGCGTGCGTGTGTGTGTGTGTGTGATGGCTAAGATACTTAATTAAGTATCAATGATTCGGTACTTATAATTTTTTTACCATTGGATTTATTTTGAGATTTGTGTTTTTTAATGATATATATATTCATCATTAATGATTACCAAATCAGTTTATGCTAATCATTAAATGCAAAAATCTCAAATCAAATATAATGGTCCAAAAATCTTAAGTACCAAACTCATGATACTTAATTAAGTATCTTAGTCATCCCCTCTCTCTCTCTCTCTCTCTCTCTCTCTCTCTATATATATATATATATATATATATATATATATATATATATTAATTTAATAAATATTAAATAACTTACACGTTTCACCTCCTTTCTTCAAGCAATTAGAGAGTATTTACCATGGGCTCATTGAATGGGAGAGTCAGAGATTCCGATTTGGCTTCGATAAAACCTGAAAAAACAGGTTTTTGCCTGTGTCATATTCTTTTATCATTTTTTGAATTATTTGAATTTAAATATTTGTGTGTATATTCTACTTTAAAAAATTTAAGTGGATCAATTTTTAAGAGGATTAAATTTTTTTTTTTTCCGAACTTTCAGAACCTACAAGCCGCTGGTGTGTCGTTCAATAGGAGCTGAAAAACAAAGCTCTCGAATGAAACCCTCGACGACATGGAGTTTCACTGCGGAGTTTGCAAAGGCGTTGCTGTTGGCGCCTGCTGGATTCGTCTCCGAATTCACTTCTCCAAGCTACTCGACGATCAGGCAACACAATAGAACCTATTTTTTATTTTTATTTATATTACTTCGCATTAATTACCTAATTAATTATGTATTTTGTTTCCATATATAGCATAATTGTCTTGGAAATAAAGGCATGGGAGGCCGAAAGAAGAACACGACAGAATATCGAAAAAGGAGAAACAAGAATTACAAACCGAGGCAGGTATTACGTGTCCACTTAAAAAAAAGATGTACTATCTTTTATTTTCGATTTTTTATTTGTTTCAATTGTGTACATAATTTCAGTTGAATTTTTATTTTTAATTTCGTAGTTTCAACTTTCGATTTTGTAAGGTTAGTTGTTTGTTACTATCCAGTAATCACTTTCGTTTTTATTGAATTTTTCAGGTGTGCATCTTTTCGGACACCAGGCAATCTGCATGGTTTTCGAGCTAACCTCTGATATAAATCTCGAGAATACAATTCCTGAACTAATCTTTTAAAATTAATTTTAAAAAAAAGCAGGGACTAATCTGTAAAATTGAATTCTTTTTTAATTTTAATTTAAGCCGATTAGTTTGAATCAAGGCACCCTGCGAATTCACTGGTTCGAATACAAATAAGTGCTCGCAACGGGAATTGGGGATTAACAAACCGATTATGTCAAAGAGTCACTGTTTCGGCTTCAGCTTCAAGTACGATGCTCTAATCTTATATTTATTCTTATTTACTGTTTTGTGCTTTCTTTAATTGCAATTAATGATGGATGATTAGCTAATTGGTTCGATATGTATGCATATCATCATCATAATCATCACCATGTGCATGATCATCATAATCATATGCATCATCATCATAATCATATGCATCATCATAATCATATTAATCAATCTTAATAAAATTTGCCTACACCTTCATGATGATAGTATATTCATTCTTATGCAGTTTGTTCATAATAAAGAGCCATGAAATACATATCCGTCAAAAAAACCACCACAAGATTTGTATCACAGCAAAGAACAACTATTCAAACTTAGGTGTGCTGACTGTACTCAAAAGAAACTACTGCAAGAAAAGTTGTTCTGAATAAATTAATGTGTATTCAATTCTTTGTATTTGTTTCATGTAATTACGATGATCATAATTACCATAATTGGCTAATCTGTAAAAAATACCTACACCTCCATGACAACTAGATTCCTTTCATGAAATTGCAATGATTGTGATTAGCATAATTGATTAATCTGTAAAAAAAATACCCATACCTTCATGAAAACTACATTCGTAAAAAGTTCATTTGTAATAAAGCGACGAGATATATATCCATTAAAAAAAAATCACTACAAATTTCGTATCCGAGCTAAGCACGCCTATCCAAACTTATCACGTATACTTTCATGACAACTAGATTCATGCATAACTCATTTGTAATAAGATGACATGAGATACATTATATATACCTGCGGAAAAAAATAGCGACAAGATTTGTATCCGAACTAAGCACGTCCATCCAAAATTACCCGTTTCAACTGTATTCCAAACAAATTACTGCAAGAAAATTCGTTTGTAATAAATTAATTTGTTTCTTTCATGACATCGTTTTCATACTATTCCATTTGTTCGTCTCGAAGCAAACGAAATAAATACCTCACAATTTATATTTGCTATTGGTACGATTATGTTTCATTGGTTGTGTTATTTGTAAAGTGTATTAGTGTACTGGTGACAACATTATGTTCACATCGTTTTATTATCTGCCCAAAAACGAGCAAGGATAATCTTATGTTGTTTAATTGTTTGGACTCCACACAATACAAACAACATCAAAACTTATATCTGTTGTTCATGTTGCCTATTATGAATGAAGAAAGATATTTATACACTGGGATGCGAGAAATATTTTTATTGTTCAAGAAATCCGGATATTGAACAATTCTAATATTTCCGTTTTTCAATGTTAACGGATCCATATATACTCAAGCGATTGTTCACAAAAAGTAACCGCCGAGAATACAATACTATCATTATTTCCACATTATATAAAAAAATGCATGTCTGCCAAAAAAAAAAAAATACACCCCCATAACAATGAATCAGTTCCAAAATATTTCTATCTTCTAATGTAACCAACAATGAAAAAATTGAAAATAAAAAAAAATCTATAATTATTAAATTGTATAATAATTAAAAAGAGCTCAACAACTACGTGCATGCCGATGAAGTATACAAATTCTTTCTTCACTCCATGATGTTTTGTTACATCCATACAAATTTAACAAATCCGACTTTAATCCTATGCATATTTCATCACGAAAAAACCATACATATTTGACAGCTCTAAGTAAATTAAGAAAATAATACAATGAACACGATACCAGGAACAATAAGGATTGTTAAACGCGAAATACGAAACATGGGTACCCCTACTAATGTGAAATAACAAGACTAATTTAAAAACAATATATGAATTACAAGTATGATACGAATTTTAATAATAATACGCTTACGAATCACAACTCACGAATACAAACAATTAAATACGAACAAAGACACAAGAACACGAAAACGAGCATCGTCATCATCATCATCATCATCATCATCATCATCATCTAATCACCACCACCACCATCATCATCATCATCATCATCATCATCATCATCATCATCATTGTCTCGATTTTGCCGATGATGTATGAAAAATAAACAAATTTTACAACAAGAACTGTTTCAGTTGTTCAAGAAATCCGGCTCTTGAACAGTTTAGACAATACGTGTTGTAAAAGTTATAAATATCAAGATTTATTGAGGCAAACATATAATACTTACATATTTTATTCTTGAATGGAAACGTTCGTTTGTTCCGATGTATTTAATTGTGTAATTTTCAAATACCGCAACTAATTAAAACTTTATATTGTTGTAATTATTTTGTTTCTTTATTAGAAATTATTTAATATTATCTGTTTCTTTAATTGCGAAATATTTATAATTTGTGTATTGTATTTATTTGTGTTATATACGATGTATTAATAATTTGTTGATATCGTGTGTGCAATGACCACATATGATATATTCATCTAAATTCGAGAAATCATAGTAAAGTTCAACAGTAAATATAAAATGAAATACCACCAAAAAGAAAACAAAACAATAAAACAAAACAAAAACTAATATATCAAACTCGAGAACAACCGTGCAACTCCCGCGCAATTGCGCGGGGGATGAAGCTAGTATGAAGCAATAGTATATAAGGAGCGGGCCTTCCGGCTCTTGCCCAAATGGCTTTGGACAAGATTCTGTCCAACGCCATATCACAACTTTGTGATTTCTAATCCAAAGATGGATAATTGTTGCAACAAAACATTATCGTAAAACTCTTTGAACTTTATAAAATTACAAAAAATCATTAATGTACAAAATGAATAATATTAATTATTCAAAATTTTGTGTAAAAATTTGATAACTCATGTAATTCTATCTTATGTCATCAAATATGAAAATAAATTGATCCATATTATATTAAAATCTTATGATTTTGCAAGGTTCTGGACGGAATTTTGTCCGAAGCCCCTTTGGGCAAGACTCGGACCCTTTTATATAACCATTCTACATTGAGTATCAGGAAGACACCAAATCAATATGTGTAGGCAACTTTTTCATATTCCGAAGAAGTTATATAGTCTTTTCAAGTGTCTGTTATTGCATCATATTATTTTAATGTTGGTATGTAATTCTAATAATTACAAATACAATTTTTTTCTTACTATATGGAAATATATAAAATACTACAAGTATTACTTCTGACAATTATTTCTGGAACTATCCACTAATTTCCAAATAAACTTTTCGTAATTCACGCAGTCTTTTCCCGTCCTTTTAAAATAATATGTCAACCCCATTATTTTGGACCCATATCTTTATGCAATCTCTTCATATTATTTAGCACTAATAGAATGCGAACATAGGTGTATTTTAAAATAATACTAATATGTGTTGTCATTGTCATCAAATGTTCAATCTTATAAATATGTTAATTAAAGGATAATATATGTGTGAGTTCCAAAACATATTAAGTATTAAAATTATAAGTATTTCATATTGATGTGAAAATAAAGAGAAATTAAAATGAATATGCTTGATGGATTTTTAATCTTAAATTTCTAAAAATAATACTAATACATGTTGTATTTTTTAAAGATAGGTGCAAAAAATTTTAAAGAGGGGACAAGTATAATTTTTCTTTAAGATATTCAGTATTGGAAGATTGATACGTAAATAGTTTATAATTGATTGTAGAATGAGAAACTATTACGGTTTGTCCAATGCAAGTCCTTAACTTGGAAGTCCACACACAACATTCATTATTATTGTTAGATGATCAGAATGTGAATCGACAAGATATTGTGTATCTGAATGTTTTTGTTATTGTGATATTAAAATTTCTTTGGACCAAACATTAAAATATTCAAATATACTATCCTTTATATTGAAGTTAACATTTGTAAGGTTCATGCATTTAATTGGAAATCCACGCTCATATATGTTTTTATTTGACCAGAATGAGAATGGACAAGAGAGCTATGAAATGAAGTGTGATGACTCATGACAAATGGTTTCCAAAAAAATCAATTGAAATATATTTATTTGAAACAAATGGTTTCCCAAAAAATGCAACAGTTCAGAATACCAAAAAACTATGGAAAAAGTGCGCTGTATTTTAGACAGGAAAAGACTTTTCCTTTCGAGTTACAAATATAATGAACTTGTGATATTAAATATACCCTGGACCAAACATAGAAACATCATGTAGACTCTAGACTGTGCCTTTTGATTGAAGCCGTTAGTTGTATGGTTCATGCATTTAATTGCAACTCCACGGCCATTATCAGATGTCAATGATACCGTTTTATAGATTTCTTAAAAATTGGACAAACTTGTTATATCTTTTTGCAAGTTTCCTTTCTCATTATACTCATTTCTCAGCTCTACTCATTTTACTCATTACTCAACTCTACTCATTTTACTCATTTCTCAACTCTACCCACACAATGGACGGAATTAGCCCCTTGCAAGAGAACTTGCACAAACTTGCGTTCTATCGAATATGTGGCACAATTTATGGAGGTTTGTTCCTATTGTTATTTTAAATCTTTGAGATTTCCTGGATGGTAATGAGGAAGAGTCGTACGAAACTACAATTACTAGGTTTGCTAATTTTGTTTCGAATTTCTTGTCTGGTCGTGATACTTCTATCTACACTATTAAGTTTGTGTTCGAATGTCTTTTCTACGATTTTAATGACCCAATTTTATTAGATGTGATTTGTAATTTATACTTGAATTTTTTTTTAATATAGGATTTCGAAAAAATACATGATCATGCATTCGTCGAAGGTCATTTAATTTCTGGCGCTAAAGTGTAGAGAGTTCGTTTGGTCGGTGCATATGGTAACTATCTATTTGTTATCATCTGACTTATAATTGATCAGCTCTCGATGCAAAGAAATGATTTGGACGTTCGAGTTGTAACGACTGAGTATTGATCATTCGATCATGTTGTTGTATGTTTGGCTTAACTATGTTTTTATTAAATATTGATTTAACATTGGTACTTATGGTTCAACATTGATGAAAATTATAATCTAGTACATGTCTTATTTTTGTGTTTGTGAACTCATGATGTTGTTGTATATTTTTTTTATTACGTTTATTTGCTGTTTTCAGGGTTTATATTTTGTTGGCCATTATTACGTTTTATGTGTTTGTCCTTGATTCAATATTGTTTTTTTTTATCAGATGGATTCACAATATTGTTGTAATGGCAACTTATATTATTACTCCAACCTTTATTAAATTGATATAATAAGTAATATTAATTAAATGTATTTAATTGTAAAGCATTATATTTGAGCAAAAATAATAGATGGATTCACAATATTGATTTTTCTTGCTTGTATAAAAAATTGACCTAGCAAACCCCCCCCCCCTCCCATTTAATATTACATTGTTTTAATCTTTATTGTGTAGTAGGTGCAAGAGGAAGCTAGGCCGGATAAGTGCAAGAGGAATCTGGTCCGGACAGGTGCAAGAGGAAGCCTGGTGCTTAGCGGGTTAGCGAATAACAAGCCCAAACCGAGTAGAGAACAGGAGGCATCCAGTGGTGCCTGAACTGGAGAGCCACAAGCTGGACGTTAGGGGTCGCCAATAGTCTTTTAAGTCCAGTCGCCAATACTTGACACAAAAATTCCACCCGCCTTTTCAAACACATTTTTCGTTTCGAGAATTAAATATATTAAAATAGTATTAGCTTAGGAAGATTTATGTAGCCAAAGATACTATTGGCACCAAGACTTGTTAACGACGGGGCACGTTATAGCTAAAAAAATTATTTGTTACAGGAAGGTATTGACGACACAGGGTGTAGCTAACAAGTGGTGTATTAGCTGCAAGGAACATATATTGGCGACAGAGATGTAGCTAATGATCCATTGATAGCTACAGAGTCGTAGACAACACTTTGCCGTTGTATCTATCATAATATTTTCCGGTAGTGAATATAATACTAACACACACAAATTTTGTTTTGAAATTTTTTTTTTGAAAATGCAAAAACTGGCATCTAACACCTTAAAAAAAATAAATTATCTTATTTTCAAAAATATATCAAAATTGATGTGTAACACGAGCAAAATACTCAATTTTCATGTCGTCCTAAAAATATTCCGAAATAGAAGACTAACACACACAAATTTATATTTTTCAAAACTTTCTTAAAAATGCAAAAGTGTAGTCCAACACCTTAAAAAATAAAATCAAATATCATATTTTTATAAAAATATGAAAATTGAAGTGTAGCACGAGGAAAATATTTAATTTTCATATTGTCCTAAAAATACTAAGTAATATAAGACTAACACACACAAATTTCTATTTTTCAAACATTTCTAGAAAATGCAAAAAAGTGAAGTCTAAGACCTTAAAAAATCTATTATCCTATTTTCTGAAAAAATGTCAAAACTCAATTGTAACACGAGCAAAATTCTAATTTTTCATGTGGTAATCAAAGTACTATGTAATAGATGACTAAAACAAACAAATTTCTAGTGTTTCCAAAATTTCTTGAAAATTCAAAAAACTGAAGTCTAACACCATAGAAAAAAAATTATCTTATTTTCAAAATAATGTCAAAATTGAAGGGTTACATGAGCAAAATACTCAATTTTCATATAGTCAAAATAATATTCCGTAATAGAAGACTAACACACACAAACTTTACTTTTTCAAAACTTTCTTAAAAATGCAAAAAGTGTAGTCTAACACCTTAAAAAATAAAATCAAATTTCATATTTTATATAAAATATAAAAATTGAAGTATATCACGAGGAAAATACTTAATTTTCAAGTTGTCCTAAAAATACTCAGTAGTAGAAGACTAACACACACAAATTCCTATTTTTTCAAACATTTCTTAAAGATGCAAAAAGAGTGAAGTCTAACACCTTAAAAAATCTATTATCTTTTTTTCTAAAAATTGTCAAAATTGAAACGTAACACGAGAAAAATACTCAATTTTCCTGTTGTTTTCAAACTATTCCGTAATAGAAGACTAACACACAAATTTCGTATTTTCTAAAATTTCTTAAAAATATAAAAACTGAAGTCGAACAAACCTTCGAATCAAATCAATTGTCCTATTTTCAAAAAATTGTCAAAACACAAGTGTAACGCGAGTAAAATAATCAATTTCCATGTAGTCCTAAAACTACACAGTAATAGAAGACTAACACACGCACATTTCTATTTTTTCAAAAATTTCTTAACAATGTAAAAAGTTAAAACTAACACCTTTACAAAAATCAATCATCCTATTTGTCCAAAAATGTCAAAATTGAAGAGTAACCCGAGAAAAATACTCAATTTTCATGTTGTAATCGAATTACTCTGTAATATAAGACTAACACACACAATTTTGTTTTTTTTTTATTTCTTGAAAATGTAAAAAACTGGCATCTAACACCTTAAAAAATCAATTATCTTATTTTCAAAAAAATATCAAAATTGAAGTGTAACACGAGCAAAATACTCAAGTTTCGTGTTATCCTAAAAATATTCCGTAATAGAAGACTAACCCCCACAATTTTGTATTTTTCTAAACTTTCTTAAAAATACAAAACATGAAGTCTAACACACCTTCGAATAAAATCAATTATCCTATTTTCCAAAAAATGTCAAAATACAAGTGTAACGCAAGCAAAATAATGAATTTCCATGTAGTCCTAAAACTACACAGTAATAGAAGACTAACACATGAACATTTCTATTTTTCAAAAGTATCTTAAAAATGCAAAAAGTTAAGTCTAACACCTTTAAAAAAAATCAATTATCATATTTCTCAAAAAATATCAAAATTGAAGAGTAACAAGAGCAAAATACTCAATTTTCATGTTGTCATCGAATTACTCCATAATATAAGACTAACACACACAAATTTTGTTTTTAAAAAAATTCTTAAAAATACCAAAATTGTAGTCTAACGCCTTGAAAAAATAAGTTATCTTATTTTCTAAAAACTATCAAAATTGATGTGTAACGCGAGCAAAATACTCAATTTTTATGTTGTCCTAAAAAAAATTACATAACAGAAGACTAACACACACAAATTTCTATTTTTCAAAAATTTCTTAAAAATACAAAAAGTCAAGTCTAACACCTTAAAAAATAATATCAAATATCATATTTCATAAAAAATATAAAAATTGAAGTGTAACCCGAGGAAAATACTTTATTTTCATGTTGTCCTAAAAATACTCAGTAACATAAGACTAACACACACAAATTTCTATTTTTTCAGACATTTATTAAAAATGCAAAAAGTGAAGTCTAACACCTTAAAAATT
Source organism: Luzula sylvatica (assembly GCA_946800325.1). Lineage (NCBI taxonomy): Eukaryota > Viridiplantae > Streptophyta > Magnoliopsida > Poales > Juncaceae > Luzula > Luzula sylvatica. The sequence goes on along the minus strand of OX326960.1, from coordinate 53,491,611 downwards.
TGTTGTCCTTTTTTCTGAAGAAGAAAAAGTCAAAATTCAAGTGTAACACGAGCAAAATACTAATTTTTTATTTTGTCATCAAAGTACTATGTAATAGAAGACTAACACAAACAAATTTCTGTTTTTTCCAAAATTTCTTGAAAATGCAAAAACTGAATCTAACACTTTAAAAAAATTATCTTATTTTCTAAATAATGTCAAAATTGAAGGGTAACACGAGCAAAATACTCAATTTTCATGTTGTCCTAAAAATACTCCATAATCGAAGACTAACACATCCAAATTTGTATGATTCAAATTTTTTTTAAAAAATTAAAGAGAAGTCTAACAACTAAAAAAAAATCAAATGTAAAATTTTCTAAAAAATATCAAAATGGAACTGTAACACGTGGAAAATACTCAATTTTCATGTTGTCCTAAAAATACTCCGTAATAGAAGACTTACACACACAAATTTTTTGTTTTTCCAAACATTTTTAGAAATTGTAAAAAGTGAAGTCTAACACCTTAAAAAATATATTATCCTATTTTCTAAAAATTGTCAAAATTGAAGCGTAACACGAAAAAAAATACTCAATTTTCATGTTGTTATCAAACCACTCTGTAATAGAAGACTAACACACAATTTTGTATTTTTCTAAAATTTCATAAAAATACAAAAACTGAAGTCTAACAAACTTTCGAATAAGATCAATTATCCTATTTTTTTTTTAAATGTCAAAATTCAAGTGTAACTCGACCAAAATAATCAATTTCCATGTAGTCCTAAAACTACACAGTAATAGAAGACTAACACCCACACACATTTCTGTTTTTTCAAAAATTTCTTTAAAATGCAAAAAGTTAAGTCTAACACCTTTAAAAAAATCAATTATCCTATTTCTCAACAAATGTCAAAATTGAAGAATAACACGAGCAAAATACTCAATTTCCATGTTGCCATCGAATTACTCCGTAATATAAGACTAACACATATAAATTTCTATTTTTTCAAAACTTTCTTGAAAATGCAAAAACTGGCATCTAACACCTTAAAAAAATCAATTATCCTATTTTCTAAAAATATAACAAAATTTATGTGTAACGCGAGCAAAATACTCAATTTTTCATGTTGTCATAAGCGTGAATACTTCTAGCTTAAGCTTATATGATGGTAAACCTCAAACAAGTTTCTTTTTGGATAACCGGTGAATCATCTCCATGCAAATATGGCCTAGTCTCATATGCCATAAGCGTGAAGTCGATTCCGATGCGGTTAGGCAATGGATTCCCGACGAGAATGATTTGAAATCGAAGTACTACATTCTTTGCAAACCGCCGTATTGTCTACAATTCGATCTTTAAGACACGATGATTGGTCGAATTTTACACAATAACCGGCATCACATAATTGGCTTATGATAATAAGATTATGTTTAAGTCCAATTACTAGGTAGACGTTTTCTAAAGTTCAATTGTTGGTACCTATTGAGCCGATACCGACTATTTTACCTTTTTTATTTCCTCCGAGAGTAAAGTCACCTCCTTTGAATGGTTTTAGCAATTTGAACATTTTCTTGTTCCAAGTCATGTGTCTAGAGCAACCACTATCTAGACACCATTCCGTTGACTTGCTCGATGAACTTAGGCACATCTACAACAAATTCATATTAGATTAAAGTTCTTAAGAAAAGTTAAGGTAATACGAATTCTTGGATGTACGCTCCCCCTCAATGTTTGGCTATGGTATGTACTTGAGGGAGTGTATTACCAATGACTTCTTAAGTCATTTTTGGTCCCACCCCATTAGAGGTGGATGTGCTCGCCTAGTTTCTATCTTTTCGCATCCAAATATATTTTGAATTTGTTTGCGATTTGCGAAGAGAACAACCCGACGAGATGTGCCATAACTTGCAACAATAGTTGCAAAATACGAGAGTCGGTTTGTTGGTGGTTTCCGAACTCTTAACAAAATGAGTCTTGTAGTGGTTCGAGTGATCTTGCTTTTGAGTCGTAGGCTTCATCGACTTGGCAGACAAATTATTCGATTGAAAACGTTTTATTGTGAGTTATTGAAATGTTTGGGAGTCCTTGTTTGATAAGGTGTGACGTTGTGATTTACATATTAAAATCAACACTATTTTCATATTTAATTTCATTCAACTCCATAAATATTTTTAACATAATATTTTTAAAAAAATATATGTATATTATATTTATATAAATTTAATATTTAATTTACTATATATTTTGTCATGAAAAACTAACTTTAAATGAAATAAAAATAACGATATACAAAATTATTCTTGAAAATATTTTGGCAATATAATATTATTTTAGAATCTAATCTTATTGTTCATCCATTGTTAATAAAACTAACTGTTAAAATAGTATTCCCGGTCCAGATAATTTTCCGCCGCTAATTTTAATTTGGGATAATTTCTTGTATGTCCCTCCAAAAACTCAAAATATCAAATTTATCCTTCTAAAATTACAAATATCAAATTTATCCTTTCAAAACTGATTTTATATCTAATATGTCCTCTTCAAACATACAATATATCAAAATTATCCTAAACTGTTAACTTAACGTTAACTTTGTTAAAATTACCGTGATTAATTTTCTAAACCAGAGTTAAAACCAATAATTCTAATTTACAATGACAAAAATACCCCTTTGTCGATTTATCTTTGCCTATGCCATCTTTTTTTTTTTTTTTTTTTTTTTTTTTTTTTTTTGCATAAAAACCCGTAGGTAAATATTTACAAATTTTCACCATTACAAATAATAAACGTAGGACTCAACTAGTGACATACTAAAAACGGATCCTCAATTAAGAGGTCCTTGACAATAGGCACCTAAAACCCTATTCCGAAATGCTTTGACCTAACCGAGCTTTCCGAGCTAGATTATCCGCCTCCTTGTTTAAGTCCCTCGATATGAGATAAAAACTCCAACCCGAATATAATTTTGCCAACGCTCGGCAATCTTGAAATTCGTAATATACCCGCCAATCTATGTCGAGCGAAGCGTTTGCCATGGCATCGATAAGGATCTTATTATCCGAAAAGATTGCGCAAGATGAAATACCAAGAATATGAAGCTTTTGTAAGGCGTATAGGCATGCAAGAACCTCGGCTTGAAACGGCGATTGAGCTTGGGTCGGTTTGCCTTCAAAATAAATGCGAACACCGTGCTTTGCTATTAGAAAACCACTCCCCGCACTAGACGGTGTCCAAGATCCGTCAAAATGGCATGTGAAGTCTTTGTTTCCGCGATAACCAGCATCCCAATTGGCAATCTGGACATCCCGATATGGATTCGACCATTTTGTAATCGAGAGGGCCAAGTTATTTATTTCGCTCGGTTTATATTTTTTATTAGCAAAAACCCATTCACAACGACATTTCCAAATTGTCCAAAGCGTGTTGGCGAAGACACAAAATTGTCCTGCATCAAGGTGCTTGGCGAAATAACGAAGAATATCTTGGAAATCACCATGAAGATTCTCCGTTTTGATCCCAAGAGGAGAGGTAAACCATACAATTTGCGTTAGAGGACAAAGAAAGGTTAAGTGTAAAAGATCCTCGTCACCCCAAGAACATCTCGGACAAAGCGGGGCTAAGTGAGGTAATCGGCGATGTAGATTGGTGTTAGTTGGCAAGGCGTTTTGGCACGCACGCCAAAGGAAAGTCGATACTCGTGGTGTTAAAGCGTTATTTCCCCAAATTGCCACCCACAATTCCTTGGGCCATGGTACCACTATTCCTTGAGTCCTTGCCACTAAATTTAGGTACGCTTGCTTGCATGAGAAATTTCCATTGGGCGCCCCTTTCCAAATCAGTCGGTCCGGGTTCCGGAGCGACGAGTTGGAGAGTATCGAATCGGATAGGATTTGTATTGCTTTGCTTGGACCGAGTTTGTCTAATATCAAGGATATATTCCAAGATATATCATCGGGGTTTATAAAATCCGAAACTCGCAACTTGCGCTCGACTTTATTCTTCGGTCGATCCATTAGCCAGTTGGCGTACCATGGTTCTCCAATTGCGGGACATGTTTGTCCATTGCCGATGAGCCAAAATACCATATCGTGAAAGTGGGATCGTTGATTAAGCAAAGATTGCCAAAACTTGGTGGTATTGTGCCTTCTTTTTGTATGCCAAATGGTATTAGATGGAAAGTATTTGGCTTTAAGGATTTGTATCCATAACCGTCTTTCATCGGTGAGTATTCTCCAAAGATGTTTTTGTAATAAAGCTTGGTTCACCAATCGTAAGTCTCGAACTCCTAACCCGCCCTCAATCTTTGGTCGCGCAATAGTCTCCCATTTACAAAAAGCTAGAAATCGCCCTTCTTTTTTACCCCACCAAAAACGCCTAATAATTTGAGTTAATTTCTTAATGGTAGTTTTCGGCAGTAATTCGGTATACATAGAGTAAATTGGGGTTGCGGCAAGCACCGAGTTGAGAAGTACTAGTCTTCCCGCATGTGATAGAGTATGAATTTTCCAACCCGCAAGTTTCGTTTGAAATTGTGCTACGAGATTTGAGGAATCTATAGATCCATTAGACCGGATGTGAATACCAAGATATCTCTCTTTTGGCGCGGCTTTTGTTGCGCCTAAAATGGATAAAGTCTCCTCTTGGGATGCTTGGGATACGTTGCGGCTAAACCACACCTTGGACTTGGATGGATTTAAGCATTGACCGGATACCAACTCAAAAGATGTAAATGCCTCTTTAATTCGAATAACTTCGCGAGGGTTTGCCGCTGCGAAAACGGTCACATCATCCGCATAGAGCGAATGATTAATTGGGGGGGATGAGTAAGCTATTTTGACTCCATGTATATAATTAGTATGAGTCGCGTAATTCAAAGATCTAGAGAATAAATCCATTCCGAGTATAAATAAGTACGGTGATAAGGGACAACCTTGTCGTAATCCTCGACCGGGTTTGAAAAAACCATCGCCTTTGCCATTAAACAGTATTGAGAATTGAGCACATCTTATACATGAGTCAATGAGGGATATAAGGTGGGGAGGGAAGTTATAATGGTATAATATCGCTCTTAAATATTCCCAACTCATTCGATCAAACGCCTTTGATAAGTCCGCTTTAAGTGCAAATGAGGGAGTCGAAAAATTTGCTTGACTAAAAGAGTGAAGTACCTCTTTGAGAATAATTATATTATCCGAGATTAACCGGGACGGAAGAAAGGCATTTTGTTCGTCTACAATCATTGTCATCAAAAATGGGCGAATTCGATTAACTATTATTTTGGCGATTATCTTGTATACGGTATTTAAGACACTAATTGGTCGATAGTCGGTTACAAATTGGGGGTCTTCAATCTTTGGGATTATTACCATATTCGAGTCTCCTAAACCGATGGGCATAATACCGGTGCGAAAAAAAGCTTGGATAGTTGTGGTTATTGGTGTGAGTAGAGAGGGTAGGAAATATTTAACGAAACGCCCCGTGATACCATCCGGACCCGGACTCTTGTCCGGACCGAGGTCACGGATAGTATCAATTATTTCTTCAATACTTGGTACACTCGCCATAATAGAGTGGTCGGTATTCGGAATTTTTGGTAATGTCGCGAGAAATTCTACCGAATAGACCTCCTCTAATTTCCGTACTGGTTTAGCTTGCGATATCTTCTTATAATGATCAATGAAAGCATGCCGAATTTCTTTATCATCTCCAACCCACGTACCATTGGCAAGCTTTATTGAGTGAATGGTATTATGTCTTCTTCGGTTTGTCGTAATTTGGTGAAAATACCGCGTGTTCCGATCACCCCCTATAACCCAATTCGCGCGAGAGCGTTGATGCCAAAAAATTTCGAGTTGATTTAGAGTTTGCCGATGCTCCTCATAAAGGGATTTTTGCTTCTCATTATTCTCGAGGGATGGAGTGTCTTGTTGTAGGTGTAGCATCGACTCTTCAAGGGATTTAAGCTTGACTTGGGGGTTTGGGATGGATCGAGACCATTTAAGCTTGACTTGGGGGCCTATGCCATCTTAACTTTGCCTATTTTTGCCTATTTTGCCATCTTAACTTTCCTCTTCTCCTTCCTTCTTCGTCAAGATGATATTTTTTACCATGGTGAACTCCGCCCTCCCTTTCATTAGACCAAACTTCTTCCGCACCTCCTATTTCTTCACAATTCTCGTTCCTCCCCAATCGCCTCTCCCACGTTCTCACTTCTTCACTCCTCTCTTTACTTTTTCGATTTGATGTGTGATTGGTGTTTTCGTTTGACTAGGCTGAAGCTTTATTCTTTTTACAAAGAGATATCGTTAGGTATCATATTACATTTTTAGCATTCTTATTAACCCTAATTTTATCTTTGATTTTCTCAAAATTATCTAATTCCCTCTTTACATAGGAAAACCCAGCAACTCTTGTACCAAAGGAATTTGCTCAATTCATCTCCATTCTATCTGGCTTTAAAGTTCAAACAAACCTACTTGTTCTTATTCCTGAATTTGAAGGTAATTAACACTAATTTACTTGATTAAGTCCAATTTGTATGCTTACTGAATACTGATGAATAAAATAGATTGATTAATTATAGATTGAAGAAGGAATTTTGCTCAAATCGTCTCCGTTCAATCTAGCTTTAATAGGTTGGGAACTGGAGAATTCCGGCACAAAACATAAACTCGTAATTCAGTTTCTTCTTGTAAAAAGAGTAGTTTTTGTATTGAAATTATTATCTATTGAGATACAATTGTGAATATATGAATACAATGTTTACATACATTATAGGGGAAGGCTTCCTTATTTCTCTGAAACGTCTTTTGAGAGTCATGGATGCTCAGTTGGTTTACAATATATTTAATTGATTTTTCTTTGATCATACTTGTTCAAAGTAGAGACTCATTTATCTAGATTGTATTGGTTTATATTCGACAATTTGCTACCAAAATAGTGACTCATTATCCATCGGAAAAAGAGAGGGATTCATGAATATAGTAAACGGCCCCTATCATGGTGAGCTCGCTTTTGCTATAATTAGACTTAAACATATTGCCATGGGTCCATGAGTTACATGTAATTTTAATGTTGTAGAATTATTTTGGTGTGTTATCTAGTTTCGGTTTATTACAATTATTTTGTGGTTATGTTTGTTTTGACGTCACATATAAATTTTGGCATTAGATTTTTTTATATGATTTCAGTGGAAGATAGTTGCGATTATATAAAGATATGTAATGGATTATATTTTATTTTACTGTACAAATGTAAAGATTATAAAAAACTTATTGGATTATGCTATATCAAAAATATCAAAATGGTATCATTATTTACAACACCTTTTTCAAACAATCTTTCTAAAATTATTTACAAGACAATAATCATACATTTGTACTCATCTAAGAACAAACGAACAAAAATTGAGTTCCCAAAAATGGAAATCTAATTGGGACTATTTCCAGGATGACGTGTCACCACTATCATCCCCCACCATTCTTAATGACGTGTCACCACTAAAAATTAACACACAAGTACATGACTTAACACCTTAATTTGATGTTAAATCATAACATAATATAAATAACACGCAAATTTTGATGTTAACTCATGTTTTTGTGTTAATTTGTAGGGTGTTAATCCATAGCCAGCACATTAAGAGTTGTGGGGGACGTGCAGCGGGGGAAGAGCAACATTCTCCTTCCAGGATTGAGGACCGAGCTCGTGCAAGTTTACATTGCTAATAAGAAAACCAACTATCTCCTCGATCTAGCCACACAAATTGCATATTTCTCCACCATAATTCATTTATATCTTTCTCATGATAAATCTCTAAAATTTAAAATGTGACAATTGAAGTATTTTGTTGGGATAACAAAATCAGAAACAATTCCACGAGTCCATCCAATATATCTTTCTCATGATAAATCTCTAATTGTTTTTTACCTTCATCTGAGCTTAAAAAGTAAGTGTGATCCTGAGATGATATTAAAAGATGAGTGAGATGAGAACACTTATATAGACTCAAATAACTCTAATTTTGCACAATGAAGTGAACTCGTAATTGACTCTAATCCAGTCATAACTAATTATAATTCACTTAATCAGTATCAAATTAACTTTGAATCCGTACCATATTAACTGTATTTAATCTGATTGATCTTAATATAGTCTCAAATAACCCAAGTTCAATTACCCTTATCGACCACAATATATCTCCAAATAACTCTAATTCAGAATAATGGATCCCTAATTGACCCTATTGTAGTCATAAATGACCATTGTTCACTTTAATTAGTACTCAATTAATCCTAATTAATCAAATAGACAGAAACATCAAAATCAATAAAATTCAACTTTAAAATAGGAGAATTCATCAAATTAAACAAATAAATAGATAACTTATTTGAAATATGATGAATCGTCTTTCTATTTCGAGCTGCATCAAAGGTTCTGGAGAAATTAGACATTGGAGAATGATGGGGAACCAAGGTCTTCGATTGAGTTAGCGAGTGTGCATATGGAGAGTCTGAGAAGTGAGAGATGATGAATCGCTTGTGAGACTCAGAGAGAGAATAAGATATGCAATCGAGATTTGAAGTGATTTGAGATTCGCCAATGGAGCTTGCGTAGAGTTGCTGTGGAAGGTGAAGGGTAAAATAGTCACTTCACAAGATTTTCGTTAAACTTAACAGAAAGAGTTAATTTTATCTAATTTGATATTAATTATGATTGATAGTGATAAATTTGATATTACTCCTTTTCGAGGGACAAATATGATATTTTGAGTTTTTAAAGGGACATACGTGAAATTGTCCTTTCTAATTTTTGCTAGTTTATTAACAGGTAACGAACATTAAAACTAGCTTGTAAAATAATATTTTCTACTAAAATATTTTTAAGACGAATATTTTTTGTACATCGTTGCTCATTTTTTATTCATTAATAAACATACCAAAATAGATTTAATAAAATTAATATGAAAATATATAGGAATATCTTGGTCCGAAAAATAACACCATATAATAATGTAAAGTTTAGTTAATCAAAAAAAAAAATGTAAAGTTTAATTTTTATAGGAAGAAAATGAAATCATGTTGAGACTTTTAGAGACCTATTTTCGAAGAATGCAGAAGCAAATGAGAATGAAATTGAGTTTAGAGGCATATTTGTGAACTCTGCAGAAGTGTGGATTTTGTTTTTTTCAAAAGAGATAGATGGTTATTTAAGAATTTCCCTAATAAATATCCTACGAGAAACAAGATTGAAAAATGATATTGACAAATGAAATGACCAACTGCTATAGTTTATTCTGGACAAAAGTTCAGAATTTAAAAATCAATTGAGGTGTGATGAATAATTAATCATTTCATTAAAAAAATATTTGAAGATTGAACAATTGTAGGAACTTGATAAGAGGTGATAAAGAAGAATAACACGTCTCTCTAGTCTCTAGAAACATTTGAAGATGGATTATAATCTTCGGTCATCGAGTATACGTTGTTCCATGCAAAATTTCAATAGATGGGGTTTCAATATATGAGGTTGTTAAACAACATATTGTTTTATATATACTTAAAAAATCTAGGATGATCATATTGCAAGAACTAACATGACTTAACAAAAAATAAATTTTAAAAAATTATTATTTTGCCCTCACTAATAATGATTAATATTTATTGTTTTTATTTATTAATACTATTACATTCCATAAATTGTGCAAAAAAAATTTATATATAAAAAATCATAATCTTTAAAAATAATTTGGACAAATTTTATTGAATCAACATATTAGAAATAATAATTTGCAAATTTTTAAATTGGATATTCTTGGATCGCAATTTTTTTTTTGAAATACGAAGATCGAATACAACTTTTTTAAATTTTGAAAATTGAAGAGCATATTTTATTTTATTTTATTTTGACTTATAATATTCACTAACAAAAAAGCATATACGAGTAAATTTATTCATTTATGTTTTCGTATTTGTTAGATTTTATTTTGTACATTAGAAATAATAACATATATAGGTTACATACAACACGATAAACAACAATCATCATAAATGATGGTAAAATGGTTATTAGTTTGATTTTTTTTTCTTTAAATTGCTCTTTGTTAAGTCATGTGAGTTCTTGCAATATCGTCACCCAAAATCTATTAGCATTATTATGGTATCCGAATTAAATATTAATGATAAATTATGATCATTTAATTTGTTTAATCGGATAAAATGGGGAAAAACATCACATACCATTAATGTATTTTATATTTCTAATAAATTTGTTTACCATCCTTTATAATTAATCAAATCTAAATTTATAATTTGAAAACTAAATTGTTGGACTACACTAATGTACCATTTAGCATGTGTTTAACGGGATACACATGAATAAATTATTATAAAAATAAATAAAATTAATGATTGTGCAAAAATTTGCAAGATGAAATACTTTGCTTTTAAAAAAAATCGAGGATAAAATAATGAAAAATTGTTTAAATAAATATGACTTATCATGTATAAAAATTAAATTAAATAAATCAAATTAAATAAATCAAATTATTTTTAATAATTTGATTTATCATCTAATAAATGTGGTTAATCACATAATTAACACGGTTTGTCAATTATTATAATTTATATCTAAAATAATTTAATGAATTTATTATATATTGTCAATATATTAATATGTTCAAGAAATATTAAAGGAGACAAATATAATTTTTCTTGTTTTAATACAAGGGACCTTCGAGGGATAATTTTTAGTTTAAGAGATCTATTTTGGATTTATATTATTGGTCGATCAATTTCGTACGTCATAATTTGATGAACGTGATGTATATTGACTTTTATTACAGTAGTTAAAAGATAGATTACCATTGTCCTGGATATAGTTCCTAGATTTGGTGTACAAACACCATGTATGAGTTAGTATGGTCCACTGGACTTTGTCTACACAGGGTTAGGTATAGTGACTGTCAGAGTGGTTTGGTTTACACTATAAATAGTATAATTATACTTGTAATTAAGATGACAATTAATAATACAATTAGTTCATTCTTAAAACAATTAATAATTTTTACAAGTTTAATATATTTGATAATATTTTTAATATAGTATGGATGTGACTTGGAAGATTAATTATAGAGGATCTGGCTTATTAGTCTCATACACCATGCTTCAGACAAGAGATCTTGAGAGGATAAGGGAAGGAGTGAAGAGGCGCTTCAGAGGAGTATTGCAAGCAATGTTACAGAAATCCTTAGACGCTAGTCGGGCGGACGGACACCGTCTGGTGTCTAGAGGCATTAATCGGAGATTAATCGGTTCTAGACGGATTTATAATATTACATAATTTTTGTCATATTTTTTAATTTCTATATATTATAATTTGTGCTATAAATTTTTATACTAAAAATAATGTATATGAATTTTATTTTAGACAACATCCAAACAAATCATAACATGAAATCTACAACATAACATTAACACAAATCCAAATAAACCACAAAATAATGTTACTGACATATCAACACATTCTAACTGGTATCATAATATTTTCCATCCTCCTAGAGCGGGTTGTGGGCCTAAAAAAATGCACAAAGAGAAAGAAATTAAACATTAAAAAAAAGTGGGTTGTAGGCCTAAAAAATTAGAAGTGAAAAAAAAACATAAATTTAAGTGGGTTGGGTGGCCTAGACGGAATTATTCGGTATTTAGACGGGATTAGACAGAATTTAGCCTAAACAGAAACTAATCGGGCAGACTTGGCGTTTGGACAGCGCCTAGCGCCTAGGCGGCCGCCTAGGCCGATTTTTACAACCATGATTGCAAGAGAGAGAGAGAGAGAGAGAGAGAGAGAAAAGGAGTTCATATTCGGTCATGACTTCTTTTAATTTCTTGGAATGTAAATCCCAATTTCATTTTCTGAGTTTTTGTATTAATGTGCATTTATTTTCATGTGTTAACTATATGGGGTAATTAACCCCTATAGAGGCTATATTGATATTTTCTTAATCAAAATATAATAGAAGTGGGACTTGTGAACCCACTCTATTTTCATCAAAAAAAGGATAAATTTAGCATAATTTTATAGCCGGCTTGAATTAGAATTAATGGAGGAAGGCCAACCAACGACACAATATTGTTTAAGAGAAAAAAGAAAAAGAAAAAAGACAGTTTATGAATGGTTTTTTAATTGGACAAGACCCGTTAATTTGAAAATTTTAAGTGTCCACGGTTTGAGAAACCACGATTGTCACATTTTCGAATAAAAACTTTTACCTATTGCTTTTAGATTTTATCCCGCGATTACTCGTTAGTGGAGTTTTTGCCTATTGTTTTTTTCTCCTCTCTTCATTCAAACTTCTTTACTATTTAAAGCAAATAAAAATCCACGACCAAATTAGATACAAATGGCAAATGTTCGATCTTGCTTTTCTCCATCGGCCAAAGAGGCGATTTTAATAATCGTTGAGAGAGTACATCATCGTGCGCAACTCCTGAGGAACCGCGCGGAGACTAGTGACCTATTTGATTCCGGAGAGCATAGTCTTGATGATGTTGAATGGTTGAGAGTCACAACACGTCAGCTCCTATAGGTGGTTGAAGGTAAATCGAGTCGAATGGAGTAATTATCTTCATTCCGAACGAATGAACTTTCTTCGCATGATCAAGTGTTTCCAGAGCGGCGTAAACTGAGGGATGATTAAGTTGATGTTCTTAAAATTATTTTCCATCGGGTTAGAAGAACCCGAAAAATAAGGCTCGCATAGGGATCAGATTGGCCGCAAATACACAAGTCATTTGGAGTTGAATTTGAATCAATGAGCAACAATATGGCGATGTGATATAAATTAGGAGTATGATAGATAATTTTATATCAAAAAATTATAATGAAAATTAATATAGTTTATAAAAAAAAAATTAACTCGTAGAAAACATATCATTTATACTGTTTTTTTGTATTTACATTTTTTAATTATTAGTTCGTTTAGAAAATAAATGAACTACAAAAAAAAATTAGGTCAAATGCTTAAAATTCACTCTAATTTACAATTGGAAACTATTCCTTGTCCTCTCATTTCCTCACCATTAGGGATGTCAATGGGTTGGGTAATACCCGTGCCCGACGGGTATCCGACCCGGGCGGGTCGGGTAATACCCGATTAAGCCTATCCGCGGGTCGGGTATTACCCGATTAAAAAATACCCGGCGCGGGTACGGGTAGGGTATGGGTGAGGTCGTACCCGACCCGTGGGTATACCCGATCCGAACCCGATCCTTAATAATCATAGTTATATTAATATTTTAATATATATTTTATTGTTTTTGTTGTTTTTTAAATGGTTTTAATTTATTTTTTTTACTGTTCTTTATTATACAATTTATTTTTATTTTTTCTATTTGTTTAGTAAATAAAATTAAAATAAATAAATTCCTAGATTCGTGTTTATTTATTTATTTATTTTACGGCTATTTCACGTTTCTACCAAATTTAGTTTCATAAAATTATGTCTACTTAAAAATATTTGTTGTGTATTTTATGATATTATTATGTTATGTGGTAATATTTTAATTTGAAAAAATATATTTTTCGTTAGTATACTTTAATGTTTTTGTATATGTTTAGGTATGGGTAAAAATCACCGTGGGTAATCCGAAAACCCGCGGGTAATAAACGGGGCGGGTAAAATTACCCGTTTAGTTGACGGGTCGGATATGGGTATTACCCGATTAAGATGGGTAAGGGTATGGGTGAGCCTATACCCGACCCGAACCCGACCCATTGACATCCCTACTCACCATATCATTTATATCATGAATTAGTGATTAATAACTCAATTAATTAATAAAAGTATATCTCATTAATTATTAATGGAGATTGATTAAGAATTGTTAATGCATTTGTACATTAATTATATATTAATTAATTATTAATGTGATGTATTTTTGTTAATTAGTTGGGTCATTAATCACTAATCCATGATATAGAAGATGTGGTGGAAAAATAATGGGACACAGTAAATGGCCTCTTTACAATTTATAACCCACAAATAAAATAATGTTTTTTTATATTTTCGTAATGATAAGTTCATTATTTCTTAGTTTATTATAATAAAACAATCCTCACAACTTATAACTTAGGTTCTTATTGCTTAGTTCGTTGTCATATAATTGTCTTTAATGCAAAGAATTCAATATTCATGTATTTATCATGACCACTTCAATATTAGAATATTTGTAGACTTTATCATGACTTTTTGAATTAAGCACTTGTAACGTAACTAATTCCGTGCGAATATTATTTGCAGGCAATTCACCAGTAAAGATCCTGATTTTGTTTTGATGGTTGTTTTTTCTTTTTTTATTTATTAATGAAGAAGATTATTTGTTCATTATTTATTATTATTTAATGTTACTTAGAAATATTATAAAAAAAATAAAGGGCTTGTTCGGCAACATGAAATTAGATTGGAATAATGAAAGATAATAGAAAAATTCATTTTATTCCGTCGAACACGATTGGGAGAAAATGAAATTGAGTGGTTTAACTCTATTCCATGAGAGATGGGGGTGGAAGAGTGGAAGAAGATAGAATAAAAGAATTTTTTTTCTTCTTCTCTCTCCTCCTTCCCAATAAAAAATATTTATTTAATTTTTATTTTCACTCTTCCACAATTTAATCTATCGAACATTCTTGGAATAAAATAGAATTAGTTTTCTTTCACTGCTTCACTCTTTCGTTATTTCATGTGTTGTCGAACGGATACAAATAGTTTAGGTTGGTGAGATGAATAATTAATCATAGAAATCATTGTCAACGATGTCGACCCTCCACTCTTCACGTTGATGCCACCTGAGTGGGCCAACATATCATAATAATAATAATTGTAGAAACATGGTAGCGCTGACAAAGATAGTCTTCTTTCTAGAAACATTTGAAGAGAGGAGATTATTTCTCCTATGTAGATTACTTAAAATTTTAATTTTATGTCTTATCATAATAATAATTGTAGAAACATGATAGCGCTGACAAAGATAGTCTTCTTTCTAGAAACATTTGAAGAGAGGAAATTATTTCTCCAAAGTAGATTATTTAAAAATTAAAATAAAATTTAATGTCTGATCAGTCGCTAATTTACCGTTTCTTATTTTGCACATATCTTTAAACTTTGAATCACATCATCATGATTATTCTGGATTATTGACTATTATATTCTATTATGTGATTTCATCATATACAATAATTTTTTGGGTTGATCTTATTCATTCATTTTTTGCTTGATTATTGACTCAGTATTGACTATTATATTGTGTGGGTTGATCTCATTCATTCAATTTTTGATTTTTTAAAGATCATATTATATTTAGTTATTTATGTGTATTATTTTACAATAATTTTAAAGCATTCTTCTTAAGTCATGTCATCGTTGATATTTTAAATTCATATCGTATGATTAAAATCAGACGGTTGATAGTAAATATTTTGTCCACATGATAAAGAATTTGAAAAGTTATGTTCAATTTTCTTTTGACACACAAGTTATACAATTTTGTTATTTAATAAATATTTTTGTTAACATTTAATATTTACATATGACCTATTCGTTTCTCAACCAATTAATAAATAATATTTTTTTAATATGAAACATTACAATATTTTTGCTATACGTTATGTTAGTAGTATTTTGAGAATTTTAGTTTCAAAAACCGGTCAAGTATATTCACTTGAATTTTATTTTTATTTTGACATCCATATTGATATAGTGCATACATTTTTCTTATTAGAGTTTATAAAGATATTATGTAAGAAAATACAATGCAAAATAAAACATATAAATATTTAAATAATTTCATTTAAATAGTTATTATTTTTATACAAATTATAACAGTTATAATCCTACATTACTAAGTATGTTTTATATTTGTATTTTTGTTTCACCCGACTTTAATATTGAAAATTTCACAATTTAACATAAATGCAAATAAATATTATACCTATTAAAATATAAATAACTTCATAAACATATAACATGTTTCTCATACTATTATTAGCTTTTAAGATGTAAATTAAAAAGATCATATGATGTCAAATAATTTTTTAATTATTTGTGAGCAACAATAATATAATTTTTGTGATTGTTTTTGTAAAGTTGTATTGTGTTCGTAAAGTTGCATTTTTTAATTTTTTAATTATTTTCTTTTATAATTTTTGTGCGTGTATGTGTGTGGGTGGGTGTGCGTGGGCGTGTGTGCGTGGGTGGGTGCGCATGCACGCGCGTGCATGCGTGTGCGTTCATGTGAAGGAAATACAGTTTCAGGATCAACCGTAAAAGTGTACACAAGGATAAACGAATGGAAACGTACATTCGTGGTCATATCTTTCAGTAGGAAAATCCAATTTGAATGGTTCAAATTGGGTTAGATAGATAATAAGATTATCTACAACCTTCACATAGAAATATATTTCATATGAACGAAGTATTAGTGTCGTTTATATGAAATACCGAAAAGGTGCAACAGTTTAACATACAGTTAGTAAAACAGTCATAACTTTTGCATACGACCTCCAATTGGGCCGGTCCAAATTGGGTCGTGTAGATAATACGATTATCTACAACTTTCGTGTTGGTTGATTTTCTGTCAGAGGAATTTACCAATTTCGTATGGACAGAATACTGGACAGATACATGCAACTTTCTGTGTGAAAGAGTGTATATTGGATATACATGTCTTTTGGCCCATCCTAATCCTATGTGATATAAATAGGATAATTCTCTCTCATCTCAATGGTTCATTCAGTTAATTAAATCAGGATATTCCAGAGAATTGTAAGACAACTTTCTAGAGAGAGAAAGGGTGTTTTCCGGTATAGAGAATCAAACAATCAAGCAAGTTCGCCGGTGCATCGTCTAGGCAGTTGCACCCGTGACCGACGTCTTACGAGTCAAGGTGGATACACGTAGAGGAGTCACGATTGGGGCTCTTTAAGTTGTGATCGATTCGGACGAGTAATTTCTATCGGAGACGAAATCGAGCGAATCGGCAACGTCAACGGAACGGTGAAAGACACGTGGTGTGGGACGCGCGGATTGTCACCAACGTGACACGAAAAGAAGAATAGCAATCAACCCTTCGTGTGCAATCAATTTTGCACCGGTATGAATCTAATCTTCTTATTTGCATCGTACCTTTCGAAGTCATGGCGTGATCTCGGGAATCGGGGAACCGGACCGGGCCTACATATCCGCTGCGCGGGCCCGGGGACGGGTGAATTCCCATCATCATGTGCGTGTGTGTGTGCGTGTGCGTGTTCGTGTGCGCGCGTGCGCACGGTCCGCGAATCGTGATCATTATTAATATTTTTTTTATATATAATGTCAATAAAATCGAACTTATAATCTCTCAAGTATATTATTTTTTTTGTATTAAACACTCAACTAACAGGGATTGACAAAAAAAAAAGACGGAACATGGACGATTCATTTATGTGTTACGAACACATCTTAGGAGGAGTACCTATGGCGGATAATATTCGTATTTAACGGAAACCTCGTCTGAACGGGGCGAGGAATACATCAATAAATAAATCCACTAGAATTCTTGAAGGTGAGGCAAGATATTTTATGCATGATAAGATACGGATAGTTATATCGTGCTACTCAAATTTCTCTCAACATTCTCTATATCACCAATTAACAATTAATTAACATGATTATTAACAAAAAGACACTTCATTAACGATTAATTGATATTGATTAAAAATTGTTAATTCATATTTACTTTAATTATATATCAATTAATCGTTAATAAAATATATTTTTGTTAATTAGCATGTTAATTAATTGTTAATTTGTGATATAAAGTATGGTTGGAAAATTTGAGGGACACCATATATAATCTCATAAGATAACGAGGAAAGTAAACTCATCTCGTGGGGATTCTCGAATTCTACTTGTAAAATATTAAAAAAACTAGGAGATTACCCACGCTTCGCGGCGGTTTTGTTTCATTTGTTTTACCATACATGTAATATATACACATAATATATAGTTATGATTTTTCGGGATCAAATATAAAACTTTATGAAAATAAATATCATATTGATTAAGGAAGTTTGATGATGACAAAATTATCGTACTATTTTTGAATATGACATATAGCGAAATATTTATTTAGTACTATAATGCAACACATACAAAAAAAATAACACTATAAAATAATAAAACAACATGTGTGGACATAAAAAAAAACAAACCATACGATATTTTAAATTTTCATATCTAAAATTAAGAATAATAACGTTGTAAAAGTTTAAAAAAATTATTTCTGTCTGATAAATTTTAAGTTTCATGTTTATTATTGAAAAATATTATATAAGTTAAAGAAATTATTTGTGTTTAGTAAATAAATATCTTTCATTTTTTTTTTAAAGATTAACATGAAACTGTTTTAAGTACAATTACAAATATAACATAATTGTTTTAAAAATAATAATAATAATTAGGATGTGCATATTTTTTTCTATTATATTTTTAAAAATAATAATAATAAGGATTACAAGTCATTAATATAATTATATTTATTTTTATATATTTTTTACATAATTGTTTTCATAATTTTAAGTTAGAGAAAAATATTGAATATATGATAATAACATACTTAGTAGTATGTGCAATTTTTTTTCAATTATAGTTTTAATAATAATAATAATTAGTCTTACAAGTCATTAATGTAATTATATTTTTTTTTATATTTTTTTTTACACAATTGTTTTCATAATTTTAAGTTAGAAAAATATTAAATATATGATAATATGAATCTCAAAATAAAGATAAAATTACAGCGAATATATTTCTTAATTTTTTTAAAAATTATATTATGAAAATACTAACAATATTTGATGTATGTTTTATTATATTATATATTGATTTATTAATTTATTAATGTTATATATTTAAACTCTTCATATTCTATTTGTATTCACAATTGATCATGTATCATATTGTGAAAAAATTCCAAATCAAATACAATTGGTACAACATGAACCTAACAAATAATATTTTGACACGTCATTAGTGTAAGATGACGTGGCCTTCTAAAATTGCTTAAAACTATGTGTGAAATAAGGGATACATAAATATCTACAAATAAAACATAACCACACAAAATCAAAGGTTAATCTATGGTTCATATGTTGCCACATATCATAATCTAATGGTTGAAATAATTGAGATGATGTGGCATGAATTGTGATGAGTTGGCATGAGAAGATTGCATAAATATGGGTCGATATTTAAACTCTTCATATTCTATTTGTATTCACAATTGATCATGTATCATATTGTGAAAAAATTCCAAATCAAATACAATTGGAACAACATGAACCTAACAAATAATATTTTGACACGTCATTAGTGTAAGATGACGTGGCCTTCTAAAATTGCATAAAACTATGTGTGAAATAAAGGACACATAAATATCTACAAATAAAACATAACCACACAAAATCAAAGGTTAATCTATGGTTCATATGTTGCCACATATCATAATCTAATGGTTGAAATAATTGTGATGATGTGGCATGAATTGTGATGAGGTGGCATGAGGAGATTGCATAAATATTGGTCCAAAATAAAGGGGTTGGTAATTCAGAGGTGTAGTACTCACTATTCACATGGATGATATATGTTTGTTTTTCATTTCTTTTACCTATTTGTATTTTAGCTGGTTTGGATACCTCGTGGGTAAGGTTTTATCCATAAGTTGGTGTACGTGAATGACAAATATCAGTGACGTTGTTGTAAGAGTTAACTTGGATTAGTTAAGAATAATTTAAATTTTTTTTATCAAATGACAATTATATCCCTATTGATGATGATTTATATTAATTACAATTATCAATTAATGTAATTAGCTTACATAAATATATATTGGAATTGAAAAATATAAAAATAACATATAATAATAATAATAATACATTTTTTACATATTCGAAGATTAAATATAATTTTCTAAATGAAGATTTAAAATCATGAACTTCATTAAGATAAAAAAAACGGAATGTATGAATAATTTGACTTATTTATATTTCAATATTTATTATATTTTATTCTTCATAATATTAAAAAAAAGATATTATTCATGATTGAGAGAAGATAATAATAATAACATATGAGTGTAATAAGTAACAAGCAAAATAAGCAGAGATATAAAAGTCATTTGTGACCAAAAAAAATAAATTGCTCTTTATTTAGTCGGGTCAGTTCTTCCAATAGCATCATCCATATCCATAATAAATTCGGTTCGGTTTAGATATATCTCGTATAAATTAGATCTGACAGCACAACATGGTAGTAACTCATTACATAAATGGTACCAATATAGTGCCAATGACAATCCAAGACATAACCTCCCAAAATACACCTCCCTGATATCCTCCGAAACGGGAGGAGTCGAAGATAACACAATACGTAATTGAATTCGTCATTCCTCGTCTTAACGATATTTTTTTAACGTCCATTGCATTCTTCTAGATTTTCTTCTTTGTCTGCCTTCCTTGACTGGGCCAGTCATCCCACCAGACTCGACTCAAAACCAAACCCTTCAATTATATGAATTATGACATGATATTAACGTAATTTATCTAGACAATTTTAGAAAACCACCTAATAAATAAGAAAATATAAGCAAGATAGATTCCATTCTCAAGTTGAAGTCTCGATCATAGTTCATACATTTACACGCCAATTTAATTTCCACCATTTATTCAGACTTTGACTTGCGTGCATGAGGAACTTTAGCTACACGCTCAATGCTCCTCTTCTCTCAGATCTCATATAATTACCCAATATCTTCTCTCTCAATCCTCCCTTATTATCTTCTCTTTTCTATCAGGTCTCTAGCTCATTAATAAATATAAAACTAAAATAGGACCCGATGTGGCGAATCGAGAGCCATCGTGTAGCGAGGCTACTTTTGATTTTTCTCGCAAGTGTCGTCGCGCCGACAACACGAGCACAACCAACACCGCCTTCAGATTTGAATAATAATTATTTGAATTCGGCAACTTTCAATCCTTCGGTCGCGATACTAATCATAGTTTTGATCAGCGCGTTCTTTTTCCTCGGTTTCTTCTCGGTGTACATGCGGAGTTGTGCCAACAACAACAGCGGAAATGGAGCCTCCGTTCGAGGAGCGTTTGCTAACGCTTTGGCAAGGTCGAGAAGGCAAAGGGGACTCGAACCGGCTGTACTAGAGACTTTTCCGACGATGATTTATTCGGAGGTGAAGGAGCATAAGATTGGTAAGGGGTCTTTAGAGTGTGCGGTTTGTCTGAGCGAGTTTGAAGACGATGAGAATATTCGTCTTCTCACAAAGTGCGACCATGTTTTTCATACTGATTGTATCGATGCCTGGCTTGCTGCACATGTCACGTGTCCGGTTTGTCGGTGCAATCTCACTCCTGATACAGTTCAACCGTCTAACGAAACTGAAGTACCAGAAAACGTTGGTTCTAGTGGTACAGCAAATCAGGAAGCGGTCATTGATGTCGAAGAGAGCGAAGAGGAGCAACGCATAAGAGAGGAGGCAGTAGAACTTGAAAGAATCGGGAGTCAAAGACGTGCAATTCGTGCAAAATCAGTAAGGAGACCGCCAATGAAATTTCCTCGATCACACTCAACGGGACATTCTCTTACACCGCCACCAAATGTCCGGGCAACGGAGAGTGTAGATAAATACACTCTCAAACTGCCCGAACATATCCAGAAAGAAATCATAGAATCATCAACACAATTCAAACGATCGAGAAGTCTCCAATCTCCGTTTCCAATGCGAGGCGAGGCGAGTTCAAGAAGGGGATTTCGTTTCGGAGGCGGTGATGGAAGTAATAGAGGAGGGAAGAGTATACGACTTGGCCGGTCTGATCGATGGCCGTCTTTTATTGTTAGAAATTTCTCTGCTAGGGTTCCGTTGGGATTGGCCAAGAAGCCCGATGCTGAAGGATCGAGTAAAGGGAAGGGGGATGGTGTGAAAAGTTCGAGAGTGGAGTCTGCCGGTGAAGGATAAGGTGGCGGTGATCGTCCGATGATGTGGACTGGGGTTGGTGTTTTTTTGACGGGTTTAGGAGAGTGACATGGGGAAAATTGATTTGGATTTGAAGAAATATTGGATAATCCGTCAATTTGGTGTGTTCAGAGGATAGAATACTGTTGTACATATATAGACTGCCAAGTGTTCTGTAAAGAAAAGGATTTTTGGATTGGTTTGTGTTACTAAATTATTTATTATAGAGGGTTTAATCATACCTCGTGTATTTTTGTTTTGTATTCTCTTTTATTAAAAAATATGTATACAGTTAGTTTAAATTAAAAGAGTTTTAATTTCTGTAAATAATTTATTGTATACATAAAAAACAATTTATTTTCTAGCTAGTTATTGTTTACTTCACCAATGGCCAAGTTGTGAAGTTTAGCGGTTCAAACTTCAAACCTCTGGTTCTTGCCAAATACGTGAGAATCCAAATTCCGTGAGAATCCAAATTCCTGATTCATAAATTTCGTGATGTTAGAACTTCCGGTTATTATACATAGTTCTAATTTGTAACATAGCATGAAAAAGAGACGTGTTTTTCTTTTCTTTTTTTAATTTTTTGTTTGTAATTTCTTATATACCTTTCCTAAGAATCAAAATATCATATATGTCCCTCTAAAACAACAAATATCAAATTTATCCTCACAAAATTTTATTTCTATCATATTTGGCAGAATTTCATGTGTACCCCTACAAAGCACAAACAATCATAATTTCATGTATACCCTTTAGAAACCTGAAATTTCTTAAATACCCCTACTCAAACTTTCAAATATCATGGATAACCTTAAATTAAATTTTTAGTTAATTTATGTTAAAAAAAAAATTTGTTTTACCCTTATATCAATATAATAATATAGAATTGACAATATTTTAATTTTTATGATTTTTAGTATTATTTTAGAGCAAAAATTATTCATTATCATAAAAAAATAGATAATTACATATTACCAACGAGAAAGACGTTGATCATTTTTAAATGATATAATAGGGATATATGTGAAATTTTAAGAATTTTATAGGGGTAACCATGATATTTGTAAGGTTTTGAAGGAGTATCCATGCTATTTGAAGGAATTTGCAAGGATATTCGTGAAAATTTACATTATCGAAAGGTATATGTGAAAAAAAAAAATTATTATTAATAGATATATGTGAAATTATGATTTTTTATAAAGGTACACGTGAAATTGCGCCATCATATTTATTATTTCTTATATATAAATCAAACAAATTTCTTGCAATTCTAAGCCTCCACGTCATCAAGAGCTTTTGTAAAAAAAAAAATTCAAATTCAAATTTTGATCCTTTTTATTTATATTTTGGTCCTTTTGTAATTACATTTCGGTCATTTTTTACATTTTGATCCTTTTTTCTTATTTTACATTTGGTTTTTTTCCTATTTTACATACATATTAAAATTTATTTACATTTTGGTCCTTTTTATTTACATTTCGATCCTTTTTTACATTTTGATATTTTTTCTTATTTTACATTTTGGTCCTTTTTTACATTTGGTCTTTTTTTCCTATTTTACATACATATTAAATTTGCGAATATGTCATGATTATATTAATCGATTTTAGAAGCACCTGAACAAATGCTATTTATGCAAATTATATTAGAAAATAATATCCGTGATAGACTAATTTCATGAACCTTATGCATCTATTGACATCATGATATTTGCAAATATATCATGATTAGATTAATTTAGTTCAAACGCATGCGCATTAATTTGCACACGCGTTAATTTCATTTAAATAGTTATATAAAAAACGTCTCGCGCAATTGCGCGGGGATAAAGCTAGTTATACCTAATTTTCATTATTAAATACGATGTTACGTATCATTTTTATTGTCTTTTGAATTAATAAAATGAGCGATGCACGTACCCCTTATCCTCTCTCTTCCCCCCTCCCTCCCCAACCCCCACTTTTGACGTATCACCATAACAATTAACACCTTCAAATTTAACATCTTAATTCATGATTTAACATATTAATTTACGTTTAATTGTATTATCTTATAATTGAACATATAACTAAACTGTTAAATCATGAATTAAAATAAATTTTAGGATATTTTTAAATTAGTTATAGGATATTTCCAGAATAAATTTAGAATAACTCTTTTGCTCCCTCTTGCTCATCAGTCTGACGTATCACCAGTCTGTCGGATCTATTGCAGCACAGGTTCGTCGGATCTATTGCTCCCTCTTGCTCATCTCCAGGAAACGAGCAACTCTTTTACTCGTTTGATTCCCTTCCGCTTCCGCCACGGCCCACGACGACTCCTTCAAGATCCTCAAGGTTTCGGTTTCTCTCTCTCTCTCTCTCTCTCTCTCATGGATCTATTGCTCCCTCTTGCTCATCTCCAGGAAACGAGCAACTCTTTTACTCGTTTGATTCCCTTCCGCTTCCGCCACGGCCCACGACGACTCCTTCAAGATCCTCAAGGTTTCGGTTTCTCTCTCTCTCTCTCTCTCTCTCTCTCTCTCTCTCATGGATCTTAGGTGGTTAAGTTTCTATTGAGCACTGATCATTAGATAAACCCTTAATTAGAGAAAAATCATCACAATTTATATCAATCCGCACCAGTACTGTACCCCTCAAACTTCTTCTTTTTCAAATTTTAATTCTACAATTTGAATTTTATAATTTACACCTCCCAGCCAAAATAGTAATCTTTGTACTTTCAAATAAAAAGAGTTGGTGGCAGAAATGCATTATGGAAAAGGAAAATGTTGGACATCCCCCCACCTCTACCCCCACATCCTTGATGATGTGGATATGTTTTAACACCTTAAAAATCAACACTTCAATTCATGGTTTAACATATTAATTGTATGTTCAATCATAAATTAAGATAATTAAACCATAAATTAAGATGTTAAATCATGTTTTGTGTGTTAATTTTGAAGATGTTAAACCATATCCACGTCATCAAGGATATGGGGGGAGAGTACTAGGGGATGTACATCAGTACTCGAAAAGGAAAATGGAAATATCCTTGCTACAAGATGCAAAGACAGCCCCCAATCGGAAGCACCATTTTTCACGGATCTCAACACAACCCAGTTTTACCGCTTTATTCAAGCCGAGAAACCCGACATCGTTATTTTTACAGGTTAGTCCACCAGAAACCATCAAATTATCATTTTACCCCTTTGTACTCAAGTTCTAATTATATTAATTACGCGGTAATATATTCGGAGCAAGTTCAACAGATGCAGCCGAATCATTAAAGATTTTCAGCTCACTTAGCTTCGAAATACTTCTCGAAACCTCCACGTTATTTTTCACTTTAGTCCCTACATTTTTTAATTTTTCAAATTAATCATATTTTTTATTTTATTTTTGATGAAACAGAAAATATCTCATGATGTTCCGCGCTTACAGTTTTTCATATAACGATACCAGAGGTACAAGACTTATGGTACCACAAATATGTCGGGGATTTACAAGAAGCAGTGACATGTTCGAAAAGTGCATATTCCATAGCAAGTTACCTACGCAACTTTCCACGAAACAACCTTCAGAGCATGCATTTCATTACGTACCAAAGTCCTAAATTCTGAAACATCGAAGGGCCAATTTGCAAAAACATCCGATTCCATTTGTTGCAGCAAGAGATTCGTCTCTTAGGGTTTCGATTGATTTTAGTTATCACTCTATATTGATGTCAAAAGATTGTACTTTATTTGCGAGTTATACTTGCATGTTGTGTGAGATCTTTTTTATCCTTCTATGGAAAAAGTGTCTTATTAGTTTCTTGTAAATAATTTTTCTGTTATATCAAATGTCATGAGATGGTAGTATGGTACCAAATCAAATATATTTACATCGTGGTGCATTTAACATAATGATAACAACACTTGCCAAACTTCAAAAATAATACGTAAATCATCTGACAAAATCTTACAACACTAGCAAAACATCAAAAATCATGCTTAAATCATCTCAAAACAACAACAAAATATGACAAATTTTTTGACAATCTGGAAAAAAAACCCGCAAAAAATACAACACTATCCAAACATCCAAAATATGATAAACCCTAAAATCTCGATGGATAATGGTAACTCGCTTGAGTTCCTTACATGAATGGCTCCATGTAAATCAGAAAATTCTCCTGTATTCCAACCACTTGGTTATATGCTCGCCTAACCCATTATATGTGACATTCGAAAGTCACATTCTTTAAAACCCCGTCACGGTCTCGCAAGTTTTTTTACCACATCAAATTTGTTGTTTTTAGCATATTGCGCAAAATAAAGAAATGCATCCTCGTTAGTTCCGAACAACATTCCCACTTTTGGTTCCCCTAATTTCACAAATGCAGGCGGAGAAAGAAGAGGCACATACTCGACTGGCAAGAGAGAAAAACATAATTCGTCTAGGATTTTGGCCAGGAAAGAATGTTGTTCAGAGGGCCAATTTTCCATTTCCCCCCTGTCGCCAAAAGAGAAAATAACCTCGCCAAAAGAGGAAGACAAGAAAAATGATGCTCGCCTTTTGGATTAACGGGTGTGCTTTGTTTTAACGGATTTGTTTTGGTTTAATGGGTAGCTTGTATATTAATGGTTTAGTGGGCAGCATACATATGTTTATTGGGTTAATGGGTCCGTGTGATGAAGAGGGTTCAATGTTACAGAAATAACATATCGCTTACAGATCGGTCAGTCACCGATAAGAGATATGACCGACATAACGGATTCATAGCGGAAAATATCAGTAGTATAGCGGAGTTGTACTTTTTAATATTAATATATTTAATTGATTATTATAACATTAATTTATATTGAGTTTCTTAAACTAATTTAAATTTTACATAATTAATATTCAAAATTCAACAATACACATAAATTTCAAGTTAAACTAAAGATACATTTAAAATTATAACATAAAATTTACAAATAATACAATAAACTAAACTACAAAATCGTGTTCATTAACCATCGGTGTAGATGCGGGTGTCTCCAATGAAAATCTAACCTCGTCCGGGTCAAAATCGATTTCATTTTTGACCAAAAATATTAGATAAAGAAAAAAAAGATGGAAATAGTTGGGCAAAAAATATTAATGAAAATATTGTTAAAATATGGGCCAATCCAAAATAATATTCAAAATAAATTATGTTTTAAATCCAAATCGGTTCAAATCGGTCCAAATATCTGCCCATATCGGCCTATATCGGTCCGTGTATCGGTCGACCGATTTACTCAACCGATACGTGACATATCGTAACGGATAGACACTGATTAGAGATATGAAACCGACATACTGGTCCACATCAGTGATATTTAGAACACTGAGAGGGATATACTAATGGATAGAATAGCTACTAACGGGTCTTTTTTTTCCTGTGCCAACATGTCTGCCAGCATGGCATGCCATGTCATATTCGGGATAAAATCAAGGTGCAGTTTCTAGGTGTCTAGTATTATTGTAGGTGAAATTGCTCGAAAGTTCATATGGCATGAGTCAAATAACTAAGGAAAGGAATTCAAATCACGTGATTGCTCATTAAATTGGCATGATATAGGAGATATAAAGAGATAATAAGGCTTAATATAATTCAGTACTTTAACAAACTTCAGTAATAACACAAAATCATAAAGTGAGAAACATAAAACAGATTTTTGTGTTGAATTATAGTGATTGGCATTGCAATTGCAATTGAGATATTCGATGAAAACAAAATGGTAAATTAATCTTTGTACGGTGTAACTAATAGTATTAACTTTCAAAACTTCTAAGAGGCCTATGCTAATATTTTTTTTATAAAGCATTTCTTATACATGTCTATTATTTGTAATATCAACCAAAATAATTCATGTGTATATATGAATATTAACAGTGCAAGAGAATCTTACTCACTGGACATCCAAGGCATGCCACTACAACAAAACAATGATTTTGTGGCTTTTAAAGGTGTTGGAAAAATCTCAAAATTAGCCCTCAAATCAAAAGACAATATTGAAGGCCGAAATGTGTAGTAGGGAAGGTTTATTTTTAGAATTGATATTTTTGAATCTAGAATAATTATTTATATTTTTATCAAAATCCCCAAAATAGTCTTTTAATTTATTCATTACTAGATTTATCCCCGCGCAATTGCGCGGGACAAAATATCTATTTTTTTACATGTTTTTTATATAATTATTTAAATAAAATTAACTCGTGTGCGAATTACGAGCGTGCGTTTGAACTAAATTAATCTAATCATGACATATTTGTAAATATTATGATGTCAATAGATGCATAAGATTCATGAAATTAATCTATCACGGATATTATTTTCTGATATAATTTGTATAAATAACATTTGTTCAGGTGCTTTTAAAATTGATTAATATAATCAGGGCATATTTGCAAATATATTTGATGTCAATAAATGCATTATAGTTACGGTTCATTAAAGGATCACAATGTGTCATATGAATACAACGGGCAAATGACAAAAAAAAAGCTCGCATAAATTTGAGGTCACAAAATTTCATATATACCCGTGCAAAATGAGCAAATACAAAAAAAAATGAAAAACAAAAAAGGACCAAAATGTAAAAAGGAAAAAAATTGGGTAAAAAGAAAAATTACAAAAAAAATAATTGAACTTACGAAATTGCATACATAACCCTGCCCAATGAGGAAATTAAAAAAAAAATTGGAAAATAAGAAAAAAAATGATCAAAATGTAAAAAAAGAACAAAATATAAAAAAAATCAAAATGTAAAAAAGGACCAAAATATAAAATAGGAAAAAAGGATCATAATGTAAAAAAGGACCAAAATGTAAATAAACCAAAAAAATGACCAAAATGTAAAATAAGAAAAAGACAAAAAAAATGTAAAAAATGACCAAAATATAAATAAAAAATGACCAAAATATAAAGTGATGACGTGGCCTCATGTATGAGCCCAAATTTTTCTAACTTTATATATAAGAATAATATCATTTTGTCTTTAAAGCAAATAACTTATCTTCGTTTAAAAATGAAATAAAATATTAATAGCAATAATAATATTGAAACCAACAATATTCGTTCGTACGAATTAACAAACTTTTTCAAATCTAAATATACTAAAACTATCTAAAATCATTCGAGAAAATATTTTGAAAATTGTAATTTAATATTAATTTAGATAATTTAGATTGGTGTTAGTCCTGTAGATTAATTAAGAAAAATATGACGAATAAATTGATAGATGAAATTTTTTTAAATACATTCAATGATTAAAAAAGATATTTTTGATATTTTGTTAAAAATATTAATAATTATTTTAGATTCAGAAATATCAGGTTTAAAAATAACACCTGAACTATTAATAGATCCGGTATTTAAATCTCCCATTCATCAATTTCGTGGGTCTTAGAACTTCCGATTATTAATAGATCCGGTATTTAAATTTCCTGGTCCTCGGTAAATACCCGAGAACCCGAACTACGAACCCGAGATTCCAAATTCAGATTTCAGTTCGAGATTGTTCATAAATCCGAATATTTCAGTTATCGGGTTAGACCCGTTAACCGCTCCTGAAAATTGGATCTATGAACCCGTTAACGCTACTTGTGCATTCCCTCTCCCGCAAGAATATTTTTGCTCATATTTTCGTTCTTCCGCTTCTTCTACTTTCTTCTCTTCTACATTCAGTGTTTGCTCGGAGTCTATCATCGCCGGTGATCGTGTGCCTGGACGAGATAGTCACGGCGGTGTCTTCAGTCGGTTCACATTCAAATGAGCCGATTTGGCTGGTTGCGGCTCACCTCGAGATCTTTCTTGCTTCAATCCGACAAGGTATGTTTCCGTTCGTCAAGTAATGCGTCACTGCGGTGATATATGTCCAATTAATGAGTCTGCAAGGGTGTGTGTGTATCTAATTTTGTGTGACTTTCTTCATTGCAGATTAACGGATCACCATTAGGATGTGTAGGATGGAGAGATAAAGAGACTCATCCATTTCTCAGATCATTTTCTCGTCTATTTCATTGTAATCATTTGTTTCTAACAATGAATTTGATTTGAAGTTCAGTTTTCTTTTGATTGACTCTAATTTTATTTCTGAACCATTAATTTCTCATCGATTTCAGTGAACAATTATAGCGAGCGTTCTATTCTAAGAAATCAGAGCTATTTGATATCATCATTTCTCAATACAAACCGTGCTTTTCATTCAACAGGTAAAAGCAAAACAACATTTTAACATTTTTATTTTTATTATTTTTATCCTGATTTGAGGGGCCTTTACATGCATTTTGTTTAGCTCAACTTCATGCAATGAGAAAAGATTATTATGAAATTCTCGGTGTTTCTGAAAATGCTTCACAAGATGAAATCAAGAAAGCCTTTCATGCTGTGAGTATCTTAATAATTCATATATTTTTTAATCTAATTATTTTATATAATGTATTTTTTTAATTTTCCTTGTAGTTAGCAAAGAAATATCATCCTGATACAAACAAAAACGATCAAGCTTCGAACAGAAAATTCCAGGAAATTAGAGCTGCATATGAGGTCAGCAAATCTAATCTTCTTTTTGTTATTTTATTTTATAATTAAACACTAAACCCTAAACCCTATAATAAATCATAAGGGGCGATACTTCTATAAATTTAATGTATTGTACAGATATTGCGAGATCCTTCCAAGCGAGCACAATATGACAAGGTAATAATGCATAACTTAGATAAATAAATAAAATTAAATAAGAGAATTTGCATACTTTTTAGGGTTGTTTATGTAAACTTGTACTTTCATTTACAGGGATTTTCTGAAGAAGAAGTGAGATATAATGCTGATAATACAAGCGAATTTAATAATAGAAGAACATATCAAGACCCTTTTTCAGGATTTCACAGAAATAATCGCGACCCTTTTTCTGATAATTTCTACAAAATATTCTCAGAGGTTAAAATTTAAAATCATTTATTTGATTTCTTCAATTTTGTATATATTTATGTTTTTTGTACTTTTTTCTGTTGTAGGTATTCGAGAATGAAGGAGATATTTACGCAGATGATATAGAGGTTTTTTTCAACTTTCAAATTTATGATAATAATAAATATATTTTTGAATTATTAAAATGGTGAATTTGAATTTTGAATAGGTGGTTTTGAAGCTTTCTTTTTCTGAAGCGGCAAAAGGTGCAATGAAAGAGATATCTTTTAGAGCCAAGGTTTTTTGCGATTCATGTGGTGAGTAATTATTTTTCTTAATTAATTCAAGCTTAATATAATTAATATTGATTTATTAATTTATTAGATGGGAGAGGATATTCTGTGAATGCAAAACGGCATATTTGTCCCAAGTGTAATGGTGTAGGAAGGGTGATTAATTTATTTTTTATTCTACTTGTTTCAATTTTTATGATTTTTTATTGGTATATATATGTGATTGCATTTTTAATTTTTTTTTATTTCTTTTAATTAGGTCACGGTTTTTCCATTCACAACGGTTTGTGATTATTGCAGAGGATCTGGCAAAATAATCAAGGTTCATTTCATTTCTTCAAATAATAAAATTTGATATTTTAGGGTTTAGGGTTTTATGAATTTTTGTAATAAATTTGCAGGATTATTGTGTAATTTGTAGAGGTGAAGGAGTGGTTGATGGTACAAGGAGTGTAAATGTAGAAATTCCACCTGGTAAATTAATATTACGAAATATTATTATTATAATATTTTAATAATTTTTTGGAAATTTGTTGGAATAGGAATTGATTCAGAAGATATAATTAAAGTAAACGAAGCAGGAAACAGTGGGCGAAAAGGAATTAATCCTGGAAATCTATTCATCAAATTACAGGTCTAAATCCAAATTTAAATTTCCCAATTTTAGTTTTTTTCTTTCCAGTATTTTTGAAAATTTACAATAATTATTGCAGGTTGAAAAGGATCCTGTTTTTGAAAGAGACGGTTCTGACATTTACGTCGACGCTCCTATAAGTTTCACTCAGGCATTATTTCATTTTTTTATAGATATTTTAGATCTTTGTTTTAAATGATTTTATTTTTATTTTCAGGCTATTATCGGGGGTAAAATTGAAGTACCGACCTTATCTGGAAAGACACAAGTGCAAGTACGTTATTTTCTTGTTTAATTATCATGTATTTATCAGTGTATTTATATGTGAAGTATTATAAAAATTAAGAAAAATACATAATTAAGTATATATAAAATTCAGATACCTAAAGGAGTACAACCAGGCCAGCTGTTAGTATTAAGGGGCAAAGGTACGAAAAACTTTATTTAATAATTTATATTGTTTATTCTATTTTTATAATATTATAATTTATGAGGATATAATGTTAAATAGGGTTACCAAGACAATCGAGATACATAAATTATGGAGACCAATTTATTCGATTTCGTGTACATTTCCCTTCGTAAGTGTTTTATTATAATTTGTAACCCAATTTATCTTTATATAATATATACCCTTCCGAAAATGATAAATATCATATTTACCCTTTCAAAAGAATCTAACTTGTCATATTTACTCTTATAAAACTTATAATATAAAAAAAATATCCAAATTGGTAACTTTCTGTTTAAGAATGGGTGACTTACTTTTTTGGATAAATATGATATTTTAGATTTTTGGAAGGTTAAATATGATATTTTTAGTTTTATAGAATGGTAAATATGGAAGTTCCTCTATGAATTATCTTTTGAAGTAGAGGTTAAGGGTTTATACGAAATAATCTTGATCGATTTAGGGTATACATGTAATTTTGCAGGTCCGTAAATGAAAAACAAAGGGCAATATTGGAAGAATTTGCTATCGAGGAAGCAAATAACGAAAACACTCATTATCCTGACGAGAACTGGTAGGTTATTTTATTTTATTTTTATCATAAATCCCCTTATTTAATAAGTACTGAATATATAAATAATAAAAAAACCCCAAAAATGAAAAAAGTATTTGGTACATAACTCTGTGTCTCTTCATGAGATCAAGAATTAATTGAAATGAAGAAAGTTTTGGAAATTGATGAACAGGCTATCTACTGGTTGAACTTACAGGTGGCAGCAGCTCATTGGTTCCCTCACTGGCTCCAAAGTCATGCTTGGATTGGCCCTTGTCATCCTCCTAAATTTGATTCTCGGCAAATCCTAATTATAAAACCCTAAACATCTCGGACCTTATCGACTTGCCTTTAATCACGCAACGGTACGAATCTCAAAGCATTCACTAATTCATCTCCGAACCCGCATTATAATTATAATGGTTATGTCATGTTGTTTATTTTATTCTTTCGTCCAAGCCCGCATTGGGTTGAGATTCAAGTTTTCATTTTGTAAGTTTGGTTTTAAATAAATTATGTACCAAGAATATTCAACAGTTATATTTTCCGACAATACAAAATAAATTATAATAAAGCTACATACACAATTTATTTCATTAAACATATGTGATTTCCGACAATGCATGATTGGCTTGACAATGACGAGAGAGAAAATGAAATTGAGTGAACTGTGTATTTGACTGAATCATTATGCAAGTAATCAAGGCCCCTTGCCTTGTCCCATTCCTCCTTTCCCCTTGCCTTGCCTTGCCCCATCTTTTACAATTCAATGCCATGTGCTTTTCTTTTTTCTATAAAGTTATGCGAATTCTTTAAAATCAATCCATACATATTGAATATTTTAGATCCTATATCTTAATATTCTATTTAATTTAAAATTAATAACCGGATATCTTTTATTACGAATAAATATACTTGCTAAAATATCAGGTGTGAAATTGAAATAATTCAGATATTTACCAATCAAAAATATTTAGTTTACAATGTAACAGTTTGAAAATAATTGAATGTATAAAGTATGATTAATAAAACAATATGTATATTTAATGTATTCACTAATTTAACAATATGTATGTCTTTTCACCACTTGTGAACTTTACATAATTTGTATTTCTTTGAAAAACTACATAGTGAATGAGTTTAATAAATAGTTACATGATTACAGCATTGTCGTTTCCATTTATTTCCTCTCATTTTTGTAATGCAAAGTAAATTGGACTGTTTACAATTGTACGATTTCACAAATGAAACAAAGAAAATAGTTTCCAAGTTTACTTCTTCACATTAGTAAACATCACTACATAATATTTTAAACAAATAAAAAGAAATAAATAAATAAAATACAAAACTATAATAAGCATAAATCACACACTTGTTTGTTTATAGAACAAAAAGAAACATCCAATTTTACCCTTTACCCCTCCAAAGCCTGCCAAATACAACAAAACCCATTTTTCAAGGACGTAAACTACGAGCAGTAATAAGAGCCTCTTCAAGACTCGTCACGGCAGTATCGTAGTAAAGAAATCCCATGAACCAAAACTCGTGTTCGTCCAGTGAAATTATCTGTAAATATTTCTCAGATGGATTCGTTTTACTTCCTGATGGATTCACCGCTCTCAATTGATCCAACGGTATCACCACCTAATCCAAAATGTAAAATTACCATTTAACCTTCCTATCAAATACTCGTCTAAAACTGTAAAAAAAAAGAGGGGTGAATTGAATAAATACCTTGTAAAAGCTCCATTCGGTTTTGCCCCTAGCTTTATAAGGCAAGGGATTATCACTGCAAAATGCAATTTTGGAGGTGGAAAGATAGAGAACTCCCATAACTGGACCTGCTGATGTGGACAAATAACACGCAAGTGATTGCTTCAATTCTTCTTCTTGTGATACTTCGAAAGTTTGTCTGAATATTTTCTCGTATCCTCCTTCTGCTATTACTTTCGTTCCTTGAGCTATTCTCCCCATGGCCGCTTCGGCAAAACTCGGTCCTGTGTTCACTACACAAATTTCAGATTCGATTAGGAAAAAATGTGCAATTTTCGATTAATTATGAATCCAAGCAATAAAAGCAAAATAACAAAATTGGATTTTGAAATTGAAATTGAAAATATGTACAGTGTTGCCATGTGTTTCGAGACAGATCCTGAGCTAGACTGGTAGCTTCCTTCACATTCTTCCCCCATCTCCAAATAACATTCTTTACCGACTCCATTGTATCTAAACAAATCAAAATTGAATGAAATCAGGACTGCTCAATCAATTGACGATTGATATTCAAATTGAATTTACCCTTGGATGTAGCTAGGGCAGCCTGAGCTGAAGCAACATACGAACTAGAATCAGCGGTCACCGGCACCGTCGCCGGTCGCTCCGACGGCGTAGCAGGCGGCAAAGCATCTGCGGAGGATTTAATGTCGATTGTGTGTTCAATTGAGGGCGGATTTACAACTTCCGATTTAGGTTGCTCCACTGGAACGACGGCCGGATCCATGTACAAACAATGCAATTATTGCACAAAATTGGCAAATGAGATTCGAATTTGATCGATTTCTCTTCCAACAAGCAATTTAAATTCCACTTTCGACGCGAGATTTGACTCCTAATTCTCTCTCTCTCTCTCTCTTCTCTCCTCTCTCTCTCTATACGCGGGGAAATGCTTTTTGTGCCTCTTTAACCTTTTACATCCCTTTTAGGAACTTTTACACATTTACCCCGGTAATTTGCTGAATTACCAATACGTGTGAAGATTCATATTGGGCCGGGTCTTAAAATAATTGGATCCGATAGTATGGTCCAGTATTGCGTGGTCCAGCCAGGCTGTTAGAATGGGCTTTGTGTACGGATCCAATAATAGCCTAATAGGACTGAGTACATGGAGTTTTATCTTTGTTGTGGATTGAATTTAAGTTCAATGTATTTGAAATTGATTAGTAGGGCCCAATTCATGGAGTTTTGGCTTCCTAATTCCTATGAGTCAATTAAATAATTAATTAAAATAGCGTGTACCAGTAAAAATACCACTAAAATGCAATATCATAATTAATTAAATAGCAACATTATATCGCTGCACTAATGTATAATAATAATGAAAATCACATGTAAATTATAATCAAAATGTTAAACATCGATGTATCGCAACATAAATCATTGCTTATGATCATTGAGTTTTAGAGAATAGAAAGAAAAAAAGGGAAGATCTATTTAGATAAACAAGTATATGGGAAAAAATAGTATTTTATTTATTTTTATTTTAATGAATTCTCTTGAACTTATATATCTATGTGAACGACGTAATTGTGAGGTTGAACTTCGCAGTGAAATAATATCGGGGGTGGCTCGGTGTATGTCAAGGCTCTCGGCAGGTAAAAAAAGACTTCGTCTTAGTTAATTGATTATTTTATTATATGTATTTTTATTTTATTTTGCTTTTTGTGAACTTATTGATGTTATGAATGATCAAGATAAATGAGCTAAAATTGAATGAAGATAGAAATCATACTAATAAGCTTACTTATTTTTGTATAAATTATAGAAAATTTATCATCATACGAATTTTATGAACACTATTAATAAGAAACAATAGACTAGAATACCACAACAAATTGGTGTTAATGTTACCATGAAAAATTAGGAAAAAATAGAAAGCGGAATGCGGTATTTGGTACATGAAAAAAAAACCTTGGTTTTTTCTGTGTAAAAATAAAATAAGTAATCACTAATCACACTAATAACTAGAAAGTCTTTCATAAAACAACAATGTATTTTTTTCTCTATATGAGTTTACTTAAATAGAAATGATGTGGACCATGGAATTTGGACTATGACTTGTCATTTTTTAATATGAAGATTTATATTTTGTAGGTCATTCTAAAAAAGGGGTTATTATTTTAAAAAGTAGATGATGGCCTACACACCTGGTCCGTTCTTGAAAATAATAATATATTAATAATCTCAACATGGTATTATTGCAAAATCAATACTTTTTTAAGTGGCAATTTTACTGTAGTAACCCTGTTTTAAAATAATATTCCCGAAATAATCAAGTTTTGAACATAATTCCCAAAATGTCTTTTGCGGGGTTTGGAATTTCGCCAGGCGAGGTTTGGAACCTCGCTTTTGTTCATCCGTCATTAATTGGGGTTAAACAGCATTAAACATCTATTAAGATAAGGCGAGGTTCCAAACCTCGCCAGGCGATGTTTCAAACTTCGCTTTGTATCCAACGGTCGGTATTTGGAACTAACAATTAATGAAATGCGAAGTTTGAAAATTCGTTTTTTTCAGTAGGCGATGTTGGTAACCTCGCCAGGCGACCTTTGAAACTTCGCTTTATTTTTTTATCAATTTCCCGCCTTCCTTCCTTCTTTCTTCCTCGGTCTCTCTCCCATTCGTCCCCTTTCTTCCTATTTTTTCTCCTTTTCTCTCCGATTTGAACTTCAAATTTCTTCTTGTAATAGGTGTGTTTTGTTGTTTTTTCTTCTTGTTTTGTTCAAGATTGACTAAATATTGATTATATTTTGAGTTAAATATGTCAATTTGTTGTTTTAAGTGGCAGATCTGAAGTTATAACGTCGTGATTTTTGACGAATTGGACTAGAAATTGAAGATTTTCATCTTGCATTAGAAGGTAAATTTCTTATTTAATTGTTTTATTGTACATATAAATTAGGATTCTAGGATTGTAGAATAGTAGAAGTATAGAATTGTTATAATTGTACAATTGTAGTTATTGTAGAATTTTAGAAATGTAGAATTCTAGAATTGTAGAATATCTTAAATAGTATAATTGTTGGATTGTAGAATTAATTGTAGAATAGTAGAATATCTTAAATAGTATAATTGTAGGATTGTAGAATTAATTGTAGAATTGTAGAATATCTAAAATAGTATAATTGTAGGATTGTAGAATTGTAGAATTGTAGAATTATGATTGTAGAATTCTAGAATTTTAGAATATCTACAATAGTATAATTGTAGGATTGTAGAATTGTAAATTTTAGGATTATAGAATTGTAAATTGTAGGATTGTAGAGTGTGTACAATTAGGATTGTAGAATTGTAAATTGTAGAATTTTAGAATGTGTAGAATTGTAAATTGTAGAATTGTTATGATTGTAGAATTTTAACTAATTTTTTTTTTTCTATCTTGGACAGATGGATAATCCCGGACCCGTTGATGCTTCCGTTTTAAGGGATCAAATGAACCACGTGTCCAACGAGATTGAAAAGCCTGAGATTACGATATTTCAGGGTGGTCGCGACTGGACCCATTGGACGCTGACGACTCCGGAAATGGAGGCCAGACTTATGCGAGCAGGATTTTTTGTCCCCACGCGGGCCGCGTACGTAAAGTTGAATCAGCCATTTCTGACGGCATTGATTCATAGGTGGCGTCCGGAGACGAACACCTTTCATATGCCACATGGAGAGATGACTATTACCCTACGTGATGTTTCTTTGTTGACTGGTTTCGTAGCGGACGGTGCTCCGTTGTTTAGGGCTATCAGCGGGGAGGACGATGTAGGAGCTGATCTGACCCGTCTGCTTGGGGTTTGCCCGCCTGGTAACCGTCCTACATTGCCGTGGTTGCGTAGGACGTTTCACATAGTACCCACTGATCCCACGGAGGAAACGTGGGACCGACTCACGAGGGCTTACATCTTGTACTTCCTGGGTTCGATGGCTTTGGCCAATCCCACAAAAGGCCGAATCAGTCCAAGTTACATATATTTCTTGGAGGATTTTGATACATGCGGGAGGTATGCTTGGGGTCCCGCCATCCTCGCGCATTTGTACAAGTCTTTGGGAGATGCATGCCAGATTGGCCAAACTACAGCGGCGGGATGGTTCTCACTTGTTCAGGTAATTTTTCATTCATTTATTTATACAAAATAATTATTTATAAAAGTGTATTTACAAATTAATTATAAAAATCTTTGATAGATTTGGGCTTGGTTTCATTTTGCCAATGCACGGCCTCACATGAGTATTCCGGGATCGATTGTTGGGAACCCACTCATGAACTATTATGTGGGTGCCCACAGTTACAGAGAGAGGAATAGAGGAAGTGCGGTCATATATTTTTCTGACGAGTTCGACAAATTACGAGCAGAACAAGTAAGGAAAAAATTTATAATTAATTACTTATAATTATATTAATTAAAAATTTTGTTTTCAGATTACTTGGAGCCCTTATACTGACGAGTTGACGGCGAATTTATCGCCAGAATGCTTTGTTGGTTCTATGTTTTGGATGGCCAAAATCCCATTGATATGTGCTAACACGGTGCAGATGCACCTACCGGATAGGGTGATGGTCCAATTCGGTTTTCGGCAACACATCCCTCCAAACCCTAATATGGCACCTCGTGGAAAATTAAAGAACTCACAAATGGCGCGTTATATTCACATGTGGGAGCAGCGAGGTACATATATTGTTCAGGAAGACGAGACCGTATTGAACGGCGGGTTTACTAGAAACGTACAAATATTGCTTTTCGCAATTTCATTACATTATTTTCACCGTATTGAGATGGTTTTCAGGATTATATGAGATGGTTTTGGCAAATCACGAGACGGTGGATAGTGACCAACATTAGTCCTCCTGATGTGAGCTTCCGACCTAGTGGTCCACTTTTGCGATCCTTGGTATTTTATTCAAATTTAATTAAATATAGTAATATAATTTTTTTATAACTTACCTCATTTTCATTATAGGTCAATGAGGTCCAACTTGATATTCGACGTGCTAGACAAGGTGCACGGTGCGCACAAAATTGCGAATGTCGCATGATCTTGGATCAAATGGCCACTAGGATGCCGGTTTTGCTAGAGGCATTATCTTTGGACGATTCTCAGAATGATGACGATCGTTTTGTCCAACCCTCCTTCACGGACTATGTTTCTACGTCGCGACCGAATTATGGCGATCCTGCACAACCCCCCTTCACGGACTATGGTGGAGTCGGTACTTCATATGGTCGTGTTCCATATAGTGGTCATCATGACTTTTTCGACCCGACACAGAATGCACCTAGAGATGATTGTTAGATTATGTTGGGGTGTTTTTATTATATGTTTAGTTTATTATTATTAGATTATATTGTTATGGTTTATTATTATTATTAGTTTATTATATGTTTAGTTTATCAAAATGTATATTAAAACAAAAAAGGACCAAAATTTAAATTAAAAATGTAAAAAAGGACCAAAATGTAAATAAAAAAGGACTAAAATGTTAAAAAAAGGACCAAAATGTAAATTAAAACTAAAAAGGACCCAAATGTAAATAAAAAGGACCAAATTGTAAATAAAAAAGGACTAAAATGTTAATAAAAAGGACCAAAATGTAAATTAAAACTAAAAAGGACCCAAATGTAAATAAAAAGGACCAAATTGTAAATAAAAAAGGACCAAATTGTAAATAAAAAAGACCAAAATGTTAATTAAAACTAAAAAAAGACCAAAATGTAAATTAAAACTAAAAAAGTGAATAAGGCGAAGTTTGAAACATCTCCTGGCGAGGTTTGGAACCTCGCCTTATCTTAATAGATGTTTAATGCTGTTTAACCCCAATTAATGACGGATGAAAAAAATCGAGGTTCCAAACCTCGCCTGGCGAAATTTCAAACCCCGCAAAAGACATTTTGGGAATTATGTTCAAAACTTGGTTATTTCGGGAATATTATTTTAAAACAGGGTTACTACAGTAAAATTGCCTTTTTAAGTTTTATTGCATATATTCGTATCTCATAATCATATAGCTAAAATAATTAGAGCGATGACATGTCAATTTGTAGAATAAATTTAAATGTTCATTTACTTTTTTATGGTCGTAGTTAATTAAAACTTATGAAATTGACTTGTGATTTGTTATGTTACGCATATACTTCAAAAATACAGAAGTATCCTGAGGATACGGGTGCGATAAGGCTCGGATATGCATCGAATACGTCGCGTGGCAGAATATTTATTTTTTTCGGATACTTCAATAATATTTATTTTTTTCGGATACGACGGAGATACGACAGGATACGGTAATATACGGCTGGGGATACGTCCAGGATGCGGTTGGGATAATTCATTTAAGATACTTCGGCCCATTATATATTTTGGGCCATAATATTTTTAAATAAATTATATAAGATATTTCTAGGATACTTCTAGATTAATTCTAGGATATTTCTATAATAAGTTTATGATGATTTTATGATACATGTATTGTTTGGTTGATATTATTTATTGTCATGATATATAATTTAAAAATATTATTAATTTATTAATTATATATAATATAAATATATTAAAATAATAATTATATAGCTGTATCCGTATTCGTGATTTTTTGAAAATTACCGCATCACCGTATTCGTATCGTATCGGATACGATATGCGTATCCGTATCCGTGCAACATAGGTGATTTGTGAAAGTGTAACTTAAAACTCGGTAAAAAAACCGAAAGACAAAAAGAAAAGTGAAAAGAGAAAACGAGAAGAAGATAGAAAGGTTTTGATGGGGAAAGATGAACGAAGCACACTACAAACATGAGTTTACACCCACCCAACAATGATCATACAATACCTGAATAATAATAATAATAATAATAATAATAACAATAATAATGTTAATATTAATTAGTGCTCTTAAGCAACTACATGAAAATGATGTTTTGGATAGAGGCCATTTACTGTACCCCATATGCATTTGGGGTTGCCGATATTCTATCCATCTCCCAAAAATTACCCCACTTGATTAACTATTAATTGAATTACTTGTTAATTGAATTAATGAATTATTAGGTACTTATAGTAGGTGTTAATTACATCACAATTAATTGTTAATTCGAAGCATTAATTAATCTAGGGAAAAAATGGGGTGTAAATTGGAGCAAAGAATTAACCCCCAAACCCATGCTGATGGCATCGTTGAAGTGGTGATGGGTTTGGGGGCAAGGTATAATTTCCCTTTTGGATAAGCCATCTTAATTTTAATTGTACTCCAAATAAAAAGAGCACTTAATTAATACAGATTTCTTTGACATGTTTTATTTCATCACTCCTCGGCCCAGTAAACTCGGCCCGTTTGTAGTAAACGGAGATCTCCAGTTAAAAATGGAGAGGAATGGTACCTGTTGATAGATGCCTCAGGATAAGATGATGGATATAGATCCGGTATTCAGGCAATCATTTCTTCAATAGTAGAAAGTCTGAGTACACCTTGACTGAACATAGTGTACTCAAAATTCTATATACCATTTCACTCATTTCATGATATTTATGATGCATCGTCATGGAGTGGGAGCACGAGGGAGATGATGGGGGCGAAAGGTGTGGGGGGGCCTTGTGAGTTGTGACCGAATCCAAGCCATCAATGAATGGCGAGGGGCAGAGAAAAAACAGTGCAAGTAAAAATCCGAAAGGGCAAGGAGAAAAAGAGAGTTCAGTCACTCCTTTTACCCGCCCACCCCCATCCACTTTTCCACTGTTTATAATGGGACCCCACTTTTGTAATTTGATATCTTTCTCCGATTCTCACCAAAATTGATCTTTTAGTAGATTCTTGAATCGATTTACCATAGAATTTATAACGACCAACGCACTGGTTTCGGTATTAAACATACTTCATATAGGATAAAAAGTAAAACGATAACAATCTCGTTTACGGGGCTTTCATTGTTTGTGTGGCAAGAGAAAATACTTGCAATGCGCTCTGATAAATCATAGTAAAGGTAATAAGACTCGTGTTTAGGATGCGTCAATAATATAATTTTTTTTTTCTATTAGTTGTTGTGATTAATTTGGTAATTTTTATGAAAAAGGATTAAGACAAAGCCTAGTATGCTATAAACCAAGGTTGTCAGAATCATGATTTTATTTTGAATCGTTTATAGGTAGAATCGAATCGGATCGTAAATTCGTATTTTGAATTGTAAGATTCTATGCAAAATGAACATTAACTAGAAAACTAATCTAACGAACATAATTTTCTAGATAAAATGATACACCTTAATTCATAGAGTATATTTTTCATTTGAATCATTGTAATCATATAAAATATATTATAAACAGACAAAAAAATGAATTATCTGTAGCTATGCAAGTGTTAACCACAACCAATCGAAATATTAAGGATTAATCAAATTAGTACTATGTTATACAAAATACAAATCTGTATTAATCTGATTACATAAAACAAATAATATACACAAAAATAAATTTAGTAAAGATAAAATAAAGAAGATTTCTGAAAACAAATAAGTTATTTTATTCTTGCAATATATTATCTTATATTTCAATAGGTCAATATTTTATTTAGTTAATTAGACATGGGATCATAATCGTCTTGAAAATTAAATGTTTTATGAGTCATGACAATAGAATCGTAAAACCGTAAATATATTGACATTCTACCAGATTCTACGTCTTGAATCGAGATTCTACCAAGATTTTACCAAATTAAGATTCTATATCCGGCTCGAATCGTTTTGTCAAGTTTGAGTTGTAGAATTGTAAGATTTTAAGACTTAAATCGGAATTTTTACAACTATTATATAAACATTGAGGTAGACGCCTTGTTTGTAAATAATATGTTTTTGGTATAAATAGAAAAAATAATTGGATGGGAGAGAAAAACTCTCTTCGATAACCGCTTTAGACGGTTATTCTTTACGATAATTATACATAAATAAAAAATAAAATTCATTCGTACTTGACTTCATTTAATATTCACTCTATTTGTTGGGTTGATTTAAGAAATATTGTAAACTAATAAAAATATTAATTGTTTAAAATACATACTATAATAAAAAAGAATATTTGGGAGAATTTTATAAAAATATAAATAACCGCTTAAGACGAAGAAATATTAGTTCTAGAAATAGAACTAGCCTAGACCTAATGGATCCCAATTTAAGACCGATAAGTAATAAACATTGCTTAACATAATTGGTCTTCAAACACAAATGAGCAAATATAGCCATAATTAACTCTAATTGATCATAATTTATTGAAATTAAACATTAATTTATCATAATCCTATCGTATTTGGTCTTAATTTAACTTGATTAAACGTGATTAATAGGTGGAGAGTGCGAGAGGCACCCAAGACTGACATTGTTTTGTATCTTACAGAGGAAGAAGACGCGTGTGAGATGATGTCGTGTATAAGGGAGAAATTATAGTAAACATTGAGAAGTTCAAGAGAGTATACACTTCACCGGTGAAGAAAAAGACCGATACTTTGTCCATTTGCACTACACACAATCATAACTTGGCAAGAGACGTTGAGATACATGAGTATAAATGTCATTTCGGAATTTTGTTATTAAATTTAAAAAGAAAGTTAATTCTCAGTTAATTTTGATAGTAATAATAATTTAGTTGAATAAATTTGATACTATCTAGCGGGACATGGATATACCAAAAATTAATCAATTATTATTATCGTCGTATATCTTAATAAGCAGAGCACTGATACTCTTTTTTTTTTTTTTTGCAAAAATGCCCTTAGGCTATATTAAGACAATGTCACATT
The DNA here is from genome assembly GCA_946800325.1 of Luzula sylvatica. Taxonomy (NCBI): domain Eukaryota; kingdom Viridiplantae; phylum Streptophyta; class Magnoliopsida; order Poales; family Juncaceae; genus Luzula; species Luzula sylvatica. The sequence continues at coordinate 53,447,191 of OX326960.1, read as the reverse complement.
ACATAAAATTAGAAATGCGCATAAACTACATGACTACAAATAAATCGGCTTTTTAATTAAAATCCTAGCCTTCAAGGCGGAAAAAAACTACCACGAAATGAAACATTGTCAATCCGCGCCTGCCGTGCTAGTGCATCCGCCCTCGTGTTATCCTTTCGGGGGATATGATAGAAATGCCAACCAATCTCCGCCCTCGCCAATGCTCTACAATCTTGGAGTTGGAAATAAATTCGCCAATCCAAGTCAAGGTTGAAGTTTTTCATGCCTTGAATGAGGGATATATTATCACATAAAATCGCACATGATTTAATTTGTGATGATTTGAGATAATGGAAAGCTTCTATGCATGCTTTCAATTCGGCATGAAGGGCAGATATGGCTTGAGAAGGTATGCTCGCACAAAAAGTGATATCCTCGCCTTTCATCACTATAAATCCTAACCCCGCACCATCAACATTCCAAGTGCCATCAACATGACAAACATACTCCTCTTCTTTTATGCAACCATTGTTGGTTCCAAGGATATTGATCTCTCGAAATGGATTATTTGCTTGAGTTATTCCATGAACCATGCAAGTTATTGTTGAAGGAGTGTGGCGGATATTTTGGAATATAAATTCACATCTACATTTCCAGATAGCCCATAAAGTATTGGCAAAGATGCCAAATTGCGCTTCGTCGAGGTTTTTACTTAGATGAAAAATCACTTCTTTGGGGTTATCACAAACATTGTCAACTCGTAAGCTAAGGCAGGACATGAACCAAACTAACCTCGATTGTTGACATAAAAAAGCCATATGTAAGGTGTCTTCATCTTCATTGAGACATCGCTTACATGTGTGTGAGATAGAGTTAATTCGTCAATGAAGATTCATGTTAGTTGGTAGTGCATTTAAGCAAAGCCGCCAAAGCAAAACGGCCACCCGAGGAGAGATGATTTTATTGCGCCAGATATTAGCCCAAATTTTTTCAGATTCGGGTAGAAGGGTTTGCGGACGAGGGCATAGTTGGCGATATGCATTTTTGACCGAGAACACCCCATTAGTTGAACACGTCCAAACCAACATATCTTTTTGTAAGAGAGAGGATGACGAGATCATGGGAGTATTTACGAGAATTTCAAGTGTTTTAGATGGTCCGAAATATTCAAGAAGTAGCGGTATGTTCCAACAAGCTAGCTCTTGGTTAATGAATTCAGAAACATACATGTTGCGGTTGCAGAGATTTTGTGGGTCATCGTTTTCCCATTGCCGGTACCAAGGCGAGCCAATTGCCAAGCATGACTCACCATTTCCAATTATCCATTTAATATTGTCCTTGAAGTATACTCTTTGATCAATTAGAGTTCTCCAAAATTTTGTTGCTAAACCTCGTCGTTTCGTATGCCAAAATGATTTGTGAGGGAAATATTTAGCCTTAACAACGTGAACCCACGGTTTATCAATATTGGAGATAAGGTACCAAAGACTTTTTTGAATTAGAGCTTGATTGAAACCCAATAAATTGCGGATACCCAGACCTCCCTCTTCTCGTGGTCTCGCTATTTTTTCCCATTTGCAAAGAGCAAGAAAACGGCCGTCTTGCTTTCCCCACCAAAATCTACGAATGATTCGCGTGATTTTTAGTATTGTAGTTTTTGGTAAAATCTCTGTGGACATCGTGTAAATTGGTATGGCTTGGAGAACGGATTTTAAAAGGACAAGGCGACCCGCATGTGAAAGAGTTTGCATTTTCCAACCGGAGAGTTTTTGTTGCACTTGTTGGATAAGATTATGCGTGTTCATCTTGCCATTTCTACGAATAAAAACGCTCAGGAAGCGTTCAATTTCGTCAGCTTTTGTACCACCCAAGGTAGCAAGCACCGCATCTTGACTCTCAAGGGATACATTTTTACTAAACCAAAGTTTGGATTTACTCAAATTAATTTGTTGACCAGAGACAAGACCAAAAGAATGGAGAGCCGCATTAATCCTTTCCGCCTCGTGAGAACTTGCGGCGGCGAAAATGGTAAGGTCATCGGCATATAAGGAGTGATTAATCTTTGGAGAGGAGAATACTATTTTAACTCCTTCGATATAATTCGAGTTCATAGCAAAATTTAGGGAACGAGATAACAAATCCATACCCAAAATAAATAGGTACGGAGATAAAAGGCATCCTTGACGTAAACCTCGGTGCGGCTTGAAAAAACCATCACCTCAACCATTCATAAGGATTGTAAATTTCGCACTTCGCATACAAACATCGATTAATTTGGAAATATGCGAGGGGAAATTGTATTGGAGAAGAATTGCATTAATAAATTCCCAACTCATACGATCAAATGCTTTTGATAAATCCGCTTTGAGCGCAAAAGATGGGACGCCAAAATTACGTTGACTAAATGAGTGTAGCACTTCCTTAAGTAGAATTATATTGTCGAAAATGAGGCGTTGTAGTAGGAAGACACTTTGTTCATTGGAAATAACGGTCATGAGGGTCGGTCGAATTCGGGGACAAGAATTTTTGCAATGATTTTATAAACCATATTAAGGACGCTAATCGGTCGATAATCATTAAGAGTTTGAGGTTCTCTTACTTTGGGTATAATAACCATGTGTGCGTCTCCGCGATCCTTTGGGAGTATTCCGGTTCGGAAAAATGCATGAATCGTGGTGGATATACGTACGAAGAGATCGGAGAGGAAAGCTTTAATAAATCTACCCGTCACACCATCCGGGCCCGGGCTTTTGTCGGAGCCTAGATCCCTGATGGCCGCCAAAATTTCCTCATTTGAAAGTGCGCTATCCATTAGGGACCGATCGGCTTCGGATTATTGGGTAACGAGTCAAGAAAGACCGACGAATAAATGTGTGATAAGGGTGATACCTCTTGCAATGAAGAAATGGATTTGTAGTGACGCACAAAAGCACGACGTATGGATGCCTCATCGCCGAGCCATGTACCATCGTTGAGTTGAAGTGAGCGGATAGTATTTTGGCGACGACGAATAGAGGTAAGTTGGTGGAAGTACTTGGTATTTCGATCACCACTAAGTACCCAATTAGCACGAGATCTTTGATGCCAATAAACTTCGATTTGGTCAAGGGTGTTTTCGTGTATGTTATGTAGCTCTTTTTGTCTTACAAGATTGTCATGAGAAGGTAATTGACTTTGCGTTAGAAACATTTCTTCTTCGATAGTTTTAAGTCGTTCAAGGAGGCAATTTCTCGAATTCTTCCAAAAAGAGAGTCCGGTTTTCATGCGCGAGTAAGCATCCTCCCAAGTCGCGTTGGCGGATCCAAGGTGATCATGTACCACATCTTTGAAACCGGGTTCATGAGCCACCAATGCTCAATTCGGAATGGTTTTTTGAACTTTTAGTTGGTACGTTGGTGCGCAAAAGAATAAGGTGATGATCAAGAAATCACTGTTCACGGACATGGCGACGTTGACTAGACAACGGTCCAACCGTTGTCTAATGTATTGTCCGCGAAATTACTGTTCACGGACAGAAATCACTGTTCACGACCGTCGAAATCACTGTTCCAAGAGAGAAACGCACAAAACATACACTGTCTATCTGTCAAAATCGCAAAAACATGCATCGTCACTGTCGAAATCACTGTTCACCGTCGAAATTACTGTTCACAACCAGAAATCACTGTTCGCCGTCGAAAATATAGTTCCGTCGAAATCAGAGGGGAGAAAAACAACATCGATTCAGTCGTTGTCGTACTGATGGCCTAAGCATTCCGGCGAGAGCGTCAGGCGGTGGGGATGGTTTGCAGTCTAGGAGTGCAAACTAAGGGGTGCGAGTAGTTTTCTCTCCGAAGAGGAACAGAGAGAGAAAATTTGCTCGTTCTGCACCGATACTCTAATAAGCATGAAAAATATAAATATTAATAAAAAAGGATATTGGGTGCAAGATGGGGCGTGATAAAAGAGGTGGGATGTGAGTTGAGCTAAAAAGTGGGCAAATAAAAAGGAACTGTTGCCATGTACACACACGAAAATCAATCAGGCGTGTCTTCTCTTCTCTTCCCTTCGTGGCTATACCAAACAGTAATTCCAAAAAGACGGATACGGGATACATAGCAGTACACTCCCCCCTCCTCTCCATCCCTTACAAACTCTCCCCCTCCATTTCTCTTCAATATTTTACAGTTCCCCACTACATAAATGGAGAAGATAAAGCCTCATACACTCCAGTTTGTCTATAAAATAATGGACAAGTCCAGTTCAGTGTAGTCATTCAGTGATGTCTATCACTACACTACTGAGCAAGAAGGTTACAAGTTACCAAAATAGACAAGGGGGGATGGTGCTGAGGAAGTGAGACAGCCAGATTTAAATCTAACTGGACCAGATATACAAAGAAAAATAATACACAAAGAACGCCCAAACACATGGAGACTAGGGTTTTCTTGCTCTGCATTTATTCATTTACACCCTCCAAAACATCATGAACTAAATATTTACATTTCAGTACTCGGTTAAGATTATGTAGGGACTGAAATGAGAGCGAAATGAAAGAGGGGTGTATTTAGATGTGGTGTTTTGTACAGTGCCAGCCAAGTGTGTGTGTAGAATCCCAATGAGAGAGAAAATAAATAAATACATAATGACCTAATAAACAATACACTAAAAATAAAACCGAACGAATATACAAATCACCACCTTCTCTCCTCTATCTCTTCTCTTCTCCCTCCCTCCCTCCCTCCACCCACCTCCTCTCTCCTCTCTCCTCTCTTTCTCTCACTGCTCTCTCTCTCTCTCTCTCACACTTGCTCTGTCTCTCAGACTTGGTCTGTGTTGAGGGGAAAAAAATATAGAAGAGCTCTCCTCAGATCTAATGATTATTTAATCCTTGCAAATTTTTATTGGTTTGGCCTCACATGGCCACCTCCTTCTCCTCCTCTGACCCCTAACCCTAAATCCCCACTCCCAAATCTCAATACCCAACTTCTAAATCTCCAATCTTGAGCTCACTCTCCATGAGAGAGGAGGTCTCTGAGATGTCCGAGGACGATGAGACTGGCGAGCGAGCCCGTTGGGCTCCCGATCTGTCCAGTAACCGCTCGGAGGATTTGGAGGCCGGTCCTCGTCCGCCTGTAGGTGACTCCCCGCCTCCTTTCTCCGACCAAGTATTGGAGAATGTTCTCGAAAATGTTCTCGAGTTTCTTACTTCTAGACGGGACCGGAACGCTGCTTCCGCCGTCTGCCATTCTTGGTACCGTGCGGAAGCTCTGACGAGGCGGGAGTTGTTTATCGGAAACTGCTATGCAGTTTCTCCCAATCGAGCCATGGGGAGGTTTCGGTCGTTCAAGTCACTCGTGCTTAAAGGGAAGCCGAGGTTTGCAGATTTCAACTTGGTGCCATTTGGCTGGGGCGCAAATTTCACTCCTTGGGTACATTCTCTCCGAGTATCTCATCCTTTCCTCGAACGGATTTGTCTCAAACGCATGACTGTATCAGACGATGATTTGCATCACATCGCCACGAATTTCCCCCTTTTCAAAGATCTCTCTTTGATTTGTTGCGAGGGATTCAGCACTCTTGGTCTAGCTGTAATTGCGGAAAAGTGCAGGTACTTCATCATTTTTTTAAAACACAACTCTCTCTCAACCCATTTTTTCAAACTTCAATCTTTTCCTCTGCTCAGACATCTTCGAGTATTAGATCTGATCGAAGACTACGTAGAGGACGAAGAAGACGAAGTAGTAGACTGGATTTCGAAGTTTCCAGAAACAACCACCACTCTTGAATCCCTCGTTTTCGATTGTGTGGGTTGCCCTTTCAATTTCGAAGCTCTCGAGGCTCTCGTAGCGAGATCTCCCAATCTTAAACGGCTCCGAGTGAACCACCACGTGGCACTCGAGCAGCTCCGGCGACTCATGGCCAAGGCCCCGCAACTCTCCCATCTCGGCACGGGCGCCTTCCGATCCGATGCGGGTTTCGGAGCTCTAGAACCGAATCTCGATTTAGGATCTGCTTTTGCAAACTCTAAATCTCTCGTCTGCTTATCGGGTTTTCGCGAAATCGAACCCGAGTTTCTGCCTGCTATCTACCCGGTTTGTGCCAATCTAACCAGTCTCAATTTCAGCTTCGCGAATCTCACCGCCGATGAACTCAAACCCGTTATTAGCCAGTGCCACAATCTCCAAACTTTCTGGGTACATTTCATTTACACAAAACCCCCTACATTATCACAAATTCCAATAATACCCCTCATTTTTTTTCTCTTTTTTTAAAATCCAGGTTTTGGACACGGTAGGAGACGAGGGGCTTCAAGCCGTCGCGGAGACTTGCAATGATCTACGAGAGCTACGAGTATTTCCTCTCGATGCGACAGAAGATTCTGACAGCTCGGTTTCGGATCTAGGGCTCCGATTAATTTCAGAAGGGTGCCGTAAATTGAGATCGATCCTCTATTTCTGCCAAAGAATGACGAACCAATCAGTGATCGCCATGTCTCACAACTGCCCCGAATTAGCCGTCTTTCGTCTCTGCATTATGGGCCGCAACAGGCCCGATAGAATCACCAACAAGCCCATGGACGAGGGTTTCGGCGCAATCGTCAAGAATTGTACCAAATTGACCCGTTTATCCGTTTCGGGTTTGCTAACCGACAAGGCCTTCGAGTATATCGGCCGGTACGGGAAATCGGTACGGACTTTATCGGTTGCTTTCGCGGGGGATAGTGATTTGGGGTTGAGATATATTCTAGAAGGTTGTGCAAGTTTGCAAAAATTGGAAATCAGGGATTGCCCTTTTGGTGATGTGGCGCTGACATCAGGATTGCCGTTTTTTTATAACATGAGGTTTTTGTGGATGTCGAGTTGTTATTTGACGATGAGGGGGTGTAGACACGTGGCTAGAAATAAAAAAGATTTGGTCGTCGAGATTATTAGAGACATGGAAGAAATGGATGAGGAAATGGAGGATCCAGTTGAGAAATTGTACTTGTACCGGTCTCTCGATGGACCGCGTAATGATGCGCCCAAATTCGTTAAAATCTTGTGATTGGTTGGTTGATTGATTGATTGATTGGGTTGGAGATTTGAGTAATAAATGAAGGAGTATTTTCGGGATATATCAGAGTTTGAGGGGGGGAATTGCAAATTTACGCTCGTGTGAGATGTGGCGCGATTGGATCGTGCGAATTGACTCCGAGTAGGTTCTTATTAAGTAGTTTTTCATCATTTATTATCTTTTTAGTTGTATTTGCTACTTTTGAGTTTTTTTTTCGTATCGAGTTTTTGTTTGTTGTATTGTTATCTCAATCTCATTCTATTTATCTGTTGGGTTTTAGGGTTTCCTCACGGCTATTGGATTTTTTTTTTGTTTAAAACGGGTCGAATTTGGAAAACATTTCCATTTTATGTATCTTAAAGCCTGAGGATTTAGTTTGTTGTACTATTTATAACAAGTTTTTTTTCCCTTCACTTTTTTGTCCAAAGACTAATTAATTAGTTATTGATTATTATCCATTAGCATTGTTGCTCCATAATTTGCAAAACAATAAATTCACTATTTTTGTTGGTTTCTATGTGGATTTTATATATAGCTTTGGGCCACTAATGATTTGTTCAATAGAGACTTGTTTGTTTGTTCATGCTAATTATTTATATTGGGGGTATAAATGAAAATGCCAAAATGGAAAATAACAGTTCATCGATTGGAATTGATGGGTCTATGTCAGCACAAGATTGAGTGTCAGTGTTAATGTTAGTGCACCTCTTTCTTCAATTTGGGATTTTTTTTGGTTTCAATTTGAATTTGGTTTTTGTACAAATCCCTCCTATTTCACCCCCAATTGCAAAATTGGGCAATCTTTAATTGACCCAAGAAGCCTCTTTATTTGATTGTGTGATTTTGAAATTGAGGGGGGGATAAGAGAGGAGAGAGAAGGGTTAGTGGGATGGTGAGATGGATCTATCAGAAAAAAAAACCTGGCTCCACTAATCAAGGGCCTTTATGAGATTAATTAAAAAATTAAGGAGTAATTAATCACTAGAGATTTAGGGGGAGGTTGGCAACATGTGAATGATCCATCCTCTTCTCTGTCTTTCATGTGGATTGCATTTTGATTTTTTTTTTGGTTTATTTGTTTTCATTTTCAAGAGATTGCAAATGGGTGTTTTTTTGCGTTTGAACCCTTGTTTAAAATTTTAATTATTTGGTTGGTTTATTAGAGGAGAGGAGAGGAGAAGAGAATCTTTTTTTTTGATATCTTTTTTGGAGGTACTTATTTATATATTTATTTTATTAGCTTAACTGTACTATAGATTTTGTTTCTTGTGCTTTTGCCCTTTAGGTTAACTTGCCTTCTTTTTTAATAAGAATATTCTTTAGATTATTGGGGGCTTTTTTGGTAGAATTTCATGTTCTTTAAATACTTCTGAAATTATAAACATAAAGCTTAAATACTGTTTGTGATTTAATCACAGATCAAGGGCTCAGATGTTTTGACTTGTGATTGGTTCTTTTCCTATTTTGTGCTGAGCTTTAGATATTTTAGAAAGGCAAAATCATATGATTCTTTTTTTATGAATATGGCCTCATATTCCTTTTATTTTATCAATAATACCCGAGATTCTTCTAGTGCATGCTCACAACATAATTAACTAGGAATTATATAGACTTTGTATTAAGCCATACTTTTTATAGTAAATTTCAAATTTTTACAGTACTCATCACAAAATATTTTTAAACTAAGCCACTTCATCTTGTCTAATAATAAAGAAATAAATATAAACCAAAGTTTTGGAACAAAATTCTTCTTGGATACCATGATTGATGACTTGAATATGAAAAAAGTACAATTCAACCTCCCCTCTTTTTTCTTCCATGTAATGTTTGATTACCATGTGGAAATTGAATTTTGATCAATTTAAAATTTAAAATTTCAAATCTGTACTTTTCTCTAGGGGTTATTTGGTCTTGACTTGTTAACCAATAACTCTATGATTTGATAGTAAGTAAGACCTTAATTTTTCCACACATAGCTTTTAATATTCTGGTTGATCATAGATGATTTGATAAGTGGAGTTCGATTAATTGTTAAGCGAAACATGATTTTTATTGATATTTAGTAAAATAAGGTCCCTATAACATTTTATATTTGATTTTTCTTTTTTTATCTATGATAACATGGAGACATGAGCTGAACAATAATGTAATTTATAATCATTTGCTATATATATTTTCTTTTTATTATTATTATTATTATTATTAATAATAATAATATATAGCTGGTTTAGTTTCTTAAATACCCCTAAATATATCTTAATCTAGGTTAGATATGTGTACCAAACTAACTATGTTATGGTTAGCCACCTCGGTTACCATGTAGTCAAAAAGAGAACAGTACAACCTAATCATGCTTTTCTGAGAACTAATTATCCATTATTCTCTGTATAATGCATGAACTTATCAAACACCTGTTAAAACTCCATTTGCATTATTATTATTATTATTATTATTATTTAACTTTGCTGTTAACCTAAAAAGAAAGCTATTTTTCATGTACTTGTTGAGAAGAAGAACAGCATGTCAGAATTTAGGGCCCAAATGAAAGCAAGTATACTTTGTTAAGATAAGATTTTGACTGGCTACTTAATGGGACATGATAAGAACAAATCTCATTTTTTTGGTCTATTCCATTTCATTTCATACTTTTCCCTCATCTCCATTTAATCTACAAACATAGGGTCAAAGTTATATTGGTTGTTGAAAATTAAGAGAAAAAATATCAAGGATATTTTATGATGGAGGATATTTTATATTTTATGAGTTATTGAATTTGAGGAGTATTTTGAACTATTACCTTTCATCAAAAGGAAAAATATTGTAGAGACTATTAAAGAGTTCAATATTTGAATTAATCATGTGAATAAACAAACTCAATTGTAAAGCTAGATATGAATCCTCACCCACTAAATCTAAATGTTTTCCTATCCAAATCCAAATTGAACTAAATAACATGGATAAAGTCTTTGTTTAGGATTTTTCATGTTTTTGGATGTCAATTGCATGCTGATTTCATGAAGTAGTGGACAATGTTGGTGAAATAATGGAAAAAAAATGAAAAATAACTATACTAAGTCAAGCATTCAGATAATTTTGCACCTTGATTGGTACTATTTGCCAAGAAACTCATTACAAACTTCAAAATCCTAAATTGAGAAGAAATTTCAAAACATTTATGATACACATTTGAAAGATATGGCAATCAATCTAGTTTGTAGTGACTAAAACAAGAAGGGAAATATAATATATAACCCCATTTTGTTTTTGTTTTTTAAATATTCAGCAAAAAATAGGGAGTTAGTGATAAATTTACCTTGAAACATACATAACATAATATTAATAACATAATGGAAGAAAAGAAACCAATGCGTGGATATTGATACATAATATTAATGTATGGATATTGATTCATGATTGAGGGTGATAGATATGGCCACGTAGGAAGCAGAAAATCAGGAATCTAGGGCAGAAGTACTAGTTATCTGGGAAGTCGTTTATTGGGGAATAAAACAGCATATCAATATCAATATGAACATGACAATATATCATTATATCATCATCATATCAGAATAATATCTCTCTGATTTTGCCTCTTCCCACGTCATCCATCACTCTGACGTGTACTACCATATTCCCCCCAATCACATGACCTCACCACCCATCGTCATCACAAACAGTACAACAATTTAATGCCACCTTGCTCCTTCCTTGAGAAAATATGCACAATAATTAATTATAATAAATTAATAATTTGTATTTTTTTTATAATTGATTGCGTATTTTTATTGATAATACCAACATTACTCGAATCCATGACCTACAGTATGTTATGTTAAACGCCTCGCTACTAAATCAAGGGATCGTTGGTGATAATTTGTATTACTTATTCATCCTGTATTTACCATCTAGACCGATTTCTCCGTGCGGCTCGTCGCAGAGATGTCGACAAAATTATTTGTGATGATTATAATCAACAATGTTTATCGTGTGGCGGTGATTAAATGATGTTGATCTGGATAATCTCTGTCATTTTCATCGTAAGATACAAAGTGCAATAGTATTTTAATCAACTCAACGAAGACTAATTTGATTGTGATTGCCTCGAGTAATTAATTGACAATTTAGTATGTTTCTTTGCATGTCTTTATTTATGATAATAATTTACATCCGGACTTTCACGTCTCATGATGCTCGAGTTAGTTATATTTGTCTTTTATAGAAAGACTTTGAAATTGTGAACCATCGAGAAATTCGGATGAAGTTGAGATTGAGATATTTTGAAAGTGAGATCTGATTTTGATTTTTGAATGATTCGAAGTTCAGAATTTCAAACTATCGTTTGGATCATCCAAGTTTAAAATTCAAATGTACAAAAAAACCTGGGTCTGGTTTGATATGAGTTCATTTTATATAAGGCCCAAATATTTGCACCGAAATTTGAGCTATTTAATTAATAGTGTAAACATGTTACAGCCCATTTTATAAAGGAATGTTGGGCCTGTACATGTTAGCCCATCCCGAATTCACTAATCAACTTTATTATGCTTTTATTTCATCAAAAATAAATAGTTGAATTAGTCGGATAAGCTGAAAAAGAAAACTATGTAAATATACTTTTGTTTAATGAATTTATGTTTGGAAGAGAGGCTTGGACCCTCTCCAAGTTTACTAAAAATAAAAAAAAAGTTTAGCCATGATTCAAGACAAGCGGTTTTAATGCCACAATTAGTATGACTGTAGTATAATATATTTTTTGTATACTCATTTTGATTATTTCGCCTAAAACCACCGAAATCCTAGGACCGGGTCTGTGTGTCATTTTGGATCTTCATATTGAAGATGATGATGTCTCCAATTGTCGGACACAATTCAGGTCGCAAAAGTGGGGTCGTTGAAAATTTCGTATTTTTAGCTACCAATCTCCAAACATTTTTTTTGCAATCAGAGTTTGGTTAATGGCACGTATATCTTTTATGTCGAGACCTCCAAGAAATTTCGACGAAATATTTAGTTTATCTCACCAGTAACTCTTTTGGGAAATAAATCGGTGAACATGAACTATACGGGAAGTAATCGTGGGACGGATTTGATGAGGACTAAACGCCCCGCACGGGACAGTTGTTTGGCTTTCCAACCGAGTTGCTCAAAACTTCTCGATAATAAAATAGTTTATGAGTTTTCCTTTTTTGTTGATGTCGTGACCAAGATATCTCTCGTTTTCGTAAGCCTCGGAGGCTCTGAAGATGGAAGTGATGTAGTTTTTGACCAAAAAATTTGAGAAAAGATAAGGGGATGCAATAGCGCGCGAGAAAGAGACGCAACCTAGCTTTATTTCTCTAGTTTGGTGAAAGCACTCATCTCGCAATGCCGTTAATATTAATGGTTAATGTCGCCGTAGACATGCAAGCCAAAAAAAAAAATCAAATAAAAGTAATTTTAGTACATCAAGACTATTTTTACTCAGACCAGTCTTTTTGACATAAAATATTCACACAATATAATAGATAAATCTTATTAATAAAGTTGGCCAGGATTAAGAATAGTGCTCACAGACATAATATATATCACAAATATTTATCCTTGGAACAACATTATGCCAAGCAATCGTTGCTAAAAAATCATTTTTCTATTTCGTCATTATCAACCCTTTTTTTCTTTTCTTAAGTAAAATTTGGCACAATTACCAACAAAATTAGAATATATCATTCTGCAAGTTCGACCTCGAATCCCTTGTCCTTCGTCAAATCATTTTCAATCTTGTCTAGAAAAGCAACCATCGTCTCTAAACTCTTCTCATCTGCACAAAATTAAGCACATATTATTGTTACCAAATTGCTTAGTAGAATTATTTTTTTTGGATTTTCCAAATTTAAATAATGAAATGAAAATCATGAAAATTTAAAATAAATACCGAGTCTGGGTACGGTGTGGCCCTTTGGATGGAGTATAACAAGAGGATCGACGTATGATTCTAATAAATTCTCAGCATGCTGCTTTAAGAAATCATTTTCACCTAAAAATACAAAATTAAAAAATTCCCATAAAAATCTCAACATATAAAGTGAATTATTTTTTATTATTATGTATTGACCATAAATCATCTAGAAACTAGCTCTTTATCTTTTTCTAGATATTTGGCTCATTCAAAAACAAAATCAACAATACCATTTCTAATTTTGGATTTGAATTTGTTTATTAAAAGCCCTAGTTGAATATACCAAACTAATTCGATTAGGTCATTGTCTTGCAACATAAAAACACTTTAAATAAAATCTAATTACCATTTTAAATTACATGTAAAAGTCTGAATAGTTCTAATTACGTTTACATGCAGAATATAATTTTAAATCATTTTCAATGTGCCTGTGAAAAATTGGACACTGACAAAATAAACTACCCTGTACTAAAGCCCCCTTTTGACTTTGTATAGAGAAATATTAACATAATTTTATATATGAACATAATTAAATCTACCGCTCTTAATTTAGCTGGATTAAGAGCAAAATTGCATATGATAAATCATTTGAAATGAAATTAGAGAAATACAATACCAAATACGTGTAGTGAAGGCAATTCGATCTTGGTTGCATATGCTTTCTCGGCCACTTGAGCTAATTTAAATTTAGCTCCAGATAAAATCATTAAATACTTCAATTTCGGTACCTTTGTCAAAGCCACCCCCTTTAACACAAAATTATCATTTCAATTAATCTTAATACTAAAATTGTAAATCAAATTAAGTGGATTATCAATTAGGAATCAGAACTTACCCTTTCTTGTAGACCAGGCAAGGCAGCAGACAGAATCGCTCCCTGTTTGAGTTCAATCAAACGAAGTTACACAAAAGATTCAAAATTAAATTACACAAAATCGAAATCTGTTATACTGACCTGCGAAAAGCCCATGAGTCCATCGAAAGGTCCTTGCTTGATCATGAGTTCCTCAATATAAGCAAGACACTCATCAAAATTCTGATACTCCGTAAAATCCTACATCCAATAATTTCAGTACAAATGAATCAGTCTTCAGTACTCATTAGACCAGACAATACGATTGGGCAGTGAGTTTACCTTGGAGAATTGGAACCATTCGTAGTAAGGGGGAGGAAAAATTCCTTCCACTTCGGATTTGCCCTCGGCCGGAAAGGGAGCATCAGCAAAGACCAGATCAAGACGGGAGGTGACGTGGCTTGGCCATTTCCCAACCACCTGTTGCTTCATGATTTCACCGCTCGTACGGAATCCGTGCAAGCAGAGGAACCTCGGCTTCAGGTGATTTGACACAGTAGTTTCTCCCCCCATACTTCCCATTGTCGCGCCGAGTGAATCCAAAGTGACGGAGAGAGAGAGAGAGAGAGAGATTGTAAAGTATAAAAAAACGAAGAATATGTTATGATGCGGTTATATTATAGCGATGTTGAAGGAGCGAGCAGGCGGTGTGTTGTTTTGTTCCTGCACAAGGTATGCAAATTAACGTGTTGTTGTTGTAATAACGTGTACTACAAAATCCTAAAATAACCTCGTCAAACTTTATTATTAGTTCCCAAGCTTAGAGCGTTGAGTGAGCTCATGTATTTCTTTAAAATTTGATATTTCAGATGTTAATAAATAAAAAATTGTCCTAATTTTATTTGATATTGTTTTGTATTTGAGTAAGAGATTAATATCTAACTAGCGAGTTCCTCGCGTTGCTTCGGGCAAAATTTGATTTTGATTACTTGAAAAAAAATATTTTGAACATTTTATCTTATGTAGATAACATTCTTGAAAAATAAAAATCAGCAATTCAAGTATTTAATGAATGATTAAAATATATCTGCAACTCATAATAAAACAATTAAAACAATGTGGGAACACAACATTGCGAAATTTGAGAAAAAATATTAGACAAAGAGAAATTAATATATCTTGCTAATATCTACCGTATTATCTTGCTAATGATTAAAGTAAGCCGTCAATTCCTTATTTTATTTTCATTCTTCGAAAAAATAATGATCATATTAAATAATTTTGTTAGTCATGTTACAATCTTCACAAATATTATTTCTTTCACTTCTTGTTTTAATATTGTCTTTTTAGATTCGTTTCTTGTTTTAATACATACAATATATATGTAGTATGACATTATATAATATTTTTTTAATTTGTATTTTAGATAGTTATTCCTATATAATATACCGTGTATTGGTTGCTTCTGTCAATAACAATTTTTGTCATCCAATACATAGTTGGCATTAAATAAAAATAAATATACATGTAATCACTAAAAGTTAAGTCCCATTGAACAATTGTATAAACGAAGCATGTTTCATAGTTTTAGCTACGCGCTCAACATGTGATTTGGAGTTTTTTTTCAGAATAAACTTGATTTTGTAGACCAATAGACCCAAAGAACAAATTAAATTTGTCTTTTTTTTTCTTTTACTGTCGGTTTTTAAATTAAATTGTATAAATATGCATGTAATCACTAAAATAAATATACATGTAATCACTAAAAGTTAAGTCTCATTCATTGAACAATTGTATAAATATGCATGTAATCACTAAAAGTTTGTCTCTTTTTTTTTTCTTTTACTGTCGGTTTTTAAATTAAATTTTTTTTTTAGCTACAATTTTTTTTATTGTTTGTATCATCGAAAATTTGAATTATAATGTTTTAATTTGTGAATAGTAATATTTTATTTTGAATCATAATAATATTATTTTGAGAATTTCGAAGGGTGTATGTGAATATTTCTTAAAAAAATTATTACTTTATATGGACAATCAGAGCTTGAGAAAGAAAATATACATAGGACCAAAATATACAGACATAAACGAAATGTGATATTGAAACGGGTTGAAATATTATACTAAACAGACTCATTTTACACAATATAATATAGATAAGAACACATAAAATCTAAGCTGTTTAGGTAATTTAAGGGTTGTAATAATATGTGGAGACAAAATCGTGCAGGTCTGAGACGAATCAAAATATGAACATAAGACTCACTTTACACACAACTATAATAGTCTGTGCAACATGGAATCTCATAGAAACCATGAGTCTTTATTGGTGCACATGAACCATGACCTTGGTTGAACATGGTTCGCATGAACCAAGTCCACCTATTTTTTTTCTGATGATGACATTAGTAGGTCACGGGCTTTTTTGTTTTTTCTTATTGGGATCTTTTGTATACATTGAATTTCCACATGTTTAATGTTTGATGAGTTTTACCAAAAAGATGTTACAGAAAATCTGAGAAAACAACACGTGTCTCTCATTGAAGGGGCACCTGAGTAATGTAGATAGTATAAATATAAATTTGTGCTCGGACAGAATTAAAATAGATCAGATTAAAGAATAAACCGGATTTTTTGCTTTATTATAGACGAATAAGCATATAATAAATATGAATAAAAGAACATTTTATCAGAATAATCATCTTCCAAATAAAATATGAAATTTCTTCAATCTAAGAAACAGACGAAATGTTAGAACAAAAAAATCTTTTCCTAATCTGACAAATAAAATATTCAGTTATTTTCCTCTCACTTTTCTCTTTCGGGTACATCTTAGTAGATGCTTGGCGACAAGGAAAGGAGGTGAAAGCGATGAAGAGAGACTTTATTCCATTCGAACATGCTTGGAATTAAACAAAATAAATGAAATTCTTCTCTTTTATGATAAACACGGAATATCGTTAATCCAAGAAATTTATCTCCATTTAAATTTTCAATACATTCAAGCAACCTAAAAATGTCACATTTGTTTTGTATTAATCAGTTGATCAAGATATTGTGTTAAATCAGAACCATCCAATTTTCTACTTTATTGCCTTTTGTGTTTCCTTTGAATTTTATTTAATATGCTATGTTTTTATTTCTCTAACAAGCATATCAAAAGTTAAGAGTCCATTATTTCATTTTCATGAGAAAATTTATCACATTTCACAATTACAGCATCATATAGAAATTATAAGTATGCAATATAATTAATGAATTCTACATTGCCCACATATTTCAATAATATATGTGAATGTTGGTTAAAGATAGTTTTAAATTAAAAAATTATATTACACATTTTTGTGAATTGTTGTTTTGATTTAATAATAATTATTTTATGGTAAATAATAATTTTAAAAACGTAGTGAAGTGAACTAAACAAAACTAGTCTCTTTTCAGTTTTCACATTATCTATAGAGATCTCACATGTTATGATAATTGTTTTTTTAATCGACCATCTCTTTCTTCTTGATGTGAGAATGAAGGTAACTTCGCATCCCATTACTAGTTGTATTATACTAGGAGATTACCCGCGCTTCGCGGCGGTTTTGTTTCATTTATTTTGTCATACACATAATATATAGTTATGATTTTTCGGGATCAAACATAAGATTTTGTGAAAATAAAAATCATATTGATTAAGAAAGTTTGATGATGACAAAATTATTATGCCATTTTTGAATCCGACACAATGCGAAATATTTATTTAGTACTTTAATACAACACATACAAAAAAAATGTTATGTTTCAAAAGTAAAAAAAAAACACGCGTGGACATAAATAAAAAACAAAATCATATGATATTTTAAATTTTCATATCTAAAAATAAGAATAATAATATTTTAAAAGTTAAAAAAAAAATATTTGTGTCTGATAAATTTTATGTTTCATGTTGATTATTGAAAAATATTATATAAGTCAAAGAAATTATATGTGCTTAGTAAATAAATATCTTTCATTTTTATTATTTTTTTTAAAGATTAACATGAAATTGTTTTAAGTAAAAGTACAAATATAGCATACTTAGTAGTATGTGCAACTTTTTTCAATTATAGTTTTAAAAATAATAATAATTAGGCTTACAAGTCATTAATGTAATTACACTTATTTTTATATATTTTTTTTACATAATTGTTTTCATAATTTTAAGTTAGAGAAAAATATTGAATATATGATAATATGAAACTCAAAATAAAGATAAAATTCAAGTGAATATATTTCTTAATTTTTTAAAATTATATTATGAAAAATACTAACAAAATTTGATGTATGTTTTATGATATTATATATTAATTTATTAATGTTAGATATTTAAACTCTTCACATTCTATTCGTATTCACAATTGATCATGTAACATATTGTGGAAAAATTAAAAATTAAATACAACTTGCCCAACATGAACTTAATGAATAATATATTGACACATCATCAGTGTAAGATGATGTGGCATTCTAAAATTGCTTAAAACTATGTGTAAAATAAGGGACACATACATGTCTATAAATAAAACATAATCACACAAAATCAAAAGTTAATACATGATTCATATGTTGTCACATATCATAATCTAATGGTTAAAATAATTGTGATGATGTGACATGATGATATTACATAAAGATGAGTCCAAAATAAGGGAATTGGTAAATTTGCAACTAGTCATTTTTACTTCTACTTTGCATGAGGATATTACATAAAGATGAGTCTAAAATAAGAGGGTTGGTAAATTTGCAACTAGTCATTTTTACTTCTACTTTGTTGTCTCTCAAGATTTTAACCAACATTGCACAAAATAAAAACAGCTGAAAAATAATGGACTTTAGTGAATAATTTGTTTGGGAGGGTTGCTTGCAGAAAATACCCTATGCAATGCAATGCAATGCAATGATGCATGCAGGGTCGTTGCTACCAAATACTAATTGAGTTCCTGCGGTGCAGCACACCTCGTTGAGTCGTTTCCATCATAATGGCCACAAAGTATAACGTGGTAGGTTTGGTCAAGCCTGCCGTTTCCGAGTCCAAATGTGTTCACAAACCACAAACCCAAAATGGGTTCATCATTATAAAACTTCCAATTAAAACGTGAATATTACCGAACTTAAAATTAACACGTAACAAAAACAAACTAAATTTATCAAAACAATCAGATTCACCGCGAGGCCCACGAACCTTCTAGAAGATTCTAGCGGCGACCTCTTTCCCTTTCGAAATTAATCTTATTCCGACCCGAACCGCCAGACTCGTACTCGTCCCTCATAGAAGACCCGCCACTCGCCTTCATACTCCCACCGCCACCGATCTTCTCAACCGCTTTCTTCCCCTTCTTCACCTCCGTCAAAAACTGATCCAACCCAAACGGGTCGTTCTCCACCGAGTTATCAAACTCGACCGGTCGGTCTCTCTTCCCGCCTGCAACCCGTTCCGCACCCGTAAACGCCTTGTCGGGTTTGAACCGCTCCGTTTTCATAATCTTATCTAATTGCTCGTCTGCATCGCCACCGTACATCTCGCCATCCGTGTCCTTTTTCGGCTTGTACAGAGTCGATAAAGTGTTTTGCGCGGTGAAAAGTCCTTTGTCGTATACGTTGTACTGATCGTCAGTCTCGAAACCGGACCCCATGCCTTTGTCTTGGTTGAAGAGGCGTTGATCGTACATGACCTCGCCGGTACGGGCGGTACCACCGGTATTGGCCATGCCGAGAGCGATTTTCTCGCTGACGTCACGGTCTCTATCTCGAGTAATTTTACTCTTCTTCCCCATGGCAGCGTCGCGAGCCTCGAGTCTCCTTTCTCTCTCCCTCTCTCGTCTCCTCTCCTCGCGAATCTTATCTCTCTGAATCCTCTCTTCTCTCTCGTCTCTCGACTCCTTTTTCTGCTGACGGGGCGGTAACGGTGCCTCCTCGTCAGCAAATTCGTCCTCTTCCTCGTGGATAGCATTCCTCTCGCCCGAAACGGGTCCAGTTGGCAGCGGAGCGATACCCGTTCTCTCAGACCGAGCTTTCTGAGCGAGAGCTCGTAACTCTTGTTCCTTTCGATCCTTTTCCTTCAGCACTAACTCTTTCTGAACCTTGGATCTCATCGAGACGGCCTCGCGAGCTTTTTGTTCTGCCACGTACAGAGCCTCTGACAAGCTCGCGAATTTATCGTTGATTTGCACGTCTTGTAATCCTCGTCCATCTGCGGCGAGACGCTTGTCCAGAGGGATCGTGTACCCTTTTGGATTCTTCCAGTTGGAAATACACGGAGGAATCTTCCAGTCTTGTTGGTCCTTGACGGTAACAGGTCGAGGAGGCGAGTGGACTACAGGTACGGGCGGAGATCCAGATGGACGGGGGACCCGTTTGTGTTTGAATTTTGGCGGCTCTAACGGGTCCACTGGCATTTCGATCATGCGGATCACTCGTTCTTTCGCGCCCGAATTAAATGCCGAGGATTGTTGAGAGGGCTTATACTTGATGAATTGCGAATCGGAGTTGTGGGTGGGTACGTTTTTGGGCTGCGCCGCACTCAATCTGACATTTACGATTTTTTCCAAAGCAAGTTTGGTTCGCTCAGTGGTTTCCTCGATCTCTTTTTCGTACTCGTCAGGATCCTCTTCATCTTCAATGGACAGTTTCGGTACGATGTCTTTGTGTTGAGAGTAAACAATTTTCTTGGAATTCTCGTTTTGTTTAACTATCGCATCGAAGGCGACGTTTCCTTGCGAATCAACCGTCAGAGGCAAGATATTCGATCCGGGCTTTTCGTCCTTGCGACCCATCAAAAGAGGGTACTGTGCGACGTGGATTTCAGGAAAGGCACCGCCATCACCGAAATCATCAGGTCTTCGAGGGATGAAACCGGTTCGCTTGCCATAGGGCGGAACCGGGTTGGATTTCACGAATTTGGGTTCGTCCGGGTTAGCGGGTCCGGAGCCATATCGTTCCTTGAACCAAGGGTCATTGGAATGGTCGTAGAAGGCGGCTGTCGTCGATTTGGCGGCCGGAAGTATATCCTTCAGCGCAGCCATGGAAGTTTGTATCCGAAAGGTACTCCTAACAGTTTATATAGGCCGAATTTACCAAAGAATGGTACCTGTCTGCCTTCAAGCTTCGCCACCACAGAGATCGATCGAGCTCCAACCAGAGATCAAAAGTGGGAATTTAATTTAGTGAAGGAGGGAAATTCGGGCACGAAAGATAGAGGGCATGTTTGATTTGGGGGGATATTGATATACATGGATATAGAAATACATGTATATCACTATCCATGTATTTGATAATCCATGTGAGTTGTTTGATTTGTTGTATTTTGAAATCATGTATATCAAATCCCTTGTTTGATTCTTTGGTACAAAATCCAGGATTTGAATATTATATTATATTATATTTATATTCTTTTATTGTATAATATAATATTGTATTATATTATAATATTATATTATATTATATTACTTCAATTCTTATTATATAATATAATATAATATAATATTGTAATATTATATTATAAAATAACATTTTAAAATAATATTATATGTATGTCATTTAATTCTTATTATATAATATAATATAATATAATATAATGTAATATTATATTACTTTAATTTATTTATATTATATTATATTATATTATATTATATTATATTATATTATATTGTTTTATATTATATTATATGTATATTATGATGTTATATTATATATCATTATATTATATTATATTATATTATATTATACTATATTATAATATAATATATTATATTATTTTATATTATATTATTTTATATTATATTGGTTTATATTATATTATATTACATTACATTATATTATATTATATTATATTATATTGTAATATATTATATTATATTATATTGCTTTATATTATATTATATTATATTATATTATATTATATCAATGAATATTATATTGTTTTGTATTATATTATATTATTTATTATTTTATTTATTATTTTATTACTATAGTACATTACATTATATTACATGATATTATATTGTATTACATGATATTGTTGTATATTATATTGTTATTATATTATATAATATTATATTATTTTATTATATTATATAATATTATATAATATTATATTGTTTTATTATATTATATAATATTATATTGTTTTATTATATTATATTATATAATATTATATTATATTATATTATATTTCTATTATATTATATAATATTATATTGTTATTATTTTATATTATATTATATAATATTATATTTTATGTAAATTAGATTATATTATATAATATTGGAATACATGGATAAGGAAATACAAGATATGAAATACCAATTTTTTGAATGGATAACAAAATACATGGATAAGGGGTTCAAAATACAATACACATGAAAATCAAACAAAGGATTTCGAGTTTATCCCGTATTTCAAAATACATCTCCACCAAAATCCCTCAAATCAAACATGCCCAGAGATGGAGGAGAAAGTCGGCAAAAAGCTCTGGGCTTTTTTAATGATTTATTGGGCTAATAATGGGCTATAAATAATTAATTGGGCCATTTTCTCAATTATTGATTTCATGCAATAAATAATATCAGATCATATAATGGCTTGATAATGTAATATTTAGTGAATTATAATAAATTTAAAATTGATGCTAGATTAAGCAATGATTATACAGTGAAAATGTGGTCCAAGAGATTTTTTATGTTTTGGGGGCAAAGGGTTCAGACTATCACAAGAGGTATGTGATATGAATCTATGATTGTATGAGATAATGTATATATAATTGAACCTGCCATTTTGTACCTTTATTGGCTCATTCCCATTACTTGTCTCCTCCATTTGTCTCACCTCCAACCTTATTTTATTACATGTTTCTCCTCTCCATTTTAACCACACAGTCAAGAAATAAATATATTTAAAAATGGAGAGAAGAAGGGCAGGGTCGATGAGTCTGACTGTCTTGACTCTTTGAGTTCAAATACACTACACTGCCCAATACGACCCAGATCTGTCTCATGTTGTGGTACCGTTTTCTCTCTCAAGACCATTGTTTTTTCTTTTTACTGAAAATTGATCCAGTCATACTGCTGCTTCGCTGGTACACTGGTACACTGGCACTGGTATAACAATGCTTGATTTGTTTCAAAGATCTAGATATGTAAATATGTGGTGGGGTTCTTCTTGAATTATTTTCATGACATATGAGATGTCCAAATTTGTTATTTTCTTCAGGTTAAATCAGATAGATGGGTAAAAAATAATAACCAAGAATAGATTTGTGAATTTATAAATTATAATTCAAACATGAGAATTACAAAGAGGGTCCCTAAATTGACGATTTGGGTTCGTAAAGGTTTCCGAACTGATTTTTTCCAGAAATTCATGACAAATTAGGCGAGACAAAGAGTCAAAAGAATATGGCTGATTTATAAATGAGATATAAAAGCAAAGAAAAAGCAAAAATAAAATAACTATTAAAACAATTTCAACCTTTCCTAAAGAAGCTGACTTATTATCCATTTACCAACCTTTTCATTTTTTTCTATTTATTTTAATTTTCGAAGCACTCCTATTTATCACTTTTTTCACCAAAAAGAGGCACAAATAAACAAGCAAGTTCAATTTTCTCCTCTATTTATTTTAATCTTCAATTTTTTGACCTTTCGAGAAGAACTTGTAATAATTTATGGATTTCCTCGACAATTACGTTACAATATTTTTCGTACCGGTAGCATCGAGGTCAGTACATGTACCAGCAAAAACCATCAATACCGATACCAATAAAACGCAAGCTATCATATATATTTTTTCATCTGATGAAAATTTCAAAATTCAGAGACCAACCAAATGAGTACAACAAAACATCGTTTCAAAGTTTCAAATTTACCCCTCTCAACTCGAGCATGATAATTTTATTAACGGACTAATCTGCTAATTTTCCGCCTTTTACTAGTTGGAGAATTATTCTCTCTATTTGCATGAGAAAAAACATTCGACATATTATCTTCGCTTGTATGACTCAGACAAGACGCATCCAATACCCCATTTGGGCTTGCCGGTACCGAGGAAACCGGTACCGTACCAGTCTTTTGAGACGCGCTATTTTTCTTAAAAATCTTGTCTTGAATTGAATTGTAGCAACTCAACACTCTCTCCTGAATTAAAAAAATTGTCAAAATTTTCATAACAATATATAATATATATATTTTAGATATAATATATACCTTATTTAGATATACACAAGTAGCAATAGCTTTCTCGTTTTCGAGGGATTGAGTTTCTCCTAACACGGTAAGCGCAACTGCAGCAGCCATCTCCGACGACTTGAAATTCAGGAAATCGATTCCTGCATTTCCAATTCCAGAATTTTAATTTAACCACAATAGCAATCAAGGATTCCAATTTTATGAACAAAGATGCATAATAGATAATACGTACCTCTAATCATGCTCAGAATGAGATTGGACGATTGTGAGATATCAAATTTTGAGGGGGCATTTCCGAAATTAAATTTATGAAGAAAATAATCCATAAATGAGAAAGGAGTGACAGCTTGCATTCTCCAATTCAATGTGCTAAGAACCAAAAGCTCCATTCTTTGTATAGTTTTTGCTTCGAACACGAATTTTGCATCGCCAATCTATCGATCAAACATTCAATTAGACAAGTATGCAAAAAAAGGGGGCCAATTTGAAAAATTCGTGAATGTAACTCGCAAACCTGTAAATCTAAAGGAAGTGGAACCAACGTTTCGTCCATTTTGGATGCGAGAGATAAACAAGCAACAGATAAGAGTTGGGTCATCCAAGCTTTGTCTCGCTTCAAAAAATTTGAAATTGGATTTGTAAATATAACAAATTGTGAGGATAAAAGAAGAAAAGTTGAATTCTTCAGAGATTCTTACAGGGAGTTCATAAGCTGAGAAGAATCGGTCCAAGTAATTCACTGATAGATAGGCGCTCAATGGCCCGAAATTGTAATGGCCATGAACCTGTTCGATGAAATGACAAATACCATTAATCGAAATGCATGATTAATTTGACTAAATAGATACTAGCTAAGGTAATCAAAGCCATCAAGGTCACAAATGTAGAAAACTTCGCAGTAAATCAAAACAAAAAGGGAAAATGCACACCTTCCAAATCCAATCAATGGCATTTCTCCTAATGGAGGCGTCCAGTGCTCCATTTGAGAGCCTCTCAGCATAGCCCCCCATGGGCATGTGATCGAGTTCTCTCTCAACAAGAACAGAAATACACTCATCTGACTGGATAGGAAAACCCACAGAGAAATTTTCGAAAAAATCGATTCTTTTTCCTAAAACCCAACTCGGTCCAGTACAATCAATCTCCTTGTAATCTAAATCATCATTTTCCTCCTCAAAACCCAATAAACTGTTATTATCTTCTCCGCAGAGAAGAATAGAGGCGGCACAATCATAGCTAGGCGCCATTACCTCTAAGTTATTTTGGTTGTAAATAGATAAAATTAAAGATGGATTTTACAAAAAGACCCTCCTTTTACCCTCCTCCCCCTTCCAAGCTCCCCTCCCGTCTTTCTCATGGAGGCGACATTGTCTAGCTCTTTCTATTCTGATATCAATAGTGAAGCATTGTAGAGAGAGAAAGAGGAGAGAGGGGGTCAGTGCTACTGTTTACTGGAAGAGAGAGCAAATGTATAGGACTTCTGTAGGGACTCAGATAATAACAATATAAGGTTGAAATTATATTTTCAAAAAAAGGAGGGCTTGATTGAAAACTATGACAGTAAAAAAAAACTAGAGACAAAAGAAAAAAGAAAAGAAAAGGGTGATTAAAGAAGAACAGGTTATTTTATTTTGGGCTCTTTTTTTCTTCTTTGTAGGGCTTTCATGTACTGTAGTAAATTAGCAATTGATTCTTTTCTTCTTAAAAGTATCGATCGAAATTTATAAAATAATCACACTAAACTATGAACTATTTACTTAATTTTTCTATTTGAATTTGAGAATAAACTTCTTAAATATATATGGCATTACATTTATTCACTAAAAGAAAAAATCTTTTATCTATGACATATCTATTTTAAGCACTAAACTAATGATGATTTGATATGTCGAGAAAAAGAAATGATTTGGTTTTTAAAAAGAAGAGAGATTACCAAGCATGATCATATAATTATCGTATCTTTTGGAATGTGAGAATAATTTAACTTCTGATTTGATTTGTGTATGATGTGATTGTACAAGAAAACCCTTTTAACCAATTTGAATACTATAATTATCATTACAATTACAATCTTAATTATTAGCATTACATTTATTCATGTTGTAAATTATAATTTAACTTCACTGAGTAAATATGGCATGAAAAAAGTAGGTTAAAAGTTGAAAACAATGAAGAGAAGGGTATTTACGTAATTTTAAAGCTTTAAGCAGTCTTTGTACCATACATTTCATACAGCTCTATTGCACTGTGGTCAAAAGAGCTTTTGTCAGTGTAATAGTCTGTGAGGAGAGAGAGAGAGAGAGAGAGAGAGAGAGAGAGAGAGAGGGAGAGAGAGAGAGAGGAAAGTTCCTTTTTACCATATGGAAATTCAAAAAAAAGTAAAAATATGAGGGTATTTGTGTCAATTCACATGATAAGAGATGGCCAATGAAAGCAGAGGTCACTGAAGCAGTTTCCTCTAGAGCGACACGTGCTATGTGTGATTAAATGTACACATTTTGCAAATTACACCCTGATAATTGTATGAACTATGAAGTGTTAAGTGAAAACTAAACATAAATTTTATGATTGATATGATAGTTTTTGTAATCTGTAATAATATGAAAATATTGGGTCTTATGGACAAACATCCGTATGTGCGTTTCACTAATTATAAGCTGGTTTTGCCTTTTTGCCCATAATCACAGTCACATATTTTCATTTAATCCTTTCTAGTTTACTGTTATTTATGACTAGTTGGGTCCAGTTGTCACATTTCTAACTAATAAAATTATCATTCTGCAGCAATTTAGACATACTAATGTTTATTCAATTACATTGATAATTTGAAATGTTATATAGGCTTTGAAATATTTTTACTTGTATAAAACATTTTTTATATATAACATCATGGGTCATATATTAATAATTAAAATTAAAGTCAATATTGGTATTAGTTTCGGTTTGTGAGCAGTACACATGATATTTATTGTGCACTTAATTGTTTAGTTACTTAACATAATTGACCATTCCAATTGAATTTGATATAAACCGTAATTAGGGATTATGTCCTTCAAATTACTTATTTACTCTCATCTAGGTTGTTTACAAACACTTTGTGCATCGCGAGCCATTCTTGGGGACGAATAACAAGTTAGATAGCCCACGACCCCAACGCCAGCAAATCGAATTCCTCCCACCCCCATCAACAACATCACCACCACGGGCGAGACACGTCGTTTTGAAGAGGCATATCCTCAAGCCCGTTCCGGGACGAAATGAGGAAGAACATGAAAATATCAAGAGCAGGACGAGAAGGCCAGGCTTCAAGAAAAGATGCCAGGAGTTTTTCAAAAATATCGCGCATTGCGGTTGAGTTCAGTGGCGGGACCATCAAGGACTATTATATGAAACTTTTTCACAGTCATTTTCACGACTTAAATGAATTTGAACACCCGTTAATTGGTGCATAAATATTGTTTATCAATTTTATAATTTTTGTGCATCTATTATACTCAAATATGTGTTTACTTTATGTATCTTTTTCATGTATAATATTTTTCAACACATTAGATATTCAATATACATATTTAAATGTTTAAATGATAATATAATTATCAATATATACTATTTTATTTATTTTTACAATAAATGAAGAAATTTCGGTCATCTTTCATTCATTAATGTTACTGAAACACGAACTCGCATTCTCTCATAACATATGATTTTTTTTTTATAGATTACTTTATATATTTATTATTTTTTTATATATATTTACACTTACAATTTTTGTGGGTATGTTATATTTTTTTACGGTGAATATGAACCTACAACAATATAATATACTCTTGTCATCTAGCCGGAAAATTCCGAAAATTATAAAAGGATGGTTAACCGATATGATTTTTTTTATGTGCATCTTCATGTTGCAAAGTTAACCATCAATTTATCACGATCTAAAACCTAAAATGTTAAGCAATATTACTTGTTTCTTGTAAAAGAGATAATTAATATAGTAAATAAATAATGCTGCAATTAAGAAAAATAATGATATTCAATTATCATCATGAACCAATAATGCAATTATTTTGAACAAAACATATTTTTGGGCATGCGTGCAAATATGTTCAACCACAATCACCAAATATTTGTCATCTAATTATCGTTCATCCATTTTATATACGTTGATATGTTGTTCATCATATATTTGTATATATTTAAATTATACATTTTTTAATAAATCTTGCATAATTCATTATAAGTAATAACATATCTTATTATTCTATCCGGTAAACTTTTTGTATATTCGTTAAAATACATTTCTTGAGACAATGATTTTATAACCCAGTTGGTTGAGTTTTTGTAACAAAAAAACAACATGTTGTAGATGTTATAAATTCGAATCTCATCAATATCATATAAAAATATATATATGTATCAGTAGCAACAAGCGACTGACCGCCGTTTGTTGGGTGTCATTAAAAAAAAAAACGCACTTCTTCGCCTCCATTAAGTAAACTCACTTGTTTCCTTTATGTAAGTGGAAATAAATCAAGATTATGAGTGAGATTTGTGAGTATATTCGAATCAAATTGGCATCAAATTTATAAAATCAAATATTGAAGGGAGTAAAAAAGAGTAGCAGTAGTCAGAATCATGCTATGCTTTTAATGCCTCGGCAAATCCAAAGCTTAATAATGGAATCTAGTTTGGACTTTCGCTCTCATTGTCATTGGCCTCCTATATGCATATATCTATTCCAATTCAATTTTTCTTCACCTTTTTTACTTTTACTTTTTTAGGCAATTTCAGTGTTTATCCCTGCAGAATATCAAAAATATAAACCCTTAAAAAATTCGAAATATCATGGATACCCATGCAAAATATAGGAAACTAGTGTGGTACCCGCGCAATTGCGCGGGTTTGCTGTAAATTTTTTTTTTTATATATTCTTCTTATTTTTTTGTTTCCGGTGAGTATTTCTTGGATGAATCAGAACATGTTTTCTGATATAATTCAGACAGCTAAAAAACACCGTATTTCTTGAATGTTAAAGATTTATATTAAAAAAATATTTTCCCACATGGTATATAACATGTATGTCACTGAATTATAGATGCATTTCATATATTAAGCATAGAAGCAATATTCAAATTATCGAATATTTAATAATAAAAAAAGTCAATTTATCCAACTTTTAATAATGAAATAAATTACAAAAATTACAATAATATCTAGTTTTAATTAATTGAATTATTAAAAATTAATGCGGTCAAATGCGTTTCAAAGAACAAACACTATCACAATGACATAAAATATACTACGACGGTGTGTTTGCCTCAGTACATCATGATTTTTCTAAATTCTAAAGCATTAATCGCTTGAATCTTTCAAGAGCCGGCTTTCTTGAACGATTTAAACAGTTCCTGCTTTAAAAATATTTATTTTCTATACATAATTGGCAAACGTGTTCAGGTATTTGTATTTTTGTTTGTGTTTGTATTTCGTATTCGTCTTTCATATATTCTTATTTCGTATTTTACATTTCGCATTCGTATTTGCACTTGTATTGGTGTTTCGTTCTAGACTTTAGGTTTTAGGCTTTGGGTTCTAGGTTTGGGGTTTGCGGTTTATGATTTAGGGAAAATTGATAATTCATAATTCGCAATTCATAATTGTATTCGTATTCGTGTTTGTATTTGTATTCGTGTTAGTATTTCGTATTCATATTTTGTATACGTATTTATATCCGTTCTTCGTATTCCTATTCATTTTCTCATTCGTATTTTTTATTTATCTTCGTTCTTGTATTTCGTATTTGTATTTTTATTTATGTGTATTAGTATTTTTATTTTTATTTTTAAATTATTTGTATTTTTATATTCGTTTTTCGTATTCATATTCACATTTGTGTCTATGGATTTGTATTTTTTTTACTCGTGTACTATTCATATCCGTGTATTCATGTTCTTATTTCAATTTATCTGCATTAGTATTTTTATTTTTATTTGTAAATTATTTTTATTTCGTATCTGTGGATTTTTTTTGTTTCTTTTTAATGGTGTTTGGAATGAGTCTTGTCGTTTAATAATGCGTGTAATTTTTCACATTCGTATTTTTATTTTATTGGTATTTATATTTCGTATTCGTATTTCATATTGATATTAACATTTGTGTATGTATATTCGTATTTGTGTATATGTTATCGTGTATTATTCTTATTAGGGTATTCCTATTAGTATTCTTATTTAATATTTATATTTGTATGATTTCATATTTCGTTATTCATTATTCGTGATTCTTAATTCCTAACGTATTAGTATTCGTGTTTGTGTTTATGTTTACGTTTGTCTTCGTATTCGTATTGTATTTCATTTTGGTATTGCGTGCTCGTGTCAGTATTTCCTATTTGTATATATACTTCGTATTTGTGTATTGATTTTTAATTTCACATTTCATTGTTTCTATTGATATTAGTAACACTATTTGGTTTTGCTATATTTGTATTTGTGTATTAGTTGTGTTTGTATTCGTATTTCAATTTATGCGTATTCGTATTTTTATTTTTATTTGTAAACTATATGTATTTCGTATTCGCATTTCGCATTCTTATTCGCATTCGTCTTCGTGTATTCATATTTGTGTATTATCCATATATGTGTACTCACATATGTATTCACATTTTGTATGTGTCTTCGTATTTGTACCATTATTTGTAAATTCTTTTGTACAATTTTAAATGTTATGAGCAAAGGAGATGATTATTATTTGTCTACAAAACTAAAATCAAACAAATTACAAAAAAGTACAAAAATAATATACATAACAAAATACATCGTACAAATTCAGAATATAATTAAACATATTTTGTATTTTAAAAGAAAAAATTACCTGCGTAATGGGAGAATTGCATAAATTGCATAAAATATTTTCGTGTATTGCTGATTTCTGAAAATTACAAAAATACGCCTTAATTTCATCAAATGCCCAAAATGCCCTTCAATTTCATATAAGAAAAAATGATTACATATCTTTTATTCCTTTTGAAAATTTATGTTGAAATTGCACAAAAGTTGCATATTTTAGATCACTAAACCTTTAATTTAAACAAAAAATAGAACATCAGAAATTATTCACCAAAAGTTGGTTTGTTTTAATAAATACTAGCATTACCCCCGCGCAATTGCGCGGGGCTGTTCGGGTTTATAAGTAATGTAGTTGAAAAAAATTGTTGTTCATTTTGTGTATGTGACTTTCTTTTTGTAATCATTATTATATGTGTAATTTAGTGTGTTGTGTGCGAGTGAAATTTTGTAGCAAAAATCGTTTGAATATTTTAAGAGCCGGATTTCTTGAATAATTCAAACGGTTATTGCTAAAAAAATTATCTATATTTTATACTTAATAAGTAAAATAAGGAAAAAGAACGAATGAGTCGTCATGAAATTTATTAAGAAAATAATAGTTCAGAAAACATTGCTGAAAAAAAGAGTGTTTTTAATTTCACAAATCCTTAATTTCGCTACATATTTGGCACAAATATTTTTCGTCCTTTGTGTGGTCAGCCAACAACAAAGTTTGACGATGTCATCGCTAACCGTTTCGTTCGAACCTTTAATTTAAATTATGTCATGATTATTCGCACATCCATGATTTGGTATATTTTTAACCCCCTAATTTTTTTTGGATATTATAAAAAATTCTCTATCTTTTCGTAAACTCCAAAAAAAAAAAACTCTTTACCAAACTTTTATTTTAAAATACTCCTTATGGATGATATTAATTTTTTTTTCCCAAAATACCCTCCAAATCTCATATGTAATAATTAAAACTTATTTTTGTTATTTTTTATTAATTTTAATAAAATTCATAAACACTTCTTAACACGTAGTGATTTAAAAAAATTTAAATTATTACATATTTTGTTTATATAATTTTAATATTACATTCTTTATTCATAAAAAAACTAACATTAAATGATAATAAATAAACATCTTGCAAATATATTCATAGAAAATATCTATTTAAACATCTATTTTTTATTTTAATTTTCTTTTTATGTATTTTTTAATAGTTTTGTGATATTTTATTTTTAAATATTTGCAAGATGTTCTTTTATTAATATTGTTCAACTTATTATAATTTTATTTTAGTTTTTCAAGAAAAATAATAAAGGACCAAAATATAAATTTTAAAACTTCGAAGGACCAAAATGCAAATATAAAGGACCAAAATGTGAAAAAAGGACTAAAATATAATTTTTTTTTAAAAATAGGACCAATTTGAGGCCCCTGGACTAAAATGTAAATTTCAAAACTTCGAAGGGCCAAAATGCAAATATAAAGGACCAAAATGGAAAACAAAAGGACCAAAATGTAAATTTTTTTCGAAAAAAGGACCAATTTGTAAATCAAAAAGGACCAAAATGTAAAACAATTTTTTTTTTACAAATAGGCCCCTGGTGATGTGGTTGCACCAGGCAAGAAAAATAATAAAGGAACAAAATGTAAATTTTAAAACTTCCAAGGACCAAAATGTGAAAAAAGGACCGAAATATAATTTTTTTTAAAAAATAGGACCAATTTGAGGCCCCTGGACTAAAATGTAAATTTCAAAACTTCGAAGGGCCAAAATGCAAATATAAAGGACCAAAATGTAAAAACAAAAGGACCAAAATGTAATTTTCTTTCGGAAAAAGGACCAATTTGTAAATAAAAAATGACCAAAATGTAAAAAACAAATATTTTTTTTTTTACAAATAATTTTAAAACTTCGAATGACCAAAATACAAATATAAAGGACCAAAATGTGAAAAAAGGACCAAAATATAATTTTTTTTAAAAAATAGGACCAATTTAAGGCCCCTGGACTAAAATGTAAATTTCAAAACTTCGAAGGGCCAAAATGCAAATATAAAGGACCAAAATGGAAAACAAAAGGACCAAAATGTAAATTGTTTTCGAAAAAAGGACCAATTTGTAAATCAAAAAGGACCAAAATGTAAAACAAATATTTTTTTTTACAAATAGGCCCCTGGTGACGTGGCTGCACCAGGCAAGAAAAATAATAAAGGACCAAAATGTAAATTTTAAAACTTCGAAGGACCAAAATGCAAATATAAAGGACCAAAATTTGAAAAAAGGACCGAAATATAATTTTTTTTAAAAAATAGGACCAATTTGAGGCCCCTGGACTAAAATGTAAATTTCAAAACTTCGAAGGGCCAAAATGTTCGTTCGAACGCACATAAATGTTCGTTCGAACGAACCCACTTCTGTTTATCACGAATAAGTCCGTTCGAACGCACTGATATAGTTAGTTCGAACGAACCTTATTCTGACTGCAGAATTGCCTATTTATATAAATTCTTCCAAGTTAATTCTTAAGTCATATTTTCTTTCAAAATATATGTAATTGATAGGTGGAAAAGGAATTTTAAACGGACGCATTTGAATAATAGATCTTCTAATTTGGGAAATAATACAGACAAGGATGGTATTAATGCGAATTATTCAGATTTACACCCTATTTTTCTGGATTTGGTTGAATACTCAACTCACAACAGGAAGCTAAATTCTTTAGTTAAGGATGGTTTAGTTGCTTTACGTTTATCCGTCTCTAAATATGTACCTACAAATCGAAACAAACATTCCTCTAGTACGAAAAATCAAGAAAAAAATACCATCTCCAACATCTCAGAATTATCAAAACCCTAAAACCAAGAAGAAGAAACGAGGTAGACCCAAAAGAGTTCGTGATATGTCTGAACGAAATAAGCAGATTCAAATTTTGAAGGAAAAGAACAAAAAAAAAATTGTTGAGGAGAGCGATGACGATTCTGAATAAATTCTCATTAGTTAAGTTCGATTATATTTTCTTAACCATTAATTTCATTAATATCAACTAACTATTTTTTTTTAATTTTGCAGGTTTTAAATAAATTCATACAGGACAGATATAATTGAATTTTTTCAAATTCCTCTTATTTCATTTTTGTAAAAAAACTTTTTTTTTTGTACTAATGAATTAATAAGCATTTGTGTACAAATTTTTGAAATTGAATATTGTAATTAGAAAATTATAGTATTTACTTTTTACAAATATATAGTAGGAAATAATGTTAAATATAATTAGGAAATGGTACAATAAATTTAATTTAAATATACTCTTAATACTTACAAAAAATACCACAAACCTTGTAAAGAAATGAATTATTTTACAGTTACAATATATTATACATTTGAAAATACATGATCGTTAATTTCCTATAATTTGGGAAAATATCTGATTGAATTTAATAAAATATATCATTCAATTCAGCAAAATATATAAATGAATTAAGCAAAATATACGATAACATTCAGCAAAATATCTGATTGAATTAAGCAAAATATCCGATGATCATGATCCTTAATTCATATAATTGTGAAAAATATACGATTACAATTAACAAGATATATGATGCAATTAACTATAATATCTGACAAAGAAAATTATTAATTTTATACAAATCATAACAATATATTATTGATTTTACCAAAATATACTACAGAAATCATAAAAATATACGATGTAGTTCAGCAAAATATACATGGGAATGTATTAAAATATACGATTGATTTGAGATAAATATACGATGTTATTAAGCAAAATGTATGAATCAATTTATTAAAAATATGCGATTGAATTTACCACAAATTTTGGGTTTGGGATCGGGTTTGGGTTCGGGTAATAACCAAAATTTCGGATTTGGATATGTGGGAGGCTTATCCGAACCCGACCCGCCCCGTTGACATTATCAAAACATACATTACTTTATGAAAGCATGCATTAATTTATGAAAACATGCATAGTTTCATTCAAACTATGCATTATATATTACATTGCTAAACTAATATCATCACATTCTCTCGTACTGGCACTCTAAACTCACAATCTCTCGCACACTCTAAACTCACAATCTCTCTTTCTTCTACTCGCACTCTCGTACTTTCTACTCGCTCAAAATGAAAAACAAACAATCATACAGTTCTAGCGACGATGAAGAATTTCCTTCGGAGCATAACTCTAAAATGGGCAAAAAGAAGCAAAACCCTAAAATTAGAAAGAATGAGAAGAAAACGATGGAGAAAATGGGCAAAGGAAAGGAAATTCAACCCCGTAAGAGAGGTAAATTGCTATTTTCACTTTCAATTTTTAAATTCTACCCCGTAAAAGAGGTAAATTGCTATTTTCACTTTCAATTTTTAACACTCCGTTCTGGCATAATAATGAATGTTATTTTCTTCGTAATAATACCTGTTATTTTCTTCATTTTATAGAAGAATTGGCTAAAACTAAATGCTACCCGAAAAAGGTTGAAGAATTATATTCCTATTTTAAAAATAAAAACCAAATATCTCCTCAAATCGTTCAAATTCTTCGTAAAACCCCTTTCTGGCATTATTTTGATCACATGCCAGAAATAAATTCTTGTCAAACTTTATTGTCTGAAATTCTCGATAGGATCAATCTATCCACTGGTCACTTAGTTTGGAATTTAGGGGACGATAAAGTAAATATACCATTTACCCAGAGCGATGTTTCCCAAGCTATAGGTCTAGCGAATTTTGGTCATGAGGTCATTATAGGTAGGCATAAAAATAATCAAAAAGTTCCATGGTCTTTAATTTGGGAAAAATATTTCGGTTCAAAAGGATGTATTCAAATTACTGAAATACGTGATAAAATTGATCAAAATTTCCAGAAGGTTTCTTGAAATGATGAAGATGATAAAGATGTTGTATCTTTACTCATCATGCATTTATTTTCTGTCTTTCTCTTCCCCCTAAAAATCCAACATGTTCCAATTCAATTCTTCCATTATGTCGACGAACTCGATGATTTGAAAGAATATAATTGGTCTAGAGCAGTTCACCAGTATATTATCACCGATTTGCTCGAGACTGCTGAGACTATTCAATCAGGAAAATGCGCAGATTTTTTAGGATGTTCTCTAGCCCTTATTGTAAGTATTTCATTTGATAATTTTTTTTAATATAATCTAATAATATATTTTTAATTAAAATTATTATTTTAATTTTTAGGTTGGTTTCTTTTGCCGTATCGAATCAATACCAAGAGATTTGGTACATTTTTCTGGTGGATATCCAGCGTATTACAATTATAATCTGAACCAGAAAATCAGACGCGATACAATTTCAACAATTTTTCGAAATTGCTTATCGAATAACATCAATACCGATACTGACAGAAAAGTACCTATTATTAATCTGATTATTTCGCCAGAATCCATAATAAAACCAACAACTCTGAAAAAACCGTCATTAATTCCTTACAAATCTCCTCTCTGTCCTTCCAAAAGAAAGAAACCCGATGATTTGAAGACCGGCCCTCAAAAAATTCCTCTTCCAAATTCGTCTTCTAGTCCAAAAAAAAAAGTAATTACAAAGAAGTTTTCCAGAAGAAATTTAAAAGAAGATGCAATTTCTGATACTTATGCTGCCGAGATCCTAAAAGATGTTATTGGTGATATTGCGAATAATATCCCTCAAGATACAATTTCTGAAAATATAGGTAATTGTTATATTTATTTTTTAATATTTTTAAATTATTAATTCATAATTTTTGATAGCAGTGCCAAATTCTCAACTACTGGCAGTCATTGCTTCTCCTTTCCTTTTTGACTCTGCCGAAAATGTCAATACTCCTCCTCAACCAATGAAGTTAGCAGGTAAATTTCTGACATTCCAATGTAAATTGCATAATCTTTTTAAAATAAATACTTAATTTGTTTTTTTCTTAATTATGTAGATCCTTCTTCTGTGCAAGTTTTACACGAAACGCATGCTCCTTCTATCCATAAAGGTAAGAAAACCACTTATTTTTATCAAATATAATCATTAAAATATATTTTTGATAACAGTGTCAGATTCTCAACTAATGGCAGTCATTCCTTCTCCTTTGATTTTTGACTCTGCCGAGAATGTCAATACTCCTCCTCAACCAATCAAGTTAGCAGGTAAATTTCTGACATTCCAATGTAATTTGCTTAATCTTTTTAAAATAAACACTTAATTTATTTTTTTCTTAATTCTGTAGATCCTCCTTCTGTGCAAGTTTTACGCGAAACACATGCTCCTTCTATCTATAAAGGTAATAAAACCACTTATTTTTATCAAATATAATCATTAAAATATACAATTAATCAAAATATATAACATATATATTCTAACTGTTGAAATGAGCAACTATTCAAATAATCAACTATTCAACTATCTTCGATACTATATTCTAATGATCTCATTTACTTACAGAACAAACTACCTCTCAAGACGAAACGAGCTCTGAAGATGAAGTCACCATTACTGGATCAACACACAACGATATAGATGAATCTCGACTATCATTTGATGAATTCACAACAAAATATAATAATGAAATTAACAAGTATTATGTTTTGAGGATGCCACGAGAAAAATCTATATATCCAACTTACTCTGACCCTTTTGATCCAAACTACGTTCCATCATTTGAAAAACAAATTAACCCAATTCTATTAGATTCGGTTCAATCAATTCTTCACAACATACCCGAATCAGTAGTTGTATACGAACGCCGCCAATCTTCCTTAGTAGCCTGCGAAACATTCAAAAGTTTGTTAGATCCTAACAGTCTTCTAATTGGATCGGTAAATATATATTTTATCTTTTATTTTTAATGATCAATATAACATTAATTTACATTTTTATATATTTTTCTTTAGGTTATTAGTATCTACTTGTACCAGTTAAATCGTGATATGAATTTTCCTGACTATCCAAGGTGGACCTACATATCTCCCGACTTTTATGTAAGTATTCATAAAAATAATCCATAAAAAATAATACAAAGATATGCCAGACCTCATAATATATTTATGTATTTATTTATATTTTTTTATGCAGAATATATTAAAGAAACCTAGAAGCGCAGAATATTTTAGAGGACTCCCACAACTATTGAACAATGATATTGAAAAATGCGATCATTTGTTCATGTTGAGGATTCTACCCGGCCCCAGGCCCGCGCAGCGGATATGTAGGCCCGGTCCGGTTCCCCGATTCCCGAGATCACGCCATGACTTCGACGGGTACGATGCAAATAAGAATATTAGATTCATACCAGTGCAAAATTGATTGCACACGAAGGGTTGATTGCTATTCTTCTTTTCCGTGTCACGTTGGTGACAATCCGCGCGTCCCACACCACGCGTCTTTCACCGTTCGTTAACGTCGCCGATTCACTCGATTTCGTCTCCGACAGAAATTACTCGTTCGAATCGATCACAACCGAAAGAGCCCCAATCGTGACTCCTCTACGTGTATCCACCTTGACTCGTAAGACGTTGGTCACGGGTGCAACTGCCTAGACGATGCACCGGCAAACTTGCTGTTGGGGAATATCCCCGGCCCCGGGCCCGCGCAGCGGATATGTAGGCCCGGTCCGATTCCCCGATTCCCGAGATCACGCCACGACTTCGAGGGTACGATGCAAATAGAAGGTTAGATCCATACCAGTTCCAAATTGATGGAACACGAAGGGTTGATCGCTGCCTCCTATTCCTTCGGTCACGTTGGTGACTTTACGCGCGTCCCATACCGTGCGTCCTTCACCGTTCGTTCCCGTTCTTCGATCCTTCGGTTCGATCACAACGGAGAGCCCCAAGTGTTGCTCCTCCACACGTATCCACCTTGAGTCGGAAGACGCCGGACACGGATACACCTGCCTAGACGATGTATCGGTGCACTTGCTTGATCTCGATCGATTCTCTATTAATCTCTCTTCGTGCCTTTTCACTCACAAAAGATCAAATCTGAATTTGCTCTTTTCTTGTGTCTTGGGCAGAATATTGCTTTGAATTACTTCTGAATTCCTTAGTGAAGATGAGAGAGAAAATCCTATTTATACCTAATAGGATAAGGATTAGCCAAAAGGCATGTATATCCAATATACACCCTTTCACACAGAAAACTGTATGAACCTGTTCAGTATTCTGTCCAGACGAAATTGATAAATTTCTCTGACAGAAAATCAACCAACACGAAAGTTGTAGATAATCTTATTATCTACACAACCCAATTTGGCCCAGCCCAATTGGAGTTCGTATGCAAAAGTTATGACTGTTTTACTAACTGTATGTCATACTATTGCACCCTTTCGGTATTTCACAGAAACGACACTTATACTTCGTTCATATGAAATATATTTCTACATGAAGGTTATAGATAATCTAATTATCTATCTTACCCAATTTGAACCATTCAAATCGGATTTTCCTACTGAAAGATATGGCTACGAATGTACGACTACATTCGTTTATCCTTGTGTACACTTTTACGGTTGATCCTGAAACTGTATTTCCTTCACTTGCTTGATTGTTTGATTCTCTATACCGGAAAACACCTTTTCACGGTTTCTCTCCCTTTACACCATTTCTCTCTCTAGAAAGTTGTCTTACAATTCTCTGGAATATTCTGAATTAATTAACTGAAATATTCCTTGAGATGAGAGAGAATTATCCTATTTATATCACATAGGATTAGGATGGGCCAAAAGACATGTATATCCAATATACACTCTTTCACACAGAAAGTTGCATGTATCTGTCCAGTATTTTGTCCATACGAAATTGGTAAATTCCTCTGACAGAAAATCAACCAACACGAAAGTTGTAGATAATCTTATTATCTACAGGACCCAATTTGGCCCGGCCCAATTGGAGTTCGTATGCAAACGTTATTACTGTTTTACTAACTGTATGTCAAACTGTTGCACTCTTTCGGTATTTCATATAAACGACACTAATACTTCGTTCATATGAAATATATTTCTATATGAAGGTTGTAGACAATCTTATTATCTATCTAACCCAATTTGAACCATTCAAATTGGATTTTCCTACTGAAAGATATGACTACGAATGTACGCTTACATTCGTTTATCCTTGTGTACACTTTTACGGTTGATCCTGAAACTGTATTTCCTTCAGTTCGCAGTGATCCATGTAAACGAAAATCATTGGATCTTGGCCCATTTAAAATTGAAAACCAAAAATTTTTGAGTATACAACTCTTTGAAAATTAATTATCGCTATGAGAAAGAAACAAAGAAGTATCTCAATAAATTAATTCAATTCTTGAATTGGCGTAATTCGAACAACAAATGGAAGGCCAGTAATAAATTACAATAGGTTCCAAAGTCCGAAATAACCTTGCAAACTGGTGGGAGTGATTGCGGTTTATGTGTAATACGATATTTAATTGCGATAATTACTGGTCAGAAACCAGTTTGGGCCCAGGTAATCATATATATTTTTACTTCTTTAAATTATCGTTTTTTTGTTTTTTAATACAATTTAATTTGCAGGATGATCTCTCTAATGATCGAATATTAATGGCCTATAACATACTTTTTGATTTTGAGAATGAAAAAAGATACCTTGCAATTGAAGGAAAAGAACCTCTAATACCAAAACCTCCTCATCTTCAGAAAGATTTAGTAGAATTCGTCAAACTTTAATTAACTAAACTTATGTCTGTTTTTTTTAGAATATTTAATCTGTAGTATTAAATTAAATTACACTGTTAAAATATTATGTCTGTTTTTTTAGAATATTTAATCTGTAGTATTAAATTAACTAAACTTGATAATATATTTAGGTAAATTCTATCATATATGTAGCTATATTCAATCATATATTTAGCTGAACATCATATATTTTGCTATTTTCAGTCATATATTTTGTTAATTGAATCATATATTTTGCTAAATACACTCATATATTTAATCTGTAGTATTGAATATTTAATCATATATTTAGCTAAACTTGATAATATTTTTAATCTGTAGTATTGAATTAACTAAACTTGATAATATATTTAGGTAAATTCTATCATATATTTAGCTCAACATCATATATTTTGCTATTTTCAGTCATATATTTTGCTAAATACACTCATATATTTTGCTATATTCAATCACATATTTTGCTAAATTCAATTATATATTTCGCTAAATACTATCATATATTTTCCTACATTGAATCACATATTTTTCTAAATTCAATAATATATTTTGCCCAGTTAATCATATATTTTGCTATTTGAATCATATATTTTGATATATTCAATAATATATTTTACCAAATTCGTTCATATATTTTATTAAATTTAATAATATATTTCGCTAATTCGATCATATATTTTGCTAAGTTAATAATATATTTAAGCAAGCTTAATAATATATTTTGCGAAGTTAATCATATATTTTGCTTTATTGAATCATATATTTTGGTAAATACAATAATATATTGTGATAAATTCGAACATATATTTTGGTAAATTTAATAATATATTTTGTTCATTTGATCATATTTTTTGCTTTATTCATCATAAATTGTTTCCTCACGATTGAAATTTAGGCCGGTTAAAAATATGTTATTTTTTATAATATTTTTAACTTAATAGAAAAAGATATTCACTATATAGAGGCCCATTAAGAAAATTCTAGGCCCATTAGGAATATGTTATTTTTATAATATTTTTAACTTAATAGAAAAAGATATTCTCTGAGGCCCATTAAGAAAATAGATATTTTCTGAGGCCCATTAAGAAAATATCTTAAGATATAATATCTCATCTTTTTATAATATCTCTTCTTTTTATTTCTAAATCTATTCATTATAATAAAACTTTTCTTCTTAACATCAAAACCATAGTTCCTCTTCTTAAGATCAAAACCATAGTTCTTCTTAAGATCGTTGGTTTATCTCAGATCCAAATTCGTCGGTTTATGTCATAGGGTAGCTGGTACGGACATACGAACCAAACGCCATAAGAACGAGAAGAAGAATAAGAAGAGAAGGGGGAAAAGAACAGATCAAAGAGCAGAACCAGATTGAGTAATGCAATGCAGAACGAGACGATCAATTGTTCCAGCGATCGTAGTAATGTACGTAAATCACCGCCTTTAGTTGCTAAAGTTAGATCTAGCGAACGTCGATCTAATAGAAAAAAACAAGGTAAATTCATTTAATTCAAATAGGAAATTCTTGTATTGTTTTTAATTTTTTAATGAATTAACATATATTCATGAAAAATTAATACTGAATCTCGTACAAAAGAAATCAACAATAAATTTTCAGGTAATTATAAAATTTAGTTAATTAAACATCATTCAAATAAACCATTTTTAACGATATATTCTATATAAATTTTTTCATTTTTTACAGAAATTGTTCCTAACAATACAGTTGTTAAGACAATGTGCATCCCTAAATTAATTAAAGAGATTTATCTGAAAATTCCCAATCTAGATAGCCCAAAAATTATTGAAATTTTGCATTCCACACCTTTCTGGCACTTTTTTGAAGATATGCCAGAAATTCACATGTCTCGTAGTTTGTTAAGCGAAATCATCTTAAAATTCGATTTGGATCTCAAAAAATTTCTATGGGATAGAAATTCAAATTACCAAATTTCTTTCACTTTGACACCCAGCGATATTTCCAATTGTCTTGGACTTTCTAATTCTGGAACCGATGTAAACATAATTAGAAATAAAAATAATGACAGTGTTCACAAGTCTGTTATTTGGGATAAATTTTTTCCAAATAATGCATCTATCGATAGAAAACAAATCCTTTCTCAGATTCAAAAAATCCTAGATCTAGAAAAAAAAATTCAAGAAGATTACAACAATGTTGTATCTATTTGCAGTTTTTCTTTTTCCACTAAAAAACGGTCACTTTCCAGTACAATTCTTCCCATATTTGGATAATTTAGATTTACTACATAACTATAATTGGTCCTGTGTTGTCCAACGTTTTATCATGAAAGGAATAGGAAAAACCGCTTTAAAATTTCAACAGGGTAAACCTGCATATTTATCCGGATGTTCCACAACATTGATTGTAAGTACTATATATTAATCAATTTATTATTAAATAAAGTACATTATTTAACACAATATACCTCTTTTGTTTAAATTTCAGTTGGCATTTCTGAGCCGTCTTGAATCAATTCCCGAACCTCTCACACAATTTTCTGGTGGTTATCCTGCTTATCACAACTTCAATTTGATGGAATATCCAAAGCGTGAGAAAATCCAGGAATTATTCGAGAAAGTTTTGCCATGTACGATCAATACCAAAATTAATCGTACAATTCCAAATTTGGATGGAATAATTCAACCTGAATTTATCAAGAAACCCAAAATAACTTATCCCACCAAAATATTTGAAAATAATAAGGCTACAAGTTCTATTCTAAAACGATGTGATAAAAAACGAAGCAATGCTGGAATCAACTTGCAGAAAGAAGAAATTTCACCAGAAAAATTCTCACCAATTAAAGGTAAAGATCTTAAAATTAGAAAATTAGTTTCTAGTTTTTTCTATGGTTTCAGCCCCATTTTATTAATTATAAAATTTCGGTCATTTATTGTATTGTACAACAATTCTTCATCTTCAGAAATGGTATTATGCGACGATACTTTACCTTCAGAATTACCATTAGGTTTGAAATTAATTTTTATTCGTAGTCATAATTTTAATTTCAATACTGCTAATTCATTTATTTATATTCCTACTGCAGCCATAGCAACAGATCAACTTTTTATTCGTCGTCGTTATTAATCATTTTGATTTTTCTGTTGAAGGTAATTTTATTATTTATAATATATGTTGTTGTTTAAAAGGACCAACATATAAATAAAAAGGACAAAAATATAAATTTAAATGTTTAAAAGGACTGAAATTTAAATTAAAAAGGACCTAAATGTTAAAAAAAAAAACCAAAGTGTAAACTAAAACTAAAAAGGACCAAAATATAAATTCGGAAATGTGAAAAAGGACCGACATGTAAATAAAAGAGGATCAAGATGTAAATATGAAGGACCAAAATGTAAGTTTTTAAACTTAAAAGTGCCAAAATGTAAATAAAAAGGACCAAAATATAGTTTTTTCAACTAAAAATGATCAAAATGTAATTAAGAAAGGACCAAAATGTAAATTAAATTTTTTTTTTACAAAGAGGCCCCTGGACCCTAATGTAATTCTTTAAACTTGAAGGACCAAATTGTAAATTAAAAAGGACCAAAATGTAAATAAAAAAGGACCAAAATATAAAAAAAATATTTTTTTTCACAAAAAGGTCCCTGGTGACGTGGGTGGGAGCTTGAATTTATCCAACTTTATATATAACTTATAATATAATTTTCATTTTCATTTTAATATTAATTATTACTTTTTTTCATATATCAGAAAATATCAGTCTCTTCAACAGGCAAACATCGTTAAACCTCCAATCCCTTATCCGTACAAGCTTGAAAGAGAACAATCTCCAATTCGATATGAAAAATAGTCTTTAATTTTAATTTGCTTTTTATTGTAAACTAATCTCAGAGAATCTTTTAATACTCTAGTTCTAATACTTTTGAGAAAAAATTCATTTCATTTTAATGTTTTATTTAGAGCTATGATCAATGATGCCAAATTTATTCTTCAATATTCTTGTTATATTTTATCAATTTCATCAAAATTTAAAAAATAATTAAATTTCGCAAAATATGTGATTGAATTTAGCAAAATATGTGATTAAATTTAGCACAATATATCATTGAATAGAGCAAAATATATGATTAGATTAAGCAAAATATATGAATGAATTAAGCAAAATATATAATGAATTTAGGAAAATATATGAAATGAATTTAGCAAAATATATGTTCGAAT
Source organism: Luzula sylvatica (assembly GCA_946800325.1). NCBI lineage: Eukaryota > Viridiplantae > Streptophyta > Magnoliopsida > Poales > Juncaceae > Luzula > Luzula sylvatica. Next base: position 53,402,489 of record OX326960.1, on the reverse strand, counting down.
TTAGAAAAATATATAATTGAATTTATCAAAATATATAATTCAATTTAGCAAAATATAGGATTCAACTTAACAAAATATATCATTGAAATTAGCAAAATATATGATTCAATTTAGCAAAATATATGAATGAATTAGCAAAATAAATAGTTTAAAATAGCAAAATATATGATCCAATTTAGCAAAATATATGAATGAATTACCGAAATAAATAATTTAAAATAGCAAAATATATGATTGATTTTATTGAATTTAGCAAAATATATTTATGAATTTAACAAAATATATGATAAATTTAGAAAAATATATGTTTGAATATAGCAAATTATATGATTTAGTTTAGCAAAATAGAATTTGGCTAAATATATGATTGAATATATCAAAATATATGATAGAATTTAGCAAAAAAATTATAAAATTGAAGGACTTAGAAATAACAAAAAAAAAACACACGGAGGGATTACTTTGTAAAATATACTTCTTCTATTGTTTCAAACATTTCTTTGCCCATTCTACCCGCCTATCTGAGTCATCAACGATCTGAGCTCTTATTTTTCTCTTCCTCTGCGATCGATCTCAGTGATGCTATCCTTCGCCAATATCTGCCATGCTCGCCTTCGCTGATCTAAACCGATCTGATGCTATCCTTCGCCGATCTCTTCCTCGGTGATCTCAGTGATGCTTTCCTTGTTTTACAGGTATTATACTTTTGAAAGTTTTAATTTTAGTTACTGTTAAAATCTTTCTAATATTTTTTCTGAAAAAAACAAAATGTAATTAGAAAAAATAAAAATATACTAATTATCTTATGTTTTTTTTTTTATTTTGCAGAATTTCTACTCGCTTTTTTAGCTTATTTCTCGCACAAATTCTTCCGTGAATTAATTGCTTTTCTTTCGGTAATTACAATTCTCATCTAAATATATTTCTTAAATTCGTTTTAATTTCAATTCAATTTATTTAATTTTATTTAATTTATACAGATCTGTCCTAATCGTAGCAGTTTATTCAGTTCAATTCAATTTGTGCATCGATACCACAGTAATATGGATCGACAAATAGCTAAATCGCACGACAAAGAACTTTACATTGAAGGTTAATTTTTCTTAAAATTTTATTTTTCTAAATTATTTTACAGCAGTTTAATAAATTAATATTTTTATTTTTTTTTACAGAAGCAGAATTTACAACTTCTTTAAAATCATCCTTAAAAAATGCTCTTTTAAATAAATTTGAAATTTCAAAAATACAAAAGAAATTACGATTTAATCTACCCAGCGATCACTCCACATCTGGTACGTTATGTACTTTTGTTATTATTTTATTAACAATGCATTTAAATAAAATTATAGTTATTTTTTAATTTTAAAAAATTATTTAGCAAAATATATTATTTTATTTATGAAAATACAATTTAATTCGTTAATATTTTATTAACAATTTAATTTTTTAATATATTCAATCATATTAACCAAAATATACTTTTGTTTTAATCTTGGATTTTCTAATTTTGTTATTTTATAAACATTAAGAAATTATTTTCAGGGCAATTAAAAAATAATATTCATAGTTATTTCTATAGCACACATACATATTATGAATATCCAATAGTTATTTCAAAATATACAATCTCTATTAATATCAATTTTTTCTTTATTTTCTTTTGCGGCACTTAAGAAAAATCACGAAACTCTGTATATTCCAGATAAATATCTCGTGGATACTAATTGTGCACCAAATCTTATGAATCAATTTTTTTCTCCAATTAGCCAACAATTAACCGACGAACATTGGGATATATTATTCGATTTACCCTTCTGGCATTTCGTTTTCCATTTACCAGAAATGAACATGTCCCGTGATTCATTAACCCAAATTCTGAAATATTGGAATTATCACAACAAAATGTTCGTTGTAAAAGGAATAAATGTTCCTTTTTCTATTTATGGTGTTTCCTTATCGTTGGGTTTGATAACCGAGGGACATATATTGGAAACGACAACCCATAAATCCAAAATCCCCAAATATTTCTCTCGAATACATGAATTGTATTTCCAGAATAATCAAACAATTACCCACCAATTTTTGGAGCAAAAAATTAGAAACCTTCTAAATAATGAACGAAATCCTCGCGATGTAATTTCATTGATAGTAATGTATATTTTTACTATGTGAAAGAAAATATGGCTTAAGAATTAACTTGGAAGAATTTATATAAATAGGCAAATTTGCAGTCAGAATTGGGCCAGTTCATAAATCTGGGCCCGTTCAGAACTTAGGGTTTTAACCTAATAATTATGGTTTAAACTTATTCGGGCCTATTCTGATAATTAGGCTTTTAACCTAATTTCGGCATGTTAGGGTTTAACCTAATTTTGGTTTAACCTAATCCTGCCTATAAATATATATTATGATTTCGATTTTCTCTCTCCTGAGGCTGCCATTTTTTCTTGAAATTCTGGCCGCCGATTTTCTCTCTTTCTTCCACAGAATAAGAAAATTAGATCTGGAGAGTTTGATAGAGAGATTTGAGCAAAGAACTTGAGAGAATCAATCGTGACGGCGACTAGAACGACGTTGGCGATTCCGATCAGACGAAATCGAGGTGGACACGAGTAGAGGGATTGCACGAGCACTCCTTGGAGAAGGTTCACTGATTTGGAGTAGAAGGCATCACGTACTAACTTGTACGAGGTAAAATTCTGAGCAACTCTTCCTTTTTCGTGGTTTTTCGAACGTGATCCAGGTAGAATTAGGTTATACATGTGTAAATAATTCCGCTGCACACATTCTGATCATATGTATAACCCTACACTATGTTCCTGTTTCCACAACCTAATCAATACGTCCCAATCCATTTATTCCATCTCGTCGATGATTTAGAATCTTTGAAGATAATCAATTGGTCCAGAGCAGTACATGGTGTCATAATGAATGATATATCATCATGTGCAGAATCTGTTAGGTTGAAGAAGCCTACAAGACTCGCTGGATGCACAATAGCACTTCTGGTATTTTAGCAAAATTATGTTTCAACATAAATTTTTTTATGAATCAAAATACATCGAAAACTATTTAATAATATTTCCTTAATGAATTATTTTTCAGGTTTCTTTTTACGAACGAATTAACCCTAAACTTGTTAAATACACTGGAGGTATACCTCGTTATTATAATTGGAATTTGACCGAAAATCACAAGAAAAGACGACACAACACGAAGATTGGATCTCCAAGAAAAGACGACACGAAGATTGGATCTCCAAGAAAAGACGACACAACACGAAGATTGGATCTTCAAGAAAAGCACAAGATCATCTTGGGTTTTAGGGTGGGAATTTAGGGTTTTATGATTGCTCATAAAACTAAAAGGCCTATATGCTATACCGTACAATATTTTGTTTTTGTTTTATGCATGAATAAAATAAAAGTTCAATAAATGATTTTATGAAAAGAAAATCCTCCCACGTAATTATCAAGTAAATTGCCTCCCAAAGTGGAACCTTCGAAACTAGTATTTGTTTCTTTGTGTTGCATGGCCATAGTCTGACACAGATTTTCACATACGTAGCATTGAAGGCATGCATTGATTAGGAGTTGACGTGTTGCATGGCTTTAGTCTGGCATGTCAATTCGCTAATTGAATGATACTCCATTTGTGGTTTGGACTTGACCAATTAACTAGCTAGGCTAGTATTTGGGGCAAGGAGTGAGGAACACATACTCTGGTTTTGAGTTGGACTCAATACGGGACCTCGCGAATAAAGCAAGAATCGTCTTAGAGATGATTGGACTTCGTCCTACCCGACGTGACATGTTTTCTGAGTTGTTGGCCATAGTCACCTTAGAAATACGTTAAATAGGGATCTTGTCCATTATGAGATTTCAGGTTTCAAATCTCCGTTTCAATAGTGGGGGCTATTTGAAATGATAAAATAATGGGTATTTCAAATTGTTTAAAAATGAATTTTAATATATGAAAGACCACGTTATTAATTACATTATTTTTCAAAAATTGTAGATTTCATGGCTTTACCAAGTAATAACCGCTTTAGTTTGCGTTCCATTTTGGAAAAGGAACGAATGAACGGAAAGAACTTTCTTGACTGGCAGAGGAATCTGGGATTCGTTCTGAAACAAGAAGGAAAGGCACATGTCTTGGAGACGCCTATCCCTCCTGTGCCAGGGGATGACGCAACTGGGGATGACATATTCGAATATCAGGCCATGATGGATGATTCGAATGATGTCACATGCCTCATGTTGGCTACTATGACTCCTGAATATCAAATCCAGTTTGAGAAACATGATGCATACGAGATTATGAAACAACTCAGGGAGATGTTTCAGGTTCAAGCAAGGGTGGAGAAGTATCAAGCTCTTGGCAATGCGACGCAATGCAAGATGCAAGAGGGTACACCCGTTAGCTCGCATCTTCTCAAGATGAAAGGATATTTCGATCATCTTGAGAGGCTTGGCATGAAATTCGAGTTGGAGTTACAAATTGATTTGATCATGTTGTCACTGCCACCGAGCTTCGATTCGTTCATTTCGCATTTCCACATGTCGGACATGACAAGGACCATTCCCCAGCTTTTCGGAATGCTTCGAACATTCGAAAGTGACAGGAAACCGCGGTACATGAAGTCTAGGACTTCGGAGGTATTGGTGGTTCAAGGGAAGAGTCCAAGCAATGGGAACAAGAACAAGAAGAGGAAGGCAAAGGGCAACAAGGTTGCGCCTAAGCCAGTGAGCAAGAAAGCAAAGGATGACAAGAAGTGTTTCCACTGTCTCAAGGAGGGGCATTGGAAGCGTGATTGCGAGATCTTCCTGAGGGAGAGCAAGCAAAAGACCGCTTCCTCGGACACACCGGCATCAGGTATTTCCGTTATCGATTCTTATTTCTTTACTTTATCATCATGGGTGTTGGACACTGGATGTGGGACTCATATTTGTAATAATATGCAGGGCCTAAGAAGTAGAAGATCGTTGATTCGTGGCGAAGTTGATTTACGCGTCGGGAATGGAGCTCGAGTAGCAGCATTAGCCGAAGGGACGTATGATTTAACTTTGCCAAATGGACTTATTTTAGTTTTGGATAATTGTTGTTATGTACCTACTTTGAGTAGGAGTATTATTTCTGTTTCGAGACTTATTGCGGATGGATATGAATTAGTTATTGGTACTAATGATTGTTTTATTCGCAAGAATGACATTTTCTTTAGTAATGTTCTAGTTGAAAATGGTTTATATGTCTTGGATTTAGAAAATAACAACAATAATCAGTCTATTTATAACATATATACCACTCAAACTAATGAAACATACTCATGGCATTGTCGTCTCGGACACATAAACGAGAAACGCATTGCTAGACTCCAAAAGGATGGAGTGCTAGATTCTTTTGATTTACAGTCAATAGAAAATTGCGAATCTTGTTTGATGGGTAAGATGACAAAGACACCTTTTTCCAAGAAAGGAGAAAGATCGAAAGATGTGTTGGCCCTCATACATTCCGATGTATGTAGACCGATGAGTGTCGAGGCTAGAAATGAGTATCGCTACTTCGTGACTTTTACTGACGATTATAGTAGATATGGATATCTATGCTTAATGCGTCACAAAAGTGAAACTTTTGAGAAATTCAAAGAGTTTCAACACGAAGTAGAACTTCAACTGGGCAAGAAAGTTAAAGCCATTCGATCGGATCGATGTGGTGAATACTTGAGCTATGAGTTTGAGGACTATCTTCGAGATTGTGGTATAGTATCACAATGGACTCCACCCGGTACACCCCAATGGAATGGAGTGTCCGAGAGGAGGAATCGGACTTTGTTAGACATGGTTCGCTCGATGATGAGTCGAACAGATTTGCCAAAGTCATTTTGGGGTTTCGCGCTTCAAACGGCCGCTCATATACTGAATAGAGTTCCGTCCAAATCGGTTGAAAAGACATCATATGAATTATGGCATGGCAAGGTGCCATCATTGTCTTATCTTAAGATTTGGGGTTGCGAGGCATACGTCAAAAGGTTATTGACGGAAAAACTCGAGCCAAGATCAGACAAGTGTTTATTTGTGGGGTATCCCCAAGAAACAAGAGGATACTACTTTTACTTGCCGAGCGAAAACAAGGTTTTCGTGGCTCGACGAGGACACTTCTTAGAGAAGGAATTCCTAGATCGTCAAGCCAGTGGGAGTAAAATTGATCTCGAAGAAATTCGAGAACCACAAAGTGAACAGGTTGATTTGGAACAAGATTCTGAGTTACCATTGGATGGTGAACCAGAATCTAATACACAAGCTCTACGTAGATCTGGTAGGATTCGTCAAGAACCTGAGAGATATGGATTTCTCATTAGTAATGATGATGATGAGTTGACTCTAGATGATGAGCCAACCTCCTACAAAGGTGCTATGTCTAGCTTGGATTCCTCGAAATGGCATGACGCCATGAAAACCGAGATCCAGTCCATGTATGATAATAAGGTTTGGAATCTTATTGATCTACCTAATGGTGCTAAGACCGTTGGGTGCAAATGGGTTTTCAAGAAGAAAACCGACATGGATGTAATGTACACACTTTTAAAGCAAGACTGGTGGCGAAAGGTTTCAAGCAAATTCATGGTATAGACTATGATGAAACGTTTTCTCCAGTAGCCATGTTTAAAAGTATTCGCATTCTTCTAGCGATAGCTGCATATCACGATTATGAGATATGGCAAATGGATGTCAAAACCGCTTTCCTTAACGGGAACCTTACCGAGGATGTGTATATGACACAACCCGAGGGTTTTGTCGATCCAAAGAATACGAATAAAGTGTGCAAGCTTATGAGATCCATTTATGGATTAAAACAAGCATCTCGTGCGTGGAACATACGATTCGATGAGGTTATCGCAAAGTATGGTTTCATTCAAAATATCGAGGAACCTTGTGTATACAAGAAATTTAGTGGGAGTTCGGTTGTATTCCTCATCTTGTACGTGGACGACATCTTACTCATTGGAAATGACATCCCGATGCTTAACCAGGTTAAGGCATATTTGGGTAGTCAATTCGCAATGAAGGACTTAGGAGAAGCTGCCTATATTTTAGGTGTGAAGATCTATAGAGATAGATCGAGGAGACTTCTCGGACTAAGTCAAAGTACATATATTGATAAAGTGATAACTAGGTTTCACATGGAGCAATCCAAGAAAAGATTTCTGCCAATGTCACATGGCATCACTCTCACTAAGGCTCAGTGTCCTTCAACGGACGCTGAACGTGAGCGAATGAGTCGGATCCCATACGCTTCGGCTATAGGATCGATCATGTATGCCATGATATGTACTAGACCAGATGTCGCATATGCGTTGAGTGTGACTTCCCGCTATCAGTCTGATCCCGGGGAATCTCACTGGTCCGCAGTCAAGAGCGTTCTTAAGTATCTCAGGAATACTAAAGATATGTTTCTTGTCTATGGTGGTTCGGAAGGAGATCTGATTATCCAAGGAATACAGATGCTAGTTTCCAAACTTGCCCGGACGATTTCCAATCTCAAAGTGGTTACGTCTTTACGCTCAATGGTGGAGCTGTTGTTTGGAAAAGCTCCAAACAGTAGACGGTGGCTGATTCTACAACTGAAGCGGAATACATCGCGGCTTCGGAAGCCGCAAAGGAGGCTGTCTGGCTACGACAGTTCGTGATGGAACTTGGCGTTATGCCAAGTATCTCGGGTCCCATGGATGTCTATTGTGACAATAACGGAGCAATAGCACAATCTAAGGAACCGCGAGCGCATCATCGGTCCAAACATGTACTTCGGCGTTACCACTTGATTCGTGAGATTACGAAGAGAGGTGACGTGAAAATAATGAAGATACCTACTGAGGATAACGTGGCCGATCCATTTACGAAGCCACTATCACGTACCAAGCATGAGCAGCATGCTAGGGCGATAGGATTGGGATATTTATCGCAGTGTTAGATTGGGTGTTTTATTTATGTTTCTTATTGTATAAGGGGATTTGATCTGCCTAGTGCAAGTGGAAGAACATTTATTATGCCCTAGGCGTGTTATTGGGATTGTATTTGTTTATGAGACAGATATTTATATTATTATTCATCATATGACCTAAACCTTCATATTTCAAAAAAATTTAAATAACAAGAAAGTGTGTGAGAGGTTATTCGATTATAATAATCGGATAGACCTTGAATTTTATTCTAGTTTAGTGCATCGAGTCAGTTGAGAATAATATGTTGCATGGCCTTAGTCTGGCATATTGATTCGTCAATTGAATGATAGTAAAACCACTAAACGGAATGAATATAATTCTAAAACGTCCCTCGTGTATAAAGTTGTTCAAAGGTTTGAACCAGGTAGTCCATTCACTGAATGGAGACTTTCACATACACTGGCATATTCGTAGATGAGATGATCAGGTTTTACTGATCTGGGACGGTAGCGTCGATTCTAGAATATGGATATACGCGGCGTCGTATATTGGACAGACCACTATATGAGTTTGTGACATGATCAGAGTCATTGGAGACGAACTCATATCCAGATAGTGCGTTTTGGTTCTTCATACTTGAGTGATCTCACGGATACCTAGTATGTGAAAAGACAATGCTTTGATATAATTAATCCTACGCGTAACTGTGTAGCAGAGATTACTATTGGGTATTGTTTTTAGCATAGACAAAGGATGTGAGGTTGCAAGATAGGAAATTGTTCCTTTCTAACCTTGAAAAAGGATAGAGGGAGATATCTCTCGGGCCCCTCGATTGAATTGAGATTGATGAAATGCTTGGCCAAGCTCGATGGAACTCAGTAGAGTTCGCATTGTAATTATCAATCTAATTCTTATCGAGAAAGAGTATATCTTATCAAAAAGAAAAGGGGATTCAAAAAGAAAAGGGGATGACTTGAAGTCTTAAGCTTCACCGTGACTCTTTTGATCGGAAGATATCGCGAACAAGAGGACTAATAACACTTATCTGAGCTAGGTATAAAGATGTACTGCATCTTCATAAAGGTGTTCTCCACTTTTTTCGTGCTAATTCTGGGTAGGTATTAACGGCAGTCTAGTGCTCGCAATACCTTGTGGATTGCTGCTATATCCGCTGCCAGTCTTAGACGAACCTACAACGGTCACACCAAGATTTCGTAACATATCGGATTCTCAAGATAATGCTCACCAATACGTTTATTGGACAAACAAAATGGAATCACGTGTGATTAGATCTCACGACATATGTTGGACATATGTCCAAGTTGATTAAGTTTTAATCCAAGAGGGAGTTTGAAAGAAAATATGGCTTAAGAATTAACTTGGAAGAATTTATATAAATAGGCAAATTTGCAGTCAGAATTGGGCCAGTTCATAAATCTGGGCCCGTTCAGAACTTAGGGTTTTAACCTAATAATTATGGTTTAAACTTATTCGGGCCTATTCTGATAATTAGGCTTTTAACCTAATTTCGGCCTGTTAGGGTTTAACCTAATTTTGGTTTGACCTAATCTTGCCTATAAATATATATTATGATTTTGATTTTCTCTCTCCTGAGGCTGCCATTTTTTCTTGAAATTCTGGCTGCCGATTTTCTCTCTTTCTTCCACAGAATAAGAAAATTAGATCTGGAGAGTTTGATAGAGAGATTTGAGCAAAGAACTTGAGAGAATCAATCGTGACGGCGACTAGAACGACGTTGGCGATTCCGATCAGACGAAATCGAGGTGGACACGAGTAGAGGGATTGCACGAGCACTCCTTGGACAAGGTTCACTGATTTGGAGTAGAAGGCATCACGTACTAACTTGTACGAGGTAAAATTCCGAACAACTCTTCCTTTTTCGTGGTTTTTCGAACGTGATCCAGGTAGAATTAGGTTATACATGTGTAAATAATTCCGCTGCACACATTCTGATCATATGTATAACCCTACACTATGTTCCTGTTTCCACAACCTAATCAATACGTCCCAATCCATTTATTCCATCTCGTCGATGATTTAGAATCTTTGAAGATAATCAATTGGTCCAGAGCAGTACATGATGTCATAATGAATGATATATCATCATGTGCAGAATATGTTAGGTTGAAGAAGCCTACAAGACTCGCTGGATGCACAATAGCACTTCTGGTATTTTAGCAAAATTATGTTTCAACATAAATTTTTTTATGAATCAAAATACATCGAAAACTATTTAATAATATTTCCTTAATGAATTATTTTTCAGTTTTGATTTGGGTATTGATTTTGCATGTTTCGATTATAACGAAAATGAGAATCATTCAGAAACTTCAAATTCATACAAAACTCCAGAAAAATCCAAAGATTCTCCTACCCAAGATCTTATAATCCTTGCTGATTTGACCGAAAAAAGATTTTTCGGTGATAAAAGTCTTCTTATCTCTGAAGCAATATCTGAAAAACCCGGAATTACTTTCTTTGATTTTAATTATCATTTCATCGTTAAAAATGTTGTCCCGTTAAGAAGACAACGTTACCGTGCTTATCACAGCCCCTATACCGATCCATTTTTGCATATTTCAAAAAAAGAAAATAAACCATTAAGCAAAAAATTCACTTTCCCTAATTCCAATTGTACTTCTTCAAAATTACAAAAAGAATTGGACAAATGGACGAATACATACCTCTCTTCTGATCGTTCGAACGAAGTAGTGTACTTCACACTTTCAAAAACCGTCACATTGACTGCTTCGCAAATTACTCGATTCCTCGATGGTCATAGTCTATCTACTGAGGTAAGTGTTATATATTGTTAATTTAATCAATAAAAATTTAATATTTTTCTCTTAACAGATAATGGAAGCTTCTTTGCATCTTCTCAAAAGGGATTTACGAGTATCCCCTCAAAAGAAATGGGTCTTCATACCTCATTATTATCTGGTAATTCTTTTTTATATTAAATTCAATATTAATTTTCAAATTACTCTAAATTATTTTTTACTTTAATGAAATATATTAATGAATTTTTAATTATCATCACAAAATATACTACATTATATAAAAAAAATGTATTTTTCGTCTTACCAGAATAAATCATTTTTTTGCAAAATATACTACTTTGTTGTACAAAATCAACTTTTGTTTCAATCATCATACATTATGCTTTTACCTAAAAATTCATTTACATTTAATATTTCTTTAATTAAGTATTAATAAAAAAAAATTGCAGGAATTCTTACTGACATCAAACAGCCATAGCGAAAATTATATTAGATGTCCATTTTTATATGATTCTACTATCGAAGATGCTAAACATTTATTTTTGGTGATGTATAAAAAAGAGCTGGATCATTGGTGGCTCGTTCATATTGATCTGAAGAGTAGATTTCTGGATTCGTTATCATCATTTGAAAACGATTCTTATCTGCACTCAGAAACCACTTCAGCAATAAATTGGGTCCACAATTTTCTTAATTGGAGATTTCCAAACAAAAAAAAAATACCTCATTCAGACTGATTGGTCGCATTCTTTCGAGTGGTCAAATCCATTTCAAAGGACACCTCATAAAAATGAAAATGACTCCGGTCTTTTTGTTTTGCGATATCTTACGTGCATTCTGAATGAAAGAGTTCTGAAATTTAGTGAGGTATTAAAAATTGATTATAATTAATATTATCTTTGCTAATATTAATCAATAATTGATGTTTTCTTTTTGAAATATTAATTTCAGCAAGGACTTAGATATGAAAAGATGATATTGGCTTATAATCTTTTATTTGATTACGAAAACCTCGCAAATAAGTCCCCTCTTCCTCACGCTCAGTTGTTGAATGAAGTATTCGAATCAGTTGCTGATTGAAACTATTTAGTCTACAGGTCGAAATATTTTTTTAATCTTTTGTAATATTTTTAGTCTTATATTTTGAACTTTGTTTACATTTTGCTGTAAAAAATAATATTTTGTAGTTTCTTATATTTTGAAGATATTTTGTCTACAGTTTCAAATATTTTTTTAATATTTTTGTAATATTTTTAGTTTCAGCAGTTTGAATCTTGTATTTTTAAAATATTTAGTCCACAGTTTCCTATAAGAAACAATATCATATAGAATTTAGCAAGATATATTATCAATTTAGGAAAATATATAATGTGAATATATGACTCAATTTAGAGCAAAATATATGATTGAATTTACCAAAATATATGATAGAATTTAGAAAAATATATGATTGAATTTAGCAAAATAGGTGATTGAATCTAGCAAAATATATGATGTGAATAGAGCAAAATATATTATTGAGTTTAGAAAAATATATAATAGAATATAGTAAAACATATGATTGAATATAGCAAAATATATAATTGAATTTAGCAAAATATATGAATAATACAGCAAAATATATGATTGAGTTTAGAAAAATATATAATAGAATATAGTAAAACATATTATTGAATATAGCAAAATATATAATTGAGTTTAGCAAAATATATGATTGAGTTTCGAAAAATATATAATAGAATATAGTAAAACATATGATTGAATATAGCAAAATATATAATTGAATTTAGCAAAATATATGATTAAATTCGCAAAATATATGATTGGATTTAGCGAAATATATGATCATATAAAGCAAAATATATGAAGGAATTTAGCAAAATATATGAATGAATATAGCAAAATATATGATTGATTAGAGCAAAATATATAATTGAATTTAACAAAATATATGATTGAATATAGGAAAATATATGATTGAATACAGCAAAATATATGATTGAATTAGCCAAATAACACTATAAACTCTATTATTTCCAAAACGAATTCAAAAAATCATAGTATTTATTCAAATTATTTTCAGATTTCAAAAAAACAAACATTATCAACTTACAGTTTACAGGAATGTAATTAAAATTTACAGGAATGTAATTAAAATATGGGGCAATTTCATGTATGTCCTTCCTAAAAATCGAAATATCATATTTGTCCTTCTAAAACAAGAAATATCAAATTTGTCCTCCTAACATTTTATTTTTATCAAATATATCCATCTAAAACTTAAAAAATATCATATTTGCCCAAATCACTAACATTCCGTTAAGTTTGTGAGTTTAATCTTCTAAATAGCATTGATGTTAATAAATATAACGAGAATTGACTAAAATACCCTTTCTTTATTTTATACTCAAAACAATGTCTTTCTTTCTTCCCATCAAATATCAATTGCTCCCTCTGTCTCTTGCTCCATTACTAGTACTCTAAAATTGCTCTCTCTCTCTCTCTCGCTCTCTCTCGCTATCTCTCGCTCTATTACTAATATAAGTCTAAAATTCTAACAGTGATTCTTCTCCTTACTTTAAACGATTCTTCTAAAAGACGATCAAGATTGCAAACAAAGACCATCCGAAATGGGATCAAGTTAGCTCTTTCCAGAAAAAATATCCAACTTAAATGTCCCATCTTCTCATTTTATGTGTCCATTTCTTAATATCTTTGGATAAATTATGACTGGGACGTTAAAATGGAAAATCAAGATTAAAAGACCCATCTTCAAGTTCAAGACAAGATTAAGAGGATTGGGCCCTTTCCAAATGTTTGATTTTGAAATAGAATGTATGTATTTTAAAAGTAAGTGGCCAAATAATTTTGCAACTTTTGGCTCTAATTATGTTTGTTTAGCTTTTGGTTCTTATTATTCGTATAGTTGTGATATGTACATCAAATATCAAGTAGTTATGTGAATATTTTCATATTCATGTAACCAAGTACTTTCAACAAAAAACTAATGTCCGTGTTTTACTAAAGCTCAACTTGATTCAACAAAAAACTAATGTCAGCTGAAATTAGTTATGTAAGGTTTCATTGACACATTCGAAATTTCAACTTCGTAAATATTGTAGTTCCAATTTCGAAATTACAACTAAAATTTTGTTCCTACTTCAAATTTTCAAATTTCTAGCCTTTAATAATTTATTGATGCATGCAGATCAACAAATTATAGAGTTACTAACATATATATAATTTTACATACAACATGTATGTATCCTTCTATCATCAGTCATCACAAATAGTAAATACAATCGAACTTCTCCATCATGTCTATTTCAATTAAGATCAATTAGTATTACAATAAAAAAATCAACAATTACACTAATTTTAAGAACGGAACAGTATCAATTTTTCTAACACTTATTTGGGAGGAATGAGAAATCCTCTGTTCTATTTGGTATCACTTCTCAAGATGGAAATAGATCCACTGCTACGGATTTCAGTTGCCAACGTGTAAAAAAATCAGATTAACTCAAGGCGCTGTCATAATTTAGGAAATACATGGTTCTTTCGGATGACTGATACAAGCTGGAGAAGAGAGGGCCTTCCTGTAGGAGAGACGAGCATAGAAGAAGATAGAAGCTAGTTGAGGCGAGGGTATTATAGGAACTTCACAAAATTTGTGTTAATTCTCACAGAAAATTTAACTGTGGTTAATTTTGATAGAGATAAATTTTTAGAAGGACAAATGTGATATTTGTAAATTTAGAGGGACATATTTGATATTTTAGTTTTTTGGAAGGACATAGGAGAAATTATCCCTTAAAATATTATCAACTTACATTTTACAGGAATGTAATTAAAATTTCAAAACTGTTCAATTCGAAATCAGAAAAGTTTATTTGTCAAGATTGAAGTTATTATCTCCATTGCAATTTTTCATCATCTGCTCCGTAGCCGTCGGCATCATCGTCTTGTTCATTGTTTGTACATGTCATCTGCTCTATCGATTTCGCCATCATCGTCTGCTCCATGGTACCGAGGTCTGTGAACTTTGATTTGACTGCAAAAATTGAAGCAAAAATTTGTGATAGCCGCAAAAACTTTGATTTCGCCATCATCGTCTACTCCGAATTGTTGTCGAGCAAGCTATTGTCGAGTTCTTTTTCGAGTCGAGCACGAGCGCATCATGAGGCATGAACTATACTTTATTAGTTTTATCCATGCGAAAGACAAGACCTATTAGAAAGGATAAGAAAAGACAAGTATGAAAAGTGATTATCAAGTTATCACTACTTCTGTTGTGATAACTTTGTTACTCTTGTGCACCTCTAACATATAATAGCATATAATATAATAATTAAACAATCAAACGTACCACTTGAACTACATTAATTTTGTGAAATAATAGAACATAATTTTTTTAAACATATACATAACAATGCATATAGGTGATTTCTGATTTATTCTAATAGTATGAAAAATATGCAAGTTTCCAAACGTCTCGCAAGTACATCCATTAAAACAAAATAATTGCTACAAATATTACAACAAAAAAACCTTACGAAATCTCATAACCTCGTGCAAACTTTTAGACATCAATTAAAACAAAATAATTGTAACAAATATTCTAAAAAAAAAAACTTGCGAAATCTCATAACCTCGCGCAATTGCACGAGTTTTTTCCTAGTTCTTTATACACATCATTACTCTTCATAAGTAGAGAACATAACCTATAATCCTAACTATATATTATCAGAAAATGATCAGAGAAGCACCAAACCAACACAACAGAAATCATAGAGGCCCTAAACCCTGACTCCTAAGCCCTAAATTGAGAAATGTAAAATTCAATTCAAAAGAATTTCAATCTGCATTTCCCATCAAAGCCAAAATTATTATTTAAGAAATGATTTCGACTATATATATATGTAATGACAAATGACCACAAAATTCAATTACATCATGATGCAAGAGAAAGACGTGATTTAACAAATCTCCCTTCATTAAACGCCTCTCGTCGTCCAATTGTCCCTCAAAAACTCTGTGAGCTCCGACAGGACCGTCTTATCGTCTTCTCTGAAGAGGCTCCCCTGTCAGCGCCAAACACAATACAAATCTCTGTTATTTTGCGAATAAGCCCCTCAAAAGTTGATATTATCTTACAATTATTACCTGCAGCATATCGGCAGATGAACCAGGCTTGCATCCTTGTTCGGCAGCACGCATAAAATGAATCTGCACTAAACGAGGAAAAGAAATCAGGGGCTGTTTTGTAATTTGGAATAATGCAGGGGCTTTTGTGCAAAAAAAGGAGGAAAAAAAAAGACGACCTGCAAAGCGAAAAGCTTCTAGAAAGCAGTGGTTGAGATTATCCCCGCCCCTGCTCCACTGACTGATAGGGTCGAAATGCGTCCTAAAAACCTAAAAAGACAAAGAGGCCCCTCCTCTTTTATCCGGGCTTGGGACCGGCTCTAAATTAATTTAGAGGCAGAGTTAGCCTGCAAAAAAACACAAACCAAGTTAGTTTAAAAATGAAATCACTTACTTACAATGAGTTAGCGCTGCTCCTCTCTCCTGTGTGGCGTGTGGCATGTGGCATGTGGCGTGGCCCTCCATCGGTACATAATATCTCCCCTTTAGTACAACACAATTTTTGTAACAAAGGAAAGTGCTGACTGAAAGGAGGATTTGAACCTCCATTTCAAACATTTCTCCTTCCTTGTACAAAAATTATGTCCTACTTGAAGAGTATATTTTATATTTATACTTTTTTTGAAAATGATAAAAGCCGGAAGGAGGAATTCAACCCCCGGAACAATTAAGTTAGTGGAAGGAACTCCATTTCCAACAATTATCATTATTCAAAAAAAGTATATATATAAAATATACTCTTATATTATTATATATATTTTTTAAAATAGGGGTAAATGTTGGAAGGAGGAATTGAACCCCCGGACACTGGTGTGTGTTTTCAATCCAGCATTTACCCCTTTTTTAAAAATATTATATAATAATTAAGGAAGAGATATTATGTGTGGCCCTGTGCAGCTTGACCTCCGCTCCATCCTTGAATCAACGACGCAAATGCCTTCAGTTGCTGCCATTGACCACATTAGTCACAATCTGAAACGTATCAACATTTCTCCTAGTTAGAAAGCACACAAAATATATATATTCTATATATATTCTCCATCTTATTTCCATTAACAAAAGAAAATCTGGTAATATGATTATTGACGAGAAATATATTCAGGTCATGGATAAAATTAAAGAGATCTACTTTTATTATTCACATTTGACAAGGCAGTAAAAAAACTACATTCTTTCAATTTTATTATTGACGAGGCAGTAAACTACATTCTTTCAATTTTATTATTGACAAGGAACAATTCAATTTCAGGCAATAATTAAGAAATACTTCAAATTTAAATAGTTGCTTAACAATATAATAATAGCTTAAAAGGTTCCAGGCAGTAAATCGAATTAACAAGCAAAAATGTTCCAATATTCAAGGAGGGCTGATTTATGCACGTATACCCTCAAGAAATAAGAATTGTCAAAACTACATTCAAAACAACACTAAATGCCAGATCACTGCCTCCTTAAAGGCAAGAAAAGAGGAATCTAATTAAACTATCGTAAAAGAAAAGTAAAAGAATCAATTTCGTGGTGAAAAATTCGAACCGAACAAAAGATCCGACTTTCCAGTAAAATGAGTTAAAGAATTACCGATCCTGAGAATCGAATTGAAGACCGGGCGGAGACGCCTTCATTAACGTCTGAACCTTTCTCTTCTGCCTCAACGAAGCGTGTGGAAGGGGAGGATAGTAAGTACCCTGCCACGGTAGAATAGTACCCTGCCACGGTACAGAAATTTGGCATGAAGCACCAGTGGTCTAGTGGTAGAATAGTACCCTGCCACGGTACAGACCCGGGTTCAATTCCCGGCTGGTGCATTATACATTTTTGGAGTTGTATACCTTAAATGAACTAAATTAACAAAAAAATTAGTAATTTTGGGTAGTAATTTGTAATTTGTATTTGATAATTTAACTGTTTAAGAAGAGACTTCGCAATATAGTATTTACTTTACAGGGTTGCTATTAGAATTGTGGCACAGGAAATTAAAATTGGTCGAAAGCATTGAACTTATTTAAACAAAAATCCACGAACCACAGTTCCTAACTTTTATTTGAACAACAGGAACGAGACAGGACAAAAGCTTAATCAAAATTATCAATTTTAATCGGGTTGATACGATCAGCAACCTCAAACCGACCCACTAACCGTGCAAAGAACATCATTTGCTGCTCCAACGTAAACCTGATATTCTCAGCCTGAAAATCAAACCACCATCCAACATTAATCCTAACAAATTAATCAAACAAAAATAAATCGACAACTAATTTATTAATATCTCAAAGTACCTCGCGAAACCCATGTTGTTCTCCTTCATACTCGACCAACGCTACAGGCACGCCCTTCTCTTTCTAGGTCTTGTATATCTTTCTCGCCTGATCTGGTGGCACGACCTGAATCATAAACATAACACGTTAAATAACTAAACTTTTAAATGTTAATTCAATTTCAGAAAAATAAAAATAAAAATTACCTTGTCGTCGAGTCCTTGGGACAAGAGAATTTATCCACCGAGTTAATCGGGGATCTATCGTAACAATCTTTCTCATCTCCTGAAAAACAAATCATAAATAAGTAAAGTAAGGTAAATAAGTAAATAATGTATATTTATAGTTTCTTGCCTATGAGGTTATCGAGGTAGCGAGATTCAAACTTATCGAGGTAGCGAAATTTGAGTTCTTGTTTGCATTTGTTGACTTTAGCAATTTTGACATTTTTCATAAAACTGAAAAATCCAGTATTTCTAATATTTTAGCCTTAAATATTGAATAATGGGTATTTTGCATATGTTAGTTTCTTATTACAGTTTTTTTATTAAAAAAAATTATGAAAATTGAGTATTTTGTATATGTTAGTCTCTTAATTTTTTTGTATTTTTGAAGTAAAAAAATTGAAAATTGAGTATTTTAATTTTAAATCTATTAATTAGCCTTTATAACATAAAATTAGGTATTTCGATGTTTTGGCTGCCGATTACAATGTTTCGAGAAAATAAAATATAGAAATTTGAGTACTTTATGTGATTGTTTTTTGAGGCCATATATCATGTCCCTGAGATTTTCCCACAATTCTCCCACAATAGTATTTCATGGTTAATCCAATAATTAGTGTTTTGGATTAACGATTAATTGATAATTATTTATTTTTAAATACTTAGAATTAATCATTAATTAGTATAGATCTTAATTCCATATTAAAATTTTAGTAATCATGAATTAATTATTAATTCACTTTGTTAATTATGAGATTAATTAGTGTGGGAAAATGGGGGAAAATGTATAATTGTCCTTGCTTTTTCGACTTTGAAATTTATAAAAGAAATACGAAAATTGACTATTTTGAATGTGTGTCCTTCATGTCTTAAAAAATTGAAAATTGTGTTATTTGGATGGATATGTCTTCAATATTGTTTTTACTAGGAGAATACCCGCGCTTCGCGGCGGTTTTGTTTCATTTGTTTTAGCAAACACATAATATATAATTATGATTTTTCGGGATCAAATATAAGACTTTATGAAAATAAATATCAGATTGATTAAGAAAGTTTGATGATGACAAAATTATTATATTATTTTTGAATATGACACATTGCGCAATATTTATTTAGTACTTTAATGCAACACATACAAAAAAGGAATAAATGTTACTATAAAATAATAAAACAACATGCGTGACATAAACAAAAATCAATATGATATAAAATTATCATATGATATTTTAAATTTTCATATCTAAAATTAAGAATAATAACATTGTAAAAGTTTAAAAAAAATATTTGTGTCTGATAAATTTTATGTTTCATGTTTCCTATTGAAAAATATTATATAAGTTAAAGAAATTATTTGTGTTTAGTAAATAAATATCTTTCATTATTTTATTTTTTTAAAGATTAATATGAATTGTTTTAAGTAAAAATACTAATATAACATAATTGTTTTAAAAAAAATAATAATAATTAGGATGTGCAATTTTTTTCAATTATATTTTAAAAATAATAATAATTAGGATTACAAATCATTAATGCAATTATATTTATGTTTACATTTTACATAATTGTTTTCATAATTTTAAGTTACACAAAAATATTGAATATATGATAATAACATACTTAGTAGTATGTGCAATTTTTTTCAATTATAGTTTTAAAAATAATAATACTTAGGATTACAAGTCATTAATGTAATTAAATTTATTTTTATATCTTTTTTTACATAATTGTTTTCATAATTTTAAGTTAGAGAAAAATATTAAATATACGATAATATGGATCTCAAAATAAAGATAAAATTCAAGCGAATATATTTCTTAATTTTTTTAAATTATATTATGAAAATACTAACAATATTTGATGTATGTTTTATGATATTATATATTAATTTATTAATGTTAGATATTTAAACTCTTCACATTCTATTTGTATTCATAATTGATCATGTAACATATTGTGAAAAAATTCAAAATCAAATACAACTGGTCCAACATGAACCTAACAAATAAGATTTTGACACGTCATCAGTGTAAGGTGATGTGGCCTTCTAAAATTGCTTAAAACTATGTGTAAAATAAGGGACACATAAATATCTACAAATAAAACATAATCACACAAAATCAAAGGTTAATCTATGGTTGATATGTTGCCACATATCCTAATCTAATGGTTGAAATAATTGTGATGATGTGGCATGAGTTGTGATGAGGTGGCATGAGGAGATTGCATAAATATGGGTCAAAAATAAGGGGGTTGATAAATTTAAAAAAAAAATGAAATAACGTGCATCTGCTTATCTTCTATCATAGTGTTTTTAAGAAATAAAAACGTGAATAGTTAAGTACATTTCATGTGTTTTAGACTTTAATATGATACTTTTCAGAAAATTTGTGTACGTGTTAATCTTTTTATTTTTGATGTTCTCTAAACAAAATTTAAAAAAAAAAACATATGTGGATTTTAATTACAACATAATTCACATGGCCTAGAAAAAAAAATTGTATTTTGTATTTTGAAGAAAAATTCATGCCTTTTTACATGACTAATGTGCATTTTTTTAATTCCAAAATATATATTTACAATAGAAATCTATATAGTTTTAAATGTTCGATATATATTTATTTATAATAGGAATTTATCTTATATGAATAGATTTTTATACATGACTATTGTATTGTTTTTAATAGTTACAATTTATACCTTTACTAGAAAAACTTAGTGAGATTAAACGATAATATGTCTTTTTACATGATTATTAATACCTATTGAATAGAATTCTATATTTTGAAATAATTCACTATATTTTTTTTTAGTACAAATTTATATTTTTCAATAGATATTTATGCATAACCGTATATATCGTTCTAATAAAAAATTATATTTGTACTTAAATATTTAATAGATTGTTTAGTAACACCATACACAGACATTGTGAAAAAATTAAGATACCACGAGTCGCCATCTGGTTGAAGGTTGTAGCATAATTGTTGATCAAAGAATTTGGTTCCAATTATATGTTTTGTATAATGTTAGAATAAGTTGGATGAACTCTGATAAAAGAAAGAGGACATATATAGTGTCATCAGAATGCAACAAAAAATATTAATTTATAATTAACTTATGAATTAACACATGTGAATTGATTGACGTGATAATTAACATATATCCAGATTAACAAATGATAATTAATATTTAAAAATTATTAATTCAATATTTTTTGTTAATTGTGATGTTAATTAAATGGATTAATTAAAAATTAGTTTTTTTGCAATCTGGTGGCACCGTATAATTTCCCTAAAAGAAAATGTCATAGGTCCACATGGTTAAAAGTTGAGCGAAATTGTTCGTCAAACAATCTGGTTTCAAATATTTGTATGTAAAATGTTAGAATTAATTGGACTAGTGACCAAAATATTCAAAGTATAGTTTTGCATGATCAATTTGATTGAGCAGTTGCATTGCGGGTAGTACATTCACAACATTATTTGCATGATGAGGTTCAAATAGTGTGATAAAATTGCTATAAATTTTGCTCTTTTTTCCAATCCAAGGAAGTGTGTGGAAAAATTCAAAATGTGAAGGTAAACTTTTAGGCCTTATTGTCCTTCATTTTTTATGAAGTTAAAAGATTTTTAAGATACTGGCGGAAACTAACAAAGATTAATTTAATCAAAAAATATCATATATAGTAAAAAACGAAATTATCATGTTTTGAAATAATTAGAAGGGGCCGAGTATTCATAATGTAACAAACCTGGGAGGAGCTAAATCGTTTTCTTTCTTAATTTTGAGATTTTAAATATCGGGAGACGAGTGAAGATAATTGCAACGAATTGCCGCCGTGTCTCTCTTCGATTGTAAGAAATTATTAGAAAATAGATGACTTGAAATGAACAATCAAGAGTCGGAGATGCGGGGACCATGTTTTGGTTAAGCACGATTGATTTTTATAATTAAGTTTATTTATCCTTTCATTATTATTCTTCACTTGGTTATTTACTGTTTTTAGTTGATTAAAAGTTAAAACTTACAATTAATAATTAAGGAACTCATCTCAACGGTTAAACAAAATTGTGTTTATTAGAAATAGCAAATAGTGAATCATACTACTAGAAATCTGATTTTAAGTATCGGCGCTAAGTTATCAATGTCTATACCCCCGTTGATATAGTTATCACTGACGGTACCGCTACTGAAAGTAAACGCTTCTACTGAAAAAAGATATCGGCGGTACCGTCACTGAAAAATAAGCACCGTCGCTGAAAAACCGAGGTTCAAAGTTGCTGCCAGAAACAAATTCGCGTGGCGGTGAACAGAAAACTGCTGGTGAAAAAATAATTCGCCTGATTTACTAATTTTCAGTGCCGGGGAAACCACCGCCTGTAAAAAAAAAAAAAAACTGCCCCCGCCGATAAAAAGATTCAGCAACAGTACACCACCAATAAAAGCACTTTTCGACGGCCGAATATCACCCACGATTTTTCGATTTTCAGTGGCGGTAAAGTACCGCCATTGAAACTACAGTTTCTAGTAATGTTAGTAACTTATATAACTATTTTATCATAAATAATTCATTCAAAGAAGTTCATTTAATTGTCAAAACAATTCTTGGTTTTGTTGGTTAATCACTTTATTACCAATAATAATAATAATAATAATAATAATAATAATAATAATAATACAACAAATATATAGCAGTAAATTCTATAATTTGAACACATCCATCAAATTATCCCTGTGATCATTATTCACTCTCGACTATGACTCCGCGGGCAAGGCCTTCTAGGAATCAGAGTAAACTTCATTTGTCCAATGGTACAGTGAAGTCCGTCGCGTTCTCCGCAAACAAAGTAGTGATGCTTTCTTTTCTTCAGGACAAACTCATATCCCTTGCCTGCTCCCTGCATCACGCTCCCGACCATTACCGCTTTCTTCAAATCACATGCAAGGTAGCTACGCAGATTTCTCATCAGGTATACACTGTGGGCGTGAGTGGTGTTGCTCGGCGGATCATACATGAACACTGCCATTCATCAATCGAATCTTAAAACCAAAATTACCGATTTAATTTAATTGAGGTTCAGAATTAGATACCTAAAGTGTCATTTTGGTGAAATGGTGCGTTTTTTGATGCCCAATCAGTATAATTGTAGCCGAAAGTCCAGTGACTATCATCGCCGACAATAAACCTCGCCGCATCTACAACTGGCATTTCCCATACACAAAGCAACAAAATAGCCAGCCCTATAATGGCCTTCGCCGTTGCACTCGATATTCTCAAACTCATTTCTATCTTCAAATGGAGATATATGTTTGAATATGGATAATATGTGAGAGCCATTAGAGATGGATTTATATAGAAGATTGACAGATTGTCTAGTGCGCAATAACGACAGTTCGTTGAAAAGGAACAGAACTGAAATACCATGCTTTTTTCACAATATGGTTGGTGGAGAGGTAATTGCAGGCAAGGATCCATTGTCTTTACGGCAAGGAGAAAGTTTGGGGTCCTTTAGGCTAGCTGTAAATTTTACAGCAAGTCATTAACTTTTTGCTCAACTTACTTTTTTTTTTTTTGAAAAATTAAGAAGCCAAGTTTCTTTGTCGATATATTAAAACAAGTTTAATACAACGTTTGGATTTTACATGATAACGTAAAAAACACAAATAAAAATAAAAATAAACATAAGAGGTCTATGTGAATTTATTCAAATGAAATCTACTCCATTAATGACAGAATTTACGAGTAAAGAGATTTAAAGAAGAAGAAAATGAGAGAAGAGAAGCTTGAAATGACGAGCGAAGTTTGTGTCCCGATTAGTTATGGAGTTTACATGTCTTTGCATCGTAGTGGACCTTCGCTATCGTGGAGGATGGCTCAACTTACTTTTAATTTATTCAAATGAAGTCATTATATCATTTTTTTTTCATCCGTTCTTTTAATCAAATAATGCAAGACATGTTATCTAATACATAATTAAATAAATAAATAGTCAACTCAGATACGTAATTATTTAACATCCACTCTAACACTAATTAACTAAATCAAAATGAAATATAATGTTGCGTGACGAAGTAACGATGTAAGCATCAAGCAATACTTGCCTTCTAATATTTGTGAATTAGGAAGTCGGTTAGTGCTTAATTATTACATTTTTGTGGGTTGTTGAGTGTTGGACTTCTTAGGTCTTTTTCGTTACATGAGCACCACACTAGACCCTCTAGACTAAGGACTGTGTCAATAATTCTAGCATGATTATTTTTCCTGCTAAATCTTAAGTTGAATTAATAGCCATTTAGCAAAATTACCCCACCGTGCAGAACAGCATGCTAAGTGTCAAGCTTTAACGAGACAACCAGAGTTTATTAGTCACGCTTATGGACCAATCTATGGCACGCTCACCTTTTTTACAGCATCCAGTGGATCTCAATGGTCCATCGTCCATGAACCAGCTCATGCAAGACCGGAACGTGAGCAAGCCTCCGGGCTAGGACACCGGATCAAAAATATTATGGAAAAAGTTGGACCTCCCCATTTATCCTCCCCCACACCTCTTGATGTGTCATCATAAGGCTTAACACCTTCAAATTTAACATATTAATTATGATTTAACACCTTAATTTATAGTTTAACATCTTCATTATGATGTTAAACTATAAATTAAGATGTTAAATCATAATTCAGATGTTAAATCGTAATGGTGTTAAGCGTTAGAATGACACATCAAGAGGTGGGGGGGGGGGAGGATAGGGGGAAGTGCATCATTGCCCAAATATTATATATGTTATTCGTTTGGTTTGTACAAATGTTGAAGCTAGCACAATTGGTGAAGCATAAACATTTGATTTAAGAGGTCAAGAGATTAATACCAAATCACGATCTTCTACTCAAAGGAGAAAGAAGAGGAAATCTTTCTCGAGAGATTAATACGACGAAAGTCTCAAGCGCCAGTCAGTTGGATATGAATGGGCCTCACTCTCGTCTAACTTTTCCAGAGTGTCCTGACACGACTGTCAATGTTGTTTCCGTATCCTTGTCTCGTGTGACGCTTCGTGACAAGCGCTAATTGAAGTAGTGATCGTATAGCAAAAAAATGAGCTGTGATCGGAGGATGGCAAATCGATGTTCTCTAGAGCGGGAAATCATTCTTCCAATCCCCGCTGCGCGTCTCACACCTCAAGTTCTCAGCTATGACTCTGCTTCTGTTTTAGCTGCTGATTTCTCACGTACTCATTTTCGGACTTGGGAAGTGATGTTTCGGTTCATTGAGAACGAGATTCTGAAGTTCTAACAGGAAGTGACTACTAGTTCTTTCCTAATAATGGTACTAATCAAGATTTTATATTGTTGTAATTATGTTGTTTGTTTTATTATTAAATGTTATTTAACATTATTTGTTCTTTTTTAGGCAGATTTTTTAAACTAACCAAGTTTTAATATTTTATTACCAAAATAACCAAGTTTTGAAGATAATTACCAAAATAGACAAAGGCAGACTTTGTAACTCCGCCAAATTAAAAAATGGCGGAGTTTGTAACTCCGCCATTTTTTACATCGTTAATTATGTGTTAACAATATTAGATATTTGGCGGAATTTGAAATTCCGCCAAATATTGTTTTTCAATTAAAAATTAATATTTGCTCCCAAATTTTACCATAATATGATTTATGTTCTAAATTAGTATATTTAATTAAAATAATAACTAGTACATGTTGGCTGTTAACTTAATACGTAATTAGTAATTATTTGAATTCATAAATTTGAATAAATTTTAATGAATATTTAATTATATATCTTAATTATCAATATAATTGAACGTGATAACTAAATAATGGATAACTCGGCGGGTACATTTCGGAGAACATTAATTTTTTTTTTAATTATCTGACACAACTTTTGACCGTTTGAAAAAAATATATAAATAATTTATTCTACTCCAAAATCTACCCGCCGAATTATCCATTATTTAGTTATTACGTTCAATTATGTTAATAATTAAGAAATCTAATTAAATATTCAGTAAACTTTATTCAAATTTATGAATTCGAACAATTATTAATTACGTATTAAGTTAACAACTAACATATATTGGTTATTATTTTAACTAAATATACTAATTTAGAACATAGATCATGTTATGGTAAAATTCGGAAACAAATACCAAATTTTACCATAACATGATTTATGTTCTAAATTAGTATATTTAGTTAAAATAATAACCAATATATGTTAGTTGTTAACTTAATACGTAATTAATAATTGTTCGAATTCATAAATTTGAATAAAGTTTACTGAATATTTAATTAGATTTCTTAATTATCAACATAATTGAACGTAATAACTAAATAATGGATAATTCGGCGGGTAGATTTTGGAGTAGAATAAATTATTTATATATTTTTTTCAAACGGTCAAAAGCTGTGTCAGATAATTAAAAAAAAAAAATTAATGTTCTCCGAAATGTACCCGCCGAGTTATCCATTATTTAGTTATCACGTTCAATTATATTGATAATTAAGATATATAATTAAATATTCATTAAAATTTATTCAAATTTATGAATTCGAATAATTATTAATTACGTATTAAGTTAACAGCCAACATGTACTAGTTATTATTTTAATTAAATATACTAATTTAGAACATAAATCATATTATGGTAAAATTTGGGAGCAAATATTAATTTTTAATTGAAAAACAAAATTCGGCGGAATTTCAAATTCCGCCAAATATCTAATGTTATCTGCTACCATTCTTATCAAATTAAGTGCAAATTAACGATGTAAAAAATGGCGGAGTTACAAACTCCGCCATTTTTTAATTTGGCGGAATTTCAAAGTCCGCCTTTGTCTATTTTGGTAATTATCTTCAAAACTTGATTATTTTGGTAATAAAATATTAAAACTTGGTTAATTAAAAAAATCTGCCTTTTTTTTAATTACAAAATATTTATATTTACAGTATTGTATTTCTTTGTGTTACGTACGATGTATTTATGATTTGTTGATATTATATGCACAACGATCACATATTATGTATTTATTTAAATTCGAAAAATTATAGTAAAATGCAATTTGAAATAAAAAAAAATGAAATACCAGCAAAAAAAACAAAAACAAAAAACTAATATAACAAAAAAAATTAACCACAAACTCGAGAACAATCATGCACCTTCTTGCGCAAGAAAAGAAGCTAGTTTTATATATTTTATGACAATTTAAAAAATATATAACTTTGTTAATATTTTATGTAAACCACACCGGTAGGGATTTATCATTTATGTGTTTAGATAGTATTTTATAAAAAAAATGTTGAAATTAGAGTGTGTAAGTGAATTTTTCATATTTTTACTTTATTTAATTTATTTGTTATAAGGGGCAATTTTTGATAACTTTACATAAACAACACACTGAGTCCCTGCTCGGTCTATTATAATTAAAAATTAAAAATTATAACATAACTAAATAAATGGAAAAATACATGACTATATAAATAATAAAATGTATTTTTGGAGGGAAATATTACAACAATTATTTTTTTATACAAGCAGTCGCCGCTGGGCTGAATCAGTGAGAAGGAGAGAGAAAGAGACTGTGTGTGTGTTGTGTGAATTGTGTAAGAATGGGGCCTCCGACAGGGCGAACGATCTCGCAGGAAGCGTTTGAGACGGTGGTGAAGGAGAACATCGACGATCTAGGCATGGATCCGGAGGAAGCTCTAGAGGATGCAATCCAAACCCTAACTCTTCAGGGCGTCGATCTATCTGGTAAGTTTCTATGGAAAATTTAGATCTGTTTTGCATCCTCATTAGCATCTCACGCTGCATTCTCTTCTTTGAAAAGTCGAGATCTATCAATGTTTAATTCGAATTTAGCGTTATTAGATTCTAGTTGTACTGTATGTGAAGCCTTTGAGCTATGATATGATGGCCAATTTATATCGCATTTTACTATAATCGCTCTTAATTTGCAATTTTATAATGCCAGGATTTTTATTATTCCAGAAATTTATGTTGTTTCGTGCTTCTTTTATACATAAATATGATTTTGATCCTCCGAATTGTAGGTGTAATTAAATGTTTACCTGGAGAGAATAATGTGAAGGATAATCCTGTGATCCAGTCAATAGAGGAGATAAAAAGTATCGTTACCTCCTTGAAGTCTTCAGATCCAAAGAAAAATCTTGATGAAGGAGCAAATCTCGAGTTAGTACAATTACTCGATAATCTTCATGAGCTGTGTTCTGTTAAGGAATCAGATAATTCAACCATAGCAGCAAGAAATGGAGGCATTGAGGCAATTACATCTCTATGTTCTTCACTTGATTTCAAATTTGAAAATGTACTTTCTTCAGCGTTGAAGGCATTGAGCTCTGTTATCTGCGGTATGTTCTCGATTTAAATTTTGAAAACCAATTATGTTTAATTTAATACCAACCTATATGTTCATTTTTATTATGCAGATCTGCAGAGCACTGAATTGTTTCGTCATATTGATGGACCAAAAATTGTCGTGGACATTTTACACAGAGGTCCAGAAAATTCTGATGTTCTCGCAAATGCCTTTGCAGTAATTGCATCAGCTTCGACTAGCAATGAAGTAGTGAAAGAATTGTTTATGAGTCTAAAAATTGATGAAATTTTGCTCAAATCTATAAAAGAGAAATCAAATTACAATTTACCAAGTTTATATGATGCAATACGAGTCCTTTTGACTCAAGATGATGGCCGTGTGGCAGCATCTCAGGTAATTTGTAATTCATTCTCTTTAATACAATTTTACCAATATGTCCGATAAATTTATTGATTTTTACAAAACAGGTGTTTGGATATGCGAGGACTTTTGCAAAAAAAGGAATGGGGGATGCGCTGGTAAATGCACTTCGTGGTGGTGTTAACTCATCTTGCTTGCCTTCAGCCTGTGCTGCTTTGAAGTCTGTTTCCGTAAACGTAAGTTGTTTTCTTTTAATCACTAATAACCCCCGTGTTTTATACAAATTTCATAATGCTCCTTGAATTAATTGCTTATAGGATGAGATATGCAAATCAATAGCAGATAGTGGGGGTATAGATCTAATTCTGCAATGCATAGATGAAAGCAGTGAACAAGGGAGTAGAGTCATTGCTAAATCTTGCTGCTCTTTATTATCAAAGGTTCCATTCATATTCTCATACTTTCACATTTTTTTGGTACCATAATCGGTACCGTTTATTCCATTAATAGTGGGGATTTGAGCAATTTTATTCTTGTTGTTGGTGAAGTTGGCAGCAAGTGACGCGAACAAGATAGCAATTGTACAAAAAGGGGGACTAGATAAACTCGTTAAACTATCTTCGAGATTCTCTGACGATCCTTCAGTCATACAAGAGGTATGTCAAAACATATATTTACTTTTGCTAATCTTAATCAAAGTTCTAAAATTTCATTTTTTGTAGGTAATGGCGATAGTGACGACTCTTTCATTGAGACTGCCAGAGAATGCAGCGAGGGCAATTGAAGCAGGAATAGGAGATTTGACTATTCAATCGATGAAGGAATTTCCTGCTGCGAATCAAATGCAGAGACAAGCTTGCCAAATGATTCGCAATCTTGTCGTTAGGAATCCTGAGAACAGGTACGGTACCATTTTGTTTATTTGATTGTAATATTATTTTGGTAATACATGGTCAATGCAGGACTATACTTCTGAATGGCGGAATCGAGAAATTGATAAGGAGAGCAAAGGCACTGCAAGGGTGTAAAGAGGCTGCAACGGATGCATTAAGGGATCTTGGTTTGGACGATTATAATATATAGATCGAGACAATTTTGCATTATAATTATGTTTTTAGGACAAGACTCGTGAATATTTCTTCTGGTCATTTAGTTCTTGTATTAATTGGTTGATTTTTTGGACGAGCCTCGTGGTAATATGGAACTTATATTTATAGGCTTGGTAGTCAAGACATACATCTCGAATTCATGATTATGCAACCAAGGGAAGTGTATTGAAAACATTATCCAAGTCAAAAGTGATTTTCTGAAGAGTAAAATGCAAAATTTCAAATATCCAGTATGATTACAACAGTTCAAAAGTTTCAATAAAAAAAAGTTCTTTCCGAAACAAAAGCTCAATTGCTCTTTCTTTTTCTATATAATTGACCCTAAATTGCTGATAACTCTTTTCACTCCCCAATTTAACCTGCCAATGACAAAAATAACACCATGAATATATCTTCAAATGAGAGAGAGAGAGAGAGAGAGAGAGAGAGAGAGAGAGAGTTTATGGAGAGAGAGAGAGAGAGAGAGAGAGAGAGAGAGAGAGAGAGAGAGAGAGTTTATGGTACCTAAGTATGAGAAATAAAAGCTGAGCCTACAATCTGTCAAAAATAAGTTTTTGCAAGGCTAAAGGACGGAGTAAAGTGCAGCCATCACGGCTTATCCTAGAAAAGAAACAAGAAATACCATTTAATAGAAACAAAAGAAATAATTCACTTTCATGAAATTTAGATGATAAACTTACTTCATTGTTTGCATCAGACTTGGATGAAGGTTGGAACATTCTAGAAAAGGCCTTGCGCTCCTTCTCTCGTCTGTCAGCAATCTGTATTCATTTTTCCACAATTAACACAATTATTTAAAATATAAACTCGAAAATAATTCTATACTGAATATGGACTAACCCTCTTTTTAGTAACAGCAAGCTCTCGCTTAATGGCTCCTAAATATTTTTACAAAAAGAAACATTAAAATATAGTATAATAACAAACAACCTTGCAAAATCAAAAGAAACCAGTTTAACAGAAAAGAAAAAAAAATCATACCATCATTTGGTTCCAAATCGAGGGCTTTCTTGAAACTCTCAACCGCAGAATCAATATCATTTAATGCAATGTGTGCCTATAATCAGATCAATTTCTTGTTTCTGAGTTATAAAATTCTATAATCGCAAAAAAATAAAAAGACAAAAGTAATAATTAGAAGCAAGGAATTTAAGAAAAGTAACGAACCTGGCCTTGTCTAAAATAAGCCTTTGCATGACCTTCTCTTTCACGAATCGCAAAATCCGCATCTAACAGAGCTCCTTTTAGATCCCCTAGCTTCAACTTGCACGCCTAAATAAATAACAAGGTATTCTAAACTCAAAACCCTAAACTTAAGGACCAAAATGAAAGTGGAATCAAATCTTACAGAGCTGTTTGTGAGAATAATAGACTTGATCTTTCGTAGCAATGCACTCTTTTCTGCACAATACAAATAAATTGAGAAAATTAGAAATCCCAAAATTCATGCAAGCATGAGAATTGAATAAATGAACAGCTTTACCAAGCATGGACTCGCCTTCATCAATTTCTTCTTTCTCCCAGCACACATCCAAGTACCTCAGAGCCTTCCTATACTTCCTCAAAGCCATCTTAAAATCTTGTTTCTTGAAACTCTCGTTTCCATAGGCTTTCGCGGACTCGACCGCATCGATCCACCACGCCACCTCATTGGGCTTCTCTTCCAAATCGATCGGCCAATCAGGATAAGAATCTCCGTCATTGAAGAAGTTTACCACCCCATCGATTACATCTTCGGCAAGTTCGCCGGAATCCTCGATGAGCACATCCACGACTGGCCGGTCAGCCTCTCCGGTCAAAACATGCTCCACAGACCTCACCACGCCCATTCCTTTGATAACCTTTCCAAAGACCACGTGCTTGTTATCTAGATGGGGAGTACGGGTTGTGGTTATGAAGAATTGGGACCCGTTAGTGTCGGGACCCGCGTTGGCCATTGAGAGCATGCCTTTTCTCTCGTGCTTTGTGTCAAAGTTTTCGTCTTCGAAGTTCTTGCCGTAGATGGATTCGCCGCCAGTACCGTCTCCAGCTGAGATGTCGCCTCCTTGGATCATGAACCCCTTTACTACTCGGTGAAATGTTGTCCCCTGAGACAAGTCAAGAATGATTGATCAGAAGAAAATCTAGTAACAGGATAACTGATTTGATTATTATGCTACTGCAAATTAATCAAAAATCAAGATCAAAGGAAGTTCGAAGCGGGATAAAAGTGTGATTGAATTTGGGAGTAAAAAAAAGAAAATCAAGAAGGAACAATAATCTAACATTCTTTCAACCACTCCCCTAACTCAAAACTCAGAACTAAGGGATGACATAACTGAACAGTAGAAAATCACAACAAAGGAGACGCGAATTTCCCCAAAAGATACCAAATCTCATGATGAATTAAGCAAATGCCAGGGATCAAAACTGGCAAGAAGACGAACAAATACCTTGAAGTGAAGGGGGACACCGGTGATGGGGCCCACACCCTTCTCCCCAGTACAAAGAGCCCTAAAATTCTCAGCGGTTTTAGGAACGACGGACGCGAAAAGCTCAATAATGATCCTGCCCTCCATTTCGCCGCCAATGCTCACATCCATGTAGCATCTCGGATTAAGAACCGACGGCGGAGATTGAACGCCTTCACCTGCCTCCATTAAACCCTAGTATAGTATTCTCGAGTCCTCGCCCTTGCTGGAAACCGTCGATGGCGGCGAAGTAAGAGAGAGAGGCGCAGTGGGTAATGGGTATTCAATTCAAATTGAAGGCAGTGAGGGAGAGGGGGGAGTGCCTTAAATGCTGGCAAAATGAAAATGCAAGTCCGGGGCCTCGCAAACTTCCGGAGTCACCCAAGGCTGATTAATATTAGTATTGATATGAACCGCGAATTTAATATCACGAATTCCCACGAATACTGACGGGGAAACATTTTATTAGTTTAATAGTTATCAATATTAAGTGGTCCAATATATAAATGCCACGTATCATTCGTTAAAATTCGTAGTATTTAGTGCATGGTTCCTATCATTAATCGTTCAAAATAGGTAAAGTTTAAGTTCACATGCACGTTTGTACGAATGATGTCACGAAAATACGTGTCGAGTTATTACTAGATCGAGTCAGATGCGTGAGGTTTATGTACCGGACATTACGAGACGCTTTCTTGAAACGGTCTCGGTTGAACCGTTTATGCACGAGTAATGATACAGACCAATAATTAGGGCCCAAGAATTGCTCACAACTGTCACGTGTCAGCTGCTGATTGGTTGCTTTAAAGTTATGGAAAAGATACAGCCAATCAGCAGCTGACACGTGTTGGTTCAAATTTCCGGTTGTTTGATTATCTCAAAAACAATGTCGATACTACTAACGAAATCTATCAAGATGAATGTGTAGGAGATAGGTACAAAATGAAAAGAGAAGATAAATCAAAAATAGCAAAGATCAAGAAGTCGAAGAATAACAAAGAAGATCAAGACGTTGAAGAATCGCGAAGAAAATGAAGACGTCGAAGAATCACGAAATCACAAACAAGATCAAGACGTAGAAGACTTTGCGTAGAAGAATCCGCAAGTTGGGATATAAATCAAATCACCAAAACAAACTATAGGTATCCCTAAACTTGTTTACGTATGATTAATCTCAAAAGAAAGTCAAACAAGTATATTCGAAATCCATCATATTAATGAATTAACATAAAAAGCTGAAATCAGCATGTCCGTTACAACGGACCTCATGTCCGTTATAACGGACATACTCGTTCTATTCAAGGTTGAAAATCACAACACAGTCCGTTATAACGGATCAACCAATCCGTTATAACGGAACCCAATAAAGCGTTGTAACGGAACACTGTCCGTTACAACGCTAATTAATCTCCAACCTGAAGAATGGTCACAGACGAGTGTCCGTTGTAACGGACATCACTGTCCGTTGCAACGGACATTGAACTCACCTTGAAGTGAAGTCACAGCTTGAAGTCCGTTCGAACGGACATATAAGTCCGTTCCAACGGACTACATAACACAGTCCGTTACAACGGACATATACTCCGTTATAACGGAGTGTTTGAAATTTCGAATATAAACAGCCATAACGGCTAGTTTTGACTGAGTCCGTTCTAACGGACTCAAAGTCCGTTACAACGGACTATGCAGGAAAAGCAAGTGTTGGAAGGGTTTTTATGTGTTCTATAAATAGAACTCTTCCCTCATTCTCTCTCATTACTTCAACAATCAAAATTAAACTTTGAAAGAGAGAATCCTTGCTATACTTTTGAGTTAGCTAATCTACTAAAACAATCTTAGAGATTAGATTTTCCTCTTCCTCCTTCAAATACTATTCCCAACTTGCGTGACCGATCACGTCTCAAGATTAGTATTTAAAAATTGTAATAGGCTAAGACCAAGAAGTGTAAAGCCCGCTATAGATCGATAGAAACGTGTAAATCGATCTAGGCAAACCTTGTAATCGAGTTGAGTTGGAAGTCAATCGAAGGACAAAAAGAGGCACAAGGCATTCCCGGAGACGTAGGTACTCGCCAATAATTGAGTCGGTCAATTAAGCGAGTAAAGGGTGAGTTAAAGCTACAAAGCAACCACCTACCGAACTTCGTAAACAAACATCTTGTGTTAAAGTGTTTGTACGGTATCATTTCTATCATCTAAATTATTATTTATTCCGCACCGTAAATTAGGTTTATATTTAAAGTTAGTATAAGTTAGATTGCCAAATTTACCCCCCTCTAGGTTAGAATTAACCAACAATTGGTATCAGAGCAGGAATACAGACTGTCTCTTTGTGTAATTGACTACTTGTATTCGTTTATGGCCACACACGGTTTTAGGAGGGAAATTACATACCCGAAAAAATTAGATGATAAAAATTGGAACCTTTGGAAGAAATGCATGACAAATGTATTTATTCTCCAAGATTTAAAATCGGTGGTGGAACGCGGGTACGAGGTCAAAATGGTAAAGACCTCCGAAACTAATGATACACTAAAAATGTGTCCCACCACCGAGGCAAATGTGATGCTAGACATGTGTGCCCAAAAGTTAATTCTAAATCATATGGATGGGTCAATATCCGTACTAGTGGACGGAAGTACCACATCTAATCAAATGTGGCGTGCTCTCCTTGATAGATTCGAAGGAAACGATCAAATGAAGAAAACCAAATTAATGGGACTCAATCAACAAGTTGAAAGTTTCCGAATGATCGAAGGTGAATCCGTAGATGACATGCATACACGCATGAATCATATCAAAAACGGATTCACCGCTTGGCGAGAGTCCCTAACAAACTCTCGAGTTGTAGGTAAAATGATTCGAGCAATGCCATCGAGTTGGGAAACTCCTCGAATCACGTTGGAGGCTATGATGGCTAAGCAAGACCTCACGCCGGACGATTTGTTGAGTCAGTTACGAAATGTCGAGGCGCGCCTAAATCAACGAAGTGACAACACGGCAACAACCTCACACTCTTCACCGACTCCCAAAAGTGATGCTTCGCATGACTCAAGTCATGAGGTAAATTTAAATCTTGAATTTCAATCAATTACATCGGATCGAGATTCAAGCTCAACAAATGAATCGGAATATACGTTAGAGCTTGAATTACACGATGATCTAGTTCGGGAAGTGACCCGGCTCAGAAAAATTGAGAAGGAAAATGAGAGCATGATACTCGCTCTCAAGGATAAGGTATCTTCACTCGAATTATCGGTAACTTCGGACAAAGCCCAATTAACCGAATTAAACGGATTTTCAAAATGCGAGTGTCAAGCCCTAAAAGTAGAGACCTCATCTCTAAAAGTCGAAGTTCAAAATTTAAAATTTATGAACGAGTCCTTGAAGAGTACATGTGTATCTCTTACACGTAGCACTCCTTCATTGGACAAAGTCTTGGAGGGACAAAAACCCGATGATAAGACGGGTCTAGGATTTAAGAAGACTACCCGTCATAAACCCCGTCCTACAAAATCCAATGATCAAAAAGGTAAACGGGAGAACAACCAACAAAACAATCGGGGAAATGCATTCATATACCGTGACCAAAACTACGGTAATAATGTAAAAAGAGAACACCCTAAAAATAATCGGTTATATCCTAGGGATAACCACTTTACCCAACCATTATCCCATAAACGCATCGATTTGGGACAACCCGAGCGTCTATGTCAACGGGGATCAAATGGGTATTTCTATGAGGTAAATTACCCCGCAAACCGTTCATATCTACAAAGGGCTCTTAAACCTCGCAATTATACGCACAAACCGTTTCAACCGAAAAACAACTTTGTCAAATCGACCAACCCGATACCTCAAACGAAAACCCTACCAAACCAACTCTCAAATTACTTTGTCAAGAGTACCGAAACCCTAAACAAACCTACAATTGCCTTTTGCAATTATTGTTGTAAGATAGGACACATATCCACAAGTTGTGATCTTCGCTACCAAAAATCCACTCCAAAATTCATATGGATGCGTAAAGATAGACACATTATGGGTCCCTCCACCTCAAATGGGGTTGGACCACCAAGAACCTAAATCATGTGTGAAAAACTCGCTTCCTCTCCTAGCTACCATGAGTAAACCATTGAGGGGGAGTGTGAGTAAAAGAATTCATGTTAGATTCATTTTCAAATATGAATTCCATATAAGTTTTTTTTTCTTTCATACTTACTAAAGACCGAGAAAGGTGTGTTACATTCATATAGGCACATAAAAACAAAGAGAAAAGCCGAAGAGCTCATCATATATAAACGCTTAAAATCGCTACCCTAGAGCTAAAAGGAACTCTAGGAATCAATCAAGAACTCTCTTTGTAAGCTTGGTTCTCGGGTCCATGACCGGAGCAAAGGTATAATCACTTTATAAATGAGTCAATAATTGTAGTTAGTTATTATTGCACAATCTCATCATAATCTCATAATTATAAATAAACATCGATTATCATTAAACTTTGCATACTCATATCATACTATTTTTCAAACTAACTTTCTCCGAAAAATATGATTTCATAACCATAAAACCTATTTTAAATAGATTATAAATCTTTGGAATTTTTGAAAACACAAATCTCCTTGAAAAATCAAATCTTCAAAAGTCATCACAGTAGCATGTCCGTTAGAACGGACTGATACTGCGTTACAACGGAACTGAAGAGAATAAACCAAAAACCTGCTAAATGAATAGTTCCGTTACAACGGATTAACCAATCCGTTATAACGGACATGCAAACTCCGTTCTAATGAAAACATCTGCGTTATAACGGAATACCCAATCTGAAAACCTCTCAAAATCTCATAGGTCCGTTACAACGGATAAACCCTTGCGTTACAACGGATAAACATCTGCGTTAAAACTCCGTTCTAATGAAAACATCTGCGTTTTCAATATCAAAAAGTGTATATATTTACCGAAATAAAATCCCCAAGTTTTATAAATATGCAATTTAAGAAATGATTTAGGTGGATCATCGAATGC
Organism: Luzula sylvatica; assembly: GCA_946800325.1. Taxonomy (NCBI): domain Eukaryota; kingdom Viridiplantae; phylum Streptophyta; class Magnoliopsida; order Poales; family Juncaceae; genus Luzula; species Luzula sylvatica. The sequence goes on along the minus strand of OX326960.1, from coordinate 53,364,830 downwards.
CCCATAAGATTCGGTATTATTTCGGTGAGCATATACTCGCTGTTTTCAATATTCCGGATTTTTTAACTACCTGTCAAGTGGCGAGCAACAAATAAGAAATTGTGTATCTATATTTTACTACATCCAATATTTACATGCAAGGTGACAGTCAAATTCATAAGCCAACATGTTGACACGGTTAAAATTAAGATTTAGGAGAAATGATTGGCTAAATTAACAAAAAAATATATACCCTGCAATTTAAGAAATAATTTAGGAGAATCCAGAAAAGAATTCAAATAAGAATCCACGCGGACAAAATATACTGATAAAATTAGTAAAATATATTTTTTCAATTAACAAAATATACTGATGAATCCAACATGTTAACACGGTTAAAATTGGGAATAGAAAAATACATTTTCAACAGTATATCGTGTTAAATACGAGAATATATATTCCAAATTTCAACAGTATATTTTGATCCTTGAATTCTTTTTTGAATTTTTTTTGTGAATTTTTTTTAGCATATGTATATATTTATATATCACAAAAATAAGTTTTCCTCTCCAATCCAATGATTCTACATCATGAAACTTGTCTAGAGGAGAGATAAAACAAGAGAAAATGGTTTCTCCATTTTTGGATTTTAGTTTTGTGAGATAAATGGGCAAGTACTCAACGGTTCAACTACGACAACCGTTGACTATCTGAGAAAACGTATTCACGATGAATTACGAGTAGAGGTCTTCGAATAAGGAGATTTGTGATCAATCACACGATACAAATAGGAGCAACAAGGCGACAATGTGCAATACGAAATACTAGCGGTTCAACCCACCGTTCACCATCAATTTGGTAACGGAAGTTTCATTGTTTGCACATTTTGCAACTCTTCCATTTTCATTGTTTCAAATATATTTATTTGTTTAACTTGAGCTTAATAATTCTTAAATAAGTTTATGGATATCTATGAGTTATTTTCGTGAGTGTACGATATCTCAACTCACGGAAGTCTTCGACGTCTTGATTTTTTCACTTGGTCGAACACTTCCGTTTTTTTTTACCGTCGTCTTGATTCTTCGATGTCTTGAGTCTTCATTAACGATCTTGATGATATTCAGCTTTTGTTCAAGTGCTCACGTTTGTGTGTACTTGTTTCTTCTTTTGATCAATTTTGCCGGACATATCTATTTCTCCTACAAGTGACACTTATACAACTTGATTAATAGTATCGACATTGTTTTGAGATAATCAAACCATCGAAAATTTGAAGCAACGATAACTTGTTCGATGAAATTCCGTAACAAAACCCTTTGTTCGATGTCTAACCAAATTCGAACCAATTTACCCCTCCCATTAAATTTACCCCAATTTGGAGCCAAACCAAGAAGCCACGTCATCCGTACTGTTCACCCTCTCCAGCGCGTATTGTTCATACTTTTACTGTTCACTGGTTTTACTGTTCATATTTTTACTGTTTACAGATATTTTATCGTTTTGCTGTTGGCAGATATTTTTTGTTGGCCTGAGTTAGTGTTATTATTTTTTTTGGCTTTGGTACCAAGCTGCGTATTTTATGCGTATATGTACCAAGCTGCATTTTTTTGTGCTTATTATAACAGTTTTGATTGGTACCAAGTTGCGTCTTGTTGGTTAATTCTAACCTAGAGGGGGTAAATTTGGCAATCTAGCTTACACTTAGTTTAGATTTAAACCTAATTTACGGTGCGGAATAAATAATAATTTAGATGATAGAGATGATACCGTACAAACACTTTAACACAAGATGTTTGTTTACGAAGTTCGGTAGGTGGTTGTTTTGTAGCTTTAACTCACCCTTTACTCGCTTAATTGACCGACTCAATTATTTGCGAGTACCTACGTCTCCGGGAATGCCTTGTGCCTCTTTTTGGCTTTCGATTGAATTCCAACTCAACTCGATTACAAGGATTTGCCTAGATCGATTTACACGCTTCTATCGATCTATAGCTAAGGCTTTTTACACTTTGTTGCACTAGCCTATTACAATTTTTCACTAATCGAGCTACAACGTGATCGGTCACGTGAGTGGGATACGATTAGTGGAGAATATCGAAAGTAGATCAACGATCTAAAGAGGTTTCTCAAGCTATCAATGGATATAGATGATCACAGCTTAGGGTTTCTCTCTTTTTAGGTTTGAATGTTTGAAAGTGAAGAAGTGAGAGAGAGAGAGAGAGAGACCCATGAAGGATTCTATTTATACTCTCTATAGAAATCCTTCAGAAAACTTGTAGTGCGTTCGAACGCATAAAGTCCGTTCAGAACGCACTTGAAGTTTGCACTAGCCGTTTCAAAATAACATGCAAGTACATCTTGGGTCCGTTCGAACGGACAATGTCCGTTCGTAACGGACTCAATTATACATAGCATTTTGCGTTCACAAGAACAAGAGTCCGTTCAACGCACTGAAAAGTGGGTGAACGGATTCCAGGTTGTCCGTTCGAACGCACATGTGTGTTCGTTCGAACGCACACATCCCTGTTACATTTTTCCGTTCACAGGAAGGATTGTCCGTTCAACGCACTCAGAAGGTGGGTGAACGGATTCTAATTGTCCGTTCGAACGGACATGATTGTTCGTTCGAACGCACACATCCCTGTGACACGTTTGGTTCTAATCAAGGTTTAAAGTTTTGATATGTGGCAAGTCCGTTCTGAACGGACTTTTAGTTCGTTCGGAACGCACTTCCTGCTTGACTGAACTATTTGTTATTTTGAACATGATTTTACTTGAGTTCTACTAGGTTTGTACCTATGGTTTATTTGTGGCGTATCCCACTCACGGAAGGCTTCAACATCTTGATTCTTGATGTATTCCAATGGCCTTCCTTGTGTTCTTCTTTTCTTGTTTATCTTGAGACTTCGTGACCTGATTCTTGATGTAATCCAATGAAATCCTCCTTCACAAGTCCTCCTTCATCTTCGTATCGTACCTATGTTATCCTGCACTTTTCTGGATGTATACATTAGTAATGACAGTGTTTTGAAATAATCAAACTATCAGGAAATTTGAACCAACACGTCTTTTATGTTTTTTTTTTGTCTTTTTTAGAATTTTATTTTATTTCACATGTCTGATATTCTAAATAAAACATTTGAATTTTTCTTTTGGAACATATGATATGCTTTCAAGAGGAAAAAAATTTGTATTTATTACGTAATACTTGTGAGACTATTTAATATCAGATTTTTTTTTTTTAATTAACATTTAGATAAAATTGAAAAGTTTGATTTGTACTTATAACGTTTTAGATAAAATTATTATTTTATGATCATAAAAGATTTTGAAATATCGCAGCGAAGCGCGAGAAATATTTCTAGTAATGTTAATGATATGATGATTTCAGCACTTTATATCAATTTGTTACAGTATTATCCTATTTGTTAATTTTAACACGATATTATATATTTATGAATCTGAATTTTGTCGTGTAGAAATGAGTAACTTTTGAAATGTGGATGAAAATTGTTCAGCTTTTCAGGTTGTGGGCGAGTTGATATAACAGTTTTATCGAGAACTTGATTATAATTGCTCACATAGCAATAACTTGTATTGTATGCGGATCCTAATGCGTCTAAGCGTTAAACGAGTTGTTTCTAGATTTTCTACTTGACCATAATAGTGATGTATGTAATGTTTGCAACTTTTTGTTTTTTCCAATTTTATTGTTTTCAGCTTGCAAAGTTTTATAATTGTATTTTTTGTCAGTTTATGACAAAATGAATTAACATCGAATTCACTATCGTAATGAAATGAATTGTAATGACCTAACATCAAATTTGACTGGTATTCTTTTTTCAAAAAAACTGACGTATATATTGAAAGAAATATGAAAAAAAAATCTGAATTCACATACAACTATATACATCATACTAACTCATACAGTACTAGTACATTCAAATCCATGCAACATCCTGTTATTGGCGAGTTTTATAAAAAATAGTTTACAGACAATGAGACAAATATGATATTAATAGTTTTAGAAAAATAAATTTGTAATTCAGACTTAAAAGTAGGGATGTATGAGAAATTCCCTCTATAAAAAATGTTAATTTGGAGTAGTAAACCAAGTTTTATCGGATATAATTAGTTAGTTAATTGGATATGTTTTTTCTTCTCGTCGGGCACAATGATTTCTGTCTAGGGATGTCAATGGGTCGGGTAAAACCCGAACCCGCGGGTACCCGACCCGAACGGATCGGGTAATACCCGAAAAAAATACCCGCGGGTCGGGTATTACCCGGAAAAAAAATACCCGGTCCGGGTTCGGGTCGGGTACGGGCGGAGTACTACCCCCCCCGCGGGTAACCCGAACCCGTACCCGAAAATTACCCGAAAATACCCGAAACTAAAATTACGTATTTAGCCCTTGTATTTTGTTGATGATTAAATCATGGCCTTATATTTTGTTGATGAATAAATCAAGACCATTAAAATTTACCCTTTACCACTAAACCCTAACTAAAATAATAAAATAATAGTCTTTCCTTAATCTCTACTATGCAGCCGCCAGAGAGAGAGAAAAAGATTTTTCTCTTTCTCCTCCTTCAACTACGCTCAGCTCAGCGTGAGACTTGCCGTCGCCAACGAGGCGACTACCGATCTACACTTCCTCTAATGGCGTCCCGTCTTCTGACCTCCCGCCTCCGCTCAGCTCTCTCCATCGTTCTTCTCAGACCTCCCGTACTCCTTTCTCCTCCTCCACTTACCACTTTACCCCTTCTACAAGGAATTTATTTTTCTGTTAGAGGGATCTGTCGTCCATCCGAGCTCGAGTTCTCCTGAAATGGAGTTTGTCGTCACCGATCTGATCACCGACATCCTTGTACTGTACCGCTCTTTATCATGCAAAAATTTCTCATCTTGTTTTTCTGTATTACCATCAAAATTAACTACTAATTTCTCTGCATAATGTATATAAAAGAAAGATATTTTCAATTCTGTAAATTTTGTTTTCTCAAAATAAAAAATCTGTAAATTTTGTTGATAGGTATGATGGATCGTTGCCAGATTTGTTCCCCGAGGGTCATTCAGTAGTGGTGGAAGGATCTCTGCAACCAATTCCTGACAAAATTAAATCTCAAAACTCAAAGGCGTCAGAGAAGGCGACCAATTCCTGACGAAATTCAAATTGCTTGGATAGTTTAATTTATTTGATTTTGGTTATATGTAATTGTATTTGTCACTGGATAGTGATTAATGAACAGTGAGTATTTAGAAAAATTTCAATTTTTTTTAGTGTGACGGTTGGGAATTGATAAAATTTATTAAAAATGAATCAAAAAATTTAATCATTCAAAAAAAAATACTTATATTTTCGGGTAACGGGTAATACCCGCGGGTAGAAATTTACCCGCGGGTTCGGGTTCGGATATGATTTTTTACCCGCGGGTATTTTAATTTCGGGTTCGGGTAATACCCGAAAATTCGGGTTCGGGTATGAGGGAGGCTTACCCGAACCCGACCCGCCCAGTTGACATCCCTATTTCTGTCATTTATGGCTGGTGGATAGGCGTGCTCTTTCTTTCCCCTTTGATTTCTGCAGTCGCGTCTTGAATTTCCAACGGACCTCTCCATTAACTTTAAACTGGACGTTTACTGAGACCTTATTGGGATATACTGGAGAAAATGGAGATAACAGTGCATAGGTTGTACACCAAAATTACTGCATGAATTTTATAAAGAGGTGATGACGTGGATGCACTCGATTGGGACCTATATGAGGTTAAAAAAAAAAAATACACTTTTGCCTTCCAAACTTGTCAGAAATGTCCATTTTGCCCCCCTATTAAAAGTTACACCTTTTTACCCCCCGAACATTCAAACTTTGTGCATATTACCCCCTCCGTCAATTTTCTGTTAAAAGCTCAGTTAAGTGATGATGTGGCTGGATACGTGGCAAGATGACATGGCATATAACTCCAATCCGACCCGCTAAACCCAAACCCGACCCACTAAACAAAAATCTGACCCGCTAAACCCTTCTCCTCTCTCAAAAGCCCCAAACCCAACCTCTCTCGCCAGCTCTCTCTCTCTCTCTCTCTCTCTCTCTCTCTCTCTCGTCATCTCTCTCTCTCTCTCTCTCACCCCTTCTCTCATTGTCTCTCTCTCGCCCCTTCTCTCTCTCTCGCCAGCTCTCTCTCTCTCTCTCTCTCTCTCTCTCTCTCTCTCTCTCTCTCTCTCTCTCTCTCGCCCCTTCTCTCTCCGTCTCTCTCTCGCCATCTCTCTCTCTCTCTCTCGCCAGCTCTCTCTCTCTCTCTCCTCTCTCTCTCTCTCTCTCTCTCTCTCTCTCTCTCTCTCTCTCTCTCTCTCTCTCTCTCTCTCTCTCTCTCTCTTTCGCCAGCTCTCTCTCTCGCCAATCAAGTCAAATTTGGGTCGAACTAAAGTCCAATTGCGCCCAGTTAGTAAATTGAAGAGAAATTGGAGCTAAATTGGAGCCAATAACTATAATTCGAGAGAAACTAGAGGCCAAGATAAAGAATTCGGGACATATTATGGTCTAGTTACGCACCACCAGTCAAATACACCAAATTCGAGAAGAAATACGCACAAATTCGAGAATAAATCCGCAGAAATCCACCCAAATCCGAGAATAAACCCACCAAAAATCTGCGACGTCTTCACCTCCAGAAACTGCGCCATCTTCAGCCCGCCAGAAATCTGTCGTCGCAGCATCCAGTCGCGCATTACACCGTCGTAGCAACCAGTCGCCAAAAGAATTAGAGTCCCCCCGCACGCCCGTCGCGATGGCTTAGGTCCTGACTCACGCATTACACCGTCGTAGCAACCAGCTGGCGAGAGAGAGCTGGCGCGAGAGAGAGAAAAATGGCGACAGAGAGACAGAGAGAAGGGGAGAGAGAGAGAGAGAGAGAGAGAGAGAGAGAGAGAGAGAGAGAGAGAGAGAGAGAGAGAGCGCGAGCTGGCGAGAGAGGAGAAGGGTTCGGGGCTTTTGAGAGAGGAGAAGGGTTTAGCGGGTCGGATTTGGATAAAAACGGGTCGGGTTTGGGGTTTTAATGATGTGTCATATAAATAATCTTTTTTTTTGCCACGTAATCCAGCCACATCATCCCTTAACTGAGTTTTTAACAGAAAATTTACGGAGGGGGTAATATGCACAAAGTTTGAATGTTCGGGGGGTAAAAAGGTGCAACTTTTAGTAGGGGGGCAAAGTGGACATTTCTGACAAGTTTGAGAGGCAAAAGTGTACTTTTTTTCTAAAAAAAATGGCACAGATATTAGTACGAAAATAGGCAATTCATTGCATTGGTGGACAAATTGAGCCCGAATTTCATGCGGTCTGTATACTTTGTGTGCTGATTGTGTAGCGAGACAATGAATCAATGAGGGATAGTTTAAAGTTTTAACACAAATTTCATCATTATAACTAGTATCTCGTATTTGTTTTGTGAAATAATATTATAAGAAAAAGACAACTACATGTATTTTAAAATTTGTAAAGATAATGTTTTCGAAATTTTTATTATATTTATATTTTTGCTCTGACTCGCAATAGTCACTAAGCTCGGCAAGGTGAGTCAACTCACATCTTATGTGAAGATTTGTTTGTGACAAAAAATACATGGTTTTGTTTGTACGCATATCTCATATTTTCTCCTTTCGAATGGTCTTAAATCTCTCATTTGACCGATTCAATTATTTTGATGCTAATCACGAGATAGCAACTGATAGCTGACATGTTGTTAAACTTTCTTTTAAGATAATATGCTTTAATTTTTTTATAACAAATTAATTTTTCTGGTAGTAATTCTCTTTTGTAATATAATTCCATTAAATTATTTGTACAAAAAAAAAAAAAAAGAATCCTCAATTCATGTTCTTTCAATATTTGTTTTGCTATATCGAAATACAACGATGCATACCAGCCAGTCAAATTCTCGACATTTATTTCTAATTACGAATTTGTTTTTAGGATTATATTATGATGTTTTTTTTTTCACAATAGGCCTTGAATATCAAATGATGGAACCAGTACCGGATCTATATTGTATTTGTAATCAATCAATAAAAACCATTATATTTATTCGTTATTATAATTTATAAACGATCTGTATTATATTTATTATTCAATCAATAAAAATTGTTACATTCATTTATTATTAAACAAAATCAGACTAAATAAGTTAGTTATAATATTACGATCTTGGTTTTCGAACGTTCGAAAACGTCTGTTTTTGCAAAAATCAAAGAGAAAATATAAAAGAGTTCTTTAAATATTAGTCCAAAACAAAAATTTGAAATATCAAAATTCGAAAATGCTTTATTTTAGAAAAGAACTTGTCAAAATCAAAACAGCAAAAGCACGCACAAAGTGATAGGAAGAAAGGACCACATAAAGTTGCATCAACAATGTAAAGGCTAGCCGAATAGGAGCAGAACACCACCACCCCACAGTAATGAGTAATGATGTTGATGTGTATATTTTATTCCCATCCCAAGGCCATTTTCATTTTCAAGACAAAAACGAATCGTGAATTGGTATTATAAATGGCACTATTCAAAGTGGAAACAGTGCATCACCAAATAGGGAGCAGCACTATGTCTAATGTACCGTTACCTGTACCGTCACTCTAGTTAAGACCTGGGGGCTGGGGACCCCGGTACGGGATACCATACCAACCCCATTCAAACTTGGTATACTTTTCAAATAAACCTCAACTTTTCTCAAATTTTTTTTTTTTTTTAATCTCTTTCTAAATTCTAGATAAATCGATGAGGAAGATTGCAATAAAACCAATTTATTATTTATAAAGGATTAAAAATTTAAAACAGGAAATGTACAAAGTTAGTAGTTTTTTTTTTAAATACTGGAGAACGTTTGGGGGTATTTGCAAAATCCCTCAAAAATGAATAATAATAAATACAAGATCCATATATAGTGGTACGAAACTACTGGTCGTATAATTGTTGTATACAGCACGCATAAGATCCATTCACTAAAATAAGTGGTTTTCCAAGGTGGAGAACACTGAATACTTGGTGTGAACCTACGTATATACACATCGCATGAATGAACCCTAATTTTATAGGGAAAATCTAATTGTATTTTTATGCCAAGTGTTTGCAACTTTTAGATAAAAGTGTCATGCGAGATTTTTATTTTTAAAGTTTTGGTTCAAAGATAAGAGAACATAGAAAGACAATTATTTTCCTTGTTCTCGACAACATGGAATAAAAATAAGAATGAAATAGTGAAATAGGATAAAAGAAATGATTTTATTTCTCCTAATAAGAGTAGAAAAAAAAATGAAAAATAAAAAGTGAAATAATAATTTAATTTTGTCCATCGAGGATGATAATAAGGACTTTTTCTCTCCCTCTCTCGTTTTTTTTTTCAAATAAGAAAATAATATGAATTTAACCTTCCGTCCATTCATTTAACTCAACGAACATCGCTCGTATAAAATATCCACTCTTTCACTATTTCATGTATTGTCGAATGTCTAATATAAGAAGTTATATGTTATGTTGTGGATTTTTAAAATTTGTTATTGATAAAAAATAATAATTACGATATATTAAAAGATTAACTATGTATCGAGATTTTTTTATTATATATCGTATTACACTTCTTCAAGCAGATTTATGTAACTGTTTTAATATGACAAACACAATATCTAACTTGTGAATATTAATATTTCGAAGATGAACACTTCCTACTCATTCTCACTCTATAACATTGTCGGTCTCGGCTAGTTGGATTCTAGTTTGCCAGTTTGACGGTTTCTTGGAAGGTCGTCGAGGAGCCCGTTTGTTAACTGAAGTTTGATTCTCATTGATTACGGTGAACCGATGAAATACATTAAGCTAAGAAATATGAATAAACTAATTTAAAATAGTTAATTATAATAGCAAAATTCATTGATTCATCTAATTATGTCGACAATAGGGCGATACAATTTCTTGAGATTACTTTAAAAGTCATTACAAGATAATAACACGTTAACAGCTACTACGTCGGAAATAACATCTTTACAAAGAAATATGATTCAACAAACATTAAGATATATCTATATATCTAATCAAATATCCAAACACAATCAAGGTGTGTGTTGTGGATTCTTGATATAGGGAAAAGTAGAGATAATGAAGGGAGAAATATCTTTAAAAGATTAGGGAACAAGAACATACATTTTTTTTATTCAAAAATTGAAAGGGGGCAAACAAGATTATTTATTAATAATATTAACAAAATTTGCAACATCCATTTACTCATGAACACACCGTTCATTTTTTATAATGTAAACACACTAAAAAAGTTAAATACACAACATAAGAACTAAGCACAACACCTTCACAATGTAAAATCGTAGATGTTTGCTCGAGGTGAACAAATAAAGTTAGCCAATATTAGTCCAGATAAATTTAAGATTACAAACATATCATTAAATATTTGTCATAGTTAACTAGGAGGAATCATGTTTAATACTTGGTTCTCTTAGGGTACATGAGATATGCCAAGTATTACAAACTTACCGAAGCATATTAATACACCTACTGAATAGGGATACAATACAACATACACAATATTTGCTTAATTCATAATACGAGATTACTTCAAAATCTAAACATGCACTTTTTTTTGGTTGCGAATCTCGATACAAAGCAACTACTAATAAGTAGTAGGGCTTTATTTCCAGGAAAGGGCCAATCTGTAAAATAAAAGTGAATTAGTGCTCTTGTGGTACTAAATTGTTATAAAATCCAATAAAATATTAACTTTGTGACCAAATAGCACAATGTGAGTTTTATATAATTTTTTTAAATATCATATATACCCTTACAAAATAAGAAATATCAACCATACTCCTACAAAATATTGAAAATATCGTATATACCCCTCTTTTTCTTATTTGCTTTAAAAGATTACAAGACGAAGGGTTACAAAATGGTATTTCACATCTATACGGGTATACATGCTATTTTGAGATTTTGTCGGGGTAGACATGAAATTTCACCTGGATTAATCTTAGCCTAATATGTATGCATCTAACCCTAAAGCTAACCCTAATAAACTCCAATCTTATTATCATACCATTAAGGCTTAGAACTTCATGAAAACTATATTTGATCTTAAATGTTAAATCGACAAAATCGAAAGAGAATAATGATAATAAAAAAAGGCAAACCCTAATCTGAGGGAAGTATCGTCGCCGTCATCGTTATAATCCTGAGAGCTGTTAGAGTGCACTGCTGTCATAACAGACTCTGACGACTGCCCTTCTTCGACCGGCGCAGTTTCAACATTCTCGTTATTATTCCTTGCCGGTTTTTCAACAACAGAAATTTGCATCACCTTTAAATTAAATTATTAATTAATATAATATAATATCAATAGAGAGGCCTTATGAAATCATTTATGGTTATTATGTAACCTGGTCCCTGAGACGCTTGTTTTCCTCTTCCAGTTCTACACCCTGTGATAAAAAGTTTAACAAATTGTTGGAATTTAGCATTCATTACCCTCTCAATTATAATTTTTTGCTTAGCATTAGCCCACTTAAATTGAGAAAATTAATTTGTTTAATGCACTGGACTTTTTTTAACCGAACTGATATTTCGACTTGAAATTGAAACTGAAAGGCCTTTTGGTAATTTCTAACCTTTTGACGGAGTCCATTGATCTGATCCTCCATTATTTGACCCTATTAAATTTTACCAGATATATAAAAATAGTAGATCTTTAGGGTTTGAGATATTAACTGAATTTGAGAATTATTATTATTATTATTATGTATACCTTTCTGTCAAGAACACGGCGAAGACTAGCTTCTAGATTGGTCTCTAATTGTTGGAGGTCTTGTACACCCATCTTATCAAGCTCCTCACCTCTCATTTGCCTGTAATTAATAACAAAATTAATGACAAATAAAATTAATAGTTTGCTCAATAAAGTGATTTATTTATGTACTGATTTGAATTGAAAAATAGAGTTTTGATATATATACTTGAGTTGAAGACTAGCTTCTGCAACTTTCTTGCTCAGGTCTTCATGTTTCGATTGCTCTACCTGCAAAACAAAACACAAAACACCAAATTTGAATTAAATCGATCTAAATGAATACATACATTATCTTTTTTATTAAAAGGCTTTGAAAGATTTACGTTTAGATCGAGTGGGGCAATTGCCAGGTCAGGATCATCAAGATTCTTGGAGTGCGCATAATACTTGTCAAGAATGCCCTTCATACTTCTCACCAAAAAATAAAAATAAAAACAATTATTATAAAGTAGAATACAAGTATACAGCAAAGATGAATAAACATATTACAAAGTACTGATTGCTAGGATTCATAACTTGGTTTTTCTATGTATTAAGGGGAAAATAAAATACATCTTTTTATTGTTTCTTATATCGAAGGTGGCAATACTGAAGGTGGCCATTCAAATATCGATATATATACTAAATCAACATATTATATACATAATTTTGTGAAAATAAATGCTTTCATAAGAAATAAAATTAAATAAAGTTAGTAAAAGATAAAAAAAAAAAGTTGCTTAAATTACAGAAATTAAAATCGGTAATTCACTCTTTCGTTTTTTTGTTTTTGTCAAATCCCATTTTGAAATCACTTGAAGAAATTATAATGGGAGCGTGGTAAAAGAGAACGTTTATCAAGGTAAAAGGGACGTAAATTCTTCGATGAAGTAATAAATTGGCAACCAAACAAAACATTAAATGATATAAAAATCAGTATACTATATACACAGAATTTTTTCTTAAAGAAGCAAATACAAGATTAATTTTATTTAATCTCATTAACATACTAAACCAATCTTATTCTTCAAAAAGAAACAACAAAGAAAGACATCATGATATATCTTCTAGTTTTATGAATGTTTTAGGGGAAAAAAGAATACAAATTCTGAAAATTAAGGAAAAAGAAATTGATTAATGAAAGATATAACCCTTTTTAAAGAATACTTTGGGTATTTTTCAATTTGAATCTCTTCTTATTTTGTGAATAACAATTAATTTTCTATTTCATCATTAGTACTAATAACTAATGGAAGATATATCCAAAATATTCCTTTTAATAGAATGTGAGTTCAAAAAAGTTGTACCATAGAATCTCCCAACTTATTTTACTTCTTCAAGTATTGAATATCATTTCACACCGATACAAGTTTCTCTCAAAAAGCTATCTTTTGTGGTACACAAAAAAGAAACCAAGAATTTTCCTCATAAAAAGTTATAATTATTAAATCCAAAAAAAGCTAGTAAAAATAAAAAAGAAAGTAGGTGGCTTCTTTTAGAATATCTGAATATATATGTACCATCTTTTTTGTCTTGTTCTCTTTAATTGTACCCTTTTATTTTATTGGTACAATTAAATATATCTTTCCTAATTCATAATATTGCAGGTTTCCTGTTTGAGTAAAACAGATCGTAGGTTTCTCTTTCTAGAAATTGGAATTGGGTCATTTTCCTTCATTATTAAAATTTAAAAATAAAAAACTATTTTTAGTATAAAAATTATGTTTCAAGAAAATAAATAATTGAAATGTACAATCTTAGTGATATTAAAGGTACTATATAATACAAATTTCCAGAAAAAAATCTTCAAAATACCTCTAAATGATCTTAAGAATGCAAATTGGATATATATATTTGGATAAACGTTTATGAACAGTAGATTTTATGTGAATACACAAACATGAAAAGATTTTTTGCAATGTCAATTAAGAGAGCTAAAATTGTTATTTGTACTAAGAAAAACGTTTCAATTTTATTTTTTCTTCTTTTGGATAAGCCAGGCGATAAGTAAAATTCATGGAATTTCATTCTCCTCCCAAATTCAAAATTGAATTGAAAAATACTGTTCATGAAATTATAAGAAATCGTTCAAAAAACTTCATATTATTTCCAACAAAATAGTTCAAAAATGAATGCAACTATGCAAGTTAGCAAAATCACAGTGATCTGAAAATAATGGAAGCTCTTAAAAGGTACCATGAGATATGACATGGCAATATTAGACTGAAGGAGAGATGATACATGCATTATGCACACATCCAGAGAAGGAAATGAAAAAATATATTATAATCTAAATGCAGAAATTTTTCCATTATCCCCTCCAAAGAAATCATTATTGTGAATAATTAAATCTTGAAATAGTACCAAGTTTCTTGGCATGCTTTTTTCTGAGAGATTAAACACATAAACGTATTGATTTTATGTTACTTGGTCTTTCTATAATTGTAGACTGAATCCTCCATGACTTTCGAAGCTACAGTAGATCGACCGAACTAAAACTTAACTGATAAGTTACTGTTTATCATCTCTAGATCTAGTGATGAGGAAGGTAAAGAAGGTCCATTAATGGCGTAGAAAATACTCAAGGAAGTTTACCTGGAGCTGGAGAACTGGAAGAGCTTTCCAGTGGCGGAGAAAACGATGAGAGCAACATCAGCATCACAAAGAACAGATAACTCTTCGGCCTTCTTGAACAACCCCTTTCTCCTCTTCGAAAAAGTCACTTGTCTAGCTGACGTGTTCTCAATCCTCTTCAGTTTTATCTTCTCTCGCGCCATGATCACTGTTCATTATTTTTTACACTTGTTAACTCGAGACCCACAAAAAAAGATAAGAGAGAGTAAGATTCGAAGATATGAAAGACCCAATAGAAAAATCTGTATCTTAACAAGAAACCAATGGGAAGACCTAGGTTTGCCCCATGGAAAAGCACGAGAACTCGAAGTTGAAGCAAAGTAAAAAAGAAAAAGGGGGGATCTCCGATGGAAATAAGATTGGGAAGCGAGATTTAGATTAAACTAAGAAATTAGACTCACCTGTGATCGGATAGATGGGAATTTTCAGGAGGAAGAAAGAGGACTGGAGGACTAGTAGGGATGATTGAAGAGAGATTGCTCCTCTTCCAATGGATGGAGACCTGGAAGTCCTTGCTTTGCCACTCTCTCTCAATATATCTCTCTCTTCTCTCTCTCTTGCTTTTTGGTTCCGCCAATGGTACTCGGCGTAGGGCCGTAGCTGCTACAGGAGCGTACAGTCCTTGGACGCGGAAAATAATGTGCATTCTTTTAAATACACCCTCCAAACTTCTATATTTGTTTCTAATATCCCCAATATAAATTACATATGTCTAAAAATAAGTCGCTCGCAAATTCATTGTGACTTTTGAGTTTGACGTAATTCGTATATATTTGTTTGTGAAATTAACATGCTACTAAAATATCGGTGAATACGTAAGAGTGTTTATGAGTAATTTGTAGTTTTGTCGTGCTGATATTAATAATCCAACACATAACAACCACATATCATCATAAATATATAAAAACACATAAATATATATCACTAGTAGATTTATTGAAATATTTGCTAATTATTTCATTGACATGTTAATCACGTATAGTTCATATATGTTCATGAAATATATATGTCGGCGAATACGTTAGTTTATTTACCAGTAAAGACATGTTTGATTGATCATATTAGAAATTACATCAAGTAAATTAACTTTTCGCAAGTCAACTTCTCGAAAATGCACATCAAAATCAAATGTTTTGATTCACGAAAGTGAAACTACTGGATTTATAGTTTTTATGTTTGGGTTGATGTAATTGAATTATGAAATTTTTAGATTTATATGTATTAAAATTTTATAAGAAGACACAACATGTTTCGGATTTACTACAATAGACCAATTTTTTTGAAAATTTTAGATATGATGAGAGATCTAAAGATTGGTTTTTTCCTTGATATATTAACTCATATTGCACCCATATATATGTATGTCCAAAATCTATATTATTTGAAAAACATCAAAATAAATATCGTAATTTTTTATCAAATGTTAATAATCATATTTATAAGTATTTTATATCGAAAATAATCATATTTTTTAAAGATAATAATTTTGACATAAAAAATATTTTGTTCAAATATAAATATGGATCAAATTTTCATTTGATAAATAAAAAATTAATCAACACGATAATTAAAATAAATAAAATATATATATAAATATTAATTTTGTATACATCATGTTTTAATATTCTCAAATACTAATAATTTTTAAAATAATTTATAATATTTCTCAATTTTTATAGTTTTTGCAAATATTAATTATATTTAAAATATTTCCAAGTTTCTTTGAATTAGTAATGAGTCTAGCGTTACATTTCATTACTGATTAGTAGAAAATGCCAATATTTAAAATATAATTCATATTTACAAATATTAAAAAAATGAAAATAACTAAAATTTTTTAAAAATAATTCAAAAAAATAATATTTAATATAATTATAGTTATTTTGAGATTATAGTGATTGATTAGATTCTTATATTGACGCAATGAAAATATAATTTATAATTATAATAAATTATAATAATTTTTTGTGGTATTTTCGAGTTGTGTCTATTTATTTATTTAGATTGTTGTGAGTAGTGTTTATTTATTTATTCAGATTATTGTGCTTGATTAATTTTTTAAATTAATACAATGAAAATATAATCCATATTCGAGGGGAGCTTGTGTTGTGATCAAGGTTACAGAAATCGCTAGGCGCTAGTCGGGCGGACGGGCACCGTCTAGCGCCTAGAGGGATTAATCGGGGATTAATCGGGGATTAATCGGATCTAGGCGGATTTGTAATTTTACATTATTTTTGTTATTTTTTTAATTTTATATATTATAATTTGTGCTATAATTTTTTATACTAAAAATAATATATATTGATTTATTTAAAACAACGTCCAAATTAATCATAACATGAAATCTACATATTAATTTATTTAAAACAACGTCCAAACAAATTATAACACGAAATCTACAAAATAACATTAATACAAATTCAAATAAATCACAAAATAAAATTACTAAAAATAGAAATAAGAAATAATGTATATTGATTTATTTAAAACAACGTCCCAATTAATCATAACATGAAATCCACATATTAATTTATTTAAAACAACGTCCAAAAAAATTATAACACGAAATCTACAAAATAACATTAATACAAATTCAAATAAATCACAAAATAAAATTACTAAAAATAGAAATAAGAAAATAAATGAGTTGTGGATCTTAAAAAAAAAAAAAAAAAAAAAAAAAAAAATTAATTGGCCTGGGCGGCCCAGGCGCTATTTATGCGGGCCTAGACGCTATTTAGGCGGGCCTAGGCGGAATTCCGCCTAGGCCGATTTTTACAACATTGGTTGTGATGTATCTCCACTTCATGTAAGGGCATGTTTGGATGATCGTATTTGAAATTACATGAAATAAATTAACCTTCCGCAAGTCGACTTTCCGAAATTGCACTTCAAATTTTAATGTTTGGATTCACGAAAGTGAAACTACTGGATTTATAGTTTTTTATGTTTGGGTTGATGTAATTCAATAATGAATTTTAAATTTATATGTACTAAAATTTTCAAATAAATGTAACCATTCATTATTTGACATAAGTTTTTAATTGAACAAAGAAACTAATAATCATTCAAAACATAATCATAAATAAATTATACCACCACATTACAATCCAAAAAAAATAATAATCAGAAATTGATCTTTTTAATAGAACAATAATGCAGGAATTGAACCAATTAATTCATCGCAAATTTATTATAGAATTTATGCACAAAACTTACTGCCCCAATTTTTTTTTTTTTAAATCACCACTTACTATCATAATTCTGCATAACTAAAATTTAGATAAGACTCAAAACATAAACTATCGAGATTAAACTATTTCCTTTCGAAATGCTTCAATTCAACCGATGTGCTTAATTGAAATTAGACTTAAGTGTCCGAACAAACAATAAAGGGGATCGAGCCATTACGTGGAATAAATCTCTTGAGAAATAAAAAAATATGTTACATGGATTAATTAGTCTTAAGTGTCAGAACAAATAATAAAGGGATCAAGCCATTACATGGATTAAATTTCTTAGAAATCATAATATATTACATGGATTAATTAGCCTTAAAATATGATACACCAACTCTAAAACATCAAAAAATATTTATTTTGTCATGTACGCATGACAGTAATTTAAGTGTCAGAACAAATAATGCACATATAAAAAATTTCCTAATTTCTTTTTCTGTTTTGACAAATAAAGATGTTACTTATCAAATATAAAAGGAGATCTTGATTGATTTATTGCTTGGAAATTAGAATTTTTCACAAAAGAAAAAAAAATCGACGAATCGGGAATCAATTTTATAGTTGAGAACTGAAACCCTAATAACAAGAAAACATCGATACTTACAGAGTTGGAGGGGAGAGACGAGCAGAAGGAGGAGAGGGGTGGTGAGTCACTGGAGCAGGCAGAGGGGCGACGAGGTGGTTTAAATTTCTCCCGCCAAGTTCTTTTTTTGCGGTATCTCCACTTCTCGTAGTTATGAGGGAATGTTGACTTACAGGAAAAAGGGATAACAATGAAGTATGAGTTGCAGTAATTTGATAAAATACATCAAACCAAACAATGTAAAATGGATTAATGCAGTAACTACAGTTATAAACTGCCACACTTACATCAAAACAAACAGCCCCTAAATTTGGGGGAAACTTGAGTTGCAGGAAAAGTGAGAGACAATGTAAGTCGACTTGCAGTAATTTGACAAATTATATCAAACCAAACAACACAAAATAGACTAATGCAGTAGGTCGACTTACTAACTTACAGAATTACTGCAAAACAAACATGCCCTAAGCGTAGTTTTGTCGCTTTGATATTAATGACCCAACAAATAACAACCACATAACATCATAATTATATAACTCGTGAATATAATTTATTAAGTTTAATTTATTATCATTATACCGATCATTAAAGTCATTACTTGAAAAAATCATAATACTATTCGAAAATAAAGAAAATCTTTCAGACAAATATTATGATTAAAATATTTTTTTAGCTTAATTCAAATATATATCTAATTAAATCATTAGTATGCAAATTACAATATTACTTTAATAAATAGAAAATATTTTTCAAGACATAATTAATAGAAGAATGTAGCAAGTTCAAAGTACTGTTCATAATTAAACAAACTTAAAGGATACGTAACAAAAAAGTCAGGAAGAATAAAGAATAGAGAAAATAAATTAAAAAGGGCGTGGGCCAAAAAAGGATAAGAACAAGGATTACTTTATAAAGGGCGGAAAAAATGATTTCCCCGTATTTACGTTCTCACTTTCCTCTCTCGAGTTTTCCAAAAGAAGAAAGTGTGTGAGGTTCATCGGCCCTCGTGAATCCGATTCTTTGCCCCATCCCCTCCCTCGCAAAATTACATTTCTCATCCCACCCACCAACCACCACATGAATACATGATACGTCCGCACTGCATTCGCGTGGGATGCGTAATGAACTTCGTATTTGGGGTTGGGGACCTGTCCGTAGTAAAAGATTTACTGTCCGTAGCCGTGAAAGTGAAACGGAAGGGACAGCTGTGTCTGCCTTCTCTTCTGTAGGACAGTGTATTTTGGCGTTTGTTACAGTCATTATTTCTGTTTTTCTGTGGCCCGTTTTTCTGTAGCCAAATGTATAACTCCTATTTTACTTATTTGAAATTTTGTTGTTTATAGCTGTGGGGGAATGAGCAGCTTGAGATTATGCGGAAAATGGAAGATTGGGGATAAGATTGGATTGGCTAGATATGAACAAGAATTGAATGCATACATTGAATATTCATTGTTGGGCATACATCAGAAAAAGTAAAAAGAATTAAATAAAGAAAGAAAGCAAATCTTTTTTTTATTCTGGATGAAGATATTTATCGACTTGGAAATAATATTGGTTCGGCCCACAAGGCTGGTGGAAGAGCCTCTAGTTTTATAATTATTATTATTGTTATTTTCTTAATCAAACATTTTGATTGATAAGAAGAACAGAGGAACCAATAGAATACAGAATACTCACTTGTCCGTTGTAACTTGTCACCTCGTATCCAATACCAATAGGGAAAATATACTTGGCCCCCAAAACTCACACAAACACTCTTGATACTTCAATCTAAAGTGTTTAAATAGATTGATTATATTTCTAATAATTGGTTAAATTGATTAATTTAATTAAAAAAAAATCTAATCAATTTTTTTTAAACGCCATCGATCGACACATCAAATATGTTTGAGTGGGTTTTGGAAGCCAATTATATAACCCCATACGAATAGATAGCAACCATATTTAAATAATATCATACAAACTATGTATTGTTATGTGTATTTACTCAAACAACTTTAATATTAATAATATTAAAAATAAGTTATATCAAAATGTAACTAATTTCCTATACATATAAATATTTATCGAATAGTATTGTTGCTTTCAAAAACATAAATAAATCATATGATATTTTTTTGTGGATTAATTATTGATATTATTTTTTAAATTACTTTCATAAATTTGATATTATTTACAATTTTAATTGCATTTTGAATCAATAAAAAAGATTTTAATATTATATAATTAATGATGTGTTGCGACTGCATATGTCGTATGATTCATTACTTTATATTTTGTATTGCATGAATATTGCGAACAACGATGATATAATATATGTTCTTATGTTTTTTCATATAATTGTTATATCTCAAATATTGTTATACAACGACAATAATATATGTATTATTATTTAATAAAAAAAATATTAATTTGATATCATAGCGTAAATAATTGTAATACATATACATAACCACTCATAAGAAAGTTCAAATAATTTTATTTTGAGACCAAACTATTATTATTATTATCATCATAAAAATTATACTTTGTATAACAAACAAATTTAACATACTCGTTGTCGTTGCATACCACGAGTATTATCCTAATTTATATTATACTTTGAATAATTTCAAAAGTTAAGACCGACTTATATTAATGATGTATATATTATTATCATTCATGATATTCGGGTTCTGCCGATTTATCCACTTAACGTGAATAGAAATAAAATTTATTTTATTTATTACAAGTTATCAACATATCAATTGGTGTGAGAAAATATAGAGAAACATATATATAATTTTCCTTACAAGTTTTTTTATGGGCCGAAATTCTTTGGGACTAAATTTTCTTGCCTTATTATTATTTTTTTTCATATTTTGACAAGAATTTATTGTTGTGATTTAAATTGGTGTTTCTTATTTTGTGGATTTTGTGCTTTGTGATAATTTTATGTTATTATACATTTTGTTAAATTATTTGGATATTTGTTATGTTATTTAAATTACCATTTAAGGTTATGTGATGTAGTGTATTTTTAGTTAAATTATATTCGAGAGTTATAAATTTTTTTTATGATTTGTATTTTTTTAAATAGTTTTGATATTAAATATGTAAAAAAATAAAATTTGCCGAGTTTTTTAATTAATATTGAAACATTAGATTATATATATAGGAGGATTCTATGATACACCCCTTTCACCTTATCATACACCCTTTCCTAATCCAACGATTGAGATTAAAAATTGATTATCAATTCGAAGGCTAAGATTAATTCAACTTCCTTATCATACACCCTAGAAAGGGTAAAAAAGTAATTATGTATCCATAACTTACTCTCCATTACTCTCCAGTATCCCTTCCCAACACCTCTCGTACACTATCTCTCGCAACGCTCTCTCTCTCTCTCTCTCTCTCTCTCTCTCGATCGATTGCCACTCCCAGCCCTAAACCAGTTTCAAATCCTTCTCAGAACCCCTATCAAGATCTGGATCTCTCTCGAATGGTCTCCTTGTCACTGTGTTATAGGAGCCTAATCTCGGCTGGAACCAAGCAGCATAAATCGAGCAGCGCCACCATTGTGTCGTCTTCCGATGCCATCTAGTCGCCGTAGGTCTCATTGATTTTCACCAGCATTGAGTCACAGTAGAACCGAAATAGAATCGTCTAGGACTCAAATTGAAGTCGAATTGCGCATAATTAGTCAAATCAAAGAGAAAACGAAGTCGAATTAGCGGGAAATGAGCACAATTGGGGAGAAATTGGAGTCGGATTTAAGATTGAACTGCTGAAATGTGCCAGAGTCGAAGAACTCTCAGAAATCCGCGCGTTCTTTTGTGTTACTGTTACTGTTTATGTTAAATTTACAAATGTTGTTGTTGTTGTTGTTACTGTTTATGTTACTGTGTTTTTTTCGAATCTGAGTAATAACTCGATTTTTACTTTCAAGAGATCATTAAATATTTTTAACTTGACTTCATTTCCTCAATTAATTTCTGTTACTTTACTGTAATGATGGGGCCGAAGAGTAATTTTGAGAGAGAAAAAAATAGAGGCTGGAGAGAGGAGAGAGAGGAGAGAGAGAGGAGAGGAATCTGAGAATGGTTTCAGAGAAAATTAAGGAGAAAAAAAAGTAACGGAGAGAACATTTTTAAAACAAATAGAGAAAAATGATTAGTGATGCAAGTTAATAATATTAATATCCAAACCATCCTTTAATCAAAAGGGTGTATGAGAGCTCTCATATATATAATAGTTGGTATAAATTAATAATTAACATAAGTTTATATATTAGGTAATGTGTAATATACGGTTGAAACCGAAAGTGCCGGAAATATTCTTGTAGATCAGGACACCAAATGGTTCAGGGCGATCATGGTGAAGGCTCATATACATCAGTCATATACATCACAGTCAAAAGACTCAAAAACAATAAAATGAATAATGAAGAAGGTAGTGGTCTAGTGGATCTGCAAGTAGTTGTATTTCTATTTGTTTGAATTGAGAGAGTACTCATGTGCCATCCTAAATACTCAAAAATATAAATTTTTATTATAAATGTGAACTTTTTTTTTTATGTTTATGTTTATTTTGTATGAATTAATTATATGTAACATACGTGACACGTATATGTGTATGTGCCTTCGTGTATGTATTTATTATACATGTCATGACACATATACGTAGATGTGTCTGTATGCATGTAGTTAGTATTTCATGTCATGATACATATGCGTATACGTGTATGTTAATGACTATATCAACCACCTCGTGGCAGTGATGTTAAATAGAATAAGTGAAGATTGAAATAATTATTCACCGTGATCTCTTTTAGTATCTTAGAAGTGAAGGGATTTTTTTAAATATTAAAATAAAGTAGGAGATCTTTCAAAAAAACCCCAACTATTATTTTCGTTAAGGCTCGATTTCATGCTAACCCTTCCAAATTCTCAAAATATTTATATATGCCCCAAAATATATGAGAAATGATGGATATCCTTCCAGAACGTGAGGGTATCAATGATATTTCTCATATTTAAAAGGGGTATCTCGTATCTGTGATATTTGGCATTTTGAAGTTGATAATTCCGCGTACAGTCGTACTGTTGAAAATTGAAATACATAGCATTAAATAAATAAGGTAGTTTTTTTTTTATAAAGGTTTGTTATATTGTTTTCGTGAAGTGGAAAAAAATGATGATTGCTATTACTAGTGACATCATCACTCAATTAGGTGAATTGATTAGTATAACTAGTTGATTTAATTAACGATTTAATTAATCGTTTAATTTAATTGATACGTCAATTAATATATATTAATATTAAATTAACATATTCAAATTGAATTTATGTGTTATTTAAATTTGTTTAATCGAGTCAATTAAGCCCATCTAATATTAATACAAGTGCTTTGTTGGGGTGTTTTTTTGACACCATATATTTTCCCTTTTTCTATACAGCGTGACTCGTTAATGAAGGAATCTAGAAGAAGAGTCATTTTAGCTATATACGAATTATTTATTCAATAATGGTTAGGTACTCTATTTGACATATTTGAATTCTTTTTAGAAAAAAGATAGAATATGACCCAAGATATTCCAGATACAAAATAGGGGCCGTTTGGCAAGCGGAATTAGTCGAGTGGAATTGAATTAAAAGTATGTTATGATTTTTTTGGATGTTGTATAAAATAAAAATTATATAAATTATTTTTAGTATAAAAATTTGTAACACAAATTAAAATCTATAGAAATTAAAAAATATGACAAAAACTACGTAAAATTACAAATACGTCTAGAACCGATTAATCCCTCTAGGCGCTAGACGGTGTCCGTCCGTCCGACTAGCGCCTAGCGATTTCTGTAACATTGATTATAAGGTGGAGGAGTAAACCAACTAGAGTTAGCCTAGTTGGTCACACCTCTTGGCTAGGGAGCGAGAGGTGTGGGGTTTGATTCCCGGCGGAGACACTGGATTATAGATTAAATGTTAAATGAGTGAATAGAGTGTGTGGCCTACGAGTTTGTAATAAAAAAAATAAAAAAAAGGAGATTGTGTTTGGAAGGGGGACTTTGAGACCTCTCCGAATTTACTCAAAAAAAAAAAAAAAAAAAAAAAAAGGTGGAGGAGTAAAAAGATCTAGAATTAATAATTTCACAGTTTGTTTGGATGTCCAAATTATGAGATGTTGGAAAATATAATTATTTGTTTGGTTGTTTAAAAATTTGTGGAATTTTGTTATTGAAAATGTAAAAATAATATTTCGTTAAAACTGATAAAAAATATTAGTATTATAGTAATATTATATTATTATATTATTGTTATTATTATATGATTGTAATATTATTAATATTAGTTTGACAAAAAATATTATTATAATATAGCATTATTGCAATATAAGATTATAATAATATTATTTCATAAAACAATATTATATTATATGCATACAATATATTATAATAATAATATAAAAATATTAAATGCAATTTTATATTATCAAAATAATATATTTTATATTTTAATATATTATAAAACTAATATAATTATTTTATTATGTTATTATTATAAGATAATTAATAAAATATTAGAAATTATATAATTAATATATTAAATGTACTTTTATATTATTATAATATTATATTTAATATATTAATATATAATAAAACTAATATAATTATTTTTATTTTTATATAATTTATATAATATTAGAAATTATATAATAATAATATAATAGTAATATTAAAATATTAACTGCACTTTTATATTATTATATATAATATATATTGCAAATAATATAATTATTTTAATATAATTTAATTAATATAATCTTATAAATTACATAATAATAATATAAAAATATTAAATATACTTTTATATTATTATTAATATATGTTACGATAAATATTATTATTTTATTATTTTAATATAATTAATATAATATTAGAAATTATATAAAAATAATAAATGTACTTTTATATTATTATAATAATATATTTTATATATTTATATATATTACAATTAATATATTTATTTTGTTATTTTAATATTTTAATATAATTAATATATTATTAGAAATTATATAATAATTATATTATTTTAATTATATGGATAAAATATTTATATTATTTATAGTAATATACAATATTATATTAATTATACGTAGTTAATAATTATTATAAGATTAACAATTACATACCAATTATATTAATAAAATAATGATATTATAATTATTACATCCTTATAATTAATATAGTAAGTACATTAATTAAATATACGTCAAAAATATCTGAGAAACAATATTTATTTATTACAATTAAATTTCATTATAGTTAAAATAAAATTAATTATAAGTATTTGATTAATCGTTTGGCTTAATTAATTTTGAATTTTTCATCCTCTCGACACTCCAAGTTTTGGTGGAATCAAATTTATCAAAAAAAAATAGAATAATAAGATCCTTCGCGTTAAAATTCACTAATTCCATAAGCCGAAAAAAAAATTAAATTTGGTCTCGTCTCGAAATCATAATTCCATCCAAATTCCTCCATGCCTAACAGTCCCTAAATAATATATTTTTCTTAGTTTGAAATATAAACCAGGCCTCTCATTTTGTTAGAGCATAAGCCGTGTTATGAGAGTGTTGGGCCTTTATTTGATTCTTATTAATTTCTATCCAAGTATCAAAATTATTTCCATCCGGACTGCAAAATACCATTCACGTGCACTTGGAAATAAATAAAGAAATGAAAGTACACGGGGCAGTGAAAGCCACAGGCATTGATGAATATTCAATAGTTTCCCACGCCAAAGGAAAAAGAACAGTATTACTTTAAATGGACTGTTGGCCTCATTGAAGGCCGCTAAGGGTTCCGAAAACCTCAAATTAAATTACTGGCTTTTGAGTTTTGAGTGGCACAAAATTCCAAATATTTAACCAAAGAAAGCAACGAGCGAGCCAGGGAAGTAAAAAGTACACGCCGCGGCGTGAACCACCATACAATCCGCGCAGGTGTCCCTTTCCCCCGTAGATATTTTATCTATACCTGGTTCATGCTTTTATCACTATAAACCTATCTTTTCTCAGTATTTTAAAAAAATCTCTAAAACAAATTTTCATTTTAACTCAACTTTGATTGGTGTTCGAAAAATTTGGATCAAAATATCTCTATTTTTTCATATATGATTTGTAATAAATTCCTCTTAATATTTTGAATTTTCACAATTTCAAAATCCCCGTAAAATTATATTAACACATACTAATTTATAGAAACAAAAAGATCTACATAACAAAACAATAAACAACGACATAAAAAAAACTAATGAAAATATTTAGGACGAAAAAGAAATTCTATTAGCAACAAATATAAATGTGCATTAATTTTTTTTTCTTAAATACTGGAAAGATATTTTTGTTGTCGTTTGTTTGATCATCTCAAAACTAATCCATTATTTTTATTTTATTTTGTCCTTTTGATTAATGATTTCAAAACTAATCCAACATCTAATGTTTGCATTTGAGTTGATCACCCAAATAAGTTGTAACAATCGAGAACTGAAGAGACACATACATAACTAGGGATGTAAACGGGATAGGCAGGGTACATCCGTACGGGTAAACCTCCCCCATACTCGTACTTGAATTTTTGGATATTACCCGTAACCAAAGTTATCACGGGTAATTTTTATTCCCCATACCCGAATCCATGGATAAAATTTGTATCCGCGGGTATATCCGTTACTTGAAATGAAAGAAATACAGTTTCGGATCAACCGTAAAAGTGTACACAAGGATAAACGAATGTAGTCGTACATTCGTGGCCATAACTTTCAGTGGGAAAATCCAATTAGAATGGTTCAAATTGGGTTAGATAGATAATGAGATTATCTACAACCTTCATATAGAAATATATTTCATATGAACGAAGTATAAGTGTCGTTTCTGTGAAATACCGAAATGGTGCAACAGTATGACATACAGTTAGTAAAACAGTCATAACTTTTGCATACGAACTCCAATTGGGCTGGGCCAAATTGGGTTGTGTAGATAATAAGATTATCTACAACTTTCGTGTTGGTTGATTTTCTGTCAGAGAAATTTATCAATTTCGTCTGGACAGAATACTGAACAGGTTCATACAGTTTTCTGTGTGAAAGGGTGTATATTGGATATACATGCCTTTTGGCTAATCCTTATCCTATTTAGGTATAAATAGGATTTTCTCTCTCATCTTCACTAAGCAATTCAATCAGTTGAATCATTCTAAGCAAGTGATTATTCTGCCCAATATACACAAGAAAAAGAGCAAATTCAGATTTGATCTTTAGTGAGTGAAAGGGTGCGAAGAGAGAGAAATCGAGAAAGGAGTTTCTCGAGTAATAGAGAATCGATTAGATCGAGCAAGTTCGCCGGTGCATCGTCTAGGCAGGTGCATCCGCGACCGACGTCTTGCGACTCACGGTGGATACAAGTAGAGGAGCGACAATTGTGGCTCTTGGATTGTGATCGACTCAAGGAGTGGAGAAGACGGTCAACGAACGGTGAAAGACGCGTGGTATGGGACGCGCGGATTGTCACCAACGTGACAGGAGATAGAAGGCGGCGATCAACCCTTCGTGCGTGATCAATTTCACGCTGGTATAGATCTATCCTTCTATTCGCATCGTACCCTCGAAGTCATGGCGTGATCTCGGGAATCGGGGAATCGGACCGGGCCTTCATTCCGCTGCGCGGGCCCGGGGTCGAGGATATTCCCCAACATGAAAGTGCATAATTTAGTTAAATTATCAAAATTTGGAGATGGTTCAAACCTAAACAATTACAAAAAAATTGGGTACGGGTTCGGGTATCCAACTGGTTCGGATACTAGTAAATTAGTAAAATTAAAGGGTAAATTGATATTTTCAAATTCGGGTAAAACGGGTACGATACATGTGGGGTGGGTACCACTGCCCCGTACCTGAAATCGGTGCGGACAATTTATTTCGAGTATTACCCGTCCTGTGGGTATTTATTCAGTGTATTACCCGCTCGTTCGGTCGGGTACCCGTGGGTGCGAATATTACCCGCCCTGTTGACATCCCTATACACAAGAACTTCAAGACGGACACAATATTATGCACGAGAAATACAAGACAAGACCATAACGTGCAAGATTACACACAAGTCATACAAGATCTTTTTTCACGAGTATTTAAACACAATTTTCTTTAAAAATGACATTGCTCATAAACACTATCCATTCGAACGGTATTTTGTCTGTTCGAACATATCATATATGATCCTTCACACTATCCGTTCTGGACAAACTAAATGTTCGAAGTATAAAATTTTTACACTATTTGTTCGAGCGAACCTTAATACCCTGCAAACCGATCCACAATTTATACAAAGGATTTCCGATTCAAACATCTAGTTATTTCCTTCTATTTTTTATTATTTATGCATTCGAAAACACGACTTTGACCTTCGTAAGCATTCCTAATCAGCTAATATAGTTGTTAGCTCATTAATATTTTTCGCAAACATTACCCGTTCAGACGATTCTTTTATCGGTCAAACGAAAGTGGCAGATTCTAAATTCCAAATAAGATTATAGACCTTCAAGGAGGCACCTCAAAATATTTTTTCATCAATTCTAAAAAGCTATATTCTTTTATCGGTCAAATGAATTTATTTTGTTCGGATATATTTTTTCCCCTTAGCCATTTACCAAGTTGTGGGTGAACGGTTATGACTCGTGTCATCAATCGAACAAGAATCGTAGCATATGTAATACTAATACATCACTCAAACCGAATATAAAATGGATTAATAATGTATAATAGTTTAAGGAAGGTGACACCCTACTCAAATAGAAAGTGAATTAATAATGCGTAATAGGTTCAGTTTTTTTTCTCTAAAATGTTGACAGAAATCACTATTTAAACATTTCATAAGGTTGTGAAGTTGTAAAACGACATCGACATCCCTATAATTTTTTTAATTCCGAGACAATAAAGAAGTCACATAAAAGCGACAAGGTACCAAGTGAGACATTCATGGAGACGTAGGTATACACTTTTTAATTCTGAGACAATAAAAAAATCACTCAAAAACGACAAGATACCCAGTGAGGCATTCATTGGAGACGTAGGAACTTGTAAACATAAATTGGATGCTAACATGTTAAAGGATAGTTAAACCTAAAACACAACTACTTCGCCAAATTTCATAACAAATATCACGTGTTTGCGATCTCATGTTATTTGGCAACATTGTTTCATTTGCTCTTTATTCTTCTTATTAGGATTTTTATTTTATTTTCTTATTTTTATTAACATATTTCCGTCTTTAAACTTTATATACATAACAAAATTATTATTTAAGTATTTATATTAGTTAAAAACTAAATAAGTACTTATTCACCCCTCAAAGGTCGTTTGAAAAACAACTATTTTAATATTAAGAAATATATTAATTAATACCATAATTATTTATTATTTTATTATTAATTACTCAATTATAGTTATTAATTATTTTTAATTGACTATATCAATTCCATGCATTAAATTAATGTTATTATTATGTTAATTATTAAATTAAATTAACATATGGAATTATTGTTATTATTATGTTAATTAACATTGTCTAAAAAGTGAGGTATTTAGTAAAATATTCAGAAAAATTACGAGTTTTTAAGAAAAAGCATTTCTACACGTGACTTGCAAGGACACAAATTTCGAAAACTAATCAAATTTTCAGAAATATGGTGGTACTGGTTACCGGACTTGTAGAGTCCGATTTGAGTTATTTTTATAATATTTTCGAAATATGAGTTATTTTTCGAATTTTATTTCCGTACTAAAATACATACATGAATGCTCCTTTTAGGGGCCGTTTGGCAAGCGGAATTAGTAGAGTGGAATTGGATTATAAGGTGGAGGAGAAAAAAGTTCTGGAATTAATAATTCCATAGTTTGTTTGGATGTCTAAATTATAAGATGCTGGAAAGTATAATTCTTTGTTTGGTTGTTTAGAAATTTTTGGAATATTATTATTGCGAATTAGAAAGTTGTTGAAGTAATTATGCTTATACATGTAGATAAACTAAATTATCACATCTTTATACAAATCTAACTCAAACATATAAAATGATAGTTCATACATCCAATGTACCAAAACAAATAAATCAAACTATAAATCAATGCACAAAATATTGTCATTTGAACATACAATCAGTGTATCATAAGGATTTATCGATACAATCAAAACATAATTTTAATTACAAACA
Organism: Luzula sylvatica; assembly: GCA_946800325.1. Taxonomy (NCBI): domain Eukaryota; kingdom Viridiplantae; phylum Streptophyta; class Magnoliopsida; order Poales; family Juncaceae; genus Luzula; species Luzula sylvatica. The sequence continues at coordinate 53,334,320 of OX326960.1, read as the reverse complement.
TCAATATTAACATAAAGAATATCACTTTCGAAAAAACAAAATTAACACACAAATTTAAATCCAAAATCATCAAACTGACATGATTTGTCCAAATATCTTCTGATTTGCTATCTAAGTTGAACCCATTCTCTCGCCTCATTTCTTCTCCACTCCTCGCGTCCTACATGATTTGGGAAGTATGTATCTTTAGTGCTAGAAGATCAAAATGCTCCAATAAGTATAGCCTCAATTAGTATAAACCAAGTTACGAAGTTTTTATCCCTAATCCAATTATATATCATTTTTAGTGCAAGACGAGAAATCAAATAAAAAATTAAAATTGAAAACTGAAAACAAATTTTGCCATCAATATAATAATCAAACACACATACACACGTATACACACAGATAATGACTATTAATTAAGCACATGTACCTATGCAAACATTGTTCGATTAGAGGTGAGCGCCTCCAATTAAACTAGTTATGGTCAACAATTCTAAATCAACTCATTAACTTGTGTAAACATCGTGTATTTAACAATGGTCATTTAAGAAAGTTGAAGCACCAAGCAATTGGAAAAAAAAAATACCGGAGGAAAAATCTAAGCATCGATTAAAAATAAGCAATTCCAGTGTCCTATTAATCAATAATCGATTGATTAATTACCCAAATTGCACAATTTTCTTAAATGAAGAGAAATAAGCATACATAGAAAAAATCGCATAAATTACCCAAATTGCACTAACCTTTAGTTCAGAAAGATGTTGTTCCATCATTTTCACAAATACAAAGTGGGCGAAGTGACGAATTAGGGCTATATTACCTTCTCACAAACAGAAAAAACCTTCCGTCACAAAGAAAAAAAAAAAGGGCGAGAGAGTACCTTTTTCAAAGGTGCAGGAGAAGGTTGGTCTGGTATAGTAGATCCGCCATTGTTGATACTTGATCCAGATCGACAAGGACAATAATCTAAGCTGAAAGATCGGTCTTAACATTTCCATGTCCAGAAGCTAGAGAGGAGAGAGCAAGACTCCTCTTTCTTTACGCTAGAGAGAGAGAGAGAGAGAGAGAAAGAAGTGTTTAGTGAAATGATTTCAGCGCCAAACTTTTGCCGGATCTTGGCGCTCTAGCTTTTTGGCGAATTAACTTTTGTTGTATAGAAGAGAGAAATAAAATTCCGGAAAAGATTAATTCCAATTTCTTATGCACGCCAAACACGAAATTTACTTTTGCTGGATCCCAAAATGCTAATTCCGTCCAAATTCTACCATCCCAAACAGGCCCTTAATAATTTCTCATTTTCCTAATGTGAGGAATAATTATTCTGGTCCGGGTGCATCCTGTAATCAGCCTGGAGTACTCGCAGATTTCAAAATTACAATAAATAAAAGAACACATTTTAAATTTCAAAATAAGAAACAAAAATAAATCTCTGGCTTCCGTTTCTCCTCCCTCTCTCGCTTCTCGATAGGCCTCTCTCTCTCTCTCATCCTTTCTCTCTTCTCCCTTCCCCACTCACCTCTCACACTACCAAATCCACTCTATTTCCTGTTCTCCCTTGCCTTCTCGATTTAGGTTTCCTTTTCCTACTAGAGCTTTCCGTATCTCCGGCCTGTAATGGCGGACAAGAAGAACAGGTGGACTTGGGAGGTACCTGGATTTGAACCTAGAAGCTCTTTTGGTCGTGAAGAGACTCCATCTGGACCCTACAACGTGGCCAGACGACTGTCTATTTCGCCCTCTAATCTTGCGCCCCGCTCTGAGCTTCCACGGCCTTCTGTTGCAAACAAGCTTCACAGACTGGAGAACCAAGTCAAGGTTCGTTCACGAACTTAGCTGATAGTTACTGTTATCCAATTTTCATTTTCAAATTCGGATGATTGCTAAAATAAAATTGAATATAAGTTCCATTGGTTTCACCACATTTCAATTCAAATTACCAGATGAGTCTTATATATCGACCATAACGGCTTAATAACATTCAAATTTGAATTTCAGAATGCTAAAGAAGATTATTTGGAGCTGAGACAGGAAGCCAATGATCTCAAGGAGTATTCCAACGCAAAGCTCGACCGTGTTACTCGATATCTCGGTTTTCTCGCTGATAGAGCCCGCAAATTAGGTAACCAAATTGCAACCTTTTCTTTTCTCTATTTATTCCAATTGATAAATTTTCCTATTTTTCTCACAGCGACCTATAATTTTCTTATTATTAGATCAAGCTGCAATTGAAACAGAAGCACGAATCACTCCACTAATCAACGAAAAAAAGAAGCTTTTCAATGATCTATTAACAATAAAAGGAAATATAAAAGTGTGTTGTCGCACAAGGCCCCTTTTCGAAGACGAAGGATCGTCAGTGGTAGAATTTCCTGATGATGTCACCATCCGCGTAAACACTGGAGATGAGTCATTAACAAACCCTAAAAAGGATTACGAATTTGATCGTGTATATGGCCCTCATGTTGGCCAAGGCAAGTAAATTGAACAAATGAACACAATTTCCTAATTAGTTAATTTAATTTCGTTAAATTAATTGTATTTTTTTTATATAGGCGAGATTTTTAGGGATGTACAGCCATTTGTACAATCAGCTCTTGATGGTTATAACGTTTCGGTTTTTTCTTATGGACCGAGCCGTTCTGGAAAAACACACACAATGGTATATTAAGTTATTAACTATTACATTAATTATAGTTTTCAATATATATATATATATATATATATATATGAGATATACATTTTATTATTGTTTCAGGAAGGATCGAGTCATGAACGAGGTTTATACATAAGGAGTTTTGAAGAGCTTTTCGATCTTTCAAATTTGGACACTACTTCAATATCTCAATACAATTTTTATATTACTGCTTTTGAGCTCTACAATGATCAGGTACTTTCTAATTCTAGATCTCAGTAAGAAAAATAGGTTAATTAATTAATTGATTAATTAGTGAATTTTATGTTTTTGATAAATAAAATTAGGTCGAGGATTTATTATCTGAATCGAGAAGTAATTTCCCTAAAGTTCGATTAGGCATGCAAGATTCATACGTGGAATTATTTCAAGAGAAAGTTGAAAATCCATTGGAGTTCTCTAGAATTCTCAAATCTGCAATTCAAAATCGAGGGGCAAATTCGTCAAATTCTTCCTTCTCTCATCTGTATGTTCATTCACAATAATACTATAATTAAAACTTTTTTTTGCATGATTTTAGTCTTTTGACTATTTTTTTACGTTTTGAATTTTTTAGGATTGTGAGTATTCATATACATTATACAAATAACGTGACGAGAGAGCATGTATATAGTAAATTTTCGCTAGTAGATTTGCCTAATAGCGAGTGTTTAATCGAAGAAAATAATAATAACGATCATGCCACCGATTTTCTTCACGTTTCAAAATCCCTTTCAGCGTGAGTTTAGATCTTCAATTTTTCATTTTTAAATATATTAAATCTGTGTATAATTTGTGATTAAATTTTGTTTTTTAGTTTGGGCGATGTTTTGTTTTCTTTGAACTCAAAAAAGGAAATTGTTCCATATGGAAATTCTAGACTTACACAAATTCTCGCCGACTCACTTGGTAAATTTACAATTTTACCCTCTAAAATTGCAAAATATATTTATACTTTCCCAAATAATAAATTGAATTTTTTTGCCAGGTGGCCGCTCGAAGGCTTTATTGATCGTTCATCTAAGTCCAAGTGCTTCAAATCTTTCTGGAACATTATCGACACTTAGTTTTTCTTCGAGGGCTCGAAATTCTGAACTCAGTCTTGGTAACCGTGACACCATCAAGAAATGGAGAGATGTCGTAAGTTTTTATTTTTATGTTTTTTAATTTCAAAAATCTGGTTTAATTAATGAAGCGTTAAATTAAATTAAATAATGTTCATTTTTTTGAAGGCTAATGATTCGAGGAAGGAATTACAAGAGAGAGAAAAGGAAATTACAGATTTAAGAAAAGAAATTTTGGAAATTAAAGTCGCTTTAAACGAAGCCAATGATCAATGTACGCTTTTATTTAATGAAGTACAAAAAGCATGGAATGTTTCGTCTACTCTTCAAACTGACTTAAAGGTGCCACATCATCATCAATTTATTTCTTTATTTTAAATAAAAAACAATTATCTAAATTTCGTTTTTGTTTCATTGCAGACTGAGAACAAAATACTTACAGAGAGAGAGAAAATCGAAAAAGAGGAAAATCTCCAGCTCAAAACCCAAATTTCTAATCTTTTGCAAATCGAACAAGATCAAAAAACTCAAATCCGTGACCGCGACTTAACAATTCAGTCTCTTCAGGTTCGAACAAAACTCTAAATTCTTAAACCCTAAACCCTGTACAATCAATCATTACAATTTTACAATTTTGTAATTTTGTTAGGCTAAATTGAAATCGATAGAGTCTCAACTTAACGAAGCGGTTAATTCGAGCGAAGCAAAGTCAGCATTTGGTTCTGAATCTGGATCAACAGGAGTTTTGTCTGCTACAAAAGCTTTTGAATCCACTGCAGATTCTTTACTCGTCACGAAGAAACTCGAAGAAGAGTTGGCAAAAAGAGACGCCCTAATTGAGGTTAAAAGAAAGAATTTCTTAATTTTCGATATTAATTTCATGAATATATTGTGTTTTTAATATTTTTTTTTGGATTTGGTAGAAATTGCACGAGGAAAATGAAAAATTGTTTGACCGCCTCACTGAGAAATCATTGGGTGCTTCAACTAAGGTATTATTAATTAACACTCTCTCTCTCTCTCAATTTAGTTTTGCAGAAACTTTTTATGTTTTAAAAATATTTGTTTTTATAGGTTGCGAGCCCCTCCACAAAAAGTCCAGTGAGTAATTTACCGAGCAAGGATCCAAGCAGGTAAATAATATTAATCACACTAAGTTCTCTATTTCTCTCTCCGTGCTCGTGGTTTAATATTTTTTTTGTAATTACAGTAGTAAAATAGGGGGATCTGAGAAGAACGAAAATGGAGGGGCAATTGTGAAAACAAGTAACGAATTAGCAAAAACCACGCCAGCTGGCGAGTACTTAACATCGGCGTTAATGGAGTTCGATCCCGATCAATTCGAGAGCTTTGCTGCCATCTCTGACGGCGCAAACAAACTCCTCATGCTCGTAATAATTACAAATAAACCCAAAGCTTTGTAATTTTCAAAATTTTCCAAAATGGTTGATAAAAATATTTTTTTGTGTGTAGGTTTTGGCTGCGGTGATTAAAGCGGGCGCGGCAAGAGAGCACGAAATACTGGCCGAAATTAGAGACGCGGTTTTTGCATTTATTCGCAAAATGGAGCCGAAAAAAGTAATGGACACGATGTTGGTTTCGCGCGTCAGAATTCTGTACATTCGTTCTTTACTCGCTCGATCTCCAGAGCTCCAATCCCTCAAGGTATTAAACAAAATTCAAAATTCAAAAGTACTATTTTCCTTGGTTTAAACATGGGGTGGTTTTGTGACAGGTGGCGCCAGTTGATAGGTTCTTGGAGAAGGGGAATAATAATACAGGAAGGAGTAGGAGTTCGAGTAGAGGTAACAGTCCAGGGAGATCTCCTGTTTATTTCGACTCCAGTTCGCGCGCATTGATCGACGAACACGTACACGGATTCAGAGTCAATATTCGACAAGAAAAGAAAAATAAATTCTCCAATATGGTCCTTAAGCTCCGAGGCGTTGACCAGGTGAACTCTCCCTCTCTCTCTCCTCTCTCCACTTTCATTTAACCAAAATACTCAAAACCTAATTTATTTATACAGGAGACATGGAAACAACACGTGACAGGTGGCAAACTTCGAGAGCTCACAGAAGAAGCCAAAGCCTTCGCAATAGGAAACAAAGCCTTGGCCGCACTCTTCGTCCACACGCCAGCTGGCGAGCTACAGCGTCAGATCCGCTCCTGGCTGTTAGAAAATTTTGATTTTTTGTCTGTTAGTGGTGCTGACGTGGCGAACGGCGGGTCCGCCGGCGAATTAGAGCTGTTATCCACGGCAATAATGGACGGATGGATGGCTGGACTCGGCACGGCTCAGTTCCCCAGTACTGACGCATTGGGTCAGCTTTTGTCTGATTATACGAAACGGGTTTATACTTCGCAGTTACAACACATGAAGGATATTGCTGGAACTTTGGCCACCGAAGAAGCCGATAATCCAGCTGGCGTTTCGAAGCTGAGGTCAGCGCTGGAGTCCGTCGATCACAAGAGAAAAAAGGTAATTCAATTGAAACTAGTTAGTAATTGAATAATTGAATTAATTAATTTTTTGTGTGGAATATTTCAGATTTTGCAGCAAATGAGAGGTGACAACGCATTGTTGTCGAAAGAGGAAGGTGGTTCGCCGATTAAGAATCCTAATACGGCTGCCGAGGACGCTCGATTGGCTTCTCTTATCTCTCTTGATAATATTTTAAAACAAGCCAAGGTATGTATTTAATTTATTAATTCATTTTTTTTTTCCTTCTCAAAACTAATTATTTAATGATATTTTTAGGAGATAACAAAGCAAGCTACTTCGAGGACGCTGACGAGATCGAAGAAAAGAGCGTTGTTGCAGTCCGCAGATGAACTGTTCGATCAAATGCCTTCTCTATTAGACATTGATCATTCTTGTGCGCACAGACACATAACAGATGCGCGCAAAATTGTCGAGGTATATTAAATATTAAATATTTATTCTATCCATATATTAAATGCTTGATAATTAATATTCTTTGTTATGCAGTCTGCTGCAGAAGGAGAGGGTGATGGCGCGGGGCACTCAAAATCCGAGTCAGTATCTACCGAAGGAGAAATTTCTCAATGGAACGTTTTGCAATTCAATACCGGGTCTACGAACCCGTTTATCGTTAAATGCGGGGCGAATTCCAACTCGGAGCTGGTTATCAAAGCCGACTCGAAAGCGCAGGAGCCGAAAGGAGGGGAGATAATTAGGGTTCTTCCGAGACCGTCTCGTCTCGCCGAGATGAGTTTCGAAGAGATTAAAATCGCGTTCGAACAATTACCAGAAGCGATTAGTTTGCTTGCGCTTGCAAGGACGAGTGACGGTACGAGAGCTAGGTACTCGAGGCTGTACCGAACTCTTGCGAGTAAAGTACCGGCTTTGAGAGAGATGGTTTCGGAGATGGAAAAAGGTGGAGTTTTTAAGGATGTGAGCTCGTAGGAGAGGAGTGTTTTTGTGTTGTGATTTATGTAGAATATTTGTTGTATAGACGTTGTGTTGATGAATGAGCCTTTTTGAATGCAAAGATTGATTGCATTTGCATTGTAACATTGAGGGCTCTTATATTTATTCAATTTGGTGGTGGTGGTGTTGTATTACTATTTTGGATTGAGTGCAATGATCTCTCCTTGAGTTGTTTCATTTCTTTTCTTTTCTTATATTTTCTTGTCTATGAAATTGGGGCTTTATATATAGAAATAAATATGTTTTTACTAACTTAGGCGAGGGACGAATATGTTATTTAGTTGTTTTGTAGGGATATATAGAAATTTTCAAAATCCTGGATTTGAAATCCTGGACTAAAGCCCATTTGACGTCTCGGATTAGGAAATAATTGGAGTTTAAAAGCTCGGATCGCAGAAGAGACGATCGTCGGAACTTACCGCGTCTTGCCCTCTTCAAAGCGACGGCTATCATGGCGGCGACGCCTATTCCGCCTCCAGGGGCGTTGATGGGAAACCCTGGCGTCGACGGAGGCCTCATTCCCGCGCTTCCTCCGCCGCCGGGAACGGACATGACCGGAATTTGCTTCAGGGATCAACTCTGGCTCAACACGTATCCTCTCGATCGTAATTTTGTTTTCGATTACTTCGCGCTGTCTCCCTTCTACGACTATACCTGCAACAATGAGCAGCTCCGTTCACGGGCCATTCACCCACTCGACCTCTCCCACCTCTCGTAATCCTCTACCCTCTTCTCCTTCTCTCGACTTACTTCAACACATGTGCAATTACAAAAGCTTTAATTTTTCTGAAATTTTGAATTTTTAGGAAAATGACTGGATTAGAGTTCATGCTCAGCGAAGTGATGGAGCCGCATCTCTTCGTGATTCGCAAACAGAAGAGAGACGGACCGGAGAAAGTCATTCCGATGCTCTCCTACTACATTCTCGATGGCTCGATTTATCAGGCTCCTCAGCTCGGCAATGTCTTTGCTGCTCGTATTGTAAGTTTCCCCCTTTCTGTTATATATCATTTTAAAATCAAATTTAATTTGAAGTAATTAGGATCAAATTACGAAGTTAAACTAATCTTTCAGGGAAGGGCGCTGTACCACATTTCGAAGGCGTTTACGATAACATCTGGAAAATTAGAAAAGATTGGGAATGGTATGTAATTTCAGAATTTCTAGTCTTTTCGTACCACAACTGGTACGTACAAGTTTGAACCGCCAAATTCATGTTTTTTTCGTATAATATAGCTGAGGCTGAAAATGAACCGGCAAAATCTGAAGCGAAGCCACAAAAGGAAATAATAGATCTAAAGGAAGTAAAAAGAGTCGATCATATACTTGGCGCCCTTGCTCGTAAGGTAATAAATAACACATATTTTTTTTATTATACCTCCTCTTTTGCAGCATATAATTGCTAAAATGCCATTGTATTATTTACGCAGTTGCCACCTGCACCTCCACCACCACCATTTCCAGATGGATACAATCTGCCGAAAGCGTCAGAGACAGATAAAAAACCAGAGGATCAACAGAGCTCTGATGCCTCGTTGCCACCTCCCGACCCTATAATTGACCAAGGCCCTGCTAAAAGGCAGAGATTTCAATGATGAATTATTTGGTACTTGAATTCCCAGCAGATTTGGAATTCTCGGTTCTTGTGGGGGTAGTATCGTGGAACTGATTTCCCGGTTTTGTTCAGTTCTTTGTGACTTGATCCTTGGTCTGGAGCTATTGACATTTAACTATTGGAATTCCTGTGGGCTGGAATGGGATTATTAATTCTGGTTTTGTGAAACCATGTGATCAGGCCAATGATTGAGATATTTTATTTTATTTTATCTTATTTAGGACGTGTCGTGTTCAATTAATATCTAATAGACTAGTAAGCTCTGTACATGTAGAATTCTCAGCTATTTATTTTTATTTAAATTTGATATTTAAGATTGTTGGGTAAAGAAATGGATTGGTACATGAAGAGTGGCGTATATATCATGAACACGTTGCCACTATTATCTATCTCATATCTCTCTGACAAAGACATTCAAGAAACCAAATTTTACATCTTTGATACTTACCCAACGGTAAAGTAAATTATACTAAAGACAGCAATAATAGAAGCTCACATTCCTAGACAAGTATATCCATTTCCTCTCTCTCTCTCTCTCTCTCTCTCTCTCATGGCGACGGGAAATCTAGGGTGCGTAGTAGTGTCTGTAGACGGCACTGAACAAAGCATGCATGGCCTCCGATGGGCGCTGGAAAACCTCCGGCTACGACCAGGTAAGGAAGGCGATGAGCCTGTAGAACCTGGTAAGCTCATCGTGCTCCATGTCCAGCCACTACCTACCATCTCTGCTGGGCTTAACCCTGCTCCAATCCCCTTTGGGGGTCCAAGTAATACATACAAACACTGATCTTTCGTAAATCTGATTGGTATTTCGTTTTCTTAGTGTGTTGGTTTCATTCATTCTTCTGATTGGTTAAGGTCAAGTGGAGGTGCCAGCATTCACGGCGGCGATCGAGGCACATCAGAGGCGGATCACACAGACAATCATGGATCATGCTCTGCAAATTTGCTCTGGGAAGGAGGTAATTGATTAGTAGAATTCGATCCCTTATGGTTTGAACTTTGAATCGAAACAATTTTATTGGATGATTACTGTCTGAATCGGATCCAATTAACATGATTTTTGGGATTGAAGGTGAATGTAAAGACTGAAGTGGTAGTGGGCGATCCAAAGGAGAAGATCTGCGAGGTGGCTGCGAACTTGAAAGCAGATCTACTGGTAATGGGATGCCGCGCTATTGGCCCTATTAAGAGGTTAGTTTTTCTTTTCTTTCATAAATCTCTTTCCAATTGGTACCAATCATTGCGAAATAGAAGTTTAATTTGTACTTATAGATGAAAATAATGTCAAAATAATGACCAAATCAAATTTGAAACTTGCTGGCAGAATGTTTCTGGGGAGCGTGAGTAATTACTGCATCAATCATGTGAGCTGTCCTGTGATTGTGATTAAAGCCTAAGGAAACCTGAGTTCGTCTTCAACTCTACATCTCATCATGTTATGATTGTTTTTTTCTATGATTCTGAATTTGTTCATATCATGTTTTTCCATTCTTTTTTTAATTAAAAAGTTTTTATATCATCCAAGATTGTATTTATTTCAAACGGTTGTTCTTGGTTTTGTTTCGAGTTCCTCGTACATAAAATTGGTGAAATTTGTAGAGCGGGTTGAATAAATTTCATTCGGACATCATATATATTATTATTATTATTATTATTGACGAGCTACTAATTAGCATACATAGTAAGCAAAAAGAAGTTTGTAAAATATTATAAAAAATGGGAAAAAGATACAAACTCCAAATTATAGAATCATAGAATCATACAAACCCCAAACAATTTGTTCATCCAAATTTATAGTCTTTGATGCTTGAGAACATATCAATTCATCTTCTTTCCTCAACCCCACCATTGATGAACCGCAATCCCTTCATCTCTAAGCCGCCCATAAAGGGCTAGGCATTCCCAATAAGCCCTCGTGCTCTTGGTCCCCTTGAACCATTGATTCTCACATTCTAGAAATAACTCGTCGACAAGGCCAATAGCCCTCCCTTTTATCATTTCCTCGACTTCGTCCGCCTCAGCCTTCATCACAACATAATCTTCTTTCTTCACGTTCGTTCTCAGCCAATCAGAAGTCTCTTGCACTCTCGCGACCTTGTTATCAGACCCTACAATGTCCAATCTTACCATCTCGAAGCCCAATTTCCCTTTGGGGTAATTTTTCTTGAACCAATTCTTGCTATTGGCTCTATCGGTCGGGCCCACATCGATGAAAACTCTTCTCGGGTAGTTGTCTAGAGAATCACCAATCAAATCAGGGAGGAATCTGATCCTCTTGGAGTTTTTCATCTTGCGAGATCCAACAACTGGAGGCTCCAATAACACGTCCTCGAGGCCATCCAATGTTTCCTTCTTCAAGGAAAGTACTGAGAGCAATCTCCTGTTGGTCAAACCATATACAATTGGCTCCAATTTGGGGGAGTGAGAGAGGAGATTGTTGCTCTTCGAGAAAGAGAAGAGAGACAAAGCATTGTCTCGAAAGACGACATGGTCGTCAGAGTTGAATAAGCCATCGTGCTTCAGTTCTGGCTTTGCAGAAATAATCGAGAGAAGCAGAGGTAAAGGAAGGAGAAGCAGTGCGACCAATGCTGATCGTGCGACTAGACGAAGAAGTCGCTTAATTGAGAGAGAAATCATTGGCTGGTTTTCCCCCAGCTGCGTCATTATCGAGCTCGAGCAAACAAAATTCTCTGACTAGCTAGAATCAAAACGCCTTTTTGCAATCTAATCGAAGCAAAGGGAGTGATAGTCAGAAAAGAGAGAGAGAGAGAGAGAAAACGATTCGGGGGGAGATGATTAGCGAGTGCAAAATCGAGCAGCGGTATGGTTTCCACCCACCAGAGCAACACGAGTGCTATTCGATTTAAGCAAGATGAGTAACAACTGGTTTACACGTTCAACGTCCATTGAAAAAGTTTCAATATCTCAATTTATCTTTGGATGATTATTTCATTCCTCAGTCTCCACCAGCCTTGATGGGAGGGCAAAGCTCCGGGGGGATGAGGATGGAAAAGAAGAAGATGAAGAGAGAGAGAGAGATTAATTGAACGAATGTGATTGGAGAAAGGAAACAATACTGAATGACGAAAATTGTGATTTGGATTTTTGTATTTATTGAAAAGAAGAGGAAATGTTGGATTGCTAGAATTAGGGTTTGTAGAACGATATTCAGGTTGGAAGGATTGCTATGCTCTACGCTCTACCTGCCCCAGCATGCTTCCCGCGCTTGATAGGTATTATTAAAGCCGTGTCAAGCACTTTGCCTGCATTGTTTTTATTTTCTAGACGCTTTAAAATGTTCCTTATACATTGAAGATAAAAATAATAATGACATGTACATGATTGATAAGATGTTAATCTCGCCAATTAGAATTTTGTAAGCATATTACCTTTTCCTTTTTGTTTAATTGTCAAACAAACACAAACATGTTTTGATTTCGGTGGTGTTATGCACGGTCGTTAAATACCGGATTACCGTACATACTTGGTCGAATCTTAGTAAGGGCGATCTTGTTTTTTCAAAAATTTCGTTGAATAATACATATAATTAGTAATTCAGTATATTTTATCATTATAACAGTGTTAATTTTATTGTTTGTTCCTCGTCAAAAAATATTGGGGTAATGTTAATTAACATTGTCTCCTCCCCCCCCCCCCCCCCCCCCCCCCCCCCTCCTCCTCTAGAAATAAAATTAAATATAGGAAAATTTTACTTTGCTTCCATATTTCATAAAAAAAAAAAAATCCTCGATGGCTTAATTAACATGGACAATTAACACGCTTAATTAGCACTTATACATAGCTAATTAACACTGTCACATAATAAACATATAAAGCAACATGTATTAATTGATATAATCGATATGTTAATTATGTGTTATTTGTTGAATTGAAATGTTAATTAGTTGTGGTTAAATGTGAGGCAAGTTGAATGACCTCTTAATTACGTGCACCCCAAATGTTTGATTTGAGGGATTTTGTGGGAGATGTACTCAGGAAGATTTGGTCGAAATTTTTTGTATGATTTATAGATGTATTGTGTTTGAGATGTAAAATTCCTGAATTTTGCTATACAACAAATTTTTTTGTATTACAAAATACAGGGAGAGCTGGTTCCTGTATTTCATCTAAGCACTCATTTAACTATTCTCTCTTCTCTCCGAACTTAGCTCTCCTCCTCCAAAACACATGTATTTCTGAATACTTGTATCTTAGAAATCCCTCAAATCAAACATGGCCCTATGTGATTGTCCATCACATCCTATGTGGTATTCGTGACAAAGCAGAAACACATGTAATGATGTAAATAGGGACTTGATTTTGATTATCTGATTCAAAATCCCGGGGGTTTAACAATACCCCCCCTTCAAGTTAAAAAAAAAACAATACTCAAGCTTAAATAGTTGTATATTATATTATTTTAATTGTTTGATATAAAGTTTCATGTACAATGTATGTTTAATCCATGTTTAGTGTGAAATATATATTTTCAAATATACGTTATTTCATTTAGATTTTTAAATGTATGATATATGTTTTTAGTCGTTTGTTATATTATTTTAATTGTATGATATACATTTCAAGTAGAATGCAGGTTTAGTATGAAATATGTATTTTTAAATATACATTATTTATCCACACTATTATTTTGGATCAATTTTTTTGCAAATTTCATGTGACACATCATCACATTCATTTCAACTATTAGTTTATGATATGTGACAAAATATAAACATTTTTTAATCATAGATATTTTATAATCATATATTTTTTTGTAACCATTTAATTGTCCATTATTTCACACTATGTTTTAAGCGTTATTAAAAAAACCATATCCTCCTACCTTAATGACATGAAATATTATTATGGGATATGTTCATGTTAGACTAAGTCCAATTGTTTATTTTTTCACATAAAATTACACGATCAAGTATGAATATAATGAAATATGAAAAATTTATATATGAATATTAATAACTTAATATGTAATATTATAAAACAAACAACATATATTAGTATTATTTTTAGAAATTTAATCTTAAAAATTCATCAAATATATTCGTTTTTATTTTCTCTATATTTTGAAATCCATATTAGAATAGTTTATATATACTGTTTTTCATAATCTGAATTTGTAGAAATATTATGTAAGAAAATACAATGTGAAAAATGCATGTTTACAAAATACAATTTTATGTATTTTATTTATATAGTAGAATTTTAAGTAGTATTATTTATTTTTTTAAAATTATAAATGTAAGAAACTAACATAATAGTATAATACTAAGTTGATTATATTTGTGTTTTTAATCAAACAAATTTAATATTTAAATTTTTTTAAATTAATAGAAATAAAAAAATAGTTTATCCATCTAAATAACTTCTTCAACTTATTTTAAAATTAATCAAGAATAAAAAAATAGTTCATCCATCTAAATAATTTCATAAACTTATAAACACCTAGGTAATAGTATTGTTATTTTTATAAATATAATCATAAAAAATCGTATGATATAAAATAACTTATATTTATGTTAGTTTTATAACATCTAGCTAATAGTATTGTTACTACATATATTGTATGATTTGTAATTTGTATATTTGATATTGTATAAGATACTATGAAAACAATGATATAATATTTATCGTTATCTTTTTTTCGTAAAATTGTATTATACATCGTATATTATTATACAATGACACTAATAAATGTTATTATTTAATTAAAAAAATAAGTTTTTTTGTTATTGTAAAATATATACATAAAAATAAATAAATGAATTATACTAATTTTATTATGAGATGATATTATCAATATTACCATACAAAAATGTAATATATATTACAATATTACAATTATAAACATAATTAAGTAATTATTTTAAATCCAATTGAAAGTTTTTTTCTTGAAAATTTGCACAAAAAAGTAAAGTGTTATTTATTTGATTCAAATATCACAAAAGATTCAATAATTTATTACTTAATTATTTTTTACTTTTTTTTAATCAATTTAAGAAAATAATAGTTTTAAATAAATAATCTTGGTGATATGGCAATTTTAAAAGAAAACTAAATATGAAACTATTGTAAATATTATTTCACTAATTTTTTGTTAATAAAGAGTTAAATATTTAATTATTTTTTAACATGTTACATATTCTATATTTCACGAAATATAATTAAAGTTCATTATCCCCCCCCCCCCCCCCCCCTATTTTGCATTTATCTTTGAGCCTCCTCATGAAGCCACATCATCTTGTTTATCATGATTATTAACAATTAAAGTGTGTGATGTGGATTCATCTTATACATTAATATTATATTTGATCATTTAAAACATACATTTTGTATAATTATTTGTAAGTATTAATTTGAATCATTTGAGGTAGTGATGAGGTTTAATCCCAATTATTAATTTTTTGTTAGATTGTTTGAAAATTATATTTCTTGTAGTCATTTATGTAGCATTATTTTACATCATGTTTTAAACATTCTTAGAAACCCACATCATGATGATGTGGACTATTATTATTAGTTAGATTCAAATTTAGACCAAGTCTGATAAATTGTGTAACAATTCACATAAGATTACATTAAATTAGACCAAGTCTGATATAAAAATTAATATTGATATATTGTATGGATGTTAATGCTATGTAATAATTAATATTGATATAAAAATATCAATTATTTTTTCATATCATCAAGAAAAAAAATATAAATCACGTTATTTTTTTGCATTGTCTCATTCCAATAATACTGTATTTTTTCGTATCATAAACTTTGAAAAATCATCCAATTATTTTTTTGCATTGTCTCAATTAATCTAGAATTTTCTTATTCTTGTAAGCAGCTTGAAACATGACTATGAAAGCAAAGTGCGGACAATTTTTATAGTTGAATAAAAATCATTACATTTGTATTTGAATTTAATCATTTATAGTTGAATTACAAATTTACCCAACTTCGACGCTTGGAGAGAGACCACATATACTACAAATTTACTTAACTTCAATGCCTTGAGAGAGACCACATACACCCAAAAATACCCAAAAATACTACTCATTTCAATGTTCACATAGATGGATAACATAATTGGTCTAATTATTCAATAAATCATATCAAATTATTAACAATTTAATAGTAGTTTTCTTTTCAAATGTTTCGATCATCGATGACAATATTTAATAAAAATGTCGAAACATTTATTTACTATGAATTGTAAATGAATGGAGAATAGTAAAGATATTGTACTTGCACATCATAAACCAAACATTATTTCTATAATAAAAACAACGCACACAAAAACTCAGAAACATCAAGAAAATAATTTGTACAATCATTTATTCAATAACACAAACCAAATTTTTTACATTCATTCATCGCCAGAAAAAAAAAATGGGAAACAAAATACATGGAATTTTAAATCGTAAATAGAACACATTTCATCCTCTACAAACATAATACACCTAGCAAAAACACACAGAAAAAATACAATGAAACAACTAATAAATCAAATATAGTATAAAATAATTAATAGTAAAAAAAATAAGAAATGGAGAGAACAACCCAAAAGAAACAAGGAAAAAAAGTACGAAATTGAGAGAATAGTTAGTTAACAACCCCTAAAATATGAAATACAAATTTAAGGAAAAAAAAAGAATATTTAAAAATCAAAAGAAAACCATTACCTATACGAGCTTACCTGAATGGTGAAATTATGCAAGAAGACCCTCCAGAACCCCTAAAATACAAATCGTCACCAAATCCGGCAATGGCGTCTTAGGCCCTTGCTTTCCCTTTTGACCCCAACACAACACCCTAAAACCAACCAATTCATATCAAACCATAAGTTTATTGCATATTATATAATATATCAATTCGATAATAATAAAAGTGAGGTGCAATCGAACCTGTCCAGGAAGAATGTGCCTAACGGCTGAGTCAATGTACTCGTTGACATGCTGGCCTGAAGAAATCATTTACTCGTCCATGAACTTCATTGACTTGGCATGTTGCCCCCTAAACTTTCCACTCACGATAACCTATATAATCACAATCAAAATTCATATAAATAAACATATTGTATTAAAATAATTTGTCTAATTAGTTAAATACAAACCTCACAACTATTGGCACCACTCTCCATGACGAAAAGAAAGAACACCACGGCAAGCCCTGTAATGTAAATATAAATAATTGTAAGGGCCAAATTGCATAAAAACAGAAATGTATAAAATTTGTAACCATCTGAATGCTATAAGTAAAATAATAATTGCAAATTGCCAGAATCTCATATCAAGAGTAGATCTAGGCAACGTACATCGCTGAATAACATTATGGAAATTAAATGCTATAGAGACTCTAAATATTGCCTTGGTTGATTAAATATATAATTAATTATGATTTAATGTGTTGGATGAAAAAGAAAAGTACCTTCTGACAGCAAGGCCGCCAAGGAGCTTGTAGGATGAGACTCGTCCTGAGCAATGCCACATAGACCCTTTCTATATTTTGCTTGCATACCCTCCAAAGATTTGTTTTTCTTGTGATGATCCACGGCAATGCCAATGGTAAGTGACGACTTTCTTAGGAACTCCAGCAGCCTGTATATAAAATCATAATAAAAAATGCAAATAAAATGAGAGTTTTTCAATATTTGTAAAATACAGGGGGTTTTATGAAATTTTTACCTTGAGTTCCTCGAGAGTGAAATGGCACAGAGACCCATGTTGTTCCACCTTCTCGGCTCGTTCGACTCCATTCTCGGGGAGTTTGAACCTCTTTTGAAATGTCACAGTAACCCTCAACTCCACGCCAGAGTATGCATCTTTTGCGAGTTCCTTTGTGAGTACCTCGTTGAGCTCCGCTAAGAAAACACCCCAAAATAAAACTTTCAAATAAACCCTTCTGAAAGCAATAAAAACTTTATACATATTGAAAAAGTCAAATTTCATTGAAATTAATGGTTAAATTATGCAAGAAAAACATTACCTGGATGGTGAAATTATGCAAGAAGACCCAGCTCGCCATTGAAAAAGAAGAAAAAGACAATATTAATATCAAGTTGAACAATATAATAATATATATATAGAGAGAGAGAGAGACAGAGAATTAGTTAACATACCTTTCATATGGAATTAGCACGTGAGGAAAAAAAAAAGGAAAAAAATATGCAAGAAAAACATTACCTTGATGAACTTACCTGGCCGGTGATATTATGCAAGAAACCCGGCTCAACGACGCGTGAAATATTCATGGTCTGTTGAAAAAGAAGAAGTTGATATAAATAACAAATTAAATAATAGAGAGAGAGAGAGAGAGAGAGAGAGAGAGAGAGACTCACGTAAAGCCTGGGAAAGTGTGATACGTAGGGTGGGGTCGGGATGGAGGAGTCGCTGCACGAGATTCTTGGCTGAAGTAGGAACAAGGCGCCATGCAAAGTCGCTATAATTGGGCCCTCGAGAATAGTCTGGCCTCCAAGTATCGATGTCCAACAAATCGGGTGGCTGTGGGAAAGGCATTTTATTGACGAGGAGGAAATGAGCAATCACTCCCATGGTCCAAACGTCCGACTTAAATCCTGCGCGCCCGTCAAAAACCTCGGGGGCAATATGGCCTGGGGTTCCGGCCATATACTGTAAGGTTTGACCCGGCATCAAAACTTGAGACAAACCAAAGTCTATAAGCCGCACACTCCTAGTATCATTCTTAGCCCCCAACATAAAATTCTGCAAAATTCACACACAATGTCAGTAAGTAATTCAAATAAATAAATAAAAAGTCAGCAAATACAATAAAAATATACCTCCAATTTCAAATCTCGGTGAATGATCTTGTTACGGTGACACACCTGG
Source organism: Luzula sylvatica (assembly GCA_946800325.1). NCBI lineage: Eukaryota > Viridiplantae > Streptophyta > Magnoliopsida > Poales > Juncaceae > Luzula > Luzula sylvatica. The sequence continues at coordinate 53,315,671 of OX326960.1, read as the reverse complement.
ACCGCAGTTAACATTTGTTTAATTAGTCTTCTCGTCTCATCCTCTGTGAAGCTGCCCCGTCTGGAATCGTGACAACTAGCCAAGTCCCCTCCTTCACACAATTCCATAACAAAAAAGACCCTTTTCGAATCTTCGTAAGCTCCGTGAAAATTAATTATGTTTGTCTTTCTACTCAACTTCTCCAAGATTTTTGCTTCAATCTTTACGTCTTTAATACCAGCATCATTTAACTGCATACCAAAACAAACAAGGTTAAATTCTTGTTTCCACAAAAAAAAAAAAGATGAAAATGAATGGAATTAAATTAAAAAATAATATAGCAAACTACCTCAGATTTTTGTATCATTTTAACAGCGACAAACGGCTTTGCCGAGGAGGACATAGTACCATTCTTGTACCGTGCTTTGTACACCTTGCCAAATGCGCCCATTCCCAGCAATTCGACGAGCTCAAACTTGGCTGTAAACCCCTTTGAAAATCCAAATGCACACAATCGCTCCTGCTTTTTGCACACAAAATGAAACAACATTAAAAATATGTAACACGAAACATGTAATTTATTAAATGGACTCACCTTGTTAGTTAAATATCTCCCATATCGCGCCTTTTTTGCTTTCCCTTTAAGGAGAAGAGCTCTGACATTTCTCGCGACTTTGATTCGATCCTCTTTTTTAACTATTTCTTCTCTTCTTTTTCTCTCTTTCTCTTCTTCCATTACCTTCTTTCGAATCATTTGCTCAGTTTCTCCAGCAACTTTCTTTGCCGCGATCACATTGAGAGAAGAGAGCTCGCTATACTCCTCGCAGTCCATATTGACCTCCATAGACTCCTCACTGCCCTCCTCCTCAAGGTCCATACTGAGCTCCATAGACTCCTCGCTGCCCTCCTCCTCTAGGTCCATATTGACCTCCATAGACTCCTCGCTGCCCTCCTCCTCTAGGTCCATATTGACCTCCATAGACTCCTCGCTTCCCTCCTCCTCTAGGTTCATATTGACCTCCATAGACTCCTCGTCACTATACTCCTCGCTGTCCTCCTCTTCTAAGTTTGTATTGACCTCAAGAGACATCACGCTTTCGAGGGAAGAGAGCTCACCACGCTCCTTGTTTCCCTCCTCCTCTAGGTCTGTATGGATCTCAAGAGATATATCACTTTCGAGCGAAGAGATATCACTATACTCTTCATTGTCCTCCTCATCAATCACATTCGAGCGAAATTCACCTTGAGTATTGTTCATAATTAACTGCCTACCGAATTCCTGCAAATATAATCAATTTAAACAAGTAAACAACAAGCAATTCAATTAAAATCTTAATTGGAATAAAATAAGAAAAAAAAACTCACCGAAGGAGATCTGAGAAAAGATTTTAGCACTCTATCATGTGGGTCAATTCGAGGAACAGATGCATAACGTTGTACCAGTATGACACTATAACGAGGGACGGTCACGAGAAAAACGTAGCGCGTGCCAGCCTCAGTCTGTACCGCTTGGCCAACTCCAAGGCCTTGGAATATGGTCTGCATAAGTTCTCGTGTGATGTTCGGGTTACCAATTGCACCGCCACATCGGTACATTTGCAAGCTTGACATCACGATCGTTGCAAAGCCGAATCGCTCCGAAATTGATGAAGACATTTGCGCAGCTCGATCCTCTCCAGTCTTCTTCAGCACAATTTGTGTCGGTCCACTTTCTGAAAGAACGCCATTGCTAGCTTTTGCAACTAGTTGCCTATCAACAGCCTGTTCAATGAAAAAAAAAATCATTTCAACATGTCACTACATACTAATCTAAATAAAAGAAATATATAGAATGACGGATTCGAATGGATGGAATTTGATATGCCCACAATTCAATAGAGAAGATAAATTGAGATAAAATGAAACAAGTTAAACTCACCGAAAAGTAAACGACAAAATGTCTGAGCGTCCTCTCGCATAGGTCGACTCGAGTCCCTAATCCATGGCGATGAACTAAAACAACACCAAAGTGTGGGACCGCAAGGGATCGTACGACTTGGACAGTACTAAGGCCTCGAAAAATATCCACCCACGGCGCCACAATGACAGTAAAACCACCTCTGTAAGAAACCTGCATAGATAAAACAAAAAAAATTGGTAAGAATCCAATTTGACTGTGTAGCAATCAACTAGCATTTGCATTCCTTTTCATAAATTAGGATTTCATGTTCCACTAATTTGTGAAGAGAATCCAATTTGCTGGATTATCAAAGAAAAGCAAGAGAAGGCAAAATAAAAAAGATATGTTTGCAAAATAAGATCAATCAATCAAAAAAGAAAGAAAGATAACCAAAAAAATCGAATCAAGAAAACAAAACGCAAAATCAAGGAAATCACGAAACGAGCAAAATTACCTGTAGCTGGACAGATGCAAGGCAAGAGCGAGGACGATCCACCACTAGAGAAGGAGTGAGAGATCTGCCAGGAGGTCGATCCACCAGCAGATCTGCAATCCTCGTGAATAGCGGGATCCGTACCAGCGCCAGTACGCCGCCGATGGCAAGAAACACAAGAATCGCCATCTCAGAGGGCACGAGAGAACCTGAACCTGCAAGATCAAGAAAAGAGAGAGTAATACCAAGTAAGATCAAGAAAGAAAAATAGCGAAACAGAAAAGTAACGATAATAAATAAATCTGAAGTAACGAATGTGAAGTGAAAAGCATGCTGAAGTGGGCGATCTGAAGTCCTCCACCACAGGAGGGCTAAAACCAGCACAAGAACGGAGACCGCAAGAAGAATCTCCATCTGAAACCTCTCGAGAGCACTGAAGTGATCACCGATCAGAGCGCACGCGAGAGAGAGAGAGAGAGAGAGAGAGAGAGAGCAGAGAGAGCAGAGAAGACAGAGTGAGCTTAGATCGCAAAGTGAATGACTGAACTCAGAAGACAAGAAAAGGGTCAAAGAGGGGGGTAGTGGTTTATATAAGGATTATTAATCCGCGTAGGAAACCACGTGATCATCTAACGGGTCGACTAACATAATTAATGAATCTGTACCCGGTTTATAAATTGTATCCTGCATTAAATACCAATTGGGCCAAAACAAGGCTGTGCAAGAGTTTAAATAATTGGACCTAATAAATAAATAATATCATAAATACCCTTAAATCATAATTTCTTTTATCTTTGCATTGTCTCATTCAAATAAGAGTAAAAAAAAATGTATTGTTTGATGTGAATGAAAATTAAAAAGCGATTGAAAATGAATTTTGTTGTTTTAGATATAAATCATGTTATATGCTAATATTTCATATATACATTATATGATATAATATTATATTATATTACATTGTATTATAATAATATTGTATGGATATTAATATTATGTAATAATTAATATCAATATTATATGATATCAGATTACCATAATATTCTATGGATATTAATGCTATGTAAAAATATCAATTATTATTTTTATATGTCATTATTATTGTTATACTATTAATTTAAAATTTGATATTATTTAATTTTATTGATATTATATATCATATATCATATAATACATTATTTTTATATTAATATCATATATTTCATAAATTAATTATAATTTTATAGAATTTAATTAATTAATTAATATTAAATGTTATAGTCAGGTACCAATGTATTTTATTATTTTTTAATTTGTTGATACAAATTATTTAAAAAGTGATTGGAAATGAATTGAATTGAATTAATAAATATTAGATATTAATGTATATTATTGTTTATCATTAATTATTATATTTACTTAAGAATTAATTTTAATATACAAAGTTGGAATACAAATTATTATTATTATTTGTCATTAATTATCACAAAAAAAAAGGGAGCCCAGTATATAAAGTACAAGAAAGTGCATGACTCGGATTATTTTCTCACTTCATTTCCGATGGTAACGGGAATTCAAATTTTGCCTCCATAACTCAAAAGGCCCCTAAGCAAAAGTTTGGAATATTCTTCTGAATTTATTATGCTATTTTCAAATACTATAGGGACGTCAAATAAAAAAGTTCAAAATTTTCTACGCAGTGCCAATGGTTAATTTGTTAATAACTCGAAGATCATGAATTAATATGTCAAATAACTCAAAGTTCAAAATTTTCAAATCAAGTCATTCAGAAAACAAAGTACCTGTTTGACCAGAAAGCTGCTAAGCTGCTGCCTCGCCATTTCCAAAGCTTGTCCGAGCCATTAATCTGCCTCTGAGCTACACAATAGATAATAATAATAATAATATTGTTAAATAATTCGACCAAATAACAAAAATTAAGTATTGATGGCAAAAGAAAATAACAATATGTTACTATTTCGAGCTTAGTTTTTAACTTTCGAGGAGTGCCAATGACAAATTCACCCGTAAATATCAAATTTCTGCATTTACCTCAAATAAAATATAAATAAAAAAAATGAATGTTGAAAGTTACGCATCTTTTTAAAACCAAAATCATGAGGAATCACTGTATAAAACTCCTCTCTGGAATTCAAATACAAATAAATTCATCAAAAAATAATCATCGGTACCAATTACAAAAATGCGAAAAAGAAAAAAATTACCCGCTTAGTTGTTCAAGTGTTGATCTATTAGCTTGACCGATCACCTCTGAAATCCTCTTCAAAACTTCACATCCCTTATAAATATAATAATCAAATTAAAAATAATTTAATTACATAATTTTAAAAAAGAATACTAATATTAAATCATCAATACTTTCCCTATAATAAGTTTGCTTAGTTTGTCAAGTGGTAACTTCTCCGCATATTACCCTACACGATTTTCACAAAATAAAAAATACAATTAATCAATTCACGTTTTTTTCAATTTAACCCTTAATAATTAAAAAATTACCAATCTCCATCTGCTTCATCATGCGAGGATAAAAATGAACCCCGTCTATTTCTTGACATTAATCTGTCGTGTCTCTAGTTTCTTTTGGATCCTCACCTGGCATGCATGCAGCCTAATCCGTTTTTCATTTTTGAACTTTTTAATTTCGAAATTGAAGAAAATAAGAGAGGATTTTTGTAGAAGAAATTGGATTGCAGTGAATGAAAGACGAGATTGTAATGGATTGAAATTGGAGTTGCGATGAATGAAATTCGTCAAATCTTATTTAACATGGTAATTAACAAGCAACGCCGAATTAACAATTCAGTAACATTAATTAGGGATTGTTAATTCGGGCGGGTGTTAATTACACGTCAATTAAACGTGTCAAATCAAGAAATTGAGGATGTTGGGATGAAATTTGGTGTACAAATATATTTCCTCAAAGATAATAATATGCAAACAGAGATGAAATCATACCTTTTCAGTCATTTCGATCTAAAAACTTCAAAAAAGATGCCAGTGCAGTTTTTTGGGGACCTTGAGTGAAAAAGGCAAACTTTGTGGTCTCAAAACGAGAGGAGAGAACAACTCCGCCGAGTCAGTAGTAATTGGAGAGAGCAAAGATCGGATTAGAGAGAGATTAGCACAAGGAAGAATTTGCGCCAGCTCAAGTATTAGAGAGAGAGAGAGAGAGGAGCCTCCAAGGAATCCACCACTTCTTTTATTGTTGGTTTTTTTTCGCTCTTTCACTGCTTCTTTCTATTTCCCTTTTCTTTATTTATCCTTCAATCATGGGAAATATCAAATTTATCCCTACAAAATGTAAATTTCAAATGTCTTCTTTTGAAATGTAAATTAAAAATTTTTCCTTATGAATGAAATTGGGTTGCAGCCTTGCAGGGAATGCAATTCCCGTTTATTTCAATTTAGTACTAATTAAAATTTGTCAAATGCTAGGTTGTCATTAATTTATTGACGGGTATTCTTTATATTCAACATTATGATTAACTGATTTAATAATTTTGATAATGACAAGATAATTCATCAAATCTCATTTACATTATGCATGCCAAACAAAATCTATAAAACCCAAATCGCCATAACACGAGAAAAACACAAAATTCAAATTCAAAAAATTACATCGTAACATTTTGCGTGATCAAGTTGGAAATATCCACTAAATGAAAATGTAACGACTGAGAAAATATAATATTATGTAGTTATTAATATTTATTTTTACTAGGAGTACTTTTATTATAAGACCTAGCAAAAACATATATTAACTAGCAAGGAGCTTTTATATTAATTTTGTTTTTTGAAAAAACCTCATATTTGCCCCCTCATCTCTTCAAAAAAATGCATGTTACTCCCCAAACTTTAATTTGTTCTTTTTACCTCTTAAACTATTGATTTTGCTTATTTTTTTCATCAGTTAACTGTCTAGTCATCAGTTAACTAATAATGTGGCACTGTGACATGAAATTTTTTAGTTAATTTGAACGATGACGTGACAAAATTAAGAAATATTAAAATATTCATTTAAATCATACCCATTAATCATTAATTAAACCCAAACTCAATAACCAAAATAAATCCCAACCCAATCAGAAAATAAGAAAATAAGAATGCAGGTTATGGACCAAGGGGTTCCATGTTATATTAAAAGAAAACTTTATATGTTATATTAAAACAAAACATTATATGTTAAAAGATGATAAGAAAATAAGAAAATATAACTTCATATTCTCAAAAAGTAAAAAAAAATTATTAAATAGGGACTTGAGTCTTGGATTATCATGATTCAAAATCCCGGGGGTTTAACAATACCCCCACTTCATCCCTAAATCAAGAAACACATATCCCAGATTTCAACTCAAACTTAAATAGTTGTTTATTTTAATTATTTTAATTGTTTGATATAAAGTTTCAAGTACATTGTATGTTTAATGCATGTTTAGTGTGAAATATATATTTTCAAACATACGTATTTCATTTAGATTTTTAAATGTATGATATATGTTTTTAGTCGTTTGTTATATTATTTTAATTGTATGATATACATTTCAAGTAGAATGCAGGTTTAGTATGAAATATGTATTTTTAAATATACATTATTTATCCACATTATTATTTTGGATCCATTTTTTTACAAATTTCATGTGACACATCATCACATTTATTTCAAATATTAGTTTATGATATGTGAGAAAATATAAACATTTTTTAATAATTGATTTTATTATAATCATATTATTTTTTATAACCATTTAATTGTCCATTATTTCCCACTATGTTTTAAACGTTACTACAAAAAACCATATCCTCCTACCTTAATGACATGAAATATTATTATGGGATATGTTCATGTTAGACTAAGTTCATATTAGCATTAAATATGAACATAATGAAATATGAAAAGTTTATATATGAATGCTAATAACTTAATATGTAATATTATAAAACAAACAGCATATATTAGTATTATTTTTAGAAATTTAATCTTAAAAAATCATCAAATATATTCGTTTTTATTTTCTCTATATTTTGAAATCCATATTAGCATAATTTATACATATTGTTTTTCATAATCTGAAATTGTAGAAACATTATGTAAGAAAATATAATGTGAAAAATGCATGTTTACAATATACAATTTTAAATATTTTATTTGTATAGTAGAATTTTAAGTAGTATTATTTATTTTTAAAAAATTATAAATGTAAGAAACTCACATAATAGTATAATACTAAGTTGATTATATTTGTGTTTTTATTCAAACAAATTTAATATTTAAATTTTTTAAATTAATAGAAATAAAAAAATAGTTTATTCATCTAAATAACTTCTTAAACTTATAAACACATATAAACTAGTATTGTTATGTTTAAAATTAATCAAGAATAAAAAAATAGTTCATCCATCTAAATAAGTTATTAAACTTATAAACACCTAGGTAATAGTATTGTTATTTTTATAAATATAATCTTAAAAAATTCGTATGATATAAAATAACTTATATTTATGTTATTTTGATAAACATCTAGCTAATAATATTGTTACTATTGTATGATTTGTAATTTGTATATTTTATATTGTAATAAATATTATGAAAACAATAATATAATATTTGTCGTTATGCGTCTTTCGTAAAATTATGTTATACATCGTATATTATTATACAATGACACTAATCTAAACGTTATTATTTAATTTAAAAAAATATTGTGATTGTAAAATGTATACATAAGAATAGATAAATGAATTCAAATAATTTTATTATGAAATTATATTATCAATATTATCAAACAAATACGTAATTTATATTATAATTAAAAATATAATTAAGATCCAAACTGGGCTGCCACTCCATTTGGGCCAATGCGTCTCTCCACTTAAATGGTATATATTGTCTCCGAGGACGAATGACGGCAGCTCGATTGCACGAACAAAGTGAATTCCAAAGTAAGATCAGATTGTCCGTTTTTAGGGTAGAGAGAGACGATGGGAGTGGAGAAGCAAATCCTCACAATCGGCACCGGCCCCAAGCCCATCAGGGGCCAAAATGTCACCGTTCACTGCACCGGCTTTGGTACTTCTCCCGCTTCTCACTAGTTCTGTTTTCTTTCAGGCGATTTTTAGGGTTTCTTTGTTGTAATTAAACCCGTTTATTGATACTTCAGGTAGAAATTATTGAATCGTTTTCATGAATTGTGTGGTCCATGATCTATTAGTACAGTTGACTAAATAGTGTTTGATCTGATACGATTTCTTCATTTCTCTTCAATTCGCTAATTCTGTCTCGATAAGTAATTGTTGATTCACATGAATTACCTGCTGATAACCAGATTACTAATTGTTGATTCACATGAATTACTTGCTGATAACCAGATTACTAATTGTTGATTCACATTGATTGACAAAGTACAATTAAATTTAAATTCAATTCACTTCGTCTGATTGTTTGCTTATTTATGATGTTTTTTATGCAGGAAAGGATGGTGATCTTTCTAAGAAATTTTGGAGGTAAAGATTCTTTTTCTCACCATCACACAAAGATAATATTTATATTTACTTACTGAAAGCATATAAATTGTTAACAAATGTTGTGTTGTTATTATGATTCAGCACCAAGGATCCTGGTCAACAGCCTTTCTCTTTCAAAATTGGATTGGGCTCAGTCATTAAAGGTTAATAATAGGAAATTCGAATTGTTCCCTTATAATTTAGTTAATTAGTTTGAATTTCGGTTTTTATGACAATCAATTAACATGATTATCGTTCAATTTGATTCTCCTAGGATGGGATGAAGGTGTGCTGAACATGCAAATTGGAGAAGTTGCTCGCCTTCAGGTACTAAATATTTTTAGCAATTTTAATATACTCAATTTCATCTGTATCCCTGAAAATTCCCAAAATATCGTAAATACCCCTATTCGCCCCAATTTTAATATATTCAATTTTAACATGATTATCGTTCAATTTTTAGGAGAGAGGTACTGATGAAATTAATGGTTATTGTTTGTTGCAGTGCACGCCAGATTATGCATATGGAGCATCAGGATTTCCAGAATGGGGAATTCGCCCCAATTCGCCCCTGATTTTTGAAATCGAAGTTCTCCAGGCTCAGTGAAATCTTATAATTTATTTTCTACGCTGAACTATTCTCTTTAAAAATAATAAATTCGCAACCTATGTTACGAATCCTGTTTGTCTGACTTATTAATAATTCCGCTTAAACCATTTTTAAATAATATCAAGTGTCCTTTAATTTTTAACTAAGATTTTATTTGACAAGTTCACAAACTTTTGATAAAACGTAAAAGGGACGAGTTACTTACGCGGCGCAAGTAGGTGGTCAGAAATTGTGAAGCGATGCATTTTGATTTGATTTGTATAGTCGTGGCTAAATAAATTGACAGAGATATATTCGTTGATTTTTATATGTGTTGCTCTGATTGGACGTGTACATTTTGATTTGATTTATATCTATCTGCGACAAGTGGAAGGAGAAGTAGCTTTCGTAATGGATGTACATGGCTGGCTGGCTGGCAGTGTGCTCGTCAGGTTATCTCAACTAAATGGACGGTCCAGTTACCTTCATTCATAGCTCTCTATGACTATAATTCTATATTGAGAAATGTTCTCTTGACTTTTATCAAATAATAAACAACGGAAGGAATCCTCGCGTTGAAATGAATAAATCAAATAAACTGTACATCTTTTGATTTGTACTAGCCTTACCCCGCGCAATTGCGCGGGGTTTTTCTGGTTTATAAGTAATGTAGTTGAACAAAATTGTTGTTCATTTTGTGTATGTGATTTTCTTTTTGTAATTATTATTATATGTGTAATTTAGTGTGTTGTGTGCGAGTGAAATTTTGTAGCAAAAATCGTTTGAATATTTTAAGAGCCGGATTTCTTGAATAATTCAAACGGTTATTGCTAAAAAAATTATCTATATTTTATACTTCATAAGCAAAATAAGGAAAAATAACGAATGAGTCGTCATGAAATTTATTAAGAACCTAATAGATCAGAAAACATTGCTGAAAAAAAGAGTGTTCTTAATTTCACAAATCCTTAATTTCGCTACATATTTAGCACAAATATTTTTCGCCCTTTGTGTGGTCGGCCAACAACAAAGTTTCACGATGTCATCGCTAACCGTTTCGTTCGAACCTTTAATTTAAATTATGTCATGATTATTCGCACATCCGTGATTTGGTATATTTTTAACCTCCTAATTTTTTTTGGATATTGTAAAAAATCCTCTATCTTTTCGTAAACTCCAAAAAAAAAACTCTTTACCAAATTTTTATTTTAAAATACTCCTTATGGATGATATTAATTTTTTTTTTCCAAAATACCCTCCAAATCTCATATGTAATAATTAAAACTTATTTTTGTTATTTTTTATTTATTTTAAGAAAATTCATAAACACTTCTTAACATGTAGTGATTTAAAAAAAATTTAAATTATTACATATTTTGTTTATATAATTTTAATATTCCATTCTTTATTCATAAAAAACTAACATTAAATAATAATAAATAAACATCTTGCAAATATATTCATAGAAAATATCTATTTAAACATCTACTTTTTATTTTAGTTTTCCTTTTATGTATTTTTTAATAGTTTTGTGATATTTTATTTTTAAATATTTGCAAGATGCTCTTTTATTAATATTGTTCAACTTATTATAATTTTATTTTAGTTTTTCAAGAAAAATAATACATAAGTCGAATATTTGTAATGAATGAAATATTAAAATTATATAACATATAACATATAGTAATTTTTTTTTAATTATTATGTATTACAAAAAGTTTAAGAATTTTTTTAAATTAAAAAAGCATTTTTTTTTAAAATGAATACATATGTAAATTAATTTTTTTTTTTACAATATCTAAAAATTTAAGGAGTCTTTTAAAATTTTTTCAAGTAAAGTGGTGATAGGGAGGCATAATAAGGTGTTGATGTGGACGCATGAGATGAGAGGAATTATTAATAATGTAAAAAAAGATCGAAATTTAAATTAAAAAGGACCAAAATGTTAATAAAAAGTACCAAAGTGTGAAGTAAAAATGAAAAGGACCAAGATATAAATAAAAATGACTATAATGTAAATTCAAAAATGTAAAAAAGGACCGACATGTAAATAAAAGAGGATGAAGATGTAAATATGAAGGACCAAAATGTAAGTTTCTAAACTGAAAAGGACAAAAATGTAAATAGAAAGAATCAAAATGTAGTTTTTTCAACTAAAAAGGACCAAAATGTAAATAAAAAGGACCAAAATGCAATCCAAAAATGTAAAAAAGGACCGACATGTAAATAAAAGAGGATGAAAATGTAAATATGAAGGACCAAAATGTAAGTTTCTAAACTTAAAAGGAAAAAAATGTAAATAGAAAGAATCAAAATGTAGTTTTTTCAACTAAAAAGGACCAAAATGTAAATAAAAAGGACCAAAATTTACATAAAAAAGGACCAAATTGTAAATAAAAAGGACCAAAATGTATTTATTTTTTCAGAAAAGGACCAAAATGTAAATAAATTACTTTTACAAAGAGGCTCCTGGACCAAAATGTAAATTTTAAAACTTCGAAGGACCAAAATGCAAATATAAAGGACCAAAATGTGAAAAAAGGACCAAAATGTAATTTTTTTTAAAAAATAGGACCAATTTGAGGCCCCTGGACTAAAATGTAAATTTCAAAACATCGAAGGACCAAAATGCAAATATAAAGGACGAAAATGTAAAATAAAAAGGACCAAAATGTAAAATAATTTCGGAAAAAGAACCAATTTGTAAATAAAAAAGGACCAAAATGTAAAAAAAATATTTTTTTTACAAATAGCCCCCTGGTGACGTGGCTGCACCAGGAGGCAGCAAATCCCCTTGCATTAGTATATAGATAGATAGATGTGACGATGGCAAGACTTTTACACTTTTAAGAGAACTTGGTCGCTTCACTTGGTTAAGAAGAATTATCACAAACAGCCAATAAAAATGAAAGAATTATACCATTATACCAATGATCTGGTGGCTTGGTGGCTTGGATGGTTAGGTATTTTGATACAAGATTCATGTCTTGTGAGTTTGTGGGTTCGAGTCTCGTTAGTATCATATAAAAATTGAATAAAAAAATAAGCACATACATGGTCTGGAATTTCTTAAAAAAAAAATGAAGGAATTATACTTTGCTCACAGATTTCACCGCCACATTATATTCTAATTATAATAATAAACATGATAATTAAGAATTATTAATTATTGATTATGTATTCATTGTCATGTTAATTAGGGTACACGGAAGGGGTGATATCTGGGGTAGGGGGTACCTGGCCTCTAGAAATAATGTGATGGTCAATTAAAGGACCATGATGATGGGGGCAATTGGGCAAAATTCCATCGTCCCGGGGCCCCAAGAGGCAGGGTCCATTTGTAAATTTGGAATGGCATAAATCTCAGTAATTAAGTGGCCTAATATATTTTTCCAAATTGCATGATACGCACCATCGAATTAGAATTTAGAATAAAACAAATACCCTTGTTTCTAACGATTTAATTATTTTAGTGAATCGTTTTTCCCTTGCCGGAATTAAAACGACATTTAAATTTAAATTGGAGCCAAGCCAGATTACTTTTTTTTGTTAAGATATGCATGAATTTGTTCTACTCTAATAAGTTAAGTTAATAACCCAAGGCATGACGATATAAGTATGTAAAAACACTACTTCGTTGACAGGTCTTCAAGTTCACGATATACCATTTTTCAACACCCCCCTTACTTTTGTGACTTTTCACAAAAAGTGCTCACTTTCTAGATATTTTTATTGTAAAATCCGTCCGTCTGTCACATTCACAGCTCCTACTTTATATTTGAAATTTTAAGAACCCCTCTTGAAAAATCTCCCAGTTTTTATGGAAATTATGAAGGAAAAAAACCTCATTTTTAGATTCTCTGCAAAAAACCCCCACAAAAAATGAATTGAATTATTTTTTAGAGTTACACTAAACTTTTTACATCCAACTATATTTTTTGTGGTCAAATACCCCTCATTTTATTATTTGTGCATTTATTTTATTCAATAACAAATATAATTAAAATATTTTTCGACATAATATTTAGTGTTGCTATTTTGACAATGTTTTATCATATATTTTTCAATACATTAATTTATTTTATTATATTATATTGCACAAAAATACTAAATTATTGTCTATGTAAATTATAATTTTATTTTACGTAATTTTTTTTTTTTTATTATTATGTTTAATGATTGTATTTATAGTTTATAATTTAATTAGTTATTTATTTGTTATTTCATTTAAACAAAAAAAGAAAAGAAAATTTATAAGAGTATTTTGGTACAAAAAGATATCTGGATGGAAAAAATTATGTACCTTTTACGAGCTGGGCTGTTTGGAGGATTGAATTTTGAGTGGAATTAGTATTTTGAAACGATGCAAAGATAAATTATTTGTTTGGTGAGTGTGAAAGAATGAAAATATATAAGTATTGGAATCTACTAATTTTATTATTCTATTAAAGTTTGGTTCCTCAAATTTGAGGAATGCCAAAGTTAAGCAAAATGTTTAAACAAAGAACAAAGTGCATTATTTACTTTCTCGTAATCGTATTTTTTATTTTACTCTTTTCTTTATTCATTTTATCGGATTCTTTTGTCGGTTTTATTTTATTTTCTTTATTTTTTGTCGTTTGTTTGTTCTTCGTTTAATTATTTATTCACGCGTTATTCGTAATTAATTATTTTCAAGTAATTTGTTAATTATCATAACATCTATTATAAAAGTGACAACATTAAAAGTTATCATATTGTTACATATTTAAATGATTACATAATTTTAATATAATTTAGAAATTTCGCATATAAATTTTATTCACCCCTCTACGCCATCTCGGAACAACATGATCAATATTGAAAATTTTGAAACCAAAATTTCGAAATAAATAAGATACGATTATAGGTTATACATAATTACATAATTAAAATGCGAGAATTTGTCCTCTAAAAAGAAGAATATTTTATGCATAGATCGTAAATTATACAATTTTGGTATTTCCTTTTTTATAGGAAGATAAATATCCTAGAAAAATGACCGCTTAGTGTAAGTACGAAATTCGCCAATGAGACGATGTGGAATAAATTTCATCGTCGAGAGGGAACAACCCAAATCACCAACTATATAAGCCTCCTAATTGGCCGTTCAGTGTGCGTTAGTAGTCACGGATCTTGACAGGCCATTTTTTGGGAGGTATCGAAATTACGATACATAAATTCTGAAAGGAAGACAAACCGTATAATATACATAGTTCTACTAATAAATACACTAGCACTAGTTATACATATTGCTCGACAAAAATCTAGGAAAGACTCACCTTCTGGGCTCTACATAGATCCGGTTGTATGCCCTAAAGAATAATCAAGCCCTACGTATTTCATATAAAAAACTAACATTTAATAATTAGCTATAAGGAGCCGAAGCCAACCAATAAGCTAGATTAATGGGCTTTTGACAAACGCGTAATTTCAATTTATATAAGATCCAAACATAATTAACAATTCATTTTATAAAAAAATTTATAATTTTTTTCATTATCTCTTGCTAAAAAAATGATTCCTAAATAAAAAAGTGTACAGTACAGAATAAACAATAACGTACGAAAAATTACAAACTACAAAATTAAAGAAAAAATTTCAAGAAAGCCCTTATTTTTTTTATGGATATTCTAAAAAATCTCCTATCTTTTTGTAAACTCCAAAAAAACCCTCTACCAAACTTTTATTTTCAAATACCCCCTATCGAGGTTAAAACTAATCATGAATGATGTTAAAAAAACAAATTAACCAAAATACCCTGTTATTTTCATATGTATATTTTTGTTATTTTTTCATTAATTTAGATTTAAGAAAATTCATAAAAAATTTAACATGTAATAATTTCACAAAAATAAAATTATCAAATGTTGTGTTTGTATAATTCTAATATTTCATTTATTATTCATGAAAATCTAACATCAGATAATAATAAAAAAATACCTTGAAATTATATTGATAGAAAAATATTCCTTTTAAAATCTAGTTTTTTCGTTCTTATTGTATGTATTTATTTAATAGTTTCATGACATTTAAAATTTTAAATATTTGTGAGGTGTTCTTTTAATATTGTTGTTCATCTTATTATTATTTTATGTTAGTTTTTCATGAAAAAATATATAAAAGTCAAATATATATAATGTATGAAATATTAAAATTATATAAATATAACATATGATCATTATTTTTTTTAATATTAATACATATAACAAAAATATTTTTTTAATTACTACATATGTAAAAAGAAGGGTATTTTGGTTTTAACACCAACCATGGTTAATTTTAACCCCATAGGGATGTATTTGAAAATAAAAATTTGGTAGAAAAGATTTTTTGGAGTTTTCAGAAAATAGACGATTTTTTAAAATATCCAAAAAAAATAGGAGATTTTTTGAAAATTTCCCAAAATTAAATAGTTGAAGTTTGACTTTAATGTGGAACTATACCAAATAACATATCTACATTCAATGAATCACGCGCTAAATATAATCAAGCCCTAATTATTTTATAAAAAAATAAATAAATAGCATTTAACAAATTAGCTACGAGGAGCCGAAGGTAATCAATTGGGTAGTGATTCGGACAAAAACGTTTTTTATGGTCGCAGAAAATTAATTCCTGCAACAATAAAATTTGTTCCTGTCCCAATCATTATCTCATTATTTTTTATTCGGACAGGAATAATTTTGATGGTTGCAGAAATTAATTTCCTGCAACTATCAAAATTGTTCCTGTCCGAATGACTACCCATTTTAATCAATATTCAATTACGTTTGATTAATGAGGTTTTTGACAAACGCGTAATTTAATATCTCGTCCCGAATTAGGAAGGGCCCTCCTACTTACGCGGCGTGACTGCAAGCAAGCTGTCATGCACCCAACGTTATGCTTTTCAATGGATGCATCTTCTGTTAAATGGACGGTCCAGTTAACTCCATTCATATTTTCTATATTGAGAAATGTTCTATTGACTTTTATCGAATAAAAGTAATGGAATGAATACTCTCGTGTTGAAATAAACTATATTATTTTATCTTTTCATTTGTATGCGATGGCAGTACTTTTATATTTTTTAACTTTTAAGAGGGCTTGGTCACTTGGTATTGTTAAGAAGGTAGATTCAGCCAATAAAAATATTTTCCTTAATTGTATGATACGCATCATCAAATTAGAATAAAACAAAAACCAAAATTACAATTACAATACCCATTTAATTACATTTAATTATTTTAGTCAATCGTTTCCCTTGGCGGAACTAAAACGACGTTTAAATAGGAACCGAGTCAAATTACGTTTTTCTTTAGATAAAGATGAATGAATGAATGAATGTATTCGTATTCAACTCGAATAATCCAAAGGCATGACGATAAAAGTATGTAAACACGCGACAAACACTACTTCATTGACATATCTTCACGATATACAATTTTGCAACACCCCCTTAATTTCTGACTGTTTCACAAAAAGTGCTCACTTTCTAGATTTTCTTCTTTTTAGTATATCACAGCTCGCACTGAATATTTGATTTTCTAACAACCCCTCTGATTAATCAACGTAAGGGAAAGAAAATTTAACTTGTTTCTTTTTTTTAAATTATTAGCAAATTGGAAACTAAAATTAATTTTGTAAAACTAGTGTTTTCCTAATCTGATTGGTGATACTTTATAAAATTCTTTAATAATACTCTCATAACTCATGGATAAGTATGCATTACAAATAATATATGTCCTGCCGTATTTATCCTTATACATAACCTTATCATAATTTTGCATATTTATAATTTAAAAAAAATACGTAATAATAAACATGTATTGCCGTATGAAAAATTAAAAGAAAATAAAGAAAAAGACACTAGACCTAATATTTTTGAGTCAAATTCGATGCAAGTATTTCATATTGTTGTATTTATCTCTTCTAATCGAACAGACTAGTATCGGTCAAAATCATATTGGGTCAAGATTAAAATTAAATGATAAAATATTGGGGACGCGAAAACTATATACAACAGAGAAATCAATTTTGATACAAGTATTTGCAAGGGGAATAATTTTCTTTTCCAAGATTAAAATTAAATGATAAAATACAATTTCGATAGAGAATTTTAAACTAATAAAGAATGTCAAAATAATTCTAACAAGTTTAACATCATCCAATATTAATTTGGGGGATTTACATATTTATCCTTTTTAAAACTTAAAATTACATATTTAACTTTCTTAAAACTAAAATATCTACCCTCTCATAAATCTGAAAGATCATATTTATCCAAAATTGAAAACCATTTAATTTCTCCGATAATCAACAGTTCAAATTAATATTTTACTTTTTATATATTCATTCTTCTAAAATCCCAAAATATCATATTTACCCTTAAAAAATAAAAAATTATAAAATTCCAATAGCAATATAATAAATTTGCTATGCAGTATCAAATGTAACCAGACCCGGTCCTGAATTTTTTGAGACATTTGACAATTATTATTACAATATATCTAAGAAATTAAAGTGAATATTACGCATGCTGAAATTTTGTTAAAATTGACTTTTTCAAAAATTTAATGAAAATGTCCGAATTTTACTCAAATTTAAAGAAAAAAGAGGCCTATAAAAAAAAAACACGTGACCTGAACCAACTCGCCCTAAGCGGAGGTCCGATCCGGAACGTAATCAAATATTTTTTTAATAATTTATTATAAATTATAAATATTATCACGAGCCGAATTGAAATAAAACAATATCTCGAATGTGATCAAACACCCCGCGCAAAGGGCGACCGTTTTCATAATTTATTATTGCAAAATGAGGAAAAGCTATCAATTTTTTCCCAACACAACACTAGAAGGGAATATAAAATAACAAGAAACTTCGTAAAAATATAAAAATATAAATAATAATAATAAAAGGAAGTATATTATAAAGATCCGGTGAATCTCGTAGCGAGACCCACATTCTTCCAGTACTTCGTTGACACGTCCCAACCCCACCCAAGTAAAAAATAAATATATAACTCCCGTGGTTCCCACAACGAGTTTCCACCTGGCCCAATAGCCCCAACCCAACACTTTAACGAGCCCACTGCTTCCCAGCCCAGTACCGACGCCTCAATCACCCGTCCGAGCAAACCACTCACCAAATCCAACGGTCACAAACACACCCACACATTCTAGGGTTTCGTTGCATTAAATTACACGGCGCATTGTCTTCCGAGCATCCAGCCTTTCTGGAGCCTCACAATATTATATACCTTAACTCTATTCACACAATAAAGTTCTACGCATATTTACTAACAGGAAAGTATTAACACCTGGCATTTTGGCATGATTTGAAAGGTTAGTAAAGTGATCGTAGAAAGAGGGGGTTTGAAGGTAGCAGAAATGAACCCACACCAGTTGGCACCCTGCCTCTTAATTTTGGTAGTGCTGGGGGGGCTTTCCTTCACTCTTCGTCATTGCCTCTCTCTCCTACCGTTCTTTGATTCTTTCTTCATGTTCTCGTGCTGCTATAAAAGGACGCTTTCTCCTCCTTCCTAAACCATCATTCATACAAAGCATATGTCTCAGAGACCAAGCGTTCCACATTATTCTTGTATTGCTTTCTCTCTCCATTCCCATCTCCTGGTTTCCAGTGAGATGAACTCTTCCTCCAATTGGCAGTAGAATTCACCGTTTTTTCTTCTTCTTTTTCTTGTTTTTTAAGATCTTGAAAACATTGAACGGATCTTAAGAAACCAAGAAATTTCCTTTTAGATTTGATTTTAAGGAAATCAAAATGGGTGTGAAAGGATTTGTTGAGGGAGGTATTGCTTCGATTGTTGCTGGTTGCTCCACTCATCCCTTTGACCTCGTCAAGGTGCGCATGCAGTTGCAAGGAGAATCTGTGACCCCCAACCCGGCTGCTCAACTCAGGCCTGCCATGGCATATCACGCCGGTGGAGGCGCTACCATGTCTATGCCGCACCATCACCATCTCCCACCTGTTGCTCCTACTCCTAAACCCGGACCCATCTCCGTCGGAGCCCAAATCCTTCGCTCAGAGGGCCCAGCCGCTCTCTTCTCCGGAGTGTCAGCCACTATTCTTCGTCAGACTCTCTATTCTACCACAAGAATGGGTCTTTACGAAATTTTCAAAAAGAAGTGGTCTCCTAATGGAGACGGTCAATCTCTTTCCCTCCCCCGCAAAATCGCCGCTGGTCTTCTCGCCGGAGGAATCGGTGCGGCCGTCGGTAACCCTGCTGACCTGGCAATGGTACGTATGCAGGCTGATGGGCGTCTCCCATTGGCCGAAAGACGCAACTACAAAAGCGTTGGCGACGCTATACTACAAATGGTTAGACAAGGTGGTGTTAAAAGCCTCTGGACCGGATCCACACTAACTGTGAACAGAGCCATGATTGTCACCGCAGCACAGCTAGCGACTTACGATCAATCAAAGGAGACGATCCTGAAATGGAGAGGTGATGGTAAGGCTGACGGGTTGGGGACCCACGTGGCGGCGAGTTTCACGGCCGGTTTGGTGGCCGCGGCCGCATCAAACCCCGTGGACGTTGTGAAAACTAGGGTTATGAACATGAAAAAGGGAGCTGATGGAAAGTTTCCCTATACTGGAGCCATGGATTGTGCGGTGAAATCAGTGAAGGCTGAAGGGTTAATGTCGTTGTACAAGGGGTTCGTGCCTACTGTTTGCCGTCAAGGGCCATTCACCATTGTTCTTTTTGTTACCCTTGAACAGGTGAGGAAATTGCTCAAGGACTTTTGAGGGAGAAGAAAGACGTGGTCTTTGCTATGATGATGACGAAAATTATTATTTGCTTTCCGTGGTTTATTCTTTATTAATTGAGTTTTGTATTAGTATTTATTGGTACGTTATGTCTTAATATGAGATGAAAAATGATTTTTTATTTAACCACATTGTCTTTTATGAATATGAATGTCTTTTTCTATTGAATCTACTTCCAAAAATTTCAAGGAACCAGAGATTGAAACTATGGGGTCTAAAGCTAAGAATAAAGTATAACGGGGACCCAAGATTATGTTCCTTGTAATTCGAGATTGGAATCCAAATTCGGCTTCTTTTGCAGTCCGAGATTGGATTTCTTATAATCCATGTAACGCCCATATTTCTGAAATACTGGATGCTGGTCGAACACGTAAAAGACATTTCAATTAAGTATTCTGGTCAATAATATTTGTATATAAAAATATATAAGATTATTTTTTATTTAAAAAGAAAATATATAAGATTATTCTAAAATTAATTTAGGGATACCTCTAAATACACTTGTAATTGTTTGATGATATTTGTATTGGCTGAGTGATTTTATTTGTTGTGTGATATTTAATTTAAAATATTATTTAGTTAACTTTTTATTTTTTATTTTTTGTAATATATGCATATATTAAAATAATCACTATATAACCATACATGTATCCTAGATTTTTGGAATATTGTTATATCGTCAGATACTTTTTATTATATTACGTTTCGGTATGAATATGAAGTTTACTATGCGATTATATCGTTTAATTATCAATATATCGAGTGTGGTGTGTCAATATACCATTTTCATTATCACCATATTATTTCCGGCGTCAATATATTGTTTTCAATTTGAATAACTAGTTTAACCTTTTAATATTTTGTTTTCATTGCCAATATATTATTTTCAATGTGAATAAAAAGTGTATACAATGACAATATATCATTTTAAACCTCAATACATCATTTCAGTTTGATTATATATAGAGTTTTGAACATCAATATTTGATTTCATTTTCAGTACCAATATATCAATTAATTGCGATATAAGATTTTTCAGATTCAATATAACTATATAAGTCTTGAGTGTCAATATTTCATTGTCGGCGTCAATACATCATTTTCCTTATTAGTATATCATTTTACAAAAATAATTAAAGAATAGACCTCTACAATAATTTAATTATTGTGCTTTTAAAATAATACTCTCGTCTCTAAACTTTTAGATACAATCAATAATAGTGCCAAAAAACCAGAAACAAACAAAACTTAGGTACCACTACCACCCCCTTTCATCTATTGCATACATATTACAAAAGGGAGTAATCTATAAACTCAATAGTTCCATTTATAAAAAACACCAAAAAAAAGACCAAATTAGGGAAGCACTCTCATTTCCCTAATCCAACATAACAACCCTTGTACCAATTAATCGCATAAAAGACCCTCGAATCCTCTTTTCCAGCTCCGCAGCAAGAAATATGTACAAATAACACATTTATTTCATCAAAATTAAAAATAGAATCCCGTATCTTTCTTCACAGGGGCGTCTTTGCAAATAATCGAGCGAACTTCCATTATCGTCCTCGGAGGCTGCAAATCCTTCTCCTGAATCGAATTCCCAAGAATCTTTTGCATGTGCGACGCGAACGTGTCATCCAAAACCTACATTTTTTTTTTACTTTTAGGTCCCCGCAATTCCCATAAATTATAAATTTAGGTTCAAAAAATAAATATATATTACATGAACAGTGACTCGAGCCGGTTTATACCAAATTCTATTCTCTCTACGATGCTCCAAAAAGTTAAGCACGTCCTACAATCACAAAAACATTCATAAGTAACACTTCCATAATAAATAAATATTATCCTTTTTTTTAAACGGACCTGGCCCATGCGCTCCCATAAGCCACGAGACACGGCAATGAACTGCTGAACATCAAAAACTTGGTGAACCTGGTCCACCATCTCAATTATTTGTTGCTTCAAAGGCTGCATTCTCCCCTTTATATCCGATTCCATTACCGTCTCTTTCGAATCTTTCATTATCTTCTTCAATTTTGTCGCGTTTTGCATCTTCGTCTACATCCCAAAAATAATTAAACCTTAATTCAAACCAATATATAAATATATTTAATATCACTTACGTTTTCTAAGAGTTTATTGACGAGGGCATTCATGTAATTTCTGAATTTGGATTTTAACAAAACCGCCACCTCAGTGAGTCTCTCGCCAACGGCTACACTTCCGCTCACAGCCTGTACGCAAGTCTCCCAAGATTTCAACTGGCTTTCGACTCTGGGTAAGAGAACTTCTAGAAGCCTCCTCATCGTGTTCAACAAAACTCCAAGTTCCGCAGGTACGACGTAAGGAACTGTGGGTTTCCTTTTTGCGAGCTTCTGGACATATTTTAAACCGAATTTCTTGGGGTTCAAGCTATCCTTAAGCGGAGCCAGCACGTCAGCATATTGGATCTCCAATGCGTCCACCACTGCCTTCTCCACATCCGCTATGGCCTTTTTAATTAAAAAAAAATAGTATAATATTAGTCGTAGTGGATGGAAAAAGGGTATTTTTGTAATTAACGCACATTTTCGAGGACGATAGTGTATTCTGGCCAGCGACAAATGATGACCTCATATTCTGTAACCATGTCATTCAATTTATCGTACATATCGTCTGCAAATGGCGTCGTCATGTGCTTCGTCCTCACCGACCATTTCAACTAATTAAATTGATTAATTAAAACACAATAAATTAGTAATGTTAAGAATTATCGAATTAATTTTAATTTTTTAGTAACAGACCTTATCCAACTTGCAAGACTCGAGTAGTGCGTTTCTCTTATCCTCGATCCACAGTACAATGTTCAAGTGGAACAGCTCTTTTGCATCCAAGCCCTTTTCAGCACTGTACATTAATTTCAAAAATAATCAAAAATAATATTCCAGCAAATATAATAAAAATTAAAAATTAATAGATATGAATATACCGAATATTCCAGCTAGTAAGATCCTTTTGAAAATCTGCAGTAGCAATAACCAAATCCGCGACAGGTGGCGCCGGACCGGCTGGAGGACACTTGAGCAAAAACGCTCTCAATCTATTACTCAGTTCCGAAGAATAAATATTCGCAGCTAAGTTTGGTAGATCGATAAAACTACATTTCACAAAATAGAATATTAACCATCAGAAAGTAATATTCAGTAGTAATGATACTTCAAAAAATATTTTATTTGTTGAACCTGGGAAGAACGTGTTGATTGTGGATCTCAATATCAGTGAAAATCTCGTCGCGTGTGTTGCTGCAGAGAGAAATGATTTTTCGATATGCGGTTGTGTAAGTGACGGTGTCCATCATGCTGACCTCAGCTTTTTCGGAGATGAACTCGTCCGTTTCGCTGAGGTGTCGTCTCATTCTCTTCCTCACAGCAGTCTGACAAAAAAGTTTACTTCAATTTAATATTTTATTCATTAAAATTTAAATATTAAAGATGGGGGGAATAAAATAAATTACTTGGAAGTAAGTGCAGAGTTTTAATTGAGCTTCTTGAGAGAGAATGTCGTGAAGAAGATTATATAATTTGAATGCAGGAACGAGTGATGGAGCAGGGACGCCACTTGGCGGCTTGAAGACTTCCTCCATTCCTGAGAAACTGGACTCGTCCAGTGATTTGTAGTTTTCGAATACCATTGCTACTATCTGCTCGATCTGCTCCCCTGTCTCTCCCAGAATCCTATTCTGAAAAAAATATAAAAATAAAACCAAATTAATTTCTAACTTATCATGTAACTAATATTTTGAAAAATAAGAATTTAATAAATAAATAAATAAAATACCTCTTGATGACTAAGCGTGTTTGCGACACGACTTTTCATCACAACTGGTTGTAATAAATCGAGGACCAAATCGAGACAATCTGAAGTTGGTGTAGCCACGTCCATAATATACGACAAATACCTGAAAAATATCAAAAGTTAAAAAAGTTAAATACTATCTAAATTAAAAAAGGTAAATAAATAAATAAATAAACAAGTACCTGAGTCTAGTATACTCGTCAGAGACGCCATAATAGGAAGCGAATTCAGTTAAGAGCCATTTCCACGAGCCATGTAATAAAAGATTCCTTTGTTGAAATTGTTGCGATTTCATGGCAACCTCTAGTGTGATGTCATATGCTACCGTCTCCGCCACGGACCCACACTACAAAAAAAACCAATTATTAGTATAAAATAATAATTACACAAATAAATGGTTTTACGAAAGAAATAATTATGTGTACCTTGAGGGGATTATTTTCATCGGTACTAGTAGCGTAATTAATGTAGAGTTGTACATGGCCCACAAGTTCGTGTTCGGGTTCACGAAATAGTGACCACCATTTTAGCTTATCCGTCTAGAAAATAAAAAATAAATAAAAGGACAATATAGTAATTAATCACTCGTCAATATTAAAAAATATTGGTAAATTAGAAATTACTTACAGATTCTTCTGCAAGGGTGGCGACTTGAGCCATAACTCGTCCGCAACATATATTCTTAGAATCGTAAACATCGATTATTAAATCATCTCCTAAACTATCAGGAAAGCTGAAAAGAAGAAGAAGAAAAATAATCAATTTTTCAATTACCACGGGAAAACAAAGTATTTAACACTTACAAAACATGCGTTTCACGAGAACCAGGCTGCATCGGAATCCACTCATCCTCTGCAGAACTTTTAAGCTTGAGTTGGCACGAGTACGTTTCTACACATAAAAAAAATTCACTCAACAATTATTTTAATTTTCCAAAGGGCATATAAGAAATTATCCCAAATTTTACCTTGTGGCACGGAATCATAAGCAGAGCTGGTTCGGAGAG
This sequence comes from Luzula sylvatica, assembly GCA_946800325.1. Classification (NCBI taxonomy): domain Eukaryota; kingdom Viridiplantae; phylum Streptophyta; class Magnoliopsida; order Poales; family Juncaceae; genus Luzula; species Luzula sylvatica. The sequence continues at coordinate 53,290,596 of OX326960.1, read as the reverse complement.
TAACAACACCCATTTTAAGTAAACCAGAAACCTCCTTGATATACTGTGCCCCAGCATTAACATAAGCTATACTGTGCCTTGAAAACGAACTATTAACGGGTACTTGCGGCAAGACCCGTACCCGTTTAAGAGAATCCCAACCCGTTACGAGCGTTGACTGCACGTTCGATAATCTGTATTTCACCGACTCGATCTTCGGAGCCGCCATCGATGCCAGACTGCTGCATCCGTTTGGCATGTCCACTGACATTCTAACTCTTCTCACTGCGTACAAAATAGTATATTCCTTGTTAAAATGAAATATTGGAGAGTGTACGAGGGTTTAGGGTTTTAGGTTACCTTGGACTTTCATTCTGCCGATAGTTTTCTTGGGTTTTGGAGCGGATCCACCTTCGGTTACGAGCTCTGACGAGTGTCTGTTAAGTAGTTCTTCCTCTGGTTGTAATAATATGTGCTTTAATCTATATAAAATAAATGATTTTATAATTATTATTGGTAATATAACATGTATGTTAGTAAGTTTAATAAATGAAGAATTAGGTTACCCAAAAGAATTGCGCAATAAAAGACACTCGTTATCGAGAAAAGGAGGGGCCTCCATGCAACCTCTGGCCCAAGAATGAAGACAAAGCCTCACGCAAGCCTCGTATGCAAATATCGAATACCATGGCCCTTGAACACTAAACATAAATAAAAAAATTAAAATGAAATATTAGCAAAAAATAAATGTCCAAGTTAAAAAAAATTATGAAGTTATTGTTTATACCTAGCGTGATAGGTTGGGACTCGAGCTGGGAGAGAGCTGGAGAATTTGCTCTTGTGTTCCCCACTCGACATGCTCCTGAATTAAAACATAACAATATAAATGTTAGAAAAAAAAAATTAAGTTCGGTTAAGACTGTACGGTTTTGCAATTTCAATGGACGAACCTTTGACTGGTTGGAACATCCGCGACATGAGGATTTTCTACTCTGCAATTTGAATTAGAAACTCGTACAGTTGCAGGTTGAACCTCCGGCTCAGTCTGATTGCCAATATCTCGATCCACGCCATTAGATTCATAACCATGAATTGGTGGTGCACTTGGCACATCAGAAAATCCCTTTAAAAAATTATAAACAAAATTACTAAATTATTCAAAAATATCGAAATTATAGTAAAACAATACTGATTCCACAGGGCCTCTTGGAGCGGGTACAGTTCTAGCATTATAATCCCCTCCTCTAACATTTGTCTTGACCCCAATGCCATTGACTCTAACGGGTCGGGCAAAGACCACGGAGCTCACATCCGAACCCGAATCGTCTTCTTCCATCTGGACCGTTTTCCTCAGTAGCTGCTGTTTCGGCTGTGAACGGGTTTTGGTATCTCTAGACGAACTCAGATCCGTATACCCGTCACTGGAGTAATAGCTGTATTTGGAAGCTGCATGTGGGGCCCGGTGGCTTAAGGTATCTTCGGAAGGGGATGAGTGGACTGAGTGACGGGTCGGGTAGGTTTCTGGTTCGGTATCGGATGATTCGTCCATATCTGACCCGGATTCAGAGACTGAGTTTCTGCTGAAGGTTTGCGATACGGGAATACGTCCGGTACGGAACTTCTCAGGAGGTGGTACGCCCAGACTCGTACCTGTACGGGTACGAAGGAGTGGGTCTGTTCTTTGTTGTGAAGCAGGCATCTGAAATGTTGAATGGATGAAATGTCAGTGCTTAAGAGGATAATGAATCAGAGGAGGAATGGAGGGAGAAGCGAGAGCTTGCCTGGCGAACCCATCTCAGGGCGTGGGGATCAAGGCCTTCTGTGAACATGGCTCGTCTTCAGCACGGATTTGAACATAAACGAACGCCCAAAATTTCGATTTTCGAAATTTGAAATTTGAAGTTTAACCTTTTAAAAAATGACAGAAAAGAACTTGTTAGAGCTCAAATTGAAACAGTAAATAAAGTGCGGAATTACGTAAAATTGTTGCTTGAAATTGCAAAAAAAAGATGAAAGAGGGCAATCGGATTGTTGGTTTCACTTAATAGAAGAAAAAAAAAGCAACGGAATTTACTGCTTTCTGAGAAGAGATGAAAAACGATTTAGTACAATGCAGATTCAAAAGAAGCTGATTGAAATTGCAACTTTACCCTTTGCAAAAAAAAAAGAAACCCCAAAAATCCCTTTAAAACGGGAGAAGAAACCAATTTCCATCCGATTAACAAATAAATCGCAGCAGCTGAGAAACTCCCAAAGCAGTGTGCAACAGTACATTGCTCACAAAGATCGCAAAGTAGGGTTTTACAAAAAAAAATACAAAAAAGGGAAAAATCAGCTCGAGTTTCTAAGATGCAAAATCACAGAAAAAAAAGTCCCCCACACACTTGTACTGCTCATAACAAAAAAACCCAAACATATACCGAATTGGATAAAAAGATCAGATAAAAATTTTCTTACCGGCAATCAAATCGCACTCGAGCTGGGAATGCTGGTCTAAACAAAGAAAAAACAATGTATATAGAAGAAGGATTTGTACTTGCTCTCACACCCTTCTACTTTCGGAAATTGGGAAAAATGGCCGCCTGAAGGAAGAAGAAGAAGAAGAGAGAATAGCAGAGAGAGAGAGAGAACAAATGACCCTGATTATTTTTTTGAAAAAAGGAAGATTAGTAAATAAATAGAAGTAATTATTTTGTTGCCGTTTCCTGGGCCTTTAGTTAACGGCAAAAAAAATATAAAATATAAAAAAGGTCCTATCTAACGGCGTTAACGGACTTTCCGAACATCATAACGTGGCACCAACACCGTCAATTTCGTAACGTTCGAAACGTTATACATGGGACACGAGAAGTCGAGAGATATTTATCTACAATCACATTCATTCAAATATAGTGAAATTAGTTTTCATTGTATATAATAATTAATTTCAGAGAAATCATTTCAGAGGGAATAAAAAGATAATGCCATATAATGAATGAGACGTGGTCCACATGGGAAGGTGCTAGTGGGTCCCTCCTATATGGGAGCGTGGTTTCTCTGTGAGAAATGACAAAATTACCCTTTGTTTCATTATACCAGCGTTTTTTAGGTCTCCCACTCTAATGGTGCCCTCTGGCAGAGCGGTAAATATTTGAAATTTCTCAGGGGTAGAACTGGAAGTTCAGAAATAACGGGTTGTTTTATTATTTTTAATGTGTTTGGGATTTGTGAATTGTGAATTGTTGTTAAATTGGAAGGAGGCAGGAATTGACGGTTGCTTTCACACGAAGGAATTGACCGTGATGATTTTCTGTAATTTTGGATTCGTTGTAATTAATTAATTACCACGCGGATTAATCAAATCAAATCCTCAATAAATTGAACAAGAGAGTGTTTTTTTTTCTTAATCTGGAAATTCTATTAATTATATTATATATGATTTTTTGATATATTATTACACATATTAATGTTGTTTTATTTTTTGTTATTCATATTTAGTCGGCATCTGAAAAAAAAAATTATATATTATTAAATATTTTCAAATTCAGTGTTGATATAGATTTCAAGTGCCATTTATATTGACATAAATAATGAAGTGATATGAATAATTTTTAATGTCACTAATAATTTTGTAGTATTTTCAACTCCCAATAGCGGATCTATTTTTTTTTAATATTTTAGTAAGGATAAAAATGAATAACAAATATTAGCCTTTTGGTAATTATAGCAAGTAAACAAGGCTAGCCTTTTGGTAATTTCTAATTAACTACGTAACAAGTTTGCCCAACTAACTCATTTGTTTTAATCTTTTTAAAATATAGTTTTGTTTTCTAGAAGCATTTATCCACCGAATCACTGAATTGTAATGTTTTTCAAGAGTGACTTGTAATTTATAAACACGACTTTTTTCCGGAGAACATGCACACAATCACCCACTTCGAATCTTTAAATCCTTAATCAAAGCCTGATTAACATTAATGGTTAAGTACATTTATGCACAATTTAAGGCCTTTCTTCTTTTAAAGTTTAAATCGAAATCAACAGTGCCGTGATTGTGATGCCGAAAGGTCACAATACTTGACTAAATATTTAAATAATTATTATACTATAATACCACCCTTCCCTCATTTTCACTGTTTTTTCATATTAACCTTAACCTTTCTTCTTAATTTAATGCTATTTGGAGAATATTTTAATTTTCATAGGAACCTACAGGTTTGTTAGCAAAAAAAAAAAAAAAAAAAAAAAAAAAATTTCATAGGAAAGAGCTTTAATTACAACAAAAGACAAACAAGTCGGTGATGGACCCAACACTATGACCTTTTATATACACAAATCAAAATACATGCTGTGATGGATCCATAGCTAATCACATAATGCGGGTTACAATATTCAAACAAATTGATTTACCACATGCATGAATATAATTTTATGCCACACAATTGAGATTGGTACAAAATTTAAGATGCTAAAAAGCGTCATGAAGAAACGTGGTTCCAACTGGTAATCTAATCTAATATACTCACGCCTTACTCACTGGTGCCTTTATGAACATCAACATTTATTTCTCTATTATTTTTTCTACTCAATTTTGCCATTTATTACGTCATTAATACAAATAATCGTATATTCCTCATGTTTATTATATGGGCAAGAAAAATGTGATTAAAAGTACAAACTAACTTATTCTTATTCTCAAAAAAATACAACACGATTGATTTTTATTCAAATACAAAAATTAGAAATACACCCATTCATTCAAACCCTTTTTATTTAACACGACAATAGGATTAGAAGAAGAAAACTAGTATTCAAAATTCAAAATTCAAAATGATCGAAATACAAGAAAAAAAGGAGGAATTAGAATTACTCGTCATCGATATTACACTCTCCGAGGAAAACCTTGACGCTTCTGGGGGACCCGCAACTTCCTTCCGCTATCAACGCCCTATCGTTCGCCGCCATGTGTTGAATTATCTTGTATATCATCTCGATCTAAACCCACCAATTAAATTAACCCCACATAATTAATTTAATTTCAATCCATTTACCACATCACTATAAATCAAATTATTACCTGTTCGGTAGAGTAACAACGATCTGCGATCTCTTCAAGCGTCAACGGCTCCACCGGTTGTTTACAACTAAAAATCATCATTCAAACATAATATATTATTAAACCCTAAATTTTGTAGGGTTATATTTGATATTTTGAGAATTTAAAAATAAAGTAAACCTGGCTTCGTTCAGAACTGAAAGGACACGTTTCTGAAGAGCCAACACTTCTCCTGCTGCCTTCTTCCCCGCTTCCACCCCTGTATTTATTAATTAATTAATTAATTATATAAAATAAATCAAATTTAATAATAATAAAATTTAAAAAAATAATGCGAACCAGGTTGATGATAAGCGTTAATATTAACAAGAGCGGCGTAAATGCCAACGGCGCGTTCGTAGAGAGCAACCATTGCTCCAACAGATCTAGGGTTTACTTCTTCCACCGTCACCGTTATCGATTCTCTATTATTCGAATATAATGCCGATCTAGTTCCCTATTATATAATTTAATAATAATGAAGTGAGTTTTGGCGAATAAGTAGAAAATAGTAGAAAAGTTAAAAGTACATGTAGCATTCCGAATAAGTAGTCTCCGCAAGTGACACCTGGCTCGAGTTCCCAATCGTGACCTGGCGGTCTGTCACGGAGTACTTCGATGAATGTCACGAAGAAATTCGGCACTCCGTCTCTTAATTGCTGAATATATCTGCACAAATATATATAATATAAATATTTAATTATAAAATAATATTCGGTTTAATACTCACGCGTGTTGGTCAGTGCTTCCTTTATTTCCATACACAGTTATCCCTTGATTAACCTGCGGGGAAATTTAAGATAATAAGTTTTGTCTGTGTAAAAGGGTATATTTGATATTTGATTATTTTATTAAATGAATTGTACGAGATTTCCATCGAGATCGAATTCTTTGCCTAGAGATTCCATGACTAATTGTTGTAAATATCTACTGAATAGTAACAAGCTATCCTTGTATGGAAGCACCACCATATCCTAACAATAATTTAAAAAAATATATCATACTGTTAATTCAAATGCATATAAGTATTAATTAAATGAAAATTATGATATAAGTAAGTTAATTAACCTTGGATCCAATTCCATCAGTAGCCCAGTACCAGCACATTGCAAGCAACGCAGCGGGATTCTCTCTTGTCTAAATTTTCCAATAATACAGGGGCATTTTTGTAATTTAGTCATAATGCAGGGGCATTTTTGTAAATTTCGAGAATATATGATATTTGTACTTACCACGGTAGACCTAGTAGCCTCGTCCATCAAAGCAGCTCCGGCAAGCATTTCTCTTATATTAATTCCCTGCAATAATAACATTATAAATATTTAAACGCTGGTATTTTTTCAATCTGGTCCCTGAAAAGTGTGGAAATAGTAAAAAAGGACCTGGAGAGCAGCAGGGAGTAAACCAACAGCAGACATCTCGGAAGTTCTGCCACCGACCCAGTCAAACATCGGAAACCGTGCAAGCCATCCTTCGATTCTGGCCGTGTTGTCCAACAGAGAATTCTCTTGCGTAATTGCAACTCCCTGCAATTGAGAGTATTTTGAGTGGATTGCGTCGTGATAGAATGATTAGATTGTATGTTTGGCGATAATTATAACTTAAAAAGTATACAAACCTGTTTTGCGAATTCCAATCCCGCGTCTCTGAAGGCTTTTTGTACTTCGAGCAACCCGTTTCTCGTTTCGGGAGTGCCTCCACTCTGAAGAGAGGATAAATGAAATTAAAAAATAATTGACAAAAAAATAATTCGAAAATAAGTAGAAGAAAATATGCACCTTTGAAATGACGATTACAAGTGTCGAGGCGAGCTCAGGGCCGAGTTGCGCGACTTGATGATCGATTCCAGCAGGATCTGTGTTGTCAATAAATCTTATCTGGTCAAAAATCAAAGAAAAAGAGGAAGTGAAAATGTTATCTTGGAGAGTGGATTTGAGGTTTGAAAAAGTAGTACCTTTAGAGGAGGATTATCAGGAGCTAATGCTTCGGCGACGAACTGAGGTCCCAAGGCTGAGCCACCGATTCCCACAGAGAGTATCTGAGTAAATCGACCAGCTGGAGAAGATGGTGGTTTGATCTGATTATAATTGGTATAGAAGTATTTGTTAAATCATGGAAAATGCTGGTGAACAAAGATCAAACTTGCAAAACCCTTACCTTGGCACTAATAATTGCATCGGCAAACTCGTCGATTTTATCAAGCGTTTTGTCAATTTGATCCTTGAGATAAGTATTAGGAGCCATGTGAGGGTTTCTAAGCCAGTAATGTCCCACCATACGCTTCTCGTCTGGATTCGCAATTGCCCCTTTCTCAAGCTCGCTCATCGCCTTGAATGCCGCTTGCATTTTCGGCTCCATTTCCTCAAGGAATTCATCAGTAAATCCGATTCGACTCACGTCCAGAAACAGTCCGAGGTCCTTGTGCTGGTACAACCAATCGACGTACCGGTTCCACAAGACGACGGGATCCTTCTCGATTGGCGATACCGGACCTGATTTCAGCGAGCTGTTTGACGAAGAAGAGGCGGAACGAGAGATATCTGCGATAGAATGAAGCGGAGGGAGACGGCGGAGAGGGAGAACGGAGAAGGAGACGGATTGGTGGCGGCGCGGGCGGAGGATGGTGGAGGAAGGTGAGAAAGTACTTGAGATCGACGCCATCGTTATCAGTGGAGAAAAGTACAAAATCAGAGCATGAATAACAAGTGAGAAAGAGAGAGAGAGAGAGGAGAAGAACGGTTGGACTGGAGATCGGTCGGAGAGTGATTATATGAAGCCCCTTACAAATTTACAATCCCTTTTCGTTGTATTCCGTTGTATATTGTATTGCTGTATTGTTGAGGCCTTATTTTGGTCATTTATTTATTCTTAAATGTAATCTTAAATTATGTGATAATATGTAAATAGATTTTGTTCAATATATAAGTTTTTTTTATGAATATATAATTAATGAGCAAGTATATTTATTTTATTGTCTAATTTATCATTAATTATCCTTGTCAGTATATCAATTAACGCAAGAAATTAAGAGGGACAAATATATCTTTTCATATATGTGACTTGTGAGCCCTTGCCAAAGAGAAAGTTCACACTATTGCATGGTCCTATACCACATTTAATTTGTGAACCATGGGTATTTAACCGTCCACATTTGTCTAATTAATTTTTGTATAATGTTGATTTTTAAGAAATTTGTAAACATAACGTTCTTTTATTTATTACTAGGAGAATACTCGCGCTACGCGGCGAGCATGTAAATTATGTTTTTCATTGTAATACAATTATATATTTGAATGATAATATTAATAATATCATCTTAAAATAAAGTCATTTGAATTCATTTATTAATGATTATTCATATATATTACAATTATTTTACATTATGATAGCAAGAAATCTTTTTTTTTAGTCAAATAATAATACTTATATTAGTGCCATTATATAATAATATATAAAATATATAATATAATAAAATTTTACGAAAAACATAACAACAAATATTATATCATTATTCACAATATTTCATACAATATCAAATATTAAAATAATGAATCATACAACATATGTAGTAACACATTATTAATTATATAGTAGTAATAATTTTTATTGATTCAAAAATGAAAAATATAAAATAATATAAACTTAATAGTTTAAGTAATTTAATAAATAATATCAAAATTTAATTTATAATAAACATAAATACAAATTATTTTATATCATATGATTTTTTTGTATTTTACATTTTGTAAAATAACAATACAATTTGATATGTGTATATAAGTTTAAATAATTATTTAGATGGATAAACTTTTTTTTAATTCTATTATTTTTTGAAAAAAGTTTTGTTTGCTTAAAAACACAAACATAATCAACTTAATATTATATGAGATTATTATTTTATAATTTTGTAAAAAATAAATAATAATACCTAAAATTTTAATTATGCAAATAAAATTCTTAAAAATATATTATGAAAATATGTATTTTTTTGCATTGTATTTTCTTACATAATATCTTTACAAATTGAAATTATGAAAAACGGTATGTATGAACTATGCTAATATGGATGTCAAAATAAAGAGAAAAATAAAATGAATATATTTGATGGGTTTATAAAATTAAATTTCCAAAATAATACTAATATATGTTGTATTTTTTATAATATTACATATTACATTATTAGTATTTCATATATAAACTTTTCATATTCCATTGCATTCACATTTGATCATGTAATATTATATGAAATGTTAAACAATTGATTATACTTGGTCTAATATGATTCTAACCAATAATAATATGCCACATCATTAATGTAGGATGATGTGGCTTTCTAAGAATGCTTAAAACATGGTGTAAAATAATAACACATAAATGACTACACAAAATATAATCTTCAAAAAATCTAACAAAAAATTAATGATTGAGATTAAACCACATCACTACATCTAATGGTTCAAATTAATACTTAAAAATAATAATATAAAATACATGTCTTAAATGATTAAATATAATATTAATGCATATGATGAAGCCACATCACACAATCTAATGGTTAATAATCAAGATAAGCATGATGATGTGGCTTCATGAGAATGCTCAAAGATATGTGCAAAATAAGGAGGTTGGTAAATTATATTAGCATGAATAGCATTTTTTTGGCAGTGATGAGACGAAATGGAAGTATTTTTGTCAAAAATATTTAGAATGTCAATATTGACTCGAATCTTAATTAAAATGATTAATGTCAAACTAAGCACTCATACAAACAATTATATTCTTTTGTCGTATTATGAATCATGATGCATAATTTTTCTTGCCTTTATGCATACGTGACGTAATAGAGTGAAAATGTTCTTTTATATTTCCGCGAGCTCCTTCTATCCTCTCTTTTTATTGTTTCTTCTTCTTCGTTTTCCTCTCTCTTTCTCTTCTCCATTAAAACAAATCAATATTTGCGGATTCGAACAAGACAATCATGTTGCCGGTACACATTGTATATCATTTTCATTGTTCCTAAATTATTTTTTTGATGTTTTGTTAGTTTTGAGTTAGATAAGTTAATTTGTTATATTTTTTTATAATATATTAAGTTAGATACTATTAATTATTTTTTAGATATTAGTTTTGATTTTGATCATTTCTATTGTGATTATGGACCTGTTCCATACAGGTCCGGTCCTGAGTTTTTAGAGGCTTTTGACGACTATATTACGATATACCGAAGAAACTAAAACGAATATTATACGTGTCGAAATTTTGCTAAAACTGTCTTTTCCAAAATTTTGATGAAAAATCTTCAAATTTTACTCAAATTTTGTCGAAGAACCCTAGATTTTTTAGTGAAAAAAAAACTGATTTTTAGTGAAAACTAATCGATTATGTATAACAAATATTATCTCAAAATTAATTAATATAATAGTAATCAATAAGATCTCAATATGACAAATCTTATACGAAAATGAATTAATACATATTGATGAGACTCCACCGTAACAAATTTTATCTGAAAATCAATCAATACATATGATTAGGGATACATAATGACAAGACCTCACTCGACTAGGAAAAAACAAAAAATAATAATAGCGAAGCTCGCTTCACAATGAAGTGCAAATAGAAACGTAATATTGATCCGTGTGATATCGTTTTCATCACTGGTATGGGCGTAAAAAAAATGACTTTCGCCACTCCAATCGGCGAAAATGTCTTAATAAATTTTCTAAATAAAAATAACATTAACGCCTTATAATTACACGAAAAACACTAATTTTTGCTTCTCCCCTAGATGAAAACATTATTCTTGTAAATATAATCAAACGAACCATATTTTCGCAAATTTTTTTTTTTTTTTTTTTACAAGTTCACTATGAACCGGGATCATATATATAATTGATCGTATATACGTGATAGGAACACGTGCGTGAAAGATGCACGATCAGATATTTGAACGAGGGGAAAAGTTTAAAGATGGCACGACACTATTAACCAATGAGAAAATGCCACATAATTGTATAAAATGACATGGGTTATTTTTCGTTGGCCATGTGTAGGAGCTACCTCGTGATGGCGAAATCTATAAATAATTTTCAATGAAAAGATATGTAATTTTCAATATTTTTGTGATTGGTACAGTTTTCTAAATTTGTTACGCGTGAATTTGTTTAATTTTGGTATTGGAATTGAAATTGAAATTGGGGTTTCGCGGCAACAGTAAGCACGTAAATCATAGATGTGTGTGTACTGTCAAGTGTCAACTGTGTGATGGTATGTAGTTTTGTATTTTTCTGTATTTTTTGTTTCTTGTTGCATGTTGTCCTTGGCCCTTTTAGAACTAGTGAGGGGCATGGGTCACGAATCCTCGAGCCATATGAATTATTATGATTTGATTAATACAAATAATCTTTCAATTGCACCATGAATTACTTGACCCTTAATTGAACCTTATAGCCATTAGCCAAACTAAACGATAACTTTGTTAAGATTAAAGGTCATCTCTCTCCTTAATATTATTATACTTCACCAAATATATACAAATCTCATAAGTGGGCTAAAAGAGAAAAATGGGCTGAGAAGAATAAACAAAAGAGGAAACACCATGACCCCTTATATCTAAGTGGGCTCAGAATTATCCCTATCGTTATCGAGTATATTATTTTCTAATTTCTTATTTTTATAATAAAAAACGAAGACTGTAAAAAATACCAATATTTTACGACCGTCGGATGAAAATCGCACGGTTAATATTTATGACGCTGCTCAGGTTTCCACGTTACCGCCACCTAAACAACTAATTTCTCGAAATATCGAACAATAAAAAATCCATTGTTTCCCTCTCCTTTACAATTATACTCTCTTTTCACGAGAAAGAAATGGATCAAAATGAAATAAGTTAAAATAGTTCTGGACTAATCTGCACAAACAATCATTCAATCGAGCGTATTGTACTATTGTCGAGATTTGAGAAGTGAAGAGAAGGGGAGCGGTGCGGTGCGATGTGGTGGGGTGGATACGAGGAGATGTGGTGGGAAGGATTGCAAGGATCTGAATCCGATCAAGAGCGGAGAGAATCGCCCGTCGATTTCGATTTTCTCTCCCTTTTGTCCCAGCCCAAGGTATCGGGTTGTTCCAATTTTATTATTTTTGTTCGATTTTAGTTGGTAGTGGGTTGATGGGCGATTGAAATGTGTTAGGGTTTCTACTCGTACCCCAGATTTTTAGTGAATTTTTTAGTTTTGAAGAAATGAGTTTGTATTTCGTACTGCATGATCGGATTTGGGGGTCTGGAAAGTATAATTCCCTGAATTCGTTTGGAACTGATTGCTCGAATATGAACGGAAATGTTTTCCTTAAAATAAAAATTGTGAATTAATGTTTGGGGATCTTCAATTTGTCTTTTTGGTTGAATTTTCTTCTAACACTGTTCGATAAAAAATGGTTCAGCAGGATTACTATAAAATTCTAGAGGTCGATTACGATGCTAACGAAGAAACCATTCGCTCAAATTATATACGCCTAGCTTTGGTTTGTCTTCTATTTCATTAAACTTGATTAATTATAGTATCAATTGTTTTTCCTCCACGTCGTATCATATTATATATTTGATTTTGTATAGAAATGGCATCCAGATAAGAAGAAAGACGAAGATAGCGCGACCTCAAAATTCCAAGAGATTAGTGAGGCATATCAAGGTACAGTATTGATCGAATTCATTTTAGAGATCCCAAAATTAAGTTATTTTTTGTCTCAATTCGAATTGAATTGAATTGCAGTTCTGAGTAACCCTTCTAGAAGGCAAGAGTATGATAGAAAGGGGATTATTCACATCCAAGATAATAACGTCGTTGTAAGTATTACACATTTGATATCTCTTTATTGAAAAAATAAAATAAAATTAATTCTGATTTAATTGTAGGATTATTTGAAACGCAATAAGGGTTTGATACTAACATGCAATGGTCTCGGTATCAGATACACTACTTGGTAATATATCCTAAAAAAATTGAAACATGATTCATTATGGCAATCGAGGTTTTTTTTTTTTAATCTGTTCAAAAAACATTTGATCGAAATGGGTGCGTTTGTAAAGTATAGAGATATGATCGAAACTTGTATTATTTGCTCTTTTTATGTTAATAGATTGATTAGTTCCAACATGAAATACTTTTATTTCAGCATGTATGTATATATATAGCGTTTAATAATTTAATTAATCACGTCTCTGATTATCCAAAAATAATGTTCCAATCTAAAATGTAAAATTCATTCAATAATCAAATTGTCGAGTAATTGAAAACATGGCTTGATTTTTCTTTCCTTACAAACAGACTCGACCAAACAAGTCCACGTGATTGAATCTGGCACGAATCCAATCTTTACTAAGCCAAACGATGCAACGATTGCATCGTTTATTCGACCCGAATCGCATAAACCAACTAATAACTGGTTCGAAGCATTATAATGCGGTCTAAATCCTCTCTCGAACATTAACCTTAACAAATCCACTGCTCTCTCCATTTCTCCTCTCCCGATCAAGCAATTCATCACAATTCTATGACTCGCCACGTTAAGTTCAACACCCTTATTGGGTAAGGTTTCGAGTAACCCCGTGGCTTCTGAAATTCGTTCTTCTTTACACAACCCTTCGATTATTAGATTATATGTGATGACATCAGCTCTACATTGATTTCGGTTCATCTCCTTAACCAATTCGATTCCTTCGCTTACATGTCCGTTTCTACAAAGACAACCAATAAGAGTAGTGTAACTCACTGCATCCATTTTTATACCAGATCGCAGCATTTCATCGAACACCTTCTTGGTTTCTTCTATCTTCCCTTGTTTGGAAAACCCATTCATCAGTGTTGAGTAATTGAACCTATTCGGTTCGCACCCATTACTGCTCATAAACCTCAAAACTTCTTTAGCCTTCTCCATCTGGCCTTGCCTACAAAATCCATCGATCAACACATTATAAGTGAGATGATCTGGTACTATCCTGTCTCTCTCGATCATTTCATCGAACACTTTGAAAGCATCCTTTATCCTGCCAACTCTACATAGCATGCCCATCAGAGTAGAGTAAGTTATCAAATTTGGTTTCGTATCATCCATACCAGAGCTTCTCATTTTCTCTAGCAATTCATATGCCTTATCAATCTGGCCAATTTTACCATAATGCTTGATCATAATGTTACATACGCAAGTATTCAAACCGGCCTTGTACCAATCTTTAACATGGTGCAGCAACTTGTTCACAAGCTCAACCTTTCCAGCCTCCACGAACAAATTAAGGCAAGTGGATACAGCTTTAGGGGAAGGTTTTACTCTAAGGAGAGAAGGCAAAGATAGGAAAATGTCAAGGGATTTTTCATGGAGAGAGAAACGGGAAGAGAGGAGTGAGATGAGAGAGACGAAAGGGGGTTCGTATAGACGACAAGGATGGTGGCGATGAATGAGGCTTAAGACAGAGTCAACAGCGCTTAATTTTCCAGATTTAGCAAGGCGGAGGAGAAGGGCAAACAGAGTGGCATGGTTGTGGGAGAAACCAGGCTGGTTAGAGAGGGAATTGAAGAAGTCCAAGGCGGTCTGAGGGTCAGTCTGGACGGAGATTAAACGGGCGGCTTCTGGGTGGGTGATGTAATGCGATGGAGTTTTGGGTTGAGGAGGTGGTGGAGGAGGTGAAGAGAGGGGCGGAGTAGGGGTGAAAGAAGGAGGCAAGTATTGAAGCGGTGAAATCCATGGGAGGGGAGGAGATGGCGATGGTTTCTGTGAGTGTTGGCGTGGCCCATGGAGGTGAAAGAGACGAGCTTTCATGTTTTTAATGGCTTCTTTGTGGCCCATGGAGGTGAAAGATGCAATTTGATGATTCCCTTGTATGTTGTGATTTGGTATATTATAAATCAAGTATTTCAACAATTTTTTTTTTTTTTTTTTTTTTTGTTAAAAATATTAAATTCTATATTAGTAAAACAGTTTGTCAATTAGTTTTATTTTATAATAAATTATGGATGGTGCTATTGTAAGAGATAATATGACTTAATTAAGAGCAATCTAAATTTTTTACTAACAAATGATTGTTATATCCCTATATATGATGGTTGTTATTTATTATACTAATTTATTAATGTTATTATCTTCCACCAATCAAGCAAAAATATTTTTCTTAATATTACGAAAAATCAAATATAACAAATATAAAAACATAAATAAGTCGAATTATTCATAATTTTTTAAGCCATGTTAGCTCTTGCAATAGCGTCATCCTAAATTATAACTGATTCAATTTAAAATTAATAAAAAATACATTTAATCTTATTTTTTGTTAATTAATCTCAAATTAAACAATGAATTTTGAATACATCAAGTATTAGTGTAAAAAAAAAAAATTCATCAATATTCACCGAATCATTGATTAAACATGCCCAAGTAAATTCAGGTTGTTTTATTAGTTATACTTTTAATTATGTATAAAAAAAATACTTGTTTGATTTTTAATGAAGTTTACGTGATTCTAAATTTTGATTATAGTTACAATTTAATAAATTAAATATCTAGTGTGAACAAAGATAAACAAACTATTGTCAATATAAAATATGCATGATAACCCAAGTATTTTTAATAAACACAAGCATTCACAAAAAATGAATTCCTAGTTGATAATTTCTCCAAACTGTTATGGAAATAACCCTCAATAGAGAAATTCGACACTCAATAGCAAAGTTTCTCCAAACCATCCGCATCTTCAGGCTACATCTTTATTAGAAAATTATATAAAATAATAAATTATTCATGTAATAAAACATTTTTTTTTAAAGAACAAAATAATTAATCTCCTCAAGGCCAAGCATTGTCTTCCTGGAGTATCCTCGAATCCACCTACTTGAATAATTTCAGGCCAAAATTATGATTATTCGATGTAAAACTGGATGATTAAGGATTACTAGAGGCTAATTTGGGGGTAAACCGGAGAGTGTGAGCTTTAAACTCGTGTAATCGAAGAAATCAAAGATTTGGTTATTGAAGCAGCAAAAACCAAAAAAATAACAAATCGATGCATCTATACAACGATCTGATGCTCAAAATTACAAAATTGACGAAAAACTTCCACAAACAGGTAGAGAAATTTGCAAGGCTAGTGATATCGGCAGGAAATTGTATTACTTGTTACAGGAAAATTAATTTGAAATGACTAATTTACCCTTATTTAATGATTATATGTTATTTGGAAAGTAGATTATTATGTATCAAGTGAAGATTTAAATGATATGAACCTTTATATGTTATTTGGAAAGTAGATTATAACTGGAATGATGTGAACTTTGTATGTATTATTTCTAGATTCCAGTTTTAATTGTATGAAGTATGAACATCCATGATTAAATATCATGAACAAAAGAAGATTAAAAATAAAAGAATATTGCAATTGCAATTACATAAAAAAATAATATGATAATATTGTATGATAGTTGTTAATGATAAAATGAAAATAAACATAACTACTATGATTCCTAAATTAAATTATTTAAATAGTTATTGGAAAAACATAAAGAAAAAAAAATGAATACCACAATAATTTGGAAAATATAACATGTAGAAATATAATAAAACATAATAAACATAACTACTTTGATTCTTGAGTTTTTTAAGATTAAAAATTTTGAAATTTGAGGAGGAAACTCAGGAGAGACCAAACAATGGATCCGAGAAGAAAAAAATATTTTTTAGTTTTAGTTAGGAATTGGTAAGAAGATCCAAATTGGCATTTTCTAAATTTTGATTTGTATTGTTCATAATTATTAAGATCCGAACTTTCTAAATTTTCTCCAAACATTTCCTGTCTATTTAGATTTTTTTTTCAAATCATTTGTAAGGGTAAATTAGTCATTTTACATTAATTTTCCTGTAAAAAGTAAAACTATTTCCTGTCGATATCACTAGCCAATTTGCAAAAAGACACATGCAATATGCCCAAACTGCATAAAATCAAGCATTTAACAAAAAAAAAATGAAAAAATAAGCTGAACGGGCAAGTAAATTACATGGTAATAACCAAAATGTTAATTTTAATTATTACCGAACTAGTCTAATCACCACAGATAATAAGAAAATAAGTTCTAAAACAGCATGATTTATAATGAGATAACAGCTAGGAGTATACTATCTGAGAAAACATTGACAAAATTTAACAAAAAACACGGATAAGTAAATACAATCGAAAACGGTCACTACTCAGCATCAGATCCAAGTACTTGGTCTTTCAGATTGACGATATTAGTGAATAACTCATCCCGATTTTCCTGTAAAAATCAAACAATAGTATATAAACAAGCAATATATGAATTAAAAAAGAAATCATAATTAAATCAATTAGGTTTTATCGAATCACCTTGAAGAGGAGATATCGAGAGGTGAACCAGACGGTATAACCAAGACCAACCACTTCCATCAATTTGGGAAACTGATTAAAAAAATGTTTTAGTTTAAATTGATCCAAATTTTGGGATAAAAAAGAGTTTGTGATATTTGGTACCAAGGGGATCGAGTCAATTGCAGAAACAACAATTGAGGATATCCAAAGAGCGAGAAAAGCACCGCCTCCATAAATTAGTAGCTTCGATTTATCTTCAGATTCCAACTAATTAATCAAACGAAGAAAGAATACATACATTAAACTTTAAACCCGAGTTTATACTTTGATTATAAAGAAAGATTTATGGAGGCAAATAGACAAACAGGTTAAGTGCATACAGTGACACTGAGCTCTTTCAGAAGAGTACTAGCCAGATTTTGCTCTTCGGATTCATCGTTCCAAATGGATTCTTCTTTCACCTCTGCTTCGTAAACAGTCTCATCTTTCTCCTCTTCTTTCTCATCTTGGTTCGTCTCTACTGATTTCTCATCTACGAATTTCTTGGCTACAACAAAATCCGTTACGCTCGACCAATCGGGGCCTGAATAAACCAATCCTACATATAAAGAAGCAATGAACAGTGAGCGGTAATAAACGGACAAAGAACAAATCTCTGGAGAAATCGTAAAAATCGAAAATACCTTGCTTTGGGCGGAAACGAAGAGTTGTAGCATGAACTGGCTTTGAGATAAAGACGCGTGAATGAGATACAGAAGGGAGGGATCGAGTAGTCACGGCGATCTCCATTTGTGTATTTTGGGATGAGATGATTAGAAATAGAGGGTTCTTTTTTTTTTTTTTTTGCTTCGGAGTTCTGACTTCTGAACAAGAGAGGCGTGAACAGTGGAAATGAATATATGGGGAAGACGAGAATACAATTTTCGGGTTACTTAAAACTGGTATTTGATATCCCGGATAACAAGAATTAAAAGTCTGGTTATTTAAAGAATCTCACTAATATTTGACACTTGTCTTTCACATACAAAATGCTAAAAGTATAAAAATTATAAAATAACATTGATAGTGTATTGTATTATGTATATGGTAGGAGCTTTTGCTCTTGCCGCTGCAGATCCGGGTTAGAACCCAGGATTAGCATTATTTTATTTTTAAATGATTCAGGGCTTGTTTGGATCACTAAGGAATATCAGGTAATTTGTAGTTTAGGAAAAAATTTCAAAGATTTTACTAACACATGTTTGGATGCACATTAGGATATTGTAGTAAATTTTTTAGGTAAGGAATTTATAGGCAAGTTGTATAGAAAACAGATCGAAATAAAAACTGAGCTTTTTGCTCAGTATTTTTCAGTTAAGGAAAGGAAATAATGCCTAGAAAATGATGCCCCTCTCTCTCTCTCTCTTCAATAATTATTCCTTCCTCTTTTCTTTCTTCTCCATTGTCTTTATTTTCCCCTTCTTCTTCATACATAACTCAACTCAAATACACAAAATATTGAAATCGACCAAACAAATTAAGTAATTTATCTAATATCTGTTATGTTTGGTCAATTTGCACTAATTTATTTTCGTAATACAGATTTCTTGTTTCTTCAGTTTTCATTTTCTATTTTCAATTCTTTTTTCAGTTCTTGTTTCAATTGACAATCTGGTACCAGTTGATTGGTAAGAACCAAATTTCTAGAGTTCTTTTTTTTAGTTCATCTATTTTTTTTCAATTTGTTGGTATGGAAGTAAAATTTAAGAATTCTCTTTCTTCTAGTGTTTAATTAGTTCCTTGTCCATCTCATTACAAAATGAAAATAGCTTTATTTCCCTGCAGAGAGAGAGAGAGAGAGAGAATGGGTACATAAAAAACAGGATATATAAAAAATCAGATTTTTTTTTATCATTACAAGATAGTAATAGTTGTGAATATATATGAGACTGTAATTTTTTAATCCTCAATTTTTTTTTACATAATTAAATTCAATAGACTCTTACACGAAAGTAATAACTGTTACGAATTGTCACAATTAAGATTAAGGATACAAATTGTAATTAGTACACATCATACAATATGTTAATATAATTTTGATTATTATTTGTAAAGGAGGATAAATAAAAATTAACATTCCTAAAATTTACTGATTTGCATCCAAACATATTATTTTTTATAATTTTTAGGCTTTGTAATCCTATAGGATTTGTAAAACTCCAATCCTAATCCCTAGAAATTATCATTCCTATACTATAAATTACTTGTACATCCAAACAAGCCCTCAGTGTGTGATATTAACATACAAAATGTTAAAAATATAACTACAAAATACAAACATATGACATTGATAGATGGTGTACATGATACTATGATAGTAGCTTTTGCTCTCCACGTTGCATGCCCGGGTTCGAACCCCAAATACAACATATTATCTCATTTTTTAATGTTTCAGTGATTTAAAATAGAAAATGTTTGAGGACACCAACAACACTTGATCAATGAGTTATAATTTATTTGTGTTATACACAATATTTTTTCACAATATACACAATGTATTTTTTCAAAAATATCATTAATCAAAATTATTTGTGTTCTAATTTAGAAATTTTTTGTTTTATTTTCATAAGATGAAATAGAACCTAAAAAGTAAAAATTATAATTAAATCCTAAAAAATATCAATTTATATTTTTCACAATCTTACTAATCAAAATTATTTCTGCTATAATTTGAAAAATATTTTTTTATTATCCTAAGAAAATAAATAGTCACTAAAAGAATCAATATTATAATTAAACCGTAAAAATATGAAATCATATTATTTCACAATCTTAGTAATCAAAATTACTTTAGATATAATTTGAAAAAAAAAACAATTATTGTACAGGAAAATTAATAGAAATAAAAGAGTCAAAATAATATTTAAACCCGAAAATATCGAGCTATATTTTTTTGCCAATATTATTACTAAAATTTATTTATGCTATAATTTGAAAAATAATATTTTTCATCGTCGAAGAAAATAAATAGAAACTTGATAGTCAAAAACACACTGCCTTTTTAGAAAACCCCCTAACTTTCAAATTATGAAAAACTCCCTGCTTTTTTAGAAACCCTCCTATGTTTTTAGATTCTCTCAAAAATCCCCTATATTTTTTGTTTCTTCCCAAAATCCCCTAACATATTTAAATTCCCTTACAAAAAACACTATCTTTTTGTTATGTTTTTAAAAACGACCATTATAACCCCATAATTTTATTTATAAATCTTTATAATAGGTATAAATAATAAATATATATTAAACTATTATAAAAAAATAAAAAAAATATACAAATATAAATAACACATAATAAAAAAAATATTATAATAAATAATACATAGATATTAAAATATTATAAAAAATAATATATCGATATTAAAATATTTTTTTCAACACTTATTAATATTATAATATCTATGTATTATTTATTATAATATTTTAATATATATATACTATTTATTATAATATTTGAATATCTATGTATTATTTATAATAATATTTGAATATCTATATATTTTATTTATTATAATATTATAATATTTATGTATTATTTTTTTTTAATTTTAATATAATATTTTAGCATCCATATATTATTTATTAAATCATAAATATTTATAAAATAAAATTATGGGAAGGAATATAATGGTCATCTTCAAAATCATAACAAAAAAGTAGGAGGTTTTTGAGGAAATCTAAAGATGTTAGGCGTGTTTTGGTGGAAGCAAAAAATATAGGCGGTTCTGAGAATTTAAAAATATAAGGGGTTTTTAATAATTATCAGAAAAATTAGGGGCTTTCTGAAGAATTAAATATCAAATTTGTATGCTTAGTTTTACAAACTAATTTTTATTTTTTATTTTGAAAACGATCATTTGTGTATTAAATCCGATGAGACATATAATTTGTTTTGGTGGTTTACAATATTTTTTGTATCGACAATATTTAGTGAAATTCAAATTTCAGAGGTCTAAATGAAAAATATATTAAGAGTCAAAAGTGAACTTCACGTAAATTGTTTGCTCAACAAACTCACCTCACACATTTTATACATACAGAAACACACTTTTATTTTATATGTTAATAGTGAAGTTATTATATAAATCGATGCATTGCCTTTTAAAAAAATGAGCTTTATTTTTTCAGACAAAAAATGTCACAAAACTTATTTATGATCGATATGCAATGAGATATTAGATGAATCTGAAAAAAAGAAAAAATAGTAAGTTTTATACCTAGAGCCCTATTTTTTTTCTAAATATTAGCGAAAAATATATTAACATTTTGTTATGTTAATAAAATGACCATTTTTCTTTATGATTTAATAAATATTGCAGATGGCATGGGTCTCGGCGCGCGGGGGTATTGGCGCGGGTCTCGACGCGGATGGCGCAGGTGTCGTCACGGATGGTGCGGATCTCGGCGCGGATCTCGACGCGGATGGCACGGTTGTCGGCACAGATGGTGCGGTTCTCGACGTGGGTCTCGACGTGGGTCTCGATGCGGATGGCGCGGGTCTCGGCGTGTTTGCTCAAGAATCTGCTTGCTCGAAGATTCTTGAGAGTCAGAGGGTTTTTTTGTTGTTTTCGATGTAATTACACTTGAACCTTGCCTTTCTAGAAAAGGGTTGAAACAATATAATTATTTGTGTTTTCAGTTCTATTTTGGAAAAAAATAAATTTGGATGATTGTTATCGGGTTGAGTTATAAATAATGGGGTTAGGATTATGGTTGTGACTGTTGTTGGGGCCAAAATCTCGTATGTAAATATCTATTAATATGTCGTTGTGTGATTAAGGCTCAAACAAGCAATTTTTAATAAATTTTCAATTCTTAAATACAACGGTTGAGTATGGATAATCGATCCTCCGAGAAACAATTCAATTTAATATCAATATCAAAAAATTCGATTCATCATTCACAATTCACAGATTAGTTTTTTTGTGATATACTAAGATTAAATTTAAAGTTCGGTGCAAATTCAGTCAGTAAATAAAAAGTTATAATCACTTTACAAATAAGTCCTTGGAAATTTGTGACATCCAGAAAAGTTTTAAATAGAACTGTGGTTCTGAACTATTGTTAACGTGAAGAGAGAGAAAGATATTTTTCTTAATGGTCCAAAAACAATTACAAATTGGTTTTTATACTTTCTAGTGTAAAATACAAATGAATAAAATACAAGGACTAGATTGAATAAATCCACTAAATGGATTATCCAATAAGATCCATTATCTAGGATCCATTATCTTAACATCCCCCCTCAAACGAAACCGGGGAGGCATCAACGGTGAGTTTGGAACGAAGAGCGATGAAGCGCGGAGCGGGAAGAGCTTTGGTTAGGACATCTGCGACTTGATCGGAGGAGCAAATGAATTTCACTTGTAATTGCTTGGAATCGATGCGATCACGGATGAAGTGAAAATCAATCTCGATGTGCTTCGTTCGAGCATGGAAGACGGGGTTGGACGCAAGAAAGGTTGCACCCAAGTTGTCGCACCAAAGTACCGGCGAGGTTAAAAGGGGAAAATTGAGCTCGCGAAGGAGAGATTGGAGCCAAATTACCTCGGCGGTTGCCATTGCGAGACTCCGGTATTCCGATTCGGTACTTGACCGAGCAACGGTATGTTGCTTCTTTGAGCTCCAAGAAACTAGATTCGGTCCGAGATAGATGCAAAACCCCGTTGTGGAGCGGCGGTCATCGGGACAACTCGCCCAATCGGCATCGGAGTAGGCATGAAGGGTCGGAGCGCCAAGGTTGGAGAGGTGCAAGCCGTGAGTAATGGATCCTTTTAGATAGCGAAGGACCCGTTTCACCGCGTTCCAATGGTCCTCGGTGGGACAATGCATGAATTGCGATAGTCGGTTGACCGCAAAGGAAATGTCCGGTCGAGTAATAGTGGCATATTGAAGTGCACCTACAACACTTCGATATTCAAAAGGATCATGGAGAGGTTTACCTTCGTACTTGGAGAGAACCGATGCCGATGGAAGAGGAGAAGAAATCGGCTTGGCTCCATCCATTTTTGTTTTCCCGAGAAGAGAGGAGATATAGCGAGCTTGGTTGAGGTGAATACCGTTGGGGGTGTGAACGGCATGGATTCCGAGAAAGTACGAAAGCACACCGAGATCCTTCAACGAGAATCGAGCACCAAGTTCACGAATGAGGGTGTCGACGATGGACTCATCACTACCCGAAATAATGATATCATCAACATACACAAGAAGAAATACCGTATGGGCATCGCAAGTACGGATGAAGAGGGATGAATCCGATGAAGAGACGGTGAAGGCAAGGCTAAGGAGGGCCGCGCGAAGTTTATGAAACCACGCGCGTGGCGCTTGCTTGAGACCGTAAAGTGCCTTCTTCAACAAACACACATGGTTGGGGAATTCCGAGTTAGTAAAACCGGGAGGTTGAGACATGTATACCGTTTCATGAAGATCCCCGTGAAGAAAGGCATTGTTGACATCAAGTTGTCGTAGGGTCCAACCGCGAGAAATGGCGATGGAGAGCACGACCCGAATGGTAACCGGTTTGACAACCGGACTAAACGTCTCCGTGTAATCGACACCTTCGGTTTGGTTATAACCTTTGGCGACCAACCGCGCCTTGTGACGTTCAATGGACCCATCCGGACGTCGTTTGAGCTTGTACACCCATTTGCATCCCACGACGTTTTGGTTTGAGGGTGGTGGCACTAGGATCCACGTCTTGTTTTGAACTAGAGCATCGAGTTCATGAGCCATGGCTTGGCGCCAAGAAAGATGCTTGTTGGCATTCGAGAAGCACGTCGGTTCGTCGTCATCCACCGATACGGAGAAGGCCAAGGGATGCTTCGTGGCCGTATAAAGGTGATAATCGGAGAGGTCTTTGGGGCGACGTGTATTGGCACGTAGACGAGTGACCATGGGATGTTGACGAGTAGGAACGGCGAGTGTCGACGTAGACGAGGAAGAAGGTAGGGGCACGTCGGGGGGTAAGACCGAGGAATGCTCGGCAAGCTCGATGGAGGTCGGCGGGCTCGGTGGACTAGGAGCGTGAGGGGGTAGGACCGAGGTATGCTCGGCAAGCTCGATGGTGGTCGACGGTCTCGGCGGACTAGAAGCGTCAAGGGGTAAGACCGAGGTATGCTCGGCGGACTCGGTAGGGCACGTGGGTCTCGGCGGACTAAGAGGGACATGTGGTACCGTCTCGGCGGTACCGATTGTGCGGGAGGGAACCGGCCGAATAGCGTCAACATGAGAGGGGTGACCGCGGAAGTCCGCATCACGAGTATGAGGGACGGCCGTGGGCGTCGAATGCCGAGCAATGTCCTCCCGAGTGTCCCTAAAAAATGGCAAAACCGTTAGAGGAGAGTAAAACGTATCAATAGTCCGAGAGGAAGGCGGATCATGTCGCGCGGCAAACGGGAACGTTTGTTCGTCGAAGGTGACATCACGGCTTGCGGCGGGAGAAGAAGGAGGTCGGCGCCCGAGTCTTCGTCTGATACCATGTTAACGTGAAGAGAGAGAAAGATATTTTTCTTAATGGTCCAAAAACAATTACAAATTGGTTTTTATACTTTCTAGTGTAAAATACAAATGAATAAAATACAAGGACTAGATTGAATAAATCCACTAAATGGATTATCCAATAAGATCCATTATCTAGGATCCATTATCTTAACAACTATTTTTCAAGGCTTATAACTTGGAATCTAAATCACCAATTAAATCCAAATTTGTTTTAAAATGAAGACTGGAACAAGTACAACACAATAAAAACTTGTTTTGATAACAATTGGTCTAGATTATAAACAATACCCAAACTGTAATAGAATTACAAATCACACCGTTTAACAGTTTAGTTCTTTTCACAGAATAAAAACTCCAATATTAAAAAATCAATAACAAATAGAAAATTCAACCAATTAATTAGATTATTCAAAAAGAGATTGAAGGAAGATCACTTAATCTTGAATCTCAATGAGTTGGATTGGTCCAAACATATTTTTAGATCAATAATAAATAGTCAAGAAAAGTGCACATTGAATTCGAAATCTGATATTAGCTAAAAATCTGTGTTTGGGAAATACTCACATGTTGGAACAGTACTTTATTGAATGAGCATAAAGGGCGATTTCGGAGGAGCATAAAGGGCGATTTCGGAGAATAAAGGGCGACTACCTCTACTAACGGGTAATGGGTTACCATAAAGTTACCGATAAGGAAGGATGGACCCGTTTTGTGAAAAAACCAAACCCAACATGGGCCACATCTTTCACACCATACAAAAGTAAGAAACCTACTCACTCCCACAGAAACTTCTCTCAGTACCACTCTCACCACTCTCATCTCTCTCCATACACAAACCCAACCAACCGTAACATGTCTTCTCAAGCCAAGCTTCTGACCAACCGCCATGGCGAGAAGCGCCCCTACAAGAGCTCCAACGCCAACCCTTACGTACCGTGGCTGCCGTTTTACCCTCAGGGACCCAACCCCTCGCAAGCCCCCTCCGTATGGGTGGAGAAACGACCACCCTCTACGGCACCCATTCGAGCTACCCGGTGCACACCAAAAACCCCTCACCGTTCCTCTTACGGGCTCCATCCAAGGAAGAACTAGCCAAGACGGGAAAGAAGAAAGCTAACGAAGTTGCATGGGGACTCAGCACCGAGCCGGAAGAGTCGTTAACGTTTCCGCTCCCCAAAGATCCCAACCACCCGATTTGGTTCCGGAGATGTTATCGGTGTCTCGTGGTGGGTCATCGATCTATCGGATGCAAAGCGCCACGTCGGTGCACAAATTGCGGGAAGACGGGTCATATAGCGACTTCATGCTTACTTCCCATCAAGCCGACGCCTCCGTTCAACCCGCTTCAGCCACGTGGTAAGATCGGTCCGAACTGCCTTCCACAAGGCCGCCCTAAGTCGGTCCCATGCTTCCACACTCCCACGCACCGCTTTAAAGAACTCTCTGAGTCTATGCGTCAAGCCGTGGTAGTGGATGCTTGCCTAGTGAGAGGACATGAGCTCTCGTCGGTGCGTCAATATCTACTAGCGATGCGCAAATGGACTTCTCCGTTTCAATTGGCATTCCTTAGCGACAACCGATACATCATCAAACTACCCGATAACATTTCGAGGGAGGAATTTATCACCACCGAACTTAACCGTTTCCTCGATGACAACTACGTCATCTACCCGTGGGAGACATCAGTCGATGCTTCACCGGCCAGCTTTGTCAGCAAGGCTTGGTTGAGATTAAAGAATCTCCCTCTTCACTGCTTTTGTATCGAGGAGCTTAGTCGCATTACTAGTACATTCGGTGTAATTCTCTACCACGGTTCACTAACAAACTTGTCATATTTGGATGCACTCGATATCCTTGTCGGTACTACGGACCTCGGCTTGATCCCCGATTCCGTTTCCTCGCTAGTAGTAACCGGGAGCCAAGAGGTGGAAATACACCCTTTAAGCTCTATCGACGAGCCTTTACCTGACCGCCCCCCCACGGATCCCACACCCTCACTCGAGTTCTTCAACTCTCAACTTAACAAAGCAATTTGCGGGAAAAAATGGCTCACCGATTCGATTCCGACAAAGAGTGCAACTCCAACGTCACACAAGGATCATGCATCCTCTTCAAAACGGCCACGAATAGATGTGGGAAAGTGCACATCCGAGCAAGCTAAGAGAGGTGAGACAAAAGCCAGGACTAAACAAGGGACAACAATGGTGCCGGAGTCGAACCCGCAATCCCTCCCGGTTTCGGATCAGAACCCGCTAAGGCAAACAAACCCGATTACCCAAGCCGTCTCTCTCAATAAAGACACAGTACATCCACTACAAGAGCTATCTCTACCACTAGGCGCCAGCTTCCATAAGGTACAGGACCTGTTTAGAGCATATACAGAAAAAAAGAAGGAAAAGAGTGTTTGTTTCATTCCTAAGTTGTCAAATGGAGCCATTAATCACAAAAAAGAGGGCTCGGTTAAAGATAAAGAAAGCATGTCAAAAGCTACAGCAATTAATGTGATTGGAAGGGTCCAAATTTCTAGTTCCTCTCCATTTCAATCCCCCAATGCGGACTCAAGTAGCCCAACTCCACCATCTAGCCATATGGGCCAGAAAATTAACACCACGGAAGCCCAAAACCCCACCCCCCCTAACAATCAAATACCCAGTAAAGAGACATCCATATCTAGAGCCAATCGCGCAATAAGACCGAAGAAGAAGCAGGAAGACAAGCGAAGGACGGGGCCGCAGCAATCGAAAAATCAGGCCAAAGGAGAAACGCAGGAAACGCAGGATCCGCTGGCCAGCACCGAGCCGGACGAAAGCCAGCAAGGAGGCCTGATGCCGACAGCAACACAGCGCAAGGACTCCGCGAGCAGCATCGGGACGGTACCAGGGGGCACTGGCACCAGCATGGAGAACAAGCCGACAGGTACAGTCACGACGGTCTCATCATCGGAGATGACGATCTTCGAACCGTTGGACAAGGAAGCATTTACAACCTTGAATAGTGCCCAATTGGCTCGCCACTACGAAGGTACAACTCAAACTCCCAAATTTAATTTACCCTCTAAGGGACCATTTTTTCTTAGGGAGAAATCAGTGAAAAAAGCCATCTTTAACAAAAACAAATTACCACGAGTAAAAATTCAATCTAAAGCCAGTGACGGTACCACACTCACTTTACCAACGAAAAAATCAAGAGGCAAAGGATTATCCAAATCGGTCAAAAAAACGATTAAAAACGTTAACTTATTAGAGGCAATTAAAAATGATTTACTTACACCGTCCGGGTTGGATGAGGCAACTTGCTCTCAAATCGAAACTCTATGCGCAATTTCACATACAAAGGATAGTAAGAATATCACCAATATTGAGGATCTAGAAAACTCCCTACTTCTCGGGCCTAACATAGAAGACAAATCCACAATTAAAAAGTTAATTATACAAATCAATAACCAACTATCTATCCCTCACGAAGACACGAAAATGATTAAAAATAATTTAACAGAGAAGTATGGCCCATTGGAAGACCTACCCGAGAATGCATTAGAAGAGATGGAGTTGGAAGAAACTGATGACCTAGATGACTAGCGTATGAAGCGCAAGAAGAACTCAAATAACTCAACTTTTTGGGTAATTTAGGGAGTTTTTGAGTGCTAGATTTTTTTTTTTTTGTGGATTTAATTATTTTTATGTCGTTTAAGAACTTAACTATTTTATGTTGGAATGTAAGAGGATTAGGCTCGAAAGAGAAATGTAACTTAATCAAGGATCAAGTTAGGGACTCTTTGAGCGATATCGTATGTTTTCAAGAAACTAAGTGGAGTTCACCTTCTAAATTTTCTATTCGGCTTGTATGCTCTTCAAAATTTAAACATGCTCAATTTCTTAACGCTAATGGCACAAAAGGTGGGCTTATGACGGCATGGTCGGATAAGCTCACCCTCATTAACCATCAAGTAGGCACCTTCACCTTAACATGTACGTTCAAAGGAATAACCGGTTCACAAATCCGAATATGCAATGCATACGGCCCATCCGAAGACGAAAATTTAAAACTATCTTTCCTCGAAGAATTGAATGGCATATTACAAATAGAGGTGCCCACCATATTACTCGGAGACTTTAATTTAATTAGGCGATCGGAGGATTCCACGGGAGACAACCACTCGGCTAGATCGATGATGAGTTTTAATAATTTCATTGACGAAAACTCTCTTGTCGAAATTGAACTCGCTAGCCGAAGATTTACATGGTCCAACCGAAGACCCTCCCCTACCCTTTCAAAGCTCGATAGGATCTTCGTGACGCCCTCTCTTATATCACACCAAAACATAATGACCATTGAAGATTTATCAAATACCACTTCCGATCACACACCATTAAAATTCCAAATTAAACCGAGACAAAGAACCCCCTATCACTTTAGATTTGAGCGTTTTTGGCTCAAACACGAGGAAATCTCACGAGTAGTGACCGAGGGATGGGACCGGCCGAGAGTACCGACCGAAGACTTCGCTATTACCCTCACAAGAAAGATGGACGCCACCAAAAAGGCACTCCTAAATTGGTCTAATGAAAAATTTAAAATGCCTAACTATGTAGTAGATGTTTGTAAGAGTTTCATCCGAGTACTTGACCGTAAGGAGGAGATAAGACCCCTTAACAACATGGAGTCCTTATTGAGAATAAAAATTAAAGAAAAACTTTGCGATCTAATTAGTGAGAGAGAAATAAAATGGCAACAACGTACATCAATTAATTGGCTAAAACTCGGAGATAACAATTCCTCGTATTTCCATGCTTTCGCGTCCAAACGTTAACAACAAAATGTTATCTCTCAACTAACAACGGGAGACCATTCAATAACCAACGACAAAGAGATTAACGAGACTTTTACTAATTACTTTAGGACCACCATAGGAACACCATCCCACCATACTACCACGGCCAATCTTGCCAATATTTACAACAACCCGGAAGTTAATTTGAACCTACAATTACTCGGTGAGGATATTCTAGAGGATGAAGTAAAAGTCTCTCTTGATGAGTTAAAAAAAGGCAAGAGTTGCGGACCGGACGGTTTTCCTAGTGAATTTTTTCAACATTTTTGGGCCATTTTAAAAGATGATTTAATTCACATGACCAAGCTTTTCTCCTCTAACAACTTATCACTACCATGCTTAAATAAAGCTTCTATCCAATTACTCCCCAAAAAAGAAGGATCATCGTCGATTACCGATTATAGACCTATAAGTATCATCTCCACCCCCATTAAACTACTTACGAAAATCCTCGCAACAAGATTACAACCCTTTCTGCCCCTATTAATTCATCGTTGCCAAGCTGCATTTATTAAAGGTCGCACTATCAACGAACTATTCCTAGCTTCTAGAGAAATTCTAAATATTTACCACAAATCAAAGGTCCCAACGATTATGCTAAAACTTGATTTTAAGAAAGCATTTGACAATGTTTCTTGGTCCTTCCTCGAAAGCATGCTAGTGGCGAGAGGATTCCCCGAAAAATGGATCGGTTGGATCAACACGATATTACATACATCGAGTTCCTCCTTACACACCAATGGTATCCGCGGACCATACTTCACCCACAAAAGAGGCCTCCGACAAGGCGACCCACTCTCTCCACTCTTATTTACTTTGGTAGTAGATGCGTTACAAGCGATGATCGCAAAGATAAATCCATTACTTACTTCACCAACTATCTTTGCTCCTACCACGCTACAATACGCCGATGACACATTACTATTTATCGAGGCTCATCCACGTAACTTGCGGATTATAATGCACACAATCGATCTCTTTTCGCAAGTCTCGGGTTTAACGATAAATTGGGACAAGAGCGGATTTGTGCCTATAGCCATCCCCGATGAGTTACATGCGCATCTTTCAACACTAACGAAATGTTCGAAAAAATCACTACCATTGAAATATCTCGGCTTACCACTCTCGTACAAAAAACCGACGAAACTAATTTACCGACCGTTACTTGACAAAATGAAAAGTAAAATTAACAATTGGAAGAACAAGTTCCTCACCATAGGTGGACGGACCACCCTTATCAAGTCGGTATTGGGAGCAATACCGAATTTCATGATGCAAACCTTTACTATACCTAAAGGAGTGTTGGAGGAGATAAACCAAATAATGCGTGCATTTTTTTGGAAAGGAGGCGAAAAAGTTCTCGGAGGTCATTGTCTCATGAATTGGAATCGGGTGTGTCTCCCCAAAAAACACGGCGGAATGGGGATCATCGATCTTCATCGACAAAACCAAGCCTTGCTCATGAAATGGCTCTTCAAAATCGACTTTGATAGTGAATCATATTGGTCCACGACAATCCGGTCCATTTACGAAGTTAACAATACCGAAGAGCTAGCATCGGTGGCACAAAACCAAATATCCTACTTCCTTAGAGAATTACAAAAATTAATCCCGATTTACAACACATTTAAAGATGGCCTATCCCCGCAAATCTCCACCTTACAACCACACGAGCCTCCAAAATACCACACGGCTGGGGTTTATGCCACTATCTCGGATCCGGGGAGACAATGCCGATGGACCGAGAAACTATTCAAGATAAAGGCGCCGCTAAAGGTACGAGTATTCGGTTGGCTTTCACTGAATAATCGAATCTTGACGGCGGACAATCTAGTCAAGCGAGGGTGGCCCCATGATCCGAAATGTACCCTTTGTGGTGAAACTATCGAAACGGTTAACCACCTCTTCATGTCATGCCCGTTCACGAAGGAAGTATGGCGCCTCCTAGAACCGAAAGCCAATCCAACTTTGCCTTCGTGCGCCGAATTTTGGCTAACCTTGAGACTTGCCCATACAAAGAATGACGCCAAGCAATGGGACACCTTGTGGCTCGCCACCGTTTGGACGCTTTGGCGTGAAAGAAACAATCGGATATTTCAACGCAAGGGAAGAATGCATGCTCTACTATTCACTTCAATCAAAGAATTGGCGCAACAATGGATTAGATTTTGTTGAAAATAGTAGGTTTAGGAGGAATAGAGCATGATTACTTAAAGATGTTTCACATGTAAATAAGACTCCGTTTTTGTTTTATATAAAAATGATTGGATCGAGCGCGTATCGCGCTTGCCTTTCCCTCAAAAAAAAATATGTGTTTGGAAATATATTTCTTCAAATTTGGAATATCATTTCTCACAAAATTGAAGTTGTAATGAGGATGATTTATATTTTTATATTGAAATTATGTTAGAAATACTATCTGAAAACACTTTTGGTTTGAATTAACAAAATCCACAAATGCCTTAAATAATTCAGAAAAGAGAGGCACTTGAAATTTGAAAACAGTAAATTAGGGTTTGAGTCAATTTTGAAAATTCATAATAATTAAACAAAAATTCAAAATGCAAATATGTAAAAAGAAAATTGTAGAAGAGAACCAGATCTATATGTACATGCATTAAGTTGGATTTAAACAGTGTTGTAAAAATTAATAATTAAAGAAACTACGTTGATTGTGGATCATGATCACTTTCATTCCTTATTGTCGCCATGTCTAGAAGAAGTTTTGTGCTTCATTTGACAGAGAAACAAATAAATTACATTGATTGTAAGGATAAAGAGATGGACCAAAAAATAACGGAGGTCTCAATTGTAAGAATAAACGACTTGGAATAAAATATCGGAGGCCCATTAAAAATGGAGGTATATGACCCTTGCCAACTGAGTCAATGAGCAGGATCGGAACTGATTGGCA
This sequence comes from Luzula sylvatica, assembly GCA_946800325.1. Classification (NCBI taxonomy): domain Eukaryota; kingdom Viridiplantae; phylum Streptophyta; class Magnoliopsida; order Poales; family Juncaceae; genus Luzula; species Luzula sylvatica. The sequence goes on along the minus strand of OX326960.1, from coordinate 53,257,893 downwards.
ATGACTTCATAGTCCGGATGATTAAGTTTAGTATAATAAAGTCACATGTTGAAAATGTTATTGGTTCTTGTCTCGACGTAATCAATATAAAAAATAGAAACTTATATTAATCATGATTTGTGTCCAGAATTCTCTTAAATAAATAAATAATAATAATAAGAACCAACAAGTTTTTTGCTATTTCTCATTTTTAGTTGATTATCAAAAAAGTATTAAGGTTTGGAATATGAATTTGACCAGAATTGGTATTTGGTAGTGAGAATATATAAAAACTAGAATGCTCAAAGAAACTAAATTCCGGATCTATATTGGTGTTTTTGTCACATTTCAACTACACAATTTTGTGTTAGTCATTATATATTCATATATATTCAGAAAAATATTATCTTGTTATATTCAAAAAATTGGATGTAAAGACTTATATTGTGGAAGCATGAGAGTCCATACAAAAAATATTGCAAATGATAAAAATTAATTTCACTCACAATAAAAATTAATTTCACTTCACGCTTAACTCTTCAAAACTAGAATGCTTAACATTTCAACTACGAATATGGATTTTGTGTCTTCACAAAAGGCATTTAAACAGTACTCATATATTTCTTTTTGTTATCATTGAGAAAATGAAATGAAAAAAAGAGAAACATGTATTGTCAGGAGCCTTTTGAAGAAAATGTCTTGATGAAATTTATGTTCGTCAAACTTCCATGGGAGATCCATCAAGTTTTAATATATTAAATTAAATACTGAAATATGTTCTCTGGATGATTCATATTTAATGTATTAGACATGCATTTACTTATCGGTTTATTCACTTTGAAAATATCAGTGAAATGCGACACGAGAACAATCCAAAAAATAGTTTATACACGTCTTGAAGTTTTGGTAGGAAATAAGTATTCCAAGAAATAAATTTTATGGTGTTCGGTCATGGTTTATGATATAGTTTTGGAACGGAATCATAAATTTTATTAGACATGCATTTACTTATGTTGATAATTAAAATATATAATTAAATATTTAGTAAAATTTATTCAAATTTACGAATTCGAACCATTATTAATTACGTATTAAGTTAACAGCTAACATGTACTGCTTATCATTTTAATTACATATACGAACCAAAATTATCCACATTTTATCATAATATTTATATGTTCTAATTAGTATATTTATTTAAAATAGTAACCATTACATATTAGCTGCTAAATTAATACATAATTAATATTCGTTCGAATTCTTAAATTTGAATAAATTTTAATGAATATTTAATTATATTTTTTAATTATCACATTAATTAAATATAATAATTCAAATAATAGAGAATTCGGCAGGTGCATTTTGGAGGGGATTAATTGTTTTTCTTGGATTTGAAAAAAGACGATGTTTGGTTCATCGCCTGGCGAAGTTTGGTTCATCGCCTTTGTTTACCCACCTTAATTACTCCCATAAAAAAAAGGCGCTGAAATGATAGCTCGCCTGGCGAGGTATGGAACCTCGCAAAAGACATTTTGGGAATTATGTTCAAAACTTGGTTATTTCGGGTATAAAGTTTGGTAACTTGGTTAGTTTGAGAAAATTTCCTTAATAATATTTTGATATAATTATGAATAAATATGATAATTATATAGTTTTATAAGAAATAATATAATTCTAAAATATTTTATTCATTTTCTACTTCTAATTTAATAGTTTTCTCAAACAGCTTTTAAACATCCTACACTCATAATTTTTGCATATTACTGATATTATAGTTTCCTGATATTTATATATTAATTTCCTACAACTACTAGTTTCCTGCTACTATACAAAACTGTCCTAGCAAACACGCCCAAATGAAATTATATTGAACATTAAATACTTCTGAAATTAACAATAATATATTATCATAGCATATCGCTCGCAATTTTGTTTGGTAACATTACAAAGTTGAAAACTTCATATTTTATATTTTGTATGGTTGAATTATTGAGAATTTTTTTTGTTACATTGGAAATGAGTATATCATTATAAATAGCTAAAATAAAATACCCGCATAATAGCGCGGGTATTGTCCTCCCAGTCAATGAATGATGATTGATTAATGAAAAACTATTCTAAACAAGAAACAATGAAATAAAAAAAATCAACTCAAAGTAAACTTAAACCAGACCTTAAATTCGTAAAATAAATAAATATGATGGTCTAGATTGCACTTCGGAGGCAAGACAAATTTGATAAATTAAATTACTTTATTTTTGGCGAAGCTAATATCTTAGCAAGACGCGTCCTAAAACGTTGGATTACAGTGATTCTGACAGCCAGATTACTAAATACAATTAATTAAACAAAATATGGTTACGAAAGCTTAAAAAACGAAAAGAAAACACCACGACGTGCAATCCAACAATTAATTAAACACAATAAACAAAATATGGTTACGAAAGTCTCAAAAACGAAAAGAAAACACCACGACGCGCAATCCAACAATTAATTAAAAGCAATAAACAAAATATGGTTACGAAAGTCTCAAAAACGAAAAGAAAACACCATGCCGCGCAATCCATCATGTCATCTCATTGGTTCTTCCTTTATTAGAAATTCTTATAAATATAATTACTTACTGACCATAATAATAATTAAAAGAAAAGATTTTATTTTTTATTTTTAATAAATCCGCAAAAAATCTTTTCTAAGCTCTCTTCTTTCGACAATGAAATTAACGACTGTTTTGACTGCTTTGGAGAAGAGATTCACAATAAGTAATTATTTTCTTCTTTATCTTTTTTATTTTAATTTTAACAATATACTAATTTTACGACGGTGATACAATCATTGAAAAGATCGGAAATACATTTTCGTAATACACGTGACATCATCTAAACAATATATACTAAATGATACCCTGCATAAAAATAAACTAGAAATCCAATACCGAATCAGACCGCAAGAGTAGATGCCTCAGGCTCCGTTTGGCACGTGCATTAGCCTATGGGTTTTGAGTCGAACATAGCCTACGAGCCTTGAAGCAAAAAAAAATAAAAAATAAATAAAACTTTCTTTACGGATTTTTGGCCTTTGCGTACTTTTGACAAAGGTCATGATTGAGCTTGCATACTCATATATGTCAAACTAATTTTTATTAATTTACATTAATTTATTTACTACATATATTTTATTACATAATTAAAATATATAATTAAAAACATTAATTTTAATAAAATAGTCCAAACTTATAACTGAACTCATTTTAGTTTTAAATTAATAAATCAGATCGATTTTTTCTTGGTTACTCTTTTTTCCTAAGTCATTTAAAGAAAAATAATTATCTTTTCAAAAGTTACTCATTTTCCTAGTCTTTCTTTGTTAGCCTTTCTATAACTCGATGAATTAATTTTGTGTACTTAATTAATTTCTATATTTACAGTGTACTATTTTCAAACTTTAGAAGAAAAAAAAGATGCTCTCCAAGTTCACAAGGATGACAGAATTTGTGTGTGTACTCCCTCCAAAGAAATTAGCAAAATTCAGGTAACAAAAATTAAGAGTATGAAAATATTTTATGCATATTTTTTAAAAAAAATTTGTAGACCACAAATCGTGATAATTTTAGGTTTCTATTTTTTATATTAATGTTGACGATACTCGAATTCATAATATCTCCAACGTATAATTTTATTGTTTCAAGCACTCAACCGAATATCGCAATATTCTAATCGTATCATAAATCATATGTTAAAATGCGATATCGCAATATCTGATAAGTATTGCTGTAAAATTTCCATTGCTTCTAAGTTTTTGTAGTTGCCTTCGCAGGAAACTTTCGTCAAGTCAGATTGGTCTGACCTCCCAAAAGATATCGTAGAGGATATAATAAGAAAAATAGATACATGTCAAGATTACCTAACCTTCCTTGCTTTATCCAAACTATGGCGTTCTATTGCTCAAAACATGAACTTCCGTCTGCCGTACAATCTCCCAATTTATCATTTCTTGCCCAAAAAAAGCTCCCTTCCCATGCTTCTCCAACCTGACGGGGAATGCGGTTTTGATAATATGCATTATTTGTATAGCATTAACGAACAAAAGATGTACGGTCGAATTCATATACCGGGGTTAAGTAATAAATGGATAGTTGGATCAGCCAATGGCTGGTTAGTTACTGTTGGTATTAATGATTTACAAATTAATTTGTTGAATCCTCTAACTGCGATGCAAATATCTTTACCACCAGTATCTGCTATTCAAAATCCATTCTCTCCTCAATTCCAAAGAAATGATCAATATCATTTTGTGACTAAAATTTATATATCCTCTGATCCAGTACACGACCAAGCAAATTGCTTGATTGTTGCATTGGTGTCGTGTAAAAGGACATTGTCCTTTTGTAAAATTGGTGACGGTAAATGGCAAAAACTTGAGCCGGCAATATGTTTTATTAATGATGTAATAATGCATAAAGGTATATTGTATGCCATGGATCAATATGGCAAACTTTTTGCCATTGAATTTAGTCCGATTATAAAGACCACGATAATTACGAAGCTCGATTCAAGCTTGTTATTTCGGCCAAAATATCTCGTAGAAGCATCTGGCAAATTATTGCTCGTTGTTAGATATACGAAGAGCCTCCCGAATTATAATAGAGAAACTACACATTTCAATGTGTACGAGTTAATAGAGACTCAACCTGGGCATGAAGAGTTTCAGACCGAAGATGATACTATCCATTACCAAGAGGAGGACGTTCGTCGGGCATGGAAAGAAATGCAAAGTCTCAGTGGTCACATGTTGTTTATTGGCTATAATAATAGTCGCGCAATAGCTTTGGATCCGCTCAACAATAAGGATAGTTGTATTTACTTCGCAGATAATAACTCGCAATATGATCGGTTGAGGTTTACGCTTCAAAATGATGTTTCTCATGATATTGGTGTGTACAACATGAAATGCCGAAAGTTGGACTCGCTTCCGTCCTTAACCAAATCGTTATCTAAAATGCCTTCAACTTGGTTCTCTCCCGATCCGTGGTAGAATCCTAAGCTCTAAATCCTAAGGACGTGTTTGCTTAAGCAGTTTTATATAGTTTTATATAGTTTTATATAGCAACAGAAAATTAGTAGTTGCAGAAAACTATAAAAGTAAGAATATGTAAAAATTGTGGGCATAACCGCATAGATGTTTAAAATGTGTTTGATAAAAATATTTTAAAATTGTATTATTTTTTAATGCAATATTTTTTAAAAAATATTATTTTTTATGATCATTTTGAAAATTTTAAAATATTAATATAGTTCCTTTGTGAAAATACAAACAAAAATAAATTTATTGTTATACTTATCCATTAAAAAATACCTTTGACTTGAACAACAACGATATTAAGTCTCCAGCAAAGTGCAAAACCTATGGCCTTGTCAATTACACGATTGGTCAGTCTTACTCTTACCTCAACCCTCCTGCCTTCTCGCCCTCTCTCACGCTCGCGCATTCACCGTCCATTTTTAATCGGACGACTCCACTGCATCTCCTCCCTTCGCCGGATGTCCTCCGCCTCAGAGTCCGCTGCTGTTGCTGCCGGAAGAACGACGGCGCCGTATGGTTCCTGGAAATCGCCGATTACTTCTGATGTTGTCTCTGGCGCTGATAAGCGACTCAGCGGAATCGCCATTGCTGGTGATGGCCGTCTTGTCTGGATTGAATCCCGCCCTGAGGAGAAAGGGTACGATATTATTGTCTCTTTACTCTTTCATGTAATCCTAGTTACTAGCTTGCTGAATAATGTACGTGTGTGTGTTTTTTCTGTTGAACACTTCTTCCACTGATTACTGAATTTCAATTTGTATTATTATCTAGTTATCACGATTTGTTTACATTGTGACGTTTATGTCCAAATTAGTATTATCCTGACATGCTTCAATGCTTAAATCAGCTCAATTATTGAACAAAAAATCTAGTTTTGGCTTCAAAATTCATTTTCATATATTTTGAAAGCATGTAGAACGACATTTAAAGCATATTACTTCTTCAAATTACCAACTTGGAGTAATTCATCTCTTAACTTTGCCTTATAATCATGAAATTTCTCAGACGTGCTGTTCTAGTTAAAGAACCAGAAAACTCTGACGATGGACCTGTGGATCTCATACCAGAAAATTTCACCACAAGAACTCTGGCTCAAGAATATGGAGGTGGACCTTTTGCAATTAAAGATAGCACAATTATATTCTCAAACTATAAAGATCAACGACTATACAAACATTCAATCGGAGGTAAATCTTATAAATTTCAAACTCCCAAATCGATAATTGAAAATAGTTCATGATATATATGATTATATCTTGTTATTTATTTATTTATTTATACAGGTGTCTCTCCAGTACCTATTACACCAGATTATGGGGAGCCAATAATACACTATGCAGATGGAGTCTTTGATCCACATTTCAATCGCTTTATTACTATAATGGAAGGTTATTAAACATATCGAAATAGATTATTAATATTTATGCTTCTAATATTACAATATTTATTTGTAATATATTGATTAATATCTAACAGATTGTCGCGAGAGCAACTTGAACCCAATAACCACGATTGCCTCCGTACCCTTCACTAATGGAGAAATTCACGGTAACAAATCAAGAAATAAACTAATCAATTTTTCTTGTATTTATTTGATAATTTTTAATTTTTTTTTACAGAACCGAAGATTCTGATTGGTGGAAATGATTTTTATGCGTTTCCAAGAATAGATCCAAGTGGGAAACGAATGGCTTGGATCGAATGGGGTCACCCAAACATGCCTTGGGATAAATCTCAACTTTGGGTTGGGTATTTCTCTCCAAACGGGTAATTTAATTAATTTAATAATTTCAAAATAATATATTAAGTATTTATTTTCTACTAATTAATGAACTCTTTGCTTTTTTAAAAGAGAAATAAGCAAAAAGATTTGTGTTGCTGGTGGGGATCCAACAATAATCGAATCTCCTACTGAACCCAAATGGTCTTCAAATGGTTTGTAAACATTAAATATTTATTTTATTATATATTATCAATGCTATTTCAAAATCAAGTGAGATTTTAATTTATTTGAAAATTTGTTAATAGGGGAGCTATTTTTCATTACCGACAGAAAAAATGGATTTTGGAATATATACAAATGGGTAATGAAATGACCTCTCAGAATCATATCTAATATTTCATTAAATTCATAATTGATTGTTTTTGTTTGGTGCAAATAGGTTGAAGATAGCGATGAGGTGGCGCCAGTTTATTCGCTGAATGCTGAGTTCACGAGGCCATTATGGGTATTTGGTATAAGCTCCTTTGATTTTCTTCAGATAAATGGATTTAATCGTATTGTCTGCAGTTACAGGTCTCTAATTTCTCCTTTATGTTATTCGTCCACTTTTCTTGAATAAAATAAAATAAAATAGAATAAAATGATGTAAATGTTTTGATTATTATTATTATTATTTTATGTAGGCAAAATGGTAGATCATACCTTGGGATATTAGATTCTGAAACGGGTTCATTTTCTTCACTCAATATTCCCTTCTCTGATGTCTCCAATATTGTACGTCGCATTATTTCATATTAATTAATATTTCATTTAACCTTTTCATATTCCATAATTTTAATTTTTAATCGCAGGTCTCTGAAAAAAACTACTTTTACATAGAAGGTGCATCTTCAACTCAGCCATTATCCATTGCTAAGGTATTTACATGATTCATATTAGTTACAATTTTTCTTAATCTATAGTATTTACAATTTTTTTTATTTATGTTAGGTTACTTTGGACGAAAAACTATCGCAAGTGAAGGAATTTTCGATAGTTTGGTCATCGTCACCCAATTTAAAAAAATACGAGCCGTACTTTAGTTTACCTGAAATAATCGAATTTCCAACAGAGATCTCCAGTCAAAATGCTTATGCTTATTTTTACCCCCCTTCAAACCCTGATTTTCAATCCCTCTCCGACGAAAAACCCCCTCTCTTGCTCAAAACCCATGGTAATAACCAGAAATCAACAAATAATTAATTACTTACTCTTTAATAAATTATTAATTTAATTATTTTTATATTTTTTTACAGGTGGGCCCACAGGAGAAGCACGTGGAGTGTTGGATTTGAATACTCAATATTGGACTAGTCGAGGATGGGCCGTTGTGGATGTTAATTATGGAGGAAGCACTGGTTCGTCTATTATTTATAATCAAATTTATTGATAATTAATTTAATGGTTTTTGTGATTAATTTATGAAGGTTATGGAAGAGAATATAGAGAAAGATTATTAGGCCAATGGGGAGTTGTAGATGTTAATGATAGTTGTAGCTGTGCTAAATTCTTGGTAATTTATTTTCAACCATATTATATTATTTATGTAATAAAAAAGAATTTGGGACGTTGACGTGATTTTGATGTTTTTGAAGGTTGAAAATGGAAAAGTTGACCGAGAAAGGCTTTGCATAATGGGAAGGTCTGCGGGTGGATACACGACTCTTGCTTCGCTTGCTTTTCGAAATATTTTCAAAGCCGGTGCTTCTTTATATGGTGTAAGATATATATCAAAAATACCCTCGTATGAATATTCGTATTTTCATTTGTTTTAAGGGTTTTTTAAATCAGATATTTATTTTGTAGGTGGCGGATTTGGCTTTGTTGAAAGCCGAAACTCACAAGTTTGAATCTCGCTACCTCGATAACCTCATAGGCAAGAAACTATAAATATACATTATTTACTTATTTACCTTTGGTTATTTATGATTTGTTTTTCAGGGGATGAGAAAGATTGTTTCGATAGATCCCCAATTAACTCGGTGGATAAATTCTCTTGTCCCGTGATTTTGTTCCAAGGACTCGACGACAAGGTAATTTTTATTTTTAGTTTTTTTGAATTGAATTAACATTTCAAAGTTTAGTTATTTAACGTGCTATATTTATGATTCAGGTAGTGCCACCGGATCAGGCGAGAAAGATATACAAGGCCTTGAAAGAGAAGGGCGTGCCTGTAGCGTTGGTCGAGTATGAAGGAGAGCAACATGGGTTTCGCAAGGTACTTTGAGATTTTAATAAATTAGTTGTCAATTTATTTTTGTTTATTTAATTTGTTAGGATTAATGTTGGATGGTGATTTGATTTTCAGGCTGAGAATATCAGGTTTACGTTGGAGCAGCAAATGGTGTTCTTTGCACGGTTAGTGGGTCGGTTTGAGGTTGCTGATCGTATCAACCCTATTAAAATTGATAATTTTGATTAAGCTTTTGTCCTGTCTCGTTCCTGTTGTTCAAATAAAAGTTAGGAACTGTGGTTCATGGACTTTTGTTAAGTTTATTTATTTATGAAAGATAATTGTTTTTTTATTTTATTTTCTTTCTTTTTTTCATGGGGTAGAACTAGAAGATATTATTTATCTCTAGTTTAACCTTGTAAGAAAACATTAGTTAAAATAAGTTCAATTATTAATAATGAAGAATGGTTTCTTGGAATGGTTTGATTGACCGGACCAACTTTAATTCCGATGCAACAACTATAAATTGCAACCCTGTTAAGTAAATTCTATATTGCGAAGTCTCTTAGGGGCCGTTTGGTTCGTGTTTTGGAGAATACCTTGGCATGAAGTATGTCAATGAATATCATGTCAAGACATATCATTCCATGACATACTCTATAATCGTGTTTAGTTGGCACACTCATTTATTCCATGGCATAGTCTAAAAATGTAAAAGTTGGTTTATTTATAGAAGGTTGAAGCTATTTATTTTTGGAAAAGAAAATAAATTGTATTCCCTCCTCATGGGAATAGAGAAAAGTCACAAATTTTGGTGGTAATCTTATTCCCACCATTTATGTCTTAGGGAATCGAGTATTCCATTATTTTATTATCTAGTGCGCAAACCAAACGTGGTAATGGAATTCATAAAAAAGTATGCCAAGGCATTCCCATTCCAAAGCTCCAACCAAACGCCACTTTAAGCAGTTAAATTATCTAATTAGTAATTAGTAATTACTACTCAAAATGACTACATTTTTTTGTTAATTTAGTTAATGTAAGGAATAAACCACAAAAATGTATAATGCACCAGCCGGGAATTGAACCCGGGTCTGTACCGTGGCAGGGTACTATTCTACCACTAGACCACTGGTGCTTGATGCCAAATTTAATTAATTACAGATTTTTTCTTAATTCGAGATATTTACTAATTTATCCAACTATTTATTTTGGACACATATTTATGTAATATCATTATATTACGTCATCACGATCGTTTGAATCATTACATTATCATACGTGACAAAATGTGAATTATTGATTTAACAATTGATTTTTTATGATTGTATTTTATTTGTAGATATTTACATGTGTATTATTTTACAATTAATTTTGAGCAATGTTAGAAGATTATGCCAACTCACTTTGATGACGTAACTTATTAATTATTATTATTATTTGTATTCATGTTAGACCGATTATATTCAATTTTGTACCATTGCAGTTCCCAAATTAGTTATTTTCACTAAAACGAATCAATGCAGTTCCCAAATTATTTGAAAACATCAATTTGGTGTCGAATCAATGTGAAACAAATCAGTTCACATCCTAAGTTCTTTAAACATTCAATTCAATATGCTTAGTATTTAGTAACTTAATTGGGTTTTTCCCCAAATTGACTGTTATAGTCTTGATATTGAAATATTTATTAAATTTCATTTTTATTTTTTGATGAAAAATATTTATTAAATTTCATGAAGTAACTTATTAAAATTTTTTTCTTAATTTGAAATATTTATTAATTTACCCAACTTTTTTGTTTGGACACGTATTTATGCAATTTTATTACGTTACATTATCATAATCAATTGTACTACTAAATTATGATAGGTGACCAAATGTGAATATTGATTAACTATTGATTTGATTTGTTATGACTACAATTTATTGATTAATCATTGTTTTTCCCCCTTCTTTCATGGGATAGAATTAGAATTATAAGATATTATTTAGTTTGTCTCTTGTTTTATCTTCTCAGAACCATTAGTCAGAACATTTTTTTGTGTTCATTAAAGCCTTTAGGCAAATATACATTGGGTGCAGATGTAAAAATAACGCATCACTATCTGTATTCAACTGGAATTGCTTAAGAGTCACTCTTAAGTCTTCAGAGGGGTTCCCCGACCCTGCACAGTGGCCTGCAAAAGTTCTAGCTCTCTTTGCCGGTCCGTCAGCCTCTTCGTTCTTGCTTCTCGCGATATGGTAGAATTTACAACCCGTTTTGTTTTTGCAATAGTAAGCACACCAATCAAAGTTTAATACATTTGAAAGTTTAATTTTCATTGTGTAGTGATTAATCGAGCATTATCTGAGAATATCTCACAATACTCAATGTGCATCTCGGTTAGTTTCGCGGATAGCACAAAGGCATGCCATTACCTCTGACTGTGAAGGGGATTCGTCCGTGATAGATTGGAGTTGTGCCTTCGTAAATGACGAACCCGCATCCCGCATTTTGTGGTGACCATGACCCGTCGAAGAAACATTTGTAAGGCATTTGTATTTCTTGTGTGCAATTTGCTGGTTTTATGTTTATGAGGAGTTCTACGATAGACCTATTTTCTTATGATGGACCCATTTTAAAAAAAAAAATATTTCGAATATTTGTTAAATAATGATTTTTTTGTAAGATTCTAATGTATATTTATCATTTAATGTTATCCAAAACATAAATTTTGTATGATTAATTAATAAATAACTAAAATTCTTAATATATTTTTTTGAAAAATGGTCCACGATAAGAAAATGGATATATCATAAAACTTTCCTATGTGAGGAGGTTTATCATAGAACTTCCCTATGTTTATATCTCTAGTCAAAACAAACCCAATGCTTTATAATGAAGAATTATAAATTGCAACCTTTATAAATTGCAAATCTGTTAAGTACCACGAAGTCTCTTTCATAAGCAGTTAAATTATCAAATTACAAACAACACTTAAAATGCCAAAAAAGACTAGAATTTTGTTAATTTAGTTTCGTCAAGAGATAAAACACAAAAAATAAAAATGCACCAGCCGGGAATCGAACCCGGGTCTGTACCGTGGCAGGGTACTATTCTACCACTAGACCACTGGTGCTTGATGATTGATTTTATTAATTACAAAAATTTTTCTTAATTTGAAATATTTACAAATTTATCCAACTCTTTATTTTGAATGCCGATCGTGTGATTGATATTTGATAAGTTAAAAGTTAAAGGCGATGTTTCCGCTAAATTACTTAAGAAATGACTTTATGACACATATAATGTTGATATAACGTATATCTGAGTTTTTCGTGGGAAGGAACAAGTTTTGAAGGACATTTATGATAAATGGAAAGATTCATACTTGCAGATGGATGACTTCAAAGAAGAATTGATGAGAAGAAATCCAAAAAGTGTGGTCGATTAGTGGGGCAGTTTGAGATTGCTGATCATATCAACCCGATTAAAATTAACAACTTCGATTAAATAAAAATTAACAACTTGCAGATGGATGACTTTTGTGTGATCTCTTTCGTGTTGTTTAAATAAAAATTAAGGACTAGGTGAGGCTGATCATGGATTTGTGATAAGTTTATTTATTCAAGAAAGACATTGTTGTTTTCTTTTTTTTCTTCCTTTTTTTGCGGAACAGAACTAGTAAGTTATTATTTAGTTTGTCTTTAGTTTTACCTTGTACGAAAAAGAAAAAAAAAAGTTCAATGCTTAATAATAAAGAATAGTTTCTTGGAATGGTGTGATTGATCGGATCAGTGCACCGATTCTAAATAGCAACCCATTTTACAAATCCCTACTTAAAATGTCAAAAAAGACTACATTTGTGGTAATTTAGTTAAAATAAAAAAAAAGTAAAATTGCACCAGCCGGGAATCGAACCCGGGTCTGTACCGTGGCAGGGTACTATTCTACCACTAGACCACTGGTGCTTTATGCCAAAATAATTGCACCCACGGGTTTCTCTCAAAAAAAAAAAAAAAAAAAAAAATAATTTAATTAATTTAATAGATCTAATTGGGAAAACTCGACAAGGAATTCAAATCTTGGATTCTTATAATAATCATAATAAACCTGAGAATTCAATAACCGGGCTTTAACAATCTCCGGGGGAAAATCCCAAATTTTCCGTTCGCGAAACTAGGTCATCTCTTCTCCGGCGCCCTAACAATCTCCGGGGGAAATTTCTCGTACCAGTTAGGAAATCAGATTACACAGCCTTATTTCGATCCTTTTCAAGATGACGGAGGTATTTTCGTTTTATCCAATATCTTGTTTTTTTCTTTTGAATTCCCTTAAAATTTGAACCTTTAGATCCATTCACCATGACCCAAATCAATAATATATTAATTTCAGAATTTCTTATAGAAATCATCTCAGTTTATTTGCTTCGGTTAGATAGAAGAAAAAAAAAACTAATTCCGATCATTTTGCGCGTCTTTTTGCAGTATTGGGTTAGTCAAGGGAACAAATGGTGTGATTTTTGCAAAATCTTCATATCCAATAACCCGTTAAGCATCAGAAACCATGATATGGGCAAGCGGCACAAGGACAGCGTCGCGAATCGACTCGTCACCATGCAGAAAGAAGGCGCCGCCAAAGAGAAAGAGCAAATGCATGCAGCTCGAGCCCTCCAGCATATTGAAGCTGTATGAAAATTCCTAACTTTTTCCTGTCAATTAATTATACTAATAATACAAAATTTGTCAAACTTATTTCTTTTTTTTTTCTTCGTTTTTATACCAGAAAGCAAGCAAGAGCTATCAAAAGGATCTAGCTTCTTTCCAAGAAACAACAGTGTCGAGCAGCACCACAGATAAATCCTCATTAGCACCTCAAAGTGGTAATGTTCTTCTTCATGCTCAAACTTAATTATTTCGTATACCCTTGCAAAACGTGAAATATCATGAATACGGAATACCCCTACAAAATTATTATAATTTCATGGATGCTCTTTTTGTTAGATTTCTATTAACTATCCGTTAAGATTATCGCTAATTTTTGTTTTTCCGATTTTACCCCCCTATGTAAATAAGGAACAAAATTAATGTCGGAAAAATCGAAAAACATAAATTAGCGATAATCTTAAGGAATAGTTAACCGAAATCTAACAAAAAGGGCATTCATGAAATTTTAGTAGTTTTGTAGGGGTATTCATGATATTTCATGTTTTGCAGGGGTATACGTGAAATTGTGTGGTTTTGTAGGGATAATCTTATTATTCATTTTTTGTAATTGATTTTATGCAGAATGGGATTTCGATTCCTCATCTGGATACTACTACAACAAATCGAACGGATTTTACTACGACCGAAACTCCGATTTGTTCTATTCCGATCCATTAGGTAAATGGGTGAGTTTAGAAGAGGCGTCGAAATCCGGCGAAGTCACGAAACCTAATTTCGGCCAGTCGTCATCATCGAGCACTTCAAAACCTAGCGGTGTTCGCGCGCCGGGTTTGGTGATCTCGAAACCGTTGAATCCGATGAGAGACGTGAAGGGAGTTGCGGCTCCGTCTTCGATTGCGGTGCACAAGAGAAAGAGAGAGGAAGGAGGAAAGGAGGTTAAGAAGAAGATGAGTAAAGAGGAAGAGAACGCGCTCAAGGCGAGAGAGGCGGCTAGAAAGAGAATGGAGGAAAGAGAGAAACCCCTCATGGGTCTATACAGGACTTACTGATTACTTATTCAGATTCCTTCATTTTCTAGCATTTCGAAATAATATTTGACTAGAGATTTCATTAATAATTGAATTGCAGTACAGTGGCCTTCTTGCTGTGAATATGATCAGCACGATGTTAACTTGGTCATTCAGGGATGTATATAAAATGTTGGAAAATTATACTACTCCCTCCAAATTCACCCAACAAATCGTGATGGGCAATCGTGAAATCATTTTGTCATGCTTATCAATTCATCCATCTAATTTACATATAATTAATTAAGCATTCAATTAATATCTACATAAAATGTAATTAAAAGTTTAATTAATTAATTTTTAATTAAATTAATCGATGATTTAATGAATTAATTTTCAATTAAAATAATCAAATTAAAATTACAAAATTAATTGGAGAATATTTTGAGTGCAAATTGAAGCTTTCATTTAATCATAATGTCATCGTCACATTTGGTGGGTGAAATATGGAGACACGTAGAAGGTTTATATGACGCATTCCTTGACTGCAAATTCGAAGATTTGGTCAGTCAAAAAAAACCCACGCGTGGGCCTCTTAAAAGCTGTTCAAAACTTCAAATAAACAAATATAAATATAAATAATAAAATATACAGACCTGACGAGAGACCCACCACTCTATTTTTTGTCTCTTCTATTTTACGAGACTATAATTATGTTTCTATCCTTGTGATATTTTATTAGATGGGCCTAATCTAGTTTAGATTGATTATGTAAAATACGATGAGATTGAAGAAATGATTGAAAGAAACTACAAACAAAGAAATGGATTCTAGTCTTGTATAATTCCAATAAAATGTAGACAAAACAAAGAAAAATAACAAATCTTTACAGAGTGATACATGTATACTGAAATTTAATCCCTAATATCATGAACACTGAATTTGGTAAGGCGTGAAAACCGTAATGAGTAAAAGGTTTCGAGATTTCAGTTTTTTGTCTACCCAGACATCTTCTATATACTCAAAAAAATACAAAGGAAAAGTAAAGTAAAAAAAAATCAAATAAACACCAAACAATCTCACATTTTACACGACCCTTAAAGAAATCGAAACAAAGTATACCGAATATGTGGTCTCACAAGTGCTACATCCTCATGTCTAATGAATGGCTATCAAAGAACTCGTGCCAACTCCAACGTGCCATGTTTTGATCATGATATAAAAAAGTAAAACTTCACTCATTCTCATTCACTTGCCACGACTCAAGTGATACGTGTTAATCCCTCGTGCCAATCGGTGCATGGACGGATTGATCAACATGCAACCAAACACACCTGGTTTGTACGGCAATTGATTCTTCTTCTTCTTCCCCTCCTCCTGTACTACTTGTACAGGCAATTGGTTCTTCTCCGTCGTCGTCGTGGTTCCTTTCTTGATGAAAATATGGCCGCCTTTTATTATACTAAGTCCACCGCGCTTCTTGGTCTCTTGATCCTCTCCTTTTGCTTTCTTATCCGGTGTTGGAGTCGGCGACACCGTAACTGGGGAGTACTTGAATATCGGATCCTTACTCCTATTACCATTGTGTTTACCTTCCTTAGCGCTTCGAAAAAGAAGCAAGTCGCTCAACCTCCATTTCTTTCTGCTTTTGTTGGAGGAACTGGAAGAGGTACCGGTACTTTCGGACTCTTCGAGCGGAGGTACCGGTGGCAGAGACAAAGCAATGGAGGTACTGATCTTCCCTTCGAGAGAATTTCCTCTACCAAGAGGAGAAAGAGATCTTGATGATTTTCTTGCATGAGAACTGCTCACCTTCTCATCTCTTCCTCTATCCTTCGTTGCCTCCACGAGGGCCGCGGCAAATGGATCGAAGTCTGACTTTCCACGTACTCGCGGTGACCGCAATGCCTTTTTTCCCGATCGAGGAGATGAACCGACACTCATACTGCCATTTTCCTCCATGGCCAATAGTTGAAGCCTAGGAGGAGGTTTTAATGGCCTAATCTTCCCTTCTTCAAAAAGTTCATCAGCAGTTGTTAAATCGCTCGTCGGCCCACCTTTCTCTATAACCGATGCGTTGAACTCAAACTCTGGCGAGCCGGTTAGCCCCTCTGAATCTGTAAATCGGAACTTAGGCGTGCCAGGTTTCTCTTCCCAATCAAAAGGGATGGTGGAAGATGTGGAGAAAGAGGCACGAGTAAAAAAATTGTCTTCGGTGTGGATTTGCGCATAAATTGCAGCCGCACGGTTGGGACTAGCTGGCGCGCTGCTATAATGGCAGTAAAGGTCGAATGGATTGATGGACCGCCTTGGACTGGAAGGTGATGAGGGATCATCCAAGAAGGGGTTTGAGAGACGACCCGAAGGACTCGATGGAGGAAACTCGAATGGGCTTGATAGACGATTGTCCGAGTCTATTGGAAGAAGATCGAAGTCAAATGGGTTTGTCGTGGCAGCGGTGGCGGTGGCGGTGGCGGTGACGGTGACGGTGGCAGTGGTTTTGGCTAAGGAGTTGTCCGGCTGGACAGGTGTCACTGTCTCCATGCTTCTTCTTCTTCTTCTTTTTATCTTCCTGATTCTCTTTTGGTGTTTTGTTATGTACTATGTTGGGTTTCTAATTTCTATGGTGAAGGTGGAATGGGCGGTGGATCGAGATTCGAGGGGGAATGTTGGAGGAAGAAAAGGAGAAAGCGGGCCGAAGAAGAGTCTTAAATGGAAGCAGTTGGAAAGGGCAAGCCAGAGGGATAAATATGATTTAAATTTGAAATGTAATCATGATCATGATATTTTTACCATATACTTTGGGTATTGTAATATCATAGCCTTTAATCTTAGATTAGTAGTTAGTATTTCATTACAATATTGATTTGTATATTAGGTAATCTTTGACGAAAATAAATCTACTACTAAAGTTGATGATTTTTCATGGTTGTTATGGTCATTTTTTAAATTTCAAATTTTAATGAGAAAAATCTTATTTTAAAATACTTTGTTATCATAATTTTTCATATAATAAGATTTTGTAAAAAATACATTTTACAAATATAAATACATTTTCAATAAATAGTATTTTTTATTTGTTTAAATTTTAAATAATGAAAGAATGACAATGCATGAATCAAACATTAACAATACATCTGTGTATTGAATTAACTTTTTATTAAATCTAACATCTTTTAAGATAATACTAAAAACTCAAACCAAACACCTTGATTATACTATGAAAATAGATTTAAAAAATAATACATTGTTTTTTGTTATATTGTATTTATGTCTCTCTCTCTCTCTCTAGATATATTTTCAAGATTTATTGCATGCACGTAGTGCCTTACATTTTTTTTTCTTTGTTTGCCAATGTGTACAATCAATTTCAATTCATTTTGTCTAATGTAAAACATATAATTAAACTCTTTTCTTTTGAATTTCCTCAATTTCACCCTATTGAAGACAAAAGTATATAATATATTTGTCAATTTATTTATTTTAATATTCTGTTCATGATGATTGTTGAGGTGATTACTGATTAGTGATTACCATCGACTCTAGGCATTTACTTCTTCAATATAAACATTTAGTTTCTTGTATAATCCTACAAATATATTATTTTACAATATTAATACGAAGTGGACAATAATATTTCTTAAAGTAACGTGAATCCAAATAAGAAGAAGAAAAAAGAAGAGAAAAATGCTGTCAATATCGTGAAGTCACATCTTTTCATTTTGAAGTTGACTTGGCTTTTGGAAATTACTACTGTTATGTTAATGCAATTATATTCATAATAATTACAAATTAATACGATTTCTTAACATTTCAGACATGTCATAAAATAGCAGAAATTTACTTTTACGATCCTGATTGATGCTGTTATTGGTACCAACTCGTACCAGTATACCGACAGTTTTGTTTTTTCTTAAGAAAATTTCATCAATTATTTCTTTCAATTAGATTATGAGATTTAAATTGAAGAGTTCAATATTAAATACATGTTTTTAATGTGTGAACAAACACTATGGACCCAGCCGGCTTTTTAGTATTTTCTTCTACTCCATCCTTTAGGTTGCTTTGGTATCATAAATTCGTTGCATTCATGGGACGGTTGATTATATTTTATTGGACATATTTTAATTCTTATGTCATCTATGATACCCAAGATAATTATTTCTTGGATTTGGCATGATTTTATCGGTACCTTTATACAAAAAATATTGAAATGTCATGTATATAGAAAGTGACTTTTCTTAATTACTAGGACCAACAATTCTATCTTGGGCACGTTTGATTTGGGGGATTTTGTTATACATGGATAGTTGAAATACATGTATATTATTATCCATGTATTTGATAATCCATATGTGTTGTTTGATTTGTTGTATTTTATAAACATGTATATTAAATTTCTTGTTTGATTCTTTTGTACAAAATTCATGATTTTAATATTTTAATATTTTCTTATTATATTATATTATATTATATCCTATCTTATCTTATCTTTTTATATTATATTAATCATATAAAATTATTTCGTATTATATTATATTATAATATATAGTTTTATATTATTTATATTATATTATTTTTCATTATATTATATTATATTATATTATATTATATTATACTATTTTATTTTATATTATATTGTTTTGTAATTTTATATTATATTATATTATATTGTTTTGTATTATATTATATTATATTAAATTATTTTATATTATATTATCTTATACTGTATTTTATTACATTATTTTGTATTATACTATATTATATTTTTTATATTATATTGTTTTATATATATTATATTATATTATATTATATTACATTATACTGCGTTACATTATATTATACTGATTTATATTATATATTATTACATTATATTATATTACATTGTTTTATATTATATTAAATGATATTCTATTGTATTAGATTATATTCTTTATGTTTTTTATAACATATTATATTATATTATATTATATTGTATTATATTGTTTTATATTATATTATATTGTTTTATATTATATTTTATTTTATATTAGATTAGATTGTATAATATAATATTATATCGTATTATATAAGATTATATTTTGTATGATGTTGCAATTCGATTATATTATATAATATTAGAATACACGGATAAGAAAATACAAGAAATGAAATACCAAAATTTTAGATGGATGACAAAATACATGTATAAGAGGTTGGAAATATAATACACCATGAAATAAAACAAATTATTTTGAACTTATCCCGTATTTTAAAATAAAACAAATTATTTTGATCTTATGCCGTATTTTGAAATACATCTCCACCCAAATCCCTCAAATCAAATGTATATTGTTAGGGAAATTTCCCCTCTCCCAAGCAGCACGTAAGCTGCTTTTTGGTTTTTTACATGGTGGATTTTCTGTGGTTTATTTGGTGTGGTTTTGTGTTGTTTATGTGGGAGCCGTGTGATGTGAATCTGTGATGGATTATTTTGTATGTGCTTAGTTGTTTTCATCATTTAGGCGCGGCTCAGGTGCACCGTTTCTCGGTTCACAGTAAGCCGAGTTTATGCATATAATTATGCGACGAATGGTATAATATCATATTTTCTCGGTTCACAGTAAGCCGAGTCTATTCATATAATTATGCGACGAATGGTAAGTATCACGCCTCTCTCTCACACACTCTCTCGCGCAACAGAAAACGTAACCCTAACCCTAACTATTTATGGCGAAAGGACGATCGACCGATTCATGGCGAGAGCGGAAAAGAAGTATTGGCCATACACGATGCTTACAGTTGCCATTTTGGCGATGGTGCCGGTACTGATTATTGACGATTCTCGCGGTGTGTGTGCTGACTCGCCAACAAAAAAAAGAGAAAACGGAAAGGGAGGAGTCATGTAGTGACGGTTCTCTCACGCACACAAAAGAAATCAGGCATGTTTCTTTGATTTTTTAATGATTTTTTTTCCCGATTTTGCTTTTGTTTGTTTTTTTGGTTTGATTTTTGGGACATTTAGCAGATTGAATTAATGTGTTCTTTGTTTTTCGAGTGCAAAATTGAATTTGAATATGCAATTTTGAGTGTTTGTCGAGTGTTTGTACATATATTCAACAAAAAATAAAAAGAAGAGGAAAAAACATAATAAAATGAAATTAAAAAACATAAAAATAATTTCGTGGAACACAAGGGGCTTGAATGAAAAAAGCAAAAGGATACAAGTGAAGGAAACTTTATGCGACAATAACCCTGATATTGTATGTATTCAGGAATCCAAGTTGCACGAATATAATCAACAAATTCATAAACAAATCTTTGGTACCAAACTCAATTCCTTTGCTACTTTAGACTCAAGAGGGGCCTCTGGTGGAATAATTCTTAGTTGGAATGAGAATTACTTCACAAAAATCTCTGAAACTACTCATCTTCATGCTTTGTCCATTTTACTTCAATGTAAATGGGATAATCAGATTTTTATGGTGACAGGTGTATATGGGCCTCAATTATTAGTAGATAAAGAGAGATTAGTAGAGGAATTAACTGAGGCTAAACCCACTGATACACCATGGATTCTTATGGGGGATTTCAACATGGTTAGGAATTCAAGTGAGAGATCAGGAAATTCTCAAAGGAATCTGGGAGATATCACAATGTTCAACAATTTCATTAATTCAATGGGATTAATAGATATACCTCTCAGAGGGAAAGAATATACATGGAATAATTCTAACTCCAAAAGTAGACTTGACAGATTTTTATTTAATCTGTCATGGTCTAGTTTATTTCCTAATGCAAAACAACTAGCTCTGCCGAGAACATGTTCAGATCATTGCCCCATTAGTCTGCATGCTTCTTCCTCTTTTCCTATCCATCAAAGTTTCAGGTTTGAGAACGCTTGGCTCTCAAACCTAGAAGCTAACACAATAATAATTGAACATTTAACAACGAATCGTTCTTACACTCTCAAGGGTTTCTATGAAAAACTTGCAGCTTTAGGTAAAAAGCTGAGAGTTTGGGACAAAAATAGAAAACTGGCACATAATATCTTCAAGCAGGGGTGTAAATGCATAATGAGTTGGGTGGATACAAAACAAGAGAGAGAAGACTTGGAAGATATAGAGATCTGGCTAAGAGAGATAGCTAGAAGAAGACACGAAGAGTTGAACATCGAAGATGAGGCGTATTGGAGGCAGAGAGCAAAATTTAAATGGATCCAAGAAGGAGATGCTAACACTCGTTTTTTTCATAACTATGCCACAATCAAGAAAAACAAACTGCTAATTCCCATTCTCAAAGACCCTATCTCCAACAATGAAGCTACTCAACACAACCATAAGGCAAGAATACTTTTCAATTATTACAGGGACTTAATGGGAAAATGTCCTCAGAATGAGGGGAATCAAACAGTATTGGACTTGTCCAGTGTGTTTCGAGAGGGGGACCAACTGGAGCTATCCAGTTTAGATTCTCCTTTACTAATATCTGAACTGGATGAGGTGGTAAAGAGGTGGAAGAGTAATAAATCTCCTGGTGTGGATGATTTTAATGGTGAATTTTATAAAAGATTTTGGGGTTTCTTTCGAGAGGAATTATTTGAGATTATATCAAACCATCCTGTTGAACAAGGTTTGGGTGAATTTGCTATATCTCATATGGCGCTTTTACCCAAGAAAGAAGGAGCTATATACGCGAAGGATTTCAGACCAATCAGCTTGATAAGCAGCGTACAAAAACTCATATCGAAAGCTTTGGCCATAAGACTAAAGAAGATTATATCTCAACTAATTCTTCCTAATCAAATTGGATTTATGAAAGGAAAAGAAATCTCGGAATGTTATGTTTATGCCAGAGAAGCTATGAATGTGGCAAAAACTTCTAAAAAACCACTTCTATTATTCAAAGCCGATATTACAAAAGCGTTTGATTCCATTTCATGGGATTTCATGCTTAAAGTTCTGGATTTCAGGGGTTTTGGGGCGAATTGGAGAAATTGGATGAAAAACTATGTGCTCAGTGGAGCCACTAAAGTAATCTTAAATGGATGTCCAGGAAAAAGTGTGCATTTAAGGAGAGGGGTACGACAAGGTGATCCCATCTCCCCACACTTGTTTATCATCGCAATTGATACCCTAGCGAGAATAGTAGAAAGATTGGGGGATTTAAATTACATTGAGAGACCTATAAGTGGATTACTCACTTCAATCCTCTACGCTGATGACTCACTCTTCCTAATCAAACCTGAGTTGAGTCAAGTTAGAAGATTGAAAGTGATTTTAAACACGTTCGGGGAAAAATCTGGATTGAAGATAAACTTCGAAAAGTCAGAATATATCATCATCTCGGATCTCATAGGAGAGAGAGAAGACAGAGAAAGAGAAGAGATTGAAAGAGAGATTGGTTGTAAACAAGCTATATTACCGATGATGTATTTGGGATACCCGTTACACTATAAAAAGCTGAATAAAGAGAGTTATGAAGGAATTTTACATAAATTTGAAAGCAAACTCCAAGGGTGGAAGGGGGCTCTTTTGAGTATAGGAGGGAGACTGATACTAATTAATTCAGTCCTATCAAGCCTCCCTGTTTATCACTTTCAGATTATCAAATTTCCCAAATGGGTCTTACTAGAAATGGAGAAGATGAGAAGGGACTTTCTATGGAGAGGATCTAAAGAGACAGGTTATCCATTAATCAAATGGGAATCAGTATGTAGGCCGAAGGAGTATGGAGGGATGGGAGTAATCAATCTAGAATCGTTCAATATAGCTTTGCTAATCAAATGGATATGGAAATACTTCCATCGCTCAGAAGGGTTGCCATGGCAATCCCTAATTAGTGACATAAATGAGACAGAAGAAAGAATAAACAAAAAAGACTCGAGCTTTTGGAGGGAAATTAAGAAACTATATAGGTTCTTTAATAACTGGTCCAGCTTTGAAATAGGTGATGGACGACTTGCTAATTTCTGGTACAACAACTGGGGGGAAGGGAAGTTGTACCAGAAAAAAGGTTGTCTTTTCAGCTATTCTGAAAGAGGAGATTGGAGGATAAAAAATATGAAACAATTAAGTGAAGAAGAATTGATAAATAAATTCAACGAAAATTTATCCAGAAAAGCCGAAGAGGAATTTGAAGATATAAAACAAATACTGAAAAACATTGTTTTAACCGAAAAAGAGGATAAAATAAGATGGGATCCGCATTCTAAAGGGGAATTCTCGGTAAATGGTGCCTATAAAATTCTGATCTCAGGGATTTATTCACATAGTGAACTACCCTTTATTTGGGCTAAGAAAATTCCTCTAAGAATAAAAATATATTTCTGGCTTTTGAGACAAAATAGAATTTTGACGATGGACAATTTAAAAAAAAGGGGTTTATACATTACTAACCGGTGTCCGCTGTGTACCAAGGAGGAGGAATCCGTCGAACACCTAGTGAGAGGATGCGAATTTATGGAGTGGCACTGGAACGCGTTGCAGATCGAAGCTCGATTCGACGGGGTCAAGCTGAACTCAGTGCAGGAAGAGATGGATCTGGCTTTCACAAACTCTTCGAGATCGGATCGTAACGAGTTCTTCTTAATAAGCTTCCACGGTCTCTGGAGGGAGCGTTGCAGGAGATGTTTCTCGGAGGAGAAGCGAGAGAAAGCATCATTGATCCAAGAGATTATGGGGGAATGGAGTTTGATACAGCGAGCGAGAAGGAATAGTTCTTCAAATCTGGGCATCTCAGATCCGACGAACTGATGACAAGGATGAAAAGAATGTACTAGAAGAAAGAAAGGAGATGAGATATGTGTATTCTCTCTCTACCGCCTGAATGAGAAAAGTAGAAATAAGATGGGTTATGGGCTCAGTGAATGAAGTTAACGGGCCGATGAAATAAGATTGATATAGTCATATTATTTTAGCCTTTTATGTCTTCTGTTGTAATAAGACATAAATGAAGTGTATATATAGGTTAGAGAATAGTTAGGAAATACTTGTAAATAAAAATCTATATATACAAAAATTTTGGACGAGGGGCGAATGAACCCTCTCCAAATTTCTTCAAAAAAAAAATATATTCAACAAAAAATCAGTTTTCATTTTTCGAAGGAAATTTTTCCCTTATCTTTTTTTACAGAAAATTACTTTGTTTATTATGTCTGACATGTGTTCGTAATGGAGAAAATAATTTCGCTTATCGTGGACAATAAGCCAATGATGCCCTCTCCTGGTTATGCTCTTGGATTTCGATAGTCATTTTTTGTTCATCTATTTATAATTGGTTTTAATTTAAGTTTTGTTTTTCTACTTATTCTAATGAAAACAATTTTCATATTGGAATAATGGATTACTTACTATGTTCATTATTGTTTGCATATGCATAATTTAGAGTTTGCGGGTTTATTGTTTAGGGTTTACAAGGATATGTTCATTAAAGTCAGGGTCATTATGTGAAGATTCGGGAGAAGAACAATCATTTTTAAAAAGGCTGACTACTTTCGGCGACATCAATTCCTCCTTCTGACATATTAGAGTATGTTCTATTCTATGATTTTCTCATAATGTAGGGTTATCTTTGCAAATTTCCCTTTCATTTATTTATCTTTTTGGATTTGGGGTTGTTTATTTCAGATGTCGCCATTTATTAATGATTATATTCAGCAGAGGCAGTCTAGGCACGGGCCGATAGCGGAGTGAGGTGGACTAGGTGCTGCACGAACACCACGACATGTTGAGCTGAGGTGCTTCTGAAGGATTCCACAAATTTTGTTTCGAATCTTCATGTGGAATTTCCAAACAGGTAATGATTTTGTTTACATATATTTTAATATTACTCATACTTCCATGTGCACCCTTATAAATTATCAAAATTTCACTTACGTCTCCAAAAAAATATGCCATTACTTTTTTCATTTAGAAGATTCCCAAATTATATCCTTGATTTTAGACCTTTCAATTATACTTGTTTTAATCGAGAAACAGGGGCAATTTAGTAATTTTCTTGAAAGATCTATCGAGCGAAGATCTATCGAGCGATATTACTTATATTATTGTATTTGTCAGGGAAATTTATGATATTTTTTGTTTTGATAACTATAACAGGAGATTGGATATGATAGAGGGATTGGAAAGCATAGAGAATCTGAACATACCGAAAGATCTATCGAGCGAAGAGGCGAACAACTACTTGCAAAATGCATGCGCTAAATTCGAGATTAAATGCCAGCCACCTCAAACCACTACGAGATTTCTCGACAAGTTGGTGGGCCACTTTTTGGAGGAGACGTGTGTGAACCCTACTTTTATTATTAATCATCCTGAAATTATGAGCCCTATGGCTAAGTATCATCGAGATCGTCCTGGACTTACCGAGCGATTCGAGCTTTTTATTAACAAACATGATGTAATATTTTGATATGTTGCCCAATTAAAAAACCTAAAATCTCATATTTACCCTCTGAACGTTTGAAAATCATAATTAGCTTAAGAAAATAGCAGTTTGGAAAACTTTCATATGTTCAGGTTTTGGTAGGGTAAATATGATATTTGTAGTTTGAAAATCACAAGTTGGTGGGCAGTCATTTGTGATTTTTTATTATTTTGTTTGCGAATTTTGATTTTAATGGTTTATATTATTTAGCTTGTAGTCTCAAAAACTATTTTCCTGCTATTTTCATTTGCACATTTCTTATTGGGGTGGTTTTCATGAATCATATATGAATCTCAATCAGCCGCTGTCAAAAGATAATTTTGGTGCCCTTTACTGTCAGCCGCTGCCAAAAGATAGTTTTCGTGCTGATAGAAGTTATCGTTGCCAAATAGAAGTTTGTAACGCTGCCAAAAGATAGTATTGGTGCCGATTACAGTAACTGCTGCCAAAAAAGAGTTTTCGTGACCGTAAATGTAACGGCTGCCAAAAGATAGTATTCGTACCATTTAATTTCTGCCGCTGCGAATAGATAGTTTTCGTGCCTTACATTAACCGCTGTCATAAGATAGTATTCCTGCCAATAACCTTAACTGCTGCCAAAAGTTAGTTTTGGTACCATTTACCAGCCGCTGCCAAAAGATAGTTTTGTTGTCATATAAAAGCAGGTGCCAAAAGATAGTTTGATGCCATATAGCAGCCGCTGCCAAAAGATAGTATTGATGCCATTTACGAGCCGCTGCCAAAAGATAGTTTTGGTGCGGATTACAATAACAGTTGCCAAAAGATAGTTTTGGTGCCTATCTGGGTAACCGCTGCCAAAAGTTAGTTTTGGTGCCTATCTGGGTAACCGCTGCCAAAAATAGTTTTGGTGCCTATCTTGGTAACAGCTGCCAAAAGATAGTTTTGGTGCCTATAACTGTAACCGCTGTCAAAAGATAGTTTTGGTGCCTATCACTGTAACCGCTGCCAAAAGATAGTTTTGGTGTCTATCACTGTAACCTCTGCTAAAAGATAGCTTGGTGCCAATTATAAACCGCTGCCAAAAGATAGTTTTGGCGGCCTTTATGGTTTGCGCTGCCAAAAGATAGTTTTTGCGCCAAATACAGGAAAGGCTGCCAAAATTTAGTTTTCGTGCTTATTCCTTTGCGTACCAAAAGATAGTTTTGGTGGCTATTACAGTAACCGCTGCCGAAAGATAGTTTTGGTGCCTATCTTGGTAACCGCTGCCCAAAGTTAGTTTTGGTGCCTATCTGGGTAACCGCTGCCAAAAGTTAGTTTTGGTGCCTATCTGGTTAACCGCTGCCAAAAGTTAGTTTTGGTGCCTATCTTTGTAACCGCTGCCAAAAGATAGTTTTGGTGCCTATCATGGTAACCGCTGCCAAAAGATTGTTTTGGTGCCTATCATGGTAACCGCTGCCAAAAGATAGTTTTCGTGCTTTCACGATAACCTCTGCTAAAAGATAGCTTTGGTGCCAATTAGAAGCCGCTGCCAAAAGATAGTTTTGGTGGCCTTTATGGTTTGAGCTGCCAAAAGATAGTTTTTGTGTCAAATACAGGAAAGGCTGCCAAAAGTTAGTTTTCGTGCAAATTCCTTTGACGAGCCAAAAGAAAGTTTTGGTGGCCACTACAGTAACCGCTGCCAAAAGATAGTATTGGTGCAAATCACGTTAACCGCTGCCAAAAGATAGTTTTGGTGCAGATCACGTTAACCGCTGCCAAAAGATAGTTTTGGTGCAAATCACGTTAACCGCTGCCAAAAGATAGTTTTGGTGCCAATTAGAAGCCGCTGCCAAAAGATAGTTTTGGTGCCAATCACGTTAACCGCTGCCAGAAGATAGTTTAGGTGCCTATCACGTTAACCGCTGCCAAAATATAGTTTTGGTGCCAATCAAGTTAACCGCTGCCACAAAATAGTTTTGGTGCCAATCAAGTTAACCGCTGCCACAAAATAGTTTTGGTGCCAATTAGAAGCCCCTACCAGAAGATAGTTTTGGTGCCCATTATGGTTTGCGCTGCCAAAAGATAGTTTTTGTGCCTAATACAGGAATGGCTGCCAAAAGTTAGTTTTCGTGCCGATTCCTTTGTGGTATCAAAAGAAAGTATTGGTGGCCACTACAGTAGACGCTGCCAAAAGATAGTTTTGGTGACTACCACAGTAACCGCTGCCAAAGAAGGAAAAGCTGCCTAAATTTAGTTTTCCGCCGTTTACAGTCTGCCCATGCCAAAAGTTTGTTTTGGTGCAGTATACTCGCTGCTGTTGCCAACAGATAGTTTTAGTGCCATTTATGCCAAAAGATAAAAAGAACTGATTGGAAAAGAAATAAGGGAAGACATAAATATTGAAAGCAAGCTACACAGGACAGAGACCCAACTGACAAATCGATACTCGAAACATGAAAAATAAAATAAATAAAAACCCAAAAATACCAATAAAAAAAGAAGGAAAAGCGAATTTTTTCAATGTGTACTTTCGATATTAGGTATCTCCTCACCACCACTCACAGTTTCACTATTATTATTGTTAAATATTTCGTTTTCAACCTCCATTTTTATTATTTTATTATTAGCCTCGTCATAGGGGGATGATAACACTCGAATTAGAAATATTTTCATTTTCTACCAATTCGGGCATTTTCGTTATTTCCAAGTTTTCCTCCTTGGACTCCTTATTGTTCGTCTCTGGTTCGGGTTTGGATCTACCTGCCAACTTGTTGTACACAGCCATTGCTCTCTGAAAATTACCACAATAAAAAAACAAAATTATTTTTAGCTTATACTAATCGAAAAAATAGTATATTTTCAGTAGAAATGTAACATTCTTACGAGGGTAATTATGATATTTTGTTTCTTTTAGAAGGGCAAATATGCAAATCTCCCCAAAATGTAATCATGTAGGGACAAAAATTGTACCTTGAAAATTGTACCCAAAAAAAGTGACTTCAAGACGGAGTTCATTTTACCATTCTTGTCAGACACCTAAAATAAATAAATAAATCAAAATTGTTAACAAAAAATAAAGACGAACAAAGAGAATACTGTATCCAACAATATAACAAAATACCTGAAGGGAACTGGAGACTCCAGTTCTCATTCCTAAATCCACCGATAAAACAGAGGCACATTTATTATAGAGCTCCACATCATCAACCAAATCCTTCGATACAAAAATCCGCTCAACATATTTCTCCCATAAATTGATCTCCACAATTTTCTCTTCAACCAGAGGGACCTTTTCGCGATTCTCCAATTTTTCAGGGGTCTCGATGCGAACATTCCCCTGCACAATCTCCTCCTTTACCTACACAAACAAACTTGGTATATTTGACAAGATTTATTTTAGAAGGTTTTGTATCTTTCTCTCAGCTGCAAGCGCAGCTTTGTTTTGCGCCTCCAGAGCTATAGCAAATCTGAAATATACATTTCACAAAATAAAAGTATATACATATAAATATGTGATATGATTATGATGTGAAATTTTAAAGTTTAAACCTCGAAGGACTTCTCTGTAATGTAGTAATTTTTTTCCGAACTATCCCTCTCCTCATATATGCTTTCACATGCTAACACCAAAAAAGAAAATAATCAATTGAACACCTCATTATTAAGAACACAAATAATTTAAAAATTTCTTACCTTATTATCAAGTGAAATAGCCATGTTTAAATCTGATTCAGCTTGTTGAAAACTACACGAAAATAAACAATATCATAATTAATATTTATTAAAAAAAATGACAAATAAATAAATAAAAAATACCCGTGGAGTTCGAAATAAGCAGCAACTTTGTTACAAAAATAAGTCGCATTCGAATAATTAATCTTAATCGTCTCATAATAATAACTTGATCAATATCTCCAATATTTGTCTTTTTTCTATTTTGACAACAAGATAAACTACACAAACCGAGATAGTTGTAATTTCTAAATAAGATAAACTACTCAAAAATTAACAACATGAAATAATTATTTATCGAATTACCATACTAAATTTAATTATAAATTCAATTTAAAAACGAAACAAACTAAGTTGTCGAAGAAATAATCAATTTTTAAGATCTAATGTTACTTTACAAACAATCAATTTCAGTACACAGAGCAAAAACAAAGATTAATTAATCAAACCGAGATGGTTTAGTACATAATTTAAGCTTTATAAATTACCTGAACTCAGCGAATATTTGGAGAAGATAAATTGCAGCTTCCCTTCAATTTTAGAACCCAATCAAATCCCAAACAACAAGAAATTCGACAAATTCCCTGCAAATTTGGCATCGATAAATTATGACATGAAGAGCTTGAATATCCATAGAAGACCACAATTACAAAGCATAAATCATGAACAAAAAGTCAAAAAAGAATTACCAAATTATAGGGTTTCGGTTTGACTTCGATTTGTGCGGCGGCGGCAAGAATACGGCGGCGGCACTGGTGCGTATTGGCTTCAGGAGGCAGGAGGAAGCGCGGCGGCGGCGGCGGTTTGGCTTTGATTTCGTCTCCGTCGAATTTCAGCAAAAGAAAATTTTCGTTTTTTCTTTTCTTTTCTGTTTTTCAGATCTAACATTGAAGAGAGAAAGGGGATTTGGTTATTTATCTTATTGGGTTTGGGTTCATTCATAACAGGGTTGCGGGTCCGTGCGTAATTATAGAGCATAACGGGTTTGGATTTGTATTGAGTTATTTAATCTAATAATTATTTATTTTAGTACTAATAAAGTAATAATACGTATGCTATGTCACTTAAAAGAAACCAATTACGTATGCTATGTCGACGGCTCATGGAAGGAGGATGGTGCGGGGATAGGATTTTTGGTTATCAAAGGAAATGAGATTGTTTTTAGTGAGAGTGCACCAACTCAAGCTTTTTCACCAATTCATGCCGAATTAAAAGCTTGTATCGTTGCGCTTAAATTTCTCAAAGCATCTCAAATTAAAGTTTGCACAATATTGTGCGACAATATGCCACTAGTCCAAAGTTTGAAAAATTTCAACTTGGATTTAGATTGGCGTATTTATTTCGAACTACGAGATTGCCGTACTCTAGCAATGGGGGAAAAGGGTTGGAGATTTTATCATGTACCTCGAAAGGAGAATGCAAGAGCAGATGCACTAGCAAGGAGGGCGCGGCTTGCAAATGTTGCGCATGGAGAAATTTCTATCCCGTCTTAAGGCTTCATTTTTTTTTATGTGTATAGCCGAACTTTTTTATAGTCATGTATTTATGCGAAATTTTAGAAATTGATGTAATGTGACTAACTCTTGTTAATATAATGCCTACGGGCCTTTTTGCAAAAAAAAAGAAAAAAGAAGTAATAATACGTACGTACATATCCATACTAAAAATTGGACTCTACACCCTCGCACGTGACTACCAAGGCCACACTGCCCATATTATTATTATTCTGGTCATCCCAAAACGGGTCCCACATATTAGGGTTGCCCTTTTCGTCCAATAAGGAATTATTATTGTTATGCCATCCAAATTGAAATGGAGCATTGAGAACATGTCCATTGGATCGTGAAAAGAGACTCCAGCTGGGACGAGTTTAAAAGGTGGGGGTCTCATTCCGAATATTGGCGGAGGCGGGGCTCCAAACGGGTTGAACCCGTTCTGAGCTGGCGGACCGAGTGTCATTTACATGAAGTCATTAGCTGCGGCCCAATTAAATCTGTTATTTCAATTATTATTTGCATTGTTACTATTATTATTATTATTATTATTATTATTGTTGTTATAATTGTAATTTCCTCTTTTATTGGGATTGTTGGGACTGTTCTAGGGAGTGGGTTTTCTCTGTTGCCCCCCCACCCACAAACGAAACCTCGCGTGAAGCTGCTTAGATGGCTTAATTCCATTGGTTAATGTGTTGTTTTCGTAAGACAAAAAATGAGTTTGACGAAGGTCCCTTTAGGGCTTGTTTGGAGGGTGGAATTTGAGTTGGAATTAGAATTTTGAAATGATGCAAAAGTAAATTCCTTGTTTGGTGTGCGTAGAAGATTGGAAATATATAATTCTTGGAATCTTCTAATTCCATTTTTCCATTAAAATTTGATTCTCCAAATTTGAGGAGTGTCAAAGTGGAGCAAAACATTAATTAAAGAACAATTGTATTATAATTATTAAATCTCTATAATTAATATAATATTATATTTATTACCATTCATAATATTATTATATGAATAAAATATAATTTTATAATAATACAACAATACATATAATATTATTATTTAATATATTATATGGATATAGTTATTATAATATTATTATAATTAAATAATATATTATATATTATTATAATAAACCATAATAATTATATTATAATGATAAAATAATTATATTATAACAATTATATAAATATTATTAATATTACGTTATAAATATTATTATAATAATATATAATAATTATATTATAATGATAAAATAATTATATTTTAATAATTATATCCATATAATTAATAGAATATTATATATGATTATAATAATGTATCAGAATTATATTATAATGATAAAAATAATTATATTATAACAATTATATCAATATTATCAATATAAAATTATAAATATTATTATAATAATTTATAATAATTATATAATAATGATAGAAATAATTATATTATAATAATTATATCCATATAATTAATATAAAATTATAAATATTATTATAATAATATATAATAATTATGTAACGTTAAAATAATTATATTGTAATAACTATATATGTATTATTATTATAATATTATATATTATTGTAATAACATATATTAATTATATTATAATTAAAAATATTTATATTATAATAATTATATCCATATTATTAATATAAAATTATAAATATTATAATAATAATATGAATTATTATATTATAATAATTATATCCATATTATAAATATAATATTGTATACATTATTGTAATAATATATAATAATTCTATTATATTATTGTATCCACATAATTAATAATATATGATTGTAATAATATAAAATATAAGTTATAATATTATTATATTATATCTATAATTTGTATTTTTTTTACTAATATTAATTATCTATTATTTCTACATTTTCAATAACAAAATTCCAAAAAAAATTCTACTCGACCAAACAAAGAATTAGATTTTCCAGCATCTTATAATTCTGACATCCAAACAAAATGTGAAATTACTAATGCCAGAACTTTTTTCTCCTCCACCTTATAATCCGATTCCACTCTACTAATTCCACTTGCCAAACAGCCCCTTAGAGAATGAAAAAAGTTATGACCTGATAAATTACTATGTATTGTTCAAATAAGCCCTTACTTTGTATTATTTTAAACATTGTTATTAAATAATTTAAATCAAATATAAACAAGTCCAAAAGAATCCGCCACTGGCCCCAGTTATGTTGAAGATAAAATTCCAACCATATTTCGAAAAAAATATAAACAAGTCCAAAAGAATCCTACAATCACATAAAAGTAAGAATAACTATCCTAAATTTCCAACGAATCTTAATTGAATTATGATTTCCCTCATAATTATTATTGCCATCATCATTACTCTCATAATGAAAGATGATTTCATTGATTTACCCATGTTAAATTAATAGTATGTACCGTAAGTATTTTCCGAGAGCATCTCTGTTCTCGACTGCATTTTCTCTTGCGGCTGAAATAAAATCAATTTTAGCCATCTAAAACGCAAAATTAACATATTATCTTTCAAAATACTCAGATTTTCCCATTTTGCAAAATTGTTAATTTACCTTGAGTTGTTCTTAGAGTTTCCTATGAACTCCAATTCAATTTCTTAAATCCTCTACTGGTATAATTTCTCTGATAATGGTACAAAATAATACAAATTTATTTCATTAATTTAACATTTAGAATTTAGATGAAATTATGATAATAATAATAATAATAATAAAAAAAACTTTTTGATTCAAATTAAGATATCCTGCCGGATATTACTGTCAGGAAGTTCTAAAATAATACAAATTCATACGAACATATGTTTTTATCAACTCTCAAAAAGTTTAATCATCGTTTTGGCGGTAAAATTGGTCAACCAAAAAATTATAATTTGGCTATAAATATAAAACTGATCTATCATTTTTATTTTTGGTCACTTGTATATTGTATGTCTGTTCGGTATAGTCATTAGCAGCAATAATTGATTAGAAATATTCATACAAGAATTTACCTCTATATTTTAAAAAGACTTGTATGTTTATTTTTTAAAAACACAACTAATTTTTCAATTGTAATTGATTAGATCAAAGTTAGACAGTGTCTGTGCCACCTAAAAATGTAACCTCGTCGAAAATTATATATTTAAGCTGCTAATTGTATAATGTACTGCCGAAAAATATGAGGCATTAACTTAAGACTATAAACATATATTAACAATAAAATCAATATGTTGGCATATAGTCTTATCGAATGTCTTGACAATAAAAATAGTGTGCTGATGATGAAAATATGTATTAATGCTGAAAATGATATATTGCTATGAATATTAGTAAATTAATGCTAAAACATTTATTGTCATATGTAGTTTTGTAATTTAAAATGGTGATGATGAGCAACGACTAATCCTAGTTTATTATAAATCTCGTTCAATTAAGTGATGCAGGACCTTTTTTTTTACAACATATAATGACAAATGTTACTAGCATACAACTTAGTATAAGTTTTTTATATTTATTTTTCAAATACATTTTCTCCATTTAATAATAAAAACAACTTTTCTCAAGACCCAACAACACTAATATCATAATAATACTCCATATTGTTAATTAAAAAAGAAAGTCATCTACATTGTTGTTCTCCTAATTTCTTAAAAAACATATATTTATTTCTCTTTCTCTCATTCATTCATAGATAATAATATATAAGAAGTGATGATATAAAATTATAAATTATAAATCATAAATATAGTTTTGAGAATTATTAATTTTGGAATTTAATTTCATATCATACATGACATGGTCATTGTCCCAATTTGTTTGGGCCATTAATGTTGGACTTGGAGCCTCTGTATTTGATATTTTCAAGCAATAAAAGCCACTTTTACATAAAGTTAGGCCAGGCCTCAAAAACATATTATTATCTATCATATAGTTACGTTACAGTACCATTCCCTCAGGCGCTGCTTCCATTCCACGTCTCTCCCTCTCCTCACTTCGTCGTCCACACACTCGCCGTGCCATTCCATGGCGAACCACGTGGCAATGCTGAGCTTCTCGGTCCTGGCCGCTGGTCCAAGTCACAGCGGTCGTAGAACCACCGGGTTGTTGAAAGGTTTCTTTGGAGGTAATTTCACTTTTCCTTAAATTGGAGTTCTGTTTATTCTCGTCTAATAATTACTCTCTCTCTTACCGCCAGTTTACTTTTGATATCTTTATACAACTCCAAATTTGTTAACTTTTGGATTTGAAATCCACATTTGGTACTTAATTTAGAATTTGTGCTTAATTGTGGCAGGAACGAAGAGTAATTTAGGTAATTTTGTTATGAAGAATTCGCAGAGATTTTTGGGGCATTCTTCGCGATTCGTTTGCAATGTCGCTTCAGATACTTTTGGAGGAGAAAGTTTCAATCAACCTACTGTTAATGATGAATCAACTAATTCATCGTTTATATGGCCAGATAAGAAGGTAAATCTAATGCTTATTATTTACATCACAAAACAATCGAATAAAATATTTATTATTTTTTTTTGCAGAGACCACGAGTGTGTATTCTTGGAGGTGGATTTGGAGGTTTATACACTGCTCTCAGATTGGATTCTCTTTTTTGGTCCGATGATAAAAAACCTCAAGTATATATACTTTTGTTTTTTAAATTCATAAATTAATTTATCATACATTTTTGCAAGAAAAAATAATTTTCCTTTTTCAGGTGGTTTTGGTGGATCAATCTGATCGATTTGTTTTCAAGCCAATGCTTTATGAACTTCTCTCAGGAGGTAAACTAAAATTTTCAATTTTCATTTGTGCTAATTAGTCACGCTAATTTTAATTTCCTAATAATTTTACCAGAAGTGGATGCATGGGAAATAGCTCCACAATTCAAAGACCTATTAAAAAACACAAGCATTCAATTCGTCAGAGACAAAGTAAAGATTTTAAACCCTTGCGACCATTTATTCCAACAAGGAATAAAAAAAGATAAATCAAGCTCAGGAGGAACCGTTCTTCTCGAAAGCGGAACTTCCATCGAATACGATTGGTAAATAAATATTATCATAAACTTTTATAATATTTAATTTTTGTATTTATTTTACTGATTTATATGTTTATTTATTGGCAGATAGGTTGGTTTTAGCATTAGGTTCTGAAACCAAACTCGATCTCGTTCCTGGTTCTTCTAATTACGCAATTCCCTTCTCTACCCTCGAAGATGCCCTTGTAATTAATTCATTCAATATACCATTTTATACGCCTAATAATATAATTTATTTACACATTATTTTGTTTTTGCAGAGAGTTGATGAGGAGTTGAAGAAATTGGAAAGAGGGAGGTCTGAAAATAATTCGTCACCTATAAAAGTTGCAATTGTAGGGTTAGGATATTCCGGAGTAGAATTAGCCGCTACAATTTCTGAACGATTGCAGGGAAATGGAATTGTTCAAGCAATTAACGTTGCGCAAACAATTTGCCCTAATGCACCACTTGGGAACAGAGAAGCTGCTTTAAAAGTACTAATCCATCTCTCTCTTCATTTAATTTTATCATTTGTCGATTAATTTATATCCTTTTTCAGGTGCTCGAATCTCGAAATATCGAATTATTTTTGGGCTATTTTGTAAAGTGCATCAAAGAGGCGACTTCGAATGGTTTGAAGTACGTGTTAGAGCTTCAACCAGCACAAAGAGGAGGAGGGATACAGAATCAAAATTTGGAGGCGGACTTGGTTCTGTGGACCGTGGGGTCCACGTCTACGATATCTCAGTTACAGCCTCCATTGCAAAAGCGTGCAATTCCTTTGAATGGTAGGGGGCAAGTGGAGACGGAGGAGACTCTTAGAGTCAAGGGGCATTTACGTACATTCGCAATCGGTGACTCAGCGGCTTTCAGAGATTCTTCTGGCAATCTTCTGCCGTCCACTGCTCAGGTTCGTATTTTTGTCTTTTAGTGCGATTGATTGAATAGATTAAATGAATGTTTTATTTTTATTTTTATTTTGAAAGGTTGTATTTCAACAAGCGGATTTTGCCGGTTGGAATATATGGGCAGCTATAAATAACCGGCCTCTCCTTCCCTTCAGGTTTTTTAAATTTTAATTTCGTTTATAAATTAATTTTGAAAATAAAATGAGTTTATATTTTGAATTTATTAGGTTTCAGAATCTCGGGGAAATGATGGTGCTTGGGAAGAATGATGCTGCCGTGACGCCGAGTTTCATCGAAGGGCTCACCTTAGATGGCCCAATTGGACATGCCGGTATAATTAATTAATTAGAATTAGTCGATGATATTTCTTCACATGATTAATGGTTTGATCTTTGTTTTCTTGTTTTAGCGAGGAAATTTGTGTATTTAATGAGGTTACCAACGGATGAGCATCGAGTGAAGGTAGGAATTAGTTGGTTTGCAAAGACTGCTATCGATTCTGCTTCCTCTTTGCAAAGCACTCTATCTGGCCTCCTAAACCCTAAACCCTGAAAGTGCGATGATGCGCGTAACATGTTTTGCGGAAAAAAATATGAGAGAAGAAAGGATCAAATTTGAATGGCGTTGTTAGACTTGTTATTTGGATGTGCTGTTATTGTAATAAAAATAAAAATAGGGTTTTGATATTTTGAGTAAATGGAGAAGGCTCGGTGGTCCTCCATCCATTTGATATTTTAAAATATTGTTCCTAAAAATTTCGCCAAATTTTAGAATTTAAGATCTATTCGTTTTTTAATCCATTTCTTTCTCATACATTTCTTCTTTTTTAGCTAAAGGTATTGGATTTTCGTAAAAATGAAGAAGTAACTACGAATACTTTGGCCATCGTTTCAAAAAGAAGAGAAGAAAATTACAAATTTGGCAAGGAACAAATAATTTGTCAGGCAATTTCCATTTCCCTCTCCTATTTGAATTTCAAAGATTTAGGACGAAAACGAAAGATACATGAGCTTAGTGTCGCTTATCGAAGGTCACCAAAAAGTAATATTTTTTCTTATATTCGTAATGTTTACTCATTCGAGGTCACCAAAAACTAATCTCTTTTTGGTCGGCTTGTTTGATACTCACAAAGAGAAGTAGCAAGGTCGCCCAAAAAAAGATATTCATTTCGATACCTCGAATATCGTCTTCTTTATCTATTATTGTTGCAAGTTCAAGACATTATGTATTGGTACTGCAATCAAAGATATCAGTAGATTGTTTTAAGGATCAAAAGGTTGTCTTTGATTAGATCAAATTTGGGTTAACTTTCCCATTTTCAAGTATCCTCCTATAACACATCCACCTCGCGAATATACAAAAATGATTTAACAATTTGCATATATTATAGTATTATACTCACTACATAGGTGTGGATTTACATGTATTCACTGCTGCCGTCAATTTACACTTGGGAAAAGACAGATTAATTTGTACGTTATTTTGAGTACCTATTGGACATGGATCAGTTCTTATGGATGTGTTACACTTACAAACCAGTTTCTTTGTTCCATCGCGAGCTTCAAGGAGGGGGAGGGGAGGTCCGTCCCGTGATAGATCTCCCCGGCAGGGTCCGCTCCGGGAGGGGGTCCAGCCCGCAATCGACAGGGTCTCGAGGGGTAGAGGGGTCCGACGTCCCGTGATGGACCATGCTTCGAGGGGGAGAAGGGTGTTTGTTCAAATTATATTTAATTGTTTCAAAACAAAGAACACTACTAACGATTTAATCTAAATTTGAACCCTAACATGATACAACGAAGTTGGAAATACATGTAGATCAAGACATCCAAAATTTTCGTGAGAAGACCACGAGATACAAGAACATGACATCAAGACAACTCATATTTTATCTAGGAAGAAATTAACTCAATTCATAATTTGCGAAATCATCAAAATTCTAAGTTAAAACTCAATTCATAAATTAAAGCTCGATTGGTTGAAACGTTCGAACGTATTCACCAAACGTTAAATCGTATTTGATCCACACATATAAGAAGCTCTCAGTTATATATAATGTTCAAACGGAAGAACTGTTCGTTCAAACGATACACATTTTGTTCGAACGAACCATGCATTCGTTCGAACGTCAATAGCACATTTCAGTAAGAGAGAAGAATTGATTTCCAACTGACAAGTATCGTTCGAACAAGATCATTGATCGCTCAATCGCAACACATACTTTTTGAATCAGTTCCCCCGTGTATTGTCGTTCGAATGTTCGAACGCCCCTCACAGTGAGGCATGAGTTTGAAGGATATTTTGTAATTATTGTCAAATGATAATATTGATTACATCTTAAAGTCCCTAAATCATTTTTTTTCAACGTATACACATTTCATATATTTACTACCTTCACATACAAGCACCCACTCAAATTATTGAAGTGATCAAATTGAGGTAAGTATTAGTTTTGATTTTTGAAGATAATAAGGGATGATCTTCTGAATTTTCATGAAGACTAGAAAAATGCTCGGGCTATGTTGTAAGTAAATACATTTTTATTTTAATAAGATTTTTGTTATTTATGATGGCAATAACATCATAATCCGAAAGTAAAAGAAATTCATAGTACTTTCATTTCATAACTAGTACAATCACATTTTTTAATATTGTTGAATAATTCATTAATAAGACATTTTTAGAGTCGAACCAAATGGAATGCGAAGTCATCATTTACTTGTTAAGAAAATCAACAGTCTTCGACTTAAGATCGAGTGCCTTCTCACAATCCGGCTTCTCAAGATGAAAGGGACCTTCCCCCACCGATTCAGAATGCTAAAAAAAAAGAGATAAATACACCAAGAAATCATAGGGTAGCACATGTTTTGCAATAATCCGAAAGTAAAAGAAATTCATAATTCAATAAGTCTATCGGTCTTCCATTCCTTTGTAAAATACATTTCTTTTGATATAATATAATTCGAGGTCTCGACACATTGTCGAACCTCCTTCAAAAAAAAAAAAAGAAATTCATAATTTATTTATTTCATAGTACTTTCATTTCATAACTAAGTACAATCACATTTTTTTATATTGTTGAATAATTCATTAATAAGACATTTTTAGAGTCGAACCAAACGGAATGCGAAGTCATCATTTACTTGTTAAGAAAATCAACAGTCTTCGACTTAAGATCGAGTGCCTTCTCACAATCCGGCTTCTCAAGATGAAAGGCGTGACCTTCCCCCACCGATTCATGAAGTTCGACTTCCCCTTTCCATCCGCTTTCCTTGAGCACTTGATAATACCAATATGCCAACCAATCCGCATCGGATCTGCACACCATCACACGTTTACATCTCAGTCCCTTTATATCTGGTGCGTCCTTCACAAAAGGATTCGCCACTGGATCATCCAACACAATCGTCCCTGGTTTGATGAACTTCCACGACTTCTCAATCGCAGCTTTCAAATCTCGATTCATTCTCTCTGAGTTGAATGCTTCAGTACTCGCGAAGAAGGGATGAATCAATACTAAACCTTCAATATCAGTGCCAGTTTCAAAGATTTCATTTCCGGCACGAAGGGCCACATTATGTGCAATATTAGCCCCAGCGCTACATCCTGCTAAGAAAATACGTCGAAAATCTCCATGCTCTGCAAGCCACGGTTCGGATCCTCCATTGGTGTGAGATAAAACCCATTTGAAAGCAAGCCAAGAGTCCTCGTAAGCAATAGGCAAAGGGTGTTCCGGCGCGAGTCGATAATCTACAGATATTGCAATTACTTTGGCTTCAGCAACTAATCGATTGAGATACTTATGATCGGAAGGGTGGAAAGCTGATCCGACCATAAATCCTCCCCCATGATAGTATACATAGATTGGTATTTTCTTGTTTGTTTGATTGGAAAAATTCGGGAAATAAAGGCGGACAGCAAGATTTATATCCGGATTAATTATCACATCTTTGGATATGACACCTGTTTCAGGATCAGGGGAGGCCGGGACGATATCGGTGTGGGAGAGACGAACAACACGACCGCTTTTGTATTGGATGAAATAGGGAAGAAGCTCGATTTTGATTTCGGTATCTGGATCCATTGAATGAAGATGAGATGAAACTCAAGCTGCTCAAGTCAAGAAGATAAAAGAAGAGATTTATGATTTATTTCTATTTGTTTGGTGGGTGGTCATATATTAATGCTCTTTCATCTTATTGGTATTCACTCAAGATTTATGATTTGCATGATTTATTGTCCCAATTAAAATAGAAAAATTACGCTCCCCCCCCACCCCCCAACCAACCCAACCAACCCACCCACCACAAAATCGTGATTGCATCACCATGACGTCACTATTCACAATTAATTAATAATTAATTCATAGTTATTAAAACTTTAATACATAATTAGGATCGTTATAGATTAAAAATTAATTATGAATATTCAATTATTAATAAATATGAATTAACTGTTAATTGAGAGAGACAATTAGAAATTAATTGCCTTGAAAACTGTATCATGATTTTGTAGGTGAAAATAGGGGACACAATAAAAAACCTCATTAAAATATTGTGTGTCAGAGTATATGCTAGTTATATTTATGTATTGATTTCGCTTTTATTCACTGATGCCCAAATTTGCACGATTCATTGTCATTAAATGATTTTGTATGTCTCGTATATTACATAAATTGGGTAAGTTACCAAATGCCCAAATTTTGCACAAATTTCTGATTTTGTTTCTGATTTCGGAATTTTTTCAAATTATTAATTGATCAGAGAAATTGATCTATATTATTGCATTTATTAAAGTCAAATTATAATTGTATCTTCAAATTATACTTATTCAATGCAATGACTATCAATTAACTTAAGTTTATCTCACTCCACAGTCAACTAACAGTCAACAAATTTTGTTTATGTTTGTAGATTTAATGGAGAATCTTGTGCAAGATGACTATTTTGCTGTTGTTTTTGCAATTATTATCGTGTCTTGGATTGTACGGCGGCCAGGGAAAAAATAACTAGAGCATTATCTCCAACTAGAATTTCCGAACGAAATAGATATTTATCGAGAATTATCTATGAATAGGATATTGCATGCGTAGACATGCTTCGCATGAACCGAGAATTGTTTTTTAATTTGTATCAAAAATTTAGAGAAAGTAATTTGTTGGAAGATTCTTGTTATGTGAGTGTAGAGTTATTGGAGTTAATTCTTGTCGTTCGATCGAAACGGTTAGTCGACGGTTCAAAAATGTCTTATATGCAATTGGTAAGTTGCGTGATGAATACATGAAACCACCATGCACCGAGCCATATGAAAACCCGACTCATCCACTGCTTGAAATAAGAGGTAGAGAGCGGTCTTGTCTTTCATGCGTGTCTCTTTCAAGACTTTCAATTGATTTACCGTCAAGCCAGCAGTAGACTCCGGTTCCTCATAACCGTCCTTGACTACTTCCCATGCATCTTGTGCACCGAGCAACGCACGCATTTGGATGCTCCAATTCTCGTAGTTAGACTTCGTTAGTCGTGGCAGCGGAATCTGCCCTAGTGACGTACTACCAGAACCCGTCATTCGCTCCGATGCCAATTTGTTGGAATAAACTCACAATATTCAGATTTTAATGGAGGAAGAAAGAAGAATTATTCTCTATAAATTTCAATATTGTTTCTATTTCTTTTTCTCTCTTACTTTCTTCATCTTACAAATGGAATAAAATCATATTTATAAGCTAGGCAATTCATACATACATGAATCACATTTAACTCTCACATTAACTTCTCACTAATATCAAGTTCATGAATCCTATTCCCTAGATGAACTTGACCTTTCACACTCATACATTGAACTCAATAAACATGAACCTAAAACATAATTTAATGAAATATATTAATTAAGTTTATATTTCAACAGATAGTACACATAAATTGGTAGTTTTTGATTTGCTTGATCAGAGAGGTTCGGAAGATAAAGGCGGACTGCGAGATTTATATCCGGATCAATTATCACATCTTTGGATATGACTCCTGTTTCAGGATCAGTGGAGGCAGGGACAATATCCGTACCGAAGAAACGAACAACACGACCGCTCTTATATTGGATCATTAGAGGGGTAAACTCGATTAGAATTTCAGCATCAGGATCCATTGTATTCTATGATGACTAGCTTTATTCCCGCGCAATTGCGCGGGAGCCCTCGAGTTTGTCATGATTATTCGCACATCCGAGATTTGCTATATTTTTAACCCCCTAATTTTTTTGGATATTGTAAAAAATCCTTTATCTTTTCGTAAACTTCAAAAATATTTTTGACCAAACTTTTATTTTAAAATACCCCTTATGGATGATATTAATTTTTTTTTTTCCAAAATACCCTTCAAATCTCATATGTAATAATTAAAAGTTATTTTTTATTAATTTGAAGAAAATTCATAAACACTTCTTAACATGTAGTGATTTAAAAAAATTTAAATTATTACATATTTTGTTTATATAATTTTAATATTCCATTCTTTATTCATAAAAAACTAACATTAAATAATAATAAAATAAATAATAATAAAT
This sequence comes from Luzula sylvatica, assembly GCA_946800325.1. NCBI lineage: Eukaryota > Viridiplantae > Streptophyta > Magnoliopsida > Poales > Juncaceae > Luzula > Luzula sylvatica. The sequence goes on along the minus strand of OX326960.1, from coordinate 53,214,192 downwards.
AAACACCTTGCAAATATATTCATAGAAAATATCTATTTAAACATCTACTTTTTATTTTAGTTTTCCTTTTATGTATTTTTTTAATAGTTTTATGATATTTTATTTTTAAATATTTGCAAGATGTTCTTTTAATAATATTGTTGAACTTATTATAGTTTCATGTTAGTTTTTCAAGAAAAATAATACATAAGTCGAATATTTGAAATGAATGAAATATTAAAATTATATAACATATAACATATAGTAATTTTTTTTTAATTATTATATATTACAGAAAGTTTAAGAATTTTTTAAAATTAAAGGAAGCATTTTTTTTAATGAATAAATATGTAAATTAATTGGTTTTTACAATATCTAAAAAATTAAGGAGTCTTTTGAAAATTTTCCAAGTAAAGTGGTGATAGGAAGATATAATAAGATGGTGATGTGGAGGCATGAGATGAGAGGAATTATTAATATTGTAAAAAAGGACCAAAATATTAATAAAAGTACCAAAATGCAAATTTAAAGGACTAAAATGTAAAAAAAAGGACCAAAATGTAATTTTTTTTTTAAAAAAGGATTAATTTATAAATAAAAAAGGACAAAAATATAAATTTTTTTTTTTTTACAAAAAAGCCCCTGGCGACGTGGCTCATTGTGGGGGTAGCAAATTGTTCTACTTTAGTACTAAGGATAGATAAGATCGATCTCAAACAGATAAAAAGAGAGAATTGAGTAAGTTATCAAGCATTTTCATTCTTTCAGTGGAAGAGAGTTTAGCTGAATTGTTAACTAGTGATTCCTAGCCAATTTGCATTTTTAATTCTAATAGCCACCAACCAGGTAAGAACAAATAAAAATATTAACTAATATCGTCACGTGACATTAAATTATGATATTAACTAGGAAAATGTTGGACATAATCTCAACTCTCCTCCAAAAATCTTGATGACGTCAATATGAATTAACACTTTAAAAATTAACATATTAATTCATAATTTAACATTTTAATTGAATGTTCAATCATAAATTAAGATAATTAAATCATAAATTAAGATATTAATCCATGAATTTAGATGTTAATTTTTAATGTATTAAACAATATTCACGTCTTCAAAATTTTCGAAGGAAAGTACTAAAAGATGTACATCAGTACATCACCACTCCGTTAACTATTCTCACAATTATATATTACTATTCTCACAATTATATATTTACATATTTAATGAAAAAATTACTTTTCTACTAAATTTACAATACCCCACCCCACACACCCACCACACCACACCACACCACCACCACCACCACCTCCACCAACCCCACCAACCCCACCCCACACACCGACACACACACAACTTTTTCAATGAATTGACAAACTTCCAATTAACATTTAATTATAATATAATTACACATGCCAAATTAGTAACTTATTTAATAATTTTTCAACGTATTCCATTTAACAGTTAATAACTTAATATTAATATTAATAATTAACAATATTTAGTAACTTATTTAATGTATCAAAATTAACAAATAAGGTGTCGCTATTGCAAGAAACAACATGGCTAAATTGAAAACGATTTCAATTTTGTTTTATCAAATGACCGTTATACCCCTATTAATGATGAATTGATGATTGATATTTCTTACATTTATTTATTAGTTTATCATTTTTCATAAACCATGCAAATAAAATCTTTCATATATAAAAAATATTTTTATTTTTAATTTTTTTATCATAAAAAAAATCAAATTGTAACTTGTCATATATATTTAAATATAAAAATTAATATATATTGGTTCGATTTAGTTTTTTCATAATATTAGGAAAAATATTTTTGCATTTATACATGAAAAATATAAATAATAGTATATAAGTATAATAAATATCAATCATTATAAATGGGATATAACGGTCAGTTGATTAAAAAAAATTGAAATCGCTCTCAGTTTAGTCATGTTAGCTCTTGCAATAACGTCACCCAACAAATATCATAATTAACAAATATGATAATTAACATGTATAGTGATAGACATCGATTAGCAAAACTTAGAAAAGAATACAATAATCAACATAGCCAACATGTATAGTAATTAACATTAATTAGAAAATTTTAGAAAATTAACACGATGATTAGCAAAATTAACAATGATAATTGTATTTTAGTCAATATAATTTCACAAAAATCTGAACTCACCAATAAGCACTGAAAATTGTATTTGATATACATGTTAATTAATAACAAAATTATGGTAATTAAAATATGCCAAAGAATCATGGTAATTACGATTGTATTTAAAATATAGTGATTTTTACCTAAACAATTATTGTAATTGAAATTTGACAAAGAACATTCCCAAATTAACAGTTAATTAACAACAAAATTTTGTGCTAATAAATAACACAACAATTAGTTCCACAATTAACAAAACAATTTAAGAAATATGGCAATTAGCAAAAAAAGTCAATGTATAAAATATGACAATTAACTAAAAAAATTTGTTTGGCCTACAATTAACAATTAATTCGAATTCAAATTATAAATAAACACTACAATTCTGAAAACATTTAACAATTAACACTTAATTTGAATTAACAATTATCAATTAATTTGTATCAACAATTCAATAATTAGGAAATTAATGAAATTACTTTAAATAACTAGCATAACTTAGGGGTGTCAATGGTTCGGATCCGGTTCGGATAGTGGTCGTACCAGATCCATATCCATATTATTTTTCGGATACGGATCCAGATACGGTTCGGATAGTAAACGGATACGGATACGGTTCAGATATTGTCGGATACGAATACGGATACGGTTTTTTTTCGGATAGTAAAACGGATAATATGTTATGATAACATAACTTATTTTTTAATTAGAAATATATATAATTTGTAACATAAACGATATATATGATTATATTTAAACGTGATTTTACGATTGTGATTTTAAATCACTCACAAATCATTAATTTATATATGATATATGAACTAATATCAAATAAAATACATAAAAACAATACATAATATACGGATCCGGATCCGGTTCCGGATACTCGAATCCGGTTCCGAGTATCCGGATCCTAAATATACTCGGATCCGGAACACGGATCCGGTCCTGGCACCAAAATCGAATATCGGATCTGGTTCCGGTTCCAAAAATGTGCAACCATATCCATATCCGGATCCACTCGGATCCGGATATTTTTTTCGAATCCGAATATTTCTTCGGATACGGTTCGGTTCGGGTCGGTTCGGGCAATAATCACACCATTGACACCCCTAGCATAACTACATGATCGATGAAATTAGGAAAGGGATTATTTTGCCATCCTTAAATTTGTGTAACTTCCAAAATTTAACTTGTTCAATTAAACAAAAAAAAGGTGAAAATTAATATTGAACCAATGAAATATTTTGAAAAAAATGAAAATTTGGACAACAATTATTACCAAAACAAATCTGCAAAAAGAACCTGAAATATTAAGAAATTTGAAAATATTTACAAAAATATTTTTGACAAAGCAATTAACACAATGATTTTCAGAAAACAACACACTCATTGGCCATTAACACAATTTTTTTTTTCAGAAAAATTATTAAGAATAATTGTCAGACTATTAATGGTAAATCAAAAAATAATTGAAAGACATTTTTTTTAAAATTAACACCAAAAAACTAGATCTAAAAATGTTTAAAAATGTCAAAATTTGAAACTAAACAACAACAAAAAATCTTCCAAAAACCGGATCTGAAAATTAACCCCATAAATTAATATTTTCAGATAAACACAAAATTCGGCAAATAAACACAAAAATCGACCAAAAATAAACACAAAATCAGCAAAAATAAACATAAAAATCAGCAATAAACACAAAATAAACAAAAATAAACACAAAATCAGCAAAGAAACAACACAAAACCAGCAAAACCAACTCTTATTGCTCCGTTCCACAAACTCTTAGGTCAGGAACAGCCAACGAAGGGTTAGGGTGTCAGAACCGTCAGATCTTGACATCCATGTGACAGCGCTTGAAGCAGCGACATACCTATGGTTGGGGTGCCGTGTGTGCGCGTTTGGGGTGAGGGGTGTGTGCGCGTTTGGGGTGAGGGGGGTGTGCGTGCGTGTGTGTCTGCATGTGTGCGTGTGTGTGTTTGGGGTGAGGTGTGCGTGTGTGCGTGTATGCATGTGCGTGTGTTACACGGATACTTCAACAATGCAGAAGTATACCCGAACAATGCAGAAGTATCCCGAGGATACATGTAGGGATGTCAACGGGGCGGATCGGGTCGGATAAGCCTCCCCCATATCCGAACCCGAAATTTCGGGTATTATCCGAACCCGAACCCAAAATATCCTCGGGTAAAAATCCATACCCGAACCCGAACCCGTGGGTAACGGGTATACCCGAACCCGAACCCGTTACCCGAAAATTATTAATAAATAATCTAAAAAAATTAAAAAATTAAAAATTATTATACAAATACGTAAAATTATCAATAATTTTAAATACATTAAACAAACAACTTGTACAAATACATCAAAAATCCAAATATTACAAATAATTAATCCATAAAACATCCAATATTTTCTTATTATGGGTAATTTTCGGGTATTTTTCGGGTATGGGTTCGGGTAACGGGTATACCCGCGGGTAAAAAATTTCCCCCGTACCCGAACCCGAACCCGGAGCAGGTATTTTTTTTTCGGGTATTACCCGACCCGCGGGTATTTTTTTCGGGTATTACCCGCCCCGTTCGGGTCGGGTACCCGCGGGTTCGGGTTTCTACCCGGCCCATTGACATCCCAAGATACATGTATCCGATAATAATAAGAGTGCGATACGATTCGGATACGTATCGGATACGCCACGTGGCGTATCCGTGTGTATATATATATATATATATATATATATATATATATATATATATATATATATATATATATATATATATATATATATATATATATATTTTATTTTATTTTTTTTATTTTATTTTTTTTCGATACAGCGGAGATACGGCATGATACGGCCGATGATACTTCTAGGATACGGCTGTGATACTCCATTTATGATATTTTGGCTCATTATATATTTCGGTCTATAATATTTTTAAATAAATTATATATGATACTTCTAGAACACTTCTAGATTAGTTCTAGGATATTTCAAGAACAAATTTAGGTTATTTTTATGATATTTGTAATGTTTGGTTGATTCTATTTATTGTCATGATATTTAATTTAAAAATATTATTAAGTTATAATTTAATTTATTTTTTATTTATTAATTAAATATTATATAAATATATTAAAATAATAATTATATAGCTGTATCTGTGAGTTTTTGAAAATTGCCGTATCTGTATTGTATCAAATTAGGACTCCCATATTAGATTTCCTAATCTAAACCGTTGATATTTTGTGACGAGAGGTTGAGATCAACTCTAATTTACACGCTCGCTGCCCAGGCCCATTTCTCTTGGACAGATCCCTGAACGAGACCAACTCTCTCTCTCTCTCTCTCTCTCTCTCTCTTTGGTGTTCCTTCTTCCATGGTCGTCGTGAGAACCTCCCTTTCTCATGTCTGCCTTAACCCTGGTCGTGAAAACCTCCTCTCTCGCGTCTGCCTTAACCCTGGTCGTGAACAGAGTTTTAGCCTCACCCTCACAAACGGCCTAGCGCTAACCTAGGAAACGTCTTTTTCCTCATAATTGCTTCTCTCATAATTGCTTGCAAAACACAACATGATGGTGAGCACTCTCTTTTTTATCGCTTTTTATTAGGTTGATTGTGAATCCCAAATTAGAGTTATCATTTTAGGATCAAATTAATGTCTTACATCAGGGTTTATTTTTTTAAAAATGGAGCTGAATTAGAATTTATTGTGGACAATTTGGCCAATTGGGGCCGAAGCAGGAATTAGTATGGCTGTATTTTAGTTTAATATGGCTGAAATATGGTTCAATTGAACTAGATTAGGGTTTAATTTCGTTATTTATGGCTTGATTCGGAGTTAATTTGGTTAATTTAGCTTTATAAATGCTACATGTTGAGATGAATGGCTTGGGGAATGAAATAAATTCTACAGGATTGAATCCGAATTTTGTGATTTAGAACACACTTTTGGGTGGCTTTGGTAAAAAGCAAAAGAATTGGTGCGAAAAACAATTTTCGAGTTTGGATTATGTTAGAAGTATTAATGGAGATCTCCATTTATAATTAAATGGAGGTAATAATTGGCTGAAATTAGTTAGTGATGTTAGTGGTGTTAGTGGGTTTAGATTGTATGGCTAAGAATGATTAGGTTAGTTAGTTTGTATGACTATAAATATGTAACTCTTGTAATCATCATTAAGCAAGTTTAATCTAACAATTTTATCTTGTCTTCAATCTTCTTTCTTAATCTCTTCTTTATCTTCTCTCAATAATATTTAACAGATTAGGATTTGGGTTCTTATTGTGATTTGGTAAATAGCTCAAGTCATTTCTGAAAAATTAAAAAAAAACCTCAATATTTATAAATTGCATTTGGTCTCTATAATTTGTTTTATATATTTACAGTGGATATATAATGGTAAAAATGATGTTAGAGTAAGTAAATAATTTACCGACATTATCGACATTATTTTTTTGGATATGGAAGCTCTGAATTTTCTTCGCTGAAATTAGTGCTATAATTTCATCAATTTTTCGAATTTTCAGTGTTTTTTTAATTTCCAGTTGACCTAATTAGGTTAATTAAGCTATCAATTCCCCTGATTTAGGGCAGGTTTTCAACATTTTTTTCTCTCGAAGATACCGAGCAGCCACCATATCTAGAAGCAAGCAGGCCTTGATCATGAAGAAATTGGTGAAGTAATAAACACGTTAGCAAATTTATTATCTTTTCAAATCTGGTTTGAATTTCTTCGTTAAACAGGTTCGATTGGGTTCTTTTTGCTAATTTTGTATGTCGTGAAAAAAAAAAACATAGATATCATGAAGAAATTGGTGAACATGACAAGCTCGACAGTTTCTGCATATTTTGAGGCTTGGCAGCACACTCGACAATTTGATGGCTAAAGTTCTCTTAAATATTGTATGCATCATGAATATGTTAACAGTAATGTCTTCTATATTTGAAGTCTGTTCTTTTGTTTATGGTAAAATTGTGAATTGTTTGTTGTACAATTATTCATGTTAAAACATGTAGATAAAGAATACAATTGTTCATGTCAAAAGTTTACATTAAAAAACATTATTACTTCTTACTAAACCCTAAATCCATAACAGATGAACACATTTTACAACATAAGTACTTTTAACAAGATAATTCATATCAAATTCATTTTAGACAATAACAATACTAAATCCATATACATCAATATCAGAAAAATATTTCAATCTACACATCAAATTCATTTATTTCATACAAAGTTTTCATAATTCAACCACTCTCCGATTTGTACCTCGGCTCGAATTTTTCCAATTGTTCGGTTTGGGGCACGATTTTCCCAATTGTCAGACTTGACTCGCTGCTTTTAGTCTCACAAGCTTCCAATTTCAGGTAGTGAAAAAATATTACCAACTCTTTGGTTGAATTGATACCCGCCAATGCAAGATAAAAACTGAGAACTCGCGAAACAATCATGACAGAAATATTTACACATATTTTGATTCCCAAAAACACATTCATTTAATCAAACCATTCAATTATACTGAATCAAGGTTATTTGTGCCGGATTAACACAATTGACTGAATTAGGATTAAATGGACTCAATTAGGCATAATTTGGACCAAAATCATACACCAACAAAAATCCTATTTTTAATGACAATAAAGGAAAAATAGAAATGAAGTAAACTACCTTGTGCATTGCAATCGGAATATCATCACATTCACCGGTGACTATGATGTCTAAGAGAGGAAAAGAGAGAGAAAAGGGGGCTGCTCTAGGGTTAGGGTCGTCGTGGCTTAGGGGCGTCACTGGAGAGGGGAGTCGTGGTGTAGTGGCTTCGTTGTCTTAGAGGCGTCGCCGGAGAGAAATGGGTTGCTCTATAGTTCGGCAAGGAACCTTCTTCTGTGCGTGCCAGAAAGAGTAGCGTAGAGGGAAGTAAAGGGAGAGAACAGGGGTATTACTGGCCAATCTTTCATCTCTATTACATCCTTTTAGAAAGACAATATAACAAAAAACACTCTCTCTTCCAAATATTCTCAAATTATTCATGTAAAATTATAAAACTTGGTTCGAAAAATTCGGTGCATTGCTTCATTTCTTTCGAAGTAAAGAACATCCGTTTTCGACTATGCTACCGGAACGGATACGAAATGAGCTCTCGAGGTGTATAACCTTGGAGATGGAAAAACGAAAATACCCTACACAAGAGGGTGTTAATCTGTCTTTAGGACAGTAGTGGTATGACCGTGCGGCTACATCCAGGCTTGTCTTGAATTTTATTCATATTATTTTATTTAAATAATTATTTATTAGGTTATTTTATTGAAATATAACCAACAATCTAAAGACAACAGATTAAAATTCGAATTTGATGAAATTTAAATTTATGAGATTGTCAGAAACAAAATGGCCAAATTTATTATTTTGGTTGACATTTATTTGATCAATAATATCATGTTTGTCAGATGTTTCAAATTGCATTTGATTTTATATAAAGATTGTTTTGCACAATTTGCATCAATCGATTGTAAATTCAAATTCAAGACATGATTTTCCTGTTGAATTTGTTTGATCTATTTGTATTGGTAGATCTAAAATTTTATATTGCTAAAAATCAGAGAAGCAAATAAGAAAAATAAACTATTTATACAAATCAAAGTTTTGTATAAAATAAACATAGTTTCTTGTGCTTCCAAATTTGTTATGATTATAATTATATATTATTGTTAACTATTTGGAAATTCAAATTATGATTTTTCCAAATTTAATTAACAAATTATAATAATGTTTGTGATAATGATACATCATATTCATCATTTATATTTATACTTTAATTGTTGAACAGTTACACTTTTCAACCTTCATGACATGAATCATAATTGTTCATAGTGATTCTATAACATGTTAGTATGTAACCGATTAAAACAATAAAAGAAGATCAAATGAAATACTTATAAATTAAAAGGGGAGTTCTATCATACATCATTTCAAAATGATATTTTGGGTATTTAGAAGGATGTATCATAAATTTATTTTTTATAGATATTTTTTCTTTCGTGAACAATTCAAATTTCCAATTTAGCATATCATTTATTAATAAATACACTTGAGAAATTACCTTAAATACTCATTAATTGATAATTACACAAAATATTCTTAAAAATGGGTGTATCATAAACAAAAGTAGTGTATAAAGTAGTGTATGACAGAACTCCCCTAATTAAAAATATTATACTGACGACAGATACAGCCAGCCATATCATACGTAGTAACGTAAGTGTTGCATGACAAATTACACTTGCAATCATATGGAGCTTATAGATTGGATCAAACCAATACATGAAATGGGGTCTTGTTCATTTCAAGCCTACTAGATTGATCCAGTATTATTTGGATAATTAAAAAATTAAGTCAGTCAATTATTTTTCAATTAAATATGACTTGATACAAATGAATTATGCCAAACCATTAATCTAATTAAGCTTTGATTAAGATCAAATGACTTGGCTAAAATGCTCGGATTTTAAAGTTTGATAATTTATTTATCTCTTTTGAAACATGGTTTGATTACGGAGCTTATGTTCATATTCGTTCTAAACATTCCTATCTCCACTTAATTTATTTTTTATTTTTTATTCAAGCCTCTATTGTTATTCCAAAATGAATAATAATATAATAACTAAAATAGACTAATTGATAAATATAAATCTTGATCATAATAAATTTATTTCGACCGTTCAAGATTGTTATATGTGCCTAATATTTAAGGTACATATGAAATTAATATTAATTAATATTAGAAAGATTAATATGGTCATTATTTTTATTGAAACAAAATACAATAATCAAATCTGGTGACTTATTTGTTTGATTGTTGTATGGGAGATCAAAGATCTCGTTTCTTAGAAAATTGAAATGGCATACTTAATATTGTCATATTAAATAAACGAACAATTACTGACCATTCTAATCGATTTTTATTAGTTGGCCACTGAATTAGACATGTATTCATGGTACCTGTCAGTTTAACCAAATGAAATGTTTAAGCAATAACTTTCATAATCTGTTTTAGTACTATCACGAGACAAAACGGTTAGACATATGAATGTTATCATACGAATTAATTCTATAATAAATAAAAAAAATACTCATTATTTAGCATCATTTATTGGTATTAAATCCATCAAATTTTTGACCAATAATTCACAGAAATGAATTTATATTGAACAATATAAATATTAATTTAAAATAACAAGAACGCAATATTTGCTGACTTGTTTAATTTGACATTGCTTAAATAAGCAAATTAAACAAATAAATTGTACATTAAATTTGACAAAGATGTCTTCTTATGTCAATTTGGATTTCACTAATTTTGTGATCTCATAAACACTATATAGTATTATAATTTTAAACATATTTAATGTGTGAGATGTATTCATCAAGAATACTAATTTAAAAATATTGGTCAAGTTGATATTTATTTAAATATAAATTAATTTTAAAATAAAATAATATTTGCCAAAATTGGTTTTGGAATTTATTTCTTGAAATTCCTAAAGTGTCTTATTAAATTATTAGCATATGCATTTTTTATTCAAATATAATTATTGATCTGATCAATCAATAAAGTATGAATCATAAATTAAACAGGCACTTACTTGTTAAATATAAATTCGTACGAAAAATAAATAAATTGTGATGTCACTAATTTTATAAAATCGAAAATAAAAAATTCGATAATAGATCCTACAAGATATGGTCCATCGAGGGGGATGAGGCCAATGCTCATATATTTGTCACCAAGGATGGGGTCCCTATCATTGTGGCTGGCTGGTCCGGACAAATGATTCAATGGGTGAATGAAACAATTGATGTGACACTTCGAAGTACAATTTAGACTCGATAGTCTATGCTCATTCCTATGGTGAAATGCTTCAAGGTGATGGTTAGGTTGAATATTATTATTCTTAATAATTCCCAAAACAAAAAAATATATACATAAATATATATATATTATATTAAATAATTTAAGGACTATATTTCCGCACCGTATACTCTTAAATGAGAAAATATACATAAAAATGTATATATTATATTAAATAATATTATTATTCTTAAATGATGGTTAGAGGAATTACCTAAATGAGAATCGTCGTGGGCCGCGACTAATTGATACGGGCATAATCATAATATATTCTCATGATAATCAAGGTTAGCGAATGGACATAAATAACGCACACCCGCAAAAAGTACCAGTGAGTTTTTCCTACTATGTGTGTGACTGTAGAAGATTGGTTGAATGATGTATGGTTCAAGACCTAGTTCATCATGCAATATCGGTCCTATATGATCAACACTAAGTGTGGGTTCAGGGCCACGTCCACCCATAACGATGCATAGTAGACACCAAGTTTTGGAAGAAAGAAAATGTTATTTATAAAAGTTTTTAAATTGAGGGCGAATGTTGTATAAGTTTATTATAATAATACTAAAATTTAAAAACTGGTATAAATATGAATGTATTTATTAATAATATGTTAATATAATATGTACAAGTGTGAAAAGATTAAACACTAAGGAAGATGTATGGACATGGAGATGCACATTGGAGGTTTCACACTGGAACGTTCACATTGGATGAAAGGGTGTTTTGTTCCCTATATAAGGATGATTTGTGTGGTTCATTTGTACAGACACTCCAGTCCAATAATAAAGACTTTCTCTCTTTATTTCTTGTGTTATTTTATCTTCCGTTTATAATACGTTATCAGCACGATAGTCTCGAAATTCCGATCAAAGGTAAAATCTGAGGTATACATTTATTTTATTAAAAAAAATTATTATACGATTATTTTTCACAGGAATATTAAAGTTCATATCGTGGCATAGAAAATATCGTTGGAATTTTTTTTTCTATTAAAGTTTATTTTTTTTCGTGGCATAGAATTTGGCCCGAAGTTATATATGCCCTGTATTCCATATTCCTGGTACTAAGGAGTGGGCAGTGAATAATGATTTTGCTTGTGGCTTAGAATTGATGAATTAGCCCCGAATAATATGCTGATCATGAACATTGATTAAGATTCACCCAATTATAAATATCATTGTATGACTTTTTGGGGTCTATTTTTGGGTCTAGTGTCCTATGAGCAGGAAATAATTTCTTTCCTATAATATAATAGTTGAAGGCTCCAATTTTTTTTCTACGAATTTATTTCGTACGAGTTATGTAATTTATATGTATGGTTGATATTAACTTTGTTATCCCATATTTTGATATTGTTATTTTTATCAATTGCACCTGAAGTTGCAATATTATGAAATAATAAGAGAATACAATTTCATGATTACGATGAGTATATTTGAGAAATAAATAAGTCTCACTGTGATATAATTTATAAAGTGTTCCGTATATATACGTGGACAAAATTGAGTGAATCTTGTTTGAGCATTCCTAATATGAATAGCGAAGATATATGCTTGGCCGATAGTGCGTCAACGCACACTATACTTCGAAAAGCGAAATATTTTGCAAATATTACAAAAATAAGGGCAAGTGTCAATACAATATCAGGCACAACAAACATGATTGAAGGCTCCGGAAGAGCAGTTATTTTGTTGCCTAGAGGAACCAAATTGATAATAGAAGATGCCTTATTATCTACGAAATCGCAAAGAAATTTGCTAAGTTTTAATGATATACGATGTAATGGATATCATATTGAAACGATAAGTGAGAATAACATTGAATATCTCCTTATAACACAAATCGTACATGGCAATAAATATGTATTAGAAAAATTGCCCGTATTATCCAGTGGCTTATATTATACGCGTATTAGCACAATAGAAATTAATGCTATAATGAACCAGAAGTTCAATAAATTGAGAAGCAATTTTCTGATTTGGCATGACCGTCTAGGCCATCCTGGAGCGATAATGATGCGCATAATTATAGAAAATTCAAATGGTCATTCATTGAAGAACAGAAGATTTTTTTGTCAAATGAGTTTTCATATTGTACATCATGTTATCAAGGCAAATTAATTGTGCGTCCATCACAAACAAAGATTGGACATGAGTCTCCGGAGATATATGTGGGCCGATTGCGCCCTCATGTGGACCATTTCGATATTTCATGGTCTTAATGGATGCGTCTACTAGATGGTCTCATGTATGTTTATTATCATCTCGAAATACAGCATTTGCAAAATTACTTGCTCAAATAATTCGATTAAGGGCGCGATTTCCAGATTATACGATTAAGACCATTCGTTTGGATAATGCCGGAGAGTTCACATCCCAAGCATTTAATGATTATTGTATGTGGATTGGGATTAAAATTGAGCATCCAGTGGCTCACACACATACACAAAATGGTCTGGCAGAATCTCTTATTAAAAGACTTCAATTAATTGCAAGATCCCTAATTATGAAGTCGAAATTATCATCCACAGTGTGGGGTCACGCAATACTGCATGCTTCTTCTCTTATTAAGTTAAGACCTAGTGCGTATCATAAATATTCCCCATTACAACTTGTGACTGGCATGCAGCCAAATATACCACATTTACGAACTTTTGGGTGTGCGGTATACGTTCCGATAGCCCCGCCACAACGTACAAAGATGGGTCCACAAAGAAGGCTAGGCATATATATGTTGGTTTTGAATCTCCATCAATTATTAAGTATTTAGAAACAGTAACTGAAGACCTTTTTACAGCAAGATTTACTGATTGTCAATTTGATGAGAGTGTTTTTCCAGCATTGGGGGGAGATAAAGCAAAGCTAGAAAAACAAGAAATTACGTGGAATGCATCAGCAATGTCTCAATTTGACCCTCGAACAAGTCAATCTGAACTAGAAGTTCGAAAAATTATTCATTTGCAACAAATAGCAAACCAATTACCCGATGCATTCGTTGATACAAAAAGAGTTACGAAGTCACATATTCCAACGTTGAATGCTCCTGTCCGTATTGAAGTTCCTATGGATATCAATAAACGCGATATACGCCAGAAGTGTGGTCGTCCAATCGGTTCCAAAGATAAAAATCCAAGGAAAAGAAAAGAACATGATAAGACAGTTGATATTTCTGAAAATATTAATGGAATAAATCCTTCCGAAAAAGATGTTGCGAATAAAAATATTGAACACATAACTCAACAAATAACTTTGGAAAATGATCATGTACATGAGAATATTGAGAATGATGCAAACGATGAAATCTCAATAAATTATATCTCGACTAGAAATACATGGAATCGAAAGAAAATTGAAGTCGATCTAAAGTTTGCATATGCAATAGCAATTGACATAATAAATGAAAATGAAGACATAGAACTAAGATCAATTGAAGAATGTCATAAAAGAAAAGATTGGTCAAAATGGAAAGAAGCTATTCAAGCAGAGTTAAAATCACTTGAAAAACGTGAAGTTTTTGGACCTATAGTTCAGACACCTAATGGTATACAACTAGTTGGATACAAGTGGGTATTTGTGGAAAATGAAATGAGAAAAATGAAATTGTATGATACAAAGCAAAACTTGTAGCTCAGGGTTTTACACAGAGGCCTGGAATAGATTATGAAGAAACATATTCTCCAGTTGTAGATGCAATTACATTTCGATTTTTGATTAGCTTCGCTGTTTTTGAAGGACTTCAAATGCATCTTATGGACGTTGTAACGACATATTTATATGGTTCACTTGATAACGATATTTACATGAAAATCTCTGAAGGATTAAAATTGCATGAAGCACATAGGCAAGGACATCATAGTATGTATTCAATAAAATTGAAAAGGTCTTTGTATGGTTTGAAACAATCTGGAAGAATGTGGTACAATCGTTTAAATGAATACCTTACAAAAGAAGGATATAAGAATAATCCCATTAGTCCATGTGTTTTTATCAAGAAATCAAATTCTGGTTTTGTTATTATTGCAGTTTATGTTGATGATTTGAATATCATTGGAACTTCTGATGAACTTGAAAAAACTGCTATATATTTGAAAAAGGAATTTGAGATGAAAGATCTCAGAAAAACAAAATTTTGTCTTGGTTTACAAATTGAGTATTTAAGAGATGGGATATTTGTTCATCAATCCACTTATGCTGAAAATATTCTAAAACGATTTATGTTGGGAATTCATCCCGTCCCTGGACCCGCGCAGCCGATATGAAGGCCCGGTCCGGTTCCCAAATCCCGAGATCACGCCTCGACTTCGAGGGTACGATGCAAAGTAGGATATACGATTACCAGCGTGAAATTGATCACGCACGACGGGTTGATCGCTCGCATCCTTTCCTTCTCCGGTGTCACGTTAATGACTAGTCCGTGCGTCCCATACCACACGTCTCCCAGCGTCTTGACATGTCTCCGGTTGTCTTTCATGCATCCCACGTCCACACTCTTCCACAGCCGATAGTTTTGCTCCTTCGGTTTGATCACAATCGAAGAGCCACAAGTGTCGCTCCTCTACGTGTATCCACCTTGAGTCGGAAGACGTCGGTCGCGGGTGCAACTGCCTAGACGAAGCACCGGCGAACTTGCTTGATTAGATCGATTATCTATTCCGAGAAAAAACTCTTTTTCTCGGTTTTCTCTCTTCGAACTCTTTCACTCTCTGAAAGATGACTCTCAATATTCTGGATAATTCTATTAATTAGAATGATTGGACTGAATGATCTGGTTATAGAGAGAGAGAGAGAGAGAGAGAGAGAGAGAGAGAGAGAGAGAGAGAGAGAGAGAGAGAGAGAGAGAAACATCCTATTTATATCACATAGGATAAGGATGGGCCAAAAGGTATGTATATCTCATATACACATTTTCCGACAGAAAACTGCAGACACCCTTTCAGTATTCTGTTGAAACGAAAATATTAAATCGTTCCAAACGACTTTAAACCTTCACGAAAGTTGTAGATAATCTTAGTATCTTTCCATCCCAATTTTGCATGGCCCAATTGGAGTTCGGATACGAATGTTATGGACGTTTTACTAAATGTATGTCAAACTGTCGCACCCTTTCGGTATTCCAATAAAACGACACTGATACTTCGTTCAAATGAAACATATTTGTACATGAAAGTTCTAGATAATCTCATTATCTATCTAACCCAATTCGAACCATTCAAATTGGATTTTTCTCCTGAAAGTTATGACCACGAATGTACGCTTACATTCGTCTATCCTTGTGTACACTTTTACGGTTGATCCGAAACTATATTTCCTTCAGTCTCCCACTCAATTTCAGATCTACCTAAAAAGGTACTCATGCATATCCAATATGAACGATTTTAAAGAATATAGCTTGCGTATCAAAATACCAAGCTATGCACATCTTATGTGCCAACTTTATAATCAAGTCCGACTTAGTACGACTCGTTGTGTGACCATGTAGGTTCGGTTAACGATGGCAGTAGGCTGTTTCCAAAGCACTACAAGCCCATGAGCGGGATCTAGTCACTCCATCATGCCTACCCATGTTAACACGAAGAATGATTGTGATCATTGTGCCTATCTCAAATAGCGGTCATTAGTTCTCTTGTTAGCGATATCCGTTAATCAAAAGACATGGTGGTAGTCATCCTTATATTTTGATTAACTATACTTATTCCTCGATTCTGAACTGATTTAACAATTTCAATCGATATTAACCATTAATATCATTGACCATGGCCATGGTTTTCGTTAATCAATTCATCGAGTGGCCTAAGAGATATCTCTTCCTTTCGGAATAAACAATTCCTATCTTGGAGACTCATATTGAATTCCGTGTTTCGGACAATACCCAATGATGACCGTTTTAGCTCCCTGTTATGGTGAGCGTAAGGTCATATCAAAGTATTGTGTTACGCACGTAACGCAATCGATGGTCCCCTCAAGTATGAAGAACCTAATACCCTACTCGTCGCGAGTCCATCCATAATGACTAAACCATGTCATGGTCTCGCGGCTTCGGTCATGTCCAATATATGTCATCTAGCATATATCTACGTTCCCGGTTCGACAAACACCTTTGTCCTATAATTAGCAAAACATAATCATCTCCTCGGCTAACGTACTAGTGTACATGTTCAGTCTATTATCTGATAATGTAAATGCTTCACTCTTAAGCAAACTAAATCATGACTAGGGATGTTTAGAAATGAAACTTTAAGTGTGACGGTTTCGCTGCACATAATCCTCAATTATGTCGACGTCCACACAAGTTCAAATCAGGGTTCATGTAATCAAATTACACAACCCGCACACAGTTTTCATATAAGGTGAATGCATATTAATTTAAGTAAACAAATTTTTAAAGGGATGCATTCATATGGATTAAGTATTTGGGTGATACAACGTTTACCTATGGGTATCTCCATACCCACAGCCTGCGAGGACTATCGTATTAGATAACTACACTCTACTCTCTTCTTCCTCCTCTAGGTATCTCATACCCATAGTCATCGCATGACAGTCACGCGCGACTTAGAGAGAGTGGTTTTGTAAACGGGTCCGCACGTTGCTGCTAGTGTTAATCTTCATTAGGTTTGGAACATTTCCAATACCTACGATCACATCTTTTCACAAAATTTCATGGATCAAATAAAATTTTCTGAGTATTGGCTAGAAGTGGCTGTGACATCGGCATTTTTGGCTTGTACTATTGCGCTACACGCAATACACAACCATAAATCCGATAACTCGTGACTACTCGAGTTTGGTCATGTATCCTTGATCCACACCTCTTCCTTTTGCGATTAATAACCACAATATACTCGCCTCCGTAAATAGAATCATAAATTGTTAGTCGTGTGGAACCTTTCCACATGACCATGTTTTCGTTTAAGCAAAATACGTACACACTTTGTGATCTAAATTCGTGCTACATATTTGGACGTGCCATATTTGGAAATTATTGTTGTTATTGTTGGGAATTCACCCGACCCCGGGCCCGCGCAGCGGATATGAAGGCCCGGTCCGGTTCCCCAAATCCAAGATCACGCCATGACTTCGAGGGTACGATGCAATAGAAGGATAGACGATTACCAGCGTGAAATTGATCACGCACGAAGGGTTCATCGCTCTTCCTTCTTTCTTCGGTCACGTTGGTGACTAGCACGTGCGTCCCATACCACACGTCTCCCACCGTCTTGACGCTCCTCCGGTTATCTCCGTGCGTTCCACGTCCAAGCACTTCCACCATCTTTGACCGTTCTTTCTCTCCCTCGAGTTGATCACAATCGAAGAGCCACAAGTGTCGCTCCTCTACTTGTATCCACCGTGAGTCGGAGTTCGTCGGTCGCGGATGCACCTGCCTAGACGATGCACCGGCGAACTTGCTTGATCGATTGATTCTCTTCTCCGGAAAAACTATTTTCCTCGGTTCTCTCTCTTTACACCCTTTCACTCAATAGAAAGATGTCTCTCAATATTTCTGGAATATTCTGAATATTCTGAATGAATTCACATAATTGAAGAGAGAGAAACATCCTATTTATATCATATAGGATTAGGATTGGCCAAAAGACATGTATATCCAATATACACTCTTTCACACAGAAAGTTGCATGAATTTGTCCAGTATTCTGTCCATACGAAATTGGTAAATTCCTCTGACAGAACATCAACCTACACGAAAGTTGTAGATAATCTTATTATCTACCCAATCCAATTTGGCCTGGCCCAATTGGAGTTCGTATGCAAAAGTTATGACTGTTTTACTAACTGTATGTCATACTGTTGCACCCTTTCGGTATTTCATAGAAACGACACTGATACTTCGTTCATATGAAATATATTTCTATATGAAGGTTGTAGATAATCTTATTATCTATCTAACCCAATTTGAACCATTCAAATTGGATTTTCCTACTGAAAGATATGACCACGAATGTACGCCTACATTCGTTTATCCTTGTGTACACTTTTACGGTTGATCCTGAAACTGTATTTCCTTCAGTCTCCCACTCAATTTCAGATCTGCCAAAAAGGTACTCATGCATATCCAATATGCACGATTTTAGAGAATATAGCTCGCGTATCAAATACCAAGCTACGCACATCTTATGTGCCAACTTTATAATCAAGCCCGACTTAGTACGACTCGTTGTGTGACCAGGTAGGTTCGATTAACGATGGCAGTATGATGTTTCCAAAGCACTACAAGCCCATGAGCGGGATCTAGTCACTCCATCATGGCTACCCATGTTAACACGAAAAATGATTGTGATCATTGTGCCTATCTTGAATAGCGGTCATTAGTTCTTTTGTTAGCGATACCCGTTAATCAAAAGGCATGGTGGTAGTCATCCTTATATTTTGATTATCTATACTTATTCCTCGTTTCCGAACTGATTTAACAAATTCAATCGATATTAACCGTTAATATCATTGACCATGGCCATGATTTTCGTTAATCAATTCATCGAGTGGCCAAAGAGATATCTCTTCCTTTCGGAATAAACAATTCCTATCTTGGAGACTCATATTGAATTCCGAGTTTCGGACAATACCCAATGATGACCATTTTAACTCCCTGTTACGGTGAGCGTATGGTCATATCAAAGCATTGTGTTACGCACGTAACGCAATCAATGGTCCCCTCAAGTATGAAGAACCTAATACCCTACTCGTCGCGAGTCCATCCATAATGACTAAACCATGTCATGGTCTCGCGGCTTCGGTCATATCCAATATATGTCACCTAGCATGTATCTACGTTCCCGATTCGACAAACACCTTTGTCCTATGATTAGCAAAACATAATCATCTCCTCGGCTAACGTACTAGTGTACATGTTCAGTCTATTATCTGATAATGTAAATGCTTCACTCTTAAGCAAACTGAATCATGACTAGGGATTTTAGAAATGAAACTTTAAGTGTGACGGTTTCGCTGCACATAGTCCTCAACTATGTCGACGTCCACACAAGTTCAAATCAGGGTTCATGTAATCAAATTGCAGAACCCGCACACAATTTTCATATAAGGTGAATGCATATTCATTTAAGTAAACAAATTTTTTAAAAGGGATGCATTCATACGGATTAAGTATTTGGGTGATACAACGTTTACCTATGGGTATCTCCATACCCATAACCTGCGAGGACTATCGTATTAGATAACTACACTCTACTCTCTTCTTCCTCCTCTAGGTATCTCCATACCCATAGTCATCGCATGATAGTCACGCGCGACTAGTGTTAATCTTCTTAAGGTTTGGAACATTTCCAATACCTATGATCACATCTTTCATAAAATTTCATGGATCAAATGAAATTTCCGAGTATTATCTAGAAGTGGTTGTGACCTTGGCATTTTTGGCTTGTACTATTGCGTCTCACGCAATACACAACCATAAATCCGATAACTCGTGACTACTCGAGTTTGGTCATGTATCCTTGATCCATACCGCTTTCTTTTGTGATTAATAACCACAATATACTCGCTTCCGTAAATACTGTAGGGGAATATCCCCGACCCCGGGCTCGCGCAGCGGATATGTAGGCCCGGTTCGGTTCCCCGATTCCCGAGATCACGCCATGACTTCGAGGGTACGATGCAAATAGAAGGACAGATTCATACCGGTGCAAAATTGATTGCACACGAAGGGTTGATCGCTGCCTTCTTTCTCCTGTCACGTTGGTGACAATCCGCCCGTCCCACACCACGCGTCTTTCACCGCTCGTTGACTTCGCCGATTCGCTTGATTTCGTCTCCGACTCAATCTACTCGTCCGAATCGATCACAACCGTAAGAGCCCCAGATGTTGCTCCTCTACGTGTATCCACCTTGACTCGTAAGACGTCGGTCACGGATGCACCTGCCTAGACGATGCATCGGTGAACTTGCTCGATCGAATTGATTCTCTATCTCTCGAGAAACTCTTTTCTCGATTTCTCTCTCTTCGTACCTTTTCACTTTGAGAAAGATCAAATCTGAATTCTCTCTTTTCTTTGTGTCTTTGGCAGAATGATAACTTAGTGAAGATGAGAGAGAAAATCCTATTTATATCTAATAGGATCAGGATTAGCCAAAAGGCATGTATATCCAATATACATCATTTCACACAGAAAACTGCATGAACCTGGTCAGTATTCTGTCATTTCGAAATTGGTAAATTTCTCATACAGAACATCAACCAACATGAAAGTTGTATATAATCTCATTATCTACACAACCCAATTTGGCCCAGCCCAATTGGAGTTCGTATGCAAAAGTTATGACTGCTTTACTAACTGTATGTCATACTGTTGCATCCTTTCGGTATTTCACAGAAACGACACTGATACTTCGTTCATATAAAATATATTTCTTCATAAAGGTTGTAGATAATCTTATTATCTATCTAACCCAATTTGAACCATTCAAATCGGATTTTCCCACTGAAAGTTATGGCCACGAATGTACGCCTACATTCGTTTATCCTTGTGTACACTTTTACGGTTGATCCTGAAACTGTATTTCCTTCAAATAGAATCATAAATTAGTGGTCTTGTGGAACCTTTCCACATAACCGTGTTTTCGTTTAAGGAAAACATGTACACACTTTGTGATCGAAAGTCGTGCTACATATTTAGACGTGCCATATTTGGAAACTATTGTTGTTATAACTCTTTATAACCAACACGTCTTCCACACCATTATAGATAAAATAAAATCTTGAATTCTTTTGCAAAGTATTCAAGGATAACATTCGCCGCTATCAATACAAATTCCGATGGGTTTAAATATACATAACCATTATGTATATATATGTATAACCATTATACATTCACAAGAGTTAGTCTCATGTAATCTCATTACATTCAAACTCGTGTGATTCCCTTGGATTTTATTGACGGTAAATTAGACGCTTTATGTGTACGACGTATAGCCACATACATGTCATGGCAGATATAATAGATCTTCACATCAAATGTAAAGCATCATATTATTACTTTTCGCCCTGCTTGATGTCTCACATCGAGCCGTAGAAAATTTGTGCCATTCGACATTTCGATTTAACTCCTCCAAGGAGTTATATGTTGAAAACCATTTTCAACATTATGTCGATATACGTGCTATAATCTAGAACGAGGAACTTCTTAGATATATCCAATTGATCTTCACGCTTAATAGCGGTCTCGCCTAAATTCTTTGTCGTTACAAGAAAATTTGTACTAACCTTCACGTAGAAAATTTGTACTAACCTTCATGTATACACAAAGTTTTCATTCGTTCCAACAATTTTATAACAGTTTATAACTTCATCAAAACGAATATTCCAATTCCGAGAAGCTTTCTCTAATCCATCATATGGATCGTTAAAGCGTACATATCCTATCCCCGATTCTTATGAATCGACAAAACCGTAAGGTTGTGTCAAGTACACATCCTTTCATAAAATTTCTGTCAAGAAATTCGGTTTTGACATCCATTTTGCCACATCACATAGTCATAATGTGCGATCACGACAAGCTGAATTTTGAGAATGTGAAAGCATGGCAACATGCGAAAACGTTTCTTCATAGTCCGACTATGAATTACTTGAAACTCTTCGCTGCGAGCCTCGCTTTGTTATATGCGTATTCCTATCCGTGTCGGTTCTCATCTTGAAAATCCATTGACATTTCACGGGTCTAACCCTGAAAGTAATGAAATCAAGTTCTAAACTTGATAATTTACACGGATCGAATCTCAGATTTCATGGCATCTTGCCATATGGAATCGTCATTTTCATAGCATCCTTGTAGGATATCGAATCATCATATGATGTCGATCTATCATCATTAGCAACGATAAATCCATATTTATCAGCTTATGATATAGCCTACTCGATCTACGAAAAATTCCTTTGTGTGTTCGACTCGTATTCATCAACTCTTGATGAAGTCGTGTCAACTTTTATCGGCACAATGTTCATTTTCAGATCTCGAACTCTTTCAAGATTTATTCTACTCCCACTAGCCTGCATAGAGATAAATGGCATCAAGTTCCAAACTTGTGCGCATTATGTCCTCCTCCAAAAAGGCATCTCTTCGAGCCATGAAAATCTCATTTTCGTCGGGACGTTAGAACTAATACCCTTTAGTTTCCTTAAGGATATATCATAAACGAACAATTTTCAGATTTGGGATTGAGTTTAACCGAAACAAATTTTGAAATTTACTCACATCCTAAATCTGTACAAATGATAACTTCGGAACCATTCCGATCCATATCTCATACGGCGTCTTTTGTACCGATTAGAAGGTTTATGGTCCATATCATATATGCAACCATTCATTAGTGCCGCTGTCTCAAGGGCGTATCCCCAAAAACTTTTTGGGAGATCCGTTTGACTTATCATTTATCGAACCATGTCCAACATGTGTTCATTTCCTCTTTTCGAATACATCCATAATGTTCCGAATGAAGGTAATCGTGAAACGATTCCACAATCATAAATGATAATCAATACTTATAACTGAAATATCGCCTCCTCGATCCTATCGAAGTGCGTAGCTCAAATACTTACCTCCTCGATCCCATCAAAGGGCTTTGATTTTCTTGCTTAGTCGATATTGTATTTCGTTTTTGAAACTCTTTGAACCTTTCAAAAGTCTCTGTTTCGGCACGCATTAAATAGATATTATCATATCTACTTTAACCGTCCGTAAACGTAACAAAATACCGATAGCCTCCTCTTGCCACATAATTTATGGGGTCTTTTACATCTTAATGTAATTTCCAATAATTCGTTCGATATTTCTCCAACCTTTGGAGAATGATGCACTTTGTTGTCTTGCCTAATAAATAAGTAGCGCGTTAACCAATCAAATCTAATTCGAATGATTGTAGCAATCCATGTTATGGAATCTAGATACGCCTATCTCGTTTAAATGGCCATGACAACAATGCCAAAAGAAGCAATCGACTTCTAGGTTTAATCCTCCTCGGATTTCACCGTTCTTTGAGTCATTAGTTGGGACAACTCCTTGTCCGAACTTTCTGTTTGGAAAACAATTTCCCAAAATACACTTAGACATTTATTTCTTTCGATCCCGCCTTTGAATTACAAGGACATCCACGCATCTCAATGCTCTGGATTCCTCGGATGCTCCAAGCATCTCATATTCAAATTTACATCGCATCTCATGCAATTCCGGGATCGACTTGTCTATCGAATGCATATGATATTCGGTCACGAAGATCAAATCTCGTACCATCAACACGTGAGTGTTAATCAAAGACCCATAAGGTGTCTCAAAATTAACCTACTCTTTGAGCCGCATTGAACCATTCAACGCGCTCTAGCTCTTGAAACTATTTCATGAGCGTTGTGTTTTACTTTCGTATGCACCCGAATTCTCAAAATAATTTTGAGAAATTGCGTCTATACAAGCCACCACAAGGCACGTAATATCGTTCGATTTCTTCTTAAGTTTATCGAACCCGGCTTTCTCTAAAGCCAAAGCCTCGAGCCCTGAATGTACCATTTCCGTGTCCAAAACGTTCCTTTAAGTCTAAGAACTATTCTTTGACTATCAAGGTTATTTACGGTAATTCCGGCCCAAAAGCCATCTATCATATCAATCTCATCGATATATTTGGTGTTGCTTGAAAACATAATTCTAAACGGATGATGAAGATTAAGCTCCTAAGCGTGCATACTTAATCTATATGCTTACATGATGAATATATGAATGTGTTATTTTTATCGAATCGATAACCCTCATACCGATACGGGACTCCAAGTCCATAACACTCAAGACCCATATTTCCGTTCCTCCCACAAGTGACTTTAGCCTATCGGGTGGGATCCCGTTATTTAGGTAGGATTATAACCAATCGCATCATATGCGACTCTTGAACCTTTATAGGATTTCGGTGATGGATCGTATCATATACAATCCCATTTCCGTGTGCATCCTATCTATGCCCCGAACTCCAATCGGATTGGCCTGGACGGTTAAGTCACAACCATATCCAACGTATCGTTCAAATAAGCTACTAGTGAGTCGACTTTAGCCTGGGCATCACAAGTCCTGATTTAACGCTTGCCACCCTTTCGATTGTTACAATATCACGTGCCCGACTTTAGCCTGAACCCACGTGAAACGTAACACCGAACTCGGTGGTTGTGGACATGGAAGGCATTTCCATGACTTAAATATTATGAGGGATCATGCATATGCATGTTTCATTTTGTGACATAATCATATTATATCACTATCACAAGATTTTCTAAATGCATATGATTTAATCAGGGAGACTAACTATTCTAAATAATTAATTATCTTATATGCTAGAATGTTTGATGCCGATCATATCGATATAAAAAACTCAAAATTCCGAGTTTTGTAGCCAAAGTTATCGCGAAAACAAAATCAGCATCCAGAAGGGGTCCCTGCCCCATCCGTTGTAATGCAGAGGCCTAAGGGGCGCGAGAAAACCATGCCCGGGACGCGTCCGGGGCGCCGAAAACTGCCCCCGGGACGGCAGAAACTCTGATTTTCTGCAGATTTCGCCGTTTCTTCCGTTTTCGCTCGTTTCCAAAACGATAAATCATGAAACTTTTTCACGATCATTCCTAGATACTCTCAATCAACTTTTGATCGATCTCTAGGGAATTCCACTTGTGATTTTAACGGAATTTGACTTTCTTTATATTTAACATCATGCAAACGGGTACGGACTTTGATAACCCGTGCGTATATCTAATATACGACTATGATTCGACCCTCGAATCGATGGCGATCGCTCTGATACCACTGTTGGGAATTCATCCCGTCCCCGGGACCGCGCAACGGATATGAAGGCCCGGTCCGGTTCCCAAATCCCGAGATCACACCTCGACTTCGAGGGTACGATGCAAAGTAGGATAGACGATTACCAGCGTGAAATTGATCACGCACGACGGATTGATCGCTCGCATCCTTTCCTTCTCCGATGTCACGTTGGTGACTAGTCCGTGCGTCCCATACCACACGTCTCCCACCGTCTTGACACGTCTCCGGTTGTTTTTCATGCATCCCACGTCCACACTCTTCCACAGCCGACAGTTTTGCTCCTTCGGTTTGATCACAATCGAAGTGCCACAAATGTCGCTCCTCTACGTGTATCCACCTTGAGTCGGAAGACCTCGGTCGCGGGTGTAACTGCCTAGACGAAGCACCGGCGAACTTGCTTGATTAGATCGATTATCTATTCCGAGAAAAACTCTTTTTCTCGGTTTTCTCTCTTCGCACTCTTTCACTCTCTGAAAGATGACTCAATATTCTGGATAATTCTATTAATTAGAATGATTGGACTGAATGATCTGGTCAGAGAGAGAGAGAGAGAGAGAGAGAGAGAGAGAGAGAGAGAGAGAAACATCCTATTTATATCACATAGGATAAGGATGGGCCAAAATGTATGTATATCTCATATACACATTTTCAGACAGAAAACTGCAGACACCCTTTCAGTATTCTGTTGAAACGAAAATATTAAATCGTTCCAACCGACTTTAAACCTTCACGAAAGTTGTAGATAATCTTATTATCTTTCCAACCCAATTTTGCCTGGCCCAATTGGAGTTCGGATGCGAAAGTTACGGACGTTTTACTAACTGTATGTCAAACTGTCGCACCCTTTCGGTATTCCATTAAAACGACACTGATACTTCGTTCAAATGAAAACTATTTCTACATGAAAGTTCTAGATAATCTCATTATCTATCTAACCCAATTTGAACCATTCAAATTGGATTTTCCTACTGAAAGTTATGACCACGAATGTACGCTTACATTCGTTTATCCTTGTGTACACTTTTACGGTTGATCCGAAACTGTATTTCCTTCAATTTAATATGAACAAATCTCACCCATTGAGTTCACCGATGGTCGTTCGGTCTCTAGATATAAAAAAAGATTGTTTTCGTCCTCGAGAAGACAAGGAAGATATTCTTGGTCCTGAAGTACCAAATTTAAGTGCAATTGGCGAATTGATGTATCTTGCTAATAATACACGGCCATATATCGCATTTGCCGTAAATGTCTTGGCAAGGTATAGTTCTGCACCAACTAAAAGACATTGGAATGGTGTTAAACATATACTTCGTTATATTCGAGGAACAACAGATATGGGATTATTATATGTAAAATCTCTAGAACCTAAATTAATTGGTTATTCAGATGCTGGATATTTATCAGATCCTCATAAAGCACGGTCACAAACTGGTTATGTATTTACATATGGTAATACTGCTATTTTTTGGCGCTCAACCAAACAAACGTTGGTGGCTACATCAACAAATCATTCGGAAATTATAGCGCTTCATGAGACAAGTAGAGAATGTGTATGGTTAAGGTTAATGATTGAAAATATACAAGAATCTTGCGGTATTAAAACGATTAAAGAAAATCTAACCGTGATATATGAAGATGATGCGGCATGTATTGCGCAAATAAAAGATGGTTATATTAAAGGAGATATAACCAAACATATTTCTCCGAAGTTCTTTGCAACACATGATCTTCAAAAGAATGGGGAAATAGATGTTCGGCAGATTAGATCAAGTGATAACTTGGCAGATCTTTTTACCAAGTCATTACCAACCGCGACTTTTAAGAAATTAGTCTACAAGATTGGACTTCGTCAACTCAAAGATATTTGCATAAATGAGGGGGAGACATAGTACGCACTGCACTCTTTTTTCCTTGACCATGGTTTTGTCCCACTGGGTTTTCCTGGCAAAGTTTTTAATGAGGCAGATTTTTATGCGTACAAAATCAATACATTCAAGGGGGAGTGTTATAAATATGAATGTATTTATTAATAATATGTTAATATAATATGTACAAGTGTGAAAAGATTAAGCACTAAGGAAGATGTATGGACATGGAGAGATGCACATTGGAGGTTTCACACTGAAGAGATGCACATTGGAAGTTTCACACTGGAACGTTCACATTTGATGAAAAGGTGTTTTGTTCCCTATATAAGGATGATTTGTGTGGTTCATTTGTACAGACAATTCAGTCCAATAATAAAGATTTTCTCTCTCTATTTCTTGTGTTATTTTACCTTCCGTTTATAATAAAAACTTTATATTTTGATCCAATATTAATTATTGGATATTTTATTTTATGCAAATGATATGCATCAGATAATAGAGAAAATAAAATTACAAAACACTCTAATAATTTTAGAATATGAAAAGAAGAAAGGTTAGATGTTATAAAATTAAGATTAGTTGACCCTTGATTAATTTGGGCAATTAATGACTTTCTGTTTTGTATTGAAATAAAATAGGAGGTCATTATTCTCTCTTTAATAATACAATAATGAGGAGAAACAATTGTGGCTCCTAATGTTATAAAAAGACCATTATTTATTTGATTTTCGAGGCACATAACAATGGGAGAGACTACATGCACCAAATCAAATTACCGAAGTTATCCCGAAACATCATTTATGGTAAAAAAAATCAAGGACCCACGTGGGACCCATGAGTAATTTGTATACATTTTTATGTTTCGGGAATGAATGTGTGTATTGTTTCGGGAGCTCAAGTGTTTTTGCATAACAATGGCCAATCTTTCATCTCTATTACATCATTTTAGAAAGACAATATAACATAAAACACTCCCCCTTCCAAATATTCTCAATTTATACATGTAAAATTATAAAGCATGGTTCTAAGAATTGGGTGTAGAACATCCGTTTTCTTTCGAAGTGAGAACATCCGTTTTCGACTGTGCTACCGGAATGGATACGAGATGAGCTCTCCAGGTGTAGAACCTTGGAGATGGAGAAACGAAAATACCCTGCACAAGAGGGTGTTAATCTGTCTTTAGTGCAGTAGTGGCATGACCAACAAAATAATTATTTTATTTAAATAATCATTTAATTATTTATTTATATTATTTATATTATTTATTTGGTTATTTTATTGAAATATAACCAACAAAATATCTATTCAAATCTAATAATTTTAATATTCAAGCTAGTTTACAACTCACCCGACATCTCGTTCCCTAAAGTATGAAAGTGATTAAGTAAGTTATAGCTCAATAACATGAAAGCGCATTAACATGTGAACAAATAGGAAAGAATCTCTCTTTGTTAATAAATCTTGTTTTGTTTGTTGTTGTTCGTATAATATCTTGATATACTGGTACATAAATCATCATATAAATTATAGTATTTTTGTTGAGAAATCTTGTTTTGGTTTGTGTGTTAGTTTAGAGAAAGAGATAGACAAAAGATATTTTGTATTTGTTGTTATATATTACAATTACAAAGCTCATATATATATATACACATTCCTAATTGCTATATTTAACTATTTACTTACATGCCACATAAGCTATCTAACTTTGTCTTACTTAGTAATTACCATGTACTAATGGTGCCACATGCTAAACTACCTTTGTTTTATGTGCTAATTATCATGTATCATGCAACAACTCATTTGGATGTATAGATGAAGCTCTCAATTCTACTTTGTACAAGGCATCTCCATTTTGATCACTAACACCCTCCCTCAAACTCAAGGTACCGGTTGAACCATGAGTTTGAATCGTAATAAAATGAAACGTGCGGAAGAGAGACCATTGGTCAAAGCATCTTCTATTTGATCGGCCGAGCAATTAAACTCAAGGTTCTGATACCATGTTAAGTTTAGAGAAAGAGATAAATAAAATATATTTTGTATTTCTTGTTATGTGTTACAATTACAAAGCTCATCTATTTATACATCCCTAATTACTATCTTTAACTATTTACTTACATGTCACCTAAGCTACCTAACTTTGTCTTCCTTAGTAATTACTATCTTTAACTATTTACTTACATGTTACCTAAGCTACCTAACTTTGTCTTCCTTAGTAATTACCATGTACTAATGGTGCCACCTATGCTAACTACCTTTGTTTTATGTGTTAATCATCATGTACCATGCAACAACTTATTTGGATGTATAGATGAAGCTCTCCATTATATTTTGTACAAGGCATCTCCATTTTGATCACTAACATTGTGAGAAACGTCCCATGTTTAAGTTCGCCTAAGTCCATCAAAATTCTAGGTCTAGACCTGAGTGGACCTGTTAACCGAGCTTACAATTTTTTTCGACAAAATCAACATATACATTCACGAGGGACCCGAGCATCCAATGCCACCGGCAAAATAACTATGGAAATCATAATCCCCACTAAAAGTAAGATTCTTTATGGATAGAAACGATTTTGTTTGCTGATGCATATACGAATACATATAATATCTCTATATGGATGTGGATATAGATTATGATATCCATATACAAATATCAAATTCGAATACCACTGCTATTCATGTATGTACCATCATTTTTGTTTTTTGTTTTTAATTTTTTATTGATTTCGTTCGTGTATTTTTGTTGTTGTTTATATTAAGGATAATTATGATATCGTTCGTGTATTTTCGTTCGTGGATATAGATTATGATATCCATATACAAATATCAAATTCGAATACCACTGCTATTCATGTATGTACCATCATTTTTGTTTTTTGTTTTTAATTTTTTATTGATTTCGTTCGTGTATTTTTGTTGTTGTTTATATTAAGGATAATTAAATATCTCGAATAAGAAAAATAATTATTATATTTCATGGTTGACGTGATAATAATTGTTATAATTTTATAATGTAATATTTATGATAAAATTTAATATTTGCATTGAGATTTATATTGTTTTGTATTGCATATTTTTTAGTAAATAATATAATTATGATGTAACAATCGTTTGAGTATCCGAAAATAATTCGTGTTCGTGTTCGTGTTCGTATTCGATAATTATCTAAAATTAAATATGTAAATAATACACGGTAAACATGATATTATGTTTTGAAAGGACACATATGCTATTTTTTAGTATTGAGGGGGTAGATATGATATTTTCATTTTTAGAAAGGTAAATATGATATTTGTGGTTTTTAGAAGGATAAACATGTAAAGGGCAAAATAGTAATTTTAAATGTTCATTGTTAATTTTAACGGAAAATTTGAATGATTTTTTATTTTTGAATAAATATGATATTTTAGATTTGAGAAGGTAAATTTGTTATTTTAATTTTAGGAAGAGTAAATATGTAATTTTAAGTTCTAAAAAGGATGGTGCCCCGAAAATCATTCCCACAAATCATGATTGAATCATGCTAACTTCGGCAGTTAATTAGGAGCATTATTACCGAGCCCCAAAAAATTATTTCTCTATAGGTGACCCGGTTCAACTAAAAATTAACTTAGCCGCGAATGAATAGTTAATTCCAGGTCGTCCCGCTCAAAAAAATTCAATTTTTTGTAATCCATTTAGCAGCCCATTAAAAATCCTACCCTATTTTCTCTCTCCTTTAATTCTCCTCTCACCTATGTTGCACGAATACGGATACGAGTATCGTATCTGATACAATACGGACACGGCGATACAGCAATTTTCAAAAACTCACGGATACGGCTATATAATTATTATTTTAATATATTCATATAATATATAATTAATAAATTAAAAATAAATTAAATTATAACTTAATAATATTTTTAAATTAAATATCACGACAATAAATAAAATCAACCAAACAATACAAATATTATAAAAATATCCTAAATTTGTTCTTGAAATATCCTAGAACTAATCTAGAAGTGTTCTAGAAGTATCATATATAATTTATTTAAAAATATTATATACCAAAACATCTTAAATGGAGTATCACAGTCGTATCCTAGAAGTATCCCCGGCCGTATCATGCCGTACTCGTATCCTTATCGGATACATGTATCCTCAGGATACTTCTGCATTGTTGAAGTATCCGTGTAACACACGCACCCGCACACACACACACACGCACACCTCACCCCCCCCCCCCCCCCCCCCCCACACACACACACACACACACACACACACACCCCTCACCCCTCACCCCTCACCCCAAACGCGCGCACACACACACACACACACCTCACCCCAAATGCACACACACACACACACACACACACACACACACACACACCCCTCACCCCAAACGCGCACACACGGCACCCCAACCCTAGGTATGTCGCTGCTTCAAGCGCTGTCACATGGACGTCAAGATCTGACGGTTCTGACACCCTAACCCTTCGCTGGCTGCTCCTGACAGCTTGTGGAACGGAGCGATAAGAGTTGGTTTTGCTGGTTTTGTGTTGTTTCTTTGCTGATTTTGTGTTTATTTTTGTTTATTTTGTGTTTATTGCTGATTTTTATGTTTATTTTTGCTGATTTTGTGTTTATTTTTGGCTCTTTGTGTGTTTATTTTTGGTCGATTTTTGTGTTTATTTGCCGAATTTTGTGTTTATCTGAAAAAATTAATTTATGCGGTTAATTTTCAGATCCGGTTTTTGGAAGATTTTTGTTGTTGTTTAGTTTCAAATTTTGACATTTTTAAACATTTTTAGATCTTGTTTTTTGGTGTTAATTTAATAAAAATGTCTTTCAATTATTTATTGATTTACCATTAATAGTCTGACAATCATTCTTAATAATTTTCTGAAAAAAAAAATTGTGTTAATGGCCAATGAGTGTTGTTTTCTGAAAATCATTGTGTTAATTGCTTTGTCAAAAATATTTTTTGTAAATATTTTCAGATTTCAGGTTCTTTTTGCAGATTTGTTTTGGTAATAATTGTTGTCCAAATTTTCATTTTTTCAAAATATTTCATTGGTTCAATATTAATTTACACTTTTTTTTGTTTAATTGACAAGTTAAATTTTGGAAGTTACACAAATTTAAGGATGGCAAAATAATCCATTTCCTAATTTCATTGATCATGTAATTATGCTAGTTACTTAAAGTAATTTCATTAATTTCCTAATTATTGAATTGTTGATACAAATTAATTACTAATTGTTAATTCAAATTAAGTGTTAATTGTTAAATGTTTTCAGAATTGTAGTGTTTATTTATAATTCGAATTCGAATTAATTGTTAATTGTAGACCAAAACAAATTTTTTTAGTTAATTGTCATATTTTCTACATTGACTTTTTTTGCTAATTGCCATATTTCTTAAATTGTTTTGTTAATTGTGGAACTAATTGTTGTGTTATTTATTAGCACAAAATTTTGTTGTTAATTAACTGTTAATTTGGGAATGTTCTTTGTCAAATTTCAATTACCATAATTGTTTAGGTAAAAATCACTGTATTTTAAATACAATTGTAATTACCTTGATTCTTTGGCAGATTTTAATTACCATAATATTGTTGTTAATTAACATGTATATTAAATACAATTTTCAGTGCTTATTGGTGAGTTCAGATTTTTGTGAAATTATATTGATTAAAATACAATTATCATTGTTAATTTTGTTAATCATCCTGTTAATTTTCTAAAATTTTCTAATTAATGTTAATTACTATACATGTTAGTTATGTTGATTATTGTATTCTTTTCTAAATTTTGCTAATCGATGTCTACCACTATACATGTTAATTATTGTATTTGTTAATTATGATATTTGTTGGGTGACGTTATTGCAAGAGCTAACATGACTAAACTGAGAGCGATTTTAATTTTTTTTAATCAACTGACCGTTATATCCCCATTTATAATGATTGATATTTATTATACTTATATACTATTATTTATATTTTTCATGTATAAATGCAAAAATAGTTTTCCTAATATTATGAAAAAACTAAATCGAACCAATATATATTAATTTTCATATTTAAATATATATGATAAGTTACAATTTGATTGTTTTTTATGATAAAAAATTAAGAATAAAAATATTTTTTTATATATGAAAGATTTTATTTGCATGGTTTATGAAAAGTGATAAACTAATAAATAAATGTAAGAAATATCAATCATCAATTCATCATTAATAGGGGTATAACGGTCATTTGATAAAACAAAATTGAAATCGCTTTCAGTCTATCCATGTTGGTTCTTGCAATAGCGACACCCTATTTGTTAATTTTGATACATTAAATAAGTTACTAAATTATTGTTAATTATTAATATTAATATTAAGTTATTAACTGTTAAATGGAATACGTTGAAAAATTATTAAATAAGTTACTAATTTGGCATGTGTAATTATATTATAATTAAATGTTAATTGGAAGTTTGTCAATTCATTGAAAAAGTTGGGTGTGGGGGTGGGGGTGGGCGGGGGCGGGGGGAGGCAAAGAGGGTCCATGAATTAACATGACAACGATGACTCAATCATCTTGTATTGTAAATTTAGTAGAAAAGTAAAATTTTCATTAAATATGTAAATATTTAATTTAATGAAATTATTGGAGGTTGGTGTAAGAACCTACCTCAATTTATAAAAAAAAAACTTTATGGTAATATATAATTGTGAGAATAGTTAATGGAGTAGTGATGTCCTGATGTACATCCTTTAGTACTTTCTTCCGAGAATTTTGAAGACGTGAATATTGTTTAATACCTTAAAAATTAACATCTAAATTCATGGATTAATATTTTAATTTATGATTTAATTATCTTAATTTATGATTGAACATTCAATTAAAATGTTAAATTAAGAATTAAGATGTTAATTCTTAAAGTGTTAAATCATATTGACAACATCAAGATTTTGGAGGAGAGTTGAGATTATGTTCAACATTTTCCTAGTTAATATCATAACTTAGTGTCACGTGACGATATTAGTTAATATTTTTATTTGTTCTTACCTTGTTGGTGGCTATTCGAATTAAAAATGCAAATTGGCAAGGAATCACTAGTTAACAATTCACTCAAAACTCTCCTCCACTGAAAGTATGAAAAATACTTGATAACTTAGCTCAATTCTCTCTTTTTATCTTTTTGAGATCGATCTTATCATCATAGCATACAATGGATCCTGATACTGAAATTCTAATCGAGTTTACCCCTCTAATGATCCAATATAAGAGCGGTCGTGTTGTTCGTTTCTTCGGTACGGATATTGTCCCTGCCTCCACCGATCCCGAAACAGGAGTCGTATCCAAAGATGTGATAATTGATCCGGATATAAATCTCGCAGTCCGTCTTTATCTTCCGAACCTCTCTGATCCAGCAAATCAAAAACTACCAATTTATGTGTACTATCATGGGGGAGGTTTTTTGGTTGGATCGGCTTTTGAGCCCTCCGAACACAAATATCTAAATCAACTGCTTG
This sequence comes from Luzula sylvatica, assembly GCA_946800325.1. NCBI lineage: Eukaryota > Viridiplantae > Streptophyta > Magnoliopsida > Poales > Juncaceae > Luzula > Luzula sylvatica. Next base: position 53,178,911 of record OX326960.1, on the reverse strand, counting down.
CTGAAGCCAAAGTGATGGCAATATCTGTAAATTATCGACTCGCGCCCGAACACCCTTTGCCTATAGCTTACGAGGATTCATGGCTTGCTTTCAAATGGGTTTTATCTCACTCTAACGGCGGACCCGAACCATGGCTTACAAAGCATGGCGATTTTCAGCGTATTTTTGTAGCAGGGTGCAGTGCCGGGGGTAACGTTGCACATAACGTGGCCCTTCGTGTCGGAAATGAAACTATAAGAACTGGTGTTGTTTTTGAAGGTTTAGTATTGATCCATCCCTTCTTTGCTAGTCCTGAAGCGATTAAATCAGAGAGAGTGAAACAACATTACAAAGCGATAACGGAGAAATTATGGAAGTTCGTCAAACCGGGAACGATTGGGTTGGATGATCCAGATGTGAATCCTTTCGTGGAAGAAGAACCTGATATAAAGGGATTGAGATGTAAACGCGTGATGGTCAGCGTGTCAGAGGACGATTGGTTGGGATTTTGGTACTATCAGGGGATCAAGGAAAGTGGATGGAAAGGGGAAGTCGAATTGCATGAATCGATGGGGGAAGTTCACGCGTTTCATCTTGAGAAGCCGGAATGTGAGAAGGCAGTTGATCTTAAGATGAAAACTAGTGCTTTTCTTAACAAGTGAGTCCTGATCGTGTATTGTTTTGTTCGATTTCAAAATATCTCGGAATAGTGGATTTGCAAAAAATCGTCCAATAATTGTATTCATCCTTCTTTCAATCTAAATTTGTAAAATGTAATCTTATTCAAATCTTATAATTTGAATATAAAAGTCAAATAAATATTTTTATATATGTTTTTTGTCATTTGATTTTTTGAAAGAAAAGAAAAACTCAGCCCTTCCTTGTGAGTTTGCGGAAAGTCTATAATTTTATTGTTGATTTCATTCGTACCAATTATGCTTTAGAAATCTTTGATTAACTTACTTTGTTATGTATTAATTAAACAAATATGATAATGATAATTAATTAAAGTGGATCATCCATATTTGAGTACATGACAAATTAAACATCTAAATTACAAAACCAATCTGAACACAATTCTTACTTTTATACTTTTTTCCTGTCATAAAATTTGTCACAAAATTGTAAAGAACCCATTACCTACCTACCTAGTACAATCTGAACACGATTCTTACTTTTATACTTTTTTCCTGTCATAAAATTTCTCGCAAAATTTATTTAATAATCTGAGGAAGAATTCAAAATATAAACTCTTTTTTATTGAATTTTTTTAACCTGAATATATGAATTCGGTAAAAGAAATTGAACGGACGAAGGCCATTTGTTTTTATTTGAGAAGTAAGGCCAATTATTTATTTCTGCCGAGGCAAAAATATCCTGTTCCTAATAATTTATGGTAGTACACAATTGTGATTTGTTCCTTTCCTGCTTGTTAAAGTCATGCAAATTTACCCCTCCCATTAATTTTTGAATAGAAGAGATATGGTGAGCCCACATCATCGATCACTGTTCACCCGGTACTGTTCAACACTGTTCTCCCATTAATTTTTGAATAGAAGAGATATGGTGAGGCCACATCATCGATCACTGTTCACCCGGTACTGTTCAACACTGTTCACTTGGTACTGTTCAACTCGGCACTGTTACTGTTCACCTGGTACTGTTCACCGTGTTTTTTTTTTTTTTGGAATTTTATTTTATTTGACATGTGTGTTGTGTTATAAATAAAATATTTGAATTTTTCATCGTATTAATAAATATAATTGACATATATGTTGTGTTATAAATAAAATATTTGAATTTTTCATCGTATTAATAAATATAATTGACATATGTCTTGTGTTCTAAATAAAATATTTGAATTTTTCATCGTATTAATAAATATAATTGACATATGTCTTGTGTTCTAAATAAAATATTTGAATTTTTCATCGTATTAATAAATATAATTTGTATACTAAAATTTTACTGTTAACAAAATACTATTCACACAAATACTTTTTGTTAGCCTGAGTTGGTATTATTTTTTTTTTTTCTTATTATAACAGTTTTGATTGGTACCAAGCTGCGTTTTTTGTGCTTATTATAATATTTTTTATTGGTACCAAGCTGCGTCTTTTATGTTTTTTTTTTTTTTGTCCTTTTCAAAATTTTATTTTATTTGACATGTTTTGTATTATAAATAAAACATTTCAATTTTTCTTTTGAAACATATGATATATTTTGAGGAGGAAAAAAATTTGTATTTATTGCATAATACTTGTGAGACTAATTAATATCAGATTTTTTTTTAAATTAACATTTATGAATATTACTTTTCTTTTGCACTTGTAACGTTTTAGATAAAATTATTATTTTATGATCATAAGAGATTTTGAAAAATCGCAGCGAAGCGCGAGAAATATTTTCCTCAGCGAAATAATATATCAAATAATTACTTTTGCTTATTATATTATTTCTTATCAAATAATATATCCCGCAGCGAAGCGCGGGATATTTTCCTAGTACAATCAATACTTGCAAATTTGAAAGGAATCGCACGTTCACAACTCACCAACTAAATAAAAATAGATCTTTTTTTAATCTCCTTGAGTTGAAGAGCTTGAGTTTACTCTCATCTTCATACAAATGGATCCAGATACCGAAATCAAATTCGAGCTTCTTCCCCATTTCATCCAATACAAAAGCGGCCGTGTTGTTCGTCTCTCCAACGCCGATATCGTCCCGGCCTCCACAGATCCTGAAACAGGCGTCATATCCAAAGACGTGATAATTAATCCGGATATAAATCTTGCAGTCCGCCTTTATTTCCCGAGTTTTTCCAATCAAACAAACAAGAAAATACCAATCTATGTATACTATCATGGGGGAGGATTTATGATCGGATCAGCTTTCGACCCTTCCGATCATAAGTATCTCAATCGATTAGTTGCGGAAGCCAAAGTAATTGCAATATCTGTAGATTATCGACTCGCGCCGGAACACCCTTTGCCTATTGCTTACGAGGACTCTTGGCTTGCTTTCAAATGGGTTTTATCTCACACCAATGGAGGACCCGAACTGTGGCTAGCAGAGCATGGAGATTTTCGACGTATTTTCTTAGCAGGATGTAGCGCTGGGGGTAATATTGCACATAATGTGGCCCTTCGTGCCGGAAATGAAATCTTAGAAACTGCCATTGATATTGAAGGTTTAGTAATGATTCATCCCTTCTTCGCGAGTACTGAAGCAGTCAAATCGGAGAGAATGAATCAAGATTTTAAACCGGTGCTTGAGAAGTCGTGGGAGTTCATCAAACCAGGGACGATTGGGTTGGATGATCCAGTGGCGAATCCTTTTGTGAAGGACGCACCGGATATAAAGGGACTGAGATGTAAACGTGTGATGGTGTGCACATCCGATGCGGATTGGTTGGCATATTGGTATTATCAAGTGCTCAAGGAAAGCGGATGGAAAGGGGAAGTCGAACTTCATGAATCGGTGGGGGAAGGTCACGCCTTTCATCTTGAGAAGCCGGATTGTGAGAAGGCACTCGATCTTAAGTCGAAGACTGTTGATTTTCTTAACAAGTAAATGATGACTTCGCATTCCGTTTGGTTCGAGTCTAAAAATGTCTTATTAATGAATTATTCAACAATATAAAAAAATGTGATTGTACTTAGTTATGAAATGAAAGTACTATGAAATAAATAAATTATGAATTTCTTTTTTTTTTTTGAAGGAGGTTCGACAATGTGTCGAGACCTCGAATTATATTATATCAAAAGAGATGGATTTTACAAAGGAATGGAAGGCCGATAGACTTATTGAATTATGAATTTCTTTTACTTTCGGATTATCTCTTTTTTTTTAGCATTCTGAACTTGTAAAATATGTTGTATTATTTTATTATAAATAATATTAAAATTTAAAAACTTTATATTTTGATCCAATATTAATTATTGGATATTTTATTTTATGCAAATGATATGCATCAGATAATAGAGAAAATAAAATTACAAAACATTATAATCATTTTAGAATATGAAAGAAGAAATGTCAGATGTTATAAAATTAAGATTAATTGACCCTTGATTAATTTGGGCAATTAATGACTTTCGATTTTGTATTGAAATAAAATATGAGGTTATCTTATTATTATTCTCTCTTTAATAATACAATAATGAGGCGAAACAATTGTGGCTCCTACTGTTATAAAAAGACCATTATTTATTTGGTTTTCGAGACACATAACAATGGCCAATCTTTCATCTCTATTACATCCTTTTAGAAAGACAATATAACAAAAAACACTCTCTCTTCCAAATATTCTCAAATTATTCATGTAAAATTATAAAACTTGGTTCGAAAAATTCGGTGCATGGCTTCATTTCTTTCGAAGTAAAGAACATTAGTTTTCGACTATGCTACCGGAACGGATACGAAATGAGCTCTCGAGGTGTAGAACCTTGGAGATGGAAAACGAAAATACCCTGCACAAGAGGGTGTTAATCTGTCTTTAGGACAGTAGTGGTATGACCGCGCGGCTACATCCAGGCTTGTCTTGAATTTTATTCATATTATTTTATTTAAATAATTATTTATTTGGTTATTTTATTGAAATATAACCAACAATCTAAAGACAACATATTAAAATTTGAATTTGATGAAATTTAAATTTATGAGATTGTCAGAAACAAAATGGCCAAATTTATTATTTTGGTTGACATTTATTTGATCAATAATATCATGTTTGTCAGATGTTTCAAATTGCATTTGATTTTATATAAAGATTGTTTTGCACAATTTGCATCAATCGATTGTAAATTCAATTTCAAGACATGATTTTCCTGTTGAATTTGTTTGATCTATTTGTATTGGTAGATCTAAAATTTTATATTGCTAAAAATCAGAGAAGCAAATAAGAAAAATAAACTATTTATTCAAATCAAAGTTTTGTATAAAATAAACATAGTTTCTTGTGCTTCCAAATTTGTTATGATTATAATTATATATTATTATTAACTATTTGGAAATTCAAATTATGATTTTTCCAAATTTAATTAACAAATTATAATAATGTTTGTGATAATGATGCATCATATTCATCATTTATATTTATACTTTAATTGTTGAACAGTTACACTTTTCAACCTTCGTGGCATGAATCATAATTGTTCATAGTGATTCTATAACATGTTAGTATGTAACCGATTAAAACAATAAAAGACAGAGATCAAATGAAATACTTATAAATTAAAAGGGGAGTTCTATCATACACCCTTTCAAAAGGATATTTTGGGTATTTAGAATGATGTATCATAAATTTATTTTTTATAGATATTTTTTCTTTCATGAACAATTCAAATTTTCAATTTAGCATATCATTTATTAATAAATACACTTGAAAAATTACCTTAAATACTCATTAATTGATAATTACACAAAATATCCTTGAAAATAGATGTATCATAAGCAAAAGGGTGTATGATAGAACTCCCTTAATTAAAAATATTATACTGACGACAGATACAGCCAGCCATATCATACGTAGTAACGTAAGTGTTGCATGACAAATTACACTTGCAATCATATGGAACTTATAGATTGGATCAAACCAATACATGAAATGGGGTCTTGTTCATTTCAAGCCTACTAGATTGATCCAGTATTATTTGGATAATTTAAAAATTAAGTCAGTCAATTATTTTTCAATTAAATATGACTTGATACAAATGAATTATGCCAAACCATTAATCTAATTAAGCTTTGATTAAGATCAAATGACTTGGCTAAAATGCTCGGATTTTTTTTTCGAAGAAAAATAGAGTAGGTTCTTACGCCCTACTTCTATTATATTTCATTTATATTGAATAAGTTAATACAAGGTAGAGGTATTTGCCCTAAAGTTTGTAAAACACTACTCCTAAATACCCCTATTTCACACTTATATTAACTAATTACATCAATATAACTGTTTAATTTTCTAGAACTTGAATCTCCTGGATTTAGAGGAATTTGATTCTGAGATACTTGACATTGAGATCCTTTCTTCCTTTTAACCTAGGTATAAATACCCACTTCTCCACTCAGCCGCCTACAATCTTATTTCCATTCACCCCTCTTCTTCTCCCACCGCCTAAAACATCTAATGGGGATTTCTTGCGCGAGATCCCTGCATCAATCCTTCCTTGCCTTCTAATCATGCATTTGCTAGATCTATCGCCAAGAGTTGCAACCCTTCAAGAGATCTGACAAACGTCGACAAATACCATTTAAGGTATTATTCTCCACCCCGTGACCTTCATTTTGAGTTTCCGCTTGCATCTGAGACCGATCTTCTTCACTGTTTTGGGATATTCTTTTGTTTCGCCTTCTTTCATCCATCTCTAGCTGATTTGCCTCTTGCATCTGAGATCGATTTTCTTCATTGTTTTGGGATATTCTTCTTTTTTGCCTTCTTTCATCCATCTCTCGCTGATTTGCACTTTACTGGTCACTAAACCAGTATAGCTCCATTGCTGATTTGTCTGTGCTTGCTCCAAAGTTATGTTCCTTAATCCTCCTGCATAATTAAAATCATTAGTGTAGATTGGATTCTGAACAATTTGATTTTGATTTTGATTTTGAATTTGATTTGTGTTTGAGTTTGAATCTAAAGTATCATTCCCTACTTCTGTTGATTCTTCATCATTAAGATCAATATTTTTAAATAAGGGTTTTTTGACTAATTCATTTATTTTGAATTCATAGATTATTCGTTCAACCAATTGATCTTCAGAGAGGATTTGATTATTAAATATTCTACGACATCTCTCAGTCCAGATTTGATAAAGAAGAATGCAGATAAGTACTTTATATTTCTTTGAATTCTGATCACTTAATATTTCTTCTAATAAATTTATTTGATTCATATTTGAATTATTACTAATCCCTGTATTTGCAATAACTTTCATCCAGGTTTGCTTCACAAAGCTACACTGGTTCGACATATGATTCACACTCTCCTCACAATTTCTACATAGAATGCATCTGTTGACTAGGATCCAACCTTTCTTCTTTAAATTATCAATAGTAAGTATTTTGTTTAAATATGTTAACCATAAAAATAATTTAATTTTTAATTCAATTTTTAAATTCCATAACTTGAAATATTCCTCTTTGATAAATACACCCTTAATTAATGTTTGGTATGCATTTTGACATGTGTATAAGTACCATTTTGGGACCAAATCCACATAAATGAATCTTTTTGAGAAGGAATAAGATCAAGAGAATTGCAAATTTGTTCTAATTGGAGAAACTGATCTTGTGCTACTTTGGAAAGAGGTATATTTAAACCCAAGCTATTATATAGATTTGTTTCATTCATAATTTTTAGAAAATAATGAACTGTCCCATCTTTGTTTTCTGAAAAAGAGTATAATTCTGAATATTTTTCAATTAAAGGTTTTTCACACCATCTTCCCTTCCAGAAATTTGTATATTGACCATTTCCTATAATAATGTTTATACTGTGATTAAAAAAATTTGTATTTTTCATAACATCATTCCAAAAATAGGAATTATTTTTATTATTTTTTGATAAATCATTATTATTTAAAGGGTTTTGAACTAAATTAAACCAATCTAATTTATTTTCAGAATTATAATATAACCATAACCATTTAATTAGTAAGACTTTATTAAATACTTCTATATTTATTACACCTAAGCCCCCTTTTTCGTTTGGCTGACAGACTATATCCCAATTAACCAAGTGAAACCCAGTTTTATTTGTGCCTTTCCAAAAAAATTGTTTCCTAATTTTATCAATCTCTTTAAGTGCCCATTTAGGAAATTTGAAAACATTAAAGTAATAAATAGGCATTGATGTTAAAACTGAGTTTATAAGTACAAGTCTACCAGCTTTACTGATCATACTTCCTTTCCAACCTGTTAATTTATTTGAAATTTTTTCTATTAAGATTTTATAATCATTTTTAGTTGGTTTTTTATAATGCAAAGGAAGACCTAGATAAGTAATAGGAAAATTTCCTATTTTACAGTTTAACTCCTTAGAAATATTATTCATTTTGTCATCTGAGACATTTAAACCTATTACTTCTGATTTATTAAAATTCATTGTAAGCCCAGATTCTTGACCAAATAAATTTAATATATACTTAATTCTTTTAATATTATTTATATCAGGTTTTAAGAATAGTATTGAATCATCTGCATAAAAAAGACTTGTAAATATATTTTTTAAAGGTTTATAATAGAATTACTTTCACTTAAATCTTCTAATAATTTAGATAATACATCCATAACTAATAGAAATAAATGTGTTGAAGTAGGATCACCTTGTCTAAGACCTCTTTTTAAATATATATACTTACCAGGATGTCCATTTAATATAATTCTAGTAGATCCTTGTAAAACTGAATTTTTAATCCATGAAATAAAATTGGTACCAAATGAAAGAAAATATGGCTTAAGAATTAACTTGGAAGAATTTATATTATGTAGGCAAATCTGCAGTCAGAATTGGCCGTTAATATTATTAGGGATTTAACCTAATTTCAGATAATTAGGATTTAATCTATTTTCGGGCCTATTCAGACCATTCAGATAATTAGGGTTTTAACCTAATTTCGGCCCAATCCGAAAGCTAGGGTTTTAACATAATTTTGCCTATAAATATAATTCTGATTTCGAGTTTCTCTTTCGGTGTTTTTCGAGTGTGATCCAGGGTAGAATTAGGTTATACATACGAAATAATTCCGCTACAAACCTCTAAATTCGTGTGTATAATCCTACACCAAAACCCCTTGCTAATAAAATATTAATCAAAAATTCCCAAGATACACTATCAAAAGCTTTATGAATATCTAGTTTTAAAATTATTAATGGAATATTTTCCCTTTTAGCTTTACATATGATTTCCCTAGCATACACATAGTTTTCTGATATATTTCTGCCTTTTAAAAACCCTAATTGGTTTTTTGAAATCATCTTATCAATGTAAAGACTTAATCTGTTAGATAATTTTTTTGAAAATATTCTCTGTATACTTGATATCAAACTTATTGGTCTAAAGTCTTTTGGTTCAATAGCATTTTCTTTTTTAGCTATTAATGTTATGTATGATGTATTAAATTTAGACAACCCAAAATTTCCATTTTCATTAAAATGATTTAATAATTCAGTTTTACTTTTTTCCCAGTATATTTTAAAGAATTCGCCAGTGAATCCATCAGGACCTGGGATTTTGTTATTTTTCCAGTTTTTAATTGAATCTGATAATTCTTCCATAGTAAAATGTTTTTCTAAATCTGATAAATCAAAATTTTCCTTGTTATATAATGTTTTAAGATTAATACTTCCAAATTTCTTGTCATTTATAGAATGTTTCCCCATTAAGTCTCTGTAAAAGGAAAAAAGTAGTTTTGCTTTGTTTTTATGATCTTTATATTCAATACCATTTTTATCTTTAAGAGTAGATATCATTGAGTTAGCTTTTTAATAGAAGCATGTAAATGAAAAAATCTTGTATTTGCATCACCTTGTTTAACCCAATTGTACTTTGACCTTTGCCTCCAATAATTTTTTTCTAATGAAATTAGGGTTTCTAATCTTAATTTAGCTTGTAATTTAATCCATTTTTCAATCTCAGTTAATAATCTATTATCCTCTAACACTTCTGACCATTTTATAATAGCTTTACAATTATCCATTTGTGCATTGTATTTTAAATTCATATTTTTATTTAATTCTTTTAAATTTTTACCTAAATTAGTAAGCTTAATATAGAAATTTTCAACAGAATTAGATATATCATTACTCAATTTAGTATTAATTAAATCATTATATTCTTTAAGTCTTAACCATTTAGCTTCAAATCTAAAACCATTAAATATAGGATAATTTGTATTTGCTTCATATAATAATGGTATGTGGTCAGAACAAATATTGGTACCAGCATTAAGTTGAGAATTAGGATATAATTTTAACCAGGAATTATTAACTATAACTCTATCTAATTTAGCCTTTGAATTTGAATTACTCCATGTATACTTTTTCCCTTTTAATAATAGGTCAATTAATTTCATATTATTTATAAATTCTTTGAATAGTAAGTTAATTTTATTATTTTTAACAATTTTACTTCTTTCATTCATATGTAAAGTGATATTAAAATCACCCATAATTAACCATGGTAGCACATTATTTTTAGCAATTAAATTAAGCTCATTTAAAAATTCAATTTTTTCTGGAGACTTTGTGGGACCATAAACACCAGTTATAAAAAATATGATTTCCATCCCAATTTGATTTTAAAGTTATTGAAATAGTATAATTATGTTTAATAGAACTGACAAAATTAAATATTTTTTTATTCCATGATATTAGGATTCCACCTGATGCACCTCTAGATTGTAAAAAATCATAACCACTTAACTTTGTACCACAACAATCTATAACAATTTTATCATTTATTTGTTCTATTTTTGTTTCTTGTAGACAACACAAATCAACATTTTCATCTTTTATATTTTTTAAAACCAAGCTTTTTTTGATATATGAATTCAAACCTCTAACATTCCATGACAAAAATTTTAATTTTTTGTATAACATTTTAAAAAATTTATAACTTCCTGACTTTTATTTTTTTTAAAATACTTAATTACTATGTTCTTCTAACATACTCTGTATTTGATCACTTAAATTCTCAGTAATTTCAATTCCAGTTGATGATAAAATCCTAATTATATCCTCTGCATTATTTAATTCATTTTTATCCTCAAGAGTTAAGTTAATATTTATTGGGTTTTCTTTAGACTTTAACCTCCTACTTCTTTCTTTTTGAATTTCCTTATATTTATTCATTTGTGCCTTTTCAACTGGGGAGACATAATGACCTACTTGCTTATTAAGTAATCTAGAGGTTCTTCTTTGCTCTTCTACTTTATGATTGACATTTTTAAAGTTTTTATGTTTTCGTATGTTTTTGTGATCTTTACTGGTCTGGATTACACTGCTATCCCTCTCTTCTCTCACCTCCTGACACTGTACTGAGGTAAGTTGACTTTATGCCCTTGAGTATTATATGAATCTATTTGATTATAATAATCATTTATCTTGGTTTGTTTAATTTCAGGAATTTTTTTAGATGTGTGTACTAATGGTTTAGGAGACGACAAGTCTTGAACTTCATTCTTGTGAGTTGAAATATTTCCATTTGTTAGTTCAAGTAAGTACCCCTAAACCATTAGAAGGAACCGCATCTAAAATTCCATAAGTAGAATTTTCAATGTAAGAAGAATTTAAACTCAAGGGGTTCTGAGAATTTTCTACTGGATCATTTGATAGATTTGAAACTACACAAGCAAATTTGATCACTGCTTGTGTATTTGGCATATGATTTGAAACAATCTTAAGTCCCTCACTTGTTATTTTGATGGCTAAAGAGTTTAGAAAAGAGCTGGTCTTTGAAATAGATTGGGAAGATGTTGAAAAATGAGAATTTGACCTTTTACATGAAGGACCCTGAGAATGAGAATGTATTTGATTAATATTGACAAGATTAATTTGAAAAAGACCCTTTGCCCCTTCAAACCCAACGATGATATCCTTATCAGAGGGCAAAATGGTAATTTTATTCCCTATTATGTTTTCCTTTACTGAGTTTCTTTTGAATTTATTTGAAATAACTATTGATTTATCATTTTGAACAATTTCTTTACTTTTAGTTTTAACTCTCCAGACGTTTATAAACATCTTTTTCTTTTGCCATATTTTTATAATTTTTCCATTATTTTTGTTATTATTTTTAATTGGCTCCCTTGCTATTTGTTTTTGGCTTGAGTTTTTTTGTGTTTTAAATGTTTTAATTGCTTTCTCTTTGTTTTCCCCCTTTTTCATTAATGACCCAGTGATGATTTCTGAGGGTTTATCCCATTTCAAAGATGTGCTTAGAATTGATGTAATTTCCTTAATAGTTAAAATAACTATACCATCATCATCCAGTACTTTAATGGAATTTGGAATTTATCATTTTGGAATTTGGATTAAAATGCTCGGATTTTAAAGTTTGATAATTTATTTATCTCTTTTGAAACATGGTTTCATTACGGAGCTTATGTTCATATTCGTTCTAAACATTCCTATCTCCACTTAATTTATTTTTTATTTTTTATTCAAGCCTCTATTGTTATTCCAAAATGAATAATAATATAATAACTAAAATAGACTAATTGATAAATATAAATCTTGATCATAATAAATTTATTTCGACCGTTCAAGATTGTTATATGTGCCTAATATTTAAGGTACATATGAAATTAATATTAATTAATATTAGAAAGATTAATATGGTCATTATTTTTATTGAAACAAAATACAATAATCAAATCTGGTGACTTATTTGTTTGATTGTTGTATGGGAGATCAAAGATCTCGTTTCTTAGAAAATTGAAATGGCATACTTAATATTGTCATATTAAATAAACGAACAATTACTGACCATTCTAATCGATTTTTATTAGTTGGCCACTGAATTAGACATGTATTCATGGTACCTGTCAGTTTAACCAAATGAAATGTTTAAGCAATAACTTTCATAATCTGTTTTAGTACTATCACGAGACAAAACGGTTAGACATATGAATGTTATCATACGAATTAATTCTATAATAAATAAAAAAAATACTCATTATTTAGCATCATTTATTGGTATTAAATCCATCAAATTTTTGACCAATAATTCACAGAAATGAATTTATATTGAACAATATAAATATTAATTTAAAATAACAAGAACGCAATATTTGCTGACTTGTTTAATTTGACATTGCTTAAATAAGCAAATTAAACAAATAAATTGTACATTAAATTTGACAAAGATGTCTTCTTATGTCAATTTGGATTTCACTAAAATAACAAGAACGCAATATAAATTTTCCTACTATGTGTGTGACTGTAGAAGATTGGTTGAATGACGTATGGTTCAAGACCTAGTTCATCATGCAATATCGGTCCTATATGATCAACACTAAGTGTGGGTTCAGGGCCACGTCCACCCATAACGATGCATAGTAGACACCAAGTTTTGGAAGAAAGAAAATGTTATTTATAAAAGTTTTTAAATTGAGGGCGAATGTTGTATAAGTTTATTATAATAATACTAAAATTTAAAAACTGTTATAAATATGAATGTATTTATTAATAATATGTTAATATAATATGTACAAGTGTGAAAAGATTAAACACTAAGGAAGATGTATGGACATGGAGAGATGCACATTGGAGATTTCACACTGGAGAGATGCACATTGGAGGTTTCACACTGGAGCATTCACATTGGATGAAAGAGTGTTTTGTTCCCTATATAAGGATGATTTGTGTGGTTCATTTGTACAGACAATTCAGTCCAAAAATAAAAACTTTCTCTCTCTATTTCTTGTGTTATTTTACCTTCCGTTTATAATACGTTATCAGCACGATAGTCTCGAAATTCCGATCAAAGGTAAAATCTGAGGTATACATTTATTTTATTAAAAAAAATTATTATATGGTTATTTTTCGCAGGCATATTAAAGTTCATATCGTGGCATAGAAAATATCGTTGGAATTTTTTTTTCTATTAAAGTTTATTTTTTTCGTGGCATAGAATTTGGCCCGAAGTTATATATGCCCTGTATTCTTTATTCCTGGTACTAAGGAGTGGGCAGTGAATAATGATTTTGCTTGTGACTTAGAATTGATGAATTAGCCCCGAATTATATGCTGATCATGAACAGTGATTAAGATTCACCCAAATATAAATATCATTGTATGACTTTTTGGGGTCTATTTTTGGGTCTACTATGAGCAGGAAATAATTTCTTTCCTATAATATAATAGTTGAAGGCTCCAATTTTTTTTCTACGAATTTATTTCGTACGAGTTATGTAATTTATATGTATGGTTGATATTAACTTTGTTATCCCATATTTTGATATTGTTATTTTTATCAATTGCACCTGAAGTTGCAATATTATGAAATAATAAGAGAATACAATTTCATGATTACGATGAGTATATTTGAGAAATAAATAAGTCTCACTGTGATATAATAGTTGAAGGCTCCAAATTTTTTTCTACGAATTTATTTCGTACGAGTTATGTAATTTATATGTATGGTTGATATTAACTTTGTTATCCCATATTTTGATATTGTTATTTTTATCAATTGCACCTGAAGTTGCAATATTATGAAATAATAAGAGAATACAATTTCATGATTACGATGAGTATATTTGAGAAATAAATAAGTCTCACTGTGATATAATTTATAAAGTGTTCCGTATATATACGTGGACAAAATTGAGTGAATCTTGTTTGAGCATTCCTAATATAAATAGCGAAGATATATGCTTGGCCGATAGTGCGTCAACGCACAATATACTTCGAAAAGCGAAATATTTTGCAAATATTACAAAAATAAGGGCAAGTGTCAATACAATATCAGGCACAACAAACATGATTGAATGCTCCAGAAGAGCAGTTATTTTGTTGCCTAGAGGAACCAAATTGATAATAGAAGATGCCTTATTATCTACGAAATCGCAAAGAAATTTGCTAAGTTTTAAAGATATACGATGTAATGGATATCATATTGAAAGGATAAGTGAGAATAACATTGAATATCTCCTTATACACTACAACTGTAGGGGAATATCCCCGGCCCCGGGCCCGCGCAGCGGATATGTAGGCCCGGTCCGGTTCCCCGATTCCCGAGATCACGTCACGACTTCGAGGGTACGATGCAAATAGAAGGTTAGATCTTTACCGGTGCAAAATTGATTGCACACGAAGGGTTGATCGCTGCCTTCTTTCTCCTGTCACGTTGGTGACAATACGCGCGTCCCACACCACGCGTCTTTCACCGCTCGTTGACTTCGCCGATTCGCTTGATGTCGTCTCCGACTCAATCTACTCGTCCGAATCGATCACAATCGTGAGAGCCTCAGTTGTTGCTCCTCTACGTGTATATCATCGACGGGCCGTCGCTAATAAAACCGACGGGCCGACTCAATCTACCACGTTGGCGACGGTTTGGGAGTTTAGCGACAGGCCGACGGAACAATTTGAATATCACCGACGGGCCGTCGCTAATAAAACCGTCGGTAATACTCTTCTGCGACGGGCCGTCGGTGAAAACTTGTTTTATTAGCGGCGGGCCGTGGCTGAAGCTCTCCTCCCGTCGCTGATACTCCAATATGTTGTAGTGATAACACAAATCGTACATGGCAATAAATATGTATTAGAAAAATTGCCCGTATTATCCAGTGGTTTATATTATACGCGTATTAGCACAATAGAAATTAATGATATAATGAACCAGAAGTTCAATAAATTGAGAAGCAATTTTCTGATTTGGCATGACCGTCTAGGCCATCCTGGAGCGATAATGATGCGCAGAATTATAGAAAACCAGCTTTATGCCCGCGCAATTGCGCGGGGTGTTTTTTATATAATTATTTAAATAGAATTAACGTGTGTGCGAATTAACGCGCGTGCATTTGAACTAAATTAATCTAATCATGACACATTTGCAAATATCATGATGTCAATAGATGCATAAAGTTCATGAAATTAGTCTATCACGGATATTATTTTTTGATATAATTTGTATAAATAGCATTTGTTTAGATGATTCTAAAATCGATTAATATAATCAGGACATATTCGTAAATTTGAATATGTATGTAAAATAGCAAAAAAAGACCGAAATGTAAAATAGGAAAAAAGGATCAAAATGTAAAAAATGTAAAAAATGATCAAATGTAAATAAAAAAGGACCAAAATATAAATAAAAAAAGGATCTTAATGTAAATAAAATAGGACCAAAATGTAAATAAAAAAGGACCAAAATGTAAATTTTAAAAAAGACTAAAATTTAAATTTAAAAAAAGAACCAAAATGTAAAAAAAATAGGACCAAAATGTAAATAAAGGACCAAAATGTAAATTTTAGAAAGACCAAAATGTAAATTTAAAAAAAGGACCAAAATATTAATAAAATAGGACCAAAATGTAAATAAAAAAGGATTAAAATGTAATTTTTGAAATAAAAGGGTAAAAGCAAAAAAAAACCCTGCTGCCACGTGTCCTTACCACCCAAGGGGAGTAGCATTCTACATAAGATAATTTGAAAAAAGACCAAAATATAAATTTAAAAAAAGGACCAAAATGTAAATAAAGTACCAAAATATAAATTTAAAAAAGACCAAAATGTAAATTTAAAAAAAGCACCGAAATATAAATAAAATAGGACCAAAATGTAAATAAAAAAGGATTAAAATGTAATTTTTGAAAAATTAGGGTAAAAGCAAAAAAACCCTGCTGCCACGTGTCCTTACCACCCAAGGATTTTATATGGTAGAATCACCGACGGGCCGTGGGTGATCTGCTTTTTAGCGACGGGCCGTGGGTGATGATCTTTCTGCGACGGTTTGGTTTGCGACAGGCCGTGGTAAATTGGTATCTGCGACGGTTAATTCTGCGACGGGCCGTGGTAAGATTGTATCTGCGACGGTTGGATCTGCGACGGGCCGTGGTAAATTGGTATCTGCGACAGTATGTATCACCGATGGGCCGTGGGAAAAAAGAGGGGTGACGTGGCTCAACCTGGAGCCAGCAAAAGGGGTAGCATTATATTAATTTAAATTCAAATGGTCATTCATTGAAGAACCAGAAGATTTTTTTATCAAATGAGTTTTCATATTGTACATCATGTTATCAAGGCAAATTAATTGTGCGTCCATCACAAACAAAGATTGGACATGAGTCTCCCGAGTTTCTTGAACGTATTCAAGGAGATATATGTGGGCCGATTGCTCCCTCATGTGAACCATTTCGATATTTCATGGTCTTAATGGATGCGTCTACTAGATGGTCTCATGTATGTTTATTATCATCTCGAAATACAGCATTTGCAAAATTAAGGGCACGATTTCCAGATTATATGATTAAGACCATTCGTTTGGATAATGCCGGAGAGTTCACATCCCAAGCATTCAATGATTATTGTATGTCGATTGGGATTAAAATTGAGCATCCAGTGGCTCACACACATACACAAAATGGTCTGGCAGAATCTCTTATTAAAAGACTTCAATTAATTGCAAGATCCCTAATTATGAAGTCGAAATTATCATCCACAGTGTGGGGTCACACAATACTGCATGCTTCTTCTCTTATTAAGTTAAGACCTAGTGCGTATCATAAATATTCCCCATTACAACTTGTGACTGGCATGCAGCCAAATATATCACATTTACGAACTTTTGGGTGTGCGGTATACGTTCTGATAGCCCCGCCACAACGTACAAAGATGGGTCCACAAAGAAGGCTAGGCATATATGTTGGTTTTGAATCTCCATCAATTATTAAGTATTTAGAACCAGTAACTGGAGAGCTTTTTACGGCAACATTTACTGATTGTCAATTTGATGAGTGTGTTTTTCCAACATTGGGGGGAGATAAAGCAAAGCTAGAAAAACAAGAAATTACGTGGAATGCATCAGCAATGTCTCAATTTGACCCTCGAACAAGTCAATCTGAACTAGAAGTTCGAAAAATTATTCATTTGCAACAAATAGCAAACCAATTACCCCATGCATTCGTTGATACAAAAAGAGTTACGAAGTCACATATTCCAGCGTTGAATGCTCCTGTCCGTATTGAAGTTCCTATGGATATCAATAAACGCGATATACGCCAGAAGCGTCGTCGTCCAATCGGTTCCAAAGATAAAAATCCAAGGAAAAGAAAAGAACAAGATAAAACAGTTGATATTTCTGAAAATATTAATGGAATAAATCCTTCCGAAAAAGATGTTGCGGATAAAAATATAGAACACATAACTCAACAAATAACTTTGGAAAATGATCATGTACATGAGAATATTGAGAATGATGAAAACGATGAAATCTCAATAAATTATATCTCGACTAGAAATATATGTAATCGAAAGAAAATTGAAGTCGATCTAAAGTTTGCATATGCAATAGCAATTGACATAATAAATGAAAATGAAGACATAGAACCAAGATCAATTGAAGAATGTCATAAAAGAAAAGATTGGTCAAAATGGAAAGAAGCTATTCAAGCAGAGTTAAAATCACTTGAAAAACGTGAAGTTTTTGGACCTATAGTTCAAACACCTAATGGTATACAACCAGTTGGATACAAGTGGGTATTTGTGGAAAACGAAATGAGAAAAATGAAATTGTAAGATACAAAACAAGACTTGTAGCTCAGGGTTTTACACAGAGGCCTGGAATAGATTATGAAGAAACATATTCTCCAGTTGTAGATGCAATTACATTTCGATTTTTTATTAGCTTCGCTGTTTTTGAAGGACTTCAAATGCATCTTATGGACGTTGTAACAGCGTATTTATATGGTTCACTTGATAACGATATTTACATGAAAATCTCTGAAGGATTAAAATTGCATGAAGCACATAAGCAAGGACATCATAGTATGTATTCAATAAAATTGAAAAGGTCTTTGTATGGTTTGAAACAATCTGGAAGAATGTGGTACAATCGTTTAAATGAATACCTTACAAAAGAAGGATATAAGAATAATCCCATTAGTCCATGTGTTTTTATCAAGAAATCAAATTCTGGTTTTGTTATTATTGCAGTTTATGTTGATGATTTGAATATCATTGGAACTTCTGATGAACTTGAAAAAACTGCTATATATTTGAAAAAGGAATTTGACATGAAAGATCTCGGAAAAACAAAATTTTGTCTTGGTTTACAAATTGAGTATTTAAGAGATGGGATATTTGTTCATCAATCCACTTATGCTGAAAATATTCTAAAACGATTGATGTTGAGAATTCATCCCATCCCCGGACCCGCGCATCGGATATGAAGGCCCGGTCCGGTTCCCAAATCCCGAGATCACGCCTCGACTTCGAGGGTATGATGCAAAGTAGGATATACGATTACCAGCGTGAAATTGATCACGCACGACGGGTTGATCGCTCGCATCCTTTCCTTCTCCGGTGTCACGTTGGTGACTAGTCCGTGCGTCCCATACCACACGTCTCCCACCGTCTTGACACGTCTCCGGTTGTCTTTCATGCATCCCACGTCCACACTCTTCCACAGCCGACAGTTTTGCTCCTTCGGTTTGACCACAATTGAAGAGCCACAAGTGTCGCCCCTCTACGTGTATCCACCTTGAGTCGGAAGACGTCGGTCGCGGGTGCAACTGCCTAGACGAAGCACCGGCGAACTTGCTTGATTAGATCGATTCTCTATTCCGAGAAAAACTCTTTTTCTCGGTTTTCTCTCTTCGCACTATTTCACTCTCTGAAAGATGACTCTCAATATTCTGGATAATTCTATTAATTAGAATCATTGGACTGAATGATCTGGTTAGAGAGAGAGAGAAACATCCTATTTATATCACATAGGATAAGGATGGGTCAAAAGGTATGTATATCTCATACACCTTTTCAGACAGAAAACTGCAGACACCCTTTCAGTATTCTGTTGAAACGAAAATATCCAATCGTTCCAACCGACTTTAAACCTTCACGAAGGTTGTATATAATCTTATTATCTTTCCAACCCAATTTGGCCTGGCCCAATTGGAGTTCGGATGCGAAATTTACGGACGTTTTACTAACTGTATGTCAAACTGTCGCACCCTTTCGGTATTCCATTAAAACGACACTGATACTTCGTTCAAATGAAAAATATTTCTACATTAAAGTTCTATATAATCTCATTATCTATCTAACCCAATTTGAACCATTCAAATTGGATTTTCCTACTGAAAGTTATGACCACGAATGTACGCTTACATTCGTTTATCCTTGTGTACACTTTTACCGTTGATCCGAAACTGTATTTCCTTCAATTTAATATGAACAAATCTCACCCATTGAGCTCACCGATGGTTGTTCGGTCTCTAGATATAAAGAAAGATTGTTTTCGTCCTCGAGAAGACAAGGAAGATATTCTTGGTCCTAAAGTACCAAATTTGAGTGCAATTGGCGCATTGATATATCTTGCTAATAATACACGGCCAGATATCGCATTTGTCGTAAATGTCTTGGCAAGGTATAGTTATGCACCAACTAAAAGACATTGGAAATGGCCATTATTATGTGTCTCGAAAACCAAATAAATAATGGTCTTTTTATAACAGTAGGAGCCACAATTGTTTCTCCTCATTATTGTATTATTAAAGAGAGAATAATAATAAGATAACCTCATATTTTATTTCAATACAAAATCGAAAGTCATTAATTGCCCAAATTAATCAAGGGTCAATTAATCTTAATTTTATAACATCTAACATTTCTTCTTTCATATTCTAAAATGATTATAATGTTTTGTAATTTTATTTTCTCTATTATCTGATGCATATCATTTGCATAAAATAAAATATCCAATAATTAATATTGGATCAAAATATAAAGTTTTTAAATTTTAATATTATTTATAATAAAATAATACAACATATTTTACAAGTTCAGAATGCTAAAAAAAAAGAGATAAATACACCAAGAAATCATAGGGTAGCACATGTTTTGCAATAATCCGAAAGTAAAAGAAATTCATAATTCAGTAAGTCTATCGGTCTTCCATCCCTTTGTAAAATGCATCTCTTTTGATATAATATAATTCGAGGTCTCGACACATTGTCGAACCTCCTTCAAAAAAAAAAAAATTCATAATTTATTTATTTCATAGTACTTTCCTTTCATAACTAAGTACAATCACACTTTTTTATATTGTTGAATAATTCATTAATAAGACATTTTTAGAGTCGAACCAAACGGAATGCGAAGTCATCATTTACTTGTTAAGAAAATCAACAGTCTTCGACTTAAGATCGAGTGCCTTCTCACAATCCGGCTTCTCAAGATGAAAGGCGTGACCTTCCCCCACCGATTCATGAAGTTCGACTTCCCCTTTCCATCCGCTTTCCTTGAGCACTTGATAATACCAATATGCCAACCAATCCGCATCGGATGTGCACACCATCACACGTTTACATCTCAGTCCCTTTATATCCGGTGCGTCCTTCACAAAAGGATTCGCCACTGGATCATCCAACCCAATCGTCCCTGGTTTGATGAACTCCCACGACTTCTCAAGCACCGGTTTAAAATCTTGATTCATTCTCTCCGATTTGACTGCTTCAGTACTCGCGAAGAAGGGATGAATCATTACTAAACCTTCAATATCAATGCCAGTTTCTAAGATTTCATTTCCGGCACGAAGGGCCACATTATGTGCAATATTACCCCCAGCACTACATCCTGCTAAGAAAATACGTCGAAAATCTCCATGCTCTGCTAGCCACAGTTCGGGTCCTCCATTGGTGTGAGATAAAACCCATTTGAAAGCAAGCCAAGAGTCCTCGTAAGCAATAGGCAAAGGGTGTTCCGGCGCGAGTCGATAATCTACAGATATTGCAATTACTTTGGCTTCAGCAACTAATCGATTGAGATACTTATGATCGGAAGGGTCGAAAGCTGATCCGACCATAAATCCTCCCCCATGATAGTATACATAGATTGGTATTTTCTTGTTTGTTTGATTGGAAAAATTCGGGAAATAAAGGCGGACTGCAAGATTTATATCCGGATTAATTATCACGTCTTTGGATATGACACCTGTTTCAGGATCTGTGGAGGCCGGGACGATATCGGCGTTGGAGAGACGAACAACACGGCCGCTTTTGTATTGGATGAAAAGGGGAAGAAACTCGAATTTGATTTCGGTATCTGGATCCATTTGTATGAAGATGAGAGTAAACTCAAGCTCTTCAACTCAAGGAGATTAAAAAAAGATCTATTTTTATTTGGTTGGTGGATGGTCATCTGTTAATGTTCTTTCGTCTTATTGAGCTGTAAGTCACTTTCATACTATTAAGTGGAAGAGATGTAGGGTGAGTTGTGAACTTGCGATTCCTTTCAAATTTGCAAGTATTGATTGTATTTGCATGACTTTAACAAGCAGGAAAGGAACAAATCACAACTATGTACTACCATAAATTATTAGGAACAAGATATTTTTGCCCGGGCAGAAATAAATAATTGGCCTTACTTCTCAAATAAAAACAAATGGCCTTCGTCCGTTCAATTTCTTTTACCTAATTCATAAATTCAGGTCAATTCCAAAGCGGTCTCGACAACGATCCTCGCGGGTATAATTCAAGACGAGATAGTGAGATGGCTAGCTAACTGCTAGGTGCCTTCGAGAGACACTCTAATCGCGAAGAAGCTGCTCTTTACAGGGCTGGATTTTTATTTCACAGAGTTAATTCAAGAGAAGGCTTCTGTGATTTCTTTCTTCTTTCTTTTTTTAGTGTTATCTCTTAAGGGAGTCTTATCTCTGTTTACCATTATGGATATGCCTTGTAATTAAAACCTTCTAATTTTAAATGCAAATTAGGAAGAAGCTTTTCGCCTCCTCCTTCAAAAAAAAAAAAAAATCCAGGTTAAAAAAAATTCAATAAAAAAGAGTTTATATTTTGAATTCTTCCTCAGATTATTAAATAAAGAGGGCATATGTTGTACCCTTCATTTTCCCCATCCATCCTCGATATACTAATTAACCATTAATTAATGGGTTAATTAACCGAATTAATTGTTAATTGGATGTACTTTTAATATTAAATAATGTGTAACAGTTAATTAATGGTTAATTCGGATTAGGGATGTCAATGGGTTGGGTAATACCCGTGCCCGACGCGTATCCGACCCGGGCGGGTCGGGTAATACCCGATTAAGCCTACCCGCGGGTCGGGTATTACCCGATTAAAAAATACCCGGCACGGGTACGGGTAGGGTATGGGTGAGGTCGTACCCGACCCGTGGGTATACCCGACCCGAACCCGGTCCTTAATAATCATTGTTATATTAATATTTTAATATATATTTTATTATTTTTGTTGTTTTTCAAATGGGTTTAATCTATTTTTTCTACTGTTCTTTATTATACAATTTATTTTTATTTTTTATATTTGTTTAGTAAATAAAACAAAAATAAATAAATTTCTAGATTCATGTTTATTTATTTATTTATTTACAGCTATTTCACGTTTCTATCAATTTTAGTTTCATAAAATAATTTCTACTTACAAATATTTGTTAAAAATATTTGTTGTGTATTTTATGATATTATTGTGTTATGTGTTAATATTTTAATTTGAAAAAATATATTTTTCGTTATTATATTTTAATATTTTTGTATATATTTATGTATGGGTAAAAATCCCCGTGGGTAATCCGAAAACCCGCGGGTAATAAACGGGGCGGGTAAAATTACCCGTTTAGTTGACGGGTCGGGTATGGGTATTACCCGATTAAAATGGGTAAGGGTATGGGTGAGCCTATACCCGACCCGAACCCGACCCATTGACATCCCTAATTCGGATTAATTAACTATTAATCGGATGTACATTTGTTAATGATAATGCTAATTAATCACTCATTAACCATTAATTAATGATATCAAGAGTGGGTGGGGGAATTGGGAGGGTGGTGGCTGGTGGGTGGTGGTGGTTACGGTATAATTATTAAATAAATTTTGCGAGATAATATGGACAAAAAATTGAATAGAAAGATGAGTTTAAATTTGGATTTATCAGTTTTTGGAAATTGATAGGAAATGAGACTAGTTGGTTAGCCTTGAGTATCTAAAGAAAATTTGAAGATAGAGCCAAATGAATTTATTACTAGTATAATAAAATTTATCAGTTTTTACTTTTTGATGTTAAAAAGAATTAAAATTTTAGTTTGCTTCTATTAATATTTATAAGGTTTTAATATGATATTTTCATTAATAAAAATATAAAGAAAAATGAATGAAATATGATTTTTTTTGTAAGTTTTCGAACAAATAATGAACGAACCGAACTGTTCGGAATATTAACGAACCGAATAATGTTCGATAAATTTCGAACCAAACTGAACAATGTTCGGTAAGTTTCGAACCGAACTCGAACAGGATTTGGTTCGTTAACAACCCTAGGTTGTACTAGGTCAGTAATGGGCTCTTACAATTTTGTGACAAATTTTATGACAGGAAAAAATTATAAAAGTAGTTAATCAAACAAAACAAAAAAGTATAGAAGTAAGAATTGTGTTCAGATTGGTTTTGTAATTTAGATGTTTAATTTGTCATGTACTGAAATATGAATGATCCACTTTAATTAATTATCATCATCATATTTGTTTAATTAATACATAACAAAGTAAGTTAATCCGATATTTCTAAAGCATAATTTGTACGATGAAATCAACAATAAAATTATAGATTTTAAGCAAACTCACAAGGACTGAGTTTTTCTTTTCTTTCAAAAAATTAAATGACAAAAAACTTATACAAAAATATTTATTTGACTTTAATATTCAAATTATAAGATTTGAATAGATTACAATTTCCAAATTTAGATTGAAAGAAGGATGAATACAATTATTGGATGATTTTTTGCATATCCACTATTCCGAGATATTTTGAAATCGAACAAAACAATACACGGTCAGGACTCACTTGTTAAGAAAAGCAATAGTTTTCATCTTAAGATCAACTGCCTTCTCACATTCCGGCTTCTCAAGATGAAACGCGTGACCTTCCCCCATCGATTCATGCAATTCGACTTCCCCTTTCCATCCACTTTCCTTGATCCCCTGATAGTACCAAAATGCCAACCAATCGTCCTCTGACACGCTGACCATCATGCGTTTACATCTCAATCCCTTTATATCAGGTGCTTCTTCCACGAAAGGATTCACATCTGGATCATTCAACCCAATCGTTCCTGGTTTGACGAACTTCCATAATTTCTCCGTTGTTGCCCTGTAAAACTGTTTTACTCTCTCTGATTTAATCGCTTCAGGACTAGCAAAGAAGGGTTGGATCAATACTAAACCTTCAAAAACAACACCAGTTCTTATAGTTTCATTTCCGACACGAAGAGCCACGTTATGTGCAACGTTACCCCCGGCACTGAATCCTGCTACAAAAATACGCTGAAAATCGCCATGCTTTGTAAGCCATGGTTCAGGTCCGCCGTTAGAGTGAGATAAAACCCATTTGAGAGCAAGCCATGAATCCTCGTAAGCTATAGGCAAAGGGTGTTCTGGCGCGAGTCGATAATTTACAGATATTGCCATCACGTTGGCTTCAGCAACCAGTTGATTTAGATATTTGTGTTCGGAGGGCTCAAAAGCCGATCCAACCAAAAAACCTCCCCCGTGATAGTAAACATAAATTGGTAGTTTTTTATTTGCTTGATTAGAGAGATTCGGAAGATAAAGGCGGACTGTGAGATTTATATCCGGATCAATTATCACATCTTTGGATATGACTCCTGTTTCGGGATCGGTGGAGGCAGGGACAATATCCGTACCGAAGAGACGAACAACACGACCGCTCTTATATTGGATCATCAGAGGGGTAAACTCGATTAGAATTTCAGTATCAGGATCCATTGTATGCTATGATGATAAGATCGATCTCAAAAAGATAAAAAGAGAGAATTGAGCTAAGTTATCAAGTATTTTTCATACTTTCAGTGGAGGAGAGTTTTGAGTGAATTGTTAACATCACTACTCTATTAACTATTCTCACAATTATATATTACTATAAAGTTCTTTTTTTATAAATTGGGGTAGGTTCTTACACCAACCTCCAATAATTCTCATGATTGAGTCATGGTTGCCATATTATTAATTCATGGACCCTCTTTGCCCCCCATTGTCCAATAATTCGGATTATAAACAAACACTACAATTCTGAAAACATTTAACAATTATCAATTAATTTGTATCAATCATTCAATAATTAGGAAATTATTGAAATTACTTTAAATAACTAGCATAATTACATGATCAATGAAATTAGGAAAGGGATTATTTTGCCATCCTTAAATTTGTGTAACTTCCAAAATTTAACTTGCCAATTAAACAAAAAAGGTGAAAATTAATAGGGAAAATTTCATTGTTAGACACAAACAAGTTCGAAATTACAAGAATAGTCATGGTAGCTGTGAAATTATCAAAATGACAATCTCGACTCTTCAAAAGTCGATACAATGCTATAATTGTTTTTTTTATTGATATTGAACTCCATATTACACCATTATATGTCTTCAATATTTATATTATTAAAGAAGAAAAAAATGTCATGTTTTATTCTCAAGTAATTATACTAAAAAAAATACTATGTTTTATTATAAATCTTAGAAAATCATATTTGTTTTAAAAAATAATTATGTTCTTGCTAAAAATATTCATATTTTATAAAATAATATATCCAATGGTAGTTTATTTCGTAAATAAATTTTTGTTTTCAAAAATATTTTATACAAGAAATTATTACTACTAAGTATAAGTATGAGTTCTATTTGCATTGTGTTAATTTGAAAAATTAAATTACATTCTTATATAATATTTATATACATTATGTTTTAATATTATTAAGTATTAATTGAAGGATTTCATGACGTTCGTCAGAGTAAATATTAAAAATTTATTCCAACGAAGTCGGGAATCGTCTTACTTAAGCTAACTTTCTACACTAATTTATTTTATATATCCTACAAGAAGGATTAGAATACAATACCAAAGATCTTTAACGTAGGTCTGGTCCTCTTTGGTTCACCCTTGAATCCGAAACAAGAACGGCGTCGAGTCCGTGCTAGCGTCCTCTTGTCCGCACCTAGCTCCGTCGCCCGTTTCTGATTGATTCCTTAATCAACGTTTCAACAAACACTTCAAGAGAAAAAGAGAGAGACTAGCTATAGAGAGAAAACTCTTATTACATTCATATACTCATATATCTTCACTATAAAATGCATAGCCAGGTCTCATATTTATAGTCCCTCAACATTAGATCAAGACTCTTTGAAATTCGTATGACATTTAAGGCATGAACACAATTCGAAACAGCACATTAACTTATGACCATTGTTCATTGTTTCTGTCATAACTTCTTCTAGAATATTCCAAATGACTTGAAACTTTTGCCATTAAAAACTACATTCAAATGGCTACAATTTACATAGTCATTTGTACATAATGGTAAAGTTTTGCTATTTCAAATATCTGTTCAAACATGCCTTAAAATCTGTCTCGAATTTATGGTCATGATTCATGTTAATTTGGACTTCTCAAGTTTTCTTCTCAATTTGTTTTGGGCTTGGGCTTGAAACATATTATGATATGTGCTACATATATTATTGTCATAATATGCACATTTCATTTAATTTATTTTCATGCTAGGTAGTCATCTCATATGACATAATATTTTACATATTTCTATTTGTATCTGTATTTCATACAACATGAAATCTTTATACATAGAAAAAATATATAATATAATTCTTGTTTCCCGTTCAGTTGGTGCGACCTATATCGAGGATCTATGTTATGTTGGCAATGGAATGAAACATTTTATTCCATAAACCGTAAGCGGTATTCTAGCTATACATTACGGTTATCCAAATAACTTAGATGTTTAGTAACCCTTTTACGAAACGTAATCCTTTTGCGAAATTGATTGTATCCATTCCTTGCCTTTATGATATTGTGATTAATATACAAAGTAGTGATGTGTCATCTTTGTATTATAATCATTTCTTGATCTCTATTAAGTAAATTATAAATATATAACTGCACTTCAGTTATATTGGATCCATTCATAATTCTACTTTATCAAGGGGCCCATAATATCATTTCTCATAATGAATGAGTGGTAATGATGTTATTGACATGTACTCTCCTTCCATCACAAGTTATGTATAAAGAACTAATATTTTTTTCACCACTTATTAATAATCAGCTTTTAATAATAATTACGTTATACATTCCTTATGTGAAGAAGATACATATCTCAATCTTAGAATCAGAGACATGATGAAAACATTAATGACACTGACACAACCCATACAATGTTTCATCTGTTAGGTCAGTTCAATATATGAAGCTTTTCATATACTCGTGTTATTAAATGATAATCTTTTATCAATGTTTGCAGAACTGCAACGTACTTTTAATCAACACGACATTCTTATCATGTATGCAAATGTCCCTGCCAATATACAAGACATGTGAACATTTTAGAGCTTAATATTTATTATCATTTAAAGTTATGCGGTTCAAGACCAAGAGCATCTTCTTGAACACTTTTAAATGACAAATATAAAAGCTCATGGAACAAGATGTGAGTAACATCCAATTCATAAATATAACATATAAAAAATTATCCACATATGATAACTTTTAGAACACAAATCTAACATTAATAATATTTAAAAACAATTTATAATATTTACCCACCCCTTTATTTTGCACCTATTTTTGAGACACCTCATGAAGTCACATTATCATACTTATCATGATTATTAATCATTAGATTGTTTAACATTTTGTATGAATATTTTTAAGACATGCATTTTAAGTATTTTGTGTTAGATTTTTAAGTCATACTTATCGTCATACTTACATTTTGTATGCATTTTAAGCATTTTAAGCCACATCATCATACTTATCATGAAGCCACCTATTTATAATATTCATATTTTGATCATTTAAGACATGCATTTTGTATGAATATTTTTAAGTATTAATTTGAACCATTAGATATAGTTATGTGGTTTAATCTCAATCATTAATTTTTTGTTAGATTTTTTGAAGATCATATTTTGTGTAGTCATTTATGTGTTATTATTTTACACCGTGTTTTAAGCATTCTTAGAAAATTTTCACATTGTTTAACATATTATTATTGGTTAGAATCATATAAGACCAAGTCTAATCAATTGTTTAACATTTCACATAAGATTACATGATCAAATGTGAATGTAATGGAATATGAAAAGTTTATATATGAAATACAAATAATATAGTATGTAATATTATAAAATATACAACATATATTAGTATTATTTTGAAAATTTAATTTTATAAACCTATCAAATATATTCATTTTTATTTTCTTTTTATTTTGACATCCATATTAGCATAGTTCATACATACCTTTTTCATAATTTTAATTTGTAAAGATATTATGTAAGAAAATACAATGAAAAATAAATACATATTTACAAAAAGAGTTTTAAGAATTTTATTTGCATAATATATTTTTTTAAGTATTATTATTTTTTTAAAATTATAACAATAAGAATCTCATATAATACTAAGTAGATTATATTTGTGTTTTTAAGCAAACAATTTTTTTTCTTCAAAAAATAATAGAATTAGAAAATAGTTTATCCATCTAAATAACATTTTAAACTTATAAACATCTATCAAATTGTATTTTTATTTGACAAAAATGTAAAATAAAAAAAATCATATGAAATAAAATTACTTGTATTTATGTTTATTATTTATTAAATTTTGATATTATGCATTAAATTACTTCCGCTATAAAATCGAATATTATTTGATATTGTATGAAATATTGCGAACAATGATATAATTTTTTTTTTGAAGGAGGACGGAGTCTTTTGTTTAGGGTATATTCCAAAAATCATCAAGTGTTCATTACAGGATCTACATGATAGAAATAAGAAGAAGATTAAGATTACATATTACATTGCTAGTAATAAGTGTCCTATCCGATTAGAAGAGGCAAGTAGTGATGTTGTCTTCATGGCAGTGGAGGTGTCTATTGTCTTCAGCCATTGAAGAGCTTCGTCTAGGCTTTTCTCTGCGCATTAAAAAAATGTAAAATATTTGTTGTTACGTAACAACAATGATATAATATTTGCTATTACGTTTTTCGTAAAATTGTATTATATCTTATTCTTATATATTATTATATAATGACATTAATATAAGTATTATTATTTGATTAAAAAAAATGAGATTTTTTGTTATCATAATGTAAAATAATTTTAAAACATATAAATAATCATAGATAAATGAATTCAAATAACTTTATTTTGAAATGATATTATTAATATTATCATATAAATATATTATTGTCGGAGACATAAAGTGCTGTAATATGGAGTTCGATATCAAGAAAAATTTATTATGACAATGTCGTTATTCTGATAATTTCAAAACTACCATGGCTATTCTTGTAATTTTTAATTTGTTTGTGCCTAACAGTAAAATTTTCCCAAATTAATATTGAACCAATAAACATATTTCGGAAAAATGGAAATTTGGATAACAATTATTACCAAAACAAATCTGCAAAAAGAACCTGAAAAATTAAAAATTCTGAAAATATTGACAAAAAAATATTTTTCAAAAAGCAATTAGCACAATGATTTTCATAAACATGACACACTCCCATTATTAGCCATTAACACAAAATAAAGTTCAGAAAAAATATTAAGAATAATTGTCAGACTATTAATAGTAAATCAAAACAATAATTGAAAGCCAAAAGATTTTTGAAAATTAACACCAAAAAACTAAAAAATGTTTAAAAATGTCCAAATTTGAAACTTAACAACGAAAAAATCTTCCAAAAACCGGATTTGAAAATATTATCATATAATTATGTCTTTCGTTGTATTACAATGAAAAACATAATTTACATTCTCGCTGCATAGCGCGAGTATTCTCCTTGTTTTTTATCATTTGTCAATGACCCTATATAATGGCCTCATATCATAGTTGGTTGAATGTTTGATATAATAAAATCGTATGTTGAAGAGGTTATGTATTCGAGTCTCATCGGCATCATATAAAAAAATAGGTACCGGTAACGATAAGCCACTGTTTGTTGGGTGTCATTCAATTTTTTTTAATATTTGTAATATTTCCTTGTGTACAAAAGATTTCTTTGAAAATAAAATTTTTATTTGCGAAATAAAATACTATTAGATATATCAATTTATAAAATTGGATGTTTTTTTTAAAAAAAATATGATTTTCTAAAATTTAATAATACAACATAGTATTTATTTTGATATTTATTTCTTCTTCATAAATATCGGAGACATATAGTGGTGTAATATGGAGTTCAATATCAAGAAAAATTTATTATGACAATGTCATTATTCTGATAATTTCAGAACTACCATGGCTATTCTTGTAGGTGGTGTTCGGTGCATGTGGAATAGGGAAGAATAGAGGAATAGAGTGGATTAAATACTCTATTCTCGCCGAACAGATGTTTAAAATCAAGGAATATCTCGTAATAAAGTAGAGGATTAGTGGATTTGCACTATTCCTTCTGAAAGACGGAATAGCTCTATTCCATGGCTTAGACACAATTTAGGACAAAAATACCCATAAGATATTCCATTGAACGTGGTAAATAAAGAAATGTTTTCTGTCTCGCTCTTCTCCTCTATCACGAGTCACGAGCCATGGTTTAAGAAAAAAAACTCTGCCTTTAAGATACTACTTTCATGGATCCATTGTATTCTATGAAGATAAGATGGAACTCAAGGATATAAAGAGAAAGATGAATGGTGCTTTCATCTAATTAAGCCATTTTGTTTCAGACAATCTCATAAATTTAAACTTCACCAATTCGAATTTTAATCTGTTGTCTTTAGATTGTTGGTTATATTTCAATAAAATAACCAAATAAATAATTATTTAAATAAAATTCAAGACAATCCTGAATGTAGCCGCGCGGTCATACCACTACTGTCTTTATTAACACCCTCTTGTGCAGGGTATTTCCGTTTCTCCATTTCCAAGGTTCTACACCTCGAGAGCTCATTTCGTATTCGTTCCGGTAGCATAGTCGAAAACGGATGTTCTTTACTTCGAAAGAAATGAAGCCATGCACCGAATTTTTCGAACCAAGTTTTATAATTTTACATGTATAATTTGAGAATATTTGGAAGAGAGAGTGTTTTTTGTTATATTGTCTTTCTAAAAGGATGTAATTTAGAGATGAAAGATTGGCCATTGTTATGTGTCTCGAAAACCAAATAAATAATGGTCTTTTTATAACAGTAGGAGCCACAATTGTTTCTCCTCATTATTGTATTATTAAAGAGAGAATAATAAGATAACCTCATATTTTATTTCAATACAAAATCGAAAGTCATTAATTGCCCAAATTAATCAAGGGTCAATTAATCTTAATTTTATAACATCTAACATTTCTTCTTTAATATTCTAAAATGATTATAATGTTTTGTAATTTTATTTTCTCTATTATCTAATGCATATCATTTGCATAAAATAAAATATCCAATAATTAATATTGGATCAAAATATAAAGTTTTTAAATTTTAATATTATTTATAATAAAATAATACAACATATTTTACAAGTTCAGAATGCTAAAAATAAGGATAAATACACCAAGTAATCATAAGGTAGCACATGTTTTGCAATACAAATTACAATTTATTGCATAGAGATTTTTTGAAAATCCATTATTCCAGGATATTTTGAAAGTCGCACAAATTAGTACACAATCAGAACTCACTTGTTAAGAAAAGCACTAGTTTTCATCTTAAGATCAACTGCCTTCTCACATTCCGGCTTCTCAAGATGAAACGCGTGACCTTCCCCCATCGATTCATGCAATTCGACTTCCCCTTTCCATCCACTTTCCTTGAGCCCCTGATAGTACCAAAATCCCAACCAATCCTCGTCTGACACGCTGACCATCACGCGTTTACATCTCAATCCCTTTATATCAGGTTCTTCTTCCACGAAAGGATTAATATCTGGATCATCCAACCCAATCGTCCCCGGTTTGACGAACTTCCATGATTTCTCCACCACTGCTCTGAAATGTTGTTTCAGTCTCTCTGATTTAATCGCTTCAGGACTCGCGAAGAAGGGATGGATCAATACTAAACCTTCAAAAACAACACCAGTTCTTAAAACTTCATTTCCGACACGAAGGGCCACGTTATGTGCAACGTTGCCTCCGGCACTGCACCCTGCTAAAAAAATACGCTGAAAATCGCCATGCTTCGTAAGCCATGGTTCGGGTCCGCCGTTAGAGTGAGATAAAAGCCATTTGAGAGCAAGCCACGAATCCTCGTAAGCTATAGGCAAAGGGTGTTCGGGCGCGAGTCGATAATTTACAGATATTGCCATCACTTTGGCTTCAGCAACCAGTTGATTTAGATATTTGTGTTCGAAGGGCTCAAAAGCCGATCCAACAAAAAAACCTCCCCCATGATAGTATACATAAATTGGTAGTTTTTGATTTGCTTGATCAGAGAGGTTCGGAAGATAAAGACGGACTGCGAGATTTATATCCGGATCAATTATCACATCTTTGGATACGACTCCTGTTTCGGGATCGGTGGAGGCAGGGACAAAATCGGTATCGGAGAGACGAACAACGCGACCACTTTTATATTGGATAATAAGAGGGGCAAACTCGAATACAATTTCAGTATCTGGATCCATTGTATTCTATGAAGATAAGATGGAACTCAAGGATATAAAGAGAAAGATGAATGGTGCTTTCATCTAATTAAGCCATCACTCATTTTCATACTTTTAAAGTGAAAGTGAAAGAGAGGTTAGTGAGTGATTCCTAGTGAATTTGCATTTATTAATTTGGTTGACTAGCAAGTAAGAAATAGCAACCGGTCTTATGGCATTAAATTATGATATTGACTATTGTCACAATTATTTAATACCGTAATTTATTAGAAACAAACGATTAATTCACACATGATGAAAATTCAAAGTTGCAAATCAGACTGAACCACAATTATTTGCTCAAGAACTCAATAGTGCGAGCTTGCAACTCAACACCTTTCTGATTTGCAAGCTTGAAAACATGGAAAGCATGGTCTTCTCCTTCAGACTCGTGGAGCTCCGCTTCCCCTTCCCACCCACTCTCCTTCAACTTCTCATAATACCAAGCCCCTCTATCTCTTAACGGGTCCTTTTCCGCCACACTCACCAGGACCCGTTTACACACCAAACCTTTCACACTTGGTGCCCCCTCCGCAAAAGGATTCGTTAACGGGTCGTCCAGACCCGTAGTACCCGGGCAAACGAAGTCCCATATTTGCTCAGTTTTCGCCCGTTCTTCTGGAGACAATCCCAATTCATTTCCAATCAGTTCTTTGCCTGAAAAATAAGGATGGATCAAAGCCATCCCTTTGATTGTCACGCCAGACTCGAACGTCTCCGATCCAGCACGAAGTGCCACGGTATGGGCTATGTTAGCACCGGCACTACAACCAAGCAAGTAAACTCTACCAAAATCGCCATATTTCACCAACCATGATTCTGGATCCGAACCACCACCATTAGCATGTGAGACCACCCACTTGAGTGCTTCCAACGAGTCATCATACCCGATTGGCAAAGGATACTCAGGGGCAAGACGGTAATCAACAGACACGGCTATGATTTTTGCATCAGCAACTAATTTATTCACGTAGCTGTGACTGAATGGATCCGAAGCCGATCCAATCACGAAAGCTCCGCCATGGTAGTAAACTACAACGGGGAGCTTCTGATTTACGGTGAGAGACAGATTTGGGAGGTAGATACGGACCCATAGACCGGTGGATGGATTTATAACGACGTCTTTTGAGGTGACGCCGGTTACTGGGTCGGTCGAGGCAGGAATGTTTTGGTTGAAAAATCGTTCCACGCGGCCGCTTTTGTATTGTCGGATCACACCGGGCATTTCAAACTGGATTTCTTTGTTGGGATCCATTGATCGAGAGAACGAGAGACCAATGTTGGTGGTACGATCACCCTTGTTTAATGGAAAAGAGGGAAAATGTGGGGAATCAAAGTGGGTGGAGTTTATGATTTGGTGAGAGCAGCTTTATAAAGAGAAAAGGAAGCGTAAGAGTGGGAGTTGAGCAAGCATATAAAAAAGAAAGAAAGTGAAGCGTTGCACAACCAACTTTAAATAGCTTCCATTAAAAGAACATCTCTTTTTTCAGTCTAGTATTTTCCTGCAAAAGTGCAGAAGTAAACATCAAAAGCTTCGAGAAGACCACTGACGTGTATCTTGTTTACACTTATAAGTTGCAGTTCGGTCAGTATTTGTAGGAGTTAACTGAATTTTGAAAATTGGCACAAATAGTGAAATACCTCTGCATTGTACCTAAATTAGAAAAATAACCCACATTGTAGTGAAATAAAAGCAACAGATGAACAATGCTAATCTAAATGACAAGTGCAAACTCAAATCACCTCATCAATTTCTTTATTTATCTATTCATCTAAGTTGAGCAATACAGAGAAAATAAAAAAAATTAGAAATGCTATGTTGAATTCATTTTTAAGAATTCAAACATAATCTAAATGTGACAATTGCATAAGACACAATACTATTATAATAAGTTCAACTTGTTAAATAATATCTTGTCCGTAAAAAAATATACACTTATCACGGTTGGATTCTATTTGAATTCTAAGAAGATGGATTCATCTCAGCAGTCTCGAAAAAAGAAATAAAACCTTCCAAATCGGTACCGCAGTAGCTCTTTGGTTAGGAAAGATCAGTTCCGTTTCCAGAGCAAAAGAGGAAACGAGATGAAGACCAATTTTTTATTTTTTTTTCATGATCGATTGATGAACGCAATAACAGCTTTCATCTCCGTGGCCGCCTTCTTCCCAAGCGGGTTCGATATGAAATACACGTGGAACTCATCTTGCGTCTCGTAGAGCTCCATGTGTCCACCCCATCCACTCTTCTTCAACGCTTCCACATACGCAAATCCTCTCTCTCTGAAGAAATCTCTCCCCGCAATTGTCACCATGACTCTCTCACACCCTAGATTTTTCAACCCCTCTATTGATGATAACGGGTTAACGGCTGGATGGTCGATATCCATTAACCCTTTACACACAAACTTCCAGTTGTTCTCGAATCCTTCTCTTATCCACCTATCCCCAGGTTCTGTTCTTACTGGATCCTTCCCCCAAAAGTACGGGTTTAGCAAAATCAACCCATTTATCTTCGCTTCTGGTTGATCTAACCCGTCTCTTCCAGCTCGAATCACTGTATTGTGTGCAATGTTTCCCCCAGCACTATCTCCTACGAGAAAGATTCGGTTTTTGTCTCCATAATCAAACAACCATGGCTCTGGACCGGATTTACAATTAGACAAAACCCATTTGAGAGCTGTCCATCCATCCTCATAAGCTGCTGGGAGA
The DNA here is from genome assembly GCA_946800325.1 of Luzula sylvatica. Taxonomy (NCBI): domain Eukaryota; kingdom Viridiplantae; phylum Streptophyta; class Magnoliopsida; order Poales; family Juncaceae; genus Luzula; species Luzula sylvatica. The sequence goes on along the minus strand of OX326960.1, from coordinate 53,142,854 downwards.
GGGTGTTCTGGTGCTAGATGGTAATCTACTGAAACGGCCATGATCTTTCCTTTGGATACTAGCACGTTTAGATAGTGGTGATAAAAGGTAGAGAAGGCCGATTCTATAACAAAGGCACCGCCATGGAAGTAAATTACGACTGGCAATTTGGGTTTTTTGTTTCTCCAAGGGATTGCTTCTTTTGGGAGGTATAGTCGTACGGAAAGGCCTGTTCTTTGATCTATAATCAAATCTTTTGAGTTGACGCCTGTAAATGCATTCAAACCAGGTGGAACCATTGGGATGTTTGGAAGTCGCTCAACACGGCCACTCTTGTATAGCTTCACGTACGGAGAGAAATCATACTCTAGTTCATTGTCAAGATTTTGAGATAAAAATGGAGGTGATTGAGGATACAATTTAACAGGGGCAGAGGGTTTTGGGGACTTGGGTTTTTTCTTCGACACTCTAACTGGGGATTTCTGCAGTGGTATTGTGCTGCGGGGTTGATCATCAGGTGTTTGATGAAATGATTCAATAGAGGGTGTTCGACTTCGCCCGTCTTTTTCTCTTGGGATTTGAATTGGGGAAAGGCGAAGCGGTAAAGAGCTGGTGGGTTTTGGGGTGGAATCATCGGTGAAGAGATAGAAGATGGAGAAGACGAAGAGGAAGGAGAGTGTGGCTTTGGCGAGTGAAGAGGAGGAGGGGAGATCTCTCAAGCACTTGCCCATGTGTTCGATCGTTGCTCTCCTGTTATCCTATTAAATATGGAATTTGACGAAGATGTAGTTTGTCAGGATGTGGATTGTTTTATTGCAAGGAGAATGTGTGAATGAATGAACAAAGCGGTCCTCTCTGAGAGGGACTTGAGACTTGAGACTTGAGACTTGAGACTAGAGTGAGCTAGTGTGAAATGTGGCCCTGTGGGTGGTGGTGTCTGAGGAAGGTGGGTTTGTTTAATATTCAATAGGGAAAATATACTTGGCTCCCCAACATGCAAAAATCATCCTTGATGAGGTGGCAAAAGGGAGATTAAATGGGGTTAAATGGGTTGTTTAGCCTTTTTAATTAATTCGATTAAATATTAATTGATTGTTTAGTTGAATTGATCCGTCAATTAACATGTATCAATATTAACATTTAATCGTGTCAATTAAACATGTCAATTAACATTTAATCGAGTCAATTAAAGAACCTAAATAATCCACTAATCTCCCTTTTGCCACCTCATCAAGGACCTTTTTTTTGCATGTTGGGAGTCACCATATATAACCTCGAATAGTATACCGGCCCACCTGTTGTGACTTGACTTGTGAGTATTCTCATTGCAAAGTATCAAAGTCAGATAAAATATCATGTGCATGAATAATAAAAATGTATCCACTCATGTTAATTGGAAAAAAAATGATGATATCCTCTAAATTTTTTTTTATGGAAACCCTCAGATAAATGATTATTGATGTTTTGACATATTAGAATGCGTTTGGATCTGAGATTGTCATGATCATTCTATTTTCTGAAATGTGAGAATCACGTTATCATGTTATTCAAATATTATTATTATTATTACAATTGAAAATTTAAATTATTTGGAATGTAAATCTTCTTTAATTTATTTATTTACGAAATTATCATTATACCCTTCAAATTTATGAAATCCATTTATTTGTTTTAGTTATCTATATATACTTTTATATATTATTATCTACAATCATTTGATACTTCATTTTATGAATTAAATATTTATATTAAATACAATTATAATTCAGTAATATATAAAAATATATTTGGAAGGAGCGTTGTCATCTCCAAATTACTTCAAAAATATAAATAATAAAATTACAATTTAATCATAATTAGCATTATAATTAGTTTATATATTATTTTTCTTAAAATAAATATAAAAAATATTTTAAGTATGATTACAATTATTTAATTATATTTAATTAACAAATAAAGAAAAGAAATATTTCAATAATAAACAATATAGTAAAATTTCATATTATGAAAATGTAACATTTATGTCGCCTAAAATTCTCATGTAAACTCGCTCACACATGTGTAATTCCCATCTACCAACAAATAGGATAATTGGTTCTTCAATTTTTGCATTTTTTATAAAAGTTTTTCAAAAAAAAAACAATTGTATTTGTTAGTCTTCTAATACGGAGTATTTTTTAGATAACATGAAAAATTTGTATTTTTTTTGTGTTACACTTCAATTTTGACACTTTTTAGAAAATGAGATAATTGAATTTTTTTTTAAGATTTTAGACTTCATTTTTTGCATTCTTGAGAAAATTTTGGAAAAAATAGAAATATGTGGTGCTAGTCTTCTATTTCGGAGTACTTTGATGATACCATTAAAATTGAGTATTTTTCACGTGTTACACTTGAATTTTGACATTTTTATAAATAGAATTTTTTTTATTTTTTAAAGGTGTTAAACTTTACTTTTTTGCATAATTTAAGAAAGTTTACAAGAAAAAAAAAATTGTGTGAGTTAGTCATCTATTGCAGAGTATTTTTTGGACAACCTGAAAATTTTGTATTTTGGTGGAGTTACATTTTAATTTTGACATTTAAAAAAATAAATAGGATAAATGGTTTTTTCTTAAGGTTTTAGACTTTAATTTTTGTATTTTGAAAAAAATAATTAATAATAGAAATTAATGTGTGTTAGTCTTATATTATGTAGTATTTTTAGAACAACATGAAAATTTTGTATTTTGCTCGTGTTACATTTCAATTTTGACATTTCTTAGAAAATAAGATAATTAATTTTTTTAATGTGTTAGACTTCATTTTTTACATTTTTAAGAAATTTTTGAAAAATAAAAAAATTTGTGTGCTAGTCGTCTATTACATACTACTTTGATGACAATAATAAATTTTAGTATTTTACATGTGTTACACTTTATTTTTGACAATTAAAAGAAAAGAAAAGATGAGTTGAAAGAAGTCGCGTTGTTGGGAAGACGAGGAAATATGACAAATGGGAAGAATAGAAACATAATGAAAAGATGAGACCAGAGTTTAGTTTAACCACCCATGTGGGAAGAATAAAAAGAATTTTTGTCATTTGAAATTATTATGTTCCGAACTTAACTTGAACTAGCTTTTTCCCCGCGCAATTGCGCGGGAGCCCTCGAGTTTGTCATGATTATTCGCACATCTGTGATTTGATATATTTTTAACCCCCTAATTTTTTTGGATATCCTCTATCTTTTCGTAAACTCCAAAAAACTCTTTACCAAACTTTTATTTTAAAATATCCCCTATGGATGATATTAATTTTTTTTTTTCCAAAATACCCTTGAAATCTCATATGTAATAATTAAAAGTTATTTTTGTTATTTTTTATTAATTTTAAGAAAATTCATAAACACTTCTTAACATGTAGTGATTTAAAAAAAAATTAATTATTACATATTTTGTTTATATAATTTTAATATTCCATTCTTTATTCATAAAAAACTAACATTAAATAATAATAAAATAAACAATAATAAATAATTACCTTGCAAATATATTCATAGAAAATATCTATTTAAACATCTACTTTTTATTTTAGTTTTCCTTTTATGTATTTTTTAATAGTTTTATAATATTTTATTTTTAAATATTTGCAAGATTTTCTTTTAATAATATTGTTCAACTTATTATAATTTTATGTTAGTTTTTCAAGAAAAATAATACATAAGTCGAATTTTGTAATGAATGAAATATTAAAATTATATAACATATAACATATAGTAATTTTTTTTTAATTATTATATATTACAAAAAGTTTAAGAATTTTTTAAAATTAAAAGAAGCATTTTTTTTATGAATACATATGTAAATTAATTATTTTTTACAATATCTAAAAATTTAAGGAGTCTTTTGAAAATTTTCCAAGTAAAGTGGTGATAGGGAGGCAAGGACGAAGATATAAAAAAAAAGGACTATAATGTAAATTCAGAAATGTAAAAAAGGACCGACATGTAAATAAAAGAGGATCAAGATGTAAATATGAAGGACCAAAATGTAAGTTTTTAAACTTAAAAGGGCCAAAATATAAATAAAAAGGACCAAAATATAGTTCAACTTATTATAATTTTATGTTAGTTTTTCAAGAAAAATAATACATAAGTCGAATATTTGTAATGAATGAAATATTAAAATTATATAACATATAACATATAGTAATTTTTTTTTAATTATTATATATTACAAAAAGTTTAAGAATTTTTTTAAATTAAAAGAAGCATTTTTTTTAATGAATACATATGTAAATTAATTATTTTTTACAATATCTAAAAATTTAAGGAGTCTTTTGAAAATTTTCCAAGTAAAGTGGTGATAGGGAGGCAAGGACGAAGATATAAATAAAAAGGACTATAATGTAAATTCAGAAATGTAAAAAAGGACCGACATGTAAATAAAAGAGGATCAAGATGTAAATATGAAGGACGAAAATGTAAGTTTTTAAACTTAAAAGGGCCAAAATATAAATAAAAAGGACCAAAATATAGTTTTTTCAACTAAAAAGGACCAAAATGTAATTAAAAAGGACCAAAATGTAAATTAAATTTTTACAAAGAGGCCCCTGGACCAAAATGTAATTTTTCAAACTTGAAGGACCAAAATGTCAATAAAAAGGACCAAAATGTGAATAAAAAAGGACCAAAATGTAAATTTTTTTTAAAAAAAGGACCAAAATGTAAATAAAAAAGGACCAAATGTAAATTAATTAATTTTTTTACAAAAAGGCCCCTGATGACGTGGCTGCACAGATTTCTCCCATTTCCCCTAACTTTATAAGTAAGATAGATTTGGAAGGTTAAATCATGATTAATTTTAACGGTTTGGACAAATTTGATATTTTGATAAATTTAAATGGATAAATTTGGTAAGAACTAAATTTTAGAAGGACAAATTTAATATTAACAATTTTATAGGAACAAATTTGATATTTTGTGTCTTTGAAGGACATACAAGAAATTAATTATCGACCATTTTGTTTTATCATTACCCAATTTACCAACCCCCTTATTTTCCACCTATCTTGGAGCTTCCTCATGAAGCCACATCATCATGTTTATTATGATTATTAACCATTAGATTGTGTGATGTGACTTCATCACATGATTATTAACCATTAGATTGTGTGATGTTGATTTATCACATACATTACTATTATATGTGATCATTTAAACACATGCATTTTATATGAATATTTTTAAGTATTAATTCCATTAGATTGTGTGATGTTGCTTTATCACATACATTAATATTATATGTGATCATTTAAAACATGCATTTTATATGAATATTTTTAAGTATTAATTCCATTAGATTGTGTGATGTTGCTTTATCACATACATTAATATTATATGTGATAATTTAAAACATGCATTTTATATGAATATTTTTAAGTATTAATTTGAACCATTAGATGTAGTGATGTGGTTTAATCTCAATCATTAATTTTTTTGTTAGATTTTTTGAAGATCATATTTTGTGTAGTCATTTGTGTGTTATTATTTTACACCATGTTTTAAGCATTCTTAGAAAGCCACATCATCATATATTAATGATTTGACATTTTATTATTGGTTAGAATCATATTAGACCAAGTCTAATCAATTGTTTAACATTTCACATAAGATTACATGATCAAATGTGAATGAAATGAAATATGAAAAGTTTATATATGAAATACTAATAATTTAATATGTAATATTATAAACATACAACATATATTAGTATTATTTTTAGAAATTTAATTTTATAAACCCATCAAATATATTCATTTTAATTTTCTCTTTATTTTGACATCCATATTAGTATAGTTCATACATACCGTTTTTCATAATTTCAATTTGTAAAGAAATTATGTAAGAGAATACAATGGAAAAAAATACACTTTTACATAATATATTTTTAAATTTTTTATTTGCATAATAGACTTTTTAAGTATTATTATTTATTTTTTAAAAGTTATAACTATAAGAATCTCATATAATACTAAGTAGGTTATATTTGTGTTTGTAAGCAAACAAATTATTTTCAAAACATGATAGAATTAAAAAATATTGTATCCATCTAAATAAATTTTTAAACTTATAAATACCTATCAAATTGTATTGTTATTTTACGAAATGTAAAATAAATAAAAAATCATATGATAAAAAATAATTTGTATTTATGTTTATTATAAATTAAATTTTGATATTATTTATTAAATTACTCGAACTATTAAGTTTTATATTATTTTATATTTTTCATTGCATTTTGAATCAATAAAAAATATTAGTACTATATAATTAATAATGTGTTACTACATATGTTGTATGATTCATTATTTTACATGTTTGATATTGTATGAAATATCGTGAACAACGATATAATATTTGCTGTTATGTTTTTTCGTAAAATTGTATTATATTTTATTCTTATATATATTATATAATGACACTAATGTAAATATTATTATTTGATTAAAAAAAAAAAATTTATTGTTATCATAATGTAAAATAATTGTAATATATATGAATAATCATAGATAGATTAATTCAAATAACTTTATTTTAAGATTATATTATTAATATTATCATACAAATGTGTAATTTGTATTACAATAAAAAAAAACATAATTTACATTTTTCCCACGTAGCGCGAGTATTTTCCTAGTTTCCTAACCAAAAGTAAAATGGATCAAAGTAAAAAAAAACTCCTCAAAGAGGCTATTCATCAAACAGATCATGTGCGGCTAAAGAAGGAGAGGACACGCTCCATCTCCTTCATCGACTTCACCGAATCCGGCCTCGACAAATAGTAACAATGGTCCTCGCCCATCGTCTCGTAAATCTCCACCGACCCATTCCACCCACTCTTCCCCAGCTCCTCCACATACGCAACCCCTCTCGCTCTGAACAAATCAAGCTCCGAAACCGTCACGAGCACTCGATCACATCCGAGCTTTCTCCACTCCTCTTTCAACGACATTGGGTTAACAAATGGGTGGTCAATCTCATACTTTTCTCCACACACAAACCCCCAAGTGCTTTCCAAAACCCTTCTTAACGCTGCCTTTGTCGTCTCTTTCCCCACCGGCTCCTTCCCCCAAAAATACGGGTTCATCAAAACCAACCCTTTAATCCTCACTCCATTTTCTAATCCTTCTTTTCCAGCTAACATAACGGCATTATGAACTATGTTGCCACCGGCACTTTCACCGGCGAGAAAAATCCGGCCTAAATCGCCATGCTCTGACAAGAATTTCTCGGGTCCGGACCTACCATTTGCCAAAACCCACTTAACCGCTTCAAAAGTATCGTTATAAGCAACTGGAAGTGGGTTCTCTGGTGCCAGCCTGTACTCTACCGAGACAATCACTAGATTTCCTTTCAAAACAAGTGTTTTCAAGTAGGTTTGATAAGTTGGAGAGAAGGCCGATTGAATGACAAAAGCTCCTCCATGGACATAGATAAGTATGGGAAGAAGAACCTTCTGGTTTTCAGTACTCTTCGTGAAATCAGGCATGTAAAGCCGAGCAGAGAGACCGGTTTTGTCGTTAATAATTACATCTTTGGAAACAACTCCAGCCATAGGAAAGGCTGAAGCCGGTACCACATCTGTACCGGCGAGCCTTTCGACGCGCCCGCTTTTGTAAAGACGAACGTAAGGAGGAAAATCGTACTGTAATTCAGAGTCGAGAGGGTCTTGAGCGGGTCCAGGGAGGAGAATCTGATTGGTGGGTCTGGTCTCGATGAACTCCTTGGTTAATAAGTAAAGGAGAGAGAAGAGAAAAACAAGAGGGAGGTAACGTGTGAGAATCGGCGTGAGACAGCTCGCGAAATTAGAATTTACCATGATCGAATTTTGTCTATACTCTATACCTTGAAGGTTGAAACTACAATATTGAATTTGAATGATGAAATTGGAGAAGAAAGAAGGATTGGAAGAAGGGATCCGAGATATTGACATTTTCCTTCAATCGTGCCTAGATGTTAATGCATTTTCTTTGTAGTTTGAGGTGGCTACTTATTATTGGTCCAAGCATGTTGACTTCATATAAACATGGAAAATAATTGCTTTGGACTTTGATTTTTCTTTAAACAAAGATTAAACATGCCCACGATTGGGCTTATTTATTGGTTCAATAGAAATGGACCGTATTAATGACTATGTTAAGTTGTTAATTGAACAGACTCATTCATGAATGAATGATAAAATAAAGCTTGAAAAATCTAGCTTTCATGGTTGATTAAGGAAGAAGATAACTTTTTCCATCTCCTTGTGAGCCTTCTCCTCGTTAGGCTTCCATAAAAAATAAACATGACTCTCCCCCATCGTCTCGTGAATCTCCACTGACCCGTTCCACCCGCTATCTCTCAATCCTTCAACATAAGCCATTCCTCTCGGTCTAAACAAATCCCACTCCGATACCGTCATAAGAACTCGATCACACCCAAGTTTTTTCCATCCCTCTTTCAATGATAATGGATTAACAAACGGATGATCGATGTTGTATTTCCCTCCACATACAAAACCCCACGTGCTCTCGAGTCTCCATCTCGTCGCTCTATCTCTCTCCTCCTCTCTCACTGCCTCTTTCCCCCAAAAATAAGGATTCATCAACACCAATCCTTTTATTCTAACTCCATCGTCCAATCCTTCTTTGCCAGCTCGCACGACTGTATTATGCGCGATATTTCCTCCGGCACTATCTCCAGCCAAGAAAATTCTACTTACGTTCCCATGATCGAACAAAAATTTCTCGGGACCATACTTGGTATTTTTGACAACCCATTTAACTGCCTGCCATGTGTCATCATATGCAGTTGGTAATGGGTACTCCGGAGCCAACCTATATTCCACCGATACAACCACCAGTCTCCCCTTAGCCACGAGTTCGATAAGATATCTATGATATGATGGCGAAAAGGCCGATTCGATGACGAAAGCTCCTCCATGTACATATATCAATACAGAAAGCTCGTTTTTATTTGTGGGACTCGTATGATTAGTAAAGTCCGGCACGTAAAGACGTGCAGCAAGACCGGTCTTCTCATCGATGATTATGTCCTTAGATATAACCTTAGGGTTAGCAAACACCGAACAAGGAACTCTCGCAGTGCCTAAAAGTCGCTCTACACGACCACTTTTGTACAAACGCATGAAAGGAGGGAAGTCATATTGGATCTCCGTGTCAAGGTCCCTTGAAATATCAACGGCGAGAGAGGAATCTTGATCCGAATCAGAGTTTGTAATGTTGGAACTAGGATCGTGTTCGGGGAAGACGAGAGGATTTGAGCTCGAACCATTGATCCATTCTTCGGTGAGAAGACAAACTGTGAAGAATAATAGAAGAAGAGGAAGATATCGTTTGAGAATTGGTGGAAGAGAGGTAATTAGGACCGACTTGGAGAAATTCGCCATTTTTGCCTAACGCAACAAAATGCAGATTATATATATACCATGAAGTAAGATTTTTAATAACTAAAAGCATGGCGTGAAAACAGACGTATCTGGAAGACGGGAGGTTGGACGGCATTTTCGACGTGCTTGAATGATCTGTTCTTCTTTCTGATTAGTTTAAGTGCATTGACTTATTACTTCAAGAGGGATTAAAGATTCTTATAAACCATTATTCTAATCAAAGTTGCTATCAGTATATATTATTTTGTTTAATAGACGTGACAGCCTCCAAAGCCTGCATATATGTATGAGAAACTCCAAATTAAATTCTCGGGCTCCCTAGTCCCCCATTCATCACCCCCATACTGATAATTGACAAGGGGGAAAAGAAATTCGAGTTTCTAACAATAGGTTTGAATTTTGATAATCTATGTATTTTATTTTTTTATCATTCTAGTCTTGAATAAAATTAACTCAACTTGACAATCCAACATTATGTAAGTGTATTAATTTGGGTTTCTAATTTAATACAACTCAACTCTTCTACCTATATGATTTTTTGAGCTTCTGGCATCATAGTATAACTGTACAAGTATAGCAATTCAAAATTGTAGTCATAAAAATGATTCAAAAATATATATTACAATAATGTAAAGGTATACTGTACATTTCACAGATAAAATATGTCACACATATTCAAAAAAGAATAAAGCCATGGCCACTCTCTCCTACCCTCCCATTTCCACTTATGAATGAATGACATGTGAGACCCACATGTCAATGATTTGAGGGAGTGAAAATGAGAGTGGAAATGAGTGTGGTCCTAGCATCGTTCGTGAGGAAAACATGAAAATTAAGTATTTTGCTCGTTTTAGACAGCAATTTTGGAATTTTCTAAAAAGATATGAGAATTTATTTTTTTCGCAGGTGTTAAGTTGGAATTCCCGCACCCAGGTGCGGCAGCGGCTTTTTCTGTCTCAATGTGTTTTATTGCAATATATTAACTTATATGAGTATATTTTTTAGGCAGCCGCTGCCGCACCTAGGTGCGGGAATTCCAACTTAACACCTGTGAACAAAATAAATTCTCATATTTTTTTAGAAAATTCCAAAATTGCTGTCTAAAACGAGCAAAATACTTAATTTTCATGTTTTCCTCACAAAAAAATTCATAATTAAAGACTAAAACACGCAAATTTCTATTTTTTCAAAAAAATCGCGAAAATTTAAAAAGTGAATTGTTACACCTGCAAAAAAATCGATTATCATATTTTTCAAAAAATTCCAAAATTAATGTCTAAAACGGACAAAAGACTTAATTTTCATGTTTTCTCAAAGAACTATGTAATTGAAGACCAATGCATACAAATTTCTATTTTAAAAAAAAAAGCGAAAATACAAAAAGGAAAGTATAACACCATAAAAAATAACAAAATTGATGCCTAAAACGAGCATAATACTTATTTTCATGTTTACCAAAAAAAAATCCGTAATCGAAGGCCAACACATGTAAATATCTATTTTTTTCCCCAAAAAAATCACAAACATGCAAAAAGTAAAGTTTAACAACTTCAAAAAATTATTTTATAATATACTTAAAAAAAAATCCAAAATTGATGTCTAAAACGAGCGAAATATTAAGTTTTCATGTTTTCCTAAAAAAACTCCGTAATTGAATACTAACACATGTAATTTTATTTTTTCAAAAATTTAACAAAAAAGAAAAGTGAAATCACAACTTCAGAAAAATCATTTCATAATATTTTTCAAACGAATTCCAAAATCGATGTTTAAAACGACCAAAATACTTAGTTTCCATATTTTCCGCAAAATAAACTATAATTGAAAACTAGCCCATGCAAATTTCTATTTTTTTTTTAAATTTCGCAAGAATGCAAAAATTGAAGTCTAACACATGCAAAAAAAAAACAAATTATCATATTTTTCTAGAAAATGCACAAATTAATGTCTAAAACGATCAAAATATTCAATTTTCATATTTTCCTCATCGTAATTGAAGAATAACACAAGCAAAATTCTATGTTTTAAAATTTTTTTTTGCAAAAATACAAAAAGTGAACGCCTTCATGATATTTTTTAAACGAATTCCGAAATTGACGTCTAAAGCGAGAAAAAAGTTCGTGATTTTTCCTCAAAAAAAACTCCGTAATCGAAGACTAACACATTAATATTTCTAAAAAAAATTCAAAAATTCGCAAGAATGTAAAAAATGAAGTTAACACCTAAAAAAATTATCATGTTTTTTCTAGAAAATAAGCAAATTGATGCGTAAAACGAGAAAAATATTTAATTTTCATGTATTTTTTTTTAATTTTTGATAATTGATGTTTAAAACGAAAAAAAAAAAATTATGTTTGTCTACGTAAGATATTTAATTTATCAATCGAATTCATTTCATAACTAATTATAATTAAAAATGAAAGTCATGAATTTTTAACAAAAACTAAACAAGAAATTTTGTATATATAATTTTAAATACAACTAATCAAACAATTTAGATAGATTACTAAATACACGTGATGTATTTTATTATACATCATGTATAATAAAATATCAAAAAAATACAATTAGACTTCTTTTACCAAAAAAAAAAAAAATACATCATGTATTTTGGCCTACGGGCTAAAATATCAAAAAAAAAAAAAAATACATGATGTATTCATGACTCATGTATATCCAAATTTCCCAAATCAAACATGCCCTAACTCCTAGTACTCTTTTCCCAAACGTAAATTATACAATTAGACTTCTTTTACCACACAAAAATAGTTCTAATTTTCGCGGCAACCCAAGAGCCACACGATCATCCCAATCAATCAATCTCAACCTCAGAAAAACAAGAAAACAAAAAGACCATAGATATTTTCTCAGTGTTCTTGGAGTACAAGTTCATCACATTTCCACTCGACGATATCTATCTTCTCGTCTTCTCGCAGGAGCCTCCATTGGCATACACTACCGTTGAACTACCGTGCTACTACTGGGGACCAGCGGATTTCAAATGGAGAGGGTGGCGTTGCTCCGCTCCTTATCGTGTTCCACCACTGCCGCCGCCGCTTGCCGGTCGCTTCTGCTACGCCCTAAGCCGAGGGCACGTGTCTTCACTTGTTCATCCTCTAGTCTCGGTCTTCGGGCGCATCAATTGCGTGTTCCTCGAGCTTTATCTTCTTCCAATGGTGCTCTGAGCCGCTGGTCTTTGTCATCCCTTCATTCTTCTCGTCTCAGAAGACCCTTGTACCTTTCTCCTCGTGCAATCTCCACCTCTTCAACGCCCCTTTCTCATGGTACGTCTATTTCACCCTTACATTCCTCGCATATATCTCATGTTTATCGAATTCGTGACGAGCAGATACTGATGGAGGCTATGATTATGCGGAGAAATATGGATTTGAGAAGATAAGCGAACAAACAATCGAAGAATGCAAATCGACTGCGATACTTTTCAAACACAAAAAAACCGGTGCGGAAGTAATGTCGGTATTAAATGACGACGAGAACAAAGTCTTCGGTATCGTCTTCAGAACTCCTCCGTGAGTATTCAAATCTTTCTAACTTACACGATTTCAAATTCGAATTTTTCAAATCCTGATTTCAAGCTCGTGAAATGTCAGGGTTAATTCGACTGGAATACCTCATATTCTCGAGCATAGTGTTCTTTGCGGATCGAGAAAATATCCGTTAAAAGAGCCATTTGTAGAGCTATTAAAGGGGAGTTTACACACTTTCCTTAATGCATTCACTTATCCCGATCGAACTTGTTATCCCGTCGCTTCAACGAACACCAAGGTAATCAAATCAAATCTCATATGACCAAATTACGAAATTGTCCCTGATATTTAATATACTTTTTTAGGATTTCTACAATTTGGTGGATGTGTATTTAGATGCAGTGTTTTTTCCTAAATGTGTCGAAGATTTTCAAACATTTCAACAAGAAGGGTGGCATTATGAACTTAATAATCCCGAAGAAGAGATTTCGTTTAAAGGTTAGTACTCAAATAAAATTAATTTTTCTTATTTATTTCATGAATTGTTTCTAATAATATACCTTTTTTTTTAATGAAATATAGGTGTCGTGTTTAATGAAATGAAAGGAGTTTACTCTCAACCTGATAATGTACTTGGAAGAGTGTGCCAACAGGTAATTAATTATATATTGATAATTATCATTTTTGTAATTATTATCTTAATATTATTTTTCATTATTTGTAGGCAGTATCTCCTGAAAATACTTATGGTGTCGATAGTGGTGGCGACCCAAAAGATATACCAAAACTCACTTTCGAAGAATTCAAGGTCCCATTTTTTTACATAATATTATTTATATTTATTTAATAACATAAGTTAATTAATTTCCTCAGGAATTTCACCAAAAATTCTACCATCCAAGCAACACAAGAATTTGGTTTTACGGCGACGACAATCCCGAAGAAAGACTACGAATTTTAAGCGGTAATTCTCTCTCTCATCCAAAATGCTGAACCCTAAAACTCATATTTCAAACTCTCTCTCTCTCTCTCTGACAGAATACCTGGACGAATTCGAACCAAATTCGGCCGCAAACTCCTCGAAAATCCTTCCACAAAAGCTCTTCAAAACCCCGAAAAGAATCATTCAAAAATACCCCTCGTCCTCATCAGAAACGGAAACCCACATGCTGTGCCTAAACTGGCTATTATCAGAAACGCCCCTAGACGCCTCGACCGAACTCGCATTGGGATTCCTCAACCATCTATTACTCGGAACTCCCGCTTCGCCGCTCCGGAAGATTCTCCTCGAGAGCGGACTCGGAGATTCCATCGTTGGGGGCGGAATCGAGGACGAGTTGTTGCAGCCTCAGTTCAGCATCGGACTTAAAGGCGTCTCGAAAGAGAATATCGAAAAAGTCGAGGGGCTTATTGTGAAGATTTTGAAGGAGTTGGTTGAGGAAGGGTTTAGTGAGGAGGCTGTCGAGGCTTCGATGAATACTATTGAGTTCTCGTTGAGAGAGAATAATACTGGGAGTTTTCCTAGGGGTTTATCTCTCATGCTCAGATCCATGGTATGTTTATTAATTATTATTATTTATCTATTTTATTATTTTTTTATATTGATTTTTATTTTGGGGGTTTTGTAGGGGAAATGGATATATGATTTGGATCCGTTTGAGCCGTTGAAATATCAAGAGCCGTTGCAGGAATTGAAAGCACGGATCTTGAAGGAAGGATCCAAAGCGGTTTTTTCACCTCTTATTGAGAAATATATCTTAAACAATCCTCATTTAGTCACAGTAGAAATGCAGGTATGATAAAACTCTTTTTACATTATATTAATTTTTTGTTGGGTTTTTTTAATATTTTTTGGTTTTGGGCAGCCCGATCCTGAGTTGTCTTCTAGAGAAGAGGCGGAAGAAAAAGAATTGCTTCAGAAAGTGAAAGCAAGCATGACACAAGAAGACCTTGCTGAGCTGGCACGAGCCACCGAAGAGCTGAGATTGAAGCAAGAAACGCCAGATCCTCCTGAAGCTTTGAGATCCGTGCCGAGTTTGTCGTTAAGTGATATTCCCAAAAAACCCATCCACGTCCCTATTGAGGTTGTTATATTATACATCTCCATATTTTTTATTCTTTTATTTATTTATTTAATTAATTAATTATTTTTTGTAGATTGGAGAAATAGATGGAGTGAAGGTTTTGCAGCACGATTTATTCACAAACGATGTGGTTTATTCTGAAGTGGTTTTTGACATGGGCTCACTTAAAAAGGGACTCCTCCAATTAGTTCCTTTATTCTGGTAATTGAAAATTTAAATTTAAATTTAAATTCAAATTTAGTATTTGATTATTTATTTATTTTTATTTTTCCGTAGTCAATCATTGCTAGAAATGGGAACGAAAGACATGGATTTCGTCGAATTGAATCAACTCATAGGAAGAAAAACTGGGGGCATTTCGGTCTATCCATTGACTTCTCCTGTGCGTGGTAGCCCAGATCCATGTACCAAAATTATCGTTCGTGGCAAAGCCATGTCATCACGAGTCGAGGATCTTTTTCACCTCGTATACCCTCTCTCTCTCATATCTGTTTCCATTTATATTTATTAAATATTAATACGCTAATTTCGTCTTTTTGTGTAGATGAATTCTATTCTTCAAGACGTGCAGTTCAAAGAGCAATCACGTTTCAAGCAATTCGTTTCTCAAAGCAGATCGAGAATGGAGGTATTTTTTTAAGAATATTCTAGAAGTAAAATTGTATTTCTTACAATTATTTAATTGTATTTTTTTAGAATCGATTAAGAGGAAGTGGACACAGCATTGCTGCCACTAGAATGGACGCGAAATTAAACTCCGCTGGTTACATATCCGAACAAATGGGCGGTGTTAGGTATTATAAATAAACAAATTATAAAATTATATTCTCATATACGTATCAACTAGGAGATACTAATATAAATAAATATAATTGTAATTATATATTTATCTTCATGCAGTTATTTGGAATTTTTAAAAGATTTGGAAAAAAGAGTGGACGAAGATTGGGAGAGTATTTCTGCGTCATTGGAGGAAATAAGAACGACTCTTTTATCTAAAGAAGGATGTTTGGTTAACATGACGAGTGACGGAAGGAATCTTACGAAATCAACCCTATACGTTGCCAAATTTCTCGATTCACTACCTACTGGACTCTCCAGTGGGAAAATTGCATATCCCTTCCTCGATCAGCTTCCTCTGGTCAACGAAGCCATCGTTGTCCCAACTCAGGTTCGTTACTTCTTCTTTAAATTTTTCAGTAAAACCCTTTTGTAAGTGAAAATTTTATATTTACTAACTAAATAAAAGTAATTTGTTCAGGTAAATTATGTGGGGAAGGCTGGGAATATATACGAAGCAGGATATGAATTGAAGGGGAGTGCATATGTAATTTCCAAGTATATTGGAAATACATGGTTATGGGATAGAGTTAGGGTTAGTGGAGGTGCATATGGAGGATTTTGCGATTTCGATACTCATTCAGGTTTTTATAATTTGTTTCTCGTAATATTTATAATAAATTAGATTTATATTTGTATACTAATATGTTAATTGTTTTTTTATAGGGGTATTCTCGTATTTGTCGTATAGAGATCCAAATTTATTGAAAACGTTGGATATATATGACGGCACTGCTGAGTTTTTGAAAGAGTTGGAAATGGATGAGGATACCCTTACAAAGGCTATAATTGGTACCATTGGCGACGTTGATTCGTACCAATTACCTGATGCAAAGGGTTACAGCAGGTACTAATTAATTTAATTTAACTTAATCTTTATTATAACAAAATTATTAGATTATTAATTATAATTTTCTTATTTATTTGCTTTTTTCAGTTTGATGAGGTATTTACTGGGCGTGACCGAAGAGGAACGAGAGAAGCGCCGTGAAGAGATTCTTTCGACAAAGTAAGAAACATTTAAAACATTATTATTATTATTATTTTGTTCTTAATGTTGTTTTGTTAATGTGTGTGAAAACAGTTTGAATGATTTCAAGGAGTTTGCGGATGCAATAGAGTCGATCAAGGATAAAGGAGTCATTGTGACCGTTGCGTCTCAGGAAGATGCTTCTGCGGCTCTTTTGGAGAGGCCTGGATTTTTCGATATCAAAAAAGCTTTATAAATTATTCCTGTATGAATAGGAGAAGCACTATTTTCGGTTTACTTTGAATTTTTTTTAGATAAAAAACAGTTTTGCAAGAGACAGATTTTTGAATTTGAAATCTTGTTAGCTTCATTGCGAACTTGCAAGTATTATGATGTCGATTTCATTTGATCATTACCAAAAAAAGCTTCAATAAAATTGATTATATTCACATACAAAGATTTTAAACAAACATATGTCAATATACATTGAAGAGCAGTAATGGCGACTTCCCTGAGTTACTGACAATGATCCTGCTCCATGATTTATCTGATTGGTTTTCTATCGTCCAATCACAGCTTGCCGAATCATTCATGCAATTTCCCAATTCTCTCAGCAAGAAACTCTCTTGCAAATTGCAATCAACAGTTTCTTCCAGAAAGAACTCCATAATTATCTTAGCCTGTTATCAAGGATGAGAGGAAACCTCAGATTTGATCTCTATACTACACAATTCCCAATTACAAACATGCAAATTGATGCAGGAAAAGAAATACTTACTGATCAACGAAGAACAGGTTGTTTCTGCTGCTTCTTCTGGAGCTGAGAGTTGGCAATGGCGAGCAATGATCTCAATTTCGCAATTGCAGATGATTTATCGGGAGGGCAGCTTTCGAGGGCTACTTTTAACGACCTAACAGCTGAATCTGGCCTGCCTGCAGAAAGAGCAGCACAAGCTGCCTTGTAAGCCTCTTCTGCAATCTTCGCATCATAATTTGGGGTTGATGCCTCCTCCCCCTGAGATGTGGAGCTGGTACTACCAGCAGGTGGTGGAGAGGATGAGCGGGAGTACTCAGCGGAGGAGATTGCGGCGTCGATCTCTGACATTAACGCGTCTGGAGTCGAAGGGAACGATCGTACGACGTCGAACACGCTCCAGGGATGGGACCGCCGATTTGGTGCATGAATGGACGGACTAGGCTTCGTTCGCCGGAGATTGTTGCTCATTGTCGGAGAGAGAGCGCGTCGATTTGGACTAGTTCGAGCACACTTCTTTTCTCTCTTTCTCGATTATTCGGTGTTTGCGAGAGATAATCCCAATTTAAAAGGCTGGAGGTGTTTTTAAATCTGGATTACAGAAAGCTGGGATTTGAAATCATGAATGTATCAGATTATAAGAATCCGAATTTTGTGCTCTATGAAGGAACCCACATGCCACCACAGTACCACACACATCTTTAAGAACTCAAATCAGGATTATATAAAACTCACATTCTTATCCAGGGATTATAAGAATTCAAATCTCAGGTTAAACATGCAAAACTAAATGTCTAAATTTCATATCTCGAATCTAAATCTCGGGTAATATAAATAGTCATTTGAAGTCTCTCTGGTTAAAGAACCCAAAAGAATATATTCAATAAATCATATTTTATTACAAACATAAAATGAACTTAGAAGGTCGCACAAAAAACATATTGTTATATGAATCTGTATATTCTTTAATTTTTGAAAAATAGTTCCTTTCGTCTGTATTTTCTTATTAGCAACACTCTTGGACGTTGGCTCCAATCCGCAAAGCATATCAATCGCAAAACATATCCACTCTTGAAAAATAGTTCCTTTCGTCAGTATTATTTTGGTACAATTAATTTAATACATTTAATTATTCATCTGCAAAGCATATCAATCGCAAAATATCTCACATAAGCATAAGTAAAATAATAACACACAAAATTTGGGGAATTAAAACACGTAACAACAACAAATATTTCAAAACGGCTCAAGACCTCACCCGATACCTATACTAATATACAAGCAAGAATTAAATCAGAAATAAAAAGGGACCAAATTTCATCCCATTATCCAAAATATCTATTTTTTCCCTTGTAATAAAAACTCAAGAAAAATCTCAAGCGCTGATTACTCCAGACATCCACGGCACTACAACAGGAGCCGTCGGATGCGAATCTCGATACGACTCAGCGTACTTATTCTTAAAATTCAAAGGTGGCTTGTCAGCCTGAAAAAAATATTCAATCCCATTAAAATCTTGACAAAAATAAAATAAGTTTATTTTTTTTGCATACCATCTTGAGCCAGCATTCTTGGTGTTTATGTTGATAAATATCAGGAGAAAAACAACCAAATTCAGAGGGACAATAGACCCAAATATTACACCTCATTTCCCCAGGCTTCGCGTTCTTTGACTGGTCAATGCACGCCTGGCAGCAATCCGCAGCGCTATCTTTGTGATGAGTCAATCCCCACCGCACAGCCGCTCCTCCATAGTCTGTGTGTAGTTCTGCGTTGCATTCAGGCATTAACGGTGGCCCTGCAATTATCTCCAGCTCTGCAATTACAAAACAATTGTACCGATTTAGAATGATTTGTACAATTTAGGGGTGGTCATGGAATTAAGACCTTCGGGTTCATTTGGAGGCTTGTCGTCGTGTTCTGGGTTTGTAATGTTGGGTGGGAGCCAGAGACCAATTTCGTCCAACAATTCGAGCCAGTTCGATTCGATTGCGCGTTGAAGTATTGATTTTTTTGATGTAGAATTTACTGAGATCGATTCAGATTTGTTTTTTAGATCGTTTAGCTTTTCGATACGCCATGATTCCACTGCTTCTGTGATGAAGTGAAATACTGAATGTTATATGAGGGATTCGAGAATAATTGGATCTAAGATTTAAGATTTGAATACCTATTTCATCCGTAGCATTATTGTCTGCTTTTAAGCTACTCAAATGTTGTAAAATCTCATTTGTTAAGTTTTTCTTCGCGGCTTCAGAGAGCTTCACCTTCTTTTTCTCTTGAAGAATTCTCTCTTTTCTCAATCTCTTCACCTGTTGGCAATCCAATCAACAAAAATCAGTCCCAATTCCATCAATGCAAGTGTGATACGCACTAAAAGAGCTAGTATGTACCGCTTTTACGAGCTCAATCGGCTCAGACTCTTCCCGAATCCGAATCGACTCCTTGATTATCCGAATCTGCTCGTCCGAATACTCCTTCCTCTCTGCAATCAAATCAAGTTAAAACACTGACACAATCGCCGACCAGATCTTAATCATATCTCAATAAAACCTACCTGAAAACAAATTCCGGGTAGAACGAGTCGAGTAAAGAGATCTGAGGATGAAAAGAGCAATAAAGAGATTCAGAAAAAAAACGGCTATAGTGATCTTCTTGTAAGAGCGCGAGTTCGCTCTGACGATTCTTGCCATACCTCCACCACAGCCGCCGTCTCCACCGCCACCGTCATGTTATTGCCGTAGCTGCATTACGAGGGCCGAGAAGACAGCTTGGATAATGGAGTGAGCGTTGGGGTTGGTTGGCTTGTTAAAGGTATATTTTTGGTTGGCTTTTTTCTTGGGGTTGCCGCAACGGGAATGGTGGGGTGGTGGGGGAATATTAGGGCAGAAAATAAGAAAAAGAAAGGCCAAAATATATATGTGGAAAGAAATTACATGATCTAATATAATATCTCGGCCATCATTTATTGTGAGTACGTTTGTGGTTATAAATTTCTATGATCTTATTTTGTTTAGAAATTTTTTTAATTAACCCCCCATCTATTCCTAAATTTGTAACAAAATTCTGAAGTTTTGGAAAACTCCAAAAAAAAATCCTCTGAACAACAAGATTTTATTTTCAATTACCACCTTATAGGAGTATTGGTGCTATATTTTTTTGGACCAAATCCCTCAATTTCCCAGTTTTAAATTTATTAAATATTTTTTGTATTATTTTATTAATTTAAAATCACCATACATATTTTTAAGTATTATATATTTTGTTCTACAAAACTAGCATTAAATAAAAAATAATATAAAAATATTCCTACAAATATCTTGACAAAATAATATTATTATAGCATTTCGTTTTAATTTTCAATAGTTGTTAATAAAAATAATTACTAAATAGTATTTCTTGTCAAATTAACATTGAATAAACGAACATTAAAACTAGCATTAAAATAATATTGTCACTAGTTTTAGTTTTAGCAACTAGTTTTTTAGTAACTATTTCTTATTAGCAACTATTGAGAATTAAAACCAAATGCTAAAATTCAATATTATTTTGTCAAAATTTTTTCAGAATTTTTTTTTATTTAATACTAATTTTGTATGACAAAATATATAACAAATAAAATATTAAAATTATGTATATGATGTATAGTTTTTTAAAATTAGTATATGTTAAAAAATATTTATGAAGATTTTTAAATTAATAAAATAATACAAAGAATGTTTAATAAACTTAAATATGGAAAATCGAGGGGTATTTTGGTCTAATTTTTTTTAACATCATGAAATATCCCTATAGGGGGTAATTGAAAATGAAACCTTGTTCAGATGGATTTTTTTTTGGAGTTTTTCAAAAGTTAGAGGAATTTTTACAAATTCGAGAAAAATTAGGGAGGTAATTGAAAATTTCGCTTTTTTTTTATTGTTATGGTAGTTAAATTCAAGAAACGTTCTTCATGTAATTATGTACAAGTATAAAATTCGGAAACTAATATAAATCAAATTTTATAAATCCGGTATCACTGAATTTTAAAAACTCGATAGGTTAATTAGCTTACATATCATGATTTGGACAACAACAAAATTGACACGAAATGACCGAATTTTATAAATCCGGTGAATAATTTAATTCAATAAACAATCAAGTAACCATAAATGTTACCATCACATCATTATATTTTAATTAACATGTTAACTAAGATATGTCCTATAATAATTAATTAATTAATATTTTATTAAAATTGGTTAAAATTAATATAACTAGTTATTAATTATATGCTTGTTCAATTATAATACTAATTAAATGTGCTAACTAGAATGTAGGGATTTCAGTGATGAAATCTTGGCGCAAAGTAACATTTATCTTCTTCTTAACGTTTTAGCATTCATAAAATTTATGTATCTTTTTTATCGGGTCTAAACTTATTTCGTTTGTTCTTGGAGTGTCGTATCATCATCTTCGTGTGGATATAATAACCTCTTTTTCTTGAATTTTGTATAACAGTAGTAGATACGAGAGATTACATAATATTAAGTCCGAGGATAGATTTTTTGTTTAAGTTAACATTATTATTGTCACAAAAAATTGATTTCCTCTAATATTTTATTTTATCTGAGTCGTAAACAAGAACGAACATAATTTAATTGTCATTGAAGAATTTTGTTAAAGTGAGATATTTTACTCACTTTATGTTATAAATGTATTAGAGAAATCACATAAATCTCATGACGGGCACTACGGAAATGATTTAACTTAATTGGTTATGAAATGAAGAAAGTGTGGCTTTTTTTGTAGGACAATATTTCCAATTATATTTGTGTTGATATAAAGTATACTTAAATGATATATTTGAATATCAACAATGATAGATGCTTATACTTTTGATCTAGATTTGCATCCAGAAGTACGCGTAGCGATTAAGTTTGAAATTTTCATAATGTATTTTTTATTTAAAAATTTGACGTGAATTCACTGTGATTTGTCACGTATACTTTTAGATAAAATATAGCTGCGAAATTTAGGTGCATAACTATTTGAATATTGATGAAAATAATGTCTTTATATGAAATAATTAGTGTAGTTGTTGAGAGATATTTGAGAGTGGGTATGAGAGTGGAACTGACGTAGTGACTTTACTCTTATTTTTCTATTAAATACAAATATAATAAAATAAATATTTATCAGTTTGGTACACAAATGAAAATTTCAATTCAAAAATATACACGAAATAATTTACTAATCATTTTGAGGTTTTGACATGAATATCAACTTCCCATATTCCACAAAAGTAAAAAATGAGATATTTTAATATTTATCAGTTGCACTGATTTGTGTTAAACAAACATTTTAAATAATTTGTTTTCTCCGGGCTTCTCTTCTCTCGTGGTAGCTAATTCTAACTTTAAATTTGTACATAACTAGGAAAATACTCGCACTACGTGGCGAACATGTAATTATGTTTTTCATTGTAATACAAATTATACATTTGTATGATAATATTAATAATATCATCTTAAATTATAATTATTTGAATTTATTTATTTATGATTATTCATATGTTTATAATTATTTTACATTATGATATCAAAGAATCTCATTTTTTTTATTAAATAATAATACTTATATTAATGTCATTATATAATAATATATGCAATTAAACCACATAAATGAGATCTAAGAATGCTTAAAATATTGTGTAAAATAATGACACATAAATGATTACAAAAATATGATATTTACAAAATCTAACAAAAAACTAATTATTGAGATTAAAGCACATCATTAAATCTAACAGTTCAATTAATGTACTTAAAAATAATCATATAAAATGCATGTATTAAATGATACAATATAATATTAATATATATGATGAAGCCACATCACACAATCTGATGATTAATAATCATGATAAATATGGTGATGTGGTTTCATGAAGAGGCTCAAAAATATGTACAAAATAATAGGACGGATAGTTTTTGATATTATTTATGAATTATAATTTCTTTCTTATCCTGGAAATGTATATATTCTCTATTATTTGATTAATTAAAATATAATAAACAAAGAAAACACAAAAGGATGAAAAAAAAAAATATTCATGTAGCAAGGTACTATCTTCATGTAATATTTTTCTATGAAATATACAAGTATCCATAAATCTCCTCATTCTTCGCATTTGCCTTGGCATCAACCTTGGTACCATTCGTCCCAATGCCAATTGGAAATTTAGGGGTAGAGTGACAAGTTGCTTTACCGGGCAAGGCCCCGAGCCGTCAATTACGGTAGAATACCTTTCTTTTTCCCAATACGTCACTTGCAATCTCCGACGATTTCGTCCCCCTAGAAGAAAACCTTGCGTCCCTTAGTCGCTTTGCAATTATTTACCTGGTGTCCAATACCCTTGCGCTATGTTGCACACATACTTCAAATTCTAAGTCATATCGTATTGGATACCATTTCGTATAGCGATGTTCGTCGAATACATATCAGATACTTCACGTGACGTATCTGTTTATGCTATTATAAAATAATGACGGTTATTTCTCACATACTTCACCATACTTGCCCAATATATCTAAAACGTTAAAAAAAAAAATAGAATCTAAAGATAAATTTAAAATCTACAATAAAAAAATATGAAAAATAATTATATATACCAAATATTTTATTTTATATTATTATTATAAATATATAATATTTGCTATATTATAAATAATAAAATATATAAATTATAATGATAAAAATATTGTATAATAAACGCCGCATCGCCATTTTCATATCATATTGTATCGTCTCGGATTTGGTATCCGTTCAACATAGTCCATGCGGTCTCAATTTCTCCAACAATCGAACATAATTGGATGATTCGCTTTTTTCAGAAATTTATAACATTTTACGTTTCCGACGCACAATAAAGTTACTTGATAGCATAAAGGGACTATAATATTTGTTATTATTTGGGAAATTATATTTCTGTTTACCATACCCTCAATTTTATCCTCGATGACATCATTATTTCGGTTAATCCATTATTTTTTTGGTTAATTAGAATTATGATTAATGTATTTGAATTAACATATTTGGATTAATTAATATTTATTTTAATTATTTAATCCGTTTTATTATAATTGGGATTATTGAATGAAGATATCATCGAGGATGAGGATAAAATAGAAGGCAAGGTGATGTTAAATATATCCCCCTAATCATTTTGTAAAAACAAAAATCCTTCGGTTTCTTTATGGTTTGTTTGAGCTAGCTCTCCACAACATCATGCCTTCACAAGACATCAATTTCTTCTTCAATAATTATTGCATTTATCTGTTTTTTTTCTTGTGAATGAAATGTTTCCAAGGCAATTGGTGATGAAAATAACACGAAATAACGACATCCCGATTCTTTTGAAATCGGTCTTCCTTTAATTTTTTCTTCAAAATTTTGGCAAAAGATATCAAATAGGATTTTAATTGTATACTAGTATTTAGGCAAATGTATAATTTACCAACTCCTTATTTTTTATTCATCTTTATGCGATCTCATCATGACATATCATCAAAATTATTTAAACCATTAGATTATGATATGTGACAAAATATGAATTATTTGTAGACATTTATGTGTCTCTTATTTTACACATAATTTTAAACAATCTTAGAAGGTCACATCACCTTACATTGATGCTTACATTGATGGTGTGTCAAAGTTTTATTTGTTAGCTTCACGTTGTACCAGTTGTACAATTGTGAATAAAAATAGAATGTGAAGAGTTTAAATATTTAATATTAGCAAATTAATATATAATATCATAAAACATATATCAAATAATTCTAGTATTTTTCATAATATAATTTTTAAAAATTAAACAATATATTCACTTGAATTTTATATTTATTTTGAGTTCCATATTATCGTATATTCAATATTTTTTTCTAACTTAAAATTTTGAAAACAATGATGTAAAACAATATATAAAAATAAGTATAATTACATTAATGACTCGTAAGATTTATTATTATTTTTTTTAGAACTAGAATTGAAATTTTTTTGCACATACTATTATGTATGTTATATTTGTATTTTTACTTTAAACAAGTTCATGTTAATCTTCTAAAAACTTAATACACATGAAAGATATGTATTTACTAAACACAGATAATTTCTTTAACTTATAAAATACTTTTTTTTAATAATAAACATGAAACAAAAAAATTTCATACACAAATAATTTTTATGAACTTTTCAAATGTTATCGTTCTTATTTTAGATATCAAAATTTAAAATATTATATGGTTTTTTTTATTTATGTCAACACATGTTTATTATTTTATAGTAGCATTAATTTATTTTTGTATGTGCATTAAATTACTAAATAAATATTTCGTATTGTGTCGGATTCAAAAATAATATAATAATTTTGTCATCATCAAATTTCGTTAATCAATATGACTTTTTATTTTCACAAAGTCTTATGTTTGCTTCCGAAATGTCACGACTATATATTATATGTATGGCCACCCCCAATGAAACAAATTCGTCGCGAATCATGAGTAATCTCCTAGTTAACACAATTGTGAAATCTAGGAGTTCATCTTAAAAATGGCATGCTCTCCTCTTCTTCGTAGAGAAGTGTTGCCTTTAATTTCATATTAGTTTATTTATTTTTAAGGCCGACGTTGTTTGAAATCTTCGCAATTTTCTCGATGGTTGAGTCAGCACTTGAGATGTTTCTTACCGGGTCTCGGCTTTTCTGGTTTGTTTTCTCGATGGTCGATGGTTGAGTCCTCAATTTTGAAATCTAGGATTAGCATCCATAACGGGTTCTGGATCTTTCTTGCCGGGTCTCGGATTTTTTGGTTTGTTTTTATAGATGTCCTACCATCTTCTTCTTGTGGATGCAGCAACTTCTTCTTCTTTGAGATTGAATAACTCAGGTGGATACAGTGCTCCACATAATATTTTTTTGAAGGAAAAACAAGCGCTATACGCGCTCGATCCAATCTTTTTCATTAAAAGAAAAAAATTCAAAAGTTTACATAAGATACAAATTTACATTCTCAAATAAATCCTCGGATTATGCCCCTTGTTACCTTAACTCTAAAATCAACAATATTGAGTTCATTGACCAATCAAGTCGGTAATGCAACTAATAAGCAATGTATGCATTCTTCCTTTTTTGTGAAATATCCTATTCTTTTGTTCTCTCCATAGGGACCATATGATGGCCAACCACTTAGTATTCCATCTTTTGACCTCATCTTTCATTTTGTTTCGTCTTGTATCCCACCAAAAGTCGTTGACAGTAGTGTCGGATGGGTTCGCCCTCGGTTTCATTATTTGCCAAATTTCCCTCACGAATGGGCAACTTAAAAATAAATGGTGTGAAGGAAATACAGTTTCGGATCAACCGTAAAAGTGTACACAAGGATAAACGAATGTAAGCGTACATTCGTAGTCATATCTTTCAGTAGAAAAATCCAATTTGAATGGTTCAAATTGGGTTAGATAGATAATAAGATTATCTACAACCTTCATGTACAAATATATTTCATATGAATGAAGTATCAATGTCGTTTCTATGAAATACCGAAAGGGTGCAACAGTATGACATACAATTAGTAAAACAATCATAACTTTTGCATACGAACTCCAATTGGGCCAGGCTAAATTGGGTTGGGTAGATAATAAGATTATCCACAACTTTCGTGTAGGTTTATTTTCTGTCAGAGAAATTTACCAATTTTGTATGGACAGAATACTGAACATGTTCATGCAGTTTTCTGTGTGAAAGAGTATATTGGATATGCATGTCTTTTGGCCCATCCTAATCATGTGTGATATAAATAAGATAATTCTCTCTCATCCAAAATGGTTCATTCAGTCTATTATTCAGAATATTCCAGAAATATAGAGAGACATCTTTCTAAAGAAAGAAATGGTGTGAAGAAAGAGAATCGAGAAAAGGAGTTTTCTCGATATAGAGAATCAACCAATCAAGCAAGTTCGTCGGTGCATCGTCTAGGCAGTTGCACCCGCGACCGACGAACTCCGACTCACGGTGGATACAAGTAGAGGAGCGACACTTGTGACTCTTCGGTTGTGATCAATCTGAAGGAGAGAGAGGACGGTCAACGAGCGGTGAAAGACGCGTGGTGTGGGATGCGCGGATTGTCACCAACGGGACAGGAGAAAGAAGACTAGTAATCAACCCTTCGTGTGCAATCAATTTTGCACTGGTATGAATCTAATCTTCTTATTTGAATCGTACCCTTCGAAGTCATGGCGTGATCTTGGATTAAGGGAACCGGACCGGGCCTACATATCCGCTGCCCGGGCCCGGAGACGGATAGAATTCCCAACATGGTGAACCGTTTCGATCGTACCCGCACAAAGCGCACACGTCGGGTCATGCGGCCATCCTCTTTTTTGTAGGTTATCCGTCGTGAGAATACTGTTATTTAGCGCTAACCATCCAAATGTTAATATTTTTTTAGGGGCTTTTATTTGGAATAAGGTTTTCGTCCAATGACATTCGATGCCCTGATGCGAGATCATAGCGTAAATCCTAGTCATTGGGTATTTAGGGGGTTTGAGAGTAATCGAGATGTGTGGGGATGGATTTTGAGATCCAAGACCAAACTTGATGGAGTTGTAAAGTGTTTGTTTTTAGTTTTTACCAATATTGTCACGATATATTGATTATCTCCAATATTTCATTTTAACAAAGTCATAAACAAGAATGAGCATAATTGTCATTGAAGAACTTTGTTAATGTGAGATATTTCTCTAACTTTATATTAGATGAATGTTTAGAGAAGCCCCGTAAATCTCATGACCGGCACTAAAGAAATGAATTAACTTCATTGGTTATGAAATGGAGAAAGTGTTGCTTTCTTTTGGGACACGAGATATTTCCAATTATATTTGTGTTGAAATAAAATATAATAAAATAGCATTCTTGAATATTGATAAAAGATAAAATATGAAATATGAAATAATTAGTGATCACCGGCACTTAATTCACCTGGATGCTATGTTACGCGGATACTCAAAAAATGCAGAAGTATCCTGAGGATACGGGTATCCGATACGGATACGGGTGCGATACGGCTGCGATACGTATCGGATACGCCACGTGGCGTATCCGATTATTTTAATATTTATTTTTTTCGGATACGGCGGGGATACGGCAGGATACGGCTGTGATACGTTTAGGATACGGGGTGGGATACTCCATTTAGGATACTTCGGCCCAATATATGTTTTGGCCCATAATATTTTTAAATAATTTGTATATGATACTTCTAGGATACTTCTAGGATACTTCTAAAATTAGTTTTAGGATACTTCTAAAATAATTTAAGATAATTTTATGATACTTGTATTGTTATGTTTATTTTTTTTATTGTCATGATATTTAATTTATTATTTATTTATTTATTATATATAATATAAATATATTAAAATAATAACTATATAGCCGTATCCGTATCCGTGATTTTTCAAAAATTGCCGTATCGCCGTATCCGTATCGTATCGGATACGATACCCGTATCCGTATCCGTGCAACATAGCCTGGATGGTATCACGGCTGCCAAATATAAGACTCGGGCGGGTCCAATATTCGGGAATGAAAAAAAAAAAAAAAGATAATGTTGACTAGTCAAGAGATAATGATATGCGGGCCATAGTCTTAAAAAAAAATATAATTCGGGTCATTAACCAAATGATCAAATAAAAGTTTTAAATAGGGGAAATTATATATGGGAAAATTTGGTCTAATTATGTTTATAATTACACAAAGTAGACCTAAAAGTTTGGTATTTTGAGAAATGATGAGGATTTGTCAAATTCAATTTTTCGTTGATACTTCACCTCAAATTGCATCATTATATGTACTAGGAGAATACTCGCGCAACGTGACGAGTATGTAAATTATGTTTTTCATTATAATATAAATTACACATTTATATGATAATATTAATAATATCATCTTAAATAAAGTTATTTTAATTCATCCATCTATGATTTTTCATATGTTTTACAAAAAAAATTTACATTATGATAACAAAAAATCTTATTTTTATAATCAAATAATAATATTTATATTAGTGTCACTATATAATAATATATGAGATATAATACAATTTTACGAAAAAACATAAGAACAAATATTATATCATTGTTCACAATATTTCATACAATGTCAAATATAAAAATAATGAATCATATAACATATGTAGTAACACATTATTAATTATATAATAGTAATAATTTGTATTGATTTAAAATGTAATTTTACATATAAAATAATATAAAGCTTAATATTGCAATAATTTAATAAATAACATCAAAATTTAATTTATAATAAACACAAATACAAATTATTTTATATCATATGATTTTTTTTTTTAATTTACATTTTTTAAAATAACAATACTATTTGTGATAGGTGTTTATAAGTTTACGAAGTTATTTAGATCGATAAACTATTTTTTAATTCTATTGTTTTCTGAAAAAATTAATATTATATTTGTTTGCTTACCAACACAAATAATAATACTTAAAAATTGTATTATGCAAATAAAATACTGAAAAATCTATTATGTAAGTATGTATTTTGTTTGCATTGTATTTTCTTACATAATATCTTTACAAATTGAAATTATGAAAAACGATATGCATGAACTATGCTAATATGAATGTCAAAATAAAGAGAAAATTAAAATGAATATACTTGATAAGTTTTTAAAATTAAAATTTTAAAAATAATACTAATATGTGTTATGTTTTATAATAGTACATATTAAATTATTAGTATTTTATATATAAAATTTTCATATTTCATTGCATTCACATTTGATCATGTAATTATATGTGCAATGTTAAACAATCGATTAGACTTGGTCTAATGTGAACATAAACAATAATAATAGCCCACATCATTAATGTAGGATGATGTGGATTTCTTAGAATGCTTAAAATATAGTGTAAAATTATGATATATAAATGACTACACAAAATATGATCTTCAAAATAATCTAACAAAAAATTCATAGTCGAGATTAAACAACATTACTACATCTAACGGTTCAAATAAATACTTACAAATAGTCATACAAAATTCACGTCTTAAATGGTTAAATATAATATTAATGCATATGATGAACTCACATCACACAACCTAATGGTTAATAATCATGATAAACATGATGATATTGATTCATGAAGAAACTCAAAAACATGTGCAAAATAAGAAGGTGAGTAAGATTTTATATAATTAAAATCCAGCACTAAATTATATATAATTAAAATAAATAATGATAAGTCTTATGACGAATAAGGTTTGTATGGTAAGATTGCTCATAAAAATAATTTGGGTTGCCTATCACAATTTATATTATTTTAATAGACAAACAAATTTATTCTTGAGTTATCGTAAATTTAACATAAGTAAATCATAACAAATGCTCAAATCTTTGGACGAAATATTTTTTTTAATTCAGCCGAGTCCAATTAGAATTAAAACAAAAGTGAAATCTAGGAGTTCATCTTAAAAATGGCCTGCTCTCATCCTCTTCCTAGAGAATTGTTGCCTTTAATTTCATATTAGTTTAATCTTTTTTTAAGACAGACGATGTTTGAAATCCTCGCAATTTTCTCGATGGTTGAGTCAGAATTGTTTCTTACCGGGTCTCGGCTTTTTTGGTTTGTTTTCTCGATGGTCGATGGTTGAGTCCTCAATTGTGAAATCTTGGATTAGCATCCATAACGGGTTCTGGATCTTTCTTACCGGATCTCGGTTTTTTTGGTTTGTTTTCTTAGATGTCCTACCATCTTCTTCTTGTGGATACAGCAACTTCTTCTTTTTTGAGATTTGAATAACTCAGGTGGATACATTGCTCTACGTAATATTAAGGAGTATAGAGTGTTTGTTTTTAGTTTTTACCAATATTGTCATGATATATTGATTATCTCCAATATTTCATTTTAACTAAGTCATAAAAAAGAATGAGCATAATTGTCATTGAAGAACTTTGTTAATGTGAGATATTTTTCTCACTTCATATTAGAGAAATATTTAGAGAAGTCACATAAATCTCATGACTGGCATTAACGAAATGATTTAACTTCGTTGGTTATGAAATGAAAAAAATGTTGCTTTCTTTTCTTTTAGGACACGAGATATTTCCAATTATATTTGTGTTGAAATAAAGTATAGTAAAATAGCATTTTTGAATAAAATGTGAAATAATTAGCTTTGTGGTTGTTAATATTGATAAAAGATAAAATATGAGAATAATTAGAGAGATCATGAAAATATTTAGAAATGATGTGTTTGGCTTTACAGTCATACAATATATATAATTTGGGTCCACGGTCAAAAAGATTAAATAAATTTGGAGTTTACAATAATACATTATTTCTTTTACAATTTTGAACGAAATCCAAAATACTCCAAATACATAAAAATATTTATTAACATACACAAATAAAAATTTCAACTGAAAATTTACAAGATAGAATTAATGATCAGTTTGAGATTTCTGACAAAGATAATACTTCACATATTATATTATACTATAGTACTAATGTTAAACATTCGGTTCTTTTTACCATGTTACATGTTTCCCCACTCTCCGCCGTGCGATTTGGTTATTTACCGTCTCATAACAACCGTTGGATTTCCAGCATCGAGTTCTATAAAAAAGTAAAAAAATGATATATTTGTCAGTTTCACACTAATTTGTTGTTTAACTTCTCGGCTGACTTTGAAACAATGATGTCGAAACCTACAAAGATGGTATTTTTCCGCGAATTTATTTCCGTCACACTAATTTCGTTACGAATAGCTTTTCTTCTCCCTGCTTTTCTTCTTTTCTGATGACTAATTCTAACCCTAGATTTGTATAGAATTTTTTATTCTGTTTTATGGATCGTTTTATGACATACTACTCGGAGATTGTGATAAGCCTAGATTTTTTCATAAAAGTATGTTTGTATCGCGGTAACGTGAGATTATCGTGGTAATCACACTCAGTGAATTGTGATTTTTGGGCACACATTCTCGTTCAACTATAACCTTTGTGTTTGGTTAAAATTTTGAATTTACTCGGTAAATTAAATTAAATGCCTAATTTCTTGCTTCGTTTCTCCAGGACAAATAGTCTCGGCTCCTTGCATCATCAATCAAAGTATTCATACCAATTCTTGTGCCCAAATGTCTCGAGATTCTTCGAAATTCCTGATCAAGCCTTGAAACCACCATAATTTATAAAATTTAAAGATTATCAAATAAGCTTGAACCAGCTAATCAGCAATTAAACATAGTTTATAAAATTCTTTTCCTAACAAATGACTACATTTCGGACAGAAATTAATCAAAAAAATAAGAAAAACATTTGCTATCTTTAGACAACAAAGAAAGAACCAATTTTTTTTTCAATAATAGCAAAATTTAGAAGCAATAGAATCAAAATAATTTAAAGAATAAATACCATCTATAATACTAAAAACTAAAAAAAGAAAAAAAACTAATCATCCACTCGACACGACAAATTACCAAAATGCCATTCAATTTTCAGCATTTGGTAAGTATTTCGACACCATTCTCAGTTATCAAAAGTGTGTGCTCAAATTGCGCCGACAAACTTCCATCTTCGGTGACAGCTGTCCAATCATCATCCCATATCTTCGCATTTATGCTCCCCATCGTTAACATCGGCTCTGAAAAAACAAAATTTAAAATTCAAATAAAAAAAGAAGATAAAATCATAGACAATATAGAATTAACTATAAGTACCTATGGTGAAGGTTTGGCCCAATATCATGCGGCCTTTTTCTCTATTTCCTATAAAGAAAATAATAAATGACCAATATTCTATTTTGGATATGAATATATACTTATAAATGAAAAACTCACTGAAATGTAATATGACAGGATCTGCATGAAAAGCTCGTCCAACACCATGGCCAACAAACGTTTTCACGACACCATATTTGAATTTATCTGCATGATCACTTTAATACACATAACAAAATTCAAATTTAAATTCTGCGGATTTAATAGTTTTTTTTTTTTTTGCATAGAATATTTACTGTATGGTTTTGCCAATTCGGTTATATTCCACACCAGGCGCACAAATCGAGATCGCTTTCTCTAAACATGTTCTCGTCACCTCAAAATTAAAATTTCAAATTTCCAAACTTTAATTCAAAAATAAAATTTTGAATTTGAAAATTTAGTAATTTACCTCGACAAGTTGCTTCGCTTCCTCTTCCACCTCGCCACAAAAGAACGTCGCTGATGTATCCCCATGATAACCCTATAAAAAAATAAAAACTTATTAAAAATAAAAATAAAAATTAGGAATTAAGAAAATTACATTGAGGTAGACAGTGACATCAATGTTGACGATGTCACCATCTTCAAGTGGGCGAGAATCTGGTATACCGTGACAAATACATTCATTGACCGAAGTACACACGCTTTTTGGAAAACCGCAGTAACCAAGTGGAGATGGATACGCTCCATTTTCAATAATCATTTCATGCACCGCTTTATCTATCTCGTCAGTCTTTACACCTGGCTACCAAAATTGCAAAAAAAATAAAAAATTGTTATTGAACGTAAGAAAATATCAAGCGAGATAAAAAGGAAATGGTTTACTTTGACGAGGGTTCCGGCGTATTGTAAAACTTGGGCAGCAAGTTTGCCAGAGGCACGCATGCAAGCAATGCCGGTTTCGTCGTGGATTTCGGCTCCGCTTGAGATTTTTGGGGATTGGAGAGAGTTTAAGTACGGAGGCTTCATTATGTGATTTGGAACGCTCAGACGAGGAGAGATTTTTCCTGGTTTGAGCTTCTTTCGATTGTTCGTCGGTATTTCGTCCTCCTTTTTGCTGGTAAAAGAGCGAGTATGAATGGATGATTTTGTGATAAATGGTACTGTAAATCAGTATCGATTATTTGGGATTGTGTAGTACCTATTTTTGAAAAACATATCGATCAAACTGCAATAAATCCTTGATTGCTGCGTGGTGGATTGTTTATTTCCTGAATTTTCCAGAAGAGAAAAAGTTACTGGTAGTGAATTCGGAGAATTAAATTGCTGAGACGTCAATCAGAGTCCAATTTCGGAAAAATTGAGAATAATAATGTGAAAACGAATTGGTGGTTTGGTTGAGAGGAATACCTCGATTGTAGGAGTGGAAGGAGCGGAACGGCTTGGAGGAGTAGACCAAGTGGTCGCCTAGAATAGAGGAAAAGAAACGAGGTTGAAGGCTGTTTGAACACTGCCACGCCATGGCCGTGGCTCGATTCAGTGAAGCTCGAGTTGCAGATAGAGCGAACAAAAAGAGAAAAGATCTTTCTTTCGAGATTTTTGATTTGAGGGGGGGAGAAGAGAGATTTTATATACGAGCAGGAAGGGTGGATTATCTGCGGTGATTGAAATCTCGCTTCACATATAATCCAAGAGCAAAATCTATATATCCGTGATTTGAAATTCGGAATTGTGTATAATCCGACTTTAAAATCCACATAACTTGATAAACCAAGTTTATCAAAAACAAATACTCCAACTGAAAGTTCAAGCTGGAAGTTAATTTGATTTTGGTTTCGATAAGGACTCACTAATTTTAAAACTAATAAAATAACTCAAGCTTGTCTCAGCTTTTTTTTTGCTCGATTTTGTACTTACTCGGCTTTAAAATAATTCAAATTTTTTTTGGATCGAGTTGCGACTTGTGAGTCGCGAACAAAATTTCTTTGGGATCCTGGATTATGTGTAGCCTACTAGTTTTTCAGAACAAAGGACTAGTATATATTATATATATTAAGACATTTAATTACTAGATATTTAAGTAAATCAAATGTTATGTCAACAATAATTAAAAAAATTATGAGTGTAATTATGTAAATATAATTCCTAAAACTTCAGTGAAAAGTTACATCCAATAATTCAAAAAAAAAATAACCGAAGATTTAAATATTAAAATCCTCGGTTACGCATAATCGGACTTTTAAATCAATCCCAAAAAAAGAAATTGAGATCTGGAATTGCATATAATATAACCCAATATCGAAATTGGAATAACCGGAATCCATGCAACTAAGATTTGATATCCGGAATTTCATATAATCCAGGATTTAAAATCTCGGATTTTTACATATCCGAGATTTAACACACTTCTTCTTTCTCTAGGGTTTTATTACTATAATCCAACTGAAGCCACCGTGCGTGCCGAGGCGTTTCACCAGATTCAAGCATCGACAATGGCCGAAGAAGCGATTCTAGGGTTCCTTCAGACCAACGAGCAGATCTCCAATTCGCACGAGTTCGCCGCTTCTATCGGAATCGGTCATTCTGAGCTCGAGAACGTCATTAAGAGTCTCAAAGGATTTGAGATCGTAGATGCTCTGGTAAACCCCTAATTTGTGTCCCCTTAGCATAATTTCCTACTTTAGGGGTATTATTGACTAAAAAATATGAGAATTTTATGACTTGAAACCATATAATTTGGGTATTTAGGAAATCGTCAAAGAAAGCTGGGTACTGACTAAAGAAGGGAACTTGTACATCGAAAATGGATCCCCTGAGGTGCAGTTCTTCTCGGCCATACCATCCGAGGGCATCTCTAGAACGGCTCTCAAGGTTAGCAATTTGAATTCGAATTATTTTCCTCTCATATTAGCATAATTCGATTTGATTGCATTTTTAATTGTTTTTTAGGAGAAATTGGGCGCAGAAATTTTTGACATTGGAAGCAAAGCTGCAGCGAAGAACAAATGGGTTGGATTTGACAAGGATCTCGTCAAGAGAAAGGTATTGATTTGCTATTTTTTTCTAATTTCTAGATTAAATTTAATGTTTATTATAGTTTGTTTTAATCCAATTTTGTTATTTTATTGATTTATTCTCAGGTCGAAACTGTAGTGGATGGAGTGCAAAACACACTCAAAAAAATCGAGTCTGGAGAGGTAATTTTTCAAAATTATTTCCTTAAAATAAATTTCGAAATTTATATTTCACTGATTTTTATTTTATTTCTATGGTTATAATAGGTCGTGAGTGACCAAGTTATTAATGACCTTAAAAGAAGAAAGATTGTGGAGAAAAAGTAATATTTTTACTCCATATTTTATTTTATCACACATTTGATGCATTATATTGAATGTGTCATTAATTTATTTTTCTAATTTTATGTTAATATAAAAAAAGGCCATGGAGAGGATATTCACTGAAGAAAGGTACAAAGTACGTACCAAAGAGGAAAAAGGCTGCTACGGATTTGACTCGCGAACATTTAATTAGGTACTCATTTCGAAAATTATTATCGTGAAATAAATAATTGGAGTTATTTCTTACGTATAATTTGATTATGTTGAAGTGGCGAATATAAAAATCTCGAGTTCAAAGAATATAATTTGACTGCTCAAGTTCAGCCTCTTCAAGTCGGTTATTTACAACCTTTACTCGAGGTACAAATTAAATTAATAATAAATCAATCCAAAACAAATAAAAAATAAAATCAATTTTTATTTTATTTTCAGGTTCGCAAGCAAATCCAAAACATCTTCTTGACAATGGGGTAAAATAGATCAATAATAAAATTTTATTTTAATTTGTTATATTTCTTTATTAAAAAAATATCTTAAAAAATATGTATTTTATATTTTTTATTTTGCAGATTCGATGAAATGCCTACAAATAACTTCGTAGAAAGCAGGTAAGCATAACAATTAAAACTATATATTAATATTTAATAAATCTTTAAATTAATTATATTAATGTAGCTTCTGGAATTTCGACGCGTTATTCCAACCTCAGCAGCACCCTGCTCGCGACTCTCACGATACCTTTTTCTTAAAAGGTATACTATATCATATTATGAATTTATAAGTTAATTCACTTAATTAATACCTAATATTATTATATAATATCGATGAATATACTATTTTTGTCTCAGTACCTTCCAGAACTAAAGAATTGCCTGAGGATTATCTACAGAGAGTGAAACAGGTCCATGAATCTGGCGGTTATGGGTCCAAAGGGTAATTATGTCTTTTTTTCTTTTTTTGTATTTTATTTATTTTACTTTTATTGAAATAATTAATAGATATTTTTTAATTATAGATATGGGTATGATTGGAAAAGAGAAGAAGCAGAGAAAAATCTCTTGCGTACTCACACCACTGCAGTTTCTACTCGAATGCTATACAAACTTGCTCAACAAGTAATCTATTTCATTCATTATTTTTTTAATATTGATATTATTTTGTTTAATTTTTTTATTTTGTTTGGCAGGAAGAATTCACCCCAAAGAGGTATTATTCAATAGACCGTGTTTTCAGAAACGAAGCTGTGGATCGAACTCATTTAGCTGAATTTCACCAAATCGAAGGTATATTTATTTGTATTTTTTAAAATATTGCATTAATTTTATCATGAATATTATTTACGATTTCTAATATTTGCAAAATTTAAGGTTTGATTTGTGATCGTGGATTGACTCTTGGCGATTTGATTGGCGTGCTCGAGGACTTCTTCGCAAGACTTGGTATAAATAATAATAATAATAATAATAATAATAATAATAATAAAAATAAAATAAGATAATAGTAATAATAATAATAATTTATGAAATTTTCAGGCATGTCAAAATTACGTTTCAAGCCAGCGTATAATCCATACACCGAACCGAGCATGGAGATATTCAGGTTCTCATCCTCTCTTTATTTATTATAATAATAAATTTTTTGCCATTTATATAAATATTTATTTATTTATTATTTATTATATTTCTAGTTATCATGATGGATTGAAGAAATGGGTGGAAGTGGGGAATTCAGGAATGTTCAGACCCGAAATGCTTTTGCCAATGGGCCTTCCCGAAGACGTTAAAGTTATTGCATGGGGTCTCTCTCTCGAAAGGTATATATTATTAATATTTATTATTATTCTTTTTTGTGTAATTATATATTTTTGGTGATTTAATAATTTGTTGGTTTTGGAATGTGTAGGCCTACGATGATTTTGTATGGCATTGATAATATACGAGATCTCTTTGGACCCAGGGTATGTATTTCAATTAAATTTGATTTTGTTGCGATTAATGGTTAATTTCTAATTTGATGTGATTTTTGCAGGTTGATTTCAATTTGATAAAGAATAATCCCGTTTGCCGGCTTGGACTTTAGGAGATTTGAAATTCTTCCGAGTTTCTATTATGTGATTTAAGTTGAAAATTTTGATTATTAGTTGTACTATTATCGTTGTCTCTTGTTGTTTTTAATTCAAATTTGAGTGATTGTTTTTTTTCATAAACAAAATGCTTTTGTTTAATGTATTTATTTTGTCATTTACATTTTGTCCTAATTAGATTGGATACCTATTTTATTACAACCCACCAAAATTGAGAATAACCGAGTTATTTGTTTTACTTATTTGATGTTGTTTGTGAACTCGTTGAATGATTATATTGTATGCATTATAATATTTGTTCTATTCTTTTATATTAGTCTAGACAATTTATTAAATACTCATTATTATTAGCCAAATTGTTTTCTTTCAGTAGTACTAATAAGCTCAAAACCATGAAAGTCTAAAATTGCCTTCAATGATATATCTTTTTTTTATTGGGTCCTCAGTGATATATAATCACAACATACTGATGTATATCATCACATTACAATTACAATAGTACTAATAAGCCCAAAATCATCACATTCCACATTAATCTTTTTTTTCCAACATCTTGAACTTTATGGGAAATTTGAGTAAAAAATAATATATCATTTTTTCTTTTCATAAATGAATAAGCAAAACTAGTAGAAAAAAAAAACAATGGCAACAATCATTACAAGGAGGAATTATAGGTATATCATTGTTTAGGTCTTAAATAACAAATTAATCCCTTTTGAATAGTTAATATCATATTTATCCATTTTACACACACTTAACCTTTTCTCCGGTAAACTTAGGTAGAGAATTATACATTTACAGTTCTACCCTTAATCTTACTTACAGCTCCCTCCCTCTGGGCCGGCTCACGGGTCAATCTGATAGGCAAACACAAAAAAGAGAGGCGAGTCAAGAAATCGACTCGCCCGAAATAGATGTGATTGTAGATGTTTCTCGTTGTTTCTTGATTTACCAAGCACTGCAAGTTACCTCTGAGATGAAATGCGAGATACGAGGCTCAGTTCATTATGTCATTCATTCGTGGTTGATTAATGATTAGGCATAATTATGGTGAATTGTGGCTATTTGGAGGCAGAATTAGGGTTAATATG
The DNA here is from genome assembly GCA_946800325.1 of Luzula sylvatica. Taxonomy (NCBI): domain Eukaryota; kingdom Viridiplantae; phylum Streptophyta; class Magnoliopsida; order Poales; family Juncaceae; genus Luzula; species Luzula sylvatica. The sequence continues at coordinate 53,103,020 of OX326960.1, read as the reverse complement.
CACGACTATGTTGAATATAACCGATTTATGTGTTGTTTCAAATTGACATTCATATGCATAACTGCAGCATAATTGCAGCGTAATTGATTAATCAAGGGAATTGAGGAGATTACTCTTCAGTTCCCAATTCAGGAAAGCAATTCCATCTGGACATGAAGCTTATTTAGTTGCATAATTCAATTGAGAATTTTTTTTATTAATATTATTTTCTGAATTTGGTGATAAATTTCAGGAATCGTAAGAGGATATCCCCTACTTGCTAAGAATTTCTAAGAAGAAACTTTACAGTTTAAAGGACAACGATGTCAAAAAATTACAACTAAAGAATTGGATATTTAGAAGTGAAGAATTTGATATTTGCAGTATAATTTATAAGAGATAAATTTGTTGTTTTGAGGTTTAGTAGGGATGTACCGAAAATTACCCATTATTACAAAAAAAAAAAGATACAAAATTATCAGTTCCGATTATTCTATGTCTAACCTCTTTTTCACACATGCTTGATAATCAATCACCAAAGCAAAAAACCAACAAATCGTTTTATCTCACTGAGATTCACGGAAGAGGCGTGACAAATGGGAAGAAAGAGTCCCGGATTTATCAAGCTGGGCCTCGCGGCGGAGCTTCTCCTTGACGTCGGCCATGCGATGAGAAATTGCATCTCTCTCCTCACGGAGATCAGCATTATCATGAACGAGTTCATTGATCCGGTACTTCTGGCCCAACGATCTCAGACTGAGCATGAAGATTCCAGTCATGAGCAAGAGCTGGATATACGCATCCTTTCTCTTAATCGCGTTCGCCATTAACCCCAGCTTCTGTGTACGGCCGCCTGAAGAGCTATTGATGGTGGATCCACCATGGTTGTGGGAAGGAGTCGCCGCCATTGTTGCTGAGACGATTTTGCGAATGGCAAAGATGTGTTCTTTTTTACTGGATTTAGTGGAGAAGAAGAAGAAAGGCCACAAAAAGTATATATTAGGCTTAAAAGTTAAAACCCAATGGGCTTTTTAATTAATATCACAATTTTGCGAATGGCAGAGAGTTTGGGTCTAAATTGTAATTATCATTGTTGTAAAGGAAACAAACTTTCATAATTGTACCTCAATGCAATTAAAGTTAATTATAAATAAACTATTTACCATCTCAACAAGTCCATGTCCAAGGTATGCATGGCAAACAATAAAATAAAGAATTTTCGAGGTTACAGAAGCAAAATAACCTAAATAAGGTGTTTAATAAACTAAATATACGTATCTAAGAGATGGTAACCTAATAATAATGACAATGCTGCAAGTTCAACTTGATAGAACCGTAAAAAAATTCATATATGAAAGATTAAACCATTCCAAAATCTCAAAATAATCATCAAGATACCTAAATAACCCCTCTTTTTCACTCCATATATACATATACATACATAAAAGATAATTAATCAAGTTAGATTGCGAATAACTTAAAACAAATAGGAAAAATGTTAGGGGTACATAATACATATATGATTTACCTCCTATAATTCGTAAGGGTATCAATGACAATATCTATTTTGTAGGGGCGGGCATATGCAAAACTAAAATAAATAGAATGTAAAATAAAAAAAAATTGTGCAATCGAAATCAAAATTAATAATATATCCCGCCAAATACAAATCTAAAAATCAACATTTCCATGCTTGCCATGTAAACTCAAACTTTTCTTTTCAACAATATTTTTATTATTATCTCCATTACTACCACCTTTCTTTCTTCCAATACCGAGTTTTGGTAGCCCTCGATTCAATCCATCAAGCAAAACACATGCTTTACATAATTTCTACAATACCACAAATAAAATATTACAATATATAAAACAATATATTTTAATAATAAAATAGTATATTCAATTTTAATTTTTACTTGGCTAGATATATAACCGCAACGTTGACACGTTCCTTGTTCAGGCATTCGTGTATTTGTCGAAATCCTGAAATTCTCTCCTGATCTTATTATATCCAATATCGCTCTTGGCCTTCAAAACAAGAAACAAAAATCTCATAAAACAAATTAATTAATTAATTAATTATATTATGGAGAATATATAAACCTTATTCTCTCCAAATCTTTTATAAATTCACGAGCAAATCCTCTATACGCATTTGGGGAGTAGATACATTCCGTAGAAAAATAATCGAGCTTCTTGAAATATGCATACGTGCTAAAGATGAGTTAAAGATTTATCCAAAAATAACAAAAAAATCAATTAAATTTATAAATTAAAAAGGATATATAACAATCTCCTTTTCGTAAGTGTATTTAAAAGGCTTGCATCTTGGAATCGGTCCATCTTCACCAGTAGTTATAAACGTGCATCTACTTAACCTAAAATCCCAAAATTAAAAATATCAAAAATATCATTTCACAAAACAAAATAATTAAATATAAGTAAATAATACCTTGCAATATCACCGCGCAAAATATTTAATAAAACTGTCTCCGCAATATCATCGGCATTATGTCCCGTTACAATTTTATCCACTTTCATTATTGCGGCTCCTCTATCTAGAGCCTAATAATATAATATTTCATTATTCAATTTTATATAAATTTTTTTTTTTTTAAATTATAATAAGGGAAAATTAGTAAATTACTTGGCGGCGAAAAACACCACAAAAAGTGCAATTATTTTTTAAACCAATAGCTTTAACAATTTCGTCCATAGTCCATCCATATAATTCCTTGTATGAAACTATTTTTAATGGAAGCCCATACTAAAATAAGAAAACAAAAATAGAGATTAAAATGAAATGAAATAATATAATTTTATAAGATATGGAAATGAATAAAAAACCTGAATTTCGTTTCGTTTAACGGTTTCGAGTGAATCGTCTCGGTAACCCGTTATGCCTTCATCGATGGATAAGAGAATAAGATCCAATTGGTAATTGTGTCGCTTGTTTAGTTCTGATAATACATAAGCCAGTACAGTTGAATCTACAAAAAAAAAAGGAGAAGCGAGTTCAGTTTATTAATTTAAGTAAATTATTCATTGAATTCGTTGATAATTGGGGATAAGATGAGACCTTTTCCTCCTGAAGCTCCAATTGCAATTCGTTCGCCAGGTTTGAATAGATTGTTTTCTATGATGACATTATGAATTTCATCCTCAAACACATTGTAAAAGCATTCCCTGCAAATCTGCAGATAAAAATTCCTTAATTATCTTACAAAACCCACAAAATTCAAACCAAATCGCATAAATTGTATCAAACAGAATAATCAGTACCTGTTCTAGCGTCTTCGGTCGTTTCAAAGCGGCCTTCCTCTGGTTACATAACACGCATAGACGGCCTGCCGGTAGCTTAGCCTTCGTACTTCCGTCGGAATCCGCCATTGTAGATGATTTCTAATCGAGTGTTACAGTGATGATTTTAGGGTTTTGCACGACATAAGAGTGAGGTTCTTCTTTCGTACAAAAATACGGATTTAGAATTCCAGTTTCTAAAAACCGGAATTTGTTATCCGGCCCATGGGCCGAATTAGTTCGGCCTGTTTTCCCACGATCTTAATAACAAAAGTACTTCAACATTATGCAATTAATAACATTTTTAACTTCATGGGCAAGAAAACGGTACCCAAAACTTTGGACAATCAAAAAATTGCTTAAATCATGCATAATTCGATGACTTTTGAGTATTTATTTATTTATTTATTTCGAATTGAATAATGGATTGATTAGAGGTACGTAGAATTGTACATGATTAGATGGGTAACAAATTAGCCATGCATGCTTGAAGAGACATAATGGCCTACAATGCAGGAGTTTGAAAGAAGAGGTTGTAAGGAAGAAATTTAGCTCTGTCCTTAAAAAGTCCTTTTACCAGTACCAATTAATATAGCCTTTATGATGCGTTTAATAACTGCACTGTAATACCACAGCCTTGTTTTGTTCCATTTGTTTCAAATAAACTTTTAATTATACTTTTATTAGTGTTATTATTATTAAATGCTTAATTGGTTGCTATTAATGGTGATGGAATTAATAAATTAACAACCACCACTCTGCTGAGAAATTGAATTAAAGTAAGAAAAGGTGGTCATGGAAAGGACGAGACGAGAGATGGAAAGTAGAACTAGTCCTAAGTTGAAAGCATCACAATTGCATGATTGTACTATCATATCATATATTTCTTGTTTTCTAGATTAATAGATTAATAGATTATGCATGCATCATGCATGGTGTATAAAATACAAATATATCAGAAAATAAAGAGCACAATCACATCAACACATTGCAAGATCCCAATCTATTTCTATGTATATCATATCAACAATATCTTTCTTGTTTTCTTGTTTCATAATAATATACATGAGAATGGCAAAATGGAGATCTACATTGCAAATCGATTTGGAGATGATAATAAGATTGCTCAATCTATGTACAAAGTCCTGCATGGCTACTGTGAAAGCATAGCTTTCCGTGCCAACTTATCTCTGATTTCGTACCTCTCTCTCTCTCTAGAACTCTATCAATCTTAAAAATCTCTCGCTCTCGCTCTAGAACTGTATCTACCCGTCATAATTATCTTCCTCTGCAGCTCTGCTTCCTAAATCCAACCCTCACCTTTATTCCCGGAGATAAAATCTATCATGAATTTCTCTCTTTCGGTGCAGCCATCCTTGTAACGAGTTTGAATCAAATCAAGGGTCATTTATCCAATAAAGAAACTATAAAGGGGTATGGATGAATAAGTGTGCTTTAAATTTTACCTCGATAGGTTACGTGGGAGGAGGCATATGTTGCATGTGCACACACTAACCTTTTTTTTCATGGCACCAATCACCATACATACATACATGATCCATGTAACATTACATACGGCCCCTTCGCCATTAAATATGGGCCATGTTGATGTTGGTCCCACCATTTTGGGGGCAGAGCTTGGTGGTGGGCTCTTCTTTCACAGTGATGTGAATATAATTTAATCACTACTCCTCTCAGTACGTTCAAGTAGATATTAGCTTTTATTCTCTCTCTCTCTCTCTCTCTCTCTCTCTCTCTCTATGAATATGACGGATCATATGATCTGTGCGTGCGTTTTAGAGATTGGTGAAAAGTAATATATTAAGCCAATTATGTGAAAAAATCCTCTGGTTTGGAGGATTTGTAAATGTAAATTGTATGGAGGAGGAGAATTTTCTGCCAAGTAGGACATTTTGTTGGTATGTTATTTGGACCAATTTCATTCCAAATTTTGGAAAAAAATAAATTCGGTACTACTTTCTTAACTTTTAGAAGGGATTTTTACATACTTTCTCATTTTTAGTATGATGTTTAACTCGCAGTAAAAAAAATACGACGAGTGCCAAAAATTAACCGTCACGATTGATTTAAAAGGCGAAACTATATATAGATGTTAATGTTATTTGGATGTGGATGTGGATGCTATTTTGGTGTGAAGATACCTTTCCAAATTTAGTTTTGGCTCGAAATTCTTGAGGAGTCACGATCAGGGATTCAGGATGGTGCACAGCACAGAGAAAGGCCATGGCTTTCAAACTGTGAATCATAACGATGATGGAAAATATATGTGCATGAATACAAAAACCAAATTAAAAAGCAAGATTCTTTCATGGTCAATGTAGGTAAATTGTAAGTAGGGATTCGGATTTTTCATTGATATGATTATGTACTTGTCTGTGGATAAATGCATTGATTCTTTTCCTTTCTAATCAACCATGAAATTTATTTTGAAAAATATCTAGATTGTCCTTTTAAATTTGAATAAGAGTTGATTAAATAGTTGTGGTGTTGAATCATCCCAAAAAATAAACCTACATTGTATGTAAATTGCATACAATATGCATTATTGAACATTGTAAGAAAAAAAAGTATGATATGCTTTGCACTTATAATTAAGAGGATTTTTCTAAAAAATAATGCATCAGTTCTAAATTGCAAAACATAACTTTGTTATTGAAAATTGGAAAAGAATAATTATAAGTAAAATAAGGAAAGATATTTTATGCATTTATGATTAAGAGGAAAATTGAAAAAAAAATATTAACCTCTGTTCACCAGAAGATTGCAAAAAAAGAAAAAAAACTCATCGTGCCTCGATCAGGGACTGCTATTGCATTATTAAAAATAAAAACAATCTTATTCTTACAAAATTTGCATCAAAAACCTTTATTTTCAATGATGCGGGGTTGTTCCAAATTTAGGATAGGGATTTATGCAAAATTTATTTCCCTACACCTAAAGTGCGCATATGAATTTAACATGTAAACATACCAAATAATTTGGAAATGGACGGCAGATAGATTGAATTTATTTCCCTACATCTTTGTTCTAAGTTTAACTATAGTTGTTTCATAGAAAAAAAGATATAGATATGACCTATAAACGAGATAAAAAAAAAATATATACTCACATACGTAAATGTGAGTAGTCGAACAAGAGCCAATACGTTGAATACCACTAATGAAGATTAAAGACGTTAAAGAATCAAGACGATGGTCAATAATAAAGACGGAAATATTCGTTCAAGTGAAGAATCAAGACGTCGAGTTGGGATATCATACACTCAACAAAATAACCGTTCAAGTGAAAAATATATACTCATATATTCGTTCAAGTGAAGACTTTCACGAGTTGGGATATCATACACTCAACAAAATAACCGTATATGTATCCCTAGACTCAATTCAGAATTATTACGTTTAATCTAGAATGATTAATATATTTCAAACATGATAAAAAGGAAGATTGGAAAGTCTGGAAACAGATTGACTTCCGTTCGAATGGAATATACCTTGCGTTCGAACGGAAGCCAACTTTCGGAGGACGAATATATACTAATCGAAAATGTGACCTCAAACGGTGGACAAATTACATCCGCCACGATTCACGAACCTCCTCTTCGGTTCTTGTGGCACATTGGCAACAACATCCACGTGCCAATTATAAAGTCGAAATCCAATATCGAGAAAAGGAACAATTTTTTGGTTTATCAGATGTGGTACTCGAAAGAACCACCGTTTGAATGTACCGAATTTCATAATCAAACACATGCAAGCTCAAATGACCATCATCAAATCATCACTATCTTATGGTCATTTGATTACCTTGGCATGTATATGTCAAGGAATTGTTATTCCGGAATACGATTGGGACCTCGGGAAAACAAACACAATTAACCTCGCGTCGTCGAAGAACCTAACCCGAATTGGCTATGAATTTCCATCACTTAGAGGGGTGATAAGCTAATCGGTCGTAATTAATTGGATCGCAACCAAGAGTCTTTATATATACAAGTTCCCGGCGAACCCGAGAATGAGTGGAGGCGACAACGCCAAACCAATGAGAATCTGACCCACAAAACGACGTGCCGGAGGTAAGCCCCGTGAAGAGTCAAGCAATCATGCTCCGACTATCGATCCTCCTAACGCGTTCTCGTTTACAAAATACGCGGTCCCACGCTCGATGAGATCCGTGAACTTTTCGAAGCATATCACGTCCGGACGCGGGATGTAATATGCGAACACGTTGACCAAAAGTTTGACGATGTGTATGCATACATCGACCGCAAGTTTGACAAGGAGAATCCTTAAAACCGTAGTATCGATATCGTCGCTCACTAGAGCAAACTATTAAATATATGTTTTTATTTTGAATTTTCTAAAAACTATGCATGTGTGTTGTTTTAGCTCTAAAAACTATGTGTGTTATGTTAAATTTCAAAAAAAAAACTATGTATGTTGTTATGAATTTGCTTTAATGCGTTAATCCCAAATCTATTATGTATGAAATTTGTTTTGGCCTTAAAATGTTATATTATGGCATATTGTGTGTGTGTGTGTGTATCATTTTAACTCTCTTAATTCTAATAAATACAAACCACCACAACAAAATTGTGAAAATGAATTTTCAATTACAAACAAAATTTTGCGAAATTCATCTACGTACAAACCTAAAATTACTAAAGATGCAACCATTTAAGGGGAGCTTTGTGTATAGTTGGTTCAACCTCTCTTTGATCCGTTTCAAAAAGGGAAGAAGATAAAACTATGTGTAAAGTTACTCGATAATTGATGTAAACTTTCCAAATCGATATTGTTTTGAAATGAATCAAAAGGAAAGTTTGTTGGTTCAAATTTCCGGTTTGATTATCTCAAAGCAATATCGATACTACTAATCAATTTGCTAAGTGTCATTCATATAAAAAAAGATATAGGTATGGTCCATAAACGAGATCAAAAAAAGATACATATTTATATACGCAATTGTGAGTAGTCGAACAAGAGCCAAGACGTAGAAGACCACTCATGAAGATTCAAGACGTTGAAGAATCAAGACGATGGTCAAGAATAGAGACAGAAGTATTCGTTCAAGTGAAGAATCAGGACGTCGAAGATTTCCGCGAGTTGGGATATCATACACTCACCATAATAATCCTACATGTATCCCTAGACTCAGTTCAAAATTATTAAACTCAATCTAGAATGATTAATATATTCGAAACATGATAAAAAGGAAGATTGGAAAGTCTGAAAACAACATTATTATTAAACTCACAATAATAATCCTACGGAATATACCTTGCGTTCGAACGGAAGCCAACATGTCCCTCAGTTAAGTTTGCAAAATCAAAATCAGCAATTGCTCCGTTCGAACAGAATGACCAATCCGTTCGAACGGAACCATATCTTTCGTTGGAACGAATCACACTCAATGATCGAACAGGGGAATACGTTACAAATTGAGGTTAATGTGAACTACACGAGTCGGAGAAGCCCTTCTGTTTCATGGAGAGAGAGAGTTCACGAGATTGAGGTTAATGTTCATGGAGAGAGAGATCACGAGAGGGGTGGGATTAGGAGAGTTGGTTCACGGGTTAGGGGAGTAGGAGATTGGGTTCACGGGTCATGGCTTACAGTTGCGACAAGCTAATACCTCCACTGATCAGTGTACATCCTCCGGTTTCAATGGCGGTGTTTAGTAGTAACGCCGGTGATAATAGCTTAACAAAAAAATGTAGTGACGGTACTTGTTTTTTCAGGAGCGGTACCGTCGGTAAAATAACGTTTTCAGTGAAGATATTTGTTTTCAGTGACGGTACCATCAGTGATAACTATATCAATAGGAGTACCGCCACTGATAATTTAGCACGGTCACTTAAAATCGAGTTTCTGGTAGTGTCTACTATTCTCCGTTGGTGGAAGAACAATCATGTTTATCAATAGTTTGGAGAACCTAAAAATGTTATAGTAAAACTTCCGCGTAGATCAAGTATGTTTTAAGTAAAATTCATGATATATGCTAGGATGGATTTTTCAAGATTTCTCTTTGTTATTGAATAAGTTTGGTTATATTATGTGTTTCAATTATTAAGATATAACGTGTCGGATTTTTTGTTGAAAATATTTTATTTTGTCTACAATTTAAAAAAGTTGAGTTAAGGTCAAATTATTTTGATACTTGAGCGTTGAGCCGTTATCAAGCGGGACCGGAACAGATCGGCTCAAAATGAGTTCATAACGAGATTGAATTTTTAGTTCGAACCTTAAAAATAAACAGACTTAGCCGGCTAAAGTTCGAATTCGGAGCCAAGCTTGAACTTGACATAACTCGTTCAAAGTCACTCAATTGTATCTCCTAGCAGTCTCAAATTTGGGAAGAAAGTAGAAATTATAAAAATTAAAAAAAAAATATATGTAATTTGGGCATAATCTCATTTTTAGCATCATTAGTAGTGGGTAAGACGGATTATTGGTTCCTCTTGGAACTAAAGTCCGAGAATGTCACTTTTGAGTTTTTACTTTTACTTTTTCTTTTTCTTAAAAAGATTGTATCTTATATATGCCTCCAAAGCAATAACCCCGCAAAACAATTCATAATCAAGGTATGTGCAACTACAAGACAAATGAGCCAATGGGCGGAGGTTAACATCGGACGAATAGATGAGACCCTAGAAAATTGCAAGCTAGTAATAAATTTACTCAACAAACTAGAAGAAAATCGACAACTAAAACAAGAGGAAATTGAACTTCGAATAGAATTAAAAATAAAAGCGCAAGACTTAGCGCTCCAATCCGAAACTAGATGGCAACAAAGAAGTTCGGCGAAATGGATAAAATTAGGAGACAAAAATAACGCCTATTTCCATGCCATGGCATCTAGTAGGAGAAACAAAAATTACATACATGAAATAGTGCATGACCAAGTTAACCACAAGGAAACGGACCAAATAATGAAATTATTTTATGACCATTTTAAAGACTCCATGGGGAGAAAATCGAACACGACAAAAGCAAATTTAACATTGTTGATGGGAGTTCAACCACAAGCAAATCTCACCAACCTAGACGACAATTTCTCCGAGGAAGAAATAAAAGGTGCAATGCAACACTTGAAGAAAAGAAAATCAACGGGTCCGGACGGACTACCGGCCGAGTATATCAAGAAGTTTTGGGAAACAATCAAAGTGGACTTCACCAAAATGATTGAACACTTTCAAGAAAATAAATTGGACCTTTGGAGAATAAATCAAGCCAATATAACAATGGTACCAAAAGTAAAGGGTGCAAATAAAATAGAGGACTTTAGACCTATAAGCGTCATCAATGCACCAATCAAAATGATAACCAAGATGATGGCAACAAGATTAACTCCCATAATAAAAAATTTGGTGCATACGAACCAATCCGCTTTCATTGAGGATCGAGGCACAACGGACTCATACCTAGTAGCAAGGGAGCTCATCAACTACTATAACAAAAACAAAATACCGTCCATAATGCTCAAATTAGATGTTAAAAAAGCTTTTGACAACATTGCTTGGGACTTCCTGACGGACTTGCTAGTCGCAAAGGGTTTCCCAACCAAATGGGTGCAATGGACAAGAAATATCCTAATCTCGTCATCCTCGGCGATAAAAATAAATGGAGAAGTGTCTCAATATTTTTTCCACCAAAAGGGACTAAGGCAAGGGGATCCACTTTCCCCGCTCCTCTTCAACTTAGCCGTGGATGTATTACAAAAATTGATAGAGAGAATAGACACATTACTAGAGTCAACTAGCTTAAAGACCCAAGTGCTCCAATTTGCGGATGACACAATTATTTTTGTCGAAGCCTCGACGCAAAACTTGAAAATAATTGCAAAAGTAATAGAACTATTCACCGAGATAACGGGTCTACAAATAAATTGGGATAAATCAAGCTTCTCCACTTTCAATATCCCGAACCACCTAGATGAAACTATCGGCCATATTCTTAAATGCCAAAAAAAAGAAATACCGATTAAATATCTAGGATTGCCACTATCCTATAGAAAACCGAACAAAATAGTGTTCTTACCTTTAATTAAAAAAATCCAACAAAAGGTATCCACATGGAAAGGAAAATTATTATCCATGGGGGGAAGATTGACGCTAGCGCAAGCAACACTAGCATCCATACCAATACACCAAATGCAAGTCTTGACCATACCAAAATGGGTAATAAAGGAAATAGATAAGGCCATAAGAGCCTTCATATGGAAAGGGGACTCGCAATGTAAGGGAGGAAATTGCCTAGTTAGTTGGAAAAATGTCACGCTACCAAAAAAGAATGGAGGTTTAGGCTTGCCGGACTTAAAGAATAAGAATGAGGCTCTCCTCTTGAAATGTCTATGGAAAATAGATAATCAAAAGACTAACATATGGCCGGCAATTATAGACCAAATATATGGGGTAAACCAAACGAAGCACTTGGAAGATACGCCTAAAGCTAAAAGATCATATTTCGTAAACGAGCTAGTGAGACTATTACCGATATATAGAGCGAGTATAGAGGAACACCCAACAACGCAACAAATATGTTTCAAATGGTCTAAGGATGGCTTGTTCTCATGCAAAGGAATGTATGCATTTTTAAGAGAACCGGGAATAAAGATGGAATGGGCAAACCGATTGTGGAAATTAAAAGCCCCGCCAAAAATAAGAATGTTCATATGGCTAGCCATCCTAGGGAAGTTAAACACGGCGGATGTCCTAGCCAAAAAAGGGTGGCCACACACTATAAATTGCACACTATGTGTAAGGGAGGCCGAAACGGCGAACCACTTAATATCGCAATGCAATTATACGGCAAGGGTTTGGCAAACGATACAAGCCAAAGCGGTCAATATCCAACAACTCCAAACTTCGACGGAACTCGCGGAAACTTGGACAAATAGTAGGAAAACATATCCGAAGGACAAAAGAAAGGATTGGGATGTGCTATGGGCGGCGGTATCGTGGCAAGTATGGAAGGAGCGGAATGCAAGAATTTTTACACAAATTAATAAAACACCCGAACATACGGCCAATGAAGCGATGCACCAATACAAGTTATGGAAAGGAAGCCACTCGATAGGAAATATCATAGATTAAAAAGCGATAAGATAGACGAAACATGTAAATAAATTTGTACTTTTCTTCTTTTCACTTATTTATACAAGACCGGATACCATTGGTATTCTTTCAAAAAAAAAAGAGATTTCTCGAGGCTGATAAACTTTGTTGGTCACTTTGTTTCCTCCTGACAGTCAAAATCAAAAAACTCATTATCAACAAATATAAACAAGATGCATTTATATACAATTTACCAAAAGACAAAACGCATGATCAATAAAATTTAAACACACTGGAATTTGCAGAGAGATAAGAATAAGAAGGTTCTATTATTTACTTGGCCTCTTCATACTCGTGCATCAGATCACAACAAGCAAACACGTCATGCATGCATGAATTTATTCATTGGATCCCTCTACCCTATTTATGGCCTCCTGTCGATTTTGGCCGGTTACGATGGACTTCAATTTCAAAGAAAAAGAAAAAGAAAAAGTATATAATTATTACATATCACCATATGAAATAGACAAATTAAACAGAGGTGAAAACTCATTGGGGCTGAGAAGTAAATATGCTTGTCTCTTCTCCTGACAGTAACAATCCAAAGAAGAACTGGCATCATATATAATTTACCAAAGACAAAATGTGATGAGTAAATTAAAAACACTGCAATTATACTTGCAGAGAGAGAGAGAGAGAGAGAGAGAGAGAGAGAAGGTTCTACACTTGTATCTACCTATGTATCTACTTGGGCCTCTTCATACTCGTGCATTGCTCTAACACGTCATGAATAAGATCATGAGGCTGAGCATTGGATCCCAAAACTCATATTTATGGATTTTGGATGGCTGCGAGGCGACTTTGTGTGCTTGTTTCTATCTTCGGGTCCAGCCTAGCTATTTCGATTGGGACATTGTTGGGGTGAAATGTTTAAATTGCTTGGATTTGGACCACATTGCATTTCACGTTATATTGCTCCTATCAATATTTTACTTCAAAATGTGATATGTCGTGAATGCCTACAAATCACAATAAATATCATCAATACTCTATATTTTCCAAAAAAAATTCAAACAAATAACGAAGGCACCGTTTGGCATCATTTTTGTCTTCTTGTTGCGTTGTTTTCTGAAAACATTTGTTTTTTTCTAGATTAAATATTTGTATTTAATTCCGAGCTTTCGAGATATATTTATTGAGTGAACTAGTGCAAATAAATACAACATCGCTCGAGAAAATTAATAACATTGTTAGAAAAAAGGGCAATGGGAATTGTCTATGCTGATATTATAATATGCATATGTTTCCCAAATATTATAATAATCATTCGTGTAATGAAGATCGTTTGAATATAAGCTTATTATAGTGAATATAAAAATTTAGGGTAAATATATCATCTCAGGTGTTAACATACAATTTTGAGAAACGATACAATATTTTTAATCTCGATATATCATTTTCGGTCTTAGCACACCATTTTCACTATATTCATTATCAACATTAAATTTTCAGGGTTATTACATCATTTCTATATTCAATGTGAACATTAAATTTTCAGGGTTATATCATACTATTTCCAGGAACATTTTAATGTTATAGTATTTTCATGGTTAATATATCATTTTCAGTGAAATTATCATTTTAAAGGCCAATTTATCGCTTTAGTGTAAAATTATAAATATATCATTTCTAGGTTAAATTTATGATTTTCTAAGTCAAACATTCCATTTGTAGGACAAATATACTGGGTTAATATTCAATTTCAGTGTCAATATAACATTTTCAGGACAACTATGTTTAGTGTCAAAATAACATTCTCACACTAATTTTATCCTATTTATGATCAAATTTTCATTTTCATGGTCAAAATATTATTTTCAATCTTCATATTATAACATTTTTTTAAAAGGCACCCAACAAGCGGTCGTTTGTCGCTGCTGGTATCTATATATTTTTTTTATATGATGTCGATGGGACTCGAACCCATAATATCTACGACATGTGGTTGTATTATGTCAAACACTTAACCAATTAGGCTACGAGACAATTGACGGCAAAAAAAAAATCATATAACATTTTCATTATCATTATATCATTGCATTGCCAAATACACTATTTTCCAAATCGACATACATTTTTCAATGCCATTATACTATTTTAAGAATAATGACATACCATTTTTATTGCAAATATAACATTGTTTAGTCTCAATATATCATATCATGAAGATACGATTTCGTATATTCTGACACACGCATGGATTGGGGCTGTTTGGTCCGTGCTTTGGAAATAGAATGTCTTGGCATACTTCATCATTGATTTCTTTCTCATGTTTAGTTTGCACACTAGGTAATAAAGTAAGGAAATATTCTATTTCCTGACAAATAATTGGTGAAAAATATGATTACCATCAAAATTGATAGTTTTTCAATATTCCCATAAAGAGAGAATACATTTTATTCTCATTTCCAAAAATTAAATTATCAAAATTTCTATAAATAAACTCATTTTTACATTTTTAAATTATGCCATTGAATGAATAATTTTACCAACCAAACATGATAATAAAATATGACATGAAATAATATTCTTCGGAATGCGATTCCTTGACATACTTTATGCCAATGCATTCTCCAAAACACGAATCAATCGACCCGTAAACGACAAGGTAAAGAAAACAGAAAACGAAACATTTTTTTTTTAAATCTCATTTTATTTTGTGCTATTCAGACAGATTAAAACAATAAAAAATAGTATCTCTAGTTTTCTCGACGGAACGAAAACATAAAACAAGAAATTACCGAAATGATGCCAACCGAGCACTATTATTTTTTCTTTTTCTTTTTGTATATACTATATGAACAAGATAACAATAAAAAATAGTTTAAAAGTGAAAATAAACACGACATATGTTTTTAAAAGAAAAAAGAAACATGCTTTTTTTTTATAATTGGCAAGGGTATATATATGATATTTAATAGATTTTCTAGGATAGAGAGTTGATGAATCCATGGTAGTTAGTTTAGATGTTAGTTTCACTTTCAAGTTTCACCTAGCCAAAAGCAATAGAAATAGAATAGACGAGTACAGAATTAATGATAGCGAGCGGCGTAGAGATTAATGATTGATGGACCGGGTCCACCGTGGTCCCAACATCCACCTACCGCAGTCACATCCTCGTCTCCCCCCTTTCTCTCTCATCAGTCATTACTCATTAATGATAGCGAGCAAAGTAGAATTTCCCTCATTACCCTCCAAAACTTCATAACCATCCTCATTTCTCAAATGTTAATTCTTGTTCATCTATTATAATTTATAAGTATAAATAGTGGAAATTTTCTCAAAGTAACCAAGTTAGGAAACTTAATACCCGAAATAACTAAGTTTTGAACATAATTTTCAAAATGTCTTTTGCGGGGTTTGTAATTTCGCCTGGCGAGGTTTGGAACCTCGCATTTGTTTCCATCCGTCATTAATTGGGTTAAACAGCAATTAAGAAAAGGCGAGGTTTGGAACTTCGCCAGATGATGTTTCAAACTTCGCTTTTTTCCAACGGTCGGTATTTATGGTCAAAATAACTAGGCGACGTTTCAAACTTCGCTTTATTAACTAGGCGATGTTGGCAACCTCGCCAGGCGAGCTTTGAAACTTCGCTTTTTTGTTTTCTAATTTTTGGTAACTAATTTTTTTTGTTAACTAATTTTTTTTTTCTATCTTGGACAGATGGATAATCCCGGACCCGTTGATGCTTCCGTTTTAAGGGATCAAATGAACCACGTGTCCAACGAGATTGAAAAGCCTGAGATTACGATATTTCAGGGTGGTCGCGACTGGACCCATTGGACGCTGACGACTCCGGAAATGGAGGCCAGACTTATGCGAGCAGGATTTTATGTCCCCACGCGGGCCGCGTACGTAAAGTTGAATCAGCCATTTCTGACGGCATTGATTCATAGGTGGCGTCCGGAGACGAACACCTTTCATATGCCACATGGAGAGATGACTATTACCCTACGTGATGTTTCTTTGTTGACTGGTTTCGTAGCGGACGGTGCTCCGTTGTTTAGGGCTATCAGCGGGGAGGACGATGTAGGAGCTGATCTGACCCGTCTGCTTGGGGTTTGTCCGCCTGGTAACCGTCCTACATTGCCGTGGTTGCGTAGGACGTTTCACATAGTACCCACTGATCCCACGGAGGAAACGTGGGACCGACTCACGAGGGCTTACATCTTGTACTTCTTGGGTTCGATGGCTTTGGCCAATCCCACAAAAGGCCGAATCAGTCCAGGTTACACATATTTCTTGGAGGATTTTGATACATGCGGGAGGTATGCTTGGGGTCCCGCCATCCTCGCGCATTTGTACAAGTCTTTGGGAGATGCATGCCAGATTGGCCAAACTACAGCGGCGGGATGGTTCTCACTTGTTCAGGTAATTTTTCATTCATTTATTTATACAAAATAATTATTTATAAAAGTGTATTTACAAATTAATTATAAAAATCTTTGATATATTTGGGCTTGGTTTCATTTTGCCAATGCACGGCCTCACATGAGTATTCCGAGATCGATTGTTGGGAACCCACTCATGAACTATTATGTGGGTGCCCACAGTTACAGAGAGAGGAATAGAGGAAGTGCGGTCATATATTTTTCTGACGAGTTCGACAAATTACGAGCAGAACAAGTAAGGAAAAAATTTATAATTAATTACTTATAATTATATTAATTAAAAAATTTGTTTTCAGATTACTTGGAGCCCTTATACTGACGAGTTGACGGCGAATTTATCGCCAGAATGCTTTGTTGGTTCTATGTTTTGGATGGCCAAAATTACATTGATATGTGCTAGCACGATGCAGATGCACCTACCGGATAGGGTGATGGTCCAATTCGGTTTTCGGCAACACATCCCTCCAAACCCTAATATGGCACCTCGTGAAAAATTAAAGAACTCACAAATGGCGCGTTATATCCACATGTGGGAGCAGCGAGGTACATATATTGTTCAAGAAGACGAGACCGTATTGAACGGCGGGTTTACTAGAAAGGTACAAATATTGTTTTCGCAATTCATTACATTATTTTCACCGTATTGAGATGGTTTTCAGGATTATATGAGATGGTTTTGGCAAATCACAAGACGGTGGATAGTGACCAACATTAGTCCTCCTGATGTGAGCTTCCGACCTAGTGGTCCACTTTTGCGATCCTTGGTATTTTATTCAAATTTAATTAAATATAGTAATATAATTTTTTTATAACTTACCTCATTTTCATTATAGGTCAATGAGGTCCAACTTGATATTCGACGTGCTAGACAAGGTGCACGGTGCGCACAAAATTGCGAATGTCGCATGATCTTAGTTCAAATGGCCACTAGGATGCCGGTTTTGCTAGAGGCATTATCTTTGGGCGATTCTCAGAATGATGACGATCGTTTTGTCCAACCCTCCTTCACGGACTATGTTTCTACGTCGCGACCGAATTATGGCGATCCTGCACAACCCCCCTTCACGGACTATGGTGGAGTCGGTACTTTTATTATATGTTTAGTTTATTATTATTAGATTATATTGTTATGGTTTATTATTATTATTAGTTTATTATATGTTTAGTTTATCAAAATGTATATTAAAACAAAAAAGGACCAAAATTTAAATTAAAAATGTAAAAAAGGATCAAAATGTAAATAAAAAAGGACTAAAATGTTAATAAAAAGGACCAAAATATAAATTAAAACTAAAAAGGACCCAAATGTAAATAAAAGGGACCAAAATATAAATTAAAGAATGTAAAAAAGGACGGAAATGTAAATAAAAAGGACCAAAATGTTAATTAAAATTAAAAAAGACCAAAATGTAAATTAAAACTAAAAAATACCAAATTGGAAAAGGCGTGGTTCACAACATCGCCTTTTCTTAATTGCTGTTTAACCCAATTAATGACGGATGGAAACAAAGGCGAGGTTCCAAACCTCGTCAGGCGAAATTACAAACCCCGCAAAAGATATTTTGAAATTTATGTTCAAAACTTGATTATTTCGGATATTAAATTTTTCAACTTGATTACTTTGAAAAAATTTCCATAAATAGTGGACATGTCAAAAGGAAATAGTATATTATCTAATAAGAGGTCTTATCAGGAGATCAATTCAAACTGTACTGTAGCCATGTTAGAGTGGTTAACCAACCTAGCCTGGCCAATTACTTTTTTAACTTTTTAACTTGTAGCTAGCCCAGATTCCCCCCTATATTGTTAATTAACTCCAATAATTCTTCTTTCTTCTTGATTTCACAACGTATTATGTCTTCTAGTTCTAGCTGATCTCAACCCTCCAATCATATCCTATTTATTGTATATATACAAAAAAAATTCATACATCAGCTAAATCGATATATATATATAATAGAGGCCTTCTACCGTGCCCCTTCATTTCACCCACACTTTCATGATACAAATTTCAAGACAATTAATCTCTAATTACCTCCCTCTCAATTAACGGTTAATCCATATTTATTAATAATTAAATATTTCTAATTAATTTTTAATCTATAACGATCTTAATTATGTATTAAATTTTTAATAATTATGAATTAATTGTTAATTAACTTTGTTAATAATTAATTAATTGAGAGATCATGAAAGTGTGGGGGAAATGAGTGGGTAAGAGTATAATATTCCTATATAATATATTTCCACCAATAAAAACCAAAATAATAACGTAAAAAATTCTCCCTGCCATAAATAAGCATATTCTCTTTTCCCATATAGATACTGTACAATCCTGTTATTTCTTCCCTGCCTAATCCTACGTTATTATCCCCTCCTTATATTCCCATCTCCACCGTCAGATCTTAATCCGACGGTTGATAACCCACGTGGTCCCCAACAGTTGGTGGTATATTCCGTAATTACTCACAACTTCCTTGTCTCCTTTCGTAATTTTAACCCCTGCACAATTATTACACCACGGTGCATAATAGATACACCCGGTGCATAACATAATAAGTATAAAAGCATTACGATAAAGATATCCGGTGTAATGAGCCGGGTTTAGGTAAAGAGTTTGCGGCTGGAAAACCTTTTCGACCGGTTACTGTAGGTGGGAAAAATATTCCTGCAGTAAAAAGGAGGGATAAACAATAAATACGGAATAATAACCGGCTGATTCGGTAGAAACTGAAAGGATATACTAGCCTTTGAGAGAGTTACGCGTGTACAGTAAATCTCACGTCCCAATGCATTACCCCAACGGCAAGATCCGCATAACGGCGCCGTTACGGACTTGGAATCCCCGTTATATACGTAAGATTTAATCTCGTCCGTTCATTTCGGATCTTGATTACCTTTACCCTTTTTAACTCTCCCCTTCTCTCTCTAGAGAGAGATAAAGTGGAATTGTGAGAGAAAGCGAGAAAGAGAGGAGTGCTGCAATGGGGAGATACATGAAGAAGTGTAAAGGAAGTGGAGGGACGGGAGGAGATATGGCGGTAATTGAGGTTACGCAGATGGTTGGTATGAGAACGAGATCACGGGCTTTGAAAGCTGCAGCCATGGCGAAAACTAAGTTGAAGAATGAGGCGGATGTAGAACTGGAAGGATATCTCGAGTTAAGGAGTCGTAGGTTGTTCATGGCTCCTCGGATCGGTAGAGTGCAGGCTAGTTCTAGTGGCCGGAAGTTCGGAACCGCTGCTACTGCTGCGTGCTCAAGTGGAAGGATCTCTCGGTGTTCTAGTAATGGGTTTTTGGTAGAAGAAAAACCTGAGGTGGAGAATTCCGAGCAGTTGCACTTGCGTTCTGGTGATACTGAGGTTAGTAAGTTATGAAATTCTGGTGCAGTTCAAGAGAATTATGCCTTTTTGTGGTGAATTATTAGGTTTTGCTTGCTTTGTAAAGAGAATTACGAAATATGAACTTTTGTTTGAAAGTGTGAAATAATTCGGTTTCTTTTCAACCTTTTGCAGGTTACGAACGATGTTGAGATCTCAACTTGTAACTCTGAGTGCAGGAGAGAAAGGTGAGCGAGACCATAGTTTTCTTTTCTTCTTCTCGAGTGTTCTTTTCGTTGTTTTTTCATAAACTAAGTTTTTTTTAAAGAAAACAACTGAAAATTCAAGCTGAATTTTGTGAATGTAGGAGAGACGCGACTGCATCGGGCGAAGACGCTAGTGGAGAAGTCAGTGATCTAGAATCCGAAGCAGGAGAAAAAGAAAACCCAAATCACAGATCGAATCAATGTAAAATGCCATCGCAAAACGAATTAGACGACTTCTTCGGCACAGCCGAAAAAGCCCAAAGAGATCGCTTCGCCTCCAAGTAAGTTCCTCTTAACTCCCTTACAAAGCCCATATTCACGACTTCAAGTTTTCGACATTAACGTTCTCATCTTCTTCCCTTTCAGGTACAATTTCGACGTAGAAAAAGACTCGCCATTGCCGGGCCGCTATCACTGGGTGCAGTTGAATTGCTGAAATTTCTACTATTTTCTTTGGTTTTTGTTAACAATTTCGGTTCTTTTGTTCAAATTCTTTTTCTTGGTAATTGTCGTTTCTCATTGGGGAGACGTTCAGAATGGAATTAATTAATGTACAGTACAGCAGTGCTGTAAGTTAACCACCGCCTTTCCTCTCTCTCTCTCTCTCTCTCTCTCTCTCTCTCTCTCTCTCTCTCTCTCACTTCACTGTGCCTCTCTCTGTTATGCTGTCTCTTTCCCCTCTCCCTCTCTTTCTGATACATTTTGTACTGTGAATACGGACCTGCACAGAGTTCTTCAGAAATTTACAGTAGGGGCCTGGTACATACAACTACAAAGAACCCGCCTTTACCCTACGATCTTCATCGGACGGCCACCAGCAAAGGTGGCGGAGACATCGAAGATAATGCAGTACTGGACGCCCCTTCCCTCCTCTCCATTTACACTCCTCACTTCTCTCCATTTATTCAATTAAATTCAAAATTACTAAAATTGGAATTGGAACTGGAACTATCTGTGCTGAATGCTGAAAAGTGCAAACTGATTGCGTAAAGCCTGATATAATAATAAATGGAGGCGTACGGTTTGGAGGAATGGAGAAGGGAAGCAAGGTGGCGTGCCGTGGTAAAGGGGGAGGAGGCTGCACGTGGACTGCGGATCCGCCGCCAATCAAATTTTGAAAACTCGAAAATTTCTCTTTTTGAAAATTTAAAATTCAAAAATTGAAATAATCAATGACGTTAATCATAGCATTCAGTGCCATAATTAATTAAAATTGGTTTAAAATTTAAATTCAAAATGCTTCGGATCTGGTGCACATGGTGTGGGAGAAGGAGGGACAGTTGTGATAGGGGTGAGTGGGATTCTTGGGGGGAGGAGAGGGGGAAGGAATGTTGAGATTATTGGGATCTGAAGATTAGGGGGATTTAAATTGGTTTGAGTTTAGAATTGAGTGCAGCACTGTAATTTAGAATTTTTGAAATTTGAAATTGAAAATTGAAAATTAAGTATTGTTTAGAGAGGGGGAGCATCACCCACGTTATGCATAGGGATCGTAAAAGGAGTTCTTTAAAGTTTATAATTGAAATTGAATTAGTAGCGTAGAGAAATTGGAGTGAAAACCAGATCCACCATCCATGGCGAGTGGTGGCATCAGAGAGAGAGAGAGAGAGAGAGAGAGAGGGGAACGTGGAGGGAGGGCGACATGGGGAATTGATATTGGTGGACTTTTTGTATTTTAATGCCTTTTTGCATGCCAGTCCGTCAAAAAATTGATATTTGTAAATATATATCCTCAATTCAGTTGTCTCGAGCAAAACAAGGAAATTTTTTGGAGGAGTAACGATACAGTCCACGAATTTATGACCAAGAATTGCCCACAACTGTCACGTGGCAGCTTTCGATTGACTGCATTAAAGTTGTGCAAAAGATACAGCCAATCGAAATCTGCCACGTGGCAGTTGTGGACAATTCGTGGTCATAAATTCGTGGACTGTATCCTTACTCAATGGTCAATGGAGGGTGACATGGAAAATTGACATGGGTGATTTTAGGATAATTATACGGTACCCTCTTAATTGGTGATTAATTAACATAGTCATTAATACAAATATATTCGATTAACAGTTAATTAATATTTATTAAGAATAATTAATGTATATGTATTTTAATTATATATTAATTAACTGTTAATTGGAAGTACTTTTGTTAATGATCATATTAATTAATCATCAATTATGGATATATAGGATATTGTGGGGAAATATAGGAGTACAGTATATGGCCTCGTGATTTTATGGTAAAAAAAAATTTAATTTTTTTAAAATAATTATTTTGAATGTTTATCAATCCTCTAATTTAAATAATAATTAATGCAATGTTCGAACAAGAAATTAATTATCTTCAAAATATTAAACAAGGAAACTTACCATGGGGGCGGAGCTTGTGACGCCCACGCCCACGCTCTCTCACACACGATTATTATTTGTGTAATATTTTTTTGCTGAATATAGGATTTACAGAATTAGTCCAATTATTTTGTTGAATTAAAACGGTATTCTTTTACCGGTTTTTCTTCAATTTGATTCGTGTTCTTAATTTAGATTTACATGTTATTTTGCTTAATTAGCATATTATTTTTTGAATACGAATAACGATTATTAGTATTATAAAAACATAACATTATATATGACCTATTAACACTGCTTTATGAGCAAGAAAAACATGAACCCAACAAAATTTAGTGACGAGAAAATAAATGTACCGAAATACAAAAAAGAAATAGGGATTAATAGCAAAAAGAGTATTTTGAAAAGTTTAGACAGGGCCAGATTGTAAAAATGAGGACAGATTAAAAGTAATATCAGAAAAGTAGAATGGGAAGGAAGTGGGAAGCTTTGTTGTGGATCCCGAAGCAAATATAAACATTCCATAATCTATAATCCATTTTACAAAAGTTATCTTGTATTGTATGTAACTCTCAATACGCCAATCACTTATATATAAATATATACATTAAATTATTAATCAAATTATACATACCATTTTTGTTGCTAACAAGGTTAATTACTTACTTAATTGATTAATTAATTAAATTAATTAATTAGACGCATTTGTGTGCATGTGATTGGATTCCAATGCTGATGACCCTTGGCAAAATGGCTTTTGGATAAACACTGAGATTAAATTTAAAGGGATTAAACAAAGTTTCATGTGGATCACGAAATATTTTCTTTTTGTTTTAGTTTATTGATTTGATTAGTTAATAATGAATGCTTGTGGATCACACACCTTTTCATGTGATTCTGAATTCAGGGAATCCTGCTGTGGAAGTGGATCTGGAACGAGATCAGATTCTTCTTTTACTGATCTTCTTTCTGTTCTCTCTATTTTTACAGATTCATTGTAAATTAAATGCCAATTGGTTCGTTGCTTGTGTTCAATTAGGACCAACATGACTTTGATTAATCAATTTTGAATGGAAATTTTCATGTTGTAATTTAGGTCAATTTTATGTATGAATTGGACTCGTTGTGTAAAAATGTTGAAAATTAATTATTTTTTATTTATCTTAAAAACAACATATAAAATTTTTTAATTTATCTTTTTATCCAAAAATAGAACATATAATATAATTCGTGAGAGATTTTACATTTCATGTAGTGGACTTAAATGGGCCTTTAATTTTCGGTCCGTTTTGTTCTTTTTTATGGCCTTCAGGGGAATAATAACTTGAAATAAATTTCTAAAGGTAAATGTTGAACATACCCCACCTCTCCCTCCCATGAACCTCGATGACGATGACGTGAATATACTTTAACATCTTAAAAATTAATGTCTTAATTCATGATTTGACAGCTTAATTCGGTATTAAATAATAAATTAAGATAATTAAATCATAAATTAAGATGTTAAATCATGTATTTATGTGTTAAATTTTATGGTGTTAAATCATATCAACGTCATCAAGGCTCTCGGGGGAGAGTTGTAGGGGATTTACATCACTACTCATTTCTAAATTAGTTTTAGACTACCGGTGTCTTTTTTTTACCCCCAAAATGGATTGGATCGAAACGACTTTCCATCAGTTGCGAACCTGGAAGAGAGTCAAATGAACCGTCCGTCTCGAGCTTATGGGATGTTGGTTGCCTTCACTATCAATGTCATGCTTTGACATCATGCATGCCTTTAACCACATGTCCAATGATCAAAGTCAATTTTGGAGTTCGAATTACTTTGAGGCCGGTAAAAGGGACTCTGAAGCCGATTCGACAACAAAGACTGCTAATCAGCCGATCAAAGATTCGAAGAAGATCCGCAGGCGTCATGTTTGGATGCCAGTATCCCCAACTTATCTCTTAATCTTTTGCCAAACAAACATATACAAAAGTTAGGATAAAATAGATTAGAATAAAAATTGAGGTATAAACTTATCTCACCAAAAAATGATGATAACCTATTCTTCATTTTATCCCTCATGACTTTTATCTCGAAATGTCCCCATATTTACATTTTTACTTCTTCTCTTTTTCATGTTATTAATTTTTTATCACTCTTTCCAAGACATCTTCCTAGAATCATAATCTCCATAAATAAATTACATCAAAATATTTATTATCTTGTTCGCTTCCATTTAAGATTTCTTTATAACGGTATCAAGAAAATGTAGCACAAATCGGCCAAAGAACAAGGTAAAAGAAACTTGCAAATTCATTTATTTTTTGCAAATATAGAAGATCGATCCATATGTTGAGATTCGTTTTTTAATGCATTTTAGGTGCATGCCAAATATATTTTTGTTAGTATTTTATTAAGATCATTTTTAGTAGTATCATTAACAGTAAGGTCATCTTTAATAGTATCTTTAACTTTAATAGTATCATTAATAGTGAGGTTATCTTTATATACTTGTTTGCTAGCATTTTATTTGCTGCAACCCATTTTAAGAGGAAACACATGTTGGAGAAGTTCTTCGAAACACTATTACAAATATTTTGTGGAACAAACATCAAAGATGTCGTGATCGTAGAAACTAGACCTTGTAGTACCGTGATAGATTAATATTTTTTGCTAATGAAATGTTATTACATTTGTTAGTTAGAATAAACATGAACTGTTATTTTTTGTTAAATCTTATCTAATATATTTATTTTAAATGTCTAATATGTTAATTTTATTAAAACTGTCAAATATTGAACTCAATATCATATTCTAATGACATAATTATTGATATTTATTTAGTTAACACTTACAATTTCATCATTTAAAAAATCACAAGAGTATTTGAGTCATTTATATTATAATTTGTTTTATATTCAATCTTATCTCATTTTTTATTTTTATCATCTTGATTCTTACCAAGCACTAACTTAAATTAAAGGGATAAAAGAGGATAACTTCTTAATCCTCAAAAAAACTTATTCTTTTGTTATCTTGTTCCCAAACAAAGCCTAGAGGGTTAAACCACAATAAGAAATGAGAAATTATGTGGTGTTAATTGAAAAAAATAGGGCCCTTTGAAATGAGTTGTCCCCTCAAACCAAGCAGACAATTGGGTAAAAAACAATTGGTCATACTTTTGATTGATTAAACTTTGATCTTTGTTTGATTCCTTTCCTTGTTATTTTAACCCTAATTTTTGTACCTTTCCATGTGAATTTAAGCAATAGATCAAAGTTAAAGGGACCAATAACCTCTTGTTCTTTTGTAATTTTTTAAATCAAAAAGCAAAGGGCCAATAATGGATCCAGATGCCAATATGCTCTCATTAAGTACTTAATCAACACATACTTACAAACTCAATTTATTGGATAATTTTTTTCTATTTTCCATAATTACATTTCATTGTTTGTGTAGAATATCAAGAAATAAGAGGACCCGAAATAACATGATTTTAGTTTCATTTTTTTTTTTTGAAATTTAATGTCCAGAAAAAATGGGTTTCAAGCAAGGAAATGATCGAACATAATCTAAATTACGGACGTGCGTACGTTAGCAAAATCAAGCCCCATCATCATTCATCCACCATCCCTATCTTCCACGTCAATCCAAGGTAAAGGGACATATCAATTAATTCGAAATTTAATCGTGTACATATTAACTAAAGGGAAATTTTCAAAAAACCCCCTATCTTTTTTGGATATTATAAAAAACCCCCTATCTTTTTGGAAACTCCAAAAAACCCCCTCTACCTAATTTTTATTTTCAAATACCCCCCTATAGGGGTTAAAACTAACCAAGGATGGTGTTAAATTTTTTTTTTGACCAAAATACCCTTCTATTTTCATATGTATATTTTTTGTTATTTTTTCATTAATTTTATTAGTTTTAAAAA
The DNA here is from genome assembly GCA_946800325.1 of Luzula sylvatica. Classification (NCBI taxonomy): domain Eukaryota; kingdom Viridiplantae; phylum Streptophyta; class Magnoliopsida; order Poales; family Juncaceae; genus Luzula; species Luzula sylvatica. The sequence continues at coordinate 53,076,360 of OX326960.1, read as the reverse complement.
AAATTCATAAATAATTTTTAACATATAATGATTTCACAAAAATAAAATTATTAAATGTTGTGTTTGTATAATTTTAATATTTCATTTATTATTCATGAAAAACTAACATCAGATAATAATAAAATAAACAACTTGAAAATATACTGAAAGAAAAATATTTCTTTAAACATCTATTTTAATTTTATTTTCGTTCTTCTTTTATGTATGCTTTTAATAGATTCATGATATTTTATTTCTTAAATATTTGCAAGGTGTTCTTTTAATATTGTTGTTCATCTTATTATTATTTTATGTTATTTTTTCAATAAAAAGTTATGAAAGTCAAATATATGTAATGTATGAAATATTAAAATTATATACATATAACATATGACAATTATTTTTTAAAAATTATTATAAGCAAAAAAAAAAATTAGGACTTTTTTAAAATTAATACAAATAACAAAAACATTATTTTAATTACTAAATATGTAAAATGAAGGGTATTTTGGTCATAAAAAAATATTTAACACCATCCATAGTTAATTTTAATCCCATAGGGGGGTATTTGAAAATAAAAGTTTGGTAGAGGGGGTTTTTTGGAGTTTCCAAAAAGATAGGGGGTTTTTTAGAATATCCAAAAAAGATAGGGGGTTTTTTGAAAATTTCCCTTAACTAAATAATAATTTGTCCCACCATGTCAGTGAAGGAAGGGAGTACACCATTCAATTTCCTAGTTTATATGGATATAATTACAACCTTTGAGATTTATTGTTTGCTATTGGTTCATATTTATGAGAAGATCCATGTTGACAAAGCATGCTATCTACGAAGATAATTTCACTAAAAAACAAACAAAGTTTTCCGAATTCGGATAGGACACACGACATCACTTTAAAGTCGGATTCGGATGCAAATACTATCCGGATTAGAATTTTATATCAAAATGGATATTCATTTTCTTATACTGAAATCATATATTCGATATACAAATTACATATCGATATGTAAAATACATTTTTATACACTTATGAATCATCTCTTGCTTACATACGCTACCTTCTCATTCCCCAAACTTCCTCTCTTCCCCATCCCCAAATTTTCCCTAATAATTTCTCAATTTTTTTTTTCTTCTGTTGCCAATCATAATAAAAATCTCTTGATTTTTTCATTTTTCGTTCTTTTTCTCTCAAGTAAACATGACATTTTCACTTTCCGAGCTTGAAGAAAATGAGAAATTTCATCGTCAATTTATGATATCTCCAAGTCATCAGACAGTAATGAGAATACTAGTTACACCATAATTTATAGGAGTATATTTCTATCTCAAGCTCGTGATCAGGAGCGGATCCAGGATCAATATATAAGGGAAGGGGGGAGATTTTATAGGGGGGCCGAAATAAAAAAAAAATCAAAATATGTGGCTTGAGGGTATTGAACTCAAGATCTTTCATTTCTCAAACATCAACTTTATCACTAGACTATCTAATATTTGTGAAATACAAACAAATTTATCATATTTATTACTTTCTTAACGAGCAAAATCATCTTATTATTTCGCTAACAGATCGGTTCTTGATTTCATTTGGGGGGCCGGGCCTCCCGCTCACCCCCCTAGATCCGCCACTGTTCGTGATTCTTTAAAATATAGCAAAATGATGAAATAGTGGCCCATTTTAATATTTTAATAGTTTGACTAGTCTAGAAATGTATTTTTATTTTCAATTGCATTATTTTCTATAGTTCTTCTATGTATTATAAATTTATAATTAGTAGTGTAGTTTCGTGTCCTGCAATATTTATGTTTTGTATTAAATATTGGATCTTGTATACCCTTTTATTTTAGTTAATTGCCTTGTATTGTAAATTATTCAATTATTTTTTTATTTTTTCATGTCTTGTGATTTATGGCATCAAATTCTTAAAATCCATTGAATAATGGCGGTACATATCTTTCACCCGAGTAATTGATTTATTTTAGGTTTTGTGATTTATTTCAGTTTCTACGATTGCGTCGGAGTTAGCTTTAAGTAAAGGTGGTCGAGTAAAATTTGAGAAAAATAATTATTGTTGTAAATATTTTCCAGGTTAGTTTTTTATTTAAATTAATATTAGCACTTTGTTTTAACATTCTATTGAACTATTTTGCTATTCAAATATTCTATTTTATGCTGTTCATTATTTCTTATAAATGTCTATTGACTTGTAGGATAGTGAAATGCATGTTACCCATATATTACTATTCAAATATTAGCACTTTGTTTTAGCACTTTGATTTGTAATTTTAAGTTTTGTCAGATCATTAAGTAAGATTTCAGAGAGTTCAAGTGAAAGAGACCCTCCTTCAATTTAGTCAAGTCTACATATAAGGCTTTGGCAAATCGTCGAAGACCGTCGAGGCTTTAATTTGCATTCAAGATTGGTTATTAAAACCCTTAAGAAAGATAATTTGTTAATTCATATTTTTAAATACATCTTTATTGACATACAATTTTATTTTTGCATTCAACTTAATTGATAAAATTTTATTAGACGATTTACCACCGGTATTTGATGTCTTTAAAGAAAATGTTGGTCGTGTTATTGAGTAGGTAGTAAAAGTATTGTCATTATCATTTTGGTATTGATATTTTTTTTTTTTTATGTTTTTCAAATTATTGTTATGTATCAAAGTAGGCAATATTTTTAAGTAGCGAGAGTTGCTGTAAATGGAGATCATAAATTACTCATGGTATTGAAACGACTCGAATGAGTCAAATATCAATAGATACTAGATAGTTATAATTTTGAACATATCACAAGACCTTGACACGTGTCATGTTTTTTTTTTTTGAGGTTGTTTCTATTGCAGTCCAAATTATATCCATGTATGAAAAAAAAATATATAATTGACCCCTAAACTCATCACAATATTCTTGATGAGGGTACAAAGTGAATTGATTATAATTTCGAATTGACTCAATTAAATGTTAATTGACGCGTTTGATTAACACATCAATAATTTATAATGTGTTAATATTAGTAAATGTTAATTGACGTGTCAATTCAATTAAACGGTCAATTAAATCGTTAATTGAGTCAATCAATAATACTAATCGAACTACTGAATTGTGTTATTTATTTTTGTAGGATGTTATTTTTGTGTTATTGGAGCTCCATATATAATCTTCGTATGAAACTATGGCTCAATTGTTTATTTCTTATGGTATAATTTACAATTGCGTTATTTATTTATTTTTTAAATAATATTTTGTATGTTAATGGATAACATTTTAAATATATATTTCGATTTTATGTGTATTATTCACGGTTTTTCTTTTATTTATTTTGAAACTTTAATTTTGTTTAAATTATAACATGTTATATTTTTTTTATTTTTTTTGGATTTATAATGATGAACCAATTTCATGAATTCTTATTAATTTAAATGCACATATCCATGATAAACAAATTTCATGAACATTTATTAATTATAATACATTTATTGACATCAATATGTTTGAAAAAATATCATGATTATATAATTGAGTTTAAACGTACCCGCGCAAATTAACAAATTATAAAAAAAATCGTGTGAAGTCCCGTACAATTGTTGCGCGGGCAATTGCTAGTTTCTACATATTCCTATTCAATACACTAGAAAATGAATGATTAAAGAATATTAACTTCAAAGTATATTGACTGTGAACTCTTATTATAATTTGGAAGATAGAATTCGTGTAAAAATAATATTACATTATCGTACATATTTTAATATTCGATAACGGGTATCCATATCCGACTATATCCTTATTCGTTTGATATCAAAAACCGTATATGTATCCGTTTAATATTCGACAATGGTCGTTAACTCGCAAACATGAACAACTTTTCAAGATAATATTAATACTAAAGACAGCAAATTGTGAGTATTCTGCCGCATGACTTTATTTTCGATTATACACTAAAATACACTACATGCTTATGCTTTCGATAATTTATCCTGGTAATTATATTATGTTAGATATAAATAAACTATACTGATAATTTATCCTGGTGCACTGTTGATTTGTGCTCCAAGAGCAGCCAGATAATGGATCGTAGCCGCGAACCCGGCAATGCTTATCCTGCGCCCGATAGCGTAGACCATTCGCCACTGGCCATAGACGCAACACCAGTGGAAATTGAGATAGAGATGCCCATGCTTATGCTTTCGACAAAATTCCCAATTTTCCCTCAATAAATCGCAAATATCACTGAGCTGAGATTAGGGTTTAATCGAAGAGGAATTGAGGTTTTGGTGCACAGAACGGTATGTGGGGAAGTGGCGGGAGGATGTATTGGGGGAAAACGGATGGTTATATGGAGTTTAAAGGAATAATTGTTGTGTTTGCGTGGATGTGGAGTGATGAGAGGCAATTGAGCCCTTTTGTTGATCTTTACTGGTCGCTTGGCTGGCGATGCTTAATTTGCCATGCTGATTTTCTCACTCTGTAAGCTCTCATCTTTCTTCTTCGTTCTACTTTCCTTATTTGGTACTACTTCGATGCTTAGAATATGAAAATTGTTAAATTGGATTTAATAATTGAATGTTTTAGCTCAGTTTTGCTTAACTGGACTGCAATTTCTATAAGATGAAATGCGTAATTGTTAGATTAATTCAAAATGCTTCTTTTGTGCAGGTTTTTTCCAGAGAAGGCAACGACTATGGCATTCGAAGTCCTAAACGAGCTTGTTAAGGTTCGTCATATTCAAAATTCAATATTATCACTGGTTTTGAGTACATAATTTGTGTATAAATCAATAAATTAGAATGGTTTTCTTCTCCTAAAATTCAATAGGAACTGAAAAATAAGGCTTCGCCAGTAATATTTGCGACTTTTTCTGGCGGATCTACAGCTGGCATGTGCAAGGCCATTCAGGTTTGTTATTCCAACATTTATCTCCAATTAATTATCCACGTCCACATCAAATTAATTATCTACGTTAATATAATATTAATAATATTTACATTATTGCGTTATTTATTTATTCTCAGTTGCTCGATGCAAAATGGGAAGGAGAAGAAGAAGCCTCTATGGTAATTAATTAATTAATTAATTAAACCAAGCCGTTTCCTTTATTAAAAATTGCGAAAATACCCGTATTTTTTTTTTGTGATAATTTTGATATTTCAGGACGAGTATGAGATAATAAGAGAGTGCATGTGTGGACAAATATACGATTCCTCTCCAGTGAACTTAATAACTGAAGAGTCCAGTCAACCCAAAATACTTTCCTGGATTTCAAAAGCCGTTTCTTCGAGCTTCGACACTCTCTTTCCTACCAGCCTTCAAGCTCAGTGCACCGAGTACTGGCAAAATCTCTTCTCTTCAGTGGTAAACAAATATCCCTTCCCTCTCTCTCTCTCATCAAATTAGGGTTTATAGTTTCTACTTTTACATTAAATTGATTTTGTTGGATTAGGAAATGGGGCCCTTTTTGATATTTTGTTCGGAGGAAGATAAATTGGCATCGTTCAGAAGCGTGTGCAATTCGGCCCAACAACTCGCTGACCTCGGCGCTGATGTCAGCTTTGTTAAATGGAGCAGTTCCCCTCATATCGGTATATACCCCAAATATCCCCTTTTTTATTTTTTTAATTAATTTAATTTAAAACTAATATATTTTGTTGCAGGGCATTACAAATTTCACCAAGCAGAGTACCGAATAGCCGTGACGGAATTTCTCAACAAATCTTTAAAAATATTTTCGCAAAAAAGAAAACAAATAATTAATAAAAAAATCGCAAACGGGTCCTTGTACAACATTGCCGAATCGGTATGCAATCTACAAAGCGAAATTCCAAAAAAAATCTATAATAATACCGCCACGGACCAATTCTACGCGAATTCCAGAGGAAGCGATAGCAGAGAAACGAGTTCTTCAATCGACGAACAAAATAAAGAACTGAGAGAATTGCTTCACGTACCCAGAATGGAACCGCAAGGAGTACTCGGACAGATATTATACGATGTTTGCGTGCCCAAAAATGTGGAGGGTTGGGATATAAAACCAGGGATGTATTTGAAAGATCGACAAGTGTTGGCGAGTTCGCGCAGGCTCGGTCCGTTCAATCCTATTAAATGCTTGTTAAGGTCTAGAATGTGAGGGACTAAAATGAATGAATGATTTACAGTTTTGTAAATATTGAGAAAACGAGTACTTACTTTTCGCGCAGACTCATAAGTTTCTTTCTTTTTATAATGTTTAATATGTATAGAGAAATTACTGATGTTATGACATTTAAATATGTATTTGAGTCGTGATGTTTGATATTAATTAAGTTTTTTAAATGATTTGAATGTTCGAAGTGAAATTTGATTAATTTGAAGTCAATTTGAACGGTCGAGTCATAACCAATAATTAGTTCTTGTCTGTCAAAATAATTAATCAATTCAATGGTTACAAAGAAATCCCTAAAATCTGCGAGAATTCGACACGAGTATTGATATTATCTTACAATTTGTTAATTTTTTTTGTCATATATGATATAAGCAATAACTAATTTTCTCTATTATTATGTTAGATTTATTCATTCATATCTCAGAAGCTATATAAGAGACAAAATGCACACTGTATGAAATAAAACAGCATTGAAGCCACTAGATCTGAAATTCATTCATTGATTAATTCATGGCACCATTTAATGACCAAACTACACAAACACTTTTATACAAGACAGACAAAAACAAACTAGCCAGCTGTGAGAAATATTACACTTGATTGCTCTTCAATACACTCAAATGCAAGAAAACTAAGAGAGAGAGAAGAAGAAGAGAGAGAGAGAGATCACATCCATATTGGTCAATTGGAACTCCAAAGAAAAACAGCAAAAAAAGAAGTCCCAATTTGACTTCAAAACCTAATAACACATTACATTACAGAAGATTATAACCTCCTTCAACTCTTCACATCATCATTGTTCCTGCAATGCACCAATTGAAAACAAAATTAGGTCATTTTGTTCTATATGCAAGTTGGATAAATTTTCATACTAATTCATACATAGAAATTAAAGTTCTATCCAATCATGAATTCTTATAATTGAACTGATAAATATGAGTATATATGAAAGATCAAAAATTTCTCTTGTCACCTTTGTTTAAACATATACATGTGGACATTACAGAAATCAAATAAAGTTAAACATCAATGGTTTGAAAATTTTACAAACCTGCATTTGAATTTTGGTACGCTCTTCGGCAATATCGGCCATAACGGTACCGTTCTTATGACCTTTACTAAAGCCAAGAAACTCCTTCCACCTCAAACTAGACCCCTTGTTCGTCCTCTCCGAGCCTTCGTCGATGGAGCGTAACTCATCTCTCAGCGTCGTATGTCTGTGGGGCCCACAATGGTTGTTATCTTTAAACGGCAAAATTCTTCCTTTAGAGAATATTTGATCTGCGGCTATCATGTTATGACTTCCCGCCGAGAACTCGAAATCCGGATCTGAAACTTGAAGGCGCTGAGAGAGAGGAGGCTGAGCTGGCGGTTCGACCGAGAAATCGTTGGAGAAGGAGATACGAGGGCCTAGAGCACTTTGATGGTCCGAGTTGAACATGTTTATGCACGCCATTGTTTTAATTTGTGGAAGAATTGAATTGTTTCACTCTTATGATCTCTCTTGTTTTCTTTGCTTTTTGCTATGTGTTTGAGTTTTTTGGAATTGATTTGTAATGCTCCTTCCAACAAGTGTGCTTCTATATATAAAAGGTTTAGAGAGAGAGAGAGAGAGAGAGAGAGAGAGAGAGAGAGAGAGAGAGAGAGAGAGGATATGACTGTAATTACATTGGTTATTTGGTTACAGGTAATAAAAAGATTAGAGAAAACATCTCGATCGGTGGATATTATTCGTCTATATGCATTTTGTTATTGTTCATGTTGTTGTAATATAGTATAGTTCTCGTATATGTACTCTATACAAACACAATATTGCAAATATACCCTCTAGAAAACTTTTCTTCAATCTATACACTGTAGGTTCGTCAAATAAGGGTTCCATATGGTGGCCTCGTACTCAAAAAGACATCCATAATACAATCATTGATGATATCACCATTCAATTCAATTAGGTAGGTTGATTATTATCCTTAATTAACACAATTAACGTTTTAATTGACCGTTTAAATTAACTGACACGTCAATTAATATTCATTAATATTAACATATTAAAATGAATTGACGTGTTAATTAAAAGCTCTTAGTTGAGTCTATTAAGGATACTAATCAACTTACATAATTGAATGCTTCATTGATGATGACATCATAGCTGTTTTTTTTAGTTATAGGGGCATGATATGATTTCTCGTCAAATAATTACAAAATAAATATCTTTGTACACTTTCAAGTTTCAACTAATTGTATCCCGTATTCACTAAAATTACATTCGTTCAAATTAAGCAACTTTGTTAATTTTGATTTTTTTTTTTTAAATTTTCGTCACATATCCAACACAACACCAAAGTTAATTAACTTGTCGTGATACGATATATTAAATTTTAGTGACATGTTTTAACACAATATAAAGTTTCTGTGATCTAGAACAATACAATATATTAAAATTTATTGATCTTCAAGGATAAATATTAAAATTTAAGTGACGCAAAAATACAATATTAAAGTTCAGTGATCATTATACGACGAGAATATTAAAGTTGAACGACATTCCATGATATCATGTTGAACTTTAGATGAATATTTTGGATACCATGATAATACATGACATTCTATACCACTGGTGTAGAATGTCAAATGTTATTTTCGTCAATAAATATATAATAAAATCATCTAATTTAAACAAATTGGAAGTTCGATAAAATTTAAGAGACAATTGGAAATTTGGTAAAAATGTAGAAGTTAGATGAACTACGATAAAATTACCAGAAAGTATAATTAATTGTTTCTCTAGAGGTTCATATGTATCAATATTAAAATTTAAATGTATCTTTCTTTTTCACATAGCTGGTATACAATCACTATTTTTATAAAAAAAAAAATTGTAGATCCTTGTCCCTTGAATACAAATATCAAATCTTTTAAGGGTATTTGTGCAAACCCAAAACCACATAATGTATAGAATTGCAGGTAACGATGAGTTGTATGAACTGAAAAAATTGAAGACCAAACATTTGAATGAACCAAACCGACATGTTACTGTATGCATTTTTTTAGTCCCCACACTAATGAGTTGGATGTATCATTTATGTACCGTTTGATTTCAAAACCAAATTCGAATTTCTCCGTTTACAGACCGAAATGGAGAGGACGACAGCAATTACAAAGACCCAATTAGAAGATGGCAAGCATGCGGTTCTGTGTTCTTCCTCGTGTAGTTGATCTAATGGAAGATATATGTGGATGAATGAAGAATTGACAAGTGGTGGTATGAGAAACCTGTGGTACACGCATACTAATGGAAGGTTTTGTTTTGTAGGTGTATATTTGGGACAAGAGACACTTTCATGCCACTAGTATGTTGTGTGCCTTGTCAATCATTCATGCATCATGCATGCAATTTCCAAATGGACTCGTGCAATCCAAACCATCGTGTTCGCGAATATATCAACTTGCCAAAAAATAATAATAATGAAAAATCTCTCTTTTGTAAAATAACCCTAATTTTATATTATTTACAACACGAGTGACAAGAAAAATGGTGGTGTCCGAAATGACGTTTGTAATTTGCGTGATTATGGATATGGGGAAAATGCTAGATTTGCAAAATTTAAGAAGGTTCTTATTGTAAATATTGAAAAAGGAGGGTTGTTTTAGAAAAGATCAAAACAACAAAACAATGAGATATTATAGGGAAATAAGAATATTAAAGATGCATTTCAAAGAGAGAGACTAGAACATGGGCTTTGACTGGCTTATCACCTTCTACACAAACACCATGTGAAGCTTCTTTTTCCTCTCGTGCATATATCCATTTTTTACTTTGATCTTGTCTTTTGCTAAGTATATTTTACAAATTAATATGCCATGAAAGATATTTTTAAAATTAAATCCCTACATTGTCCATAAATTGCAAAAAAATAGTCTTTTGTTGTATTTTTTTTCCAATTTAGGGGTCATGCAAGTTTGTTTTTTTTGTTTTGCAAAATTTACCAAGATATTATTAAATGAGAAACATATATTAATTTATTTAGCGTAATAGGAAGATTAATATAAAATTAACCATGAACCATGTGGTCACATGAAGAAGTGCCTTAACTTCACAACACACACCACACTACTTTTAACCTTTTATGCATGTGCTTTCCCTTGCCTTTAGGATGCAATGCTGTCCTATTTCAGTACAAGCAACTTATGCATGCCCCAATCATGACATGCCACGTATATCCTCTTATCATTGCTTGCAGAGTTGGAATGTCCAATAGTCACCCTATTCTTCTTCTCTTCTGGTCTTAGTCTTTCCATGATAGTATATAACTATTCCAGACCAATTACAAAATTTTGTGAACCAAAATTAAATATTGGATGCTTATTATAAATCACGAGCCATAGAAAAACAAATATTGGTCAAAAAAGTTAAATGGGTCGTTTTGCTAGATGTTAAAACATGTATCATTTTAATGATTCGATCAGGGCCAGTGGGGATCAAAGAGTCATTTCAATTTTGTAATTTTATGGCCCAAGAGATTTACAAGGGGACCTTCGAAATCATTTGATTGGACCGTGAAAAGTTTCATTAATGAATATTGCCATACAAAAACCAAAGTTAATTAATTAGGTCCAAGTAACGATATTTATATTGATTTGATTAGTGTTAACTGTTAAGTGAGCTGTATTTAGATTTGACTAATACGAAAAAAAATAGAGAAGAAATCAATCTAGTAAGCGTCAAGCAAAGAAACTATTTAACAAGATATACGAGTTGTCACTCACATGGATATACCACATACCTAAATATTTTTAGGACACGTGGTAATTATTAACATCATAATATATTTATATCATATCCAATTAGAGAGAAACAACTTGATGGTCAATAACCATCCATATTTCTCTCTTTTTTGGTCCCCTAATTCACTAACAAAACGTCAAAAACTTCAGTCTTCAGAAATTTGGATATTAATTCCAAGACCAAATTCATTAATTACCACATTATTAAGTATCAACTTATTACTTACTTATCTTGTGCTTATAATGCAAATATTGAATTATTTTTTGCATAATTGTAGAAATAATTTAGGGTACTGTTAATGATTAGTTATAATACTATAATAGTAATGTAGAAATAATTTAGGTTTAAGTGGGACATGCAAATTTGTCCTTGATGATAATCATCATTAATTCCTAGGACAAACACGAAATCATATCTGGTAGCAAATTATGATTTATCTCACTCATTCATGCTCTGATTGTAAACCAAGTTCAATGATAATGATTATAAGTCTATAATAATTCGTGATTGATTAAAATCCTTGATGTTCTATCATTATCCAAGTTTGATAGAATGTCGCATTAATGCTCTCTGTTACCACCCAGATTTAGAATGGTCATACATTCTCTCTCTCTCTCTCTCTTGTAATTGGGACAAATCTATATAGGACCATTTCCAAAAATCAAATGACTGTATTAATAGGGTTTGAGAGCCCCATTCATAGCATCTATGCTAAAAACAATGACTTTGGAGGAATCAAATGGATATCTCCAGTACGAGAAAAGAATGATAAGATCAAATAAAATCATCGTCAGAATGTTCGGGAGCAACATGCAAGCGTTTACGAGTGTACTGAATTTCACAAGATAAAATGGGTGATTTGTTTAAATCTAAATTACTAGGCCGAGATATTCTAGGTGTTCTCAACGATTTGATTGGGCCTTTAATGGATGGATTAAACATAATTGGGCTAATCTTACTTGGATTCTGATTGGATAATGAGGATCGGATTTGCTGAGGTGGATTTGATCTCGGTATGGAATCTACTGGAACGAGCTTACCGTCTACTTGATTTGTAAAAACAAATGTAATCTGCAAACATAGATATATAAATCCATATGGTTAACAAAATGCGAGAAAAATATAATTTCGATAATTTTTTAGGGTTTATTTAATTTTAACCTCGTCACCAGCTGAAGATTGAAGAATTGTATCCGGTACAGTAGACGGGTCAGAGTGATGCCCCCAATTCATCAAGTCCTCTTCCAATGGAGTCCCAATCTTAAATTAAATAACAAAGAAATAAAAAATTAATATAACTATTTTATTTGTAATTTAGTACGCAATAAGGACTTACTTGTTTTTCCGAACATTTCAATTTGTCTAAAAGTCCGGACATTTCTGCAAATCCGCCGATGTCGTTGTTGTTATCGGAGCAATCATTATTGGTAGTCTCAGTACTACAGCGCGTGCATTTAATGTTATCATGAATTTCAGACCTGAATTCAATGTTTGAAAATCAAACTAATAATTATTTATCATTTATATATTTTTGATGGATGTATTAATTAAAAATAAAAACCTGATATCTTCGCGAAATGTGAAAAGATCGCGAAGATCTTCTCTGGAGAGAGAATTTCCCTTTTCTTCAGAGTCGATATTTTGGTCCCGTTGAATTACTTTCTGAAGCCCTTCTTTTGACATTTGTCGCTGATACACCTATACCATTATTCATTTCACAAAAAACATTAATTAACTAAAATCTGGACAATTATTATTATTATTATTCAAAATATTATATTATTACCTTCTCCTCAATAGTTCCAGTGCTTAGGAACCTATAAATGTAAACTCTTTTTTTCTGACCGTCTCTCCATACTCTTGCGGCAGCCTTAATTTGACAAAAGAACAAAAAATCTTCAAATTTGTAAAAAGGCCCTTTATTTTTTATTAATAACAATAATTAAATATAATTTTACCTGTTTATCATTAGCAGGGTTCCAATCAGGATCGAATAAAACCAACCTATTTCCTCCTATTAAATTAAGCCCGCATCCTCCAGCCTTGCTGCTAAGCAAAAACGCAAACTCGTCCTAATATAAACAAAATCAGTATCAATGAATCAACACAATTTATATTTTTGCAGTTTCATCCTCAAAACTTTAGTGAATATAAGAAAGGTACCTTGGATGGATCATTAAATTGGTTGACTAGTTTTTGTCTTTTGCTAATGGAAGTGGATCCGTCAAGTCTCAGAAACGGGTATCTTCTCTCTCGACACAATTGTGCAAATAAATCGAGCGTCTTTTAAAAATTAAAATAACTGAATAAGTAAAAAGTAGTAGAAAATAGACGTGGGATTAAGTAATCATGATTTGTACCTGAGTGTAGTTTGAGACGAGGACGATACGGTCATTTGTGCTCTGACGAAGTTGGTTAAGTAAGCGAGCTAATACGTGCATTTTTCCAGAAAGTTCTACCCATATTCCTCCCCCTCCTGTCCACGACCCATTTCTTCATAAAAAAAAGAGTAAGAATTTTATAAATTACAAAAATATTAAATGAATAAAAAAATGAGTGTTACCGTGAAGAGAAGAGTTCAGGAGGGAAGAATTGGAGGCAATTGTCAAAGCCTGATTTGTTACTTTTGATTGTGTCATAAATAAGCTACAATAATAAAAACATAGACATGATAAATGAGCAAGTTAAAATATTATGATAAAATAAAGTATTGTATTAAGTATATTACCTTTGGGTGATTACAGAGTTTCTTGAGATTGGTTATGCAAGCTAAAATAGTGGAGTGTTTTGCATCTTCAGCTATTAGCTTTCTCACCTACAATTTGACAGAAAAAAATAATAATAATATTAATCAAATTAATAATTCAAAAGTATATTGAATAATAATATAATTGTATTAGTTTTGATTATTACATTTTTAGATTGTATGAAGTGTTTATATAAGGTGAGTTGTAAAGGAGTCAACTTGCAGCACACCACTTCAATTATCTACATCAAAAATAAAATTAATTCAAAGTTTTCATTAATAATTTTTATTTTTTTAATTATTACCTTCGGAGGGAGGTGATTTGATAACAAAGCATTTGTTCTTCTCAGAATAAACTGAAAATTTCATAATTACATAGTCATAAAAATATCATTTATTAATCTCAAATTAATATAAAAAATTAAAAATACCAGATTGACTTTAGCACTTAGTTCTGCAGATCTCTCGGCACCTAATTTCTTTTCTTCTTGTGTTGCCATTGGCTCTCTTCCACTTATTATTGGCCCCTGTTATTCAAACAAAATTTAAAAATATAATAATAATTTATATTTCAATAAAGATAATTAATAATATAAACTTACTTCATAGTATTTTCTAAAGTATGATGCATCTCCAATAATTCCAGCATTAGTGAAATTCACCATTGAAAAGAACTCCGCCAAATCATTCTATATATTCAATAATATTTCAAATTACAAATTAAGTATTTATTTAATATATAATTATAAATTTGAATGTTATTTTTGTACCTGCATTGGAGTCCCAGACAAAAGAATACGCCTTTTACAAGGCAAAGAAGCCAAAGCCTATCAAATAGATCACGAATAATCATAAATTAAACAAATTTATATTTTAAATAAAAATTTTATACCTTATTTGTTAGTGTTTGATCGTTTTTTAACCTATGAGCTTCGTCGCATATAAGTAAATCACAACTTCCAGGTTTTTCGAATCTCGAACAATGCATTCTAAATGTTTCGTAAGATATAATCAACACCTAAAATTGAATCAAATTATGATCATAGTTCATAAACAATATAAAAAATATTTGAATTATTTATTCGTTTTCAAGAAAATCAAGAACCTGAAAACGGCCAAGTGGTTTCAAGAAAGTGTCGATTCCTGAAATAACGTCTGAACGAGTGGATTCACAAAGAGCAATTAATTTGACTCGTTCTCCGAGCCATTTGTTGATTTCAGACTCCCAATTACTCACTAAACTTGTCGGAGTCACGATTAACGCCTTTTTTACTATTGGTTTACCGTCGAATCCTTGTTTGATTAGCGTGTATAATAGCGTTATTGATTGCAGAGTCTTCCCCAATCTGTAGAATTTCAGAGAAGTAGAATTATTACGAGAAAATTGAAGGGTGGATTATTAATTATTATTTGTTATTTATTACCCCATATCGTCCGCGAGAATGCAGCCAGAAATTCCTTCGGCACTGGAGAGACCAGAGACACAATCGAACATGAATTGAACTCCCTCTCTGCGATTAGATCGAGAAAACTCAAGAACGAATTGAGCAAAAAATAATTGAAAATCGAAGAAATTGGAAGAAATAAATTACCTTTGATGAGGTCTGAGAAAGCGAACTAATAAAGGATCGACTTCGATATAACAATTCAAACCATTTTCTTTGTCGTTTTCTTCAGGTTGCCAGAGAATTAAAGGCTCGATACCAGGTGGAAGCTCCGGAACCTCTTTCTTGTCTGACGGATCATCTCCAGTAAAATCAGGAACTGGAGACTGCTGTGTGTTGACTATTGGGGTTAACGGTTCTCTTGATCCCCATGGAACGAATCGTTTACGAGCTGAGAGACGCCTCGAAAGTCCTTTATTGTAGTCTACATAGCCATTTTCCATTGGAGGTTTGAAAGGTTTTCTTGCAATTGCGGCTGCATCAGATACGGAGAGGATTCTAGGGATCAATGGCTGCCTTTGCACAACAATATCTCCCCTGTTAAACGAAAATGTCTGAACTGAATTAACAAATACTGGAAATCGAATAGTAAGAATGGATTTGTGCGATCTGTACTGTACCTGACTAGATCGGCAACATTCTGAGATTTCCTCTCCTGATTGGACGGTTGACAATCGGACTTCCCGTGTTCGTCCTCTTCTTCGTCACTGCCGGCGTTGATATAATCCTCGTCTTCTTCTTCTCCGTCCGTTCCGTCAGACTCCGAAGAGAATACCTCTACTTCTTCTTCTTCTTCTACGTCCATGTTTAAGGATTTTAGCAGGGAATGGAGGGTTGCGGCGATCTATGGCTCCATTGTTTTCTTCTCCTAGCGGGAAAACTCCGATTTGAGATAGAAGAGATAGTGAGAACACTGAGAAGTGAGAGTACTGCGGATTTTCTGATTTTGGCGGGTTGATTGAGAAAAATCATTGAAATTCCAAAGCTTATGTAACACGCTTATACATACGGACATGCACGAGAAACATGGATTTGGGCTTACTGTATCAAATTGGGCTGATCAACTGGGTCATACTTCAAACGCAATAGACAAACGACCCATACAAGATTTGATGTATTTATTGGTTTTTAAAATAGGCCGAATTTTATATGTACCCCTACGAAACCTACGGTATACTCCCGTAAAACGTGAAATATCATGAATATTCCTACAAAACTACTAAAATTTCACATATGTCATTTTTGTTAGACTTCGATTAACTATTACTTAAGATTATCGCTAATCGGTGTTTTTTCGATTTTTCCAACATAAATATTATTCCATATAAATATGGAGTAAAACCGGAAAAGCAAAAATTAGTGATAATTTTAACGAATAGCTAACCAAAATTTAATAAAAAGAACATTCATGAAATTTTAGTAGTTTTGTAGGAGTATTCATGATATTTCGCGTTTTGAGGGGTATACGTGAAATTTTGGGATTTTGTAAGGATGCATATGAAATTTGGCCTTTCAAATATGATAATATATAGATAAATAAACCCAAAAACAAACAATATGATGCATTCCAATCCAAACACATATATTTATTTATTTGGGAGATATGAATTATGATACACACTTTTTAAAGAGATTTTGAGTAATTATTAATCAATAAGTATTTAAGGTATGAGTTCGAATGTATTTTATCAATCAATGTTAGGTTGAATAGGAAGTTTTTATTTTTTCATTGAAAAATAAAATCTGTCCTAAAAATGAATTTTGTGATATATACTATTTTAAAAATCTAATTAATTGATAAATATCAAAAATATATTTTTAAAATGATATATCGTACAAATTCCTCAGTTGTAATCGAAACCCTCCAACCAAAACCAGGCATTTACACTATTCAATTCAATACATGACGAGGTTAATCTCTACTAATTTGTCCATCGTTGTTATAATCAAATTGATTTACCATGTTCTTTAATCGTCTATCTATCGTCATGTTTTTTATTCGGTACAATCGGGTAAGTTATCAAGGCCATGTTGGAAATTAGGGTTTCTCGTTAATGGTGAGAAGTGAGAGCACTCCAATTTTCAAAATTGACGAGTCGACTGAGAAAAAATTGTAATAAAATTCTAATGCATATGTAACGTGATACTCTTTCATCTGTTTTTTTTTTCATTTTATTCCACTTATTTCATTATTATTCCGTGTCGTTGAACGAGCCCAATATGTTTTTCTTATAAATGATGGGAAATTGATATTTCTAAGGAAATTATTAAATATATTTTTCAAAACTACAAAGATATTGAAAAAATTAAAATAAAATTGTGAAAACTAATATTATATATTTTCCAACGATTATTATTAACTTTTTATTGTATAATATTATATAATTTTAAAGTAACGGGAGTTTTTAAATTAAAAAAACTATAATTCGTAGTACATTTTTTGATAAACTATGGAAACTATAAAAAATTTATGCAACAATTATTATAAAAAATTTTCAAATTAACACATGATTGAGAAAAATCCTTGTGAAATCAAATGCATATTTGAGAGCACTTTAATTTTCAATTTTGGTTTTGCTTGGGCTGATATGATGGGCTTGGTAAAATTAACTCAATTATACCGGGGTTTTCAAATTAATTTACTCATGATTGAGTCTTTTTTGTTTAAAGAAGATAATCTCCCAAAAGTATCACTGAAAAACACATTTTTGCAAAACAACATATTACTTTACACACACACAAAAAAAAAAACAAACAAACAAAACAATAAGTAAATAGCAAAAGCAAATTCATTCAAACATATAGCTATCTCACATTCATAAATTCCTGTACATATACATCTTCACCTTCACGAAACATCATCCATCATCGAGCATAAAAGTCGTAGATCTTCATGTGGAGATGTTTTTGTGCGTACCGAATCAACTTGTCGAGTTCTTCTTCCCGATCTATAACTCCATTTTTGTTCACATCCACTTTTTTCAGCACTTGTCGAGCCTGCCACCACGCAAACCATGCGTCCAGACTCTGCAATGCTCGATGCAGCTCGTCTCTGCTGATTTCTCCATCGTTGTTGTAATCGAATTGCTTCAGCCATGCTTTGAACTCGTCTATCGTCATTTCTTTGTGGGGTAGAATTGGGTACGTGACTAATGCCATGTTTGAAATTTGAGAAGTTTGTTGTTAATGGTGATGTTAGTTAGGGTAATATATATATGGACATGGATATCTGACAGTCCAATGAGTGTACGTCTAGTGTTGCAGAGACCAATTTGTCCTCTCCGTGTTAGCTTGTAAAATGGAGAAGAAAAGTAATTTTGGTCATGGTATATTTGTTAATAAGCCCAAACCGAATTAATAATTATCAATTTTAATTAGTCGAAATAATTTTAGGGAATGATTATTTTAAGAAAAGAGACTTGTAAGAAAAAAGAAATTTTTTTTATGGAGCCTATAAATATGACTTATATGTTTAGCAATTTATATAAAAAATATTAATATTAATTAGAAAAAAGAGAAAAACTTGTAAGAACTTATTAGAATTAGAGAGAATTTTGTTTACTCTAAATCATATTTGAATCTCGTAATACCAACAATATTGGTATGAGTGATAGACATCTCCCTTAGAATTTCCTAACTCGATTGATGTGTTGGTAAAGACATTAATTAGTAGTAGTAAATTATGAATCTCTCTTTTGTTGTATTCTTTTATATTATATATAATGGAAAAGAAAAATATTAACCGTTTCACACTTCATTGATGAATTGAACGTTTTTATTGGAATTGATTATCACCATCATTTTGTAATTAAATTTAAATTTTACAAATATGGAAAAAAAAATATTTGGATGGATCGATTCACCATTTACCACCCGCGAAACGTATGAAATTCAATAAAAATATAATAAAATAAATAAGTTAGGTTTACACCTGGTAAACCTAAGTTGTAAATTTGTTAATTTTTTTTTTGCATCAAAGGCCCTTAGGCAATATATATACAGAAAGTCACAATTACATATAGTTGACGTAGAACTTAATAGCGACAAGATAATAAAACGGACACTCCAAAAGAAGACCTATAAGCTGAATAATTGTATAACACGAAATGCATTATTTTGTCGGTGGTGGAAGAAAGTCCACCACCGCTTTTGATTTTTTTTGGGGATGTGAAGCATGATCGGAGATAATAATTGGGGTCGAAAGAAGAACACGACCATCAAGATCCATGGGAGCCTTCTCAGATGAAATTTGCGACGCACTTGTGGAGTTGCGGCCACGCTTCGATCGCGGAAAAGGAGAGGAAATCGGACAAACCGATCGGGTCGGTGATGGAGGAGGGGATGAGTGCGGCCAATTAGAGGTTCCCGAGTTTGAATTGAATACGGCTCTAGGAACAAAAAGAGCTTGATTAATCAATTTGCCCAATCGTTTTTTTGCAAGGTGCGAAGCAACCGCATTGTCCTGGAGTCTTTCAATACGATATAGATCCATACAATTTGTGGTTTCGTGACCCATAAGGCCACAAAAGACACAAATTTTCGGTATCTTTTCATAAACTATATAAACAAGGCGGGATGAGAGATCTGGTAGAGAGATTGGAATTGAATCCAGAAGAGGGATAGAGAGAGGGATAGAGAGCGGGAGAGGGATAGAGATCTGATGAGAGATATGTTGTAAATTTGTTATTATTAAACGTATTTAATGTTTCTTTGCCAACACATCAGGTTTTGTGGGGGATTTTAAAAGAGACAAGTATAATTTTTATATTGGTATTATGTGATCTAACCATTGTGAACGGAATGGAGAGGAAGGTCCATTCATGACTTTACTTTTGAGAATAATTCATGGTCGTTAACAACTTAACTTGTTAGGCTTGTGATTGGAGACACGTAATTAATCAAATTCGGCTGCTTGCTTTACAGAAACAAGATGTGACTTATAACTAGTTTCTGGAAAAGAAAGAAATGTGTAGATTTTTCTACAAGTAGGCACAAATTTCGTTTGAATTTCAAAAAGCAACCATACCTTTTGCCCAAACTCCCTAGCTAAATGGTTAGGCATGCCCCAAATTTTACAAGAAATCATGAACTCAAAACTCAAACAAAATGGCTTTGCACGTGAAAGCGGCTATTTCAAAGTTCATATAATTAGTAAGAAAAATTATACTTGTCCCCTCTAAAATCTCCCAAAAAACTTGATGTGTTGGCAAAGATGTATTTAATACGTTTAATAATAATAAATTTTTCATCTTAGGTTTACCAGGTGATAAACCTAACTTATTTATTTTATTATATTTTAATTAAATTTCACACGTTTAACATGTGGTAAATGATGAAATCGATCAATTGGGTCAAATTTAATGTTCTTTTTTTTTTGAGTAAATTATTTTTTTTAACCTTCATCATTTATTTAATGTTCTTGCCAACACATCAATTGTGTTAGGGGATTCTAAAAGGATGTCTATCACCACTCAGTTAGTAATTACTATTCTTTTAACCTTCATCATTTATTATTTCTTAATGACGAAGGATATGAAAGCCCTAAGATTTCATTGACCCGACTCCAATTCAAACTTCAAAAATATATTAATCATAAGTTAACAGTCCTTTAAGCAGTATCCAAGATAAGCCATGTGCTTCATTTTGTGTTAATCAAGAAAAGCTCTCTCTTTAAACTCTGGTTTTAGACATTTGAAATTGTAAGTAATGTATCCTGCTCCAGTACCACCTCCTCAAGCTTATAACGAAAAAGGCATACCGGTACCGGTACCTCCACAAAACTCGTACGCCATGTATCAACCTTCGTCTCGTCTGACAAATTGGTCGACTCGTCTGTGCCATTGCATGGATGACCCTGGCAACTGTACAAAAACAACCTTAATTTTTATTTTTTTGTAATTTTTGTAACATACTTTATTATTGTTTCCAACTTTTTTGAAGGCTTGATTACGTGTATATGCCCGTGCATTACATTCGGCCAGGTTGCTCATATCGTCGATAGAGGTTCATGCCGTAAGTAAACCAATCATACGTTGATTTACATAATTTCCGCACCATTTATAAACATTTGAATTTTTGTGTTTAAACTTTTAACCATTTGGAATCAAACTTTTGTTTCTTTTTCTTTTTTGAATTCATGTACAGCTTGTATGTTAAGCGGGACGATATATGGGCTATTATGCTCCGTTGGTCTTGGTTGCTTTTATTCGTCCTTCTATAGATCGAAAATGAGAAGCCGGTACGACTTAGACGAGGGCCCACTTCCTGATTGTCTCGTTCATTTCTGTTGCGAATATTGTGCTCTTTGTCAGGAACATCGCGAGCTCAAGAACCGAGGCTTCGACATGGGAATTGGTTTGTCTTTATCTCTCTTCACTTAATTGCTGTATACACTTAAATTAGTTCTGTTGAATTAATATGAGTTAGGTTATTTTGTTACTTATTCGATGAATATTTTGAATGAATGATTTGAAGGTTGGGATGCGAATATGGAACGGCAAAGGCGTGGTGTGGTCGGTACTCCGGTGATCGGAGCTCCGGCCATGCATGGTGGCATGATGAGATAGAAGAGAATACCTCTGTGTTAGCCTTTGTTTATCCTTGGCAAATAATGCTTAAGTTATTCGTGAACACTCAAGTTTGTTAACTATTAATATCTGCTCATATTTTTGCTTTAATACTTTTTAAATGGATAAATATATTATGTCCCAACAAACACAAAAAAATATCATGAATGCGTCAATCGACGAGGAGTTAAAAGAGTTAATTGGATTGATTAGACTTCTTAATCGAATCAATCTAACTAAATATTAATTTGAGTACTAATTAATCCAATTATTCTTTTTAATTCCTCTTCAATAGACGCATTCATAAATTTTTTTCAAGTTTGTGGAACATGTATATAATCCTTTTTTAAATCGGCCTACACAAAAAAACACATTACTAAGATTCAAAAGCAGGCCTTGGCCCATCCCACTTTAAACCAGAATTAAGCTCCAAATCTTTTATCAACATTTTGCAAAAAAAAAAAAAAAAAAGTATTATAAAAAATAGTAAAAAATGTATAGTAAAAAAATATAAATAACTTAGCGCGAGGCAAGAAGACACCGGACAATGAGTAACTCTGGAATGCATTCAGAATATAAATTTTCAAGTAGTGGACAACAAACGTTCATTTGAAGTGCATTTTATAATTTATTGGAACCAAAAATCATTTCTCTTTTTGTAATTATCATTCAAATTTTGTATATTAAAAAAAAATGCCCAAAAAAAAATACATGTAAAATACCTACTCAGCCCAAAGGCCTGATATAAGAAAGAAATCAGGCCAAGAATGGCTTAATATTCTATATTTGCAATTGCATGGCCTATGGGCCCGGCTCGATCCAAGGCGATCAACTCGAAGCACCGAGCCACCGACTAACAACCAGTCGTCAACCACCACTACCAGTCATTCATGACTCAGCCTCGCACACCGGCGTCTCTTCCTCTCTCTGCCGCCCCAATGGCCACCTCCTCCTCCTCCACGTCTCCGTCCCCCCCACCCAACCCATTTGCCGCAGTCAGCTCCTTCATCCACCACCATCTCTCTAACCTCACGTCCCGTCTGGAGGAAAGTCGCCGGTCCGCCTCCACCGCCTTCGCCACTCTTTCTTCTTCCCCTTACCCGCCATTAACCACTTCGAGTTCGTTTCCTAAGCATGCATTTGATTTGGCTCTGAGCACGGATGACGTAGCTAAGACTTTATCTGGTACCTCAGTCTACACTGTCAGTAACTCGAACAACGAGTTTGTGCTTCTCTCTGATCCTAATGGTGTACGGTCACTTGGGTTGCTTTGTTTTCGTCAAGAGGATGCCGAGGCCCTTCTTTCGCAGGTGCCCACGAAAGGCTTATTCTTTTCTGTTCCAATTCTTCGGGTTTGAAAACCTTAATTTGATAGTTGTGAAATTGTTTGTGTCTTTTTGTAGGTGAAGACCAAACAACCAGTTTTAGGCAAGGGAGCTAGAGTGGTACCGATTACTCTCGAGCAGGTATATTTCTATATTGTGTTTAAAACTTCAAATTCACTTCATTTTGTAGTGAAATTGACTTCAAATTATCTTAATTTGGTATCAAATTAATGCAAATTCCCTCATTATTTTTTGAGCATTTAGGTTTACATGCTTAAGGCCGAAGGAATTGCTTTCAGATTCCTTCCCGATCCTCTTCAGATAAAACATGCTCTCAAGGTCTTCTCTTCAATTTCCTAATTAAATCCGTCTTGTTAATTATAATATCCCAAATTCAACAACGTTGCTTACAAATTTATTGGTTTGCTTTTTCAGCTAAAATCTTCTGATTTATCGAAAGGGTTTGATGGAGTTCCAGTTTTTCAGGTCTTACAATTTTCTCTTATATACGATATGTCAAAAGATATATACTCGATCGAATAATAATATTTTGGTTTTTTTATACAGTCAGATTTATTGGTAATTAAGAAAAGAAAGAAGAGATACTGCCCCATATATTTCCAAAAGGAAGATATAGAGAGAGAACTCACCAAGCTCTCGTCCCAATTTAAAGGATCCCAACAAATCATGGTAAACATAATAATTAAACAAATATCTCCCTTAAAAGAATTTGAATATTAAAAGCAATTTCAATTTTAATTATACACTTAACTCGCCTTTTTAGGTTGGGAGTTTCGAGGACGTCCTGAAAAAAATGGAGGTATATATCAAATATATTTTCCTTTTTACTTCTTTTTATTTATTTATACTATGTTGAAGCTAGTTTAATAAATTTGTATGTGTTATATATACAGATGAATGATAAAGACTCGGGATGGGATGACTTGATATTTATACCGCCTGGAAAGAGCTGTAGTCAACATATCAACGAGGTGTCGGTGTGAAAATTGCAGAGAAATAGCGACATTTTTTCTTCTAATTTTTGGAAGGAGAGGAGGCTTTTGACATATTTATTTTGTTGTTTTGAGTGAGTAATTGAAGATGAGGTTTGCGGAAGTAAAAAAGATAATAATACAAAATTTTGGGGAGGAATACGAAAAAAAGACACATGTTGAAAGTGATAACCTTGTTTCTTTTACTTGTTTGGTGAAATTTCATTGCCAATTTGTAGTTTTAGTATAGTTTTTAAATGTGATGCTTGTACCTGTTTGGTGAAATTTCATTGCCAATTTGTAGTTTTAGTATAGTTTTTAAATGTGATGCTTGTACCTGTTTGGTGAAATTTCATTGCCAATTTGTAGTTTTAGACGCGAAATGCAACAAATGTGACTGGAATGCTAAGAAAATGTGACTCGGGATTAATTGGAAATCTCGGTGGATTCCGATAGATTTTACTTCTTTTACATATTTCATATCAAAATTAATTATATAAAAATAAAAATCACAAAAATTTCAAATCTCATATAATTTAACATAGGGAAATTTTCAAAAAAACTCCTATCTTTTTTGGATATTATTAAAAAACCACTATCTTTTTGAAAACTCCAAAAAAATCCTCTACCAAACTTTTATTTTCAAATACCCCCTATGGAGTTAAAATTAACCATGGATGGTGTTAATTTGTTTTTATGACCAAAATACCCTTCTTTTTACATATGTAGGAATTAAAAGAATTTTGTTATTTGTATTAATTTTAAGTCCTAATTTTTTTAGCTTATAATAATTTAAAAAATATAATTATCATATGTTATATTTATATAATTTAAATATTTCAAGGTGTTTATATTATTATTATCTGATGTTAGTTTTTCATGAATAATAAACGAAATATTAAAATTATACAAACACAACATTTAATAATTTTTGTGAAATCACTACATGTTAAAAATTATTTATGAATTTTCTTAAAACTAATAAAATTAATTAAAAAATAACAAAAATATACATATGAAAATAGAAGGGTATTTTGGTCATTTTTTTTAACATCATCCATGGTTAGATTTAATCCCTATAAGGGAGTATTTGAAAATAAAAGTTTGGTAGAAGGGGTTTTTTGGAATTTCCAAAAAAATAGAGGGTTTTTATAATATCCAAAAAAGATAGGGATTTTTTAAATAACATGATACAATTCAAATAACGTAACAAAAACTTCAAATGACATGATATCATCACAAATAAAAAAAACCCACAAATAAAAGAAATTATGCAAGCGAGAGTTCTTGGACGGGCGACGGCAATTTTGTAGGTGGTTGAGTGAATTTTTTTGTGAGACATTCAGAGAACTAGAGAAGAGAAACAAAAAAAATATATAAAAATTCTCCGTATCGGTCAAATAAAAAAGAGTTAATATTTGTTTGAAATATTATGTTATAAATAAAATATTTATTATATTTAATTATTTATTTATATGTATTATTAATTTATTTTAATTTAAAATTTAATATTTTTTCAAGTATATTTGTTTATACATTAGAAGTATCAATAATATCTGTTATTATTTCGAAATAAAATATTTGAATACATCACGTGAAATATCTGATACGTATAAAAAAAAAATATGAGCGGGAACATGACTTGATTTTTGAACCATAAATACAAAGAAATATATGGCTGCATTAAACTTTTCTAATGACCGAGCCAGTGGGAAAGCTGGCTTATACTTGAATAATGATTCAATGAATAATGAATGAATTAACAATTAAGTAATAAAATGGTAATTTAACTACATTTCATTCAATTAACTGTGCTGAGAAGCGAGAGGGCCCAGTTCCCAGTCCTTCTTTGAATCTTCTTCTTCTTCTTCTTCTTCTACAGTTCTATTCCAATGACAAGCTCCGTGTAAATCTCAAAGGAAGTAAAGAGTGATAAGGAGATCGATCGATCATCGATGAGGAGAATGATGGATTCCACTCGGATATCCTTCTTCGTCAGCTTCATCTCCGTGCTGCTGTTACTCGTTCTCTTCGACTTTCTCGGAGGCGGCTCTTCCTTTTCTTCCTCGCGGCCGCCGATTGCTCAAATCACACCGCCTCAAGGTAAATTATCTTTGTTGTTCTTGCTGCTTTGGGTTTTTTCTATTTGTTCATGTTCGATCTTAGCTGGGATCGATTGCGTTTATGGAAGATCATGCTTGATTTATCATCAATAGTTGAAATGTTCAAAATCGAGTGAGATCAATTCAAATTTCCCCCTTTCACGCAAACACCTTCTATAATCGGTTTACTTTAACCTTTTCGCCATAATAATCGGTCTTTTTTCGCACTCTATGATCCTTCACCTGTTAATTCTGCGATTTTTTGTTTTATTGTAAAAATGCTTGATTTCATCTGATCAAATTGGGCACGTTTCAAAATTTAAACATAACAGAGAAACATTCATTTCAGAAATCTAAGCTTATTACATTTACTATCACGGGAACTCGTAAAGAAGTACCCGTTTTATGCCTAAATGGCAAAGGTCCCTATTACTCAAAAGTGGGGGTCTTCTTTTGCAAATTCCTCACCAAAGAAGATTCACAGAGAACTTGCAGTCTCCTTGATACCTAGTTAACTGGGCATAAAGTCCTCTACTATGCCCCCCCAATTCCCCCCCCCCCATTTCGTTGATGTGATATCTATCAAGATTAATTCACTAATCTCTCTCTCTCTCAAAACTAACGATTAATTCATATTTGTTAATTATTGAATATTCTTAATTAATATTTAATTGGTACAAATCTTTATTACGTATTAATTTTTTAATAATTATAAATTAATTATTAATTCATTTTGCTAATTGAAAATTAATTAACTCATGATGACTCATCATGAGTTGTGGGGAAAATATGTGATTGGGGGGAGGGGTGGGGGCAAAGTATAATATTCCAATAAATAAATTAGGAAAATGTTGGACATACCTCCATCTGTCCCTCCGTATCCTTGATAACGTAAATATAATTTAATACTTTAAAAATTAGCATTTCAATTCATGATTTAACATCTTAATTGTATGTTCAATTATAAATTAAGATAATTAAATTATTTTTTTTGTATGTTAATTTTGAAAATATTAAATCATATTTATGTCATCAAAATCATGCAAGACGAGTGACTACTTTTTCTCATCTAGTCAGAATCAAACTTAAACTGGAACGGAGATTGATGTGGGGATAAACTACTAGGGGAGGGATGTACATCACTACTCAAATAATTATTAGTAGGTACCCACTTTAACTTATACGAATACTTCCAAAGTCTATCAATTTGGACCATCCATAAATATGTAAGAGTTACACTTTAAACAAAGATTTAATCACAACTACTCCTAGAAGAATCAAACCACATGAGACAATTCAAAATGTTAAAATACAAGCATTCAATCAAATTAATAAACTCAGTTCTTCTGTGGCTGCTCCTATTGCCATATTACAATACAAATAAAGTTTAAGTTCATACATTATTTTCATCAATATGTAGAAATTAATTTCACAAGTATATACATAATAATCTATTGTTCTATCATATTCCCTCTTTACAACTTCACATATCGTGAGCCCCATTTCCTTGAAATAATTGTCCTGTGACCCAAAGTCTTGAGACAAGTTCCTCCTAATTTTGGCATAGAGAATTGGTAAACAAAAAAAATTCTTTTTTTAATACCAAATTGGAAGAAAAATAAAATGGGGGACCTTAACCATGAAAGAGACATACTTCTTTTAATAATCAACTCATCAATCTATTATTATTATTATTATTATACCAAGCAAATCATCACGTCGTCATCATCTTCTCCAACCCAACACATCTCCTTTCTCCTTAGTCCTTCCCACTTCAAACCTCAACAAAAAAAACGAAGAACTCATACATAGAGAGAGAGAGGGAGTAAATTATGGATGTGAAGAGGGCGAGGAGTCCAAGGAGGACGCAAGAAGAAGACGATGCTGCAGAGGAGCAGAAAAAGAGAGGCGGGTGGAGACGTAACTTGCGACGATCAGACTTGGTGGTGATTGGATTTTTTATTTCTTTACCTATCTTAGTGCTTCTCTTCGCTGGTCGATGGGGCGGAGCCAGTTCTCGAGGTAATCGCCGTTCCTTGATTTCTAGATGACTCGTTATACGTATAGCTATAGAGAAAAACGCCCCACAAAGTATCCTCTTTGACCAATTGTCCTGTTTCCCTTACCTACCAAACTGAACTTCATCTAGTTTTGAACTTGAAAGTTTGGCCATTATAAATAGGAAAATGTTGTACCTCTCCCCTTATACTCCCCCCAACTCTTGATGTGGTCATCATAAGGATTAACACCATCAAAATTTAACATCTTAATTATGATTTAACATCTTAATTTATGATTTAACATCATAATTAAGATGTTAAATCATAAATTAAGATGTTAAACCATAATTAAGATGTTAAATTTGATGGTGTTAATTCTTATGATGACCACATCAAGAGTTGGGGGGGAATATAAGGGGATGTACATCATCACTAACCTCATTCATGATATTTATTTTAGGTGCCAAAGGAATTTCTGGTACATCAAAATCTTCCGTAACGCAAGATGCATTTCTAGGAGGACTTCTCCCACCAAAATTCGACGAACAAATATGCAAAAGCCGTTACGAATCCTACAAATTCAGAAAACCATCGCCCTTCCCCCCCTCTCCTTACCTCACTCAAAAACTACGAAATTACGAATCGTACCACAAGAAATGCGGGCCCGGCACGAGATTCTACGAGAAAGCCATGAAGCAACTCAAAACGGGTCGTAATTTCGAGAACTCACAATGCAAATACGTAGTTTGGTTCCCTTGTAACGGGTTGGGTAATCGAATGCTAACCCTGTCCTCTACGTTTTTATACGCTCTGTTAACAAATCGAGTTTTGTTGACAAATATGGGCAAAGAATCCGAGAATTTATTCTGCGAGCCGTTTCCGAGTAGTTCTTGGGTTTTACCGCCTGATTTTCCGCACAACCAACCTTATAATTGGCATGCAGGTGCGGCCGAAAGTTATGTGAATATGTTAAATAAAGGGGTGTTTATGCACAGTGCAAATATTTCGGCCAAGTCACTGCCGGCTTATGTATACTTACATTTGGAACAAGTTACACTAAGATTGCAAAACAATGTTTTTTGCGAAGAGGATCAAAAGATTCTTCAAAAGTTCACTTGGATGATTTTGAAATCCGATAGCTATTTCGCTCCTGCACTATTTTTAATGCCTTTGTATCAAGACGAGCTCGATAAAATGTTTCCGGTTAAAGAATCTGTTTTTCATCATTTGGGGAGGTATTTATACCACCCTTCAAACGAAGTATGGGGGACTATTACACGATATTACGAGGCTTATCTTGCAAAAGCGGATGAGAAGATCGGTCTTCAAATTCGTATATTTCGTGAAAAACCAATCAAATTTGAAAATATGTACGAGCAAATAACGAGATGCACCAACCAAGTGAAACTCCTCCCCGAAGTAACTCAAAACGAACCGATCGTAAACTCGTCGACGAACACCAAACACATATCGATTTTGATTACTTCTTTATACCCCGGTTATTACGAGAGAATCCGAGCCATTTATTACGAGAACCCGACTTTGAACGGCGAGATCGTGTCGGTTTATCAACCGAGCCACGAAGAAGAACAACAAACCGAGGCGCAAAATCACAACCAAAAGGCTTTGGCGGAGATATATTTGTTGAGTTATTGCGATACGATCGCGATTAGTGCTTGGTCCACGTTTGGATATGTGGCGCACAGTTTTGCAGGGATAAAACCTTGGATTTTGTTGAGACCCGCATGGGATAAGGAAATTGCGGGTGTGCCTTGTATTAAGTCCAAATCGGTTGAGCCGTGTTTGCACTCGGCTCCTTTGCTCGAGTGTGCAGGGAAGGATACGGATCCGTCAAACATGGTGCCGCATGTTAGACATTGTGAGGATGTTGCGTTCGGGATTAAATTGTATGATGTTTAGTCGGATGTACTCGTTTTGTTTATTTGTTGTAATTTTTTAGTTCCTACGTGTTACCTTAGTGTTGAGAAATTAAATGATGAACATTGAAATTTATTGAAAACTTCTTTGTTGTAATAGGTGTTTGGCAAGTAAATAACATGCACTGGAAAATTAGAGAGCCAATTGTTGAAATTTGTTTGTACTTCTTTTTAATTTTTTCATTCCTTCACTTTTCTTTTGTTCAGTTAATATTATTTTTCATTAATTTATAACAAGTCGATACATTACACGCCATGTGACATAGAGGTTCGTGAACGAGTGTGTTATTTATAAATTATAGACAATTAAGAAATTCTTGTACTCAATTATGACAAAATTAAATTCTTAGTACAGGTCACTCTTTTTTCGATTGGCTCACTACGTATTCTCGGCACCAATCATCCTAATTAAGTTTGGTAGAGAAATTTTCCGGGGAATAAGTCAAACTATGAATAAATTCTAAAATATATATACATTGATGTGACCCCAGACCAGAAAAAAATATATATACATGTCGATGCATTACTCAAGGAACAAACTATACACCTTGTTGACCTAAATATGTTCCCTACAAGCTAATTCTCAAATTTTAGGGAAAAAATATTTTTGGCAAAAATATGTATACTGAGGGGGTGATGGAGGAGAAAAGCAAGGGATGGAAGAGGCGACTTGCGAGACCGGAAATACTCGTGCTCGGTATTCTGATCCTTTCTGCCTTTGTCGTGATCTTCTTTGGTTCCGAAAATATTGGCTCGTTTCGATCCTGGATTCAACGTGCTGAGAAAGAAATAGGTTCGATGATCTTCTCTCAACAAATTTATATTTTTATTGCATAAACAGGGACTAGATCATCTTCAAACCTCTTGGTAGAACTAGAAAATTTCTATCATAAATTCTCACAAAAAAAAAGTTTTCATCATAGCCGTTGACTTTCATTCTCGTTAGATTTTTTGGTCTATAGGTAAATTAACTTGCCTCCAATTTTCTTACATAGGACAAAGAGACATTTATCTAGGAGGATTACTTTCTCCTAATTACGACGAACGTACTTGCTTAGGCCGATACAAATCGTCTCTGTATCGCAAACCATCACCCTTCGAAGTATCTCCCTACCTTGCACAAAAACTAAGAGAGTACGAAGAATACCATAAAAAATGCGGCCCGAAATCCAAGCTCTACAAAGAAGCGCTCAAGCAGTTAAAATCCGGAAAAAATTTCGACAATCCCAACTGCAAGTACACAGTTTTTGGGCAACTCAACGGCTTAGGAAATAGAATGTTGCCTCTGGTTTCTACATTTTTATATACTCTTCTAACAAAAAGAGTATTCCTAGTGGAAATGCCCGAGGAATCGCAAAACCTATTTTGCGAACCGTTTCCAGAGAGCTCTTGGGAACTTCCTTCTGGTTTCCCGCTAAAAGATATAGCGTGGAAGTTTCAGTTTGAATCTCCCGAGAGCTATATGAAAATGTTAGAGAACAAAAACATAAGTGGTGACCCTAATGTTGACCCCGAATCATTGCCTCCGTTTGTGTTTCTCGATGCGTGGAGCCAAGCATGGCACGTAAATGGCAAAATTTTCTGCGAAAATAATCAGAAGGTCCTTGATAAATTCACTTGGATGGTTATGAAATCTGATTGCTACTTCGCACCTTCGTTCTTTTTATTACCCCAGTACGAAGAAGAGTTGAACCGTATGTTCCCTGTTAAAGCATCCATGTTCAATCATTTGGGGCGGTATTTATTTCAACCCGCTAATCCGGTATGGGAAATTATCGATAGATTTTACAAAACATACCTTAGCAATGCAGATGAAAAGGTTGGAATTCAAGTCAGACCAGTTGGTTGGAATCCACTTCCAAGCGAAAAAATTTACGAGCTCATAACCGAGTGCTCGGAGAAAGAGAAACTCTTACCTAAAGTCGGCCCTACAAACTTAACCGCCTCAGCCTTAAACCCGACGAAACGAACAGCAATTTTGGCGATTTCTTTGTCTGCGGTATACTACGAAAAACTCAGAGCTAAATATTACGAGAATCCAACCGTGACGGGAGAGATGGTTACTGTGTACCAACCCACTCATGAACAAGACCAACAAACGAATTCGCAATTCCACAATCAAAAAGCTTTGGCCGAGATGTATTTGTTGAGTTATTGCGATAAGATAGTCTCGAGTGCAATGTCTACTTTTGGATATATAGCACATGGATTAGCGGGTTCAAAACCATGGATGCTTACGTTATTGGGATCTATGCATTCTAAAGATGCCGAACCTGGTCCAGCATGTTTCAGAACCTTTACGTCAGAGCCGTGTTTACATTCTCCTCCCGTATTTGAGTGTAAGCCGAATTCGAAGGGTAATCCGGCAAATACAGTGCCTTATCTTAGGAGTTGCGAAGATATCAATAATGGTTTTAAGTTAGTTGGTTAGGTTTTAATCATTTCAATTTGTTATTTTTTATAATTATTCTTTGTCATGGTTAATGTTAAATTATACTCAGTGTTCTTTTTTTCTGTTCTGTCGAGTTGCAGAATTTTCTGTGAGAAATATGTACTTGTGGAATGTTCAGAAAATATTTTCTATGGATAATTTTATTCGTGTAATTTGTGCTGCTAATGCAATTAAAATCATAAATATTTGTTTAAAGAGATAATTTCTGATATATCCCATTTTAAAATATCAAAATTTGAAAAAAGGATCTCTTTTTTTTTTTTTTGATAGTGAGAGAAAGCAACTCCGAAAGAAACCCTAGCCGCCGAGGGCGATTTCGGGCGATTTCGGGGTGGAGGCAAACCGCCGCCGCCGCCTCCACCCCCTTCTCTCTCTCTTCTCAATTGCGGCTCGAATTCGGTTCCGCTCTCGAAACCCTAGCCGCCGCCTCCACCCCCTCCTCTCTCACGCCTTCCTCTGCAACTCCTGGAGTTCCTTTGCGAGGCGAACGGCGACTGGCAGGAGCTGGCAACCGAGGGCGAGCGACCAAGGCCACAGCGGCGCGACGAACTGGCAACCGAGGCGAGCAAACGGCGCGACGAACGGCGCGGCGACCGAGGCCACAGCTGCGACGGAGACAAAACGAGGCGACGCAGTTAAAATGTTCGAAAACCCCGAGCCATACGGGCCTTTGGTGAAGACAATTCGATCGATTGAAGAAAGAATTGAAAGTCGACCAGATATGGATTCAAATTTGGATCCGAGGACTAATTTGGAGTTAAAAAAGGAAAACGTGAGAAAGATTTTTGGAGAGAGGATTATGGTTTTGAAGTTTCTCCCAGTTTCGGATCGAGAAATTATCGTCTCGGGCAATAAGCAAGGGTTTTTGGGGTTTTGGGACGTGAGTTCGCAGAAAGGAGATAATGATGCAGAGGATGTGTTCGTGTTTTTGCTCCACAGAAACCCTGTTTCTGGCATTTCTTTTCATCCTAATTCGATAAAGAAGGTAATACACTGTTTTAATGGAGTCTGGTGGCGATTTTGGAGCTCCTCGAAGAGCAAAAACTCGAAAGGAAAAAGCGGGAAGGGAAAAAGGGAAATCAAAAAATTGCGAGGCTGGTGCCGAGTCTGGGGCGAGTCTGGGCCGAGTCTGGGCCGAGTCTGGGACGAGGCCGAGAGCGACGGCCGAGTCTGGGGCGAGTCTGGGGGCGAGTCCGAGAGCGACGGGCCGCGACAGCGACGGTGACAGATTCGATGACAATCCGAGCTCGCGTGGCAAACCAAGGGCAGAGGGAGGTTGCGTTCGTCTAAGGATGGCCGAAAGCATCATCTCTCGGCATGTATCTTACTTTTGCAATTATAATTTATTTTTGCGAAACTATTTTTTTACATTTATCATGTAAAATCGCACCAATGTATTAAACCTTGCTTTAATATATTAAAAGAGGCTTCGCCTCTTTAGTTTTTCAAAAAAAAAAATATCAAAATTTTCCTTCCAAATTACAAACATCAAATTTATCTTTTCAATATTTTTTTTTAAATTAAGAGACTTAGGTCACTTTAGGATGTAATATATAATAAAAAAAAGGAAGTTGCAATTTTCTGACGAAATAAGAGAAAAAGAAAAAAAATTCATGCAATCACGATCCATATGATTCATAGAAAAATAAAAAAGAAAACCAATTTAAGATTGTAGCAAACTCTAATGGAGTCGCCGATGGGTGGCGTTCAGTTTTCTGATTAAAAGTCGCAGTCAGTTTCCATGACCGACGTCTTCGCCTTGAAGGGGAGGCTAAGAGATCAAAAGGAGAGACTTTCGAGTGAGGAAGCAAAAATATCGAGAAGGACCATTCAACCGGAAGAAGAAGATCAAGAAGAAAGATTATTGCTTCGACCCTTCATACACCATGGATTCGGTGATGTATTGTTCTAATACTCTTTCTTCCGTACACGTAAATCACGAAACGAGATCCTAGGTTATGGGTGATTTTCGCATGTTCCGTTATCCCTATGTGTGGTACATGTTAGGTTTCCGGAAAACCATATTGCACGACGGAGCTTATCCGAACCCCTAAATCGAGCGGATTTGTATAACCAAATTAGATACGAAGGAACAATTTCAAAATTATACCTTGGATTTTGTTTAAATCCGGTAAAGAGTTCAAGTATCACTTCAAGCAATGCTTCAAATCGGCACCATCCTTTACATGTATCCACACGCAACTCGTTCGGACTGGATGTTAAGACTTCCGATGCTAGTCGTATTATTTCTCCCTTAAGAAAATCTACGACTCCGTCACTTTCTTTCTCAAAGAATTTCGGCCAAGTTTTATGTTCTCTTTCTTTAAAAAAAATTATGGTTAAGTTTTTATCTTTCTTTTTGTTCTGAATATTGAGAATGATGAATCAATTTAATATGAAGATGTTAATGTGTATTTATAGTCAAGTAGAAAATTTCTCGTATTTCCAAAACATTTTTCATTCTCACAGATGAATTGATTCTGATTATTAATATCATGCAACCATTTATGTAGGAGAGCATATATGGTGCCCCCTATTTCCCCAATCACAAGTTAATAGGGGCCTCTTTTAACCACCTCCAAAAATCCTCTCTACAAGGGCCTGATGATATTTCGAATTAACTGAACTCTCGATTAACTATTAATCTGTTAATGAATTAACTGTTAATCGGGTTAAAAAAAAAATCAAAAATGGACCGGCCCATATATAAACCCCTAACCCTAACTCCTTTTTCTCACCTCATTTCTTAGTCGCCACACAATCTCTCTCTCTCTCTCTCTCTCTCTATATATATATATATATATATATATATATATATATATATATATATATATATATATATATATATATATATATATATATTTGCATTGAGATTTGATACTCAATGTTTTTTAACCATTATATTTGCATTGAGATTTGTGCATTTAATGATGTGCACAAAATTTCATGATCATCATGAAAAAACACAAATCCCAATGCAAAGCCAATGGCTAAAAAACATTAAGTACCAAAACTTTGGTACTTAATTAAGTAGGTTAGCCTCCCTTTATATATATATATATATATATATATATATATATATATATATATAGCCGTCACACACACAACCCACACACACACACAAACAAAAACACGCACATCGTTCTCTCTCGTATTTTTGGAGATTTTTTGGGTAGATTCGGTTTTGGTTCTTTTTTTGTTAATTATCTGAAAACTACGTTTAAAAATCATTGTTACTTATCATATTTATTAATTAGTATTTATATTAATTAATTGAATTGTATGGTTAATTGTTAATTGAAATGTGTTCATTGGACTCTTAGGTACATATAAATGAACTGTTAATTCAAAATTTTGTTAACTCCGTGAAAATTTTAGGTGCAAAGTTGGGTACATGGATAAACACATGACCCTGACGTCATGCTGATTCAATCAAGTTAATGCCGTGATGAGTTTCAGGGGCATGGTATAATTTCTCTTTATGTAGCATCTCATGCTCACACCTCTTCATATTCGTTCGATTTTCTGTGTCCAATCCAAATTTGTATTTGTGTGTGACCCTATACGTTTATTTAATGTTGGCAACATATTAAATTTCCATTTAACTATGTAAGTCATAACTGGCCTCAAACAATGCATTGTGACTTGCCAAATTAAATAAATGATTCGTGATCATAACTTATTTATCAAATAAACAAGTAACTAGTTCTTTTGTTCTTTTGATATCCGTTGATCAAAGACATGATAAATTGTCATCGTTTCTATATCAACTTAATCCTTTTCCCGATCTAGAATTTGATTGAATATTCAATTTGGTATTAACATGTACTCATATATTCCTATTGAGCGTGTCCACACATTTCCTTCAATTCTAATTAACCAGGGACCCCTGATAGATATCTCTTTCATTATGTGAAAGGAACAAAGTTCATCTTAGTTACTCACATTCTTTATCATGCTTCATGTAATATTCAATAATGATCTTATAATTAGCCAGTTAAAGAGTGGACGAAGAAACATATTATGCAAACCGATAAAAACAAAGCTAATTCAACAACCCAAATGTACTCGATGATGTGGACGAAGCTGGGGACAGGAAATCCCATAACTTTATATCTATTAATAATAATAATTTGTGGTTTCAAACTATACATTGTTTTGTGCAAATAGGTAGAAACTCAATTAGCGTTCCCTTTTTCCTAAAAGAGTTAATTATGATTAGTTTTTAAAAAAGACGATAAATGTAAAACTACATGTTAATATATATATATATATATATTTAATAGGAAAAAGTTGGACCTCCCCACTTACCCTCCCCCACACCTCTTGATGTGTTGGCATAAGGCTTAACACCTTCAAATTTAACATCTTAATTATGATTTAACACCTTAATTTATAGTTTAACATCTTCATTATGATGTTAAACTATAAATTAAGGTGTTAAATCATAATTCAGATGTTAAACCATAGTGGTGTTAAGCGTTACAATGACACATCAAGAGGTGTGGGGGAGAGTTGGGGGAAGTGCATCACTGCCCTTTTTAATATGTCAAAAGAGTTATCTTTTAATATGTCAAAAGAGTTCGTTTTTATTTTCCAAAACTTTTTTCCAAATAAAATAAAATAATAAGAAATTCTATCATACACCATTTTTCTTATAATCTTATAATATTCTTTTTCAAGAATATTTTGAGTAATTATCATTTAATGAGTATTTAAGATAAATCTTAAGTGTATTATTGATTAATGTTAGATTAAATAAAAAATCTTTGTTATTTATTTAAATAATTTTTTTCTAAAAAATAAATTTTAAGACATTTAAAAAAAATATAATTAATTTATAAATACTCAAAATACCTTTTTAAAAAAATGCATCATAGAACTCCCGATAATAATCAAGTTGTTGCATTTGTAACACATACTCAATAAAACTATTCCACATTTCTCAAACTTGTTTTATATGATTATTTACAAATAACACCAAAAATATATAAAAGAGACAAATGATTATTTACAAATAACACCAAAAATATATAAAAGAGACAAATTGAGCATCTCTCAATACTAGTTTTTTTTTGGTGTAGAAATCAATAAGTTCGTGGTCAAGCTCAGATTACAGCCCTCCATGCAACAAAACTCCAACCAGCAAAATTTTATATTGCTGTAACTGTAAGTAAGTCCAAAGCTCCCAGCCTCCAAGATAAAGGAATCATCTTTCTGTATCAAAATTGTTCCAAATTGAGAGAAGAAAAATATTCAAAATGAAATCAGAACAATGTGTTAAAGTTCTCAGTATTTTTTTATATATTAATTTGTTTATACATTAATTCGATAGCATTTACATGTCTAACATATTAAATCAGCCGAATTAACCCCCTAACATATCATTTAAGTGGACTGTCCATAATCCAATCCGAATTAACACTAATTCATATATTGGACCCTTAGCCCTAATCATATCATAGCAGAATACTAATGCAGCCAGATTTGCTTGCATTTTCGGCTGCCACGTCACCAAGTCGTTGTGAGCCGTCCGATCAGGCTTTAAAATTTTCTTTCAAATCGCAGTTGTCCGTTTTGCATGCACTTGGTCTTTGTACACCCGTGTTATTTCCATCCATGGTCCATGATAGACCAAGTTCACGCTACCATGCCATGTATAAGAAGTGCTGTTCTTTCTCTCTCCTCACTTTTTTAGGTCATCACGACAAAGCTTTTCCGCGGCGAAAAATGGCGATTCTTAGGGTTTGTGCTGCCGATGAGCACGGCGATTCCTACGGTTGCGCAACCGACGAGCACGGCGGTTCCTTCAGTTTGCGCAGCCGAGAAGGACAGCGATTTCTAGGGTTTGCGTATCTGACGAGTACGGTAAATTCTAGGGTTTGCGCAGCCTTAGGTCCTTCGACTGATCCATGAAAACACTAGCTAAACGGTGGCGAAAACGGCAGACGAAGGTTGTTGCCATGGCAGCCGCCTGACGACCCGGTGCTTCTTTCTGTTCATCTTCAATACCTTAGCCGTCTCTTCACCTGGATCTGTAGTAAGATCTTTTGATTTTGTCCTCTGTTCTTCTCGATTCCTATGCTGATTTGGTTAAATTTCGTTCGTATTCAGTAATTTGGTGACAAGGTCAACCGAATTCAACCTTCTTCACATGTTCCCTATTTGGTGAACCAAAGCGAGAGAAAAAATTAAGTTCT
The DNA here is from genome assembly GCA_946800325.1 of Luzula sylvatica. Classification (NCBI taxonomy): domain Eukaryota; kingdom Viridiplantae; phylum Streptophyta; class Magnoliopsida; order Poales; family Juncaceae; genus Luzula; species Luzula sylvatica. The sequence goes on along the minus strand of OX326960.1, from coordinate 53,037,686 downwards.
TCGTGTTGTTTCCATTTCACAATCGGTTAAGAAAGGCGCATGAGACACTGTTGCGACAGTTAAGGCCTCCACCAATGAAGCTGCAGTTATCGCGCAATAGAAGAAAGGATATGCTGCAGACTTTCTCGAACAGGTGATCTTTTTTACAAACAAAAATGTCGCATTGTTTGTTTATGTCTACTAGATGCAACAAAGCACAGGAAAATTGATCTTTATTCAGTCTTACTCAGGTTTTGGGCATGCTTCAGAGAGTGGTTTGTCTGAATAGGCCATCGTGTGGGTTTGCAGAAATTGTTTGATCAGTACAGCAAAAAAACACCATTAATGCTTTCGAGATTGATATCGCCGGGTAATGCATATTTCAACTTATATTTTGTACATAATTTCAATCCAAACCTAATGATGGTGTTAAATATTGTGAGTTTTCACAGGTCGTGCGTGTGTGCCCTATGTGTCCATGACTCCATATCAAACTCGACGTCATCGTTTTTGGAATTGCCGATCAGAGTCACGCGAAATGTGGGTCCACACCAGTGGGTAAGAATCTGAGCAAAAACATAATGACAAGAATGGGCAGAGGCGTGCGGCCATGTTGGGAGCTGATGAAATACACGTATAGGCGACCTTTATCTTCTGCGTGTATTTGTGTCGAGGCGATTTCTTAAATTCCGCCAAAAGGGTATGATTGTAATTTCAATTTTTCGTATGATTTGGTCATAATTTCGATTGAAGGCTAACCATGATGCTTAATATTGCAAGGTCCTCGCAGCATGTATATGCGTCAGCCGGCCGTACATCGTGGAGCTGACGTGATATTTTCTGTCATTGCTAATGACAGTCGCAAGAAAGGAGGGCACACGCTACCAAGTCAGCTTGGGAGGATACCGATACAAGGCTCCGCTTGCGAGATTGTTACGTACCGATACAAAGATCATATACAGCCACTCTACGCTTCATGATTTTCAATTTGTACATTATCAATACAATGCATACCCAAAAAAACATAGCAAAAAATCCCAACGATCTTTATTATCGCAGATTTAGTCGATTTTTGTCAGAATTACAATAGAACTCATGCTCTGGAGACAAACCTGTATTGGATCATCTTAACGAATCGTAATGAAAAAACATCACGAATCATAGAACAGAAAACGAACGAAAACATAAAACAAAAACAAAAAAATATTTAAAAAATTATCATAAACAAACCCGCGCAATAGCGCGGGTAGAATGCTAGTTAATCCAAAAGTTACTATAATCCCTAACTAATCGTCAATTGACCCTAATCAAGCCATAATTGACATAATCCGTCCCTAGTCAATACTAAACCAGCATAACTAATTCTCAATTAATTATACTAAGTCAAAATTAACTCTATTTCGGCCATAATTTATCCTAATTAGTAGTCCTTAATTAGCCCCAATTAACTATAAATTGCATAGTTAGAGCGATTGTTTGACTGCAAGGCGTCTATCCCGTCAAACCATTAGGCCGAGGAAATCACCTCGGAACTGATCGAATCCATTTTTTTTTTTTGAAATGAAACTTAATCCATAAATCATAAATATTTTTCGTTTCATTTTTTATTTGTAATATCAATGAAACTTGAACTCTTGACATTTGATATATTGTGTTCAACACTTTACAACTAAACTAAGAGACCATTGCTAACATTTGAGCAATTATTGTTACTAGTATTTCTTCCTTGATCGTGACAACGATTATTGTGTGAGAAACATAATTGAAAAAGTTAATTTTGGATTAATCAGATAGATATTAAACTTTGAAATGATAAATTCGATATTTGCAATACAAATTTGATATTTTAAATCCGTGAAGGGACCTAATAGAAAGAGGCCGTATAAAATGTTGCAATGATTCGTGATTTTTATTCTTGATGTTACGTGACATAATTTGTTGATGATTAATGATTCAATAGTAACTCAATTAACATCAAAATGACACAAAATTTATATGTAAAAATGACTCAATGATTAATTAATATGTATTCTTATTGGTACGTTGAAATTAATGGTTCGTTTTTTGTGTTAATTGGGCTCGTAATTATCTTCACTAATCCTCCTCGAAAATAATTATCTTCACTAATCCTCAATGATGAATTAACATGTATAGAGAATGGGAGAGATGAGTTGTGGGATAAAATAAAATTTCTGTAAGTACCCTTTATTTTAAAATTATAGATTTTTTCTAGTTAGATTATAGTTCTTCAGAAAATAGAAACTTATTTTTTATGAAAGTCAACTAGTTAAGTTAATAATAATAAAGTGTGTTTAGGTAAAGTAAAACATTTACATAAACAAACTCCTAGTGTAAACGAATGTAGGGAGATGCATTCTATAAATTTCCTACTAAGGGACATGCCCTTTTGCTCTTTTAAGACAAATTTTAGTATTTCATTTACTGTTCCTTTAGGAGAAAGATAGTTTATCAATTGATCTCTTTGCCAAATAGTGTATCATTTCATTATTCAATGAAATAGCGGTACAAAATAGATAATACTGTGGGACCCACTTGATCAAGATATATTAATGAGTTGGATTTACTCATAATCAATCTTCTGAAATTTATATAAGCTTCTTTGGACGAGAAGAAAGATGAAATCAAATTAAGATGATAAGAGAGAATGAGATGCCGAGGTTGGTGAAATGGCAGAGAGCCAAGAACACCGAGGTGGTGGCGTTTGGCATATTGATCGGTCTCTCTTTGTTTGTGTTATTATTTTGGGTTAGACTGAGCTCGTTTAGGGTCTCGTCTCACCCGTTCGATCACAGACATAAAACAGGTTAATGATATTTTTTGTATTATTTGTAGTTATATTTTGTGTTGTCGTTATATTCTTTTTTTTTGTTGCGAAAATAGTAGCCTTTTCGCAATATTAATTTATTTTTAAAGAAATTTATATAACATTTATCTTCAATTTTTATGTGTTCTTGTTTGCAGTAACGTATAACGAACCTCTCGGTGGATTGCTTTCACCTAACCTCGGCGATCAATCAAGCAAACCTCCCGGTGGATTGCTTTCACCTAACCTCGGCGATCAATCAAGCAAACCTCTCGCTGGATTGCTTTCACCTAACCTCGACGATCAATCAAACAAACCTCTCGGTGGAATGCTTTCACCTAATCTCGACGATCAAACAAACAAACCTCTCGGTGGATTGCTTTCCCCTAATCTCGACGATCAATCAAACAAACCTCTCGGTGGATTGCTCTCACCTAATTTCGACAATCAATCATGCATGAGCCGGTACAGGTCCTCACTATATCGGAAATCATCACCTCTTCCATTATCTCCTTATCTCATACAAAGATTAAGAAGCTATGAAGAACATCATAAAAAATGTGGCCCATTAACTGAGAGCTACCAAAAGGCTGTTGAGCAACTAAAATCCGGTAAAAATTTCGAGCACTCGGACTGCCAATATTTAGTTTCGACCCAAACCTGCGGCATAGGCAATAGAATGTTATCTCTTGTCTCTGCCTTTCTTTTCTCCCTCCTCACAAACCGAGTTTTATTAATCGATATGACAAATGAAATGCATGACCTATTTTGCGAGCCTTTTCCCGAGAGTTCTTGGGTTTTACCTTCTGATTTCCCTATCAAAGATTTTTGGAAGTTAAATAAAGATTCACCAGAAAGCTACACGTTCATGGCAGAGAACAAAACAATCGATAATAATGCAAATGCCAGTGCAGAATCACTTCCACCATATGTGTTTTTGGACTTGGGGAATCAAGGTCTTCGTTTGATAAACCATATATTTTGTGAAAATGACCAGAAACTAATTCAAAAGATAAATTGGATAATAGTAAGATCAGACAGTTATTATGCAGTAGCTTTGTTTTTAATGCGAATGTATGCGGAAGAATTAGAAAATATGTTTCCTGTAAAGGAATCGGTTTTTTACCATCTAGGGCGGTATTTGTTTCACCCGTCAAATCCTGTATGGGAGATCATCGATAAGTCTTATAAACAGTACCTTGCAAATTATGATAAACGAGTCGGACTTCAGATCCGAATCTTCCCTCAAGACAAAGTGCCATTAGAGAAAATGTTCGAACGCACCCTTGATTGCTTGCGAAACATGACCCTTTTACCTGATCAACTCGGTGTAAACAACTCGAGTTCGAACCACGAAAGACTTGTTATTTTAGTGCTTTCGTTATATTCAGAGTACTATGATAATATCAGCAAGATGTATATAAACAATTCAGCCATGCCGAACGATAAGATTTTTGTTTACCAACCTAGTCATGAAGAGGAGCAAAAAACAAACGACAAGTCGCATAACCAACAAGCATTGGCAGAAATATTCTTACTAAGTTATTGCGATAAAATGGCCATTACATGTTGGTCTACATTTGGATATGTAGGTCATAGTCTTGCAGGCATAAAACCATGGATCATCAGAACACCGGGTTGGTTGCAAAACGGGCTACGACCGACTTGTGTTAGGCCGGAATCGGTTGAGCCTTGTTTACATTCACCTCCCATACTTAAATGCAACGGAAAGGAGGATCTAAATGCTGCGAAAATCGAGCCCTTTGTTAGGCCTTGTGAAGATGTGCCAACGGGTCTTAAACTGTTTGGATAGGGTGGGATCTAGTTGATTTATTGAACTCGTATATGAATTTATTATGGGGCTGTTTGGCAAGCGGAATTAGTAGAGTGGAATCGGATTAAAGGTGGAGGAGTAAAAAGTTCCGAAATTAGTAATTTCACAGTTTGTTTGGATGCCCAAATTATAAAATGATGGAAAATATAATTTTCTGTTTGGTTGTTTACAAAATTTTGGAATTTCGTTATTGAAAATATAAAACTAATGTTTATTTAAAATTAATACGATATAATAGTATTATCGTAATATTAAGATATTATAGTATTATTATTATTATGTTATTATATTCTTATTCTTATTCTTAATATTCTTATTATTATTATTATTATTATTATTATTATTATTATTATTATTATTATTATTATTATTATTATTATTATTATTATTATTATTATTATTATTATTATTATTATTATTGTTGTTATTATTATATTTTATTATTATTATAATAAAATTGGTTTGAAAAATTTAATAATATGATTATAATATAACATTATTGCAATATAAAATTATCATAATATTATTAATTGTATTAATATTATAGTACTAATTTTAATAATATTATAATATATTATAATAATACTAATATTAATATTACTATTAAAATATTATAATAATACTAATATTAATATTACTATTAAAATATTATAAATATATTATAATAATACTAATACTAATATTGTAAATATAGTAATACTAATACTAATATTAATATTGTTAATATATTAATATTAATAATATTATTTATATTCTAATATTAATATTTTAACATATTATTATTAATAAATTCTATGAAAAATAATATTAATATTAATATATTAAAATAATATTAACATATTAATATTAATATAATATAATAATATTTATTATAATATTAATTATAATATTATTGTATTATTAATTAATAGTTTATTAATATTAATAATATATTCTAATATTAAAAGTTTATTATATTATTGTTAATATATTATATTAATAATAATAATAATATTTTAATATTTATATAAATATATTAAACTAATATTAACATATTAATGTAAATATATTATATTAATATTAATATTAATTATTAATATTAAAATTAATATATTAATATTAATATTGATATTAGTATTATTATTATTATTATTATTATTATTATTATTATTATTATTATTATTATTATTATTATTATTATTATTATTATTATTATTATTATTATTATGTTAAATAGTATTATTATTATTATTATTTTGTTAAATATTATTAATTATAATATTATTGTAATGTTAATTATAATATTAATACAATTATAATCAAATTATAATATTATTTATTGATTTAATAATTAGAGCAAAATGCTCCACTTTGGCACTCAAACTTTTTTTGGAATTGAAATTTATCATTAAAATGGAATAATGAGATGTTCCACCATTTAATTTCTTTTCTAATTTTAATTTTAAGATCTAAACAAAAAATTTGTATTTGAAGAATCTCAAGATCCAATTCCACTACTAATGTCATGCATCCAAACACCCCCTATGTTTTTATATCTTGCGAATCTCGTTGAGAAAATGAGGGTTTCGTTTGACTAATGGAAATTTTATGTTCTGTTTTTATTTCTCCTATACAAGGTGTTATTGCGAAATACTATTTATTAATAAATTGAGATGATTGAGGGCTTTCTAAAACATGATACGAAAGTAAGGTTAGAATAATAAGGATGTGTAAGGCCCCGGCCGTGAATATTAAAAAAAGAAAGAAAAAATAAAGATGGACATATACTGATATCATGTACATGTTTTGTACACGTTGTGTTTCGAAAATTTGATATTTACTATATAAAATTAGATCATTCTTATTATTGTTATAAATATATTGTATATATTATTGTGAATGTATTTGTTAGATTTATTTTATATGTATCATATTATTTTATATAAATTATTTTACATGTATTTGTTAGATTTATTTTATATGTATCAAATTATTCATATCATGACATATATGTATACATGTGTTTTCATACATGTAATTACGGTTTCATGCATTGACGTGTATGCATGCATGTATTAGTCGTGCATGATCATGACACATGAGTGTACATATGTATGTATGTCGGTATGGATGGGTGCTATATAAGCACCTCCTTGCTATTGAATATTGATCAAAGATAACAAGAAGAATAAGAATTCAATGAAATTATTAATTTAGGGGTGTTCAAACGGTTCAGTTTATTCGGATACCGAACCGAACCGGTCGAATTCGGTTTAATTGGTTCGGATTTTCGGACTATTTGGTTCGGTTCGATTTAAAAAATGATATTGTTTGGTTTATTTGGTTCGGTTCGGTTTTGAAATTTTGAAAACCGATTAAACCGAACCGACCGAATAACATCAAATTTATATATATTTTTAGTATGTTAATGTTTAAATATAACAAAAATCATATAATATTCTTGTAAATTAATATAATTATACTTTATAATATTAATTTATATCTTTTTGATAAATAAAATATAAACTTTTTAGTAATTTATTTTTATTTTGAAATTATAATGTTTCTTATTCGGTTCAACCGAATAAACCGAATAACAGTTCGGTTTATTTGGTTCGGTTTTTAATCGGTTCAAGTGTTAAACGGTTCGGTTCGGTTTAAATTTTATTCGGTTCGGTTTAAATCGGTTTGATCTTATTCGGTTCGGTTTGAACCGAACCAACCGAATGAACACCCCTAATTATTATTTACTATGATGATCTCTCTTTTCTTAAGTGTTGTTTCTACCTTTTTCTCTAGCTTAATTAATTTTTTAACTCGTTATCAGCACGGAGCTCTATCTCCTTTAATCTCGAGATTTTGACGAAGGTAAAAAATATACATATTGTTTTTCCTCTTACCCACAAGATTTGTATTATGGCAAATATGACAAAATTGGAAGAGAAAATTATTTACCACATTTACCTTATATAAAGGAAGAAAGAAGATTGATATTTTCAAGATGATTTACTAGTTTTATTTTCAATATTTATATTTATCGAACTTTTTGTGATTTCATTCTTTTTATTTTGTTATTGAAAATTTGGATGAAAGTTTCTTCTTTACAACAATATGATGAATAAGATGTATGTCTTATTGATAGTGATATTACACAAATCATGTTGTATGCATTATTGATAATGCGTTAGCAATAGTGGTATTATACATGACATATTATATGAAATAAGGCAAAATGAAGCCATATTGCAAAATGAAATATAATGAAAAAAGTAAACATCAATCAAGATATTACACATAATATACTCGATAGTGGTATTACACATACAATATTACATACACTATTGCAAAATGCAATTTATTTTTCTTAATTGATTATGAATAAGGCAAAACGAAACACCAATCTTGGTAGGTCGAATTTAATGAAAAATTCTTGAAAAATTTATATATGCCTATAAAAGAGAACCAAATAAATTACAAATAATGTTGGTTATTCTTCAATAAAATAACCAAATAAATAAATAATTATTACTATTTAAATAATAATAATAAATAAATAAATCGAGAATAAGCCTGGTGTAGCCGCGTGGTCGTGACACTGCTGTCCTAAAGACAGATAACGCCATATAGTGCAGGATATTTCGTTTCACCATCTCCAAAGTTCTACACCTCCGATTTGTCTTGGTTCCGATCTAGTAACACAATCGTAGAGCGGACAACTTACGCCTCGAAAGAGATAAAGTCACGCACACCGATTCTTCAACCAAGTTTTTTCTATTGAAAATTAGAGAGTAAATAATATAATTGAAGGATCTATATAATATTTGAGATTGTTTGTTGTTTCTCCAATAAAAAATTAAGAACTTCTCTTTTTCTTTTTCTGGTTATTAATATGAGAAGTATATAAATGAATTGGAAGAAGAAACATCATTATTCTCTATTTTGGTTTTCTTATTTAGAAAATGAATGACAATCAATGGCCAATTGACTAGTCTTTTCATATATCAAAACCGAAATGGTATTTAATAGCATAATAGAGTATTTCAATTATTTCTTAATATCTCATAAATTATTTTATTATTTATCTTAATGATATCATATTTAATGATTAATATGTTATATCATTAAAATAAAAAAGTTCTAAAATTTAATTAATATTATTTATAATAAATAATACAACAAATAATACAATATGTTCCCACAAGTCTTTGATTATTTATAAATATATTCGTCCAAATGGATATCATATCGAGACTATGGATAAAATAAATATTGAATATTTATTTGTAGATGAATCATAAGATCCTAACAAATAATTAATTTATTTGTAGAGGTTATCAAATCAAATTGTTTACTATACCATGAACAACAACGTTGGAATTAAATCGCCAAAACATTTCAAAAAATACATACATGGGGATATTTGTGGACCTGTAGATCCACCATGTAAACCATTTTGATATTAATTGATGCTTCATCAGGATCGCATAATGTTTGCTTATTATCAAGCCGCAACATGGAACTTTTCACAATTAGTTGCACAAAAAATTTCCTTATGACAAAGTATTCTACATAATGGAATAACGACCGCCCGTCTTGATAATATTACAAAATTGTCATGTTATATTTTAATGATTTGTGTTGGAATAAAATTGAACATCATGTAGCTCATGTTCATAAAAATAATTATCCAGACGAATCATTTATTAAAAGACTCCAATTGAAAATACGACCTCTGCTAGAAAATTAAGACAACTACTAATGTTTGGGGGCATATCATTTTACATATAACTAATGTCTGATGCCATATCATCTTTTGGTCATGAACCAAATATTTTCATCTCATAATTTGTTGGTTGTGCGATTGTGTTCTAATAGTATCATAACAACATAATAAGATATATTCACGAAGAAGATTCAATATATACGTTGGGTTTGAATCACCCTTAATATTTTGAATTGAATTTTTAACATGAGATTTATTTACAGAATAATTTCTTGACTGTCAATTTGATGAGACAAATTTTCTTTTATTATGGAGAAAAAGAAAATGGCATTAAACATGATCTTACATATAAATATATCATAGTCTCTTTTTACATCTAGTCGACATTATACGAACTAGAAGTTCAAGAATATTATTGTTTTGGAAAATATTGTGAATCGATTGTTGTTGATTCTAAAAAAAGGAAAACTAAATAAATTACATATTCATGTTGCTAAATGTTGCAAATTGAATTAATATCCCAGAAAGACTATTCAATATTATTAGCAAGCGATTCAAGATCTTGCTTGAAATGGTTGTACCTGTAGTATAACATATGATTTTAATTAATTTATAAAACATCTTTAAGAGGAGAATGAAAAAAAATCAAGACGATAACTTTGTCGATTGAAGCAATAGAATCATTAATACAAAACTTTTATTGTATTTACTTTGTTTAATAAACAAATGTCAAATAGACATATAAATAATTCATTAGTTGAAAATACAAACATATTTGAAATAATGAATATGATCGTTGGCTCTCGAAGAGTCATGTTTTGATTAGCTGGCAATTCACCGTATATTTTATTGTATAGTCGTTGTTTGTGAATCCGGTTCAATCAACAAGTAAATTTATGAATGCGTCTAGTGAAAATATACAAGTTCGTTCCACGGGGAGAGTATGCGTCAATATTGAATAAATCACAATTTAGTGAACTAACTCACAAAGTGTCCAGAAACTGGTATGTTACAGCAGTATAAGTTCCGTTACAAACGGTCCAAGGGTTCCGTTCTAACGGATGGGTTGACTCGTTGTGACGGAGTGTAGGCAGCGTCATAACAGGATGAATTAGATTTTTAACGGATCCAGATGGTAAGTTCTGAATATGATATGAGTGCGCTGCAACGGTAGTGAGGTCCGTCACAACGCAAGTAGGTATGTTGCAACAGAATGGACGGTATGTTGCGACGCTTTGTAACATATTTAAGGAGGGCATAACTAACTATTGGTCTTTTACAACAGATGGCGAACTTCCGTTGTAACAGAGGCATTTCTGGAAAGATGATTTAGTATTTGGAGAAAGGATCATATTTAGGAATTTAATTGAACAGTTTATGAACAAGAATTTAAGTGAGTAAAGTGAGCAAATAACAAGAGTTTATAGCAAGAAAACAAATATCACTTTCAACTTAAACGTTTCGTACAATCTCTTAAATTAAAGCACAAACAAGAAATTCAAGATTGTACAAAATACACCTAGATTGAGTCAAGATAATTTTTCTTGAGCCCTCCTAGTGTTGTCACTCGATGCTCCAACCGATGGAAATCTAGTCCGGATGGAGCTCTTCTCGTTCGAGGAAATTGTCTTCTCCCGCTAGAAAACTAGTCCGAGGAAAATGAGAGAATCCAATGGAGAAAAAGGTTGGTTTACCGGATGAAAAAAACTCCGAGTTGCGGCAAGGGAGAAAGCTCCACAACGCAATCCAATGGTTACCGAAATGAGATAGCTCCAAGTCACGGTGAACGCGATTGATTGGTCACCGAAAGTAGAGAGCTCTGAGTCACGATCAACACAATTCCATGGTTCCCGAAAGGAGGAATCCCTGAGTCACGGTATGAAGGAGATTCCTCAACAATTTTCCTCGAGAGGACTGGTTTTGCCGAAAGGAGAGAACTCCTAGTCACGATCAACTCAATGATTGGTTGTCGAAAGGAGTAAACTCTGAGTCACGGCCATCACACTTCAAAGGTCACCGAAAGAAGAAATCCCCGAGTCACGATCAAATTGAGAAAGCTCTTTCAACCCCCTAATGGTGTGTTCACACAAAAAGGAGAAAACTCCGAGTCTTGATGAACAATCACCAGAGAATTCGAGAAAGATATTGAAGTTCTTGAATATTCTGAGAGAGAGTAACTAGTGTATTGAGAGAAGAGAACTTGTCATGTCAATGGGGCTTGGGGTCCTTGAAATAGTAGCTTGGGACCTCTCCCATTGTCCAATGGTAAATGAGAAGATAGAGGGTAGTTGGGGGTCAATGGGATGTGGTAGTTGGAGGATTTTATATGCAAAAGTACTGTGATTTTCGAGTAGTGAGTCTTTTTGGATCATTCGGTGATGATTATTTGCTCCCTCTTCTTCATTCCTTTACCGAATCAAACATTATAATACATCAAATTCAATGTCACGAGGCGAGGAATGCACCTACACTCTTAGATTTTATGGATTCCCACTAAAACACCTGGAATTGGCAGAAAAACACATTTGGTTAAGTATTTCATGATAACTAAAATATGCAGAATTTTGTATATTAAGTTGTGATCCAAAGGTGATTAAATCCCTAAATTAGGTATAAAAAAGGTGCCTAAATTTTCTCTTATCATATAACTAGAATTGAAATTCATGATTGTAAGAATAATTTGATCCGTTTGTAATTAATTGTTATTTGCATGCCACAATAATAATTAGATTAAACTCAACTATTTATCACAAGTACTCCCTAAATCCACATTATTTTTTTATTGGTCTAGGAACAAAAGTACTCGTTAAAATTTTAGATGTGTGGTAGAAGTGCCAATAACATAACATATCATACAAGGATGAGTTAAACAAAATATTGTCCGACATATATAATGGGTTGATTTATTCTTCACGATTTCACATATTTAACATTTTTTTAATTGAACTTGAAGTACAAATGATATGATTAATCCATAAGCTTAAAATATATATGTAAACAAGAAGTATACGTTTAAGGATATAATGATAGTCAAATATACATGGTATAAATATAGTATACCCAAAGTATTACATGTTATTTGTTATGACAAATAAAATTGAAAAACATGCTTGAATCATGATAGAAATTTTACTATAGATATACAAATATTTGAAGTAGAAAAAAATAAATGACTAAGATGGTCAAACTTGAGTAAAATATATAATATACCGTGAAAATCTCGAAGAACTTCACTGGGATTTATCAATTACTCATGCTTACATTAGAGGGAGAGAAATAAAACTGAAAAATAAGAAATTATATGAAGCATAAAATTAGATCCTTGAAAAAGTAAATATGAATTAGGAGTTCATAAATTAATTTTTTGCAACGAATTGGAAATATATGATTTGATGCAAGAATTGTCTAGTATAAAATGATCATATTTGTAATATAATTTCTTGGATAATTTTAAGATAAACGTCTGAAACGTGGTCGACCAATTGATTGCAATAATATAAATCTAAGAAATGAGAAAGAGCATAATCAAAAATTGGTATTATAGAAGTTGTTAATACTTCTAATAAAATACATCCTTCTGAAAAAGATATTGAAAGATTAATCACTAGATGAATGAATTTGAATTCAAGATCTGTCAACATTGAATATGTTGAAATTAATGAGATCTTGAAATCACTATAATGCTAAAGCCCATATACGCTAGTACTGGAGAACAGCTGAAATGGTAGTTATATTTCCTCCTGATCTCCAGTTGAAGAAAGACACTGGAGAGCTCGTGATAACACGTAAAAAGGGTCGTTTTAATGTGTAATTTGAATTTTACGAGTTAATCAAAACAATTTATAACAAATACTAATCATAGTGATAAGCATAGGTTCGTTCCAAAGAAATTTTGCGTATAATCGAAATTGCAATTCAAGAATTATTTTTATTGATCCAGAGACTATGAAATTTTGTCACAATGGAGATCTCAACTTCACAAAGTACTTTAGGCATTAAATGTTTTTCTAATTTGTGCAGATGATTGATCACAAGGGTATTTTAGGCATTAAATGTTTTTCACAAAATTATAGATCACAAATCAAGATCTCAAATTTGGCACAAAGATTCACAATTTGATACTGAGAGAGAGGAAAGAAGAATTTAACAGTTTTGATATTTCAGTAAAAAGTAATGTTCTAATTACAAATAGGTCTCTGGAAAATCACAGAATGTCCAGAAAGTTTTTTTGGTCTAAATAGCAGTTTTCAACAAATCATATCAATTCGAAAATCAATCAAAAAATGTTCAATCAAGTTTCTAATTGCAGTTTGAATCTAGATCTACAAACACATGCAAGAATTATATTTTTAACATATTTACAAGTTCATGAATAATCAGGGACAAAAAGGTCCAGAACTGGATTTATACTAATTTTACAGTTTAGTCACTAACAAGCTGATTTCGTAAAATCCATATCAAATAAGGAATTGCAGAGAATTGATTGATTCAAAATGTTTATTAAACTACAGATCCAGATCTAAACAGTGATATTGATAAAGGACTATTTTTCTATTTTTTTCTATTTTAAACTGAATTAACAAAACAGCACAGAGATTTGAGTATTTCACAAGGTAAAAATAGGAGAAATTCCACAAAAATTCCACAAACTATATTTCACAGTATATAACAATTCCACAAAGAGAATTGGATCAAATCTACCTGATTTCTAATCTAAATCCTAAAAAGAGAGGAAAATTACCGAAAAAGTGATGAAATGGAGTCCAAGATGAGGTCTTGGAGAGGTCCTCGAGCCTTCACGCCTTGAGAGGAGATGAGAGGACGAGGAGAACAACTTCCTTGAGCTTGAGAGAGAGAGGAAATATCCTCGGAGCGGCCTCGGAAACCGTGCTTCGACACGATCTTCTTGGCGAAATGGCTCAACGATGAGCTTGAGAAGCTTGAGAGCTTGGGAGAGGTGGAGAATCAAGTAGCAATGGCTTTCTTGATCTTGTGAGAGAGTGGAGAGAGGAAAAGCTCCTCGGAACGGCCTCGGAAACTGTGCTAAGACACGATTTCCTTGGCGAAAATGGCTCGACGACGAGCAAGACGGAGCTTCGAAGCTCTAACAATGGAGGGGGAAGAGGCTAAGACCTTACCTTCCCCAAGAATGGAGTGGTTGACCCAAGAGGTCCAATGGTGAGTTGAGAGAGGGGTTTTGAGTGTCATTTATAGGCGAAAAGTGGGGGAAATAATTCGAAAAATCCAGATCTCAGATTTCAACTTGCATGGGTAGATAGAGAAAGTTGCACTGAATCCAACGGTCCAAATTTCATCCAATTTGGCCAAAGTATGACGGAGAAAACCCAAAAATACCCTTGAAGATATTTCTGCAAGATCCAGATTAATTCTTTTTAATCCATCAGAAAATAGCAAAATTCTGTGGGCTTTTCTCCATTTAAAAGAGAACTGGAGAGGGAGAGTGGCGCTGGGCTATACAATTCTTCTTTATGGCCTGTTAATGGAGGGTACTGGAGCGTTCAAATGGAGAGGGGAAAATCGCGCTTGGCTCCAAGGATGTTAGTTTGAACCGTCGGGTCCGTTTCTTTGCGACTTAAACTCTGTAGTCAATCGTGTAGAATATGGAAAATAAGAGAGGAGGTAGAGATTTAGTGCCGTACACGTGGGAGACATGCCACAGAAGATCGAGTATGTTAAGAGTTTGACTGGTCAGACCTTCTGGATTTGGTGAGGAAGAGATTATGTGGTCACGTGTGTAGCAAGTCTATAAGAGAGAGATTTAGACCCGCTGGGCTGTAGAGAGTTTAATGTGTTGTAGAGGATCTGAGAGGTTAAATCACGCTGGGGTATTTGCTGCCTTTGCCGAAACGAGTTAATTTGGACCCATTTGCGTCCATTCGTGTAACGGGTCACGGTTGACCCGTTTGAAGAAAAAGCTCGATTCCTCTCTCATGCTTCCATCAAATATCATCATATGATATATCAAATCGATCGGCACGACGAGACGGATCCATCTACAGTCCTGGTTTTGCGAGATTTTTGCACTTTTCACCTGAAATTAACACAAAACACATATTAAAGTATTTAATCTCAATAAATTTGAATTATGAATATTTGGTATACTTTAAGCATATTTATGTGTTTAAATTCTATATTTTGCGCATGTAAAAAGTGATGAAAAATTCCCTTATCATAGCCATTCTTATATTTTGATCAATTATACATATTTTCGATACCAAACCGAATTAACAAATACAATCGATATTAACTCTTAATATCATTTGTGCAAAAATTTCGTTAATTGATTCATCGAGAGGCCTAAGGAATATTTATTTCTCACAAAAGTAACAATTCATATTTTGGTAACTCATTTTGATTGCCGTGTTTCGAACAACACTCAATAATGGTCGTTTCATCGTTCTTTTACGAACAATTTAAACCACATCAAAGTATTGCACTACGCATGCAAAACGATCAATGGTCACCTCAAGTGTGAATAGACAAAATCCTACTTGTTGCGAGTTCATTTTCAATGACTAAAGCATGTTATGTTTGGTCTTGCACTTTTGGTCAAGTCAATTATGTATAACCTAATACATATTTGTGCTATGGTATACTAGTGTACACGTTTAGTCTTCATTCTTCACTTGTACGAATACTTCCGTCTTTATCTTTGACCATCGTTTTGATACTTCAACGTCTTGAATCTTCATTAGTGGCCTTCAATATCTTGGCTCTTGTTTACTACCCACATATTTGCGTATGTGAGAGTGTGTATTCTTTTGTTCTCATTTACGAGCCATATCTATATCTTGTTTTCTACGAATGACACTTAGCAAATTTATTAGTTCTATCGATATTGTTTTGAGATAATCAAACCGAAAATTTGAAAGAACTTAGATAATATAATTATTTCAAGTTCAACGACTAGTTTGTACGTACTCTTATTTTGGTCATAATTGTTGCATGCGAACTTCAATTTGGACAACTTAATTTTCTTTTTTTGGAAAGTTGGGAACTAGTAATACAAATTTCATATAGAACTCGAAGTCTAATTCATAATATCTCGTTAGCGAACAGAACCATTTGATTTCAAACGGAAAATAACGGCTAGTTTGACTTGGGAAAATATCCTACGTAGAGGTGGCAATCGGGCGGGTCGAGTCGGGTTCAGGTCGGGTCATTTCGGGTTCGGGTCGTTTTGGATTGCGGGTCATTCGGGTCATCGGGTCGTTCGGGTCGCGGGCCGTTCGGGTTTCGGGTCATTCGGATTCGGGTCGTTTCGGTTTTCGGGTCATTCGGGTTCGGGTCGTTTCGGTTTTCGAATCATTCGGGTCGTGACTATTTTGATTTTCGGGTAATTCAAATTTCACAAAATTTGATTTCGAATCATTCGATTTTCCAAAAATTTAGTTTTCGGCTAATTTCTGATTTATTTTATTGATTCCGAGATATTTTAGCAATATTATATTGATTTTAACAATAATATTTTAATTTTCGGGTCATTCGGGTCGTGAGTTTCGGGTCGTTCGGGTTTCGGGTCATTCGGTTCCGGGTCGATTTCGGGTTCGGATCATTCGGTTTCGGGTCGGTTTCGGATTCAGGTCATTCGGTTTCGGTTTCGGGTTCGGGTTCGTGTCGTTGACTTTTCAATATTTTCGGGTCGGATCGGGTTCGGACGGGTTTCAATAATTAGGACATAGCATAATACATAATATAGTTTTGAAAGTTGGAAGCTGAATCAGAAATTATTTTAAATAAAACAATTGAAAAAAAAATAAACTGAAAACAATATTTAATAATAGAATACTATATAAATATATATATTGCATTTATATGTGTGTATTATTTTTATTTAAATTTTTTTATTATATATATATATATATATATATATATATATATATATATATATATATATATATATATATATATATATATATATATATATATATATATATATATATATATTTCTAAAAAAATATATGTTTATTTTATTAATATGATATTTATAAATATATTATTTTATCAATATATTATTTTATTAATAAACATATATAATACATTAGAATCTTTGTATTTTATTATTTGGGTAAAAGTGATGTGTAAAGTAACACTTTTTTCTTAAAATAATATTTTCCACTTCTCTGGATTTTATATGGCTATCTTAAATAACTAAATAGAAAGGTCGTGTCAAAAATTACTATTTACCAACTCCCTTATTTTGGACTCATGTTTATGCAATCTCCTAATGCCACATCATCATAATTATTTCAACCATTACATTGGATATGTGGCAACATTTGAACCATATATTAAACTTCGATTTTGTGTGATCATGTTTTATTTGTAGACATTTATGTGTCCCTTATTTTACAAATAGTTTTATGCAATTTTATAAATCCACTGATGATGTGTCAAAATATTATTCGTTAGGTTCATGTTGGACAGGTTGTATTTAATTTTGAATTTTTTCACAATATGTTACATGATCAATTATAAATACAAATAGAATGTGAAGAGTTTAAATATCTAACATTAATAAATCAATATATAATATCATAAAATATACATCAAATATTGTTAGTAATTTTCATAATATAATTTTGAAAAATTAAGAAATATATTCACTTGAATTTTATCTTTATTTTGAGTTCCATATTATCATATATTCAATATTTTTCTCTAACTTGAAATTATGAAAACAATTATGTAAAAAAAATATATAAAAATAAGTATAATTACATTAATGACTTGTAAGCCTAATATTTATTATTTTTAAAACTATAATTGAAAAAAATTGCACATACTACTAAGTATGTTATATTTGTATTTTTACTTAAAATAATTTCATGTTAATCTTTAAAAAAAATAATAAAAATGAAAGATATTTATTTACTAAACATAGATAATTTCATTAACTTATATAATATTTTTTAATAATAAACGCGAAACATAAAATTTATCTGACACAAATATTTTTTTTAACTTTTAAATGGTTATTATTCTTATTTTTAGGTATGAAAATTTAAAATATCATATGGTTTTGCTTTTAATTTATGTCCACGCATGTTATTTTATTATATGATAGTAACATTTATTCTTTTTTATATGTGTTGCATTAAAGTGCTAAATAAATATTTCGCATTGTGTCGGATTCAAAAATAGTATAATAATTTTGTCATTATCAAACTTCCTTAATCAATATGATTTTTATTTGCACAAAGTCTTATGTTTGATTCCGAAAAATCATAACTATGTATTATGTGTACATATTATGTCTATTGTAAATAAATGAAACAAAACCGCCGCGAAACGCGAGTAATCTCCTAGTTACTATAAAATTTAAACATATAAAATATAAAGCACCGCAAGCCACGTACAATCCCAACATTTTTTTTTATTCCTCCATTCCCCATCTTGTCTTCTTCTTTTTTTCTTTTCTTCGGTCATGGACATTCAAAAACCCACTCTAATAGTTCGAACTACGATCTGGAAACTCTGTCGAAACTCACCTTGACAGTTCGTCCTTCACTTTTCGCTATGGTACATAGAGTAATCTCTCAAAAAAAAACCGGATACTAGACGACGAGATACTCAGTCGAAACTCGGCTCGGGTCTGGCCGAGTTCGAGTTAACTCGGCCGGTTTATTTTTCTTATCTCGGACGAATTTAAGAATCATGATATTAATGACATATTTGAATCAATTTGAGCATACTCGATTCGGGTCGGATCGAGTCCGGTCCGAGTTGACCTCGGATTCGGACTGATTTTTTTTTTGTTTTTTTTGAGGGGGTACCCAATGGTGGCCCGTTTTCTATTAAAAAACAAAAATATTTTCCATAATTTTTTACAGGTAAGAAAATTTTCCTTAGGCTCCTACAGGAGATATTTAATCGTATCCTATTCCCATTGTTTGTCTAATCGTATCGTATCGTATCGTATACTATTTAATCGGGCCGATTTCTTTTTATCTCGGACAAATTCAAGAATCATGATATTAATGGCATGCTTGTATCAATTTAAGTATAGCTATCAAATACTGATGTCACGTACATGTTTTGTTTGGAAAATTTGATATTTACTATACAAAATTACATCAAAATTCTTATTACATGACTTCCGATAATACACGCAAAACTAATAATTACAAATTACAAAAATGAATTATTATATTTTTGTTTGTATCATCTTGGAATTTGAATTATAATTATTATAATTTAAAGAAATATAATATTATATATAGCAAATTATTATCGATTATGATAATCATTTCTTAACCGTTTATTCACTAATTTATCGGTAAACCACTAAAACGATAATCTATTGTTCTGTCTCGTTTCCCGCGATTTACAACTACCAATAAAAAATTCCTACGACTTGATCAGTTTTCTTTGAAATAATATTTAGAACATGCTGCTCACAAAAATGGATCGGGATCCAGACTTGTGTAATCTGTTGGAAATATAGATCAGACTAATTAATCTTACCAATTAGTAATTAATTAGGGTAGTGGGCAACACTGAGCGATAGCCTATGGGAAACCAATGTCGTGACTCACGTCTTTTTTTTTTTTTCTTTTTTCTTTTTTTGAAAATGCCTCATGTCCTTCTTCAATCACGTCTCTTTTTTTACTTGTGGAAATTTCGCTGACCCACAATCACCCGTACTAATTCTTACACAAAACAGGGTACGGACTAGTATTTTCAAGAATCAAGAGTACGAAGAAAGAAAAGCAAAAAGAGAAAAGAAACAGAAAACCGAAACATGGATATAGTTGCGGCAAGCAAGAATGTATCGGATATGGATCCAGAAGACTACGGATCGAGAAAATGGTTGAGACCCATGCAGCCTGAAACAGTGGTATTAGGATTAGTTTTGATTGGTCTTCTTTTCATTCTTGTGCTCTTTGGTATCGGACCTGGCTCGTTTAGCGGTGTCTTATTCCCTCGACAAACTGATACTTCTCGAGACAATATAGGTTTGTTCTTATTTTCGTTATGATATTCATATGTGTACAGACCTAAGTTTCGTGTCATTTGACTCACGGTACTAGAATATATGATACTAGTCACATTCACAAGTTGATTCTTGTTAGTGTCAGATTACTTACGAGTTGATTGCTATTCTATTAGTGTCCAGTTTTTTCTGAATCGGTTTTTCTTATTTTATTTTGTCTCGTGTACAGGACAATATGACAAATTACTCAATGGATTGCTTTCGCCCAATTTCGACAATGAATCTTGCATTAGCCGGTACAGGTCCTCAATGTATCGAAAATTATCACCATTCCCGGCATCTGCTTATCTTATACAAAAACTAAGAAATTATGAAGAACATCATAAGAAATGTGGACCAAACACTGAAAATTACCGAAATGCAGTTGAGCAATTGAAATCCGGTAAAAACTTGGAAAATCAGGATTGCCAATATTTAGTTGTGCTGCATATCAATGGTGGCATGGGAAATAGAATGTTGTCTCTCGTCTCGACATTCTTATTCTCTCTCCTCACAAACCGAGTAATGTTATTCGAAATGACCGATGCAACACGTGATCTATTTTGCGAACCATTTCCTGAGAGTTCTTGGGCATTACCTTCGGATTTTCCAAATAGGACGAGCTTTTGGAAATTCACAAAAGATTCTCCGCCAAGTTATACGTTCATGGTGGAGAACAAAACTCTTACTAATGATGTGAATACTAGTGCAGAATCACTTCCATCTCATGTGTTTCTGCATTTAGAGAATATCCATTTTCACTTACTTAACCATATCTTTTGTGATAATGATCACAAAATCTTTCAGAAGATAAACTGGATAATTCTTAGATCGGAATGCTACTTCACTGTCGGGTTTTTCCTGATGCCAATGTACAAGGAAGAGTTGGAAAAAATGTTTCCGGTTAAAGAGTCCGTTTTTCATAATTTGGGGCGGTATCTCTTTCAGCCTGCAAACCAGGTATGGGAATTAATCGATCGGTACTACGGAACTTACCTCTTAAATTTCGATGAACGGATTGGGATTCAAATTCGGGTCTTCAATCATGAAAAAATGAACTTCACCGAAACGTTTGATCGGATCCTTGAGTGCTCAAAAAATACGAACTTATTACCGGAACTCGGTCCAACAAATTCGAGCAAATCTTTTTATGCAAAAAAACATACTGCACTCTTGGTTGCTTCTTTATTTCCCGAGTACTATGAAAAGTTTAAATCCATGTATTATGAGAATTCTACCGTGACAGGGGAAAAGGTCGCGGTGTACCAACCAAGTCATGAAGAGGCAGAAAAGAATAGGGCGATTTCACATAACCAAAAAGCATTAGCAGAAATGTTCTTACTAAGTTATTGTGACGAAATAGCTACAACGTCTTGGTCTACTTTCGGGTACATTGCATCTGGCCTAGGGGCTCTCAGGCCGAAGATCTTGATGGGACATCGGGCTTGTGTTACATCTGAGTCGGTCGAACCGTGTTTGCATTCACCTCCAATTCTTCAATGTGATGGAAAGAAGGATATAAATCCTGTGGAGACTGTGCCTTTTTTAAGACACTGTGAGGACGTGTCTGGGGGGGTTAAGATGTTTGGTTAAGGTAGATATGCATAATTCATCTCCAGCCATTTGTCGTGGCTAGTTGTATTATTTATTTTGATTTTGCTTTTTATTCTCTTTCTGTTATTTTGGAGATCCATTTAGCGGACAATTTCAATTTTTTTTGCTCAAATTATCAATAATTATTCTTTTTAGGTGCTTTTGAACTTTTTGACAGTGCTAGGAAAATTCCCGCGCTTCGATGCGGACTATTCGATTTGGTGTTTATGATAAAATAAATAATTGAGTTGAAAACATTGTAAGTACAATGAGAAGTAATCTTATCCATTATATACCCATTATATTTGGAAATGAACTAAAACTAATTTTCTCGTCATTTAAATAACCGACATTATAATTACTGCGTTACTAATTATCATGGTAACATAATACAATGAAAACAATCACACAAAATTATATGTTGTAATCTTAAATTCACGATGAGTACTTACACTTAATGAACTCTACATTATAATCTGAAGTCATAATCTAAAGTATATACAAAACAAAAATAGATTATAAATACATAAAAGTAAGAGGCAATATATATACATATTGGTTTTCTATGAATAAGAAAAGATGAGAATTGATGATGTTATTTTTTTAGTTTTATTTATGAAATAGCAAGGAAGATGAAAAAATAGTTTAAAAAAGTTAATGTGACAGAAAATAAGAAATATATAAATAAAGTCGATATGGTAATAATTGATATGTCTTTGTACATTAAGGACATTATGTGATAGAAATAAAAAACAATTAGTAAAGTAAAAGAAAAGTACTTGGAGAGGTGAAAAAAAAGTATGGCAAAACAATCCATAGACAAGTTTCAAACTATTATTTTTCTACATTACATTAAACAAAAAATATTTAGTTGATTAGAGTTGAGAATAAGAAATAGGTATACTTGCATTTCGTCATAATTTCGCTAAAAAAAAATAGTAACTTCATAAACAATTTACCTATTTGACACCATAGTAACTTGTAATAATTGCATTTTGCAAAACATTTATTACGAGTCCAACGCGCAACGAACCTAAAATGTAGTAAACTTCACAAATAAATAAAACCCATGTTGATTCAACTTTAAAATAATAGTAAAAAAAAGCTAAAAAAATCATAAATATTCATCCCAATTTTCAGAAAATGGTCCTTTATTTTTTATTTATTTACCAGTTTCGATGAGTTTCATAACGATATTGTTGTGGTAGGTCATATCAATTCCTTCACTCTTTTGCAAACTTTCCATATTTCTTAAATCATATGCTTCCTACTGTCAATAAATTATACAAAAATATTGTGAGATCATCATTAATTATTACAAAATATATCTACTGAAAAAACTTTTTTACTCAAATAGAGGATTAAAATAGAGGAATAAATACTAAAGAAAGTTTGGGTTTTTTTATATTAGAAAAATGGGTATATCTGAATTTTTTTCATAAAGTAAAGTGAACCTGTTGGTGATGTACAGTTTCCACACTCTATATCTTCGATCTCTAGCTAAAAATTATAAATTATAAAAAATGACTTTGGTTTCAAAATTTGGAAATTTCAGAAAGGAGGTTTATTTTAGAAACCTTTACTTATTGTGCCAAAATGAGTCTTCGAGTATGTGCAAATTCTTCCTCTCTTTGTGCTCGTTGTCTTACTAAAAACCGAGAAAATTTTCAACTTAGCCCTCAATCAATATTATATTTCATATTACCAAAATAGGGTTTCCTTCAAAATGTAAATGTGCCAATATTTGTTGTTCCGCAATTTTAATGTCGAGCTCTGCCGATTTTTTTTTTTAGCATTCACTGCAAAACAATTAATTATAATAATAATAATATAGTGGTACATTTTCAAAAAACCTCTGGATTTTCTCAAATTTATAAAAGCAATGCAAATTTTGGAATGTTCATCAAAAATATTTTTGAAATTACCTGAATTTGTCGCTTGCCATTTTCAACCTCGAAAAAATGAACATAGCATTAGATTGCAAATTTGTAATTACAAAAATTCAAAGGGCTTAAATAAAAAGTCGAGTTTACATGAGGTAAACAAAATGAAGGGGTCAAATGAATAAAACCTTTAATTTCTTGTATCTTTTAACTTAAGATCCTCTCGAGTCTGATCGAATTTGTGCCGAATTTATGTGCCCCCGATGCTTCTTACCTATTGTTAAAAAAAATTAAGTTCTATAAAAAATTCGAAATTGCAGATATCCCCCTGTAAAAAATATAATCTTACGCCTCCAAGTTTCTTCTATTGACTAGAGGTTTTTGCAGTACGATTTGCTGTCTACATTGTGGATAAAATTAATGGAGTCTATTTAACAGTTCATCCACTGCTGAAAGAGCCGCTTCCAATTAGAAATATCAATCATATAAGGTAATAAACGAACATAATAATTTCACGAGTGGCCATATAAAAGATCATAATTTAATTGTTTAAAACATTAAACTACCCGAAAAATCAAAATATTTATTATTTAAGGTCAGTTATATCTGAAACGAATAATTTCATATTCAGCCAGAAAAACCACAAAAACTACCAAATATCCTTTATATCCCTCATTTATTTGACCAAATATTTGGTTTTAATTTATGTAATCAAACTAATGAAAATAAAATGTACCTTTCTTCAATTTCATTATTGTGTTCTAATAAAGCTTCTTGTAATCTCGGAAAACTTCTCTCTCTGCTAAGCGCATTGCTACCTCTCCCTCTGCTTCCTAATAAATAAACACCATTAGTATAATAATATATACTTTCCTTGCATAATATACCAGTTTAAATATGATTAAACAAACAAAACAATTTAATAATAATAATAATTATTATTATTATGTTCAAAACAGAATTTTCTGACACCTCAAGTCATGTCTTCGATGCCTTCAATGATTTCGAAATTTGAACTTTTCGAAAGAAAAAAAGTATCCATTTTCAGAAAAAACTGTTTTAAACAACAAAATTTATTTCTCCTAAGTTAAGTAAAGAAGGATATTTGAACTTAGATACTAAAATTAACTTACTCAAATGGATTATCTTGTTGAGGCATTATATCAAACACCTTGTATGCATCAAACTTCAAAAGAACTCCCACTTGATACAACAACAAAAACTGAGATTTTTGTGTTCTAAACTAAATGAAAAACTTCCTTTGTTGGCGCCGATATCAATTTTGTCCTTTGACATCAATGTTCCGCAGAATCTGTCTCGTAACCATGGAGGCATCGATTGTACTCTGTCTGTCTCTTTAGAAAACGGAGGTCACAACTGAAAAGACAGATGGGACTGTTCCTCTGAGTTAGTGGCGTCGGCTGCTCCGGAAAGCGCTCACATACGAAAGAGATTGGGCTGCAGGCGGACAAAAAAGGGTAGAAGAAATAGAGAGAGGAGGCGGAGGAGGCTGCTCAAGTACTCACACACACATGAGTGAGAGGGGCCTCACACAGGAGTGAGGGGCCTGGAGGTGGAAGAGAGAAGGGAGAGAGGCGGTAGGTTGGAAAGAGAAGTGAAGTAGGAAATTACGTGTCTGGGTACGATCTGGGTATGGTCTGGACGGACGGTGAGATGGGGGGATGTAGGGTTTGAGGGTGAGATGGGCATGAACGTGGCTCTACTCAGAGGCCGAGTATCCAAAAAATTAATGGGAGGGGGAAATTTCATAGAAGCATTTCTGCATGGAGTCCCTTTTAAAATAAAAATTCAAAAACTAACATTTTTTTCGCAAATATTTCAAAAATAATTCCTTTCGGGTTTTTAAATCCCGCCGCTACAGTATTTTGAAAAAAAAATTATTCTCCTTCAAAATGTATCCACCGAATTCTCTATTATTTAACTATTACATTTAATTAACGTGATAATTACAACATATCATTAAATATTAACTAATATTTATTCCAATTTATGAATTCGAATAAATATTAATTATGTATTAAGTTAATAACTAACAGCATAATTAATATTTCAATAATAGAGAATTCGGTGGGTACATTTGAATTCATAAATATTAATTTTATTGTTAGCTATTAACTTAATACATAATTAATATTTATTCGAATTCATAAATTGGAATAAATATTAGTTAATATTTAATGATATGTTGTAATTATCACGTTAATTAAATGTAATAGTTAAATAATGGAGAATTCGGTGGGTACATTTTGAAGGATAATAATTTTTTTTTCAAAACACTGTAGCGGCGGGATTTAAAAATCCGAAAGGAGTTATTTTTGGAATATTTGCGAAAAAGGGATTAGTTTTTGAATTTTTATTCTAAAAGGGACTACATACAGAAATGCTCCAATTTCATATCCAGTACAGTCATCTATTCACGTGTAATCATTCAGATTAATTCGAGTATTTATTTGTCGAAATTTGCATCGTTACTCTTCTACTGTTCATACTCAAATCGAGAATAATATTTTTAGATGTTAGCTTACGTTCAATATATTATAATACGATATTCCTGTAGCATTTTGAGTGTAATTTACATGTAAATTACGATATTACACTATGAAGTGGTTATTGAATTTCAAAAAGTAAGAAAAATAGAAAGTATTTAATAGCAAAGGATTAAATTTGGAAATTTAATACATAATTAATAGGGTGCGGGTAAACCCGGCCCTGGTTTTGGCTCATTAGACCGAAGTCACGGGCCTACCAAAATTAAAATCTCAACCAATTTAGGTCGGTACTCATTTCATGGATCTTTTTCCTCTTGATTTCATGAGAGGAGCCAGGGTTCCGCCCTCCTCCTCACCCCCCCTAGTTCCGCCCGTGCTTACTAGTGAGGATGGATGAACCTCCGAGACAAACTAATAACAAAATTATGAGAAGTGAGGACTAAAAGATCGTTCATATCTTATTGGTTCGGTCGGCTAATGCACTCGCCTCACTAATCAATGGTCTTGAGTTCGAACTCGTCGTGCAGGAGAGAATGATAATGGACGAAATTATTGAAATGACTGGTACAAGGTGCTCATTCAGAGGCCCGGTCCCAGGTTTTCGAGTACCCGAAGCCTAGTCGAAAATGGACCCCATATCAAATTAATTTATTTGAAAAATATTAAATATTAAATATAAAATTCTAAAAATTGCATTACTTTTAATATATAAAAAACCAAAATACATAGTTTCATAATAGCATTCAAATATCCAATTACAATTCATCTTCCACCACCGCTTCCAATTCATCTTCCAATTTTTTGATCAATTTTCAAGAGGTGGAAATCCGTTCCAATTGCATTCAACCCTCAATTTTTGATCAATTCCGTTCCAATTGCATGGATCATCAATATCAAGAGGTGGAAATTCGGCATTCAAATTATTTTCGCTATTTTCCATCTCTACCACCAGCGCTTCCTCTTCCACTTCCTCCACCTCCACCTCTTCCTCAACATCTTGATCTTCCTCTTCCAATTCATCGTCCAAATTTCCATCAAGTGATCTTTTCGATATGAATTTATCAAGAGCCCCCTCTTTGAGATTTTATAAAAGCATCCGTCTTTTGCTTCTTTTTCGTTAATTGCAGAGAGCTTAATTACCTCTCGCGAAAGCTCTATTAATCAAGGAAAAGTTACAACTTAATTGTCTTGTACATTTTTAACAAATTACATCATTTAAAAATGAACACTAGATGATCAAAACAAAATATATGAGAAGTCTGTATCCACTTAATTTTTCGCTCAGGTAGTCCACAAGTTGTGCCTTCCAAAGTCATCCGTGTGTAGTTTCGATTGTATTCCCTCGTGTGGAATTTAGCCAGCATTCAAACTCGTCCTTCGCAAGCCATAGTTTCAAAACGTTGGTGGTACGTCGAGATCTAGAAATACTCTATTGCGCCGCTCTCTCCATGTTGCAAAATTGACGAAGATTTGAAAAGTGACCACGTTAGTGTGTGTGTGTGGTTGAGTGCTTAGTATATTTTGGAGATCAGCATTGGGGGGGGGGGGGGGGGGGGGTCCTCCTTGGTCCACAAGTGATCGCGTAGTCAATCCTTGGTCTCAGTGTTTAGAAGGTGCCGGGGAATTAAATTCTGCTCCACTAAAGTCTGCGAAAGAGCAAGTAATTATGGGGATTGAGCGCAAGACCACGCTTATATCGGAACAATAAAAAAGTTTTTTTTTCCTACCCTTTTCTGTTTTTTTTTTTAAAAAATTTCGGGTCAAAATATAATGTATATTCCTATCAACAAGATAACAGTGTATCACGAGAATGGGCAATCACTACCGGAATGACTATCACTGTGGATAGTACGTTCGCCTACCCGATAATAGACCAGGGTTCGAATCTGATCCGGAGAATCGGCAACTTTGGATAGGTTACAATAGTAGGGATGGATTAGGCTACGGCCAATAATGTCAAAAAAGAGAAAGAATGGGCAATCCACAGTGGCATTAAACATGGATTGGGCGACAATAACGTCACGTGGCAGTCTGTTGGGCATGGCGACTCAGCTTTCTTCGCAAGTCACTACTATCCAAGCATTTTTTTTTTTAAATGTCGCCAATTTCTATTATCATAGCATTATAAATTTATAACATGTTGTCATTAGTAGTCTATGCATTTGTTAATGTTTTTGCTTGTCACAATTTTAATTCATTTGTAAATGATGTCATTTGATAATTATTAATTTTTTTATTCAAATCAATGCATTTGAACATATCGTATAATTTGTAAATGCATTATTTTTTACTAATGTTGGCATTTATATATGTTCTCGATGTTTTAATATCATTGACGACATATTGTGAAGATGTTATGTCCTAGACCTATGTGTAAGTCACATAGAATTATGTAATGCAGCATTATTTAATTTTACTCAATAAGTTGCTTATCGTTATTATTATTATGTGCATTTCGTTTCTTATTTTATAATAGAATTAATCATTAATGACAATCTCGATCATATCATCAAAGTACGTGACTTTGATAGTAGAACTACGAATCAAATAAAATGTCATTCTAAAAATAATCTCTAGTAATATATATGATGTTTGTGGAGACAAACATACTTACGTGGGAAATTTATGTACTCACACTAGTATGTTTGCAAAATGATGATTGTGTTTTACTAACCATGAATACTAGTTATCAAGTTTGGAACATAAGTATGTAATGAAGATTACAAATTGGAATGACAACCACATGGGAAGATGCACGGATATCATTAGTGATTGTCATATCGAATAGTCTGATTAATCCTAGAGTATGAGGTTGTCATGAATCGGATTCATGTGTGTGGATCTTCATACCTTAATATATTCCTATGGCTGATAGGATGTTATAGCGTATGAAGTGAAACATGATAAGGAATGTGAGCAACCAAAATGGGATTTGTTCTTCTCTTTTAGAGAGAGTTACATTTGGCCATTTGTTCATGTTCAAAATAATATTAGCATTTGTTGGTAATATTGTTTTGTCTTTATTCAGACCAATTCTCAATTGAGAAAAGAAGGTAATCAAATCAAAGTTGACATGACAATTATGCCTCGTGATTAACACGTATTATAGAACAAAATGATTAACCCGGAGTACTCAAACATCAAAAGAAGAAAAAAACATGGTGACTTCCCCGGCGACTCTTTCGCCGGCGACTCTTTCGCCGGCGACTCTTTCGCTCGTACTTCTCCGGCGACTCTTTCACTCGTACTTCTCCGGCGACTCCTCCGGTGACTCTTTCCGGTATTTAGCTGGTATCTGGTGATTAATTACGAATTTAGTGTCTTCTCCGGTTAACTCTTGGAATTCTTGAACAAGAATTTAAAGAATTCATACAAGACAAGTTTAGAGATGCCTTAGTAGGGGAAAAGAGTATAGAGGCTCCTCGTTGAGAGGAGCTAAGCTCTTCATACTATCTAAGGTTTCAGAACTTGGCGATCAAATTAAAGAATAGTACAAGCGTAAAAGATTTGCAAGGGGGAAAGAAGTATAAGAGAGATTTGCAAGGAAAAGCTCAAGGACGAAGAGGGAGACAACAACGAAAGAAGAACAATCTCAAAATCCGCTAAGTCTTCTTACTTTAATCTTTTAATTTTGTTAATTATCCCATTATGAATTGGTCACAAAATTCAAATTCAAATCAATGGACCTTAGTACAAAGAAAATCAAATAGGAATTCACAAAATAATAATAACAAGAGTTTGAAAATCACATGTTATAGATGTTTATCAACATCACATTATAGAAATCAATGTCGTGAACCTATTAAATGTTTTCAATGTAAAAGAAATGGGCATATAAAACAATATTGCAACTCAAATCAACAGAAAAACTATAATGAAAAAAATAATAAACAAAATTATGATAAGGAATATCCTATTTTGAGTAAAGAGATTAATAATAATAAATTGAATGGAAAGGCCGAATTATTACAAACTAACAAAAGTATAAATTATACAAAATTGATTAATACAAATTCAACAAATCAAATCTTTCAAAATGAAAAAATCAAAACAAATAATAAGGCCTCTTCATCTTCTGAAATTCCATATTTTCCAAAAGATTTTAAGAATAATAACCAAAATTGTGAAATTGAAATTGAAATTTATGACTTACCCCAAGAATTTTGTTCAGTAGAGATATTAACTGGCATGATGGCTAATTTAGGGGTTTTGTCTAATGTAGAGTTTTTTGAAGTATCTAACCCTATTAAGAAAATCAAGTTAAAGATATTATCTATTAAAAATATAATCATACCAAATTATATTAGGATTAAAGGTGTTGAAGATACCTTAATTAAATGCCATTCTAATCATAATGGAAGTTCCCTTATTAGTAGCAGATCTTTTCCTGTTGATATATCAACACAAAATTTAAAAATTAATAATTCTGATAATAAGGAGAATGATAAACTTTATAATAATAGAACTTACAAGAGTAATCTGAGGAACTCAATGGCAAAAAAGGTATGGCAAAAAAAGGTAAAAAATCAAGGGTTTAAGAAAATTATAAAAGTCTGGAGAAAAAAAGAGAAAATAAAGAATAATACAAAGGCAGAAGAAACATTGGATAAAAGAGAGCAAAATAAAGGAAAAATCTCAGATTCAAAAATCATCATAGATTACAGTAAGAGAGAGGATGAATTTATTCTAAACAAAATATTGGAAAATTTTCTATTTAATAATAAACATCATATACCAAGTAAGTGATATCAGTTTTTTTCAATAAATAAATTCTCAGGGACTAGAATGGAAAAACAAGTTTCAACGGAGAGGAAAACACATAAAAACATAGGAAATTAAGAAATTAAAATCAAAATAGGGAATAATAATTTAAGTATCTCAATGGCAAGTTCCACACTCACTATGTTAGGTTTTCATCCAGAGAATACATCAAGTAAATCTCTCTCTCTTATGGATAATAATGATTTTATCAATAATAATGGATCTGATATCAATAATGGATCACATGACACAATAGAATCCAATAATTATTTACAGATAGTAAACTTAGAACCCATTCAAATTGATACTCAAGAGCATCAGAAAGTTTTTGAGCAAATATCCTCTCATATAGATAACCAATGTATAATGGATCAAAATTATCATAAAGGAGAATATGAGATTAAAGCAAAGAAGTCACTAATACCAGTTTTTAACCTAGAACCAGTTAACAATATCAATAATAATACTATAGATTTCATAAAGGAGGTTCCTTCTGATGAAACATCAGTACACTCCAATATGGAAAATATTAGTAACAATGGAGAAATTGAGATAATAGATAATAGTTCACTGGTACCAGTACTTAATGTAGATCCATTAAACACTAACAATGATACTATTATAGATTTCATAAATTAGGGATATTCAAAAGAAATATCTGTAGAATCCAATATGGAAAATAATATGGATCCATTAACTCAAATAGAGGGTATTGAACTCATAAAGGAAAATTCAATAGAGGAAAAGTTTTTGATTGCAGTACCTAACAAAGGGC
This sequence comes from Luzula sylvatica, assembly GCA_946800325.1. Classification (NCBI taxonomy): domain Eukaryota; kingdom Viridiplantae; phylum Streptophyta; class Magnoliopsida; order Poales; family Juncaceae; genus Luzula; species Luzula sylvatica. Next base: position 53,005,829 of record OX326960.1, on the reverse strand, counting down.
ATAATGGTAATTATTTAGATATTGGCAAGCCAGAACTTTCCTCTAAATGCTCAATGATCTCTAATAGTGGTATTGATGTGAGGCAAATGGAACACGTTTTACGAATCTTATTTAGGGATTTTAGCCCTTGTGAAGTTATATTCTATGCTTTTATGATACATATTTCAAACATCATGAATATTTCTACACTAATTTGTTGTTTGCCCATTTTCAGGAGATAGAGGAATAATTTTGGAATTTGGTCAGCACCATTGCCTCCGGCTTGCCGAAGACAGTCAAAACGATATATCACATTGATATATTCGGTGAAGGATCGAGGCGGGAAAGGCAAAAACAAAAGAAGAATATCACCAAACTGCTGCAACGCACAGGGCCTGGCCGCAGAGGCAAAATTCACAGCCCACGCAGGCAAAATTCACAGCCCATGCCTAGCCCCAGCTCTCAGCCCATGCACAAGCCCCAACCAGCTAATTTGTTGCCTTCTTTAGATTGATTTGTTGCCTTCTTAGTTGATTTGTTGCCTTCTTTAGATTGATTTGTTGCCTTCTTAGTTGATTTGTTGCTCCCCAAAACCTTCCATTTCTCCCTCATCCAGCCCCAAAACCTTCCATTTCTCCCTCATCCAGCCCCAAAACCTTCCATATCTCCCTCAACCAATCAGAAGACACCATGAAGCCTATAAATAAGACCCTAAGGCCAAGGGCAAACCATCTCTCCTGCCCCCCCTTTTCTCTCCCCTTTGGGGGCAAGCTCTCTACCATCTCTCTCCACAAACTCTTCCAAGAAACAAACAAGATTCAACCAAGAACCGTGAAATTCAAGACCAACTCTTTGGTAGAGGCGTTCTCGCCCTAGGGTTGCACGTGACGAAATTGGAGTTAAGGCGTTCTTGCTCCATCTCGACACAAGGAAGGGATCGGTCATTCGTGCGGAAGGCGTTCTTCGACGAATTGAAGAGGATCCGCGTGAGAAGAAACGGAGACTCGAGTTGGCGTTCAACCGGATCGACGGGAAGGCATCGACACAAGTCACTAGGCGTTCTAGGGCTTGATTAGGTGGTTTCTCTCTTTTATTTCAGTTTTTGGTTGTGATTCTTTTAATAAATTCTTGTGTTGATTAATAAACTTGAGATTGAATTGAGTTCTTTTGCTTTCTTTAAATATTTTCTTTTGTTCTAAACTTGTCAATTTTCACGATCTCCTTCCAAATCTGCTAAAAACCAATTCTTTCATTGCGTAGATCTTGATTTCTAGTTTCGGGAACTTTTTGAATCATTGAATTTCATGAAATATTTGAATTGATATGAATTTTTGAAAACTGTCACTTAAACTGAAAACCTGCTGTTTCCAGAGATTATTTTTTAGAGACCTGATTGTAATTCGTTAATAAATTTTTATTCCGTTGTCCAAATTGTTTGAAATTTTAGGATAAGTTTCATAATATTCAGACCTCTCTCTAGACAAATTTTCATTAATTTTGGAAACTTAGAAATAATTATTTTAACGATCTGAAGTTTAATCATATTTTGACGCAATAGCTCCCTGTGGAACGAATCCTTACATACTTAGTCTATACAATCTTTAGTATTCACATGTTTCTTGTTTGATTTACGGTATTTTTATTCAACGATATAACCTAAGTGTTAGCCAAAAACCCGTTATCAGGTATTAAAGAGAATGATAAATCTTCTACCTGCAATAAAAAAAAAGGGGATGAATTTAGGAGAAGTACAAGATTACAAGGTAAACAAATAGGAAATTATACATCTCCAATAGAAAAGGCTCAATTGGTGAAATTGAAAGAGATACAAAAAGAAAGAACAAAAAGGCAAAAAATGAAAAATAGGGATATCCAAGTAAAAGAGTTTAAAATGGAAGAAAAACAGAAAATTCTAACTCAAGAGGATGTAATTGAAATTTTGGCTTCAACCGGTATAGAGTTAACAGAAAATTTGAGTAAGAATATACAAGATTTAGTAGACAGAGAGCAGAATTTAACTATTAAATGAATTTTAAAAAAATAAAATTTATGTCTTGGAATGTAAGAGGTCTTAATGATAAAAATAAGAGAATCCTCGTAAATAATGCAATTAAAGAGGAAAAATTGGATTTATGTTGTTTACAAGAGACAAAAATGGATAAGATTGATGAAGAAATAAATAAAGAAATTTGTGGGATCAATTTAAATAAGTTTATATATTTAAAATCTAATGGATCTTCTGGAGGTATATTAATATCATGGAATGATAAAATATTTAAAATGATATCATATAATAATGCAGTATATACTATAAGTATTATACTAGAGACTATATGGGATGGTACCAAAATTTTGATTTCTGAAGTGTATGGACCCAATGAGAGATCTTTAAAGAATATATTCATGGATGAAATATTAAATATAGGATTAAATAATACATTACCTTGGTTAATTATGGGGGATTTTAATCTAATTACCTCATCTGATGAGAGAAGTGGTAGTGATCATAATAGTTCTAGTACAAGAAAATTTAATAATCTTATAAATAATTTAGAACTCATTGATTTGCCACTAATTGGTAAAAAATATACTTGAAAAAATATAAAAGCTAAGGCTAGAATAGATAGAATATTAATTAATAATGATTGGATGCAAATTTTCAAAAATTCTCAACAAAAAGCTTCTACAACTACATGTTCAGATCATTACCCATTAATTTACACTGGAGACACAAGTTTCCCACTCTTTGGTGGATTTAGGTTTGCGAATAAATGGTTGTTAAATAAAGAATTAAATCTGATTATTGAGAATTATCTTAGTAAAGCAAAAGCTGATACTTTAGAGGAGTTACATGCTAAATTGGTAGCTTTAAGTGCTTTATTAAAAAATTGGAATAAAAATAGACAGTTCAAAAATTCAATGGAATTGAGAAATTGTAAATCCATAATTAATTGGTATGATCAATTAGAAGAAACAAGGGTTTTAAAGGAAATGGAAATATGGATTAAAAATCAAATAAAGAAGAGATATGAAGATATAATACATTTAAATTACATTTATTGGAAGCAAAGGAGTAAATATAATTGGATAAAACAAGGAGATGTAAATACTAAATTTTTCCATACTCATGCAACAATAAAAAAATCTAAATCAATTTAACAGTAGTTAAAAATTCTCAGGGAAATGAGGTGTATAATCATAAGGAAAAAGCTAATGTTTTATTTGAATTTTATAAAAATCTTTTGGGATCAACTAATTTAGATAAGATAGATTTGGGATTAATTGATTTAAATAAAATTTATATAAATGATAATAATAATCTTACTAATTTAGAAGAAGATTTTCAGTTAGAGGAATTAAATATGGTCATTAAGGAATGGAAATCTGATAAATCACCAGGACCTGATGGTTATACTGAATACTATATTTATTTCAAAAAGAAGGTTTTAATGGTTTATCAAAATTTAATGAATCATATATAACATTAATAGCTAAAAAAGATGATGCTTTAGAGCCTAAGGATTATAGGCCAATAAGCCTTACCAGTACTGTTCAAAACCTTTTCTCAAAATTATTAGCAAACAGATTAAGCTTACATATAGATAATATGATTGAAAGAAATCAATTGGGTTTTATTAAAGGAAGAACTATATCTGAAAACTATATATATGCAAGGGCAATTAGTAGTATTAAAGCTTGATATATATAAAGCTTTTGACAGTGTTAATTGGAATTTTTTAATTAAATTACTTAAAGCTAGAAAATTTGGAGAAAGATGGATTAAATGGATAGAAAATTCTGTTTTAAAAGGTTCAACCAAAATTATTCTAAATTGTATTCCTGGAAAAAGCATACATCTTAAAAAAGGTGTTAGACAAGGAGATCCATTGTCTACATATTTATTTATATTAATAATGGATGTTCTTTCAAGAATAATAGAAAATTTGAGTGCAAAAAATTATATTAAAAAACCTTTTCAAAATATCTATACTAGTCTTCTTTATGCAGATGATACTATATTATTTTTAGAACCAAATATTATCAATATTAAAAGAATAAAACATATTTTGGATTTATTTGGAGAAGAATCTGGTCTTGAAATTAATTATCAAAAATCAGAAATAATTGGATTAAATACTGATATAGAAGATATGACAGAATATTCTAAAATATTAGATTGTTCTATAGGAAATTTTCCAATACAATATCTTGGATTGCCATTAAGTTATAAGAGACCATCAAAGGATGATTATAGAAAAATAATTGAAAAAATTACTAATAGATTAAATGGATGGAAAGGGGGGTTAATAAGTAAATCTGGTAGATTGATTTTGATAAATTCAGTAATTACTTCAATGCCTATATATTACTTTACTGTATTTAAATTCCCAATCTGGGTATATAAGGAAATAGATAAAATAAGGAAAAAAATTCTATGGAAGGGATAAAAAAATACATGTTACAATCTTGTGGATTGGAAAATAGTTTGTTCTACAAAAGAAAAAGGAGGTTTAGGAGTTATTAATTTAGAAACTTTTAATAATGTCTTACTTATCAAATGGTTATGGTTATAATATAATATTAAAGGAAAATTAGGTTGGTATAATCTAGTTGAACAAATACATGAAACAAATGACCAAAATTATTATAAAAATCATAACTCTTATTTCTGGAATGATGTTCTAAAAAATTTAGATTTTTTCAATCAAAGTCTGACTATTATATTAGGAAATGGAAATAGATCTAATTTTTGGAAAGGGAGATGGTGTGAAAAATCATTAATTGACAGATTTAAACAATTATATACATATTCAGAAAATAAAGAAGGAACAATACAATATTTTATGCAAATAATTAATGAAACTAATTTATATCAAGGGTTAGGAATTAATGTACCTTTATCTAGAGAGGCTAATGATCAATTAAATCAACTTGAGCTTTTATGCAATTATGTTATACTCTATCAGATGCAAAGTGACTCTTATCAGTGGAAATGGGATAGTAAAGGAAATTTTTCCTGTAAAAAAACATATAAAGTATTAATTAATGGAGTTTATATTAAATCAAATTTACAATATATTTGGAAATTGCAAATTCCTAATAAAATTAAATTATTTTTATGGACTGCAATAAGAAATAAAATTCTATCCTTGGATAATTTAAAAAAAAGGGGATGGAACTTTGCAAATAGATGCCCTTTATGTAAAATGAAAGAAGAATATGTTCAACATATGTTCAATGAATGTCAATACATTATAAATATATGGAATAAAATTCATGGATTATTAGGAATATATACATTGGATATCATTGATCCAATGAAAATTATTTTAAATGAAAGAGAAAATATAAAATATAAAATGCTTATCTCAATAATGATGTATCAATTGTGGCTGGAAAGGTGTCGTAGAACCTTTACTAACTGTGCTTATAGTGAACAAAGAGTGCTTGAAATCATTAATCAGGAATTCCAAGATCTTCAAGCATCTTCTTTTCATCAATATTATAGAAATAGTCATAGTAGTAACAATAATCTGCAAATTAATCAAAATAGCATTAATCAAAATGTTCAAAATAATATTATTGAAACTGAAATGATGGAAATAGAGCAAATTAACATACCTTTTCATAATATTGCAGGGGCAGAGGCAGGAGCAGAAAGGAGAAGAAGGGAAGAGGAGAACATAGAAGGAAGGGAATCAACAGAGAATTTCAGCCACAGCCAATCTACGATTTGGTGGTTTTCCTCAGAAGGAGCTGAAATGGAAACAGAAGAAAATCCTCAAGAAAGAGCTCAAATTGAAGATAGAGAACGAGATATTTTCGAAGGATTAAGAGATTTTGTTAACCTGAGTGATGACACGCCTGAAGATGGATTAAGAGTAAATGAACCTCTTCAATTGGGGCTATTGAGTGGATTCGTCAGGGATTTCAGTGATCTGAATTCTCTTGGGATAATTGATTGCAGCGAAAAATCAGGTATTGGCTGATTTCAAAGATTAATTAGCGATCTCAGAGAGATAGAGAGTTGCTGATACTTTGATCTTGTTGGTTCAAATTTCCTGATAGTTTGATTATTTCAAAACACTGTCATTACTAATGTATACATCCAGAAAAGTGCAGGATAACATAGGTACGATACGAAGATGAAGGAGGACCTCATTGGATTACATCAAGAATCAGGACATGAAGTCTCAACATAAACAAGAAAAGAAGAACACAAGGAAGGCCATTGGAATACATCAAGACTCAAGATGTTGAAGCCTTCCGTGAGTGGGATACGCCACAAATAAACCATAGGTACAAACCTAGTAGAACTCAAGTAAAATCATGTTCAAAATAACAAAGAGTTCAGTCCAGCAGGAAGTGCGTTCTGAACGAACTCAAAGTCCGTTCAGAACGGACTTGCTAAATATCAAAGCTTTAAAGCTTGATTAGAACCAAACGTGTCACAGGGATGTGTACGTTCGAACGAACAATCATGTCCGTTCGAACGGATAATTATAATCCGTTCACCCACCTTCTGAGTGCGTTGAACGGACAATCCTTCCTGTGAACGGAAAACGTCACAGGGATATGTGCGTTCGAACGAACACACATGTGCGTTCGAACGGACAACCTGGAATCCGTTCACCCACTTTTCAGTGCGTTGAACGGACTCTTGTTCCTGTGAACGCAAAATGCTATGTATAATTGAGTCCGTTACGAACGGACATTGTCCGTTCGAACGGACCCAAGATGTACTTGCACGTTATTTTGAAACGGCTAGTGCAAACTTCAAGTGCGTTCTGAACGGACTGTATGCGTTCGAACGCACTGCAAGTTTTCTGAAGGATTTCTATAGAGAGTATAAATAGAATCCTTCATGGGTCTCTCTCTCGCACTTCCTCAATTTCAAACTTTCAAACCTAAAAAGAGAGAAACCCTAAGCTGTGATTTTCTATATCCATTGATAGCTTGAGAAACCTCTTTAGATCGTTGATCTACTTTCGATATTCTCCACTAATCGTATCTCACTCACGTGACCGATCACGTTGTAGCTCGATTAGTGAAAAAGTGTAATAGGCTAGTGCAACAAAGTGTAAAGAGCCTAAGCTATAGATCGATAGAAGCGTGTAAATCGATCTAGGCAAATCCTTGTAATCGAGTTGAGTTGGAATTCAATCGAAAGCCAAAAAGAGGCACAAGGCATTCCCGGAGACGTAGGTACTCGCAAATAATTGAGTCGGTCAATTAAGCGAGTAAAGGGTGAGTTAAAGCTACAAAGCAACCACCTACCGAACTTCGTAAACAAACATCTCGTGTCAAAGTGTTTGTACGGTATCATCTTTATCATCTAAATTATTATTTATTCCGCACTGTAAATTAGGTTTAAATCTAAACTAAGTGTAAGTTAGATTGCCAAATTTACCCCCCTCTAGGTTAGAATTAACCAACAATTGGTATCAGAGCAAGGTACTAACCATCTCTTTGAGTAGTAGGGATAACTTGTACTTAACGATCAAATGGCCGAAATTAATCCTATTGTACAAAACTCATCGATAAATCCGATAAATACCGTACCCAAATCAAATATATCAAACTCACGTGAATTAGATGGAACCAATTGGAGTTCTTGGAAGAAATGCATGCTAAATACATTCACTCTCCAAGGACTTGACAAGGTAGTGTTACGAGGCTTTGTCTTGGCCCAAGAGGTTGACACGGACGGAAATGTAACCTACCCTGATCAAACTAAGGAAGATAGAACTAATGACATTTACGCTCAAAACTTAATACTGAACAACGTAATTAGTTCTATCGGATCGCTAGTTGATCATTGTGAAAACTCATATGAAATGTGGCGTATGCTCAATGAGAGATACGAGGGTACATCTCAAATGAGAAGAACTAATATCATCGGACTTGAACAAGAATTCAACAATCTTCGAATGATTGAGGGAGAGTCCGTTGATAAAATCTGGGCAAAAATCAATGTACTAAAAACCCGATATGCCACCCAAAATGCACCTCTTACTGATGATAGAATTATTGCTAGATTGCTTCAATCTATGCCCCGTAGTTGGGAATCTTTACGTGTAGCTTTAGGTACAGCGGTAGCTTCACAAGACCTCACGCCTGAAGAATTGGTAAGTCAATTCCGAAATTTCGAGATTCGACTCAAGCAACTCGATGAAGAACAAGGAATCTACATACCCTCTCCTCACTCCAAAACCGTAGCTTTGCCCGCCTTGAATGCAAGCAATGACGACAACGAAATGGATGATCTCACGTTGCGACTCCTAGAGTGGCAAAGGGACGAGAAGCGATTCAACGAGAATCGGAAACAAAAGGGGCTAAAGCTCCATTGCTTTTGGTGCAAGAAAATTGGACACATGATGGAGTCATGTTGGACTCTCCATCCGGAAAATTCGAGGTGGATCAAAAAGGATGAGGACCACAAGGATCGGGAAAGGCGAGAGCCCCGATACGAAAGAAGATACGAGGACAAGGGGCGAGAAAATCGTCAAAACTACAAAGGTAAAGAAATCAATAAGAAAAAGGCATATAAAGCTAACATCGATTGTAGGTGGGGAGAAACGGACGGATCAAGCTCATCATCCGACACGGATGGTCCGTCAAGTCGACACACCGCAAACCTTGCACTCATGGTAAGGATAGATCCTCCACTAATGAGCGCAGTGGAAGCGGCCATCAAATCTCTTCGTATTGAACGAGGTCTAACTACTACACATCACACGCCCATGGTTGTGGACTCGGAACCATCTACTCCCAATACCAGCTCAACACATGACCAATGTCATGAGGTACGTACATACTCTCTGCTTGACATAGAATCAATACATAAATCTAAATTTTCTCCCGCATTCGAACTAGAACTCGAATCTTGTGACGAGTTTCTTAGAGATGAAGGGAACTCTCAACTAAATGAGGGTAAACTTGAGAGCCAAACACAAGCTCTCGAGGATAAGGTAGCCTCTCTTGAGCTATCCATTTTGGCATATAAAACTCAAATAAATGAATTTAAAGGTTTTTCAAAGTGTGAGTGTCAAACCATTAAAGGTGAGATTTCTCATCTAAAAGTCGAAATTCAAACTCTTAAAGTTGAAAATGAATCCCTGAAGAAGGCTTGTGCAAATATTGCATTGAGTCCTCCCTCATTGGATGATGTTCTAAGATCGTCATTGATAGGACAAAAGCCAAATGACAAATCCGGTTTAGGATATAAGAAAAATAACGGTAATAAACCCGATTTTTCAATATCTCAAAATCAAAAATCTAAATGGGAAAATAATAAAGTAAGTAGTCATGGAAATGCTTTCATGTACCATGACTACAACAAAGGTAAATATGCTAAAAATGAACAACCTAAACGTGTCAATAATAATTATAGGAAAAACCATTTTACACAAAATTCACAACCTAGACATACTAATTTGGGAAGAACCGATTGTTTGTTCAAAAGGGGACCAAATGGGTATTTCTATGAAGTGACAAACTACACCGAAGCTTCATATCAACAAGGGCCTCCCAAACATTTCACCAACACACGTAAACAATTTAAACAAAATAATTTTAAGCAAAATAAATTTAAATCAAATAACCTTTATCAAATGCCAAAATCGATAACTTCTAAGAGAAGTAATCCGAATCAACTCTCAGACTATTTTGTGAAGAGTACCACACCCACAAATAAGCCCACCGTAGCATTGTGTAACTATTGTTGCAAAATTGGTCATGTCTCAACAAGTTGTGATCTTCGCAATCCAAAATTAACGTCAAACTCAATATGGATGCGTAAAGATCGTCACTCGATGGGTCCCTCTACGTCTTTCGGTATAGGACCTCCTAGGGATTAAGCCCTAACATGAAGAACTATACTCCTTAGTATTCCACACCTTAAGCCAAATATGTAAGGAGAGTATAGGAAATGGGCTAAATTAAATTCTAGTCAAATTGGTCGAGTCTCATGTAGCTACCTCACAAGTGTTAATAGAGGACTACATTAGAACACTTGTCTCGGTAAATAAATCACAAATTCAGTCCAGTGATCACATCTCAGGAACCAGTCCGTTCGAACGAAAAACATGTGCGTTCGGAACGGACAAATGAAGTCACCAAATACCCTATTAACTGTCTCAAGTCCGGTAGAACGGACTAAAATGCGTTCGAAACGGACAACTGGACTATAAGATCCAAAGTCACAGTTCAATTATGGCGCCATCAAATTTCCTTACCAGGATCAAGTGCGTTCGAACGTACAATTGAATGCGTTCCGAACGGAAAAATGAAATATAGGATTATTGATGAGCGGGTTTTCAATCACTTTTAATTTGAGATATCGTTGTATGTGAAAACCAATTCAATCAACAAGTTGGAAATATATGTGTATAGTGGAAATATAGAAGTTCGTTCCACGAGGAGTATATGCGCCGAAGAATGAATCAAAATAATTATTTCGAAGTTTTCAAAATTAATGAAAATTTGTGCAGAGATAGGTCTGAATATTATCAAATTTATCCTAAAATTTCAAACAATTTGGACAACGGAATAAAAAGTTATTAACGAATTACAATCAGGTCTCTGAAAAACAGTCCCTGGAAACAGCAGGTTTTCAATTTAAGTTACAATTTTCAAAGACTTATATCAATTCGAATATTTCATTAAATTCAACGATTCAAAAAGTTCCCGAAACTAGAAATCAAGATCTACGCAATGAAGGAAACAATTTTAATAGGCAGAAACTTTTTAATAGGCAGAAACTTAATCAAAACGAGTTAATTAAGGGCTGAAATGCAAGTGAAAGAGCAAAGATTCAATTCAAACAAGAAACATTCATTCACACAAACAAGCAAAGATTCACACTCTTTACACAAGTCCAATTCAGTTTATACTACAAGAATTTCAAGAAAGGAAAGAAAACACCTAGAGAGATGAAGAAAGCTTCGAGTCTCGTCGTAAATGCCTTCCTCGTTGGTTGAGATGCGTAGAAAGCTAGTCACCTCGCACAACGTGTTCCTTTTGTACCGATTCACTCTCCGATCGAAGAAAGCTCCAAACCGGTTACGTGAACTTGAGGTTTGCAAGGAACCAATTGGAAGAAAGCTCCCAATCGATTAGAGTAAGCTCGACTCCTTGCTCGCGCGGATTCGGACGAAGAAAGCTCCTATCCAAAACCTCACAACTCGATCTTCGTTGAAGTGTAGATCGATCCACCGAATGAAGAAAGCTTCTACTCGTTGATCAATCCTGGGAATTATCGTTCGTATTTGCAATTCTTGTGTGTTCTTGAAAGTTCTTGGACTTGCTTAATAGGGAGAGAGTTCGAGAGAGAGAGAGAGAGAGAGAGGGCATAAAAATGGTGAAGAGAATGTAATCCTGCCCCAAGGGCCTTTGGGGTCTATTTATAGTGCATTAGGAGCCTTCCCATTGGTCTAGAGATTGTTGAGAGGATTGAGGGTAGTTTGGTAATTGTAGGTGAGGTAGGTGGGCTGAATGGTGGTTAAAGTGTGAGTGGTTTTCGTATAGAATTTGGTGTAGACTTTTGTGTGGTAGATTTCTTGCCTCCTTCTTCATACGTGTACCGAAATGGACAACACAATATATCGATTTTATCGGCGCGAGGAGAGGAAGACAACTACACTGTTGGAATGCCAAAAACATTCGCCCAAAAACCTAAAATTATCAATAAAACACACTTAGTGAAGAAATATTCTTGCTATCTCAAATATGAACAATTATATATATAAAGTTGTGATTCAAAAGGGCTAAAATCCCCAAATTAGATATCAAAAAGGTGCTTTATTTTTCTCTTATCAATTATGGCACCGGATCATCCTTTGGCGCCGATTCTTAGTGTCAACAGTGTTCAGTGCGCTCGAACGAACAAATAATGCGTTCGAACGCACATGCCTCATTCAGCGAACCTACTTCAAACCCTTACACTCGCGCCGTTTCATATTCTGGCGCCTCTTCTCAGTTGTAAGTGCGTTCGAACGCACATAGGAGTCCGTTCGAACGGACTTAACAACTTCCCAGATACAACTTAAAAACCCGAAATAGCGCCTTTCTCAGACATGAATGCGTTCCAACGCACTTGAGAAGTGCGTTCGAACGGACACGTCGTAATAACTCTTCGTCCACATGCAACCGACTGCATTCAATGGATGTGATGGCCCCTTTTTTTTTTTCCCTTACGGCGTGACTTGAAGGGACACGATTTCATCAGTTACTTAGCCCCCCTTCATTCTCTCTCCTTGTTTCTTTTCCAAAACTCTCTCTCTCCTTGTTTCTCTTCCAAAACTCTCTCTCTCTCAGAAAAACTAAAACCTTCAACAACAGCCATGGACGCCTCAAACTCGAGATCGAAAGCCAAGGCAAAGGGGAAGAAGATAGTAGGCGAGAGTTCGAACGCTCAAAGAAGAATGAAGCAAGCGGCCAAGAAGCCTACTCTTGAAGAACGCATTCAAAGTGACTATGACTTCTCTGACCCAAACAACGAGCATCTGTTTCGAACTCCGGAGGCTGGTATCCTCTTCCATGAATGGGTATCCAAGAGACCAATTGCTCCATGCTACTACTACGAGTTTCCGCCAAACATACATCACCTCCTCGACAAAGTCGAGGAAATCGAACGTCAATGGGGATTCGCGAATTTAGCATGCCTAAACGTCAAATCGTATGATGTAATCACGCGACTATTTTACGCAAACGCTGAATTCCACCGTGACGAAGAAAAGGTAACGTCATACATCCTCGGTGAAGATGTCGAAATCTCTATCAAAAACTTGAATGTTTTGCTCGGACTAAGGGACGACGGAGAGAAAATCTACGACACTCGCAAGGCGAGAATCGAAGCTGCCATCACGGGTATCAGACCTGGGCAAGGGGCATCTCACTTGGCCGCCCATGAACAGTTTATATGGGCCATCGGTAATAACATTCTCACTCCCTCAGAAAAATTTAAGATGAATCTCGAACAGAGGGATATTATACTCTTGCATCGCATGTGGTACAAGGATCAACTACCCATCCACGTGCCCTTTCTCATCACAAGCCACATGGAAAGTGTAATGAGTCACAAGAACGCGTCCTTGCCATACGGAACATTGATTGCCCGTATGTTGGAACTCCAAGGTATTGAGATACCACTGAGCGATTGGGATTTTCGACCGAAATCACCAATCAACCTTGCATCCGATGCAAACCTCCGACGGTTTGGATATCGGTATTCGCCGAGCATCCTAGGATGGATTATTGACTCCGCAAAGGATGCGGTGGCGTATCACCTTCCCCGCGATCCTACCCGGTGGACGAAGGGCAACACCTTGGACGAGGAAGAGGACAACGTCGACCCAACCAATACCGATGAAAGCGGTGAAGAACCAGCTCCCAAACGAAAGAGGAATGTGGGGAAGGGGGAATCCTCAAATGCCCAAACGGAACGGGATGATAAGAGGTTTGCCTATGTGAAGGAGATGCTCGACGAAATGGATGAGCGCATGGAGCAACACGGAAGAGCAATGCATGATGCGTTTCGTGTATCTGAAGCACGGATGCTTGAGAACGTGGATCGTCAATTTGCCGATCTTTACGTTCATCTTGAGAACAGGTTCGGAACGCACCATTAATTCCTAACCCGAGCCAGATGAAGTGTGATCAACCTTGGTTGTGGTGTGTGTTGCGTCGTATTATATTATGTTATGTTATGTCTAAAGTATTGAGTATACATGAGAGTATGTGAGAACTTATAAAAACTTTGATGTGTGTCGGTATGATTGAACAATTAGGTCTATTGAGTAATTATGTTTGACGAATAATTATGGTATTATGTCAGTAAACTTGTGCATTCATTTTATTATCCTATTTTGATTTAGTGTTCGTACACTCATCAGTATAAATTCTGTGAAATTTTTGTCAGTCCAGATGCAAGTGCGTTCGAACGCATTACGTTTTCCGTTCGGAACGCACACACAAAAACTGTTATTTTCTTAAAAATCTGCTAAATTTTGAAAAGATTGTCATCATTCAAAACAAAAGAATTTGATCATATTTACGAGCTCATACATTCATCAATTCATTCTTTGAGGGGGAGCTCGCATTTAGGGGGAGCCTTCCGTTGTTGAAGTCTCCTTGGCCCTTTTGATCTCTTTCAAAATGGGGGAGAAACGATCGTACGGAAAGTTCTCAACTAAATGGTGAAACTCTCCAAACCGACAGTGTTTTGAAAGTAATCAAAAGGGGGAGTTTGTTGGTTCAAATTTCCTGATAGTTTGATTATTTCAAAACACTGTCATTACTAATGTATACATCCAGAAAAGTGCAGGATAACATAGGTACGATACGAAGATGAAGGAGGACTTGTGAAGGAGGACTTCATTGGATTACATCAAGAATCAGGACATGAAGTCTCAACATAAACAAGAAAAGAAGAACACAAGGAAGGCCATTGGAATACATCAAGACTCAAGATGTTGAAGCCTTCCGTGAGTGGGATACGCCACAAATAAACCATAGGTACAAACCTAGTAGAACTCAAGTAAAATCATGTTCAAAATAACAAAGAGTTCAGTCCAGCAGGAAGTGCGTTCTGAACGAACTCAAAGTCCGTTCAGAACGGACTTGCTAAATATCAAAGCTTTAAAGCTTGATTAGAACCAAACGTGTCACAGGGATGTGTACGTTCGAACGAACAATCATGTCCGTTCGAACGGATAATTATAATCCGTTCACCCACCTTCTGAGTGCGTTGAACGGACAATCCTTCCTGTGAACGGAAAACGTCACAGGGATATGTGCGTTCGAACGAACACACATGTGCGTTCGAACGGACAACCTGGAATCCGTTCACCCACTTTTCAGTGCGTTGAACGGACTCTTGTTCCTGTGAACGCAAAATGCTATGTATAATTGAGTCCGTTACGAACGGACATTGTCCGTTCGAACGGACCCAAGATGTACTTGCACGTTATTTTGAAACGGCTAGTGCAAACTTCAAGTGCGTTCTGAACGGACTGTATGCGTTCGAACGCACTGCAAGTTTTCTGAAGGATTTCTATAGAGAGTATAAATAGAATCCTTCATGGGTCTCTCTCTCGCACTTCCTCAATTTCAAACTTTCAAACCTAAAAAGAGAGAAACCCTAAGCTGTGATTTTCTATATCCATTGATAGCTTGAGAAACCTCTTTAGATCGTTGATCTACTTTCGATATTCTCCACTAATCGTATCCCACTCACGTGACCGATCACGTTGTAGCTCGATTAGTGAAAAAGTGTAATAGGCTAGTGCAACAAAGTGTAAAGAGCCTAAGCTGTAGATCGATAGAAGCGTGTAAATCGATCTAGGCAAATCCTTGTAATCGAGTTGAGTTGGAATTCAATCGAAAGCCAAAAAGAGGCACAAGGCATTCCCGGAGACGTAGGTACTCGCAAATAATTGAGTCGGTCAATTAAGCGAGTAAAGGGTGAGTTAAAGCTACAAAGCAACCACCTACCGAACTTCGTAAACAAACATCTTGTGTCAAAGTGTTTGTACGGTATCATCTTTATCATCTAAATTATTATTTATTCCGCACTGTAAATTAGGTTTAAATCTAAACTAAGTGTAAGTTAGATTGCCAAATTTACCCCCCTCTAGGTTAGAATTAACCAACAGATCTTGTATTGAGAGTTACTGAGATATTGATGGAGTGAGTAGAGTTGAATTTTTAATGGAGACGAAGATGTAGCGAGAGTTAGAGAGATGTTGATGTCGCGAGAAGAGTCGAAGTTTAATGGAGAAGACGATGTAGCAAGAGTTAGGGCGATGATGATAAAGCGGTGAAGTTCAGAGATCTAAGGCGGCTTACAGAAGAAAGGGGAAAGAGGAAAGAGGAAATGGAGATGAAGATATAGGTCTAAATCTTTTATACTGTTGAAATGAGATTTCAAAATCCTCTAAGAAATTCCATGGAAAATTCTTTCTAGCATTTCAGATGCACATAGAGGATAGTTAGCTAAAAGTGGTATTTTAAAATTCTAAAGGGTTTAGTTTAATGTTTAAGCGAGGTTAGGGTTTTAGATTTTATTATCTTGTAATCTATGTCTAAAACTCGTGATGTAAATTTCTTATAATTAATGGAAAATGGAAGTAGGACTTAGAGCCTACTCTATTAATTAAAAAAAAAAAGAAAACATGGCTGAATACTCAAACATCATGGCTATATATACTCATGGATGTATACGTCTCGTCCAATTAGCATTTTTTTAGAAACTACCTCCTCGTTAAAGTAATTAACTTGACAAGTCTACACACTCATGGTTGGTTACTCAAACATCAAAACCTCCAATTATTTTAACTGTACAATTTTAAAATCAAAAGAAAAATAAACAATTAACGGTACCCGAATTGATACTCGTAATTTTATTAAATCGAACTCATGTTGTTAAATTGATACTCTTAATCAAAAGAAAAAAAACAATTCATGGCAAAAGATTCATCTTGTTAACCTGCAAAAACTGACAGGTGTCTGTTAAAATGACTACAAATTGATTTTGTTAAATTGTATCAAAACAATAGCACAAAATGATATGCACACAAAAAAAATCAATAGCACAAACCAATGTTTTTAAAATCGGACCGGACAGCGACCCGGTCGACTTTCGGGTCACTGGTTCATTGGTCGGATCGGTCGGTCAACCGGTTCAATTGCTGGTTTGAAAATTCAATAAATATCATCATATTTAATGACTTAAATTTCAAATATTATGCATAAAAAAATTACATAGTTCAATCCAATTATTCTACCATACTAAAAATACGAAATTTGATACTCAATTAACATACAAATACCAAATATTTTATGCCAATTCATGGGTATTTTAACAAGATAACATGGATATTAGACTTCAAATTCGATAGACACAGCTTAACATGGAAGAAAGAATTGTGTACCAGTAATGGATATTCTTTCAATAGCACCATCAGATACGCACAAAATGATACACACTAAATGGATTAAAAAGTTACGAAATTACATTCTATTTACCGAGAAATGGAGTCTTTGACTAGGAGTGGAAAAGATCATGTTTCGGCGAACTAGAGAGACATTTCGACGAGAGTGAGGGTTTTGACACATAAATCATATGTTCTGAGAGGTTGTGGACTCAAATCTCATTGGCACCAATGAATGGACGACCACCAAGCCTTCTCCATTTACTCATTTAAAAATTCTTATTTTTGGAATAATGTTTCGAAAAATATGAATTTTTTTAATCACAACATTGTATCATATTGGATGGAAATAGAACCAATTTTTGGATGGGAGATGGTGTGAAACTGCTATATCAAAAACTATGCACAATTATATTCATTCACAGGAGAGGGTACTATGGCCTACTTCATAAATATGATCAATCAAACTAACTTATATCAAAGCTTGGGCATAAATGCATGGTTCTGAATATCGGACTCGGACTCGGACTCGGTCGGCTCCGGAGACTCGGGACTCGATCGACTCGGACAAGACTCGGACGAGTCAAAAAAAAAGTCGGACGGTTAGTAAAGAAATCGGAAAAAATAGAAAAAAAATAAAAAAAAATATTTTAAAAATATATAAACATTCATAAACATGATACACACTAATTGAACTCATAAAATTATTTTACAGCATTTCCCAATAAATTATTCAAAACTTGCTTGAACCTCAGAGAGTCCCCTCTTACTTTTCTTAGTTTCAAAACCGAGAAATCGCAGGGGTCCCATATCATCTCAACACCTTTATTATGAGCAATGACATTGAATGAATCAACCGATTCTTCAATCAATTTTGAAACTTCAAATTCATCTGCTTTTAGTTCCATCTTTCCTGATTCAACCTTGCTGGTATCAAGAATGGAGTTCAATATCTCTGTCTAAAAACACATATTTGATAGTAAATATATGAAATTTAGCTAAAAAACAATTATTTAAACAAATGATGATTTCTTTTAACTAATTACCTAGGAGATTAGCAGCACAAGATTTCATCTGGTCTAAATTTCTCGCCAGCTCTGTCTCCGAGTCTACTTCAGCGAGACAATGATCGATCGTCATTGTAATACTATACATTTGATTTCTCACATCATGACTGGCTCGAGCAAAAGCCATACTCTTGTTCATACTCTTTCTCTCTGCTTGTTGCACGGCCTTCTTTTGTCTTATCAAATCCGCACGTAAAATTACCTCCTGAATTTGTGATTTCTTGATAAGTTTCGCCATGATGATAATGACGGTTACAAGAAGAATAATGGCAAGGGGCACTAAAGAGAATAGGACGACTTTTAAAGCTCGGAATGTGGTCATGGTGTACTTGTAGGGGAATCCAACTGTGAAGACCTAATTACACAAATGTAAAAAAAAATGATTAGTATGGAATTTTTCATGCAATTATCATGTTTTGAAGAAAATTATGTTTAACTAAACTTTTTTTCTTAATCAAGATGTTTGACTATGTACTAAATTACTAATGCCTTGAATAAATAGTTCATGATCGTCTACATTTCTGACTCAGATAGACTTCTGTATAATATATAGATGATAATCTAAACTTAATGAAATTATTAAGGTTGGAAAAATACCAGTGAAATTCCTGACATGTCTATACGGGTACTCATCAATTTGTACATTCCACTCAAAAGTTCATAGCTCAAACCATTATCATCGGAAACACTCGCATCTTTCAAACCATTATCATCGAAAACACTCGCATCCAAAGACACCAAAGAAGGATTCTTCTCAGACCCATTCATTGCGAAAAAAAGGCGCTCTTGAACAGAACTAATCTCCGATACAGAGTAAGAAATGACAACATACAGTATAATATTCAAATATTCATATACTCAAATAGTTTATTAAAAAAAAAAAAAAAAAAAAAATCGGTGACTTTGGATCCGAATTTTTCGAGGCAAACTCGGATCGGTGGCCACCGAGTCCGACATACTCGGCCGACTTTTTTTTATGTCGGCCGACATTAAGAACCATGCATAAATGTACCTCTTTCAACAGTTGCACATGAACAATTTACTCAATTGAAGGAATTTGCAGCTCCACGAATACGATGCTCCATCAATTTCAAAAAGATGTCTTTCATTGGAAGTGGAGTAAGAATGGAGTTTTTAGATGCAACAATGCATATAAATTTTTAATTAATGGAGTACATATTAAAAGTAACCTTAATAATATTTGGAAAATTAAAATCTCTAATAAAATAAAAATATTTTTATGGTTAAATTTTCAAAATAAAATTCTAACTTTAGATAATTTGATGAAACTTTGGAAATAAATGTCCACTATGCCATAAACATGAGGAATATGTCAAACATTTATTTATGGAATGTCAATATACAACAAATGTTTGGCAGAAATTGCATAGTCTATTAGGATTGTCAATATCAGACAATTTAGACCTTATGCATATCATATTAAATATCAGAGAAAATAAAGACTGTAAAATACTTATCTCAATTATGATATACCAAATATGGCTAGAAAGATGTAGGAGGTCTTTCACATATTGTTCCTTTAATGAATGGAGAGTAATTGATATTATTCTTCATGAAAGAAAACTCTTCAATGCACTTCTTTCCATCAAACAGAAATAAAAAGCAATCCTAAAACCTACAATGGGATAGAGGATCAAGTGAATAATGAAAATACATCTAGTAGTGATATTGAGGAAGATAATATTTTTTATGTAACTATTTCAGTTGAATATACTTACAATTGAAATTCTGTAAATTTTTCAAATGAGGATCAGAAACAAAATGAAGATGGAAGATGGAACCAGCAAGGACAAGAGAATAATCAAAGCACAAGGAATAATTCGAAGAAACAAGAGAAAACTCTTCAATCTCTCTCTCTCTCTCTCTCTCTCTCTCTCTCTCTCTCTCTCTGGTCAAAATCCTAGCCGTCACACACACACAACCCGCACACACACACAAACAAAAACACGCACATCGTTCTCTCTCGTATTTTTGGAGATTTTTTTGGATAGATTCGGTTTTGGTTCTTTTTTGGTTAATTATCTGAAAATTATGTTTAAAAATCATTGTTACTTATCATATTTATTAATTAGTATTTATATTAATTAATTGAATTGTATGGTTAATTGTTAATTGAAATGTGTTCATTGGACTCTTAAGTACATATAAATGAACTGTTAATTCAAAATTTTGTTAACTCCGTGAAAATTTTGGGTGCAAAGTTGGGTACACGGATTAACACATGACCCTGACGTCATGCTGATTCAATCAGCAATGCCGTGGTAATTTCCGTGGCGAGTTTCAGGGGCATGGTATAATTTCTCTTTATGTAGCATCTCATGCTCACACCTCTTCATATTCGTTCGATTTTCTGTGTCCAATCCAAATTTGTATTTGTGTGTGACCCTATACGTTTATTTAATGTTGGCAACATATTAAATCTCCATTTAACTATGTAAATCATAATTGGCCTCAAACAATGCATTATGACTTTCCAAATTAAATAAATGATTCGTGATCATAACTTATTTATCAAATAACAGACAAGTAACTAGTTCTTTTGTTCTTTTGATAACCGTTGATCAAAGACATGATAAATTGTCATAGTTTCTATATCAACTTAATCCTTTTCCAGATATAGAATTTCATTGAATATTCAATTTGGTATTAACAACACATGTACTCCTATATTCCTATTGAGCGTGTCCACACATTTCCTTCAATTCTAATTCATCAGGAACCCCTGATAGATATCTCTTTCATTATGTGAAAGGAACAAAGTTCATCTTAGTTATTCACATCCTTTATCATGCTTCATGTAATATTCAATAATGATTTTATAATTAGCCGGTTAAAGATAACGAAGAAACATATTATGCAAACCGATAAAAACAAAGCTAATTCAACTACCCAAATGTACTCGATGACGTGGACGAAGCTGGGGACTGGAAATCCCATAACTTTATATCTATTAATAATTTGTGGTTTCAAACTATACATTGTTTTGTGCAAATAGGTAGAAACTCAATTAGCGTCACCTTTTTCCTAAAAGAGTTAATTATGATTAGTTTTTAAAAAAGATGATAAATGTAAAACTACATGTTAATATATATATATATATATATATATTTAGGGGAGTTCTATCATATATCATTTTTGCTTATGATACACCAATTTTCAAGGGTATTTTGTGTAATTGTTAATTAATGAGTATTTAAAGTAATTTTTCAAGTGTATTTATCAATAAATGATATGCTAAATAGGAAATTTGAATTATTCATGAAAGGAAAAATATCTATAAAAAGAAAAAATTTATGATACACCCTTCTAAATACCCAAAATACCCTTTTGAAAGGGTGTATGATAGAACTCCCCAATTTTTTAATATGTCAAAAGAGTTATCTTTTAATATGTCAAAAGAGTTCGTTTTTATTTTCCAAAACTTTTTCCCAAAAAAATAAAATAATGAGAGATTCTATCATACACCAATTTTCTTATAATCTTATAATATTTTGAATAATTATCATTTAATGAGTATTTAGGATAAATCTTAAGTGTATTATTGATTAATGTTAGATTAAATAAAAAGTATTTGTTATTTATTTAAATAATTTTTTTCTAAAAAATAAATTTTAGGACATTTAAAAAAAATATAATTAATTTATAAATACCCAAAATACCTTTTTAAAAAAATGCATCGTAGAACTCCCGATAATAATAAACTCAATTTGTTGCATTTTTGTAACACATGCTCAATAAAACTATTCCACATTTCTCAAACTTGTTTTATATGATTATTTACAAATAACACCTAAAATATATAAAAGAGAGAAATTGAGCATCTCTCAATACTAGTTTCTAGGGGGGGAAACAAGAAGTTCGTGGTCAAGCTCAGGTTACAGCCCCCATGCAACAAAACTCCAACCAGCAAAATTTTATATTGCTGTAACTAAGTCAGTCCATAGCTCCCAGCCTCCAAGATAAAGGAATCATCTTTCTGTATCAAAGTTGTTCCAAATTGAGAGAAGAAAAATATTCAAAATGAAATCAGAACAATGTGTTAAAGTTCTCAGTATTTTTTCATATATTAATTTGTTTATACATTAATTTGATAGCATTTACATGTCTTAACATATTAAATCAGCCGAATTAACCTCCTAACATATCATTTAAGTGGACTGTCCATAATCCAATCCGAATTAACACTAATTCATATATTGGACCCTTAGCCCTAATTATAAGTTATGTATAAACTATAAAGTAAACAAAATTGCATTATTTTCCTGCTTCCACGTCATTCTTTCATTTTGAACCGTTCCATCAAATTTGATGACAATCGGACGGTCGTGTTTTCAGTGAACTCGGCTCACGTGAACCTTGGCATGCTGACAATACATGATCCACATGGACCGAGTGTACCCAACATTTTCTCCCCCTTATGCCCTTACTCCCCATCCCTCTCTCTCTCCTCTCATTTTTGTGAGCCATGAAAAAAAGGAAAAAGAAAACGTGGATCGCATGGAAACCCTAGCGACGATAAAACGCTGGCGACAACGGCTGTCGACGAACCGGCTCACCATGGCAGCTGCCTCTCCACCCACTTCTTAGTGTCAACACGATTGACGAAGAACGAAGCGAGCAAAACCCTGACCATTTAGATCTCGATACGATTGATGAAGATTGAAGAAGATTTGGGCATGAGTCTCGATTCCGGTGATTATTGGTTGTTAAACAGGTTTGTGTTTATGATTCTTTTCTTGATTTAGAGATTTTTGGATTTGGGTATTTATGTTCAAATTAAGCCTTGGTTTTGTATTTTCTGTCGCAGTGTTCTCTGGATAAATAATTGGGAATTGTTTCTTTGTTATTTCGATTGCTTATTCGAACATTGCTGAGATGATATCCTTTTTTCGATTGATTTTAGGTTGACATTGGAAACACTGCTTGCAAGGTGTTCGACAAAATGATTATATTTGTTGATCTCCAAATTCTGTCAAATTTCAAGCTTCGGCATTTGTATGTATAATAATAATAATAATATCTTCTTCAAAGAAAATCAGATTCATTTCTCGAGAGTTTTCGAAGGTGTTTAGGTTTATTAATTGTAAACTTTTGTTTGAAAGGAAACATTCAAGCCTCAAAGAAAGTAGATTAGTACTCTACATAGACAACCTATAGCTGTAAAAGAGAAATTAGAGATGATTTTTTTTTTACAAAATTATTTCAATTTTGATCTGAAATATGCGTTCTTCTTTATTTATGTTATGTTGGAACAGATTGGTAATATTTCAGCAAAAGAGACGATTTCAGAGTTTGAAGAAGCAAATAAAAAACAATCAAAAGCCTCGAAGCAGTGGAACAAGGGACTCGATTTGTTGAAGGCGAATCAGATTTCGAATCGGGCCCACCTCTGGATGGCTTAGAATATTTAAGACGTTAGTTATTGTTTCATCTTATTTTTTATTCTTTTGCAAGTTTGTTGAGATATAATTACGGTACCAGTGAACCGTACCATTATGATTATATATTATCATTCAAAATATTTAATGTGCAGGTGGGTAGCAAATCTAAACCCTGATGTGGATATTGCGAATCTAAATTTGAGCGAAATTTGCAACGAACGAACGCTATATATGCCCAAAATACAAGAATTACCAAAATGCCCTGCGAGGCTTTTACCCTCTGGCGGCAGGATTATTTTCTTACTCAATTCTCCGATTTATCATTTATGAAAGGTTTGTATACTTATTTCTTTACATTTTTTTTGCTATTTCCATTGTCTCCTCTGTAGTTGATTTCATAAACTAGAGATCTCCATGCATCTGGATCCAAAAAAACCATATCGGCCCTCTTCACCGAATAATCCATATTGGTCCTCTTCACCAAATTTATACGTTCTTTCCATTTAAGATTTTAACTGGACATCTTAATTGAAGAATTGGAAACCACTCCACGAACCGTATGATGTTCGTTCAAGCTGTAGCAACTTAATCTCTGTTTGAAATAAATGTCGGAGTGTTCATTTTGCGAAAAAATATTTTTCATGCTTGCAAATTCTCAGACAAAAAAGAGTTGAGACTTATAAGCTTGCTGCCAGTGATGAAAAAGATGGCATATGTATGCGGATTTTGCTTGAGCCCAAGCAACCAAAAATTATTCAGAAATGAGCACTAGATCTGTTACGTGTGTTCTTTGCTTCAGTTTTGACGATTTAATGCTCATTCCAAATAATTCTAGGAGTGCTCCTTGCGCATAAATTGTTTGCACAAATTATTTTCTGAGGCCTACTTTTTGGTTCCTAAATTAACAATCAAAACACAAATTAAGGATTGTTTGATTCAGTTGTTGGAACATAAGGTTCATGATTTTGGTTGATTTTGCTAGCGTTGTTCATAATGTCAAAATAACAGTTTTGATTTTCTTTGCAATGGTGTTGTTAATGTCATGACGGTTTTCTCATTAATGTGCATTCTCTTTTCGAAGTGATATTTTTACATGTGCTACTGCCGCACAAAATTCAATATCAAACAACCAATGAGTTCATCACAAAAAGAAAAAATTCTCATAATAAGAACAAATACAGAGATAGTTACCCCAAGAATCCTGCAAACCCAAAAAAATCCCGCGCAATAGCGCGGGGAAAAAACTAGTTAATCTAAAAGTTACTATAATCCCTAACTAATCGTCAATTGACCCTAATCAAGCCATAATTGACATAATCCGTCCCTAGTCAATACTAAACCAGCATAACTAATTCTCAATTAATTATACTAAGTCAAAATTAACTCTATTTCGGCCCTAATTTATCCTAATTAGTAGTCCTTAATTAGCCCCAATTAACCATAAATTGCATAGTTAGAGCGATTGTTTGACTGCAAGGCGTCTATCCCGTCAAACCATTAGGCCGAGGAAATCACCTCGGAACTGATCGAATCCATTTTTTTTTTTTAAATGAAACATAATTCATAAATAAATAAATAAATTGTTTCATTTTTTATTTGTAATATAAATGAAACTTGAACTCTTGACATTTGATATATTGTGTTCAACACTTTACAACTAAACTAAGAGACCATTGGTAACATTTGAGCAATTATTGTTACTAGTATTTCTTCCTTGATCGTGACAACGATTATTGTTTGAGAAACTTAATTGAAAAGTTAATTTTGGATTAATCAGATAGATATTAAAATTTGAAATGATAAATTCGATATTTGCAATACAAATTTGACATTTTAAATCCGTGAAGGGACCTAATGGAAAGAGGCCGTATAAAATGTCCCAATGATTCGTGATTTTTATTCTTGATGTTACGTGACATCATTTGTTGATGATTAATGATTCATTAGTAACTCAATTAACATCAAAATGACACTAAATTTATATGTAAAAATGACTCAACGTTTAATTAATATGTATTCTTATTGGTACGTTGAAATTGATATGTATTCTTCACTTATCCTCAATGATTAATTAACATGCACAGAGAATGGGAGAGATGAGTTGTGGGATAAAATAAAATTTCTGTAAGTATCCTTTATTTTAAAATTATAGAATTTTTCTAGTTAGATTATAGTTCTTCGGAAAATAGAAACTTATTTTTTATGAAAGTCAACTAGCTAAGTTAATAATAATAAAGTGTGTTTAGGTAAAGTAAAGCATTTACATAAACAAACTCCCTAGTGTAAACGAATGTTAGGAGATGCATTCTATCCATTTCCAACTAAGGGACATGCCCTTTTGTTCTTTTAAGACAAACTAGGAAAATAGCCCGTGCTTCGCTGCGGAATATATTATTTAGTAAAAAATGTGATTTAATTATTTTCTTGTTATTTTATGTTATTTGTAATATATTTCCTCAATAATCAAATAAAAACCAAACCAACATGACAAAATAATATTACAAGTAGATAAAATAAAAAATAACTAAAAAACTTAGTTAAAAAATAAATATTTAACATCATTAATTACCATGCTTATAAACCCACATATTCCAACATCAAATGCAGTAGTATTGGCTATCCATGTTTTCCTTCTGCCATCCATTGTGTAATTGGAAATCGAAAATCATGGCCCCATTCACAAATGCAATGTGCATCATCAACAACCAACGAACAAATGCATCCATAAAAAAAATGCAATGTGAAATGACGAAATCACCCCTGGCATTTAGAGAGATATTAGGGGGGGAGGAAACTCTCGAGAGGAGTACAAATTGTTTTGCCAAGAAACAAAACCTGATTAAAAAAACAATATTACCAAAAAATGACAATTAGATGAATTTACTTTAATCTAAGCATAAAATTGTTTGTGCTATTTTAATAACATGTTCGATTCAATTATCATATCTAAGCATAAGTTCTTTGCATAATGACTCTAATTTACTTCGGAAGTTTCTTAATGTGTCCTCCACCATTTTCACATGAAAAAAGAAAAAATATATCAGATATTTTTTAATATATTTCTATATTCAATAAAATATTAAAGTGTCTATGAGGGACTCAAGTGCAATTTCAAATAATATAGGGGTCTTTAGCAATATTTGCAAATTTTACCTTGGCTCACAAGGTTTTGGCATCTGATTTGCGCTCGCGCTTATCCACCCTCATCATTGCTCTTTTTTTGATCAGAGTAGGCAATACTTGGTTATTATTCTGCAAAAAACAAAAAAATCCAAAAACAAGTAAAGGCATCAAAGCAACAAATCATTTTTACTTAATTGTAATTAAAGTTGAGAATAATTACTGGATCCGCCAGGGACGACGAAAGCCAAGCCTCGACCTTTCAATTTTAGTTTAAGTATCCCCTGAAATACAAATGTCAATGAAATGTAAATCAAATTTATTTTTGATAATTTTGGAAGGGTGGTTCCGTAATTTTTTGAAAAATGAAATGTGATGCCACCTCAGGACAAATCTCCATGTTGCGGTTTCTTGGATCGATTGAATTCGTAACTGTTACGTCGCTTACGGAGCAAAGAAATACATCTGGCGGTAAAATAAATAAATATGTACATCAAAGGAATTAAATCAAAAAAAGTTGACCACGAAATTAAGATAAATTAAGTATATTTTTACCTGGCAAAGGATTTCTCCACCGAAAGCTGAAAAAATCCAACTGAAAAATCACAAAATACCAAATTAAAAAATTATCAAAATTTACCCAAACAAAATTTGAGCCCGAAAAAATACATCAAATTTGTGACGGAATGGTAAATTTGATATTTCAACTTTTGTGAAGGGTAAACATGAAAATAATTTATTAAATCGATACACTGACTGGTAGAATTTCGGCAATGGTGGGGGCAGCAATTCCAACAAAACCATCGCGAGGACCAGAATCAATAAGAGTCACATTTATGACATATTTTGCCAAAATGCCACTGCCACATTCCCCCATTTCTTTCAGTATCAGGGAAATATATAGTCTCCATCTTAGTCGATCCCGACATGAAACATGTCATATCTGCAAAAAATATAAAACATTAGAAATATCATAAATACCCCTATGTTTCCATTTTTCTAAGAAAATGACGCTAACGAAGCAAGAATTGGTTGGGGAAATTTCGAAACAAAAATGGAAATGAGGGGTATACATGAAATTTCTTGTATTTTGTAGGGTACCTGTAATGTTCATTTTGTTAAGGTATAGGCGATATATTCTGACATTTTTCAGGAGCATACATGAAATTACCACAAAATTTAAAATTAAATTCACAGAAGGAGAGATTAATTGCAATTAGTTGCGATGTTTGACAAATTAAGAAAGAATGAAGGCTTACCAGGTTTAGCAGTTACTTTCTCTTGCGGTTTTAGAAAGCCACGCGAAATTCTCAAATTTATAATCTAAATATATGCATATTGAGATTAAATTGAGATTTCAGAGCTAATTCATAGTTTATACTGAAAAGAACATTCATTTAATTTACCTTTTCGTTCTCTTTTCTGGTATGTATGTATGCCTTTGTTCGTAGAGGCCACATCTTCTCCTGATTTAACTTTTTTATCGCTACCATGTCCTAAGAAGAAGCCATGCGAAGTGAGGAGCTTCAGAGCCATGCTCGATCAGTTTGCCGGAAGATTTAACTCTTTTATACCATTTAAATGGATGAATCTCAAGGTAATTAAACAAACCCAATTTTCAATTTGTACCATTTAACTCAATTTGTATGCAGTACCAAGTGAGGTTTCGTCTTTGACATTTCGTGGAACAGTTGACATGCATCCAGTAGTAAGAGAGAGCCCTTCGTCACCCATCACCCTCTCTTCCTTGCTCTCCAGCATCCTTTTTCTCCGTTCTCTCCAGCCTTCTCCAGCAAACTATGGCTGCTCATTACATCGATGGAGATAATAAGAGATGAAGCACTCTCTTTGCGTGACCTAGGCTTCTCTGCCTCCATTGTTGGAGTTGAGCAATCGTAATCGTGCATTTTTTCCCGTACGATGAGACAATGCCAAGCATGGTAGAAAGCAGGTTGCTTTTTTTTTTCTTTTCGACTTTTTTACACAAGACCGAAAAGTGAGATGAGAAGGTAAATTAAATCGATAATAATCAAAGGGCAACGTGGCCTCTTGTATGGCTTTGTATCCTAAATTTAATAGGAGGGGGAGAATTATAATATGAGGTTAGATATGGAGCCCCGCACATTCTTGATGTATATCATTGATGCGTCAATCGAAACTGTTTTAATGAGTTGGTTGGATTGATTAATTCTCAAATTAATGTTTAATTTAATTGATTCAATTAAAAGAAATAATCAATCTAATAAAACATTCTCGATTGACACATCAATGATGTTTTATTGAGTTTGGAGGCTACTTATATTTTCCCTTATAATACTTCATTTACTGTTCGTTTAGGAGAGAGAGAGTTCATCACTTGATCTCTTTGCCAAAAAATGTATCATTTCATTATTCAATGAAATAGCGCTACAAAATAGATAATACTGTGGGACCCAGCTGATCAAGATATTAACGAGTTGGATTCACTCATAATCTTCTGAAATTGATCTAAGCTTCTTTAGACGAAGGGGGGAAGAAAGACGAGATTAAATTAAGATGATAAAAGAGAATGAGATACCGAGGTTGATGAAATGGCGGAGAGCCAAGAACACCGAGGTGGTGGCGTTTGGAATATTGATCGGTCTCTCTTTGTTTGTGTTATTATTTTGGGTTAGACTGAGCTCGTTTAGGGTCTCGTCTCACCCGTTCGATCACAGACATAAAACAGGTTAATGATATTTTTTGTATTATTTGTAGTTATATTTGTGTTGTCGTTATATTCCTTTTTTTTTTTTGCGAAAATAGTAGCCTTTTCGCAATATTAATTTATTTTTAAAGAAATTTATATAACATTTATCTTCAATTTTTATGTGTTCTTGTTTGCAGTAACGTATAACGAACCTCTCAGTGGATTGCTTTCACCTAATCTCGACGATCAATCAAACAAACCTCTCGGTGGATTGCTTTCACCTAATCTCGACGATCAATCAAACAAACCTCTCGGTGGATTGCTTTCCCCTAATCTCGACGATCAATCAAACAAACCTCTCGGTGGATTGCTTTCACCTAATCTCGACGATCAATCAAATAAACCTCTCGGTGGATTGCTCTCGCCTAATTTCGACAATCAATCATGCATGAGCCGGTACAGGTCCTCACTATACCGGAAATCATCACCTCTTCCATTATCTCCTTATCTCATACAAAGATTAAGAAGCTATGAAGAACATCATAAAAAATGTGGCCCATTAACTGAGAGCTACCAAAAGGCTGTTGAGCAACTAAAATCCGGTAAAAATTTCGAGCACTCGGACTGCCAATATTTAGTTTCGACCCAAACCTGCGGCATAGGCAATAGAATGTTATCTCTTGTCTCTGCCTTTCTTTTCTCCCTCCTCACAAACCGAGTTTTATTAATCGATATGACAAATGAAATGCATGACCTATTTTGCGAGCCTTTTCCCGAGAGTTCTTGGGTTTTACCTTCTGATTTCCCTATCAAATATTTTTGGAAGTTAAATAAAGATTCACCAGAAAGCTACACGTTCATGGCAGAGAACAAAACAATCGATAATAATGCAAATGCCAGTGCAGAATCACTTCCACCATATGTGTTTTTGGACTTGGGGAATCAAGGTCTTCGTTTGATAAACCATATATTTTGTGAAAATGACCAGAAACTAATTCAAAAGATAAATTGGATAATAGTAAGATCAGACAGTTATTATGCAGTAGCTTTGTTTTTAATGCGAATGTATGCGGAAGAATTAGAAAATATGTTTCCTGTAAAGGAATCGGTTTTTTACCATCTAGGGCGGTATTTGTTCCACCCGTCAAATCCTGTCCGATCATCGATAAGTCCTATAAACAGTACCTTGCAAATTATGATAAACGAGTCGGACTTCAGATCCGAATCTTCCCTCAAGACAAAGTGCCATTAGAGAAAATGTTCGAACGCACCCTTGATTGCTTGCGAAACATGACCCTTTTACCTGATCAACTCGGTGTAAACAACTCGAGTTCGAACCACGAAAAGCTTGTTATTTTAGTGCTTTCGTTGTATTCAGAGTACTATGATAATATCAGCAAGATGTACAGAAACAATTCAGCCATGCCGAACGATAAGATTTTTGTTTACCAACCTAGTCATGAAGAGGAGCAAAAACAAACGACAAGTCGCATAACCAACAAGCGTTGGCAGAAATATTCTTACTAAGTTATTGCGATAAAATGGCCATTACATCTTGGTCTACATTTGGATATGTAGGTCATAGTCTTGCAGGTATAAAACCATGGATCATCAGAACACCGGGTTGGTTGCAAAACGGGCTACGACCGATTTGTGTTAGGCCTGAATCGGTTGAGCCTTGTTTACATTCACCTCCCATACTTAAATGCAACGGAAAGGAGGATCTAAATGCTGCGAAAATCGAGCCCTTTGTTAGGCCTTGTGAAGATGTGCCGACGGGTCTTAAACTGTTCGGATACGGTGGGATCTAGTGATGTATATTGATTCATTGAAATTGTATATGACTTTATTATGTTTTTATATTCAAGTGAAGTAATGGAAATTTTACGTTCTGTTTTTATTTCTCCTATACGCGCCACGCGGTGTTATTACAAAATACTGTTCATTAATAAATTGAGGTCATTGAGGGCATATTTTAAAACATGGCACGAAGGAACTATACTCATTTGTATAGGTTAAAAATGGAATACAAATTATATTCAAATTAAAAAATGTAGCACTAATTGATTATAAGCCAAGCAAGCAGCACAAACAAAGACTGTCTCTGGCTCTTAACTTATATCAGCACACAAAAGATAGGTTACACTGGAAGTGAATTTCAAATGTCAATTTTTACAGGATAATATCTGATTGTTTCAGGATAATATCTGATTCTACTACTAATTTACTCTAAATATAATAATTAGAAATTAAAGTTTAATCAAAAGTACACTACAAGATACACAAACACACGACATCCGAGATAAAATAATTATTTGGAAAGTTCTATTATGCCCCCCATTTCTCCACAAGAATCGTGATGGCATCACGATTCCTAATTAACACTCTAATTAACAAGACTGGATTAACGATTAATAAAAAATAATATATAACTAGAGTGTATCAATTAACAATTAATTAGTAATATCAAAAATTTATAATTTACCCACCCTTATTTTGGACCCAACTTTGTGCAATTTCTTTGTGCTACATCATCACTTTCTTTTTAACATCATCACTTTTCTTTTTTAACCATGGATTATAATATGTGGCAAAATTTAGACCATTGATTAATCATTGATTTTTTATAAACATTTTTTCTTTGTAACAATTTAAGTGTTTCTTATTTTACACTATGTTTTAATGATTTTTAGAAATCCACATCAACATATATTAATGATGTGGACTACTTTGATTGGTTAGGTTCATGTTAGACTAAGTTTATTCAATTGTTTATCATTCCACATGAGTTTACATGATCAAATGTGAATACAATGGAAGATGAAAAGTAAACATATGAAATACTAATAACTTAATATATAATACAATGAACATACAACATATAGTAGTATTATTTTTGGAATTTTAATTTTAAAAATTCACCAAATATATTCGTTTTAATTTTCTCTTTATTTTGACATCCATATTAGCATAGTTCATACATACCATTTTCCATAATTTGAATTTGTAAAATATTATGTAAAAAATGCAATGCAAAAATGTATTTTTACAAATAATAATTTTAATTATTTTATTTACATAAAATTTTAAATATTAATATTTATTTTAGAAATTACAACTATACTAATATCATATAAAACTAAGTTGATTATATTTGTGTTTTTAATCAAACAAATTTAATATTATTTTCTTTGAAAAATAATAGAAATAAAAATAGTTTATCCATCGAACAAAAAAATTAAATTTATTAACATTTACAAAACAGTAATGTTATTTTTAAAAATATAAAATTAACAAAACTCATATGACTTAAAATAATTTATATTTATGTTATGCTAAATTAATTTTTTATATTATTATTAAATTACTTTCACTATTACGTTTGATATTATTGTTGGGAATTCATCCGTCCCCGGGCCCGCGCAGCGGATATGAAGGCCCGGTCCGGTTCCCAAAATCCAAGATCACGCCATGACTTCGAGGGTACGATGCAATAGAAGGATAGACGATTACCAGCGTGAAATTGATCACGCATGACGGATTGATCGCTCGCATCCTTTCCTTCTCCGGTATCACGTTGGTGACTAGCCCGTGCGTCCCATACCACACGTCTCCCACCGTCTTGACACGCCTCAGGTTGTCTTTCGTGCGTCCCACGTCCACACTCTTCCACAGCCAACATTTATCGCTCCTACGGTTTGATCACAATCGGAGAGCCACAAGTGTCGCTCCTCTACTTGTATCCACCGTGAGTCGGAGTTCGTCGGTCGCGGATGCAACTGCCTAGACGCTACACCGGCGAACTTGCTTGATTAGATCGATTCTCTACACCGAGAAAAACTCTTTTTCTCGGTTTTCTCTCTTTGCACTCTTTCGCTCTTAGAAAAAAGACTCTCAATATTCTGGATTAATCTTATTAATTCCACAGGTTGGACTGAATGAATTGGTTTTAGAGAGAGAGAGAAACATCCTATTTATATCACACAGGATAATGATGGGCCAAAAGGTATGTATATCTCATATACACCTTTTCAGACAGAAAACTGCAGACACCCTTTCAGTATTCTGTTGAAACGAAAATATTAAATCGTTCCAACCGACTTTAAACCTTCACGAAAGTTGTAGATAATCTCATTATCTTTCCAACCGACTTTAAACCTTCACGAATAATGATTGTGATCATTGTGCCTATCTCGAATAGCGGTTATTAGTTCTCTTGTTAGCGATATCCGTTAATCAAAAGGCATGGTGGTAGTCATCCTTATATTTTGATTAACTATACTTATTCCTCGTTTCCGAACTGATTTAACAATTTCAATCGATATTAACCATTAATATCATTGACCGTGGCCACGGTTTTCGTTAATCAATTCATCGAGTGGCCTAAGAGATATCTCTTCCTTTCGGAATAAACAATTCCTATCTTGGAGACTCATATTGAATTTCGTGTTTCGGACAATACCCAATGATGACCGTTTTGGCTCCCTGTTACGGTGAGCGTAAGGTCATATAAAAGTATTGTGTTACGCACGTAACGCAATCGATGGTCCCCTCAAGTATGAAGAACCTAATACCCTACTCGTCGCGAGTCCATCCATAATGACTAAACCATGTCATGGTCTCGCGGCTTCGGTCATATCCAATATATGTCACCTAGCATATATCTACGTTCCCGATTCGACAAACACCTTTGTCCTATGATTAGCAAAACATAATCATCTCCTCGGCTAACGTACTAGTGTACATGTTCAGTCTATTATCTGATAATGTAAATGCTTCACTCTTAAGTAAACTGAATCATGACTAGGGATGTTTAGAAATGAAACTTTAAGTGTGACGGTTTCGCTGCACATAATCCTCAATTATGTCGACGTCCATACAAGTTCAAATCAGGGTTCATGTAATCAAATTACACAACCCGCACACAAATTTCATATAAGGTGAATGCATATTAATTTAAGTAAACAAATTTTTTAAAGGGATGCATTCATATGGATTAAGTATTTGGGTGATACAACGTTTACCTATGGGTACCTCCATACCCACAACCTGCGAGGACTATCGTATTTAGATAACGTATTTAGATAACTACACTCTACTCTTTTCTTCCTCCTCTAGGTATCTCCATACCCATAGTCATCGCATCACAGTCACGCGCGACTAGAGAGAGCGGTTTTGTAAACGGGTCCGCACGTTGCTGCTAGTGTTAATCTTCTTAAGGTTTGTAACATTTCCAATACCTATGATCACATCTTTCATAAAATTTCATGGATCAAATGAAATTTTCCGAGTATTGGCTAGAAGTGGTTGTGACCTCAGCATTTTTGGCTTGTACTATTGCGTCGCACGCAATACACAACCATAAATCCGATAACTCGTGACTACTCGAGTTTGGTCATGTATCCTTGATCCATACCGCTTCCTTTTGTGATTAATAACCACAATATACTCGCCTCCGTAAATAGAATCATAAATTATTGGTCTTGTGGAACCTTTCCACATAACCGCGTTTTCGTTTAAGCAAAACATGTACACACTTTGTGATCGAAAGTCGTGCTACATATTTAGACGTGCCATATTTGGAAAATGTTGTTGTTATAACTCTTTAGAACCAACACGTCTTCCACACTATTATAGATAAAATAAAATCCTGAATTCTTTTGCAAAGTATTCAAGGATAACATTCACCGCTATCAATACAAATCCCGATGGGTTTAAAGATACATAACCATTATGTATGTATATATATATATATATATATATATATATATATATATAGAGAAATGCTAAATAGAATCCACAAAAAGAATCCACAAAACGAATCCAAGGACCTAAAAATTAATACTAGTAGAGGCGGAGGGACCTTTTTGTAATATGATCAAAATTTATAAAAACTACAAACGCAGGTACCTTTTTGTAAATAAGTTGATAAACCACATCCCAACCCCACCTTCACGACTCCCTCCTCCAGACCACCACCGGTCCACCAACCCCCCTCACGCCTCACCATTTTTATCTCTCTCAGATGTCAAGCCATGAACGCCTCCTCCTCCTCCGTGTTGTTCAATTTTCGACAACGCGAAACCCTAAGCAAAATCGCCTCGATCATCTCCGAGTACTACTTAATAGTAATAGACTAGATCCGCGCCGTACCTCCAGATCTTCGGCCAAACCAGATCCGATGCCGTATTTCCTCCGTCCCTGCCAAATCTCCGGACTCGGAGCTTCCATTGATTCTGAAGTCAGCCATATCCATTGAAACTCAACCTTAGACTGAATTGTCTCCAATAGAAACTCGACCTCTGACTGAATCATCTCTCTTTCGTGAAGATAACGTCTAGAATCAGCCATATCCATTGATTTGGGGGTTATCTCGAGCAGTTACTGTTGAAGAGGTAATTTTATCTATTTCTTTCTTTTTCTTGCTCAAAAATTTTGTTCAGAATTTGATTATTTGTACAATTATGTTGAATTCGAGTCAAAGAGAACGGTTTTGTGGTAATTTAGATTTAATTGCCTCCTTTGCCTTTATTGATTGCTTAATTTTAGTACGATTTCAGTTTTTTTGAACAATTTTAATCTTAATTTATTGCTTTGCTGTTTTGGATCTGATAATTTAGATCTAAACAGAAATCAATTGAATTTTATTTATTTATTTTGGATAGATTAAGAAGCTTCAAATTACGAAACTGGCAATTCTTCCTTTTTATCGTCAATTCTCCATTACAAAACTGGTAATTCTTCCTCTTTAACTGGTAATTCTTCGCTCAACAATTTTAATTTCAATCAAGAACAACCGAATTTCTTTGACCCGAAAATTTCCACAGATTTGTGATACAGCAGGCCAAGAGAGGTTCGAGAGTCTCAATGTCGTTTTCTATCGAGGTGCAGATTGTTGCGTGCTTTGTTACGATGTTAATGTGAAGAAAATCTTTCAATAACCTCAATAATTGGAGAGAAGAATTTCTCATCCAGGTAATAAATTTCATGCAATTTCGATCTCAAAATAAATAAACTCAAATTCTTGTTATTAAAGATGGAAATTCATGTTTACCCGTCAAGTTTTTGAATACAAGATTTCTGTTTATGTACTTTTAAATTTGTTCTGTATTATTTACTTATGTGACTATTATTAATTTTCTTTTCACTTTTTTTTCTCAACAGGACCCAGCTCTCTTGGCTAGGATCATGAACACGACGCGAGTTTTCTCAAATCCCAACCGTTCCGTTCCTCTCGGCTTGCAGCTCTCGCTAGAAGGCAACTGGTACCATACTGCGACCAGTATATACTCTTTTAGCGAGTATTGTTATAAAGGGGGATAATGGACGACCTAGAATTTAAATGCCGCCCCTTCTTCCTCCTCCTGAGTGCGCCGATAAGCTACTTACTCGGCCTGACGACATTGAAGAAGTCTTCCAAGAATGACTCCGAGCATATCACAAATTGGTATAATTAAATTAATTTTGTATTTATATTTAATTGTGATAATTATGTGGTTTCGTTGTGGTTATTTACAGTGAGCTGGTTGAGGACTTCTATAGAGAAAGAAATAAGCTTCTACAGTTTGATTTGCCGTGGAATATCAGAGTTGTAGCCGAAATTGTTCGAAGCGCTTCATGTCGAGGATCCTGATGATAAGCATTCTGTTGCGGCTCGATAAATTTTGATATGTACAAATATTAGTCATTCAACATAATTTGTGGTTGTAATCTTTTAGAGCTTTGATACCAGGAGTTGTGTGATCATTCAACATAATTTGTGGTGGTAATTTCATTTCGTACAATAGGGTTTAGACCCAAACAAACTGCATCACTAATTTATTTTAAACAAAATTTATTAATTTTGGTCTTATAGAAATACTCTTTTTTTCTTTTTTTCAATTTTTGGAATCGATATGGACTTGGGGAATCTTATTTGGGCCGAGTATAAATTCAGTGTATTGTACCAAATACATACATCATGTATATAGAAGAATGTATTATTGAATTTAGCAAAATATATGACTGAATATAGCAGAATATACGATTGAATTTATAAAACTATACGATTAAATTTACCAAAATATATGATTAAATTTAACAAAATAAAGTTAAATATCCGATAAAAAATGATCATTAATTTCATATAATTCAGCAAAATATATGATTGAAATTAGCAAAATATATGATTAAATTTAACATAATATACGATAGAATTTACTAAAATATAGTTAATTATCCGATGAATATGATCATTAATTTCATATAATTCAGCAAAATATGTGATTGAATTTAGCAAAATATATGATTAAATTTAACAGAATATACGATTGAATTTACTAAAATATAGTTAATTATCCGATGAATACGATCATTAATTTCATATAATTCAGCAAAATATATGATTGAAATTAGCAAAATATATGATTAAATTTAACAGAATATACGATAGAATTTACTAAAATATAGTTAATTATCCAATGAATACGATCATTAATTTCATATAATTAAGAAAAATATGTGATTGAATTTAGCAAAATGTATGATTAAAATTAACAGAATATACGACTGAATTTACTAAAATATAGTTAATTATCCGATGAATACGATCATTAATTTCATATAATTCAGCAAAATATATGATTGAATTTAGAAAAATGTATGATTAAATGTAACAGAATATACGATTGAATATATTAAAATATAGTTAATTATCCGATGAATACGATCATTAATTTCATATAATTCAGCAAAATATATGATTGAAATTAGCAAAATATATGATTAAATTTAACAGAATATACGATTGAATTTACTAAAATATAGTTAATTATCCGATGAATACGATCATTAATTTTAATATAATTCAGCAAAATATATGATTGAATTTAGCAAAATGTATGATTAAATTTAACAGAATATATGATTGAATATATTAAAATATAGTTAATTATCCGATGAATATGATCATTAATTTCATATAATTCAGCAAATATATGATTGAATTTAGCAAAATATACGATTAAATTTAATAGAATATACGATTGAATTTACTAAATTATAGTTAATTATCCAATGAACACGGTCATTAATTTCATATAATCAGCAAAATATATTATTGAAATTAGCAAAATATATGATTAAATTTAACAGAATATACGATTGAATTTAGTAAAATATAGTCAATTATCTGATGAATATGATCATTAATTTCATATAATTCAGCAAAATATATGATTGAATTTAGCAAAATATACTAATAAATTTAACAGAATATATGATTGCTTCAAATACTGTTAACTACTAATCTCACTGCCAGTACATTATAAACATCTATTATTACACATCATGTTTATTAAAATGTGATAAAAATAAGCCCACAATATAACAAAACTCAAGTAACAAATAAAATTAAGATGGTTAAACTATTACAAACATCTAAAATAAAAACCACATAAAATTCTTTTCTGTCCAGGTACAAAAATTTCAAACCAAAATTCAAGAATGAGATTCGATGTACACGAAACAACTCATCAGAACCAAAATTACCAAATAACCCTCGCTAAATCCATAATTACTCCTCACAGAAATTCGAGAATGAGATTCTTACGAGCTCGATGGAGAACCAGGAATAGCCACGAAACTTTCAGTACCCAACAGCGCATAAAGCATCTGAATCTAAATTAATTAAATAAGTAATTTATTACTCTTTCAAAATATGAATAAGATGTATGAAAAGGATCCGTAATTAACGCAAAGAAGAAAGTAGAAAATACAATGATGTCAGCACGACAAAAAGAATTTAGAAATCCTATTTGAATCCACCGAACAAACTGTCACTCGCAATCTCGAAATGTTATTTGAATCCACTGACCAAACCTTATTACCATGACTGGTCAAAGTTTGTCTCAATCCCCCCCCCCCCCATTCGCCTCCCAAACCACATATTTTTGATGGAAAGTCAGAATCGAAAAGATAAAACAATCACCGTGCACGCTCACCAAACGTGATGAAGAGAATAATTCGTCCAAGTGTGAAATCCACTTGAACCGCCATATTAGATCTTCAGGAATGCTAATTTGCATCTCAGATACTAATTTCCATTCCTTCATTAGAAATAATCATATTTGAAATGCAAGAAAAAATCGATTTGAAAGAAATCAGAGACAAACACCTGTTATAGTATCGTTTGTCAGCAATTCACAAATAAAAGAGAAAAGAGACAAATAAATAAAGGAATAAGAAGAAGGAATTAAAAACCATTAAAGAGCATGAAGGAGTTTTAATCAGCGTAGAAGCAATTAAATACCTATCAATAGCTAGATGACTTGTATCCTCGCCATCAGAGAGAGTGATTTGGCTCGCCGAAGTCTTAGGTTTCCACTCACTGTCTCCATACCTCACTGTCGCCATACATCAGAGAGAGAGAGAGAGAGAGGGAGAGAGTGTGATTTTGCTTAAGGTTTCGGATCCGTAGCTTTCAGCGGAGACAAGAACTAGGGTGAGGAGAGAAATGAAGAGGGGGAGAGAGAATGACGAAGATCAGAGATGGAAGAGGAAGGCGCGACGCGGATCCGTTGCAACGCCTGCGAAGTGGAAATGGCTAGTCCGATACCGAGCACGGCTCAGTCGAAGGCCGTCGCCGCTCGCGCCAGCGCCGCTGCTGTTTCTGGGAAAGGGAGGAAGAGTGGAGATTGGAGACAGAGAGAAGGAAGCAAGGAAGAAGAGCGCGAGAAGCAAAATAAAATAACGAAGTTGGATAATTACGAAAATACCCCTCCGTCTGGTGGATTCGTTTTTTGGATTCGATTTGTGGATTCTCCTTAGCACCCCTGTATATATATATAACCATTATACATTCACAAGAGTTAGTCTCATGTAATCGCATTACATTCAAACTCGTGTGATTCCCATGGATTTTATTGATGGTGAACTAGACGCTCTATGTGTACGACGTATAGCCACATACATATCATGACAGATATAATAGATCCTCACATCAAATATAAAGCATCATATTATTATTTTCCGCCCTACTTGATGTCTCACATCGAGCCGTAGAAAATTTCTGTCATTCGACATTTCGATTTAACTCTGCCAAGGAGTTATATGTTGAAAACCATTTTCAACAATATGTCGATATACGTGCTATAATATAGAACGAGGAACTTCTTAGATCTATCCTATAGATCTTCACGCTTAATTGATAAGCGGTCTCGCCTAAATTTTGTGTCGTTACAAGAAATATAACGCGGCTCCCACTAACCTTCATGTGTACACAAAGTTTCCATTCGTTTCGACAATGTTATAACAGTTTATAACTTCGTCAAAACGAATATTCCAATTCCGAGAAGCTTTTTCTAATCCATCATATGGATCGTTAAAGCGTGCATATCCTATCCCCGATTCTTATGAATCGACAAAACCGTAAGGTTGTGTCAAGTACGCATCTTTTCATAAAATTTCTGTCAAGAAATTCGGTTTTGACATCCATTTTGCCACATCACATAGTCATAATATGCGACCATGGTAAGCATAATTTCGAGAATGTGAAAGCATGGCAACATACGAAAACGTTTCTTCATAGTCTCACTATGAATTGCATGAAACTTTTCGCTACAAGCCTCGATTTACATATATGCGTATTCCTATCCGTGTCGGTCCTCATCTTGAAAACCCATTGACATTTCACGGGTCTAACCCGGAAACTAATGAAATCAAGTTCTAAATTTGATAATTTACACGGATCGAATCTCAGATTTCATGGCATCTTGCCATATGGAATCTTTATTTTTCATAGCATCCTTGTAGAATATCTAATCATCATATGATTTCGATCTATCATCATTAGCCACGACAAATCCGTATTTATCGGTTATGATATAGCCTACTTGATCTACAAAAAAGTCCTTTGTGTGTTCGACTCGTATTCATCAACTCTTGATGAAGTCGTGTCAACTTTCATCGGCTCAATGTTCATTTTTCAGATCTCGAACTCTTTCAAGATTTATTCTACTCCCACTAGCCCGCGTAGAGATAAATGACATCAAGTTCCAAACTTGTGCTCATTATGTCCTCCTCCAAGAAGGGATCTCTTCGAGCAACGAAAATCTCATTTTCGTCGGGATGTTAGAACTAATACCCTTTAGTTTGCTTAAGGATATATGATAAACGAAAAATTTTCAGATTTGGGATTGAGTTTAATCGAAACCAATTTCGAAATATACTCACATCCTTATATCTGTACAAATGACAACTTCGGAACCATTCCGATCCATATCTCATATGGCGTCTTTTGTACCGATTAGAAGGTTTATGGTCCATATCATCATATATGCAACCATTCATTAGTGCCGCTGTCTCAAGGGCGTATCCCCAAAACATGTTTGGGAGATCCGTTTGACTCATCATTTATCGAACCATGTCGAACATGCGTTCAATTCCTCTTTTCGGACACATCTCAATGTTCCAAATAAAGGTAATCGTGAAACGATTCCACAATCATAAATGATCATCAATACTCATAACTCAAATATCGCCTCTTCGATCCTATCGAAGTGTGTAGCTCAAATACTCGCCTTCTCGATCCTATCGAAAGGGCTTTGATTTTCTTGCTTAGTCGATTTTGTATTTCGTTTTGAAACTCTTTGAACCTTTCAAAAGTATCCGCTTCGGCACGCATTAAACAGATATTTCCGTATCTATTTTAACCGTCCGTAAACGTAACAAAATACTGATAGCCTCCTCTTGCCTCGGAACTTATCGGGACATTTACATCTAAATGTAATTTCCAATAATTCGTTGGATCTTTCTCCAACCTTTGGAGAATGATGCCCTTTGCCGTCTTGCCTAATAAATAAGTATCGCATTAATCAATCGAATCTAATTCGAATGATTCTAGCAATCCATCATATGGAATCTAGATACACGTATCTCGTTTATATGGCCAAGACGGCAATGCCAAAAGAAGCAATCAACTTCCAGGTTTAATCCTCCTCGGATTTCACCGTTCTTTGAGTCATTAGTTTGGACAACTCTTTGTCCGAACTTTCTATTTGGAAAACTTTTTCCCAAAATACCCTTAGACATTTATTTCTTTCGATCCCGCCCTTGAATTACAAGGACATCCACGCATCTCAATGCATTGGATTCCTCTGATGCTCCGAGCATCTCCAATTCAAATTTAAATCGCATCTTATGCAATTTCGGGATCGACTTATCTATCGAATGCATATGATATTCGGTCACGAAGATCAAATCTCGTACCATCAACACACGAGTGTTAATCAAAGACCTATTCGGCGTCTCAAAATTAACCTACTCTTTGAGCCGCATGGAACCATTCAACGCGCTCTAGCTCTTGAAACTATTTCATGAGCATTGTGTTTTACTTTCGTATGCACCCGAATTCTCAAAACAATTTTGAGAAATTTGCGTCTATACATGCCACCACAAGGCACGTTATATCGTTCGATTTCTTCTTA
Source organism: Luzula sylvatica (assembly GCA_946800325.1). Lineage (NCBI taxonomy): Eukaryota > Viridiplantae > Streptophyta > Magnoliopsida > Poales > Juncaceae > Luzula > Luzula sylvatica. The sequence continues at coordinate 52,963,196 of OX326960.1, read as the reverse complement.
AAGTCTATCGAATCCGGCTTTCTCTAAAGCCAAAGCCTCGAGCCCTGAATGTACCATTTCCGTGTCCAACACATTCCTTTAAGTCTAAGAACTATTTTTTGACTATCAAGGTTAATTACGGTAATTCCGGCTCAAAATCTATCTATCATATCGATCTCATCGATATATTTGGTGTTGCTAGAAAACATAATTCTAAATGGATGATGAAGATTAAGCTCCTTACCGTGCGTACTTAATCTATATGCTTATATGATGAATATATGAATGTGTTATTTTTATCGAATCGATAACCCTCATACCGATACGGGACTCCAAGTCCATAACACTCAAGACCCATATTTCCGTTCACAAGTGACTTTAGCCTATCGGGTGGGATCCCGTTATATAGGTAGGATTATATCCAATCGCATCATATGCGACTCTTGAACCTTTATAGGATTTCGGTGATGGATCGTATCATATAAAATCCCATTTCCGTGTGTGGATCCTATCTATGCCCCGAACTCCAATCGGATTGGCCTGGACGGTTAAGTCACAACCATATGCAACGTATCGTTCAAATAAGCTACTAGTGAGTCGACTTTAGCCTGGGCCCCACAAGTCCTGATTTAACGCTTGCCACCCTTTCGATAGTTACAATATCACGTGCCCGACTTTAGCCTGAACCCACATGAAACGTAACACCGAACTCGGTGGTTGTGGACATGGAAGGCATTTCCATGACTTAAATATTATGAGGGATCATGCGTATGCATGTTTAAATAATTCGTGACATAATCATATTATATCACTATCACAAGATTTCGAAATGCATATGATTTATTTAGGGAGACTAATTATTCTAAATAATTAATTATCTAATATTCTAGAATGATTGATGCCGATCATATCGATATAAAGAACTCAAAATTCCGAGTTGTGTAGCCAAAGGCATCACGAAAACAAAATCAGCAAACAGAAACTATTCCGTTGTAACGCACCTTAGTCCGTTACAACGGAACCCCAGTCTCCTTCACTCCGTTATAACGGAACAAATGTCCATTACAACGCTATTTTATTTCGGAGATTGGCCAAAATTGCCAGAAACATGTCCGTTATAACGCAACATAGGGTCCGTTACAACGGACTAACTTGTGAAGAACTCCGTTACAACGGATCATATCCGTTACAACGGACTTCAAGGGAAGTCAAAGGCATCCCCGCATCCTCGTATCACATACAAGGTCCGTTACAACGAACCAATGTCCGTTACAACGGACTATGAATTTATTCACAGTCCTCCTCACATCCCTGCATCCTATACAGGGTCCGTTACAACGGAGCAACCAGTCCGTTGTAACGGACTATGTGATTTTCGCAGATTTTCCCCAATTTATGTATCTTATACATTGTCCGTTACAATGGATCAACCAGTCCGTTATAACGAACTATGTAATTTTCGCAAAAATTCCTAATTTCCTGTATTTCATACAGTGTCCGTTACAACGGATCAACCAGTCCGTTATAACGGACTATGCGATTTTTCAGCAGTTTTGTCTGTTTTCGCTCGTTTCCAAAACGATCAATCATGAAACCTTTTCACGATCATTCCTAGATACTCTCAATCAACTTTTGATCGATCTCTAGCGAATTCCACTTGTGATTTTAACGGAATTTGACTTTCTCTATATGTTACATCATGCAAACGGGTACGAACTTTGATAACCCGTGCGTATATCATATATACGACTATGATTCGACCCTCGAATCGATGGCGATCACTCTGATACCACTGTTTGAAATTCATCCGTCCCCGGGACCGCGCAGCGGATATGAAGGCCCGGTCCGGTTCCCAAAATCCAAGATCACGCCATGACTTCGAGGGTACGATGCAATATAAGGATAGACGATTACCAGCGTGAAATTGATCACGCATGACGGGTTGATCGCTCGCATCCTTTCCTTCTCCGGTGTCACGTTGGTGACTAGTCCGTGCGTCCCATACCAAACGTCTCCCACCGTCTTGACACGCCTCAGGTTGTCTTTCGTGCGTCCCACGTCCACACTCTTCCACAGCCAACAGTTATCGCTCCTTCGGTTTGATCACAATCGGAGAGCCACAAGTGTCGCTCCTCTACTTGTATCCACCGTGAGTCGGAGTTCGTCGGTCGCGGGTGCAACTGCCTAGACGCTGCACCGGCGAACTTGCTTGATTAGATCGATTCTCTACACCGAGAAAAACTCTTTTTCTCGGTTTTCTCTCTTTGCACTCTTTCGCTCTTAGAAAGAAGACTCTCAATATTCTGGATTAATCTTATTAATTCCACAGGTTGGACTGAATGAATTGGTTTTAGAGAGAGAGAGAAACATCCTATTTATATCACATAGGATAAGGATGGGCCAAAATGTATGTATATCTCATATACACCTTTTCAGACAGAAAACTGCAGACACCCTTTCAGTATTCTGTTGAAACGAAAATATTAAATCGTTCCCACCGACTTTAAACCTTCACGAAAGTTGTATATAATCTCATTATCTTTCGAACCCAATTTGGTCTGGCCCAATTGGAGTTCGGATGCGAAAGTTGCGGACGTTTTACTAACTGTATGTCAAACGGTCGCACCCTTTCGGTATTTCATTAAAACTACACTGATACGTCGTTCAAATGAAAATTATTTCTACATGAAAGTTCTAGATAATATCATTATCTATCTAACCCATTTTGAACCATTCAAATAGGATTTTCCTACTGAAAGTTATGACCACGAATGTACGCTTACGTTCATTTATCCTTGTGTACACTTTTACGGTTGATCCGAAACTGTATTTCCTTCAATTATCTATAATTTCCATTGAATTTTGAATCAATAACAAATTTACCAGCCCCCTTATTTTGGACCCATCTTTATGCAATCTCCTCATGCCACCTCATCACAACTCATACCACATCATCACAATTATTTCAACCATTTGATTAGGATATGTGGCAACATATGAACCATTGATTAATCTTTGATTTTGTGTGATTATGTTTTATTTGTAGATATTTATTTGTCCCTTATTTTACACATAGTTTTAAGCAATTTTAGAATGCCACATCACCTTACAATGATGACGTGTCAAAATATTGTTTGTTAGGTTCATGTTGGACCAGTTGTATTTGATTTTAAATTTTTTCACAATATGTTATATGATCAAATGTGAATACAAATAAAATGTGAAGAGTTTAAATATCTAATATTAATAAATTAATATATAATATCATAAAACATACATCAAATATTGTTAATATTTTCATAATATAATTTTTAAAAATTATGAAATATATTCGCTGTAATTTTATCTTTATTTTGAGATCCATATTATCATATATTTAATATTTTTCTCTAACTTAAAATTATGAAAATAATTATGTAAAAAAAGATATAAAAATAAATATAATTACATTAATGACTTGTAAGATCAATTATTATTATTTTTAAAACTATAATTGAAAAAATTGCACATACTACTAAGTATGTTATTATCATATATTCAATATTTTTCTCTAACTTAAAATTATGAAAATAATTATGTAAAAAAGATATAAAAATAAATATAATTACATTAATGACTTGTAATCCTTATTATTATTATTTTTAAAAATATAATTAAAAAAATTGCACATCCTAATTATTATTATTACTATTTTTAAAACAATTATGTTATATTTGTATTTGTACTTAAAATAGTTTCATGTTAATCTTTAAAAAAAAAATAATGAAAGATATTTATTTACTAAACACAAATAATTTCTTTAACTTATATAATATATTTTTTCAATAATAAACATGAAACATAAAATTTATCAGACATAAATATTTTTTTCAAACTTTTACAATGTTATTATTCTTAATTTTAGATATGAAAATTTAAAATATCATATGGTTTTGATTTTTGTTTATGTCCACGAATGTTGTTTTATTATTTTATAATTACATTTATTATTTTGTATGTGGGGCATTAAAGTACTAAATAAATATTTCGCAATGTGTCATATTAAAAAATAGTATAATAATTTTGTCATCATCAAACTTTCTTAATCAATATGATATTTATTTTCATAAAGTCTTATATTTGATCTCGAAAAATTCTAACTATACATTATGTGTATATATTATGTTTATGGTAAAACAAATGAAACAAAACCGCCGCGAAGCGCGGGTAATCTCCTAGTTATTATTACTTTATAATTAATTATATGTTACTACGTATGTTGTATGATTTATTATTTGTAATTTATAATTTCTATTATGTTTTGAATTAATAACAAATTATTAGTACTTGATAATTAATTACATGTTACTACCTATGTTGTATAATTTATTATTTTTTACATTTGATATTGTATGAAATATTGTGAACAACAATGATATAACATTTGTTGTTATGTTTTTTTGTAAAATCATGTTATACCTCATATATTATTATTATACAATCACATTAATATAAGTGTTGTTAATTGATTTAGAAAATGAAATTTGATGTCATCATAATGTAAAATAATTGAAAAACTTATACATAACAATAAACAAATTAGTTCAAATAATTACATTATAAAATGATATTATTAATATCATCATATTTATAATGACTTTATATTGTATAAAAACATAATTAACATCCTCGCCGCGTAGCGCGAGTATTCTACTAGTTATGGATTATTTCCTAATTGAAATTAACAATTAGGGATTTAATTGCTCATGATGACATCATGATAACACCATCAAAAATTTAATTATTCGAGGCCATATACTGTACCCCCCCAATTTCCCCACAGCATCCTCTATATTCTTAATTAATGATTGAGTTAATATGGTAATTACTAAGAAACATTTCATGAACAATTAATTAATATATAATTAAAATACATATATATTAATAATTGTTAATTAATATTAATTAATTGTTAATCAGTTTTTTTTATTAATGACCATGTTAATTAATAATTAATTAATGCTTAATTTGTGATATAAAGTATGTGGTGAGGAAATGAGGAGGTATGGTATAATTATCCTAATTATTTGAAGTTAAGCATAGCTATCAAATACTGATACTGATATTCTTATGAGGCCATTTATTGTGTCCCATATTTTCCCACCACACTTTCTATAATCATCCAATTAATTAACAAAAATATACTCAACTAACAGTTAATTAATACATAATTAAAATACATATCCGTTGACAATTCTTAATCAATATCAATTAACTAACTGTTAGTGAAGTGTCCTTTTGTTAATGACCATGTTAATTAATCACCAATTAATCACCAATTAATGACCATGTTAATCAATTAATTAACTAACAGTTGTATTTGGATTAGTTCTGATTGGTCTTCTTTTCATTGTTGTACTCTTTCGTATCGGACCTGGCTCGTTTAGCGTTGTCTTATTCCCAGGACAAAGTGATACTTCTCAAGACAAATTGCTCGGTGGATTGCTTTCACCCAATTTCGACAATGAATCTTGCATTAGCCGGTACAGGTCCTCAATGTACCGGAAATTATCACCATTTCCGGCATCTCCTTATCTCATACAAAACTACGAAATTATGAAAAACATCACAAGAAATGTGGACCAAACACTCAAAATTACGAAATGCAGTTGAGCAATTGAAATCGGGTAAAAACTTGGAAAATCAGGAATGTCAATATTTAGTTGTGCTGCATATCAACGGTGGCATGGGAAATAGAATGTTGTCGCTCGTCTCGACGTTCTTATTCTCTCTCCTCACGAACCGAGTAATGTTATTCGAAATGACCGATGCAACACGTGATCTATTTTGCGAACCATTTCCTGAGAGTTCTTGGGCATTACCTTCGGATTTTCCAAATAGGACGAGCTTTTGGAAATTCACAAAAGATTCTCCGCCAAGTTATACGTTCATGGTGGAGAACAAAACTCTTAGTAATGATGTAAATACTAGTGCAGAATCACTTCCATCTCATGTGTTTCTGCATTTAGAGAATATCCATTTTCACTTACTTAACCATATCTTTTGTGATAATGATCACAAAATCTTTCAGAAAATAAACTCGATAATTCTTAGATCAGAAAGCTATTTCACCGTCGGGGTTTTTCTGATGCCAATGTACAAAGAAGAGTTGGAGAAAATGTTTCCAAATAAAGAGTCTGTTTTTCATAATTTGGGGCGGTATCTCTTTCAGCCTGCCAACCCCGGTATGGGAATTAATCGATCGGTACTACGGAACTTACCTCTTAAATTTCGATGAACGGATTGGGATTCAAATTCGGGTCTTCGATCATGACAAAATGAACTTCACCGAAACGTTTGATCGGATCCTTGAGTGCTCAAAAAACACAAACTTATTACCGGAACTCGGGCCAACGAACTCGAGCAAATCTTTTTACGCAAAAAAACGAACTGCACTCTTGGTTGCTTCTTTATTTCCCGAGTACTACGAAAAGTGTAAATCCATGTATTATGAGAATTCTACCGTGACAGGAGAAAAGGTCGCGGTGTACCAACCGAGTCACGAAGAGGCAGAAAAGAATAGGGTAATTTCACATAACTAAAAAGCATTAGCAGAAATGTTCTTACTGAGTTACTGCGACGAAATAGCTACAACGTCTTGGTCTACTTTCGGATACATTGCATCTGGACTAGGGGCTCTCAGGCCAAAGATCTTGATGGGAAATCGGTCGAAGTTGAACCGTGTTTGCATTCACCTCCAATTCTTCAATGTGATGGGGACAAGGATATAAATCCTGTCGAGACGGTGCCTTTTTTAAGACACTGTGAGGACATGTTTTGCGGCATTAAGATGTTTGGTTAAGATAAATATGCATTATTTTCCCGAGCCAGTAGTCATGGCTAGTTGTATTGATCTTTATTTTGCTTTTGCTTTTTATTCTGTTATTCTGGAGATTGATTTAGCGGACTCTTCTACTGTTCATAATCAAATCGAGAATAATCTTTTTACATGTCAGCGTATCGTTTTGATTGTAATTTACATGTAAATCCGATATTTCATGCTTATTATTTTTATGAACTGGTTATCGAATTTCGAAAAGTAAAAAAAAAAAAATAGAAAGTAATTAGTAGCACAAAGAATTAAATTTGGAAATTTAATACATAATTAATTAATAGGGTGTCGGCAGACCCGGCCTGGGTTTGGCTAGCAGACCGATGTCACATGCCTTCCAAAATTAAGATTTCAACAAATTTAGGTCCGTACTCATTTCGTGGATCTTCTTCTCATATGTTTCGGGCCAGGGCCGGTCCTGTGTTTTTGGAGGCCCGTGACGAGCTTTCTTCTTCTTCGACAAATAATCATCTAATTATGTTTTAAAAAATATATATGGAAAAGAGGCTAATAAATAAATAAAATGAAACCTCATTTTTGTTCCTAAAAAACCTAAAGTTAAAACTAAATAGAGACTTAACAAGAAATAGCTGGCTATCTTTCACATACAAATGTTGCTGCTTCTCCCGAAGTGTATTGCATTTTTTCATACATGCCCCTGAAAACAAAACAAAGTTAACAATTTTACATAATTTAAACAAAAACATTTTTTACCAAATGTACAATAAAATTGAAATTAATATCAGGTTAAATTTAGGAAAATTTATATAAACTAATAACTTGACAATTAAATACTCTCAATTATACAAATAATGTGTAAATTTTGTTGGTCGCGCCAGATATCAGATTGTTGGAGTTCAAAAATAATAGAAATTGAATAAAAATAAGAGGGGAAAGACATACTATATTCATATTGATAACGAATCATCAAAACAAAATTAGCAACGCGAACATCAAAATCCTTTACGAATCTCGAGAGAATGCTTCGCTGGTTAGTAATAAAACAAATAAACAATTAGTTTCAAAAGTTAATTGGAATAATTTCTTGAATAGTCTTACATGTACTTGAAATGACCATGTCAGAGTTGCAGCTCAAAAATCCAAATTGAGTTGCTTAGGCGTGTTGTAATTTCAGAGTCCCCCAATTCAATTTCAAGCACTCCTTGATTAAATTGTAACCTTTTTCATCTTCACTAATTATTGATGTAATCGCAATTTACAAAATTAAGGCTGCAAATTAGAAAAAGAGCAATGAGATATTAATTAAATTAGAAAAGAAAATACATTATACGTTTTTCAAATCATTATTTAGCAAATTTGAGAAGGGAAGCACAATAGCATCTGACTGTGCGATATCAAGTGTGTATCAGCAGCACTTGTGCGGTCACAGATCTGATTGTGGGTTGGGCGCCTCATCTTCTTCAAGTTTCTGGGAGTGGCGGCATAAAAAATGGCAACGCTGATGGCAAAGGGTGAGAAACGGCGACTGGGGGACTAGGGTTTTTCATTCGACGGAAGCAATCGCTTAGCTCAAGTGGCGTTTTCTTCTCCTTTTCCTTCCAGTTGTGTCTCAGACTAACGAGTAGATGTGATAACGGGTTTGGAGCGGGTTAGGAGGCTTATTGGTGTATATATGAATATTCATGATAAATAAATGGAGGCCTATGAGATTTTGGAGGCCTGTGGCTCAGGCCAACTGGGCCAAAGCCCAGGACCGGGCCTGTTTCGGGCTCCCCCCGATCGTTGAGATCTTATTAGTTTGGTCGGCTAATGCAATCGTCTCACTAATCAAAGATTTGGATTTCGAACTCGTCGTGCACGATCGAATGATAATGGACATAATAAAAAGAGTGGTACAATCTACTCATTGTATTGCTAATGTGATATTTTGTCATTTAGTGTTAAATGAGTAAATGACAATTGAGTAAAGAAAAATATTGCACATACCCCTTATTCTCTCTTCACATTCTTGATGTGTCACCATAACACTTAACACCTTCAAATTTAACATCTTAATTCATGATTTAACATCTTAATTATATGCTCAATCATAAGATAATACAATTAAACATAAATTAAGATGTTAAACCATGAATTAAGATGTTAAATTTGAAAGTATTAAGTGTTATGATGACACATCAAGAATGTGAGGGGAGGATAAGGGATATGTGCATCATTGCTAGTAAAAAAAAATGTTGCACATACCCCTTATATCTGATTTGACACGTGAATAAAGAATATGTGTTTTTTTGATAAAGTGATTCCATGTCAAGTTTGAAAACGAACTGAATTGCATTAATATTAATAGTTTTCATCAAATGATTTGATGTAATTAATTGCATGATTTTTTTTTAAAAAAAGAAAAAAGGTAAAAATGGTTAATTAATTAACCAAAGAATCGTCGCCTGACACATTTAATATTAATGCAATTCAGTTAATGAGGTAAAAGTGGTTAGTTAATTAATTACATGATTTTTATTTTAATATGTTAAATAAAAATGTGTTCAATGAATATATAATAAATGGTTAAATAAACTTGATCTAACACATACAATATGGGAAGATATATTTGTCTCTCCAGACTCATCACAATATCTTTAATGAGGTGACAAACTGGGTTGATTAACATACTAATTAAGGGTTAATTGGCACGTCAAATTATTTAATAAGTTAATATTAATACATGTTAATTGACATGTCAATTAAATTAAACGATCAATTAACCTGTTAATTCATTCAATTAAGAGTAGTAATCAATTCAACAAAACACACTTTGTCACCTCATCACGAGTTCTTGAGTGAGTTATGGGGGCTCCATATATAACCCCATGCAATATTGCTAACCATATTCACGTATATATACAAATACAATATATACTTATATATTATTATATCATACAAATATTATAATTTTTTACATATATTTATTTATTTATTCAATTTTGTGTCCTAATATAATCTCCTTAGGTAGTGTCTATATTTTGAAAAAAAATTGATAGTTTTTCAATTTTATTTATATTTAAAAATAAATATTATTTGAAAATACGACTCTCTGATTCGATTCGGTCGATTTTGATCCTATTCTGACGATTCTCATGTCTCGAACATCGAAAAACTCTGATCCCGATTCCGACTTTCAGAACTATAATTTTTTACATTTTTTTTATCATTAAATATTATATTTTTTTCGATTTTTTTTTCCAACTCAACCGAGTTCCGAATCGGCGGAGTCGGCCGAGTCCGAGTTCGAGTCCGAATCCGATATCCAGAACCATGGTTTAATGTTTATCAACAAGCATGCAGAAAAAGTGTGGATTTTTTCTTTTTTCGCAAAAGCGTTTATCAAATAATTAGGGGTGTACACAAAAATTTTCAACCCGCCCAACCCGACCCGGACCGACCCATTTTTTACGGGTTGCGAAGTTGTTGGGTCGGGTCCGGGTTGGAACTTTGACAAACCCGAAAGTATGGGTTGGGTTACGGGTTTGAAACAAAAAAACCCGCATTAACCCAACCCGGTCCGTTCAATTCCAAATTTCCAAATAATTGTTTATGATTTTAATATAAATTATATGATATACTATTTTTTCGTAAATTATATTGCTATGATTTATTTATTTTTAATTATTTACAATATTATATAGTATCTTATCTTCTTTTACCTTATATGAATATTATGTTTATCAAGTAATTAAAATTTCCCAAATTAAAATACAAAATTTCTTAACTTAAATGAAATCATATATGACATGTTTTGTTTTATGACAAAAATGAGTATTCTTCTTTTGTTATTTTTTTATTTTATTTAAGAGTAAACTTCGCCTTTTGTAATTATTTTGTGTTTTTTAATAGTAAGGTTTTTATTTATTTATTTATGATATCACTATATTAGTTTTGTCATGAAATAAATAATTAGTTTGGTCTTTGAAAATTTTCTATATAATATGTGTTTTATAATTATTGTCAGAAAAAATAAAATAAATAGAATGAGAAGTTGATTATGCATATTTAGTTTTGATTTGTGTGTTTGTAAAATATTTTTTCGATGATCTAATTAAAAATATAAATCTTGTTGCATATTTTTTTTGTGAACATATATCGTTATAGTATGTATTTATCATAAAAAATCCGGTTAACCCGTCCAACCCGGTCAAGATGGGTTTGCAATTTTTTATAGCTATCATGGGTTGGGTTGGGATGGGTTGAGTTGGAAAAATGAAAATCCGTTCTAATTGGGTTGGATTACATTTTGGATAAAAATCCGTCCAACCCGATTTACGTACACCCCTACAAATAATATTTGAGCTCATCCTGCTCTTAAAAAACTCAATCCGGGCTCTAAGGTAGGTAGTCATGGTGGGATTATTGATTGGACTTTACTTGTCCACTATTCACTAATCAGGGTACTTGACAACACGTAGTGGTAGTCAACGTTAAAGAAATGTCGTGCATCACGTTCTTTTTCTCTAATTTGATCAATTATGTATCAGTTCTTATTTAAACACATGCACTTAATAAACCAAATTTGCGACCCATATTCTCTACAGAATATAGACGAGTATTCTCAAGGAAAAAAAGAAAGATAAAAACGAAAAGGCGACATGCATATAGTTGCGGCAAGCAAAAGCATAACCGACATGGACGAATCAGAAGAGTACAGATCGAGAAGGTGGCTGAGACCCATGCAGCCTGAGACGGTGGTGTTAGGCTTGGTACTGATTGGTCTTCTATTCAGTATTGTAATCCTTGGTATCGGATCTGGCTGGTTTAGCAGTGCCTTTTTCCCTGAGCAAACTGATACTTCTCAAGACAATATTATAGGTTTGTTCTTTTATATATTGTGTCCTTTCACTCAATTTCAATCGAGATAAGTATTTTTCCATTAATTTTTAGGCATTGAGATTGGTATATTTTATATGAATTCTGTGACGCGCAACTTTTCGAGAAAAAAAATGTACATAAAAAGAATGAAAATAAAAAACTAGATATTTAAACATATATTTTCTATCAATATATTTTCAAGTCGTTTATTTATTGTCGTTTATTTTATTATTATTTTATGTTAGTTTTTCATGAATAATAAATGAAATATTAAAATTTTATAAACATAATGTTGTGTAATAATTTTATTTTTTTAAATCACTACATGTTAAAAAATAGGGGGTTTTACATATTTACCCTTTGTTAAACTTAAATTTGCATATTTATCATTCTTAAAATTAAAATATCATATTTACCCTTTCATAAATTTAAAATAACATATTTACCCAAAAATTAAAAACCATCAAAAAATTTCGTTAAACTTAACGGTCAACATTTAAAACTACTATTTTACCATTTGTATATTTATTTCAAAAAATCCAAAATATCATATTTACCCTTTAAAAATAAAAATATCATATTTACTCTATCAATAATAAAAATAACATACATATCCTTATTCACTCGACAAGAAGAAATCAAACCCTACAATTTAATAATATTTCTAGTTATGGTTATATTTTGTGCCATGAAGCTATATTTTTTACATTTTTTTTTGTCATTTGAGATTGGTAGAATGATTATTTTATGGAATTTTATTGATGCATTTTTGCAACATAATTTATATTGTTATCTATGAGATTACATTGTTATATTTTTTTGGATAAATATGCTATTTTTATTTTTAAAAGGGTAAAAATGATATTTTGGATTTTTAGAAAAGTAAATATGTAAAGGGTAAAATAGTAATTTTAAATGTTGACCGTTAATTTTAACGGATAAATTTGATGGTTTTTAATTTTAGGATAAATATGAAATTTTAGATTTCTGAAAGGATAAATATGATATTTTAATTTTAAGAAGGGTCAATATGTTATTTTAAGTTTAAGAAAGGGTAAATATGTAAACCCCCTAAACAATATTAATGAATTTTCTTAAAATTAATAAAAATTAACGAAAGTATTTTTTTTACTTACTACATATGTAAATAAAATGATATTTTGGTATTAAAAATTTTAACCTCATTCATGGTTAGTTTTAAACCTTACAGGGAAGTGCTTGCAAATAAAAGTTGGTATAGAAGGTGTTTTCTGGAGTTTCCAAAAAAAATACGGAATTTTTTAGAATATCCAAAAAAGTTAAAGATTTTTATTTAAAATCTCCCTCACATAATTGACAATATTATTATTAGTTTTTATAGAAACATAAGTTAAAAATACTACATAACTAGGAGATTACTCGTGCGTTGCAACGGGTTTGTTTCATTTGTTTTGTCATACACATAATATTTAGTTGTGATTTTTTGGGAACAAACATAACGATTTATGAACATAAAAATAATATTAATTACAAAAAGTTTGATCACGACATATTATTATATTATTTTTAATATTACACAATGCGAAATATTTATTTAATACTTAAGTACGACATAAAAAAATATAAATAGTATTACAAGATAATAAAATAACATAACATAAATCAAAATCAAAACCATACTATATTTTTAAATTTACATATCTAAAAATAAAAATAATAGCATTTTTAAAGTTCCAGAACTTATTGTGCCAGGTAAATTTTATATTTCATGTTTATTATTGAAAAAAAATATTTTATAGGTTGAAGAAATTCTTTGCGTTTGATAAATTAATATCTTTTTTTTTATTAAATTTTTGAAAGATTAACATGATTTTTTTAGCAAAAATACAAACATAGCATAGCATACTTAGTAGAATGTATAATGTTTTAAATCATAGTTGTAAAAATACCAATAATTAGACTTACAAGTCACTACTGTAATTATACCCAATATTTTTTATATTGTGTTTTCTTACATACGTGTTTTCATAATTTTAAGTTTGAGACAAATTATTAGATATATTATAATATGGATCTCAAAATAATGATAAAATTTAAGTGGATATATTTCATAATATTTTAAAAGTATATTTTGAAAAATATTAATAATATTTGATGTATGTTTTATAATTTTAATATATTAGTGTTAGATATTTGAACTCTTCACATTTCAATTGAATTCACATTTGATTATGTAATATAACGTGAAATAATTCAAAATTAAATACAACCGGTCCAACATGAAGCTAACGAATAATATTTTGACATATCATCAATGTAAAGTGATGTGGCCTTCTAAAATTACTCAAAATTATGTATAAAATAAGAGACACGCAATTGTCTACAAATGAAACACAACTATAAAAAAATCAATGGTTAATCAATGGTTCATATTTCGCTACATATCATAATCTAATGGTTGAAACCATTATGATGATGTGGCATGAGGAGATTGCATAAAAATAGATATAAAACTGTAAATTGTTGGTTATAGTTGTATTTTTTTTTTTCTAAAATGCTTTGATATTATATTTTTCAAAAATCAATAATACTGAAAGAGGAGAAGTTAGCTGTAAATTTAAAAATATGATGTGATTGTAACAAATTTATACATATACTTCGGCTTCATTACATCTTGATATTATTTATTGCTTGGTTGTTTTCATTACATATTTAAATGTGATATCACGCATAATTTTAACTGTCCATTTGGAGCAAATTGAAAATGTATAATTACTAATATATTATCAAAGATAAATTCATTATTTTTATATTTGGTATCGAAGAACTATTGTGAATAAGGATGTATAATATTTGCAGTCATGTTGCATTAAAACAATTGCAGGCATATTTTTATGTAAAACATTATTGCAGAGAAAAATGAAACGAAACTATTTAATGAAATTTTAAATTGCAGTTTTAAAAAAAATAATAATAATATATGATGTATATTTATAAAAGTATATATTAATTTATTAATTTGGTATTTTACCTATTCATGTTCATTTTGTATACACATTTTACAATATAACTTGGTAAGAAATGATAAAAGTTAAATATAAACACTCCAATATGAATCTTATGAGTGATATTAAATCACGTCATTAAAAATCTCATCTAATCAATTGGGTCATAAGCTCATTGAAATAAAGAAAAAACTAAATATTATATTGAATACTGCTGCACATCATGATAACGCAACAATATTGTCATGATGCTGAATCGGAATATACATGTATGAAATTTTATCCAATCACATTATACTATGTTAGAAACAAGACATCATGTTTTCATGTTTTTATCACGTTGTGAAAACATGTTGCAAAAAAAAATGTGTGCAATATGACATATTTTGCACACAAGTGATACATTAAAGATAGAGGCTACAAAAACACATCTGTATTTTCTAATTTATTATAAAAAAAAATACATTTCATATTTATTTTCCCAAATTATGAGATTAGTTTGCATACTGGAAGAACCTCCAATTTGCTTGTTGTTAAGAATTTAACAAGTTCGCATGAATTACCCTGAATATACTTTCTAGCTATTGACAACTCTTCATGTTTTGTCTGCATACAGAACAATATGACAAATTACTCGGTGGATTGCTTTCGCCCAATTTCGACAATGAATCTTGCAATAGCCGGTATAGGTCCTCGATGTACCGAAAATTATCACCATTTCCGGCATCTCCTTATCTCATACAAAAACTAAGAAATTACGAAGAGCATCATAAAAAATGCGGTCCGGACACCGAAAATTACCGAAAGGCTGTTGAGCAACTAAAATCCGGTAAAAGCTTCGAACATGCAGATTGCCAATATATCATCTGGACACAATGCTGTGGTTTAGGAAATAGAATGTTATCTCTCATCTCTACATTCCTCTTTTCCATCCTCACAAATAGAGTAATGCTAATCGACATGACTGCTGGGACGCACAACCTCTTTTGCGAACCATTCCCCGAGACCTCTTGGGTTTTACCCTATGAATTCCCTATCAAAAAATTTTGGAGGTTCGACAAAAATTCACCTGAGAGCTATCCATCGCTGGTAGAAAACAAAACAATCAATAACAAGGATGCACTTCCTGCCTATGTGTATTTACCCTTACTGAATGATCATTATCGCGTAGTTAACCACATCTTTTGTGAAGAAGACCAGAAAACATTACAAAAGATAAATTGGATAATATTAAAATCTGATGGCTATTATGGAGTGTCCTTCTTCTTGATGTCAATGTACAAAGAAGAGATAGATAACATGTTTCCGGTAAAAGAGTCCGTTTTTCATATCTTGGGACGGTATCTCTTTCACCCGGCGAATCCAATTTGGGAACTAATAGAAAGATATTATGAAACTTACCTCGCAAATGTTGATGAACGAATCGGGGTTCAAATCCGGGTATTTCCACAAGACAATGTAACATCTGAGAAAATGTTTGATCGTATACTTGAATGCTCAAAAAATACAAATCTGCTCCCAGAACTCGGTCCAACGAACCTGACGAATTCATATTACGCTAAAAAGCGCAAAGCAATATTGGTAGTTTCATTATTCTCGGAGTACTATGAAAAGATGAAAACCATGTATTACAAGAATTCGACGGTGATGGGGGAGAAGGTTGCAGTATTCCAACCAAGCCATGAACATACTGAAGAGTATAATTTAGACGCGCATAGCCAAGCACTAGTAGAAATATTTTTACTAAGTTTTAGTGATAAAATAGCAACAACGTCGTGGTCTACTTTTGGATATGTTGCTTATAGTCTTGGGGGTCTGAGGCCATGGATCATCAGATCGCCTGGATGGATGCAGAGTGGACTCGAGGGGGCTTGCGTTCGGTCAGAATCGATCGATCCATGCATGCATTCACCTCCAATCCTTCAATGCAACGAAAATAAGGATTTGAATGTTACAGAAATAGTCCCCTTTGTTAGGCGCTGTGAAGATGTACAAGGAGGTATAAAAATGTTTGGTTAGGATAACTGCAATTCATTTTTTTTAGCTATTTTGCACATTTTTGTGACAAGAGTATAATTATTTTGGCACTTGTACCATCAAAACTTCAAGATCAATAGTTCATTTTTTGGTAGAATCATTTATATATGTTTTTTTATTGTTTCTTAATAGATGATCCCAAATCATTTATGCTATGACGAATTGACGATTGTAGTATTATATATTTCCTTTTAATATAAATGACTACATTTTATAATGGTAATGACAATTTCGTCTACATCACGGTATATTAATATCGTCAAAACTTTATATGTCATTTAGATGAAGTTACATGTGTATATATAATATTAGATTTTTTTTTTGACATGTAGCATTTTAAGAAGCCCCAAATTGCAAGAATAGCTAGCCTAACTTGCAATTTGCAAATCTAGTTTCTTCAGAGGTTCTGGCGAAAGAGATTAGTTTTTCGCCATAAGTTATGACGAAAGTGTATTACAATGATTTTTGCACGTTAATATGAAAACAAAATTAATTAAGTCATTTTTGCCAAGCCTTCCGGTGAAAGAGGAAAATAATATATTTTTTATTTTTATTATAATTATTTTCATTTTAAAGTAGCAAAAATAAAAATTATGCACTTTCTTGCCAGCCCAGTTGGCGAAAGTGCAGGTACCAACACTTGTTTAGGGACTTTTCTGTAAGATTTTAGGGATCTACCTATGAATATGTCATTATTTTTTTACTGGTACGTACAAATTGAATTTTGTTTGTTTTGTTCAATTTGTTATTGTGGGTAGAATCATTGTATGAAATTTGAGAGCTTTATCTTGATAGTGTATGAAATCAACATTACAAGTTTTCTTTTGATGTTTACAATTCTATAAAAAATAGTTCTGTATTTTACCTGTTTGTGTTTCTTTTTCATGTGTTGCAGATTTGTATGTTTAATTGGAAAATAAAAAGATTAAAAATATTTGGATAATTAGGTTAAATTGCTATGAAAAATTTCCTTCCTTTTAAAATATTTGGACAATTAGGTTAAATTTCTATGAAAAATTTCTCCCTTTTAATGTATGGGGGACATTGTCTAATAAATTGGAGTAAAGTCACCTTATATAAAGCTAATGGCGGGCTGGGTTTGGCAAATTTAAAACTACAAAATGAAGCTCTCCTCATGAAGTGGATACATAAAACCAATAACGACCAGTCCTTCCTCGATGGTCCGCCGTCGAGATAAGCCCTTGGCGTTTTGTGTTTGGCGGAATCCGCCAAGACCGCCAAGCCACCGCTGAGCCGATTTTTAGAAGTGTTTTTTTTTTTGGCAAATTTTTTTTTTTTTTTTTTTTTTTAATTGCCATCCATAACCTAGTTGTTTGAATGTGAAGCACAAAAAATTATATATTATGAGAGGCTGTGAGATACTATTCAAAATAACGATCGTTTTCGTTATGGATTGCCAATGGATCTCCATTGACATCAAAAAAAATTAGGCATCAATAATGAAAACGATCGTTTGTCGGATACTATTCAAAAAAATAAATTTAGACGAAATTTTTTCATATTTTTAATATTATTTATATATATATAAATTATTATTATTATTTGAGTTTATGTTAGTTTAGTGACGTAGTGTATTTTGTTACTTAAATTATTCAAAACTTATTAAAAAAAACTGTGATTTGTACTTTTGTTTAATTAATTTAAATATTAAATATAAAAAAACAGCGAGCGTCGAGATTCCCGATTAATCATCCTTGGCGCTTGATGGTCGTCTGCCGACTAGCGAGCGTCGAGCGATTTCTGGAACATTGAACATAACACATACATCAATCTCCCAACAAAGAATGTCCTCTTTCTTTATCAAAGACTTGACCAAACTGATGTCATTATACAATACATTCAACTCTCTCCCATGCGATGACTCTAACCCTTCAAGTCCAAAAACATCTACTATTTCTTTATAAACCCAGGTGTTAGCTGTCTCTGGAACACCTTGCTCTTTAAAGCAAAAGCCCCGTTCAAAGTCCGTTTCTTTGGTTGGGTAGCCATCCAATCTCGCATATTAACGAGCGATAAACTTCAACTAAGGGGATGACCGAACAACCAAGTATGTCCCCTATGTAAAACAGACGAAGAGACATCCCAGCATTTGCTGTACAAATGCGCATTCTCTAAAGAAATATGGGGCAACCTCACCGCAAGAATGCACGAAACACCTCCTGAAATATCGAAACCGTTTGAATTCTGGTCGTCGACTCATACCACAAAGCTATGGCAAACCCCAATCATCAACTCGGATCTTCAATCTTGTACTACAAGACACGGAAGCCTGAAAAATACTGTGAGTAGTCCTTTAGGTTACGAGTAATATCTTATGTAAGGTAGAAAGTAGTCCGGAATGGTCAAAATAGATACGTAGTATTTCTATCGACCTTCCAAATCTTTGTAAAATGTAATTTTTTTTGATCTAATATATTCGAGGCATCGACACATTGTTGAACCTCCTTCGAGAAAAAAAAATGATTTCTATATTTTTTTAAATCAACAAAAAATATCTTGCTTAATACTTTTTTGAGAATAAATGAAGAAGCTTTGTTTGTCCTCCGTTCGTTAAGCCAGCGAGACTTGAACCCACAAACTTAACAACATATAGTTTTTTGTGTCAAAACACTCAATCAACTGTGTTATTGTTCTATTGAAAAATATCTGATTTTTGTGGAGTAATGCTACACAACAAGATTGGCAGCAGGATGCTGAGTTGGCATATAAACGTATGAAATTGCATCTAATTACACTACAACACATTAATAAAATACAAAACCAACAAAATCATCATGTTTCTATCATGTTGTGTATATTTACTGATTTTTGTGTATCAAAACATATGATTTTTCTATCATGCTTAATATTAATTATGTTTAGTTTATTTAGAATATTATTTTCCTTAATTTTATTTATTTTTCTATTTGTTACGAGTTGAATTCGAACTAAAGTTGATATTCGAGTTTTTGTACCGGTCCTATTTGATCACAGGTCAATTGGAAATCATAAATGTCAAAAAGATCCAAAGCAAATCTCGGGGCCATTTACCTATACATGGAAATTATTTTAATAATTTGAACTTTAATTAATGCTAATTCCCAAATATTAATGACCCCGAGACTTGATATTAAAAAAAAATCATTACCTTTTCCCGTATTCCTGCATCTCGATGCTCGCAGGTCACTTGGCAATTGACACGCTACACTAACGTGTCAATGAGATTGTAACATAAAATCCCAAACGACAGAATTCCGGAAAGGAAAAGTTAGATTTCTGCGGTTGTTATTACACCGTATTTAATATCTCTTCCATGCACCCGGTCTACAAATACAAGTACCAAAACTCATTTACTCCGAATTTTAGTTTTGCACGCCGAGTCCATATGAATTATTATTCGTGCTTCCGTCATTATCCCACTTAATCCGGAATAAAGAACGAGGGAAATCAAAATACAATGATTTCATTATTCAGTAATTAAGACCAGCAAACCTACTTCCCTTTTCTCACCGGTGCATAAAACATAAAAACCTTGTTGTCATTTCCTCAAACAGTTTGTGTGCTCGCTCGTCTCCACCGACAAATGTGCTTGCCTTCTCCGTCGATCTAAGCTTATTTTGTGCCGAATGGACATGAAGCGGATTCGTAAGCAGGTTCGGGATAAGCACGACCTGTTTAATGGGGAAGGAGAAGATGAGGTGCTTCGATTTGGGAATAATCATGGGAAGAAGACTGGTTCGCAAATATCGTTTCCTGTTCTTGTGATTTTGATTTGTTTAATGCTCGTGACTTTCCTTGTTGTTGCGTTGGGGACTCACCGGAGCCAGTCTATTGTTACCATTGCCGGTGTGGATGGCGGAGCTGAGACGAAAGATAGTCTCTTTTCCCGATTTAAAAACAGTGAGTCCTATTTTTGTGAACAATTTCTGTTTTATGTTGTCTTTGTCATGAATTTGCTGGTCAAGCCGAGTATTCTGTACAGTATATTCCAAAAAAAAAAACCTGATTTTAGGGATGAAATTTCAAAATTTGGTCCAAATTTGAACTTTTGTGGTCCATTTGAAACCTGCATCCTTAGAACTACCCACTTGATTGCCCTGATCAATGAACTATGGACCATCACAAAACACATTGTCATTATACTATACTCAAATAATTACACTTGCATTGTTACTCTGTCATCAAGTGTATATTTCTGATGCTCAAAATTACTTACATAAAACAAAACTACTTCAAAATAAAAATTAAATAATCCTCTTGAGTTATTTACCCATCTTTAATGGATTTCTCTCAGATATTATTACATTCTCGAAATTCATAATTTTTACAATATTTTACATTAAAAAGAATCTAGCAGAGATCTGCACTCAAATCTACATTAAATAATCATCACAATTATCCACACAAAGTTGACTTCAAAAAATAACCTTTCATTTTCATTTTAGGCCAAACACAAAAAGACAGATTCTTAGGAGGTCTTCTCTCCCCCAATTTCGACACCAAATCCTGTACCAGCCGGTACCAAACCGTCCAGTATCGCCGTACCGCTCCTCCGCACCCGTCCCAACACCTCATCCACAAACTCCGCGCCCACGAATCCCTCCAGAAAAAATGCGGTCCAGGAAGTTCTTCCTACACCAAGTCCATTCAAGATCTAAAATCTGGTCAACCCATTAACGTTGACCAAGAATGCAAATATCTCGTTTGGATCGCTTACAGCGGTTTGGGCAACCGCATCCTAACCGTCACATCTGCGTTTCTCTACTCTCTCTTGACGGATCGGGTTTTGTTAATCGATAGGGGTAAAAACATGGACGATCTTTTCTGCGAACCTTTTCCCGAAACTTCTTGGCTTCTTCCTTCAGATTTCCCTTTGATTGATTCTTTCGCAAATTTTTCAATTTCGTCCCCCGAAAGTTACGGGAATAATATCGGTAGGGTTAAGGGTAAAAATGCTAATTTTGTTTATCTCCATCTCGATCATAATTACGGCGATAACGATAAATTATTTTTTTGCGAAGAGGATCAAAAATCGGTGATGGAATCTCAATGGTTGATTTTACGTTCAGATAATTACTTCGTACCGTCTCTTTTTTTAAACCCGTTATTCAAAGACGAATTAAATCGCCTTTTTCCAAATAAAGAAAAGGTATTTCATCAATTGGGACGGTATTTATTCCACCCAAGTAACGTAGTTTGGGGATTAATCACTCGATATTACGACTCGTATTTATCCAAAAATGACGAGATATTGGGTTTACAAATACGGGTTTTCGAACCCACACCTGGCCCGTTAAAACACATCACGGACCAAATCATCTCGTGTACCCAAACCGAAAACCTCTTACCCAAAACCGCGTCGTACGAAACCCAAACCCAATTGCCTGTCACAAACCCGAAATCGAAAGCGGTACTCTTGACCTCTCTTCAATTCGGGTATTACGAAGCGCTAAGAAGTATGTATTGGGAGAACCCGAGTTCGACCAAGGAAGTAATTAGCGTGTACCAACCGAGTTACGAAGGGTACCAACAATCCGAGAAAAAGAATCACGATAGAAAAGCATGGGCCGAAATATATTTACTCAGTTTGTCTGATAAATTGGTGACGAGTGGGTGGTCCACGTTCGGATACGTGGCCCAAGGTTTGGCGGGTTTGAGACCGTGGATCATGTTTAAACCCGAGAATCAAACCGCGCCCGACCCGGCTTGTAAACGAGCTGTGTCCCTGGAGCCGTGTTTTCATGCACCGCCTTTTATTGATTGCGAGAAGAAACAAGGGGCGGATACGGGGAAGATGGTCCCGCATGTTAGGCATTGTGAGGATGTTAGTTGGGGTCTTAAATTAGTCGAGGAGAACTGAGTTTAGATTAGAAGGTTATATTTGATGTTTTCTTTTCTTTTCTTTTCTTTTTAGTTTTGTATGATATGGAGTGAAAAAGGTTATATGCTATGGTAGTTTATAAACTATATAATGCAATGATAATTTTGGTTTAGATTAAGAACGAGCTTCTCGGATCCGCCATGGTCGCCGACAAGTCTTGTACTATATATAACCAATTTATATGTTTTTAACATTAAAGAAATTTGGATGAGCGGGTGGGTCCAAGTCAGGTGGTTTTGCTGCGCGCTCGGCATAACTATGATCGGGTGGGTCCATTAGATGGGTTTGCAAAATTTAGAGATTCTCTTTTTTGCCTTTGAAGTTATTGTTTTCTTTTCCTTTTTACCTTTTCCTTTTTCTTTTTCTTTTTTGGAAATCTGATTTTTGGAGATGTGGATATGAAATAAGCGGCCCAGAAGTTTAAACATTTTGCTTGGTCATCCAATAGTTCTGGAAAAGTAACTTATAACGATATGGGAAATTATACCATGCCCCAAAACCCATCACAACACCCACGATCACACGATACCTTTTGTTTTTTTTTTGTTGGGTGTTAATTCCCAACTCCAATTTGCACCCCCACTCTCTCTCCAAATTAATCAATGCTTCGAATTAACAGTTAATTCTAAATAAATTAACACCTCATATTAGTACCTAATAATTCATTAATTCAATTAACAGTTAATTCAAAACATTGTTAATCGAGTGGGTAATTTTTGGGAGATGGATAGAATATCAAGGATGTGGTGATGGGTTTTGGGGTACAGTAAATGGCCTCGATATCATGGGTACTCCTGCCAAATTGTCAAGTAGAATCCAGTAAAATGACCTGACTAATGATTATATTGTATTATAGAAGTTGTGGGTTTAAGTTTTATTGACACCATAAATCAATAAAGACCACTGTTCGGAGACTAGAATTCTCCGAAAAAATGGTCATATTGTATTTGTATTTATTTTACTTTTTCGGATATAGATATGGATATAACTACAAATATTATTTTGATACGTATTTGTTTTGGATATTAAACAAATACAGAAGTATCGGATACAAATAGAAATATGATTATATTTTGATTATTAAAATGAATAGTATATCATATTTACGAGGGAGGTTAACCTACTTACTTAAGTACAAGAGATTTGGTACTTAATTTGTTTCACCATTTGATTTGTATTGAGATTTGTGTTTTTTCATAATAATCATGAAACTTTGTGCACATTATTAAATGCACAAATCTCAATGCAAATTCAATGATGAAAAAAAATGAAGTATCAAATTTCTTGTATTTAATTAAGTAGGTTAGCTTCCCTCTATATTTATTAGTTTTGTTAGAAATATATCCGATGCAAAAAGATACAAATTTTAATGTAAATATTAAATTTTATCCTAAATATTACTTTATCAAAATACAAATGTTAATTATATATATAATATGACTACTCAAACGGTTACGTATATTAAATATATTATTGTTCGAGATATTCAAATATCTTTTATAAAAGCTATAATAATAAACATAAAAAAAAATGTGTGCTTTATATATGGATAGTATTAGTATGTAAATATGCTAATATCCGAATCCTTATATGTATATGAATCTGTATTCGGATCCGGATAATATATATATTTTTATTTGCAAACAAATTGTTTACCATATCAGAAAAAAAATATATGCATCCATATCCACCTAACAGGTCAAAATAAATCGATAGTTTTCCAATTAGCATTTTTGCATAATTATTTAGCATTTGATCAGATAAAATAATTATGCATAATTATACCGTGACATTTTATATATCACCAATTAACATTATAATTAACAAAAAATCATTTCATTAACAATTAATTAATATTAATTAAATATTTTAATTATATATCAATTAATTGTTAATTCTATATTAATTAAGTATTAATTAACCACTAATTACCCACATATGGCAAGGTATGGGGGAAACTGGGGAAATAGTAAAAGGGCTCCAATAATTATAGATACAAATGAATAACTTTTTGTCAACCTCATAGAGAGATCTAGTGTAGTGCCACGGGCACGGGTCGGGTCCCTAGCACAAACGGGTTGCACGGGCGCGGGTCTAGACGGGCACGGGTGCACGGGTTTGACGGGTTGCACGGGCACGGGTTTGGACGGGTGCGTTTGGAGGGATGGGGAAAACCCGCCCGTAGACCCGGCGGGCGAGACGGGTCCCGGGCGGGACGGGCGGGTTGACGGGCGGACGGGTCCCGGGCGTGAACAGTGATTTCAAAAAAATATTCAAAAAAATAAATTTTAAAAATTTGAATAAAAATATAAAAATATTTGGTTAACAATTTTTATTCGAAATAAAAATATGCAACTAATTTTTTACAAGAAAATTTTTTTCATTTGTGTTAGTTGGCATGACACTATCATCATCATCATCATCTAACTCAAGTAACAATGCACTTCGGCTATTAGACCTATTAAGAAATAAAATATATATAGTAAATAAAATATATATAGTAAATAAAATATGAGTTTTAAAAATATATACCTAAATCTCGTAGAGGGCGTAGGTTGTGCGGTACTTCTTTGATTGGTGTATTCAGTAAACATTTCTTCAATCAAAGCTCGTATTTCGGGCTCCTCGGTTCCTCTCGGTAAATCTAAATAAGTCTTGTATTTTTTTACCATTCTTACCGTGTAATGTAACTTGTATGTCGGATGGAGGACATTTGCAACAATTGTCACTTTTGGTACTTCTTCCCAATATTTTAAAAATTTCTCCTTCATAGCTTCTACAATTGGAGCGAGAGACGGGTTGGAAGTTTCTCCTGCAATTCAAAAAAATATAAGTATATAAAAAATATGTAAGTATATAAAAAAATCCGAATTCAAAAAAAATATGTACCTTTCATTTCGTCATACACTTTGGCGATGAATAAGAGGTGGTGAAGCAACTCATGCGCGGTTGGTGTATACGAGCAAGACAACTTAACCGTCGCCTTGAAAAAAGCTTCAAGAAAATTCATCAATAGAACTAATTGGTTCCACTCACTCACGGTTAGCATCATAGTCAATCCTTCGGGCGAGGAGCTCAATTGTTCATCGATAGCATCTCGATAATTAAGACATCGAGCTAACATTCTATAAGTTGAATTCCAACGGGTATCAACATCCCATGGCACACTCAACTTACTCAAATTCAACCTTTGACATAAAGCATGAAATTGTTGTTTTCTTACATTATTAGAATAAATAAAAGTAAGACTCTCTTTAAATTTTTTTATCAAACCATCAACCCGGGTGTTTTAAGTCCAGACTTTACCGTGAGGTTAAGGATATGACAAGCACATTTTTGGTGAAACATTACTCCGCTCATAATTGGGTTTAGGGCACGGATCAAATATTCTACCGCTTTAATATTATTGCTAGCATTATCAAAAGAAATGGAAGAAATTTTAGTTTCTAAATCGGTTTTCAAATTTTATTCTCTTAAAACACTCATAATTGCTTGAAAAATTACTTCCGCGGTGTGCGGAAAATCTACTACACGAAAACTAATAACTCTTTTTTGTAAACCCAAGCGGCATCGATATAATGTGCGGTAATACAAGAATAAGAAAGACCATGCTTACCGGCGGTCCAAATATCGGACGTGATTGCAACCTTGAATGGTGCGGTTGCTAATATGGCTTGCAATTCATTTTTACCCTCAACAAATTGCCTTTTAAGTTCTTTGGTCATTTTTCTATAGTGGATCCTTTTGTACAATGGTTGACCAATACCCCTAATCACTAAACGGGCAAAACTCGTACAACCGGCCATTCTAATTGGTTGTTCTTTTTTGGTAATATACCGGGCGAACTCACTCAACATTTTTTTTTCATCATATCTTTGGTGAGTTCTTGTACCATCAACATTAATTATGGTTTGTACATGACTACGGTCCGCATGTTCTTGTGGTTCTTCTTTGGCCTTAATATGTTTGTCGGCATGTCTACTAAATGAGTTGGTACCATTTGCGCTAGTATACAAATATTCGGCTTTACAATTGCGTACCTTACACCTTGCGCTTACACAATTTCCTTCATCATCGAGTGTCATCTCGAAGAAACGCCAAAATGGCTTGGTGTATTTTGCTTTCTTTCTTTTCTTAGAAGCCGTCGGCACTGCCGGGTCGACCTCCGTTTCTACTTGAATTTCGACGTCCTCGGAAGTGGTGGCATGAACGGTTGTGCTAGAACCACCCGTTCCACTTGAATAGTTATGCGGAGATGATTGAGGATAAACATTAAGGTCTTGTGCAAATTGTGGTGATGGTTGAAAATATGAAGGAAGGAAATTGGGATTATGTGGATAATTTTGAGGAGGGAAATTGGGATTTTGTGGATAATTAGGGGGAGGAAAATTGGGATTTTGTGGATAATTAGGGGGAGGAAAATTGGGATAAGTAGGTGTAGGATAATTGGGATTTTGTGGATAATTGCTTGTATCACCGAAAATAGCATCGCTTAATCGTCGTCCAAATTCTTCGTTGTTTGAATCAAACGTGTTTTGAGGGTTGTTGTTAGATGGAGATGCCATTTTTCACTACAAAAAATATTATCCCAAAAAAGTTATACAAACAATTTTAGTTAACATTTTTTAATTACAAAATGTAAGCATATAACTATTTCTCTCCTAATAAATAAAAATCCGAATAAAAAAAATCTATAAAAATCCAAAAATAAAATTATATTAAGAAAAATAAATAATAAGATTGGACCTTCATACCTCAAATTTTTCCAAGCGATGTCGAATTTTTGAGATTTTTTTAGGATACCTCCAACAACTAAATATAACTAAATAACTAATATAACTATTTTTTTTGGATTTTTTTTATATAAACGAATTTAAATAAAATATAAAAAATATTTAGAGCTTTAAAATAAGAATATGAGAGTTTGAGTGTAGAGAATATGAGAGATTGATAGTTGGTTGTGTGAATTAATGAATTGGAGGTTGGGGAATTTTATAGGGGTAAAAATTGGAGCGTTATACAGTGTTTTGGAGCGTTACACAGTGATTGGGGGGAACCAAATTCAAAATTTGCAACCGTTGGGTCGTGGAAGGAAAGTTTAGGGATAAAAGAATCTGACAGACTAGAGAGAGAGAGAGAGATCAAAATGGGAGATCGTGGAAGCCAGGAAATGCCAACTTTTCATTTTTAATTATTTATGAATTCATGTTGTATTTTAGTGTTTGCTTGGATTATAGAAGTATATGGAATTTTTATAATTAAATAGTGAACAGTGACGGGTCGGGCGGGTGCACGGGCGGGTCGGGTTGCACAGTGACGGGTTTGCCAAACGGGCGGGTTTACACGGGTTTAGTGGTAATCATTGGTTGAAACCCGCCCTTGGACCCGTACCCGTTGACCCGCCGGGTTTCAACCCGTTTGCCAAACGGGCGGGTCGGGCGGGTCAAAATCCCGGGCGGGTCGGGTCGGGCGGGACCCTTAAGGGTTTTGGCACTACACTAGAGAGATCATATGCTCATATCAACCTAAAAAATAAAGGGAATAAATAATAAATAATTCAACTAGCAACATCAGATTTTATTGTCTGAAGACAGTTATTATAGTTAATGGGTGTCAATGTCAAACGCGGAGTATCTATATTCTTTTACATCTCGCATCACACTGCATCCCACTTAATTATCACTAAAATAATGATTGTTGACCATCATTAAGACTTTAATAAACTTTCCCAGATTAGAATCCACCGTCTTATAGCTTATACCAACCATCTTTCTTACTGGAATCTGGAATACGTCATCTCCTTGCTGTTTCCATATCATATTCGATTAATTAATACCATATTTTTAACATGTGGTTAGCAAATTTCATATTTTATTATCAGCTTGCCAAGGGGATACGATCAGGACATATTTTTTATAAAATTTCCTATCTTCTTTATTATTATTCTTTTTTTTTTTTTTTTTGTGTGTGTAATTTTAGTAGTTGTTTTTTGTTTGAATTTTCAATAAATCTTGTCAAAATTCGTTACTAGATGCGATATTTATTGATTTTTGATGAAATTTACATCAAGTCCTACATCTATTATAGTGCATTACTCTCTCTATACGCTTATCCTAAATAACTACCATATCCTGACCAGTCACTGGCAAAATGGTGTTTTTGAGTGTTACAAATTATTTTGGTGATCTAAAAGCATCCTTTTGGATTAATTATACAATGTACATTACCACGAGAAGAGAAAAAACACACATTAAAATCAAACTACTAAATTAAACCAGCTTGGAAATTCAATAATTTTGCTGGAATCCGAGCTGGGCATCGTCGAGCGATATCAAATCCTGCAATCCGTCCCACATTCCTATGAAATCCTGATCATCCCATCCACCCTCGAATCTCGGTAGCTCTTCTGGTGGCGGCATTTCCATTTCTTCAGAAGCCGGCGAACTAGTCTCGTTCACGTTATCATTCTCATCTCCACCTTGAATGTCATCCACTATTTGTTCAGGAAATGGAAAATTGAGTTTCGCTCTCGGCCCACGAAACTCAATGGCGGCTTTATCGTAAGCTCGAGCTGCTTCCTCGGCCGTATTGAACGTACCGAGCCATTTTCGTACGGCTTTATGCGGGTCGCGAATTTCAGCCGCCCACTTACCCCACGGCCTCTGACGTACTCCTCGGTATTTGTTCTTCTTGTTCCTTCGTTTTTTCCCCTTTCCACTCTGATCTCTCGAGCCTTCGATGTTTTTCGTGTTGTTGACTCGAGAATCCATTGTAGTGAAGAAGCTACAGCCTAGACAGCCATGGATGTTGCACACAGAGCATTTTTGCGTAAATGCGAGAAACTCGGTCGGTAATGGCGAACTCGTGTTTCCTGAAATTACTTGGGTGAGTGTATGCACGATGATTGAATGCTCTTGCTCTTTGGTTATCTTGCGAAAGGTGGATGCTGATGGAGTGTAATGAATCTTGGGTTGCATGTAATCATGGGGTTCTTGTCTAGCCACCATTGTTGTATGCTCAAGGGTTTGTGTTGGAGGTTTTTATCGGTTTGATGGTTACATGGAGTCATGCAGGGTATATATATGAGGGGGTTATGGGAGACAGAAAGAGATGACACGCATCGTACACTTTTTGAGTTGAGGTGAGTATCAGCACGAGCTTGATTTGGGATTTAATTTCAGATTTGTTTAAGAGATGATTTTTGAATTTCACACGTTTTTTCCGTGTGGAGAAAACAGAGGAGAAAAGAAAAGAAAAAGGTAGCTCGTGCTAAGCAGTATGTACTTAGCTGGAGTTTTTATGACGCCGACTTCTTAGTGGAGAGGTGTTTTCTTTTCCTCTAGAATGTTGATAGAATTATATGATGGAGTTACTAAAAAATACGAAATGTCAAACATTTTGATGTAATTTTTTATAATTTTATTATTTTTATATATCACTCGAATTAATTTATTGGATAACTTAAATTAACACAATGAAATTAAAAATATATATATATATTTATTTTTATAATAGAAATAACGAAGAGTAAGAGAGAGAAATAGAGGAAAAAAATGATTTTTTTCTTTATTGGATTAAACGGTGACATGCATATCGTGTTTTTTTTTTATTTATAGTGTATGAAACGTGGTTAATGTAATATGTGTGATAAGTTAAATTATGACAAGTTTGATCACTACCTGATCATATATAACACATAATCATACTTAATTATTTACCAAATCAGAATCACAAGTATCACGTGTCTAAATTTTAGTATACATGTTAATATGATGAGATCTAGTGACACACATATACAAATAAATATATTTGTTTTAAAAAGAAATAAAATAAATTGAATCATGCAATAACAACAGAAATATTACTTTCAAATTTACAATAGATTTAAAAAAAATTATGCGTGGATTAAGACACTTTTTTTTATCTATTCTTTTATAATGTTAAATACTATATCATATATATCGCTTTAAAATACGAAAACTATAATATATACACATGTAGATAATGAAAAATATCATGGTATAAAATATATTGATAATGTACTTGAAAAAATATGAAGCTTATCCTATTTTTTTTTAACCTAACATGATTTTTACATAATTATATATATTATATATGTAGCATACTGCATATATAGAGTGCATGTATAGATATTTTTGCGATTTCAACATGACGCAAGCTTGTTAATTGGCCGAGTCTAATAAAATTTTGCTCATAAAAAATCTTATACTCGAAATGCATTGTCATTAATTACGTACTTCAAATTCTTGCACTATTTCTTTTTTCTAATAATTGATTACTTTAACAATATTATGCGAAATAATATTAACATAATATAATATAAAATTTAGTCATTACGAAAAACATATTAGAAGTACAAGTTAACAAATTTTGCCGAAACTCGAAAAAAAATAATTGATAGATGAGAAAACTAATTAACCAAATTATAAGTTAATTGAAAATAATATATTTACTAGAACGTTATAATTGGATCATCATCGGTACGTGGCAATTAACGTCCTGATGATCATAAATTCTATGGTAATTTTTTAAAAACGTATAATTTTCCAAACATATATATCATCACCGTTACACTTACACAAATAATTCGAAATGAGTTTATTACATAGGAATCCGAGTAAAAATTGTAGAGTATCTCAGGTGATGTTTGGTGTGGGGCCGTGGGGGTCATTGACTTAGTTTATTCATTTATGTCTATTGACGGAATTCACATGCTCAGAAAAAAAAATCTACTTTAATAAGATAAGATGGAACCCACTTATCATAGAGTCCTTAAGCTTATATTGTTGAGCCATCACGGACCATGTCAACGATTGACCAAATTAATTAGCATTTCCATTTCCATTGCCGATTTGTTATTTGTTTTTGTTTTAATTATGAAAGGATCGCAGGCAAATTGTTCATCTCATCTTCAAATTGTTAGTCGGCAATTTCAAATAATATATTGTTGGCAAAATAAACGAAATATTGTAATGCCATTCACGTTCATAAGAAAACTTACATGCTAATTATTCATAATTAACCCTGACATAGTAAAATAGACGTTAATTATTCCCAATAAAAATTGAGAAAATAATTAACTCGTAAAAAAACCTAAATTAATTAACTGAAGATCTAAAACAACCGTAATGATTTGAATTACACCATCACAACTTCTTCTCCCAAACAGCATAACAATTCCCAGAGGCAGAGATTCGGAAAGTCGACGGAATTAAGCTTCCAAGCTCTGATCTCGGCCCAATCTTCACCATTATTTTCTCATCTATAGCTGCCACATAAAGATCGGCATCGGCCACGAGGATTCGCAATTTGCTTGCTGAATTTATGGAGTTTCGGGTTCTAATTACCGACAAGGCACTGATCTCTTTCTTCAAACCCCAATCCACCAAATGATCGTAGAACTGCATATCAAAATTAGAGAAATATAAATTGAGGCCATTTACTGTGCCTCTCAAATGTCCACCAAATTTCTTCCACAATAGTAATTCATGGTTAATCCATGAATTAGTATTTTGGATTAACGATTAATTCATGATTATTAAAATTTTAATATATAATTAAGGTCCATATCAATTGATGATTAATTCGGAGTAATTAAAAATAGATAATCATGAATTAATTGTTAATCCAAAATACTAATTCATGGATTAACCATGAATTACTATTGTGGGAGAAATTTGGTGGATATTTGAGGGGCATAGTATAATTTCTCATATAAATTTATCGATTTTGGATTTTGTTTCTTAATAAATTTATCGATCATTAGAAGATGTATTTGAACTTACGATCGTAGGAATTCCAGGATGAGTAAGAATATACGCATAACCCTGCATAACCTTATCAGAAGGAAAAGGCCACATCTTTTGCGTAGAACCAGTGTCATGATTATCGATAAATGTAACGGCTCTCTCAGGCCACCACCCCATCATTCCCGGTGGTTTTCCATTGCCGTCTTTCAACCTCCAAAGCTCGCCTTGGACAGCCGCCTGAAGGATTCCTTTTGTTGTGAAATCAAACGCTGTTGCTGGTCCTCCAGCCGCTTGCACCCAATTTACGAGTTCTTGTCTTTCCGAATCTTGGTTGCTTGCGGGCTTGCCGTCGGCCCCGTACGATAAGGAATTCCATATCTCCGCAACAACAAAATCTACATAAACAATATAATAAGTATCACAATGAATTATATATTGTTTTATTATATAATGTATAAACCTGGTGCGGTGTTTTTAACGTAAAGTTTGGTTATGTCGGCGGAGTAACCCTTGGCAAAGTCAAGCCGCCACCCTCCGTTGAAACCAACATCGGTCTTCAACCAATTCAACCAGTCGGAAAGCTCTTTTTGTACCCTAGGGTTCAAGTGGTCGATATCAGGTGCAGCTGCAAAATCGGAACCGGTATCTGGATTGCCGGCTCCATCAGAGAACTGTATGTCGTCACGACATATCATGTCCGGGCCCCAGTCGAGGCGACCGTCTGTGGTCCCCCCTACAAATACGCAGTATATGCCTCTAGCATCCTTTTTGTCAGCACACCTGTGGTTGATCACAATGTCCGCTACGCATTTTATGCCTTTCGCATGAAATGCACCTATTAGTGACTTCAGCTCGGCTAGGGTTCCGTATTTTGATGCGTTTAGATCGTACAGCCTGCCTGGCATGTAACCTAATAAATTTGTTGGAAGAAAAATATAAGTTTCTATACTTTCTAATTATTTAGAGGGAACGTATAATTTTCACAAGAGCCCATTTACTACGCCCCCACAACTCTATATCTAGATTAACACATTTAATTAACATAGTAATTAACAAGGGACAAACGATTAACAGTTAACTAGTATATGATCAAGAGTATAAACCTTGAGGGGAAACAGAGTGAGATGGGGGTGGAAGCCAAACATGAGTTACTCCAGCTTTGGCTATGTCATCCACTTGGGCCTTCAGGCAGTTGTACCATCCTCCATCCTTTCTCCATGACTCCCAGTTGAAACCCTAGATTCATCATAATACAAACAAGAAGTTAGGCCCAGTGTATACTATATAATACGTACTTAGCTAATTACATGCATGCAATATATATATAACGAAATGCACGCACTACTTCGATTACGTGCATGTGTAATCGAATTACCTGAAAGAGGATCTGAGCATGGGCTATGTTGGAAACCAAACATAATAAAAGTACAACGAGGAAAGCAGGGTATTGAGTCTTCATCCTTTTGTTTATTATTTACTAGAATTGAGAATATTATATCTTTGTCTAATATCTTTATGGACGCAATGCAAGACTGAGTAGTGATGAGCTTCAAGGGCCAATGTGGGTCCTTAAATAGAGGAATGTGGTAGGTTCAAAGAACGTAGGGTCGAAGCCCAAGTGGCTAGGGTTTGCCGCTTTCTTGGCATCGAATCATACCGTTTTCGAACAATGTGGGACCCTTCGAGTTCGTTAATGGATAAAGTCTAGTAGGGTTGCCCATCGAAGAGGATGACTCTGTTCTTGCTGCCAAAACCCGGTTTATAACTCAATGGGAGCTAGCAAAGGACTCGTAAATGGTGAACCAGGTGCAGAAATTTGGTGGGTTCGATAAGGATCATTGACTGGAGAGAGGCGAGTAGCGGCGTATTCCACGTGTTAAAGTCTTATCCATTTTCGTTTCCTTCTTTTCTGCCTCGTATTGGTCATCCCTGTATATCGGCAAGTCTGTTATTTGGATAGGCCTTTTGCATGGTTGCTTCTCATCCTCTCCAGTGATGCTCAAGCTGGATACGTACTATATCTTTGATCTTCACGATGAGAATGTATTTATGGGGTGTAACTTTGTAGTTGTGGTTCTGTTTGAGTGGAGAGGAATTGGAAAGATGCATGGCGTGCAGGTGGGGCATTAACTGCCGTCAGTTTTAGCGGCGCCAAGTAGTTATCAGCAAGGGCAAAAGAGACCCAATATTCTCAGTCATGTATGGAGTAACCCTGTAATGATCGTGTAGAGAGTTACTGGCATGCTTGTAATGTATGTGTATCCAAAGTCTGAAGTTTAGAAAAATTAATGAACTTGCATGGCATAGGAAATTGTAGGTTAAATAGGAGCTAAGATTTAGGGTCTTATCTGAATTTGTAGGGTTTATGATATTGCGGTATTCGATGCTTTATCTTGTGTAATGTTTATCCATGGGCTTATCACAAGAATTCTCGTTACGAGGAGAGTTGTTAACGGATGGATCACAGCCGAGCCAACCCTAGCTTGAGCCCGGCTCGAGATCGAGATGAGCTCGTTTGGCTAGAGTCGAAAGTCTAGGTTTGAACTAATTTTTCCGTTCGGGTTCGGCTCGATATGGATCGAATCCGCTCTACTCATTCGAATCGACTCGATTGTTTTCAAAACGAAACAAAAATATAAATGATTGGCGAGGGAGAATCCTGCGAGCCCATAATGATTTTGGCTATACAGTGGTTAGTATTTATCTTATCTTAATTGTGTTGAGTCATGTAATATTACAGGATCGGTCTTGTGCTTAACCAATTGTGACAATTAGCATAGATCCTCTATTTTAAAAGGCCCCCAAATTTTTTTTAGTATGTATTGTATTGTAAATAATGGTCTAAAAAAACCACCAATATTAAAAATAATAATTATTGATAGTTGTGTAAAAATTTTGACTATTTTTTGGATTAATTTTGTATTCGAAAAATATTTGTGGTCAAATTAAGATTATTATTAGTATTTAATTAGTCTGATTATTTTTTTCTGTCAAAGATTTCCAAAAACGTCGTGCCGGTCTTGGCAATATAGGACAATTCTACTATATCCCGAAATTCTCCCAAACCTCCTCTAGATCACGAATTAGTGGTTAACCACACTACAACATTTCTGCCTTATTGTGACAGGAAAAACCGTCCCAATAAGCCTCTAAACCGTCCCAATAAGAATTTTGGGACGGTGGGCCGTCCCAAACAAGTCGTACCAAATAAGGGCGTACCAAACAGGGACGAGCCGTCCTAAAATGTTTGTTGGGACGGTAAGGTTTCGGACGGGCAGTTCCTATAGCTGCATGATATGACAACGCGTAGGGAAAGTACGCTGACAGGTCTTTTTGGGACGGCCCGTCCCTAAAGCTTGTTGGGATGGCCAGATGGATGGGACGGCCTGTACCAAATTTGGGACGCATTTTGGGACGGCCCGTCTCTGTTCTGACAACAATTTTGGGACGGCATGTCCCTAATTAACATATGTGTTGTAGTGCCATTATCGTGATTAACAAACGAACATTCTATTAATAATTTATTAATATTGGATATTAACAATTAATGCATACATATTTTAATTATATATTAATTAACTGCTAATGAAATATTATTTTGTTAATCACCATAATAATTAACCGTTAATTCGTGATATAATTTTTTTGGTGGTTTTGTGTTTGGATTGCAAGCTAATATGTATTTGGGTTCACGTTGAAAATAAAATCGAGCAAGGAATCAATCTCGAACGAATTGGACTTAGCTCAAGCTCCGTTGGAGCTAAACTAACTCCCGCAGTTACGAGGTGTTCCTCAATTTCACTGTAACATTAACAATACTAACTAATAACCCAACAATCACAAAGAAACACGATTATCATCTTAATTAGTAGATGTTAATAATAATGATACATATTAATTATATATTAATTAATTATATTTGTAAGAGAGAGCATGATTCTAAACGGGGACAAGAACAAGGCGAAGCATCGGTGCTAAGAGAAGAGATAAACCTAAACTCTTATCCTCAAAAAACAATGATTCTATATTTCTGCTTTCTAGGGTTAAAACTAGTAATTGAATTCCAGAATTTTAATTCTGCATTAGTACTAGATTTAGGATTTCTAATACTGCTTTTGGTGGTTGTTTTTGTGTATGTGAGATATTAGCATGTGGTAAAAACTTAGGGATTAAAATTCCAATGTTTGAATTTTATTTTCATAGTAAAGTAATTGTAATATTTTCAATGAAAATGCAATAGATGTGGGACTTCTGCGTCCTCTCTATTTTTCTCAAAAAAGAATTAATTATATTTATGTCACGTCAATAAATCTAGATGAATTTTAAAGACATGATATAATTCCCCTTCTTGTTAACCGGGCAGTAAGTTTATACAGAGCCCCTCTTAAAATAAATTAGGATAAAATTATATTTTTCATTACAAATATACCATATACGAATGTTAAAAAAAATACAACGTCGTTTCAAAATAAAATTATATCACAATATATTTAGATCATTATATGTTATTACCCTTTTAAGTACGATCATCTATAAATTTCATGATCAATCCATATATTAGTACCAAGATATAAACATATGTGAAATATAATAGCATTTTACGAAAAAAAACATGAAAACATTATTATATTATTGCCGTCCAGAATAATTGAAGCAATAATAAACCTAGAAGTATCTAACCATACAACATGTATGTAGGCTTTGCACATTATTGATTATATAATACTAACAACAATATTTCACACAAATATACACTTGATTTGTACATGATATTATATTAAATATTTTGAATTGTCAATAAAATTGTGACGTAGGGATGGTCCACAACGCTAACATAAAACAATTAAAAACTAATGAGCTTTTTTTTTAACTATACTACATAATTATAAATTATTTAATATCATATATTATTTTTTAATTTACATATCTAAAAATAAGAATAGCGTTATTGATACGTTTTAAAAGTCTAAGAAGTTCTTTGTGTTAGGTAATTTTTTATCTTTCATGTTTATTATTGAAAAAAATATGTTTTATAAGTTTAAAAAGTTATTTGTGTTTTGTAAATTTATATCTTTCATTTTTATTAACTTTTGAAAATATTATCATGGAAGTTTTTTAAGTAAAATACAACTATAACTTACTTAGTATTATGTACATTTTTTTGAAATTTGTAATTTTGAAACATTAATTATTAGACTTAAAGGTCAATAATATAATCATACTTACTTATATTGTATTTTTTACATAATTATCTTCTTAACTTTAAGGTAAAGAAAAAATATTGGAAATATAACAATATGAAACTCAAAATAAAAAGAAAATTTAAGTTAATATATTTCACAATTTTTAAA
The DNA here is from genome assembly GCA_946800325.1 of Luzula sylvatica. NCBI lineage: Eukaryota > Viridiplantae > Streptophyta > Magnoliopsida > Poales > Juncaceae > Luzula > Luzula sylvatica. The sequence continues at coordinate 52,925,502 of OX326960.1, read as the reverse complement.
AATTATATTTATAAAAATATAAATAACATTTATGTATGTTTTATAATATTATATATTAATTTATTAGTATTAGATATTTGAATTTTTCACATTCCATTTATATTCAATCTTGAAATATAACCTAAAAGAAAATAATATTAAAATCTTCCCTCTCTGAGGAGAAAGTGCGAGAACCGAAGAAGAGGCGATAACCGAAGAAGAGAGGTGCGATAACCGGCGATAACTGGCGATAACTGAAGACAACGCCGGCCTCCTGCCTTACGATCGACCGATCGACGCTAGGGTTTCCATCGATTGTCAAAACCGTAAAGTATAAAACCCTAGATCGAAGAGAAAACCGAAAACCCTGACGATCGACCTTAATTGTTCCTGAGTTTTTCTTGTTTGGTGGCTATTTCAACCCAATTGCTACCAATTTGGATCGGTCAATCAATTGTGATTCGGTCTTCAACTCAAAAGAGGAGAAAGAGTGGTAAACCGCTCCTCTAGATCAATTGTGATTCGGTCAATCAATTGCCGATCCTCTTCACCGATAACCATAAAAAAGAGGGCGATAAAACCGTCTCCTCCCGAATCGAGCCCGATCTCCGGCCAAGAACCGCTGCCGCCTCTCCGGATAGCCCTCACGGGCCTACGGTAACTGTGGCAGACGACAGTGACAGTCAACAGTGCACAATCCGTGCGATTCCCCGCTGCTCCGCTTTGCTATGATCTCCCCTACAACCTCCACGCTGTCTCGTCTTGCTCCGATCTCACCACCCGATCATCAATTGACCCTCAAACAGTGATTTTGAAACAAACGTCGTCTCCAATTTGGCTTTTTTATGCCCAATTTGGCTTGAATTGCGACAATTTTTGAATCGGTTCTTCAAATCGGCTTTCAATTTGGCTTGGACAGCAGCAAGTCGTTGGTTCTATCCACGGAGTTGATCCAACCAAACTCAATGGCGAGGATAAATCAATTGTTCGATGCACGGTACGGATACCGTTCTTCTCGATCATTCCATCTCGCATTCATATCGCTCAAGATTGATCTTGGTCGGAGATGCGTATCTTTTTCATCGGCGTTATAGGATCCTTCTCATCTAGTGGATCTTCGCCCGATAGGGATTCGAATTATATCCGAGATTGAGAAAATTTGGTCCTGTGAATTTGACAAGTATGATCGAGCAAATTTGGTCCGTTTTAAAGATTCAAGAGTGGCCGAGAATATGAGAGAGATTCACTCTCACCATTTCACTCTTTTTAACCGATTCACTTTCGTTTCCTACACAAAACTTGATCAAGAAATTTTTTCTCGATTCACAATCCCATTGGAGTTTTCAAGAAACCGAGGTTTCAGTATTGTCTATCAATGCCATATCTATGAAGAAAATTGTGAAGAAAATTATTTTGAGGAATGTTTCTTGTATTTGAATTTATGTAATAGGTTATATAATTAATTGTTATAGGCTTAAAATGTTTAAAACCGTCTATTTTCTCGACATGTGGTTTTGTACGAAAACTCTATGTAATGTGTCAAAGTATATATGTCTAAGGGATTTTTTGTAAAATAAAATAAATATAACCTAAAATGATATACAATTTATTAAAAATAATGCTTTAATATTTTATATAATAATATTATTAATAATTTGAGGCAGGATAATATTCAATGTATTTGTGTGTGAATGAGAGATGCCTCTTGAATAGATGAGGTATCTGTTGGAGATAAATATGTGTATTAGAAAGAAAAAAATTATCTAGAATAGTTGAGTGTGTCTTTTGGGGATGAATATAATTGATATATATATTGAACCTCTGTACTGTAGCGACATAGACAAGAATAATAAAATAAAAAAGGAAGACAATTGTCTCGTGTCTCTCACTCTCTGTGCAGCGTGATATTTTTTATCAATTCACTTTTATTCCTCCATGATATTAAACTCCAAATTCTTTTCCACTCAATAAATCACTCCAAAAAGAAATGAGACACAAGTTTGAAGAAAAAGAAGAAAAATATGTTTTCGAAAAATATGTTTTCGTGGATTATAACTCACAATCAAAGGGTTATAGACTATTTAATTTGAAAAGAAATAAATTAATAACGAGCCGCGATGTGATTTTTAATGAAAAAAGAAAAAGTGTGATTAGAAAGGAAAAGGAGTTGACGATGTCCCCGTTGTAGTGAAAGAAAAACAATCCGAGCCGCGAGTTGAGAAAAATATTGACGAAGACGAAAGTGAAGAAGAAGAAGAAATACCGCGATCTCCTCTGACAAATGTCGCGTCGAGTTCGTCAACACGGAAACCAACACCGGTAAAAATGAGAAAATTAAGTGATATCTATATGAATTGCAATTTTTGTGTCGTAGAACCGACATGTTTTGAGCAAGCGGTTCAAGAGGAGGTTTGGAGAAAAACGATGGAAGAAAAAATAAAATTGATCGAGAAAAATGAAACGTGGGAGTTAGTCGGGAAACCGAACGAGAGAGGTGTAATCGGGTTAAAGTGGATTTATAAGACGAAAACAAATCCGGATGGATCGGTTCAAAAATACAAGGCAAGACTAGTTGCGAAATGATACTCTCAACAATCCGGTACCGACTATCAAGACACGTTCACGCCGGTGGCAAGACACGAGACGATTCGGTTGTGGATTGCATTAGCCGCGTATAAAAGTTGGAAACTATACCAACTTGATGTAAAATCTGCTTTTCTAAATGGTGTGTTGAAAGAGGAGGTCTCCATGGAGCAACCGCAAGGCTTTTCTAAATGACGAGTAAAAGCATTAAGGGGGCATATTAAAAATTAATGCTTTAATTTTTTATATAATAATATTATTAATAATTTGGGACAGGATAATATTCAATGTATTTGTGTGTGAATGAGAAATGTCTTTTGAATATATGAGGTATTTATTGAAGATAAATATATGTCTATTAGAAAGAAAAAAATTATCTAGAATAGTTTTTTTTTTTTTTTTTTTTTGATAAAAGCCCGTAGGCCGGCCCGAAGGCGCCCTCCCCCCTAATTCTACCCCTACAGGCTACCGTTAATTAGATCCTTGTCTCGATCGGGGTTTGAGCCCTGATCACATATGGGATAGCCAAGATACCATCCAGTTGCCCCAGCATACTGGTGTATTATCTAGAATAGTTGAGTGTGTCTTTTGGGGATGAATATAATTGCTATATATATTGAACCTCTGTACTGTAGCGACATAGATCAGAATAATAAAATAAAAAAGGAAGACAATTGTCTCATGTTTTTCACTCTCTGTGCAGCGCGATATTTTTTTATCAATTCACTTTTATTCCTCCATGATATTAAACTCCAAATTCTTTCCCACTTAATAAATCACATCAAAATTCCAACAAAATTAAATGGCAAAACCATGCGGGAGGCAAGACCTTGGATCCATGCCTTGGTTGGTAATTGATTGAAAATGTGCCTCTGTACATTCCTTGTTTTTTCCTTCTTATTTTATTCTCTCATGTATTTAGCTAAATTGGTCTTCTTCCTAATGTAATAAATCATTTTAATGCAATCAGAACCGAGGCACATCGCCTTAGCTCCTTCAAATTTTTTTTATAGTGCATATATGAAATTAAAAAGTATAGTTTATTATTCTGATTAACGAAATTCCATAATAAAAAAATTTAGAAATAATATGCATTTGAACAAACACTAGTCAACATGAATAAAAATTCTGAAAGGATTGCTTGCTAGCTCATCCGATTTCGGTAGTCATTCCTTCCTACAATGGCGTCAATGACGTCAATGGCATCGGATTCCAATATTGCAATTTATTTCGAGATAACATTGAGGATCAAAATCGTGGTGTCGACAACAAATCTGATCTTGGGGCGAGGATCGACTGCAGATTTATATTTATTTTTGTGACTTGTATTGGAGGTGGAGGTCGGGTGTTAATATTATTGGTGTTGGGATAAGTGTGAACTTTGTTGGGTGCTCGTGGAGCAATTCATTGGTTACAATTGGAGCGGCAAAATCTGACTCGATCCGAAAAAATGACCCATGAATATGTAGATTGTGGACTGTTGAAAAAGAAAAAGTAAGTACCTAGGTTCAAAGTTACATCCGTGTGGAACATAATATGATAAAACAATAATAATCAAGTTGATATTCGATTCTACAACTTTATAAATCATTATTGTTGAATAATGATTGGGCATATTTATAAGAAAATCATTTAAGTGCTAATTCAATAAGAACATCATTGAAGTGGTGTGACTAATTCAATAAGATTTGCATGCTCTGTTAGTTTTGCATTTGAGTTTTTTTTTTTGAAGGAATAGCAAGTTGCCATTCAAATTTTATAAATAACCAAAAGGATAGTTTACAAGATGGATTTACATAGGCTAATCGTAAACTTGTATCGGGGAAAGAGGATCTACATGTCAGTGACCTATCCTAACTAAATTATGCATACTTGAGCCAAAGGTTCGTGTTAGAGAGAATGCAGTCTAGTAGTAGCGTATTGGAGGTTTTGCGAGAGGCGAAGATCCGATTGTTGCGCTCTTTCCAAATGTGCCAGATTGTCGATAGGAAAAGGGAAGACCAGTAGGCCTGTTGTGGACCGGCAATTTGTTCTCTATTGACTAGCCAGAATTCAATTAGACTTGGTGTGAGCACTAATTGTCTATCAATGACTGAGCCAATTAAGTTCCACAGGTGCATAGAGAAACTACAGTGAAGTAGTAGGTGATCAGTAGATTCCATAGTGGTGTTACACAAGACGCAGTGTCCAGACCCCGTCCAACCTTTTTTTCTAAGATTCTCGCCCGTTAAGATTCTATTCTGGAGTGCTAGCCAACCGAAGAATCTTACTTTCTTAGGCGCCTTAATTTTCCAAAGTAGCGTATTATCCGGGTCAATTATTCCAGGATTGATGAATAGATCATAAGTATTCTTAGTGGAGAAGGGTGCACGATTTGTCACTGACTCGGTCGACGTGTCATATATGACTTTGAACTGGGGTAGTAATTTTCTTAGATCGTTTAAGAAGAATGATCTAGAACTTGGAGTGTCCAAGGCAAGCCAATCGGAATTGCAAGAGCCATAAAGAGTCGAAATAGTTAGTGGCCAAATGGAGTTTGTGTCTTCATTGAGTTTCCAAACCCATTTTAGAAGGAGCGACTCATTGTGAGTTTCAAGGTTGGTAATGCCAAGACCACCGTGTTTGATTGGTAGTGTTACTTTTCTCCAATTCACCAGGCAATGGCCTCCTGTGCATTTGTCTTTTCCTTTCCAGAGAAAGGATCTTGTGATCTGATTGATCTCTGCTATCACCCATTTCGGTAAGGAAAGCACTTGCATGAAGTGGATAGGTATCACGTTTAGCGTCGACTTGACGAGGGTCATTCTCCCCCCCGTGGACAAGCATTGTCCTTTCCAACCTGAGAGTCGATTTCGAAGTTTTTGAATTAGAGGGAGGAATGAAATTTTCTTTGGCTTTTTAGCCGAGAGAGGGATACCGAGATAAGTGATGGGTAACGAACCCTTTCGACAACCGAGGATCGATTGGATCGTGGAATGAAGAGATTCCGGAATGGCTATTGGGATGAAAGAGGTTTTATGCCAGTTAATTTTGAGGCCCGTCATTTCTGAGAATAGGGCAAGGGCTTGGGTGACCATTTTGAGGTTGGTTGGGGTTGCCTCGACAAAAATTATAGTATCATCGGCATATTGCATCGGTTGAGGTGCCAACTTAATTGGAAGAGAGAGGAGGGGGGTCATATTCTTAAACACCATTTGGAGTGAATGTGCTACTAGATTAAAGAGAAGGGGGGATAGAGGATCGCCTTGTCGAAGACCTTTTCCATGTTTAAAGCTAGGACCCTTGATCCCATTGATTTTGACACAAGAGGAGGAGGACTTTAGAATAGAGGAAATCCACGATGTCCATTTAGCTGGGAATCCCCGTACCTCAAGGAGTTGCAGGAGGTAACTCCAAGAGATCGTGTCAAACGCTTTTTCGAAATCCACTTTTAATAAGATCATAGGAATTTTTTTGCGGTGATAGAAAGAGAGAATTTCTCTTGTAGATATGAAGGCTTCCGCAATGGATCTTTTGGTGATAAAAGCCGATTGATATGGGCCTACAAGAGAAGGCATGAGTGGTTGTAGGCGTTGTGCCAAAAGTTTAGAGATGAGCTTGGATATACACGTGATAATACTAATCGGGCGGTAATCTTTCATCTCTATTGGTTCATTTTTCTTGGGGATTAGAGAGATGTTAGCAAAATTGAACTTATATAGGGGGAGGTTCTCTTCATGGAAGAGACTAATAAGTTTGGTGACATGGTCTGAAAGATAATCCCAATAAAATTGAAAGAATTCGATTGGAAAGCCATCGGGACCTACCGATCGTCCTTTAGCCATCGATCGGATTGTTTCTTTTATTTCTAGCGAAGAGAAGGGGAGGTGAAGTGAGAGGAGAGTGTTTTCATTGACCAGATGGTGCGGAAAGAGGGTGGAAAGGTTGGTAGTAGAAGTACCTAGGTCCGATGATCCCAATATTTTTTCGAAATATTCGGAGAAAGAATTTCTAATGGTATTTTCGTCATCAATACATGACCCGTTTATATTGAGATGATTAATACGATTATAGGATTTCTTGAATGATGCGAGTTTGTGAAAGTAGGAAGTATTGTTGTCTCCCAATTGAATCCAACGACAAGAGGATCGTTGTTGCCATTTAGTTTCTTGATCATTGGTGAGCTTGTAAATTTTTTCTCTAAGAGAGATGCGGAAAGCAAATTCATGAGCTAGTAGGGCTCGGGATTCTTCCGCTAAATCGAATTGTCTAAGTATTTTTTTACACAATTGTAGATCGTGATTGTAATTTTTGAAGGTCTTATTGGCCCAAGTTGATAAATGTTTCTTTGTTCTTGACATCTTTTGTAGAAAGGAGTTGGTGATGTTATTACCATGTGAGTTATCAACTTGCCAAATGTCCTTAATCACATTTGTTGCTTCTATATAGTTGCACCAAAAACGTTCAAATTTGAATTCGCGTTTTTTGTGCCTTTGAGTAGTCTCAATTTTAAGGACTAGGGGAGAGTGGTCGGATGTCGTCATAGGGAGATCATTGAGTGAATTGGTTGTATTGAGAGTTAAAAAAGCCGAGGAGAGCAAGACTCTATCTAGCTTAGAGAGTGTGGGAGCTTGTCTTTTATTAGACCATGTGAAACGTTTATTAGGTAGTGGCACTTCATGAAGATTGGAGTTGTCAATGAAGATATTGAATAGAGAGATAAGATTAAGATTTGGGGAGGTGGAAGTAGTTTCGGAGGCGTCCCGAATGAGATTAAAATCGCCCATAATAATCCATGGAATAGATTGCGGGTTTGCTCCCTCAAGTTGGGATAGAAAACAAGATTTGGAGGAATTATCCGTGGGTCCGTAGACGTTTGTGATAAGTATGGGGGAGCGATTTTCCATTTCAAGAGTAACATTAGTGAAAAATTCTCGATGTTCACTAGTTATTAGCTTGAAATTATTAGACCATGCGGTCAAAAGTCCTCCCTTGGAGTTGACCGCATCTTTCGAGTAAAAAGAGGTATGATTAGAAGGTAAGAAATGTTTGATGGAAAATTCATTAAGAGACTCTCTTTTTGTTTCTTGTAAACAAATAATGTGTGCTCCGGAGAGCCGTAGAGTTTCTTTCACTAAATTACGTTTTTCCACTTGTCCTAAACCGCGGACATTCCAAGTTACAAGTGATAAGTTTTGATATAACATACTAAACAAGTAATTTCTAAGGAGGAAAGAAAAAGAAGTAGACTATAAAGTAAAGTCGAGTTTGTAGTAGCCTAAGCGACTAGAAACTCGACCCCTTGTTCTTCGGGTTGAACTCCCCCTCCATGTCCGAAGTTTCCGTAGGAGCAAGACTAGAGGGCGTCTCGTAACCTTTGCAAGAGAAAGAAATAGAATTAATATTTGAGATGATATTAGATTTTTTTTTGAGAATTGAGATTGGGTAAAGTTTTGTCGGCTTTGGAGCCGTAGCTAGAGATTGCGATAGTGCTTGCAAGGAGGGAGGAGGAATGTAGGGGATAATTGCTAAAAGATTTTCTTTAGCTAACTGTGCATTAGACGTTATAGTCTCATCACTAGAAATGGGGTCAAGACCAAGACATGATCTAAGTTCGTTAATTTGAGTCTTAGTCAAAGGCTTTGAGCTAAGTTTTTCTTCCTCAAGGAGTGAAAGGATTCCGGCTTTGGACAGAGAAGAGGAGGCTGGGATTTTATTAACTTCAGTCATTTTTTTATTGGTTTGTGAAATTAATGTTGTTTTTACTTCACTAATGGTGGGCATTAAGTGTGATTCATAATTGTTATGATTCTTTGTTGCACTTGTAACCTGGTTATTTTCTTCATGGTTAAGAGAGTTGTTTATTTCATGGCCCGGGACTAAAGAAGTAGAAGAGAGTAAGTTAGATGCTGGGCCAGATTTAGTTGATTTTTTAACTTTCTTAACTTTCTTAGTTTCGGTGGGCTTAGCACTCGGCCCAAGCAAACCCTTTTTCTTAGACTTAGAATTCTCGGATGAGATATTCAAGTCTTGCGGCCCATTTGGGAGGCTTGTCTTTATCAAGAGTTGTTGCTTAAGAGATGCAATAGTGGTATTCATACCTGAGGAGAGAGATTCTTCCGATTCTTCTAGAAGAGGCGCCTGTGCACTAGGAATTGGACTGTTGTGGACCATCTCAGAGGCCCCTCCTTTATGTTGTCGAATCAGCTCAAGACCCGTGTGTAGAAGGTTCTGAATACGGATTTCAGACTGGTCCTGATTCGTGTCCCCTTGAAAAACAGTCTGTTCTTCAGAGAATCGCTCCAGAGCTATTTTGGCCGCTTCTAAAGCTTGGTGCTCGCGCATGGTTACTCGATTGTCCTCGTGTGAGAGGTTCAGGCTGCCACGTGGGTTGCCACGTGGAATCTTTCTTGATATGGAATCGCCATTAGAGGCTGATTGAGCTTTTTTGACGAGATCGTGTAGATCCCCAGCGATTGAAGCAGGAATCAACGAGCAGATAGTGGCGAACCATTCTTTTTCTAACACTATTTTGCTGCTCTCGTTCGAATCATAGTGGTTGGATTTGATCGGAATGGAATCGGAGGAGTTCTCGCAATCAATTCGTGTTTTGTCTCCTACTTCTTCTTCATCAGAGGCTGTCGTAAAATTGTAGGTTTTGCGAAGGAGGTTCCTTGCTTCTTCTTTCCTGATATCGTCACGGATCGCTTCGAAGAGTTCATCCGGTGGAGAGGGATCCGGGGGTGAGTGAAAACGGAGAGGATCGTTCGACCGTTTGAGAAAGTTGAGACGAACGACCGAGCAATGACCAATTCCTCCTAGAAGAATTTTTTGCGGCACACTCGATAAGGCAGAGACGGCAAGCTCCACCTCTAAAGATTCCATAGATTGAATCGTCTCAAGAGGCCCATGCTGCAGCAATATACCCGCTAGTCCGAGAAAAGAAGCAAGAGCATCTGAGTCCCATGCTTGAGGGGGGAGTCCGGTGAGTTTGAACCATGCACGATATGGGTATGTGATGGAGAAGGCGTTAACCGAGACTTCCCAAGCAAAGTTCACAAAATTTGCTCTTCTCAAGGGTAGTAGGTCGTTGGCAATAAAATTATCGCGATTAACGTCTGGTGGTAGGAGCAGGATGTATCGTTCTTTCGATAGTGTCGCAAGCTCGTAAGGATGTTCCCAATTTCGTGTCTTCTTTACGAGAATATCTACAGCATGCAGATTATGGTTTGGTACGAGTCTTGCGTCGATGACCACTCCATGTCTCCAACGCGCTACTTCCCGCATTTGTTGAGGCGTATGCTTGAGATGATAAGTAGCAAACTCCGGCCTACCCGGAGGCAGACTCAGCTCGTCCGGTTGCTCATGGTAAGCTGCGTGAGTGCTGACCACGGGTGGGGCATTACTCGGTTTAGTGCTGGAGGGGACATGGGGGTTGGCACGCCTGAATGTTCTTTGCACACTTGTCTCTCGGGCATGGGGGTTGGTTCTTACTTGTTGCTTGTTCTTAAGGGGTACTCGAGGATTGGAGGAGGTGGATGAGCGACAGTTCTTCGCAATATGGCCGGGTTTTTCGCAGTTGATGCATACCCGAGGCTTGCGACAAGTATCCGCAATATGACCCGGAGTTAGGCATTTTCCACACTTGTCTACAGGCGGCCAAGTGGCTGGTTTCCGTCTAGGCTTCTTTGCGGACAATGGTGAAGTCTGAAGCTTGTTCAATGGTCGCTTCGTGCCCGAGGAGCCTCCATGGTGGTAAAACGGATTAGTTATATCCTCGGTCGCCGGTGTGTTATGGATAGCCATCTGAGGAGGAGGTCTCGCAAGTATTCCGGCATAGGAGCCACGCGGGGGGATGGTGATGTTACGTGGTGGGGAAGTAGGTATAAGAGGCTGCTTTCCTTTCCTATCTGCCATCACCGCGGTGTTTGGGAGGTGTAGTTTGGCTATATCAAGAGTGGAAAGAGGAGAGTTGTGTGGGGGGTCTGAGGGGGATGTGGGTATTAAATAGGGGTTGTAGGGGGTGAGGGAAGGCTGGTTTGCTTTTTTGGAGATTGAAAACCAGCCATCGCCATGAGCGTGAGCTCTAAGTCCTCTCACCCCCTCGTATTTTCTACCCTTTGCATTTGAGTTTAAAAAGCTTTATCATTGAAGTGGTGTGACTAGCAACAAATTGATAGTTTTGCAATTACTCACTTTATTGTTTTTTATGCGTATCATTCATCTTCTTAAAATTTGTGTTTTGTTCTTCCATATTATCATGATTCGAGACCATAAGCTTCATTCAGATTTTCTTAGGCAATTTACATTCATTTTGTCATAAAATCCTAGCTATGATCCCCTTAAAAGAACCCTTAAAAATAATGCTAGTTTATAATTTAAATAAAAATGTCATTTTTATGAATTTTTATGTTAAAACCAGCCCCAGACATGCATGTTCCAGTGAACTAATATGATCGAAAACTACTCAAATACAAAGAACAAGAAAAAAAATTAAATTGTCCAAAAGCTAAATGAATTTGATCATCATCTCCTCCTGATTTCCCATACGGCATAATCCGTGCCATTAGCAACCAAGCGAAAATTCGGGGGAACAAAACTGTCGACATGATATCTTGGTCCAATCTTCACTATTACTTTCTCATCAATTGAGGCCATGTACAAGTCCGTTTCAGCAGTAATTATGCGTAAAGCACTAATTGGTCGAATTCTATTTCGTCTCCTGACCGACGCCAAGTTGCGGATCTCCTCTCTCAAATTCCATTCGAAATAATGATCATAGAACTGAAAATACGATAACAGAACATTTAGTTATTTACAACAATATCAATTGCAATAATAACAGCAATGATATAAATACAACTTACAATGCAAGGAATACCAGGATGAGTGAGGATATACGCGTAACCTTGCATGACCTTATCAGAAGGAAATGGCCACAAATTCTGAGTCGAGCCCGTGTCGTGATTCTCCACAAAAGTAACGGCTTTCTCAGATCTCCATCCGATCATACCGGGTGCCTTACCAGTTGGGTCTCTCAGCCTCCATAACTGCCCCTGAACTGCCACCTGTAGAATACCTTTAGTCGTAAAATCAAACGCTAACGCATTATCGTCTACAGAGTTCACCCAATTTATCAACTCTTGTCTGTGCGCATTCATATCGGATCCTTCATAATTAGTTAGCGGGCTCCAAATCTCGCCTATTGCCATGTTCGGTCTGGTGTTTTCAATGTAGATTCTCGATATGTTTGGTGAGTAGCCTCTCGCAAAGTCGAGGCGCCATCCATCAAAGCCTATCTCAGTCTTCAACCAGTTTAGCCAATCAGAGAGCTCACGCTGAACCTGTTTTAGTCATAATTTATGCAAACATTTCGAATAGAACTCAAATAGTTGTATTAAATCAGTACATGATATATACATATCAAGTTAAGTTTTACCCTAGGATTGAGATGATCGATATCAGGAGCGGCGCCAAAATCCAAACCGGTGTCAGGATTTCCAGTCCCACCAAAAATGGTATCAGTGTTGCAAATCGACTCCGGTCCCCAGTCGAGGCGTTCGTCGGGGGTCCCACCCTCGAAGTAATTATATATTCCACCTGGGCCCCGCCTCTCTGCCGTGCGATGATTGATTACTATGTCTGCAATTGCTCTGATTCTTCTCGTACGAAATCGTCTTATCAAGGCCTTCAGATCTCCCTGGTCTCCGTATCTCGATGCATTCAAATCGTACAACCTGCCTGGCATATAGCCTGAGTACACAAAATATAAAAAATTTAGACCAATATGATTGGACTCGTTTGAGATAATTCGTTGCATATATGTCGGTACGAGCAAGTGTGTAGAAGTGAGAGATATTGACCTTGCTCAGCAACCGAGTGGGAAGGGGGAGGAAGCCAGACATGAGTGACCGAAGCGTTATAGATAGTGTGGATTCGCCCGCCCAAGAAGTTGTACCACCCTCCTTCCTTCCTCCATGACTCCCAATTGAATGCCTAATTTATCACAACAAACCAAATTAAGAAATTGCAATCGCTCGATATATTTCATGTTCATCGCCGGATCAATCGGAAGATATATGTTTTCGATTCTTACCTGAAACAGGATCTGGCAGTGAGTTAAGTTTGGTGCTAGAACAAGTGTGGAAAGCAAAAACAAGAGCACCAAATGCCTCCTCATATTTTCTTCCTAGTTTTTTTTTAAATGGATAACTTAATTAGAAAATCAAGGGGTCTTTACATATACGTACACAATTGTTACGTTAGAAACGGCTAAAATACCTCAAGGTTACAGCTCATATAGCATTATGGACTCACCTAACTCAGACCTTTTCAAACCGTTTCTTCCTCATTTTGCTTGGAACATTTTGGCTTGGGAAAATTTACTTTGCCCCTGGATTTCGCCGCAATATTCTCACACTTATAGCATGATAACTAACCAGTAATTAATTTTAATTAAAAATAATATTGATTCATGTGAATGTTGATTACATATCACATGTTATTTAATTACGTGACATGTGTTAATTATTACGTTAATTAATTGTGTTAACTAGAATATAGAGAACGTTTGGAATTTGGACAGGGTATTTGACTTGATTGGTGTTAAGACCATTTTCAAAATCTCTTTTCATATTTATTTTCTAATATCATTGACACATGAGATTCATATTATTTTTTACGAAACGTCAATGCACATAAATTAAATTCAGATGTGATCCACTTGAAAAGGAAAGTGAAAATAAAAAAGAGAATGGCTTTGAATTTATTCAAACGACCACGACTTGTCTTTCTATATATGATCATTTTTTTTCCTTGTCGATTTTTTTTCTTTGCGGACCACAACGGCACAAACTATATATTTTTATAAGGTTTCAATTTTTAATAGAGGGGCTGTTTGTTTTGCATTAACTGTGACGGTTAGTAAGTGTAATTACTGTATTAGTCAATTTTTCATTGTTTGGTTTGATGTATTTTATCAAACTATTACAACTCATACTTCATTGTTATCTTTTTTTTTTTTGCAAGTCAACATCCCCTCAAAACTACAAGAAGTGAAAAAACTATAGAATTTTTTTTGGCGGGAGATTGAAACCACTTCATCAACTATAAAATTAATCCCCTAATAAGAAATTTTTTTATCTGTCAAAATAGAAAAAGAAATAAGGTAATTTTTCTAATATGTGTATTATTTGTTTTGACACTTTAAAATGTTGTCATACATACAGGACAAAACATTTTTTTGTTTTTGATGTTTTAGAATTGGTCTATCATATTTTAAGACGAATTAATCTCTGTAATATTTTTCTAATATGCGAACATCGGAGTAGGTGATAGTTTGTAATATGAAATTGATTACGTAAGAGTCTTGTTTTTTTATTGTAATGTGATGGTAATATTTTTTTTTTTGTAAGAGGTCGCGAATTGCCGAGCTCATTGCATAGATTAATTAGCTAGTCCTTTACAAAGTATTTTACAGAGTTTACCAAAAGGAAAGACAGTTAATTATCTAAGAGCCTATGCTAGTTGTCGCTGTATGAAAGGAGGAAGGCAGGGGGGTCGTTCGTCCTTTTTGAATAGTCGTAGAGCAGCGTGTTTGGAGTTGTATGGCTTGCGAAGATGCGCCCATTTCTTTGTTTCCACACATTCCAAACCTCGGCGAAGTAATTAGCATCCCATTGACTTCTCTTGTCTTTTGAGTATTTCTTTTCGAGGGCGTAGCCATGAGTCCGCCAAATTTTCGATATCCATCGGCCTATCAATTTGGAAAGATGAAAATACAGCGTCCCAAATGGGCGTTATGTAGTTACAATTCCACAATAGGTGCAAGATCGTTTCGGCATCCGAGTTGCAGTTGGGGCATGAGATGTTGTTCGGCCACCCTCTCTTTTGCATGTTGTCCGCCGTAAGCAACCGATTATGGAAACACAACCATCCATAAAATCTGACCTTTAGGGGTATCCGAGATTTCCATAATATCGGATTCCATGAGATTGTAATTCCCGGGTCTCTCAAAAAGGCGATGGTATAATTTATTTATGATTATGTTTTGGATGATTATTAGTTTTTTGGTTAAATTAAAAACTTATGTCAAATAATTAATGGTTACATTTATTTGAAAAATTTAGTACATATAAATCTTGAAATTTCATAATTCAATTACATCAACCCAAACAAAAAATTATAAATCCAGTATTTTCACTTTCGTGAATCCAAACATTACTACTTGAAATGCAATTTCGGAAAGTCGACTTGCGAAAAGTTAATTACTTCACGTAATTTTTAATACGATCATCCAAACATGTCCAGATAAAACAGAGGAATTTCTCAAGGAAAACTAAGATGTACTTGGTAGTAAACAATACTTTGAAAATCTAAGGATCAACAATAATAAATATATCGTTTTCAAATTCATTTTCTTTATTAATTGAATTAGGCTCATTTGTCTAAGATTTTCGTCGAAATAAAAAGTTGTACAAAATATTCACAAACATATATTTACAATATATCCCAAATAAGGTTGAAAGAAATATTCACAAACATATATTTACAATATATCTCAAATAAGGTTGAAAGAAACGAACAAAAGAGATATAAAAGAAGGACCGACTAATGCACATGCACTTTAGTATTGATATTGAGACAATTATACTTTTCTCCTTCATTTCCCCCACAATTCCCCCACACTAATTAGTCTCATAATTAGCAAAGTGAATTAACAATTAATTCATGGTTACTAAAAATTTAATATGGAATTAAGGTCCATATTAATTAATGATTAATTCTAAATATTTAAAAACAAATGATTATGAATTAATCGTTAATCCAAAACATTAATTATTGGATTAACTATGAATTACTATTATGGAAAAATTGTGGAGGAATTTGAGGGGCATGATATATGGCCTCTTAGTATTGTGTGCACTCCAAACATCTGGTGACATTTTGTATTTTTTTTATTTTGGTTGTTTAACGCATTCCAAACAACGCATGTTCACAAAATAATATAAAATATTATACGAAATGTATAAATCTAGTTCAAAATAAAATATACAAAATATTGATCATGAAAAAAAAAGATATGCAATACATCTTACAAGATGTGTTATACATAAATAAAAATAGATCATATAAACAAAATAATATAAATTATTATAGTAGGGGCTGCGGGAGACTCCCCCTCCCCCACAATATTTCCGCACAACAATGTATATGCTATTGTTTCAATGTATTTTATTAATATAACAGTAAAAATTTTATTGTTTGTCTTCTCCCTCCCCAATTTTTTTTGCAGTTTAATTCCAGTACACATGTTTTAATTGTCTCATGAAACATTCGATACGTATCCGACGAGTATTGGTATCCGATACGATATCCGTGATACGACTTAATTTTTGAAATATTCGCGTAACATAGATTGTTTGTGAAATCCAGATCTTCAATTCCACGTTATAATTTTAATCCCATTGTTTTAAATGAGTAACATAAAATATATGCATCAAGTAATTAACTTGCTGTGTTACACCTCGTAATTCGTCATCCTTAATATGACTGCGAACTTGGAACTGAACGATAACTCGTCAAAATTAGCTAGCTTCTCAGCTCCTCAAATATTTTTGCGTCACATTATCGAGACCCCCAATAGAAAGCTGATAGTGGCAACGAGACAATGGTGCGTAAAAGACACCGTGGCAAAACAAAATGTAGACTGTAGAGACAAATCTGACGAGGTAAACATGATATACTACTCGGTTGGTTTTCATACATGCGAATCATATACTCAATTTACTATGTTGGAACACAATCCAGTCTTCTCGTGAGGTGGCGAGGCAGGCCCGGCCCTGGCCTTTGGCCCAGTTGGCCCAGGTCACATGCCTCCAAAAAAAGTAGGCCTCCCATTTTATGTTTAATATGTTATATACATACCAATATCAATTCAAACCCAATACCAAAACCCACACCATCCACATACCCACACCCGCAAAGCCTCTTCTCTCCTCCCCCACACACACGCCTCTGAGCTGGCTCTCCTCCCTCTCTTTTTCACCCTCGCTGCCTTGTTGATTTCTCCAGACCCAGAAAATAGTTGTCGGGAGCCACAGCCACGCGCGAGCGCGACGGGAGTCACTTCAGTGCTTCTGCTACGGAACCGAATCACTTCAACTTCGCGATTTTGGATCCTCTCGAGTCTCGTCTTCAAGAAGCTGCAGCAGCACGAATCGTCTCGTCTTCTCACTGCTTCAGAGCTGCACGATCCACTTCGACTTCGCGACGGGTCTGAATCAAGAAGCTTGGATCCTCTCGTCTTCTCAGTGTTCTCACTCTGGATTGAATCAAGAAGATTGGATTCGGAGTTGGGGGTAATTGTCTTTCTGAATCTTATACTGATTCACATATTTTGGCTTCGAAATTGGGATTAATTTGTAATGTTTGGTTGAAATTTCTCTAAATCATCGCTGTAATTGGTAATTTTTCGTTCAATTTTGCTAAATATTGGATTAATTAGCATGGAAATTTGATAACACCTTGTAGTTCTTCGCTGAATTTTCTACAGGTGCCATAATTTTGGTAACTTTTTTTGGTGGTCGTTCGAGCTGCTTATCCTGACTTCTTCCTAATCCCGAGCTCGAAACTTCTGTTCTTTCAATATGGTATATCTTGATAGTATTATTTTTTTCAATTTCAATATAGTTCGTGTTCATTTGATCTTGTTTTGAGTTTCGGTTGGTTCTTTTTTCTAAACAGTCTCACAAGCCTCACTCTGTTATATACTGTGATCTACGGGCTCGGTGCCGCAGCAAGGCGAGTATAAATTCATCACAAGGCGAGTGTAAAAAATATGCTCATGTTTAAATTGGATAAAATTTTTATTTGTAACTTTTTAGGAGCAAGGATGAGAAAATTGACTTAGATTTTGTGAGAAACAACAATATTTGTATGCGAAATTTGACTTAGATTTCGCGTACCGTTTCAATTTCAAGGTCTTGTTCACTTCTAGATTTAAAATCTCGTGAATGTTGATGTAAGTTTTAACCAAACTTGTAAGAACAAAATTATATTTCGTTTTGCGTTTTGTACATGTATTATATTTTTTCTAAAAAAAAATAAAAAAATTGTTGGAGTAAAGAAAATAATTAGAATATTATTTGTCGTAAAAAATAAGCCTCGTGAAAATAATCGTCACAGGCCTCCAAAAACACAGGACCGGCCCTGTGGCGAGGACTTGGGAGAAATGATTTTTGCCTCATCGTAATGTTATTTGTCTCTATATTTAACCATATATATAGGGCTGCAACTTTATAGCTCGTGACTCGTGGCTCGCTCGAGCTCGACTCGATAATAGTTCGATAATAACTCGCTCGATATTAACTCGAAATTAATCGAGCCGAGCCGAGCTAGTTCGAACGCTTATCGAGCAGAGCTTGAGCCAGACTCAGCTTGTTCGTATTAAGCTCGAAAAGAATTTGAGCTCGATATATATTATTATAATTAGAAAAATTTATATAGAAAAACTTTATCTCTTTAATAATTCCAAATCTGGTTACAACTTAAGTCTTAAAAAGAAAAAAGTTAACTAAGAAACACAAATTAATAATTCCAATCACATGTCCTATTATTTTGTGTTTTGTGTTGTATGTTTGATTTATTATTGTTATGTTTTAAAATAGTTTGGTATTTAGAATATTTTTTATTTATTCGCAGTTGTTACAATTTTTTTAATTAAAATTCAAGTTGTTTTTTTAATTGAGTTACTGTTGAGCCGAACCGAGCTAGCTCGAATTAGAACTAGCCGAACTTGAGCTTGATTTTTTAGTTCGAACCATAATTCTAAACGAGCCGAGCCAGCTCGAGTAAGTTTCGAGCCGAGCTGGAGCTGGCCGGCTCGCTCGAGCTCGACTCGTTTGCAGCCCTAATTATATATATTGAGACCATTTATGGTGCCCTCATATTCTCCATCCATTTTCCCATCTCTTAATTAGCGTCTAATTAAATATAATTATTAATGGTTAATGTATAATTAGTGAAATATTTATATGTAATTAATATCCGTTCCCATTAACCATTATTAATTAGAATTAACGATTAATAAAATATATTAATGATTAATTGAGATGTTAATTAAAATTGTTAATATTGTTAATTGGGAGATGGGGAAGTGGGTGAGGAATTGGACGGGAAAAAGTAAAGTTTCTCATATATATTCTATTTTCTAAGTAATACACTTAATAAACATGATACTTAACAAAATACACATAATTAATAATTAATATTAACTAGGAGATTACCCGTGCTTCGCGGCGGTTTTGTTTCATTTGTTTTACCATACACGTAATATATACACATAATATATAGTTATGACTTTTCGGGATCGAATATAAGACTTTATGAAAATAAATATCATATTGATTAAGGAAGTTTGATGATGACAAAATTATCATATTATTTTTGAATATGACACATTGCGAAATATTTATTTAGTACTATAATGCAACACATACAAAAAAGAATAAATGTCACTATAAAATAATAAAACAACATGAGTGGACATAAACAAAAATAAAAGCCATATGATATTTTAAATTTTCATCTAAAATTAAGAATAATAACATTGTAAAAGTTTAAAAAAAAATTATGTCTGATAAATTTTAAGTTTTATGTTTATTATTGAATAATATTATATAAGTTAAAGAAATTATTTGTGTTTAGTAAATAAATATCTTTCATTATTTTTTTTTAAAGATTAACATGAAACCGTTTTAAGTACAAATGCAAATATAACATAATTGTTTTAAAAATAATAATAATAATTAGGATGTGCAAATTTTTTTCTATTATATTTTAAAAAATAATAACAATAAGGATTACAAGTCATTAATATAATTATATTTATTTTTATATCTTTTTTACATAATTGTTTATTATTGAATAATATTATATAAGTTAAAGAAATTATTTGTGTTTAGTAAATAAATATCTTTCATTATTTTTTTTTAAAGATTAACATGAAACTGTTTTAAGTACAAATACAAATATAACATAATTGTTTTAAAAATAATAATAATAATTAGGATGTGCAAATTTTTTTCTATTATATTTTAAAAAATAATAACAATAAGGATTACAAGTCATTAATATAATTATATTTATTTTTATATCTTTTTTACATAATTGTTTTCATAATTTTAAGTTAGAGAAAAATATTGAATATATGATAATAACATACTTGGTAGTATGTGCAATTTTTTTCAATTATAGTTTTAAAAATAATAATAATTAGTCTTACAAGTCATTAATGTAATTATATTTATTTTTATATCTTTTTTTACACAATTGTTTTCATAATTTTAAGTTAGAAAAAAATATTAAATATATGATAATATGTATCTCAAATTAAAGATAAAATTCCAACGAATATAATTCTTAATTTTTTTAAATTATATTATGAAAATACTAACAATATTTGATGTATGTTTTATTATATTATATATTGATTTATTAATTTATTAATGTTAGATATTTAAACTCTTCACATTCTATTTGTATTCACAATTTATCATGTATCATATTGTGAAAAAAATTCAAAATCAAATACAATTGGTCCAACATGAACCTAACAAATAATGTTTTGACACGTCATTAGTGTAAGGTGATGTGGCCTTCTAAAATTGCTTAAAACTATGTGTGAAATAAGGGACACATAAATATCTACAAATAAAACATAACCACACAAAATCAAATGTTAATCTATGGTTCATATGTTGCCACATATCATAATCTAATGGTTGAAATAATTGTGATGACGTGGCATGAGTTGTGATGAGGTGACATGAGGAGATTGCATAAAGATGAGTCCAAAAGAAGGGGGTTGATAAATTAGAAATTGTTAATACATATGAATACTAATTATGTTTAGTTAATTGTTAATTCTGATTTTCCAAGAAATCATGTCATCAAAATATTTTCCAAGAAATCATGTCATCAAAATGTTTAAAAATTTCCATCTTCTGCGGTTCGTGCTATACAGAGAGGAAGAGAAGGAGAACTCATCCCTTTTTGATCGAGAGCCAGAGAGTGAGCCACTCGTGACGAGAAGTCACGATCCTACTTGCTGGAGAAGCCACTCGGCGAATACGGATCGTGAGCCACTTGAGAGATCTGGATTGTGAAGCCTCCGGATCGTGAGCCACTTGATGGATCCGGATCTCGAGCGACTAATTGGCGAAGCCACTCAAAGCCACCAGGTTTCATCCTCGAATAGTATATGTCTTCAAATTAATATTTTTAACTGAAATTAGTATTTTTAATATGAGTTTTTTCACTGAAATGGTAAGTTTCTGTCAGGTTCCGTTTTTTTTTTTTCAATTTGGGTTTTTTTAAAATTGAAGTTATTTCTGTCAATTTCCCTTTTTTTCAATTTGGGTTTTTTAAATTAAAGTTATTTCTTTCCATTTCTCCACAATAGCTAAACTGGTTCATACTGTACAGTACTGAATTTGATAATTTTGGAGTGATTGCCCCTAATTGCATCCCAAAGCCAGCCACAAACCCCTTCTCTACGCTAAATCAACAGAAAATGACAAGAAACCCCAAACCGATGAGTTCACTGGTATGAAAAGAATCCTAAATCGATGGTCTTATCACAAGGTATGTTCATTTCGTTTCTCTACTTTTATTTACTGGTACGGCAGCCGTACCAGTACTAACGGTACCTTGACTGTATGCGTGAAGGGTTTACAATTACAGCCATTTCCTTGTGATACTGGTACGGCAACCCCTTCTCTAGCCGTACCAGTATCTGCATTCGACGATGCTAATTTTACTAACGGTTTACAGCCATTTCCTTTCTCTTCTTTTATATGTGTGAAGGGTTAAGGGAAGCGAAAAGACATTCGCATTCAATTGTATGCAATTGTATGCTGAAGGAATAATTCTATACGCTGAAGGATTAAAATCGCAATTAGGAGCAATTGTATGCTCTACTTCCATTAATCCATTATATGCTGAAGGAATAATTCTATGCAATTGTATGCATGCTTGATATGTAAAATAAATCATCATGGAGAATTGTGTATTAACTACTTGTTGGATTTATCTATGCAATTGTATGTATAATGGGTTACAAGTTGGAGTTGTCTAATGAGATAAAATCGCAATTAGGAGTTGTAATATGTTTATTAGGGTTTTGTAATGATTTTATTATTTTGATTTGTTAGGATTTTGCTGTGTTCTGTAATGGATTTATATCATATTGTATTAATTTTTTTTAATTTGTAATGATTTATTAGAATTTTGTAATGGTACATTAGGATTTCGAGCACACAACTATTTGATTGACACTTGAATTTTGAGCACAGATTTGTCTGTGTCTGGGTGCTTAACCATTTATTTGAAGCTACTTGCCGGGTTCAAAATTTGATATTTTTTTCAAATTCGCCTTGAAGTTCTTTAATTTCACAATTTTTTATAATCTATTTTACTTATCTTTATATTTTCTTTTTTCTTCACGTCCTTAACTTCAATTTCACAATTATTTATTAAATTGACATATATCATTAGTATGGACAACTAAAGGTAACATAGAAAGTATAATTGACCACAATATACATAGGCAAAAATACAAATTCCAATTCATCTCGTCTATTCGAAAAAAGAAGTATCCAATTTGCATATCGACACCTCTATCTCTCACTCTGCATTTGAAGGTGTCGATCATTGTTATTGAAGAGGTTATATCTCTTACTCTGTGAATTGGGAACGGTAATATTTCCTAGTGTCGCGAAGTTTAACGTTCGCATAAAGAACACATGGCATAATATATCAATGTCTTTACTGATCTTTCTTGTACGGAAACAAACTTCAATTTATCCTAATTATACCAACCCAGGCTCATTATGATGTATTTATTGAGAAGGTACAATAACATATATTAAAAACTTCCAAAGTATAAGATTATAATATTTACCTTTACAGAAGAAATACATAAACAATTAAGGACAATTCTATTATTTTCCTTAAATTTGTCCCAACATCCTCCGTATCAAAAATTAGTGATTAATTACCATTGTGATTAACAAAAGTGCACTGCATTAATAATTAATTAGTTTTAATTATTAATTGTTAATACATATGTATTTTAATTATATATTAATTAATTGTTAATGAAATATTTTTTTACTAATCACCGTGATAATTAATCGCTAATTCGTAATATAGAGGATGTTGGGAGGAATTTGAGGGCACAGTAAATAGGCTCGACAATTAATAAATAACAAATAGAACTAAAACTGTCAAAGAAGTTTAACATACAAAACCTGAATAATTCACAGGTCTTGTAAGTTGTAGGTTTTTTCTGTAATAATTGAATGTATATAAATTAGACATGGAGTGCTTAACCTCAAAGTTTAGCTTGCTTGGGAAAAATATCAGGACTAAACTTCTCAATAGCATTAACATTTCCTTTAATTTTTATGACACCTCTACATTATATACATGACCAAAATTAAGTTAAATTAAATTAATAAGAATGTTACAAAATATATAAACTAAATTAATATAGGATAGAATGGAGTTATTTTGAATACCTAACTGCGGCGATACGGTGGTTCATTTTTCCATTGGCGATAGAAAGAAAAATTTCATCAGTGAACGAGAAAGTGGCATCTGGATTCCCCTTATATGGTCCTAAACAAATTAATTTTCATGAAACCAAAAAAAATATCAACATTATTTACAAATAAAATTTTGGTTCGAACTATCGATTTCTATCGAATTTCCATAACATTACGGGAATAAAAGCAGTACCGTTGGATACTTTGCCTTCCTTGAGATCAACCACAAAGATTTTCTCATCAATGCCCATCTTCTGTTCGGCACAATTCAGAAGAAGAAAAAAAAGGTCAACTATTAATCCAACGAGTTAATGTCGCGAACTGGACAAATTAATCAAAAAAATTCTGAAATGCGAGACCTTTGGGGCGATCATGAGCTGGTAAACATAGCCGACCTTCTTCTTCAGTTCTTTGCCGGCGTTGGTCTCGAGATGGTTCTTCATTTGCACCAACAATGTTGCGGACTTTAACGAGCTCTTCTTCTCTAACTTCATTGCTTCCATGATTAGAGGAACAGAACGTCTCGATTCGAGTTTGTTTTTTTTTGCTCCGTAAACTAATGATCTTACAAATAATACATTACTGCATTGAAATTTATTTAGAAGGAAAGGGCTGACAACTTCAGTGCACGTATTTTTGGGAATTTTTGCCCATTTTTGCCCAAGTTGTCGACTTTTTATTTGTTCTCAACAAACAATATCTTATCTTTCCAGACCATAAACTGAATGGTATCCAAATAATCAAATTTACAAGGAGAATACTCGCGCTACGCGACAAAGATGTTAATTATGTTTTTTTTTGTATTGTAATACAAAATATATATTTGTATGATGATATTAAAAAATTTATTTTATAATAAAATTATTTCAACTCATTTGTCTATGATTATGTATATAGTCTACAATTATTTTACATTATGATAGCAAAAAATTTCATTTTCTTAATCAAATAATAGCATTTATACTAATGTCGTTGTATAATAATATATGAGGTATAACATGATTTTACAAAACTATAACAACAAATATTATATCATTGATGTTCACAATATTTCATACAATATCAAATATAAAAATAATGAATCATACAACACGCGTATTAACATATCATTAATTATATGATACTAATAATTTGTTATTAATTCAAAATGCAGTGAAAATTATAAATAATATCAAATTTATTAGTGAAAGTAATTTAATAAATAAAGAAAAAATTAGCACAGACATACGTATAAATTAGTTTATATCATAAAATTTATTTTTTAAAAAATAACAATATTAATAAGTGTTTATAAATTCAAGAAATTATTTAGATGAATAAACTATTTTTTTAAATTTATATTATTTTTCAAAAAATTTAATATTAAATTTGTTTGATTGAAAACACAAATATAATCAACTTAGTATCATATGGAATTATTATAGTTATAATTTTTTAAAAACAAATATTAATACTTAAAATTATATTATGTAAATAAATTACTTCAAATTTTATTATGTAAACACTGCACTTTTTGCATTGTATTTTTTACATAATATTTTTACAAACTCAAATTATGAAAATGGTTTGTATGAACTATGTTAATATGGATGTCAAAATAAAGAGAAAACAAAAACAAATATTTCATGAATTTTTAAAATTAAATTTCTAAAAAAATACTACTATGTGTTGTATGTTTATAATATATTTTTTTGAATTAAGGATAGCATAGCTATACCTTAAAAGTTTTGTATTAATATGTTAAAAAAACGAGATTTACAGGGGGTTAGTTGGTTATTCAAAGTTAGTATTACTATGCTACTTCCACGTGTTGTGCCGTTAGGGTTAGTTTGGTATCTTCGACCATAGTGCTGCTTCATGCATCGCTCGTCTCGCTATAACTCGTGGCGTCGCCTTTTTGTCTTGGAAGATCATTCTGTTACGTTCTTTCCATAATTCCCATATCACCGCCATCCATAGAGTGTTCCATTGCATTTACATTTTATCATGTAATCTTATGTGAAATGATAAACAATTGAATATACTTAGTCTAACACTAACCTAACCAATAATAATAATTCATACCATTAATATATGATGATGTAGATTGCTAAGAATCCTTAAAACATAGTGTAAAATAAGTGACACTTAAATGGTTATAAAATATGTTTATAAAAAATCAATGATTAATTAATGATTTAAATTTTGTCACATATCATAATCTAATGGTTGAAATTAAAGTGATGATGTGGCACAAGGAAATTGCACAAAGTTGGGTCCAAAATAAGGGTGTGGGTAAATTCTTCTTATGATATTCAGGAAAATTGCCGAAAAACTTATTAACTTTTCTATAGTTAACACAGATGAATTTATACTTTTTTTACTAATATACCCTTAATTTGGTCAAAGAAATTTATAATGGAATCCTTGGAAAATCTCCTAGCTTTTTTTTAAATTATGGAAATCTCTCTGGTTTTTTTTATTGCCTCAAAACCCCATAAAATATAAATTGATTTCTTTTTATACCCCCCCTGGAATTAGTGTTAACATTTTCGGTCCAAAAATTCAATAGATATAATTTTGAACATATCATCACATGGTGACACGTGTCCTCTATTTTTTTTTTATGTTTTGTTTCTATTGCAATCCAATTTATACCCATGTATGAAAGAAAAATATAATTGGTCCCCGAACTCATCACAATATCCTTGATGGGGTGACAAAGTAAATTTATTAGCATTTGTAATTGACTTAATTAAATGTTAATTGACACGTTTAATTATCACATCAATAATTTATAATATGTTAATATTAGTGTATGTTAAATGACGTGTCAATTCAATTAAACGGTCAATTAAATCGTTAATTGTGTCAATCAATAATACTAATCAACCTACTTAATCCTCTCTTGCCGCCTCATCAAGAATGTTATTTTTGTATTATCGGGACTCCATATATAATTTCCCTATGAAACAATGGCTCAATTGTTAAATTTTTATGCTATAATTTACAATTGTGTTCTTTATTTAAAAAAAATTGATATTTTTTATGTTAATGAATGACATTTTAAATATATATTTCGATTTTATGTGTATTATTCCCGGTTTTCTTTTATTTGTTTTGAAACATTAATTTTGTTTGAATTATAACATGTTCTATTTTATTTATTTTGTGTGGATTTATAATGATGGACCAATTCCATGGATCCTTATTAATTATAATGCATATATCCATGATAGACAAATTTCATGTACTTTTATTAATTATAATGCATTTATTGACATCAATATATCTGCAAACATATTGTGATTATATAATTGAGTTTAAACGTACCCACACAAATTCTATTTAAACAAATTATACAAAAACATGTAAAAAAAAAGGGTATGAAGTCCCGTGCAATTGTTGCTCGGGCTATTGCTAGTTCTATTTATTTTGTATTGACATGCCCTTATTGATTTATTTTATTTTTTTGTTTAAACCAAATACCAATTAAAAAAAATTATATTTTAACATCTATTATTAACAAATACTACAATGTAAATGCAACCATAAAACACAATATTAATAAAATAATACTTCCAATAAAATAAAATTATAATTTATTTATACACAAAATATTTTTTGAAAATAAAATAATAATATAAGCACATACATATTTTTTTTTTAATATAATATAATATCTTAAATAAATGAATAAATTGTGCAATATATCATAAAATATTGTCAAAATAATAACACAAAACATTATGCTAAACATATTTTAATTATATTTGTCATGGAATAAAATAAATATGAAAATAATTAAATGATGGGTATTCTGGTAAACAAAATGATCATTTGGATGGAAGAGAATAAGTTAAACTCCATAGTGAGTAAAAAATAATATATAAAAGATTATGCACTCCGGACATCAAAATCAATAAAAATGCGATACGTGACATTTTGTTTTTTCATACAAAAAGTATGTATTTGTTGTTTGTTATATATTTTTTACATTTTCTAATGCACGTTGCATTTCATCCAGCTTTTTTTTATACAATTTATAAATGAATCATACCCTTTAAATGTATATTATACATTTTTACATGTACATTTAAAATGTATGTTATTTATTTTTCATATCTTTATGCGTCATACGTTTTTAGATGTATGATATATCTAACAATACATGCTATATTTTTTAACACATATGATATATTTTTTTAGCTGTATCATATACACGTGGGTTTCGAAAATGTTCCCTATTTATATCCCAATAATTATTCTAAAGCTCAATTTTTCTATACAAAAATGTCCGAAATTAACTTATGAGTTAAATTAAACATTTTTTTAATGAAGTAATATTGTCCCTTTCACATACTAGTGCCACTTAATTTGTTGATCATGAGAAAGGGATGCTTTTGGCATGGATAAATAATAGTTAGGGTTAGAGAACTAGAAGGGTATTTTGGTCGACTGACTAGTATTTCGAAGATTAAATGATAATTAATTTCATAGTAAGTTTTCTTTTTTTAATCAATTTTCTTTGGATGACGCTATGCAAGAGCTAACATGGCTAAATTGAGAGCAAGTTCAATTTTTTTTTATCGTTATATCCCTATTTATGGTGATTGATATTTATTATAATTATATACTATTATTTATATCTTCCATGAATAATGAAAAAATATTTTTTCTAATATCATGAAAAAATCAAATCAAATCAATATATATTAATTTTCATATTTAAATATATATGATATGTTACAATTTAATTGTTTTTTTATGATGACAAAAATTAAGAATAAAAATATTTTTTATGTATGAAAGATTTTATTTGCATGATTATGCAAAGTGTTAAACTAATTGATAAATGTAAGAAATATCAATTATCAATTCATCATTAACAGGTATATAACGATCGTTTGATAAAACAAAATTGAAATCGCTTCAAGCTTCGGGTAGGCTGCGAGCTATCCATTTGAAGCTATTTTATAAGTTTGTTCAACAACTCCAAACTCGAAACTTTTTCCGTATGCACCACCACAAAATATAAAAATATCACATTTACCCTTTCAAGAGAAACACATAATCAATGATTAAATTAAACAATACTTGGACTCAAGCAGTCAAATAAGTTCTCAACATACAAGGAATAAAATGGTTCAGAGACGAACAATAAAACGAATTATTCAGAAACACGACTTTATCAGACATTATTGATTATTCTATATATATATTCGATAATCATCAAACATGATCTTCTCTTTGCTTTCTTTGCTTTAAAGTTTTGCGGGCTTGGGGAAGATATCAGGAGTGAACTTCTGGGCAGCACCGATACTTCCTTTTATTTTCATAGCTCCTCTGAATCAAAACCCCAAATTTAAATTGATCAACAATGGATTAAGTTTATCAGGAAAAAATGATAAAACTTGAATGAATTTAGAGAGAAATTAGATAATTTTAGTACCTGATGAAGGCCATTTGGGGGTTCATTTTACCACTGGATATGGCGAGGAAATTATCGTCAGTGAATGAGAAAGTGGCGTCTGGTTTCCCCTTGTATGGACCTGAATAGAAAATTTTCAAAAAACCAAACAGATTAACAATTTTTGTTGCAGATAAAATTGGGAATAAGAGAATTTAGAGGGATATTTAAGTATAAGAAGTTAATGATTTACTAATGGATAATTTCCATGGAAATCTACAATCAGATTGATTCTTGAACACACACAAGACAAATATTTTGCCGCAATTTGTTTCACTAAAATTAAACCAGTGAATTAAAAAGTAGATAATTAAGGGAATTGAAGGAGTACCAGTGGAGACTTTGCCTTCCTTGAGATCAACCACAAAGATCTCCTCATCAATCCCCATCTTCTGTTAATCACAAATCAGAAACAAAAAGAACCCAATTCAGATCTTGCTCACACGAATTGATAAATTGAAGAAATTCACGAAACAAAGAAAAGAGGAGAGGAATAAGACCTTAGGAGCAATATTGAGCTGGTAGACGAGGCCGACCTTCTTCTTGAGATCTTTACCAGCATCGGTATCGAGGTGATGCTTCATTTGCTCCAACAAAGCTGCCGATTTCAAAGAGCTCTTCATTTTCTTGATTGATTTCCTTCGCTTGTTCTTGATTGATGACGATGAAGAAGAAGGAGATAGCACGTCCTGATTGTATTAAATGCAGTGATGATTTATTTCTCTGTATTGATGGTATAATTTATAGGAAGATATAGCGGGGATAAGAGAGATAACTAAACTGGGCTTTATCGTGGGGGATAAGTGCGGAACCCGAAGTCCGGTAAATTTAGTGTTTCTCGTAGCAAACAAAGATAAGAATAACAGTCCGTGTGATAAGAACGAGATAAATAAAGGAAGTAAGAATATGTTAACAGAGTCAATATAATATTATTTGTGTTAGTTTTCAATAATATGTTAAAAAAAAAAAAAAAACCAAAATTCAATTAGGATGTTTTTTGAATAAATTTAGAGAGAGTTAAAAACCTCCCTTCTAAATAATAAATAGAATATAAAAGAGTTCATATTACAATTTTTTACAACCCACACAAAAGATAGAAAAGGGCAAAACAAGGCCTTCATAAAAAAATTACTAACAGCCCACTAAAAGAAAACACCTTTAAAAATCTACTTAACCTATATTTTTTTAGACTAACAGGCCACTAAAAATTACTAACAGCCCACTAAAAGAAAACTCCTTTAAAGAGTTCATATTGTATTTAACCTTCACTCATACGCCTGGCTCATCTAGAAATTGGATGGGTCCATTGAGAAAATTATCCTTTGGCCTCACCCACACTTAGGGCGTGTTTGCTAGGTCAGTTTTGTGTAGCAGCAGGAAACTCATAGTAGCAGGAAACCGATATATGAATATCAGGAAACTCTGGTAGCAGGAAAATGCAAAAACTGCGAGTGTAGGATGTTTAAAAGGTGTTTGATGAAAATCATAGGATTAGATGTAGGAAATGAATAAAATATTTCATAATTGTATTATTTCTTATGAAATTTTATAACTATAATATTTATTTCTTAATCATATCAAAATAAAAATATTATTAATTTCTAACTACATTATTATTATTATTATTATTATTATTATTATTATTATTATTATTAGTAGTAGTAGTAGTAGTAGTAGTATTATTAATTTCTAAATACATTTTAATTATGCATTAATTTATTATTACTATTATTACTAATTTCAAAACACATTTTAACTTTGTATTAATTTATTATTATTAATTTATTAATACATTTTAATTATGTATTAATTTATTATTACTATTATTATTAATTTGTAAATACATCTTTAACTATGTATTAATTTATTATTATTAATAATAATTTATTAATATATTTAGTAATTATGTATTATTATTATTAATAATTTCAAAATATATTTGAATTATGTATTAATCTATTATTATTATTATTATTATTATTATTATTATTATTATTATTATTATTATTAATTTCTAATGAATTTTAAATTATGTATATTATTATTCATTTATTATTATTTTCTAAATATATTTTTAATTATGTATTTTTTTTATAATTAAAATTATTATTAATTTCTAAATACATTTTTAATTATGTATTACTTTATTATTATTATTATTATTATTATTATTATAATTATTATTATATAAATACAATTTTCATTATGTATTATTACTATTATTATTATTATTATTATTATCTAAATACAATTTTCATTATGTATTATTATTATTATTATTATTATTTTATTATTTATTATTATTATTATTATTTTCTAATTAAATTAATTAATATTTGGATTGAATTAATTTACTACCTAATTAAATGTCCATTTTATGTTGAATTAAAATTATTATTATGATGTAAAGAAGAAAAAACAATAAATATTATGTTGGATAAAAAATATTATTTAATTTTTTGTCATCAAAACAAGCAAAAATCCACTCCTAGGTAAGTTTTCAAAAGGCAACAAATTGAGGCTAATCCTTGGATTTTCATCATTTAAGAATTCAAAACTAGGATAAAAAAATAACTCACCGAACACCCCTTTTGTTCAATCCACATAAAACTTCACTTTCTCTCAAAACTTACTTCCAATACTTAGGTCCCGAACAGGGCCTTAACCTAGTCACATGTCTCTTCCGTACCTTGGTCGAGAGTAAAAGATTATTGTTTGATGTAAAAGACTTTGAAAGATATCGGAGGATACTTGTATTTTTTAGAGAAAATAAAATGAGGATAAATATTTGAAGGACATTATTGTCTTGCATGTGTTGTTTGATGTGTTAGATTTAGATAATGAAAAGTGAAATTTATTGTTTGATGTAAAGGATAATTGAAAAGTAGTTATTAAGGATTTGAGATATATGAGATATGTTTTATTTGAAAAGTAGTTGGTATATATATATTTATTAACCAAACATTAATTTATTAATGCAAATTATTCAAAATAAATTAATCATAGTTATAAATTAATGCATATTTGAATTAATTAGTTTATTGTATAAATTACTGTCACATTTAATTAATAAATCAATAATAATAATAATAATTTATTATTATTACTATTACTATTATTATCAAAATAATAATTTTTATTAATAATTATAATTATTGCATTTAATAATAATAATAATATTATATTATATTTATCACAATAATAATAATTACTAATTATAATTATTACATTTAATAATAATAAAAATATTATATTATATTATTATCGCAATAATAATAATTACTAATTATAATTATTACATTTAATAAAAATAATAATATTAATATTAATAAAAATATTATATTATATTATTATCACAATTATAATAATTATATTTAATAATAATAATAATAAAAATATTATATTATATTATTATCACAATATTAATAATTACTAATTGTAATTATTACATTTAATAATAATAATAATAATATTAATAATAAAAATATTATATTATATTATTATAACAATAATAATAATTACTACATTTAATAATACTAATCACAATAATAATGATGAAGAAGAAGAAGAGGATTCTTGTGTTTTTTCATAATTTTGGTGGGACAACACTTGATGGAAAATAAGAATGAGAGATAAGCATGCAAGACTTCATATTCTATCTCAATCCTTCATATCAAACACAAAAAATCACACTTGTCCATGACATGGCTTTCTTTTCCCTCTTAATCTTGTAAATTCGATCTTACCAAGAGAGAGACAACACACCTATCCGTAAGTCTCTTCTTCTTCATCAATTTTTCTAATTCTCTTCTTCAAAAACTCACAATCATTCACTACTTCTTCTAACAATGTCGAACCCTCTTTTTTGTTATCCGTGAAAACCCGTCTGCATCGTTCCCTCCAGATGCAATAAAAGAAGGCGACGAACAATAACTTACTCGGAGAGCTCGAATTGCATGAAAGAAGGTTCTTTAGCATTTCTGAAATTGATGGCTTGAAATCAAGAAGAGGAAATTCCGCCATTAAGGCAGACCAATGAAGGTGTATAAAATCGCATTCACCAATTATGTGATCCACTGATTCCAATGAGAGCGACATAGGTAACATCTATTAATTATTATCATACCTTTTCTTATTAAGATATCCTGAGTTTGAATTTTCTTCTGAAGAAATAGTCATAGGAAAACACTTAGTTTCGATGGAATTTTTAAATTCCAAATCCCCCCCCCCCCCCCCCCCCAAACTGTGAGTGTGAGTATACTCCTTCTATTACTGTTTGATAGGCGTTTTTAGTGGTATATTTTCTGGATTTATCCCAAATTCATGAAATAGTGTCTTCTTTATCAGGAATTAGATTAATCTCATTCAATTTCCTCTTAAGCCATATAAATTCCAATTTAGCCTCCTTGCTCAAAGGTGTAAAGAATGCATCTCTCAAAAAATTTAGATTCTTGAATTGTTTAATGGTACCAGTTTGTTTTATTGCTTCATTAAATAGTTTAAGAATTTTTTGGTACAGCAATCCCTCTCCCCAATTGTTGTACCATAAACTGGTCTTAATTCCATTTCCAATTTCAAATATTACAGATCTCCAAAAGAAATTAAGAAAAGACTGGATATCCCTCGAAAAATGAGAATCCTTTAGATTCTTTTTTCCTTTAATACTTTTCTCTGCAAGAGGACTAACTAAGGCTTGCCAATTTAGTCCACCTTGTTTCATATAATATTTTCATATCCAATTCTGTATAAGGGCATGATTGAAATTTTCTAATTTTATCACACCCAAACCTCCCACTTTTTTGGGTGTACATACATAATTCCATGAAGTCAGGTTATACCCTTTATCTTCATTACCCCTCTAAAAGAAGTTTCTTCTTAATTTCTCCATTTTCTCCAGGGTCCACTTTGGGAACTTAAAAACTATGAAATAGTACACTGGTAAGGAGGTTAGTACAGAGTTTACCAACACTAATCTGCTCCCAATTCCTAGTAATGCACCATTCCAACCATCAAGTCTCTTTTCCATTTTCTCAATGATCTTTCTGAGATCCTCTTTTCTAGGTTTCTTTGCACTAAGTGGGTAGTCCAAATAATTAAAGGGTAAATTGGTAAATGTGTACCCTAATTCTGTTGGGAATTCATCCCATCTCCAGGCCCGCACAGCGGATATGTAGGCCACGCCATGACTTCGAGGGTACGATGCTGTAGAAGGATAGACGATTACCAGCGTGAAATTGATCACGCACGACGGGTTGATCGCTCGCATCATTTCCTTCTCCGGTGTCACGTTGGTGACTAGCCCGTGCGTCCCATACCACACGTCTCCCACCGTCTTGGCACGCCTCCGGTTGTCTTTTGTGCATCCCACGTCCACACTCTTCCATAGCCGATAGTTTTGCTCCTTCGGTTTGATCACAATCGAAGAGCCACGAGTGTCGCTCCTCTACGTGTATCCACCTTGAGTCGGAATACGTCGGTCGCGGGTGCAACTGCCTAGACGAAGCACCGGCGAACTTGCTCGATCGATTGATTCTCTATACCGAGAAAAACTCCTTTTTCTCGGTTTTCTCTCTTCGCACTCTTTCACTCTTAGAAAGATGACTCTCAATATTCTGGATTAATTTTATTAATTCAATAGGTTGGTCTAAATGAACCATACTCAGAGGAGAGAGAAATATCCTATTTATATCACATAGGATTAGGATGGGCCAAAAGACATGTATATCCAATATACACCCTTTCACACAGAAAACTGCATGAACCTGTTCAGTATTTTGTCCATACGAAATTGGTAAATTCTTCTGACAGAAAATTAACCTTCAAGAAAGTTGTAGATAATCTTATTATCTACCCAACCCAATTTGATCTGGCCCAATTGGAGTTCGTATGCAAACGTTATGACAGTTTTAATAACTGTATGTTATACTGTTGCACCCTTTCGGTATTTCATAGAAACGACACTGATACTTCCTTCATATGAAATATATTTCTACATGAAGGTTATAGATAATCTTATTATATATCTAACCCAATTTGAACCATTCAAATTAGAGTTTCCCACTGAAAGTTACGACCACGAATGTACGCTTACATTCGTTCATCCTTGTGTACACTTTTAGAGAATATAGCTCGCACTCAATTTCAGATCTACCTAAAAGGTACTCATGCATATCCAATATGCACGATTTTAGAGAATATAGCTCGCGTATCAAAATACCAAGCTATGCATATCTCATGTGCCAATTTTATAATCAAGCCCGACTTAGTACGACTCGTTGTGTCACCATGTAGGTTCGTTTAACGATGGCAGTAGGCTATTTCCAAAGTCTACAAGCTCATGAACGGGATCTAGTCACTCCATCATGGCTACCCATGTTAAATCGAAAAATGATTGTGATCATTGTGCCTATATCGAATAACGGTTATTAGTTCTCTTGTTAGCGATATCCGTTAATCAAAATGCATGGTGATAGTCATCCTTATATCTTGATTAACTATACTTAATCCTCGATTCCGAATTGAGTTAACAAATTACAATCGATATTAACCTTTAATATCATTGACTATGGCCATAGTTTTCGTTAATCAATTCATCGAGCGGCCTAAGAGATATCTCTTCCTTTCGGAATAAACAATTCCTATCTTGGAGACTCATATTGAATTTCGTGTTTCGGACAATACCCAATGATGACCATTTTGGCCCTTGTTACTGCAGGCATAAAGTCATATCAAAGCATTGTGTTACGCACGTAATGCAATCAATGGTCCCCTCAAAGGTGAAGAACATAAAACCCTACTCGTCGCAAGTCCGTCTATAATGACTAAACCATGTCATGGTCTCGCGGCTTTGGTCATATCCAATACATGTAACCTAACATATATCTACGTTTCCGATTCGACAAACACCTTGTCCCATGATTAGCAAAACATAATCATCTCCTCGGCAAACGTACTAGTGTACACGTCCAGTCTATTATCTGATAATAGAAATGCTTCTCTCTTAAGCAAACTAACCCGCGACTAGGGATGTTTAGAAATGAAACTTTAGGTGTGACGGTTTTGTTGCACATAATCATCAATTATGCCGACGTCCACACAAGCTCAAATCAGGGTTCATGTAACAATCATATTACACAACCCGCACACAGTTTTCATATAAGATAAATGCAAATGAAAATTTTAAAAAACTCGAAATTGCATTACTATAAGATAAGTTTAGGGTGATACAACGTTTACTACTATCAATACGACTAATCTCGTCCCACGAAACTATCGTTTTTGATAACTAACTAACTCTCATCCTCCTCTAGGTATCTCAAACCTATAGCTTTCGCATGGTAATTCATGCTTCACTTGCGAGAGTGGTTTAGTAAACGGGTCCGCAAAATTCCTGTCAGTATCAATCTTTTCAATGATCACATCCTTTCGTAGCAAAATCTTACGGATCAAGTGAAATTTTTTGAGTATGTGTTTGGAGCGATGATGTGCCCTCGGTTCCTTGGACTGTGCTATTGTGCCCATATTGTCGCAATACACAACCACAGGTTCCGAGATACTCGGGACTACACCAAGTTCTGACACAAACTTCTTGATCCATACCACCTCCTTTGCCGCTTCGGAAGCCACAATGTACTCCGATTCAGTTGTAGAGTCTGCTATTGTGGGTTGTTTGGAACTCTTCCATACGACCGCTCCACCATGCATTTAGACAAAACACGTATCCACTTTGTGATCGAAAGTCATCGACACATGTTTGGAAACTGTCGTCGGTATTGCCTTTAATAACCAACCCGGATGTCTTTCCACCATAAATTAGAAATTGATCATTAGTCCTTCGTAAGTACTTAAGGATGTTCTTAACCGCGATCCAATGCATATCCCCTGGATTTGATTGGTAACGCGAAACGACGCTCAATGCATACGACACATCGGGACGCGTACAAATCATGGCATACATAATTGATCCAACCGCTGAAGCATATTGAACAATACTCATCGCATTCTTATCCTTGCTCAATGCCGGACATTGAGATTTAGAATACGATATGCCACTCGACATTGGAAGAAATCCTTCCTTCGAATATTGCATTGAAAACCGTTTCAATACTTTGTCGATGTACGTGCTTTGACTCAAGCCGAGTAATTTCTTGGATCTATCTCTATAAATCCTCACGCCTAAAATATAAGCGGCCTCGCCCAGATCTTTCATAGCGAAACGAGTATTTAAATACTTCTTAACATCCGTAAGCATCAGAATGTCATTTCCTATGATTAAGATGTCGTCTACATATAGAACAAGAAATACTATGCGGCTACTACTAACCTTCTTGTATACCCAAGGTTCCTCTACATTTTTGACGAAGTTATATTCACTTATAACTGTTAGATTAGTGTTCTAAAAGTTATCATATGAGGATAATTTTTAAATGTTATATGTATGAATTGGATGTTATTTACATTTTGTTCCATGAGCTTTTATAATTTTTTACTTAGAAGTGTTCAAGAAGATGCACTTGGTCTTGAACCGCAGAACTTTAAGTGATAATAAATATCGAACTCTAAAATGTTCACATGTCTTGAATATTAGCATGAACACTAATATACATAATAAGAATGTCGTGTTGATTAAAAGTACGTTGCAGTTCTGCAAACGTTGATAAAAGATTATCAATTAATAACACGAATATATGAAAAGCTTCATATATTGAACAGACCTAATAGATGAAACATTATATGGATTGTGTTAGTGTCATTAATGTTTTCATCGTGTCTCTGGTTCTAAGATTGAGAGATGTATCTCTTTCACATGAGGAATGCATAACGTAATTATTATTAAAAGCTGCTTATTAATAAGTGGTGATAAAAGTAATAGTTCTTTATACGTAACTTGTGCTGGAAAGAGAGTACATGTCAATAATATCGTCGCCACTAATTCATTATGAGAAATGATATTATGGGCCCCTTGATAAAGTAGAATTATCAATGGATCCAATATAACTGGAGTGCAGTTATATATTTATAATTTACTTAATAGAGATCAAGAAATGATTATAATACAAAGATGACACATCCCTACTTTGCATATTAGTCGCAATATCATAAGGGCAAGGAACGGACACAATCAATATCACAAGGATTACGTTTCGTAAAAGGGTTACTAAACATCTAAGTTATTTGGGTAACCGTAATGTATAGCTAGAATACCGCTTACGGTTTGTGGAATAAAATGTTTTATTCCATTGCCAACATAACATAGATCCTCGATATATGTCACACCAACTGAACGGGAAACAAGAAATATATTATATATATATTCTATGTATAAAGATTTCATGTTGATGAAATACAGATACAAATAGAAATATGTAAAATATTATGTCATACGAGATGACTACCTAGCATGGAAATAAATTCAATGGAATGTGCATATTATGATAATAATATATGTAACACATATCATAATTTGTTTCAAGGCCAAGTCCATAACAAATTGAGAAGAGAACTTGAGAAGTTCAAATAAACATGGATCATGACCATAAATTCGAGACAGATTTTGAGGCATGTTTGAACACATATTTGAAATATCAAAACTTCACCATTCTGTACAAATGACCAATGTAAATTATAGCCATTTGAATTTAGTTTTTAATGGCGAAAATTTCAAGTCATTTGGAAATTTCTAGAAGAAGTTATGACAGAAACAATGAACAATGGTCAGAAGTTAATGTGCTGCTTCGAATTTTGTTCATGCCTTAAAAGCCATACGAATTTGAAAGGGTCTTGACCTAATGTTGAGGGACTATAAATATGAGACCTGGCTATGCATTTGATAGAGGAATATACATGAGTATATGAATGTAATAAGAGTTTTTCTCTCTATAGCTAGCCTCTCTCTTTCTCTTGAAGTGTTTGTTGAAACGTTGATTGATTAAGCAATCGATCAGAAACAGGCGACGGAGCTAGGTGCGGACAAGAGGATGTTAGCACGGACTCGATGCCATTCTTGTGTCGGATTCAAGGGTGAACCCAAGAGGACCAGACCTATGTTAAAGATCTTTGGTATTGTATTCTAATCCTTCTTGTTGGATAAATAAAATAAATTAGAGTAGCAAGTTAGCTTAAGTAAGACGATTCCCGACTTTGTCGGAACAAATTTTTAATATTTACTCTGACGAATGTCATGAAATCCTTCATTAACTTCATCGAAACGTATGTTCCAACTCCAAGAAACTTGCTTCAATCCATAAATGGATCGTTGCAACTTGCACACTTTATCCGGATTCTTTGAATCGACAAAACCCTCCGGCTGTGTCATGTACACATCCTCTTGTAAATTCCCGTTAAGGAATGCGTTTTTGACATCCATTTGCCAAATCTCGTAGTCATAATACGTATCGATGACAAGTAATATACGTATGGATTTAAGCATTGCTACGGGTGAAAACGTTACTTCATAGTCGACACCATGAATTTGTTTGAAACCTTTCGCCACAAGCCGTGCCTTATAAGTGTTTACATTCTCATCCATGTCGGTTTTCTTTTTGAAAACCCACTTGCATCCCACTGGTTTAACCCCGGGAGGTGGATCAATCAAGTTCCAAACTTGATTATCGTACATGGATTGAATCTCGGATTTCATGGCCATATGCCACTTTTTGGAATCCTCGCTTTCATAGCCTCGCGATAAGATGTCGGCTCATCATCTATGAGTTCGACTTCATCATCATTTGCCACGATAAAACCATACCGTACAGGCTCTTGACGAATCCTACCCGATCTACGAATTGCGCCTTGTGCACTCGACTCCGGATCCTCAACAATTGATGAAACCGGATCAATGTTTATTGGTTCAATATTCGTTTGTGGGTCTCGATACCTGAAGATTATGGCACTTTTCGTTTTGCGAAATCTCCTCTTTTCCTTGATTTTTTCCTATTTTCTCTCTTCTTTTTCTTATAGTTTCATGAGTGTTTGGATGCCATGGATGGACATGAATCTCTCTCTGGATATGGCCGAATAAGAGATAGTGGAATTGAACATTACATGCATACCCTCCAACCTTACATATTTGCAAACTATTCAATTTACATCTATTTGAGGTTTATTTTGCAAACTCTATTATTAGTATTATTAATGGTTTGATCATTTTACAAATAAGACCCTATAATATATTTATTTAAATAACCCATAAATATGTAATTACGGTTATACCCTTTCGAGAACTTTGACACATAAGAACTCGATTTTGATCGTTGGAAGAGTTATATTTTTAATGTGGGTCTTATATTCTAAACTTTTAGGAATAATAATCTACAAATATCAAAACCCTATTTTTGATATTTATTACAGTGGGTACATTGCGGGGGCAATTCAGC
The DNA here is from genome assembly GCA_946800325.1 of Luzula sylvatica. Lineage (NCBI taxonomy): Eukaryota > Viridiplantae > Streptophyta > Magnoliopsida > Poales > Juncaceae > Luzula > Luzula sylvatica. The sequence continues at coordinate 52,885,528 of OX326960.1, read as the reverse complement.
GGGGTGCTTAATATTGTTGAGTATTATTACATTACACTAGGAGAATACTCGCGCTACGCGGCGAGGATGTTAATTAAGTTTTTCATTGTAATACAAAATACATATAAATATGATAATATTGATTATATAATTTCATAATATAATTATTTGAACTAATTTTTCTATGATTATGTATATGTTTTACAATTATTTTACATCATTAAGACAAAAAATTTTATTTTCTTAATCAGATAATAGCACTTGTATTAATGTCATTGTATAATAATGATAATATATGATGTATAACATGATTTAACAAATAAACATAACAACAAATAGTATATCATTGTTATTCACAATATTTTATACAATATCAAATATAAAAATAATGAATCATATAACATACGTAATAACATATTATTAATTATATATTACTAATAATTTTTTATTTATTCAAAATGTAATGCAAATTATAAATAATATCAAACTTTATTGCAAGTGATTTAATAAATAATATAAAGAATTAATTTTTCATAAACATAAATATAAATTATTTTATATCATATGATTTTTTTTTAATTTTATATTTTTAAAAATAACACTATTATTTGATAAGTGTTTATAAATTTAAGAAATTATTTCGATGGATAAACTTTTTTTTTATTTCTATTATTTTTCAAAAAAATTAATATTAAATATTTTTGACCGAAAACACAAATATAATCTGTAATAAATATCAAAAATAGGATTTTGATATTAGTAGATTATTATTCCTAAAATCTCAGAATATAAGACCCATATTAAAAATATAACTTTTCCAACGATCAAAATCGAGTTCTTATGTGTCAAAGTTTTCGAAAGGGTATAACCGTAATTACATATTTATGGGTTATTTAAATAAATATATTATAGAGTCTTATTTGCATAATGATCAAACCATTAATAATAGTAAAAATGAAGTTTGCAAAATAGACCTCAAATAGGTGTAAATTAAATTGTTTTCAATTATGTTAAAGTTGAGGGTTATGCATGTAATGTGCAATTCCCCTATCTCTTATTCGGCCACATCCAGAGAGAGATTCATCTCCATCCATGGCATCCAATCATTCATGGAAACCCTAAGAAAAGAAGAGAGAAAAAGAGGAGAAATCAAGGAAAAGAGGAGATTTCGCAAAACGAAAAGTGCCATAATCTTCAGGAGGTTGAGTTGTGCGAGTTGGCAAGATCAAAAGAAGAATTCCATCCAAGTTTCGAGTTTCTCCATTTTCAGTCCATCTTGTGCGCCGTTTCAAATAATCTCTTGTTTATCGAGTTCTTTCCATTAGGTGAGTGCTACTTTCACTTCTCTCTTATTAAGAATCCAATTACGAGCTTTTCTAGACCTTACATGATAGTCTAGGGTTCTCGCTTTAAAAATTCGTATTATGCTTTAAAAACCGTGTTACTTCACAAAATGTATATTATGTAGATTTGATCATATATATGTATGTAGAATTTGAGTTTGATAAAACGTAAGCCGGGCTTACGGTTTTGAAAGAGGGTCCTATGTGACATACGCGGCTCCTCCGGTATGTTTTAGTTTGTTAGGTGTAGTGTCGCGTGACCCCGTGGCGCTCTTTGGAGGGTATTGCGTAGCAAACTTGATGTAATGCAAAGTCCCGACCCATGAGGGGTCTGGCTGTGGCGCATGGATATCCGTCATCAGCTCATTTTTGTAGGGAATTCGCGCTTCCCGAGCTTTATGTTATGTTCCAACCCGTTTGTGATTCGCTATCAACTCGGGGTTGGCACTTCAGTCGAGTGTTATTTGCGTCCTCACCCCGGTTAAAACCATTAGTAGTATGTATATGATTAGATATGAAGGTAAGTGATTTTGATTTCGAAAAACCGGGGAAAGTATTTGAGAAGTATTTATATACATATATGATTTATGATTTCGATTATTTTGAGCGAGGTTTTTGACTAGCCATGTATAAGGTCGATTTTAATAAGCTAGGCTCAAAACTCACTCACTTAGTCACTTCCGTGATTAACCGTTTTATTTGAATGTTTTGAGTCTTGGTACGGTGGATAGATTATCCGGGGCAGCGGGTGTCTAGAGTGTGAGTGCGATGGTTTCGTTTTCATCGCGGAACCTCCATCTTGTGTATATTAGTTTATTTTCGTTTCTGGCCAGCGAGCCTTTTGTTGCTGCGACATAGTTAGTTTTGTGTTTGTTTAAGTCGCATATGTGTTTATAAGCTTCCGCTAGGTTTCTTTGTTTTCATTTGTATATGTTATGGTGATGCATGTATATATGTGCATGTGTCGTTGTTTTCGAGTTGTGGTATTTATGTTTTTGTGAAATTATCATATAAGAGCCTGTGGTATACGAGTTGTATACTGGCGGGTCGCCGCACCCTTTTCCATTTTATTTTTGGGGTGTGACATAATCAACTTAGTATTATATGGTATTAGTATAGTTATAATTTTTTAAAAATAAATATTAATATTTAAAATTTCTATTATGCAACTAAAATAATTAAAATTTTATTTTATAAAAATGAACTTTTTGCATTGTATTTTTTTACATAATATGTTTAAAAATTCAAATTATGGAAAATGGTATGTACGGACTATGCTAATATGGATGTCAAAATAAAGAGAAAGTTAAAACTAATATATTTCATGAATTTTTAAAATTAAAATTCTAAAATTAATACTTCTATATGTTGTATGTTTATAATATTACATATTAAGTTATTAGTATTTCGTATATAAACTTTTCATCTTCCATTTTCTATTATGTAAATAAAATAATTAAAATTTTATTTTGTAAAAATGCACTTTTTGCATTGTATTTTTTACATAATATGTTTACAAATTCAAATTATGGAAAATTGTATGTACTATGCTAACATGGATGTCAAAATAAAGAGAAAATTAAAACGAATATATTTTCTGAATTTTTAAAATTAAAATTCTAAAATTAATACTACTATATGTTGTATGTTTATAATATTACATATTAAGTTATTAGTATTTCATATATAAACTTTTCATTTTCCATTGTATTCACATTTGATCATGTAATTTTATGTGAAATGGTAACAATTGAATAGACTTAGTCTAATGCGAACCTAACCAATAATATTAGTCCACGTCATTAATGTATGATTATGTGACTTTCTAAGGATGCTTAAAACATGTTGTAAAATAATGATACATAAATGACTACACAAAATATGATCTTCAAAAAATCTAAAAAATAAGTCAATGGTTTAGATCAAAACACATCACTAAAAAGTTTATAGGATGAATCTATATCACAAAATCTAATGGTCAATAATCATGAATAACCATGATGATGTGGCTTCATGAGGATGCTCAAAGATATGTGAAAAATAAGGGGGTGGGTTAATTCCTTAATAGAATTATAACTTAATTAATGTATGCAATTAATTGTTAATGGGTCCATGTATTAATAAGAGTTATGACGTGCTCATCGTGATTGTGTCATAAATCTTACAAACAACCCCAAAGTACACCCCAATTAATATGCTGATGTAAGCATGATTCAATCAAGGAGTGTGAGAAAAATCTCAGAAGCATAGTAAAATTTCCCTTAATTTAATAAATATTAATATTGACTTCCATCATTCAATTACTACTACTAATATTTGTTAAAACTTTATAATTTCTTTTTGAGGCCCGCAACAACTTGCTGTTACTAATTTTCATTCAAACAAAAAAAATATATAGTATACCGTTGAATAATATGACTATATTTTTATGGAGAAAAGAAAGAAAAAGAGATAATTTTTAATACTTATTTTTATTTCTCTTGTCTCTTACAAACGCAAATAGACATCTATATATAAGTTAAGTGGTTCATGTATACATGAATCACATTAACTCATAACTATTAATTCACACTAATTCTCAAGTAAATGATTCATAATTCTATACAACAAATACGTGTATCCCAACTCTCAAGGTGAACATGACTTTTCACATTTAAATAGTAAATAACAAAACATGTATCTAATTAATATTAAGTTTATTATAAATATTCAACACTCCCTATTAAAACATAATTTCTTGTTACTTTCATTATCATCTGCAACTTGATAAAAATGTCATGTTTGAGCGACTTCGTGAATATATCCACAACTTGATCTTGAGCCTTCACATACTTCATCTCAAATTCACCGTTATTTGGAAAACAATTTCAAATAAAACGATATTTTGTATCAATGTGCTTGCTTCGATCATGAAACACCGAATTTTTCGCATGTGCAATAACCGACATGTTGTCAACATAAATCTTTTTTGCTTCATCTTGTTTGATCTTCTTCAACTCCTTCAATAAATTCATTAGTCATATAGCATGACAAACACATGATGCGGCAGCGACGTACTCGATTTCATCTTGTTGTTCGACTCAAACACACGTGACCAACACTATATTGGCGAACTACTCGGGACCTTCACCAAGAACCTAGGTAGTATCTATTGAAGAAAATTAGTTTGTTTGTGTGAAAAATAATAATTACAATAAAATTGTGTATATTGCCAAATAATTGAGGGTATAGTGGTAAAACATTTATTGACAGTTGGGAGGTCTCGAGTTTGAAACTCTCAAGTTACATATTTTAAACGAATTTAAGTACCCCTCACCCCCTTAAAAAATTATGTTAGTTCCACCTAGTTGTAGCCATTATTCTCTCTTTTGTTAGGAAAGCAGGGAGGGTGTAAACTTACAACGGAGCCGTATGCGGGACTTCCGCACAAAAGAATGTATAGCAAGGAAAATTTAAATTCAAATTTTAGATAATCACTCTTGAATTGACATCAATATCTTAATCTCAATTGTTAAATCACAAAAAGATCATATAGTAAGGAAAAAAATTGTGTATGATAGAACTTTTTTTTATTCATATATTCTTACTGTTAATCTCAGTCCTCTAATTAATTAGGCACTACTAACCCGTTTTACACAAAAACGTTCATACATTTGTGTCAATAAATAGCTCCCACCAAAAGGATGAAAACACTATTCGTTTAAATAAGAGAGGATTAATGTTACTTTTTTAAATTAATTGGTAAATAGGATTATTTGCGAAAAAAAAAAAATCTCCTAAAATATCATGAGATACCATACGAGTAAGAAAGAACAAGGGTTCTGTTTTAGAGTTGATATATGTCTACACCAATTACTTGCAACTTCTTCTTTTTCATGTCAACTCAATTTGGCAACTTGGCTTGGAGGAATACATGTGAACCAAGTAATCATGGATATACTCATGCATGTCAGTAACACAGTAAACTGTGGATCATAGTCGAATATTATGGTGGGGCTGAAGTTTTCTACCATGTTTTAGTGATTGCAAATTAGTTTTCAGGACCAATTATTTTGAATAAAGTTTTGAGGAACACGTAGTAACTTTGAAGTCTCCAAGATATGGCATTCAGGCGCCCTTAAATAAGACACGTCAAATAACACTTAGTTTCATTTCATCAGTTGATTTTCATGCTCATTTTTGTTTGTTTGATATGCATGCATTTTTTGATGATTTAGTCATTTTGATTGGATGAATTTAAAGTAAGAGGAAGAGTTAAATGTTTTTAACATGAGATACCTAACCTACAAACCCTTGTGTTTTGGGCTTCAAGGGTGTTGTATTTTTTCTTTTACAATTATCAAAAGCAGTTAACTTGCAATGACCTTGATTAATGATAATAATATTGACAGAGAAAATTACATTATTTACCATCAATCCATTTAAATTTAAAAAAACTTTCAAAGGTCGAGAGATGTGAATAATAAATAAATTATTCACTGATATGCCAACCCATAATTGCACCCATCCATACATGTATCAAATATATATATTTATTTAAGAAAATAAATAATGTTATATTTCATTATTATATTTTAGATATTTGTACAAAATGTGTATTTTTTAAAAACATTTAATATTTGATAAAATAATACATATAAAAGTATTTTATTTCGCGAATAAAAATCATTTTTAAAAATAAAAAAGTGTACACAAAAATATTAAATGATTTTTACTATCATTTAATATTTTATAAAATAATACATATAAAAGTATTTTATTTTGAAAATGATTTTTATTCACGAAATAAAATACTTTTACATATATTATCTTGTAAAATATTAAATGTTTTTAAAAAAATACACATTTTGTAGAATATCTAAAATCTAATAATGAAATATAACATTATTTATTTTCTTAAATAATATATATTTTTGAGACATATATGGATGAGTGCAATGTGGATTAGCATATCAGTGAATAATTTATTATTCACATCTCTCGACATTTGAAAGGTCGAGAGTGATATTTTCGGGATTTAGTTTGATATGTGTTCATTTTTGTAATTAATATTTTCTAGTGGTCCATAAACAAGATTTTGCCTAACAACATCCTGACTAATTTCCGCCAATATTACCATTTATCCCTTCCTTTTTATGGAAGAGCCATGATGCACATATCCCTTATCCCCCTCACACTTTTGATGTGTCACCATAACTTTTAACAACTCAAATTTAACATCTTAATTCATGATTTAACATCTTAATTTATAGTTTAATTGTATTATCTTATGATTGAACATATAATTAAGATGTTAAACTATGAATTAAGATGTTAAATTTGAGGTGTTAAATGTTATGGTGACACATCAAGAATGTGGGGGTAGGATAAGGGGATATGTGCAACATTTTTCTTTATGGAAAGGGTTCCTACATCTTCTCTGGCACCAACTTAATTGAAGCCGATTGGATAATCTTGGTTGGGGGATACTATAATAGACTATACAAGATAGCTATCATCTCTGGTCTATTATTGTATTATTTTCAAAATATTTTTTTTGATTATTGTATGTTTTAAAGAATAATTATTAATTAATTTGTTTACCATATCTTCCTTGAATTGATACATAAAAAATAAAACTATCATTAACACAAATAAGCAAAAATCCAATAATATTATTTTTTGAGATAATTAATTTTAAATGCATATCATAATTAATTAATATTTTAAATGCACATCATAATTAATCAGTAGTATTTTTGATAAAATTATGATTGATCTCTTTAGATGTAGAGAAAAAATTAACTCCAAAAATAACGGCACATATTTTGAATTGTTCCGACACAATCGATTTTTGAAAGAAATTACTTATTCTCTCGTTACAAATTTCTCAACATGTGTCAAACGAAATTTCCTTTTAACACTTACTTTATTTATAGACTTAAGGTGAAATTATTTTTGAAAAAAACTTGAAGGTGAAATTATGAGGGAAAAACGATCACTACTCAATTGTACATCATAATGTATAACCATCACCAGAAGCGGATCTTAATAGGACCCGAAGGAGCCTTGTCTGTCTCCAAAATTTTCGTCGAACAATGTATATATTTAGTGATTTAGTGTATTTTACTGGTATAACAATGTAAATGTTATTAATTTTAGTGTTTGCTCCCTCACTCCTCCAAAAACAAAAATGTAATGTAATTTCAGTAATTATTTTTTATTTGACCCACTAAAAAATATGTCAAGATCCGTTAGTGACCATCATTACTAAAATTATACATGATCTCTCTCCAATCTTAATACTTACTCTCACACTATATATATACCACTACTACTCACAATCTCTCTCAAGTTCTTTACCAACGAGCCAAAAAAAAAACTTTCTTGAACTAGTATTAAAACATGGTGACTTACAATGTGCTACTTTCTAGTCTCCTACTTTTTGTTACCATAGTTTTATTTTTCATGGGGATAGAATATAAGAGAATGTCTACAAGAAAATCAAGTCTTCCACCAGGATCAACAGGTTTGCCATACATTGGAGAGACCCTTCAAATGTATAACCAAGATCCAAATTTCTTCTTCTCATCTAGACAACAAAGGTTCTAAATCTCTACAACTTTATAACTTAACAAAAACCAATGTACAAATTTTCATGTTTTATATCTTTTTGAAGGTTTGGAGAGGTTTTCAAAACTAATATATTGGGTTGTCCTTGTGTAATGTTGGCGAGTCCACAGGCTGCAAAATTCGTTCTTGTAAAACAAGCCCATTTGTTCAAGCCCACATTTCCTAAGAGCAAAGAGCGGTTAATTGGTCCCTCAGCCCTCTTCTTCCACGACGGGGCCCAGCACCTCCGCCTGAGAGGCCTGATTCAGGCGGCATTCCGGCCAGAAGCTCTCCGTGAAATCTTGCCCAATATCGAGTCGCTTGTTCTAGCTACATTGAGGTGTTGGGGGGGCCAAGATGGTGCGCTTAGTGCTTTCTACCTCATGAAGAAGGTCAGTTACTCACGACTCTTTTGTGTACTTGTGTGTTTTACCCTTTTTTTTCATGATTTTTATCCAATTTTGGCTACTCATGCTTAATTTAAGAGTGATGGTGTTATTTCAGCTCTCATTCGATACTGGTGTACTTGCAATATTTGGTGGCCATTTGGACTCTCTGTACAGAAACGCGTTAAGTGAGAATTATTGTATTGTCGACAAGGGCTACAATTCCCTCCCCCTCAATTTTCCTGGAACTCCATTTCACAAAGCAATCCAAGTAACACAAATTTGGAATGTGAAAGAACAATGATCGATTTACAAATGTGTATATTGTTAATAATGAGTTTGTATTATTAATTAATAGGCAAGGGGAGAATTGCGAAAGATAGTGTGCGAGATAATGAGAGAAAGGAGAGAGAATAGAGAAGTTGGAGACGATCTTTTTACCTCTCTAATGGAGACCAAGAACTATAATGGCGAGAACTTGAGTGATGACCAAATAATAGATAATGTAATTGGTGTACTTTTTGCAGCACAAGATACCACAGCTAGTACTCTCACATGGATCTTGAAGTACTTGACTGATTATCCAAAAATTCTTGAGGAAGTTATGGTGAGTCTTTACTATAATTTTTCAATAATTGTTATGGTTAGTAAGTAGATTTGATTATTAATGTTTAGCCTTTTTTATTGTTTATGTAGAAAGAGCATATGTCGATTTATGAGGAAAATGGGTTTGGAATTGGGTCCTTGACATGGGCCCAAATTAGAAGCATGGTAGTGACTCAAAGGGTTAGTATTCACTAGTCTCATATTTTTATAGAAATGTTTTCTTGGGCTTGTTACTTCTTGACAAATTAATATCTTTTTTTTAGGTAATAATGGAGAGCTTAAGGATGTCAAGTATAATCTCCTTCACATTTAGGGAGGCAGTGGCCAGTGTAGAATACCAAGGTTTTTAGAAATCAATATTATATCAGTTTACTAACTTATTGTTTTAATTATTCGAAAACAATTTTATTTTACTCGCAATTTTGTAGGATATCTTATCCCAAAGGGATGGAAAGTGATGCCTCTATTTAGAAGCATTCACCACAACCCTAAAATATACCACCATCCTCACGAATTCAACCCATCTAGATTTGAGGTATACTCACTCAGTATAAATATTCAGACTCAATCAAAATGCATATTGAAGCCGGTAATGATAGAGACTTTAATTGTAGGTGGCACCAAAGCCTAACACATTCTTGCCGTTTGGTAATGGAGTTCATGCTTGCCCGGGTAACGGGCTCGCCAAGCTCCAAATCTTCGTCTTCATCTACCATCTGGTCACCAAATACAAGTAGGCATCTATAAAAACAACATGAAAATTCCATTTCTAAAATTTGTAACTTGGTACATGATATTAATAATTACTGGATTTAATTTGCAGGTGGGAGAATATTGGGTCGACTAGCGAGATCGAATACAGACCGTTCCCTGTGCCTAAGCACGGCTTTCTAGCCAAGTTACATAGGATAAGCTAGCAAATAAAAGTATATGTATGTTTGTTTATGTGAGAAATTCCAATTGGAAGCATTATTTATCCATTATTAATAATGAAGCTATGATAACTAAGATCTTATATATAACTAAGATCCATTATTAATAATGAAGCTATGAAAACCCTAAAAGAGCGAAGGAAAAAGAATTGTTCAAACTGGGGGTGCCTCCACCCCCCACCCCGACCCCCAACCCGTTTATGCCAACTCCACCTCCCGCCTCCACCTCTTCTCCTCCCCCCCTCCAGCCCCTGTCCCCACCCCTTATCCCACTAACCTGCCTCAAACCCTACCTCTCCTCCTCTGTCTCCACACACATGAAATCGTCGAGAAAGCAAACCTCGACGGCAAACCGGTATCTCGGGGCCAAGTAGAGACGGCCACGACACCTAATCCCCATCTGTGAGAATGAACCGCCTCCCCCCTCCATTGGGCTCTCGCTGTCGGGCCTGGTCGCAGCGAGCAGCAACAAGTGTGTATCGCATCGAGCAGAAAGTGGCATTGATAGAGCTCGGAGCGAGCAACGTCGGTCGATCGAAGCGAGCAGCGTTGGTCGATCACATCGAGCAGCAAGCATCGTCGATCGCAGTGAGCAGTTTTGTGATTTGCTTTGGTCGACGAATCGGGGCAGCAATTTAGAGGAATTGTGGCAGCCTGAGATAAGTCGAGGTTGGCAGCAATTGAGCCCTTAATCCACGCGAATCGTGGCAGAAATCTGTTGTATTATTTATTAAAATAATACTAATAAAATTTTAAAACTGTTATATCATTTTATAAAATATAATTGCTTATTTCAATTAATATAAACAATTAGATTAATTGTTTTAGTGCACATATTTTGTGTACATTAAAGTGTATGAATTAATTATTGGAGCAATGGAATATAAAAAGAAGTTTTATAAAGGAGGTTACTAGAAAATAAATAATAAATAGCCCCTGATTAATTGGGTTACAATTGCTATTCGGTGGTTTTATTTGCCATTATTAATATGCAATAAATTATGTGTTTCCTCCCTCTCTTCTATAAAAATGTACAATCAGGAATGATAAGTAAGAGGTCAATTGTTTTTAGACCACATTCTTTCCTCCTATACGTATATATTATTCCTCCTTAATAAATTAATCTAATATACAAATACCTCTCAAGAAATAAACAATATAGATTATATTCTCTATTCAATTTATTGAGATTAACTTGGTTGAAGAATTGGTGTACATGTCTTCATCTACTTCAAGGTGAAGATTTCCGTTCTACGACTGTGCTACTAGATCGGAACCGAGACAAATCGGAGGTGTAGAACCTTGGAGATGGATAAACGAAATACTCTGCACTAGAGGGCGTCATCTGTCTTTAGGGCAGCTGTGACACGATCACGCGGCTACACCAGGCTTGTTCTCGATTTATTTGTTAATTATTATTATTTAATTAATTATTTAATTGTTTATTTGGTTATTTAATTGTAATATAACCAACAATCTAAAGACAGATGAATCCGACCGATATATAAATTTATGTGTGTGATTGATTTGGATTATATTGATTTATTTGTCTCACTTCCAAATCTTACTCTCCATTAGGAGAATGATTCAATAATCCTTTCTGTTAATTGATTTTGGAGAGGTAATGAATTCTTAGCCTCGTTTTATGTTGGCCGAGATAGGAGTATACTTTATGATAAAATTATTGACCATATCAACTAATGATTTGGCTAATTTAATTCATAATATAGCCTACTTGAATCTCTTATTTTATTAAGATCAAGTTATGCAAATATAGCAATCAAATTATAAATTCGAGTAATTTATTTACTCTTTAGTTTGAATTTGTGGTTTGATTATGGAGCTTATGTTCATATATGGTATAAGCATTCCTATCTCCACTTATCAAAAAAAATTATACAAGTCTATATTGTTATTCTAAAATGAATAACAATATAATAATTAAAATTAACAAATTGATAAAAAATTACATGTTGATCATAATATATTTATTTTGATCATGTATAATTTTTGTATTCTTAATATTGAGGATATATATCCAATTGTTATTATGAAAATTGACATGACAAATTTTCTACTAAAAGAAAAATATATTGAGGTATAACTTCAAATAATTTAAGTAGACAAATTTATTTAGAATCAGATTTATAAATAACTATAACAATGTGAATATGGTGTGAAGTTTGATAATATTATCTCTTCATTAAAATAAAAATAAAAATAGTCATGACATCGTTTTATTTGTGTGATATGGAATTATGAATTCTATATTCAAGGTATAATAGATCATTTTTATCTACTATACGTAAAATATAATTAATCATTAGAATAAAACTATTATTTTAAATAGTTTATTGTTATGTGATTCAATTTCATTTATTGTTGGCATAATAAAATTTGATGGTTCACAAAATAAAGTCAGAATTATTTTGTTGTCAACATCATGTGTGCGATGTATCTATAAACCCAAGCATTTGGACAAAATCAAATTTCATTACACTCCAACAAAATTGTTGAGGAGATTAATTGATAATTAATGCCAACAATTGACAGTTATCTTTTGTTCAAGGTTATACATATATGTTAAATACTTGTATGATCATAAATTAACATTCAAATAATAAATATCATATGAATCCATTCATTTGATGTGCAAGTTAACTTCATGATATTTGTGGTTCATGTCTGAAATATATAATGGTAGAAATTTATCCACATTTTATTAATGTAGGATATTTATTAAGAGAATTATAAGAAGGAATAATTAAATTTGGTTTTCGGTTTTATATGCCATTTGGCCTGCTTGGAGATTTTAATACAATAAGCAACCGAAATATTCACTCTCTTTGATTCTTATTACCATTACATGATACAAAATAATACAACATTACTCAAAATAATATAACATTTCTATTATTGAAATATTTTGCTGATTATAATTCAGAAATGAGTTATATATATGTCTATTAATAATAATAATAATAGATTTAACGAAAAGTTGCAGAAGTTATAAATTTTACTAGCTGTATTCTTATTTTGTCGAGATAAGAAAATAAAAATTATCTCGTAATTATGAGACAAGATCTCATTATTTTGGTTTCCTATTCAATGGTCATTTCTAATTAAATTTCTAAAGGAAATGAAATGTTAATATTCCAGTATTATTTTTTAAATTAAGTAAATTACAAATGAAACTTGATAAAATTATCATTTTATATAAATTTGGATATCACTGATTTGTGATCCTACATGAATACATATATAGTATTCTAATTTATAACATACTAGCGTTGGACCCGCGCAAATGCGCGGGCTTGTTTTTTGAGATTCAGTATTTCGTTATATATGATTTTGATTTTGCGAGTTATTGTGAGTTTATAAATGTGTTTTGCGACTTATTGCTTGTTTTTTGAGATTCAGTATTTCGTTAATGGGTATTTTTCCTTTCATTGAGTAGATTTCAATTCTTTTTAGGGTAATAAGCAAGTAACTTTCCGAGTAAATAATAAGAAAGGAATAAAACGTTAAAATTGAGACTTGATCCCTTCGACCCCTTTTATCTGAATAGAAGAAAGGGCATTTTCGTAATTTTTCTGAAACCAAAAAAAAATATACAAACAAAATTATGAAAAAATTGAGAAATTTTTCATCTCGTTGAGTCTGCCATAAAGGTCATGTACCTTCTTGATTAAATAATTTCCGCTCTTATTCAACATGTTCGTCACAAAATCATGGCTATTCATTGCATGATCCTGATCGTACCAGATTTTCCAGTCGCAGAGACAATTCATCGACTTGCTCTCGGTCTTCATCACGCCCTCCTCCTCCTTCATTGCACTCTCCTTCCATTTGCAGAGGCGATTCAAAGACCTGATCCCTTCGACCCTTTTTATCTGAAAAAAACAAAGGGCATTTTAGTAATTTTTTCGAAACAAAACCAAAATATACAAAAAAAATTATGAAAAAATTGAGATTTTCCGACTCGTCAAAGACTCACTTTCGACCGGTCCCAGGCCCGCTCCAGACCCATCGCAGGCCCGTTTCCGACCCGTCCCGAGCCCGTACCAGCATAATATGCCTCGTCATTGCATGATCCTGATCGTACCAGATTTTCCAGTCGTAGAGACAATTCATCGACTTGCTCTCGGTCTTCATCACGCCCTCCTCCTCCTTCATTGCACTCTCCTTCCATTTGCTGAGGCGATTCAAAGACCTGATCCCTTCGACCCTTTTTATCTGAAAAAAACAAAGGGCATTTTCGTAATTTTTCCGAGTTCGATGGAGAAATGGAAATTCATACCAGTAGCGATAACACCACCAAATTGAGCTGGGATCTTTAAGAGAGAAGACGACAAAATGAACATTGCTCGATTTCTCATTAACCCCTGACACGTCACTGCACTCGCAAGTACCAACAGAGGCATCCAATAATGCATAGAAAATAAAAAAATTTATAATTAGAAAAATTAATTAGCACAAACAATTTTGATGAAACAACATAATTAGCACAAATTAATTGCAGAAAATAATATTGAAAGGGAAAAAAGAGTCGTACCTTTGTGGGTCTTGAACAGAGAAGGCGACGCAATGAGTATTGCTCGATTTATCATCAAACTCTGACACATGACTGCACTCGCAAGTATCGACCAGAAACTTGATAACGGCCCTCTTGACACCATTTTCGACCCACCTATACACGCAAATAGTTATGAAATCCATAAATAATCCAGTCATCATTCGTCATTTTTACAACAATCAACAATGAGCTTCTTTCTTCAGGTCCTGAAATCCATAAATAAATTTGAAATTATGATTGTACATCAATTCTCTTTCTTCAGGTCCAATAAGCTTCTTTTGAACAACATATTAAATTCGATTCATCTAAATTATATTATAATAAATAAATAAATGATTAAAAGTGAATCGAAATAAAAAATTCAGAAAAATAAACGTACCTACATTTTGTAAAAAAATTATTGATCGTAAACGGACAGAATTGAAAAGAGAGAATCCAAACCTACATATCGCAAACTAATCAGCGACTTCGCAAACAAACGACCCTTCAAAACCTGAAGAATTTACCAAAACAGCCCCTTTGTTATTTATTCAAGTAAATAAATAATTCAAATGAATCGAATTTTTTCTTTTCTTTTCAAAAATGGAAAAGAACCTGCATTTTGTAAAAATAATTTATTGATCGCATGACCAGTCACTAATCTGTACGTGCAGCATAACGTCTCGAGTCCGTTGAATTCAATCGATCGACGCTCCGATGAACCATGCTGTAATAAAAAAAATTGTAACAATTTGTAGGGGTATAAAAGTAATTTGTGAAAGATTGAGAGAAGTAAAACATGGAATTGCATGAATTAACCCTAATTCAAGATCAAAGACTCTTAACTGAACCTAATTTTACCCGATTCATCTGTAAATAAGTCTTAGTCCCGCACTTAATTTCTCGTTCTCGATTGGGGTAGACCGCGCTTGTCCCTCTTTATCGACATCGATATTCCATCTGCGTCTCCTCACTCAGTATCTGAACATCTGAGAAGCTCACTCTTCGTCTTAGAGAAGAATCCAAAATATAGTTACTGGATAGCGAGGGATACGCGAGGCGGTCTTCGTCGCCGTGTGTCGCGCTTCGTCCCGGTTTCGTCTGTAGGGTTCGAATGTCTGGTCGATTAAGAGCCAGGACCGTATCGATTAAATCTCCACCAACCAACCTACATAAATAAAAAATATTAGATAAAAAATGAATTAATCTTCTAAAATAATCAAAAGAAATAAATTAAAAAAGTTACAAATATATTGATAAATGAATTCATTAATTACCAAATTAAGCTGGAGAAGTCCTCTCCCATGTGCCCACGAATTAAACTGGAGAAGTCCTCTCCCGCCTGCCCGCCACCCGCCCAGGCCTCGCCTCCAGCCCGCCACACAGCCCACCCCCGACCCACTTCCAGCACATACCCGCATTAACTCCATCCCAGAACCGCATCAGCGGACCCGTCCCGGGCCCGCCAGCCTCCCTTCAATATACATATCGACATCAGTCTTCGATGTACAAATACGTCGCCTCACCTATAGAAACAAATTATGAATGAATTAAAACAACAATAATTAACTAATTTCTAAGAAAATGAAAAAAAAGGTGTGGACTACCTTTTGTGCGATTTTCAGAAATTCTTTTTGGTCCCATTATCTTTAGCTCCAGCCCATGGCAGACCCTCTTCTAACCCTCTCGAGACCGGTCGCTAACGTGTGATCAAAACCACAAAAGTAACGTATATCTGCTATTCATAAACAAACAATACCAAAATTGAGAATGAAATCATGAATATATATATATATATATATATATATATATATATATATATATATATATATATATATATAGGCATAATTGAAGGGTCGTTTTCGCAAATATCGAAAGAATTACTTAATGCACGTCATTTCCAACCAAAATACGGAACAAAATAAGATAACATGTCGACATGAGATTTTGAGGCCCAAATCTGTGCTCACCTATACAACAAATAATGAATGAATTAAAACGATAATCAACCAATCTGTAATAGAATATGAACTTGGTATTTTTGCAGAAATGCCCTAAAATGATCTAAAAAGACTTGAACTAAATTACCACACAATTTCATATTGATCTGTTCTCAGCCCTTTTATCTGAAAAAAAGAAACCAAAGGGCATTTTCGTAAATTTTTCTAAACAAAGATAAAATATAAAAAATAAAAACTAATATACCGTTTCCTATTGATTGACGATGCTTGTACCGCAGTCCCATGAGCCACAACATCCTCGCCCATTTTATCTGAAAAACAATAAAGAAAGGGCATTTTCGTAATTTTTCTGAAACAAAAGCTAAAATATACAAAATTGAAACTAATATACCGTTTGATATTGATTGACGACGCGTAGACCACACTCCATGAGCCACAACATCTTCGGCCCTTTTATCCGGAAAAAGACAAAGGGCGTTTTCGTAATTTTTCGAAAACAAAGCTAAAATATACAAACAAAATTATTAAAAAAATCGAGAGTTTTTTCAGGATAATGGATTTTAAAATACATACCTTTGCAGGGGCAGAATCGTCGTCGTCGTCTCAATGAGGACCGCGGAATAGTCGTTGTCGCCTCTAATCCGTCTATGCCTCTGACACGTTGTCGCCTCCAGTCAGTGGGTAGGTCTCTCATCTCTCTTCGTCCACTGGAGGCCTCGAGTTTGTTAGTGTACTTCCTAGATCGGTTAATACCATCGAGAAATAGCTCTAGAGAAGCGTGCCCATCGGAGAAACACGCAAAATTGTGAACTAAACAAATAATTAACATGCACATTACATGATTCTCACCTCCAATAAACAATCAAACCTTGAATAGCAATGACTGTTAACGGATCATTGACAATTCCCTAATTTCGAACTAATCACCTCAAAGATTAAATCTTTCTTAAACTAATTGCTAATAAAAACTCCTATCATTATCATCAGCTCAAAACAAAACAAAATATAAGCTACAAAACCCTCAAATTCATAATAACGCATGGAAAAGGAGAAGAAATAAAAGGGCAGAATTGATGTTTTCGAACAAAATTAAATAAATTCTCAACGAAATAGACCAAAAATTGCTGGAAAGGATTAAAACAAACCACGAAAATACATGCAATTGCACGAAAAATGCAAAAAGTCGCTCTTTTTTAGGGCAAACAGCGAGATTTTTCAAAAAAATGCTAAAAATTATAAATAACCCCCAAATTGGACCATAAATGGACTCAAATCATGTGTTCCTTTCGTTCTATTGCAGAAAAATAGATCTTAATTGAACCATAAACGAAAAAAAAGAGAAATGAACAGATTTTACAGTAAAATCAACCAATGTCGACCCAAAATTCATCCCATATCAGACCAAATTTGGACCCAAAAAGTGGTAGACATAGGCACGGTAGCAAGGCTTTGAATAACTCCACAAATAAGAGGAAATATGGCCCCAAAAGTCACAGCAGTTTCGAAGAAATGATGAACTCGACAATGGAGCGAGGTTGTTTCTCTCCGGTCCACTCAAACCGCCGATGAAATCTCGCCTTTTCCCTCTGGCGGATCCATCTGGCGGAGCTAGGGTTTTACTCGCGGGTTTCGCGTTTGGGTGTTCTTCTGAGAGAGTGAGAGCAAAAATAGAGCAGAAGCGAGGAGAGGAAGGGAATATATTCAGAAGAGGAGCTACAGTAACTGCGACGTGGAAGCGGGATTTTACGGCCCAATCAAGCGGATTAGGACTATTATAGATTAATTGTTGTTAAGATGTATTCACTAAGAGTACTAATTTCAAATATTAGTCAAATTAACATTGATATAAATAAATAATATTTGCCTAAAATCGGCCTAGGAACTCATCTTTGAGAAATTCCTAAAGTGTCTTAAATAATTAGCATGCAATTTTGATTTAAAAATAATTATTGATCTGATCAATCAATAAATTATGAATCATAAATAAACAGACACTTATTTGTTAAATATAAAATCGTACGAAAAATAAATAAATTGTGATATGTCACTTCATTTAATAAAATCGAAAAATAAAATTCCGATAATAGATCCTACAAGATCTAGTTCATCGAGGGGGATGAGATTTATGCTCATATAATCGTCACCAGAAGTGGGATCCCTACCATTGTGGCTGGCTGGTCCGGACAAATGGTTCAAAGGGTGAACGAAGCGACTGATGTGATATTTTCGAAGCACTATTTTAGACTCTAATGTCTATGCTTATCCCTATGGTGAAGTGCTTTAAGGTGATGGTTAGGTTGAATGCTATTATTCTTAATAATTCCAAAATAAAATATACATAAAAATATTGTATATATATTATATTAAATAATTTAACGGAGTATATTTCCACACCGTATACTCTTTGAGGAATTACCTATGTGAGAATTATCGTGGGCCGCGATTAAAGGATACGGGCAGAATCCTAATGTATTCTCATGAAAATCAAGGTTAGCGCATGGCCATAAATAGCGCACACCCGCATAAAAACACCAACATATTTTTCCTACTATGTGTGAGGTTGTAAAAGATCGGTTGAACGATTCATGGTTCAAGACCTAGTTCACCATGTAATCTCGGTCATATATGATTTTCACTACGTATGGGTTCAAGGCTACGTCCACTCATATTTATGCATAGTAGATACCAAGTTTTTGGAAAGAGAATAAAATTATAAATAAAGTTTTAAAATTTGAGGGGGAATGTTGTATTATTTATTAAAATAATACTAATAAAATTTTAAAACTGTTATATCATTTTATAAAATATAATTGCTTATTTCAATTAATATAAACAATTAGATTAATTGTTTTAGTGCACATATTTTGTGTACATTAAAGTGTATGAATTAATTATTGGAGCAATGGAATATAAAAAGAAGTTTTATAAAGGAGGTTACTAGAAAATAAATAATAAATAGCCCCTGATTAATTGGGTTACAATTGCTATTCGGTGGTTTTATTTGCCATTATTAATATGCAATAAATTATGTGTTTCCTCCCTCTCTTCTATAAAAATGTACAATCAGGAATGATAAGTAAGAGGTCAATTGTTTTTAGACCACATTCTTTCCTCCTATACGTATATATTATTCCTCCTTAATTAATTAATCTAATATACAAATACCTCTCAAGAAATAAACAATATAGATTATATTCTCTATTCAATTTATTGAGATTAACTTGGTTGAAGAATTGGTGTACATGTCTTCATCTACTTCAAGGTGAAGATTTTCGTTCTACGACTGTGCTATTAGATCGGAACCGAGACAAATCGGAGGTGTAGAACCTTGGAGATGGATAAACGAAATACTCTGCACTAGAGGGCGTCATCTGTCTTTAGGGCAGCTGTGACACGATCACGCGGCTACACCAGGCTTGTTCTCGATTTATTTGTTAATTATTATTATTTAATTAATTGTTTAATTGTTTATTTGGTTATTTAATTGTAATATAACCAACAAAATCAAAGGCAATCGTGTCTGATTTGTATCAGCACCAAAGCTTGCCTAGGCGTGCCAGCAGCAGGGCATCCCTGTCGCGTCGTAGTTGGGCGAGCAGAGCAGAGTGTCTCTTCTCCCGTTAGTTGGTCCCTTGTCCCGATCGTCTCCTGGCAGCGAGTCCCAATGACGTGCGAGGAAGGAGCTCCCCATGCGTTCAATTCCTCTCCCCTTCTACTTGGACTCATTTTCCAGCATGCCAAACTACGGCCTGGATAGCGATGGTCATGCAAAGACTACAACCACGGCAGCGATGGTCATGGCATTGCGGAGACTACGACCCCGGCGACAACGGTCTCGTTTTTAAGTTTCAACGGCAATGAAGGCCACACATCTTGAAGGCGGATCGTCAAGGCAAACAAGCCCAGATCGATTGGAGACAAACATCATATTCGACCATGGTTTCGGCATGATCGAAGTTTCTCGATCGATGTGAAAGAAATTGATTGACGGACAAAAAAAAGTTTCGATCGCAACGGCAGATCTCTATACCAATTGAAAGACAGAGAAATTCTCTTGGCGTAGACAAAACGCAAGACGACGTTAACTGGCATCGACGGCTACAAAATCCTAGATTTGTACTTAGGGTTTTGATTTTTCTTTCGTGAAACGTCATTTCTTTTTCTTTCTAAAGATGTAACTTTTTCTTTTTTTCTTTTTTAGTTTAATGAAAAATTGTAGTACCTTCAAAAAAAACTATGCTTCATGCATTGTTTTATTGAAGATACAATAACAAAAAAGAAGAAAGGAAATAAATTGAAGGCTTCCTACCTCAAACAAACCACTTAATTTCCATAATAAACCTATACAAACAAAACAACTTTTTTATTCTCTGTTAAATAGTGTACAGTACCACAAAAAAAAAAAAACCCCCAACAAAATAAAATCACTCTTGTGACTCCAACCCATTATCCTCCTCATCCTCCTCTCGAACCCGTCTCACCGCGCCAAACTTCTCGACCAAAATATCGACCACAACCGGCACCAAGTCTTTACATGGCACTCCTTTCTTATAAATATTTGCCAAATGTGAATCACTCCCAATTCTTCCCCCCAAAAACACGTCTGCTCCTTCACAAATCTTTCCTTCGGAATCTCTGGTCATTGTCCCCATGAACCCTATATCCGCCACCTGGACTTGGGCACAGGTATTCGGACAACCAGTCCAGTGCATCCTGACTGTCCGATCAAGCGACACGTGTCTTTCCACCTCCTCGGTCACCTTCAATGCTCTCGCCTTTGTCTCAATTATCGCCTGTCCGCAGAACTGATTCCCGGTGCAAGCGACCAAACTCCTCATTAACAAACTCGGCTCGGGGGAGAACTTCTCGAGCAATGGCTCCTTGAGAAGGGAATCCAAAACCGAGTTTTTCACGTTCGGGATTATGATGTTTTGTTCTACAGTTAGACGGAGTTCTCCTGAGCCGTACTGGTCTGACAAGCGGGCCAGCTCGAACATGTCTGAGGCCTGTAAACGGCCCACTGGGATATGGAGGCCCACGAAGGATAATCCTGGTTGCTTTTGGGGGTGTACTCCGAGATAATCTCTCCTCTCCCATTTCTTATCTATCAACTCTTCTTCTGCAGCACTTTCCAACTCGCCACTCGGCATCCTTTTCGCCACCTCAGATTTAAACACCTCCACACCCTGCATTTAATAATACAATAAGCAAACTCAATACAACTACTCAGAATCAATGACGAAAGCATTTATTACATATTATTATTACTATACTTACAAGTTCGTCAATTAGCCACATCATGCGCGTTTTTTGTCTGTTGCCTCTGTTGCCGAGATCACGATAAGCTTCGAGAACGGCTTTGCAAACTGGGATCAAATCTTCAGGCGGTACCCACGCGTCAAGAGGAATGGCCTCGGCACATCTCTTAGGGCTAAAGAACCCGCCCACCAGTAGGTTGAACCCGAATTTGCCGTTTTTGACTGCAGGCATGTAAGCAAGGTCATTTATATGAGGATGCTCGTACAAATCGTGAGATCCCACTACACACACGTTCCACTTTCTTGGCCTGTCATGATCAAATATTTGTTACATAAATATATGTTCAATTTATTTCCATATTTTCGAGATATGAACTCACAAGTTCGTAATAGTTGGGTTGCCTTTAAAATTTCCCGTGATATAAGCAGACAAAAGATTGGTGTATGCCCTCGTATCGACAATCTCAAACGGGTCAATTCCTGCAAGTGGATTCCCAACCGGGTTCCTCACATTATCCATTCCGCTTTGGAGACTCGTCAATCCAACGAAAACAAGGCCGTCCATTATCTCCGGCACATCTGGTAGCGTGACGCCGCGTATCTGCCAGTTTTGACGCGTCGTGATATCAGCACAACCATGCTCCCCGTATTTTTGGATTATGGATGCGAGATAGCGGGTTTGTTCGCTCGTGGATACTCCGTTTGGGAGTTTCAACCTCATCATGAACCGCCCATCTAAATAAAAGAAGTAAGATTGAATTAGTCTTCATCAATTGAAGGTTGAATTAATCATTTAACAGAAGTAAGGAGAGTAATTAATTACAATGCTGTTTGCGGCGGTGGAAGAGGCCGAGCCACTTGAGACGGACATCGACGTCATCCTTGCTAAGCTTGGTGTTGTCAATTTCCTCCATGGACAAACCGGCCAATTCATTAATCCCTCCATCCATGAACAGACCCATTGGTTCCTTCGCGATCTTCACCTTCTCTTGTGGGTTTATCCCCGCTCGGTACTTCTCCTTCAGAACGAAGTACCCATCTCTCTCTTCAACTCTCGCCTCCAATCTGTTGTCCCCTGCCTCCGGTTTCCCTGCTGTGGTAGCTGGAGTTGAAGTGGCCGCGGATGGAGGACGAAGCCGGCGGTGGCTGGGTTTGCAAGGAGGAAAGAGGAGTCCTTGGAGTGAGGTTGACGAAGCCATTGCTTGTGGAAGGGCGATGTGAGCGATGGAGAGAAGGCATTTTGATGGGTTGTTTTGTAGGGGAGAGAATGGTGGCCTTTTGGAGATGTCAAAGGGCCAGCTATGATCATTTTTTTTAGCTCTCTTTCATGTGGAAGGGCTTACATATTACATTACTTTTTTGCCCTTGTAAGTGCGGAAGAAGTACATAATTTACCAGAATTTAGAATAAATTGTGTCTACATTTTTTTTTTATATATTACGAAAAGACAAACATTAACAAGGTAAGAATTGGAATTTTTTTTTTTAAGGACCATACAAAGTGCATGGCTGAAATTGTTCGTGGGCATAACGGTAATTTCAGTGAGAGATTCCAGGTTCTTAGATCATAGAGACGGTCCAGACAGAACAAGGGATCAGGGATCATATATAATAAGACAAAGTAATCAACTAATCATGTCCCTTTGCTATCATAAAACTAATACATGGAAAAAAAGACCTTTTCTCGTATAATATAATAACTGTAATGATAATATGAAAGTAGAAATCGGCTCCTAGAGGTATGAAGAGACACGGACGCCTATTGGGCGCTTCCGTGGGACTCGCGCTCCATGGGTAGTGGTTTAGCCATGGTATCAATCGGATAGGATTGGGTGGGGGAAGGGGTCATTTCGGGTGGGGGCGATATTTTGATCATCAGGTCATTTTGGTTGGTAGATTTTGTAGATTTTGGGTCACTTTATTTCTGAATTTTTGGATGCTCGTTACTCAGAATGTAACTTATAAACGAACAATTAATACATTTTATTAACATAGCAATTAACGGTATAATTAACTTCAACTCGGGTGTAATTTACTTGAACTCTCAAATGTAACCTAACACCAGAAATTTATGACGTTTTATTTAAAACTAGTTTTACCCCCCTGTATGATTTATCAATAATTAGCATATCTTGATTTTTCCTTTTGTTGTTTTTTGTTAGAATTTGAAGTTTTGTTGTTCCTTTTATTTGGGCGTGTACGTAAGACAATTAAAAAAATGATTTAATTATTCACGGATTCTTGTTTTTATGACATTTTTATTTTTTATATAAATATTATATATACGAGGATTATTTGCATTATAAGATAATGTAATTTTTTTTTGGACAACTTTTTTGTCACATTTATTTTCTAATACCACAGAAGTGTTGTTTATTACATGTCCAAATAAAATTTCAAAATTGAAATGTTTACGAAAATGTATATTACATGCCCAAATAAAATGAAAGTTAATAAATACACCAAAATTCGCTCATTTGTCTCTAAGATGCGGAAGATTTGTGATAGAATGAATCGTTGTCGCCTGTTGTCAATTGTTGTTTAACGACATTTTTTGTTTTTCAAGCTAGCAAACTGATCGAGGTGCTATTTGGTATTTTGTTTCTATATTTATTCAGGGAAGGCATAACGTAAAAACCGGTAACATTTTCAATGTACCACCCGCTTATATTCGCATGACAACCGTATTATTTGTATCGTTGGACTTGGCAAAATTTTGGTTTTGATTGGAATGAGATTCATTCCATAGACATGCAATTCAACTCCAAGATCTCGACACATTCATGTAATAATATTTACATACAGAAGAGTTGCAATTGGATTAAACTCGGCACATTCCATATGTCTAATGATGTTGTGAGGAATATTGATGTCCAGAAGGAGATGCAAGATATTTTTTAGCAAGCATGTGTTTACTTCGGTGATTCGCATCTTGTTCTGAGGAACGCGAACTACTATGTTAATAAGTATTTCAAATAGAGATGCTTCTATCATACACCCCTTTCCTTATCATACACCCATTTGCAAGGGTATTTGGAGTAATTATCCATTTATGAATATTTAAGGTAAGATATCAAATACATTTATCAATTAATGTTTAACTAAATTGGAATTTTTTCTTGTTCATTTAAACCATAATTTCTATAAAAGATAAATTTTATGATACACCCTTTTACAAATATAATTAATTGCTAAAATATCCAAAATACCTTTGTAAAAGGGTGTATGATAGAACTCCCCTTCAAATAGATAGTGAGTCCTTGGGTGGAATTGCTCCAACATGTACCGTATAGTTTTTGGTGACATGTCTCATAATGAATCTCTTCGGTTTCTTGGAATTTGGGTAGAACGCGAGCTCCAGTAGAATTCTTCTCCAATGTTTTTCAAATCAAACATCACAAAAAGTTACTCTTGCGAAATAACGATACTATTCCTAAGGGGATAAGTGATGTAATTTTTTGTTCATCAATTTGAGCGTTTGCATAAAATAGCCAAAGTACTTTTTCATAGTATGGTTCCGTCACGCTTGTCAGTCTCCGCATTCTCCCACTCATTAATCACTGACTCAATTTCGTGAGTGATAGGATCAGTGGTTGGTTGTATTGGTCTAGTGAAGTGATAACATTTGCCAACATGTCGATTTTAAAACCGAGAATGGCAATCTTGAAACGCATGCAAATCGCAAAAAAAGGTACATGTTATGTTTGTCTTCAAACTCGTCAAAACTCTGTGTGAGTGAGCGAATGATATGCGTGTTTGCCGAGGAAGAATCATTATCCGGAGAGATTTTTTCGTTAAGTTGGCTAGTTGGGCGACAATTGCAATATTACACAACAACAACACGAACCCAAAAAACTTGAACACGTTATATTTTAATGGCGATTTGTTTTTTGGTACATAGTAAAGTTTTTTCTAAATAGAAAGAATAGTTTGAGTGTTTTAGGAACCTAGGTTTAAGTGCAAATGTCAAAAGGTCTGACTGCTTGTCTTCATTTATTTTTTTCATTTATGGTTGTTGTAGAATCGATGAGTCAATAAATACGTTTAAAATTCTAAAAGAGCGTTGTAACATCAATAACATTTGTGTGGGCGTATAATGCATTTTTTATTGATATACGTGAGTGTTGGGAATCGATCCGACCTTGGGCCCGCGCAGCGGATAAGAAGGCCCGGTCTGGTTCCCATGTCCCGAGATCACGCCTCGACTTCGAGAGTACGATGCAAAGTAGGATAGACGATTACCAGCGTGAAATTGATCACGCATGACGGATTGATCGCTCACATCCTTTTCTTCTCCGGTGTCGTGTTGGTGACTAGCCCGTGCGTCCCATACCACACGTCTCCCACCTTCTTGACACGTCTCCGGTTATCTTCGTGCGTCCCATGCCCACACGCTTCCACATCCTTTTACTCGTTTACTTCTTCGGTTTGATCACAACGAAGAGCCACAAGTGTCGCTCCTCTATCCGTATCCATCGTGAGTCGTAGCATATCGGTCGCGGATGCACCTGCCTAGACGATGCACCGGCGAACTTGCATGATTGTGTTTGATTATCTAAACTGAGAAAACACCTTTTCTCTTTCTCTTCGCACTCTTTCAAGAGGTGATTAGAGTCTCTCTAATTTCTGGACTGAATTAGACATTAATTAACTGAAAGGAGGAGAGAGAAACATCCTATATATAATACTGTTGGGTAATATCCCCGACTCCGGGCCCGCGCAGCGGATATGTAGGCCCGGTTCGGTTCCCCGATTCCCGAGATCACGCCATGACTTCGAGGGTACGATGCAAATAGAAGGACAGATTCATACCGGTGCAAAATTGATTGCACACGAAGGGTTGATCGCTGCCTTCTTTCTCCTGTCACGTTGGTGACAATCCGCGCGTCCCACACCACGCGTCTTTCACCGCTCGTTGACTTCGCCGATTCGCTTGATTTCGTCTCCGACTCAATCTACTCGTCCGAATCGATCACAACCGTAAGAGCCCCAGATGTTGCTCCTCTACGTGTATCCACCTTGACTCGTAAGACGTCGGTCACGGATGCACCTACCTAGACGATGCACCGGTGAACTTGCTCGATCGAATTGATTCTCTATCTCTCGAGAAACTCTTTTCTCGATTTCTCTCTTTTCGTACCTTTTCACTTTGAGAAAGATCAAATCTGAATTCTCTCATTTCTTTGTGTCTTTGGCAGAATAATTACTTAATCAATATGAGAGAGAAAATCCTATGTATATCTAATAGGATCAGGATTAGCCAAAAGGCATTTATATCCAATATACATCCTTTCACACAGAAAACTGCATGAACCTGGTCAGTATTCTGTAATTTCGAAATTGGTAAATTTCTCATACAGAACATCAACCAACATGAAAGTTGTAGATAATCTCATTATCTACATAACCCAATTTGGCCCAGCCCAATTGGAGTTCGTATGCAAAAGTTATGACTGCTTTACTAACTGTATGTCATACTGTTGCATCCTTTCGGTATTTCACAGAAACGACACTGATACTTCGTTCATATGAAATATATTTCTTCATGAAGGTTGTAGATAATCTTATTATCTATCTAACCCAATTTGAACCATTCAAATCTGATTTTCTCACTGAAAGTTATGGCCACAAATGTACGACTACATTCGTTTATCCTTGTGTACACTTTTACGGTTGATCCTGAAACTGTATTTCCTTCAGTCTCCCACTCAATTTCGGATCTACCTAAAAGGTACTCATGCATATCCAATACGCACGATTTTAGAGAATATAGATCGCGTATCAAATACCAAGCTATGCACATTCTATGTGCCAATTTTATGATCAAGCCCGACTTAGTACGACTCGTTGTGTGACCATGTAGGTTCGATTAACGATGGCAGTAGGTTGTTTCCAATGCCTACAAGCTCATGAGCGGGATCTAGTCACTCCATCATAGCTACCCATGTTAAACGAATAATGATTGTGATCATTGTGCCTATCTCGAATAGCGGTTATTAGTTCTCTTGTTAACGATATCCGTTAATCAAAAGGCATGGTGGTAGTCATCCTTATGTTTTGATTAACTAAACTTATTCCTCGATTCCGAATTAAGTTAAC
The DNA here is from genome assembly GCA_946800325.1 of Luzula sylvatica. Lineage (NCBI taxonomy): Eukaryota > Viridiplantae > Streptophyta > Magnoliopsida > Poales > Juncaceae > Luzula > Luzula sylvatica. Next base: position 52,857,819 of record OX326960.1, on the reverse strand, counting down.
AAATTACAATCGATATTAACCGTTAATATCATTGACTACGGCCGTAGTTTTCGTTAATCAATTCATCGAGCGGCCTAAGAGATATCTCTTCCTTTCGGAATAAACAATTCCTATCTTGGAGACTCACATTGAATTCCGTGTTTCGGACAATACCCAATGATGACCGTTTTAGCTCCCTGTTACGGCGAGCGTAAGATCATATCAAAGCATTGTGTTACGAACGTAACGCAATCAATGGTCCCCTCAAGTTTGAAGAACCTAATACCCTACTCGTCGCGAGTTCATCCATAATGACTAAACAATGTCATGATCTCGCGGCTTTGGTCATATCCAATATATATCACCTAGCATATATCTACGTTCCCGATTCGACAATCACCTTGTCCTATGATTAGCAAAACATAATCATCTCCTCGGCTAACGTACTAGTGTACGCGTTCAGTATATTATCAGATAATAGAAATGCTTCACTCTTAAGCAAGCTGATCCGCGACTAGGGATGTTTAGAAATGAAACTTTAAGTGTGACGGTTTCGCTGCACATAATCCTCAACTATGTCGACGTCCACACAAGTTCAAATCAGGGTTCATGTAATCAAATTACACAACCTGCACACAGTTTTCATATTAGGTGAATGCATGAAAATTTAAGTAAACAAAAATTTTAAAAGGGGATGCATTCATATGGATTAAGTATTTGGGTGATACAACGTTTACCCATGGGTATCTCCATACCCATAACCTGCGAGGACTATCGTATTAGATAACTACACTCTACTCTCTTCTTCCTCCTCTAGGTATCTGATGAGCGGGTTTTCGGCGTGTAAAATTATCGTTGTATTCGAAAATCCGATTCAATCAACAAGTTGGAAAATATAGTTGTATAGTGGAAAATATGCAAGTTCGTTCCACGAGGAGTATATGCGTCGAATAATGAATCAAAACAAGCAAGAAAAAGGCAGGAACTTTTCCAGAATATAGTCCGTTGTAACGAATGTAAGTCCGTTACAACGGAATGCAATGAAAATTCTAATGGATAGAGTGAAGTAGAAGTTCGTTACAACGGAATAAATTCCGTTCCAACGCAAGTAATAGTCCGTTACAACGGACAAGGGTAGCGTTGTAACGGATTGGTTAATCCATTACAACGAACCGTTATGTCCGTTACAACGGACTTGTATTGATCTTATTGTATAAAATTCCTCAATAGTCCGTTACAACGGAACTCTAGGTGCGTTACAACGGAAGTATAACCAACTGAATATTAAAGGACCAACCGTTTAGTCCGTTGTAACGCAATGTGAGTCCGTTATAACGGAATATTTACTGGATTTCAAGTTATTTATTCTATTTGAGGATTTGAATTAAGATTGGATCAGAGATTTATCAATGTCTTAATTAAGCACTAAAATGTAAGTAAAAGGAGAGCAACAAAAGAACACAAAGAGAGCAAAAGATCGAATGCAAGAACAGAGATTTAGAACAAAGAAACTAGATTCAACACAATCTTTAACTTCTTTACACAAAGCCAATTCAAATTTAATACTACAAGAATTTCAAGAAAAGGAAAGAAAACACCTAGAGAGATGAAGTGAGCTCCGAGTCTCGTCTTGGATGCCTTCTCCGTTGTTTTGAGATGCTAGTGAGCTAGTCGCCTCGCACAACGTTTTCCTTTCGTACCGATCCACCCGCCAATAGAAGTGAGCTTCGTACCGGTTGGGTGAGCTCGAGATGTGCAAAGGTTGATTGAAAAGAAGCTTCCAACCAATCACGCCGAGAAAGCTCGACTCTTTGCTTGTGAAAGTTCGAATGAAATAAGTTTCACCCTAATTCCACAACTTTTCCTTAGTCGAAGTGTAAACCGATTCACCGAATGAAGTGAGCTTCTATTCGGTGATCGATCTTAGAGAATTTATCGTTCGTTCTTGGTAATTCTTGTGTGATCTTGCAAGATTCTTGGACTTGCTAAAAGAGAGAGAGAGTGAGAGAGAGGGAGAAAGTGCTCCGAAGAGCGGGGGAGGGGGCGGGGCCTAACTCGTGGCCCTTTTGGTCTTATTTATAGCACTCACGGAGTCTTCTTATTGGTCACGAGTTGGTGGAGAGGATTGGGGGTAATGAAGTAATTTCCACCAAAGGTAGGTGGGAAGGATAAGGGCTAAGGATTGAGTGGTTTTCGTGTAAACTTTTGTGTAAGTTTTCATCATGATAATTGTTTGCCTCCCGTCTCATTCATGTACCGAATATATCGATGTAATATATCGTTTTCACTCCCCTCGACGTGTTGGAGACAACTACACTCTCGAAATTCCCAGAAATTCCTTCTAATACCTGTGATTAAGCAATAAAACACACTTAGTGAAGAAATATTCATGTTATCTCAAATATGATTAATAAAGTATATAGAATTGCTCTTCACAAGGGCTAAAATCCCTAAATTAAGCATTAAATTTGTGCCTTATTTTCCTCACATCAAATACCCCCATACTTAAACCCTTGATCGTCCTCGATCATGATGAGCGTAAAATCAAGCACAAAGAAAAATGCATGTATAGGTTTTATTGAAATTATATTCATCGATCTCAAAACTCAATTCTCACGAGATAATTGTTTACTCTCCTCATAATCACTAATATTGAAAGAGATAAGTTTGAGTTATATTAGAATCTATTTTCAATGAATTGCACAAATTCGAAGAGTTTATTAGAGCAATTGATCTCAACCGAAAAAGATGATTAAACACCATCATTCAATTCTTTTCACTCCACAATTCACAAGGATTATCATGAAAAAGCATTAATGAAAACCAATTTTTCCGTTTTGCAAAAATCATTTCTTAAATGTAATTTGTCACTTTTAAACCGTTCGGTACGTTAGTACTTGGTTCCTATTCGGTTTCAACTAATTCCCCCAATTGCGCTTGTTTACAATTCTTTTCTTTAACCGAGAGTTCCGCTGCACCGAAATACAACGAAATTACATCCCGTTTTTTTTTTATTTTTTATTTTTTATTTTTTTTTTTTTTATTATTTTTTTTTTTTTTGATCTTTTCTTTAACAGGGAGTTCCGTTGCACCGAAATACAACGAAATTACATCCCGGTATTCTCTTTTTTTAGATCTCAAGTCGCAAGCGGGTCCAATCTATTTACTACCGAATCCCCATGAACGGTCGGGCCCTTAAAGTGCAATTGGTCAAATTTTAAGATTCAAGCAAAACTTACTAAATTGGTTCAAACAAAACTTTTTAGAAATTCCAAGTTTAAAATGGGTTTATTTATTGAAAAATGGTGTGTCATGTAAATCAAGGATTGATCAAATTGTCAAAAACTCATGAATTTAGTGAACTCATTGATTAGGGTTTGAATCCCCAAAAGAATCTCTTCAAGATCTCAATTAATTCCTTCAAATATTTTGTGAAAATTTCAAGCTTGAGAGTAAAATGATGTGTTTTGGTGAAAATTTGTTTAAAAATCGATGATTTATTCAATGAGGTGGAGAAAAACCTTTAACTTGCATAAAATCATTTGCTTGTATAACCTTGATGCTCAAAAAACAAAAAATAAGATCGAAAAAATTCAATTAAAAGCTCATTTTTTTCAATTTTTAAGCAAAAAACAAATTTTTTCCAGAGAGCACTCCGTTGTAACTGACCTTAGGTCCGTTACAACCGAGTTGCAAATTTTTTTTTTTTTTTTTTTTTTTTTTTTTTTTTTTTTTTTTTTTTTTCAAAGACTGTGTGTATTGTGTGTATATCCTGTGTGTATTGTGTGTATATCCCCCCCATACTTATTCCTTCGCTTGTCCTCAAGCGATAATAAAGAGAAAAATTAAAAGAAGTTAAGGAGAGACACAACCTTTGATGCGTGGTGCTTGATCGTCTTCGACTTGTTGCTCCTCCATCCATCTTGTTTCGAATTTTGCGTAGAATTTCTCAATGCGTTTTCCATTCATCTTGAACGATTCATTCGTTTCATCGCTTCGAATCTCCACAACTCCAAATGGTGTGACATTGGTCACCACAAATGGGTCGATCCAACGCGACCTTTGCTTCCTTTTGGAGTTGAACGTCTCGATCACCGATTTCGAATTCGCGTCCTTTGCCGGTGTCGTCTCCATCTTGTCGCATTTCTCGTGTCTTGGTCCCACCTTTGCGATTATTTGCTCGGGAATTCGTGGAGGTTGATCGAGGAGATTCGGAGGAAACGCATCATTTGCCGATCTTGGAGAGGTAAGCATCTTGATCACATTGATTTTCGCATTATTGACTTCCTTTCCTTTCTTGAGATTAGATGGCCTAATATGATTTCATTGCTCACTAAAGAGTGGCATTTTCAAAAATTCGAAACAAGGTTAGCTTGTAATGAGAGAGAATGAAAAGCATAAACCTTTGGATGTGATGGAGAATTGGAATTCTTGGTTCATCTTGGAATGTACCAATTGAGCTTGAGCATGTAGTCCTTGCACCGTTGGTACGAGGGTTTGCCTCCCTCGCTAGCGCTCTCGTTTATGGTCTCGAGCTCGACCATGCCGATGTTATCCTCCTTCAAAATTAAACGAAGCACTAACATGGATCGCTACTTTTCGACCGCCTCGAAATACTCCCTTTGAGATGTTGGAGATGAGAGAAATCGGCGCTTGTATCACTTGTTTTGCATATGTCGAAAGTGGCGGCAATATTTCCTCAATCTTGCTTCGAATTTTTCGAATTGCTTCATCGCTTGGAGTTTGATGAAGAGGAGTTGTGAGAGGCGTGAGTGTCTCGATTGTATTTGATTTCCTTGATAAATCTACACAAGGTGAATTTCTATCATGAGAAGCATCATAGTTCTTAATTGAATTTAAATTGATGATATATGGAAAGAATTCACCTTGGAGAATTGTAGATTTCTCTTCTTGCTTGTTTTCATCGATTGGAGTGATTTGAACCGTCTTTTGGAGAGTCGAATCCAATGACACCTTTTCTTCTTCAATGATCATTCCAATGCTTTCATCGAATCCCCCCATACTTGAACTCTTGTCGTTTTCAATCTCCACGATCTCCTCTTTTGAAAACTCGAGATGAGAGGTGGTTACTTCTTCTTGTTTCATCTCATTCGAGGGATTACTTGTTTTTTCCATTATCTCTTTCATTATTGCCATCATTTCCTCCATCCATCTTTTTAATTCTTGGTTTGGATCTTCGTTTTGGGATTGAAATGGTGGTACTTGGCATTCAAATTCATGTTGAAATTCGAGTTCATTTTGAGGAAGTTCGTATATGGGGTTTGAGTACATGGTGTTTGAGTAGTTGTTAGCGGTTTCGGCATAGGATTGTGTCTCATAACCCCATGGGGATTCGTTTTCGTATTGGTGAGCTTTGTAGATGGGATTTTGATAAAGGGTCTCGGTGTGTGATTCATCGTTTTGATTTGAGGGTGAACTTGAGAGCCATCCGAGCCTTCGTTCTTCCATGGATTTTCGAGCTTCGTCTTCTTCTCTATCTTTCTTTTCTTCCATTTCTTCCCATTCTTGAAATTCTAATTTTTGTATTTCTAGCTCGTGAACCTCTTGATTTGTCATGGAGTCCGGATATCCTTTTGCGGCTCTATCGAGACGTATCCACTCCCGAAGCGAAATTGGTTTTTCTTGATGATCCATCTTGCTCCACTTCTTGTACCTTGCAAGAATAGAAAAATTTCGAAATTAGTGAAATATCAAGTTCAAATGTATCAAATCTATTAAAAATATCACTCTAGATTGCAAGTTTGATTCAAAATTTGACTTAAACATTACTCCCCGGCAGCGGCGCCATTTGATGAGCGGGTTTTCGGCGTGTAAAATTATCGTTGTATTCGAAAATCCGATTCAATCAACAAGTTGGAAAATATAGTTGTATAGTGGAAAATATGCAAGTTCGTTCCACGAGGAGTATATGCGTCGAATAATGAATCAAAACAAGCAAGAAAAAGGCAGGAACTTTTCCAGAATATAGTCCGTTGTAACGAATGTAAGTCCGTTACAACGGAATGCAATGAAAATTCTAATGGATAGAGTGAAGTAGAAGTTCGTTACAACGGAATAAATTCCGTTCCAACGCAAGTAATAGTCCGTTACAACGGACAAGGGTAGCGTTGTAACGGATTGGTTAATCCATTACAACGAACCGTTATGTCCGTTACAACGGACTTGTATTGATCTTATTGTATAAAATTCCTCAATAGTCCGTTACAACGGAACTCTAGGTGCGTTACAACGGAAGTATAACCAACTGAATATTAAAGGACCAACCGTTTAGTCCGTTGTAACGCAATGTGAGTCCGTTATAACGGAATATTTACTGGATTTCAAGTTATTTATTCTATTTGAGGATTTGAATTAAGATTGGATCAGAGATTTATCAATGTCTTAATTAAGCACTAAAATGTAAGTAAAAGGAGAGCAACAAAAGAACACAAAGAGAGCAAAAGATCGAATGCAAGAACAGAGATTTAGAACAAAGAAACTAGATTCAACACAATCTTTAACTTCTTTACACAAAGCCAATTCAAATTTAATACTACAAGAATTTCAAGAAAAGGAAAGAAAACACCTAGAGAGATGAAGTGAGCTCCGAGTCTCGTCTTGGATGCCTTCTCCGTTGTTTTGAGATGCTAGTGAGCTAGTCGCCTCGCACAACGTTTTCCTTTCGTACCGATCCACCCGCCAATAGAAGTGAGCTTCGTACCGGTTGGGTGAGCTCGAGATGTGCAAAGGTTGATTGAAAAGAAGCTTCCAACCAATCACGCCGAGAAAGCTCGACTCTTTGCTTGTGAAAGTTCGAATGAAATAAGTTTCACCCTAATTCCACAACTTTTCCTTAGTCGAAGTGTAAACCGATTCACCGAATGAAGTGAGCTTCTATTCGGTGATCGATCTTAGAGAATTTATCGTTCGTTCTTGGTAATTCTTGTGTGATCTTGCAAGATTCTTGGACTTGCTAAAAGAGAGAGAGAGTGAGAGAGAGGGAGAAAGTGCTCCGAAGAGCGGGGGAGGGGGCGGGGCCTAACTCGTGGCCCTTTTGGTCTTATTTATAGCACTCACGGAGTCTTCTTATTGGTCACGAGTTGGTGGAGAGGATTGGGGGTAATGAAGTAATTTCCACCAAAGGTAGGTGGGAAGGATAAGGGCTAAGGATTGAGTGGTTTTCGTGTAAACTTTTGTGTAAGTTTTCATCATGATAATTGTTTGCCTCCCGTCTCATTCATGTACCGAATATATCGATGTAATATATCGTTTTCACTCCCCTCGACGTGTTGGAGACAACTACACTCTCGAAATTCCCAGAAATTCCTTCTAATACCTGTGATTAAGCAATAAAACACACTTAGTGAAGAAATATTCATGTTATCTCAAATATGATTAATAAAGTATATAGAATTGCTCTTCACAAGGGCTAAAATCCCTAAATTAAGCATTAAATTTGTGCCTTATTTTCCTCACATCAGTATCTCATACCCATAGTCACCACATGACAGTCACGCGTGACTAGAGAGAGCGGTTTTGTAAACGGTTCCACACGTTCCCGGTAGTGTTAATCTTCAGCAGGATTGGAACATTTCCAATACCTTCGATTACATCTTTTCACAAATTTTCATCGATCAATGAAATATTCCGAGTATTGGCTAGAAGTGGTTGTGACCTCGGCATTTTTTGGCTTGTACTATTGCGATTCACGCAATAAACAACCATAAATCCGATAACTCTTGATTACTAGAGTTTGGTCATGTATCATTGATCCATACCACTTCCTTTTGTGATTCATAATCACAATATACTCGCCTCCGTAAATAGAATCATTAATTATTGGTCATGTGGAACCTTTCCACATAACCATGTTTTCTTTTAAGCAAATCATGTACACACTTTGTGATCGAAAGTCGTGCTACATATTTGGACGTGCCATAGTTGGACGTGACATAGTTGGAAACTGTTGTTGTTATAACTCTTTATAACCAACACGTCCTCCACACCGTTATAGATAAAATAAAATCCTGAATTCTTTCGCAAAGTATTCAAGGATAAACTTCACCGCTATCAATACAAATCCCGATGGGTTTAAATATACATAACCATTATGTATATAAATGTATAACCATTATACATTCACAAGAGTTAGTCTCATGTAATCGAATTACATTCAAACTCATGTGATTCCCATGGATTTTATTGACGGTAAATTAGACGCTTTATAATAGATCCTAACATCAAATGTAAGGCATCATATTATTACTTTTCGCGCTGCTTGATGTCTCACATCGAGCCGTAGAAAATTTCTGCCATTCGACATTTCGTTTTTAACTCCTCCAAGGAGTTATATGTTGAAAACCATTTTCAACATTATGTCGATATATGTGCTATAATCTAGAACGAGGAACTTCTTAGATCTATCTTATAGATCTTCACGCTTAATTCATAAGCGGTCCCGCCTAAATCCTTTGTCGTTACAAGAAATGTAACGCGGCTCTCACTAACCTTCATGTGTACACAAAGTTTCCATTCATTTCGACAATGTTATAACTGTTTATAACTTCGTCAAAACGAATATTCCAATTCCGAGAAGCATTCTTTAATCCATCATATGGATCGTTAAAGCGTGCATATCCTATTCCCAATTCTTATGAATCGACAAAACCGTAAGGTTGTGTCAAGTACACATCCTTTAATAAAATGTCTGTTAAGAAATTCGGTTTTGACATCCATCTTGCCACATCACATAGTCATAATTACGCGATTATGGCAAGCAGAATTTTGGGAATGGAAAAGCATGGCAATATGCGAAAACGTTTCTTCATAGTCCAACTACGAATTGTATGAAACTCTTCGCAACAAGCCTCACTTTACATATATGCGTATTCATATCCATGTCGGTTCTGATCTTGAAAACCCATTGACATTTCACGGGTCTAACCCGGAAAGTAATGAAATCAAGTTCTAAACTTGATAATTTACACGGATGGAATCTCATATTTCATGACACCATGTCATGTGGAACTATTACTTTTCATACCATCCTTGTAGGATATCGAATCATCATATGTTTTCGATCTATCATTATTAGCCACGACAAATTCATATTTATCGGCTTATGATATAGCCTACTTGATCTACGAAAAAGTCTTTTGTGTGTTCGACTCGCTCATATGGCGTCTTTTGTACCAATTAGAAGGTTTATGATCCATATCTCATATGCGACCATTCATTAGTGCCGCTGTCTCAAGGGCGTATCCCCAAAACATTTTTGGGAGATCCATTTGACTTATCATTTATCGAACCATGTCCAACATGCGTTCAATTCCTCTTTTCGGAAACATCTCAATGTTCCGAGATGAAGATAATCGTGAAACAATTTCACAATCATGAATGATAATCAATATTTATAACTCAAATATCACCTCTTCGATCCTATCGAAGTGTGTAGCTCAAATACTCGCCTCCTCGATTCTATCAAAGGGCTTTGATTTTCTTGCTTAGTCGATTTTGTATTTTGTTTTTGAAACGCTTTGAACCTTTCAAAAGTCTCTGTTTCAGCACGCAGTAAATAGATATTACTGTATCTATTTTAATCGTCCATAAACGTAACAAAATAACGTTAGCCTCCTCTTGCCTCGGAACTTATCGGAAGATTTACATCTAAATGTGATTTCCAATAATTCGTTGGATCTTGCTCCAACCTTTGGAGAATGATGCACTTTGTCGTCTTTGCCTAATAAATAAGTATCGCGTTAACCAATTGAATCTAATTCAATTGATTCTATCAATCCATCTCATGGAATCTAGATACGCGTATCTCGTTTATATGGCCTCAACGACAATGCCAAAAGAAGCAATCAACGTCTAGGTTTAATCCTCCTCGGATTTCACCATTCTTTGAGTCATTAGTTTGGACAACTCCTTGTCCGAACTTTCTTGTTTGGAAAACATTTTCCCAAAATACCCTTAGACATTTATTTCTTTCGATCCCGCCTTTGAATTACAAGGACATCCACGCATCTATATGCATTGGATTCCTCCGATGCTCCAAGCATCTCTTATTCAAATTTACATCGCATCTCATGCAATTTCGGGATCGACTTATCTATCGAATGCATACGATATTCAGTCACGAAGATCAAATCTCGTACCATCAACACACGAGTGTTAATTAAAGATCCATAAGGCGTCTCAAAATTAACCTACTCTTTGAGCCGCATTGAACCATTCAACGCACTCTTGCTCTTGAAACTATTTCATGAGCGTTGTGTATTACTTCCGTATGCACCCGAATTCTCAAAACAATTTTGAGAAATTTGCGTCTATACATGCCACCACAAGGCACATAATATCGTTCGATTCCTTCTTAAGTTTATCGAACCCGGATTTCTCTAAAGCCTTAGCCTCGAGCCGCGAATTTACCATCTACGTGTCCAACCTATTCCTTTAAGTTCAAGAACTATTCTTTTACTATCAAGGTTAATTATGGTAATTCCGGCCCAAAAGCCTTCTATCATATCGATCTCATCGATATTTTTGGTGTTACTTGAAAACTTAATTCTAAACGGATGATCAAGATTAAACTCCTAACCGTGCGTACTTAATCTATATGCTTATATGATGATTATATGATAGTGTTATTTTATCGAATCGATAACCCTCATACCGATACGGGATGCCAAATCCATAACACCCGAGATCCATATTTTGCAATCCTCCAACAAGTGACGAAGGCCTATCGAGTGGGATCTCGCTTATTTAGGTAGGATATAATCCAATCGCATCCAATGCGACTCTCAAACTTTTATAGAATTTCGGTGATGGATCGTATCTCTATACAATCCCATTTCCGTGTGTGCATTCCAACTATGCCCCGAACTCCAATCGGATTGGCTTGGACGGTTAAGTCATAACCATATCAAACGTATCGTTCAAGTGGACTACTCACGTGCATGACGAAGGCCTAACAACACGCAAGTCCCCATTTAACGCTTGCCACCCATTAGTACCAACAACATGTGTGCATGACGAAGGCCTAACAACACACACATTGTGATACCAATTTCGATGGTTGTTTGACATGGAAGGCATTTCTACGATTTAAATATTATGAGGGATCATGACATTCATGTTTCTTTATTCGTGACATAATCATATTATATCACTATCACAAGATTTTTAATGCATATGATTTAATTAGGGAGACTAATTATTCTAAATAATTAATTATCTAACATGCTAGAATGATTGATGCCGATCGTATCGATATAAAGAACTCAAAATTCCGAGCTTCGTAACCAAAGTTATCGCGAAAACAAAATCAGCATCCAGAAGGGGATCCGTTATAACGGACTGCCCCCATCCGTTGTAACGCAGGGGCCCGACGGGCGCGAGAAAACCTCGCCGGGACGCGTCCGGGCGCCAAAAACTGCCCCCGGGCGGCAGAAAAACTGTTTTTCTGCACCCTTTCGGTATTTCATTAGAACGACACTAATACTTCGCTCAAATGAAATATATTACAACATAAAAGTTCTAGATAATCTCATTATCTAACTAACACAATTTGAACCATTGAAATCGGAATTTCCTACTGAAAGTTATACCAGTTTTAGTAAAATACGAACAAACGAAAAGGTAAGTATATCCAATACACACCTTTTAACCCAGAAAACTACAGACACATTTTCAGTATTCTCTTGAAACAAAAATATTAAATTGTTCCAACCGACTTTTAACGTGAACGAAAGTTCTAGATAATCTTATTATCTAACTAACCCAATTGGATTGGACTCAATTGGAGTTTCTATACGACATATACGGACGCTTTAGTCTCTGTATGTCAAACAGTCGCACCCTTTCAGTATTCCATAAAAACGACACTGATAATTCATTCAAATGAAAAAACTTTCTGTATCAAAGTCATAGATAATCTCATTATCTAACTACGCCAATTTGATCCAATCAATTTGGAGTTTCCCACGGAAAATTATCTTAGTTTTACTCACTGTTTCGTATTCTAATTTTCTGCAGATTTTGCCGTTTCGTCCGTTTTCGCTCGTTTCCAAAACGATAAATCATGAAACTTTTTCACGATCATTCCTAGAAACTCTCAATCAACTTTTGATCGATCTCTAGCGAATTCCACTTGTGATTTTAACGGAATTTGACTTTCTCTATACGTAAGATCATGCAAACGGGTACGAACTTTGATAACCCGTGCGTATATTTAATATACGACTATGATTCGACCCTCGAATCGATGGCGATCGCTCTGATACCACTGTTGGGTAATATCCCCGACCCCGGGCCTGCGCAGCGGATATGTAGGCCCGGTTCGGTTCCCCGATTCCCGAGATCACGCCATGATTTCGAGGGTACGATGCAAATAGAAGGACAGATTCATACCGGTGGAAAATTGATTGCACACGAAGGGTTGATCACTGCCTTCTTTCTCCTGTCACGTTGGTGACAATCCGCGCGTCCCAGACCACGCGTCTTTCACCGCTCGTTGACTTCGGCGATTCGCTTGATTTCGTCTCCGACTCAATCTACTCGTCCGAATCGATCACGACCGTAAGAGCCCCAGATGTTGCTCCTCTACGTGTATCCACCTTGACTCGTAAGACGTCGGTCACGGATGCACCTGCCCAGACGATGCACCGGTGAACTTGCTCGATCGAATTGATTCTCTATCTCTCGAGAAACTCATTTCTCGATTTCTCTCTTTTCGTACCTTTTCACTTTGAGAAAGATCAAATCTGAATTCTCTCATTTCTTTGTGTCTTTGGCAGAATAATTACTTAATCAACATGAGAGAGAAAATCTTATTTATATCTAATAGGACCAGGATTAGCCAAAAGGCATGTATATCCAATATACATCCTTTCACACAGAAAACTACATGAACCTGGTCAGTATTCTGTCATTTCGAAATTGGTAAATTTCTCATACAGAAAATAAACCAACATGAAAGTTGTAGATAATCTCATTATCTACATAACCCAATTTGGCCCAGCCCAATTTGGCCCAGCCCAATTTACTAACTGTATGTCATACTGTTGCATCCTTTCGGTATTTCACAGAAACAACACTGATACTTCGTTCATATGAAAAATATTTCTTCATGAAGGTTGTAGATAATCTTATTATCTATCTAACCCAATTTGAACCATTCAAATCGGATTTTCTCACTGAAAGTTATGGCCACAAATGTACGACTACATTCGTTTATCCTTGTGTACACTTTTACGGTTGATCCTGAAACTGTATTTCCTTCAAATACATAGGATAAGGATGGGTCAAAAGGTATGTATATCTACTATACACCTTTTTACACAGAAAAACTGCACACACCCTTTCAGTATTCTGTTGAAAGGAATTGTTAAATCGTTCCAACCTACTTAAAACCTTCACGAAAATTGTAGATAATCTTATTATCTTTCCAACCCATTTTGGCCCAGCCCAATTGGAGTTCGGATGCGAAAGTTATGACGGTTTTACTAACTGTATGTCAAACTGTCGCACCCTTTCGGTATTCCATTAAAACGACACTGATACATCGCTCAAATGAAATATATTTCTACATGAATGTTCTAGATAATCTTATTATCTATTCAACCCAATTTGAACCATTCAAATTGGAGTCATTATCTGAAAGTTATGTCAGTTTTTCTAAAACTGTTTAAACTGATTTTCTGGTTTTCTTAATAAAACCGTTTCTTATCAATTTAACTATGTATATCCAATATACATATGTGCATCTAATATACACATTATTTATGCCCACAAACGCGGGCGTTCGTTCATCCTTATGTGTACCATTTTACCGTTGATCAAAAACTGTATTTCCTTCAGTCTCCCACTCAGTTTCAGATCTAACTAAAAGGTACTCATGTATATCACATATACACTATAGCAGAGAATCTAGCCCGCGTATCATATACGCTAAAGTCATGCACATCCTATGTGCCAAAACTTGCAATCAAGCCTGACATAGTACGACTCGTTGTGTGACCGTGTAGGTTCGTTTAACGATGGCAGTAAGCTGTTACGCATTACAAGCCCATGAGCGGGATCTAGTCACTCCATCATGGCTACCCATGTTAAAACGAAAAATGATTGTGATCATTGTGCCTATCTCGAATAGCGGTTATTAGTTCTCTTGTTCGCGATATCCGTTAATCAAAAGGCATGGTGATAGTCATCCTTATAGTTTGATTAACAACACTTATTCCCCGATTCCGAGTTGAGTTAACAAATTTCAATCGATATTAACCGTTAATATCATTGACTGCGGCCGCAGATTTCGTTAATCGACTCATCGAGCGGAGCCTAAGAGATATCTCTTCCTTTCGGAATAAACAATTCCTATCTTGGAGACTCACATTGAATTCCGTGTTTCGGACAATACCCAATGATGACCGTTTTGGCCCCTTGTTACGGCAGGCGCAAGATAATATCAAAGCATTGTGTTACGCACGTAACGCAATCAATGGTCCCCTCAAGTATGAAGAACCTAATATCCTATTCGTCGCGAGTCCATCTATAATGACTAAACCATGTCATGGTCTCGCGGCTTTGGTCATATCCAATATATGTCACCTAGCATATATCTACGTTCCCGATTCGACAAGCACCTTGTCCTATGATTAGCAAAACATAATCATCTCCTCGGCTAACGTACTAGTGTACACGTTCAGTCTATTATCGGATAATAGAAATGCTTCTCTCTTAAGCAAACTGACCCGCGACTAGGCATGTTTAGAAATGAAACTTTAGGTATGACGGTTTCGCTGCACATAATCATCGATTATGCCGACGTCCACACAAGCTCAAATAAGGGTTCATGTAATCATATTACACAACCCGCACACAGTTTTCATGTAAGATGAATGCATAAAAATTTTAGTAAACAATTTTTTTTAAATGCACTCATATGGATTAAGTATTGGGGTGATGCAACATTTACCTATAAGTATCTCCATACCCATAACCTGCGAGGACTATCGTATTAGATAACTACACTCTACTCTCTTCTTCCTCCTCTAGGTATCTCCATACCCATAGTCATCGCATGACAGTCACGCGCGACTAGAGAGAGCGGTTTTGTAAAACGGGTCTGCACGTTGCCGCTAGTGTTAATCTTCGTAAGGTCTGGAACATTTCCATATACCTACGATCATATCTTTTCACAAAATTTCACGGATCAAATGAAATTTTCTGAGTATTGGCTAGAAGTAGTTGTGACCTCGACATTTTTGGCTTGTACTATTGCGTCTCTTGCAATCCACAACCATAAATCCGATAACTCGTGACTACTTCGAGTTTGGTCACGTATCCTTGATCCATACCGCTTCCTTTTGCGATTAAGAACCGCAATATGATCGCCTCCGAAAATACAATCGTAAGCCATTGGTCGTGTGGAACCTTTCCACATAACCGTATTTTCGTGTAAACAAAACACATACACACTTCGTGATCGAAAGTCGTGCTACATGTTTGGAAACTGCCGTTGGTATAACTCTTTATAACGAACCCGTCCTCCACACCATTATAGATAAAATAAAATCCTGAATTCTTTCTCAAAGTATTCAAGTACAAACTTCACCGGTATCAATACAAATCCAGATAGGTATAATTATACACAACCATTATGTATATATACGTATAACCACTATATATTCACAAGAGTTAGTCTCATGTAATCGCATTACATTCAAACTCATGTGATTCCCTTGGATTTTATTGACGGTAAATTGGACGCTTCATATGTATGACGTATAACCACATATATATCATGGCAATTTATTGTCGCTCTGTTTGATGTCTCACATCGAGCCGTAAAAAAATTCTGCCATTCGACATTTCGATTTGACTCCTCTAAGGAGTTATATGTTGAAAACCATTTTCAACAATATGTCGATATACGTGCTATAATCTAGAACGAGGAACTTCTTAGATCTATCCTATAGATCTTCACACTTAATTCATAAGCGGTCTCACCTAAATCCTTTTGTCGTTACAAGAAATATAACGCGGCACCCACTAACCTTCATGTGTACACAAAGTGTTCATTTGTTCTGACAATGTTATAACAGTTTATAACTTCGTCAAAATGAATATTCCAATTCCGAGAAGCTTTCTCTAATCCATCGTATGGTTGTGTCAAGTACACATCCTTTCCTAAAATTTATGTGAAGAAATTCGGTTTTGATATCCATTTTGCCAAATCACATAGTCATAACACGCGACCATGGCAAGCAGAATTTCGAGAATGTGAAAGCATGGCAACATGCGAAAACGTTTGTTCATAGTCCGACTATGATTTGCATGAAACTCTTCGATACAAGCCTCGCTTTACATATATGCTAATTCCTATCCATGTCAGGTTTTTCTCCTTGAAAACCTTTTCACATTTCACGGGTATAACCCATAAAGTGACGAAATCAAGTTCCAAACTTGATAACTTGCACGGATTGAATCTCAGATTTCATGGCACCATGCCATGTGGAACCGTTATTCTCATAGCCTCCTTGTAGGATATCGAATCATCATATGATTTCGATCTATCATCATTAGCCTCGATAAATCAATATTTATCGGCTTATGATATACCCTACTTGATCTACGAAAAATTCCTTTGTGTGTTCGACTCGTATTCATCAACTCTTGATGAAGTCGTGTCAACTTTCATCGGTACAATGTTCATTTTCAGATCTCGAACTCTTTCCAGATTTATTCTACTCCCAATAGCCCGCGTAGAGATAAATGGCTTCAAGTTCCAAACTTGTGCGCATTAATTATGTCCTCCTCCAAGAAGGCATCTCTTCAAGCCACGAAAATCTCATTTTCGTTGGGACGTTAGAACTAATATCCTTTAGTTTCCTTAAAGATATATGATAAACGAACAATTCTCAGATTTGGGATTAAGTTTATCTGAAACAAATTTCGAAATATACTCACATCCTCAAATCTGCATAAATGATAATTCCGGAACCGTTCCGATCCATATCGATATTGCGTCTTTTGTACCGATTAGAAGACTTATGGTTCATAATATGCAACCATTTTTTATTGCCGCAGTCTCAAGGGCATATCCCCAAAACGATTTTGGAAGATCCGTTTCACTTATCATTTATCGAACCATGTCCAACATGCGTTCATTTTCTCTTTTCGAATACATCTCAATGTTTCGAAATAAAGATAATAGTGAAACGATTCCACAATCATGAATGATAATCAATACTTATAACTGAAATATCGCCTCTTCGATCCTATCGAAGTGCGTAGCTCAAATACTCGCCTCCTCGATCCAATCAAAGGGCTTTGATTTTCTTGCTAAGTCGATTTTGTATTTTGTTTTTGAAACTCTTTGAACCTTTCAAAAGTCTCCGCTTCGGCACGCATTAAACAGATATTACCGTATCTACTTTAACCGTCCGTAAACATAACAAAATACCGATAGCCTCCTCTTGCCTCGTTATTTATCGGATCTTTTACATCTTAATGTAATTTCCAATAATTCCTTGGATCTTTCTCCAACCTTTGGAGAATGATGCCCTTTGTCGTCTTGCCTAATAAATAAGTATCGCATTAATCAATCGAATCTAATTTGAATGATTCTAGCAATCGATCATATGGAATCTAGATACGCGTATCTCGTTTATATGGCCAAGACGACAATGCCAAAAGAAGCAATCAACTTCTAGGTTTAATCCTCCTCGGATTTCACCGTTCTTTGAGTCATTAGTTTGGACAACTCCTTGTCCGAACTTTCTGTTTGGAAAATATTTTCCCAAAATACCCTTAGACATTTATTTCTTTCGATCCCGCCTTTGAATTACAAGGACATCCCCGCATCTATATGCATTGGATTCCTCGGATGCTCCGAGCATCTCCAATTCAAATTATGTTGCATCTCATGCAATTTTAGGGATCGACTTATCTATCAAATGCATATGATATTCGGTCACGAAGATCAAATCTCGTACCATCAATACACGAGTGTTAATTAAAGACCCGTAAGGCGTCTCAAAGTTAACCAACTCATTGAGCCGTATTGAACAATTCAATACGCTCTAGCTCTTGAAACTATTTCTTGAACGTTGTGTTTTACTTCCGTAAGCACCCGAATTCTCAAAACAATTTTGAAAATTTGCGTCTATACATGCCACCAAAAGGCACGTAATATCGTTTGATTCCTTCTTAAGTTTATCAAACCCGGCTTTCTCTAAAGCCAAAGCCTCAAGCCCCGAATTTACCATCTACGTGTCCAACACGTCCCTTTAATTGGATGATGAAGATTAAGCCAAAAGCCAAACCGTGCGTACCTAGCTCGAGCCATTTGCGATGTATTTTTAGTGTAAAATAGGTTTTAACAAAGATTCTCAACATTTGCGATGTATTAAAAATTAGTCGAAAACGTAATAAATCTTGAAACTCAATTGTAATTCTCAAGAGTATGCATACCTAGCTCGAGCCATGGGCTCGGGTCTTGATCTAAAACCCACAACTCCTCGAGTGACACTTATCAACATCCATTTATGTTGCGACATTAGCTCCCTTGATAGTGCAAGGTGATGATGTTGAGTTTGGTACGCATATTTGTTTACCGTTATTACGTCTTCCCGATTCGTTTTCCATTTAGCATACCTACATACTAGTCAAAATACCTTTCTCGTCTTTTTGTAAGTGTATGGATGATTATAGTATCAAACCGTAAATATTTGACCCTTAACACTTATGATCAAGACATTCGTATCAACTAAACCCAAATTTAGTGATGCGAATTCTTGTATTAGCACTCCCCCTCAAATTGTGGCCAATTCTAAACATGGATGAGGGAGTGAGGAAACATGACTTTAAGTAACTTTTGGACACACCCCGTTTGAGGTGGACGTTCTAGCCATGTTTCGATCTTTTCGAAGCCATAACCAATTGAAATTTGGTTGCGGTTTTCGAAGGGGACAATCCGTTGAGATATGTCCCATATTGCAACAATAGTTGCAAAATGCGCGAGTCGGTTTATTTGTGTTTTCCGAACTCTTGACAAAGTGAGATTGAAAGTGGTTCGAGTAATCTTTCGGTTGAGTTATCGGCTTTGTCGACTTAGCACAATTATTGTTTGATTTGTTAACTCGTTGTGTGCTTGCGAAATGTTTGGGAGTACGTTGTTGTTCATTAGCGACATGTGGTGAGCTCACCTTATAGAAATAGCCATTGGATCCCCGTTTGTATAAACATTCGGTTCGTTCCGTATGGTTATCTCTATAAGACGAGTGAGGTGCATAATGATTAACTCTATTATAGTTTCTAACATTTTTAGGTTGGTTAATTTTAGCACTTTTACCCTTATTGGAGTCGCGGTACATAAAAACATTTCTGCGATTCGTATTGGTATTGTACTCCCGTTTACCTTTTTGACCTTGAGATTTTGTAGACATGGGTTTTTGACCGTTAGTCCTCTTAAATCCTAGACCCGTCTTATCATTGAGGTTTTGTCCCTCCAAGACTTTGTCCAATGAAGGAGTGCTAGGTGTAAGTGATACACATGCGCTCTTCAAGGACTCATTCACAAATTTCAAATTTTGGATTTCGACTTTTAGAGACGAGGTCTCGCTTTTTAGGGCTTGACACTCGCATTTTGAAAATCCGTTAAATTCGGTTAATTGTGCTTTGTGCGACTTTACCGATAATTCAAGAAAAGATACCTTACCCTTGAGATTTAGAATCATGCTCTCTTTTTCAATTTCATTTTGTCGAAGTCGATTGACTTCTCGCATTAGACTCTCGTGAGAGTCAAATTCTAACTCACTTTCCGATTCATCGGATGAGCTAGAATCTTCATTTATCGAAATTGATTTGAGTGTAGAGTTTAGGGTTACCTCATGACCGGGGTCATGCGAAGCATCGATGTCGGAAGTTTGTGGAACAACTTGAGGATCAACATAGGCAATTGGTTCCGGAAGAGGAGTGTTTTGCATGAGCATTTCTTGAATGGCTCGCTCAACCACGTCATTTACGTTTGGTGGTGTGTTTGCCATTAGTCCCACATCCACACCTTCATTGTCGTATAGGTATTCCGAGTCGGTGGATGTGCTTGAGCACTCCGAATCTCCCCATGGATCCGAATCGACGATGAAGGCATTCGTCTTTCCGGATTTCTTCACCTTATTTTTGCCTTTGTCGGTTTTGTCTTTATGCTCGTGTTTTCGTTCGCACCTCGAATCATTTCTATCCTTACCTCTTGGATTGTCTTCGCGTTTGTTCCATGGTGCGTGTTCGGGATGTATGGTCCAACACGTGTCGGTTGTGTGACCCATTTTCTTGCACTCGAAACACACCGGTTTCAAGTGTTGGCGCTTTCGGTCATCGTTGAATTTGCGCTCTTGATCCTTTAAATCCTCGTGTCTCCTTACCAACAGAGACATCTCATTTTCGTTTTCGTTCGTGTCGATAACGAAGTTGGCTTGAAGTTCAGAATATGAGGTGCTCGCTATATTGTTGCTTCGTTGGTTCATGCGTGCCTCGAAATTTCGGAGATAACTTACGAGAATTTCCGGAGTGATGTCTTGGGTAGCCATCATGGTTTCCAAGGCGACGAGGAGAGTTTCCCAACTTGACGGCATCGCTCGAATAAGCTTACCTACAACTCGAGAATTCGTTAGTGTCTCTCCTAGAGCGATGAATCTGTTTTTGATATGCGTCATTCGTGAGTACATATCATCTATGGATTCATTCTCGATCATTCGAAAACGATCGAATGATTGTTCGAGTCCCATTAATTTGGTTCTCTTCATTCTATCGTTTCCTTCGAATCGATCTAGGAGTGCTCGCCACATTGAATGAGATGTGGTACATCCATCCACAATCATGGAAAGTGACCCGACAATATTTGTGAGAATAAGATTTTGAGCATATGTGTCGGCGGTCACATCGAGATCGGTGCCGTGGCATATTTTTCGTGTGGGGTTTGTTTCGGAGGTACTTACCGTGTAAACCTCGAAACCTTTTTCCACCACCGATCTCAATCTTTGGATAGTAAATACATTTAGCATGCATCTCTTCCAAAGATTCCAATTCTTTCCATCTAATTTTTCGGGGTATGTAATTTGGTTTCTATTACCGATTGAGGCCATGGTCGTATACAAGTTTGTCACTTACACAAAGAGACGGTTAGTATTTTGCTCTGATACCAATTGTTGTTTTGGTGATTTGTATGATTTCCCAACTTGCGGAATCTTCTATGTCTTGATGTCTTCACTTGATCATGCATTTTCGTGCTATCGTTTCTTCATCGTCTTGACTTCCGACGTCTTGATTCTTCTTTTGATCCTTTTGTGGGTTACTATCTCTATAAATGTCACTCCCGCAAATAGATTAGTAGTATCGACATTATTTTGAGATAATCAAAACCTAGGAAATTTAAACCAACACATAACATTTCAATAAAATATAATATATTTTATATCTTAAATACACCAGTTTATCAAAATCCACAGAAAACAACATACAACAACATCAGTTCATCAAAATAAAAAATAAAACGACAATTCGCATGATCACTAATTATCAAAACTAAGTCATCACAACTCGAATGTCCAAATCATTTCTTTGCAGCGCGAGATGATTAGTTATATCTCGAAGGATAACAAACAAATCATTACCATAAGCACCGACCAAACAAACCCTCTGCAGTTTATCGACCGAAATTAAATGACCTTCTTCGTCGAATGCATGATCATTTAATTCTTCCATATCCAAAAATAAAATTCAAATATAAATTAAAAATCACATAAAAGAAAATACATGTAATCCATCACAATAAGTCTGGCACAACACCAATTCTTCCAAATTGGTGCAACATATAAGGAAGTTGCATATTTCTTTTAACCAGCAGCGTATGCAACTGCGAGAGAGGGTTAGGAACTGGAGATTCTCGAATTGTGCGCCGAGGTTTTGTGCTTTTCGCATTATTTTAACAAAACCTAGATCGAAAATAATTTCCATATTTACAATACCAATCAAAACACTCATGACCTTTGATAACTCGTTTGAAATGTCGTGAGATAGAACTACAGATTCTACATAATTATCAGGTATATCGGTCAGAATTAACTGATAAGGGATATGACCATCAATTCTTAGAATTATGATATTGAGGCCAGCGATTGAGATTGGTATATAGTGCATAGGAGGTAAAAGAAAAGTGTAGTTCAAAAGGCTAAAGGATTCCACATAATTCAAAATAATGCCATCCATATCGAGTAGACAATCTTGCAGTATTAAACATTTCAAATTCGGAGACTCCGAAAGAAATTTGTTCATGTTCTCATTGTCAAACGAGATACGGCCGCCAAAATTTATTTTTTTCAAATTTGGAAGATGCACACGATCATGTAAAATTTTATAGAAAGCTTCACTGTCAGAAATATGGAAATAAACCTCTTCCAGTAGCTGAGACTCGAATAAACGCTGAGGTATTTTTAGAGGAAAGTTACATGTTGAAATTTCCAAATGGAAGTCCTTAATATTGTGGGTAATAACATATTTTATAGCCTTTTGTGTTAATTCATCGATTAAAATTAGATCATTCAAATAGTAGAAATGACATTTGAACACAAACTTAGTAGTGTAGATGACAGTATCACGACAAGACAAGAAATTCGAAACAAAATTAACAAACCTAGTAATTGTAGTTTCGTAAGACTAAAATAACACTAGGAACATACCTCCATAAATTATGTCACCCACAGGATAGAACACAAGTTGTACAAGTTCTCTACGTTCAACGAAGATATAACTATTGCAAAAAAATCATTTTGCCACATTGTAAAGACTTGACTAGTGGCAGTATATTTAATTTTTAATTTTAACAATAATTTATATATAAAAAAAAAAGCAGTACATTTGGAAATCTCAAGCCGTAAGAACTTCAACTTCAACTATATCACAATACCTCTATTATGGACTTTAATGACACAAACAAAGCAAAATATAAATAATCCTAGCAGGAAGTGATTCAGTATTACAAAACAGGTGCAAAATTACACATTACAAAATTCATTCCACTACCCAACTAAAATCATATCACTGTCTACGCGGTTCTCTTTTCGTTGAAAAATGTCTACTAATAAAGTTCTCGGCAAAATAAGGGTATTTCGTTCTTATCAACCCTTTTATGCATTTCCAAAACGAGAAATCTACAACTACTCCATCTTTTCTCACTATGAACAAACACCTCGAGCTCCCATATTCTGGATGCAAACCCACCTATCGCACGAATAAAAATATTATATTTGTACAATTAATAACAAAAAATTGTATCCATGAAGAAAATAGATTGCATACCTTTATATAATCCACTCCACATCCAATTTTCTTTTCGTATTCGGGGTGATAAGGAAGCAGTCGATCCAATATTGCCGATTCATGCTCTAGACTCAGCTTATCTCCATTCTCATACCTAATAAGAAAATTCCATTTAACAATAAAATGTGTCAAAATTATATGAATCGAGACCAAATGTGCAGTCCACATATTTTGTGCTAGATTGTATAAACTATAAATCCAAATCTAGAAAAGTTCAAATTTGATTTGGTACGTCTAGTTGTTATGTTTTTCTAGTCTGAAATTCTTATTCGCCAATGTAATTTCCATCACATAAATGCCAAATTCAGCTCAACAGAGAAATTGAAATTTGAGAGTTAATCAGAAAAAAGTCAAGAAAAGAAACCAACTTTCCAGAGTGAAGAATCATCCTGACAAATCCAACGAGAGGTACAGTATCCTCCAAAATGGTATCCTCCCAAACGACCCAATCTGGGGTCATTTGCCCTTTTACTCTATCGTTTGTTTCCCTCTCCTCCTCTCCTTCCTCATCCTCCCCGTCGTGCCTCTCATCCTCGTCCACCACCACCTCCTCGTACTCCTCTACCACCGCGGCTTTCTCCTCTACCGGAGACACCACAGGACGCCGCAGGACAGCTGACGATTCCAGGTTGGCTTGCTGTATCTTGACCTTTCCGACCCCCGCTCTTAAAGGGGGGAAGAATCTCGAATTGGGTCTTTTGACGGGTTTGGAAAGGGAGAAGAGAGAGTGAAAACACAGGGAAAGAGAAGAAGCCATTTTTGAAAACGAATGAAAAGAAATATCGATTGTTTGGTTCCGATGAGATGGTATTTCTTGTACCGCTTCAGGTCATAGCGAGCTCGGTCTCGCTTGCGGGTCTGTTTATCTTGTTCGTGTATTGTATCTCCTCCTCTCGTTCAAGTTCTCTACTCCACCCCTTCTTCTTTTCTCTTGTTCGAGTGTAGCGGCGATACAAGGGAGAGGAAAAGGATAGCACCAAATAGATATTTTCCTCTTATGTCTATCTTTTTTACGATATTTGTTATGATAAAGAAGGCCCAAGGTTAAAAAAAAGGTCTACTATGACTTGGGCTGATTAACATATTAGATTAGATTTGACTACCAAAATATGTATACATTTAGCCCAGTGATTTAATTCCAGAAATATCAAGTTTTTTATTTAGCGAGACGAGTGATAAATTGCGAAATCACTTATGTTTGACAGGCGGAATTAGTAGGGTGGAATCGGGTTATAAGATGGAGGATTAGAAAGTTTTGGAATTACTAATTTCGTACTTTGTTTGGATGTCTAAATGATAAGATGATAGAAAACATAATTTTTAGTACGGTTGTTTACAAAATTTTGAAATTTTGATATTGTAAATGTAAAATTAATATTTTATTAAAATTGATAAAATATAATAATATAATTATCATATTATATTATTAAAAAGGGAATTCTTCAAAAACACCTCAACTTTTCCGTAAATTATGAAAAACCCCCTGTCTTTTTAGAAAACCCCCTATATTTTTTAGATTCCCTCAAAAATCCCCTATATTTGTTTCTTCTTCCAAAACCCCCTAGCATTTTTATATTCTCTCAAAAATTCCCTATCATTTTGTTATGTTTAAAAAAATGACCATTATACCCTCATAATTTTATTTTATAAATTTCAATAATTTAATAAATAATAAATACATATTAAACTATTATAAAAAAATAGAAAATGTTAAAAATAAATAATACATGATATAAAATATTATAATAAATAATACATAAATATCAAAATATTATAATAAATAATATATTGATATGACAATATCATTTTCGACAATTATTAATATTTTAATACCTAGATATTAAAACATCTATGTATATCTGTAAAATATAATCAAAAGTAATACATAGATATAAGATATTATTATAAGTAATACATAGATATTAAAATATTATAATAAATAATACATAGGTATTAAAATATTAACAATTGCTGAAAATGATATTTTAATATCAATATATTATTTATTACAATATTTTAATATTTATGTATTATTTATTGTAATATTTTAATATCGTGTATTATTTATTTTTAACATTTTTTTATTTTTTTTATAATAGTTTAATAAGTATTTATTATTTATTAAATTATAGAGATTTATAAAATAAAACTATGGGGGTATAATGGTCATTTAAAAAAAGAAAAAAATACACTTTTGCCTCCCAATCTTTTCCAAAAAGTGCACTTTGCCCCCCAAACAAAAATCTGCACCTTTTTGCCTCCCAATGTTTCAAAAAATGTTCAACATGCCCCCTCCGTCCATTTTCTGTTAAAACCTCAGTTAACTGCTGACGTGGCGTGCTGAGTAGGATACCAGTCATGCTGACATGGCAATTTTCTCTCTCAAACTTAAACCCGACCCGATTAGAACCCAAACCCAATATTAAAACCCTACCCATTAACCCCTCTCTCACCCCCTCTCTCTCTCTCTCTCTCGACGTGAAGCTCTCGCCAGGGGCAAGCTCTCGCCAGGGTCTCCGTTGACGACGCCAAGCTCCACTCATCTCTCTCTCGCGCTCTCGCTCTCTGGACTCTCTCGTGAGGTTAGCTCCACTCTCTTTCGCTCTCTCTGTCTCTCTCTCTCTCTCTCTCTCTCTCTCTCTCTCTCTCTCTCTCTCTCTCTCTCTCTCTCTCAGCTTTCCCAATTAGGGTTAATGACATTCGAATTAGGGTTAATTTCATTAAATTAGGATTAATTTCAGTCCAATTAAGGTTAATGGCATTCGAATTAGGGTTATTTTCAGTAAATTAAGGTTATTTTCAGTAAATTAGGGTTAATTTCAGCCCAAAAACAGTAAAATAGGTTTCATTTCAGCCAAAAAAAGCAAATTAGGGTTAATGTGAGCAATTTTCAGCAAATAGGTTTAAAATAGAGTTACTTTCAGCTTATTTCAGAAATTTAGGGGTTGGGTCGGGTGGTGCTGGGTGGTCTGGGGCGTGGGTCGTGGTGGTGGGGTGTCTCGGGGGCATGGTGGGCAGGGTCAGGGGGGTGAGGGGCGTGGGGGGAGGGGGGTTGGATCAGGGGCATGGGGCGTGGGGGGGAGGGGGGTTGGGTCAGGGGCGTGGGGGGAGGGGGGTTGGATCAGGGGCGTGGGGCGTGGGAGGGAGGGGGGTTGGGTCAGGGGCGTGGGGGGGGAGGGGGGTTGGATTAGGGGCGCGGGGCGTGGGGGGTTGGATCAGGGGCGTGGGGGGGAGGGGGGTTGGGTCAAGGAATTTACGAGAATTCGGGGTTCAATTAATTATGTGTTCAATTAAATCTGAAATCAGGGTTTAATAAATCTGTTTTTTTACGAGAATTCATTTTTTTCGCAATTAAGTATCGACTGGCGCATCTGGTGGCGAATCTGGTGGCGAATTCGTGAATTCGATTCGGTGAACTGGAGAGCGGTACAAGTTCCTACTGGATACAAAAGTCTGTGATTTTTGCACAAAAGTCCCTACATAGTAAAAAATTGCAGAAAGACCCTTTATTTCAATTATAGAAATGGCAGTATTGATGAAGAGTTGTGTAGTGATAGGTTAATGTACTCATATCGAATTTTATGAGCTTTGTGGACTATTATGTAATATTTTGTAATTTAGAGCAATCTATAATTAATGTTTATGAATTTAAATGTTGTGGATATTTTTGTAATTTTACACAATATAGTGTATTTGTAGTTATTTCTATTTATAGTGTGTACTTGTAATTATTTGTAGTTATTTGTATTTTGTACAAACGGTATTGACATTATATGAACTGGTACGCAAATAAAAACATGAACTTTTGTCGGCACCAATGTGTAACAGTCAATTTTACACTTATTAGTAAATGATTTTCCCTAAAACCTGGCACGGCATCATCGAATAATTAAAATGTGAATTTTAGACTTGTCTATCAAATACAATCACATTTTAATACACACATACAAGCTTTTATAACACAATTTTATTCAACTACAAAACAATTTACAGAAAAATTTGACAAAGTTTAATTTTATTATTTAGTCTCCCAATTTACAGAAAAATTTGTCAAAAGTTTACAAACATACATGACTCGATCACGACTCGAAACAATTACAAATTTACAACACAATACAAACATACATGACTCGATCACGACTCGAAACAATTAAAAATTTACAACACGATACAAACATACATGACACAATACATCATTACCCGAAGATGCTGCCGCAGCGGCCTTTCTATGAGATTCAACCTAACAAATTAAGTTGTCACAACAAGTTAGTGTATTAAACAAGGTGAAAGTAATTATGACGGTTACTAATTCTTGGGTTTCAATTTTAGGAAGGGTAAATATGTAATTTCAAGTTAAAAAAGGGTAAATATGTAAATCCCCAAGGAATAATAATAGGTAATTACATACCGATATCATAGAAACCACATTTAATAGCAGAAGCCACGTCAGCAATTGCTTGAAGACCTGACGAGCATTGCCGGTTCACGGTTCTAAGCGGCACCGTATCTGATTCACAAAGAATGAAATTCATTATAAATGATATACAAATATTTCAAAATTAAGGAAAAAATAATGAAATTACCAGGGAAATCAGCATAGAACGCAGCCATTCTGCATATAATTGCCCGTTCAGATCCAGGTGCCAAAACGGTTCTGACAACAATATCGTCAACTTCGCATGGGTTCAATTTTGTCTTATCTATCAGAGCCTAAACAAAAGAGAGAGAAAATCACATAGGTAAGTAAATATAAGCTTAGAAATAATGAAGTAATTTAGTAAAGGTTGAAAAATCGAAAGAACCTTGAATATAGGAGCTAGGAGGTCCTCTGGAAGCGTATCCTTGAATCCACCTCTTTTAGCCTTGCATATCGCAGTTCTATAAGCACTACACAAACAACAAAATCGAGATGTAAACAAAATTGAGGAATTAAAGCAAGATACAAACAAAATTAACAAGAAAACACTTGCGCAACAATGACAACATCGTCTCCGAAGCATGAACCTCTCTGATACCCGTCTCCAGCAGCACAATTGAAGGTCTACGCCATGAATTAGGAGCCTGGCGAGATCGTACAAAATGGCGACGTCTGAAATTTTGGAGATGAACGTCTGGCGAGATCGTACAAGAAGGATTTGCAGGCGAGGTTTTGAGAAGGGGGCTGGCTGCTGGCGAGGGTTTGAGAAGTTGCTGATGGCGAGAAGAGGGCTGGGGCGAGGAGGAGGCGAGATCGCTCGCGACAGGAGAGAGAGAGAGAGAGAGAGAGAGAGAGAGAGATGGGTTCGGGTGGGTTTGAGAGAGAAGAGAAGAGATCGGGTCGGGTTATGAATTAACGGATCGGATTAGTATCAATTGCCATGTCAACATGCCACATAATATAAAAAAATGCCATATCAGCATGCCACATCAGCAGTTAACCGAGGTTTTAACAGAAAATAGACGGAGGGGGCATGTTGAACATTTTTTGAAACATTGGGGGGCAAAAAGGTGCAGATTTTTATTTGGGGGGCAAAATGCACTTTTTGGAAAAGATTGGGGGGCAAAAGTGTACTTTTTTCTTAAAAAAAACATAACAAAAGGATAGGGATTTTTTGAGGGAATCTAAAAATGTTAGGGGATTTTGGAAGAAGAAACACATATAGGGGTTTTTTTAGGGAATCTAAAAAATATAGGGGGTTTTCTCAAAAGGCAGGGAGGTTTTCATAATTTACAGAAAGTTATGGAGTTTTTGAAGAATTCCCCTTATTAAAATATCATTATCATTATATCATTAATATATTATTGTTCTAATATTATACTAATATTATATTATTGCTATACTATTTTAATAATATTAGTTTGATGAAAAATAATAATATTATTATAATTTAACATTATTGCAACATAAAATTATAATAATATTACATTATATGCATACAATATATTATTATAATAATATAAAAATATTAAATGTACTTTTAGATTTTTATAATATTTTATTTTATATATTAATATATATTATAATATTATAATAGAATTACAATAATATAATAATAATAATATAATATTGTAACATATATAATTTTTTAATGTATATATATTGTGGAATCGATAGGATCGCGGAGGCGAGTATTTGAGCTACACGCTTCGATAGGATCAAGGAGGCGATATTTGAGTTATGAGTTATGATTATCATTTATAATTTTGGAATCGTTTCACGATTACCTTCATTCGGAACATTGAGATGTATCCGGAACGAGAAAATGAACGCATGTTGGACATGGTTCGATGAATGATAAGTCAAACAGATCTCCCAAAAATGTTTTGGGGATATGCCCTTTAAGACCGCGGCAATAATGAATGGTTACATATAAGATATTGACCATAAACCTTCTAATCGGTACAAAAGACGTCATATGAGATATGGATCGGAACGGTTCCGAAGTTGTCATTTGTGCAGATTTGAGGATGTGAGTATATTTCGAAATTTGTTTCGGATAAACTCGATCCCAAATCTGAGAATTGTTCGTTTATCGAATATCCTTAAGGAAACTAAATGATATTAGTTCTAACATCCCGACGAAAATGAGATTTTCGTACCTCGAAGAGATGCCTTCTTGGAGGAGGACTAGATGTTCACAAGTTTAGAACTTGATGTCGTTTATCTCTATGCGGGCTAGTGGGAGTAGAATATACCTTGAATGTGTTCGAGATATGAAAATGAACGTTGTGCCGATGAAAGTTGACACGACTTCATCAAGAGTTGATGAACGCGAGTCGAACACACAAAGGAACTTTTCATAGATCAAGTAGGCTATATACAGATATATACATATTTATCATGGCTAATGATGATAGATCGAATCATTCATGATGATTCGATATCCTACAAAGATGCTATGAGAAGTAACGATTCCACATGGCATGGTGCCATGAAATATGAGATTCAATCCGCGTAAATTATCAAGTTTGGAATTTGCTTTCATCACTTTTCGGGTTAGACCCGTGAAATGTGAATGGGATTTCAAGGTGAAAAACTGACATGGATAGGAATTTGCATATATGCAAAGCGAGGCTAATAGCGAAAAGGTTTAAGCAATTCATAACTAGACTATGAAGAAACGTTTTCGCATGTTGCCATGCTTTCATATTCTCAAAATTCTTCTTGTCATGGTCGCGTATTATGATTATGCGATATGACAAAATGGATGTCAAAACCAAATTTCTTAACATAAATTTTATGAAAGGATGTGTACTTGATACAACCTTACGGTTTTGTCGATTCATAAGAATCGGGGATAGGATATGCACGGTTTAATGATCCATATGATGGATTAGAGAAATCTTCTCGGAATTGGAATATTCATTTTGACGAAGTTATAAACTATTATAACATTTTCAGAACGAATGAAAACTTTGTGTACACATGAAGGTTAGTGGGATCCGCGTTATATTTCTTGTAACGTGAAAGGATTTAGGCGAGACTGGTTATGAATTAAGCGTGACGATCTATATGATAGATCTAAGAAGTTCCTCATTCTAAATTGTAGCACGGACATCGACATATTGTTGAAAATGGTTTTCAACATATAACTCTTTGGAGGAGTTAAATCGAAATGTTGAATGGCAGAATTTTCTACGGCTCGATGTGAGACATCAAGAAGGGCGAAAATAAAAATGCCATGATATATATGTGGCTGTACGTCGTACATATGAAGCGTCTAATTCACCGTCATTGAAATCCAAAGGAATCACACGAGTTTGAATGTAATTCGATTACATGATACTAACTCTTGTGTATGTATAATGGTTATACGTAAATATACATAATGATTATGTATATCTTACCCCATCGGGATTTGCATTGAAAGCGGTGAAGTACGTCCTTGAATACTTTAGGAAAGAATTCAGGATATGATTTTATCTATAATTGTGTGGAGGACAGGTTGGCTATAAAGAGTTATACCACCGGAAGTTTCCAAACATGTAGCACGACTATCGATCACGAAGTGTACGTGTTTTGCTTAAACGAAAACACGGTTATGTGGAAAGGTTCCACACAACCTATGGTTTGTGATTCTATATACGGAGGCGAGTATATTGCAGTTATTAGTCTCAAAGGAAGCGGAATGGATCAATGATACATGACCAAACTCGAAGTAGTCTCGAGTTATCGGATTAGTGGTTGTGTATTGCGTGAGACACAACGTTGCGGATCCGTTTACAAAACCACTCTCTCTAGTCGCGCGTGACTGTCATGCGATGACTATGGTCATGGAGATACCTAGACGTGGAAAAAGAGAGTAGAGTGTAGTTGTCTAATACGATAGTCCTCGCAGGTTATAGGTGTTGGTTCAAATTTCCTTGGGTTTGATTATCTCAAAATAATGTCGATACTACTAATCAATTTGCGTAAGTGGCAATTATAGAGATAAATGACATAGGACGCAAAAGGATCAAAAGATGAAGCAAGACGCACAAGGATGATCAAAGGAAATAAACAATCAAGACATCGAAGATCAAGTTGAAGATTCCGCAAGTGGGGATATCAGATCATCACCCCAAATATCCAATAGGTATCCCTAAACTTGCCTTTGGAATAATTAAACTCAAGAAAATAAGTTGGAAATATTCAAAACAATAAAACCAAAGTAAAAACTGCCTTGAGTCTTGGTGCGTCATGACGCACAATAAGCACAGTCATGACGCACCTAAAGGTGTACTTAGTTTTATCTTGTAGTGCGTCATGACGCACTATAAGCACCGTCATGACGCACCTAAGAGAAAATGTGTCTTGAGTTGTATAGCGTCATGACGGACCAATCCAAGCGTCATGACGCTAGAACAGCTCTTGAGAAAAACATTGTACAGTCCGTCATGACGTACTGACCATGCGTCATGACGGACCAAGTGAGTAAATATCACAGGAGGGGGTTCGTTACAACGAACCATTCAAGGTTTAGAACGAACCCTCAAGTACACTTGCTACCGTCATGACGCACGTTCGTGTGCGTCATGACAGAACACAAGAGTTTTGAATAAACACCAGCTTAACGGCTAGTTCCACAGTTTGTGCGTCATGACGCACTGTACAGAAAACTTAAGTTATGAGGGGACTATGTGTTCCATAAATAGTTCCCCTCTTAGGTTTCTCTCTCCAACTCTTCCACAAATTCAAAGAGCAAACTAAAATAGAGAAACGTAGCCAAAATCTTAGAGCGTATATGATGTGAGGCAAATAAGGCACAAATTTAATGCTTAATTTGGGGATTTTAGCCCTTGTGAAGAACAATTCTATATATTTTATTAATCATATTTGAGATAACATGAATATTTCTTCATTAAGTGTGTTTCATTGCTTAATCACAGGAATTAGAAGGAATTTCTGGGAATTTGGAGAGTGTAATTGTCTCCAACACGTCAAGAGGAGTGAAAATGATATATTATACCGATATATTCGGTACATGAATGAGACGGGAGGTAAACAATTATCATGATAGAAACTTACACAAAAGTCTACACGAAAACCACTCAATCCTTAGCCCTTATCCTTCCCACCTACCTTTGGTGAAAATTACCTCATTACCCTCAATCCTCTCCACCAACTCGTGGCCAATAAGAAGACTCCATGAGGGATATAAATATGACCACAAGGGCCACAAGTTTGGGACGCTCTTTTATGCCCATTCTCTCTCTCTCTCTCTCTCTCTCTCTCTCTCTCTCTCTCTCTCTCTCTCCCTCTTAAGCAGGTCCAAGAACCTTCAAGAACACACAAGAATTGCAAATACGAACGATAATTCCCTAAAATCGATCACCGAATAGAAGCTCACTTCATTCGGTGAATTGGTTTACACTTCGACGAAGATCGAGTTGCGAGGATTAAGGTGGAGCTTTCTTCATCCGAACCCGCACAAGCAAGGAGTCAAGCTTACTCTATTCCACTCGGGAGCTTTCTTCCAATTGGACTTCTTGCAAATCTCGAGTTCACTCAACCGGTACGAAGCTCTCTTCTATTGGCGGGTGGATTGGTACGAAAGGAACGTGTTGTGCGAGTTGTCTAGCTCACTAGCATCTCAAAACAACAAGGAAGGCATCCAAGACGAGACTCGGAGCTCACTTCATCTCTCTAGGTGTTTTCTTTCCTTTCTTGTAGTTTAAATTTGAATTGGATTTGTGTAAAGAATTCTCGGTTTAATGAATCTTTAGTTCTTGTTTACTTGAATCGAATTTTTGTTGGTGTTTTTACTTGATCTCTTACTTTTAATTACTGTCTTGAACTTAGTTTAAATCTCCCTTAGTTCAATCTCAAATCAAACCTTCAATTCAATCCTCAATTCAAATTACAATTTCGAAATCCAGAACAAGTTCCGTTGTAACGGAATTCAAGTCCGTTGTAACGGACATTTCGGTTTGTACCTGACTTTTAGTCTGTTGGTGCTCCGTTATAACGCACTTTACTTCCGTTGTAACGGACCAGCCAATAAAAGGGCCGACCCAATAAAAGGGCGACCCAAAAGGGATATTGGGGCGGTAGAGCATTGTTGGGGCGGGCTGACCCAAGAATTCGAATTATCAGGGTCGGCCTGACCCTGTTTCAACCGACCCAACTGGTTTATTGGGGCTGGCCGACCCAATAATGAGCGTATTTTAGGGGCGGCCCGACCCTAAAAAGCACTTGTGTTGTAGTGAAGTTCCGTTGTAACGGAATCCAAATCCGTTGTAACGGACATTTCGGTTTGTACCTGACTTTCAGTCTGTTGGTACTCCGTTGTAACGCACTTTACTTCCGTTGTAACGGACATAAGAGTTCGTTGTAACGGATCAACCAATCCGTTATAACGCTACTCATATCCGTTATAACGGACTACCTCTTTCCGTTATAACGGAACTTCCTCCGTTGTAACGGACCTTCATATCAATTCCTGCGTTAACATTACCCTAATGTCCGTTATAACGGAACCTACTTCCGTTGTAACGGACTACCTTCTGTGAATTTTCTTTGTTATTTCTTATCTAGTTTTGATTTAATCTTTGACGCAATTGCTCCCCGTGGAACGAATCTATACATTTGCCACTGTACAAACATAGATTACAAATTTTGTTGATTGTTCGGGGTTTTTACAACGACATATTAAGAACACGCCAAAATCCCGCTCATCAGTATATTTCCAAACCATGTTGGGGATTATTAGATCCACTTTCGAATCCACTACTCAACGATTCCCAACTTTCGTGACCGATCACGACTAGTTCGTTAGTAGTAAAGTGTAATAGGCTAGTTACTAATTGTAAAGCCCGCCATTGATCGATAAATTCGTGTAAATGAATGCATTTCCGCGATTGTTTCGTTGATTGTTCTCCCGTTTACCTTTTTGATCATTGGATTTTGAGAAGCCGGGTTTACTCTCCTTTTTGAATCCGAGACCCGACTTGTCGTTTGGCTTTTGTCCCACTAACGCCCCTTTCAATATTTGATCCAATGATGGGGTGCTTGGTGCACGTGATGCACAAGCGTTCTTCAAGGATTCATTTTCTACTTTGGAGTTTTGGAGTTCTACTCTTAGGTGTGATATCTCAAGGTTGAGGGTTTTACATTCACACTTTGAGAAGCCTTGGAATTCCTTTAATTGTGCTTGGTATGCTTTTACTGATAGTTCTAGGGAAGCTACCTTTGCATTTAGAGCTAGAATTGTGCTCTTGTCTTTTCTCTCCTTTGAACATGGTTCATCAACGTCTCTTAAGAGGTCGTCGAATGATTCAAGTTCGAGTTTCG
Source organism: Luzula sylvatica (assembly GCA_946800325.1). NCBI lineage: Eukaryota > Viridiplantae > Streptophyta > Magnoliopsida > Poales > Juncaceae > Luzula > Luzula sylvatica. The sequence continues at coordinate 52,822,712 of OX326960.1, read as the reverse complement.
TGTTGAATTTTGGTGAGGAACATGAACTCGAGGTTGGACTAATTGAATGGAATATAGGGTTGAGAATTACCTCATTACCTCGGTTATGTGGTGAACTAGATGAGGATACTTGAGAGGTGAAGCTCATAGAGTGCGGTGTACATGGTTTCGGTATTGAAGCTCGTTGGAGAATCATAGCTTGAATTGCTCTTTCTACCACATCATCCATCGATGTTACCATTAAGGCCTTGATCGTTATACAAATTGTCACCTTTACTCAAAGAGACGGTTAGTATTTTGCTCTGATACCAATTGTTGGTTAATTCTAACCTAGAGGGGGGTAAATTTGGCAATCTAACTTACACTTAGTTTAGATTTAAACCTAATTTACGGTGCGGAATAAATAATAATTTAGATGATAAAGATGATACCGTACAAACACTTTGACACAAGATGTTTGTTTACGAAGTTCGGTAGGTGGTTGCTTTGTAGCTTTAACTCACCCTTTACTCGCTTAATTGACCGACTCAATTATTTGCGAGTACCTACGTCTCCGGGAATGCCTTGTGCCTCTTTTTGGCTTTCGATTGAATTCCAACTCAACTCGATTACAAGGATTTGCCTAGATCGATTTACACGCTTCTATCGATCTATAGCTCAGGCTCTTTACAATTTGTTGCACTAGCCTATTACACTTTTTCACTAATCGAGCTACAACGTGATCGGTCACGTGAGTGGGATACGATTAGTGGAGAATATCGAAAGTAGATCAACGATCTAAAGAGGTTTCTCAAGCTATCAATGGATATAGAAAATCACAGCTTAGGGTTTCTCTCTTTTTAGGTTTGAAAGTTTGAAATTGAGGAAGTGGGGGAGAGAGACCCATGAAGGATTCTATTTATACTCTCTATAGAAATCCTTCAGAAAACTTGTAGTGCGTTCGAACGCATACAGTCCGTTCAGAACGCACTTGAAGTTTGCACTAGCCGTTTCAAAATAACGTGCAAGTACATCTTGGGTCCGTTCGAACGGACAATGTCCGTTCGTAACGGACTCAATTATACATAGCATTTTGCGTTCACAGGAACAAGAGTCCGTTCAACGCACTGAAAAGTGGGTGAACGGATTCCAGGTTGTCCGTTCGAACGCACATGTGTGTTCGTTCGAACTTACATCCCTGTGACATTTTCCGTTCATAGGAAGGATTGTCCGTTCAACGCACTCAGAAGGTGGGTGAACGGATTCTAATTATCCGTTCGAACGTACATGATTGTTCGTTCGAACGCACACATCCCTGTGACACGTTTGGTTCTAATCAAGCTTTAAAGTTTTGATATTTAGCAAGTCCGTTCAGAACGGACTTTGAGTTCGTTCAGAACGCACTTCCTGCTTGACTGAACTCTTTGTTATTTTGAACATGATTTTACTTGAGTTCTACTAGGTTTGTACCTATGGTTTATTTGTGGCGTATCCCACTCACGGAAGGCTTCAACATCTTGAGTCTTGATGTATTCCAATGGCCTTCCTTGTGTTCTTCTTTTCTTGTTTATGTTGAGACTTCATGTCCTGATTCTTGATGTAATCCAATGAAGTCTTCCTTCACAAGTCCTCCTTCATCTTCGTATCGTACCTATGTTATCCTGCACTTTTCTGGATGTATACATTAGTACTGACAGTATTTTGAAATAATCAAACTATCAGGAAATTTGAACCAACAGTGACTAGATCCCGCTCATGGGCTTGTAATGCGTAACAGCTTACTGCCATCGTTAAACGAACCTACACGGTCACACAACGAGTCGTACTATTTCCGGATTGACTGCAAGTTTTGGCACATATGATGTGCATAGCTTAGCGTATTTGATACGCGGGCTATATTCTCTATTATAGTATATATATGATATACTTGAGTACCTTTTGGTAGATCTGAAACTGAGTGAGAGACTGAAGGAAATACACAATAGGATTGTGCAGAATTGTGCAGAATTGTGCAGAATTGTGAAGGAAACATGAGTACCTTTTGGTTAGATCAACGGTAAAAGAGTACGTAGGACACATGAACGTACGCGTTCGAGAAGACGGATGAATGCGCAATAGGATTGTGCATAATTGGGCGACATAACACAGTGCATCATGACGCACCATATGGTGCGTCACGATGCATCTACTGTGTTAGTCTGCAATGGTTGTGGACTTAGCCAAATCCGGAAATTCACTCTCGTCCGTCATGAGGGACCATATGGTGCTTCATGACGGTAGGGTGCGTGAAATGTCCATAGACTAATTGGCATCGGTGCGTCATGACGACCCATATGGTACGTCATGACGAACCATGTATAAAAGCTATTTTTTGGCAGATTTTATTACACACGACTTGGTGTGTCTAATATGTGTCTTTTGGGTATCCTTATCCTATGTCATATAAATAGGATAATTCTCTCTCTCTTGGACAGTCAAATTAAAACTAATTCATCATAATCACTTAAAAGAACACCATCAATAGTTGAGTGGGTGTGAAGAGAAAGAGAAAAGGAGTTTACTCGGATTAGAGAATCAAACGTGATCAAGCAAGTTCGCCGGTGCATCGTCTAGGCAGGTGCATCCGCGATCGAGGTGCTGCGACTCACAGTGGATACGAGTAGAGGAGCGACACATGTGGCTCTTAGTTGTGATCAAACCGGAGATGTTATTGGAGTCCGAACGGTGGGAGACGTGTGGCATGGGACGCACGGGCTAGTCACCAACGTGACACCGGAGAAGGAGAATGATGTAAGCGATCAACCCGTCGTGCGTGATAAATTTCACGCCAGTAATCGTCTATCCTACTTTGCATCATACTCTCAGAATCGAGCCGTGATCTCAGGATTTGGAAACTGGACCGGGCCTTCATATCTGCTGCGCAGGCCCGGGGTCGGAAGAATTCCCATCAATATTAATATAATATAATATTAATTATATTGATTTATAATCATAGTATTAATTAAATTGAGGTAATATAATATTAATTATATTAATATAATATACTATTAATTATATTCATTAATAAATTATATTCATTAATAAATTATATTGATTATATTGATTAATAATTATAATATTAATTATATTGATTTAATAAATCGATGAGATGCTTCACTTTGACACTCCAACTTTTTTTGGAATTACAATTTACAACAAAAATAGAATAATGAGTTGTTCCACAATCTAATTCACTTCCTAATTTCACGCGCCAAAAAAAGTATGTATTATAGGAATCTTAAGATTTAATAATTATTATGAATAATAATTTAATATTATTATAATAATATATTATATTAATTATTAGATTTTATAATTATAATATAATTATTCTTTGAATATAATCTTTTTCTCCACTTTAATACATTAATAATATTATAATATAATTATTATATATCATTATAATAATACATACAATATTATATTAGTTATATGGATATACTAATTATAATAGAGTAATGATAGGATCACAAATACCAACCACAAATATGTCACAAATAACTAAGTTTGTAATGTTAATTATGCATATATGAATAATAAATCAAACACAAACTTAGGTACTTGTGTTATATTTGTGGTCGATATTTGTGTCCCTATCATTACTCATTATAATATAATTATTTTATTATTACGATATAATATAATTATTACGATATTTGTGTCGATAATTATTAGTACTTATTATTGTGAAAAAATTAATAAGCATTATTACAAAAATGGACCTGGCTCATTTCGATGCCGTGATGAGTGGCTTGTTTCTTTATAAAAGGCTAATCGGAGAAAACACCATTGAAGGTATCGTATATACCTATTTTTTTGATTAAAATAGAGTGGGCTCACAAGTCCTACTTCTATGGCTTGATTAAAAATTATGAGTTTTACAACTTCTAATGGGGTTGTGAAAAAACCCCTTAAAATAAATAAAAAATAGAAATGCAAAGAAATAAAAAATAATAAGATCCACTTAGATTAACTACTATTTACATAAACTCTTTTCCTCCATAACCCGGAATTGAGTTCTATGAAAAACCAGGCCTCATTTTCCTTGATATGCTACTGAGTATAACACGAAGTAGAAATCTTGCTTCAGACATATCTTCTTCTTCCTCCGACTCGATTCCATCTTCTTTCAGACCGCCTTTCTGACCTAGATGTTACCTCTTACGTCCTTCTTTCTCCCCCTAATCCTTCTTCTTCAAACTCACTTGATTTCATCGTCACTTTGATCGGTTAATCACCTCATTATTGATTTTTTATATGCAAACTGAAATGCTTTCTTATCTGATAATATCAAATCAATAATCCTCTACTCCGATAAACTTGAATCATCAAAAGTCCTGCTTCACCGCTCCTTCCACAAATGAAATACCAATATAGTAAATAATTGCTTAAGCTCCCCCATCTGTAAAGTATAGCCCTAAAATGATCTGGATTATTATGGATTTGTAAGTTCAGTAAATTATTTAGCTTTCGCCATAAGGATTGGGTATATTCACACTGGTTAAAAATGTGATTAACCGATTCCTCTTATGATTTACACAACACACATTGATTAACCAAGATCCATCCCTTTTTCTGAAGATTATCGATGGTTAAGATTTTATTCTGCACACTAATCCATAACAAGATATGAATTCTACCAGGTATTTTTATTTTTCATATAAGATTCAATTCTTCTCTATTTCTCCCTGATAATTCTGTATAACACTGCTTAATTTCAAAATTTTCTTTTGAGGTACATTTCCATACAACTCTATGTGGCTCTGTTGGTACCAACTGAATTGAGAGACAATGCTGGTACAACAATTGGATTTGCTCTTCTGCTTCAAATGAAAGTGGCTCCCTCACCTTTAAAATGACATGCATTTCTTGATCCATCAGATTTGAAATTAGTTCCTCAAGGGTTAATTCATAATTATGTATAAAAGAGTAAAGCTCTGGTAATTGCATCATTAACGGCTCTCCATGAAGGAAATACAGTTTCGGATCAACCGTAAAAGTGTACACAAGGATGAACGAATTTAAGCGTACATTTGTGGTCATAACTTTCAGTAGAAAAATCCAATTTGAATGGTTCAAATTGGGTTAGATAGCTAATAAGATTATCTATAACCTTCGTGTAGAAATATGTTTCATTTGAACGAAGTATCAGTGTCATTTTAATGGAATACCGAAAGGGTGCGACAGTTTGACATACGGTTAGTAAAACGTCCGTAATTTTCGCATCGATACTCCAATTGGGCCCGGACAAATTGGGTTGGAAAGATAATAAGATTATCTAGAACTTTCGTGAAGGTTTAAAGTCGGTTGGAACGATTTAATATTTTCGTTTCAACAGAATACTGAAAGGGTGTCTGCAGTTTTCTGTCTGAAAAGGTGTATATGAGATATACATACCATTAGGCCCATCCTTATCCTATATGATATAAATAAGATGTTTCTCTCTCTCTCTCTCTCTCTCTCTAACCAATTCATTCAGTCCAACTTGTGGAATTAATAAGATTAATCCAGAATATTGAGTTCTTTCTAAGAGCGAAAGAGTGCGAAGAGAGAAAACCGAGAAAAAAGAGTTTTTCTCGGTGTAGAGAATCGATATAATCAAGCAAGTTTGCCGGTGCAGCGTCTAGGCAGTTGCACCCGAGACCGACGAACTCCGACTCACGGTGGATACAAGTAGAGGAGCGACACTTGTGGCTCTCCGATTGTGATCAAACCGAAGGAGCAAAACTGTTGGCTGTGGAAGAGTGTGGACGTGGGACACACGAAAGACAACCGGAGGCGTATCAAGACGGTGGGAGACGTGTGGTATGGGACGCACGGGCTAGTCACCAACGTGACACCGGAGAAGAAAAAGGATGCGAGCGATCAACCCGTCGTGCGTGATCAATTTCACGCTGGTAATCGTCTATCCTTCTATTGCATCGTACCCTCGAAGTCATGGCGTGATCTTGAATTTTGGGAACCGGACCGGGCCTTCATATCCGCTGCGCGGGCCCGGGGACGGGATGAATTCCCAACACTCCATTCCAGTTATCTTTCCAAATACTAATCAGATTACCATTACCAATTTTGAATTTTGTATTTTCTCTGAGTATCTCCAATAATTTCAAAATATCCTTCCAAAAATAAGATATGGAATCATAAATATCATTAGGGTTTTCAGAATATTGCAAATGTCCTACTAGCTCATCCCATTTAAATTATAATACTTTCATATCCATTTGATTAATAATGCTTCATTAAATTTCTCCTGATTTAAAATCTCTAAACCACCAAATTTTTTCGGCATACAACAAAGTGCCCATTTAATTAAATTATATCCATTATCTTTTACTCTCTTCCATAGAAATTTTCTCCTACACTTATCAATAGCCTTAATAACCCATTTTGAAATTTTAAATACACTAAGATAATAAATTGGTATAGAAGATAAAATAGAATTAATTAAAATTAATCTTCCCCCAATATTTAACATTTTAACATGCCAATTGAAAAGTAATGTAGTAAAAGATACGATACAAATGATCTTACAACACGTTATTTGAACTTCTCAAAACATAAAAATATGGCTATGAATCGAAAAGAAAACTTTCGTTGAGTTTGTACAATTTGCTGAAAAGTTATGTAGTAAAAAATTCCATCCAAACCATCTCAAAAACATGTTATTTGGACTCCTGAGATCGTTAAAAGAATGTTGAATCGAAAAACAAACTTTCTTAGTGTTTGTAAAATTTGGTGAAAAGTAATGTTGTAAAAGATACGATACAAATGATCTAAAAACACGTTAATTGAACTCCTCAAAGCGTAATAAGATTGCAATGAATCGAAAAGAAAATTTTCTTAGTGTTTGTACAATTTGGTGAAACGTTACGTAGTAAAGATACGATCCAAACAATCTAAAAAAAAACGTTATTTGGACTCCTCGGAGCGTTAAGAGATTGTTATGACTCAAAAAACAAGATTTCTCAGTGTTTGTAAAATTTGTTGAAAAATTATGTACTAAAAGATACGATACAAATGATCTAAAAACACGTTATTTGAACTCCTCAAAGCGGAAAAAGATTGCTATGAATCGAAAAACAAACTTTCTAAGTGTTTGTATAATTTTGGTGAAATGTTACATCATAAAAGATTCCATCCAAACAATCTCAAAAACACGTTATTTGGACTTCTCAAAGCGTAAAAATATTGTTATCAATAAAAAAACAAATTTTCTTAGTGTTTGGAAAATTTGGCGAAAACTTACATAATAAAAGATTCGATCCAAACCATCTCAAAACACATTATTTCGACTCCTCAAAGCGTAAAAAAGTGCTATTAATTGAAAAACACACTATCTTAGTGTTTGTAAAATTTGGTGAAAAGTTATGTAGTAAAAGATACGATACAAATGATCTAAAAACACGTTATTTGAACTCCTCAAAACGTAAAAAGATTGCTATGAATTGAAAAACAATCTTTCTTAGTGTTTGAAAAATTTGGTGAAAAATTATGTAGTAAAAGATACGATACACATGATCTAAAATCACGTTATTTGAAGTCCTCAAGCGTAACAATATTGTTATGAATCAAATTTTTTTTTCTTAGTGTTTGTACAATTTGGTGAAAACTTACGCAGTAAAAGATTTGATCCAAATAATCTCAAAAACAAGTTATTTGGACTCCTCAGAGCGTCAAGAGATTGGTATGAATCAAAAAACAAGATTTCTTAGTGTTGGTAAAATTTGGTGAAAATTTATGTAGTAAAAGATACAATACAAATGATCTAAAAACACGTTATTTGAACTTCTCAAAGCGTAAAAAAATTACTATGAATAAAAAAACAAACTTTCTGAGTGTTTGTATAATTTTGGTGGAATGTTACAACATAAAAGATTCCATCCAACCAATCTCAAAACACGTTATTTGGACTTCTCAAAGCGTAAAAATATTGTTATGAATTAAAAAACAAATTTTTTAGTGTTTGAAAAATGTGGTGAAAATTTACATGATAAAATATTCAATCCAAACCATCTCAAAAACACATTGTTTGAACTCCTCAAAGCGTAAAAAAAATGCTATTAATCGAAAAAAAATTTCATAGTGTTTGTAAAATATGGTCAAAAGTTATGTAGTAAAAGATACGATATAAATGATCTAAAATCACGTTATTTGAACTCCTCAAAGTGTAAGATGATTGTTATGAATAAAAAAAAAATCTTAGTGTTTGTACAATTTGGTGAAACGTTACGTAGTAAAATCTTCAATCCAAACCATCTCAAAAATACGTTGCTTGGACTCCTGAGAGCGTTAAAAGAATGTTATGAATCGAAAAACAAATTTTCCATGTGTTTGTAAAAATTGTTGAAAAGTATTGTATAAAAGATATTATACAAATGATCTTACGACACGTTATTTGAACTCCTCAAAACGTAAAAATATGGCTATGAATCGAAAAGAAAAGTTTTTTGTGTTTGTACTATTTGGTGTTAAGTTACTTAGTAAAATATTCTATCCTAACCATCTCAAAAGTTATCGTAAATTTACTACATAACTTTAGAGATGGTTTGGATCGAAGCTTTTACAACGTATATTTTCACCAAATTGTACAAACACTTAGAAAGTTTTATTTTCGATTCATAGCAATCTTTTTACGTTTTGAGGAGTTCAAATAACGTATTTTTAAATCATTTGTATCGTATTTTTTGCTACATAACTTTTCACCAAATTTTACAAACACTAAGAAAGTTTTATTTTTGATTCATAGTAATCTTTTTATGTTTTGAAGAGTTCCAATAACTTGTTTTTAGATCATTTGTATCGTATCTTTTATTACATAACTTTTCACCAAATTTTACAAACACTAAGAAACCTTGTTTTTCGATTCATAACAATCTTTTAACGCTGTGATGAGTCCAAATAACGTGTTTTTGAGATTGTTTGGATCAAATCTTTTATTACGTCCTCATATTTTACAAACACTAAGAAAGTTTGTTTTTCAATTAATAGCTATCTTTTACGCTTTGAGGAGACCAAATAACGTGTTTTTGAGATTGTTTGGATGGAATATTTTACTACATAATTTTTCACCAAATTGTACAAACACTAAGAAAGTTTGTTTTTCTATGCACAACAATATTTTTAGGCTTTGAGGAGTTCAAATAACGTGTTTTGAGATCGTTTGTATGGTATCTTTTACTACATAAGTTTTCACCAAATTTTACAAACACCAAGAAATTTTGTTTTTCGATTCATAACAATCTTTTAACGCTCTGAGGAGTCCAAATAACATGTTTTTGAGATGGTTTGGATCGAAGCTTTTACTACGTAAATTTTCACTAAATTGTACAAACACGAAGAAATTTTCTTTTCGATTCATAGCAACCTTTTAACGCTTTGAGGAGTTCAAATAACGTGTTTTAAGCTCATTTGTACCATATATTTTACTACATAAGTTTTCACCATATTTTACAAACACCAAGAAAGTTTGTTTTTCGATTCATAACAATCTTCTTACCTTTGAGGAGTTCAAATAACATGCTTTTAATCATTTGTATCATATATTTTACTACATAAGTTTTCAACAAATTTTACAAACACCAAGAAAGTTTGTTTTTCGATTTATAACAATGTTTTAACGCTCCGTGGAGTCCAAATAACGTGTTTTTGATATTGTTTCGATTTATAACAATGTTTTTCGATTGATATTGTTTGGATTTATAACAACTTTTATCACGCTTTGAGGAGTTCAAATAACGTGTTTTAAGATCATTTGTATCGTATCTTTTACTACATAACTTTTTACCCAATTTTACAGACACTAAAAAAGTTTGTTTTTTAATGCATTACTTTCTTTGAAAGCTTTGAGGAGTACAAATAACATGTTTTTAGATCATTTGTATCGTATCTTTTACTACATAACTTTTCACCAAATTTTGCAAACACCAAGAAAGCTTGTTTTTTTATTCATAACAATCTCTTTACACTCCGAAGAATCCAAATAACGTTTTTTTGAGATGGTTTGGATCGAATCTTTTACTACGTAACTTTTCACCAAATTGTACAAACGCTAAGAAAGTTTTATTTTAGATTCATAGCAATCTTTTTACGCCTTGAGGAGTTCAAATAACATGTTTTTAGATCATTTGTATCGTATCTTTTACTACATAAGTTTACACCAAATTTGACCGACAATAAGAAAGATTATTTTTCGACTCATAACTATCTTTTAACGCTCTGAAGAGTTCAAATAACATGTTTTTAGATCATCTGTATCGTATCTTTTACTATATAACTTTTCACCAAATTTTACAAACACCAAGAAAGCCTATTTTTTTATTCATAACAATCTTTCAACGCTCCGAGGTGTCCAAATAACGTGTTTTTGAGATGGTTTGGATCGAAGCTTTTACTACGGAAATCTTCACCAAATTGTACAAACACTTAGAAAGTTTTCTTTTCGATTCATAACAATCTTTTTATACTTTGAGGAGTTCAAATAACGTGTTTTTAGATCATTTTTATCGTATATTTTACTACATAAATTTCCTCCAAATTTTACAAACACTAAGAAAGTTTGTTTTTCGATTCAAAACTATCTTTTAACGCTTTGAGGAGTTCAAATAACGTGTCTTTATATCATTTGTATCGTATCTTTTACTACATAACTTTTCACGAAATTTTACAAACACTAAGAAAGTTTGTTTTTCGATTCATAGCAATGTTTTTACCGTTTGAGGATTTCAAATAACGTGTTTTTAGATCATTTGTATCGTATATTTTACTACATAAGTTTTTACCAAATTTTACAAACAGTAAGAAAGTTTGTTTTTCGATTCATAACAATTTTTTTACCATTTGAGGAGTTCAATTAACGTGTTTGAGATCATTTGTATCTTATCTTTTACTACACAAGCACTACAACAGATTGGTGTATTACCGACGGGCGTCTATTATTACCGACGGATGGTAGCTGATATTTCTATCTACTTGCGTTAGTCCGTCGCAAAAGACCATTACCGACCGTTATTTTTACCGACGGACCGTAGGCGTAAATTGATATTTATTAGCGACCGCGTTTTCGCCCACAGCCCGTCGCAAAAGACCATTACCGACTGTTGTTTTCTCCCTCAGCCCGTCGGCAAAGATCATTACCGACCGTAATTTCTCCCTCCGCCCATCGGAAAAGGCCGTTCCCTATTATCCTCGGCCCGTCGGTAATTCAATTTCTCCCTCAGCCCGTCGGTAAAGCCCAATACCGACCGGAATTCCTCCCTCGGCCCGTCGGTAAAGTCCAATACCGACCGAAATTCCTCCCTCGGCCCGTCGGTAAATTCCAATACCGACCGTTTGACTTCCCCTCGGCCCGTCGGTAATTTACTGTAGCCTCGGCCCGTCTGTAATTTACTGTAGCCTCGGCCCGTCGGTAATAGTTTCCATACATGCTAACCCGGTGCCCTTTTCTTTACCCGCTCTCTCCTCTCTCCTCTTTCCTCTTTCCTTCTCTCTCTCGGTCCTCTCTTTCTCTCTCTCGGTTTTTTCCTCATCCCCCTTTCTTACTTGTGCTGTTGAGTGAGTGTGGTGTGTGCTGAGGAGGTTGTGGTGGTGGAGCTTGGCCGAGGAGAAGGTGGCGGTGGACCCTGCCGAGGAGGTGTGGTGGTGGTTCTTTTCTTCTCTTGCCTTTTTTTTCTCTGATGGTGGTTGTGAGCTCGGAAACTCGGGATTTAGGTAACTATTTTATCTCTATTTTTGTTGAAGTTTATTTGTTTGGATTTTTTTTTTTGGCCTAGATAATCTTAAATCTGGGGTGTTTGGGTATTTAATCTATCTTTTTTCTTCTGTTTTTATTTCTTTTTTAAACAATTAATTAACTAATTTTCGACTGTTTTTTAAATTTGTTCTTTTTTAGTTCGATTTGTTTACTGTTTTTTAACAATTTATTTATTTAACTTTAATCTAATTTGTTATTTTTGAAGTATTTTTTATTAAAAAAATTTTTGTATTTTTTTCATTTATGTTCTAATAAATTGATTTTTTTTTACATTCTTTTCTAATTTTTTCGACTGTTTTTTCGTTTTAAATTATTATATAGGTCTTTTGATATGTTTTCTTAAAAAATAATATGTAACAGTTTTGGTGTATAGCTGTTGGCTTTTTTTTTTTTTTGTAAATTCTGTTTTTTTATAAATTTCACTATGTAGGTTATTTTCTTAGTATTTTGACCATTGTTTTTTTCGTTTGTCTTCTAATAACTAGAATTATTTGTTTTGTTCACATTTTGTATTGTTTGTTTGAACTGTTTTTGTTTAAATTTTATTATTATGTAGGTTTGTTTACTAGTTTTTTTAACAAATAATATTCTACTATTTTTTAAAGGTTCTGTTTTCTATGAGTAATTTAAGCTTCTAAATGTTTTTTAATCTTTTTTGATAGTCTGTTTTTTACTTGTTATTTTAGAATTCTTTTTTACTTGTTATTTTTTTGTTTATTCGCTGCATTTTACTTGTTTTTTTTTGCTGCATTTTTGTTGGAATTTTTTTTTTTACTTTCGTTAATACTTTTGATTTTTTAGTGTATTTGTATTTTTGTTTTTTTTTTGTCTATTATTTATATCTTGTTATTAATAATTGTGTTAAATTATTATTTGTATGTTGATCAGGTTAATTGCTGGTTGGAGAGACAGGATTTCGAGCAAGTATTGTGGTGTCGACAATTTTTGTTAAATGGGTTGTTGTTTTTCACCTGTTTTATCTTCTGATTTTAGGTTTTTTATTGTTTTTTAAATTTTGTTTGTTTATTTTCTGTTTATAATTAACATTAGTATTTTGTTATATTAATAATGTATTTTTTTACATGAAGAAGGTTGCATAGTGAAGTGGTGTTGGCGAACTATCTGAGAAAAAAACGGGATTAAATCAAGGCGTGTGTGAAAACGCTGAAATCTTCACATCTAAATTGAGGTAAATTTTTTTAATTTCAATCAATATTTTGTATGTTAGTTTTTGTTTAGGATAAATTGCGAGTTTAGTTGTCTTTGGGATCAATGTGTACGATTATGTATGGCTTGATTTGTTAAGTTTTAAGGATTTGTAAAATATTGTTTGCAAAAAATGTCAACTGCAGCAGCAGGTATTCGTACCCCAGGGCACATACACGACACATCAGAATGTGACTCCTGTTATTTTTCATACCCGACACATCAGAATGTCAACAGCAGCAGCAGGTATTCGTACCCCAGCAGCAGCAGGTATTCGTACCCTCAGCAGCAGTCGATTTGGCGGGTTGTTATTTTTCATTAGAGTTAATTATTAATTTTAAATGACTTCAATTTGGAACTTATTATTCAGGATCCGGGATCGTCGCAACCATCTGTCGGAGCAGTGAATGATTTCTTGCGCAACATTGGAGCCGATGATTTGAATATGTAGGGTGAGTTTTTTTTATCCTGTGAGATTTGACTATGTTTCATTCTATTTGTGTATCGATTTGGACTGTATTTGTATGAATTTGGACAGTATTTGTATGAATCTCGAGCTGATGATTTGGATATTTTTTTGTTATTTATTAATATTAGAATTAATTAGTAATTAATTTCGAAATTAATTAATTAATTCATATATTAATTTTTTTTAATTTAATTAATTAATTAATTTGGATATTTTTTTTGTTATTTATTAATATTAGAATTAATTAGTAATTAATTTCGGAATTCATGTATTAATTATTTATTCATTAATATTTTTTAATTTAATTAATTAATAAAATAATATAATTATTTAAATAATATATAAAATAGTAAATAATTAATTAATACATACATACATTAATATTAGAATTAATTATTGCATATATTAATAAATAATTATTAAATATTATTTAAATATTATATTAATTAATTAAATATATTATTACCGACGGGCGGTAGGTAAAAATAAAATAATTAAATATTGAATATTAGTATTACCGACGGGCGGTAGGTAAAAATTACGAACATTTGTTGCGATCCGTCGGAAATAAAAACGGTCGGTACAACCATTCACCCTCGGGCCGTCGGAAATACCAAAACCGTCGAAAACGCCAAACCCGTCGGTGAACATGTTCCGCATCGGACTGTCGCAAAAACAAAACCGTCGCTAATACTGACATTTCCGACGGCCCGTCACTGATACTGACATTTCCGACGCCCACATTTCCGACGGCGTATTTCCGACGGACAACCGTCGCAAATGTCATTACCGACGGTTTTTCCCATCTTTTCCGACGGGCAGAACCGTCGGTAATGATAAAACCTGTTGTAGTGAAGTTTTCACCAAATTTTAAAAACACCAAGAAAGTTTGTTTTTCAATTCGTAACAATGTTTTAACGCTCTTAGGAGTCCAAATAGCGTGTTTTTGAGATGGTTTGGATCGAAGATTCTACTATGTAAATTTTCACCAAATTGTACAAACACTAAGAAAGTTTCCTTTTCGATTCATAGCAATCTTTTTACGCTTTGAGTAGTTCAAATAACGTGTTTTTAGATCATTTGTATCGTATATAACTTTTCACCAAATTTTCCAAACACTTAGAAAGTTTGTTTTTCAATTCATAACTATCTTCTAACACTATGAGGAGTTCAAATAACACGTTTTTATATCATTTGCATCGTATCTTTTACTACATAACTTTTCACCAAATATTACAGACACTAAGAAAGTTTGTTTTTCAATTCATTGCAATCTTTTTACCGTTTGAGGAGTTCAAATAACGTATTTTTATATCATTTGTATCGTATCTTTTACTACATAAGTTTTCACCAAATTTTACAAACACTAAGAATGTTAGTTTTTCGATTTATAGCAATATTTTTACCGTTTGAGGATTTCAAATAACGTGTTTTTAGATCGTTTGTATCGTATCTTATACTACATAAGTATTCACCAAATTTTACAAACACAGAGAAAGTTTGTTTTTTGATTGATAACAATGTTTTAACACTCAAAGGAGTCCAAATAACGTGTTTTTCAGATGGTTTGGATCGAAGCTTTTACTACGTAAATTTTCACCAAATTTTAAAAACACTAAGAAAGTTTGTTTTTCGATTCATAACGATCTTTTAACGCTTTGAGGAGTTCAAATTAAATGTTTTTATATCATTTGTATCTTATCTTTTACTACTTAACTTTTTACCAAATTTTACAAACACTAATAAAGTTTTTTTTTCGATTCATAGCAATCTTTTTACCGTTTGAGGAGTTCAAATAATGTGTTTTGAGATCATTTATATCATATCTTTTACTTCATAAGTTTTCACCAAATTTTACAAACACCAAGAAAGTTTGTTTTTCGATTCATAACAATGTTTTAATGCTCTGAGGAGTCCAAATAATGTATTTTTTAGATGGTTTGTATCGAAGCATTTACTACGTAAATTTTCACAGAATTGTACAAACACTAAGAAAGTTTTCTTTTCGATTAATAGCAATCTTTTTACTACATAAGTTTTCACCAAATTTAACAAACACTAAGAGAGTTTGTTTTTTGATTCAATGCATTATTTTTACCGTTTGAGGAGTTCAAATAACGTGTTTTTAGATCATTTGTTCCGTATCTTTTACTACATAAGTTTTCACCAAATTTTAGAAAAACCTAGAAAGTTTGTTTTTTGATTCATAACAATGTTTTAACGTTCCGAGGAGTCCAAATAACATATTTTTGAGAGGGTTTGGATCGAGCTTTTACTACGTAAATTTTCGCAGAATTGTACAAACACTAAGAAAGTTTTTCTTTTCGATTCATAGCAATCTTTTTACCGTTGGAGGAGTTCAAATAACATGTTTCTAGATCATTTGTATCGTATCTTTTACTACACAAGTTTTCACCAAATTTTACAAACACTAAGAAAGTTTGTTTTTCGATGCATAGCATTATTTTTACCGTTTGAGGAGTTCAAATAACGTGTTTTTAGATCATTTGTATCGTATCTTTTACAACATAACTTTTCACCAACAGTGACAAACAATAAAAAAGTTTGTTTTTCGATTCATAACTATCTTTTAAAGCATTGAGGAGTTCAAATAACATGTTTTTTGATCATTTTTATCGTATCTTTTACTACATAACTTTTCATCAAATTTTACAAACACTAAGAAAGTTTGTTTTTCGATTCATAGGAATCTTTTTACCGTTTGTGGAGATCAAATAACGTGTATTTAGATCATTTGTATCGTATCTTTTACTACAGAAGTTTTCACCAAATTTTACAAACACTAAGAAAGTTTGTTTTTCGATTCATAGCAATCTTTTTACTGTGTGAGGAGTTTAATTAACTTGTTTTTAGATCATTTGAATCGTATTTATTTACTTCATATGTTTTCACCAAATTTTACAAACACCAAGAAAGTTTGTTTTTCGATTCATCGCAATCTTTTTACCGTTTGAGGAGATCAAATGACATGTTTTTAGATCATTTGTATCGTATCTTTCTACATAACCTTTCACCAAATTTTACAAACACTAAGACAGTTTGTTTTTCTATTCATAGCATTATTTTTACCGTTTGAGAAGTGTAATTAACGTGTTTTGAGATCATTTGTATCGCATCTTGCACTACATAAGTTTTCACCAAATTTTACAAACACTAAGAAAGTTTGTTTTTCGATTCATAGCAATCTTTTTACCGTTTGAGGAGTTTAATTAACGTATTTTTTGATCATTTGTATCGTATCTTTTACTACATAAGTATTCACCTAATTTTAGAAACACCTAAAAAGTTTTTTTTTTAATACATAACAATGTTTTACGCTCCGAGGAATCCAAATAATGTATTTTTGAGATGGTTTGGATCGAAGCTTTTGCTACGTAAATTTTCACAGAATTGTACAGACACTAAGAAAGTTTTCTTGTCGATTCATATCAATCTTTTTACGCTTTGAGGAGTTCAAATAACGTGTTTTTAGATCATTAGTATCATATCTTTTACTACATAACTTTTCACGAACTTTTACAAACAATAAAAAAGTTTTTTTTTTATTCATAACTATCTTTTAGCGCATTGAGGAGTTCAAATAACATGTTTTTAGATCATTTTTATCGTACCTTTTACTACATAACTTTTCACCAAATTTTACGAACACTAAGAAAGTTTGTTTATCGATTCATATCAATCTTTTTACCATTTGTGGAGTTCAAATAACATATTTTTAGATCATTTGTATCGTATCTTTTACTACATATATTTTCACCAAATTTTACGAACACCAAGAAAGTTTGCTTTTCGATTCATAACAATGTTTTAACGCTCCGAGGAGTCCAAATAACGTATTTTTGAGATGGTTTGGATCGAAGCTTTTACTACGTAAATTTTCACAGAATTGTACAAACACTAAGAAAGTTTGTTTTTCGATACATAGCAATATTTTTATCTCTTGAGGAGTTCAAATAACGTGTCTTTAGATCATTTGTATCGTATCTTTTATAACATATATTTTCACCAAATTTTACAAACAAAAGGAAAGTTTGTTTTTCGATTCATAACAATGTTTTAAAGCTCTAAGGAGGCCAAATAACGTGTTTTTGAGATGGTTTGGATCGAAGCTTTTACTACGTAAATTTTCACGGAATTTGTACAAACACTAAGAAAGTTTCTTTTCGATTCATATCAATCTTTTTACGCTTTGAGGAGTTCAAATTATAACGTGTTTTTGGATCATTTGTATCGTATCTTTTACTACATAACTTTTCACCAAATTTTACAAACACTAAGAAAGTTTGTTTTTCGATTCATATCAAACTTTTTACCGTTTGAGGAGTTCAAATAACTTGTTTTTAGATCATTTGTATCGTATCTTTTACTCCATAAATTTTCACCAAATTTTTCGAACACTAAGAAAGTTTGTTTTTCGATTCATAGCAATCATTTTATCTCTTGAGGAGTTCAAATAACGTGTTTTTAAATCATTTGCATCGTATCTTTTACTACATATATATTAACCCAATTTTAGAAACGCCAAGAAAGTTTGTTTTTCGATTCATAACAATGTTTTAATGCTCTAAGGAGTCCAAATAACGTATTTTTTATATGGTTTGGATCGAAGCTTTTACTACGTAAATTTTCTCAGAATTGTACGATCACAAAGAAAGCTTTCTTAACGCTCTAAGGAGCCCAAATAACGTATTTTTGAGATGGTTTGGATCGAAGCTTTTACTACGTAAATTTTCACAGAATTGTACAAACACTAAGAAAGTTTTCTTTTCGATTCATTGCAATCTTTTTACCATTTGAGGAGTTCAACTAACATGTTTTTAGATCATTTGTATCGTATCTTTTACTACATAAGTTTTCATCAAATTTTACAAACACTAAGAAAGTTTGTTTTTTGATTCATAGCAATATTTTTTACGTTTGAGGAGTTCAAATAACGTGTTTTTAGATCGTTTGTATTGTATCCTTTACTACATAAATTTTCACCAAATTTTACGAACACTAAGAAATTTTGTTTTCGATTCATAGCAATCTTTTTATCTCTTGATGAGTTCAAATAATGTGTTTTTAAATCATTTGTATCATATCTTTTACCACATATGTTTTCACCAAATTTTACAAAACACCATGAAAGATTGTTTTTCGATTCATAGCAATCTTTTTACCCCTTGTGGAGTTCAAATAACGTGTTGTTAGATCATTTGTATCTTATCTCTTACTACATATAGGTTTTCACCAAATTTTGCAAACACCAAGAAACTTTGTTTTTCGATTCGTAACAATGTTTTAATGCTCTTAGGAGTCCAAATAGCGTGTTTTTGAGATTGTTTGGATCGAAGCTTTTACTACGTAAATTTTCACCAAATTGTACAAACACGAAGAAACTTTTCTTTTCGATTCATAGCATTCTTTTTACACTTTGAGTAGTTCAAATAACATGTTTTTAGATCATTTGTATTGTTTCTTTTACTACATATATTTTCACCATATTTTACGAACACCAAGAAAGTTTGTTTTTCGATTCATAACAATGTTTTAACGCCCTAAGGAGTCCAAATAATGTGTTTTTGCGATGGTTTGGATCGAAGCTTTTACTATGTAAATTTTCACAGAATTGTACAAACAATAAGAAAGTTTTTTTTCTATTCATATCAATCTTTTTACGCTTTGAGGAGTTCAAATAACATGTTTTTACATTATTTTTATCGTATCTTTTACTACATAACTTTTCACCAAATTTTACAAACACCCAGAAAGTTTGTTTTTCGATTCATAGCAATCTTTTTCCGTTTGAGGAGTCCAAATAACGTGTTTTTAGATCATTTGTATCGTATCTTTTACTACGTAAATTTTCACCAAATTGTACAAACACTAAGAAAGTTTTCTTTTCGATTCATAGCAATCAGTTTACCCTTTGAGTAGTTCAAATAACATGTTTTTAGATCATTTGTATCGTATCTTTTACTACATAACTATTCACCAAATTTTAGAAACACCTAGAAAGTTTGTTTTTTGATTCATAACAATGTTTTAACGCTCCGAGGAGTCCAAATAATGTATTTTTGAGATTGTTTGGATCGAAGCTTTTACTACGTAAATTTTCACAGAATTGTATAAACACTAATAAAGTTTTCTTTTCGATTCATATCAATCTTTTTACACTTTGAGGTGTCCAAATAACGTGTTTTTAGATCATTTGTATCGTAAATTTTACTACGTAAATTTTTACCAAATTGTACAAACACTAAGAAAGTTTTTTTTTCGATTCATAGCAATCTGTTTATGCTTTGAGTAGTTCAAATAACATGTTTTTAGATCATTTGTATCGTATCTTTTACTACATAACTTTTCACCAAATTTTACAAACACTAAGAAAGTTTATCTTTTGATACATAGCATTATTTTTACCGTTTGAGGAGTTCAAATAACGTGTTTTTAGATCATTTGTATAGTATCTTTTACTACATAAGTTTTCACCAAATTTTAGAAAGACCTAGAAAGTTCGTTTTTTGATTCATAACAATGTTTTAACGTTCCGAGGAGTCCAATAACGTATTTTTGAGATGGTTTGGATCGAAGATTTTATACGTAAATTGTCACAGAATTGCATAAACACTAATAAACTTTTCTTTTCGATTCATATCAATCTCTTTACACTTTGAGGAGTTCAAATAACGTGTTTTCAGATAATTTGTATCGTATCTTTTACTAAATAATTTTTCACCAACTTTTACGAACAATAAAAAAGTTTGGTTTTCCATTCATAACTATCTTTTAACGCTTTGAGGAGTTCAAATAACATGTTTTTAGATCATTTTTATCGTATCTTTTACTACATAACTTTTCACTAAATTTCACAAACACTAAGAAAGTTTGTTTTCTCATTCATATCAATCTTTTTACCGTTTGAGGAGTTCAAATAACGTGTTTTTAGATCATTTATATCGTATCTTTTACTACATAAATTTTCACCAAATTTTACAAACACCAAGAAAGTTTGTTTTTCGATTCATAACAATCGTTTTACACTTTGAGGAGTTCAAATAACGTGTTTTTTGATCATTTGTATCGTACCTTTTACTACGTACCTTTTACTACATAACTTTTCACCAACTTTTACGAACAATAAAAAAAGTTTGGTTTTCCATTCATAACTATCTTTTTAACGCATTGAGGAGTTCAAATAACATGTTTTTGGATCATTTTTATCGTATCTTTTACTACTTAACTTTTCACCAAATTTCACAAATACTAAGAAAATTTGTTTTTCGATTCATATCAATCTTTTTACCGTTTGAGGAGTTCAAATAACTTGTTTTTAGATCATTTGTATCGTATCTTTTACTACATAAATTTTCACCAAATTATACAAACACCAAGAAAGTTTGTTTTTCGATTCATAACAATCTTTTTACACTTTGAGGAGTTCAAATAACGTGTTTTTAGTTCATTTGTATCGTATCTTTTACTACATAACCATTCACCAAATTTTACAAACACTAAGAAAGTTTGTTTTTCGATTCATAACTATCTTTTAACGCTTTGAGGAGTTCAAATAACATGTTTATAGACCATTTGTATCGTATCTTTTACTACATAAGTTTTCACCAAATTTTACAAACACCAAGAAAGTTTGTTTTTCAATTCATAACAATGTTTTAACGCTCTGAGGAGTCCAAATAACGTATTTTTGAGATGGTTTGGATCGAAGCTTTTACTACGTAAATTTTCACCAAATTGTACAAACGCTTAGAATATTTTCTTTTCGATTCATAGCAATATGTTTACTATTTGAGTAGTTCAAATAACATGTTTTTATATCATTTGTATCGTATATTTTACAACATAAGTTTTCACCAAATTTTACAAACACTACGAAAGTTTGTTTTTCGATTCGTTACAATGTTTTAATGCTCTGGGGAGTCCAAATAATGTGTTTTTGAGATTGTTTGGATTGAAGCTTTTACTACGTAAATTTTCACCAAATTGTACAAACACGAAGAAAGTTTTCTTTTCTATTCATATCAATCTTTTTACTCTTTGAGTAGTTCAAATAACATGTTTTTAGATCATTTGTATTGTATCTTTTACTACATATATTTTCACCATATTTTACGAACACCAAGAAAGTTTGTTTTTCAATTCATAACAATGTTTTAACGCCCTAAGGAGTCCAAATAATGTGTTTTTGAGATGGTTTGGATCGAGGCTTTTACTATGTAAATTTTCACAGAATTTTACAAACAACAAGAAAGTTTTTTTTTCGATTCATGTCAATCTTTTTATGCTTTGAGGAGTTCAAATAACGTGTTTTTAGATCATTTGTATTGTATCTTTTACTACATAACTTTTCATCAACTATTACAAACAATAAAAAAGTTTGTTTTTCGATTCATAACTATCTTTTGAAGCATTGAAGAGTTCAAATAACATGTTTTTAGATTATTTTTATCGTATCTTTTACTACATAACTTTTCACCAAATTTTACAAACACGAAGAAAGATTGTTTTTCGATTCATAGCAATCTTTTTCCGTTTGAGGAGTCCGAATAACGTGTTTTTAGATCATTTGTATCGTATCTTTTACTACGTAAATTTCACCAAATTGTACAAACACTAAGAAAGTTTTCTTTTCGATTCATAGGAATCAGTTTACCCTTTGAGTAGTTCAAATAACATGTTTTTAGATCATTTGTATCGTATCTTTTACTACATAACTTTTCACCAATTTTACAGACACTAAGAAAGTTTATCTTTCGATACATTGCATTATTTTTACCGTTTGAGGAGTTCAAATAACGTGTTTTTAGATCATTTGTATAGTATTTTTTACTACATAAATTTTCACCAAATTTTAGAAACACCTAGAAAGTTTGTTTTTTAATTCACAACAATATTTTAACGCTCCGAGGAGTCCAAATAAAGTATTTTTGAGATGGTTTGGATCGAAGTTTTCACTACGTAAATTTTCACAGAATTGTATAAACACTACTAAAGTTTTTTTTTCGATTCATAACAATCTTTTTACGCTTTGAGGAGTTCCAATAACGTGTTTTTAGATCATTTGTATTGTATCTTTTACTACATAACTTTTGACCAACTTTTACAAACAATAAAAAAGTTTGTTTTACCATTCATAACTATCTTTTTACACATTGCGGAGTTCAAATAACATGTTCTTAGATCATTTTTATCATATCATTTACTACACAACTTTTCACCAAATTTTTCAAACACTAAGAAAGTTTGTTTTTCGATTCATATCAATCTTTATACCCCTTGAGGAGTTCAAATAACGTGGTTTTAGACCATTTGTACAGTATCTTTTACTACATAAGTTTCCACCAAATTTTAGAAACACCTAGAAATTTTGTTTTTTGATTCATAACATTGTTTTAACGCTCCGCGGAGTCCAAATACCGTTTTTTTAGATGGTTTGGATCGAAGCTTTTACAACGTAAATTTTCACAGAATTGTGCAAACACTAAGAAAGTTTTTCTTTTCGATTCATATCAATCTTTTAACGCTTTGAGGAGTTCAAATAATGTGTTTTTAGATCATTTGTATCGTATCTTTTACTACATAACTTTTCACCAACTTTTACAAACAATAAAAAAGTTTGTTTTTCGATTCATAACTATATTTTAACGCATTGAGGAGTTCGAATAACATGTTTTTAGATCATTTTTATCGTATCTTTTACAACATATCTTTTCACCAAATTTTACAAACACTAAGAAAGTTTGTTTTTCGATTCATATCAATCTTTTTACCGTTTGAGGAGTTAAAACTACCTGTTTTTAGATTATTTGTATCGTATCTTTTACTACATAAATTTTCACCAAATTTTACGAACACTAAGAAAGTTTATTTTTCGATTCATAGCAATCGTTTTATATCTTGAGGAGTTCAAATAACATGTTTTTAGATCATTTGTATCGTATCTTTTACTACATATATTTTCACCAAATTTTGCGAACACCAAGAAAGGTTGTTTTTCGATTCATAACAATGTTTTAACGCCATAAGGAGTCCAAATAACGTGTTTCTCAGATGGTTTGGATCGAAGCTAACTACGTAAATTTTGCCAGAATTGTACAAACAATAAGAAATTTTTTTTGTCGATTCATATCAATCGTTTTACGCTTTGAGGAGTTCAAATAACATGTTTTTAGATCATTTGTATCGTATCTTTTACTACAAAACTTTTCACCTACATTTACAAACAAACAAAAAAGTATGTTTTTCTATTCATAACTATCTTTTAAAGCATTCAGGAGTTCAAATAACATGTTTTTAGATCATTTGTATCGTATTTTTTACTACATGTATTTTCACCAAATTTAACAAACACCAAGAAAGTTTGTTTTTCGATTCATAACAATGTTTGAACGCTCTAAGGAGTCCAAATAACGTGTTTTTGAGATGGTTTGGATCGAAGCTTTTACTACGTAAATCTTCACCAAAATGTACAAACGCTAAGAAAGTTTTCTTTTCGATTCATAACAATCCTTTTACGCTTTGAGGAGTTCAAATAACGTGTTTTTAGATCATTTGTATCGTATCTTTTACTACATAAATTTTCACTAAATGTTACAAGCACTAAGAAATTTTGTTTTTCGATTCATAGCAATCTTTTTACCCCACTTGTGGAGTTCAAATAACGTGTTGTTGGATCATTTGTATCGTATCTTTTACTACATAAGTTTTCACCAAATTTTACAAACATCAAGAAAGTTTGTTTTTCGATTCGTAACAATGTTTTAATGCTCTTAGGAGTCCGAATAACATGTTTTTGGGATGGTTTGGATCGAAGCTTTTACTACGTAAATTTTCACCAAATTGTACAAACACTAAGAATGTTTGTTTTTCGATTCATAGCATTATTTTTACTGTTTGAGGAGTTCAAATAACGTATTTTTAGATCATTTGTATCGTATCTTTTATTACATAAGTTTTCACCAAATTTTAGGAACACCTAGAAAGTTTGTTTTTTGATTCATAACAATGTTTTCGCGCTCAGAGGAGTCCAAATAACGTATTTTTGAGATGGTTTGGATCGAAGCTATTACTACGTAAATTTTCACAGAATTGTACAAACACTAAGAAAAATTGTTTTTCGATTCATAGCAAACTTTTTATCTCTTGAGGAGTTCAAATAACGTGTTTTTTGATCATTTGCATCGTATCTTTTACTACATATATTATCACCAAATTTTACAAACACCAAGAAAGTTTGTTTTTCGATTCATAACAATGTTTTAAAGCTCTAAGGAGTCCAAATAACGTGTTTTTCAGAGTGTTTGGATCGAGGGTTTTACTACGTAAATCTTCACCAAATTGTACAAACACAAAGAAAGTTTTCTTTTCGATTCATCACAATCTTTTTACACTTTGAGGAGTTCAAATAACGTGCTTTTAGATCATTTGTATCGGACATTTTACTACATAATTTTTCACCAAATTTTACAAACACTAAGAAAGTTTGATTTTCGATTCATAACTATCTTTTTACAATGTTTTAATGCTCTTAGGAGTCGATATAACGTGTTTTTGAGATGGTTTGGATCGAAACTTTTACTACGTAAATTTTCACCAAATTGTACAAACACAAAGAAAGTTTGTTTTTCGATTCATAGCATTATTTTTACCGTTTGAGGAGTTCAAATAACGTGTTTTTAGACCATTTGTATCTTATCTTTTACTACATAAGTTTTTACCAAATTTTAGAAACACCTAGAAAGTTTGTTTTTTGATTAATAACAATGTTTTAATGCTCCGAGGAGTCCAAATAACGTATTTTTGAGATGGTTTGGACCGAATCTTTAACTACGTAAATTTTCACAGAATTGTACAAACACTAAGAAATTTTGTTTTTCGATTCATGGCAATCTTTTTATCTCTTTAGGAGTTCAAATAACGTGTTGTTATATCATTTGTATCGTATCTTTTACTACATATATATTCACCATATTTTACAAACACCAATAATGTTTGTTTTTCGATTCATAACAATGTTTTAACGCTCTGAGGAGTCCGAATAACGTATTTTTGAAATGGTTTGGATCGAAGCTTTTACTACGTAAATTTTCACAGAATTGTAAAAGCACTAAGAAAGTTTTCTTTTCGATTCATAACAATTTTTTTGCACTTTGAGGAGTTCAAATAACGTGTTTTTATATCATATGTATGGTATCTTTTACTAAATAACTTTTCACCAACTTTTACAAACAATAAAAAAATTTGTTTTTCGATTCATAACTATCTTTTAAAGCATTAAGGAGTTCAAATAACATGTTTTTAGATCATTTTTATCGTATCTTTTACTACATAACTTTTCACCAAATTTTACAAACACTAAGAAAGTTTGTTTTTCGATTCATAGCAATCTTTTTACCGTTTTGATAGTTCAAATAATGTGATTTTAGATCATTTGTATCGTATCTTTTACTACATAAATTTTCATCAAATTTTACGAACACTAAGAAAGTTTGTTTTTCGATTCATAGCAATCTTTTTATCTCTTGAGGAGTTCAAATAACATGTTTTTAGTTCATTTGTATCGTATCTTTTACTACATATATTTTCACCAAATTTTATAAACACCAAGAAAGTTTGTTTTTTGATTCATAACAATGTTTTAACGCTCCAAGGAGTCCAAATAACGTGTTTTTGAGATAGTTTGGATCGAAACTTTTACTACGTAAATCTTCACCAAAATGTATAAACACTAAGAAAGTTTCCTTTTCGATTCATAACAATTTTTTACACTTTGAGGAGTTCAAATAACGTGTTTTTAGATCATTTGTATTGTATTTTTTACTACATAACTTTTCACCAAATTTTACAAACACTAAGAAAGTTTGTTTTTCGATTCATAACTATCTTTTAACGCGTTGAGGAGTTCAAATAACATGTTTTTAGATCATTTGTATCGTATCTTTTACCACATAAATTTTCACCAAATTTACAATCACTAAGAAATTTTGTTTTTCAATTCATAGAAATCTGTTTACCCCTTGTGGAGTTCAAATAACGTGTTGTTAGATCATTTGTATCATATCTTTCACTACATAAGTTTTCACCATATTTTACAAACACCAAGAAAGTTTGTTTTTCGATTCGTAACAATGTTGTAATGCTCTTAGGAGTCCAAATAACGTGTTTTTGAGATGGTTTGGATCAAAGCTTTTACTACGTAAATTTTCACCAAATTGTACAAACACTAAGAAAGTTTGTTTTTCGATTCATAGCATTAATTTTACCGTTTGAGGAGTTCAAATAACGTGTTTTTAGATCATTTGTATTGTATCTTTTACTACATAAGTTTTCACCAAATTTTAGAAACACCTACAAAGTTTGTTTTTTTATTCATAACAATGTTTTGACGCTCCGAGGAGTCCAAATAATGTATTTTTAGATGGTTTGGATCGAAGCTTTTACTACGTAAATTTTCACATAATTATACAAACACTAAGAACGTTTGTTTTTCGATTCATAGCAATATTTTTATCTCTTTAGGAGCTCAAATAACGTGTTTTTAGATCATTTGTGTCGTATCTTTTACTACATATATTTTCATCAATTTTTACAAACACCAAGCAAGTTTATTTTTCGATTCATAACAATGTTTTAACGCTCTAAGGAGTCCAAATAACGTATTTTTGAGATGCTTTGAATCGAAGCTTTTACTACGTAAATCTTCACCAAATTTTACAAACACTAAGAAAGTTTGTTTTTCGATTCATAGCAATATTTTTACCGTTTGAGGAGTTCAAATAACATGTTTTTGGATCATTTGTATCGTATCTTTTACTATGGTCATTTGCGAATTTTTGGGAGCATCTCGTATGTCCATATCGACGCAGAGAAGATGGACAAACTAGACGCGAAGGCCCAAGGATGTGTCTTCATTGGTTACGGATCAAACTACTTCGGTTATCGATTTTGGATCGAGGAAGGTCGAAGAATAATTCGGTCAAGAGACGCAGCCTTCAATGAAGATGAACTCTACAAGAACATGTTCGGTTCCGGAAGCGAATCGAAACCGGAGGAGAGAGTCCATCAAATCACGAGCAATGACGAGTCGAGCGAGCCCGAGGAAGACGAGTTTTCGGTCCAGGATGTGACTGAAAATGGGAATGAAGACGTGCCTGAAATCGCGCAAGAGGAAAGCCTAGAAACTCCGACTGTGAGACGATCAAGCCGGAGAATTAACCCACCAAACATTTTACTCACCAACACTCCATCATTTGCTGCTAACAGAAAGCCAAGAAATCGCGCAACACTCCATCATGTGACTGAAAATGGGGATGAAGACGTGCCTGAAATCGTGCAAGAGGAAAGTCTAGAAACTCCGACTGTGAGACGATCAAGCCGGAGAATTAACCCACCAAACATTTACTCACCAACACTCCATCATTTGCTGCTAACAGATGCGGGTGAACCAGAAGACTACTGAGAGGCGGTAGAGCGAGGTGATCCCGGGAAAGGAGGATCTGGTGTGCAGGCTTAGGAAAAGTATGTACGGTTTAAAGCAGGCTCCAAGACAGTGGTGCAAGAAGTTCGACAAGTTCATGTGTGATCGTGGTTTCCGCAGGGGTGACACCGACCATTGTTGCTACTACAAGAGCAGTGGAGAAACATACATTACATTGCTTTTGTATGTTGATGATATGCTCATTGCAGGTACGAACATGAGGGAGATCGACAAGCTCAAAGGCAGTTGTCGAGAGGATTTGAAATGAAGGATTTAGGAGAGGCGAGCCAAATCCTTGGGATGTGAATCACTCAAAATCGAAGCAAGGATACTCTTACAGTGTCGCAAGAGAAGTACATTAAGAAGGTGATGGAGCGATTCCGAGTAGATGACGCCAAGCCAAAAAGTAGCCCACTCGGCGAAAATTTCAAACTCTCCAAGACGAAGTCACCGAAGATCACGGAGAAGAAGAAGAGGATGGAGAACGTGCCGTATTCATTGAAAGTGGGTAGCCTAATGTACGCCATGGTGTGCACAAGATCCGACATTTCTCATGTAGTGGGAGTCGTGAGCCAGTTCCTGGATAACCCCGGCATCGAGCACTGGGAGGCGATTAAGTGGCTACTGAGATACTTGAAGGGCACCGCAAGCATGGCGCTGTGCTACAAGAAAGGTGGCACGAGTTTGCAAGGCTTTGCAGATGCTGACCTAGGAAGTGATGTGGATAGTCGGAAGAGCACTTCCGGTTATGTCTTCACGATGGGAGGCACGACGGTGAGTTGGATGTCCATCCAACTGAAGTATCACTACATCCGGGAACTTGTGAATGACGGGATCATGTCGTTACAGAAGATCCAAGATGCCAAGAACGATGCAGATATGTCGACCAAGGAAGTCCCCATCGACAAACTGAGGGTGTGCGTCGCCTCAGTGGGGCTGGTCACGTAAGCCGTATGAGCTGTCGCCAGGCTCAAGAAAGTCCCGCTCGGGACGGGAGAAAGAATATTGGTGCAAAAGTCTCCAAGTGGGATATTGTTATGGTACGGAGATTTTTGGAAACCCGAGGATTAGGAAATTGGAAAAACGAAACCTTGAGGAGATAGAAAAATTTTCCAATGTTTTTATTGCCATGATTGAATGGTTATTAAGACAATGATTATTTCTTTGTATTATTTTCTTGTATTGGGTAGTGTTATGGTATGGAGACTTTTGGAAACCTGAAGATTAGGAAATTAGAAAAAGGAAACCTTGAAGAAATAGGAAAACTCTCCATATATTGATATTGCCATGATTGAATGGTAATTAAGGGAATGATTATTTCCTTGTATTGGGTAGGAGTTTAGCTATAAATAGAGGGTTAGGCTAGAGTTTTATTCATTCCAACAAAGCACAAACAATTGTATTCTCTCTTTCTCCAGTATAGTAAAATAAGTTTGAGTGCCGGCGGCCGTGGTTTTTTCCCTTCGGGGTTTCCACGTAAAAATACTTGTGTCCGTGTGTGTTGTTCTTGTGTGTGTGTTTGCGGCGACGATCCTAACAAGTGGTATGAGGGAGATCGACGCAGAGAAGAGGGACAAACTAGACGCGAAGGCCCAAAGATGTGTGTTCATTGGTTATGGATCGAATTACTTCGGTTATCGGTTTTGGATCGAGGAAGGTCGAAGAATAATTCGGTCAAGAGACGCAACCTTTAATGAAGGGGAACTCTACAAGAACAGGTTCGGTTCCGGAGGCGAATCGAAATCGGAGGAGAGTGTCCATCAAATCACGAGCAATGACGAGTCGAGCGAGCCCGAGGAAGACGAGTTTTCGGTCCAGGATGTGACTGAAAATGGGGACGAAGACGTGCCTGAAATCGCGCAAGACGAAAGCCCAGAAACTCCGATTTTGAGACGATCAAGCCGGAGAATTAAGCCTACAAACCGTTATTCACCATCACTCCATCATTTGCTGCTAACCGATGCGGGTGAACCAGAAGGCTACCGAGAGGCGGTACACGGAGGTGATTCGGTCAAGTGGGAGCGCGCGATGAAGGAAGAGATTGAGTCTCTCCGGAAGAACAATACTTGGGAAATGACCCGGTTGCCAGATGGCAAGAAGGCGCTGCAAAACAAATGGGTCTACCGAGTGAAGGACGAGTCAGATGGCAGCAAGAGATACAAGGCGAGGCTGGTAGTCAAGGGGTTTCTTCAGAAGAAGGGAATCGACTACACGGAGGTGTTCTCTCCGGTGGTAAAGCTGACGACTATTCGCACGGTGTTAAGTATTGTAGCAGCGGAGGATTTGCACCTCGAGCAAATGGATGTCAAGACGGCGTTCCTTCATGGCGATTTGGAGGAGGACATCTATATGGTGCAACCTGAAGGTTTCGAGATCCCGGGAAAGGAGGATCTTGTGTGCAGGCTTAAGAAGAGCTTGTACGGTTTAAAGCAGGCTCCAAGGCAGTGGTACAAGAAGTTCGACAAGTTCATGTGTGATCGTGGTTTTCGTAGGGGTGACACCGACCATTGTTGCTACTACAAGAGTAGTGGAGAAACATACATTATATTGCTTTTGTATGTTGATGATATGCTCATTGCAGGTGCTAACATGAGGGAGATCGACAAGCTCAAGAGGGAGTTGTCAAGAGGATTTGAAATGAAGGATTTAGGAGAGGCGAGCCAAATTCTTGGGATGCGAATTACTCGAGATCGAAGCAAGGGTACTCTCACAGTGTCGCAAGAGAAGTACGTTAAGAAGGTGCTGGAGCGATTCCGAGTAGATGACGCCAAGCCGAGAAGTACCCCACTCGGCGCACATTTCAAACTCTCCAAGGCGCAGTCACCGAAAACCACGGAGTAGAAGAAGAGGATGGAGAACGTGCCGTATTCATCGGCAGTGGGTAGCCTAATGTACGCCATGGTGTGCACGAGACCCGACATTTCTCATGCAGTGGGAGTCGTGAGCCGGTTCATGGCAAACCCCGGCATCGAGCACTGGGAGGCGATTAAGTGGCTACTGAGATACTTGAAGGGCACCGCAAGCATGGCACTATGCTACAAGAAAGGTGGCACGAGTTTGCAAGGCTTTGTAGATGCTGATCTAGGAGGAGATGTGGATAGTCGGAAGAGCACTTCCGGTTATGTCTTCACGATGGGAGGCACGGCGGTGAGTTGGATGTCGAGATTGCAGAAGTGTGTGTCGCTATCGACAATGGAGGCTGAGTATGTGGCAATCTCGGAGGCCGGAAAGGAGATGGTATGGCTCTTGACTTTTCTGAAGGAGATCGGGAAAGCTCAAGGATGCAAGACACTTTACACCGATAGTCAAAGTGCCTTATGTCTCGCGAAGAATCCGGTGTTCCACTTGAGGACCAAGCACATCCAACTGAAGTATCACTACATCCGGGAACTTGTGAGTGACGGGGTCTTATCGCTGGAGAAGATCCAAGGTGCCAAGAACGCTGCAGATATGTTGACCAAGGAAGTCCCCACCGACAAGCTGAGGCTGTGTGATAACACGTAAAATAGGTCGTTTAAAAGTGTAAATTCAATCTCACGAGTTAATCAAAACAATTTATAAACAACTACTAGAATAGGCTAAGTAGAGGTTCGTTCCAAGAAAATTTTGCGTATAATCGAAATTGCAATTCAAGAATTATTTCTATTGATCCAGAGACTATAATATTTTGTCACAATCAAGATCTAAACTCTATAAAGCTCTGGTCAAAATTTCACTTTCACACACACAATGTTCGAATTTAAGAAATTTATAGATCACAAGGGTATTTTAGGCACAAATCAAATTCCAGAAAAATATAGATCGGAAAACAAGATCTCAAATTTGGCACAAAGATTCACAATTTAATAATAAGAGAGAGAACAGAAGAATTTCACAGGTTTGATATTTCAGTAAAAAGTAATGAGCGAATTACAAATAGGTCCCTGGAAGATCACGAAAAAGTTCAGAAAGTTTTTAGGTCTAAATAGCAGTTTTCAACAAATCATATCAAATCGAAAATCAATCCAACAAAGTTCAATCAAGTTTCTAATTGCAGTTTGAATATAGATCTACAAGCACATGCAAGAATTGTATTTTTAACAGATCTACAAGTTCATGAATAATCAGGGACAAAAAGGTCCAGAACTGGATTTATACTAATATTACAGTTTAGTCCCTAACACAATGATTTTCTAAAATCCATATCAAATAGGAAATTTCAGAGAATTGATTGATTAAAATTATGTTTTTAAACTACAGATCCAGATCTAAACAGTGAGATTGAGAAAGAATTACTTTTGACTTTTCTTCTATTTTAAATCGAATTATCAAAACAGCACAGAAAATTGAGTATATCACAAAGGAAAAATAGGAAAAATGCAAGAAAAATTCCACAAAAATTCTACAAATTATATCTATCAATATAGAACAAGTCCACAAAGAGATTTAGATCAGATCTAACAATTCCTAATTAAAACACTAAATCTAGAGACAGAAATACCGAAAAAAGGAGAATTCGAGTCCAAGATCCCGTCTTGGCGATGTCCTCGAGCCTTCACGCCTTGAGAGCAGGTGAGAGGAGGAGGAGAGAAACTTCGTATCCGGTTCGGAGAAGGGAGAGAGAGGAAAAGCTCCTCGGATCGGCCTCGAAAACCGTGCTAAGACACGGTTTCTTAGCGAAAATGGCTCAAAAGCTGAGCAAGGGAGCTCGAGATGCTCTAACAATGGAGGGGGAAGAGGAAGAGACCTTACCTTCCCCCTAAAATGGTGGTTTGACCAATGAGGACCAAAGGTGAGTTGAGAGAGGAGTTTTGGGTGTCTTTTATAGGAGAAAAGAGGGGGAAACAATTTGAAAATTCCAGATCTGAGAATTCCACTTGCATGAGTAGATAGAGCCACTTGTGCTGAATCCAACGGTCTAAAAATCATCAAAATCGGTTAAGGGATGAGGGAGAAAACTCGAAAATACCCTTGGGAATATTCTCCAAAGATTCAGAATAATTCATCCGAAAATACTGTGAAATTCACCAAAATATATCTGTTCTTCTGCGGTTTTAAGGTGAAATGGAGACTGCGGTCATCGTAAAAACTCTCTTTAAGATGGGACTGGAGGTATTCTGTGGGAATTTGAATGAAGAAGAGGAAAAGGCACTTGGCTCCAAGGAGAGTTTGTTCAAACTGCCTCGGGCAGATTTTCTGCGGACCGATTGGTGTGTCCGATCGTGCAGCACAAGGGAAAGAGAGGGAGAAAAGTATTGCAGCGCAGGCTGCACGATCTGTGGACCACAGAATATCGTCGTTAACAGAATTATTGACTGGTCAAACATTGATCCGCTGCAGACAAGTAGGTGTGGTCATTCGTGTAGCAAATAAATTTTGTAAAGGTTTTAAACCCTCTGTACGGACTGTAACGTTTTGGAAACCACAAAGGATATAGGCAGGGGTTTTATTAGGCTACTGAATTTGCTGACTTCGGTATGTGCGTCAATTCGTGAAACGAGTCACGTCTCTGACCCGTTTGAAGTAAAAACTCGATTTCTCTCTCATGCTTCCGTCAAATATCATCATATGATATATCAAATCGATCGGCACAACGAAACCGATCCATATACATTCTTGGTTTTGCGAGATTTTGTACTTTTCACCTGAAATTAACACAAAATACAAATTAAAGTATTTAATCTCAATAAATTGGAATTATGAATATTCGATATACTTTAATCATATTATTGTGTTTAAATTCCATATTTTGTGTATATAAAAAGTGATGAAAAATCCTCTTATCAAATCTCCCCACACTTAGAACTTGTTTGTCCCCAAACAAAAATAAAATATAGAATTTAAAATCAAAGAGAATTGCATGTTTAGGTTTTGTTAAAAAGGTATTCATCGATTTTTAAAGTTCGATTTTTTTTTTTTTTTTTTCAAGAAAAGATTTGTACTCTCATTTCATCATGTATGCCTTATATCAAAAGAATTTAATTCAACCTTTTAGAATCTATTTTCAAATGAAAGGTTCACAATTTCAAAAGTTTTTAGAGAAAAATGGTCTTATTCGAATAAGATGATTAAACACCACATTTTAAATCTTTTCACACCACAAATCACAAAGTTTATCATGAAAAAGCATTAGTAAAACCCCTTGTTCAATTTTGCACAAATTGTTCCTTAAATGTAAATTGTCACTTTTTAAATCGTTCGGTAATTTAGTACTTGGTTCCTATTCGGTTTCAACTAATTCCCCCAATTGCGCTTGTTTACACTTCTTTTCTTATTTAACCGAGAGTTCCGCTGCACCGAAATACAACGAAATTACATCTCGGTGTTCTATTTTTTTTTTTTTTTATTAGATCTTTTCTTTAGCAGGGAGTTTCGTTGCACCGAAATACAACGAAATTACATCCCGGTATTCTCTTTTTTAGATCTCAAGTCGCAAGCGGGTCCAATCTATTTACTACCGAATCCCCATGAACAATCGAGCTCTTAAGTGCAATTTGTCAACTTTTAAATTTATGCAAAATTTACTAGAGTGGTTTAAACAAAACTTTTTTAGAAATTTCGAGTAAAATATGGGTTTAAGCTTAAAAAATGGTGTGTCATGTAAATCGAAAATCGACCAAATTTCAATAAACTCCAATTTTGTGAATTCATTTGATTAGGGTTTGAATCCCCAAAAGAATCTCTCAAATATCTTAATCAATTCTTTCAAATACCATTTCATAATTGAGAGTAAAAAATCTTAAAAATCGATGATTAATTCAATTAAGTGGAGAAAAACCTTTAACATGCAAAAACTCTTTTTTTTTTTTTTTTTTTTTCAAATTTTTTAAATTTTTAGGATTTTTTTCTAAAACCAAAAAGGAAGAAAATAGGTCATAAAAACCCTCCCCACACTTAGAAAATTGGCTCGTCCTCGAGCGAAGAGATCAATTCTAGTAAAAATTAAGGGAGAGAGATGGAGAAATACGACCTTTTGAAGCGTGGGTTGCCTCCGCGCAAGCGCCCTTCGTTTAACGTCGTTGAGCTCGACGTTTGCCAAGGTTATCCCGCCTCGAAGTGGAATGAATCTCCTTTGTGTGTTGCGGCTTTTCGACCACCTTGGAGCGTTCGTTTTGAGAGAGAGAGAAGGAGAGTGCTTGTCTTGTTTATTATGCGAGGAATTTCGTTTTGAGCACGTGTCGAGATTGCCGTCAAAATCTTTCCTCGGTCTTTTACGAATGAATTTGTACTTGGCACTTGTTGAATCGGTGTGATAATCGGTGTGACCGCTTCGAATGTGTTTGACCTTTGTGATTTTTCTACAAAAAATAGATCAATTCTTTCATTAGAAGTATCAATGTTCTTAGTAATTTGATTTGATATGAAATTAAATGGAATTGATTCACCTTTGAGAATTGGAGAGACTTTTTCTTCTTCATGTCCGTCCTTTATTTGAATTTTCGTGTCAAGATCTTGATTCGCCAATTCTTCATTTTCTTCTTTGACCTTGATTGTCGTGTCGACTTCTTCCTCGAATTTCACCACGCTTAGCTCATCGATCTCGATTATCGTCTCAACTTCTTCAAGTTTCTCAACACTTGCGCCATTTCCGTCTTCGATTTTCATTTCACATGTGATATCCTCATCGAATCTCCCCACACTTAATTCTTTGAACTCTTCCGAATTGTCGAGGGTATACTCGCGCATTTCTTCGCCATTGTTTTTTAAAGAGCTCGAAAAAGTTTCACATTCGTTTGTTGGCTCGTGAGATTCGTGTGGAGGAAACTTACATTCTAATTTCTCGAGATTCGTCGATTCTTCGAATTGTTTGTTGAAATTTAACATCATTTCCATCATCAAATCTATTTTCGATGAAAGCTTGTTGATCGCGTCGTATCGTGATGATTCTCTTTCTCCTTGAAGTTGCGTTGGTTGAGATTGAGGAAATGCATAATGTTGTTGGTATTCGTATTGTGATTCGCCGAATTGAGAAGGTTCGTATTGAATATGATCGTGTTCTTGACCATAAAATGTGAGAAATTCATTTTGGAAGTGGTATGAGTTTGGAGAGGTTTCGGCATAAGCATCGAAGTAAGGCCCTTGATGAAGAGGTTCGTTTCGAATCGGAGGTTTGAGGAAGAAGATGAACCGCAAGGCGCTAAGCTATATCCAACTATCGCTAGCCAAGAACGTGGCGTTCAACGTAGCGAAGGAGACGACGGCTTTCGGGGTCCTGAAGGCGTTGTCCAACATGTACGAGAAACCATCTTCGCTAAACAAGCTGCACCTGATGCGCCGTCTTTTCAATCTGCGAATGACGGAGGGCGGATCTGTTGCGGAGCATCTAAATTCTTTTCAGGTTATTTCAAACCAATTAGACTCTTTCAAATTTAACCTTGGTGATGAGATGAAGGCACTCATGCTACTATCATCTCTCCCGGAGAGCTGGACGACGACGGTAGACGTTATCGGCGTCAAGGAGGATTTGACTTTTGAGGAAGTGCGGGACCGCATCCTGAATGACGACATTCGGCGAAAGGAGCGAAGCGAAGCCTCGGGTTCCTCGGGTTCGGCGTTGAATTTGGAGAGTCGGGGCCGTGAAGGTCAGAAGAGCAACAACCGCGGACGAGCCAAGTCGAGAGGGCGTAGCAAGTCAAGACCACGTGGCGAGCTGGAGTGCTGGAATTGTGGCAAGAAAGGTCACATGAAGCGGGACTGCAAAGCCCCGAGAAAGGAGAAGGTGGAATCGAGTTCTGCAAATGTTGTCACCGAGCAAGACAGAGACGACGCTCTCGTTTTATGCGTCGACAACCCCGTCGATCAATATATATATTATTAAAATTATTATTTTAATATATATGACTATTCTTTGATTAAAATCTTTTGCTATGACTTATATAATAATAATATTATAATAGAATTAGTATAGATATTTATAATAATAATTAATAATATATTGTTATAATATATATTTTATATGAATGTAATAATTAGAATATTATTGTTTTAGTATTATAATACAATTACTACATTATAATATTATTATTATAATTATTATTTTAGTGTTATAATTATTATTCAGTATTATAATAATTATAATATTATTATATGAATGTAATAATTATAATATTATTATTTTAGTAACAATTATAGTATTATAATACAATTACTACATAATAATATTTATTTTTGTATTATAATTTTAGTTAATAATATATAATTTCATATCAATATTATGTATATATTTATTATAATATAATTTTATATTAATAATATGGATATATTTATTATAACATAATTATTTTATCATTATAATATAAATATTACATATTATTATAATAATATACAATATTATATTGATTATTTTCTTATTATAATAATATTACTATATATTATTACAATAATTATTAATATATTTATTTTCTCATAATAGTCAATTATTATATATTATTATTAATATATAATTTTATATTAATATTATGGATATATTATAATATAATTATTCCTGTCATTATAATATAATTATTATAACAATATACAATATTAATTAAGATGGATATAATTATTATAATAACATAGATATTAATTACTATGAATGTAATTATTATAAAATAATTATATTATATATTATTACAATAATTATTTCCCTATTAAATATCCATGTAATACATTATTGTAGTATATAATACTAATATTATAATTATAATAATTATATTCATATAATACACTATTATAATAATACTAAATGTATTATTATACTATAATAATGTTTTATTGATATAATAATATTTTTGATAGTAACAAATATAATATATTATTGATTAAATATTTTCCTCCATTTTGGCACTCCTCAAATTTGTGGAATCAAATTTTGCTAGAATAATGGAATTAGAAGATTCAAGAATTATATATTTCCATTTTTTTGACACCCACCAAACAAAGAATTTAAGTTTGCATCATTTTAAAATACTAATTCCATTCA